>OX336882.1:15725972-18593472 GCA_946959425.1 Argyrosomus regius
AGGGGCAGACCATTACGGGTTGAGAGTGTGTCTTGTTAGCAATACCAACACTCAGCTGCTACCAGGGGAAATGCCTCACCAGAGGTGTGACCCTATTCCCTATTCCCTTTTCCTCTTTTGAGAAATGAAATTTTCATTTCAGAAACCATTTTGATTTATATTTTCTTTCACAAAAAGTGTCTAGAATTCAAATTTCAGCTCGACTTAGATATTTACATTGGCTGAGAAAGTCTCCAATCCCCGAAACATTTTGGACAGTTTTTTGTGTTACAGTTTGTTTTGTTTTCATGGTAAAATAAGCCTCTCGTGGTCATTCTCTTACAGTGTAATGTTGGGAAATGCAGCGAATTCAAAGAATACACTTGTCTGTCTCTTTGTAAAACTTGATTACAGCTTTTTCTCCAAGTTAGTTTGATTATTATTGATTTGATTTGATTATGTCTGCAAGAAAGGTAGGACTTCAACGCCACAGTTTCAATAGTTTACATCTGTCATTCCACCAAACATATCCAATTAGATCATCATCTTTATACTTTCAAATCATCAACGTGAAATAAAAATTAAATTAAAAACATGCCAATAAGACATGTTAGAAAAAGTTAAATTGGTGTAAAAACAATTATCACCGCTCTGCATTGAGGAAAAGGTTTTCCAGTACAGTCGTGGAGGAAAAGAATGAAGAGCCACTTTATTCAACTTTTAGCTACATGTTGGTTGCTACTTGAGGACTGCTTATTGTTCCCTAAAAACGACAAACTAACAAACAGAATTTCTCCACCCACTGGAAAGATTTCAAGACAAAGACTGTGACAGTAAAATGATTTGGCCCCCCTCGTCACATACAGTATGACATTTTGGCATTTTGAGAGTAATGAGTTTCAGTGTCATTTACAGAGTCTCAAATATATATTGAATTAACAGGGGACGGCAATATTTGTGTGGTTGAATTTGCATTTGGCATAATTCTCTCTTCTTTTTTCTTCAGTTTTGGTAATAACATTGTCTCAATATGAATGGCGTGTTATATCCTGTTTGTCCTGCTACATGACTACCTGGCTAGCTGTAATTTTCTTGTTTTGTTATTTGCTTGTCATATAACTCGTCTGTGTCCATTCTGTTCTTCTTACCGTCTGTCTTTCTTGTTGACTCTCTGTCTTCCCGTCTCTCTCCTCGTTTATTATAGTCGCTTGCCTGTTTATGTATGAATGTTTCTGTATTTTCTCACGTTTTGAAACGTATATGTCTCATGTGGCTCAAATGGTGAGTATCTCTTTGAGTATGTAAGATAATGTATGTATGCCTGATACACTTCCCTCTAATCCAAAAAAGGAGACTGTAATCACTTTGAATGTGTCACTTTGAAAATTAATCTAGATAAACTGTTAAAGCTCTGAGAAAAATGTAGTGCTTTGAGCCTTAATCTAATTATGTTTGATGGGTAATTGACAATTACTGATCTGCCAAGTGGATCTTATCAGCCTCATAATATGATGACAGCTCTGATAATGACTTAATGAACTTACTCTAATTATGCTGTTTCACACTTTCATTTGCTTGGTACTATAGAAAGTCCTCTACAAACCACAATGGAATTAAAGTTCTCATTCAGTGTGTAACAAAGAAGTTGGTGCGTGATGTTAATAATGTTTGATCGGTAAATGCCAGGTTGAACTGCTATGTTACATGAAGATACGGTAGCCCAGAACAGACAAATCCACTGGCTCTAGATAAGGCCACCATAGCTTTTCCTTTGCGCTAGAAAGGACACGGTGAAAGTGGGCTGCGATCAGCAACTACACCTCTAGATCCTACATAATGATCCTTTAATTCCACCTCCAAGCTGCGTTAAACGTAATCAATACATTTCCTGTATGGGGAAATACAGATTTGTGTCTTCTTTTTCTCCAAGTATTTCATTGTGTGAGTCGATGTGTCAATGGGAAACTAATTTGTGGCAAATTAAAGTCTGCTTACTCTTTTTGACTGGAAGAAAGGAATAGATTTGAACATTCAAGGGCATCCAATAGTGCTCCTATGTACGTTGTGGAGGCGGTACATTATTCTAGTCAAATATGGGGATATAGTGCTCCTGCAATCTTTATCTTGCACAATTCGCTATATAATATACAGCATTGATTTGATATAGGATAGCACCATCCAATAATAGAGTTAGGGCTCTATCAGTGTCAAAACAATAGTCCCATTGGTCCAAACAATTAGACTATGTAGCGATAACAAAGCCCTGTTTTATAGTTACTATAATGTGTTTTGCCAGGCTGGGAATCATTCATGTAATATGTCTGACTTCCTGCAGTCAAACGATAATATGGTTAGACTAATGGCTGCACTCTTATAGGCTTCACACTGCTGTGGATGATAAGTATAATAGGTTTACATAAATAAACAAGCAGGGAGCAGTATAACACCCCTCATGGGTATACTATACATGAGTGGAATTGATGTTGCTAGAGGCTGCGTTGGTCTGGTGTAAATGCTGCAGTGCTGCATGCCACATGCAACGATAGCCGCCATGGCATTTTAAGAATACTCTGTGATCATGGCGTATAGGTTGGGTGGGCTAACGAAATGACGTATGCTGGTGCAAACTCCACCAGCTGGAATAGTTCAGGTAGGAAAAGCAGAGGATCAGCTACTATCCTCTCAGATGGGCAACTTAACAACAACTCAAGTGCTCACTGAGAAACTATTTGAAGACATTGTTTGTACAAGGCATGAGCGTGAACATGAGGCATATCACTAGAGAAAAAGAAAATACAGTATGTGCTCAGCAAACAATCTTTGGTGAAAATTTGATAATAAAAAATAAGAAGAGGAGAAAAAAGAAGGACTTTAAAGAAGATGAAAGACTTTTAAAAGGCTAAAATATGCCCAGCCAACCAGAGGGTGCAGCTGCAGCACTCCTCCGACAACTCCCTTTGCTTGTCTTTTATTTTCTATCCCTCTCTGTTGCTCCTAACCAAAGGCCCTTAACAATCACAAAAGCAATATGAGGAAAACCAAGTACTAATATGTAAAATGTGTGACTCTTAAATCAATGGTAAAATGTGTGCTTGCAGACAAATAAAGAGGGCTGAGCTCCATTTTGGTTCAATACAAGGCTAAATAAGTGGGCGATTTAGTGCTGTGGCTCTATCCGTAATCCAGCAAATAGATCAGGTTTATAAGAACAATGTGACAGTGTATTCCTTTAGTTTGTATCTAAGTATCCCAAACGACACAAGATATTTAAAGTTAGACTTCAGAGCACCATAGAGTAAAATAACCTTGTATGGCACACAGACTTCTTAGTCGGAGGTATTGATATAATTCTTCTGTCTCTTCCCCATTATGCCTCAGTCTTTCTACGTGCCTCTTTTGGTCTCTGACATCTCTCACATCTATAGTAATTTGATTCAATCAGAATATCATGACCTGTCTTTAAGTTCATTGTTCTCGCTTTACAGCTCACAATTTTACTGCTTTAGTTTGATCTCACTGTTCTCGTCAGTGTTGTTTCTAGTGAAAAAGCTAGAAAAAGTTCCTGTATGCTACCTGCCTGGCAGACAGGCAAAATAAAAGACTAGCTGGTGAACATAGTGGAGCATATTTCCTGAGATATTTCCTTCAGATTTTGGTGGAGACAAAAACAGAGTTAAGAGGAGAGTAAAACAATTGCTGATGTCACTGTATTTCTGCTGGATATGTGAATAATAATAATAATAATATGTGAATTTGCCAACAGCAAAGATGATTTAAGACGATAATATATCAATATTGTGATTACAGCTTATCTTTACCAAAACACTAATTCCAGTATGACCAGTATGAGATGAATCTACACAATACATTCATATGTAATTGTAAATCAAATAAAGCAAATTTCAGCCTTTTACAGTCAAAATTCAGGAGCGCAGACTCAGTGTGTGAGTATTTCCGTCTGTTCTCCCCACCCTTTGAAGATCCTGTGATGCAGAGACATAATTCAAACATTCGAGAGGAGTGAGAGGAATCACAGATGATGACCTGTGGAAAATGATGAAACATGTAGGGCCATGTGCTAGTTTGATCCTCTGGCAGCAGAGGTATTGAGCCACAGAGATCGGTGACTAACGTGGCATTTTGTCAGTGAGTTGTAACTGATATTGAATCTGTGCGTGCATCTTGTGTGTGTTTAGGTGTGTGTGCTGAAGAGAGAAAGACACCAGTGAATGATAAATTTTTTAGTTACATCCAAGACTGCATTGATTTTTAAATATGTCCTTGCGGGCACAGTTCACTTTGATGTGGGGCTGGTTGTGCATACAATGCAACGGTGGGAAAATAATTGAAACAGACACACAGATAGACACACACGCACACACACATATATGTACATATTCTGTCTCTACTACACATGAATAGGCACACAAACACAATTCATTTGTTCTCTCACTGTTACTTTCAGAAAGCCTGTTTCCATGTTAATAGTCTTTTCTCAGTCCCTGGGACATTGTACAGTGAGTACAACAGCCACAAGTCATTGAGTTATGATGTGAAATTGGATGTTCTACATGCGCACAGACTGATACAGTACACATTTATCCTGTATAAAATTCCCTGCAAGAGGATCAACATCACAGCAACTCCTGTCAGTTAAATTCAATGGATGGGGTACATTCTGCAATCTTTGTTACCTATATCCTTTGTTCCAACAGTGAGCGTCTGCAGCAATGTAAGTTATCATGAGTACCCGACCTTATGGCATTATGGCGCTAGGATACTAATTGACAATACCGCAGTGTTTAGTAGCTGTTTAGTAGCACCCATAATGTTGTCAATGAGCAGATGTGTAACCCAGTTTATATGCTATACTTAATCTTTATATTACTGTCTGTTTATGTGCTTAGATGTTTTGTAAGTTTGAAGTTGAGATAGTCTGTATAGAATAAGAGGAATCATTAGTTGTGGCTCAGGAGGTAGAGTGAGTCGTCCACTAAACAGAAGATTGGTGGTTTGATACCCTCCAGTCTGCATGTCCAAGTGTCCTTGGGCAAGATACTAAATGTCAAATTGCTCCCGAAGGCTGTGCCGTGATTGTCTGAATGCATGTATGAATGGATGAATGTGATATGTGATGTAATAGCGCCTTGAGTATTCGGTATAATTACTAAGTACTATAAGTGCTAGATAAGTACAGTCCATTTACTATTACTCAGTAGACAGGAACACCATTCGCCCTTCCCACGCCCCCTCCAGGAATCTAGTTTGTCACCCACCTGCCACATTCAGCACTGATCTGTCCCCACACCTGCACCTGCAGCAGACTCTGTCGTACCCAGTCCTGCATCATCTTGCGTCACACCACCACCACCTATTCTGTCAGAATTGTCAATGTGGTGTTTGCACTTTAGGTATAAAGACATTCATCATAACAATAAGGTTGCCAACTTTATTGCAGAGAATATTAGAAGCAGGCTTTGAGAACATTCACCAAAATAAAAAAAATAGCACAAGCCGTGTTAAGCAAATTTTGAGTAATTCATTAAAAGTTAATGTAAATTAATCATTATTTATATACACTACTCCATCACATCCATCTGCAAATATTAGGAGTTGGTTTACAAGATAAGCATTAGGTACCATCAATTCTCCAGTTGGAAAAAAACAGAAGGATAGGGTGCAACAAGATGACCACGCAAACCATTTGGTCTTGTAGTCACAATGCTGTTGTTTCCGATCCAGACATGGGTTGCCGCTACCCACGTATTCCCAAACATTCACACACACACACACACACACACACACACACACACACACACACACACACACACAGTTGGTGCTGATGTTCATGTTTCAGCCCACTCACTTACTGTGTTATTATTGCAGCCCTCAAAGCCTACCATGCCTCATTCTAAAAAGGTAACTTTAGGCAACAGGGAATGCAGCTCAATATTAGCAAGATGTTCCCAATATTTTGTGTCTTGTCTGAATATATTTCCATGCAACTCTGACACTTACACTGAAAAAACCTGGTTTGTCTATGAAAAAAAGGGTTTAAAGGGTTCAGAAAGTAATGACTCCAACTACACACTTTAATGTGCCACATTATGTTAGGCAATCCTTTTTTTCTGCATATTAATAATTGCATCTGCAAAAGAAAGTGTGACCTCTCTGAAATGATCAGCCCATTTATATTAACTATGACTATTATGCAAGTAAGTTTCAGAGAAAATATATTGTGTCAATTTGGATTTCTGTTGTTTATTTTTATTCTAGTATAGTGACAGAGAGAGCTCAACACACTGCAAATTGACACAGAAGAGTTTTACATACCAACATGTCATATGGAACACATAAGAAGTTTCCATATGACACTAAAACATAAGCCTGCATGTCCAGATGCAAAACATTACCAAGAGCCAAGAAGTCAAGTTTTAGTTCAAAATATAGCTGCGGCATTGTGAACATTTTTTTTTTTCAGACTTTTTAGCATCTGGCAGGCCTGACAACTAAACATTGTTCTTTCAGTTCTGATCAAAAGAGAAAGTAGATCGAGTGTAACAAGTGCAGAACCAAGATTATTGGCTATCAAGCTTTGTTTGAGTTGCTGTTACTTGATCAAACTGGTGTCTATGTTGAGACAAGTAGGCCTTTAATTTAATAATTTGAGAATGATCATCCACCTTTACAGGCACATGCAGTTGAGGATCATCAGCATAGCAGTAGAAATTAATTCCATGACTGTGTTTAACTTGGGAGAAAAGCACTGGGCAAACAACAGAGCCCAGAGGTACTCCATAATTCACATCAGAAACTTTTGATATGGTTTTACTATAGGAAACACACTGTGTTCTTTCAGAAACGTAAGATTTTAACCACGCGAGAGCCAGGCCAGAGATGCCAAATTGGTTTTACAGTCAGTCTAGGATTATATAATGTCCTATGGTGTCAAAAGTCATGCGGAGATCAGTAAAAAAAAACACTGGGGTGGAATCTGAATCATGGTAAGCAGGTCATTCACCACTTTGGTCTGTGCATTTTCAGACTGAAAAGGCTCAAAAGGTTTTCTTAATACTGTATGTGGGCTGAACGTTGATGAGTCTTTCTTGTATTTTTTAAAAGTTACTGAAGGTTAGAGACTGGTCAATACCCTGGAAAGAAACTACCCTTGATCAAGGGGTGGTTTCTTAAGTACAGGGTTAACCAGCAGTTTTTAATGCATTGAGTGATAAATTAACAATATTCAGTACTTTATGCCCAAAAAGCTTAATTTGTACAGCTACTGATAAATGATGTATTAACTGGAGCAACATAACTTTTATTATATTAGTAGATTATTTTGTTGACCTGTGTGGGCATATAATTGTATTTGCCTTAGATGTTTTGTTCTGTATGACTTCTGGGACACTTGACCACTGGTAGTGGTAGGGAGGATAATTAGATGTTTTTAATTTACATTTCCCGAGCTAGACATTTTAACTAGAGGACTCCAATTCCACACTAACTATAAACCTATAGCAGAATCTCAAATCACCTGTGACTTCCTGAGTCATACTTGATGTAAACAGCTTTCAATATTTATAGATACGATAGCGTTGAATATTCCAGTAAGATGAAGGCTGTTCATTGTCAGCAGGTCAAGGGGCCAATTATCAACAAAAACAAATCCCTGCTCACTACGGTAACAAGGCAGTGCCTCTCCATCTTTTTCCGCTCCCATTTTCCCCCTTCCCACTTGTCGAGGGAGTGTCCTTTGACATTGTATCAAGCAGCTTACTCGATTCATTAATTAATCGTGTCTGTTCAGGTGTAATAATGCCAGGGACACTGGCAGGCGTGAACAGATACAGTCTGTTCTTTAGCATGAAAAGAACCTCCTGTCGTGGGCAATAATTTAGTCACCGAGTTACAAAAACTTATTGTCACTGTCAGTGACATGCACACACACACACTAATTCACACTCTCATTCACTCACAAACACACGTGCAGCCTCCATAAACTGTGACTTCATACTGGTTCGTGTTTCTCTGAGTCCTTTATAATTCTGCCACCTCTTGGTAGCTCTAGTTATTGTAGCTTACAGCTGAATCCACATTGCCAAACACCACAGCTATGTCTGCCTTTACCGGGGGAAACTCCACTGTACAGAAGGTTGACTACATTTGTAGCTCAACACCATCTTTTGCTCTTCAGCATGCTCATCTGTGCCACACCGTCCATTGTACCTATAATTTGGTTAATCTCTACTGAAACACTGCAATATAGCTGACTGTGACTTAATCATTCTTACAGTATCAAAGAAATATTAATGTTAGATATTTAGGGTTTGAATTGAGTTAGTGTAAAAGGAAAAACACAACAAAATAATTTAGTATGGGACAAAAGTAATGGTGCAAAGAGACAAACACCTGTCACTTCACCAGTGAGAGTCATGTCATGAGTGAATAATTAAAATCAGAATTAGAACTGCCATACACAAGATTTGCCTTGGTATTTTGGTACATAACAATACGACAAAGGAAAAAAAGGTGAGAATCATCAATCATGTACAATACAGACACCACAAGCAGGCTATGAAAACTAACAATTGTGGTTAGTAGTAGTAGTTGTAGTACATTTAAATTCTAAATACATTCATTTTATCTGGATCATGCTGCCATGACATTATTGACCAAGTTAAAGTTAGAAGATCAGAAGTTGAAAAAAAAGGGAGAGAAAAAAACAGAACAGAGAATAAGCAGGAGAGGAAGTGCGAGAGCAGGATGTGCAGGAATCGATGTTGAGCAGCTATATTTACCATGGTCCAATTAGACAGGAGGAGACTGAAGCACACTAATGACCTGACATTTACACACACCGAACCCCTGATTTGTTGTGATTACACTGTGTCTGCGTATGTGTGTCTATGTGTAAGCGTGTGTGTGTGTGTAAGAGGATCATGCATGTCAGTATTAAAGACAGAAAAGAGAAACGGAGAATCAGAGGGAGCAAGTGTTTATGTACCACATGTACCGCTGTCTCTATGTGGAGTCATCAAAGAAAGGTTGCATGTCAGCATTAAAGTAACAGGGAAAGCAGCAGATAGGCACAGTTTCAAGTACCCTGTGAAAGAAGCCAAAATGGAGTCACTTTGAGACAATACCATAATCAGACAGCATCTGTTTTACCATTAAAAATGGTATATACATGCTTCCTCCAAAACAACATGTAGGCTAAAATTTAAGTTAGCCAAGACACCCAGAATACCAAGAAATCGACCTTCTTGGCTTCATGCACCGCTAAGCAACTTACATAACAACGAATGGAGGAAACTTCCAATCCTGTATGCAGTTCTTCTTAGCCTAGCTTAACTGCTATCTCAGATTTTGACATGACGAGTGAAATTCTTTGGATTTTTAAGGGACTATGTAGGATTCAGTGGCATCTAGAGGTGCAGTTGCTAATCAACAGTGGCTGTGACAAAACGTGAAAGGTCCTATCCTAGAGCCAGTAGTAAGTTTGACAGACTCAAACTCAAAGAGTCAAATTCCTCCACAGTCAGCCTAAAATGTCACTAAAACCAAGCACTAGACAGATAATCGCTGTGTATTTCTAAATTTATTTCACGTACCCAGCTTCTATGTCTGGCTCGCAGTCTATGCTGCAATATAGTGACACCAAGAACTTCCTTTCGTTTGTGTCTGATAGCTTGAGAGAGAGCAATAGAGAGAAAGCAGTGGTCAAGCAACATAGACAGTGAATGAGAGTGACAAGTTATTTTCTGATAGTAGTTACGGTCATCAAAAATAGACACTATCTTCAACTTCACTGTTCCTGTAGTTACTGCCATGATATGTAGGGCAGTGCTAGTTTTAGTCTTAGTATTAACATTTACACAAGCTGAGCCCCAAATTTAGCTTTTTGCATTAAGCAAATCAAATCAAAATGCTGCAGTTTATCTAAATGTTTACTGTATAACCATCTTGAGAAATATAGCAGCTCAACCATCAACATGGTCATGGTTATGAAAGATTATACTCCTTCTTCCTTTATATTTGACTTTTATCCAAAGCATATGGTCATAAAGAGGCCCAACCCGCACCCACCTCAATCCTATACCTAGAAAAATCTCCCTCCATATCCCATATCTCAGAATGCCTTGGCCGACCGCATCCCAATCCATATCCTCAGGCCTACAACTAGAGTAATCTTTCCCCTTCCTTTACCTCACGCCCTATGCTGATATTCCTCATAGCCTCTGCCCATTTCCCCAGTCCTGTCCTCATTTCTCTATCGAGCTCTAGTGAACCATTGTCCTTGCCCAGCTCATTGACGGTGCTACTAAATCACGTCGGATTCTTCCTCGCACAGAGCATTAGCTTCCCTAGCTCTGTTATTGCTAGCTTTTGCCCACCGGAGTCTGGGTTCTGCATGGTTGTGTTTACGACTGTCCTCCTACCACACCGCACACATACACAGACACACACCAATTCACATGCACACGCACATCCCAGATTATTCTCAGCGTGCTGCAGAGGAGATAAATGGCTCCTCTGTTGCCTGGCCACAGGTTGGCAGAGCCTGGAGGGAAAAAGATCCATTTGAGAGCCCTGTGACATGGGGTAGGGTTTGGGGGGATAACTGACAAAGGTAGAGGCGACCTAAAAATTGAATCATGACAATTTCCAGTATACATGCTTCAGGATGATTAGGAGGCTGGGAAATAATAGGTGGACAGAATAATATGATGCTGTCACAGGAAAAAAAAGTTTTGTTTTTACAGTGTTTTGCAGTTAGTTTATAGTTTAAATGTTAAATAGGTAACACAGGATATTTTTTTCATACCTAAAATATCCAGTTTATAGAACATATTTTTCTTTTTCATGCAACAACAGTGATATGTGAATGTGGAGCTTTATTATTGTTCATAAATATCTGATTAGCAAGCTGACAAGAGAAGGGAGACAGCAACAGTATGTCCTGGTTAGAGCCATCTGCTTCACAACAGGAGGAGGATCTATCTGTCTGGGAATTACCTGCTGATGGGCAACACCTGGAGGGAGACGCGTGACTCAGTCTGAGAAGTTTGAGAAGACTTGTCATAAATTCTTCACTTATAACGGATGCATCTCTGCATGAAATGTAAAAAATTAAGTACTTATAGTCGAACAATGTAAACTAAACACTGTTTCAGACTAGCTTGTTTGTAAAAAATCACTATTTAATGTTTAAAAGACCATGATTATTCCTTTTTATAATAGGTACTGGGTGTATAGTGTTGCTGAGAGGGTAAATATCTATATATTTAATTTGTCACCTGGAAAACAGCAGTCAAATGTTTGCCAAAGAATTAAAGCTTATATGAAAACAGATAGCCAGTTAGTAAGATAATCTGTCTTGTAAGAAAGTAATATACAGATATGGGCTTACAGAGGCTAAATCATACCGTGAGGATATATTAAAGAGTAATTAGTATGTTGAGACATCAGTGAGTGTTTTATTAAGACATGTTTGTATTATTTGTAAGACGCTGAAACAGAAAAACAAAAAATAAATAAATAAAAGGCAAAGCTGTACATATCCAGGCATTCAACACTCAAGCAGCAACAGCAGTATTAAAGGAATCTGTAAGAACGTCAATACAATACAATACAATACATGTCATAACATGTTTAGGAAGTTAATAGACCTTCAAACAGTCTATGAAATCTGTGCCAATGTTATGTGCAAATGTTATTTAACTGTATCTGGTTGCTGCCGGCCTTGCAGTTTCATTGCAAAATTAAAACAAAGGAAAAATAACAAATAAAATATAAAACAAGAATTAAAAGGTAGAAATTGGATGCATTTACGGGACTGTAGGTTTACACATAAGTTTCAGACAAAAGCCAAAATCTGATATTTATAAATGATTTGACTCTAGGTTTTTAAATTATAATGTGTAAACAGTGTTTAAGCTGCATTTTCCAATAAACTACATCATTTCAGTATATTTTTGCATGTTTATTATTCCAAATGAACTTCATATCTTCTGCTCATACATTTTGTAAAAGGCAAAATCAGGTAGTGGAACACAAAAAGCAATAAAGGGAAATTATTAGATAAATATCACATAGAAATATAAAAAATACATGGTGTTTCACAACTGCAAGGTTTTATTAAAAGAGTAACTCTTTGGGGGATCTTTTAATTCAGAGATATAACAAAAATCCATTTAGTCCAAACAACCATCTGTCCGTTTAATTTTTAAAAGATAAGACAGAAGAGAGAATTTGTTTTTCAAGGAGCCAGAGTTTCTAGAAGGCTTGCCTTATCATAAATGACTTTAAAGGAGACATACAATGTTCATTTTCAGCTTCATATTTTTATTTTGTGTTACTATGAGAATAGGTTTACATGGTCTGCTCCGCACTCCTGAATTAATTACACAAGAGTTATGGATTTTTTGGCAGCCAGGGAATCACAGTAGGAATGTTGTGAGGAGCTATAGGGGTACCTTGTTAGCATGTGCATGTAGCACAGTATATAATGTAAACACTTACTGTAATACCAGGATGTGGGGATGGAAAGTACGATATGAAACAAACGATGCGAAACGCAAGCATTTCTAGTAAAAACACACCTAATAAATGTACAAAAGTAATCAGAGTACTAGTATAACGATTACTGTAGCCACACTTTTGTTATTCTCCATCCTTACAGACCAGTTAAACTCATTATGAGGCAGGGCGGCGTTTAGCTCAGTTGGTAGAGCGGCCGCCCCATGTGCGAAGGCTCAGTCCTTGCTGCGGAAGCCCAGGGTTCAAATCTGACCTGTGGCTCTTTCCCGCATGTCATTCCCCGTCTCTCTCTCCTTGCATTCCTGTCACTCTTCAGCTGTCTCTATCAAAAAAAGCTTGAAAAGGCCAAAAAAATAATCTTAAAAAAAAAAAAAAAAACTTATTATGAGGCAGGAACTTTGTTTGAAGTTATTCTGTGCTATGTCAAAAACTGATATGATCAGGAGATGTTACACTGGAACTGTATTCATGGTGTCAGTAATACTAGTATTGCAGTAACGCTAAAGGTACCTGGGGATCAGAATGGTCTTATTAGGCTTCACGCACACTGTCCATTGAGCCATGACAGCTTTTGGTTGCTAATCAAAGTTACTCTACGTTGTAACCTTCAGGGCATGTCTATGAAGTGAATATACATGCGGTAGCAACACACACACTGGTATGGAACAAAGCAGGCTTCTGTATCAAAACAAAGCTAACATTAGCTCAGCTAGTGCTTGCTAGTGATACAGAGATCCTGCAGCCACAAAAAACATTTACAGGACTGTCTACTGTTATTATATAGTTGTCTTCAAATTTGGCTTAATGTCCACACAGCTTTTGACATTCCCACACCATTGTAACATTAACTTCGTCCAACATCCCCACAGCTTGGGTTAATACATTGCTACAATACATTAGGCGCTCAAAATGCTCATGCAAGAATTTAACAGGCTAACCTACAAAATTCACAGTAAAACAACTAAACTTACAGCTTCCAGTCACAGGCAGCCAGTACTGATCCACCCATGAGCTGGCCCTCTATGAGAAAGCAGATGTGCAATTCTCCAGTCATTGTGCGGGCATTTCAGACACAGTTCTTAAACAATTTTCTCTTCCTGAGATGATGAGGGGGACATCAAAACTTTGTGCTAGTCGGCGCAACTAACAGCAGAGCAGTTTGCTTAGCTCTTAGCTTTGACATAATCCAAATGTGCAGGCCTTATTTAAAATATAATACATGATATGCCCTCTTTAAGTCACAAGACCTTTTAGGAAAAGTTTTAGTTTTAGGTAGAATATAGCATCATCCACATAAAGCAAAAAAAAGACGCCTCCATTTATAGCTAAACCTTTAATAAATATTTAATATATAGTTTTTGTCAGTATTTGGTGATGATTAACACGAATGAAGTGATGAGTGACTAAAAATAAATATTTTTCCCCTGCCTTATAACTGTATTAATTAGTAATTAAAATTTGTAGTAAATTATTATAATGTTCTCGCTCCCAACTCGTCAGATTCAGCAGCTTGGTCAGTGGCTTCACACTTCAAACTATGATGCTGCAGGTTATGCACTGAATATTAGACTAATAATAGTAGGGTCAACGCAGGTGTTTCCAATGATACTAATTAAGGTTCAGTCCCATTTATTGCAGCAGAGACTTTCCTGTGAGCTAGCGTAGACCACAGAAGCACTCTGACTCTGTTTGACCTGAATGGAATCTTAATAAATATAAAACACCTGTGTTTACCTACTATTTCATGTCAAATGGCTGCTGTGAAAAAGATCTCAGTTCTTTTAACAACTGAAGAGACAACTGAACTAGGCAAAAACTTAAGTTTATTTAAGAGTTATACAGACAACTTTTGCTAATTATGCTAGTCCAATCATGCTTATTTTTTTCCACCTACAAGCCCTCATGTGTGATGTGAAATACCCTGTTTCCAATACAAAAAAAGCCACAGTGTAATTCTCATACAGGCACTGATAGACCAGAAAATGCTTTTTTTATTGCAAGTTATGTTTCAAAGACTTGAAACTTTCTCTCTTAACATTTAAGACTTGGACTTGATTCAAAAGACTCAGACAGCCTTAGAATTTGTAAATAATACAAATGAAGTTATCTAAATTATCTAAATGATTCTGCACGTTTTCAATTTTTTGGAAAAAGGAAATGTTCCGTGATGATCTTTTGTTTATGCCTAAGGGTGTGCATTTAATAGCAAGGCCTTAAAAGGACATTTAAATCTATACAAGACTAAATTCTGTCTGGCTGAGTTCATATTAAAGAAAAAGTAACCAGCAATAAATTATTGTGTTTAATTTTTTAACTTCTAATAATGACTCAGTCTTAAATTTATAACAGTTTACACCTTACTGAGAACTCAAAATATTTTTATTTTATTTATTATTAGTCAATAGTCAGCATCAGAAAAATTCAAATAAACCAAGTATATCTAATTTGTTCTTGTTTCATAAATCTCCAGACATCAATTAAATCCAAAGCAGACGTTACTTTTTTTTATAGCATCACATTTATAATTACGGTTACCAAGGCGATTTTCATTTCAAATTCCCCAGCCATGCCTATTTGTGAATCATAATACTGCAAAATATCACTAAGCTTAAAAATAAAGCAGAATCGTCATTATTTGATCCAAATGTCAACATGCACAACTTTTATTTTCCCTCTTTTGACTTTTTTGTGCCTTTGACATTTCAGAATATATTTTCAAATTACATTGTCTGGTCATAGGGTCATGAAACATGTTTTACATATGCAAGACAAAGTCAGCAGTGGATTACCATAAACAAAGCTGCTATTGGAGATAGCAGGATACGGCCAAAATGTTAGTTGTGTTATTAATATTCTACTGGTGTGTTTCTGCGTCTGCAAGGAGGCCATACTCTCTCCCTCTCACCAACTGTCTGTTCGCTTAATTGGAGCTGGGAGTCGAAGACCACTTCTCTGACTGCCGCACACACCCCTGGGAGCCACATAGGTGCAGCAGCCAACACAACTATGTGTGTGTGCGAGAAATGAGAGTATGTAGAGTGTTATAAAGTGTTATAAGTGCTATAAAGGAAGTGAACGAGACTAATAAAAGGCATTTTCCAAAAGAAAACTTTTGTGTCTGCAATGTTCATATGAAAAGCCCTAAAATAGTGTAATTCATGATCTTGTAATGTCTGTACATTGATTTGATGAAGCATCATATCAGTGTGATAACACTGTTTTCTCTCATAGTAATAGTATGAAACATTTATAAGAATTTTTCTGCATGTTGTCACTATGAGCTCATACATGTCAAAATGCGTGTTAAAATGTAAAAGTCATCATTTCTGTCTCCCTAATTTTGCACCATGGTTGTTATAATAACCATATACAAATTAAAATGGTTATCTTTAACAATATGAGCTCATTTAACTATATCATGAGGCCATCACTCAGAATAGTGTTCTCTACCAGCACATATTAGAGAGCTCAACACCTCCCATTCATTTGCCAAACAACAGAAATGGCTTGTCAGTCATCAAGATGGTCAGCACTGAGTAATGGTGTTGGTTTATGGAGTCTGTCATGATTTGGGCAAATTCTGTGGAGACCAATTTTTTTAACTTCTAATTTGTTTGTGGGACTGCACTGTGAAATTTGGTTTCAGTGCTTTTTTCACTGCCTATCATGCCTAATGATGTGGACTGTGTTTATAGAAACAGCTGAATGATTTTGGACATGCTGGGCGACCAACGTTGTCTAAATGGAGGTTTTATAGCTTTGCTTTTGTTGGACGATGTCATTTTTCAAGTTTTGTTTCAAGTTTTTATCTCTTTTCAGGAATAACAAATTACACGTATTTTATGTGGCTGCATGCTCTTTAATGCACAAAAGACAGAAAATCGACAATCGATCAAACTTTTTATTAATCTCAGTTTTTGAATAAAAATTAGGTTACAGATTTGGGGCAGCCTAGTTGCTGTCAACAAGAAAGTCCTGGAATATGACTGTGAAAGTGTTCGTGTGCCTCCCTGATGACTTTCTGCAAAACAGAGCAGGGTTTTACTTTTACAAGAAAGTCCTTTCAGAGCCAGGGAAATATTCAGTTACTCATGTATGCAATAGAGAAAAAAGATGCTAATCAGGAAAAATCAACTTGTCATTTCTACATTGATTAAAGGGAACTTATGAGTGCATTAGGCTGTGCTGAATACAAGCTGGATTAAATCATGCTAAGCGATCGACTGATGCCCTGTAAAATTGGAACAAATGAATGATCTGAATGTTATGTTTGATGGCAGTAAATTAACTCAGTTTATACTTTGTGCATCTGTGGTTATATGTGAATCACAGTCACTGTGGGGATTTCCACTGACTCACTGCCACTCTCAGTCAACTTTTTCCTCAAAGAATGAGCTGTGCTCTAGCCGCCATCCTTACATCTCCTGTCTGCTGTCTCTCTCCTCATATACAGCACTAACTCAGCTCCAATTAAATTGGGTCCACATCTCGAACATGAAGCAAATACTTGTTTAAGGAGTGATTGTGTGTGTTAGTGTGTGTCTGTGTTAGAAATAGACACAGATAGGCTAGACAGAGAGACTGAAAGCAAATATGTTATTTGTCACTGCACTGTATCAGGGCCATCAAATGGCACTGAACATGGTGTGAAAGGACAAAGCCAAGGAAGAAGAGTCTGGAGGCAACACTTCAAGGACTTTTTTTCAGCGTGCACTACATGGTAACTCTGTATTAAAATTTAGACTAATTGAACTGTCAGTGAGGTCCATTAAAACAAAGGTCTTCATGAGTCAGAAATATTGTAAGAAACCCAAAGGAGCCATGACTATCTACGCTGTAACATTTACTATGAATGGACACCACACAAACCCAAAATAATTCAACCCAAATCTGTAGAGACGGCAAGAAAATTGGACCAGATGAAACGAATTCTGAAAGGAGCTGTGGTTGATTAGACCACAGGTAATAAAAAAAAAAAGAAAGAAACATCTGCTTGTTTAAAAATGCAGCACATGTTGTTGTTTTCAGCTCCTCTGGGGACCTGTTGGATCCAATTATTACCTTTGCTTTTACAAAGACCCAAGAAATGAAATCATGTGTGAGCTTTATTGTCCCAAACGCTGCATCAAATGACTGTTTAACATGATTTCAAAAAGATTATATTTTGTTGCTATGGTCATGTATTCTTGTTTGTTAAGATACAAACTACTTACAAAGTTACAAATTGTGGTAAAGATGCTGTAAGTGTTTGTTCTTTGAGCAACTTAAGCTATGACTTACTGCACGTCACAGTTTCAGACATCAGCTTATCATACTGTACACTGCTGATGTACTAAGATCCTAAAGCTAAATGTATTAGTCCTGAGCTCTGTGAAGTTTTGTGTGTGCGTACAAACAAATGTATCTCTAGGGAACCATGTCATATACCTGCTCATAACTTTCTCTTTAAAACACATCCATGTACACATGTATGGTATCATCAGCTGATACCTTACTGACTTTGTAGACATTTACACGGACTCAAACTTTAAGAGGATCTTGAAGCATGCAGCCAAAAGCAGCGTGAGATCGAATTATGTAGCAAAGTGATCAGATTGATCAGCATTGGGCTTTTCATTGAATGTGTGTAGCTTTGTGAAACCTAATAGGTAAAAACTGGCCTCCACTGTCCCCCATGTATCTGTGATAAAGTGTGAGTAAGCAAGTTGCATCACACTTTTCTTAGACTTTACCTGAACTAGTTGTATTTTTTATTTTTTTTATTCTACCATGTATTGTACTTTTGTCTATAAGGTTTATATCCTTGTTTGTTGCTGTAGTTTTGCAGCTTATCTTTGGGAGATTTTAAAGGTTGTTTTACTAAAATTCCTGTCAAAGACTACAAGCTTGACTTTGACATCTGTACGATTTTGCCTTCAGGAATCTCCAATCTTGTTGGGTTGTTTTACTGTAATGTTAGACACACTGAAATATGATGCTCCTTTATATCCTCAGACTTTTGGCATGCAGGATTGTTAACACAGATTTAGCTAACATGCACATACAGACACAAACACATACACACACTACCACACACATATCCTCTCTCATTCCCTCATCTGGAAGTGTGACACGTCTTCATTTAATGCACGTGGCTGGATGCAGCACAGTCTCCGTTGTAATCTGCCTCCTCCTGACAACGTTCAATTCAGATGTATCTGAGAGGCAACACCAATCTGTTCTGTCATGCATCATTTTCACAATCTGAATCAACCAGCCCTCTGCAGCAACCTCTCTCTTTCTCTCTCTCTCTCTCTCTCTCTCTCTCACTCCTGCTAACCATTGACTCTTATTCTGCCAATATCTCGCTGTCTTTCTCCTTGACTCTATCGCTTTCCTTTTCTCATCCTGTCTCTTTGTCAATCTTGAGTTTTTACATTTTTCACAAGGTCAGAATTTCAAGTAGAAATATCTGATTACATCCAAATCTTCTCATGTAAAAGTTAAAATATGCAACAAACAACAATAATACAGTGTCAAGTCAAGTTGATGTACATGGTGGTCTAAATTGAATGGAAGGCAATGGCTGCCTGGAAAACAGCTGACTTTGTAAAGTTTGGGAGGGATATTATAGGCAAAACAATATTGGTCTTAAGAAAAGCAAGACAATAGTGAATTTCAGTGAACTATAGCCATATTTTTATGTCTAAATACAAAAAATACTGAAATAATTTGGAAAGAACAAATGTTTGAACATCCCCAACACACACATCTCCTGTGTAGAAAACAGTCTGTTATTCCTTGTTGTTGATATTAGTTTATTTATGGCAGTAGCGCTCTGGTTACAGCTGTTAATGGAGTTTCTGTACCTGAGGAATAACACTTATGACAAAGTACATGGGTGAGCAAATTATAAAGTGAGAGAGAGAAAAAATGAGTTTGTTAGAGAGAATATGGCAGGTGAGGACAGAAGAGGAGGTTAGAGATTCATTAGTGTTTTCCACTCATTTCATTAGTATCAGGCTCCTGATGCTTTTACTTTTCCAATTTTTGGTGTCAGCTCGTACACACCGAAGCTTCAGGGCTGCTTTTCTCTCTCTAGCTAACTACACGTGAGAGCCTAATGAGGAGAGAAGGTGAGCAAGGTATCAGATAACAAAAAGACACAAAATGAAGAACAAGCTTGTTCTATGCAAATGGCTTTAATAGCTTTATTGACTGTGACTGATACTGTTCCTCCTTCACATGGCTTACACTTATGGTTGAGCTGCTGAGCTGAATCACACGTGTACAGGATTAGGCGAGTAGCTTTTAAGACTCTTCTTAATGTTTTCCTCTCGAAATCAGTCATTATGTCAGCAGCATTGTTTGCCTGCTGGGAGAAAGTGTTTCTAAAAGTGTCTTGTTCCTTCAATGGTGTTATCTATATATTTTTTCGCGATTCCTAGTATGTTTAATGCCTTTTTACAAACTGTGAAAATTATGTTTCTGCCATGAAAGTCATTCTTTCAGTCTGAGATGAGAACTGCAAACATAAAATCTAAAATGTGTGTTACATATATATAGCTGTGTTACCTCACTCATTTGAGACTTAGTTGCAAAGGAAGACCGGCTTCATTTCCTGGTTTCCAGTTCAGTTAGTTCTTATTCAGTTAGTTATTAGTTCTCTAATAATAATTGTATGAAATAATCTACACAATTTTTTTATTACAGATGTATTTTATTGCCAATAAAAGCTGTTGTAAACTCTTTGTTTCTTTGGATATAAAAAACGCAAACAATTATATGAGAATCTGAAGAGAATTACTATTGTAGCCTTACTGTACAATAGTGACTTTTCTTTTCCAATAACTTTTCTAATGTACCTATTCTGTCAAATGTTTTACTGACAGCTTAAGGAGATATAAAGTGTTCAGACACCAGTACTTCATAGTTCAATTTTCCTATTTCTCCTCTTCTTTCCATTCCTCAGTGTTTTCTTTAAGTCCTTAGTATCTCTTAGTATATCCTCCCTGTCCTTTCTCGGGCTCTTACAATGACACAGCAGTTTGTCTGCTCTGTGGGGCTCTGAGTATTTGTAGTGGACGGCCCAGCCTAAAAGACCTGCCACCTCATCCAAAGGAACTTCATCCTCTCTATGGTTCACTCATTTCATTTAATGGCAAGTGAAATGCTGGCTAGTCCTCTTTCCCCGGTCATCACATCACACTGTGGCATTTTTCCCTGGAGGTAAGTGACCTTTATCAGGGAGCAGAGCCCAGTGTTGCTTCGGCTAACTACTAACCCTCTCCCAGGGAGCTCATTAGCCGGCCACACTCTCAACAGCCACTTTCTAGACACTTGGGCAATTAGGCTCTTTACAAATACCACCAATACCTGAGGACAGCCAGCAGCCGGGGACAAGCCAGGATGGCAGATCCAATGAATGTGTGTGTGTGTGTGTCAAAAGGAGGGACAAGTGTCCAGATCATTGTGTATGAATATGTCAGGTAAACAGGTGTGTGTTGTACCTGTATTTTAATGGAGTTTGACATCATAGCAGACAGAAATGTTACTCAGTATGTGAAAATAAAGTGTACAGTAGGTGATGTAAACACATACTATTCTGACTGTAACTTTTTTTAAATAACAGGGTATAACCTTAAAACAATTCAACAGTGCATAACTAGAACTTAATAAAACTGTACTGTATGTACTTACTGCCTTATGACAAATATGAAAATTAATAGCTGAGAATATCCTGCGGTATGGCATCTCTTCCTCGTTTTGCAACCTCAGTGTACAGCTGAAAGCCCAGATTACCCGGCTAACACAAAGAGCCATCAAAATCATAGAAGTCAGGCAGCATCCCACACTCCAGACTGTCTTTGAAGAAAGTATCATCCGACACGTCCACAAGATTATTTGAGACCCCACCCTGTCCCCCAGTACAGACTCAATCACTTTTAGAACCCAAATTTCAAGATAGCCACGCTGCTTTTTCCCTTAACCGCACACATGTACAATTTAATTTGAATAGAGGTGTGTTGCACAGCAGTGTGCAATTTGTTGGTTGGTGGCAGTCTGTGTATGTACTATATTATACTATTATACTATATTATATGTTATTTTGTATCTTTTAACAGCAGAAACTGTATGTGTCCAATACAAATTTCCTTCAGAACAATAAAGTCGATCTTATCTTATCATTCTGTGAAGTGAGCCATTCATAACACAACTACACTGTAAGACATGGATGACAAAATCTACAGACCTCGCTCTAAAGTTCAGATGAAGATAACAGGAGGTTTCGACAATCTGAGTTACAAAATCATGTGGATATCTTCCAAAGTCCAAACAGTAACCGTAGTGAATAGCAGCAATTTAGTAAAGCATACAAAATGTAAAAATGTTGAACACCAATTAAGCTACTATGAAAGTTAGTGAAGCTGAAGTAAAATTGATAACTGATTGGTACAACACTCAAATATAATTTCACAGCTGATTATTTCTTGTTTCCTGAAGACTTAAATACTTTTCTTACACCATGCCTAATGTTATTTTTAACATAATTTTATTTTTCCAACTTCCAGCACCTATGTAAGTCTGAGACAGGAGGTTTAAATGTTAATTCAACCATTTAAACTACCACTCACTCTAAAGCATATGGTAATCAGTGGCCATGGCTGTACGGACATCATTAAATGTTATTTTTTTATTACTTTTGTTTTCTCAACTGTTTGGTGATGCTTTCGCGAAATCAGGAGATTTCCCACCAGCTCATCTAAGTGATTTTTCAAACTCCTTAAGATGCCGTTAACTCAACGCACAGCAGAAACAATCAATACCCTTGGCTTGCTTTTTTATCAAATAACATTGGAAAACATTGTATAAAAATAAATTAAACTTTCATTTGTCCTCAAATGTCTCCAACTGATTGTGACTGACTGAGCTTTTTGCCTCCACTTTGACTAACTTGTAAAAACATGTCACACGGGAGAAACATAGCTAACTCATGTTCCTCAGGAGATAGATATATAGTGTATGAGTGTTACATAAACTCCAGCAGCACATCTTAGGCACACATTTCATGAAACATTCATGTTAACAGATGAGGTTTTAAAAGCTATTTGAGGGCTAATGTTCGTGTGACTAGTGAATGGTAGCTAACATTTGCATTAGCATTAATGTTAAGAAGATATTGAATAAACCAGATAACAGAAATAATCTATTTTAAGAGACATCTACCTCTAATTTTTACAGATTTGACTTGAATTTCACTATATAGAAAGCTCTGGAGGTCGACAACAAATCCTCTGATGAGAGGATCTTGATCAGTGTCATCAATGTGGATCTAGTTCCTGACACCAATCCCACTGGTGACTGTCAACTCAGGAGCTCCATTTGAAGCCCCTAAACATTAAAGTAGTTAAGGTCACAGGTTTGGGGGAGTGACCACAGGACAGCACAGTGTCCTGTCTGCTTCCAGCTAACAGCAGTTTGGAGATGTTGATGGCTCAGTGGACTGTGGCACTTGTATGTACGTGCAATATCTTTGAACTCGACTGACAGTCAGTGTGGGATGTCATGCATCATCTGTCTAACTCCCATCTTCTCTGTCTCTCACACTGGCCACTGTAGACTGCCCAATTAATTAAAGTATTTTTTTTAAAGACATATTTTCTGACAGTGCGTTCTTTTGATCACAGACAGCGTTTGGCGTCTAGTTTGCCGACACTTGAGAACAAAGACTCTTAATGAAAGCACAAAAAGGCAAATGAACCAAATATATTCAGAGAGATGTGATACTATATAACTAACTTTATATAAATAAAACTGTAACTGTGCCCTACCTGCTGATGAAGATGGAAGGAGGAGCGCAAATGATGAGAAGGAGGCTCCTAGAAGCAACATTAGACTCCAAGGTGAACTGAACACCCAATCTTCAAACCATCCCAGCCCCTAAATATTTACAGTTCATATGCATCTGCAATTTATTGTTTGTGTACTGCAGTGACTCTGATAAGACAGCATGACCATTGCAGGCGAGAAGATATGCAAGTGTGCACGCTTGCAGTTGCTTTCCCCATCTCTCTCCCTTAATCACTGAAGCCTTTTTTTGAAATTGTGAGACACGGTGTGGCCATCTCTTCAGCAAACAATCCTTAATCCCTTCCCCTCCTCTCCAGCCTGTTAATCCTGAACAGACAAAAAGGTTGGAGAACAAGGGGAATGTTGCTTGCACACACTGAGAGCAGCTTAGTTGATGGTTCGCTCTGATTGATTGGTGTTAGAGACTGTATGTCCTGGGTCTTCACCACTAAGGGGTCCTCAGAGTTACTGCAGGTGGATGGCCAATATCTTATTTGATCATTTGTGATTTTTTTAAAATAAAATATAAAATACACATGAACATGAATCAAACATATTATATAAATCATTCTATTAATAAAAAATAATCTACACAACATTGGTGATAGGCTAACTATGACTCATCATGAAAGATAGCACTATAGGCCCAACATGTTATTACACTACATATACATATACAATGTATGGGATAGCATGTTCCAAAGGTAGAGTGTTACAGTAATTTATTACTTTTAGCAGTGACAACGTAATAGTATTGCATTTACTATGTCAAGTAATACGTTATCGCCTTGGTGATTGGCTGAGTGAGTGGATCATTTTTGTTATTTTGCTAATTTAATACTCAGAATAAGAGTGAGGACTCATTCAGCGAGCTAATAACAATAACATAGAGGCATAGACTCTTGACAACGAAGATATGGTGGACAAAGGCTGGGACAGAAGTCCCTTAAGTGGGATAGGAGCAAGAGTTAAGAACTTATTGAGACCAAACAAGAGATGGTTAATGTTGGAACAGTGGAAAGACTAACCAAGGCAGTCTTATTTTGATTTTGTCAATTTTAATGAAGTGTGTTTTACATAAGTTCAAAAACTAAATTAAGTGTTTATTGAATTCATCCATACCAGGCCACTTCTGTCTGGGCTATTTAATTGTTAGATATCATTATATGGTTGCAAACTATTTTAATACAAAGTAGTAACCACTGCATGTGAATGCATGAATGAGCCTTCACTATACAATAACGCCCATTACTGGATTTGTAATGAACTACATTAAACTTACACATCTATGCTTTGATTACCCGCTATGAAACAACATTACACTCTTTCATTCTATTTCCTAGTCGTACCTACAGTATGTTTTTATTTTGGTGAAAGTGATGCAAAACAAAATGTAGTGTATTACACATACAATCATATTGTAAAGTAACTTATTGCTTTTAGATGAAAGTAACATTGTAATATGTAATGTATTACTAAAAGTAACTTGGCCAACACTGGTAGGGGGTCCCTGCTTTGTCTCCATCAGTTACAGGGCCTGAAACATATTGAAGATCCCTGCTGTATGGAATGGTGTGCAAAGATTTAACAGATTTTTAAATAAGTTTTGCTTTGGAGGGTTTTTTTGTGATAAGAGAGGAAGTGTGATCAAAGTGGGAGGAAGATACGAGCCTCTTTAATCAAAACACAAATATAACCTTTCATTGCTGCAAAGCTAATGATCAAAACACAATATATCTGAGCAGAAAACAAAAGCAGCAGAGTTCCTCCAGACCTACAATGTTTAACACTAAAGGAAAGCTTTCAAGATGAAGAAATAAAGAAAGAAAGAAATTAAAAACTGGTGTCAATTCCCAAACTCTTCTTAACCAGAGGGAGAGGCGCTGCTAGTTATCTGTTGAGGGTCTCTCCTGCCCCCTGCTGGTTAAAAGGTGATTTTAACTTGAACTTTGTGGCACCCTGGGGTTTGAGAGCACCCATACCTGACAAACAATCAAACACTACGTGAGATTTAAAGATTTAAATTTAACCCATGCTAGATAAAAAAAGGGCTTTACTTCCACAATCCCTTCTGTAACAAAGGGTGTCTGAGACATAAAGAGAGTCGATGCCCAGAGAAGGAGGCAAATGTGTGAAAGAAAAAGAAAAAACTGAGCGAGGCAGAGCTCTAAATTACTGAACACACTTGTCTGTCCAGTTATTTGATCTGGTCATAACGCTCATTTTCTCAAAGTCCAACTATCCTCCTCACAAACCAGCTCTGTTGATTAAAAGAATGAATTAGATAAGGAATATAAACAACCTTTGTGTGCATGTGTGTGCGTGTGTGTGTGTGTGTGTGTGTGTGTTTGTGTGTGCGTGCTATCCTCTCTTTTTCACTCTCCTGCTGCCTCTTGCTTTGTCTTCATAGCCACGGGCGATGACTGAATAATTCTGTTTGAGATTTGTAAAAGTGAGGGAGAGAAAGACATCTTGACGTGCTGAATGTGAAAACAGTGATCGTTGAGAGGTGAGAAATATATTTTGTCTGCCAGAGGTTGTGCCACAGATTCACAGCTGAGAGCTGAGACATTATTTTGGCAGAATTTGAATGACACAAAAGAGGGTGAGCTGTGACATCTGTATTATGAGATTTGTGTTGTTAAAAAACTTGAGTTGGACATGTAGTAATAGGCACGGTATAATGTGTGTGTCAATAGATTCATAAGTTTGGAAAAAAACAACATTTAACCCAAATAAAACCTAAAATATCTACACATTGAATATTATTAAAACCATTGTCAACACTTACTGTTAGACAAACATCAAAAACTGAAACAGAGCTAAAAGTGGATTGACGTTTTTAAGTGCTGGAACACCACACCACCAAACTGTGTTGTTGTCTACCTTCTTAGAGTCAGGAAGGAAGCCATATATGAGATGAGATGATGCACTGAAGAGAGGAGAAGAAAACATATTTGAGCAGATACATGTGTTCATGGGTTCATATACAGAGCATATACATGTGTTTAGATGTGGCCTCAGAGAGACAAGTGAACACATCCCTGATGATCCCCAATTAACTGGTCTAACTCAGAGTTACCCCTGGATCCCACCGGGCACTGTGACGTTGTGGCTGCAACGCTGTTTTGGTCTGTTTTCCATGCAGCTTCATACCCCACCAGAAGTGTTTCAGAAGTGGAGCGTTTGGCTGTCAGACTGTGTTCATTTTGGTGATTTTTCCTTGGTTTATGTGCTTCTGCCATGATTAAGTAATAGTTTCCCTCTTGGCTGTTTTTATAATTGAAAGTTTTCACAAGGTATTTTATTTTGAAAATCAACCAGATTCTCTATGCTGTTTCTCTGTCTGACTTTCAGCCAGCTCGATCTGCTCTGTGCTGCTTGAACTGGCTGGTTGCGGCATCCGCCAAAATAGAACTGCCATGTATTCTTTGCAGGGCAGATCGGAGAGCCGTCTCTGACACGTGCCGCAGCACGCTGTCTAGAATGGACGCAAACAGCTTAAGACTTAAGCGTCTCATGAAGTCTAACCAAGTGAAGAGTCAGAATTTCTTTTCCACCAATTCATTGTGTTTACATTGTGTGATTACCTCTCCATGTAGTAGCGGGGTCCGGCCTTCCTGCACAGCATTCAAATTCCATTCACACACACAAGAGATTCACAGGAAACTATATGAATTCCCCACATTTCCTACTGCGGCTATTTCACATTAAAATTGAACACTTTTAAGTTCAAGTGGAGAAACGTGGTGGTTTTATTGTGAAGCTGTCACTGAGGTTAGTGCTGACAGTGATCATTCAGCAAAACATATCTACAAAACAATACAGTGGAATTTTCCTGAATGTCCATACACTACAGAACTCTGGGACCCGCAGATCAAACCACACTTGCTATCACAAACCAAAACTACTTTAAAAAGCAATTTAACAGCAGCTAAAACCTCCAGTGGTTTAACTTTGTTATTGCAGTAATGTATATGTGTACCCCACACAATAATACAGATGCAACAGAGGACAGAGAAACATTTCAGCCTGTTGCTAAGTTACTATTTATCTATTATCTACCTGTCTAGTGTACCTGTCTACAGAACGATTGTGTATAGGCTCCACTGGTATGGTGTGGACATATTGTGCAATAACAAGCTATTTAATTGCTCTGGACAATTTTTCTCACTCACAGACGATTTCAGAGCAGCGGCAGTTTATAGGCAAATAAGTGAAAGCTGAATCATGAACCAAATTTGAAAGTTTCTGCAGTTTTATTTAGATTCTGTCACTTTCTCAACCCTTCAACCAGGGAGCAAGCTCTCCTATTAGATATCTGTGTTAGCTGTCTGGGAGATATAAATGGAGACAGAAACAAATAAATGAGCAGGTGACAAAGATTTGGCCAGAGCTTTGAGAGGATTCAGGCTTGTGGATAGAAAGATGAAGATCAAAAATGAGTCCGATTTATTTTCTATTTGTCAGTTTGCTCATGAAAGAATAGTGAGTAGTGAGGTTTCCTTTCAGCTTAAAACACAGCATTCACATTTACGAGATGTTCAACAACAAGATACTGAAATTAAGC
This sequence comes from Argyrosomus regius, assembly GCA_946959425.1. Classification (NCBI taxonomy): domain Eukaryota; kingdom Metazoa; phylum Chordata; class Actinopteri; family Sciaenidae; genus Argyrosomus; species Argyrosomus regius. Next base: position 15,753,892 of record OX336882.1, read on the forward strand.
AGCAGGGTGCTGGTCTGTTGCTGATTGCACTGTGGCCTCCTGGCAAGGGTCAAGAGAAAAACAAGAATATCCTAAGGGGATCATTTTATAGTGAGATATTTGTATTCGTAGCAGTAGCAAAGGAAGTTGTAATAACATTAGCAGTACTGTTGGTCGTGTGGATGGAGAGAGGGATGAGGTGTAGAGTCAGGGCAGATCCTCATTATTCCTCCACTCGCCTCTGATCCCTTGTTATCCCAACATTCATCGCTCATCTGTCACCCTGGGGAATGAAAGGAATATCTTTCACATTTGTTTAATTCCCCCAACGTGCCTCCCAGTGCACCTTGAGGCAATTCCAGTTTTTGTTGTTGCTTAAAAATATGGTTCTGTGGTACTCTGTAGCTCAGGGGAAAGACTATGACATAAATATTTTCAGGGTAGGAGGCTTGATTCCCACTGAGGCCAGCCATACTAAAATGTAGGTCTTGTATTACTTATCAGGCACTATATAGCATTTTAAATTGCAGCATTACACCATGTTAAAGTTTGTTTGGTGGGCAGGGCAGCGCAGCTTTTGGCGGTTTTGTATCATTATATTTTTGTTATACTAAACATATGTAATTTTTTCTCTCGCCCAAAGTCAGCTGGGATAGGCTCCAGCCCCACTGTGACCATGATGCGAATAAGTGGTTACAGATGATGGATACATAATATTGATAAAAGCAGGATTTATTTATTTTCCACAATTCTTTAGTGCTTGTTGTCATGGCTATCTGAGTTTTTGTCCACTTCATTAAAATTGTTGGTGACTTTTATACAAGCAAATGAAATAATCAAGTGTAAACAAGTCGCTTTTTTTGACACATCAAATTAGAGATCAGCATTGTTTGTTATTGTAGCTCTGTTTTGCTCTTTATGGCAACTGGCTGGTGACAGTATCTACTAGATGTAGTGTCTCACAGCAGGACCCGTAACCAAACTATCAACACATTTTTAAATCCATATCCACAGCTGAGATGCGAGGATTTTTTCCGTTACCATCTGAATCATAATCACCAGTGCTGAATCTCAAAACACGAGCACTAAATGCTGCAATTATGGGGAACATCTGTTGGCTAAAATGTAATAGTCGAGGTTTGAGATGCTGCCAGAACTATAAAAATGTTGTCAAACACCTGCGAAGGGATTTGTTCATGTGACTTACACTGTTTTTCTTCACTGCTGATATAATTTGTTTGCATACCAGAATAAACTGTATATGAGCAATTACAAATGCGAGTCACCTAAACCATAGGTTTTCCAATTGTAGTTTAGTAACCAGACTGTGAAACTTTGAACTTCTCTGGGTGCCCTGGTAGGGCTAATAGCTTGCTGCAATGACCAGGGTATGACTCTGACCTGTGGTCCTTTGCTGCATGTCGTCGCCTATCTCTCTCTTGTGCTTCAACTGAGAGTATATCAGGAGTTGGAAGGAGGAGTCTTTTTATTTAGCATTTCCAAAACCAAAATAGCTACCAAGAATTAAATTGGGCCGGAGCTGTCCGGGGCTCAGCCTACACTCATCTGTCATCATGCAGAGCCAGGACCCTGCACATTATGCAGGGGCTCTTCCTCTCCATCGTCACAGATTTCAGTCTGTGCCCTCGTGTATCATGTAAACTTGTGTTTTCTCCTCTGCAAGTTTGATGTCGATAAATAACAGTAATGTCAAATTGATGAGCTGGTCTGCATTTCTCTCATTTAGTATGTCTTGTTAATGTTAGCTGGGTAGTGGATCTCTTGGTCTGTGCGTGTGTGGGCTGTGTTCCGTGACTTTGTGTTTGACAAAAGTGAGAGTGAAATACAACTATCTGTTACGTTTGATAAACACCAACAGGCAATGGTGTTTATAAAATGCAGCTCGTAAAAGATAATAGAGTTTCATTTCTTCTTTCCAGCAGCAGCAGCAGCATCCTCTGTGGGGACCAGTCCAGACAATATGCAGGCACTCCTCATAGACGCATACCATTTTAAAACAAGATAAAGATTATCTCGTCTCTCAGTCAAGATTTAGTTACAACTCTGGACTAATGTAAGATAAAAAAGCAAGGGCTTGGATTAGTTTATGCAAACACAGACACGCACATTGAAACCCCAAAACCACAGAGCCCCGCATGACAACACTGTCAAGTCCACTTCTCCTGTTGGCCAATGGAGGGAGTAGACAGATATGTGTAACCTCTGTGACACACAATGACACCAGCCACATTTCTTCACACTTCTGTGAAAACCTTGAACAGGAGGTTGTGGAGGAATCACATTTCCCACAGTTCAACCACCCACTGTATAGTCACCCTGACCAAGCAGTAGGAGTTGCTGGTGCAGCAAAAGGCCATCACAATAAAAATATGTTCAACATACTGGAAAAATGTGGCCTGTGGACACTGAAAGGTGGCCAGAAAGTGAGTATTTGACATTCGGGAAGTACACTTAACAAAGTCTGAAAGTGTGTCAGGTGAAGTCACTAACTAGTGCAAACAGCACCAAAGGGAACACTGACAGACAGGCAGAAAGACAGACAAAATGAGTCTGGCTGTGAAATGAGCATGATGTCCTTAAATGCAAATGTGTGGTGTCTGCAAGAAATAGAAGATAAATACATTTTAACACCATGGGATTATGTAACTCTTTTCACATTACTACGGGAAGAAATTTCACTGCACTATGTCAGTGTCAGAAGACGTATTAAAAAAGGTCAGACACTGAAATAATGCAGCAAAACGAATTCTACTTTCCCACCATAACACTTAATCTGTATAGCAAACATTTAATAATGAATTAGAAAACTGTGAAGTCCAATTTTTGTTTTGTTGTTGGCGCTGTAATCTGATTGACGGATTTAATCTTCGCCTTATTTCCGTCTCCAGAGTGTAAGCTGCACCTTTCTAAGCGTGCTGGAGCAGCAGACTGGAGACTGGTCGTGTTTTTGAAGCAGAGCCTTTTTCCTCTGAGGTTCTTGTGCTGGATGCAGCTTTGTGTCACAGTCACAGTCAATACACACTGCTCTCCATCTCCATCATCACAGCTCCACGGGGACTTGGTGGGAAGAAGAGAGCGAGATATACACTGTTTGTGCTTGCATATGTGTGTGTGTGTATGAATGTTGCTGCCTTTGTACCAGAGAACGCTAAAAAGAAAGTGTGTCTGTGTGTGCGTGTGTGTGTGTGTGTGTGTGTGTGTGTGTGTGTGTGTGTGTGTGTGTGTGTGTGTGTGTGTGTGTGTGTGCGTGTGTGTTTGCATGCTCTAGCATCTTTTGCATGTGGAGGAATGTGTGTGTGAGCCTTCCAACCCTCTGCGGTATTCTCCTCCTCTCTAACCGTCATCCCTCTGTCTGCTATCTGTCCAAGCTTAAAGCGCCAGTTGTTTTCTGAGGGGCCTCTGGGAGAAAAAGAAACAACCGGGCAATTACACTTCTTCTTTTATCCCCACAAAGATGTTCTGCTCCTCCCTGTCTTGCTTTTCTTCCAGGAGGTCTTTGCTGTGAGGCTTTTCCCTTCCTGCCTTTCGGAGATTTTCATTTATCCATGTGCTGTCTCTCTCTGTTTCTCTCTCAGACTCCCTCTCTCTCTCTCTTTCTGTCTACTGATGATGTTGACTCTGCTTCACTTTGTGTCTCAGTAAAGAGACTCTCTCTTTTTTCCATTTGTCTTTCTCTTCACTCCTCATCCCTGATTCTCTCTTTTTAATTTCTTTTGATCCAGCCGAAAATGTTCAAATTTGTTTCTTGGAGATTCTGTCTGCGAGGCTGCCTCGTCTTATTTGGTGCTCTGAAACCAGCTGGAGATTGAGGCAGGCTTTAAGGGGCCTTCAGAGCTGCTTGCTGCATGAATCCCTAACGTGCCTCAGAAAAATATATCTGTGTTTGTCTTACTGGCTGGCAGGATAGATATACAGCAAAACTGAAACAGGCTACTTCAGATTTCTGGAATCAGCAATTTTTTCTTTTCATCCATTTCTTTTTGTGCATCGTGTTGTCTCATGTATGCAGCCGTCCGGATCCACTCGTGATACTATCACTACATAATTTAGCAAGAGTTTGCACATGCATATGTATGTGCAATCATATGCATTAATTCAATTGAGAGAGCGAGTACCGGCATAGAATATGCATGTGTTGATCTCTTTCCTGCTCCTTCCTTCTCACCCTTGCTCATCAGTCAAGTTTACATTTCAACCTTCTCTCTCTCTCTCACACACACACACATGCACAAACGCACACAGAGTTAGCATTCTTATTCCCGTTCCTGATTTACCCTGTTCATTACTATTCTACTCAGATTTTCCAACTGATGGCCTGCTGCGTTTTACATTTGGTTCAGATCATTCTGATTATGAATAAACAACACGGTCAATCACAGCACATCCATTTACATCAGAATTTAATGCCACACACACGCACAAAGCCAGTCCATCCCTCTTTTGCATCATGTGTAGGCCACACATGAATCCAAGCATGCTGTACAGGGACAAACACCCATTACTGTTGTTGGACTGATTGTGATTTGAGTGTCATGACTGATTGGCTCGAGGTGTTCTTCTAAGTACAATGAATCATCAGCATCACTGACTGAATCAATCGCTTTTTGACCACAAGAAGAACTGAGATTTTAGTTGTATCCAAGTTCCCTAAATTACACACTCCTTCATCAGCAGAGAACAAACAGATCAATGAAAGGAAACAGTCCTGGAGCAACCGGAGCAGTTTCAAAGTTTTATTATCTGGTATGGGCCAAAAAACAATGTTTCTAATATTACACAATTTGCTACATGGTTTGCTATTTCCTCTGTTTGGCTATGTGATCAGATTAGAGTGAATGTATAGCAGCAGCCTGGATTGTATAGTACAGGCGCCTTGCAGCCACTCATTCAAAGTACAAGACAAAAATGTTTCCTGGTAGCAGGCGTAGTGGTAACTTTTCATCATTTTTAGTGTCAGTCCATGAACATTTTATCCCTGTTTCTATCATTGTTATATCTGTGTGGTCAGTACAGTTTTGTTTTTGTACTAATAAAAATACAAAGAAACAAATGAGCACTTCTAATTTTCTCTATGTTCAGGATGAGTCACTGTCGACAGTTGAGAGTTAAAATCAGTGTGTGTTGTTTAAGGGGTGTTAATCTTTTGCCTTCTCAATACTGTTGACGTCACACTGTGGGAGAAAGATTGACATTAAAAACTGTGTCAGGAAGCCAAGCAAAAAGGGAGTCACAAGAGCACAATTTTATAATCCAGCTCATCCAGGTTTCAGTGCAGAGCCACAGCTCAGCTCGCTCTTATAAGGTTCACTCCAGTTAACTCCAGCTCTCTCTACAGAGACAGCCAAAAAGTCTTGTTGTCCACGATTCTCCTCCAACTAGTTCTCCAAAATGTTACTTTTTAGTGTGTGTTTTGCCATTTTGTCTTAAATTGTAGTATAAATGAGTTGTCACACTTAAAAGATGAATGTCTCTGTTTCTGTTTTGGTACAGTCACACATTTTTTTTCACAGGGATTTTGGGAAGTTACCTCACAACACAACATTAATTGAAATCTACAATCTACAAACATCAACATGTAATATTTGCTTTTTCTGACAATACAGAAATATCTTTTTATCTTGGTAGAAATAAATCATGCTGGGATGTCTACCCTTAATCTGTTTCATCCTACTGCTCTCTCGTCTCACTTGTGTTGTTGTATTTTGTGCTTTTTTGAACTGCTGGTGCCTTTAAGGTCTACGATGAGTGGACCAATCTTGATCAAGAGGTGCAGTTTCATGGCACAGACTGTAGCCGCTTTTTCAAGTGAATAGCTTGAAATCCAGATGAGTGGCGTGCTTTGGTCCAAAACAAAAAGCAGTATAGTGTGACTGCAGCTTTGTCCAGCCAGTGGCAAACCTCAGACCCAGCACCTGAAGCAGACCACAGCAGCAGAAACAGTTCAGCAGTGACACCAAGAAGAGTAACAACCAACCACTCGTCTAATGGTGTGTGACTTTTTCTTTATTTGTTTTTGTACTGTAGAGAATATGGTCAAAGCTGCCCAATGAAGTGCCATATTGTATGCAAGTGACCTGGACTGATCCACCATAAGCTCATCAGGCTAATTAAAATGAATAGCTTGACAAATAAAAGTAAAACTACAGGCAACATTCACAGCTGCTGCAGGTGTAAGGTCACACAGCGTCCTCGAGAAACAAGTCTTGAAACTGCTCCACGAACAGTTAATGGGAGGCTGATTTTGTGAGTCCCCTGGCAGCAGTAATGTACCCATGAATTCACACCACAAAATAAGACGACCCACAAAACAAATGACTTATGATTAGTGACAGGTGTTTTCGCACACTGTCCAGGGATTCGGTGCAGGCGACAGACTCTTTGGGCAACATTATTGAGGTCGTTTCACACTCAAGGAAAAACACCAAGCGTGTGTCTGGGGAAATGAGTTGGAATGGAGGAAAATCTTGTAAATGAGGAAATAGCTCAATATATGGTGCATAGATGGATGAAGAGACAGTACATAATAAACAAGACAGTTTAAATAAAACATTTAAGAAAAAACAACTGTCAGTGACTCATGCAGCAGGTCTGGCCTTCTTCTACTTTCTCTGTCTCTCCATCTCATGTTTACTCTTCTTTCTTTTCCAGTCCGACACACTCTCAGCCTTCTATCTCTTGCTCTTCCACAATTATGTCTTCCTTTTTGCTCTCTCATTCCATCCATGTCTTTCTCATTCCAGTTTTTGTAAATTCAGTATTCTCACCCTGTGTCAAGTGGAAGGTAGGGGATACCCGGGTGTAAATTGCTCAGCTTGCAATGGCTGGAGAAAAGCAGAAAGCAATTTCCACACCATTTCTTAGTAGGGTCCTTCACCACTGTTGCCAAGCCCTGTAGGGACCTCAAACGAACAGAGAAACTGCCACTTAACCACCAGCCAGTCAGCAAGGAGGAGATTAGGAGAAAAAAGAGCAGCGAGAGGGAGAGAGACGTTATCACGGCTCACACTTGACTACCACCCAGATTACTGTTATTGCCACAGATTTTAAACAGCTGTATCCACACTGTGGCCGACAATAAAGAGCGTAAAGCCCGCTGTTTAAGGGTGGTTCCACATCCCAGAGCAAATAATAAGATTCTGAACATGGATGTGATTGTATCCACCGAGCCGAAACATGGTGTCTGTGTTATATAAAGTACATATTCTCATGGTGGTGAGGTTTCATTGCCACAGGCCAGTGTTGTATACAGTACCTGGCATAAGATGAGCAGCATGAGACAGTAAAGATATTTAGTATCATGTCTGAGCATTTACAATGTGGTCAGATTAAGATTAACACATACCTTCTCAATTTAATCTATATTTAGATGTCCATAATGTTCAACTTATATAACACACACTTCAGTGAGTAAAAGCAAAACATCTTGCATATGTTCCTCATGGTTATGGTTAGTAAATAATGCAAATGCCCTGGTTGCCTAGAGGTTGAGGTGCCTACCATAACCCACCACGTCCCTGGTTCATGTCAGGCTGACGGCTTCTGTTGCATGTCATTCCCCTTTTTAACCATGCTATCAAAATATATGCTTCTGAAGTCCTCTGGCGGCTGAGGGGTTTAATGGGATTGTTCAGGTTTTTTGCAGTGGGGTTTTATGAGGTACTGCATAGTCAGTGTATTACCGACAAACATGTTTTAGCCACATTAATAAAGGCCCACCGGTTACGATATAGTGAGCATATTCTGACTGCTTCACCTTGCTGTCAGATTTGCAGCGTAATACGCTGTGCGCAGCATAGTTGGGCTTAAGCGTTGGTATGCGGAAATTCTACGGTTCAGACAATGTGTCAGGCATCAATCAGACAATGTATCGCAAAGCTGTCAAGCAGAGCTTTGCACTACTTCCATGTTGGCACATCTGCTTTTCTAAACTGGGAGTACACTGACTGCTGTCCACTGATTATGCAACCTCATATAAAAAAAACTCAAACAATTCCTTTAAGGGAGATCATTACATTATTGACAGTCTCATTTGATCTCAATGTATTGATTACTCTCAGATGAACATATTTTGCACAATGCACAAACAAACACATGTCAGGTCTCCTCACCGATAAAAATATAAAGAAGAAATTAACAAAAAGCATTATTTCATCTATAGATCCCACTAATATGAACAAACATAAACCAAGCTGGAATAAAGTATTCTCTAGTGATCTGCTATGATACATGAGCTAACAGAAGACCTATAAAACAACTTATAACCACTTGAGGACCAGTTCAGTCCATACAAAAATATTCATTACCACTGCACATCAGATAACACAAGAACTTAGCTCAACTGCTACCTGAAGTTAATCTTTCTTATAATGCCAATGCAAATGAATAAACGGAGATTCAGCAGCATGGTAGCAATCTGAGCAGCCAGCAGCACATCATTACCTGCATACATGCAGAAGCAATAGCTATTGTGAAGCGTAGTGCCAGCAGCTGATACCAATCAGCCTCTACAAGTGCAACTGCAGTGCTCCGTCTGAACTAATGTTATGCTTCATTGATTTTGGCTTCTGCTTCCCCCTATTCTGGATTGCTGAGGTCAAATAGTGCCCCGAATGTGGCCACAGCAACCTCACTGAGGGAGCACCTCAGTAGCACAATAAAAATGCATTGTTTCCTAGTCAAACAATATCATCAAGAGGAACCAGAAGGTGATATGTGTGTTTCTCTTGGAGGTAATATTCTGTTACTCATGATGCAACTTTTGGCTTCATGTATAGGAATTTTCTTGATATCCTGTCTCTTACCTGTACTTCTTCATCACTCAGTACAGCAAGGATTTGTAATAATTTGCGAATCAGTCAATGAATTGCAATCATCTTTTCTGAATTTGATGCATGCAACACAAAAAGTCAGGGCAGAGGCAACAAAAGACCGGGGAAGTTGTGGAAAACTCAAAAAACACCTGTTTGGAACATTCAACACTTAAACGGGTTCATTGGTAACAGGTGATAATATTTTGATTAGGTATGAAAGGAGCATGCCTGAAAGGCTCAATCATTCATACATAAGCAAAAATGAAGAGAGTTTCACCACATGGTGAAAAACTGCATGGGCAAATAGTCCAACAGTTAAACGCAGTCTCAACGCACAGTTTCAAGGAATTTATGGATTTCACTATCTTCAATCAATATATCAAACAATTCAGAGAATCTAGAGGAATCTCTTCATGTAAGAGGCAAGCCCGAAAACCTACACTGAATACCGTGACCCTCGGCTCCTCAGGCAGCGCTGCATTAAAAACTGACATGATTGTATAAAGGATATTTCTACATGGATTTGGGATTTGGGAACACTTCAGAAAAACGGTGTTGGTAAACTCAGGTCATCACTGCATCTGCAAATGCAAGCTAAGACTCTACCATGCAAAGTGAAAGCCATATATCAACAGCATCCAGAAATGTCACCAACTCCCCTGAGCCTGAGCTCATCTGTGATGGATTGACATAAAGTGTGCTGCCGTCTAATGAGTCCACATTTCAAATTGTTTTTGGAAACCATGGATGTGAAATCATGGAATCACTGTTGTAAAAGGAAGGTGCTCTTATTCCATGTAAAAACTTCTGCATCTGCCTGCCTTTTGTCTGCACTGTCTGAGCTATCTAACAGTCCTGTCAGATCATCGATCATTACTGCAATTGTTGCGTAAATGGATCAATCAAATGCAACATATCTGCACTTAGTTTTTGGTATTCATGTATTTATAACAAACTCTGTAGCTCACCAATAACTAATTCAGCCTTTACCTAGACCCAGCAAGAAGAAATCTTGCTAGGGCTAGGTGCTACACAGTAAATGTAATCAAAACACCCCTTACGATGCCTCACAAATCTCTCAGTAACCGCAACTGTCAGCACCATGGGGTTCTATTGGAGGATAACAGGGCAAACACAAAGGCCATTTACACTAGATAGCAGTTTTCACAGAGTAATTTGGGGTCCTGGTGTAACCTTCCTACGGCCCACCTTTTCTTTTGATATAATCTTTGAGAAATACTGTTTTGACAGCGAAGAAACATTTACAGTATATCACACTGAAAGCTTTTAAATAAGGACAACGGGACTGAAAAAGAGACAATATTGTTTATTTATGGTAGGAACCTTCTAGCAGAGCTGCTGTGTGGTTCAACAGACTAATAACTTCCCACAGAGACTCAGTTGGTCCATTAGGCTACTGCACCTATTTAAAAACATCCAGACAGGCAGTACTGGCTATAATTCAGTGCAAGCCAAGCTGATCTATTAAGATGTATTACACCCACCAGAGACCTACGGAGAGATGGCGAGGTCAGGGAAAAGTGAAGGCCTCACCTCAAGCTGCTGCCTGACATCCAAATCAGCATTTCGAAATCACTCAGCGAGATTAAAAAGGCAGGGAATGGAAAGGATGAGTGGGGTAGGGAGGTAGGTAGCCACGCTCCTCACAGGAGAAGCAATCTAGGTGCTCCTGTGCTTGACTGTTGGCGTGATTAGAGACATCTTGTTCCATTATGCATTTTCCTTTTTCTATTGCATTTTCTCCAAGGAGATTTGAAACGTTTCTAATAGCTTTTTAAACGACTTGCTGTCTGGATCACTTACTGTAAGGCCACTCATAGTCACAGAGACTGCAGTGCATGAAGAGGAACGCATTCGCTGTCTCCTTCTCTTTGTCTTTTGGTATATTTTTTTCCCTCAGGGTTCTTATTTTTTATGTGTCTCACTCTTTTTACCTTCTCTTTCTCATTAATTACATTCTCCCTGTGTGGCTGCCTATTAGTTCATGTTACTGAGGTACACTGTTATTTCAGATTTAAAAAGAACACAGCAGTGGGTAATTGAAGAAGGAATGAATGTGTATATTTATAACAGTGTGACCCCAGTGGCACGGTGAAGTGCTGCTCTCTGTGCTGCTCTACCTGAAACATTATCACATAATACATTATACTAAGGCATGGTGGGGTAGAAAATGTGGTATAGAAAATAATAGATCATGGGATGTTGGCATCTGAAGTATAAGGCAACCTCTAAAAGCAGTGAAGACAAATGGACAAATGTTATGTAGCTAACATTTTTAAAGAAAAGTTTGTACAGTGAATTATCTTATGACTTTAACACTTATTTTAAATTTGTGAAAATGAAGTGAAAGTGTAAAATGTTGTAGCAGCACTATAATAAAAAAGATAGGTATTTAATACAGATCATTTTCAAGTAAAAATATAATGTTTATATTGAGGACTGTATACTAGAGGCATATTTTTTTATTGCTCACTTCTGCTGCTTGTTTACAGTATTATTTTAGGTTATCATGGTAAGAGTCACAATCCCAGACGGTACAGATAATAACACTGATTGATTTCTTTATCAAAACACTGGAACTACAAACCATTTTATGATAGACAATAGAAAGTGTAAAATATCTGGATATAGACACACAATAACAATAACTGAGGCAGGTGGAAAACATGTTTTGATCTAATGGTAACACGTCCAAAGGAGAAGAAGTGTATCTCTCATCCCTGAGAAGGTCGTAGGATGCAGTGTGAATGCATAAATCCCCTGAGGACTATCATTTGAAATATAAACTTGACTAATCGTACATTTTGGAGTGAGTGTGGAACTGAGCATGCAAATGACATTAGCATTGGTTAGATGGTGAAAACATTCTCATACAATCCAAAAATACTTGTTGTTATGGTCCTGTATGTTATATAGTAGGCTAAATATTGTGGTTTTCATGGTGAAAGATCAGTAGGAAGATGAAAGAGCATTACGAATGCTCTAACCAGTGTTGCGTGGAGAATTGGTTATAAAGTGACCCGCCTAGCAAAGGATCAATATGTGAACCCATAGGCTATCGTATGACAACGGTTTAGCCTCTGGGGGCAATGGCCAATGTTTATAGGCTTCCGGTATAGCCAGCAGATATGTTGAAACTGGATAGTGGATTTCCAGGCCAAGACTTCCTCTGCAGTCCACTTAGCAACTTGATATGTGAGAATGACGAGAAAGACACATTTCTGCCAATCAATAAACAGATATTCATTCAGGTAATTTTTTAAAAAGGTAATAACAAGCTACATTTTCAGATGATAGCCGATGGGTTCAGAGACTGCATTTAGGCCAATGCGCTCCACCTCTTTTGCTCTCCATACAGACTGTTGCAACCAAAGCCCACTCCAATGTGATTGGTCAATACTACTCAGACTACAATTGAACACCAGAACATGTCCGGTGCCAAAATCTTTGTCCCTTCCCTACAGAGTTTGCCTACATATGCAGGTATCTATTTAACACCCTGTTATAAACAGTGACATTAGCTCACCTAAAGACACACTTTCATATGTGCATACACATGTATAGCTGTGCATGAGCACACACCAGAAATGTGCCAGAAAATGGTAAAATACAAAAACCCACAGACTTATACAAATACACAAATGCAGCAATATGCTGGAGAGGAGGTGACATAACACATCCGAGTCTTGGCCCACAGTGATGGATGAGTCCAGGCATCCCAAAGCAAGTCGAGGCGTTCCACAACATTGACAGAGAGAGACAGAGATGGGCATTTTGTGTGTGAGAGAGAGGGAAAATGACTGCAAGAGAAAGAGAAGAATGATTTTGGGGCGTGCGTGTGAATAAGAGAAAGACGCTCGCGTGTGTTTGTGTGTGTGTGTGTGTGTGTGTGTGTGTGTGTGTGTGTGTGTGTGGGTGGGTGGGTGGGTGGGTGGGTGTGTGTGTGTGTGTGTGTGTGTGTGTGTGTGTGTGTGTGTGTGTGTGTGTGTGTGGTGTTGATGGCTGTTGTCCAGCGAAGTAGAGCGGCGGGTGACAGTGATGGAGAGGTTCAAGGGAGGAGGGGACATGGAGATGAGTGGGGAGAGAAGAGGTGGTGAGGAGGACAACTTAGTGCAGTTGGTGGTTGATGACTTGAGGAAAAAAGGGAGGAGAGAGACATCATCAGACAACAGGGGGAGAGAGCGGGAGGGGGAGAGAGCGGGAGAGGGGTCGTGACTGTCAAGACAGGAAGAAAGATTCCATTACTAGACAGAAGGAGTCGGTTGTCTTCTGCGTCCTGGAGGAACGCTTCAGAGCAGCAGTGGAGTCACGAGCTCACAGTCTGGAAAATTTGGCTCCTGTGAGAAATAAATTAGTTTTTTTTTTAAAAGTGTGTGATCCAATGTGGGAGACAAAAACTGTCACTTTTGTCATTATGTCCATCTACGTCACCCAGCTCGTCTGTCTTTAGAATCAAATTGCAAAATCACATTTAAGATATACACTTTTTAGCTTTATTGGGCCCAGATTTTTTAGCGTGTAACATAGGGTTACCGAGAGATCAAATAAGATCCAATCAAGAAGAAAAAGTTGAGTTTTCTTAATGCAGTTAGTGAGAAGAGAAGACACAGTTTCTAACCATATTTCCAGAGAGAATATCGATATTGCAGAGTTTTGGACATTTAGGGTTGATGTTTTTCTTTATTATTTATTCCTACAATACTGGGCTGAGCCTTTCACCCAATCAACAAATGCTGAAAGTTCAGGACAGTACAAAGGGTAAAGGGTAAAGTATTTTTACATTCCCAAACTTTTCCAGGTAGTAGAAATGTATTATACATTTTAAAAGACAAAACTATAAGCACAGCAAAGGCAGAAAGTTTGTAAAATATTTATATCCCATATTAAATTTTGTAACAAACAAGGGATTAGCAGTTATCTTCCAAGAAGGGTTTGGCTGCATGAAACCTTTTTTTGTCCTTTTTGTACATCACAGATCAGGATACATCACCACTTCTCACCTCATTGTTTTTGGACTGAAAGGTCACCAACAAACACGTTCACAGTTGAAACTGATTAAACTTTCAGTATAGCAGCAAGGCTCAAAATCCAAGGTTATGGGAGGATTATAGGGGATTGGCATCTTTCCTCACTCCATATAGGAAAACAATGGCTCACACTGGTGCAAAGTTAATCTGCTACTGATTGTGTGAAGAGAGCCTAAACCACTTGCAAAATGCAGCGTACAGGTTGGTGTGGTACGAGGATCTACAACCTTAACAACAAAGTGTAGTAGGGAGACATTAGGACCCTTACAGGGGCAAAATCCAATCAGGTGAGAGGTGTAATTTGACTCATGATTGTCTCAACATGTTGGAGTTCCTGTACTTTTAATGTGGGTATGGGTAATGTGGGCACATTTCTTATTAGTAGTATAGTTTGAGAACCTAAAGCAAAAGGTAATTGACTGTCAGCATGTTTAAGGTATTGATTTAAGATTGCAAATTACAGTATGATGCTGTTTATTTTATTACTGTTTGCTTTAATACAGGTCATACTGGTCTCTAATTGGTTGGTTGTTTGTGTTTTAGTATATGTTGTTAAGTTCATATTTATAGCAGATAACCCACACTGACTTTTGTGGCCTTTGTATTCAAGCCACTGTGTCTCAATTCAGTTGTTAATTACTGGAGAATATCCAGAATTTCAAATTTATGTGTGGGAAATACACATAAATTTGAAATTCTGGATAAACAAAAGTCTTGATTCATTTTTACTTTAGCTCAGGATACCAGGGGGGATCTGTAAACAGGGCAGCAGTCTCTACTTTTTTTTCTTGCTCTCATTTTAAATACAGTACATCATTCTGACCACATCATGTTTTAGTGGTCTGAGTAGAGCTGGTTTTGGTAATGTAATCTGACAGATCTAAACAAATGACTGACCACATGACACTTTAATGTAAACTGTCTGCATCACTTCTATTTTTCCTAAACAATATTCCAATTAATCCTTGGATAAAAATGGAGCCGTGGTCAGCCTAATTATTTTCAGTTTGCCTGCAGCAGGCTTACATTAGGGACCGCAGCATAAATGAGAGCTTCATGTGGCTTTTTATCTTTTGGTTTCCATCCTGAGATTGTTTTTTTTCTATAGCGTATCCCAGTTTTGCAGAAACCCAGACCCATTGAACCAGGACTCATTTAGTGTTGCCATGAAGTCCAAAGCTGGCAGAAAGATTTGAGTGTTTACCCAAACAGTTGTTGATTTGAATGAATTAAATCCCTAACGACATCCTGATTGTGGCCAATTTTCTGTCCACACATTTTGGAGATCAGATCTCATTGCAACCACGATCACACCTCTGAGATTTCACAATGGCAGGTGTAATAATAAACTTTACAAAAAAAATCTCCATTTATATTCATGAGGGGCAGTTCAACATCACAGCAAAACTAATATGCATAAATATCTCTCTGACACAGTGTTAACAAAGCTAAATATTGTAAGCTTTACACAGAGGGTTTACTGCAGGGTCTATTTTATTGGATTGTAATAGACTGTACAGGTGTACCCAATAAACTGGTAACTCAGTATAAATTGTCTTACAGAGCCCATCCTGTCCGTGACACAGTCCACTTAAAAGCTTTGTTACCAGAACAAAAAGTATCCCCTCCCTTGACGTCGAAGCATTACAGCAATACAGAATGATGAACACCCAGCATCCTTAGGCATCCCTCGTTCTCTCATAAGTTGAGCAATTAACAATGCATTACATGTGTTAGGGTTTTATTTATGACTAACGAGCAGTTAACAAATCATGATTTCCTCCATGACTGAGTGTAATGTCGGGTCTCAGTGGAAATTCAGCTGAGTTACAGCAACTTGACAGCTGTATTTCATAACGACCCGGCCACGCAAGGCACAATAACACTGATTTAAGTCCCTGTCTGAACCAGCCAATGCACACACTGCAGCGCTGTATCACTTTATCACACCCTGTATCCATCACCCACAACAAAACAAGCTGCAGAATAAGCACAATGCGAGTTAAGTGGTGCTAAAGTTAAAGAGATGTTGATTTGTTGTCTGGCAAGCAGTTTGTGTCAAGGGAAGTAATAACAAATGAAAACAATAGGAATGAGACGGTTAGGGGAGAGATAGGGAGAGCAACAGAGAGATGAATAAATAAAGTTTTCTAAAAAGTACAGTGGAAGACAAAGACAAAATAATAAAGAAAAAGTCAAACGACAGACAGCGGAGAAAGGAAGAGGCAAGCAGAGAATGCAAATGAGAGGGGAGAGTGTCACGGAAATGATTGCCGCTATTACAATTATCATTAGCATGTGTTGTTGGCAATAAGTCGTCTCATTATGGTGGATCCTATCATCGTGCTAATTGTGGAGGATGCCTTGTTTCAGCGTGCAGGGGGGTTTCTTTGTTACGAGGGGGAGTGCTGACTACAGGAACACTCATGGTGAGTTACGATTCATGTATTTTCAGGAATCTGAAGACCTGCAGGCCTCCTGCAAATTAGCTCTGCCAGTATATTCTGCATCTAATTTTTGATCAGCTTCTTCTCAAGTTGTGGCTGAATAGCACCTTATCCTGCAGGCCACATGACCAAGTGTTGAGAGGAGGAAGCAGATTTCTGATGTACAGCTAAATATCTGTTGTGACAATGACATCATTGTGTCTACATCAATTGAGTGTGAGTTTGTGAGTTAGCCCACAATCAGGATCAGAATCACTTTTATTCGCCAGGTATGTGAACACACACGAGGAATTTGCTTTGCAGTTATTTCCTAGCTGTATATAGCATGTGTACATTTTTGCAGGGCCCACAGGACTTAAGGGAGCCGAAGTAATTTCAAAGTGGAGTGACTGGGCAATAATTTGAGTTTAGTGGTTAACACTAAAGCTGTAGGCTGCTCATTGTATTTACTTATGGTGTCAAAAGTTTACATTTCCCTAATTCACCCTCCTTTATTGGTCAACTCCAGTTGTACTAGCTTGACATTTCTGCTGTTTTCTTCAATAAACCTATCATGACTCAAAGCCTGGAGAAACACATATTGCTAAAAAAAAAAAAAATAAAAAGCTGACATGTCTACAGGTAAAAAGTTACAGAATATTTTTCACTGTCATAAAGGAATTATAGATTGACACTGCTGACCTGAAAAGCATATATTTTTTAAAAGTGTGGTGTTTTAAAAAAAATCCCGCGCCTCACTCATTTACTTGTATTCACCTGAAAGGTGTCAAAGGCAGCAGGGTTCACTAAGAGAAAAGTATCTGCCCTAAAGCTGACATCTCATACACCCATCCACATTTAGACACTGTTGCAGGATTTACTTGGTGTCTTCTCAGGCGGTATGTAAAAGTTGTTTGGAAACTTAACACTTGAGGCACAAAGTTCATAAAGTAATCACACCAAGGGAGTAAGAGAGCATACCTTAAATGTTGAATTTTCCAGTAGAAGAAACAGTAAATGCTGAACCAACTCTCACCAAGGGAGCTTGAGATTTTACATCTTGGTGAGTCTTAGCTGTTTAGCCTCTGGCTTTGGCTGAAAGTTGTTCATGTTCATAAATATTAATTAGACAAATGTAGACCAAAGGAATAACATACAATTTCTTAAACGTGGTGGTACTGAGCTTAAATTACTGCAGCTTAGTAGAATTTTTATATTGTATTTTGCACAATTTGCCCAAACAGCAAGAGTGCAAAGCTGCCTGGAAACATCTTATTATAGAGAGGAGAGGATCGTCTGTACAGACCACCTGATAGTTCACTGAGATCTCTTTTTTACTCTATTTACACTCTCATGGCTGTACGATAGATACGAATCTGGAGCCAGCAGTGGAATTAGGGAAAAGTATCTAGCCTGCCTCTATCCGAAGGCCAAAGGTAAAAAAAAAAAATCTGCTTGCCAGCACCTTTAAAGCTCACTAATTAACACTTTATGCTGTTTGTTTAGTCCGTACAAAAAATTAAATGTAAAAGCAACACGTTTTTTGGGATTTTGCATGCCTGTTTTCAATCTTTGTGCTAAGCTAACCACCTTCACAGTGGCTTCATATTAACATACAGAGTGGTATTTATCTTCTCATCTGACTCCAAATGTTGAACTATTCCTTTAATAGAGTTTTTACTGATTCAAATTTTAGGATTCTCAAGTTTGATTACTTCTTTTCCTTTCATCCATTTAAAATTGTGGTTAATGTAAATTTAACCTATCCTGTGCTATGGCACAACTGAGCAGTGTGACATGATTTATGCAAGACAATTTGTATAATTTGTCTTTTGTTCAAGACCTCGACGTCTTTGTTTACTCATGATCCTAATCATATATTCTAATGTACAACTCTGGTATGCAAATTAATGCTTGCCAGAATTTTTATCAAAGATTCAAATGAATTAGGTTTAAGAAAACACTTCAAATTGCTAATATATTCATAGTGAAAATGAGAACTTGGAATAAATCAAAAACTTGACTTGCACAGCTGAACACATATTCTGTGTTTCCATACAAACTTCGTTCAAATCTCAGTGACTGCAATGGCCTCAAAGTTCAAGAAATGACTGCTTGAGCATTGTGGAAAGCTCTTCATCGAATGTCAAGAGTGACAGTATTGGGGACAGCAACAGAGCTGCAGAGCCTCCTTGCCTCTCTAGCATTTTTTTCCTCCTTCACCAGGCCTATCCATCTTCTCTGCCCAAAGTTTTGACTCTCAAACAGCTCGTCTGATGTGAGCAATCAATCAAGCTAACGATGCCTTGAATTGTAGTTCAACAAGGGATGTCAAAGTCCCAAAGCCAGACAGGAAGACTTGAGATTTACAATGAAATTTCCATGGAAATTTGCAGCAGTAGCCTACTATTTTCATCTGAATTTCATGCCATGCTACACTTTACTGACATTCTTTTGGTTGTACTGTCAGATACACAGAGAGTTTTTGTGCATTCTGCACAAACATGATGAAATTATTCTTAAGATAAGTCAGAAAGTGATACAACAAATGTTGAAATATACTGGCAGCACACGATTACTCGCAATATTAAAATGTTTTGGGAATAAAACATTGCTTGTAGATCTATTACAGTAATATAATGTCATACTCAACCCAGTATGAATAAACAAATCAGTAATTCAAAGATGCTGCCCTGTTCTTCATCATAATGTACTTTACATACTAATCTTTTGGTCAGGTTCCCAAAATTTTTGGCTTGTTAACAAACTTATGTCAACTTTTGACCTACAGGTTTGAGAGCTAATTTATTTTTCTCCTCAGATTGAGTCCTGAATGTAAAGTGCACTTGTATGTAAAAGCAAATGTAATGTAAGTCTTTTATATCAGATGATTGAAAACCTTTATTATGACTCCATTAAAGACTTTTCATCCTCTGTTTTGGAACTACTGGTCTAAGGTCACTGGTACTCAACCTGGGCGCTCCTTATTATGCATTGAATGTACTAGAAATATCCATAAAATAATAAACTTCACTTCAGTCAGGGGTTGTCGCTTTATTTAATGACAGAAAAGGGGTTCCGGGTTGGGAACCACTGTTGGTTCACTAAAGTGGTCTTGAATCATGTTACTTGGGGGTTTTAGCCAGACGTTGTCCTGGTTGTTTTCACAGATTAGCACAGTTTCAAGCAGAGAGAAGAAAATACAAATTAGCTGTCTCAATGACTGGAATCTTCACACTCTGGACTTATTGACCCTGAATGAGAAGGCATCCTGTTGCTTTGTTCAGCACTATGTTTATGCCATCAAGACAAATCGTCCTTTCACAGCAAGATGGTAAAGCCTGTTATCACACACTTGTTATTCTGTTACTGACCAATTTCACAGTCTGTGTTCAGATGTTAACAGTAGGGGAGAGAAGTTGAGATTAGTCAGTGTTGGAAATGCACAGAAATGTGAGCAGGTGTTACAGAATAGCGAGTGTTTGTGTGTTCAGTGTATTTAAATGTACGATTAAGATGTGAGTGGGCAGTTGGCGTGCATCCTCCCTCAGAAAGTTAAAACAGAAACTCAGCAACAAGTCTCCACTCTCCGCATTAGACAAAGAGCCCTGTAGTGCAATTATACCTCTGATTACAACCACCAAGGTCATGTTGATGAGAAAACCGCAGAACAACAATCTCTGTAATCTCTGACACACTGTGGTGCATTTGTAAATACAGATACACACAGGTACAACACACACAGACTCACCTGTAGGCACAAAACAAAGCACACACACACCGCATCACAAGATCACTAACCTGGAAGGGAGGGTGAAATTATCTACAGCTAGTGGTGGCCAGCGGCTGAAGTTCCAGTAATTAACTTGAGAAAAAAAAAAAAAAAAAGTGTGTTTGTTTGTGTGTGCATTTTTGGATGTGTGTAAGTCCCTATGACTATGCCTGTGTGTGTGTGTGTGTGTGTGTGTGTGTGTGTGTGTGTGTGTGTGTGTATTACCAGAATCCTCTCGTATTATTTAAGACCCTTCATCACTCAGTCACTCAAAATTACCTCCCCGAGGTGTGTACTCCCTCTTCTTATGGCATGTATGCATACATGTCTGTGTGTAGTAGGGAATTACTGTACTCCGTGTTGTGTGTGTCTATAAATTTCGATGGCCCATGGGTGACGCGGGTGTTACTAAGATATGCCCTCATATCACAACACTGGCCTAATGAAAGCCAGAAAGTAATTGCGGGACTAAAGGCCCCCCTCCATTTCTCATTTTCCTCTCCAATCTAACTGCAATCAAGCAAATCTCAGGTGGCAGTGGACGGGTGGGCGCCTGTAAATATGGCACCCCTTCTAATTAAGTCTTCAGGTTCCCCGACTTTATTGTGCTGCTCGGACTGTGCAGTGCCAGCAGTAATAATTAAAGCCAAGCCCTCTCCTGTTTTATTCCCTGATTTAATTACCTTTATTAATCAGAGAAAAGATGCAGAAAAAATCTTAAAGAGAGTAGATCTGCAGTGCAGCTTACCTCATGTGTTTTTCAGCTCACACCTCCAATGATATTGCATTGTGCTTTTGGTACTGTATAAGTGGATGTGATAATGATGAGTTATGAGATATTTCCAAAAGATAAAACACTTTGCACGCACTTATTCAGAGCAGGGGAGTAGACAATTTGTTAAAGATGCTGGTGTTGGGAGGGTGGTGTTGGTGTTGCTGTTGAGAGACTTCTCACTGGCCTCTCGCCATCAATTACTTTTATTCCCTTTGAGAAAAGAGCACAACAATGACAACAAACAAATCAACAATACCTGCAGAGGAACAGATAAGCTTTAACGGTGGACAATGTTTGAACTGGGTGCATAAAAGGAGCAGAGAGGCTTACAGGGACACAGGTTTGTGTTTTGAAAGAGCCCTGCGTCTTTGAATTTGTTCTTTGCCTCTCTCCTTGTGAAACAAACAAGACCACACAGCTCACTCCCAAGCTAGTATCAAATTCTTCAGACCTTTGAGGGTCATCTTTTTATGTGCTGCTCTAACTCCAAACTATTTCAAGGAATAAGCACAGTAAAGCAAGAGCGAAAAGACAGAGGCAACGCAACTGTGACCCTCACGCCCCTCTTGTCAGTCAAACATCGGGAGCAAACGCTTGGAGGAAGCAGCCTGTCAAATACTGTTAATTATTCTGAACATCTCTACTTTTCCTTTTCCTCTGGCAGACTGACAGTTGGCAAGACCAGGAGAAAAAATATGTACCGAAATACAATAAAAGAGCTTGCAGTCCATCTATATTAAAGATTAACACTAAAATGGAAAATGCTAGCCTATTAATCAATTTTTCATGATAAAGACATGATTTAAATCTTCATTAATTTATGTCTTAACACTGAATTAAATGAATCCCTTTAATTCTGGCCCACCGAAATGGAACAATCCATCATCAGTGTTGTACAAAATGTTACCATGAAAGAATACTATTAGCTAGCGGTATTATCAGCTCATTTATTTCTAAGCATTTCTACACATAACAGGTAGAAAGGTTGAAAGGCACTTTGTAACAAGAACTTAGCCAACAGTCTGGGAAAAGTATCATCATGTGTTAAACTGCCCTCTATACACTGTGAAGCTAATTAGCAAATGACAGGCAGCTGTGCAGGCAAGTGTCTGATAATGAGAGCATCAACAGAGGATCAACAAGGGTGACATGACTGAGAATATAAAGCACACACCCAAACACATGCACTATCCAAACTGTGTCTTGGTCTTACTGTGGACCATTTGATAGATTTACCCTTTAAATTCTGAAGTCTAATGATTAAATTTAGATGTTTGCAAATGTAAACAAAAGGAATGTTCATATTTTTGTTTTTACTTTGCTATTTTTGTTATTGTCATTATAACTTGTTGTTGATGTTATACATATGTTTTTTCTATTATCAGTTTGTTATTACTTTATGTAGTTATAATATTCTCTGTATGTCAGTTTTCTGTTCCTTATAACTATGAAATTTTAACTATAGGTGGAGGCTTTAAATGAGCCCATCTGGGTTTTCTGCCTCTCCCTGCACTTTACATTATTTGCTATCTTTGTTATTTCTATGTAATTTTAACTGTGCAAAATAAATAAATAAACAAAAGGAATACATGTCACACCACGATATTGGTAGACTGTACTGATGAAAAGAAAAGGGAAGCTGTACACTGGCACCAATAGTACTAGAAAGGTAAAAGTGAAGATGAAGTATGCAGTTCAAAGTCAAACATCTCAATACTAAACATAAGTTTGGTATTGTATTCCTTGAAGAAAGAGCATTTTAGTAGTGAAACATGTACTTCTGATACTATTAGGCCAGTTCTCATCACCTCCTACAACACATAGTTCAACACAGTAGCCTTACGATGGTGTACAATCGAGTACAGGATAAGAAGATGGCCAACTGTTCCTTGAGCCAGTGGTCTCTTGTCATTATGTCGCCCAGGGAGACTACAGAACGTGTGACAGAGACTAGAGAGACAGAGAGTAGAGCTGTTTCCCCCAGACAGAAAGATTTTTTTACCCTTTGAGTGAAGCAGAGATGCTAAAACATAAAAAGATTATTATCCATATCAGCTAAAGTGCAATATAATCACCAGCCGTGTTGAAGTATTAGAGCAGTGTACTGCATCAAAGAAAATATAATGGGATCAGGGAGGATGACCTTGCTTTAAAGTGAACAGTAATTGTACTTGTTTCATGCATGTATGACCTACAAATGTATAAATTCAAAACCTATGGGGACGAAAAGAGAGCAGAAAGGAAGAAGGAGAAGAAGACGCCTGACTGTAGTTTCTTAAGCCAGTGGTCTCTTGTCATTATGTCGCCCAGAGGGACTGGAAGGACGTGTGACAGAGACTGAAAGACTATAGCCGTTCCCCCCAGAGAGGTGAAAGACACATCAGCATGAAATATATAATTTGTGCAAACATGTACGACACAGCAACCTGAAAAATTCAGCCAGTGTGTGTTTTTATTTCTGTTTGTGTGCACACACATCCATTGCATACTTTTGTGCATTTGCATGTGTAAATGTGAATGTATGCTTGTACAAGTGTGTCAGTGTGTTTACATGTGTAAATACACAGTGGTTACATGTGTGAACATGACAACTATATGAAACCACCGTGCACTTCACAAGCAGAAATCACTATATTCCCTTGTTAAATCTGCAGAGAGACCAGAATCAGGCCAAACCCAGGATGAGCTGATGGCTTATTAATGCACAGGGACCTGGTATGTACCCGACACATTCGGATTGTGCATTTAGCTTTTTGCCCCATTACGGGCAATATTAAGCCGAAGGCTGCAGGACCCATTTCCAAAGAGCCAGCCTGTAATGAGAGATCAGAGGCAAGGTTTTATCATAGGCAATAAAACATGAGAACTGCGTGTCTGTTAATAAGACCCCGAGAGGATTGGAGAGGGGGGTGAAAGGCGTGGGATCCTAGGATCAAAGAAATGTCTGCCTGGAGAGGAGAGGAGAGGAGAGGAGAGGAGAGGAGAGGAGAGGAGAGGAGAGGAGAGGAGAGGAGAGGAGAGGAGAGGAGAGGAGAGGATAGGAGAGGATAGGAGAGGATAGGAGAGGAGAGGAGATGGACAAAAGGCAGTAGAATGAATTGAAGCTGAATATAAAGAGAAATTATAGTTTTTTCCACTCATTCCTCCATTAATGTGTTTTATTCTTTCTTTCATAGCACCACAGTGGTTTTTGTTCCGCTTGATAAGTGTGCTGCCTCACTCCATTGTTGTCTGTTCTTTGTTATTCTTGCAAAGTCCATTGATGTGTCTTTCTCATCCTCATGGAGCCAAGAGTTTGACCTCAACTGCAATTAAGATGATTTAAAAGTATGATTTTACATGCAATTCTAAGAGTCATTACACCTTGTATTAGAGTGTGACTTGAATCTGTATTGTGTCTAATTATGGCAAAATTACAGCGCTTGGATTATATTTACATCTGACATTAAAATAGATTCAGATAATTGGAAACACCTTTAAATACAATGTAGTTCACTACAGCAACTCCACTATAGCCACATTTACTACCAAAGGTTACTTTTCTTTGTCACTGTGTAACAACAAACACTGAGCATTGCTTTGTTGGACTGTACTACATTATACAGGTGTATGCTACTTTTATATTTAATACTAATATATCCTTGACTTATATAAAACTAGTAATACCAACGTGTAAAAAATGCTTTATTACAAGTTAGAGCATGTTGTTTTCAAATAGCAAAGTGAGTAAAAGTATCTAAGTATTAGCAGTAAAATGTACTTAAAGTATCAAAAGTAAAAGTACTCGTTATGCAGAAAAATGGCTTTTGTCAGTGTTATTAGCTACATGTTATATTATTAACATGTAAGTATTTTATGTTACACCTGGTTTAATACTATTGAGTAGAGTATATATGGCAATGCATTGCATTTTATAAGCTCATTATAGGTTGTGTAAATAATGATTTGATCTGCAAAGTAACAAAGAACTAAAGCTGTTAAATAAATGCAGAAAAAAGTCAAATTTTCCCCTTAAATGAAGTGCAGTAGAAGTATAAAGTAACATTAAATGAAATACTCAAGTAAAATACCTCAAAATTGTACAGTACTTGGGTAAATGTACTATTTTTCTCTCACTCACTTCAACATTTAGATGGTGATGTATCTCTCATTTCAAACATATTTGTGGCTGTTTTTCCATGTCAAATCTTACACGGACACACAAGTCCCAGAAAAGATGTAGTGCCACTTTAGTAAGTGGAAGCCCTGCATAAAGTCCTTTTTCATCTCTCCACAGGGAGGTCAGAAATGAAAACATGACTGTGGAGCAGCTGCACTTGATGTGACAGGAGCCTTCCCAATTTATTTTGATTGGCCTTGCTTTATGCAAGCTTCGGGTAGATTTCCCATGCGGGCGACTGTGCATGCTGGCTAAGACTGGGAAATGCAAAATGTGTGATGACTACAGGCAAAAACTGGGAATAAAAGCAAAGGTATCATCAAAATGGACATGTCTATTAGGTTCCATCTACTATGTGTTTTTGAGGGCCAATCCTGATATCTTTGTTTTAAGCTTCTGATTTAATATGAATAATTTTTATGACAATTAAGCCTCTAAGGATAGCATGAAATAATATTCACTAATATTGTGAAAGGCATTGCAAACTCCTGTGATTAATGTTTACTCCATGAATACATAGTTTACACTGTGTATACTGTCATTAAGGAATCCCCATGCTAACCAGATAAATGAGCCTAAGTGTCAATTAATGCTTTTCTCAACAGCCGATTGACTCTTAATGCTTGTTTTAAAATGGGGGCAAATTAGCCTGGTGAGAATCTAATTGCAGATCTAAAAAAAAAGATAATGCACACTGTAACATGGGATTATGAATCAGACTGGATTTATAATTGACTTAAACCCTCACAGACTTGTTGGATGGTGTCCACATAAAAGGCACAAAACGTCTTATCATTATGAACTGTACATAGATGTAAATGTATAATTAACTGACAGTTAAAGTTGTGGTTTCCCTGACAACCCAAATCACATTTAAGTTGAATACATTTCCATGGTTAATGATTGCTCACCCGTGTCTCCAGTACCAATATAGTGTTTATTTCCTAAAGGGAACTTGCAGAATGAGGAAACACCATGAAGGTCCAGGGTGGCCGTATGATTAAAGAAACCACCCTTTTAGCAGAAGATGACATGAGTCTATCATGCCCTGGCCTTTTTCATTAAGTGCACCTCAGAGGGTTGGACGCATATTTCTAGAATAAACACACTGAAATGAAGCAATCTTCCACCCATGAAACATGCAAATTTGAATATCAATAATAACCCTGCCTGCCCACATATCCAAAGTAAATTGTCCCATGTCCTTTTCTTGTTGTCAGATGGGCAGTTTTTCTTAACATTTTATCAATATCAACATTACTATTATCATATTTTATTTATGTCATATTGCTTATTGCTGCTCTGCATATCTAAAAAAATGGTTATAGCCAGTACTAATGTTTTGCTGCTTCCTCTTGCTCTGCATAGCTTGTGCACTTCAGAATGCTTATTTTATTGCTGTCTTTATGACAGCCTGTTGCCTGTCTGTCTGTAAATTTTAACCACCACCTTATTGATTTCAAAATATCTCACCAAAGGACTTTAGTCGAAAATTTTCCAGATGGCTCACACCAGCACATTTTCAGAAATGTTGAAAATGTGGATTGCCCAAAATAAATTAATGAAATTTAACCAAAAGTTTAATATCTTGTCATTAGTTTTTTTGATATTTGCAAACCATGCTTTGATCCATGTTTGTATCCATGCCAACATGTCACAAATAGTCTCCATTTCACCCTCCACACAGTATCCACTAGAAGGATGATAGTTTGCAAAAAGATAAGAGATCGTTGAGATATTTAGACCAGAATTTGTCCAGTCAAGTAAATATTATTGATGTGACAGCTTCTGTTCGGTTTTCTTTAGGAATTCAATTTCAATTTTCAAATTACTAGAAATCCAATTACCGGACTTCTTAGTTTAAAATATATCCTGTCACAATATAATTATACAGTACTAGCCGTACCAATCAGTCAATATCCATTTTTAACTGCTGCCTTTTACACCTGCATCCACACACGTGCACACACAAATTAATATCTGTATGAATCATTTTCAGAAACAGAAAAAGTGGTCATATAATTTTAAATCTTTATTCCCTCACACAATACCAATGCATATTAACTAAAAAAAAGAAAAAATATAATCAGCCAAGAAGTTCTGATCTTTTTTTTTTTTACTTTTTTTTTTATCATGATTGCTTTCCTGCATGCATCTCCTGTCAGTGGGAATTTGAAATTCATTAACAGGGCTGACTCCTCTGCCCACGTCGTGCTGGAAGGCAAACTCTGTGTTCTTCTCACTTCCTATCCTGTGTGTCCTTAATGAAGCAGGATTGATAGCACGCCAGCGGAAACACAGCTCACCTCATCAGCGACCAGCCATGGGAGGGACGCTCTCCAATAAATAGTGCAGTAAACACACAATTAAGGGCCCACATATCACCGCTCCGTTATTACATCCTACCAATTAAGCATCAAGGGGCAACCTCCTCATTTATATCGCTTTACGCCTGTAATCAGTAATTTAGTAATGATGTGCTGAGTCTCAGTCGCAGACTCAATAATCAAAGAGAGGGTGAAAGTGGGTGGTGGTGATGGTAGAGCTTAAATCTACTTATTGGGCTGTAAAACTGTAAGGTGAAGAGTTTAGGCTGTTGCTTTGTTGAGCCATTTCAAAAATTCGATATGGAAAAAATGTGTAAGATGTCCATGTGCTTCTCTATTCATTCTAAACAGCTATGAGCTAACAATACATTTCAGTGATGCTCTGCTATGTAGGCCAACAAAAGCCAACAAAGCCAGCATGCTCATCTGCTCTGACATTCACTTTAATATTGATAATGTTTTGGAGCTCCAGGCCTTTTTTTCATCAAGCCAAACTCAACAGCCCTTGGGTGGAAGGCAGTGTCAAAATGAAAGGTGCACTGGAGCGAGTGAGCATGCATTTATGATCTGTTTTTAGAATCATTTCTCTGACAAAAAGATCTGCAGATTTACTGGAAGCAAGCTTCCACCACCTGAAGTTTCCATCGATGGACGTGGACATGCCCAACACCAGCTGCAGTCAGTGCGCCGTATGGCTTCTGAATGTTTATGTTTCACTGCCATCTAGTGTGAGAGATTTGCAATCGTATGGTTGATGCTCAGACTTGTAAGCAAACATGCAAGACTGGAATAGCACATTTGACAGTATGGTACTTTTTGAATGATGTCTTGTGTTTCTTTTTTATTATAGACTCAAAGAGGCAGGTGGACACTAATCACCAAATAGTTTAAGGTTCATTTATTTGTCATTCTACAACATAGAGTTGCACAATGAAATGCAAGTTGTGGTACACAAGGAAGAAGCGTTTGAGTTGAGCTTGTCTTTATGAAGGACAGTGTTGGACCAGTGTTTTTTTAGAGATTCTTCTTCTGTGTTTGTGAGAAAAATAAAAATATATATATGGAACTTGTCAGAAACATTTAGATACCAATCTTACATTAATTGTGTCGTGAGCTTTTTCTCAAAGTATGAAGTTACTCTAGTTCTTGTGTCTAGTAAACCGATGTATATCTTTACAGTCATGATCCACTCTTGGCCATCCTGTATTCCCAAGGGCATGGTGGGAGATTTCAGAGTGAATGTACCCAGTCATCATGCTAGAATTCATCCAGGAGGGACTTCAGCTAACACCCACCCTTAAACTATGGCAAAACATTTGATAAAAATTAGTAATTGTTGTCTTTTAGTGCCCCCAGTTTCAGAGTGCAATACCACTACCGTAAACATGGACAGTTGTACATGTGCATTTGTTATGATTATATTACTTATGATCAAAAATTAGCAAGTCCACAACTTTGCTAACAGACAACCATCAAGCAAGTGCAACAAAAACAAGACATAGCAGCCAGCTAATATTACTTACTAGTCCAACTTCAAGAAGCCCAGCTCAGCAACTGTCTTTGAGCCTTTTATTTCCCAAAGCTCTCGCCAATGACTCAAAGTCAGTTCCAGATTTATTCATGTTCAATGGCCTCTGCTTGGTAACTCTCTCCTTTTCTCTTCTTAGCTCTCTCCGTCAAACATCCTCTTCACCTCTGTCATTATGTCCATACAAGCTGCTGAGCCCAGTTACATTGCTCGCCCAGCTCCGGTTCTCCGTTAGCATTTCCCCACATCCTTTTGTTAATAAAATATGATTCAGTTTAGTAAAATATTTGGTGCTTTGTGACCTAGTGCTGTAAAGCATTACAGACTTCTTACAGGTGATTATATCCCAAGCACAAAGAACAGCAGAAACAGACATAAACTTCTAAAATGTCCCCTTTAAGCAGTTGCACCGATAAAAGCATTATCAGCATTAACATTGGGGGACTTTGTCCTACCCTAATTCTCCAAGTAAGTAAAGTTTCTTTTCACTAATGCTGAAGGCATTAAATAGTCGAAGATGTAGAACTTTTTGTAAGAAAGCAGGAGGCTTTCATTACTCTATGGGGATTTGAATTTTTCTTCCAGAGTGATATCATGGGCCATGAATATGACTTGTGAAAAATAATGCTACTCTGTTCAGGCCCCTTTGGGCAGAATATGCAAAGTTAGAGACAGATATTTAGGTTGTCCGATACCTTACTCTCACCAAATTACTGTAATTCTTCCTCTGCCTCTGCTGGCTCTATTTATCATGTACAGTAGCTGCTGTAACGCTGTCACAGTTTTATTGACTGTAAAAGCATGATTCAGTAGATCTATCTTTGTAGATCTGGGGAAATAAGAAAGGTACTGCTGTTTTCCTGTTTGTATCAAAAGGAACATCCATTTTTATCTGAAAGTCATACTATAAAACAACAACTTTTGATTAGCTTCTTTGTAGTGTTGTTGCTTCTAGTTTTGTTCATGATTATTCTTCATGATCCCTCAAGTAAAACCCATGAATTCTCGACCATCCGTTTTGTATTAGAAGCTGGGAAGACAAGACCAGGTTCTTTTTTCTATACTTGTTTGAAGTTCCTAGAAAATAAAAGATAAAAAGCCAACTGAAAAACCTATTTTCAGAAACTGAATAAATATACTTCGGTTCTTCCTGATAGTTCTCTTTGAAGAGATAAAGCAACTTAACTTTTCACTTGCCTACCTCTATTTAAATAATAGCAACATCTGCTCCCATGCCTTAAATTTCACAAAATAAAAACCTGCATATTTAAATTGATATGATTATATAGTTTTAAATCAGTGAGATCCACTTTAGTGGCCATCTATAATTTTTTTGCCTGGAGTATGTGAGTTAGGATCTCCTTTTCTCAGGAATGCCCTGGGGATTTATACAATAGAAGTGTTTCATCACAATAAAACACAATTTAATAGGCTAATCCTTGTCATCATCCATCCACTTTGTAGCAGACAGGGCTCATGGGAATACAACTAAACATAGCAACTGACTGTCATCAGGTACATGCATGAATAATCTGACAAGAATGGAGTATTGTGTACATCAGTAAAGTGCCAGAGTGAGAGGCCCAGTTAACAATTAACTAAGCAGATGAAACCCACTGAGAAGAATGTGAATTCATGAATAATACATCATCCCTGTCAATTACCATTTCTTGAATCTTGCTGTCTGAAGTTATGATACTGCACCCTGTACCTTGTGCAATACGATTTGTATTGGTATTTTACTTTTGTGAGTGTGTGTCCACAGGAAAAAAGATATACTATCTAAGATAAACCTCTATGTCCCTTAACTAAGTCTGCAAAGGAACTACCCAGAATGGTTGCAGCCAGCACCATGGGACTACTGACATTGTATCAACCTGCATATGCTTGATACATATGCAGGTTTTCAGATAACATGCTAGTAGACGGGGAGAGGAGGACTGAGTATTGCAAGTTGCAAGTCGTTGTTATTCTCATCAGGTTGCTCATTTTATAGCCTTCATTCCAGGTACATTTTTAAAAAATGGTGTATGATTTAGCTCTTTGAAGTAGAGGAGTCTGTCAAAGTGCGATGTTGTGTTGCGATGAATGCCAATCTCTTTGAGGTGAAAACACTGGTTAACCGTATTAGAAGCAGTTTTTCTCTTTGTGATGACAATGAAATGCATAACTATGTTTGATGCATACATGGAGTCATGTTTCTACAGTAGCCCAGAATAGACAAACTTAACACTGGCTCCACATAGGGCCTTTCATGTTTGCGCGTCATGTTTCTCCTTCACGCTAAATGGAGAGGGTAAAACGAGTGGGTCAAAATATAAAGATTGATCAAATTCACCTGCAGAAATGCTCCGTTATTTTATTTTAATATAAGATCGAAAAATACCTGTAATGCTACTCTAATCACTTACCACAATCATACATCCAAACTATAGGTAAAGTTATTGTTGAAGATGTCTAACATCAATATTCTGTATTTAATAAATTGAAATTAAGGGAAACTTGAATTAATGCTTCAGATTTGTTAAAAAATCAAGCACCAGGCACTATAGTTTAGATGCTCAACAGTGAGTAATGTTACTGTGCTAATGTACTGAGAAAACAACATTTAATATACATAAGATGCCCCTGTGGGTTTTCTCTGGCTGATGGCTCATGGCTCAAGATTCATCTTTAATATTTAGATAAATTGATTTAATGTCCTGCTAAGCTTTTCAGTGCCAGTGTTGTTTGGATATAACCTTCAAGCAGCCAGCTGGATTTGGATGCAGTTAATATTATTTATAATATTATGATTTGAAAAACTGTAAAAAATTGTAAGGTTTAGGGGGCTCGCTTCACAGAATATGGCAAAAAAGAATAATATGAACAATATACACAATACACTAATGTTTTCATTAGTGTATAATCACCTGAAAATGTGAATCATTGTGTTTTTGTTACCTTAGAATGAGTCTTTTATATATACAGATGCTGCAAGAACTGTCATGTTTCTACAGTAGCCCAGAACAGACAAACTAAACACAACTCTAAATAGTGCTTTCTGCATTTTTCACACATTTCTTGCCCACTGTATTTTTCCTTCAGCAATTTTCAGGAAGAAGGACGGTGACGCTGAGGGGGTTGCAATCAGCAAATACCCAGCCACTAAATCCTACACCGTGATCCTTTAAATGATTCCCTCATAGTTACTCTCAGTCAAAATGTTGTTTGTAAATCAATGCAAGCTTCTATCCAATTTAGATTTCAGATGATGACACATATTGCATATTTTTATTTATGACTGTTGTCAGAAGCAACAAATTCTGCATAAACAGTTTGATTAGACCAGATAAAAGAATCTAACAGTATCAGTTTCTGTAGATACTTGACAAGCAGAGAAATGTCAGTTGTAGAAATACAGGATATGTCAGTTCAAATGCCTCTTTAATGTCAACTGATTCTGCCAATAAAAAAGTAATTACTTGCAGAGATTTTGAATTTTCATCCATCCCATAAAACGTTCTGATGATGAAAGTGCAGTCTATGCTACTCAGGGTTTCAGACGTTAAAAGGGAGTTTTTGTTGCACAGCTCAAAAGGCACAGCACACTGTGAGTTCAGTGTGTATGATCTATAGATGCTATGGATTCTCAGCTGACCCAGGGTTAAGTATATCTTGTACTTTCAAACTGTGAAATGAAATGACACTTTAACAGGCTCCTAAGACGCTACTCATACAGTAAAAAAATATTTAAAGTGTTATTCTGTCATTTGCAAAATCCCATTAAGTTGGTACCACTGGCAACAACATGGACAGATGTTTGTTGATGATCCCCACTGAAATGTCTTGCAGTATCTAAAAGTCAAATAAAAGTTTTATTCCAGAGGACTACGAGCTGGAAAGTGAGTCCAACCTCGTCAACCTTCCTACAGATATATTACCGTTCTATATGGAACACTAAATTTCTTATTTAGTGCCCTAATAAATGTTGATTTACATAATGCTATTTTGTGCTTATTGTGGGTATAAAAAAAAATAAGAATGTTTTGTCCATTGTACTGAATCGCGTGTAAAACAGTTAAGTTTTACAGGCAATTCAGTAAAACTGTGTTTACTCCTTTAATTATGTAAATCCAGTAGAGTTGTGAATTATTTTTACACACAGTCAGTATCAACAGTTGGTAAGAACATAAGAAAAATGCATATTGCAGCACAAAAACATTGTAATAATTGTAAAACATTTAATAAATAATCTATTTAGCACAATGGTGTCATTCTTAAGTACCATTGTACACATGAAATCTATAAATTCATGTAATTCACATACTGTATATATTATACTGTATAAGTCAGTCTTGATCAGTGTTAGGACTCGATTTGTGTGTGTGGGGGGGTACTACAGTTTATGCCTGCTCTCTCCCTTTCTAATAGTGTGAGTGGGAGTAACAGCACAATCTCCACCACTTAAGTATTTATCTTGACTTTGACTTTGCTCTGACGCAGACAGACCAATCTATTATATAAAGCTATCTCCTCACCATAAAGGACTATGGGTTAGTATCATGGGTTTTTAACTCTTTAATTGTGGGTTGTGGGTTTTTCAAAGCCTTTTATGCATGTTTTTTTTCAGTTACTAATGGATTATTAACGTGAAAACATGTATCCAAAGTCTATATAATGACCACTGAGTGATTAACTTATATTGCTCACTTTATTAAAATTATTAAATTAAAGGCACTCTGTTTCTTTTTGTAAATTAAAATAAACACATTTAATTAAAAGCAGAGGTGTAGTGCAGGATATACACAGGTATACAGAGTACACCCACTTATTTTCCAGTTGACATTAGGTATACCCACTTTTAGATCCCCTCTGATGTGCATCATTCAGTAGTGTTCTGCAAGCTGAATCTTTTTTTCTATGATGGTGAAGGCATGATATAGATGTACAGTTTGTGTGGTGTGGAATACTTTTGCATGCTTTATGAGAATTTCTCATAATAATCCATCTGTGGGTCAGTATTTATTACAAAAGCTGCACTTTTTATTGCTAATGTTAATATCCTTATTACCTTTGCTTCCTGAAGTCAAGCAGCAGAAGTTAATGACAATGTGCAAATAGGTGAGCTAAATATGAGAGAGTATAGTCTTATATGCCACTGTTTATAACACAGGGCGTTTATCCTTTTCTGGATGAGACGCTTTTTGGGCCAAAGAAAGGCCATCAAAGACCATGGGACAGTAAAGGTTAAGGCTGGTAATTCCTATATTATTACTACTGTCCACAAATCTCAAAGATCGAATTCAACAATGAATCGTCCTAACAATTTCTGTCTGTGTAGCCAAAGCCTGATGTAGTTTATTTTTCTGTCACATAACTCTACTGTAGTCCAAACACAGTCAATTTCTCATACCATCCTGCTATGATAAAATACCCCTTATCAAACTTCATCTGCAGCTGAAAATAGTCTCCAATAAATATTACTTACTGAAAACTACAGTGCCTAGCTATTTAAAATGCTGACCGTGTAACTGCAATGTTCTTGGTCCGAGTCCAGCCAGGGGGATCTTTGTTGTATGTTCCTGTTTCATTTCCTTTAAACTGTCTACTGCACTCTGTCTAATGTCTAACAAATGGGTTTAAAACTGAGAGTCAGAACGTTTTGACTTTGGTCTTTTCCTGATTTGCTGATTGTAACAAAAGTATAAAATGGGTTGCATGTTAAAGGAAATCATGTCCTCATTGAGTGTCCCTACTAAATTTACAGCAAAGATCAAAGCATGGTTTTCAGGGAATAACTCACCTCTTAAACTAAGATTACAGACATTGTTCAAATCAAATACACTTCTCAAATTCAACTGGAACCTTCCTGTTCTTCTCTGTTTTGTGCCTTCCTGCTGATATATACTTAATGCAAAATGAAAAAATAATAATTCTCCATATAATGTGCTAAAAAAGAGGATTACAGTCATAAAATTATGTTATGACACTGAGGGAATTGTGTTGTATGAAAATTGCTGTATAATTATAATCCAATAGTATAAGTTTAGTACAGTAAAGACACACACAACCACACACAGTCATGGCTAAAAAAAAAGTACCATATTAGGCTTTGTTTATTCTCTTTTTCACTTGTCTCTCCTGAAACTCTGATCTGACTATTACATTTGCCATTATATCCTGCTTGTATCTAACCACTCTGCCAAAGGAATCTGGCATGACTGCTAATTTCTGATTTGGCCTTGAACAACAGAATATCAAAGAGCCGTTGTCGCCAGGATGTTGGCACTACAGGGAAACCATCTCACAGGGAGATACCATGCTATGATATTTTTTTAAGCACACTGAAAAAGACTGAGAAGGAAATAAAGTTGAGAGAAGATAGGAGTGTTCTTCAAAGCTTCTTCTTCAGGGTGTTTGTGATTGTGGATGATCAGCAGTAGGGGATGCCGCTGATAAGAAATGACTTTTAGGGACACCTTGCATGCTGACCAGCAGAGTCGCAAATCTGTGTATTCTGACTCGCAAACATATGCACTCAGAGAAACACACAAACAAACCTTTGCAGACTGGATTACATCTCCCTCTGATCTGTGAAGAAAGTGCAATCCCCTCCCACGGACCAAATGGTACGCAAAAATCACAAATGCTACACTGTCACACAACAACAAACAGATGACACATCTAAGAGACCACACAAGCATCTGTAAATTATTCATGCTGTCTGTTTTAGATCAGTGATTTTTCTTCTCTTATTATCAGTCATTGTTGAAGTGATTATAAAGCAGCGATGGATGGTAGAGAGGGATGAGGGGAGAGAAAATAAAAGACTGGAGGGCTGGACAGAGATTTGACAAAGTAGAGAGGGAGATGATGATAAGAGAAAGAAAAACAGAAAAAAGTCAGAGTTCAGTGAAAGTGTGCAGGCTGATAATGAATGTAATCTGCATTTAGATGATATCTGGCTATGTGGCCATCTCTGATGTGAATTTACCCGCTCTGACCACCTGCAATAATGTTTAGAGAGACACTTCAAAGCAGTTCTTTGAGCAGAGCTGAACATTAACGTGAACATACATGCACACTGGACTACCGCATTGTCTTTTATGTTGTATGTTATAGGTCTTATCATCTTATATGTTGCATGCTTTGAGCACTTCATGATACTGAACCGATACTGAATACAGTTCTTTTAAATTCAGTAGTTAAAAAAGTACGCCTTCTGTTAGAGATATGATAATTACTCAAGCCTGGCAGGTACAGGTTCAGAAACCTATGGGTGACGTCACTCATGCTCTGTCTATTCTTTATACTGTCACTGATATAGCGTCAGTGTTTGATTTGTCTGCTTTGGGTTTGTAGAAACATGGCGGTTCAAAATGGCGGACTGCATGGAAGAGGACCCGCTCCCTCTGTAGACATAAAAGGCTCTTTCTAAGGGAGCAAAAATAAAACGATTCTTATTTTCAGGTTGATATCAATGACAGTATAAAGAATGAACACAGCCTGAGTGATGTCACCCGTAGGTTTTCAAAGTGCGAAAATATGCAGCGCTGGCCACCGTCATGTTGGATGTACTGCTTCTTCCGCCTCCCGGTTAATCTAAATATCAGCAAAGATGTGGATCATCAGCTGGGCCAAATGACGCCTGGGTGCTCTAATAAGCCATCTGTAACGGCACTTACCTGTCAATCAAACAGCAACGCTGTTAATTATGCATAACTTTGAGCCTTAAAATCATGGTAAATGGTAAACGGACTGTACTTATATAGCACCTTTCTAGTCTTCCGACCACTCAAAGCGCTTTTACAGGACATATCTCATTCACCCATTCACACACTGATGGCACTGGCTGCCATGCAAGGTGCCAATTGTTCATCAGTTTGAGGAGCTAACCATTCATACACATTCACACACCGACGGCACAGCCTTCGGGAGCAATTTGGGGTTCAGTATCTTGCTCAAGGATACTTCTACATGCAGACTGGAGGAGCCAAGCCACAGCCACCCCGACAGTGTGAAAAACCCATTCATCTGAATGGGTGAGTTTAAAAAAAAAAAATCACCCTATAGAGACCAAAACCGTTGTCTGTACCAGGCTGTAAACATGTTTATTTCTGCTGTGAAGTTGGGCATTTGAATATGGCCACTTATGGAGGTTGACTCATTTTTTTAGCACTTCCACATAGGCTTCATTTTCCAACACCGGAGGTTGCCGCTTGGTTACATTACACTAATGTAAACATACTTATGCTTATTGTATTCCATTTCTGCTAATAGGTGCCCTTAAATGTTACACACTGGACCTTTAAAAAGCGCAGGAATTAATAGTAGAGATTTCTTTCACACTCCAAACCAGAAGGTGGCGGTAATGCATGTAAAAGCTGTCTGTGTTACCGCCATCAAAAACAAGAGAAGAAGAACCGAGCGGCGCTATTCATATATAGCCCGCGAGACGTCGCCGTTGCTCGCCTTTCCTTCCCTCCACGAGACTGTTTGCCATCTGCCGCGCGGTCACGTGACACATCTGTCAGGGGACAGCATGGCGGACATGCATGTGGAGCCTCAAAACAAATTGCATCGATTGTCCAGCTAACCCCGCCGCGAGAAACATCGATACCGCTGGCAGAGCCGGGCCGGCGGTGCCCGAACACACAGCAGAATGGACGACGACAACAAACTTCAGTTTCCGTCTCTGCCCGCGACCAAGGAGGACCTTCTGGTGAGTGCACAGCAGCCTGCGTTTGAGCCGATATATCTGCTGTGTCTGTCCGGCTAATCTGAGCTAACTTCCACTCCTGGCCTTATTGTCCGGCAGCTAAGAAGGAAAATGTCTGTATAAAGTCTTAACATGGACGTGTGAAGCTGTCTGTTGTCTTAAATACGTCTCTCCGTGGCTAACTAACGATGCAGCTCACTGAGCCAACACTGAGGAGCTAAGTCTCCAAACATTAGCCACGTATGTACACAAAGTAATCTGCTGCTCGTTACTCACCGTGTCTCCTGGCTGAAATACCTCCACCAATAAACCAGC
Organism: Argyrosomus regius; assembly: GCA_946959425.1. Taxonomy (NCBI): domain Eukaryota; kingdom Metazoa; phylum Chordata; class Actinopteri; family Sciaenidae; genus Argyrosomus; species Argyrosomus regius. Next base: position 15,791,753 of record OX336882.1, read on the forward strand.
TTCTAAACCTTGCTTTTAAATCCCCCTTTTTACAGGACTGGGCTTATCCAATGAGACGAGAAATGCAGGTATGTGAACTGAGTCTGTAGCGAGAGGAGTCATGTTGACAGCAGACTGTGTGCTGTGGACTCCCACCCCTACATTTGATAGCAGTTTCTAAAGTATATTGAATGTCACAATCTGTACCCACAATAATGTAATTCAATTCCAGGCTAATGTGTTTGTACACAAATGTGTGTTGTCTTTTTGTAGGAGGCCATATTTCAATGCCTACCTACAACCTACTGTTATATTTTGTTCATGGGTTATTGAAGGGGTTGTTTATCAGGTTTTGTACATATATATAAAGCAGTGGAGCCCAGATGATTGCACCAAACATCAATGTGATCATTCTACATATGAGCTGATTTATTGACTGTATTATATGGGTTGCATCCTTTAAAAAATATCCCTACAATCATATCGAGTTCTTGTTGATTCAGACCTCAGGCTCAAGGTGCCTATACTGAACTATACTATACTGGCTGTGAGAGCTTTGATACAGGTCTGTAGATCATCCTGTTGGCAGCTAAATGCAGTGTTTATAATGATTTATTATGATCTTAAAGAGGCTTAGTGTGTCTATAAGTTCAGGTAATTCTTTTGTGTTGTTACTGATGCCCTGCTCTAATTCCAGGAGATATTACCGGGACTATTTTTAGGTCCCTATTCTGCTGCAATGAAAAGCAAGGTAATTATTTCTACATAATTTAACTATTGGTGATTGGAGACATTATTTGCTCAAATTATCATAACTCATGTTACTTCTCTTCTTTGCGTTTAGCTGCCAATTCTTGAGAGACGGGGCATAACGCATATTGTGTGTGTCCGCCAAGATATTGAAGCCAATTTTATCAAACCTAATTTCCCTCATACATTTAGGTAAGTAACAGCTACTGTGTGCTGTACTCTACATTTCATATGAAAAGTTCTTACTAACCCATGAACTTATGTCTTTGCAGATACCTTGTGTTAGATATTGCTGACAATCCAGTGGAAAATATAATAAGATTTTTCCCTACTGTGAGTTACAAAGTTGGCTTGTCATTTTCCTTTTCTGCAAGCTTTTCTTTGACTGAGCGGTGGTCGCATTTACATTATGTCTCATGCGCTGTATTTCACTCTCCTCCTTAACAGACTAAAGAATTTATTGATAGCTGCTTAGCAACAGGAGGTAAGGATGCATACAGTTTCCATTTTTCATACTCAGAATGTCAAGTAGGGAAGAAAAGTCTGTCAACAATGTTTTGTGTTGTTCTTTTAGGAAAGGTACTGGTTCATGGTAATGCAGGGATATCAAGAAGGTGAGGTTTGTTTTTCGATGGTTTCACTTTTTTTTTCATTACATAGAAGTGCTGTGGTTTCCTAAATACCCTTGGAAATTGCATATAATAATTTCCTTGACTAGATTGTGAGACTAGAGCACCAATTTACAGCGGCGATATAAAACTGTCTTTATTTCTTCTTTCAGTGCTGCCTTAGTGATTGCATACCTTATGGAAACATTTGGGATGAAGTACAGGTGTGTTTTTTTCCCCCCTTACATTAAATTGTAGCTTTGTATTCCAGTAGAATGCACATTCAAGTTTCTTTTGTACCACTGTGTGACAACCATGAACACCATGACTCACATATATCTTTAATTTGTGTCTACTTTAAGCATAAACATAGAAAACCACAAAAAAGAAGCAATATAATAGTGTGCATGGATAATAATCAAATATAAGCACAGTTTGATTATCTGCTTGCGCTTATAGCTAAATTGATAAACATACCTTTCTTTCTGTAGGGATGCATTCAGCCACGTCCAAGAGAGAAGGTTCTGCATCAACCCCAATGTGGGCTTTGTGCATCAGCTACAGGTATGTCTTCACAGGGCTTAAAATTACGATTAATCAACTCATGTTAGCGAGTAAATGTGTGCAATGCATTCCTCATGACTATAAATACATGCATTGCTACCTTGTTAGTCAACTAAATATACTGCCTCCAGCTCCTGGATTTCAAATGGCTAGGGTGTGTCTGTATTAATAATGACTGCAGCAAAATGATTCAGCAGTCAAAGCTCTAAACCTGTCATTCCTCAAGGAAAGCAATGTGAAATATTGGATATGAACAATATTGTAGCAGCTCATTTGCATATTTGCAGAGCACGTTGGTCCTGAAACAGGTTCATTCAGAATGATCTGTTATCTCACATCTCTTCTCGTTTAAAGGGATCTGCTTCTGGTGTGACTCTGCAGAAATTATTTTCCTATCTTAAATATGCATATCCATCTCTGCAGCCTTCCTTTCGTCAGCCTTTGTTGGCCACATTTAGCTGATGTTGCTTGCAAGCAACATGAGTAGTAGCATGTTCTATATCCATAAAATATAATAATAGATATTCTGGTATTAGCCATGACAGGTTGGGGATTTTATTTCCGTTGGCACTTTTGTTGCTGCTCCACTGACAACAACACACGATGACCGTACATTACTCACACTGATGACTAAACTTTAGCTGTTATAATGAGTGTTTGTTTCCTAGGAATATGAAGCGATCTACCTAGCCAAATTGACCATTAAAATGATGTCACCGATGCAGTTGGGCAGGTCTTTCTCCTTACAAGCTGGAATGCCAGGTTTGTACATAATGTACCTGCTTATTCAGACCTGTCTCCTCAGTTTCTTTTTGTCACCAGAGACAAGTTGGCTTGTCTTGTAACTTTAAAAAATTGCATGATTGCTGGGATGGTATTTTTTCAGCTCATGGATTTTTTTTTTTTTTAGATGCTACACACTGGACCTTTTTTAAAGGCTGATTGTTTTGCTTTGAGTCAGGCTCAGATTTTCCAGCAGTTCCATTGGGGATGATTTTATAACTTCATTCATATTTTCTCAATGGCACAAATGTTTCTAATTAAAAGACACAAACAAGACGTCAATATTCAAACACTTTTGTGGGTTTCTTTAATCCTGAAGGGTTTAGTTATCAAACTGTCTAGTTGCAAACTTCTGTTTGAACTGGCCAGACTTGGTCATAAAGGAGGAACATGCTTTTCTTAATGTATTCAGCATTATTCTTATTTCTGCATTTCTTTAACAGGAAGCCGTAAACGCAGCCTGGAGGAGGATGAGGACTTTGGAGCAATGCAGGTCACAGCAGCACAAAACGGATGAGCTTTGCTGATGTTTAGCCGTGTGGCGCAGTGCACTCAATTTTTTTTTTTTTTTTTTTTTTTTACATTTTTAATGGGATTAAAAATGTAAATATTTGAACTTTTTCTAAGGGGAAGGGACGAGGGCGGGAGCGGGACCACTCGTGTCTGAGACATGGAGTACTGATGGGGATCGGGCAATTTTGATAACTCCTATTTTTTTTCTTTTCTTTTTTTTTTTTCTTCTTGAGCTGTATGCACTGATCGGAGATTTTTTGCAGTTTTATAGTATTTAAAGCATTTTGCATTTGCAGCGGGACAGTATTGCAATAATGCACTTTCGATACTTGAATTTGTGTAGACGACCAGAATGGGGCAGTCGGCAAAAGGGAAAGTAGCCAGGACGTCGCCCAGTGGAGGACACGAGAAGAGGAATAGCTAATGCCTTTATTATGGGACTAATAGGATTATGGACTAATATCAGGCTTAATGTGGGATAGTAAGGAATGGAAAAATAACAACTCACTGCTTAATAAAAAGAAGTCTGACTCAGTCCTGTTGAACTGTGGTTCTGTATCATGTCATACTGAACTTCACAACTTTATATTGTTCTTTCCAGCATCTTGTTTATAATTATTTGTTATTAAAGATAGTTTACAGTCAAACATTGAAACATAAGAAAGCTTTATTTATGAGGTATTAGACACTTCATTAGGTACACTTAAATTAAAATGTGATCCAATACAACAACTCTGCCATAAATTTATTGTTATTATTGAGGTCATAGTTTGCAATAGTGTCAAACTGGACAGCATTATATTGAGGTGTTTCTAATATTATGGCCCTCTCATGTAGGTAAATGGTGTAGCCAAAATATTAGAAACACCGAGATAGGTAGTCCAATTTGACACTACTGCAAACTACAACCTCAATAATAAACATAATAGTCAAATGAATACCTTGATGACAGTGTCAACAAAAAGTGAAACATAAGTTTCATAAAAGAATTTATGGCAGCGTTGTATTGGATTGTACAAGTGTACCTAATGAAGTGGCTGGTTAGTGTATTGTTAACTGTTTTTAACATCCTTCTGGAGGCAAGTAACTACGGCAACAAATAATAAACAGACAAGATGAGCTTTGGGAACACAGTCTATTCAGATGGCTGAGATGTAAGTGTGTATGACAAATTTGTAATGACATACCTATGGAAATTAAGTTATATTGGAATTAATATAAAAATATGGTTTCCAGCATCCTTTGTATGGCAGAGGCCTCCTATCACTTTTAAACCTCACCTCCTGCAGCGCTGGAAGGTCGCACCTGAGGACTTGAAGTCTTTGTGATGCATCTACATGCTAAAGTGATCCATTTAAACTGTGGATGGAAAATGTTTTTGTTCTAACGGACATGCCCATCTCATAGCTTCTCATTTGTATTCCAAAGCTTTAAGAAGCAAGTTTTGTTTTTTGTTTTTTTTAATTAAAACAGATTAGCTCTCTAGTACAAATGTATCTTTGTCTTACAAGTAGAAATATAAAATAAAACACAGTAGATCATTGAATATTTTGTGATTACATTTTTAGAAATAAATTACATTAAATATGTTCCCCTGTTCTCCAGATTAACAGCATAACTATGAAACTTAAATAAGAGTTTGTTTACAAAAGTTTTTTATCCATTTCCCATCACAAAGTGTCTCCATTCTCATCAGAGTTGTTGTCAGATTTCAAACATCGGCTAAATACAAAATATATGAACATCAATGCCTCACTGCCGCCTCACAAAATACAAACCTTTGTGTTCACTAGATATCTACGTTATAACAGTCTTGACTTGACAGTAATGCATTGTGTTCGAACCTTCATTACAGTTATCCAGCAACACTACTGTCAAAGAAAGAAATGCCTGCTGGGATAGAGAGCACTTTGTACCAAAGAGGACAAATTAGAAAAATGAAACCCAAAGTATCTTAGAGAAGCAAGTTTCTAATCACAGAGCAAAGATTTTCTTTGGTGACTTGATGATCAATGTGACAGAGATCTGTGAGACTATGCTTGAATCATGATATAAAGTAATTCCTGCAACCATACCTGTTTTGTAGTTAACTTGAGAAGCTGCTACATGTAATAAATAACTGAATAATCATCTAGTTGCTCCAGATATATAATGTTATTTGGCGTCATCTAAATTTCCCAAGCAATTACATTTACTTAACAGTTGCATGATAGTCGCAGATATAATTAGTATTTTCTCTGGGAGTACATAGAAAATTCCTTATCATGAATGTAACACAATGAGACATTACATTTATAGTAACTGACAATCTTCATATGGTGGGGAAAGTAGATGACAGGGCTCCACCCTGGTGAGGTAGCCATGGTTACCAAAAGGGCAGATGATGTCGGACTGAGCGGAGAGCTTCAACATACAATTTATGTTTACTCAGGTGTGCTGAAATCAGGGTGAGCGTTCAGGAACGACTCAACTGTGACACAACCACAAACTCATCCTTGGGCTGTTCCTTCCAATTATTAAGACACTTTGTTAAGTTTTGATGTCAGTGGACGTATAAAGGTGTAGTCGCTGTCCCCAAAAATGAGGTGTAAAGCCGCTGTTGTCCTCAGTCGAAGAATCGACACTGCATGTACGTTTCATCTGAGGCGGTGTAGCCAAACTTTTGGTAGAAAGCCACGTTTTTGGGTGCACATTCCAGTGTGATTTTATAGCAATTCAGTTTTTTGCTAAGGAGAGTAAGAGTTGAAACTAACCTATAAAAAAGGGACAGAAAAAAAGAGAGAGAGGAAAGCTTAAAATAAAGCAACACAAATCACAAGAAATATGTCTTATGTCTGTTGAGATTTGTGGGACAAACATTAAAAACAAAATGTCAGGCTCACACAGGTCTACTCACAGTTTGCCCAGCTGCTTCCCTCTGCACACGTCACTGACCACCACCTCCTCCACCCGGCCTCTCTACAAACAAAAACAGAACAGAGGAGGTCTTCATTTCCGTCATATCATTTCAGTTTTAAGATCAATAAAAAAAAAAACGTGTTTACTTTGGAAATTTAATCTGCATACTTTAAGAACATATTTTTAAAAATAGAAACTTAAATGGAACTTTTTTTGTTCATGGTGGTGAACAACGTTAATAATTACTACCCTTCTAATAGCCCTTCTAATAACCACTACATTAATAAGTAACTTTTTTTTATGCTTTTATGAGTGGTCTTTATGGGAAAGAAAGAGAAATTACAGATTTATTGTACCTTCGCACAGGAGTGGATGAATTTGTGTTCTGTGATCAATGTGGCCGTGGCGACAATTTGTCCCAGATTTGTGTCCTCCACGACGACGACGTAGTAGTCTCCCGTCTTCTTCATATGCTCAAACTTTTCTGGAAACCAACAAACAACATGTTTTTTTAATCTTCACTGACATGTTATATTTGTCTTATACGTTTTTTGATGAGGGGACTTTTGTGATGTGATGTATGTAAAGACAACTGTCCTGGCACAAAATTACCAATTTTAAATACTTTGGGAAGTAATAAAAATCTTTTAATGGTAAAGATCAAAACACTGTCTTATATAAAAGTAGCATTATGGTGTGTATGACTTACTTGTGAACTGCTCTGGTGTGACATCGCCTGTCTGAGTAAGTTGAGATAAAACCTTGAAGAATCCTGGAACACAGAAACAAAACGGTTCTGTTCAATTTTACATTTCTACTGAATTACAAAGACCTTCCATATTCATCATCTATAACAAAATGGTCACCAGATTCATATTCTCTTAAGAATACTGGTCTGGAACATGTTGTCCAATCAGTCTCTGACTCACCCCTGTTGAAGTCCGCCATACAGAGTGGCCTGACCACCAGGCCTTCCCCTGGGCTGGATAGGTTGATCGGGGGAGAGAAAGAGACAGTGTTGCTACTCCAGTCTAACTCCTGAAGCAGGGAGGGCTCAAAGAGCGGAGTCTCGTCCAGCAACATTCCACAATCTCTGCTTAGGAAACACACACACACACAGACAAAGTAAGTCCACAGACGCATACACACCCATAAATGTGGGTATGCAAGATATTAAAATTATGACACAGTGAATAGAAATGCTCTTTCTAATCCAACCTGGATACAATATCTGCACCCTGAGTTAACGTACAGTCAGCCTGGACTGGAAATCTGTTTGTTTTAAGTCGCACAGAACTTTGACCTGACAAATACAAGTTCACTTGGCAAAAAGTTGCCAATATTTTACTGCCATACTTCAGTGGCTGACAAGCCATTTGACATATAAATGAATGAAATATAATGCACACCCTGTTTGATTACACTCTGAGGTGACACCATTCATTCATTTTCCAGGATACAGTCCAGGATATGTAACATGAGAAGGGTCCATTCACCAGGTAACAATAGTAGTGCTGTTAGTGGTGACTTAGACGCAGAGAGGGTTTATAACGACAGTTTTAATCAAATTAACACAGCTAAGAGCTAGACGAGTCTCAAATCTGGTTTCTATGGCAGCAAAACACAATCACACTTTAACGATGTCATCATTTCCCGATCACCAAGTAACACGAATATGAATATGTCTTGTTAAGTAGCAAGAAAAAGAAGAGTATTTCCATCCTGTCGCATTATAATCCACCAAACTGCTCATGTTAACCAGGCGAATCAAATAATGTCGGCTAGCTAACGTTAGCAACAGATCACTAGTCTAACTGCTGTCATAAGTAACTTCAGTGTAACTATAACGTCATATAGAAAACGTCTTACTTTTCTCATACGTCCTGTCAAATAGCTCGATCAGTGTCAGAGCTGTAACTTCACATTAAACATGAAACATTAGTGTTACCTCCTCAGGGACCGCCTGCCTGCTTTGCTATGCTATAAGTAGCAAGTTAGCTTGCTAGCGTCACTACTTACCTTTGAAACACACACACACACACACACACACACACACACGAAGAGTTAGTCCAGTTGATTTCCTAGATTGAGGTAACGTGCAATGACGGCCGGAAAGTTGTGCTGGTTTTGTATGAGGTTGGGCTACATCATTAACATGTACAACGTGGGTGTTTTCAGCAGCCGTTTCCGCTTGGCAGGAGCCCGTCTGTGTGACGTGGCAGGAGACGCTGGAGGTAAAGGGCGTGCCCCCATGACGTCAACAAAACCACATCCCAGATAGAAACCATCTGATGCTGTATGAGATGTTTGACTATCATCAGTCAGGCTGATTGTTCTCACTGTGAAATGTGTGTTTCAACCTGTTCATCTCCTTCTGGCACATGCACACACACACACATTTATTGGTCTAATAAACTCAAAGGTCCAGTGTATTTGGATACTGGCCACTATTTATTAGCCAAGCAGAGCTGTGTTTGTTTCAAGAAGAAAGATTAAAATTGCTATATATTTAGTTAAAAAGCTGGAGAAGCTCTGTTTATTGAGTCTTTTGTATTAACATATTTTACAAAAACTAGATTTACAGAAATTATCCATAACTGAACCATTCTTGATTTAGGCACAAAAATACAGGAAAGCTCAGTTAAAAAAAACAAAAAAAACAATTTAGTTTTGATTAAATAACTAATAGTTATGAAAGATGACCCATGATTAGGAAAATATATCATGGATATTAAGAGTTGTTAAATAACTGTACGGAAAAACCTGAAACTGAACACAAAACTGTCGAATTTCTCGTTTACATTTTGACTAAATGGAAATCTAAATCCTATATCCTCTTACAACACACCCAAACAGAGTATGAGCAATAAAATAAACACACAATAAAGATCACACTTCAGCTTTTAGTGGAAGTTTGTGGGCTGCTCTTTGGGATAAAGTGGAAGGAAACAAAAGCACTTGTCTAGATTCATGCATATCTCACCCCCAAACTGCCCCTGCACTGTAATCACAAGAAATCAAACACTTATTATACAGACAGACAGTCTCCATCTTTGTGTCCATTGATATGTCTCAACCAGCTACAGATTTAGTGAAATTTGACAATACCAAAAATGTTTCAAGTGCCCAGTATATGTTGTACATTGCCATACATTATTGAAATAAGATATTTGAGCAGAGGATAATTATGTTCCTGGCTGGTATGATTTTTTTGAACTAGCACTCCTCAATGTGAGCGGACAAAGGCCGCACAAATAAAACACCCATAAAAAACGTCTTAATAAAGACTCTCCGAGGTGAAAGAGTATCTAGAGTCCAGTTACCTTAGACAATACTGACAAGTCTAGGGCAACCGGATTTGTTGTCAAGTCTTGAAAATGTTTTGCTGTTGCTCAAGAGTCCAGCAGTCGAAGACTTAACATCTACATACCCTTAAAAAAAATCCAAAATGATGGACATCACCATCAGAGAACTGCTCATGATTTGAGGTTAATTTAAGAAAGACTAAGAGCGTGACACCCATTGTACTAGTACAAAATGTAATACACCCCCCCTTTGTTGTATCTCAAGGGAACAGTGTTAGAAAACAAAGATTTACAGGCCCCAACCTCCCCCACCCCCTTGTTAAATAACAAAATGCAAACGGTTTGTGATGGGTGATGTTAGACACTAAATACAGAACCCGTGTGGGTCAAAAACACTTTGTTTGCAGCATTATTTTGATAGAAACATTCATATTTGACAGAAAGGCTGACCAATACTAAAGTGACATTCTCTTACTCTAAGGTAAGAAATAAGAATGTGTTATTTTGCCTACACATAATTCACAGTTGAAACTCGTAAAAGAATAACACACAAATACATCAGATGAGTTTCTTCATCCAGAACATGTAGCTTTCTGCCATTAAAACACAAATGAAAAAAAAAAAGTCTGATAAAAGGAAAAACAAACAAGGACCCAAACAGCTTTATCTAGTAATGACACCTTCAAGCGCCCCGCTCTTAAAAGACTCTTCTGAATGCAAAGCATGCTCATTTTTGAAAGTCAGTCCAAATCACAGCAGATACTGACTCCCCACTTAAGCTGGTGGTTGCAGTGTGTGGCACATGAATAAAGGGCAATGCAACCTTGCATTTCATTTCTTGACTTGCATCCATCAATTTATAATATGCTCCAAATACTCTGGAATCAGTGAGGCAGAAGCCATTCACAGTAGTCCCACCTTATTTAGGCAGCCCAAAACAGTCCAAAGGCCATGTTTGCGATGATTTTTAATTATTGTTTTGGATAGGCGATGACCACGGACTGTACACCAAATGTGGAAGGGGGGATTGAAATAGCTCTGTCGGTGCCTTGTGCGATGATGATGTGGCAGACTCTGAAGTCGATCTATGTATCAGGGTGCAGGGTCTTGTTGATTTTGCATGCGTCTCTCTGCAGCTGCTGCCATGGTTCTACGTCTCAGCACAGTCAAGTTTAATTCTGGAGCAATGTCCTCTTCCAGTCCAGGCAAATCCTCCTCCTGGTCCTCTGGACTCTTGTTCAAATATCTCCTACAGGGAAGTAAAGAACAACATGTGCTCATGAGAACAGAAAATATATAGAGATAATGGGGAAAAGAAGGCAACCAGGAATACCACGCGAGCACGTGTTAGTTCTGTACAACTGGTCCTTGGCTCAGACTGAGACAACTTGTACAGCTGAGCTACGATACACAATCCAGTGTCGTTACACTCCTTACCCCAAACGTTAATTTAAAAAAAAGATAAAAAAGGTTTTATCTTGAATGTTACTTCTTTTGAATAGTAGAAAACTCCAACCAGTTGTGTACAAACCTGCGAGCCTGCTGAAGCATCTCTTCTTTCCTCTGCTTTAACATCTTCTGTCTCTCCTCAGCCGACTTAGAAAAGCGACCTCCTCTCACCTCCATGTTGTCTGACTCACTGATGCCCTGCTCAGCTGCTCCGCTGGACCCTTCCTGCTCATCTTGTGCAGAGCTCACCTGCGTGGGGCCACGCTCTATGGCCTGAAAAAGGAACACCGACAAAATATTGTGACAGATTGTTGCATTCTGCCTTTTCAAGAAGACCATCGGACTGTGGTCAACATGAAGAGCTAGGAAGCACTGACAGAGTTGTTGAAGTGTTGTGCTACCAAAATAAGGCTCAGAGGTATTAAATGAAATAATAAAATAAAAATTACACTGCTATTAATATTTAACCCCCAGCTGACTGACCTGTGTTGGGAAAGGCACCTGGATGCGACCCTCCAGGATGTTGTCAGTGGTGACCTCCACAGAGCGGGTCAACTGCAGGTCCTGCATCACCAGATAGGAGGGCACCTGAGGGAACATCTCCTGGATCTGATGGGCCTGATGAAGAGAGGGTACATCAAAAGTGAAGAGAGCAATAGAGGAATGGTTTAGAGAAAGACTGTTGGAGAAGAGCAGAACATATCCAATGGAAGTTAAAACTAGAGCTGTTTGTTGGTGGACACAAACAGATTTTTAAACATAGTGATGACAAGTATAAACATTCAAAATACTACAAATCTTTTTGTCCATCTTTTGTACATTTCTGCTAACTCTGATGGTTAAATGAAGAGGTCACCACTAAGTTAACAAGTTTACCAGGAAGTCAGAGAGCATGTGAACAAAGCAATCTAAGCTACTAAGTTTACTTATGCAAATGAAGTATCAAAAACTGTCTACACCTGGCATCAAATTGCTGATTATGTGTGTATCATATCTCATAAAACCAACAAAAGTTTCGGACTGTAGACTGTGAACATGAACTCACCATTGCCATGAGCTGGGAGTTGTTTGCTTGAGCGATGCCCAAGATGTTAGTGGTGTGCATTACTTCCACTGAGAAACTGGGCAGCCAGCTGGCAATGCGAGATCCTGCAAGAGAGTGTAAGGATTTTATAATTCACACGGCTTATCTGATGTAAGGCGACTCCTCAGCCACATTCATAATTAAGTTTATGTCTGGCAGACGAACCATCAAAGTGGAAGAAGTGATTGTGTTGGTTGGTATGTGGTCTAGCATCTGCTGCAGCGCCTACTGGGCCGATGTTGTCTTCCAAACCCCCGCCCTGCTGCTGGCTTCTTGCCTGGCCTCCGTCCCCACTGATGTTCAAGGATGTCCGACATGTTGGACACGAGGTGTCCTGCTCCAGCCATGAGCGCAGACAAGAGCTGGAAACACACACACACACACACACACAACAAAAGTTATTATGGCATTTCTCCATATTAAAACATTCAATTCATTCAAGTTTTCTGTAACTAAACATCGGGATTATCTTACTGAAGCTCATAACTCAGGGACAGCAGATACATAACAAAACGAAGAAAACCATAATTCATATGAACTCTAACTTTTGAAAGATTCTGGGTACTAGCCAAATAAATATGATGCATTCAAGGCTGGGATCTTGTTGTCATTTTTTTCCCCCACAGTCTCCCTCTCCCTGCATGGACTGTATTACGCATACAAGCAACTGCTGAAAAAAACACTGTACTTGTGGAAGAGATGTCCACAGGGTAGTTTGCGTGCTGTCAACATGGTGTCCCAGCAGATGGCACAATCGTCATCATTAGCTGCCAGCTCCTCTGCGGTAGCAACAGCAAATCTGTACAAATAAAGATCAAAGTACAGACAAATAATGATGAAACCAGTGGGGAACCAAAGCGTTCGTTAGAAATAATTTAATTAAACTAACAGCAAAACCATGAGGGGAAACGGGGATAAGCGATTCAATCGATATGTATCATCACCTGGCCTCCATGTTGTTGATGACACGGAGGTAGTTCTTGTGTCGGCGAACGCGGCGCTGGACCTCATGGAAGAGATACCGCAGCTGCATGAAAATAACTAAGCTTGCCATGGACAGCCAGATGTTACCAAAGAGCTAATGAGAGACATACAGAGAGAAAAGTTAAAAGGTTAGAGGAGCAGAATAAGAGACAGGGACAGACTAAATTCTCAGAATCTCCCCCCGTCTCTTACCAGCATATGGATATGGTGCATGAGGTCCAAAAACAGCATAGCCAGCTCCATGATGAAGTCTGTGTAATAGACATATGTTCCCTTGCTCTCCCAGGTTCCTGGATGGTTCAGATCCCACAGATGAATGGAGTATCTGAGGGGACATGAACAACTCTCTGAGGCCTTGAAACACAAGTGATATTCAGACAGTATGGATGATGCAGCCTTTATCTTGGTTGGTGATTAGTAATTCTGACTAAATTAATGCATGAATGTATTAAAGTATTAAGGTACAATAACAGGTTACTGCCATAAGTACACATTGAACAAAGTATGAAATCTATCAGGATTAACAAGAAGAGAGAATGATGCATGTATAGAGCAACGCTGCTCTTAATCGTCTACGTGTAGGAACAAAGGTTACATATAAACCAAGATAACATAAAATCAATTTATTCTTTATTGTTTAAGTACAGGGCAGTTAATCACTGCAAACACTACTGTGCTATATACCAAGCTAAGCACTGTACCTGACAAAAGAGTACACGTTTTAATGTTAGACTAAAGACTGTATCTTGAGTGCCTCTGCTGTTTCTGGCGCTTGTATAATCCTAACCTCCTTCTCTGGGACAAAGACGCCTTTCACAAGGGTGTAATGGAACCAGAGGAAAACAAATGGTGTCGCTAACATTAGCCCCTGATACTAAATCTGCAGAAGCTGTGTCATCCGTACTGCTGCATGCATGTGTGTGAGGAGGCTTTAAAAAGGGACTTACCGCATGATGACATGCCCAGTGCGTACAGTAACCAGCAGACACTGAAGACAAATGTATATAGGTCAAGATACTTTCCTTATAAAACAATCCCAAATATGGCATCACAATTGTGAATTTAATACAGAATATTATGATAATATAAAATAATACTGTACAATGATAATTTGTGTTTATTTGACTTGATTTAACAGCTTTAATAATGAGCCTTTTTCTACTGAAGACATTCTGACATACTACAGGAAAAAGTTCCAGTTCCCTTTAAGCCGTGTACATGAGCCAGCATGCACATTACTGAGGCCCTGAAACTGGAACACTTCAATGAAATGCAACCATTATTAATGGAAATAATTACGGCTCTGTCTTAAAACAGTTGAAACAGTTTACAAAATGGCAGATAAGGACAACTGCTAAAAGTGTGGTTAAGCTTCACAAAACAATTTAGTGATGAAGCACAATGTGATCACTGTGTGAAAATAATTTCACTTCTTCATAGAAGAAGTTCTTCTTAGGCGAGGAGGAGCTGAAAATAACAGGGAGTTTTTCAGTTTCTAGCTTAGAGAATATGCCAAGAACCTTTGTTTTCAATAAAAGAAACAGAATACGCAGAATATGAAACACATTGCTGTTTATCTGCCCTTATTTCAGAATAAGCATGTTCAATGGAACAGTAAATCATTTAGAAATAAATGGGCTTCACCAAAATGTTCAATGATTCCACAATCATCTGTGCTAAGCGTGGTCAAAACAGTTCTCACCTCTGCTGCCATAAAGGAGAGGGTGTGTAAGCCATGGGAAGCTCCCAGCAGACCACACACTACAGCCAGGCCACAGCAGTCCAGCAGCAGAGAGACCAGCAGACAAAGCACTCGCACGTGGCTGTTCATGGGAGTGGAGGGCGAGAACGATAGCTGGAGGGAAGAAAATGTGGATTTTAAGTGGATTGTGCCTCCCTCAAAGTTTCCCCTTCCTTTACATGCTAAGGTTTCTCAGGAGGTTTCCCTTTGTCTTCTCAGAGAGTCTGCATTGGGTTGGAAAGTGTTGCTCATGTATGCCCTTCCAAAACATGCCAACAAACTCATTGTACAAATTATGTTCATGGTAAACAGCTAAGTGAAATATAAAAACACAAATACAGCAGTAGCTGACTGGAAACTGTAACAATCCATTTAAAAATCACTGAGTTCCTTATACATGACCCCCAAACCAACCATACAGTGGTGAAACATTGCATTAAACTATAAACTGCCAGCTAACGCAGTGTATAGTGAACAGAATACAATTTAGGGCCTCATTACAAACATTAAACCCTTGTTTTCAACTCTATACGATTCAATTCACTTTTCATACCAGGTACTTTTCTTAATTGCATTTTCCCCTGTAGATAGTACCCCTCTAACTGTAGGCGTGATATTTAGATGATTTGTCATAGTGACGCTGTGTGAAATGAATGAAATGTCATGAAAATTATCTTCAACATGACGCAAACACAGGAAGAATGAAGGACATCAAAGGGACCATTTTGATTCTCTGTACGTGGCTGTTTGTCAAAGCATGGAGACAAACTTTGTTTCAGAGGTTCAAAGGTTGAATGCAGCGAGACAGAAGACTGCTGAAAAAAAACAGAAGGGTTTGGGAAATCCTACATCAGTGCACAAAGATCGACAAGCTCCGCACCGCATACGTGACAATTCTCTCTGATCAATCAGTGGTCTGCAGTGTTTCTACTCCACCTTTTAGTATCAGCTTAGCCCACTTGGAACCTCGACCAAGGAGAAGTAGTACCAGGTACTTTTGCCAATGGCAATTTTAAAAGGAACGAGTCCAAGTGAGTACAATGCAGTGGAAATAATATAGGTTTCATCAATTCAGTAAAACTGCCACAAGGTTTCCACACCGTACACGTAATCTTTAGCAGTTTGACCACATGTGTGAGCTTCACCTCAAAACTACAACCCACAGAAACAAGGAGACAGGAAGGAAGACACCTGGGCTAACACAACTGACAGACTGCAACCTAAAAGAACATGCATAAATGCAAATCTGCTGAGTGACAAACAAAGACTAGCAGACAGTTACACATACAAACACACAAGCACAGGACATCTACCTGCACAAACTGGTTCATGTTTACAGTACAGCAGGTAGAAATGATATTCTGACACACTAAGCCAATCAGCATTACATTACAGGTAATATAACAACATAAAGCCAATTTTAAATTTCACTGCTTGTAAGGAGGTGGTTAAATCTGATATTTTGTTTACCCCAACATGCAGGGCACAATCTGATACAGGGACGCACCAGTGTAGTGACTGAAACTGTATCAGTAGCCTGACAAGCCAGTACAAGGAACTATTAATAGAGCCAGAGCTGAAAGGAGTACAGTTACTCTGAGACATATGGGGGACACCTTTTAGAAAGACCACTTTAACAGTGCATTAATCAGGTGTCATCAAAGCCAGGCTTAAAGCTACTTTACATTTACTCTCAGTCCTTATGACAAGGCAGTCACGAACAGGCTGGATAGGGTTCAGGTTTGTTTGACAGAACAGCAAAGAAAGACAAAACTTGTTGCAAATGTACACTTTCATGAATAAGCTCCAAGTTAGGTGTATACACACTAAGCTCACCATAAAAATTCTGTTTATACTTGGTGTCCCATCCAAAAATATCAGGTGTTGGCTGATTTCTGATATGTTTGTATTAACTAGTTACAATATGACCCCTGTGACCTTGTTTTGTATTGTAGGCTGATTGGTTGGTTGAACATCTTGTACAAAAGATTTTATTGTTGTAGCTATTCTCCGTTAGGATTATTTGAAAAATAGTTATAAAGTATATTTGGAAGAATAACGCATTCATAATGTCAGTGAATCAACCAATGCGGTTTATTGTCCTACTGTTGATTACCAGGTAGTCGTGAATCATGTTTTGGGGGCACTAGAAGGAGTAAAATAAAAAGCGGTGTCGTTTATAATACTTACATATTCAAATCTGTCTTTGCAGAGTTGCACCATGAGGTGGATAAAGACCAGGGCAGAGAACCACAGACACCACATGACAACCTCCTCTACTGTCTGTACGTTCAATACGCCAAAGATGAAGATGAACTTATAGAAGATGAAGTTCCAAAACTTGTCCTTCAGGTGCTGTGGAAAAAACACAGATCAAATCAGACTGATTATGATTATTTAACATACACATAGAGCTGCATAGACGACTTGGACTGTTTTGAAAAAAGGGTTAACAAAAGTAGCTGTATTCATCACAGACTCACCTGCTTCTCGCTGACTCTAAGCGGGCCAAACACCACATACTGAATCATTTTAGCAATTAACATCAAGGAGCAGCAGAATGTGTTGACTAAGACCTGGGAAAGCAAAGAGAGCACGGTGACAATTAGTTTTTGTCACAAGATCTCATCGAGCAATGCAAAGTCCTGAAATGGATGACACTCACCCACACAAAGAGACTGTCCGTGACAAGATACCACAGGACAGTGGTCGCCAACTCTGCGTTACTAATATCATTGTTTAGCTGGTCAATATCCACTTCAGATGGAGCTGGTGTTTCATCGGCTTCCAAGGCCCCAAAGCCCGGGTCAGTCACAGTAGTGTAGGCACTGAAGATGCTGCCAGCAAGCAAAGCCACACTCAGTGCTGTGTACGTCTGTAGGCTGGGCCAAGGCAACCTCTCCAAAAACAGTAGAGGCATTGCAGTGTTTACGGTCCACTTGTCAACTTGTTTAAAAAAAAAAAAAAAGAAAAAAAAAAAAGATGTTTGGCCTGATCCAAAACAACCTGCGAGGGCAGACAGGGAGAGTTAGCCACAGTTTGTTTGACTCCGTGTAAACATTAGCTTTGTCACATACATATCGACACAAGTACTGCCGTGGGATTGAGGTTGAATTCGTGTTAATGTGACGAATACTTTTGTAATGATTTCGAAACACCCAGTTGCAAAATTCAAAGCTAAAAAGACTAGCTGGCCGGATGTTAGCCAACATGAAGGAAGGTTAACTTCACGTTAGCAGTTCATACAGGTGTAAAATAGCTCGTGTTTGCTCAAGTGTAATATGAAATCAGTCAAACAAAGTGAAACCCGTAGCCCAGAGACCAACATGGCCAATGTCGATACCCTACTAACACCACAGCTTAGGCTAAATAATGAGAGTTCACGCCCCTGACATGTTTACCTGGTTACCTAATACTAGCTAATATTAGCTACGTATTTAGCTAGCCACAGTTAGCACGCAGCAGACGTCAAAGCTCGTATTAAATCGTCACTTACAGTTCGTCACAACTTTAGCGAAACAAGAAATACGCCGTCCCGTGTTGTGTTCAGTGTCGTACTCTCAGTGCAGCTGCACTGTGAACGTCGTGGTTGACAACATCGTCATGTTTATTTCACCGAGGCAGGCAGCTGGCTGAGGGAGGGCTGCTTCTTCTACGACGAGGTTCACCGACAGACCACAGCCTGTGTGCCGCATTACTGCCACCTTCTGGTGATAGTTAGTTCCTGCAACTAACAAGGACATGATGTACAGTTAACCTGACGCGTAAGCTATGATGTGAAGTGTCCTATTCTTAATCTAGTCATTATTGCCACCTCTCTTATATTTCACAATATCCACTATGTTTTGAACTCCCCCATATCTCCTGATCCCAGTGCTGTTGCCACTTTTTATTGGTTTTCTTCTATACAACGTGTTTCCCTCTGATCTGTCGGTGTTTTCTGTTTTTAACAGATTGTTTGACTTGTTTGTTCACTTTCCAAAAGGACCCAAATGACCCATGCTTTATTATGGCTGAAATTATTCTAATCACAAAACCTGGCAATTGCCGGATGCACCTGACCTAATACTAGAATTTTTTTTGGTTTGATTTGTTCAATATATTTTAAAGCCATTATGTCCATGGAGTGCACACACGTTTTTACACACATTTGAATTTCCTTATAGTTTAATCCTGTGGATAGAAACTGCAAAGTAGATAGAAAGATAATTTATTGTCCACAACATAATCACACTACAGCACATTTCATCCCATAGGTATGTATAGCTCCCAACACATGGCAGTCGTTGAGGAGTTTTCTTAAGAGATGCTATGGCAGAAGAGACAAAGCTCCTGCCAGTGTGCTAGTGTGCCTGTTACCAAGCCAGGGATCTGTATCCACGACTGGATAGGAGCAGTGTGAAGGAGTAGAACCTGTATTATCCCTTACTAAATCTTCATTCATAAAAACCTGCTCGTAGTCTGTTCATTTACCTTGTAGTATTTATAACTACAAAAACTCACTCACTAAATCTGCATTTATATTTCTTTCTATCTGAAGTAATTAGAAGTGAAATGTAAATAAAGCACATAATTATTATCACAGGACATATCACAATTAGACAAAACTCTCTCTCTCTTTTATGTACTCAGCACTTTTTTTCTAATAGCCTACATGCTGAAAATATCAATTTTAATTTTCTCACATTTTAATGAAAATAAATTAGATTGTAGTTCCAGCAAACAAGTGTTACTTATTTGGATGGTCTTTCGCCTCATCATTGAGCTCTTAAATACACTGTGTGAGATATTGAATTTCAATGATTTGTCAAAAATAGACGAGAAAAAAAAAACACAAAAAGTGTCATCAGGTATCACATCTGCTGTGATATTACTTGTTGGGATGTGGCCAATCATTGAACATGCTTGAAAATTTAAAATCTCTGAGCACAGTAAGATGTTGATTTCTCTGTCAATCAAGAAATGGGAAGTTTTCAAACTTCTGTATCACAAAGGCAAATCACAATTTGATGTAAAGTACAAGATGTGGAGCTGGATGTAGCAGCACTGACATAATGAAACGATAGGTTGTTATAGCATGACACAGAGTACCTTACAACTGAAAGCATTATCTCGACCTTTAATCTATAAGAAGGTGATTCAGTTCAGTTCTCAGCTCCGGAATAATTCAGGCTGTATCAGTGACAGGCAAGTGATGGTAATAATTAACTATTCCAGTGGTTGGCATCCATGCAATCAATGGAGTTGACTCTGGAGAGAGTCCAAAGTTAAGGTGTATGGGAGCGTTGGCACAAATGCAAGTACAAAGTTTGTTGGTGGAGAATACGCGACATTAAGTTTCGCTTTTGCATCTGCCATCTCAAAATGAACGAATCACGCAGAAACTAGAAATCTCTTTTGAGACAAGGAGAAAATAATTGCTTTATTTCTTTCAGCTCAGCTGGACTATTGCAGGTAGGTAGGTAGGTAGGTAGTGTGATCAGTCCATTGTTGTTGTCTATTAATGATTTCTGTGATTTCTCAAGCACAGGTGGTGACAGGATGGACAGCGTCTGTTGATGGTGATAACCTTTAAAAAAGAGAAAGACGTGGCATGTTTTCAAGAAACAATAATAAGTGATATATTATGTATGTAACGTCATCACTTATTACTGCAAATAGCTTTAGTGACTGTTGCTGATTAGCGGCAGTCTCATCCTTTTCAGTCCAAGCTTTTATAAGACAAGCAAATGTAAGAAGTAAACAAAATGATTAGTTTCTGATACACAGAAGGTGGCAGTAATGCACATGATCCTGGATGTCAAAGCTACAAAAAGTGAGAGCAGATTCCTTCAGAAGTAGGAAAGTTTAGGTTTAGCCATTGATTTGGATAAAGGAACTACAACCCCAAATTCCAATATAAGTTATTATGCTGTGTAAAACATAAATGAGAAGAGAATACAGTGATCTGAAAATCTTTTTCAACCTTTATTCAACTGAATACAGTACAAAGACTCAAACTGATCAACTCTATTGTTTCTTGTAAATATACACTCATTTTAAATTTGACTTACGTGGTAATCGTATGACTCGTTTTGTAATAAAGTTTATTACTAAACCATGGTCAAGGAACAGAAACAGACAGTTCTTAGAATCTTAGAACAGTAGGTCAGCTGTTTACAGTAGACTGATCAGCTCATGTCCATCTTGGCCTATGATACTTGTGTAAAATCACATGTGACTCTGAATGGGTCCTGTGAGAAATCTTGTTCCTGTTCTAATGTATCCATAAGGGGAAGTGAAGACTTGTTTGTACAACACTTTGTTTTTCATTTCATGCAGACACCGCTGTCAGTACATACACTTGCACCATGCACCATTCAACTGAGCTGTCTTCTTCAGAGGAAATGGCCCTGGAGGAGTTTGACGGTGGGACAGTAGTGGCTTGTGTGATCTTGGGTCTGTCCTTCCTGGTAGGAGCTCCGGGGAACCTGCTGGTGATCTGGACTATCCTGAGACACGTCAAGCAACGTTCCCACACTGTGATGCTCATCCTGCACTTGGCTGCTGCTGACCTGCTGGTCCTCATCACCTTGCCTCTGTGGATCTACTCCCTGGTACACACTTGGGTATTTGGAGAGGCCTTCTGCAAGGTCTTGGTGTACATTATCAATGTGTGCATGTTCAGCAGCATCTTCTTCATCACCCTTATGGGTGTGGAGCGCTTTTTAGCCATCTGTCATCCATTTGTGATGATGCGCTGGAAGACCAAAAGTGTTATGAACAAATGTCTTGCATTTTTGTGGGTCCTTGCTTTGCTTCTGGGAGTGCCTGCTTTACTGACCCAGCCTTTGGATGAAAGCGAAGGAACTGAGCAGTGTTTTACCAGGGAATTCAGCTCTGTGACTCAAGAGATTATCTTGTTATGTCTGCAGACCCTGGGGGGCTTTGTAGCTCCTTTTATCATCCTTATCATCTGTTATTGTCTAGTTGCTGCCCAGCTCAGAAAAATGAGTTTCAACTCCAAACAGAAATCCATGGTTCTCATTCACACCGTGGTAATCGCCTTCACACTGTGCTGGTTACCTTTCCATATCATCAGCATTATCGATCTGGTTTGCAAGTTCCAAGAATCAGGCCCAGAACATGAATGCGTGCCGCAGAGTATTGTTTTTGCCTCTGGTGCCCTTGTTTTCATTAGCAGCTCAGTGAATCCAGTGTTATATGTGCTCTTTGCGAGTAACTTACGGGGGAGTCTTGAGGAGTCTCGACTGGTCAGGCTGTTTAAGGAAATGGTAACTCAGGCCAACAAACTCAGGGAACATGTAGTACAGCAGCAGACTGACCAGGGGGCAGCAAATACGCAGGTAGAGCTGAAGAGTCTGACTGAATCCCTGAAACTGTCTGCTGATAATTAAGGGACTCTATTATGAAGGCCTATATAGCAAGCACATGATTGCAATGTATATGTGTTTCTCCATTTTGATAAGTTATTGCTTTACGTATATATTTTTAAAATGTGATTACAACATTATTTTTAAAAAGTGCGTATGACACATGAGGTTTTGTTTTACTGAAAGAATTATACAAATGTTTTTCCATCTATTTGAATTTTTCTGTGCATGAAGGAAGTTTCATAAACTGTCCTTATGCTGATGCTCATTAAATTACTTTGGTTAATACTATTGTATCCATTGAGTTGATTTCATGATTTTTATTTCTATTTATTTCTACTTCTATCAGTAGACTTTAACTTACTGTATTTCTTCCTAAATCACTTGGACCACTTGTTTCTTTTTATATCTTAATTCATGACCTCAGGTGAAGAATAGTCTTATGAAAAATGGACTTTCCAAAAAGGTTGTCACGCTCTGTGACATGAAAATAAAACAAAATGTCATGATATGATAAACATTAAAAGACGATACTTAATTGAAAATAACATAAAGAAAACGTATCGAATGTCAAAACTGAGAAATTATATTGTTTTTGGAAAATTATATGCCCATTTTGAATTTGATATCAGCAACACATTTCAAAAAGTTGGGGCAGGGTAATGTTTACCACTCTGTTGCATAACCTTAAGTGCCACAAAAGGCAGCAGTGTTTCTGGTTTCTTCTATACAGTTTCCACTTGCATTTGTGGATGCAGCGATAAACTGTGTTGTGTTCCTCAGTCCATGCAGTGATGACCACTACAGTTACTTGTAGTATTTTACAACTTTTTCTGTCTCTTGTCGCCACTGTCACAACCTTTTTGAAATGTGTCACTGCCATCAATTTCAGAATGGGCATATTATTTTCCAAAAACAATTGAATTTTTAAGCTTTCAACATTTGATAAGTTGTCTTTGTGCTACTTTCAATTAAATGTGTGGTTTCAATGTCTTGCAAATTTGGAAATGGGTTTGTATGACACATCTATGAATCACCTCACTGTGTCTTAAATAACTCTGTGAGGAAACCCCTTTCCTGTGCAGTCTATTCTTAAAAGGAAGTGAAGACTTGCTTGTACAGCATTTTGGCTTTTGTTTAATACAGACACCGCTGTCAGCACATACACTTGCACCATGAACCATTCAACTGAGCTGTCTTCTTCAGAGGAAATGGCCCCAGAGGAGTTTGTCAGTGGGACAGTAGTGGCTTGTGTGATCTTGGGTCTGTCCTTCCTGGTAGGAGTTCCAGGGAACCTGCTGGTGATCTGGACTATCCTGAGGCACGTCAAGAAACGTTCCCACACTGTGATGCTCATCCTGCACTTGGCTGTTGCTGACCTGCTGGTCCTCATCACTCTGCCTCTATGGATCTACTCTCTGGCCAAATCCTGGGTGTTTGGAGAGGCTTCTTGCAAAACCATGGTGTACATCATCAATGCCTGTATGTACAGCAGCGTTTTCTTCATTACCCTCATGAGCGTGGAACGCTTTGTGGCTGCGCGCTATCCCTTTGCCTCAGCTGGCTGGAAGAGGAAAAAGGCTTTGAATAAAGTTCTGCTCCTTCTGTGGACTGTAGCATTCTTGTTCAGCATACCTGTCATCCCAACTCAGGTTTTAGGGGAAGAGTCTGGTGAGGACCATTGTCTGTACCGGTCCTACACTTCTGATACCCAGGAGCTGGTGTGTGTCCTGCTAGAGACACTTGTGGGCTATGTATTACCTTTCTCCATCCTCGTGGTCTGCTATGGTTGCCTGTGCAGCCGGATTACTCAGATGACCTTCAAGTCCAAGCGCAAGTCCACAGTCTTGATTGCCTGTGTAGTAATTGTGTTTGCCATTTGTTGGACTCCCCATCACATAGGCAACGTCCTCTCACTCATCGTCCTGGCCATTAAAGACTCCTACAACGACGAAGCAAAAAATCTGGAGAGTGTCAGGAGCACTACAGCTTTTATTGCTGGAGCCATGGTCTTCATCAGCAGCACTGTTAACCCCATTCTCTACATGTTTGCAGCTCGCTCCTTCAGGAGCTCCCTGCGTGACACAGGCATCCAGAAGCTCTTTCGCCACATCTCCAGTACCTCCCCAGGTGAGGGCAATAGGGAATTGTCTTTTGTGTCCAAGCGACAGACCAATCAGACCAACAGTTCTCAGTGTCTGTCTGAATCAAAAGACCAAATCGACATATTAATGAAAATGTGTGAAAATAATCCATCCTGATTTAGAAAATGTATGATTTCTGTGTGTCCCTGTGTAGATATTTCTGTGTTTATTGTATGTATTTTTTGATGAGGCAAAATTTGTATGAAAGTACAACACAGATTAGCAGGAAGTCAGTTTCTGTGTAATACTTGTCAAACTCTGTAAATGCTCATTTTTACATGTTTTTAAATGTAAAACATATATTTATAGATATGTTGTGTATATATTATGAACTTAGATTTATGTCATATGGTATTCATAAACAGTAAAATAAATAATCCCATATGTATTACATATGTCTTAATGTGGAATTCTGGAAAAATACAGTTTTTTTATTTTCTTGATGCCAAAAAAGGAAATTGTACAGATTATGTTATTGATCCTCCTTAAGATTTTTTTTTTTTTTTTTGTATGTGTGGGAACAGGATTAGACAAAACCCAGTAGGTTTCAACTCAGTGTAAATTGTGGCTGTCTGACACTTTTTATACTTTTACCACAAAGAAATGTTTCTCACAGTTTTGGCTGACTTTGGCTGAAAACCAACACTTTAAGAACTTGTCAGTGTTGCTGTTTCTGTCTGTTTGGAAACAGTAACATCTTTGACACAGTCTGATTGTGTGATTGTGAAATTATGTAACAAAACCTGCAATTTTGTTGTTGTTTTTTGTTGTTGTTGTTTAAATCTTTTATAGAGTCCAAATCTTACGAGAAATAATAGTACTAGATGTATTCGTGACAAATTAGCTAACCATTGTCCTGGTATTCCACTACAGACAACAGTCATGCTTTCTACTTCCTCTCAATGAAAAGATTGCAAAATGAAAAACTGCATGTTTCCTTTGTTGAGCAGCAAAAAGCGGAATAATGTCTTCATGTTTGCCACAGTCGTGAAAAAAACTCAAACCCGCACTTTTAAGTCAGAGAGTTCATGTCAGCTTATTTACTGATATTTTTAAATGCATATGTCAGTCAGAAAGGTATAACATACTCTCAGCACAGCACATGAAGTTAGCACATTACATTTGTCTGTTGCCATGACTACACAAAATTTGCTCTCACCATGTGACACAACCAATAGATGGCAGCAGAGCTGTGTATTAATAATGGAGTTTTGACACAATTTATTTGAGGTGTCAAACTGATAATAAAAATTTTATTTCACTTGCCCATTGTATGTCTTTTCTTTTAAAGTATCAATCCAGGGAAGCACTTTAATAGGACTGAAAACTATTTAAGACTGACACACATCTTAACATTCAATAATGATGGCTCAGGTCCTTTAGTCCAAAATAGACTGAATGTAGTTGGTGACATATAGGTAGGACAGTTTAAATTACTAGTTTTGGGGGAAGAAAGATCAAACGTTTGGCAGAATTGACATTTCATACTGTTACCATTCCTGTAGTGCCATTTGAATGTTGTAATGTGCTCACAGTCATAATGACACTGCTTGTCATCCCTTTGGAGCCATTGAATATTAGTGTGTCAGGATTATTTCAACTGCAGTGGAAAATTACAGAGAGTAAAGGGTGTGACAAAAAAGATATGTGTCGGAGATTACACAAGAAAACATAGCTGACCCTGGGACTTACTGGACCTTTTCTCACAGAATGAGGAAGCAGCAGCACATATATGGGACAAGAACAACAGTGTTGTATGTCCATAACGTCCTAATTTCCTCTCCTTATGAGTGCACTCTACATTTACAATGAATGAACACTAACACACTTAAAATTAGCTACAAAGGTGAAAATAATGTATGGCACCCATACAGCATTTAACATACTGTGACATACTGGGGTCACAGTATATTGATCACCTTTTGCTTTCAAACCCCTGCCTGTACTGTAAGCAATCACATTTTTGTAATAAGATTACTATAATCCCATTAAATGTAACCCATACTTCCTCAAGCTAAAAGCACACCACAGGATGGGACCTGCCAAAGGGATAACTTAGCCATGAATCTTGGCTATCCCTAAAGTTCACTGAGAAGTGTTGGTTGGCACAACG
The DNA here is from genome assembly GCA_946959425.1 of Argyrosomus regius. Taxonomy (NCBI): domain Eukaryota; kingdom Metazoa; phylum Chordata; class Actinopteri; family Sciaenidae; genus Argyrosomus; species Argyrosomus regius. The sequence continues at coordinate 15,818,041 of OX336882.1, forward strand.
CACTGTTTTTGCCACTGGCCTACAAACACCGCACACCACACTGACACTAAAGCAGAGTTATTTTCTGGGTATGGTGGTGGCTTGCTAGATTGTACAACTTTTGTTTTACCAATTACACCTGCTGAGAAAGTCATTATCCCACTGACTGACGACATGTATAAGCATGCCTATGTGATGTCATGAAGAAACGTCCTTTGCTGTCGTTGTGGGGGAATATCATTGTGTCTAGGAGCTTCAACTAATCAGACTGGTTCAACTGGAAAGAATGACTCCACATAACGAAGGAGACACTGGGAATTACTTTTCAGATTGGGAGATTTAAATGAGTGAAAGGAGGTGAAGACACAAAAAGCCTTGCATTCATTACAGTCTGCTGGCCCATAGCGAGCAGAGATGGGAGTGTCAGGAGCAAACATGGCATTCTGGGAACCAGGCCAAAGACTAGTGAAAACTCCAGCAGGCCAGTAAGGACCTGTGAAGTTATTGAAAACTCTCACTCCTTTGAAGTGCCTTTTCTTTTAAATAATATATATATGCATGCAATATGACATATATGTGAGATATCATATGTGTGAGCAGAAAAATAAAAAATACACTGCACAGTGACAGTAAGTTATAGTCGAGGTTTAAAACATCAAATTAGATGCTTTTCATTCCACTGAATCTGTTCTCTGCAGGTGTCTGTCTACATGTTAGTCTCTCTTTCTGTCCTTCCTGAACTCCTTCCTACTTTTTATTTAAAACGACTTAGCGTAAACAAAACGTTACTAAGTAAATGTAAATTAGGGCAAATCTTCCTTATGATGACACTGTAGCCATCATTCAAAGTTTTTTTCAAATGTTTGGTGAGGTTTGTGAGTTGGCCATGTGTAGTGCAGGTGTACAATTCTGCATCTGCACAGAACAAGAAGAACAAGAAAGAACAAGACAGTACTATATTCTATGACTACAAAAGTGCCAGTTTTCCAGTTTGCCAGTTTCAGAACATTACATTGACCAAGTCTTGGGTAAAATCAGTGTATATGCTGCAAAATGTTATTTCAGTGTTAAATTAAGTGAGCTTAGTTGCAATAAAACACTGCTACCAACTCCCATAACATGTCGGCTCATGACTCATGTGTCCTGAATAAGTATAGATCCTACAGAAAATGTTCTCCATGTCCTGCCAATAGATTTACACTCAAAACTGGGTAAAGGAGTACGTACAGTGAGGCAATATAATGCATTCATTTGTGTGAATTTCTGTGCTAAATTGCTACTTAGGCATAGAATATGTTTTCTCAAAATGATCCTACAAATTGTGACGCCAACAAAACTCTGGGACAAGAGGTATAGGACTGCCACATATATTGACTGGTTACACAATTTAGTTTACTACAGTTCCCTATTGTCTGAGTACTACTAGAGGTACGTGGACGAATCTCAGAAATATATTTTTTAAATTAAATAGATTAATTTAAAAACATGTTATACTATGTGTATACTACGCTACAGTGAGATAGTAGATAGATAAGGTGAAAAACAGTTAAAAATTTTGCGAATGTGGCTCCAAACAAGAAATATTATGAAGAGAGGTGCGGATCAGGAGTCAACCTTTTTCAACCAAATTAGCTCTAGTTCTTAAACCAGTCCATTTGATAAATAATCATCTTATTAGGAATAAACCTGTCTCCTGTGTGAACTGAAAGTAGCTGAGTAAAGTCAGCCTGTATTTTAAATGCCTGTATTTGGAGAGCCGGATATTTTCTGAGGTGGTATGCGGTGTAAAAAGTTTGAGAAACACTGGTCTAAACTCTTTTGAGAAAAAGATTTAGTCTAGGTCACAGTTTAGGAGACTATTATTTTATGCAAATTCTGTCAGCACTTCAAGAAGTACAAATCTAATTTGAAAATGATAAACTCAGACACTCAAAATATTCAAAGGTTGCCCTGCAGTTGTACCTTTGTGTTTGCTCTACTGTTCATTTACTCTCCACTGTCATTGTGAAACAGCAATAGGCTTGTATGCCTCATGGAAGTATTACAGCCCTGTTTTGCCCAGACTACTTCCTGATTTAAGAGATCTGACCAATGAGATTAGAGCACTCCGGCGTCCCGCCCTCACCTTTCCAAACTAGCCAATAGACGACGTCTCTGTGGCTCTCCTCGCGCAGAGGCCGAGCCATACAGGTAACTCATAAAAAAATAGAAAGAAGAGGGGGAAAAAAAACTCCAGGGCTTGTTATGGAGTTCGTGTGAAGGAAACACGGATTTCCACCCTTCTTTACCAGTTAAACCAGTATCTCTGGATAGAACACACTCAAGTACTTCAACAGGTAGAGTCTCTGACCGCAAACTCTTTCGTGGCTCCTCTGAAAATAATCTCCCCCCTTTTCTCTCTCCGTTTACCTCAATTGAGTTTCCAGCTCTTTTGTTCGCTCTTCTTATCACTTGGAAAAAGGTGAACCCTCGTGTTATTTTTATTTTAATCTTTGCTTTAATTGTAGTTTTTACCCTTGTGGTCCCTGATGGCTTCGCACAGTGATACTCTGGTGGTGTTCTTTGGGGCAACAGCTGGTGCAAATGGGGGTAAACTGGGTTCGGATGAGAGGGAAATAATTCTCTTGGTGTGGCAAATTGTGGATCTACATGAGAAAAAGGTACGGACCTTTCTGACCCGTTCGTTCGTTGTACGGTTTCTTATGTACCCATAGTGTTTGTGGCATAGTGTCTACCTGTAGTGGAAACAGTATGTTTGACATTTAAATCAACATGGTGTGCTCTCTGAAACAGTCCGTAGCCTGCTGGCTGTCTCTTGTGCAAGCTAACGCTACATCAATTCACTGTCCAGCCGCCTCGTTAGCTCACCTTTTTCACAGGTGTGCGAGCAAAAATTTAACAAGCAGGTGTGGTGTGTAATTTCACCCAATGGAGATAACACACCTTTTTGGTTTGGCATGTCAGCTTCTCGATATAAACAACGCTTTATTGACAATTAAGTGCTTTTTGCAACTACATTGTCAATTTGTTTGTTTGACTTTTTTAAAATAATAGTTAATTTCCTGAATGTGGGGGGCTGTAGCCTGTAATTTGCCATCAATTAGCATGTTTTGTTGTTGTTGTTGGTTTTTTTTGTAGCTGTATTCTGCTCCATGAAACGTTAAATCCCTTCACAGGTTGGAAAGCTTCAGAGATGTCTTGTCAAGCCAGACACTTTGGAGCTGACAGACCAGTGTAAAGAAGAGACAGGACTGACTCTTGAAGACCTCGTCAAAGCTGAGCCCCTGGATAAAGTTCTGCAACAGGTGAGTCTTGCTTTTGAGGGGCATTTTCCATCTTTAAAGAGGCCTTGTGAGTGTCACCCAAAGTATGAAAACCTGCAGCAACAGCTCGTAAAACCTCTTTGCCTGTTGGTAGCATTATGAGAAATTCAGAAGTTAATTAAATCAACTTTCTTCTGACAGTTTTTGCCTGCAGGGAGATGAGACATGACAAGCCCGACTCAGTTTTGCGCTGTAAGTTAATGTTAGGAGTGTCAAATTTCCCAGGTGACCTTTTTAGAAAAATGGTCTTCCACCTGGGTAAAATGTGTTATTGGTTTGGCCCTGACAGTTAAACTGTGCTGACAGTTTGTAGAAGCTCAGGGGCTAGGATAGGCACAGCCAGAGGCATCTGGAGATAAGCACAAGTCACAGGTCTAGTCTTGTCTCGGCCTGATGCGTGCTGCAGACATCTGGAAGGCGGAATGTTTACCTGGGACCACACCTCTGTTTTAGGCTGTAGGACCTGAGAGGAGGGGCGGCTTTCAGCTCTTGGGCTTCATCCTCAGCAGTTGGTTATGGCACTTATTTTAGAAACAGGATTTACTTTCTGGTTCCTCCCTGTCAGGAGGTGTGTGGTGACAAAAGTGCTTATGTTGCCAAACATGTTTTCCAGCCACCCCTTGTGAGAGAATTTGTTTGCATCTTTCCCACCCCTCCAGTGTTTCGTAGCTCAAAAACCTCTCATTATCATGCTGCAACAGTGTGTTTGGGTTGATAGCAGTGCTGCTGAGGTCTGAGTGCCATACGTGCACAAGCAAGTTGGTTTGGGTAATCAATTGAAAATAAGGTTGTTTTCTTCAAAATCTTTCTGGGGCCTTTATAGCAATGATGCTGCTGGTGTTACTACACTCAATGCATAGCCAAAGACAGTTAAAATGGGAGTTTGGTTCAAGTTTGTGCCTCATACAGACCTAGTAAGACTTCAGCTCCACTGTAGGTTAGTTTGTGTGCTGAACCTTCAAATATTAACCCAAGCAATCAGTTCGTTCTTTTCATACCTTTGTCTCACCAGTTACTTTCTCTCGCTATTGGTCATTCTGAGATTAGTTTTATCCTTGCTGATACAGGGAAGAAAAGGAAATACACGTTTTTTCCAGATAGTTTAAAGTGTTGTATGAAACTGCAGTTTAGAAGCATGTCATGCAGTTGTGTTATTTCTTTAGATGGGGTAGCCCTTTCCAACTTTATTCAGTAATAGAGGGGAAACAAGCAGCTTCCTCTTACTGGTGGTCTCGTCGTATTGACTTGTGTGTTCAGAGCACTCAAGGACATCTCTGGGTTTTCTTTAGTGAAAGATTTATTAAGGTAGAGAGAAGGCTGGAGAGGTTAACAGGGCTGTTTAACACTTGGCTTCCATACAGTTTTTTTTAGATAAACATTGTGATTGTGAATTTATAAATAGGAGTTACTCTCGTCAGATAATCAGTTGACGTACTGACATGTTTTGCATAATGTTTTTCCCGTAAACTGATTGACAAAAAAATTTGTGAAATGCTGTAAAGCCGCTTTCAGATTGAGGTGAGTATATGTTCCACCACATTGCCAACTTTTTCCCCATGTGCTGCACCTCTGATAAACATGCTATAAATGTCACACATTATATGAAGCACTTCCAATGTATTTAAGGTGATAAAGAATTTTAAAGAATACACAAAGTGGGAGTGACTAACTTTCTGACAGAGCTCTGTCAGAATAGATTGATGTGCAAGATGATGACAACATGCTGGTACTTGAGCGTTTTATGACTGTAGCTGTGGCCCTAATATCACATTAATGTGAGTCACAGCTGCAGTTCAGCTCTTGGCAGTGGGCTGATGGATGGTTTAGCTGTAGTTGGGCTGTTGCTGACTGTACAGGCTTGGCTTTGGTCTGGGACATTGATAGCATGTCACAACCTGTAGGTTGTGATGTGACAACACCTTGTTGTTATTGTCATGGTGGTGAAACTTAAACATTGCAAACTCTTTCTCAAGATGTAATCATTTTTCCACCGTTTAAGATCACTGCCAGAATTGCTGACTACCAGCTTCGACTACTGAGCTAAGTTACTGATGATGCATGCTTACAAAGGCAGACATATTGTGACACAGTTAACGTGATTAATCACATCAGAGTGATTCACACAATCTGGATTTTAACATTAAAGGTGACGTACAAAAATGTGATTTGTATGAACCCAAAACACTTCATTTCTGCGGCGTGTGTCAGATTCCTGTCGATGAATGCCTCTATAAAAGGAAAATCCTAAAAGTTTTGTGTCTGTTGCTACAATAACTGTGTTTACACCCAAACAAGAAAGTTGGGAAAGAAAGGAAGTTAGCAGGACAAGTGTGACTATGACAGGAAATTGGAAAAAGTACTGCAAAGTCCTGTTTGCATTCCTATCTAGGTTAATTTTGTAAGTGTATTAAAGATTAATGTTATGTAAGAAAGCTTTGTAGTGTGCTGAAAAGATTTTTTTGAGACTAATGGTGCAGTGAAACTTCATTTTGACTCCAGTTGGGAATCACAGCTATTAATAGTCTTTTCTTTCATCCACTGTCACTGAACAGGGATTTTCCTGTGGTTGGTCATGTAATGTACAGACACACAATGCAAAAACCTATTTAGAAACTATGTTGAGAGTACACATGGCCATGAAATAAGGTTTTTCCAGCAGAAATCTAACTGTAGAAACCATAGCCACAAGAGGATTTCTCATTTATATGATGATTTAGTAATGTTTAGGAAAGTTACTAATGATAAAATTCTTGTAAACTTACAGAAGCATCACAGACTAGTTTTATCTATGTTGATTTGAGCCCAATTAGAAATGATCAATCTGAGTGCAAGCGACATACAACCTGTGTCCTGAGATGTGCTGTGGTGGCAGTGTGTGATTTTTAGGTTTGTTGCTTTAAACAGTGATCTCAGTGACTGCCTTGACACTCCCTGCTGCTCTTATCGAAGTTTGTTTCAGCCGCCACCATCACCACCATCACCACCACCCCCACCCTACCTCACCTCTACATACAAACAGTCCGGCTACACTCGAGAGCAAACGCTGATAGGACCATGTTCAAAGGCCACTTCCTCCCCCTCATCTGTGAAAATGCCTTGCAGTGGGTAGAGTGACACGGAAAGCTGGTTTCAGGAGACATTTGTGTCCAAAGTGTGTGAGTCCTGAAATAAATTTGGAGAGCCAGATGTTGATTTTTGATTTGAATTAAAATAAAAAATTTTCTTCAGATAGTAAGGTGTCATCATACAGAAAGTGTGACGTGTGTTATCGCATCGTAATGAACAGCCAGTTTTTGATCGCAGAGCCAAGTGTGCCAGTAAGGCAAGATAACGATGATTACATCATTGGCAGAAAAAAATTATTTGGTTATTTAGTATTTGTTTAAGTGGTACAGCTGGATGTTTGTTTGCATGTTTTATTCGGCAGCAAGTTGCAAAAATTACAGAAATTTTTTTCACATATTGAACATTAATTTCATGTATTGGACTATATCTATAGATATTAAAGATTAAGTGTTGCTTATTTGGGATTGAAACTCTCTGACCTTTTTTCTGTGGTGAGATCATGAGACTGACTCGATATCCTGCTGTTCCTACCTATCTGTTATCGGTGTGAGATTTGTCTTCTGTATTTCTGACACAGAGGAGAAAGGGAGAGGGTGTGTCACCACGTCTTCTAAAACATTTGCTTTTCTCTCCCTAATCCGGCTTTAGTAATTGGCCAAGGTGGAGCTGCATGTACAGCTATGAGCAAACATTAGTCCTGTTATCACTGTAAACATGAAGTTGTACAGTATAGCTGTGCTTTGAAATGTTGCACAAAATTCATTTACAGAACTTTGGAGTATCATATTTTTGGATTTTCTGTGTTTACTGTTAGAACGACAACAACTTCAGGTATTAAGTTGGATTAAAGAAGATGCCTGATTTTTCTTTTTTGTATTGAGAGCTTTCTGACAGACATTAACTCCAATAGAAAAACAAACAAAGTAAAGACTGTACAGGTGACTTGCTGAATGAGCTAATTCAAACTCTTGCTAGCTTTGCAACAGTACCCGGAAGGCTGCTTTCTGAAATAAAAATAGACTTCAACATGTTAAAGAATATTTTATTTAAAATATAGGTTAAATAATTTAACACATATATTGTCAACTAGTTTTAGTTGACATTACTGAGAGCTGCTTTTTCTCTCGTGCTCTGTGCTGCTATTCCAGTACTGTAAATCGCAGCTCACTCTGCTGGATAAACGTTGCAGCGACACCAACATATTATATTACCACAAGGTAACATAATATATATGCATGTCGGACAACATCAACAAATATCAGCCAACTGATATACGCCTTTGAAAAACAATCTGGTTCTATCTACTTTGCTTTCAAATGGAGCAATACATAGTTGACATTTCACCCACATCCTCCAACACCACACAACTAAACACCTGTTTCCAAAAAGATTTGAATGCTTGCTTGCGCGTCAGCTCATAAATTTTGTCTTTACCCGCTGCCATTTTCTAGCAAGTTCCATGCACTGTGCAGTACTGTGCATGTGCAACTCTCGACAGAGATGAGAGGAAAGCAAGATGGCTCTGTCCTTAGCTACTAGCTAAAACAATGTGTTTCTTTATTATCACTTGCCTGATCGGGCAAATGAGTTGCTAGATTTACTAGTCCGACGTGGCATTTTACTTGATTCAGGCAATCCTCATTCTTCAAGGCTTTAACGTGGTAGTCGATATTGTGTTTACTTTAGCAGTGTAATATACAAGTTGAACTAAACCTTGATCAAAAAATGAAGGGGCAGGCAAATTTGATGTTGACCGTTTATGGTGGGCCTGTCAATTAATAACTCCTGTATCAGATCAGGGTCACCACAACAACATTATTCACTTGTTCTTAGTCCTAATTTGTTTTCCCCAGTCTTGAATGTGTTGTTCCTGCTGTAAAAAGACATTTGTATTTAATTTTCATTATCCATGTAGTGCTGTTTGTCTTGAGCATGCAGATTGCTTGAATGTTTTTGAAATTTTAAATGCACCCGATGAACTTGACTTCGAAAATTGCAGAAACATTTACAGGCCAAGGTGAAAGAGGCCGAGGAAAGTTGCACAAAATTGGAATTAAATACATAACCTATAAATGCATAGCTAGAACTTTTCCATTTATTTATTTTTTTTACACAAAGTTTGGTGACTAAAAAATCTTCATTGGTCTGCTGGTGTTCATGACAATACTGAAATACTCAAGTTGTTTTTTTGTTTTGTTTTTCAAATAGATGATTCTATCAGGTTTCTTTACAGCCCCCTCAAAACCCCCTTAATCTAACCCCAAAGCATTTGTTCCCTTGTCAGCATCTGGTTAGCGTTGCCAAATAACCCTGCATTTCTCTGTGACTGTTAAGCAGCATGTCTCAGCACGTACCTCGAATACTCTCTCACTGTCTGCAGATCTGTCATATATAGCCAGTGGCCATGGCCATGTGAAACCAGTCAGTACTGGGTTTTAGCTGGTCTCAGACGGTCTAATTGTGCACTTAGGGAGGTGACTTTGATGGTTCAGGGAAGAAGAAGGGGGAAAAAAACATAAGTGGCCAGTGAGACATCAAAAGGGAATATTGAACATTGCAAGACAATATTATAATAGGTCAATATTATGCAAAGTAATCTCTGTGACTGCAGATGGGAATTAATAAGATTTTATTGATACCAATGCCATTATTGATTCTGGTTATTGTGGTTGTCGGTCTGATTCTTCATCGATTCCCTTATTGATGGCAGACCAGTGTTTTTTTTGTGTTTTTTTTCATATTTTGGTGTGGGGGGGGAAAATAGTAGTCCTACACAGATTTTCAACATAACTATCTTATATCTTTGAGTCTGAACACAGTGTGGAAACGGTAGAAAAAGGCATGCATGAATGTATATTTTCACTTAGACGTGCTGCTCGGTTGGGAAGCAGTGACACGCGAGCATACGGTGTCAAATCAACTGTTTCCTTGGAATCTAAGTGCACGTTACATAGACAGATATTTCAGCATTGTTGTTTTGTGGTGTTTCAACCCTGAGTTGAAATTACCGTTTTAGACATCACGACTTGCACTGTTCTCATTGTTCTTTGTGAAATGAAGCAACACTTTAGACCACTTCTTCCTCTTAATCGTGGCGGTGCAGACGGTTACAGCATAGCAAGCACAGTTGGTAAGAAAAACATGCTGCTAATGGTTCATACAACCTCTCCAAATACCCTAAACTATGGCTGGACATAAAATTAATCAATTTCAGTGTAAGCCAAATGGTTCAAGAGGACAAAAATATGAGTTTAGATTGTTGGATCTTGGTCAGGGAGGGAGACAGAGAGAGAATAACTATTACAAATTATTAGTCAGTGATATACTCTGACTAATAACTTTACTAATAACTATACACAGTAATGTGTATATCATAATGTCTAAATCAGACTTTGTTCTTTAATATCAACAACGTTACAACAAACTCCCAGTTGTATGTGGAAGTGATATTAGTACTGTAGATCTCACTGAGAATAAACAGCTTTCCTTGTTTTTGTTTTGTCAGTGACTTCCAGTGGCTCTCAACCAAAGCACAATGTAAAAATGTAAGCGGCGCACAAGCTCAGATAATTGTTTTTTACTGTAAACGCCCTGCATAAATTGGCAGATAGCCAAAGTAAATAAGTAGCTGAACTATTTAGCAACCTAAGATATTTTTCTCACGATTTAGTAGATGAGACCAAAGAGATGCAAAAAGGTGAGCAAATACTAGACTTAATTTAAATTTCAAATATTAGACTTTTTGAGATGGTTTTTGAAGGCTGTGTTGTTGAGTTTGTTTTGTGAGTCTGTCAGTGGTCAAAAATTGCTTAATTATTTAACCTTGAGGATTGTCCTTAAATGAATCTCTAAAAATCAGAAGAAAATAATGTAAAACATTCTCAGAAATGCAGTCATCTGACCTCAGACGTCATGTGCCTCAGTGTATGCTGATATTGAGGTGGTGGCATCTGTTGACAGTGAAATGGTGCCAATAACAGGTTGACACAACACAGGGGATGGGGCTCATTGAATGTGGTAGTTATAAATAAACGTGCATATGTGGGAGTTGCTGGTATTTAGGACTGGGTGTTGTGGCCATTAGCATTTACGTAAAGTGGCGACAGGCAGGTTGGACTCGTATGGGTTGTTTTTCCTCCTGTCTAGCTGTGACTGTTGGTTGTGCTTTAAGAAAATAGTGATCCTGGTGATTAGTGGTGTGATCATTCCTCTCTTTTGTCTGCTCCCTCCTGCACTAGGCAAACACCGAAACCTGTTAGACAAGCCTTGTTCTAATGAGAAACAAACGCACAGTCAAATGTCAAACACAACACCACCTTCACTTGTATGCTTTTTGAATTTGAGTTCACTGAAATCTTCGCTTTCACATAGTGGACAGTGTTTACGCAGCATTTACTTGTTAATGAGTCAATGAATCCCAAATAAATAACAATAATCATAAGTAATAAAAATTGATATTTTCGTTTATGTTACGATTTATTTTTGAAAGCTTTCCTGTGATGGGTACAAATTTTGAACTGTATGTTTCATTTTCTTTTCTCTTTCCTCTGCTTGGTTATGCAGTTTCAGCAGTCGGTGTCATCAGAACTGAAATGCTTCGGCAGAAGCTCTTACACACTTTGTGTCAACAGTCCCCTTGTCATCCGACAGGCCCTCCACCCCGAAGCTTCCAAAAAGGTAATAGTCCAAACTGCAGACACCTTATACCAGTTATGAAAACTAAGCATTCAAGAGCCAAAATGATAATAGGTCTCCAGTAGCGTTTCATTCTTTTGCACAACGCACTTTCTTTGCACAGTCTCATGACACATGTTGTGTGTGTTTTTTGCCAATTGCTGAGCACTAACATGTCACGCGCTGCCTTGGAATATCAGTAATCCCACTAAACAAACCAGTTATGACCTTCTCTGTTCATGGCTCTAGCTAGTGTGTGATGAACCAGATGGTAACCTTAAACAAGTAGACTGGTAACTAGTTCATTGTTAAAAATGTGCACGAGTTAAATATGGTAAGCTTCAAGGGTGTGAATTCTTTCCCTCATGAATGTGGGCATTGACCTGTATGTTTTCCTTCTTTTTGTGTTCCTGGTTATAAATTTCAGTCAAGATCTCTTTTTCATGTCTTTGTCTGTTAGCTTCCTGGTGTATCCAATAACGGACTGTCAGACTGAGTCCTTTGTTTTTCTTTGTCTCGTCTTTTTCAGAATCTTGTCCTTCCTGAATGTTTCTTTTCATTTGTGGACGTGAGGAAGGAGTTTCACAAATGTTGCCCCAACGCCGGCCCTGTGCAGAAGCTCGAACTTGCCTCCATGTTGGAATGTATCCTTTGTTAGCCTGTGCACTGAGACTGTTTGAAGTTGCATCTTATTGATACTCTCTTTAACTGTATATTTCAGCGAAGATACGAGGGAAATTGTTAATGTGCTACACGTACAAAGTCAAAATAACGGGTATTTTAAAGTGAGTACCATAGTGTTCAGGTCAGAGTCCTTAACTGTATGTGCGCAGATGTTGGTCTTCCTGCTGTGTCAGAGCAGATGATGGGGATGAGGGAGGTGAGCAGCATGGTGCAGCTGACACTTCACATCCTGGCTGAGCCCTACAGTAAGTGACTTTGTAACTAACATGATCTAACAATAAAATAGATGTTTAAGGCCACCTCCCATGGTACTGTTAGGAGCTGACCCTAAATTCTGAACTACCTCTGCAGAGCAACCAGGCTCATATGAAGACCAGTCACGTGGCATGCACTGTTCACAAGCACTTATTAGTGTGTGTGTGTTAGCCTTCTTTAGCTACCTGATTGTTTGGGCTTATGTAATCAGCACTGTGACTGCAAAACTGAAGTCTTGGCATTGTACCATAACTCGTCTTGCATATTTTTCTTTTAATTTAATGGATACTGGAACAAAGCCTGAATGTTGACAGAAAGAACACTTTGACTGGAAGGTGTGGTAGTTTATTAATTACTGTCTCAATTATTTCTCATTAATGATCCTGAAACAATACACTTATTGTTTTTCATTATCAATCTTAAAATGTGTGCTGAAAAGCAACAAACCTTATTCAGCATCAGGTGATTTACTGCAGTGTGGCTGGGTGTAAGATGACTCCACATGTGTTTCAGTGCAAATCAATCAAACTTTGATCTACCATCCTCTATCTTGACTGTGGCCGTCGCCTCTGGCTTTACCCCCTTAATAACTGCAAAGTATGTCTTTGGGTGTTATAGGTAATAGGAATGCAGGGTGCTTAAATCACACTGCTTGGCAGGGTGAACCTGTTCACTAAAGAAAACTTAGAATATTGTTTTGGACATTTAAGAGCCAACCTCATATTCAATTTTCTTTTCTAGATCACGAGTTCTCCTGTGTTGAAACAGTGAAGTACAAGTTCGATTCTGGCACATGGTATGTATGAGCTTTTCCAGAGTTGTACACTTTTTTTGTCGTTGTGTCTTGCACACCTGTTAGCCAGCAGTGTTGCTTACAGACTGACAACCCCCCTCTAGACTTATCAGACCTCAGACCTCGGGCCCTTAGCATTGATTACAGCAACAAGGAAACCCCAAGTGTGTTATTAAAGCTGTCCAACTTTGCCATCAAGTGCTTACCTGGCTATCTAGTAGCAGAACACCAAATCCTGCTGCTCTCAGACAGTCAAAAAGCCTATCACCTTGACAACCCCCTGACATTTAATCATGGGACTGCGTTACTTAGTGTTAAGCACTTACTGTGAGTGGCCTCTGTGTTTCCAGTCTGTGGACAATTTGTTCAACTTTAACAAGAGCGATGGCGTGATTAAAAGCTGTAGTGCTGTGCAGGGAGGCTTTTTAATCATCTGTTCTAATTATTCATTAATGTTTTGTTTTTTTCCCCCTCCCTCTTCAGCAGCAAAACTGAGCCAGTGGACAGTGAGACAGTAATCAGAGCACGAGGACTTCCATGGCAGTCGTCAGACCAGGACATTGCTCGCTTCTTTAAAGGCCTCAGTATTGCCAAGTATGTTGGATTTGATGGGCTTCTTCCAGCAGCCCCATTACGCCAGTGAACTTTATTTAAACTTCTGCTGCAGAAAAACAGTTCAGTGTGATTTTTAGAGCTTTCAACGTGTTGGTCAGTGTAAAGTTTTGTGGCATTTCTTTTGAAATAGTTGGCACTCTCACTTTGATCATTGTGGCTGCAAAATCAAAATTTTCAATGTTTGAAGGTCATGAAATGGTCTTTTTAAATGTCCAGTGGAATCTCCCAACATTAATTAAAAGTTTTTTGTGATGTTTCGACCTCTAGGCACTCATATATATTAGCTCTCATATTATATCGTGGTATTTTCAGGAAGACCTGAATCAGAAAGAAACATCGCTCATAAGCTTAAGGGAGCTCTGACTCCAGTGTGCCTATACTTTTCCATTGTATTCATGTTGTACTTTCAAACGTAGCAGCACATGTAATGCCAGATAATTACAAATTTTGCAGTCGGTAAGCTTAGCTTTGCATAAAAACTAGAAATATGCCTCATAAGTTTTACTGTACATATATAATATGCCTGTGGTAATGATATTCTCATCTAACTCTGGACAAGAAAATGAATAAACATATTTTCCAAAAAGTTTAACTAAAACATCAAATCCAGGGTTTCTCTGTTGAAGTCAGTTCTTTTAACCATATCATCAAGCTCCTGTCATTTTATTCCTTCCTGTGGCTCCACATTATTATTAACTGTGTTCACACTAATGCTTGTCTGTGTGCACCTGTTTTTCAGGGGTGGCGTGGCCTTGTGTCTTAATGCTCAGGGCAGGAGAAACGGCGAGGCCTTAGTTCGTTTTATCAACTCGGAACACAGGGACCTGGCTCTGGAGCGCCATAAGCACCACATGGGCAGCCGTTACATCGAGGTTAGATTAAGAGCATTTACTTGTTCAGACATAGTGTACTTTTGATTTGTGTGTCTTAAAAAATATGCTTCACTGAACACTAGACCTCTTTAAGACCTGAGGTAGTGAATGTATGAGTCTGTAAAATGTCTTCTAAACTAAATGATGATTTAATAATTAGGCATTTAAGTAATTCCCTCAGGCTCTATCACATAAAAGTGAGGAGTGAAGATCTATGCCTTTTACCCTCATTAAATTGTTCTTTATGGCTAAATCCAGTTTAACTCTTGTCTTCTCAGGTCTACAAGGCCACAGGAGAGGAATTCCTAAAGATCGCCGGAGGTTAGATTTCAGATTGTTTTCCTCTCTTCTCTTCCCTCCATGTTCGTATGAAGACTCATGGTGAAAGGCTTTCTGTTAGTGTGAGGTAGACTTCTATTTCATGGCTTTCCCGCATCTTTGAGGAAAAACAAGACCCTTCCACATCTGTAAAAGAGCAGCTCTTTAGTGACCGTAAAAGAGGGGCTCTCATTTGCGCTTTGGCTCTCTCTCCTATTACCTGTGTCTTTGCCTCATCCCAGTGACTCTCCAGCAGCTTATCTTGGACTAATGAAAGACGCTTTGTGAGGAGCTTCCCCCATTGGCCCCCCCATCCCTTATTCACCTCCTCACCCCCACCCCAACTCTTCAGAGGCCAGTTGGAGAGAAATTTCACTCTCTGCTAACAGCAGCTCACCTGTTCAGTTCAGCCTCAAGCTCCACTCCCCTGAGGCAGAGAAGGCTGACGGCCGGTGAAAAGACCAGCTCAGTGCTGATTCAAAGGGGGTGTGAAGAGACAAAGGCAGGGCCCGGGGGCTCTGGACCATAGAGCAGCAGCCAGCAGTAACACAGGACAGAGATAGCAGACAAAGAAACACAGTCACTCAGTGCAGATAAATTACAGTGGCTGTCGGCCTGACCGTGGACTGTGGACTCAAGATCAGTACAGATTGACAGCACATTGGACCTTTTTAGGCAAATAATTCAAGACAGACAAGAAAGCTGCCTCTATCAATAAAAATGAGGTTTGCAGTAAACTTAGAAATGAAGGTATAATCCAAAACATTTAGTGCATCATTGCTGTTTTGAAAAATGAGACTTAATATTGTAGCTGTTTTCATTTGAGTGTTTGTTTGACCTTTTTCCATACAGTACAAATAATAAACATGGGCCTACAGTCTCCTGGCTTGTAGCAGAAAGAACTGGGGCGTTGTAATATACTATAATGTAAACAATGACTTTCAAATGTTATGCGATTATGCGCCTTTTCACAAATGTTTAGGAACTGAGGACACAAATTGAAATTTTGAAGGTGAAAGACTTGTTGTTCGGGAGTCTGAGATCCGTTGTTTTGCACACGCTACTATGCCACATGCTTCTAGTGGGAGACAGGTCTGGATTGCAGACAGGCCAGTCTACCTGCAGTCTTTCACTATGTGGCAATGCTGTTGTAACACATGCTGAATGTGGTTTGGCATTGTCTCGATTAAATAAGCAGGTACGTCCCTGAAAAAGACATTGGCTGGATGGCAGCATTATGTTGCTTCAGACCTGTATGTACAGGCTCAGCATTAATGGTGTCTTCACAGATGTGTAGGCTCCCCATGCTGTGGGCACTAACACACCCTAATATGATCACAGATCGTAGCCTTTGAACTTTGCACAGGTAACAATCTGGATGGTCATTTTTCCTCTTTAATCATGTCGTTTTTTTAAATGCAGCTCCACCTGAGGGCTCAAAGGCCGTGGACATTCAATGTTGGTTATCGGCTTTGTTCCAGAGATTTCTCTGAATTCGCTGAATCTTTTAATAATATTATGGATTGTAGATGATGAAATCATCCCGAAATTCTTTGCAGTTGTGTGAGTTGTCGATAAAACGTTTAAAAGTTTAACTGAACATGGCACTGTTGGCAAATGTATGTGTCCATTTCTGTTACCTGAGGTCAGTTGGTTTAATGGCACTACATCAGATGAGGTAACTTGCAAATGTTGGAAGAGTTGATTATGTGATAGGCAGAGACAATTTGCTTTTATAGGCCCTGTTTGCATGGTCATGGAAGTTGACATATCTCCTCCCATTCTTCTTGAACTGTAGCAGAGTAAAGAGGAACATGATATAAACAAAGGAAATGAACCGGAAACCAAACGCAGTGGGCAGAAATAGTGACACTTTTTGGTTAAAAACCTGCCAGTTTGCATGTACACTCAACGTTTAGTTTTGTTCCTGCTACTTTTCTGCCTGGTATGTAACTGGATGGTTAATTCATAGGTAGGTAGGCAGGTTTCATTCAGACATCGCATCATGACATTTTTCATGGCAATAAAAAAACAACAAATGGGATGCAGAATACTTTTCATGAAGGCTCAGAGTTTGTAGCTGAGACAGACCCGGAGTCTGAATGACCACGGTTATCTTGTGGAGGAAGAAGTTACGGTGGCAGAGGGAGTGGGGATTAGGAGATATGACTATAAATACCGTAAGATGATAAAAAATATGCCCCACAGAGCTGCTAGCATGGCTGTTAACTCTGTCGTGCTTCTATAAAAATGTTCTCACCGAGTTAGCCAACAACTAGTTAGCCATCAATTAATTTAGCTTGAGAACAAAATTCTAGTCTCACAGGAATGGTGTTCAGATTTCAGGTGTTGATCATTGCTCTCCTCTGACAACAGGTACATCTAATGAGGTGGCCCAGTTCCTGTCCAAAGAGAACCAGGTCATTATCCGTATGCGGGGGTTGCCGTTCACTGCCACACCCCAGGAAGTGGTGTCCTTCCTTGGTCCCGAGAGCCCAGTTACAGATGGTACCGAGGGCCTGCTCTTCGTCAAATACCCTGACGGACGGCCCACAGGCGATGCCTTTGTACTTTTCTCCTGTGAAGAGTACGCCCAGAATGCCCTGAAGAAGCACAAGCAGATCTTGGGGAAGCGATATATCGAGCTGTTTCGGAGTACTGCGGCTGAGGTGCAACAGGTACATTTATTTTAGCTCTGTTGGATGGAGAGAAGAACATCATGTCAAACGTGCTGACAAAACTACATCCAAGGATTCAAAGTAGATGTCAAAAAAATGAAGGCACTAACCTGCCCATTTTTTTGATGGCAGTAATTTGGCCACTAATACATAACAAACTAATCATGATAAATACATTATTATTACCGTATATTATTTATTTTCTTGCAATTAAATCTCTTAAGAAAGCTTTTTTTGTCATCAATGCAACATCTACACGTGGTGCCAGTCACTATGGGCTGAGGTCAACAACAGCAGCTGCTGCTGTTGCTGTCAGAAAGTCTGGAAGAAAGACTTGATGTCATGACAACAGAGAGAAGTGAGCAAACATAATATCGAAAGTTCGTGAGCGTTTGCACAATTTTTAAAATAACATTATTGCACAATGTATATGGATATTGTTTTCACCCTGCTGTCTTTCAGCTTGTTCCTGTGAGCTGTGAAATGTTAATAACAAGTGAACCACACTTATATTCAACCTCTTCATTTTGAGTTTTTCTTTCTCAAGTCTCCCGTTGACACTGTCGGAGTTTCTCCGAAAGACTACGTGTGAAATGAGCTTTCAAGTATTTCCAGAAATATACCAGTAATGTCTTTTTGATTGTCGTTGTCCTTGCTAGGTCCTGAATCGCTATATGTCCACGCCTTTGATCTCCACACTTCCCCCTTCACCCATCGTGCCCGTCCCGGTCCTCGCCACGCCTTCCTTCCTTCCAGCAGCCAGTAGCACTCGCGACTGTGTCCGCCTCCGTGGCCTGCCATACACTGCCGGCATTGAGGATATCCTGGAGTTCATGGGAGAGCACACTGTTGACATTAAACCCCATGGAGTCCACATGGTCCTCAACCAACAGGTCAGACTGGTTGGCGCAGACACACATATGCTCCATATCTTTAACTGTGTTAAATGTCATCAGCGGTCCCCCTCTTTCAATTATCTCTTTATCAGAAAGCTTATTGTCTTTTTCTCCCGACAATATCAAACATAAATGTGATGCTGTTCAGACTTCATATGAATATGAAATGACCAAATCTTAGCCAAATACATCCCATAATGTTTGCAATAACCACCTCGCTTAAATGTTGTTGGTAGATTTGTGCTGTATTTTGGTGCTCATATTTTTCCTTTCCTTCTTCTGTCCTCGCTGCAGGGTCGGCCCTCTGGTGATGCTTTCATCCAAATGAAGTCATCTGACAAGGCGTTCATGGTGGCCCAGAAGTGCCATAAAAAGACCATGAAGGACCGCTACGTGGAGGTGTTCCAGTGCTCCACAGAGGAGATGAGCATTGTGCTGATGGGAGGAACCCTGAACCGCAGCGGCCTCTCCCCTCCACCCTGCAAGCTTCCCTGTAAGTTAACTCCACCAATTAAGGTCATTTTCCTTTTTCTTTATAGTGGTATTTTTGATGTTTATAGACCTTCCTTTTTTCATTTATTGGGACACTGATCAACTTAGAAACACACACATATTTGATGCCTGCATAGAAATTAAAAGCTAAATATTCAAATATTTGACTGTTTCAATGCACCACAGTCTGCTGGTATTTCTTATAGAGCACATACTATACAGCTATCTGCCTCCCTTTGAAACGGTGACCGTTTAGACTGGACTGTATGCAACTCTAACTGTACTTTGCTCTGTCATGGCTCATATCTGTCTCTGGTGCTGGAGATTAGATTGGGATTGGCAGCCACTAGAGAGGATTGTCTGTTTGTTTCTTTGATTAACAAATCTTATGAGCTCTTTCACCTATAATCCTTACTAGACTTACTAACTTACTTTTTAGCATGTAGTTTTCACCCTGACTAACCTGGAAACAGTTCAGCCTCAACATGGTCAGCAGTGTTGGTACTAACAGAGGCCATAGCTGCCCAGAGCCTTGCAGATAGTGGCTGTTTGTATGTAAATACAGCCATAACATGTTTGTTTATATTGTAAGTATGACAGCCAGAAAGGCAAAGTACGCTTTGTAAATAAAGTACCTGGTGTACAAAAGGTGGTTGTGGGGTCCTTTCTGGTCTCATCTGTTGTTTTTAAATAAAAATCTGCATCTTATTTTTACAGGTCTGGTTGTCATTCAAATCTGACTTTATAGCCTTCTGTTAATCAGCTTCTTTACTGTGAAGAATCTCTACCAGACTGCTGTAAACAAGTCTATTGATATGATGATATGGTTAACTTCAAAGTGTTTTGGGTTTTGTTGTTATGCACGGCTGCGAGTAGCAGTGTCACTGTGTCCTCAAATCTTGGCAGTGATAGAAATGATGACCAAATCTATGACAAGACAGGCTGTGTTTTTTTTTTTTTTTTAATGTACAGCTGCAACTAATGATTATTTTCATTATTTATTGATCACTCGGTAAATTTAGTTTGTAAACTGTCAGAAAAATAATGAAAAATGCTCGAGGTGTCCCCTTCAAATGTCTTGTTTTGTCCAGACAACATTTTCAGTTTCTCTTTTGTTTTCCGTAATTCTCTGTTGCCTACTTGAGCTTCCTTTTAGTCAGAATTTGTGTAATTCTTAAGGTGTCACGTAATACTGTGCATGTACTGAACATAATCATCAGACTGTATATCTTTGTCTCTGTCTGTAGGTCTGTCTCCGCCCACAGCATACGCTGCTTTCCCCACCCCACCTGCCATCCTCTCTGAGGCTGCTCTCTACCAGCCCCCCCTGCTGGCTGCTCCCAGACCTCCTCAGACCACCACACACAGCCCTGCTCACACTCTGGCCTACTACCCCCCTCACCCACACCTGTACATGAATATGAATATGAACTACACAGCTTACTACCCTAGGTTAGTGCCTCTCATCTCTCTTTTATTTGTGCCTGCTGTGTTTCTCCTGCCTCTTTTTTTTTTTCCTCTCTTAACTTTTTCCCTGGTACGTTCTCTCTCCAGCCCCCCAGTTTCTCCTTCCACAGTGAGCTACTTTGCTGCTCCACCAGGAGCAATGGCAGCAGCAGTCGCATCCCAACCCCACCATGCTGCAGCTGCCGCCTCTCCTGTGCTGCCTCAACCTGGCGCCCTGGTCAGGATGCAGGGCCTGCCCTACAACACCGGGGTCAAGGACATTCTCAGCTTCTTCCAGGGATATCAGGTCAGTACATGCAGCGTTAAGAAGACACTGTTGGAAAAGTGCTCTGGTGTCGCAGGGATGTAAGGGCCACCCAAAGATGCCTTGTGTTTATGTTTGCAGCTATGTACTGCAAAACTGAACAAAAGATAATACACTGTGGAATTGTTTTATTCTGCTGCCATGCAGGTTATTTTGCATGTAAAATAATGATAAAAAAACTGAGGGATTATAGCTCTATTTGTAAAATACTCACACTTGGATTTAAGATGAACCCAGTGCAGCTGTGCCAACCATTCACAGCAGCCAAGGTACTGATACTGATGGTAAATTAAGTGGGTTAAGTGATTCTGGAGAAATCCAAAACCACGACAAATATCATGATATATGTACAAGGTTCAAGTTCAGGGTATCTTTTATTATCCCCAAGGGGCCATGTATCATGATATATAGATATAACGAGCAAGTAATGGTTTTCCAGAGTCAGCACAGCAGCTCCAGATTTAACATTATCTGATACAAATCCTGGCTGGAATAACAAGTCAGTGTTTTGTGGCTTTGATTCCCGTTTACAGAGCCAGGACTGTAAACAACCACTGGATTCACTTTTCAGCGCACACACACAGCAGAAAGCCGTGCGACCGTGAGGAGGTATTGGCTGAATTTGGGGGGAAAAATGGATTAGAATCACGCGAACTAGAATCACTTACCCACCTTTTAAATGCTGACCACGTAACAGTAGAGACATGATAAAGTGTCAGACCAGCCAGCTAGAAAGATTTATCTGTTGGTGCTTTTTATTGCAAAATCACACAATAGTATTTAACCAAGGGACATGTGTGCATGTCCCCCCCCCCCTCCTTCTTCTCTGTGCTTCCCCATATTTTTCGTTGCCAGTCCAAATTAGGTGAAGTCCTCTGAAGCAGGTATGAACCCTGACAGGTGTGGCTCCAGACGGTTTTGCAAGTCGGGGAGGGAGGAGGGAGAGGGGTGGGGTTTGAGGTGGAGGGGTTGTGCTGTTGTTGTGGCACAGAGCGTGGGTCTGCTTTTGGTCTTCATGGCTTGTGTCATTTAGTGCTAGTACAACCCCTGTACTTTAACCTGTGTGTGTGTGTGTGTGTGTGTGTGTGTGTGTGTGTGTGTGTGGCGGGCATCAAATTTACGCCAAATAAAACTTCTTTTGAGTCGCACACCGAAGAACTTCACATGCTCAAGTGTGAGTGTGTCCATGCCTGTACTGAGTGTGTGTGTATAGCTATAAAGCTGACTCCGATCCTGACTGTTGGCTGAACTACTGTAATTGTATCCTTAATGGACTGAGTATGTGTTTTTCTGGCTGCAGTAGCGTCTCTCACAGGCTTTGGGTGAGAAAAACGCTCTCACACTGGTATTGGTGTCCTTTACCAAACAATCTCATGCTTAATCACGTCGTAGCTCAAATTAAGCCTGTTCAGCCAGTACTTTGTGTGTGTGGTGTGTTCACGCCTTGAGAATTGTGAGAGTATATACCTCTGCATCTTGTGTGTATCTAAAACTGTACTGTCATGTGTGAAACAATGTGGCGGCCTCCCAGCCTGACTGTCCGTTCATTATTATGCTGTCTGTAGTACGCGCCTGACGAGTACAGCGGCATGGTTCAGATGAGCGAACAGGCCAGGAGTCTGATTCAGCCCAAAGAATGGCTCTGTCTTTAGGGACTCACCCCAAGGTAAGACGAAGAGCCTCCAGACCAGAGAACCAGAGGGGACAGAGAGGGCATTTCATAGACTTTAATGACACGTGTGTGTTCAGGCTAATGCACAACATGCATGAATAGACTGGTATCAAACTGCCCAGTAAGCGCTGACTTGATTTGCTATTTAATAGATCTCAGTTAACGTTGAGATTCATTTGGCTGCAAGGTGCCTGCTTCACACTGAAATATAGTAATTTTAACATTCAAATACATGTACATCTTTTGACCTCAGTTCCCAAATATCAGATTTTTTTTTACAAAGTGTTTATTCAGTTACAATCCACACATCTCGCAGAAACATTGTAGCTTCCGAAATATGGATAGCATGACATCTCATGTGTGCTCACTATTTTATAGATTATACATGTCAATGCCCAATCTACCCATCAAGGTTCTGAGCTCTTGACCCGGCATGTCAGCCTGCTGCTTCCCAATCAAATCTGCCTCATAACTCGAGTCTCTCCTGTAGGCCTGTTAGGAGTGCTGAGTCCTGACAGACACATGTGTGTATATGCAACACACTTGACACAGAATATTTGATATATTGTTTGTTTTATTGTAAAATGAAGTGACTCTAGGCCAACACTGTCGTATCATGTAAATTTGTGATACGTGTCACGTTTACGTGTAAATTTCACCACCAAGAATTTCCATAGATAGAGCTATGGCTGATTCTGTGCCTGCTTTGTGGCCTCCTTTTTATTCATAAATGTGGATTATCAGGTCAGTTTTACAAATTGGCAGCAGCACTGGCCTTGCAGATAATGTGGTGAAGATGACACCGGCTCTACGCAGCGCAGTATTGAAAGTACCAAGTTTTACTGCTGCTTCAAGTAATAATTAAAAATTAATAATTTCCTTTCGCCTCCACTAATGGAAGTTTTGATTTAGGACTACTGATAACCTACAAACTGCAGATCACTTTGACTTGATTCAGCACTCCTTCACTAAACCAGCCCATGAAAATGGTTTCTGACTCACTACCCCGAACATTTCCAGCGAACGCTGTCATGAATGCTTTTTCCCACTAACACCATCTCCCTCCTCCTTGCTCTGACATGATTCTCTAACATGTAGACTTGATGAATTTTACGCTGATCAGTGAGTTGTTTTATATCTGCATGTTCTACGAAACTGATTCTTTGTTTTTGCATCAAACTTGATGTTGATGCAAGCCGTGGATACGTGCAAACTAACAGATAATCTGTGTGCTTCAGGTTCTTTTGGGACAGCATGTACTTTCCTTTTGCTCTTTAAGCTCATTCGTCTCTCTTTGTTTCTTCTACCTGACTGGACCGGTTTGATGAGATGTCTTTCCCAGGGTACTGTTCATCCTCAGCTTTGTGGGCTCCCCCTGGTGGTTTCTCATTGCAGCTCCATTGAAATAATTGACTCTTACGTATTGTGCGTTTTGTCTGTTTTTATTCTTCTGCAGCTCCAGCCAGACGGCGTTCTCATCTTGTACAACTTCAGTGGTCAGTGCAGCGGTGAGGCCTTGATCACCTTCCCTAGCGAAGAGACCGCCAGGCGGGCTGTAGCCGAGCGCTCCAACCACCCCTTCTATGGCCAGCAGGTCCACTTGGTCTTCTGTAACTGACCACTAGCCCTTCATCTCCCTCAATTTAACCTCCAATCGAAGAGCACTCAACTCCCGAATACATATCTTTAGCAAGAAGTTCCAGTTGATCCCAGTGCCACTTAAAACCGCTACTGAACCTCTCCCTTTTCCATGATTTGCCATTTATTAATACACAGCTGACACTCCTGAAGCCACTGCTGGGCATCCACTGGTGAAGCAGCTGAAGTCATTGAAGCTTCACGCACAGCATTTCTGTGTATGTGCGCCTACTGTAATAGCCGGTTGTGGAGACGAGATGGTGTGGAGCATGAACACACCCATAACCGTGGTTCTGCAAAGCCAAAAGTGCATGTATATTTAAATGCTCTATATATGTGTGTCCCTTTATAAAATACTGTACAGATGTTCATCCTGAAATGCTTGAGGCTGTACAAACCACTTCTGCATACGATCTTTTCTGTATATTTCTAAATTTTCACTCTTTACCACTACAAGATTTAGATTTTTCAGAGTTTATGATCCTTTGTGTTCTGCAGCTCGATGCAAACACAGATGTGTGTATGTGCATGCACAATGTTTATTGATTTGATGGCCTCCAGTAGTGTAGTGGTGCCATAAGAGAGAGAGAGAGAGAAAAAAAAAGCCATAGAGACTGATGTGGACTACTGAAACAACAGAGAGAATATCAAACTGTACTTGATTCAGCTGTAGTGGCGGTAAGTTAAATCTACAGCGACACTACAGATGTGCCAGCGTACGAACTAATTTGTAAATTTATTTTCTGTAAAAAGCATTTATGTGTGACACAGTATGTCATCTCATTTAGACCTTTTCAAAGCACTACAGATTTATTTGCTCCAATCAAACAGTTAAGTAACTATAAAAGAGTAGAATGATGAATTGATTCTAGTTTTATTAATCCCATTTCCTTACAAGGGTGGGTATTTTGTTATTAAATGTAAAAGGGCAGAGGCATATCCTGAAGCCTTTTATGATTGACCTCAGCTCCTAGATCTCTTCTGTTTTGGTTTCCAGACTATTTATAACGATCAGTCTGTAACATGCTTTAATGACCGGAGTACTGTGTAAATGCTATATTTTTCCTGTGACAGGTCCGCTGACACCTGTCTTAGTTTTTTCCTCTTGACTGTGCCTACATTACCCAGAGTGCAATACTGGCCCAAACAAGGCGAGGTCAACCTCTGGTGGCAGAGGAGATGTTTGTTTCTTTTGTTGCAAGTTTGAGACTTGTATGAATTTAGATCTGTGTATAAGACTGTAAACAATAATAAAAAAAAATGTTGACAATGATCCATGTTTCATCATTTTTTCATGTTTTTGTCTGCAACTATTTCTTTTTTGATAACACCACAGCTGAAATTTATCCAAACAACTTTTGACATAAATTGGTGCTACACCAGCTTCCTCTACACACAGGGACTATCAGACTTTGAAATGTGTGCACGGCTGTGTGTACAGTACATTATGTTATGTTCATGTTAAATAAACATTTGTAGTGAGCGGAGTTGTGAACAGGAGTTGGTGGGACTGCAAAGACACAGAAAAAAGTGACACAAGGCCATAGTTGAGTTTTCTGTTTTATTGATATACACTACTTTAGAGCCTACAGTATGATGCAAGGTATTCCCTTTGAATAATTTCAAAAAGCACTGCAGTCTTAAAAATTACAAAAAATTTTAACATACAAAATATACAAGAAATGACAATACAAGGCTCGGTAAACATCAGCTAAACCTGTATTTCCCTTTTATTTTACAAAACATATATATATATATATATATATATATATAGTTATATGTATGTATATATATATATATATATGTGTGTGTTTGTGTGTGTGAATATATATGTGTGTATATCTATATATAGATAAACACACATATATATTCAACACTCATACATGTCCCCAACCTTTTAGGAATGACATCCATTTCAAAGTATCAAAAATAGAGTTGTACAGTCTCTGTTGCTTTACCATAATGTAAAATGGGAACATATTGTTCGGTCTTTGGTTGTGACAGAAGAGGACGGCAGCCAGAGTTTACTGTCAATGCTGGTTTAGTTTTTTTTTTTTTTTTTTTTGTTGACTCAAGTCTTTCAAGCTACAGAAGCAGCTTTATAGGCAAAACAAAAAAAAAGCCATCCCCCTTCTCCCACCCAACCCCTCAATGTCCACCCTGTGCCCCCAAAAAACAAACAAAATATCATAATAATAGTAATAGTTACTGACTTATGTCATGGAACAAAAAAAAAAAAATCAACCCAGAACAGCATACAGACACACTGACAAACTGGTTTTTCAAACAAGAGTTAAGGCATCCTAATAGTTTACATAGTGACATGATACTCTCACTATCTGAATGTTTTTTTTTTTCTTTCCGCTCCGTGAAGTTCATAAGCAACATCATTACAAATAGTTTATAATCTCATTTCTCATATTTAATGTCATATCTCACATTTGCTGCTGTTATAGTTTGCATAGCCTAAATACATGTGTGTGCTTCGGTTGTTGAAAATAGGACTCTTAAAAATTTCCCGTCTTCTGTACAGCATATTTGATACAAACACCGACCATCCGTCCACACGAACACACTCGCGCACTCACACAAAGGAACCTATTAAGATGCTTGCGCTGCGTCCTTGACAAGGCAGATTGGCTGATGGACAACTCCGGGATGCTAACAGAATCAATCAAGCATCTACAACAAGTCTACAGTCTACTTCTATAGGCATCAAGGTCTTTTTTTTTTGTCTTTTTTTTCTTCTCATTTTTAAAGGCATTAGGCAGAATTTTAATGCATAGCAGAATCATTTTCACCTGGAAACTGACTTCAAACCGTCATAAGCAACACTCCTCAGCTCTCACATGCAGGAGCATCATTGTCAAGCTTAAGGCAAAAAAAAAAAAAAAGCCAATGGGAATCTTCATACCAGAAACTGTCTCTGTCTGTTTACCTCCACGTCATCGAGACTAGAAACCTGCCTGAAAACACACTTTTTGTCTTGCAGACTGTTATTGCTGCCGTACAGGCACTGCACGTCTGTCAGAATAGGAAATATTAATGAATACATCAGCGTGAATAGACACCATTCTGGAGACAATCAGGGGGAAGTGTTTGATTGTGAACAGCAAACATTGATTGTTGTAAGACCCCGTTACATCCAGATGTTGTTCTGTTGTTGGGATTTTACCTTGTTCATAACAGAAGGGGGGGACAATGTATAAATGTATATATATATATATATATATAGACATCTTTAAGTATAAAATACTTTTGTCAGATTATTTCCTATTATATGTCACCTCGGCTGTCATACCATCACAGGTATGGTGGCTGTTAGGAATTAGAAGGCACGCAAAGGCCCCTGGGAGATTTGGGGAGTTATTGCATGAAAAGAAATTCATGGTCCATCTCTGATTAACGAAAACACTTCTCTGTAACGTGGAAATAACGGGCGTCTTCAAACATCTTTGAATGAAAACGATCAAGAGAGCAAACTGTCGTCATCCCTTCATCGAATCATATCCACATGACCCAAGTCACACATCTGTTTCCAAAAATAAAACAAATATTATCGTCAAACTCAAAGCCAGCTGTGCAAAATGACAAAAAAAAAGAAGCTTTCGCTATCATTCAAAGCTGCTAATAAGGCATTTGTTCAACTTGAAGAGGAAACACAGGAGAGGGAGGATGTAAAAGAGGAAACAGAAGAGAAAGAGAGAGGGGGGGGGGGGGGTTCATGTACAGATATCTACACGGCTGCAAGTTTACTAAAAGCTGTGGAATGTTGCAGGTTGCAGATCCCAGACCAGCGCCAGAGGAGCTCATCCTCCCTGCCAGGCCCCTGCACTCCAGACCTGAATGGTTTTATCATTTAAAAAAGGGAGAAAAACAAGGAGTGGACAGTGTCGTCATCTCTAAGCCACGAGTGAAAAAAAACTGAAAGCCGGCAGGAGTTCAGCCAGATCGTCTGAATTACTCTGAAATCATTCAGGCTGTTCTGATTTGAATTTGTTAATCCAGTTTTACAGCTAAATAATTCATTTTTTACAAGTGTGATTATTTTTAACACTTCATGCCACACTTTTGCTGACGCTGTTTTGTGTTTCAGCATCCTGATTGTTTTGCCTGAGAAACTTAAAAAAAAAACTTTAACGGACTTCTGAATCCCGGCTCTGGCTTCCCGTGAGAGCACCGTGCACTCCTCAGTCCCTCTTATTTTTATATGTTTCAAGACGTCTTCATTCACGAAGGTCAATGCTGGTGAGGAGGCGGACGACAACACACGTCAGTGTATCGTCTCCACTGCAGAAAATGATCTGAAAAAGTGATTGGTCAGGAAGACAGCTGTGCTTTGAAAGGTCAGACCTAATGAAGAGGGATGGCTCACATCTCGACAATCTCATTAATCCTCATTGTTCGCTAACCACTTCAACCTCGGTGTGACTCCGCGTGGCTACGTTCTCCCGCTCACCTTTCCGTTTAATCTGTGTGAAGGTGTGAGTTCTGAGTCTATAGAGTTTTCAGTGAAACCTCCGACCGTACTCTGTCTTTGACCACAGTCTTTCTTATCTCTTCCTGCCCTCTTGCTTCATCACACGCAGGACCAGCAGCTGGACCAGGACCAGGGTCCAGAGTCAGTGTTGGAGCTGTGGGGTTTGCAGGATTAAGAGCTGGAGGGGATGAGCGTGGGCTGAGCTATGACTGGTTGTGTGCTGACGGAGGGCCGTGAGCGCTGGGGGACTGGGACATGTCTCTGCCGATGATTTCATTCACTGTGAAGAGAAAAACAACAGAATTGCTCATCATTACTTATTCACTATATAATTTACTCTAAATGTGTCTTATGGCGGCACATCTTTTATTATTTTGTCTGGAAATGAGTTGAGTAAGAAGCTCAGAGGCATGTCATGTCAAATGAAGAATACTGTGTGAAAGAGAGCGTACGAATCCTTAGCAAAATGATAGAGCTGCAACAATTAGTCAATTAATTTTAGAGAATTTAGACAATTTTTCTTCAAAAATGATTCAAATCCATGATCAAATATGGATATTTTCTGGTTTCTTCAGCCCTCTACAACAATAAACTGAATATCTGAATATCATACTGGATCATGAAATCAAACAGATATTTTTTGGTGCCCACCAGATGTCACTGTGTGTCGAGTTCAAGGCCCCGAATCTTCACATGTTTTTTTTTTGTTTTTTTTCACAGTACAACAGAAAGAAAACCCCAAAGTGTCGCAAGGTTCATCCGCCTGTCGCTACTGCAAATGAAGTTCAGTAGAAGTTCAGACTTCCGGCCAGCAGAGAGCAGCGTTGTTCCTCGCTGAATTCCTCGCAAGAATGAAAGCTTGAACTCAACCGCCCCCGAGAGCTCAAAGTGGAAAAAGTCAAACAAACTGGCAAACCCAAAGTTCACAAAGTCACAGCTCTGACGTGAGATATAATCACCCCTGACATAACAAATGAGAGAAACTATTCCATTCACTAAATGTGCCAGTTCTTCATTGTTTGAGTCCAAGAACTGTTAGCAGTAACCACAGCGCATTGACCCCTGTAAACACAATCCTGTATGGCTGTCCGTTACTTCATTAGAGTTTTAATGGGGGTTCAGGACTTTCCCCTCAGGCCTGTTCATGAGATCTGTGAGCACTGACCAAAAAAAAAAAAAAAAAAAAAACATTGTTACAAACATGTTGTTGAGGCCGGTTAATAACTCGTCTGACTCATTTGGAGCCTGATTTTAAATAAAAATAACAGATAACTCTTTTCACTGTGCTGCTGCCTGTTTTTCAACCAGTGCGTGTGATAGTTTTACATCTGCTGCCTCCATTCAGTCCTCGCACTGGGACCACAAGAGACACAGCGGGGAGCTAGTAAAAAAGTGCAGCAGCGAAGTAAATCAACTTTAAAATACTTTGACGTGGTGAGGAAGACATGAGAACAGACACTTTCATTTGTTTGGAATTCATGGAAAATGTGATGTCTTTTTCCACTGTAACAATATGCGTTATATTGGGTTTTTTTTTTTTTGTCCTGTCACACATGTGATTTATTTAAGTGTTTTAAAAGTGACGCCGACAGGTCAGAAACACGACGTGCAGAAATTAGGCTGGGCAAACTGGTTTGGGAGGGTGTAGCAGAGACCTCTGATTTGCAAGCAGACCTGTCTGTGCATGACACGTCAAAATGCAGCTCCGCTCTTCTCCACCTATTTCTGTCCACTTGTGCATGTACTGTAAAATCTTACATTTCCCCAAGGTCATAATAAACACACGTATTACTGTAACTCATGTGAAAAAGCGAGGAGGGGTGACGGTTGACTCAGACAACGATGAGCAAATGAACCCAGGCAAGATTTGTTTCATACGAAATTTTTTTTTTTTTTTTTTTAATTTGATGACACACAGAGTGAAACGAATGGCGTTAAGCACATCAGCGCTTAACTAAAATATTATAATCCTCATGATGTTGGTGTCACCTTCCTATCCGCTGTTTTTCTTCAACAGTCTGCTGTAAATTCTGTTGTTTTATTTGTGTTTTCTGCTGCTTGCTTTTGTGTCTGGCCACCATCACTCACATCATCCTGTTAGCGTGGGAGGCTCTTCCTTTCCCATGTCAACCATGTTCACACACACACACAATCACACTCAAAGCACCACCACCACACTCTTATGAGACTACACTGTGACTATCAAAGCAAATATTCACCTTTGTGTATGTAACGCTGAGGTACAATATACAACAAGTTGGACAGTTTATCGATTTTGTCACACAATTTCACCTGTGAAATAAAACTGTGACGGAGGACTACAGATCTCCTTTAAAGGCCGTGACCTTTCAAAAGACTAGCGGTGCAACTGTGCTTGAAATAAACAGCTTCTTACAGCTGTTAAAGGACCATCAGAGCAGCTGTACTGATGAAATGAAAAAGCTAGTAACAGAGCTTTTTTATGTCCAAGCTCCACACCAATTTAATAAAATAAAGCTAAGAAATGTTTTCAATTTTACACTTTTAACACAACAAATATATAAAATAACAAAAATTAGTCCACATCCTTTCAAAATGGGTCTGTCTAAGGCTGTAATTTGAACACTTTGATTAATTAAATTTCTGGGTTAATCACAGAGCGATGTTCATGGGCCTGATACAGCTGCCTCTGCACAGCTTAAATGTTATGTGGTAAACTCTGTAGCTCTGTCGAATGATGGGAGTGAATCTGCTCTAACACCACAGGAATATGAGCAAACGAAGTGCGAAAGACCAACATCAAGTGGGCGTCTGCAAAAACATTTCACTTTCCGCTGAACTGATTAGATTGTTGCAGAGTGATAGATAACTCAGGAGAGACACGGAGGGCAATTAGCATAAAACAATCTGAAAACCCATGACTCCAGCGAGCGCAGGACTAATTCCTCTCAATTTGATTCGCTCGGTTTTCTCATAAAAAAAAAAAAAAAAAAAGGTGCCAGAGAGGTTTCACTCTCAATATTACAGCTGTGCACGATGTAAATCTGGATGACTCGATTTGGGGCATTTGAAAAAAAATACTGAACTTATTTTGGAAGTAAATTTCCATCTCGGTCACGAAACAGACAACGGAAAGGAGGAAACTGCAACGAATTCTTTGTTGTTCTCCTTCTGACTGGATGTCAACAACTTCCTGAGAAAGAAAACAATATCATCAGAAAAATATCAAACCACAAAAGTCTCTCTCTAAGGAAGAAAAAAAAACAAAAAAAAAACAACGTAAAACCATACAAAAAGTATTTGACATAAAACAGATGCTTAATTTTCCCATAACAATGAGCGCTGATCTATGATTCAGATACAATCATTCATTTAAAGCTTGAATCCAGAAGTGAAAGAGAGGTTTGAGTCGAGCCGGGCCTGTGATGAGTTTCATATGCTGATAGTGTTTTCTCAGATTTACTGGTATTGCTCATGACAGTGCAACAGAAAGACGGTGATTCAGCGTTGCCAGCCATAGTAAGTGTGGCTCTGAATGGCTCAGCCAGAGGGAGATCCTCTGCAGATGACTGATAGGGGGGCTCCCTAGTCAAAATATACATTTGCAGTCAGCCGACTGCTACTACTACTACTACTGTTACTACTACTGTTGCTCTCAGGTAGGCTTCCATCAGATGGATCCTTCCTCTGTGTGCTGATGGCTTTTAATGCTCCATGTATATAACAATCGGGTTGAGATGGGAATTCAAAAAACAAACGAGCACATTGCGAAGCAGGTCTGAGTCCTCTCCTGCATCCTCATCTATGCAGTAAAATGTTGGTTTTGGAGCTTTAGAACTATTCACCCTGCATCTATCAATTCAGCTTCTTCTACTCGGTTTCAAGAGTTTGTATTTGGATCGTTCATCATAAAAGCTCATAATAATCTGTAGGACCAAGCTTTTTCGTTGTTTCTGAAGAACTGCAGGGGAAGGGGGTGGGGGGTGCTTAAATCACTGAACTAGGACTAATTAGAGTTATTTGCTGAATTAATCATCATTGTTCCCTGGTAGAGTCAGACACAGGCCAGGGGTTTCACATTATGTATTAAATGTGCTCTGAAAACTCCTTTTAAAAAATGTACTCTAGAAACAAATCTGTTGTCAAATCTACATACTGTGAATGAAATGTTGTCAGGAGATTCTTTAATTTTATGAATTTAGTGTCACATCTAGCAGGATACCACATCTCTGTTTCTAAAGTGCACGTCAAAGGAGGTATATTAAAAAAGATTTCCATAATGAAAAACAGAAGTGAAACAGGCAGATGGACATTCAGTACAACAAACATATTTACTGTTGAAATGGAAAACGGGTAATTATCATAACCCTATGACACATTGAAAAAAAGTTGCCTGACCCAGGCTTAAAAAACATTACTCTGGCAGCGCAGCTTAAGCAAATAACTCAAAGACTGACTGATTCTTGAGTCCAGCAAATGAAGACAACATGCCACAATGGAAAACATTTGTGCAAAGGGAACAGAAAGAGGCAAGACTTGGGTTTGCCTGCAAGAGGGAATATCAAAGCA
Organism: Argyrosomus regius; assembly: GCA_946959425.1. NCBI lineage: Eukaryota > Metazoa > Chordata > Actinopteri > Sciaenidae > Argyrosomus > Argyrosomus regius. The sequence continues at coordinate 15,850,795 of OX336882.1, forward strand.
CGCAGTTTCCACTTGCAGGGCCCTGTAATGACATGCACACGTCTTCACAAAGCCTCAGGTATGAGTGAAAACGTGAAGCAAAAACTCCACAATGCGATCACACACATTGGAAATAGACGGTCAGCTGATTAAAGGTTTTACTGAAGCCTCAATAAAGATTTCTCTGCTTCACTCTTTTAACTCTGCTGCTGCTCTCTGATCCTTTTCTGTTTCATTTTAATTTCACTTTTGGAGCAAGTGAGTGAGTGGGTGAGGGCACAGAGTGCACCAGAGAATCTTGCTTAAAAGTTTCTCTAAGTCACTCATTTGTGTGAATCATCCGTGGATTTCCCATTTGATCTGACGGTAAGTGATTCACAAGACACCCCGCCTTTGATCCGGGACTCAGAGTATCGGCTCCGCTCAGCGGATGACCAAAGGAACAGGCTTTATGAAGGAAATCACTGGAGCCCAAATGGCCGCCTTGGGAGATCCCGCTACAGTGGTTAATAGTACATGCAGGAGCCGCTAACCCTAAAATGACAGATTTGGTTTTTCACTTGAGCAGAGTTCAGGTCCCTGGTCCATGAGGACAATATACAGCAGTGAAGCCACAACTGACGATTCATCGCATTATCTTTGACTGTTGAAATGTCAGACAACAGTGAAAAATGGCAGTTAAAATTTAGTTAGTCCAACTGTCAGTCCAAAGATATTGACTTTTGAGAAGCTTAAATTAGAGAATGTTCTATTTTTTGTTTGAAATTATGAATTTTCTGTCTACTAATTATTTGCTTTTCAAAAAAAAAAACGTGAGAGTAGATCTTTAAAAATAGTTCTTTCTGCACCGTGGCAGGACATGCTAAGGTGACTCACCAAAGCTCATAGAAAAATGAGTAAAAAAAAAAAGGGTGAAATCTGTTCTAACCACATTTGATTGATGAGAAATGTGGTGAATATTGTTCATTTTCCAGTCCAACACCGGCGCTTGTTGCTCGGCTAAAAAGCACAAATCAACACTGACAAACAAGAGCAGCCAACACTGCAACAAACAAAATCACATAAGTTATGATGTGCATTCAGCAACATGGACTAAGAGTTCAGATGCTGCTCTCATCCCCACTGAGGGATTTCCAGGCTTCCCCTCCTCCTGTCCACAGAAAAAAAAGCCAGCACTGGCACGGTCTCCACATCAGGCTCCAACCACTGCCAAGACCTCTGCATTACACTCTCTAAGACCTTAATTGTATGGAAAGATGACACAGAAAGTCCGTTTCCACTTGTTTCAGGGGAAAAGACCAGCAAATGTTTGCCATTGTTTTTAACGAGCAGCAGCAGCATTTGATGGAAACGTATTTTCCTTCCACTGTTGTTTTTTCATGCCATCGAATCAAGAGTTCTGTGTTATTACTCTGTTATGGTTGGTTAATGGCAGAATGTGGCCTGTGACTAAGACGGTCCCATACACACACATGCATGTGCACACAAAACACAAAAATGGGATAATTTATCTCTTTCATACCAATAATCACACTTAAATAAACTACAGATCTGTTTACATTTCTTCCTGGTCGTGTACACAAACATGAAATGATAATAATTATGGAAAGACTAGTTTGTCTGATGCAATATCTCTAGAGATGAACAAAAAAGGGCTGCTCAGCCAGACCATTCGGTACTCTAAATGACTTTGTGCTTGACCTTGTTGAATGATGGTTGTTGATCCTTGTGATCTTGGCTGATAAATAAATGATAATAAATTAAACAGGTGTGCCTTTTCATATGAACTTTTCAGCCCTCTCCATAGAAAAAATGTGAATCGAGATAATTTACAAAGGGAGCCAGAAACCAAAGGTCATTTCCATGTCTAATTTCATGTTTAATTTCATTTGGAATTGAATTGGAGTCGTATTTCTCGCCACCTGTCAAAAGGTAAATCCAATATTCACTGGCGGTTTTTTTTTCCTGGTCTGGCCGGCCAACTCCTCGAAAAATATCCAAGTATTTGTTGGATTGCTTGATGTTGGACTCTTTACCACTAACTTGTTTTACTCCTTAACGGCTCTCTGCCATTTTGCAACATTCAGAGGGGATACACAGTTAGATTGTGGGCAGAGAGCTGCTGTCTGTGAACTGAAGGAGACTTGAGAAGACCGGTATGTTGCTGTTGATTCTCAGCGTGATTGGCAGTTCTGACAAAGAGTCACATGAGAAAAGCAAGACTACTCTCATATCTGTCTCTTAGACATAAAACTGCAGCCAGTGGCCAGTTAGCTTAGCACAAAGACTGGAAACAGTTACCCTGGCTCTCTCTGAGGGTATCCAACTACCAGATCCTCTAAAGCTTTCTAATTAACATAATAGATCTTGTTTGTTTCTAGTCTTTGCGCTAAGCTAACTGGCTAAAAAAAATTCTGTTTTTACAGGGTTGTTCTTGGCTATGAGCAGTCGCCAGGCAGGAGACTTCATGAAGTGACTGCTTCTTGCCAAGAAGCAGTCCGGCACATTAACCCATAAAACCACACGGTTCTTACACTTTTTGTAGGGATTAAACAAACAAGACAAACCATGTTAATAAGTAAACGTTAGAGGTGCTGGTAGGTGGATTTTGTTTCTCTTCCGACAGTGCTAGGCTAGCGGTTTATACTGTATGCTAAGTTTAGCTAACCGGCCGCTGGCTGTAGCCTCATAATTAACATACAGGCAAGAGTGGTATTAATCTTCTCATCGATATCTGGGCAACAAAGTGAATAAGCACATTTTCCAAAATGTCAAACTATTGAATTAACATAAAAATATGTCTTAATGGATCTTTAAATTTAGAAAATGAAAAGTGCACGTATTCTGTGAGTAACAATGATGTGGGCAATTAAAAAATCAGACTGAGAAATCTCTCAAAATGTCAACAAAATGCGAGGAACCACATCTTTTTAGGCAACTGCCTGTCTATTTCTACACAGGCTGTGCCCTCGTAAAGATAGAAAAACAAAACAATAAAAGCATATATTTAAAAGATGTGTTCACTGCACGGACACTGCCTTGTATATTTGATTACATCTACAGGAAAACGTGTGTCACTCCCTGTGCGTGTGCGTTTGTGTCATTTCAGTGCCTGTGTCTCTCTCAAGGAGTGCAGGCAGCAGGGCTTAGCCTATTATTAACCCTCAAAGCCGTGCTCGCAGTTTGAGGCAGCTGTGCATTTGGGCAAGACAGGACCAACAAAAGACCAGCTTTTGTTGTTTACCCCACACTACGCACACTGCCGACATCGCACTAACTGTGTACATGCACACACAGACAAACACAAACGTGCTATCCCTTCCCATTCTGTGCTCTGTAAACAGAGATCGTCACATACTGATTAATTAGTTAAATGCACGGTTCAGCAGCCCAGGGCCTTCAGATTCTGTCACCATGACGGCTGTAATCATTGTCATAAGAAGGCCCATTCTTCAGGCCACTACTGTGTTTATGGAGTAACCAAACACACAGGATCTCAAGGCTTTGGCAAACCTGGCTGACAGTCACACTGGGGACAGGAGGTCATTTATTATAGTCCATTAATCATCTCCACTATGTGCATAGCTAGGCTTATTCTTAAGCCATATAATAGAAATAAAGTGAATAAAACCTTTATTTGTTTTCTTTGGCAAGGTACTGACTCTATGCCAAATGTGCCAAACCCTGACCATAAAAAATCTGTCTTCGATAATATTTCACGATGTCAGCACCTAACCTGATTCTGACATAAAAGCAGTAGAAATACATAACTGAGTTATGTCCATGCTGCTTTGTTGAAAAGTTGTTTAGTCTTTGCTTTTCCAGGTCATTGCCTTTGTTAAATGACATTATGTTACTTTTCTACCTTAAAATAACAGCTTTGCAATTATTTGGATGCTACACATACTTGTAATAAGGTGAATGTTGTCTTTGTCAATACCGCTCTGTGCCTTATTCTCATATTATGTAACTATGGGCTCCCGTGAGACGTGCCTTTACGGCACCAAGTCACACACCACCAACTATTTCACTGATTTTGGTGAAACTGGATGTCCTCCAACTGCTCAGACTCAACTCTGAACTGTGATTTAAAGAGTTTTGCGATGGGCAGTAAAGTAACTACTGCAGACTGTAGCTGCTGTTAGCTAATGTTAGTTAGCTCAGTTAGCTGTAACACAGGAGCTTTTGACTTTCATTTTCAGGCTCGAGACGGGAGAAATGCTGTGCTGGTGTCATGCCGGACCTAGAGCTGGGCGAGTAGAAAACGTAAGTGGCCTAGGCAGATGCAGAGCATGGCAGAGGAGAAGAGACTAGAGAGGATGATGGAGAAGGCTATGAGTAGAGAGGCCGCCAGACAAGAGTAAATCTCAGACTGGTTTTTAGTCGTTGGCGAGAGCTTCATGAAATAAAAGGTTGAAAGAGAGACACAGAGAAACCTTTAAATATAAAGCAATCCATGTGAGGTCATTTTAAAAAAGATATTTTATATATAATACACTGTCTATTCTTTATCTTTGAATTTCACTGCATTTAAAATTTAAAATTTTAAGATTTCAAAAAAAAAAAAAAAAAACATGAAATTATCCAGCATACACATTACTTTAATCTCAGATGCCAAGTACATTTCAGATTGAATGTCTCGGCTGAGTGACCCTGCAGTGGGATTGGATCCTGACCTTGTCTGTCCATCTGTCTGTCAGTCTGTCTTCTCACCTCCTGTGTCTCCTGCTTTGTGCGCACACACATACAGTACACACACACCTCCTCAACATCAAACACACAAACACAAAACCCCATCGAACACACACACACACACACACACACACACACCTCAAGCATGCTCTGGTGTGCGTCACAAGGGCCATCTGCTTGCTAACCAGAGCAGTTTTCTACACACTCACATTCGTATTCCTTCTCATGCCACCGACACAAGTCTGATACGACTGCAGCAGTTAAATCTTGACTTTCTACAGGTCAGAAAAATGTTTTAAGACAGATACTCCAAAACACAGAGAGTGGAGTGGAGTGAAAATCATGAGCTGAAGGAAGAGAAGATGATGCAATCTCATTCTCAAATGTCTAAAGCCTGTGCTTAAGGATGACGTCTCTTTGGCAGTTTTATTTAACTGTAGACCAGGAGGCTGGTTTCCCCTCTTCTAACCACATGAATCATACATCCAACCACACTGATACATTTTTCTGGTACATAACTTACTTTTCTTTAGAACCCTCAGGTGTCTTGTAAACACATTTTCAGGGTCTGTTTGACAGCCATCCATCTTGCATTCTAATTAAAAACCTACTTAACTTTTGAACTAAACATCATACACTGACAAATGACTCAATTTTCTGTGTAATTTTTGCATGAGGAATTGATTGAGAATTGCTGTCATGGTTTTAGTTTGGTGTATTGTAAGTTATTTATTTACAATCATGCAAAATATACGATCCACGTGAACTCTAAAATCAACTAAGATTGACAGTAACAAGACTACTGATCCCAATTTTCTTTTCTTTTTTGTAGAATTAGGTGAAACTGGTGGTAGATAATCATACCAAAGTCAAGAAATACAAGAGAGATGATGAGTCTGATAAGTCCTCCTGCATCAAGCATCTAGACTTCACACCACTTAAAGAGGTCTGCGACTGACAAGCCGGCTTAGCTACATAGCATGTTACTAATGCATTATCCCTCTAAAGCGTCATTCTGGATTATATTTGACTGTGTAAACATATTTAACCATCATTTACATGTGTAGGTATATCAATCTGTTATGCTAAATGAATATATGTGTCTTCTTTGCTGCTCTTTGTCTACATTTGTTTGCATTTATGGCCATCCTCATCTGCCTGTCTATCAAACTGGGGTGAATATGGTCTACTTAAGAGAGTGTGCTGCGACCTCCTAAAACTCTGAGCTCGGTATATGCTTCATGTCGCTACTTCACAACATGGCCTACAGAGCTGGGCTGGCACAGAAAGCTATTTTTAGCCACAGGCTCACAGGGAGAGCTTACATTCCCGGCTGAACCGTGTCACTCACAAACTTTTCTCACACTTTTTTTTTTTTTTTTTTTTTGTCAGAGTGCAGCCAGCTACTTTTCAGAGCGAGCTGTGTGTCTGTCTCTGCATAAGCGATGGGAGAGATTGACTACATCGGGGTTTTATGTGAAACATCTCTGAGTAAACAGATTTTACGAGTGCACGCATGCATCCACATGTTATCCTGTGAAAAGGAAAAGAGACAGGAAAGCTTTGTCATCAGGCTCTTTTTTTTTCACACAGGATACATGCTTAAATGTGTGTTAGTGTGCGTGTGTGTGTGTGTGTGCATAAGTATTATGTACTGATAAACCTCACTGGCTGTTGGTCTTTCACACATGACTTATTGACAATGGCCCTGTGTTAATTAGGCTGACCCTTGCTAGCACGCAATATCACACCTCTCTGACACCGCCTTGCCAGGCTGTTTATTAACCCTAAACATTTAGGACGCTCATTTGAATATGACACTGAGGTTAACAAAACCAGGCTTCGAACCACAGATAAGGAGGTGGACGATTTAGAACAGTTTGGAGACATATTATATATTTTAGAGAAGTTGTAGAGTTCATGGGTGACAGACAAAAGCAGATAAATGCGTGCACTGACTTCACAGTCAATTGTTAAGTCAACAGGTTCTCCTGAGCATGCTAATTAGAGTTGTTAACACACCTACACACGATCACATACACACAAACACACACAGGATGTAATTACTTCAGCGGCACACAACTGTAGTCTCTGTGTTCCAGCTACAGTCTTTGCAAGTAGCACAAAATGATGCAATCATCTCTCTCTCTCTCTCTCTCTCTCTCTCTCTCTCTCTCCCAGTTCCAAGAAACCAAAAAGTACAAAGTGTAATTAATTTCCAAACTGCTGCCAGAGATATAGAAGCTTAGCAGTGTGTACAATTAAGCCCTTTAATATGATGCTATAGTTATCAGTTCTATTGTGTCTATGTTACCCAATACTAAGTCACAGGACCTCTCAGTAATGAACCTGTATCCGCAACTGTGCACTGCAATGATAGATGAAACGCTATCACCAGGATCAGGCATCACATTTTCAGCCGCTTGAAAATACAACAACTGGTGCTCTGTATTGTTTTACATCACCCAAAACAAATTTATCTTGTGCCTGACATATTGTAGAGTAAATTTAATCCCTCAGCGCCCCCCCTGTTTTAGACTGAAAATGAGATTAATCACAGATGAGTGTGCTATGTAAATATCTCGTGTGAAAGGACAGGGTGAGGAAGGAAAATGTGATAATGAGAGCAGCAAGACATGGCTGACAGAAAACTGGAGAATGAGAGTCGGAGCAAAAACATAAAACATGAAAAGTAGATTTTAAGTACTACTACTAGTAGTTTTTAAATTGTTTTAAACTGTTTTGGGGTACCAAATCTAAATAAGTGTCTACTTCAGGTTTCTGTGTCGGTGTCTGTTTTGTGTCACTGCCTCTGTGAGCTTCAAGTTAAAATAACTTTGCATACATATCCTGTATTCTTCTTTGTCACCTGATGCCTAAATGCATCAGGTTAACCCTGAGAAAAATGCAAAACAATTTTGTAGTTACACACATAAATATGATAAATATCTTACCGTCGTCCAGCGTGATGTCCTGTATGCCAATAGAGCGGAACGTGGGCTCCCTTTCCTCTGGCTCCTCTTTGATGTTCAGCCTCTCCCCGTCTGAAGGAAAGGGTCCCTGCGGGCTTAGAGGGTGAACCAGTGGCCCTGCTGCCACCGGGGACAGGCTGGCCATGACCGGGCTTGTAGCCTGGGGAGAAGGCTGTCCTGAATGCTGCTGTTGCAAGGGCCCCAGAGGACTGCCACCAGAGGTGGGAGAGGATGAGGTGGGAGACTGGTAGGGCAGTGAGTGGAGCTGAGGGGAGGAAGGCCCAGAGTGTGGAGTGGGGATCATCCGTGGAGGTGGGGCGCTAGGACGGTGTGGGGCAGGAGGCTGACCTCTGACTTACTGGGTGGTAGCCCATAGCCCTCTGGAGTTGGGAGGAGTGTTGCCCCACAAGGGGGTGGCCACTGGGCGAGGGCACCTGGTTGGGATTTGGGGAGCAGTGATAGCCTCTGAGTGTGTGGAGGTGTGGGGATGAGGGGGTGAGAAGGGGTTGCTGGCTCTGAGGAGACCCAGCAATGGGGTTGGTGGTTGAAGAGGAGGGCGCTGATGGCGAGGAGCAAGGGGAGGAAGGGTACACCATTCCTATGCCCATTGGATGTGACGCTGCACTGGGGCTGTGCTGAAAGGGCATCCTCTCGTAGCCCTGATGAGGAAGGCTGGACTGGCCATTGAAGGGCAGGCTATGACTGTGACTGTGGCCATGCTGCATAGGCTGATAGGAGGGCCGGGGAGAAGCAGGAAGAGGAGCAGGAGTAGAGCTCGGGTGGAACGTCATGTGGCAGTCTGCAGGGGGGTGGTGCAAACTGCGACCCTGGAGGTGAGGCAGGTGCTGGAAAGACGGGGAGCCCAGGGAGGGGCAAGGGGCCTGCAGGGGTAACAGGCCAGGTCCGGAGCCCGTGGCCAGGCCGTGAGGGGAGCTGGACAGAAGGTTGTCCGATGGGTGGCACTGCTCAGGAGAAGGCAGCTGGGTGCGCACCAGACTGGCAGCATGTGCCAGGGGCATGGACATAGGGGGCACTGCAGGAAGGTCCAGCTCATCTCTGTGCTCCTGTTTCACCAAAACTAAAGGAAGAGAGGTATACAGAGAGAGAGAGAGGGAGGAAGAGAGACGTGACGAAAGAGGAAAGACAGAAAGGATGAAAGAGAGAAACCACATTGTCAGTTACGTCTATCAATCAAACACTGCGAGAAGAAAAAGAAAAGACATGTAAGTTACAAATCTGTCAAGTCACTGCATTGCAACATTGACAGTGTTGTCACTGCTATTTTTGTTTCAGGTACAGTGGTCCAGTGACATCAGCCAGCTACAGGTTTCAGGATTTTCTTTAACTCAACACCCACTAATCCCTTCAATTTGTGGCTTTAAAGTTCAAATATGTCTCAGTAAAACCTGAAGAACTGGGTTATAATCATTTCAAAGCAGTCAAAATAGTCTCTAAAATGTATGGATTGTGAAATGGGTCTCCTTCCAGATGAAAAAAAAGCCTACATAAAACCGAGTGACATTTTGATTGTAAATGGGGCCATTCCCTTTTACTGTGACAGCTCACAGCACTGCTATGCCAATCGGTAACCTATTTCCCAATCTGGTGCCTTGTGACAGTGAGTTTTATTTTTATCCAGCTCTGAATCAGAGGGAGAGCATATGTTGTCAGTCCGGGTGCCATCATGTGAAATGTTGTGTGGAGAGAGGGAGCTGAATGCCCCACAGCCCAGATCAGACCAACAGAACAAATGAGTTCACTGATCGTGCCCTCAACTCACCCCATCATGCCTCTGGGTTTGAGAGGAGCGTGAAATGGCAAAATGTGGTTTATTTTGGCTCCATTTTGAGCCCGAGGGACGTTAAGGATAAGGGAACATACTGTACATTTAAACATGGATCATAATTGAACTCAGGGGGGTACTGCTTCAAAATTGAGTATACCTGTGTGAGGTTAGTTTGAAAAATACTGATGCCTGCCTGACAATGCAGCAATTTCCAAGCAAGAAACAGAAGGCATGTGTGTTTCACTCTTTCTAAACCTTTTTTACAGACAATTTTCTCAGAATTTATCCTTAAATTGGGCCAGGGCCTCTGTAGCCCAGCCCACGATAAAACTTGCCACAATAAAGCAGGCGGTGTCCGTGGTGACACTAGCGGTGTCAGCGACCCAGCTTGACTGACAGAGCAGGGTTACTGTATTCTGCTGTGATTGGCTGCCCGAATCTGTCAACGGTGAAAACAGGAACTGTCTGTGACGAGTGGGCGTGCTTGCAAACAGAAAGACCGGGTGGGTGGAGGGACCAGGCCGCTTATGTGCGTACACACACACATACACACACGCACACACAAACAGACACACTGTTGTGGTAAAACTCTGGGTTTAGATATGTTGCACAAAATGCTCACATGTCATTATATTCCGCCAACGGTGTTTTCACTATGAGTGGCTTCAAGAGGGAAAAAAAAACAAAAAAGAAAACAAACGATAACAATATCAAATAGCAAGGCAGGAATTTGACTTTAATGAAAAACATGAAGGAAACTTTCAGATCAAAATATCATGAACACAGAAAAGTTTCCCTGCTGCTAAAATAATTATCAAACCACAACTCAAGGTCTATGTATGGTAAAAGTTTCCTGGATAGCAAAAGATTTGCATCATAAAGCCCCATTCAAATAAAGTACATGTGAGAAAAAAAAAAGGGTTGGCATGGGAGTTTGAGTAGGCTTTACAAAATAAACAGTTGGCAGGTGTTAATGTTATTGTTAGTGGAAGACCCCCCTCTAAACCACAGCAATGCTTTCTTTGGAGAGAAAGAGAGAAATGGGGTTAGTGAAGCCCCTGTGGAGAAGTGTGCAACACGAAGACAACTGTCTCTGCTGTCAGTCAAACCTCTTGTCATTACCTTAGGAGATTATCTGGCAGGAAGCATTGCACCCAAAGGAACGCAAAGTAAAGCTTGAGAGAATCTCTTTGTGTAAATGTCTGTTAAGGTAGTCGGAGGAATATTCCTTAAGGTACTTAGATTAGCAAAATTGTGCTACCTTGTTTGCCCTGTTTTGTTCTCCAAGAAGTATCAGTAAGTAAGTTAAAAAAAACAAAACAACAACAATTCTTTCTAAAAGTCATGAGAACGTCATCTCACCTGAAAGGTAAGTGAAGCGCTGTGATTGGCTCCTTTTCCGCTTGCCATTGCAGACATAAAACTGCACCTGTACAGCCGAACCTACAGTCTTACTGTGGTAGGGAGGGACCTCAACCACGATGCACGACTACAAAAAAAACATTTCAAATTATTTACATACATATACTTCCAACAAAACATTATACCACTTATGTAAAAATATAATGTAAATACTATTTTATGAGCGTGCAAATATTACAGACAGAATAAAAATAAATGACAACTTACTCCTTGAGACTTCTCACGGATTATTTTTGCTTCAACCTCCCATTGTGGTCGTCCGTCTAAAAGAAATGATCAAAATGTTAAAATATGAAGAGCAAAATATTACACATTAAAATGTATCTTCTGAAAACTTTTACTGTACATACTACAGTAAACAATTTCATCATTTCTGTCACTTTCAACTCTGTTTCTTTCCATTTAACATTAAACTCAAATAATTATAAGGAAACCAACACATTTGAAAATTTAAATTTAAAAATATGCAATAATAATAATAATAATAATAATAATAATAAGTTGAGAAACAACTTTTTATAATGGAAAAAGGGGGGAAATAGGCATAGAAACAAAAAATGGAGTGAATTAATAATATAATCTGTAAAATATAATTTGCATTGATAACTAACACAGAGGCAGAAATAAACCCAGGCCACACATGAACATAATGACTACAGCTTTATACTTTAGAGCCCTTTTTTGAATTATAGTGCAATATTTTTTAAGTAACTTTCCTCATCTGGAGTAGCTCATTCTCTATTTTCTATTTTCCTAAAGATGATGTCAGTGTGCAGTGCTTTCTCAAACAGACAGGGTCTAAGAACCACATGAGGCTTCAGAAAGGCATACGATTTCAGTTTGTCCTGGAGAACTAATACACATCAAAATGATGTAATTTTTAAAGGTCCAGAAGCCCCATGGAGAAAATCTTAGCAGCTATTAAATAGTAATCAAATGTCCAAATATCCTGCTGTTTGTCTTGCCTGGTTAAAATTATGGAGAGTGCAGTGGAATAATTGCATTTATTTTAAAATGCCTTAACACACTGCCAGGTTTCTGGCTAGAAAACATCCTTTCCAGTTTTCCTATGAGGGATCTAATTATTTGGCCAGACATCTTAAGGGCAGCTGCTTGAAGGGAAGCAGTTGGGGTGAAAACACTGACAGGCTTGCCGTGTGGTTGGAAGAAATTACCGTCAATGCAGCATCGAGAGGAATAAAAACTTTGACAACTAACTTAGTACTGTATAGTCTCTCAGCTGAGGCAAACTCATTTTGCAGTTGCCTGTTTCATGGCGCTCACATGGTGGAAGTATACTCTGCACCTGCATAGCCTCTTCCTCAAAACCCAAAGGATTCCCCCAAATACCACTGTCAGACATCTGCAACATGTCTGTAGAAAGGACTAGCCTATATGTAGAAAAGCAAAGCAAAGTAAGCACTCAACTGTAAGCCCTGTAACATTTATTCTATTCAACTTTCTACCCAAATCTACACTCTACTCTAGCTTTAAGTAGGTGATTTACCTCTTCTGATCTCACCCTAGCATTAGCCTTAGTGTAGTAATCCACTGGTGCATTACCCAATCATAACCCTAAAGAGCTTCTCTCTATTGTGAAGGAAGAGCTTAACTTGTACTGTAGAAGCCAGGTTTTTTTTTTTCCAATGAGCAAATGACCTTGAACATCTTTGCAGCTGACAGCAGTGCATTATTACAGTACAGTTTGTTGACATTCAACATGCAGGAGCAAGGGCCCCACATGCTCTGTCAGACAACAAGCACCAACAGGAACCTCATACCACGCTAAGACAATACCTCGAATCATCCAGACAGCCTGCACACCCCAGTCAGGGGAAAAGAAGAGGGTGGTGGGGGGTGACGTGCACCCGTTGTGGCGGAAGATCGAGCGAAAATAAAGATGGTGATTGCTGTTTATGTTGTAATATCTTTGCAGAAGCGCACAGTTGTTTGGCGTTTACAACAGAAACAACACAGTGGCTGCAGAGTACACACGCTCTGTTAGTCACTATTCATGAGGCAGTCAGTGTTACAGCCTTTAAAGTCCACTCCTTTATATAAACATTCATCCTTGTAAAGTTGAAATTCTCATACCAATTATGGACTTATTTCTAACTTTATTGTTTGATGAAGTCCCATTATCCATCTCCCCTGTCCTCTTCCTTTTACCCTTTCTCATTACCTAAATACGACTTCAAATAACTTTTCCTTTTTTTTAAATGAATTAGTTAGCTAACAGATATATTTTCTTTTTTCCTCTCTTTCCTCAAAGTGTATGTACTATATCAGACCACTGGTAAAAGCAGGAAAAGCAAGAGAAAATAAGTTTCAAAACATATTTTACAAGCATGCAAAGGGCTTTCTTTGGGGAGTCTTTCAGCATATTATCCACCTCCCATTAGAAAATGTAAAACCCTGAAGACCCACGTAAAGGTTACTTTGCAGCTAGCAAAAAACAGGAATCACACCAAAGCTATGCTAAGCATACAAAGATATCGCAAACCTGCACTATTTTCTTACATTTTGATGTTTTTAAAATCACACAGATCTCACGTGAACTAATGCTAGGATCTCTGTACCATCCAGTAATCTCTGTGTACTAGCAACAATAGGCCCGTTCTTTGTGAATCTACTGTTGTCTTTCAATTATGAGAGATGGTGGAAAAATATCTGTCACTGCCTCTCTTTCTTTCTTTCCTTCCATTCCTATACTTACTCCAATCAGTGCCTTTCTGCACTAAAGCAGGCGGATTAGTCATGATGAGGGGGATCATTTGCACAAACCTAATCAACATCATCTTCCCCTCCTCTTTCATATTCCTTCTGTCTCCCTCCACAGTCTGCTGCCTTCATGCACCACGCCGGCCCCAGCTTTCCTCCCTACCCAACATGCATCTCTCTAAGGTTTCCACTTGCTGGTGTGCGATAAAGAATTGACTATCAGTGAGTTGTTTCAACCATGCAGCTTTTCTCTGCCATGCTTCACCTAGTAAACCTCAAAGAGCTAAAAACATTCCTCCAGGCTGCTTTTTTTTTTTCTTTCTTTCTAGAAAATCTCAGAGAATGGCACACACTCACAAACGCAACACCACTCAACTTTCAGCCATGTGTGAACTTGATTCTGTTGCTCCACATCACAAAGCTACCTCAGGCAGGCACAGACTGGCTCAACCAATGTTATCCATTTAAAATTTCCATCCAGGGGAGCAGCTATTACAAGTGCTTTAATTACGGAGTGGTGTACAAAAGAGGAAAAAAAAAAGGATAAGACAGACAGGTGAGTTAAAAGAAACAGGATGAATAGGGAGTTTAACTAAGTAATCTCTTTATCCTCACTATTTGTTAAACAGATATGAGCAACTTTTAAAGTCACAAATACTTATTTTAGGAAATTCTCTATTCTACATTTATAATAGCCCCAAAGGTCCCACCCTCTCTATAAAGGTGGTGCAAGCAACCAAGAGGACTCAATACTGCAGCGACAGTGATCCGCACACACACACACACACACACACACACACACAGATTAAGCAATTCTGTTACAAGAATTCAGGGGCAGGTTTAATGGATTAATGAGAAAATGTTTTTCCTCTAGGTATATTTATTCTAGATAGATTAGAATTACAGAAACAACAGAGAGAATCAATATGTGATAGAAATACTGAAAAAAATTCTTTGCAAAAAAATGTGGCTTCATACGATTTTGAGAGTACGAGCCAAAAAGACTATCCCATTATAATATATGTAAATAAGCTAGTGTTGGTTGGCTGCTTACAAAATAGAGATTCAAACCTCCAAAGTAACATTTTCCTCCAGCTGCACTGGTTTTCCAGACTGAAATGTTTCAGAACACCCGTCTAAATTTAAGAGAACTATTTACTGTACAATCGACATTTAGAGCAATCCCTACAGACATGTATCAGCCATGACTTCTATAAAATCTTCAGGACCTCCTGCAACATTTGCAAGATCTAGTTTCACGCATAGATGTATAAAAGCAAATTTACAACACCTCAAAGTTTCTCTTTGTTCACTGAGTATATGATTGTTCAACATTTAAATGACACATGAAATGATTTACTCATGGTGGCCTCTCTGATACGATCTGTCAGACAACCAAAAAACACTGTTCACGTGCATAATTGGCACAAGCTGTTTCTGTAGTGGTGGTTTTAAAGCTAAACTGCTGTGCAGACATAAAACTTACCGGGGCCTTTCTCCAGGAAGATGACCTTGGACTCTGGGAAGAAGTTGGAGCCGGTGATGACCATCTCTTCTCCCCCGCTGACCAGGCAGCTGGTCAAGCTGGATTTCTCAACCTGGGGAAGCTCCTGAGCTGAACGCTGGGCTGGGAAAGACGCAGCAGGGGGTGAGGAGAAAAGAGGATGATCATTTGCTGAGTCTGTTTTTAGTAGTGACTATGAATATACTACAGTTAAGCAGATCACAGGAACACCTGATATCATGCAGTTCAATACACAAAATTCAAAAAATATGACCACACATGTGACACCTCTCTGACAGCCACAACAAAAAAGCTAATATTTATTTCAGAGTTATGGAAATGCCACAGACAGCACAGAATGCATTTACATTTTTAACATTTATCAGATGTTCTTATCTAAAGTGACCTTTAATGAGCGCAAACAGATTAAATCAACATCCTAAATCACCAGACTGCAAGCTTGCTACTTTGTGTGTTTGTGTGTGTGAGACTCCGCAAAGTTGACACTCACAGCACTCCACCGGAATAGAGGCAGCCTGCAGCGACAGCACCTTCCCGTTGGGTTGAGGGATGTGCACTCTGAACACCACACGGACCCGTGTGTTCTTTCTTCCTATATCCGTCTCCCCCTTCCGCAGTTCAATGTCTGAGTTCCGCAGCTTAAGGATGCCAGCACAGTCGATACTGCAAGGTAGAGGAAAAATAGTTGGCTCCATGCGGCATGACCAGGATGGCAATCTTTTAAGACATATTTAAGAAGTGAAGGCCTGGGAGTGATAAAAACAACCACAATCCCAGCAGGAGATTGGCAGTGAGAGGCACATTAAGTGTTGAATCACAAAATAAAAATGCCTGTGAATATGATTTATTACAGCTATAAATGAGAAAATCCCTACCAAATCCCCTTCCTATGAATTCCAATATAAATGAAACCAGACCTTATGTAAATAAAATCATTCAGGTGATGCAGAATCATAAATATTTGAACAAAGTTTGTTTCTCTGCTCCATGGGAAACCCTCAAATTTTCCTTCTGCAACCAACTCTCCTGTTGGTTTAAATTAAGAAAATCTATTAAACCCTTGTTGGAAGATGTTACAACCCTGTATGATCATAAACGTGTTTATTCTTTCACTGGACGGGGCTTCCTTCATGGTGGCAAGCTCATAACTAAGTAATGTAACCCTGTAGTGCGTCTGACACCTACCTGGCTGACATGTTGTTTTCAGGAAGGAGAGGAATTTCGAGAACTTTGGTGCTGGAGACTATAATTTCTTGACTGGCTGTGGCCACGGTTTTCCCGGTGATCCGGTGCACCTGGTAGAAGGCGTGCGGCCTCAAGTAACGGTCGTCTGCTGTTCCAATGAACATCTGAAGGTTGACGGGCTTCTCGCTGTAGCCAATGAGCTGAGACACGACAGAGAGAGAGAGCGAGAGAAAAACAGAATAAAGACAGATGTGAGTTCTTCAGTCCAGATGAGAGGTGTGAACAAAGGAATACTCTCTTCGTTTCCACAGCCTTCAGAAGGCCACCATTTTTGGAGGGAATCTAAATGTCAGGTCGAGGGTGTTGCGATATTTCTGGCAGGGCTACTGGAGATTCATCTGGCGCTTTGGCCTCCAACCAGTTTGACACTGATGTTTTCAACTAATAGTCTTATAATTTTTTCCTTTTGCATGCCTGCCCCTTAAGAGGATACTGTGGAGGACACTGTTACCTCAAAAAACTTTACCAGAACCTTGAACCCCTGTCTAGTTAATCGTTCCAAGACCAGAGTGAAGTAATTTTGCGTCTAATCTGGCTACCACAAAAAAGAAATCTAGGAGGAAAACAACACTGAATTGTCTTGAAGAGATTATGAAAAGTACAAATACATGGTCATATCAATTGAAAAAAAAACTGATGACCGAATGCCTAATTCAGTTCCATGATGAGGATGATGAAGATGATTTCCAACGTGGCTGAAAAGAAACCAAAAAAAATGAAAAACTAAGATATCTACTGAACTTCTCCTTCAATAAATATAGAAATGTAACATAAAATTATACAAAAGCATCATTCACATAATCTTCTGTGAGGTCTTGTGAATATAAAAAGTCTTTTAATGGTTACACTGTGGCTAAAAGGGAAAAAAAATGCCAGTAAAAATGTCAACAGCCTTTTCAAATCCAGCATTTCATGTGTGCCAACCTGGTTGGCATGGGGGACATAGACTAGCAGCTGCACTCTCCATTAATCCCAGAGTACTGGCACCCCGGTTTCCACTCAGACAGGTGAGATGTTCGATGAAGGAAAAGTGTTGCGTGTCGGGTAGAGACAAGGGGAAGATGGAAAGGAGAGCGGGACCTTCCCTCCTCAGAGGGACAGAACAAACACGCAGGCCACACAATCCCACTACTGTGGAAATGTTGTACTTGGCACACTGTGTGACGGCAAGATGGCAATCCCCCCGCCCTGCACATATACACTCCCACCCTACTGCCCTTGTAGCCCACACCTCCAGCACAGACGGAGGGCAGCCCATTGAGGGTAACAGAAAAGAACAAGGCCATTCATTGCTGTTTCACCCCAGGAACTGCCAAGCCTCAACCCTACCACAGCTGGCTACTGACCCTTTCCTGCCTTGCAGGTTTGCGTCACACACCGCTGTGTCAATGTTTGGTACAAAAGTGTGGTGGGTGGAAGGAGAGAAAGTGGGTGTAGCTTGGGATTTGTAAAGTGCTGTTCCAAAACCAGCTAAAATAAAAAGGCTTAAATTGGTTAAATCAGGCCCTGGAAACATATGCATGTACCTGAGAGAGTGCTCGAAAAGAGATGCACGCTTAGTTTCAAATATCTTGAAACGAAGCATGCACCTCCTTGCGACTTTTGGTTGAAGCCAATTATTAAACTACGTTGGTCTAAAAGAGGATTATCAAATAACTGATTTCCATCACTAGAAGGTGTACTGGAATCAGGATGCTGTTCTCATATCACCCTCCATTTTTCCCTCACGTGCTGTTTTTAAGACGGTCGCCTGAGGGGAAAGAAGTCAAGGTATGGGGGCACCTATATAGAACTGAGCTGTGGAAATATGCTGTGTTTACAGTGGGTTATGTGAGAGGACGAGCCTCCAGAGGCAGATACTAGGCAGGCAGGACGACTGAGCCTAAATCTTAATAATGCTTCACTGTTCTTAGCTGAATAAAAATCTTGTAGGGTTGTACTACTGAGCCTAATAAAGACCCAATGGTTCCCAGGAGAAGGATGAGTTAAGTAATACAAGGGAAACAACAGTATTTCTTGCAACATTAGACTTCTTGTTACTAATTAACACCAAGTTAGTTATTAGATGGTAACCTTTAATGTATTTGTATAACTTTTGTAGATGTGAGAATGAGAAGAATGATCAGATCAGCATCCATTACCAAGTAGCAGTGCCTTATACAGAACACTTCTTTTCTGAGGCTTTTCCCAGTGTCTCACGTTGACAGTGGAGAAGCCAAAGGCTAAACACAAGTCTGGGCTGAGAGGTGCAGGTCTTGGCTGGCAGTTTCTGAATGAACTGAGGGAGAAGCCACAAAGCTGTCTGGTTCATCAACTTAACCAAAGACTTTATGTTAATTTATCTATCTACTGGTGCAGACACGAATTTGAAAAACCTTTTACAAAGAAACGAAAGAAAAACAAAAAACATTATCTACCTTTACAGTTTTGGCCACTGTGCTACAACAAGGAATTTATTTTACATTAGACATGGTAAGACTGCTAACTGAGATTTCATCTTCGGGATTGAAATATTATCTGGACTGCTTCTGCTTCACCAAAAAAATGTTGGAAAGAATTACTGTATTTCCATAAAGAAGTTATGTATAATGACATAATCAGGCATAGGTTTGTTTATCAGCACCAATAAATCAGTCTTTTGAAATTTCCAACCCTCAGGCTTTATTCTGAAGCAAAAACTCCCTGCTACAAGGTGTGCTGATATTCCTTCACCACATCCTCCGTGTGTCTTAACTGCTCAGTGATGGAGACATGTCTGAATTAGACTGAATGACTAAATGAAATGCGCGTCTGTGTCTCTGCGCTTTGTGAGTAAGCTTGAGCTTGCCAACGGTCCTTGTAGTGCAGACGTTGCTGCAGGAGACAGAATGAAATCAGTGACACTAACCACCCATGATGTCCAGAGAGACAGCTTCCTCCTCAGTACAGTGAAGTACATGCAAACAAAAGCATTTTTTTCAAATAAAACTTCTAAATTTGACTGACAGCTACGGCATATAGTGAAATAATTCCTCACTTGGCTTTCTCACCATCACTGTCAGTGTCAAACTGGAATCAACCCAGCGAATGTGGCACATGAAATGTAATCGGAAGGAAGTTGCACCACGGAGGACCAGCATGAGGCCCCTATAATAACCAGTAATGGGTTCATCTTTGAAAACCACATTAGATCTTAAGAGCCACATGAAAGTATAAATCTCGCTAGTAACAAGCTAACAGGTAATTATGCACCCCGGTCTGAATGGATCCATGGCTATAAATGACACCATTATTCTGGATTCAAAGAAGCATGGAGTCGCAGGAATCAACAATCTTGTGGCTTGTGTTGCTTGTTTTATGATCGTGTCTGCACAGTGTGGAAGTGAGCACAGACAGACAGCACTCGCATGTGTGTGTGTGTGTGTGTGTGTGTGTGTGTGTCCATAAATCAGAGCATGTTTATTCGCAGCACCATGTGTGTTCCAGACAGCACAAAACGAGTTAACAGTGTCTGGAGGAATGTATCTGTGAGGATAGATAGATATATAAAAATAAAAAACCCTGAAAACACATCTTCTATTTGAGCATCTGAAATTGTTGAGGTTCAACATGTTCAACTGTTTACCTAAAGTAGAAGTTGTCTCAGATTTATTTTTTCCAGTTTTTCAGTTCTACCCAACATTACGAACTGTCACCACGAAACAAAAAAAGTCCCTCATTTTTTTCCTCTTTCCTTCCATTCACCCTCTTCATCTCTGCCTCTCTCTGTGTCCTCTTGTATTTTCTCTATTTCTCCGTCTCTGCACAGGAGGGATTTGGTGTGGAGCCAGAGTGTTGACAAACATACACTTAGCAGGCCAGGAGTTCTTTCCAAATCAAATAATCAACCAGGAAAACCTGATTAGAGGGCCAGAAAGAAAGGGCTCACTTCAGCAGTCCCAGTGAATCAACACTCCCGGCCAAACAGAAACATACCACACAGCCGGGCTAATTCAGTCCCTCTGCCACAGTCACAACTGTTACTAAAAACACAATTATGTTCTGTTTGGTGTTTCCTCAATTCAGTTCAATTTGATCAAATCAGATAACTGAAAAAATAGAGAGGTTTTATAAACATAAACCATAAAAAGTAACAAAACTGATAGAGCCAACACACACACCATGGGGCTGGTTAAAAGAATAACATTTACTTTAGCAACAAGGGCTCTGTGGATACTGGTACATGAGGGATGAAAGCTGAGCAGGAAAAGAGCAGGTGCAAAGTCGTGAGTGTCTCCAATACCTTAGCACAATATTAAATGATTTTTTATTGATCCAAAATTTTAATTACAGTTCAGTTGGCTTTCTAACACATCCCTAAAACAGCATTAAAACTGTGTATAAAATGCTGAGTACAGTGATACCATGGCCGCCTCAAACTGTAGTCCAAGTACACTTCAGGGGCCCATTTGCACCTTCAGTTCAGAAAATGGGTAAAGCGCCACCTGCAAACAGCGGGACATGTAAACAAGCACACATGGATAATACCAGGCGGAGGAGGCTTCTCAACAGTGAATAGCACACGACACACACCCTTGACTTGTTTCACATTCCTGAGTCACCCCTCCGCCACCCCTTTAAATCTATGCTTGAGTGTGAAATACCACAGGAGGGTGGTCTCTGCACTTTCAACTCCTCACCTTTCTGCCTGTCCAGAGTGCAATGAGCCCAGCTGGTCAGTCAGCAAGTAACTGAGGCCTGACAGAGATCAGTTCTTATATTAAACCACACTGACATTAAAACCGGTCACATGTCCTCGGGCCTGTGCTCATTGAAGCCTGTAACTAACTTACGGCTGCTGCTGCTGCTGCTTCTGACTGTGGATCGAGTTTAGGATGAACTCTCTCCCCTAAAATAAAACCGCTGGATACGGTTACATACTCAGCTCCGACTAAATAAAGTCCCCACTTATTTTTGGCCTTCATCTGTTCCACTGATCCAGTAATAAAGCTAGCAAGCTGAGGGGAAAAACATCTCCCATCACAGCGTACACACATGCATACAAACAGTCACTCAGGCATACACACACCAAAGCGTTTTAACTTTTGTTTAATTACAAAAATGACAGCTGTAGTGAGAGCTGATCTGAGCTCTGAGAGGTTTGACAACGGGATATGTACATGGGCAAAGCCAAGAGGGAGAACGTCACCTGCTCCCCGCAGCAAATCGCTACCTCGCTTCACATACTGTGTTTACCTGCAACTATTCATTCATTTTATGTTTATCTCTTTTTCTAATTTTATCAACTCCCCACTTTTTATCTCTCCTCTTTTCATCGTTCCTCCTTCTCCTCCTCCCACCCTCTCTTATCCCGACTCCCCATCTTTCTTTCATCTCTTCCCTCTTCTTTTCCCTTGGTCACTCTCTCCTCTCCGTCCCTGTCCTCGCCTCTCACCTACCTCAGCTCCAGCCCTCTGCCGTAACTCGACACTTTCTCACAGCGAGCGCCTGACTCTGCCAAGTTGTTTCCCTGTGTTGCTCCACTGTTGCCATGGTGAGACTCTCTGTGTCTATGCAGGAGTGTGTGTGTGTGTGTGTGTGTGTGTGTGTGTGTGTGTGTGTGTGTCTGTCCATGAGCGAGCAGCTACGTACACTCACGTTGGTGTAAACTACAGCCCTGGAGCTTGTGTCGGAGAGGGTGTGTGTGTTAGAATGTGTGGATTTAAGCACACTAACTTTGGTGTAAACTGTAGTCCTTGGAAAGGTTTGGGATGTGTATGAGACGGAGAGAGAGAGAGAGAGAGTGTGTGTGTGTGTGTCAGTCTGGCTAGCATGTGTGTGCAACAGATGTAAAAACAGAGCAATGGTGGTCAAGGTCACGAGTGGGTCCATTTTATCTGGCAGTGGTTTCCCTACTGTGGCACTGTGGCACAACGGCCTGGGATCTATGGACACACACACAGCACAGCTCACACAGGCTTGATGTTTGCCCAGCACACTAGGGAGGGCAGAGAGAGCCAGGGGGCCGGTTGACTGTTTGTTTAAACAAGGTCAATACATGCGCACACACACACAGGAGCGTTTACTGTATACCGCATGAGGGCTGTATATGGCCTTGCTAGACTGGTCCAAACTCAATTCCTCTTATTCCCCATTCTATCCTCCCCCACTCTCCCTCTCTCTCTCTCTCTCTCTCTCTCTCTCTCTCACACACACACACACACACACACACACACACACACCTCCGTCTCTCCCTCTCTCTCCCCCTTTCAGTGACTGTTTTCTCGCTGTGCGCTAAGCCTGATTACAACAAATGAGAGCCAAGCTTCCAACATGTTTACATCAAATACAGCCCTGGGGCAAAGCGACACCAGCTCCAGCCAGTTCACGCAGTGCAAACCGCATGGCTCTGCATTGTTGTCTGTGTGTCTCCCCATTATGGCGGCCGGTCTAGTGAGAGGGTCAGCTGTGCCAGAGAGAGACAAACTTCACTGAGGCGCAAAGTGAGGAGGAGAAAAGAAAGCAGATAAGAAACAGGTAGAGAGAGGTGGACAGAAAAAAGACCCTGAAATGTGAGAGTGAATGACAGAGACAGATAGAGAGGCAGCAATGGGGTCACAGCCACGCATTCAAGCATTGGGATCAAAATTGTTTATTGCATCCAACCCAGTGGAAATATAAGGCTGTCTTGGACAGCTTCTGTCATATTCTCTTTCAGATCCTTGTTACCAGACACCACGGCTTCATTTAGATTTATTAACTGTCACATGGACATGATATGTTTTCCAACTGTCTCTTTTTTTCACACTTGTAATAAGGCACGGTCCTACGCAGCGTTTGTGTGCACTCATTTTGGCTGTGCGCTGTGTACTGTGACTGTTTCTTCACTGTATCTGACAGCCTTTTTTCTGTTGTGTCTGCCTGCCTCTATCCATAACAGCAGGTAATACCAGAGGGGCTCCTTATATTTGTGTGGGTGCAGCACCACTCAATTAAGCTGGTTAAATACGCACAAGGATACCTCAGCCAGCCAGAGAGGCTTTGGACTTATATGTCTCCTAGCAACAGGTGTACCGATTATGGTCTGCAGCTAGCCCCAGAGGAATGGCTAAAACAGCCAGGCACAGATGAGGCCATCCAGCAATAGTACAATTCATTTCAAAAAGGTCAGGTGGCCAACAACATTGCATAGACATAGAAATATTTGGATTTCTTAGCTCATTTTTTAATTAACCTCAAAGCTGCTCAGTGTTTGTTTTTAAGTTTCCTTCTTTTTAAATGAGAAAATCCAACATTTTTTCCCAGAAACCAGTAATTACAAAGAAGAGAATGTCTGTCCCAGGCTTCCTATTTTGTTTTGCTTTACACATGAAAAAGAGGTAATTGTTCGATTGACCCAAACATCGCTGACAGATGGACCTCAACAAAGCTGCACTGTGGCTAGTAACAATATCGTTAGCAGTGAGTATAAGTCTTTGAATAGGAATACTAAGCATTCCTCACAGAATGCAGTGCAATGAATCATGTCTGTCAAAACAATTCAATGTAAACACCGTCACGCTTGTCTTCTGTTTGTCTGGCTACCGCACACAGACAGAAAAGGAGCTGACTGCTAGTCAGCCAAGGCTTTATGACACCCCCGTCTCTCTTTAGATCACTGATCAACAGCTGATCAACACTCTCATGTCTTTCTTATTAGTACTAGGAGACAAGCTGGTCACACTGCAGCGTCACGTTTTATTCCTTGAGGGAGTAAATGTACTTGCGTTGCCAGAGAACAAGTTACATAGAATTCAAAGGCATGTCTACACACACTATTGTTTTCAAAGTCACAAAATGACACATGAGTACACACAGAGTGCCAGCTCACAACATCAGGTTGTATAACATTAAACAACAAATTAATATAAACCGACTTGAGCTGTACAATAGGATCCCCTCAGTGCTTCTCATTTTCTCTGGCAGCATGTCTTAACAGCTCCTACATCCTGTGTCTGGGGCCCAAAACCACAGGTTAGAAATCACTGACCTAAAACTGCTGTTCGACTGAGCAATTAAATTCTACACAGGCTCTCTGAAATCTGGATGAGAGCCACTGGGTGAGAGGTGTGAGTAACTTAAAGCCTTAATAAACGAACATAAACTCTTACACGAAGAAAGTGGGATATTTTCTTGCAGAAAGGGTCGATTTTTTTCTTTACAGTTTAAAAAAAAGATTAACTTTTGAATGTAAAACTACAGAAATAAGATGGATCAAAACTTGGCTACACATTGCAGAGACAAAAAGCCATATTACAGGGGCCTCATAGTTTGCTGATCTGTGATCTGATCAGTGAAACACCTGGTGGGACTCCCACCTAAAGGTGATCAAGCAGCAGAAGTCAACAGCTCGAACACAAGAACATACATTGGTGCCTACATGGCAGATAGAAACATCCCTGAGTTTGTAAATAAAGCCCTAGTTTGGTACAGATTACGTTACTGTGAGACACTACTTGAAGCCGGTACTTCACCTGCTAAAAGAGAGTGGTCTAAGCTTCAATGTAGCAACCGAAGGTAACCTAACTGAGAATTATATAGCTCCATCAAATGTGAGCTTCTTGCCACTTCAAGACCAGGAACATCCCCGCAGTAAGAAGGACGGACCCACAACCCCAAGCAGCTGTGGCAGTACATGAAGTGAACTTTCCAAAAGTGAGTAAACCGGTATAAAAGAAAGTAAGCACTGCAGCTACCAGAGCACTTTCAGAGAAGGCATTCACGACAGAAGGAAACCTGATTACACACCACAGAGTTGCCCTCAAGCCACATATATAAACTTTCTTACCGTTAGTGAAATGTAAAAATGCACAGACCAGATTATATCTTTACAGTAGTTTCTGATTTTTTTTTTTATCTCCAAACAATGGCTATTGTCCATTCCTGGTCAAGTCAAAACCGTACACAAAATTTAACATCGATTTTTTAAGTTATAGTGACAAAAAATATCTGCATGCAAGAGGACACATCTACGTAATCTAATTCTTGACAGCTACTATCACCCATGACTCTACCGGACTATACCAGGCAATATGGAGTGGCATACTCTGCTGCTGAGGGCTACACCTGCTCCAACTTTTTACTGTACTATCCCAAAATACAAATGTCTAAGAAGAAAGAAGAAATCCTAGTTTGCTGACTTCAAACAGGCCAGATGAAGACATCAAATATGTCCAGAGACGCAAATGTATCCCTCCCTAACAGACACAGGCCTGATGGAAAACACAAGGCCAGAAGAATTTAGGATTAACAAACCAAGGGGAAGATAACTCCCTCTTCTTTGACATACACACTAACAGTACAATGCAAACATTTTTTGATCTTTAACACATGTAAACTAGACCCGCCCCGCAGCTCCTTCCTCAGACATTCTCTTGTTTTTCTGTTGACACAGCAGCTCAGTGGTGCATTGATCTGGGCAACAAGCGTGGCCACAAAAAGAAGTCATCACCATGTCCAGATGGCGGCTATGCCGTCATCTGGTGACATCACACCACCAGAGTCAAGCCCCGAGGAAAATAAGAGGTTCCCGCTGGGGAAAAGGAAGAAAGGCAACTGCTGGAGTATCATAGTGTTTATCAGAGGTCAAAAATATGGAACTTCGGATGTAAAGCACGATTTGAGTGTGGAGTGGAGAGTGGCGTAGAGAAGAATAGAAGAAAAATAGAATAATCATTATAGTGGCCATGAAGTTATTCAATCAAATGACACTTCTGTAATCATAACACATCTGTTTTTCTATATCTCTCACTTTATACCAATGTTTGCCATAATAACAAAGAAAAGCTCATTCTTAATGTTGCTTGCAAAAATTGTTGATGTCGATAGTATCTGAAATAGAGTTAAAATGCCCAATCTAGGTATTCAAATTCTGTGGCAGAGAGGCTGCAATCACACATCCTGGTACCTGTGCCATTCTGCCTCAAGGGAACAACTTTGTTCACACCTACATTGCACCTGGGAAACATGATATGTGCAAGCTTGTTAACACAGTGAAAACAGTGACTGAATGACTTTGAGTCTACTGACTACTGTTTATTGCTGCTCTGTATATCTGTATTTTGTTGCCTCATGTTGCATGCCAATGCCAAAATGGTGTTTGTTGCTGCTCTATTATTGCACTGATGCTTTGTTGTCTCACTTTATAGGTTTCGAAACACAAGCGCCGCAGTTGAAAATTAGCCAGCTGGCTAACGCTGGCACATTCACAGAAATGTTAACATCCCTTGACCTCATATATTAACACGTGTTCTTCTGATAACCTCAAACAATAATACAAAGCACAATGTGTGCGAGTGTGTGTTGGTTTTCAAAGTAAATGTGTTTCTATAAAAACAATCATGGCATCACAGGGTGGAGAAACGACCTTTCAATATAGTACATTTTTTGCACAGTGCATCAAAACGAGGCTAAGTAGACCAACAATAGAGGAGTGGGTGTTTAGTAAACAAAGATGGACTGTTAGACCTGCTGGACAAGTGCTGATACTGTCTATCCTCACATAGCACAAGGCAGCTGTCCATTCTGATGTTGACTGTCACTGTTTTTACTGTCTACACCAAAAAAAAAAAGCACCCAAAGGCAAGTTGTGTTAAAGTATCTTAAAATTACTGCCGAGCTTTTTCTAACTTTTCTGTAAAAGATAAGAGAGGTGAGTTACTCCGAGTTCAGTATACTACACTATAGTATACTATACTATACACCCAAATAGTCACCCCTCCCTCCCTCATAAAGCTTATTCACCCACACATTTTCTGTGCACAGAGCTCTGCAAAACCACTGCTCATAACAAGCAAATGTTTTCTGTGTGCTTCTCTCGCTTTGTCTGCTCCCTCTGACCATGATAACGCGTTCCTGTTTGTCAATGTCATCATGAAAGTTCGTTCCAGCATTTGATTTTCTTTATTCTGCATACTGCTACTGAACTCTTTCACTTTTTTTGTGCTATTGAACTACCAGCGCGGGTCTAAGCACCCAGCCAAATCATTTTATCAGAGACTTTTTATGGCAATTTATCAAGAACAGAACAAAGCAATTTGTAAACCTCGCTCATCTAAATAAAAGTACATGAGTGGGAGTAAACTTAACTTCTCTTGTGGCTTATCATCTGTTTTTGCCTCCTTGCGTTGCTATTATTGGAGCTACTTTAGATTCTAATCTTGGTCAATGGTTAGCCCAAAACAAACAAACAACCATAAAAACATCAAACTAATGACATGTAAAGATATACAAATATGAGGAAGAAATATATAATAAATATAAATATATATAGTAAAACCAGCTGCACTGACAGGTTGAAAAGATTCCAGCTAGTTTTGACATGAACTTTGAAATTGCCTTGTCTGACCTTAGATCTAAACTCTCTGCTCACTAGTGTCTGCAAGGAAACTGCTATGACCAAACAATTCCCTCTGGCGATGAGGAATGAGGGCAAGCATGGCAAGCGCTTGGTTGAAAACATTTGACAGCTAAATTATGCATCGTCACATATGGCAGGAGAGAATCTTGGTCTAACTGAGGTTGAAATGGTTAATGATTGGCCTGGAGGGAGCCTGCATGACTGAATGTATGAGGACATGGGCTGTTTCTAAAGCAACAAATGGCAGCAATTTGGGCTTACTTGTTGTTTCAGAAAAATGTATGTCCACAGCTGTTTGATTTTTAGATTTCCTTTAATTGTTTTATTTTCTGTATATTGTGTATAATTAGTGGTGATTTAATTAACATAACTTAATTCTCCTCTATCGTCCCGAGCAATAATAACACATATTGCCTGCACCAATAAAAGTAAAAATTTGGCTGCTGCCTCCAATCTATTTTACATGTTTTACCACAGATTAAATATTTATAAGATTTTCAAGAACTATATATTTACATTATTTTGCATGTGGGGTGTCACAATAGTGCATTTGGGATCAATAATACTGTACTTAAAGTCATGAAAAGACAAAACTATGGCAACAAGATCAAGATGGGTTTTTTTTAGATAAAATACTATATTCCAAAATTTGACAAAGACAATAATGTAGCTGCCACTGTAATGCTAGTAGAGTCGCTGCAAGATATACAGAGGATAGTGGACCGTACATGGCAATCCTACTGGGCTGACTGAACTGGCAGTCTGAACTCGGCCATTGTAGGGATCCATAACAATAGTCATGGTTCAGTTCAAAGGCCCTCTTTTATTCATACTCACAAAGGAAGCTAGTCACTGCGCTCTTAAAATATTAATGGCACTGAAATCTTCCGTTCTTGCTCTCCCTCTCTCTATCTTTCTCTCACTCACGACTCTCAGATAGAAAAGCAGCCATAGCTCTATGATGGCACCTAGTCTCTCTCGCAAGGTACTATCAAATGACAGACCAGCTGATTGGGCTACAGTGACATTTCTCTTGCCTTCCTGCCTGCTTGTTTGTCTTCCTGCCTCAACAGGTTGACTGACAGTCCTGCTGCAGGAGAGTATCCATGTGACAATCCACACATGCAAATATGTAAAATGAAACCCTCAATGTAATGCTCCTTCGGCTGATGTCTGAGCTATAAGACTGAACAATTATTTATTAATAGGCCAGCTTATTTCTCTTCCTTTCATGTTAGATTTCATCACTGAAGGCTGCAAGAGCTGACGTCTTGGCTATGTGGTTAACTTAACTAATGCATGGCAAGCATCATGTTAACACAGACAATAAATCAGTCCTGACCTCAGGAAAAAGGAAATTGAATCCTCAGTATGGTAAAGACATCACTGCTCATATTTTCTATTTAGTTTTCTGCTCTATAAAAGAGATTTTGGTTAGTTTTATGCATAAGATTGTTTTCACCACTAAGCTTCTGAGTATTTGGAAAATGGTCTTCCTAGTTTCAGGTTTAAGCTACAAAATGGTGGATGTTTATGACACTGCTTATGACTGAGCAGCAGCAAGGGCCCCAGCCATGTGGGAAAATGCCCAGATATGTTACCTTGACAAGTGGGTGGCCACCAGATGCTGCTTTGACCGCTCCTCGGCTGCCCTCTGTCTCATAGTGCGCTCGGTGGTGGGCTTTGGGTTGCACCTCTATCTTCAGGTCATACTGGCCAAACTGGCTTGGCAGAGGCCAATCTAGGGGAGGCAGTGAGGAGGTTCTGAGGAGAGAATGAACACACCCACACAAAGAGAAAGAGTATATTAGAGCTTTAGTATGAAACCATTATAAAAGACACTTGTATAAAATAGCTCAAATATGCATTTAAAGCATACAGTGGAAAGGTTTGTGGTTGAACATACATTTGAACAAACAGCCCTGAAGCTTAAGACTGAGAGACTCTTATCATTGGTGGAGAAAGAACATTTTAAGGGCAATAACAGTAAGAATTTCCCCCAGAAAATCTGCTTAACTACTCACACCTTCAGATTTTCCACATTTCAAATTATTCATGTTAATCTATGAGACATCACAGAGTACGGTCAAGCAAATCAACCTCTCATTCTACTTTATGGCTGATGACAACAACGACCTGTCTTAAGGCTGTCACATTCAAAAGCTGAAAAGGTGGCATTCCCCTTTCGCAGTTTGAGACAGTATAATAGGCACAAAAAGGGGGTGTAAGATGTAGTGCACTTAGGCCCACCAGACAGTGAATCACTGGAATGCCCACATGCATTAATCATGTTCTTAAACATAACACTTGTAATAGGTCATGTTAAGACTTTAAGGGTGAATCATTTTCTAAGGGGGGCTTTTCTTTGTGAGTCTTCTGTGTGGGTCAGTGAAGGGGTGGTAGGACGCAAGTGTGTCAGACAGTGAGTAAATTACTGTGTGTGTGTGTGTGTGTGTAGAGCCTGTGTGCATACTGTATGTATATGGTACATGTAGTGCAATAGTGCAACGCGGACTGGCATTGTGTGTTTTTCCTCTCAGCCTCTTTTTTTTTTTTTTTTTTCATCTGTGTAGGCCACAATCATATTTGAACAGCTGCACTCGAAAATAAAACACTCAATGGCCCTCTGCACGGGGAAAATGGGTCTCTCCATCTGAGTGCATTAGTTCAAAACATTTCGTAAACACTGGCATCAACCATTAGCATCAACCTAGTCGTAACCTTTTCCAAATGGTGTGGTATTTATTATTGTTCATTATAATTTATTTAATTTTAGACAATCCCAGAATGAACTAAATAATGATTTTGGACTAAAGTGCCACATGCCCTAATGCCCAAAATACAAAAAAATAAACCATCCAAATGAACTATACCTCATGTACCTCAACTCAATTCATCACTGTTTAAATTTGCCATTTTTATTATCATTATTTTAATACTAACTGTCATAATCATTATGTGTACGACAGCTTTAAAGGTTACCAAAAGAATTTTCCAGAACATCCACAGTTTGTAAAGTTTTCTTTAGATTAAAGGTTTATTACTGGATTACTTATTTCTCACACATTTGCGTACTCAAATCTACGTTTTTATTGTACCCTCTAATATCTGTACAGAACTACTACAATAAATACTGTATGTTTAACTTGGCAAGGTACTTGAACTGTAGTAAAAGCCACAATGTAACCCAGGTCACATTTTGATGGTGTACGCAATTAATTATTTATGATCCAAGAAGCCTACTGTAGGGCAGCACAAGCTATATGTGTGTCACCCAGGTGTTTTCTCTGGCAGCAGTTACAAAGTGCCATTGTTTTATTTTAGCACAGCAGTATACACAATCATAAATTAAACTGTGTGCCTATGGACGCATGCACACTCCCGCTGTGTGCACACATACGTGTGTCTGTATGCGTATGGCTGTGTATGTCAGGCCTGAGTCAGTGAATTGACTCTGTACTGTAGGCAGCTGCAAGTTCGTGCTGTCTCATGCGCCAAGAAGCAGACATCCTATGCTACACACTGATCTCTAACTCAAGGTTGGCTACTGTAGGCTCTTTGTGCCCCCTGTTACATGGTGGCATAAGCTTTTATTTGTCTCTATCCAAGGCGGTACAGTCTCCTAGCATGCAAACATTTTGAGTCTGAGCTGCACGATAGATCTTTGACAGTACAAATAATTTTTAAGGGAAAGTTTGTTAAGTTTTAGCCAGCATGGTTGACTCCCTTAATTCTTCCCTTTCCAAATGCCTGTCAAGTGCTGGCTACGTGCAGACCAATCTGATCAGGCTGAATTAAAGACATGTGAGTTGGGCTTTCAGTGGAGCCATTTCACTTTATAAACTGACTGGCACCAAATGCAAAGGAAAGACTGCATTTTGGAATGAAAAGGCATGTGTCTGATATTTTGTAGTTTTGAGAAGCTAAATGTAGCCTTGTGGTTACAAATATAACTGAGCTACATTCTGCAGATTCCCCAACCACATGTGACATGGCAATGTCACCTAAAAACATCTCAGGTTTTAAATTTTTACATAAACTAACTAGACGAACCGGCCTGGTTGAGCAAATTACATGTGATTATAGGCAAATGTACCGCAAATAGTTGTGATGAACAGTCAAATATCACCCTGCTTGAAAACAAGGTTTATAATGTAGGCTATGTGTGTTGAGTAACTGCAATGACAAATGTATATTCTGTTGCAATACCCGATTACTCAACAGAAAGCAGTTCTCAGTCCTTTTAAGTTTTTATTTTCAAACAAGGTTTTCACCTGACGGCAGCTCTATCTAAGATTTTACACTCTAACCTCCTAACCCTTATGTTTTCCTCCAGGCAGCCATGACATAACCACCCAGGAAGTGTGGGTTTGCATGGCTGCTACGGTAACAGGAGTAGAGGAGGACAGAGGAAATATGAGCTTTGTGACGGAGCAGAGCAGGGGTGGAGGCCTATGTCCTGACATAGCATAATCTTTCTCAAATGTCTAAGCCATGGAGTAGGGGCTCCTGGCCCAATCATATTCCTACAACCTACCTAGTCTCTAGAGTATCCATCTTCCCTCTAGCGACCTTTACATCCAATGAATTAGGTAATCTTTCACCTACACACACTGCATGAATGTGAGTCACATTTTAAGACACAAAGAAATGAGACCAGTTACACAAATAGATCTATCGATGTGCCCATAAATGCATATCAAACAGTGCAGGTTTATATTGTTTTCTTACAGTTTTATATAGAAAGCCAATTAGAGTTACTTCCTGGAAACTGGGGGATTTTTACTGGTTCCCTTATGGATTATAGGTAAACATACTGTACATATAACCTCTAACCAATAATGCCATCAGTACCTCTGCTGCTGCCAACAAGTAAGACTTCATTTCTCACCCTGAGGGTTATCCCCTTCTTTCTCTCTGTCACTCCGGCTCTTAAGGTTAAAACACTAAAAATACAGCAAATAGCCCAAAAGGCTAATATTTAATTTACTCATGTCAGTGATGTCTCTGCTTGACAACTGCATAGTGTATTTGCCACTGAGTGATACTGGCCTCTTGTTTAAATAAACCTTTAAGCAACCAACTCATATATAACTCATATCTCATTGTACACCGCTCAGGGACTAAGGCGTGGGGCTTTATCAAAGTAGGTGTCTGAACACCCTAACAATTTTTAATCCTACCCACCCTAACCCAATCCCACCCATTTCATCTGGGCCATTTGTTCAAAACACCACTAACACACACGTGCATGCATATATACGACTCAACAGCCTTCTAACGCATGGCAGACATGAGCATGATATATATATCATATGGCACCAACATTATTCTGTTACTATCCTCGCCGTAGAAAAAGGACGCAAAGATCAAATGGTGACTCACCATAGAGTAGACAATGTTACCAGAGTATTAGGTCTGTGTGAACAAGCATTTGTGTTATGTCTACGCCTGTGTCTGTGTGTGTGTGTGTATGTGTGTGTGTGGTGGCCCCCTTGCCATATGTGCCCTGTGCTGATTTACAGTGCTAGGGGCCAGTGCACACAAACAAGGCCATGTCTTCATCTGCTGCACACATTGGAGAACAGACAGCAGACTCCTCTCCCATGAGTTTCTGATTGCAGCCATCACTCTTTAATGTGGAGATTGTGCCTGTGTGTTTGCATGTGTGTCTGTGTTTGGAGTAGCTGGTGCTGTGTCCCCGTGTTTACCTCCGCACACTAATAAACTTGTATTACTCTACAGTGTAACTAAGTCAGATTTATACTGTTGATACAAAGCTCAAAGTTCCCCCGTTACTGAACATTGATCCATCAACAGGCCTATCATTCATCTAACGTGCCATTTGATACTAATTTACTGCACTGCATTTTTTACACTTCTCCACGAGATCAAAAAGAGTTCTAAATCTTTATGACAGCTTACAGCACTCACAAACATTCACCACTGAGGGCTATTGTTTAGCCTTGACCTACTAATTGCGTTTAAGATTGACAACATGTACTGTCTTGCCAAGTGGTGATTGCATTAATAATTCACAAAAATACTGATAAAGAGGCAGTTATCGCCACACCATCTTCTGGCTTTGGCTCTAAGTTAATAACATTTTAAAGTTTAAGGATGTAATACATCAAGAATCTACTCCACACTAATACTGCGGCCTGTGACGGTCACCAAGACGTTCTCAAATACAAACAGGAAGTAGAATAGAACAAATGGATTGCAAAAGACAGCTATTTCAAGCAGCTGAGAATGTCCTCACTTGACTTTTGAAAAAGATAAAAAACATTTGAATTTTCCAGATACTTCCTCTCCCACATCTCAGCAGTGTCTTCATCTGAATGAATCATTTGTTTGGGCTGTATAAGATAATAGCATGTGTGACATGGAGCTGAATTTAAAAAAGATTGTTACCGGTAAAATTCTTTTTTTTCTGCTTACTCTCAACATCAGCAAATTTACCTGAATATAGGTGTATGACCGGGCTTGGGTTTATTCCATGAGAAGTGAGAGGGCACTGAGAGGAACTGTTCCCCAGGCCCATCCTTCTTCAGGCTGTGCAGGGCCTCATCTGAAGGAGAGTCTAGATTAGGAGACATATTTCCTTGGTCATCTAGCCCCAGCTCCCCTTTCCCAGTCTGCATAGCTGTTCTGTCCTGTGAGGTCTTCCTTGTCTTGGATGGGATGTCCGCCTCAGATGGGCAGCACTGGAAGGGCGACATGCCTAAAGAGGGACTGCCAACCCAGGTGTCCTCTGTCACACTACCCCTAGGTGAAGGTCCTGGTGTGGGTGTCGGTGAGTGATGAGGGGACAACGAACCGGCGTAGCAGATGTCGGCGCTAGAGTGGCGCCTCTTCCCACAGGGTGAGGTGGGACGCGAGGAGGGCCTGGAAGGTGGCCGCGGGCTGAGCCAATTTTCATCAGTGACACTGGTGCGTGGCGAGTGGCAGGGGGACTGTCGGGGTGACAGGCTGACAGAGTGGGAGTGCTGCACAAAGGCAGGGTGGTGGTGCTGCCAGTGGGGCTGCTCCTCCAAAACTCCGCTACTGGTTTGAGGGGAGGCACAGCCTGGGGAAGTAAGCGGGGAGCCCAGGGTGAACCGGGCAGCCGCTTCATTTAGCTCTGAGTCAACATCATCATAGACGTGTGAGAATGATTCACAGGAGGAAGCATCAGAGAACCAACTCCTAGAGGAGAGGCTGCTGCATGGGCTAGGGCTGAGCGAAGAGTCCCGGTATGAATGATCCAGGGGCAAATACAGGTGGTCTCTGGACAAGGGCCTATCACCGTGGTAGTCCCCATCAGGGCCATTGGCCCTGAGATCCTCATCATTGGCATCCATCTCCTGCTGGCAGCTGGGAGAGATGGAGGTGATCTGGATACTGGGGCACTCAAAGGCCTTCGGTGCCTCCACAGGAGCAGAGGGCAGCAGTGGGGACGTACCGTACTTTGAGTCTTGTGCCTCATAGCTCGGAGGCTCAGATCCTGGTTTGTGTGACTGAAAGCGTGGGGAAGTGCTGATGACTTGTGAGTGAGACTGCATGCCATGACGAGGCAGGCCAATAGACTGGTGGTTGGTGACCATAGACTGGGGCTGGCCCACATTTAGAATGTAGAACGATGTGTTGTCATCAGGCTCCAGATCTAGGAGAAGAAAAGAAGGGACGATTAAGATACAGCAATCCAGATATATACAAAACTGTTTATGTTCTTTAGTTTGACTTTACTGAATTAATGAAGAAGTACATTAAAGAAAGTCTTATAACTCTCGTCAAGAAGTTTGAAAGGACTACAGACTACACCTTAGTTGTGTCACAGTTCCTCAAGCCACATTCCTGGAATAACTTATGAGACCTCAGAGGGTAGGACACATCTGAGGTTGTGTTTTAGAGAACAGAGAAGTGGTTTGGACTCTCCTTTTTAACTGTCTAATGCTTTCAGAAGGGACAAGATAAAATGATGTAATGCGTCATTACTCTGAGTCAAACTGCTGATGCTGCATTCCTCCAACTAGTAATGTATTCAGCCTACTGTAGCCTTGTGCTACACCGAGACTAGGCTTGAACATCTGGTTGCCAAAATTCTATAAAATTACATGGTCACAGATCCATTTGCGGTTGCGCCCTGAGTTTGCGTTTGAGGCCAGTTTCAGGAAATTAGAGGCCAGAGTGTTGCTGGGTAACAGGCATTGTTCCAAGAGGGATAACCAATGAACAGCACTACTCAGGAAACAAATTCACACAACGGTGCGTGCTGTCGGCTGTCATCACAGCTAGTGCCGGCAGGCTATTTATACCAAAGGTCATCCGGCACAGGCAGTAAGTACACACACAAACACCCGCACACAAACAAATAGACAAGAGCCCATTGTCCGCAATGGCACTACTCTGTTAGAGGTTATTGATAAACTTCACTGGATATGCTCTGATGCTCCCATTGGGAGTAACCACTCATTCCCAATGTTTCACATGAGAAAAGTTAATTTCACATGCAGATACATTTTCATATTAGAATTGAGAATTTGTCCAAAAGCATCTGAATTTTATTCTCATGCTGATTTTCACAAATTGTGTCATGCATTAAGTATAAGTTTACTTTACTTTTGAACAGTAGTAGGACAGTAATACTAATCTAAACATAACTGAACTTTACACAAAACACGCCTTGTTATTATAAATAGTATCTAACATACAAGTAAAATAATGCATCATGTAACATCAGTCTCCCTGTCAAAGTCCTATTTTTGGCTTTTTAAGCTATGATGCATACAACTTCTGTGTTACTGTGAAAGGAAGAGGAAAAAAATGATTAATACCCTTTAGAAAATTGCAAAATGACCAGGGCTAAGCCAATGAGCATTCATAAAACATCTAGCTTAGCTAAAACCATAGTGCGGCATAATCTTGTGAAATTATTACACAACAGCCTACCTGCCTAAAAATAAGTTGGTTACCTTTAAAACTCAATAAATATATAACTTAACTTTTATCAAGCACAGGCAGCAGGTTAAGGTTAAGTTCTCATATCGTTTCCTGACTTTAACAGACCAGTAAATATGACAGCTTTGTCAAATTAGACATTAAGAATAGTCTCAAAGAAGTTTGTAAATAGAAAGGTTTTTGGTTTCTGTCCTCCCATCCGCTCTATCCAACAACAGCAATGGAGGCAGGAGCAGCAAGCTCTTTATTTATAGCTGCTCGGTTTCGCACTGGCCCTGCCTGCTTGTCACAAGACCCAGCAGTGGATCCTCTGACGACAGCATCTGAGTGACTGACAGGGAGCAAGAGAAGGACAACACAGTTGAGAGGAAGAGAAAGAGGCTGTGAGGAAAAGAAAAGAAAAAAAACTCTGTATCGTCTCACTCAATGATAGTCTGAATTGGGAAATAACAAAAGAAAGAACAGAGGAAGAAAAAAAAATTGAGAGGAGCATACCAAACCACAGCCAAAGCATTCTCCCTTTCCCATCAACTACACTGCACTGTGCATGATACCATGCTCACAGGAAACAGAAACAACGCCTATAGTTTTATAGTGACACAGGTTTTTTCCATTGTGGTTTTTGTTGTTTTAATCTCAGTTGCAAAATGTTCCCTATCTGCCATAATGATGACAGAGCAAATCCATCCCCAGAGTGCCCTTCATTCTTCCTCTATAAACTAATAAAAAAAAAGGAAAAGAAAATCAAAACAATTTTCTCCAGGGTCCCCTGGCATTTCACTGGGTAAAGCGCATACCATGTGTAAAGGCTAGGTCCTTGCTGCAGCGGCTTGGGTAAAAGTATGACCCCAGGTCTTTTGCATTGTGTCATCCTCTCTGTCTCCTCTTTCCCTTTCTGTCAACAAAGCATGACCCCCCTTCGAAATGAAAAGAAAACAAACAAACATTGTCTCCAAAGAAGGAGAATGATTCACACACATTGTATTAATTATTCCTTCTAAGAGCTTGTAATTATACTAGACTAATTTAGAGAGGCATTATAAAAGAGGTGAGGGTGGGGTGAGGTGAGAACACAAAACATAAACATCCATAAGCATCACACTAGAGATCAAGCATTATGCTAGAACAAGGCCTTATGCTAGATATACTCGAGTCCATAGTCCATAGATATAGTCCACTTCAGCCCATGCATGTTCACATGTTGTCCTCACTGAGATGCTTTTCTAAATGGATGAGACGGGCAAACCATCAATTTGCCACAGGATTAATTAGCACGGTTCACTAAAAAAAAAAAAGATTGAAAGATGAGAGAGGAAGGGAGATGAGCGATGGGAGATGGTAACCCCACACTATCCAGTGGAAGACAGATATCAAGGAAAACATTAAGACAGAGGCACAAGAAAGTGTTGATGCAATACTACCAGCAGGAATCGGGGTTAAGAGTAAAATATATATACAGTATGTCAGTTCTATATTTGTCACAAATGTGTCATATATATTGAGGAAATGGATGCAGTGAGGACATTGGTGTATAGATATATGGAAATAAAAAGTCAGAGGATGTCACTGAAATGGCATTTTATTGATAAGAATTGGGGATTATGGGGAGATCGGGGGTAGATGTGGTAGCAAAAGCACAAGTCAACATCAGCTACAGAGCCAGCAACAGCATATGGCAGGTAGGACCTGCAGAGATTGATGAGGAGTTTACAGGTTAAATAATTGAATGTATTAATGTACCAAGCAGAGAAATGTGCTACATATACTTTTTTGCCCCCATTTATTATTCTTGTTCTACTTCTTCCCGATGTTCACTTAGTAGGAATTCACATGAAACTTAATTTATCAGTTTCATCATGTTTCAGATAATTCAGGGCAGGGCAGGAAAGTCCCAGGTGCTGATTGAGTAATGAGCTGCTGCCTTAGTAAATTAAGTGCTAATTACACACAAATTGCAGGCACAAATTGATGAAAGTTGCAGTGAAATATGCCCTGCGCTTTAATGTGTAAATCATGCACTGTGTTTTATACTATATTTATCTTTTTCTGTGACTTAGTTGATGCATTTTGTTGTGAAACAACAGGCAAGTATATTTATTACAATTCAATATGACAAAAACAAACATCGCCTTCAAAATAAAAGATTAAAAAAAAAAGGAATGTACACTTCCTCCACAAGTTATGGTATACCAAATAAATATGCTTCGGCATATATTTAAACTTCAAGCGGAGCCTCAAGTCTAGCAAAGCACCTCATGCCGACAAAAGCTTACAAGTCTTACAACTTATACACTACTTATCAGCCAGTGGTCTTTTTAGAACCTCTTACTGTATGAAGGAAAAACTAAACAAGAAAAGCTTCAATTGCTGGATCAGGTAAGCTGTCAACTGTAAAAAGCAGCAGTTAGTCAACACGAATGTAGGCAGGTTGACCCATGGCCATTGATAGTTCATTTCTGACACTGTGCTTTGAACTTTCTAGCCCGTAGTCACATAACAATCTGTTTATTATTATGCAAAGCTACTGTTTTTCTGCTATGTTTTTAAAAAAAAAAGAGTGTAATAGCAAGATAATTTGCATAAATATATAAAAATGTACATCTTGAAAACATATTATGCTGTGGGAGTCTTAGACTTGTATTAGATTCTATGTTGGCCTGGTGACAGTAATGAGACGCTAACTTCTCTCTGGACTGTCTCTTTCTCAGTCTCCTCAGATAACAGATTAGAAATCCCTCTGCTGAGTTCTCCTACAGTGTCAGTGGTATAACATTCATTCACCATACTGAGTTCAAATGATTAGCTATTATTAACTAGGATTATATTATAGTTATATATGTTCATGTTTTATTTGCCATGTTATTTATATTCTGTTTTTCTCTTTGGCCCCATGCTAATTTGGCGAGGGTCAAAAATAACAGGAAAAGATGAGATGCCACAAAAAAAATCCATCTACATTTCTGCTTTTGCAAAGTTTTACAAATCATAACAGATGAAGAGAGGTAAGTGGTGTTGCACAGATCAGGGTCAGACAGGGGATGACCATGTTACCTGGCCCACAGCCCTCTCCTTGCCCTGAGATAAGATTAGCCTGCTACCTAAAACCCAGTGTGAGGAAAGGGGTGGGTGGTGGGAAACCCCCCCCAGTCAGAGCCAAACATCAGTCACCTTAGGACAAGAGGTCAGAGGAGAGGAGAGGAGAGGAGAGGAGAGGAGAGGAGCAAATGTTGGTACTGTTGTTATATCAATGGCCTTGGTTGCAAAGCCCCTGCGCTGTTCCTGAAAGCTCACTGCCAGTGCGCCACACGCTCCTCAAGTGTCCATACATCAGACAGCCAATCCGGTTAAATAAAGATCTCTAAGAGGCTTTGCTGTACCTAAGCTAATAATAGCTCCGCCTCACTGGGAGATGTTTGGGAGGCGCTGATTGTTGGATGTTTGTGACACGCCACAAAGACTGTTGTGTTCTCACGGTAACCACAGGGAACGGCCTGACCCACTGGTGATGGTGGCATCCACTTTGGCTCCTTGACACAAAGCTCAACAGGCCTCTGGCTGACCGTCACACAGCGCCTGGGGATTCTCGCATTGGGGGATAATCCGTAGAGACTTTGTTCCTCCCTCCGCCTACTCTCACTGCTCACAAAGTGTGTCAGGGTCCTATGACGGGCAGTGACACACAGGCCCACATTCTGAGAAAGCCCAGTTTACTACTGAGGCAGAGAAGGATTTGTCTCTCCCAGAGAAGATGACAAGACAAGCTCATTGCTGCCGCAGGTTCCTGCTGGTGCGCCCACGGTCTTTCTGTCTACCTCTCTTTGTGTGTATGTGTGCATGTGTATGGGTATAAGGGTGTGGGTGGTGTATGAATGTCTGTATGTTCTTTTGTGCCTGTGGTTGTGCCTTTGTGCCTTCCTGTGTTTCTGCACATACTGTATAGATGCATATGTGAGTGTACCTTTGAGTGTGTGTATGTGCGTACACCCAAACACATATTACTGTCTTAGGTTACCCTCTAGACCCAACACCATGTGGCGCTTGAGCTAGAAGGTAACCTTAGCCAGAGTTCCCTTTGTGGTGGGCAAGCAGATTGATTAGAATAGGCTCTACTTACATCCCCTGTACAGAAGGCTTTGTGTTTAGGCCAGGCTCCTCTTTCAACTCTTCTCAAGAGCTGCTGACCATCAGACCAGAGCAAAAGTGTGCCAACACGCCATGTCCAAAGGGACTCATGGGATAAATGACATATATCTCAGATAAATAATCAATGTAATCAATCACATGTTTAAAAAGAGTAAATGTGATATTTTTATTGCTCACTGCCTATTAAACATGTTATGCTGTTTGTTTAATCTGTCAGTTGTCCTTCTGACAGAAGATAAACTTTTACTCAATGTATCCATCCACTTGGACTTGTTCTTGTGCTTAGGTTAGGATACAAAACCAATTCCTCCACTCATGGTAGCTGCCAATATATAATGAATTACACTATGTGAACTCATTTATGTATGGTAACAATAGGGTAGGGATTGCTGTGTATGATTAATGCATTTAATAATTAACAATATTAGTTCACATTTCAGTTTTTAAAAAAATCTTTTTAAAGTGCAAGATGTCTTAAAAAACCTTTTTAAACAATTAAACCTTTTATTTACCATTTGGGTTGCTATACTGAAGATATCTGCAGTGATTCCCAGCAGAGCTCACAAAGGCAAATTTAATTCCTTGTCCCTGGGTTTTCCAAGAACTCTGCGGCTGGCTGGTTGCCTACATTTCTAAACACAGAGCCTGTGACGCACGTGCACACACGTATTGTAAGAGTTGGCCTACACCTGTGGCTCTAAACCTTACTGACTGGGTTTGTGCCAAACCTACTGGTGATCCCTGTGGTTGGGTCTGTGTACATATAAAATTCAGTGAGAGTGTGCGAGAGAGAACTACAAATGCCTAAAACAGGGCAGGCTGGGTCTATAAAAGGTTATGAGGTACATATACAGTAGAGTCTTGAGGTGTTTGTCTCAGGTTAATCTGGCATCTGCAAGGTCGTGTTATTGTCTTATCCTGTAATGTTATGTTAGGGTAACATCAAAAAGCTTTCCTCTGCCGTCACAGCAGACTCACCAGCCAGCAGAGGCTTAACAATGGCAGTCTAAGCCAACGTTAACATATGCCGGCAGCTAAATTAAGCTCCTAATTAACAATCTCATGCCGAGATAACATTATGGGATAAACATAGAGTGCCAAGTAGCCACCTGAACTAAATACCCACCAACGCACAAAGATCCCTTTCAAACACAATACTAATTGCCTTTAGGGTACATTAATCTGGTACTCTAAAAAAGATCTTAGGTAATGTTAATACTGATATTTTAATCATAGTAATAGGAAGATTTATTTAAATTGCATTTATAGAGGTGTTTTACACACAGTACAAATGAACATGGAGAAACAGGGGTGGTAAAAGCTGCATATTGTAGCTCCTCTGTTTCCTCTGTCAGCGTCTACACAAGATGCATTCATGCACAGTATTATTATATAGGTCATCTGTGTTTTGGCAGCTCTCAGAGCCAAATACATAATCACTCTAATTACATGTGTAAAAACAGAAGAAAATGATGACTGAAAAATGCAGCCAAAAAACTTCCTGTAAGGGCAAACCTTTAGTAGAAAGCGAATTCATCTAGAAACAGGACTAGTAATCCAAACAGGATCGCTGAATTGAAATTATTGTACTGGAGAAAATTCCCAAACCTACATCACTTAATATCAGACGACACCAGATAACGCAGGACAGGTCGGTCACAGAGGGTTTTCTCTGGGCGTACAGCTAAATGTCAATAGAAATTAAACTCATTGATGTGTCTTTGAATTACATTCCCCACAACGAGCACATCAATAAAAACAGAAACAAACCCAAGGTAGACCCCTGGGGGACCTCACCAAAAACTGGTAAACTCGGGCAGTGGTTCTCAACCTGGAAGTAGTGAGCTCATGTCCAGAGGTCACCAAATGGCCTTAGAGAATAAAATAAAATAAAAATGTAAAAACATATTGTGACAAAGGGCGTGGATGGAGAGACAGGAAGCCAGTCTCAACAATGTCAACCTTTCAATGACAATCATCACAAAGGACAAAAACACGTTATACTCTATAATCTATGCTAGACTATATATTCTGTTTTTATACATATTAACAAGCCAAGTTATGTCAGGTAGGGGTGGGCGATCTGGCCAAAAAGTAGTATCACAATCTATTTAATTGCAATCACAATCCACAATCTCAACTATCTAAATCTATCTTGTTGTATTTGCATATTTTACTGGTGTGCATTTACTGGATCTGAGTGTGTTTACGTGCACCAAAGAAAACTTTCTTAATTGGATTTCTACAATTCTTCATGCATTTGCATGACAAAGCCCAGGACAAGGATTATTGTAGATCTTGTAGATGTACAGTATCCAAAATAACATAAGTTGCAGCACAACTAGAACTGCGTCAAGTAATCTATACAAGTCAGTTTCCAGAGTTGAACACCAGGCTATTTCTGAAATCTAGGCACGTACATAAATTAAGGAAAAACAAAAGAGCCTGTCCTCTTAGCCACAGTATCATATACCACAACTGTGTTTTAAGTATGCCAGTCTTAGTTCAAGTCCAGTTGCATGCAAGTTTGAGTGACCACGTGCAATTTCCCTCCTTAATTTGGCTTCTCCCACTAACCTGGTTTCTTGTGTACATGTAAACACAAAACTTGTCAGATGGTTCGTATTGGTTTTCAGTGGCTACAGTGCATTAGAAGATTGGCCTCCAAGGTGAACAC
Source organism: Argyrosomus regius (assembly GCA_946959425.1). Lineage (NCBI taxonomy): Eukaryota > Metazoa > Chordata > Actinopteri > Sciaenidae > Argyrosomus > Argyrosomus regius. Next base: position 15,894,253 of record OX336882.1, read on the forward strand.
AAGCCGCCTGATGGCCTGCAATAACCCAGAGCAGATAACATCAGAGGCTACTGCTAGCAGGGGTGACATTTAAACAATCTGTCAGGGCTGACTGTGCATGTGCCTGAAAAAAATCACCCGGGGAGAGAGAGAGAGGGAGGGAGAGAAGGAGAGAAGGAGGGACAGACAGGCAAACAGAGCTTTTGTGTGCCTATGTGTGAGAGAAAGCGAGAGAGAGACAGTCAGTGAGAGAGAAACACAGAGCGCAGAGTTGACATTTACACACTATGAGTCCTGGAGAGCGTAGTGAGGCTACAGTATATACATACCACTGATAAATGCACAAGTGTGTCAACCAATATCCTCCAAACAAGTTCATAACAGATCATATAGATGCTGCTGAAATATCCAGGCATCAACAAAGTAATGCTAGATATAAAAATAGGTAAAAATAAGAGTATATACAGATTCTTAATCTCCACATCAATAACAACCAACCCACCCTCCTGTCTGTGACTCATCTTCACACAGATTAATTAAACAAATGTACCAGCAGAACCACTTCCCATCCTCTGTGTTGCTTGTGCAGTAGTGTTATGAGGATATGGCAAGGTGATAAAAAGAAATGCAGTGTCCTCAAGTAAAGGGCCCATCTGCTCTGCTTGGTGGAGAGCCTCATAACAGCCCTGTTACTTTTTATCAGGCTTGTAATCATTCCAATGTAAAACATTAGAAAAAAAACAGGAAATAATCAAGGAAAATCAGGAAAACGGCAATTTCCCCTCCAAAAGCATAAATGAAAGGGGTTTGTCTAGAAAAACACTACGCCTAAAGTACAAAAAAACCCTTCCTGTATGTCTTTTTCACAGCTCTACAAGTTCATACATGTTTAACAAGATGACTAGCATTTACCACAGAGAACCAATTCATGGTTTACACCTTTGAGCGTGATGTGCATAACGTGATCAGCAGTTCATATTGTTAAAACCTCTATGCACAATTGGTGCGTAATGTCCTTTTCGCCCAGCTGTCAAAGTCCACATGGTCCACATTCCAACTGTGACCCATGTAGTAGGGTCCACTCAAACACATGGGCCCCTGATGGAATGTGTACCATCACCCTCTTGAAAATCGTACTTATTTATCCAATCTAAAACCTCCCTATCATTGTTCATCGTCAGTAAAAGGAAGCACAACGACCACTGTTTCTTGATAACTCATTTTGGAATATGTCACACATAACGGGAGTGGGACAAGAAAAACTGCATGGGGTAGAGGTGCCAATACCGAGCATTAGCCTGACTGAAATATGGCTTTGAGGGGTAGCCTAAAATAAAATGCGATTCAAACCACCCTAATCCCTGTGTAGCAAGCCGTGCCTCATAGTAAAAGGGGACCAAAGAGAGAAAGAAAAAAAATGAAACTAGATGCAGGAGTTCAACAGCTTTCTCTCTGGTGTAATGCAGCCTCTGACATGTTGATACAGCGCAGCCAGCGGTAGCTTCAGTTACACTAAATTTAAACTAGACAGATGCCACACATAGTTACTCATGCCTCACCCCAGGAAACAAACGTCTCATTCATCACACTGGGTGTTGGGACCCCTTCAGTTCAGTGGGGTTAGGGGGCACCCACATGGTGATCTAGTCCCACATGTGGACCTCATGCATGACCGTCTGACATTTGACCTCGCTGTCTTTTACATTTTCATTGAAATATTGGGACCTGCAGGTCCATAAACTCTCCATCTGAAACAATAAGACGTGCAAAGTTTAGGACAATTGGTTGTCTGACTATGAAACACTCCACTGTCCTTGTTCTACCTTGAAAAATGATCCAAGCTTTGTTTATTCCTCTCTTCTTTTATGTGTTTTTTCATTTTTGTACATAATATTTCACAACCTTATAATTAAAGTGATACTATATTTGGAAAAAAATATAAAACAAAAAATTCCCAAGCTAACCGCACATTAGCAAAGAGTCAAGTGTTGTGTATACAACATAACAATATTAACAAGAATGTTATGTTGCTCATATTTTAACCTAAAAATGTCTATACATGCTATATATGAAAAAAAGGTTTTCTATTGTTATGTTAGGGAATGTTTTATAATATTTCTGACATACTTCAGGACAGTTTGAATTCAAATGACAGCTGTTTGTCTGAGTGGTGGCTCCCACCCCTCAAAAATAAAAGTCTAGACTATACACAAGACACACCTGGCTATAGTTGGGAGTGCCGACACACTCACCTGGTGATGTAGCGCACAGCATTCTTCCACTCCTCTCCCCGTTAAGATTGCAAAGCGCTTGAGCTGTAAAAAGTTGAAAGCTCCAGACGTGCTGGGACGAGAGGGGTTCTCCTGCACTAAGTACAAACGAGTCACTAGAACCTGCCGCCTGCTGCCCTCTGCCACTCTCTTTGGGAGCTCAAAATAGTCCACCATGAGAGCGATGTAATTTCAGTCTTTCAGTCTTTCCCACGACTGAGAGGATCGTGGTCTTGGTTCACAGAGGCAGAGCAATGACAACAACATAGACAAGGGCGAAATTACTTTCTCCACTAGCTGCTTTCAGTTTAATAATTTCACTATGATAATGTGCTTTGACATATTCTCATATCTAAGCATGACAAAGACAGTCCTACAGATACAAGAAATGTCACAGCGCATTAACAGAAAAAAAAAATCCAACCTGACTAGTCACTAAGTGGTTGTGGTGACTGCTGGCATCTGGAGATTTCATTAGCCCAGATCAAGCTCTCTTATGTCACTGGTGGTCTCTTTCACATCCTGAGAAAGCAGTAAGAAAGGAAAGAAGCCTCAGTCGTCCTGGTGGCAGGTCTATATCACTCTGCTGGTACGGCGGCAACCAAGAAACCACAATTCTTCTTTCAATTTGTGAGATAAGCAAAAACAAGACACAAATAATGCTGTGATATATGCCAAAGGAGAAAAAGAAAGGTCTAGAAAAGGAGAGCGAGCGGACAAAACTCCTCTTCATGTTCCCCTTACCAGCAGCTAGAGAGCGGTATGCCCCCCTCTCCTTTCATTCCACCCTGCCATCTGAACCCCACATGGCATGTCTGGGCAGAGAGCCAGACACCTCAGCTATGGATCTACAACTCTACCACCCATAAAGGGCACTTCAGCCCCCCTGCCTCATACCACCTCTAATGCCCAATGAGGCCAGTGCTCGTGACCTGCATAACCCTAACTCACCAATACCTATTTCTACCACTCACACAGCCACTTAACAATAGACAGTCTATCACAAATGGGGTAAGTGGTACTTAAGCCCAAATACACGTTGTAACATTCTGTAAGATGGATTTTTCTATTTTCATTTATGAAATTAGATTTAAAAACTGTGAAGGAGAAATATGTTCTATAATTAGTATGTACAATCAAGCCTAACTCGTTTGATACTATAGATGAAAGCATGTTAGAGGCCACTGTCTGAAAAACCATCACATGCTGTTTACTATGGACACATTCAGTGCAGTTTGTTTCACAATGACAGTTAGCTGTGAGCTACAAAGAGAAAACGTCTGGACCGATGCCTGTTATACATGAAGTTACTCAAAACATGAGTTATATACCTCTTTACACATGGTTTTCCCTGCCTATGTAAATCTACGGCAGGCCACTTCACCTTTTTTTACTACAAATTACAAAAAGCAAAAACACTGAACTCAGCCAGCATGAGTGCTGCAGAAAACAAGCAAAACAAGATTAAGCAATGCCGACATGCTATTAATGAAAACATATGCCACCATATGCCACTACTTTACATAATAAAAATATTTTAGCAGAGATCATTTTCTATGGATTTTATTGTCAGTTCATGACATAGGGTTATTGTCTTGTTCTGTTGTACTAACAGAACAAATGACAAAGATATTCCACATTTACTTAAATAATTATCTCACTTATTATCAGAAGTGACAATCACAATTGTTGAAGTTTTCATTTAATAATTGTGACATTGAATTTGGGTCAATAGAAATTTGTTCCTGGTGCACAAAACAATGAAAAAGCACATTTTAAGTCACCAGCATGGTTTAAACCATTTTCACTAGAATTATTTTCTACTAAAGGAATGGTCTCTCTAAAAACTTTAGACAGTTATGTCCTATTGTCCTTTTTGTAATTCCTTAGCTGACCAAAAAGTAATGGATTCTGTCAATGAGTTGAACTGAGCTGATGATTTAGAGGTGGCATGAATGAAAACAAAGTCAATGAAGACACAATAATGGAGATGTACATAAGCAGCTTTGCTCTAAGGAACTCGAATTAGACGGCACATGCAAAATAAGAGAGACTGGAGTTTGTAAGTTTGAATCAGTTTACAGATTACAGATACGTTGTTTTTCCCAGGAGGGCAAAGTCATGACCTATCCTACTCTGACTGTGATTGGCTTACAATAATATTCCAATTAAGGCAACAAGTAGTAGCCAAGTCTTAGATCTTTTACTTCATGTCATGACAAATGGGAAGAAAAACAGAAATGTAAAAAAGTGTAGTTGGGAAACATTCCCTGTTTGTGGCCAAAAGACTGAAAAATCAGCCGAAATGTTGTTTACTTGACTTTTCCACTGTCTGATGTGTATGATCATCTTTGTGCCACAAAATACTGAATCCCCCCAGTACTGAGTCATAGTTACTGACTAAAGCTTAGCGTGGGTTAAATAGGTTTCGGCAAAGGTCAGGTTTTAGTAATCAAAATCGAACATTTTAACCATTTTTAACTAAATGTTGCATTTGTTTTAAGTGAGTCTTACAGCAGTTTTCGGGAAATGTCTTGCACAGTCGGCACATAGTATCAAACAATGCCTTTACCCATGCTGTTACAAACATTAGAAAAGAGTAATGGGTCAAAAGCGCTGAGAAGTGGCTATAAAAAAGATGCTAATAGGCAGCAACTCCTGTCAACAGTGAATACCTTTATCTGAACCGCACACTTGATATCCAGTTTTAACAGTGTAGTAGGGGTGTCACAATTCTCCAAATTCATGATTTGATTTGACTTTTTATTTTTATTTTTCAGCATTGACAGCTATGCCATTGTTATACTATCAACACCTGCCATTTACATTTTTACATTTATCTTTAAAAAGATAAGTTACATGGTATCAATTGTGATACCGTTGTTGTTACCGCCATATTTTTAGGGGAATGCACCACACTAAGGTCACACTAAATTATGTAAAATGTAATAACAATAATTTATTTGACTTGAGATATAATAATTTAGGTCAAAGCCACCAGCCGACCTTTAAGAAGGGTGGCCTTCTGGGTAACCTGGACCCTAATATGTGACTTACTATACACTAGCAGGTTTGTTTTGAGTTGAGTCTCCTGGTGCCAGCATGATGTCATGGTCACAAAAACGTGCATGCTATAAGGGGTAATTAAGTCACTCAGTCAGTCGTAACATAGCTAGATAAGCACAATAGTTACTGAAAGGCTTTGTTGTGTTCACTGTCAAAGAAGAGAAATAAAAAATCTCTGTTCGTGCAACATTACTACAGTGTCCTTCCGCATTTTTTTTTTTTTAAGATATTTTTTTGGCCTTTTTGATAGAGACAGCTGAAGAGTGACAGGAATGTGGAGAGAGAGAGAGAGATGGGGTATGACATGCGGGAAAGAGCCACAGGTTGGATTCGAACCCTGGGCCGCAGCGGCAAGGACTGAGCCTTTGTACATGGGGCGGATGCTCTACCGACTGAGCGAAACGACACCCCTCCTTCCACATTTTCTACAGCAGAGTTGTGTGCGTACCGGCGGAAACTAACTAGTCATGGTGTCAAGGAAAGTGCAGCTGCAGGCTACACGTAAGCTCTTGCTATTGCTGATCTTGCTTTTGATTTCAATGATCAAAACTGAAATCTCATATTCGATCAATTTCCAATTTAGAATTCATATCATGACACACCTATAATAAACTGCAAACTAGGGTTGAAACAGTGAGCAGTTCCACGATAAATACGTAAAATTCCAAATAGTTAGTATTATCATTTAAATTTTTAATTATCATAAAAACAGTGTTTGATTACTGTGCTTTGAAAAATTTACGTTAAATATTGTCCAGCATTAACCAAAGTTAACAGTCACAGGTGTAGCATGCAGCTTTTTGTTGGTGTGAGGTAGTGACAGTGCTCTGGAGATCTTTCAGCCTTCTGAGAGGACTAAGTCTGATACATTTTTAACTGTGCTGAGGGAAACTTTATCGAAGACGCTCACGCTGAGAAAAGGGACAACACTTCAAATCTTATCGTCATCAGCATGACCACCACCCACTACTTTATAAACGCATGATAAGTTAACTTTTAGCTCAATGCGTGACATGGGGACGTGGGAATAGGTAAAACATCATGGTTTGTCTGTCTAACTTGCTAATAGATTGTTATCAATATAAACTGAAGCTTTCAGTATTATCTACGCTTATAAAAATACTACATGTTGTTCTGCTCCTGTATGCACACAACAACACGTTGCATAGTCTAGTCACCCAACCTACATATTTTGTTCATTTAAAATGATCAATCATTACAACCTGCTGTCATTGAATTGGATGTAAACGTCTTTCAAGAGAAAAAACACAATAGACTCCTATAAAGACCTGTTTTTATGTCAATAGTTGGGCTCATTTCAATGACTATCAGTGTCCTTAAGACTCATTTGTACTTATGTAAATCATGCATGGGATCATTGCATATACTCAAATGCAGCAGAAGATAGATCGCGTGTGTGAGAGAGTTAGTAAAATAATAATAATAATGTAACAATAAGACCAATAATAATAAAATGAATAATATATTTGCTATTCCCTTGTTTACAGAGTGGGCGTGCAGCAAATAAACAGAAAATGCATAGTGCTTTATTATTAATCTTTTTATTTTGAGGTACTTTTTAAACAATTTCAGCACATTTTAACAATACTGTGATAACCATGAAAATTTTCATCACTACATGACATTTTTATACTGTTTCATTTCTACTCGAGTTCAACACGTTTGAAATTTTTTTTTTTTGTGGCCTTTTTCAAGCTTTATTGTATAGATGCAGCTGAAGAGTGACATGAATGTGGGAAAGAGATAGGGGGAATGACATGCAGCAAAGGGCTGCGGGTCGGATTCGAAACTTCGCCTTTGTACATGGGCCGGCTGGCTGCTCTACCAACTGAGCTAAACAACGCCCCGGGATACTTTTATTCTTATTTGAATTTGTTTCTTATTTCTTTATCATTAACATATTTCTAAAAAAATATTTCAGATAAAGAGCCCTTTTTGATTATCAAAAAATAGTGAGAAGATATAAGCGGAACATTTTATGATTGAAAATCACAAATCTGGCAGCATTGTTTCAAAGTGTCTTACATTTATCTATGTATTTTCTTTACTTTCGTTACTTTTTGGCCAACAAATATGGAGCAACCATCTATCTAAAATTGGCCAATAATTTTGGCTTACCAATTTATGTGTCAGCTCAACTGCCAACCCACAATACTTCAGTAGCTGCCACATACACACATACACTAAAGCCTTACAGTATGTATCCAATTTTATCTGAGCTGAAAAACCTGAATTCTTTGGCAACCGTTTTGTTCATTCAAGTTTTGGCTTTAGCAGTGTTAGCCAAGTGAACTGTTTGGTTTGGAAGAAGCTTTTTAATAATCAGTTTTACTCAAGCTGCCCGTTTTGTCAATGAATAAAGGTGTTTGTCCTTGATCCTAAAGCTACTCTTTGTCTTTTCCCAGATTTATTTCAATGAATTTTGAATGACCTATCTCACTTTCTTTTTAAGCTGATTCACAGAGTCTTCTATTCAGCTGGAACTGTACATAATCGGGGGAAAACCCTTACAGTATGCGTGCCCAATGCCTCTGAATAGAACAGTGGAATATTTCACCTCACATCACAAGAGGTGACTGTTTCCTGAGCAACAAGAAAACACTCAGAGAGAGAGCAAGAGAATTAAGAGATAGACACCCAACAAACAGACAAAGGAGAGCAAGACAAAAAGACTGAGAGTCTGAGAGGCGGGGCTTTATACTGTACCACACTATTACGCAGATTTTTAATCATGTTCACATATGCGAGCAGAAACGCTGAAAGACAGCAGGGTAACTGACAGCTGAGTGTACAGGAAGCCAACATTCAGTAGTCACCTCCACTGAAGCAAAGATGTAGAGGAGATTTGTCATAACCATGAGCAACCGGTTCCATATAGCAAACTTTTAGAAAGTTAATTATCGGAACATATTGTAACTTTTGGTGCAGCTGCTAGAAGAGATGTAGAAAACATGCCACTGTTGTTTTATTTTTATTTTTTGGACAACTCTTTGATTAAAAATCTGTAGAATGGTTAAATAGATGTTAATATGGTATCAATTACAGCCCGGTTCAAGCAACATTCAACAAGAAGAAGCTCAGTGAAGTAAAAATCAGTCAGATATTCACAGTAGAGGTTCCAGGTTGTTGGAAGAAGAAGAACAAGCCCTGACTTGATCTTTGCCTTCAGAGAAGGAGACAAACTCAGGAGTGTGCAACTCCCTGTTACTCTGGCTGTGTGATGCCGTATTACACTCCAGTTATTAATTTGGACAGGTGCCCCCCTTTTGGGCCAAGTCATACAGTCCGGACCAGATTAAAACCACTTGCACAGTGGTGCTTTTATTCCTATGCTTATTCCAGCCGCAGTTTTTCCCCTCGTCCCATCTCCAAATCAAACTTCTTTTTTTAAATCGAAGGAAAAATTGATTTAAGATTGCATAAGCCAAACCTTCATGGAGTCATTACTTTGCCAGAGCTCCATGAAAAGGACACATCCGGAGAATTCACAAGTTCCAGTGGTCTAGGCCCAAAGATAGAAACAAATGAAGAAACTGAACTTAACGTGGATACAAAGAAGGCCAATGCAAATGCCATTCATTAATACATGTGTGGGTACAGTCAACCTGTCACAGCTATATTAACAAGTTTTAACTGAATAAATACCACAAATGCAACAAATTAAATGATCCATGGCCACTTCGATTGTTTGTCATTTCACTAGAACACAATCTAGCCTAATCTAGCCGCAGGCATCTGCACACCTGTTTCATTACATGTCAAAGGAATGGATACTAATTACCTCTAGTTAACATAGCAAACATGTAACTGACTCGTTGCTTCAAGTTTCAACAAGTAAATAGGATAAAATCTGCTCCTGTCAATCATAATAGATAAACTCAACCATTCACCTGTGAAACAAGTTAATTTATCCACATATCATGTATGAGTAGTAGCAATAAGTAATAATACTAATGTTGATTTCAGGCCTGACACCTGTAACATACTTTTAAGCATTTTTCATAGATATATATCCATTAACTGGCCAATATAATGCCCATTCTTTCAAGCAATAATTTAAAGTTATTTTAACAGGATGTGACCAATAATACAGGTAGTGTCCTGTTTATTTTCTCCAAACAGAAAACACAAGTTTATTTTCCTTTTGTTACCTTAATTAAATTAAAAACAGGTTCACGTTGTTCTTAGCATTTAACATGACGTAGTTATGGTGTGCCTGCTTGTTCCATCATTTGGCTGAATCTATAATACACAATCCATCCAACTCAACCATTTTTATGTCTACAACATTACATCAACTGGAGCAATTTGCAATGTCACAAATGACACATTTCTCTATCATTTCATTCCTTGTAGTTTAGTGTGAAATACCTGCCATCTTCAGAAGCCTTGCAGATTAAAACTGGTTTGTCGGTGTGAGATAACAGATCTGCCACAAGGTCTGTGATGCTTGCACACAAAGTTTTACACTTTAGTTTTCATTTAGTATGTTAGTAAGACGTCACTCATATTCAGTTCTTCACAGTTAAGCTTCTACTGATGGCTAACTCTGATTATATTGTTCTACTCATACAATTGGAATAATCTATAATTAATAATTAATTAATAAACCCAGGCACTGCATAATCTGTTTTATTCTCTTCTTCTCTACTGTGACATTAGTTCCCAACATAGCCTTATAAAATAAAAATACTGTCCTCTGAGGTTTATCCTTTTTGTTAGTCATTCTCACCTAAGTCGAATAGTTTAGCCTGGAGGAGAGAGAGGTCAGTGTCATGCGGCAAAGATCCTTGTCTAGAGTCAAACCCAAGACATCTCACTTAGCATGGCATACACATGAGATCACCGATCCACCAGGACAAAGACTATTTTCAAGTTCTTTGTATTGTAATATTGTTTGACACAACTGCAACAATGTATACTCTATTGTTTGAACTTTTTTGTTTAACTTAAGAGGCAAAAAGCACATGACTGAAGACTGAGTTTTAAGACGTTCGGTATATCACTAATATGTTAAGTGAAGAGGCACCTTTACAGTTACCCAATGACTATACATATCCCTATTTTGTTTTTGTCCCTTTGTGACATCAAGCGCTTGAAACAAACCTTTCATTAAGGAGCCACAGTAGACAACCCAGAATTTGAAAGGCAAATTGATTTCTGACACCTGAAAAGTCAACGTAGTTTGATTCTGTTACGTTTTTTTTTTTTTTTAAAGACTTGACAACTACCTGTTAAACTAGTGACAAAGATTTGAATAGAGTTTGCTTTAACTAACTTATTTCCACACCTTTTACTCCCAGCTTGATGAATCAAATGTGTGCCTTACAGGACACTTGCCAAGGTACGATAAAGACTGTTTGGTTTCACTATGGTAACAATCATAATAAAAACTACATTTTAAAAAGTCTTATTTGCACATTTATTAGTACAATTGAGTCAAATTTGAATGCATTAATTGCTGGATCTGCAAGCTGAATTAGATAAAGCTCTCAGCCTGTGATTAACTGTACGCACACTTTTGTGGCTGTGCTTAACTCTGGCTATTAACTTAAATCTTTCTGTTTAATTAAGGTAATATATTTTATTACTCAAAAGCACACATATCTACAGCAAAGTTTACAGTGAGATAACAGTGGACAGGTTACACCAGCATCTGTCCTTGTTAACAATAAAAGTTTGGACAACATTAGCATGTGCTTCTTTGCAGAAATGTGCCTGTGTGACATTCAAACTGGTCTCCCTCTCTCTCTCTCTCTCTCTCTCAGCCATACTTGACTAAACACCATATCAACCACACTGTGTCTGCTGCTGCAGTCCCGCCAAAGTTACACGGCGTTAACAGTTGACAAACTACCTGCAGCAGAAAGTGCAAAAAAACTGTAGGAGATATTCACAAGTTTTATGTGCTATCTGCAGTTTGAATATAAGCATATGGCCATAACAGCACTTGTGCTAACCTGCTAGCACGTGGAGCTAATGACAGCTGGTGTGTTGTGGACATTAGCTCGATAGAAAGGACCTGTGATATTTTAATATCTCAATTTTCTCCAGGAAAACACACACACACACACTTGTTAGGCTCGGTTCCTCTTTCACACACAGCGGACAGTATGGAGGTCGAAAGCTGTCGGGCTAAATTAAGCCAACAGTAGCTAAGTGTGTAACTTAAATGTGCCGTGAGTTTACTACCAGTAACGTTACATGTACAGTATGAAACCGAGGAAACACACTGACCTGCGGGGCCTAACGGCTGCTGCTGCCCGTCCTCTCCGAAGATCAGTCTGAAGTCCAGCTCCTCATTCCCGGGGCAGTTTGCAGTAGTCATCGGGTTTGACAGCTCGGGTTTTTACCCCGCCACTCGACCGTCGACCGCTGGAGCAATTTATGCTCTCCTGAAAATGTCACAACATTTACCGACTGCCACGACGCCGAACTTCAACTTTTTAGTTCATTTAAACCATTTGGCCATATACACGAAGTAGTCGCGCTTTTCCCACCCCCCCTTTTCGTTTGACAAATCCAAAATACGGGTCGTTGGCTCCTCTTCCTCCGGCGAATTTCTGGCTTCAACTTCAGAGAAAGTCGCCTGCCCCCCTCTGTCACTATTTCACTCTGACTATTCCTAGTCAAGAACAAAGAAGTGTTTTATCTGCCAGTGTTTTAATGTTCGCTATAAAGCCGATAAAATGTCCGTTTAATTACCCTGTTCCCTCTTTCTCTGTATCTCTCCTCCTGTCTCTCTCTCTCTCTCTCTCTCCGGAGCTCCTATCCCAACTTTTACTAACCCCGCGTGACAAGGCAGTCCAGTGGTGACGTCAACAGACACAACACAACACAGGGCGCGCGCGCACACACACGCACGCACACACACACACACACACACACACACACACACACACACACACACTCAAAGCTCAGCCTAGGAGTTAATAAACAGTTTATTAAAAACTTACCAAAGTTATGAGCTTAAAGTATGTTGTTTTTATGTTCTGTCACCAGAGTGACTGTAAAGTAAAATAATACAAACAAAAATCATAAATATTTAATTTGATATAGTTTTATTTGTTTTGCACATAACAAACATTTTGCCCTTGCAACAACTAGGTCCGACAACCACTTTGCTCTATTTAATTGCCCCTTACAACCACAGATTACATCAAATTGGCCGTGGCCGTGGCCAAAATTGGACATCTTACATCTTCCTGTGGTTCCAATCCAAGCCAGGATCGGTAAGTATAATGACATGATGCACTTTTTACCTTTAGATCCCTTGAGCCCGTCAGCACAGAGGCCCATTAATTTCTAATCAGCCAATTTAGACTTGTGAATGGGGCTATATTGTAGGTAGGGAAGAATAGATATCCTGATCACGATCATAGCTGTTTGAATCATTTAGGTGGTGGTAGGTAAATAGCACCTTAAGCCAAGTGATGTTGAAAGAAATGCTGCTTGTGTTCCCAGAATAACCTGTAGTTATTTTCCACTTCATCCCTGATTCTATTGGACTTATTTTAAAATGTTCTCTAAATTTATTGAATGAAATGGTGATTTTGCACAGTGTTTCCCACTTGGTGGGACTATTTGGCTATTAGTACACTCCCCTGAAATGTTAACCAAAGGTGCAATAATGGCTGAGAAGATGAACACACTGTGCTGGGACACAACCAGTTGAAAATGTCTACAGTAAATCTATATCTCTTTGAAATCTCCTTACATTTACATTTAAAATGGGCACTTTGACATGGAAAACTAATGAGGAGTTTTGCTTCTTGTGCATAATCAGTACTCACACTGTATATTCACATTCATCACAATGCAAGTCTTTCTTACCAAAGATAAGAGCAAGTCTGTGGTTGGAATAAATTAAAGTAAATCCATCTGTACATGGGCTGTTCCACTCCCTTTAACCTCCGTGTCTCTATCCAACCTATCATGCTCCTCAGGTTAATCTTTATTGGGTAAGCAACACAGAGGTTGATGCATTTTGAAGCTTTAATGTGTTGCCGCTTTGATGATCTTCTTGCTTAACAATATTTGCATTAGTATTCACTTATTTCCTGCTTTCAGCCAAAGCTAGTCTTTATTCTTCATGCATTAACATAAACTAAGTAAATTTACTTGAATTATTGGCAGCAGTGATGTGCACACACACACACACACACACACACACACACACACACACACATAATTGCAGCTGATCAAGATCATCCGCCTCTATCAAGTAAGTTTTTAATGTTTTACCAAAGGCTTTTGCAGTACTGATAATAAGAAGTGTTATAAAAGTTATAAAAAGAAGTTTTATGGCCATTACATTTCATTCCGCCTATCATAGATTAATGAAATTTAAAAAAATGTTTGGGGTTTTTATGATCACCTTGCCATAAAAGAAACAAATGAATACATATATAGTGAGAATTTTGTGAAGAAATAAAATGAAATATTTTTCACACAAACACTTATTATATTTTATTATTTTATTATTATATTGCTGAAATTAACTTCTGCAAGAGCACATTTTGATGTAAATCAGTCTGTCAGCACAAATTGCATGCGCAGCAGACAACAGCCTGTTATTTTTCTGACACAGCCACACTACATATACCTATGCAAGATGCATGTGGGCGTACAGACAGGCGCTTAGCTCACAAATACATCTGAAAGCATCAATATCACATTTCCTGTGGTCTTTATTTCCAAGCAAAAGCACAAGATTTAACCCTTCTTACTTATATGCCATCTTCTGAAGCAATTCTCTCCCAACAGACGTTTGTTCTTCTCAGTGCTGTGAGGACTGGTGTGATTAGAGTTCTGAATATACACCAAAGTTGTTATATTTTCTTATTAAACTTAACACAATTTACAATGGTATCCTGTTATTTTAGGCTGCTCCCAGAATATGTATTAAAAGCGATTCAACAAAAAATGAAATTATTCTACCTCACTCAAATGCTTGGAAAAAACAAACATTGGTAGAACGAGGACAAAAATGTTCGACTGTAACAGGTGTATAGTTACTTGACTTAAATAAGTAATAAATAGGTAGCATTACTACAAGTAGCTATTTTTAAGGACTACTATGAGCTCTCAGTTAGTCACACATGATTGTTGCATAAATTAAGTCCCAACCTAAGTACTAACCACTATCCCAGTCTGTTTTCAGTGCCACTCTTGAAAGAGTTGAGTATTTTAATCTTCATAAACAAGTCTTTTATGAAATGAACTTGAATGGAAAAGTAAAACAAATTTAACTGGAATATCGTCCTCATGTCCTGGCTGTGATCCAAGGCAACATATTTGGAATCAATCAACGTGCATAATGAAAGTAAAATACTGACTCAAGAATGTTCCTTAAAGATGACATATTAAAATATATATATATATAATATATAATATAAAAGCATATTAAAGTTTTCTCTTTCTCAGTTAGAACTATTAAACCATGGAATTACATATTTTCCACATGGGTTAAAACAGAAAGCAACACATAAAGTTGAACTGATCTAGACAATTCTTAATTCACTGACTCTATATTCATTTTTGTCTAAGTATATTCTTATTAAATTGTTAGTGATCGTCATATTATTATGTAGCAGTCACATGACTTGACTGAACTTTCTCCTGTGCAGCAATCTCCAGACCCACCCGAGTCTAATTCAGGTTACCTCCGTCTCTTATCTTCACAGATGACCTTTGAAGGGAGAAGATAAAGAAAACAAATTGTGTGGGAGGCTGTAGATGTGGTTTGTGATATTTTGTTCTTGTAAAGCAACTTATGAAGGAAAAAAAAAAACAGCATCTGCCCCCACACTGGTCCTGTTTGAGAGGTGTCACTCTTTCAAGGATCGGGGTTTGCACATACTGCAGAAATGCAATGCAGCACCTTGGCAACAAGCACGATGTTCACTAAATGTCAACAAATATCAAATTGCATGCACATCAGAATGTCAGCTGATAAGAAATTAAAGTCTCACTTAGGCAATCGCCTTTGTAGAAAAACAAACTTTGACATTCTGCAACATTTCAAAAGTAAAAAAAAGAAAATATGTGTAATTTCTGTCATTCGTTGTTTTATGTCTTAACTGTGGATGTCTGTGGTTGACATAGACTACAGTATGTTGATCATGCAGCAGAGTTGAACAGTGAAAATACTCTGAATATACTTTGCAGAATAGTTAATACTGTACAAACAATAAGTTTTATTTCTTTTGAAAACATGTGGAAGAAATATTGTAGACTTGTAGGCAAAAAACTTAGCATCACAGGTCTGATTAGGATTTCAGGTGACTTGAAAAACCTTGTTGATTTATGCTGCCCTCTTTTGTTCAGTCTGTGAAACTGACTATTGATTCAGTCTGATGACTAAGTCGGACAATCACAAGTCGGCATTCTGGACATAAAATACAGTGTGCAGTGGGAATTTAACTCATTTTAATGTAAAGATACAGATAAAACCAGTTCTTCCATCCTTTATTAGGAGACAGTAAAATAAGACCCCAGTTCATAGAGACTCCAGCTGCCACAGCATTGGTTTGTCCAACACGTGACAGAGATTCTATTGCTGTTTTTGATGTTCTGAAGCTACAGTAAATCAATCAGTGAACTAATTCATTCAGCACATGGGAAGGGTGGCTGATGTATGATCAATGCTAGATGTGACAGCAGCACTGCATTTTTTATGAATGAAATTGCCCTTTGCAGGGAAGAATATGATGGCAAGATAAAATATGTGCACCAAAATAAATTAATGAAAACAATCCTAGCAGGCAACTGGAGAGATACAGGGTCAAACAGTAGAAGCTTGTGTACCCTTTTAGACTCTCTCTGGATGCACGCCTGGTTAAATTAGTCTCTTATTAGTTAACACCCCGGGTGGCAATGCAGCAAAATGGATTACCCCCCTAAAGGTCCCCTGGACAGGCAAATATCATGCCTGTCTTTTGCCTTTAAGTTGTAATTCACAAGTGTATACTGCATACTATGTTGACATGTTTGAGAAGATGACTAAGTCCGATAACAATAATCAGGCAAAAAAGATTATCCGATTAATATAAGTGTATTTACAGTGCATTGGTCTTGGTCTGTGCGATTGACCAGAACTCAGAGTCATGTGGACAGTTATTGACAGTCACTGTTGTGTCAATGACAGTGCTCTTTCTCACCCTTCTCTAATCTATTACATTCTCTGACATTAATGTACCTCAGGCAGTGCTGATTCATTAGGACAGTGATCAGCTGATTGATTTCCTGTTAGAACAGACATACTATGTACAAGACTTCAAAAGAAAACACACTGATCAGGTTAGACATTTGTCTGGGAGATGCTCACATTGGTTCGCTGTTCAACACTACATATTTATATTCCATTATTTTAATTCCAAATATATTTATATATGGAAATAATTATACCCTGTTAAATTAATGAAACTATCAGCCAAGTGATATATAGACAGATGTTTGTTTGTTTGTTGTTTGCTTTCCTTTTTTTTTTTTAGAACTTTACATTAAAATAATGAAATCTTTAGATAATTAGTTAATTAAAAAGTTTTCAAAACAATTAGTTTGCAGCATTTAAAATATTTAATTAATGTATTAATTCTCCTGGAGTTTTACTTTTCACAATTATTGTTTATGTGTTTGTTTATATGTATTAATTATTTTTCTTTTACATTCATGTTTATATTCTCATATTTGTGTTTGAGACTAAACAAATAAAATAAAATAAATTTTAAAAAATAAAATAAAAACATTGCAACTCTAGAAATTGTATTTCTAGGTACGTCATCACTCCACGCCCACCTGATGTCATCAACATTCGCCAAGAAAGCATGGCGATACAGCTGTCAAGTAAAACATGATGCTAACATGATGCTAACAGACGTAAGGTGACTTTTGAAGCCTCCCTGATGACCTAAACTGGGTTTTTCGTTCATTCGCGTTTTTTCTTCGTGTTAGCTGACTGTTAGCTGCTAACCTGCTAGTTAAAGACCAACATGCACTCCGTGAAGGTCGGCTGTTTGGCTGCGTCCAGAGCTCTCTCCTCCAGTAGGACTCTCCGTCCTGACTTTGTTAAAGTGTCGGCCTGTTGTGGACTTCATGGCTCTGTGGGTCAGACTCGCTTTTGTCAAACAGCAGCCACGCCGGGTGAGACCGCAGTTATTCGGATCCCTCGCTACATGCAGAAGCGCGTCGACAACGTGAAGCAGACTCGAGGTAAATTCAAGATCAACACCATCAAAGCTGGCAGGCTCCTGATCCAGAGCAAGAACCCCGACCTGAACCAGTCTGTGGGATACATACTTGGGAAGTTCGAGCAGCCTAGTCTCTGTTCTAAAGGATGGAAACACAACAGATCATTCGGCGACTATTTCACCATCAACAACATCAAGGCTGTTGCACCCTTTGTTGCTGAAAACCAGGAGGATGTTGAACAGAAAGCATCGTTTAGTAACCTCCGCATCTGCAAGGAGCTGGTGGAAGCTTTGGATAAGATGAACATTACCCATCCCACCACTGTACAGCTGCAGACCATCCCAAAGGTCATGAAAGGTCAGAACATTGTCTGTGCTGCAGAGACGGGCAGTGGGAAAACACTGAGTTACCTCCTGCCTGTTGTTCACAGACTGCAGGCCGATAAGGAATCAGAGACGTACGATGAGGGAGCGCACAAGATTCGCACTGTGGTTCTTGTGCCTTCCAGAGAGTTGGCTGAGCAAGTGGCAGCTGTATCCAGGACTCTGTGTGCTCCATTTGGTTTGCTTACAAAGACTGTGGGTGGTGGCCGAGGTGTAGGACACATCAAGATGGTCTTTAAGAGGGATCAGCCGGATATTTTGGTGGCTACACCGGGTGCTTTGGTGAAGGCCCTTCGGAGACGCTACCTGGACTTGAGTGAGTTGAGCTTCTTTGTGGTAGACGAGGCCGACACCATGTTTGACCCCAGCTTTTCTGATATGCTGGAGGACATCCTGCTCCACACAAACATCGCTAGTAATCCCAAGGAAATACGAGGCCCGGGGCACAAAGCCCAGCTGCTGGTGGTGGGGGCCACATTTCCCGGTGGTGTCGGGGAAGTGCTGAGCAAGGTGACAGACCTCGGCAGTATGGTGGTCATCAAGAGCAAGATGCTGCACTTCCTCATGCCACATGTCAAGCAGACGTTCCTGAAGGTGAAGGGTGCTGACAAGATCCTGGAGCTCCATCAGGCCCTGAAGCTGCTCCAACAGGACAAAGGAGGGGGTGCTGTTGTGGTGTTCTGCAACAAGTCTGCCACCGTCAACTGGCTGGGGTACTCGCTGGAGGAGATGGGGGTGCAGCACGTACGTCTGCAAGGGGAGATGCCCGCTGTTGTGCGTGCAGGAATCTTCCGCTCCTTCCAGAAGGGAACGGTAGACGTGTTGATATGCACAGACATTGCGTCACGTGGCCTGGACACATCCCGAGTGCGCTTAGTTGTCAACTACGACTTCCCAGAAACCCATACAGACTACATCCACAGAGCAGGGAGAGTGGGGAGGGCAGGAGGGGTGGAGGATGGGGAGGTGCTCAGTTTTGTCACTCATCTGTGGGATGTGGAGCTTGTGCAAAAGATTGAAACCGCTGCACGTAGAAGAACTAGTCTGCCAGGGATGGAGTCTGATATACATGAGCCAAAACCCAAAGTAGTAGAAGCAGAGGGGTAGATGTGGGGTTTTTTTGTATGCTTGCAAGTGGAAGAGCTTCCCATCTGTGTAGTGTTGTATTGATAAACTCTAAATCTACAAAATATTGTCAGCAGAAATGGTAAGCAAGATAACTATTCAAAATAATGACAGTAGGCTGTTTTTCTCTGTCTACTGTGACATATTTCCCCAGTTTTGGTTGAAAATTACAAAAATGAACCTCACAGTCACTCAAATCTTCACAATAGGGACCTTTTGAATGAGTGATTAGTGACAGGTCAAGCTACGGTTCTGGCGTTAAGTGCTTAGTCCTAATCGTCGCACAGAAGAAGACTGTGGAAATCGCCCAGTGTATGCTTGAATCTGCTTTTGCCATGATTTAAAAAGAAGTTGTTATAACCTGTATGTCCTGATGTAAAAAATGTTTGTATGTGCACATTACAGATGTTTGTACTTTAGATGTAATATACTTCTAATATTACAGTACTGTCAATCAACTGATGCAGTATTCATATTAAAAATGCTTCAGTTTCACAGTAAAATCTATCTTGTTTTATTTATCTTATCTATTTAATTTAGCAAATTGGAAATGCAAGATCTTTGAACAATATAACAGCCATTTTCTTTTTTAGCAGAAGTATGATTTCCTTTAGAATAAATCTATTTTCAAAAGTGTGTTGGCCCTTTTGTGGCTTCGTTTGGATGCAAAAAACTTGGAAAAATGGCAACATCAGCCTTTAATCCATAATACTGAAAACAGAAGTTGACCTGGTTGGTGAGTGTAACATAAGTCTCAGAAACTGAATAGCTTGTCATTGAATGAGACATTACTTTAGACCTGCTGAACCACACCTAAACAAATACACTTCTGGATATGGTATTAAAATAAGTCGGTGTCTCCAACATTGGCCCATGACACAGTACCTAGAAACTGGAAACTCTGAATTTTTAGATTATTGAATGTATTTATATATCTTACATTGATTGAAACTGTCAAGTGGACAAATCCTAATTTACTCTTAGAGATCCATTTTTATCTTTAACTACAAATTTATTTAAGTATTTTTCCTGTAGTATGTACTACATGTGTTTAGCCACAAGGTGGTAGCATTTGATTTCTACTTATGTACATTACCTACACAGTTGATAAGTCCAAACGTGTACAGAGTTTTGTGCTCAATACAATTAACTCAACACATGCTAACATATTGAGGACAGTCACAAGCCCATCTGCTACTTCCTGAAAGGTGTCTGTGGGTTCCAGTACCTTTTATGTTTGCTGTACAGAAACACTTCATCAAACTACAGTAAGTTGAACCCAGACCAAGCCCTGACATCTCTACTGTTGATGTGGTAGGTCCTGCTGCACTTGAAAGGATTTCTTCCCCCTCTTCCACGCCTGCGGGTGCTTGTTGAAAGGAAACCGCAAACGTGTCAACATGAAAATCTGCCAGAGTGAAGAAAATCTTTGGGATCTTATTTCAAAGGTAATAACTTTTCCTGTGACCCTGGTGTTATGAAATCTGGTTCAGTGGGTGTTTTAAAGAACTTTTTTGAGAATAATGGACAGATGATGACAAACTTCCAAGTAGACATTTCTGCCTGGAAACAGTATGAGCTCTTATTTTGTTTGTCTTGTTACACACCTGGTGATTTATGCTGCAGTGTTTGTGGAAGTATAGAGATTATAGAGGCAGACGGACCTCAGTGTGAGACAGACGGGCAAACATGTTAACAGCTCTGACAGTAACAAGGGGCTTCCATCAGAATGTCTGGAATCTAGCTGTGATTGTCCTGCCCCAGCTCGGGTCAACATCTTTAAGCTTTGCCCCCTCTTAGGTTCACATTTCACCCAACTGTACCCTGACAACAGGGAGCCAGTGTCCACTTATAGCATGTGAAGCAAATGTCCCCAATCCCCCAGTTTATATTTTTGTCCCACTTCAACTCAGCTGACCCCTGCAAAAATTAGATAATAATAAACTCTATCAAATGTCCCACTTCCTGGTAGTATTTTACAGCTAAAATAATTTTAGACCATAGGGCTTAGACCTTAAAGGGCCACTCCACCAGTTTCACACATGATGGTCAGTTTACTTATTACAAGCAGTACTTCACGAGCTGTGAAAGCGTGTGGTCAGGAGCTACAAATTTACAACAA
Organism: Argyrosomus regius; assembly: GCA_946959425.1. Taxonomy (NCBI): domain Eukaryota; kingdom Metazoa; phylum Chordata; class Actinopteri; family Sciaenidae; genus Argyrosomus; species Argyrosomus regius. The sequence goes on from OX336882.1 coordinate 15,915,411, forward strand.
TAATCCTGTGTAAGGGGCATAAAGTTTGAGTAGTATCCAGGATTTTTGGAGCTCAACCCATACTAGTGACTAAAAATCAGGATATGTGGTTTCACACAAAAACATATTTTTCTTATTGTTCATTGACTTGGATGTTTGAGGTCCCGTGCATACTGATGTTTGTGTGGAGTTTGACACTTGAAGGCATCCGTTAAAGGGGGAAAGTTTCTCCGTTTCTAGCAGAGTTTATGACATTTACATACAAGTAGGACTTTGTGACATCACAACTAGCTTTTGAAGCCAGTCATAGTCTAATATGCAACTTACACAAGTGTGTTTCCAGTGAAGTCTTGTGATCAGTAGATAAAGTTAAACAAAGTTTGAAGGAAAATTAGTAGTCAGGCTGAATTGAACTTTTCACGTCAGGAATGTTTCTCACAAGTTTCCCCACCACTATTGAAGATCAGTACTAAATAGCTGGAGTAGCTCTTGGAAAATGTGCTCCTGGTTTGGTGAACAATGCGAGGAAGAAGCTTAAAAATGGCTGTTTGGAGGTGCCTTACTCCTCACCAGCCAGCCTAGAGTAAAACAAACAAAGAACATCTCTGAATTTCCTGTCAAATATTTGAGCAGGTGGTGATGTTTGGATGTCTTTAACAGAGGGACTCTCCTTTCTTTCTTTCTTTATTGGAGAGGGCTTGAATCCAATACTTCAAGTGCATTTATATATTAACCAGACTTAACATAATAGTTTGCTGACAACAACAATAATAATAATTATGATAATAATAAAGCCCCACGACTAGAGGATATTTTCCTCTAGTCGTGGGGCTTAAGTGAGGTAAGTGCTCTCAAAATCACATTTCAACATACAATCAACATTTTTAAAGATAACTTGAGTCTCCTCAGTGTGTAGTGCATGTGGACTACAAAGGAGCACGGATAGACTACAAAGCATTTAGTCCATTGATAATGACGCATTTCCTCTTCGCCCCACCGTGGGATTATCTCCCCCCCCTCCTCGGTTTACACACAGTGCCGCTGCCGCTGCTCATACACTCTGTCCGGCCACTTGGAAATTTCCCTCAACGCGGAGGATATTTTACTGCTGCGGAGCGGGACTGTCGGCTTATGTGCATCTTCTCAGGGCTGACTCGCTTACAATGCCCCAGTAGAGGATCTGAAGGTAGGTTCACAGCCTCGTAATCGCCTTTATTCTGCTGCACATCTCTCCCGCAGCAGACGTAGCGAATCTGTCTGACCTTCTCTCCGACCAAAAGCGTTATAATAAAACCGCACGCCGTATCTGTGTGTGCGGGAGAGATAGAAGGAGCCCTGCGTGAGTGTGGATGTGCCTCCCTCCCCTGTGACTGCGTTGCCAATGTATGGATCGCTGCTATAAGTTGCGGTTGCAGAAGGCAGCGATGCTCATTTGAATCAACGAAACTTGTGGAGCCTTTAATTGTAGACTTCTCTAGTGGCATCGGTTGTGGGTTTTTTTTAATTTTTTTTATTTGGGGAGGGGGGAGACTTTACAGACCACAGTGCTGCTGCAGGGGTCGCATGCAGGGTGAGCTTCTCTTTGGAGGGGTGTAAAGCTGTTTGTGCAGGATTCTGCATGTGGACAACGGAGGTTTGGTTTTTTTGAGGTGCACAGTCAAAGAGGCATGCAGAGTTCACGGAGATTACATTGCACCGGGCCAGGGTCTCCGCCATGTTAAGTTACCACCTCAGTCAAGCTGCCACTAATGCCACAGGCAATTGTTTCCAACTTTTTTCCCCCTGTAATAATAAGAAAGCCACGCGTGAAACGCACACATTAAAGGGCGGCCACCTGTGCAAAGTGTCCGTGTGCTACGTGCAAAAAAAACCAAAAAAAAAAAACAGCTCCTGAAATCAAAATCCACTCACAGCTTCACCACAACGCCAAACATCATATTGCTTTGCTCGTTTTTTTTTTTTTTTTTTTATGCAGCCGTGGGCGTTATTTCCAACCTCATCCAGCATTTTTGTCCACGGTTAGGTGCATGTGTTTGGCTGCCTGCAGCAGTGCTCATCACGGTCACAGGGGGGGTGGATCATGAGAGCAGCATGGGAAGAAGAAGCAAGAAAAAAAAAAAAATGTCAAGTGCGACATGCAGAATAACGTGTGGCTTCTCTGCAGCACTCATCCTTCCCTCATTGTTTGAATTGTAAGGATGGCTGCCTGGATCCTCTCTGCTGCCACACCCCTTCATAGACACGGGCTCTGCCGTTAATACCAACCACATGCTGAATCTGTTGTTGGAGATCACAGGATATATTCAAGTGTGTGTGTCCCCCCCCACCTCCCCTCCCCTATTTGGCAGTTGAGTTGAATTGTGTGTGTGTGTGTGTGTGTGTCTGTGTGCCACAAGGATCAATACACTCCACACTGGTGTTGCAGTGAGTGGATCAATGCATTGTAGACTGAGGGCTGGTTGGGAGTTGGGAGCTGGCAGATGTGACAGGGTCAAATGAGATGGTGGCACTGGCAAAGCCAGACATGTTTGATGTGGAAGTGGGATGCTCTGGCAGTTTAATGGGCAAAAGTAAATCGCACACACACACACACACACACACACACACACTCCCTTCCCGACTCCCTTCCCGACTCCCCCTCTGGCAGCCTAGACCCTGGCTTGTCAGAGAAAGACACATGACCTTATAGGCTGCAGGCTCCAATGTGTGTGTAATGCTTCAGGAACGAATGCTACCCCCCCCCTGAGTGGTTTGTTACACATCCTCTAGGTATGTCTAACATCACTCTATGTGTTCAGATCCATTTGGCATTTAGGACAGCATTTCATGTGGGGAATGGCTGGTGGTTATTAAATATAACTCCCTCCATCTCTAAAAAAAATCTATAGTTAATAAAGGTGTGAGAATTTTTGCAGCAGCAGCAGCACGAGAATGTCATCCCATCTCCTCAAGTTGCCCCGTGTTAAAATCTGTCCTTTCAAAATGGCAGCTCTCGTCTAATGAGCCCGTCCCCTGTTCTTCTTCTTCTGCGCTGATCAGTTATGCTTCTGTTTCATCTTTGTGAAAATGTCATTTTTCTCAAGCCTCGTAGTTAACTGTTACCATCAGCTGCTGCTGCTGCTGCTGCTGCTGCTTAGTATGCACCTCTGCCACCAGCCATGGCACTGATCATTTATTAAACTGACCAAACTCTATCTGGCTTTCCTCCTTCCATTAAAGCAGCAATCAAAAGCTTTTTCATTATGTTAGCAACTGTACTGACCTTTTCGTGTTTATGCATCCATTATGCTATTAGTAGTTTGAAACCAATCTTCTCAAAGCAATCAACAAATACGCTCTTTACTCAGTAGCTGTTCAGTTATTTAGTGCTGAAATCAGCGTCAGGAAAGCAGAAGCAGAGTAAATCTTCAGGAAATGATGTCTAATTCTGCATATAATGAAAGCTAAAAGCATTTTACCTGTAATGACTCTCTTTAAATGGCATAATCTGTTGTCCATAGTCTTGTTGCTACTGAAATATCTAACATCAAGCAACAGTTTACTGTGTAACGTCTTTAGTTGTTCATAGCCTTGGGGGACTAACATTCGATGACCATGTGCTTCTGGTTTGTAAAGACCATCAAGGCCAATCTCATCGGGTAGTGGAGGGGTTACTCCTCAGCAGCACATGGCTCATTTATTGATCGGTCCCTTTTGTTCCGCATGGAAACACGTCTTTGCTGTCACCAGCAACCACAGAGGGGAAGTAATGAGCAACCCATAATGACACTTTAATCACATGGGGCACCATTTTAATGGACTGGACAACGGGAGGGGAGCCAACAGTTTGTCGCCCGAGCTCAGTCAGGTAGTTTTGCTGAGCTTACAGGAAGTGTCATAATTGTCACGGTCAAGTTGTGAGGGACGGTCGGCAAGTACAATTCATGTTAATGAGTTATTTCCTCCAGGAGATGAACAGGCTGGTGTAGGAGAAAGGAAACGCTAAGGCTGCGATCTGTTTGCCTTTTTTTTGTGTGTAAAAACTGCCGTGATGACGAGAGGCTTTTTTTTTCATGCAGGTGGAAGGTTGGGCAGAATTTGAGCTGAACAGAGAAAGCCTGGTTAAATTACATTTGCTTCAGATTATTCACAAAATTTCTGATAAGCAGCATCCCTTGACACTTGTTCCACAGTTGTTCTGGAATAAATATAATCTGCCATTAACGCAGCAATAACTGAGTGAGGAATCTGTGTCTGTTCTGCATGTTTCCCAGTGAGGCTCCCAGTTGGTCATCTGGAACTCATTCCTCATTTATTTATTTATTTTTCTTGTATGGATCTCACGAGCCTTAAACAAATGTTTGGAAATGTTTGCCAAGTTGGTAACTAGGCATCAGCTTTTGGTTTGCCAAAATTAGCAAATTGCCATTGTTTTGTTTGTTTAACTGATAATGGTTAGATGTGATTAAACAATTAAACACCATCATTAGAACAGCACGTGAATGCATTAGACTGCATGTTTTGTAAGGTATTGTACATGAGTACATTTTAGAAGGCTGAATGCGAGCTTGATTGCAATCATTACCATTGGAGCGTCTCTTGAACTGGAGCTGAAGATAAAATTAAAGTATCGTGGGATGTAGTGCACAGGTTTAGCAAGGATAACAGCGCTCATATTTAGAAGCAAGGTATACTATCCCTGGTCCAAACATGATGTGTCCTCCTGAATGAGGAAACTTGCCTACTCAGTGATCAAGTATCTGTATGCCATGTGCGTTTGATGGTATATTTTTGCATAATTTTAATACATTGCAACACTGAGTGTTGGAATTTTTCCTTCTTTTGTTTGACTTCAATATTCCCAGTATGTGGGATGGGTTCTTCTGTGATACTGATGTCATTTGCCTTTTCCCCCACAATGACCTCAGTGATGGAGTGAAAATGATGACTCTCATTATGGAGTCTGGCAACAATTGCTAGTCCTTGGATGCACACATGCACTTTGCATGAAATCAAACCCCATTTTTCATTTATGTATGTCTGCATTACATTCTGTGAATGCCTTTTCTGTATAGCAGTTTCCATTGTTATTGACAGTCTGCCATTCCCACCCTGGATTCAAATTGCCTACTTATGCCTATACCCACAGTGTGAGTTGGTTGTACTGTAAACAGACAGCTTTCCTGTTAAAAGTAGCTGCTCAGCGAGTGTTTGGTGTAGGATTAAACTGCACTTGCTGTTACTATGGTAACCATGGTTGTCAAATCAACTAGGAATGACAACTTTAAAGTTTCATACTACACTTAAGTGGCAGTATTTTTTAACTCCCTGCAGTTTAGATGGTTTAACGTCTTACAAATTGTAGGTAAAGATGCATTTTAAAGAGCGCTCTGATGATGTGTTTAAATGTGTGGTGCTCTGCAGTGAGAGAGCAGAGTGAAAAAGGTTTGAATGGAGGCGGAGGAATGTCTGGTCTAGTTCAAGTTAACAATATCACAGAATTTCACACTTCGTTGTGACCAAGCCAAGGCATGCGTAACCTTAAACATAAGAGTCAAATCACAAGATTCCAAGCAGGGCTTCCTGTTAGAAAGAGGGGCCCTGTGTCTGGCACTTCCAAATGTACACTACTTAACTCAGTTCAGTATCCGACAGAAAGCACATTGAATCACTTCCAATGCTCCTTTTTTGTCATAGATACAACCTCATATTTGAAAATTAGCAACAGGCTAGGCTGACAAAACATTGAAGAGTCACAGATTTGAGCCAAAGGTCAACTGGAGAAAAAAAAAAGGTTTGAAAAGATCATATCCATTTCTGGTGATATTCTGTCCATCATGCCCATCAGCAGTGAAGCTTTCAACCAAACTTTCTGACTTTCTTAAGTAGTAATGTTGGTCATTGCTGGATGGATGCAGCAGAGGCTGCCTTTTTGGCACATCCCGTCTACTGTCTGTTTTTTCCCACCTCCCACTGAGTTCTGGTTTGCCTGCCTCCCACTCAGTCCACCATCCAATGTGCGTTGCATCACGAATATAAGCCAGTACAGTGGTTGCCTGCCAGTAACATGAAAAACTATTTCTGCACAAGTGGCCTTTTGCTAATTGATTGGTTTTAAACACTCGGCGTGACTCAAGGGTAGGAAATGTTCACGTTTTGTGTTTTTTTTTTATCATCTAAATTTCTACTCTATAATTGGAGTATGGAACGTGGAGTATGTTTCAGGAGGAGCAGTCTGTCTGAGCAACTGGTACCCTGCAGCAGTCTGCATATGTCGTTCTCTGTGTGCTGTGATGTAAGTCAGTGGACCCCCAGTCTGGATTTAAAAATACAAAATTTTGGTCATGCTGAGCAGTCTGGAGCTGCAGTTGCCACTATGGTTGTCATAGTGACGGGGGATGAAAACTCATGCTGCCTACTACTTAGTAGGCATTTTGAACAGAGTTGCTCATTTCAATGGTTACCCCAGTAGAAGAGCACATTCGTGACAATGTTCAATGTGCCACAAATGTTTAAATATTGTAATGGATTGATTTGGCATAGCATTATGTAGTTTGGATGTATCTGTGGGAGCAAGGTAGCCTGTTATTTGGGGTTTTTTTTGTTTACATCCAAGCTGAGAATTCACTATTTTACCACACTGACGTGTAGACTGCTTCACACCTGAAAGATCAATGCAGCGATTATCGGTTTGTGCTAAAATGTCTTTGAACAACACTTTCAAACATTATCATATGGAAGACTTGCCACAAACAGTCAGCCCTCTCTCCTTAGGCTTTCCGTAAAACACACACATGCTTATATGTTTCAAGACTTGTCAGTACCGTGCTACGTATCTATTAGATCGTCAAGCTCCGGAAGATGATACCAGGTTAAATATGACATGAAGTCTGAAAGATCCCTATGGTGAAACGAGGTGAAGTCATCCTGTTTAAGTTTGGAACTTTGAAATGAATACCAGCTATTTCTGAATTTAAGAGTCCTTTTTATTAGCTTCCCAGAACTGCTCGACACAGGATCTGTCACAGCTTTTTGGCTCTAAATGTGTAAATACAAGCTAAAGTTGTCTATTTGTGATTTCAAAATTGCCTTCTTTCACATTTTTTGGTCATTTAAATAATTGTATATAATTTGATCTGTCCAGTTTCCTCACCAGTATGCTAAAATTCTCCTTTTGGTTTGGATTTTGTTCACTATTTGATACATTATATATCTGGAAATGATGGAACTGCTAATATAATATTAACTATATTAATATAACTGAATAGAGAAATTAGCCAGGACATGAAGATCTTTGTAGCTGCACAAACGTCTATAAGAGGTAATCCAGGTCTGTAATCCAGGTTGATTTGTAATTTCAGGCGTTTTGGCCAAAGCGGAACGTCATCTCGACCCCCTTGGCGGAAAGTGAATCTACTCTGACATGCGTTTCAGGTTGCAGCTGAGCTCCTCAGCTATTACTGGAGTGCGTCTCTGGCAGAAATCCATGCTGCCATGGTTGCCACCTCGAGGCTCATGCCTCTTAGTCACCAGGGCAGAAATGTAACCTAATCAGATGTCTGCTGCTCCCAGTACATAAGCACAACGCACTGCGAACAGAGTGTAACTTGGCTGTTTTGTACGTGACCACGTGTGGCCAATCACCCTTGTGAACCATGCTACTGTATGACACACTGTAATTTTCACATTTCACTTGGATTTCTTCTTCTGTTGCTTTGGGCAGTAAAATGAATTTTCCATCTCCCGACTTCTTCCTTCTGCTTTGGGGGCTATTTGATCTTGCCAAAGTAAAGGAAATGCAGTAGTTGCTTAAAGGTAACAGAAGCATGGCTATTAAATGGAGATTACTGGTTTGCTTTTCCAGACAGAGTCAGAGTTTGCAGCTAGAAAGTGAACCATGTAACACCCTCTCCACCACAACAAGTGCTCCTGAGCAAAGTGCTTTATTTTCGATTCACTCAGTGCACTGCCTGATGCCAAATGCTGCTTGTTGTGGTTATTTTTGGTAGCTTCTCCAAAGTGTGTTTGCATTCGTCACTCCAAGTACTACAAATGAATCAGAAAACTATAGTATATATTATTATTTGCAGTAAGGGCAACTGCAGCTTTTTATCCAAGTTTGCACCCTGAACCTACATCTGTACTGTAGATATTGATCACAGTTTACAAGAAGAAAAATCAGGCTTGGCATTTAAACAAGACAGAATATCAATTGAATCTGCAACCAAAATTTAAAAAATGGGATGAGCGCATCCAGCTTTGATGGTTCTGCCAATGAAAACTTTATCCCAGTCCTTGTATTTTAAAGATGAAATCAAGCATGACTGCATCTAAGTTTCCTCTGCTGCTTTGAAGATCCCTCAGCAGTCGGCTGTAACTGTATCTATTCCTGAAGTCGAGAACAAATGGGGTTCTCATTACTCAACGTGTTTGTTTTTTGTTGACAAAGTTCAACATTTGTATCACTCATCAAATTATTTTTGTCCCTATGATGTTGTGGTTTGTGAAAATAATCCTGTGTCGGAATTCCCCAGGAAGTGACTGCGGAGCAGCTTGGAGCTTTGTTGAGCAGGGGTGAGTGAACATTCTGGGAGTGCTGGAAATGTATCCCACCCCTTCACTCCTCTGCAGCCCTCCTGCAGCCCGGGGCATCTATTCTTGGTTTTCTCATGAGGATAAATTCTTGCTACAAATGTTTGGTGGCTGACTTGCATTGGGAATAACCCCTCTGTATTAAGGCCACCCTGTTGGCAGAGGGGCTGAAATGATCCCGGAATGGTAGCAGGATCACTTTTGATCCCGAATGTTGCTGGCCTTCAATCACTCTCCAATTAATAGATTTGTGTTTTTAGCTAATCATTTACACCACGAAATGTCATATCTAAATAAATGAGCTGCCCCAGCCCAAAATGATAGCTTAAATGTTTTATGTTATTTGACCATGGGTATTAATTTATATGAATCAGCGGTAGCTTGGTAGCTGTGTTGCACTATTCACTTTTATTTAACCAGTCAGTGGTACAAATACATCTTTTGAACATGTTGTCCCATTTCTGAAGCTAACATGAGAGCTTTATGTTCTCTCTTCAGTAACTTTTTATGGAATGAAATGGTGCAATATCAAACGAAATGTCAGGGGGAGGTAAACACAACAGTAAAGAGCAGAAATAGAGGCTGCCTAGCGATAGCCTGGCCGGACCTGCTCACAAGTGAGTTAGTTAGTTAGAGATATTGTTATACAACCGTTTTTTACAGGCTGCCCCAACAGATCTTCATATGCAGCATCGTATGAATGATTATGCCATAGCTTCACAGAGTCCATGCACACAGGTTAAGCCAATTGAGTTCTTATAATCAGCCAGGCAAAACCAACACTTGCAAGACTGTAATTCTCTGTAACCGAATTTGTTTGACAGGCCATTATTTTGCCTGATAATTGAAGGTTATTAGCTGTAAAATTCAAGTGTAAAGTACATTGTTCTCTGACAAGACAGTTCGCCTGGATGTAAGTGTTCGCTTCACAGATTTGACAGATGCTGTCTTGCAGTGAATCAGAGTGCAAAGTGCAAGTTAACAAATATGCCTCCCATGATTGCACATGGTGACATCTGACCACAAGCAGGTGAAATAGTTTTATCACGCACTCCTCATGACACTTTACTTTGTTCAAATAGTTTTGTGTTGGATGTGTGTCCCTTTGCAGCCCTCTAAAACATATCCAGCCAACCTGACACTGCACAATTGTGCCGATGGACGGCACCAGAAATAGCTCTTTAAGTGGCTGCTAATGTATGACTGTTACACAATCATACTGTCAGTGCTCCTTGCCCTTGGCCGAAACCTTTCTGTCTGGAACAGACTTACTTCTTGCAACTCCCCACCTCCCTGCGAGCCTCTGATGTTTCTTGTTGAGGTTGTGCAGTTTGAATAGAACTATATAAGGGAAACCATTCTTTGTTTATTAGTGAAGGGAGAGTGCATGGGACTGCTGCCAGGCCTCGCAGAGTAGAAAACGGGGACAGAAAGAAGAAGACGAAACACTACTCAAACAGAGTGTGCTGTAAAGTTAAACACTGCTCCTTTTTTTTTTTTTTTAAGGCAGCGTTATTAGTGTGACAGCTGGCTTACATTACAAGTAGAAAGCTCAGTGTTAATCAAGTGGCTGAAAATAGCCTTTTATTTGTGCGGCATGCTATGGGCAGTGTGCGCTAATGCAGCTAACCACAAGGATACATAGGAAAGAGGCCATCCACCTGCTGCAGGCTGCAGGTCCTCTGCTAGCCTGACTGTTGCATTTAAACTAATGAAACCTACAATCAAGAAAAGGAAACATTTTACAGTGTAGATGAAATGTTTTTCTCATATCACATGAATAAGAAAGTGGGCTGATGATACAGCCACTCCAGTTAAGATGGTTGCTGATGAGTGTACTGTTGAGGGCTGCAGCTGTCATATGGCTGTTCAAGGGTATTCAAGGGGCTACCTGTGTGTGTATTGGATTTTTATAACCTGCATTCGTAAAGAATTAAATGTGAAGAGCTCCTGTGTTTCTGGAGACACTTTGTTAAAACATGTCTAGTAGTGAGGAGATCAATTTTTAAATTAAAATAGCTCTTTTTTTCTTTTTTTTTTACTACAGGGCTAAATCTGTCTCCTCTTTTAAAAGCTTAAATGAGACCACCTGTCTGTGGAAAACACATTATATTAACTCTTTAACAAGGCTAAGGTTTATTGGGCTTGCAGTTGTTGTTTGGGTGGTGGAAGCCGTAAGTCATAAGCTGCAATGCTCCGATTCGGTCGTCAGCTTTGTATAATCAGCATGGCTGCCCAGTTTGCACAGTTGATCGTTCATTTAAGGCACTCAACATGAAGTGCATGCTGTTGAACAAGGCCTTACTTTCAACTTGTTAGTGTTTTCTCTGCTGTAATGAAAAGCACAGGATTTGATGCTTCATAAGCACTGTATGCTTCTTTTCCGAGCCCGCTGTCAGCAAACAGTTGCATAATCACTCCCATTCCCAGTTTGCATTTAATTGAGATAATCCAATATCAGCATTTTCTGCTTTGCCAATTTAAAATAAGATTGTTTATAGTAATCTTCTCAGCCTAAAGTTGGTGTGCACAGTGTTTCATATCGACATGTCTATGGGGAACTTGTTCTCGGGCTGGCATCGAGACAAATGCTGCATTGTCAGATTCCTCTCTTTAAATGGACTCAAGCGTTTTGTCTTTTGGACTCGGGGTAGAATGCCAGCCTTGTCCTCAGTCGGGTTACTTATCTCCCCATTGCAGAGCACACCCTCAGGGAAATTACTTGGGGAGGGGGGCAACCCACCCACCTCTTTACCTCCTCGACAACGCGATTGAATGATGTCTGTCTCTCTTACTTATACTATTAGAGTCAGGCATCCTCTCAATGAGCTACAAGATTATATCTGTGGTTGCAAGGCTGGTAGGCAAACATCAGGTGGGAAATGTATTGCTGGCTGCTCTTACAGGAATGTTCATACAGACTCGGTGCACATTTTGAATTGGCAACATGCGTTGCTAGGGTGGTGGGTTTAAATGGCAATTACAAGTGGCAGACGGGAAATGGGATTTCTGTTTTTGATCTGTTTTCCCCTGACAAGTGCAGCTTGTTCCTTGATTTGGAGTTTTGTTAACTGTAGTGCCAGACATTTTACTTTCATGCAGCTGTGGGAGCAGGTGAATGCTCCTGAGTAACCTGGCATCCCCGTGTGCTTCGGACTGCCACACATTCCAGAACTTTCCTCCTGAACCCCACAGGCCTGTTTTTATAGTGGACTGTGCTTACAAGAACCAGACTCACACTGTTTTTTAGGTTTTTATGGGCATGGATAGAGAGGTGGCACTTGGCATGCTGTTTTTTTATTGGATAGTCATACACAGGTGGACCCAAGATATTAGTAATGGAAAATACTGAGAAAATGTGTTTATTTGCTTTCTTGCTATGAGTTAGATGAGAATATTGATACAAGCTCATATCTCACCTTTAAACCAACAATAATCTATATTTTCTATATGCATGATGGATCACTACCTAAAATTGGACTTGCATACATCAGGTGGACACAAAGCCAACTCCAAGTGAACGCTACTGTTGCTCCATAACTGCTGGATGTGTAAATACACAAAGAAGTAGCTGTAAAACAGTGGATTCATTTTTGGAGTGTCACAGTGACTCATTTCACTATCTATCAGCTATACCAAGTCACATGCATGCCAGGAAACAACATTTGGTAGAGAGTTGCTTTTAACCTCTCATGTCTTGTCCTCCTCAGTGAGTAAGAGATGGAGAGAGAAATGGGGGACTGCTAAGAAAAAGAAATGCCACATACAAATGTCAGACGTCCTGGAAAGAATAATTCCCATTTCTTCCACAATACAGGTTTCTTTAAAGGAAAGGGACATGCAATTTGTAAAATCTGTTGCGGTAAAATCTGTTTTTACACAGACACACAGGGAATGGAAAAAAAATAGTAACCGAAGATTCAAGCAAAATCATTATTATTATTTTTTTAGTATGATTCTTTAAAAGTCGGCAATATGCAGGGAACATGGCTTCCCTATTTTTGAGTTCTTAAGGTTGGTCAGTATACATGGGACTAGCAGCGATACTCTAATGTAGGCATTGACAAGAAAGACAATTTTCCAAAATGTGTCATACTTGGGAAAGTGTATATGTGGCTTAAACACAGAGCACAGCACTCGCTTTATATTTATGGGCAGCACAAGTCCCCCCTTTTAGAAATAATTCTTTAGAGTCGACATAGTTATCTTAACTGCAGTAATCCCAGAATTCTGCAGCACTGAATTCACAGTGCTACGTCTCCTCCTTCCCTCCTGTCCCTGCCTTTGGTGTGGTTGTGGTATTCCTGCTGAAAGATAAGCCGTCCTGGAATCAGCCCCAGTCTGCTGACCTAGCAGGAAACAGTAGCAGCCATCCCCCACCTCCTCCTCCACCCCCAAACCTCAGCTCATCCAGCACCACCACCACCACGTGTTCCCTCTTTATCTCACTCGCTTTTTCTTTTTCTGCCACCCGAATCCATCCCTCTCTTAGTTTCTCTCACCACCCCCCCATCTCTATTTCACCACCCCCGCCCGTTCTCCCCTCAACCCCGCGACTAGCAAGCATGTCAACACCTCGGCTGCAACCCAGTCGCAGGGATGAAATGACACAGGTTGCCTCGCTGGGCTGTAAATCAGCACACACATCTGGTAAACGGATGAAGGGCGGTGTATTGATGGACAGAATATTCACACTGCCTGCGTGACATTTTGACATTTTTTCAATGCGTTCGTCTGGGTATCTAAAAAATGGACTCCTCATCATGCATGATTTGTGATGACTGCTAAATGTCACCTGACTTTCATTTAGCTGGCGTTTAGTGTCAGTGTCACTTGCCTGCAAGGACACATCATGACAAATAATTGGCCTGAGATTGAGATTTACTACAATGCCATAGGAGGACAAATCCACCTTTTTTTTAAGCGGATAGTTCACACGTGGTAAATGCTGGGAATGCTCTGAGCTACATTTTGTGCCATCTGTTTATCTCAATTACACTCAGGTGCATTATACTATTAGACTATTAAGTTAATGACTGAGCATTTTGCAGTTATGACAACTTGTTTTGACACAGATAACTTGTTTGTAGCTCAGCCTATAAACCAAAGTTATAAAAATGTCAAGACCAAGACCTGATTTCAGGAGGGATTTTCCACAAATAGAAAGTGTGTTTGGTTACATGATACACTGGTCGGATTTGAACCACAATGTTTGCATCCATGCTTTAGGCTATAAGCTAAAATGCAGGAGGTCACAGAATATATATATTCTTCCGCATAAATATAGTTAGACGGGCAACTATACAAGAACCTGTTGTACATTCACGTGAAAACATTAATTAGGCGTTTTGATTGGCAGAATAGACACTATGATGGTGCCTCCACTGTGTGCTCCCTCTCTGAGGATCTGCTCTTTTTTTTTTAACACTATTTCTTTAAATGCAAAGTCAAGTCATTTACCATTTAAATTAGCTGCAACCATGGCATATTTCAACTTATCTCCCAGCACTCGGTCTTCAGCTGGGATCTTTTTAAAAGTGTGTGTGTGTTTGTTTGCATGCACATTTTCAAGCGTGTGTGCCTGCCATTGCCATCTGACTCTCCAAACAATGCAGAGTATTTAATGTGTATGAGGTGAATTGGGAGCGGCTCCTGCCTGCTACTAACAATAGAACTGACAAGCAAGGGGCCAGGCTTTCACTTTCCAGACAGCAGTGAAGAAACGGGCTTGGAGTAGCTGGATTGTTCACCCTCAATAGGCAGCCTCAGTCCTGTAAGGCAGTTTACCTCCCTGTGTCATGTTTTTCTTCTTCTTTAGTGTCTTAGAGCCTGTGCCCAGCCACCAGCCTTCCTTTTTAATTGGTTCTCTTGCCTGTCTGTTGACTTACCTGCCTGGAATTGTTATCGCATCAACTTGCCCTGGAATTGCGGTGGACAAAAGGGGCTTTAGGGAAGTGTCGCGCCTCGAAAGTCACTCATCCATTTAGAAAACCTTAACTGCAAAAGCTGCTAATGGAAAAGATAAGGAATGGCAGAGTAGTGCTTATCCTAATTAAAATGTATGTCAATCCATGTAGCTGTTGACTGAATTGGGTTTTGGAGGCCAAAGCTGGAGCTAGAGTCTGCTACTGTAGCCGTCCACCCTGTGAGCGGATTAGAGGGCTGCCATATCTTTAAGACTGAGATGCAAAAGAAGGCAAAAGAAGATTAGGTCTTCAGCTCATGAAGAGGGCCGGCAGGTCCTAATCTGCCAGAGAGAGACGCTGCTTTTTTTTTTTACACTGGACTTGGATAATTTACAGTATTGTATCTTGAAAAATGATGTCTTCACTTCTGTGGCTGCCTGAGTTTTTTTTTTTTGTGGGAATGAGTTTGAGAGTGAGGACATCAGCGGCCCGGTCGTGTCAACCAGCATGAGCGGCAACACATTATGCACAGAATAGTTCCCTCTAATCAAGTCAGTTATTGATAAAGTAACGTATGCAGCATTCTCATTAGCTCTGATGCCATTTCATCAGCAGTAATAGAGCATATCCAGACCTCTGTGTTGCACTTGTGTTCCCCTGTAAACATTATTACCATCACGCATGAACCCAGTTCACAATTTAGCTTTACTTGACAATGACTTGCGCCATTTTACCCCACCTGTTCACATTAATGTCCTGATTGGACCATTGAAGCCTACTCCTAGTTACAATGCAGTGTAATTTCACATCCACATTAAGATCTCCGCTCCAGCTGGTGTTGGGATTCATGCAAAGTGACCAGGTGGTGTAACCAGAGCACAGTATCCATCATTCTCTACCATTGAGCACGAAAGTGGGATTTGGTTCAAGCCTGCACTGCCATGCTATGACTGCTTGGCAGACGGTGTCTCCAGCGTGACCCCCACATTGGATGACATCCCAGCCTCAGTAGGCTTCCCTGGAAATCTTGCTCAGTATAGACGGAGTATTTAACTGCTGTTTCATTTTTTTGTGTGACAGCTTGTGTTTTGTATTTTTCTTCCGGGGGTCTGTGTATGCAATTTGTCTCTGACAGTTGCAGTTTAACCTCTCTTACCTCAGCGCTCTCTGTTTTCTGTGAAGGTTGCTCTGATCAGCACTTATGATGATGAAAGAGGAAAGATCTTTCTGACTTGTCCTTCCTTTTGGGGTCATTTTAAGGGAATTCTCCAGGGCAGCATTTATCACCGGGGTGAGGGCTAGTTAATGAGTAACAAAAAGGAAATGGGTGATAATGCAGAACAAGGAAAACATTTAGGTTTGGAAATGCTGGCTGTAATGGCGAGCAAAATTACCCACTGCCTCAAAATCTTGCTAATATATCCAGAAAAGGGCACGCTGACGTTATAAACTCTATCAACAGTTAACAGATTGCCTTTATGATTACTACGTTTCATTTTCCCCGATAATTACAGCACTTCTTTGAAGGCTTTTTCTTAATTATCAGCCTGGGATGTGCTTTTGCCATTCTCTGATGTTATTTTATGGTGGCTGCTCAGAGGATGGTATGTGTTGCACACTTGCCATCATTTTATTTAGTGCTACAGAGGAGAGCAATGTTGTAAATGCAATGTCCTTGAACTATTAGTGCAGAATGACTTCATAAAGCAATCATTTGTTTTAAGGCTATAAAGCTCAGACAAACCCCTCCGTTTCTAATTTTGTGTCGCCTTTTGCACTGTGCCTTGCACCACATTCTCTGTTGCCTCGTATGTCTGAATTTTAAAGCTCAGGGTTTATGACTATACCTTGCGGTATGGAAATGGGTTGCTCCGGAAAAAATATATTTCATACTTAAATCCAGCGCTGATGTTCTGCTCTAATGGCACTTGACTGCAGGCTCGTCTGGCAAACCTTGTGGTTTTCACCTTTTTTATATGCCCATGAAACTCTCACTTCATCTTGTCTCACATTAGTTTACAGTGTTCAGCCAAAGAGCATTAGGACACACACACACACACACACACACACAGTCCCATGCACACTCACACTGAGGCCCTCTCTCACCAGCTAAAAAAAACAAGTGTAAACCGAATGTAAACCACAAATGTAAACACATTGTTGCATCTCCAATCCCACCCCTCCGTCTTGGCTGGATGGGTTTGATTCCATTCATGGAACTGGGAGTCGGCCTGAACAGGGACGAGGGTCTGTGTAATTGAATTAGTGGCTGTGCCCCCCCGCCTCTTCTTCTCTGCAAGGGCAGGACTAATCATTGAGAATCTGCACCCTCCCAAGAGAGGGTCGAATAGTTGCCTTGTATAGAAGAGAGACGAGAGGGGCTCTGTCTGCCTGAGTGTGTATGTGTGTGTGTCCGTGCCTATTTTTGTGTGTAAATGTGGCTGTGTGGTGTTTGATTTCCAGAGATTGTCTATACGTAGACCAGATTAAATGGTGGGTCTGGACACAGGGCTCCTGACCCCTTAACCTCTGAATGGGTAGGCTGTGTAACAACTGTGTGTGTGTGCGCTCACATGTGATGCAAAGCAACAGCTGTTCTCCAGATGTCCTAACCCCCCACCCCCCAAGTAGAGGAAAAAAAGAAACTAATGAAAGAGAATCCCAACCCCAAAGAGGTGAGGCTCAGGGAATATTTACTGTAGTTAGTTATTTCTTTGTGAGTCACATTAAATCTTCATTCATAGACGATCCATACACTTTTTGTTGTACTGTGTGTGGGTGTGATGTGTAGGCTGCTGTTGGCACATAGAGAATTTAATTTTATGAGTTAATGGATGAGTCAGTCAACAACAAATAATCAGCACCGATTTCCCCCGTAATATCCTTCCTCCCTATAATAATCGGCTGATCGTTTGAATCATTTTTCAAGCACAAATGGCAAATGTTTCCTTTTTTCAGCTTCCCAGATGTGAGGATTTATTCCTTTTTTCGGTCTTATGTGTAAATAAAATGATCTTTGAGTTTTCAACTGTTGGTCAGACAAAACAAGCTATTTGATGATACCAACTTGGGCTTCAGGAAGTTGTGAAATAATGAGTAGCCTAAAAATGAATGTTTGTTTTGAATCACTTTATTCAGCGGCTCCTGCTCTCATTCATTATATGCTCTCATTTATTATTATATCACTGCCTGTATGGTACAAGTTATACAGCAAATGTGTTTGTGGTATTTTATTGGGGATTCAAGGCAGATACTGTAGCTAGATTGCAGACATTCAATATCCACAGACATTTTACAGAGGAACTATTTCTTCTGTATAAAATAGTTCCAATTAAAGTTGTTCATGGTGAGATCTGTGGATAATCCAGAGTATATGCCAATGACAATTTTCAGTTTTGAACACTTCAAACAAAATGCCATCGATCTCTATTGTATATGAGCGGCAGCAGACATCTCACAGCTGGATATCTCAAAGCTCCAAAGGATAAAAACAAAACTAAAGCCTAAAAAAGATTCATCATTCCTTTTTCAACAGCAGTAATTAGGTATTGATCGTCCTTCATAGCAGGAAAACATCACCAGTGTCTTGTCTTTGATTTGACTATCTTTTGGGTAGAAACTCCTGGTCCTTGATTCAAATGGCTCAGTTCCCTGCAGTCTAGAATTGCTGTTGAAAATATATCGCTAACTCATACACACACAAACACAGCAAGAGCAGATGGTTTGTGTTTATAAAGATGGAGGAATTATTGTCATTGGAAGTGGCGCCCTGCTGCGTTCTGCTGAAAACTGGTGCCGTTAACTGTAAAGCTCTTTCTCTCTGCGACATTAGTGAAATTGTCGCTGATATTTGTAATGAAAGGTTACATTACCTGCTTCAGGTGGTAGGAAATATAAAAGATTGCTTACTTATATTGGAGCTCTATATTGTTCATTTTCTCCAGGTGTTATGCACAGATGAGTATTATTACGTTCATTATTATGGATGTGTTTTCTATCTCTACCTTTCTGTGAGTTTAATTCTTCAACAGGCTAATAAGCTGTAGCTACTGTATATGATGAGTGCAGTTCTAGACAGGTGGCTTTCAATGAGAGGGTAGTGGGTAATGAGTCCCCAACTGCACAAGCAACCCCCCCACTTGCCTTTATTAAGCCCCGATCCCATGGACCCATTTAGCTAATTACATATCGGGATCTGCTACTTATCCCTGAGACTGGCAGAAGACACCAGACAATTAGAAAGTGGGCTTTAGTCTGTGCTGCAAGGCTGAGTTGTGATGTTTGCCATGATTTAGGACCCTAGACAACTAGAAAGCAGCAGCATCATCAGCAGATTTCTTTTTCCTCTTGGTTTTACTCCTCAAATTTCACCACGTTTGTCTTAAGAGCTAAATTTTTCAGTCCTTTCTGTGGTTTAGACGAGATGTTTATGGAACAGAAAGGGCCACTCTGTCTTTGCATTTTAGGAGGTTTTTAGGCTTCAGTGTTCGGTTTCGTTGATGGAGGAGAAGTTTGCTGATGTTGGGGGAATGAAATGATGAGATTGTCCTCGGTGCTATAGTTTAATGCCCCAAGGACGTGGTTGCAGAGACAGTTATGTCCCAGCAGAATGACTGCACTGTGGCAGCTGTGACACTACTAAATCTACTAAATCAAGGAATGTTTAATGTAAGCGTTCGTGTACTTGAGAAGGGAATGTATTTTAAGGTTCTTTGGCCTTTGTTCACAAGATGCAGGATTTCACCAAATGTGCACCAGTTAGAAATTTTATGATGGTTAAGATAACTAGTTAGGATGAGTTGTGATTCGCTTGGCTGGCTGTACTGCAATGTATTAAGGTCAGTGGAGTCTTCAAGGAATAGTTTGACATTTTGGGAAACCCATATGTGTTTTCTTGCCAAAAGTTAGATAAGATGTTGGATACCACTCAAATATGGAGCCAGTTAGTATGAAGACTAGAAACAGGGGGAAACGGCTAGCCTGGCTCTCTCTAAAGGTAAAAAACATTAAAGTAAAACAAATTTGTATCTCTCTTGTTTAATTCATACAAAATTTACACATTTATTGTATTGGATTTTTTTTTTTAATCCTTGAACAGAACCAGGCTAGCATTTTTTGAGCTAAACTAATGTACTATTGGGTTGAGAGTGGTTTTGATCCTCTCACCTAACCTTTGTATTTCCCTAAATGTCGAACTATTTCTTTATGAGAAACAAGTTTGTATATAAAAGTTTGTTTGTGCTAAAGTGTTTTGGGGGGTAAATGCAGATTGGAATGAGTAATGCTTTCCCCTAAGTGAACAGCTGCCATTGTTCTTCGAGGTGGCCTACAGCAAGGAACTTAGCACCCAGCCCCCATTCGTTTTAAAGGAGCCACTCAGTGGCAACAACTGTGTGCAATAAATCAGGTTAATATGGGGAATTCAAATTAATGTTTTTGCTTAATGTACCAAGATGCCACACACACACACACACACACACGCTCCCTCCCTCCCTCGCACATAACCATACACAGTTTTTGGTAAATAAGTTGCCACTTTGACCTGAGTGCAATCCAGCTGTGTTGATAATACAAAATGTTGAAGTCATAGTGGGTAGCTTTATTAAAGCCTCATTTTTGGGCCTGGAGCAAGGTGTTTCCCAGGCACCATATTGTCTGACCTGTCCCCACTCTGGTCCTCCTCTGCAGTGTGTGATTAATGAAACTGCAGGACGGACGGAACAATGAAGTCTCCAGTGGCATATTGTGCTTCCTAAAATTTCTAGTGGCAGTGTGCCCCTGTGCTCCACCTCTGGAAACCCCAGGAGACCAGAAGAGTTTCCCTACTCATTCAATTCTTCACCAGCCTTATTTCCTGTCATTTTTATTTAGTCATGACAGATTTGACGAGAGTTAATCAAAACGAAATAGTACTCTGTACTTTTTTTAAGTAACTACTGGAGTCTTCGATGTCTCGCGTCCCCTTTGTGGTATTTCCTAAAAGAGCATGTTGAGTTTTGCTCAAAGCAATCTCCCTCAGGCTCAGAGAAGAGAATAACAGGAATGCAAATGTCTCTAATGCTGTGAGATAAGGTTTCTCTCTCTTCAAGTATGTTTTGTTTAATTTGGGTGTTCACGTTTATTTTCCTGGAGGCAAAAGTCTCAGCTTTTCTCCATTGTCACATTATGTTCAGCTCTTTCCAGAGATTCCTTTCCTGTTGTGTCGTCGTTTCATCTGCGAGAAAGTTTCCCTCTCATGTTTTGATGTGGGTTTAATGAGACCCTGTTACTTGGCACCTGAAAACCACTTATTATTAAGGAGTATAAACACAGTAGGATACAGTTTTAAGTAACGTTTGACATAGAACGAGATCATTTAAAAGTAACACTGGATCTAACATCTTATTACTTTGTCAGTTTGAGCAAACTGATTCCTGAAAATGTCAGTTCCTGTTGTCTTCACCGATTTTACACATCAAAGTCTGTTGACAGGTCTTGGTGTTACCACATATGTGAAAAAAAAATACTTTTGTGGTCCTAGAGAGCTGAGCGGGGAGCTGCATGAAGTTAATAAATTGCCTCAAGTGATGTCATTTGAGTCATCGCTGGTTAGAGCTGGAAAATGAAAAAAGTTTGAGGCTAGTGGCTCGAGGCAACATTAGCTGCAACTGTTGGCAGTCGAGTTGCATTGTGAGTAATGTAGGCACCATGTTTTGACTAGGAATGAGGAATGCATGGATTTTTTTTCAAAATTGTCGTCCTTGAGTCAGATAATATTAAAGGAATGCGATGCTAAATAGGTCCAGGACTATTTTTTTATTATATTGTTAAGCTTTGAATTTCTTTAGGTTCTTTAGACTTTTTGATTTACACAGCTGATAGACACAAATACCTAAATATCAATATAATAATACTGATAAAAATAACCAGAAATTTATATTGTAAACAAATTAGTTTTGAGTCCATTTCACATCCACAAGGGCTGATAAGACTTTTTGCAAATTAAAGTTTGATAATCCAATCGGAAAAACTGTAGACACCTGTGCACCACGAGCAGATTTGCATGTGAACTAAATAAAAAAAATAGCCTGGAAATGGAATTTGATTCTGCATAACTGCGCCAAGCGCCACTCATTTTTATTTAGTGTTTGTATTCTAAAAGAACCTATCATCATAATTTTTCACTTCCTCATTGGAATTTGAAAAGCTAGTCACGGTGTGAATCACTTACCTCCCAGTAAGAAACCTAAAACCTTTTCCTGCTCCCTGCCAATGTCAGCAAGTCAATGACACTCATGGGACAGGTTGTTGCTGCTAGCTGCCTGAGCTCAAGCTGAGCTCTGAGGGAGTCTGATGAGTAAGCAGGTAATCAGAAGCCGGATAGGCTGCAGGTTAGTGGCACCAGCCAATGTTTGCTTTCATCTGAATGCAGCTGTTTGGCTTTGACCCTCTTGACATTATGTTGTTTGGATTTCTTTACCCTTGGATGGATTCATTAATGGATTAAGATGCCACAGTCCTGTTTTCCTGTGAAGGAAAAAAAAAACTTGAGCACACCTGTGCTGTGTGTGAAAACAAATCACTTTACCTGTGTATACGGCTGAATTCTTATAGCACGGTCTTGTTGAGTGTATTGTGAGTGTTGGTGTGACTGCAGTGCGTGTAAAACCTCCTGAGGGAGAGAGGACCTTCATGATAGTGAGATCCTGCAGTATGTTGCTTTTCCCTCCGATGTTCCACCTTGACAGTGTCTCTCACTTGTCCCCCATCAGTCTCCAGCCTGTCAGTGGAGCGGCTGCAGCCCATGTCATTAACACTGGCTGTGGGCATTATACTAGGCAGCTTGGACAGGTGTAATAACCACCACTGCCTGTTGTGAAATATTCTAGTTGTCCTGTTATGGATTATTCTAGCCCAGAACATTTGGAAAGTTAAAGTGCAGTAAAATACTGTACCAAACTGACTGCAGATGCTCCCTGACTACATGTCACTGTTGTGTTATACCTGTCATTTTTTGTTTTCATCGTGCACTAGATGGAGTGCGCTTTCTACTAGCTTGTAGAAGTCGAAGATAACGTGCTGGAATGAGATTCAGGAGACAGTCTTTTATAATCCTGCTACCAGCTGGATTTAAAATCATCATTTTAAAGAGTACAAGAGCTGTGGTTTTCAATCGCTTTAACACACATTAACAATGTCTTTAACAAGCTGAAGACGTGAGAGGATTGTCTGGCGACCATCAACTCTGACTGCTGTAATGACTACACTATCTGTTGCAAACGTAGCCAGCTGTAGCTAATTAATGTTGCTTCTTGGAGTTGACGTCACTACAGAATAAAACTCTTGGCTGTCATCTGGTTCATGCGCTCTTTACAACCAGCCAAAGAACGAAAAAAAAAAAGGCCAACAGGAGTGTCAGGTCTTTCTCTACATAAACAAGCTAGCTGATCAGCTCCTGTCATTTACAGACAAGCAGCTAGCTGCTCGTTAGTAAAACGAGCCACAGCTGGCGGTTCAAGGAAGGAACATGAATGATGATGGTGTATAAAAGTTATCAGCTCGTCACTGCTGGGTTAAGTTTTGGGAAGTGTCAACATCAAGAAAACATCGCACTGTGTTATTTTAATGTTCATGCTAAACTAATTCAGATGTAAAGTCCAAAGAGGGATATCTAGGAAGAGCAGTGATTTAGCTGCAGCTGCTATCATGCAGCCTACTTAAAGTCCATGTAAAGTAAGAATAAATGTGTTCTGAGTTTGTCAGACCAAAGAGGAAAGTGTTATTAACCATCCAGCCAAGTTTGAATAATTACAACTATCAACAAGTTTATGAAATTAGGTGTCAAAATAGGGTAAAAATGAGCAGTGTACGAAGCTCCAGGATGTGGGGGCGTGTCCGCTGAATGTGCTGAAGCCACGCCCAATCGTGGGAGTGGTCAAGCAATTTGAAGCGTCTGAAACGTGTCAGATGAGTTCAGAAAATGACATGACTAACTTTGAAACACTCTGAGTGAGATGAATTAATCTCCATCTCTCTGCTAGGGGTGCAGGGGTATGCTCATGGTGGCCTCAGTGTGTCATCGAGCCACCCTTTAGGGCCGCCCAAAAAATCTGGGACTGAAAACTGGTGAAAAACTGTTTTAACCTTAAGTCCACATTTCAGTAATATATCGTTCAAAGTCTTTTCACATGTTTTCAGCAACTATTTTCCAACATATTTAATGTATTTTGAAAGAAATCTCAGAATTGCCTTTACACTGACTTTAAAGTTTGCTCCAGGTTTGCAAGCACATTGTCCTCAATGTTGAGGCCAAGGAGAGCTCATATTACCAATGAATCTGAAGAAGAAGCAGTTATTTCTATTATCTCTAATAATATGAATCAGCCAGCAGCAGCACTTTCAAGGTGTGACACAAAATATCCAGAAGTGACAGGTCTTAAACCCCGAATGGCTCAGCTCTTATCACTCCTCAATGAGGTCTGTCAGTTGGATATCATTTAGTAAATGTGTTGACGGCTGTTTATTTGTTCACACTTCCTCACACAGTGCGGTGGCTGCAGTTTTAAGTATTCTAAAGCACAGTAGGGTGTTTTTGAAAGCTGCAATACCTGGAGTACAATGGGTCACAATCCGCAAAGGATTGAGTTTGATCGAGCTAAATGTAGCCGATACGATTAAGTAAAAAATGCTCTAAGCGGCCCTGATAACACTGCTGTACAAATATCTTTCTACTGAGTAAATATTTACCTCTGGTACCACTAAGTAGGTCACTTGATTCAAGTTCATCCACCTATAGCAAGTTAGACCTGCTTAGGAACCTCCTGATATGAAGTGGGAAGTTGACTGACCTTTCAGTGCAGTACATACAATAATACATACATATTACTGTATATACTTTGAATGAGTTATCTAACAATGCAATTGTATTATGATATGTCGCTATTGATCTATCACTATTTAATAATGCTGTATGTTCTGCTTAGAAAAACCTTATTTGCGCTGGGAAAGCAACCAAACTGCAATATCCTTTCTGTGTTTGATGCTTTTTGGATTTACATCCATTTAACCAGCTGTAAACGTCTCCTTATTCTTGACAGTAGGGTTGTTATCAGTTTTCCATATCTTCATTTTGTTTCGCCTTGAGTGCATCTCATCCTCATGCGCAGCCACATATGGCATAGCCCATTACAAACATCTAATAAAAATATGAGAATTTTGTGCCTGGAGCGGTCTATGTAGTAAGATCCACTCCTATGTGGGATCCATTTCTTACATTAGAGGAAAGATTGCATGTTTTATATATAATCCTATACGTATGTTGTGCATTTGTCTCATACATGTCTATTTTCTTTTCAGCTGTAAACATCAGCGGACATCCAAGGCTGCATTTCCCTCAGCAATAAGGTAAGAAGCTGATAATGACATGAAAGCATACAGTGACACAATGGCTTGGGAATTCTCTTTTTGGACTGTTAGACATTTTCTGGTCTATCCAACAGTTAGTTTCAGCAGCTTTGGATGCTGCAACATGTTTGTATGTATGAATGTATGTATACAGTTGGTGTGCAGTACCATGTGAAAGAAAGAGACGCTGCTGCAAATGCGTGCTTCTGCTTCTCATTAAACTGAACTGTAAAATCACACATTTGAATTATTGTAATGGAAACATTGCACTTTGAATATTATGATGCGGAGGTAGGAGCCAATTAAATTGTCTCATTTGCCAACACCTGTTCTTGTAGTGATGTCATATTGTATCACATACACTGTAGAAATCGGGTTATGTTAAGCATGGCTGGTAACATGCTGTAATACTGCACTGGAGACGTGCTACCTTACATCAAAGTCAGTGTTGGTGTACAATTCCATGTGACTGCTCTGCCGTGCACTACATGTTTGTCTTGGCAAGACTGGTCAGGATAAGGAGAGTAGTGTCTAGCTGCTGGAAGCTTTCGTCATGATAGTTTTTGTCCTGCTGGCTCTTTACTTCTCTCTGCTGCTCTTAATTGCAACAGCAGATTCAGTTTTTTCTGTATTTGATGTTTTGTCTGTTTCCTTTTTTGTCTTTATGACTCACTCTCTTCACTTACACAATCATACAAACACAGTGGAAGCAGGTTGTTGGACCTACCTCATAAGCCCTTCACCTGTGTAATTAATCTTCAAACATCCCCTCAGTCTTGGTTGAAAGCTGTTGAAATTAAACCATCTATTTCCTCTCTGTTTGTGTTTACCGAATAAAGCTGAATGTGTGTGTGTGTGTGTAAGCCACACACACACACTGTACCTGCTTTAAAGCCTCTCATCAGTTGCGCTGCATCGACCGAAGTTGCTAATTGCTTTTAGATAATTAATGAGAATCAATAGAATTTGTAATATACTAAATGTGTGCATGCACATGTGCAGCTCCCCATGACAGTATACAATAATACACATTTTCAAGCTGACTCGATGAGCTGCATTCAGAGGGTAATTACAGTAACTGGCAGCATCTGGTGCCCAGCCTCTCTCTGTAACCACGCTCCACTCCACAAATGAGGTTACAGTTGCTGTGCATTTTAGTTTTCCAAAGATTAATGAGCTCTAATGTTGATTTGTCTCATGCCATGCTTCAGTAAACAGCCAGATCTGAACTCAATCTTATATGCATCGAGTCCAGAGCTACAACATAATAAGACTACAGGTTAAACAGTGTTTTTGGCCTTCGATGGAATCATTTTCTTTGACAGCCTATAGCATCGCTGCAGGAGGTCTGAAAGGCACAGAGCAGAAAACAAAACGGTGTCCTGCAGAGTAAACTGTGTTTATATAACGTAAGGGTAAAAACCAACATCACTTGTGTTAAGCTTATCTCATTTATATGTATTTCAGACAGTACTGTGTAAAAGGGTGATGTGGTGGAATACAGTTTAAGCTGCTGCAATAAGTCTGTCTTGTACATACAGTATTTAGCTTTGCTCCTCTATCTGTCATGGCTATACCCAACTAGTGTCCTTTCAGTCTCTGCCGGTTGTCTGCTGTCCAGTCTGTTAACAAATCTGGGATGTTTGCTCACAGCTGATGTGGTCAAGAATGGGCTGAGCTTATGAAATTGTGGCAGGAAAAATTACTGGAAGAATAATTCACAATATCACACAGTTTTATGTTGTCTTGATGTGCTACATAACTGTCATTCTTGGCCTAAGTATTCTCAGGCAAAACATATTTCGTTAAAGTGCATTTTCCTGTCTGCAAAACACTCCGTTATTCATACTTTAAGTCATCATGGATCATTTTAAATTCCTCTCAAGGCATCTGCCACCTTTCCTCTTATTCCATTACTTTTGATCATCAATGAATAATCCATAACATGCCTTAGGAGCACATTTTTAACTGTCTGCTTTACTTTTTATTTGGACTTGTGTCAATAGATGAGCAAGGAATCGGTCTGACCGAGCCAACATATCAGCTTTATACACTTCACCCATTATAGAGGGAAATTAATTTCCAGTAACACGTTCATGTAACACCTCATATTCCGTTGTTTTTTTTTTTGACATTTATAAATGACTAAGAGCTGTGCTATCGATTGGGCAGCTGCAAACCTAATTTTGTTATTTATTAACAATAATCTGTTGTCGTCGCAGACATATTGGTGGTTTATTTCTTCGGCCAAGTGGAATAAAACATTTAAATGCAACTGGCACGTCTTTGTTTCTCTAATTATGGTGAGTGTCATTACTTTGCATATATTATTTCATTATTATTACATTTTAAACATGCTAAGTTTTTCACATGCCATAGCCTTGAGTGGTTGCTCTTCTGGAATGTTGTTTTTTTTCTCTGGGGGGCGATGTACTTTCAGCCACTTTCTTGCCAACTTGATCAATTAATTGCGAGGACCTTTTTAAGTGCAGCTAAACAACTTGGCCATGTTTGTTCTAAAATGAGAAATGTCTGTGCTGAAGATGGCGAAAGAGGTCCATTCCCATCCTGACCGATCCCATGTTTAGACGTTCCACACAAAGTGTACTCTACTGGAACTCGGCCAGCGGGCCCCACACAGGATCGACTCTGCAATGTGTCTCTGCAGACTGGGACTGCACCCATATTCAAACTCAGAGGGCTGCAATTGGGTTTAATTATGATCAGTGTAACAGATCATTGCACATTTTCATTATGAATATTTTGCATTATGTTGTCTTAATTGTTGTCACGGTTGACATTTAAGACCACATAAAACCAGGCTGTAAAAATACTTGGTGTTGAACTGTTGCTTGAACCCTCTAATCATAAGGAATGTATTATATAAAAAGTTTATTGTAACATTTGTTTTCTGAACAAAATCCACTGCTTCTGTACCAATACATGAAATATGTTGCAGTCGTGGTTGACACACACTTTACTTTTTACTTTTGGTGACTGTAAAGGCAGCAGTCACATCTGATTATGACCAGATGTTGTGGAACTATTGAGTCAACACAGCAGCATCATTTGGCAGCACGGTTACCTGCTGTGTTAATAAAGGTCCATTAATCAGAACCAATGACAACTGGGTCTGTTACTCAGCTGTCTGTGCTGACTGTTTATAGATTTGGAGGATGTGGTTAGTTTGTCTGCTGTACTTATGGTAAACACGGAGGTGATGTCACACTAAGCAGAGTGTGACAGCAGAGCAGACAGGGTTTTGGCAAAACCTACTGGCTTGACACTGTTACACATTTCTTTATTACACATTTCTTTATTATATTTCCTTAGAAAGCTCTTCCCTCAGAGCTTGAGGGAAGGAGTGTTATATCCAGAGGTGAACTCGTGAGTCATGGCTCATGTTTGATACTGCTAAAATTGCTACTATTGTGTGCGTGTGCACAATAATAAGCATTTAACACCCATTTTAGCTACAGTAATGGTGCAGCACCCAGGTTTTTCTCCATTGTAACCTCCATTAATCCAAGCTGTCTGCAGCCTTTTGTGTTGGTGAGATGTACAAACAGCCAAGCTTACAAAATAGATTTTGAATCAGGTATCAGTTAAAATATGCACACTGATTATTCAGTGACTTGTTGGATCTGCCAGGAGAAGTGAACCTCAGGGCTGCGATGTGACTAATCATTCATTTGTCAACCTACCGTCATAAATTTTTATTGGAAGTGGTCTCAGTGCCTCTTTCACAGCCCGGAATATGATTTGCTCTTGACCACATCTTACACTGACTCTTCCATGCCATCACTGCATTCCTTCCACTGACTGGCATTTTACTGGTAAGCAGTGACCGTGGCTACTGGTGGGGGTGGGGGACCCGAGGCCATTGCCACAGCAGCTGGCTGCCCCCGTCACAGTGAATCACCTGTTTTTCCAGGCAGTGGACGCGACGTTGGGCGGGGTTGTGCAATCCCAACTGCATCACTGCCAAATAGTACAAGCCTCGGTGTCCAGAAACCCAGTGGCCTCCTTGGCATTCAGATCTGGCTATCACGGGTCTCCCCTTTGGCAAGTGTTTCCAGATTGATTGAAACAGGGTTAAGTCTGGCCCTGATATTTTTACAATTGGCAGGTGAAATTTTGTGATACAGTTTGATGTGTCCACTTTCACCCCAACAAAATTAAAAACGTTGCATGAGCTAATCATTGAAGGTTGATCTTCATTTCATCTTCAGCCTCTGAAATCGGATTTGGGTCATCGTGTATGTGATTCTTAGTAATAGGCCTGATATTGATCAGACCATTGTCCTTTCCTTTTGACCAGCAGTCATGTTATCGTGTCTCATTGTCATTATATCTGCAGCAATGTGAATAATTTAATGTAGCAGCACTGACTCACTAATGGCATTGATCTCACTACTAAAAGTGCTCTAAAAGGATCCCCATCTGATACTCAGACAGACATTTTTTTTTTTTTTTTTTAAATATGATTCACCCATACAGCATTCAAATTGGAGATCTTGTCAGACTACAGAAGGCAGTGGAATTATTATTACTGAGGAAACGGATCAGACTAAATCTTTGTCTGACAGCCAGAATTATCCCTGGCCTTTAACTACACCAGCAAGTCCCAGAAGAAAAACAATCCCCTCAATAACTGCTAAAAGCACACCAAAGCTCAGAGATTATGTGGACCTTTAGTACATGGTAGGTGTTATTGATTCCCTATCTCTTATGATTTATGTGACCAGGGTACAGATGACCAAAATGTCCTGACCTCATAAACAGTTCATTTCTGCCTCGGCTTTTTTTTTTTTTTTTTTTTTGATTCACCACACATAAGACACAAAAACAGTGAAGTATTGTTTAAATAAGTAAAAGTACTGGTGCAACAACGTACACCCACTACATATTTGAACATTTAGCTAAAATACAAACTATTGTAGCAGTAGCACAAGTGGATGTTTTTATACAGCAAATATTTACCTAACGTTTGGTGAAATTAGTCACCCTAACATCACGGTCAAACCAAACAAGTGCAGCTGAATTGAGTCTGACTCTGTTGAGTTTTATTTTACTACACCTATAATAGATTACCACATTAACCCACTTTTCATGGGGAAAAGTCGTAATTCGGCTCTAAACAGAAAAATCCAAATTGACATTATTTTCAAAGGGGACACCAACATGTGGATGAATATGGACATACATGGACATCTCACAGACGTGGTTCACCCCTGTCTGTCTCTCTAGACCCTGCAATGCTGGGAAGCGCTGACATAAATACGCAGAGAGTTGCATTTATGTTTAGAGTCTAACTGGCAGGGTGGTCTATGTCTGGTTTGGTGACTCTAGCATTTCTGTGTCACTGATGGATGTTGGTCAGAAGTGCTCAGAAATCAGTGAGTGCAACGAGACAAACTGATGCTGGCATGAGAAAGAAAGAGCTTTCTGGTTGCTTCTCTACAGTGTATTGTCTGTATTTCTTGGACGCAGATGCTCACAGTTAATCTATAATGCATTTCTGCTGCAAAGTGCACCAATGTCAGCATCTTGCAGCTCCAAAGTAGTAAGGAGATACTGACTTGACATGGATTGATCACAGCACAAGTTATTAGTTTAATAGTTTACACATTCCACATCATCAGCACTTAAGCAGAACACGTGACACCGTGGTATAGCGCTGCTTTTGGATGATGCAGCTCTTTTAAGATTTTTTGTATTTGAGAAAGAGTAAACACTGTGTTATATTGGCCTCAGGCGGAGTGAAGGTACTTTGAGGTCTTTTATGAAATGTGACTCGTCTTGGCTCTTTACCAGTCATTTTTATCATGGTGGTGTTTATGCTCACTGGCTGTGCTGTTGTGACAGGAAGCAGTTGTGTGTGGATGATTAACTTCCTCGAGCTGATTGCAGGTTTGCAGTTGGAAAGTATGTGTCACTCTGTAGATACCTGTGTATGTTTCTCGGGGATATAGAGGGGTTGATCCTTCGCTATGGGCACAAGTGGCAGTCAGTTTGGAACAAGGAAAATGGATTAAGGTGTTTATTGTTAATCACAGTTTTGAGGGAAAATCCCTGCATAAAAATGTACAAGTGATATCATCCTCACTTCTCTCCAGTGAGGCTCCAGGCAGTCAGACTTACTTGTTTGTCAAAGCAGGATGATTAATGCCACTCAAGTTTTATCTACCTATGAAAGTATGTAGGCCTCTCTCTAATGCCAAATAATAATTTGATTAATTCATTCATTTATAGAGGATTACAGACCAGAGAATCATTTTATACACCGATAATACTTCACCACCGCCTCGCAAGTGTGAGTCTGTTAAATTTGCAATCAAAGCTGGTTCACTCTGCTTTCAAATCCAAACAAAGGAATTCCATTAGTCTATGATTTAGTAGAACTTTTAATGTCTCATTATGGTCTGAATACAGCTTCTTTTCTAACCGTACATGATCAAACGTCTCTGGTAAACATAGAGGAATAATATAAGTTTGATTTAAAGATGCTGAATGTAAACATAACATATTGGCTAGCAGACAGCTTTCACACATGCAGGAGTATAGCAGCAAATATCAGTTGAACTAATAGTGTTTTCTCATTTCCATGCCTTTTTATAAAACAGATCAGATATTAGTCAGGCCACAACCAGCCTCCGTAACCATGGCAACCAGTATTCAAACACATCCTCAAGTGGCGATAAATGAATCTCTGAGGGTCATAATACAAGATAAACTGAGTGGTGGCGGCTCTTAAACGCATAGGCTCATGCAGCCCTCCTTGTTTTTGAGTACCCTTCGAAGTTGAAATTTGGTATGTGCCAAAGGATGGAGGGGTGACTGTGGTTTGGTTTCACATTTCAAATTGATTCCCTCTTCTGGTTGAGAGGCTGAATTGATCCAGAGTCCATCACTCTCTCTTGGAACTTGGAACAAAAATGAAGGAGGCAGGAAGGAGGATGTGCTGAGCTTAAAAGAACATTTTTACTTTTGTTCCCTTTTATGGCCACAAAAAAACAACAAAAACATTTTGTGTGACTCAGTGCTGTATTAGGAGAGTATTGTGCGACTCTTTGCCTCTCCTCTGCATGAAACTTGACACCTACGTCGACGCTGCTGCCGACAGAGATGCATCACCTGCCTGCCTGAACCATTTGCCAAGCTCTCACACAGACATGCATACAAACGTGCACATGCAAAACCACACACGCAGACGACAGACGTTTAGTTTCTGTCACTCAGGAGGTATGCAGTCTGTCACCTGAACTCACCACCAACCAGGTGGATAATTATGCTAACAGGCTTTATTTCTCACATGTAGCTTCTTTTTTTTTTAAAGTAGTGCTGTGAAGGGGTGTGTATCCTCCTGTCTTTGTGTATATGTTTGCTCCTCACTGAGGCACAAGACAGTTCTGACAGTTTCTAGATTTTTTTTTTCTGTAAATGTTTATTCCATCTGGCATGTAAGTGAAACCTAATTTAATTTGTCTCCACAATTTTGAAGCAGCCGACATACAGTAGGGGTAGTTTCTATTGTCATTAGGCACCGGAATTTTTTATTCTACTCCTTACTTATGGCCCCGTTCCATTTATTAAAAAAAAGAAAAAGAAAAAAGATGTGAATTGTAGACACTGCTTCCTCTCCCTCAGCCAGACTTGCATTTTCTTGCAGGATGAAGAGGGCTGAAACTGTGAAATACTCTTTAATGATCGGCGTGTTTTCTCTGAAAAACATCAGCTTGGCTTCATTTACACACAGAAACGACTTAAAGAAAACAAATAAATTAAACTTTAATGGAGCCTGCGTGAAAGTAGCAAAAGCAGGGTGTCACTGGTTGACTATGCACTCAGTAGATCTGTGCCTCCAGAGTCACAAGTGTACTCTTTTAACCTTTTCTTTTCTTGGCCACGACCGCCCCATTCAGCCTGCTGGATGATGACGATGACCTCACTCTGAACTTAAGACTGTGTGCTTTAGATCAGTTTCCTTTCTGCGTAATGTGTAGGCAGAGAGAAAGTCTTGAATGTCTTGTTTACACTGTTATCATAGAAATGACGACAGCAGTGATAAAAATCCGGTTTAGTTGCAGCTGAGTTTATTCAACAGAAAAGTTCGCCTTGCTCTGGAAAATTTTTTGAAACTGATTCATCATGGATTAGTATATACTCTAATGTATATATTGGAGAGGGCCTGTGCAGTTAAGACACTGATTAAATAGAGATGAGTGGCAATAAAACAGGTCAGCAAGCTGTCAGCTATGCATTGGTCTCTAGTAAGAACAACAGTGAGTATTTAAAGTGTTTGGAGGGTCTTTTTTAAGCAGAATTGTTAAGGAATGTAAGCTGCAAATGTTAGCATGCCCAGTTTACTACTGTACCCACAGCAGTAACCTAGCTTTACTTCTAAAGCTGCAGAGCCGGTCATTAGCAAACTACTACATCCAAACCATTTTGATTTTATCATACTATGCTATAATAACTGGGCTTATTACCTCTACCCAGCTATATAATCATAGACTGTATAAAACATGGATGTAGGCTCTCCCATTAGTTTCTTAAGAGCCTCTGTGAAGCTCAAAGTGTGGTGGCTCTGCCCGTTGCCATCTCAGCAGTCATGTCTCTACACTAATCCAAAAATGGGCAAAGATCTGGAGCATGGGGGGAGCTGAGGTGGGCTGAATGAAGGCTGGTTGTTCAAACAAACACCAGTCAAAGCAGCCATGCTCTTAATAGTTCATAAGTTTAAGCGTGTATATAACTTGAAGAGGTGAGTTATATAAATTAGCAAAACCATTTTTTGTATCAGGCTGTAACCAGCCGTAGCCATGGAGCTTGGTTTTAACATTAGCTTACACTAGTAAGCTCAAGTCGATAAAATAAGATGAACTTTATTCATTCCACTCAGGGAAATGTAAAGTTCCATAGCAAAGAGGAAGTGCAAAACTGATGCATGATGTAGATAAACAACACTGATTTGCACAGAAACAGTACAGAAAATGTTTTAGTGGTGCGAAGTGTCAATTCAAATCTCAAAATTACCAAACTATCTAAATGATTTCTTTAGTCCACTAATTGTGATGATTCCATTTAAATTAATTGAATTTGGTGCAGTCAAGTCCTATCACACAGATTTCTGTAATAATAACTCAACTAGACCGCTTTAAGAGGGTAACAACGAAGCCTGACAAAGTGGTGCATTACATGGCCTAATTATTATTCAGTAGCAGTGCATATAAAATAGATCATAATATGCAACATGCTCCAGGAGCAAATTAGATCCCCACCATGTACTTGTTAGTCAGGAATATTAATAAAGCTTGTGTCACAGTGTGCTCCGGAGCAAAACATGTAGCTTTCACATTTATTTTTTCACATTTTATAATTTTCATTTGGTGTGTGTTCATCATGTGTGAATGTGTTTTTATAGTATTTGAAAAGTGTTTTGTTTTTTTGTTTTTTTTCTGCTGTCAGCTTCACTTTGAAAGCAACACGATTGAATTTCCAGCAGCCCTCATCCTCACTGCATCTCCTGAGGCCATGTGTGGTGCCTGAGTGAAAGCCACTGTCATATGATAAGGTTGTATTGTGCTGTACATGTGCCGTTTTCCAGTGCAGAGCCAAGTGGCATTACATTAGGTCAGGAACAGTGTGCTTTTAACTGCAAATCGCTAAAAAAAACAAAAAAAAAACAATTTCATTTCAGTTTTTGTTTTCAGAAATGTCCATGTGACCACAGAAACCTATGAAGATGAGTACACCACTTGTTTTTTTATTGTCCTTTTTTTCCTGTTATGTGTGAGGGAAGGAAAAGGATAATGTTCCTGTTTGTTACCTGTCTCTTTTTTCTGTGTCAGTGTCTTTTATTGTTAATAGTTGTTTTATTATTATAATAGGTCTCTGGGGGAACATCAAAAATGCCCTTCTTCATCTCAGCTGGCTGGATGTTGGGTTGGGTCGGCGTCTGTTTGACAGCTGCGTAGTGCAAGAATTGATTGGCTATATTGAAATATTGTCTCCATCTACGAGAGGGATACTTAACATTATTCCATTGAATGAATGCAAAACTGACGGGGGGCAAAAACAGGAGAACTTGAACATTGTTGAGCAGATATAGTTGTAGCAGACAAAAACTGCTATTTCATTTCAGTTGGACTTTAAACAGAGAAATGCTACTCAGAGGTAAACCAAAGAAAACAGATGGACTAATTACCATGCCTGTGTTAGCCCAGTTTGGCCCTGGTGTTGAAACTAGGCTACCGACATGCTCTGGCCAAATATTTAATATGTTCTCTGGTCCAGAACTCCTCTGGGATTGGCCTGTTTCACTTGTTGGCTGTTCTATTATTGGATTAGAGGCCATGTTACTGTAATAGGGCCTGGGCATTCCCAGCAGGCACTGCTCTGCCTCATTGATATATTGAACAATAGCTACATGTTCCAGTGCTCTGTCTCATTTTCCTTTTATCTCATGAGCCTTTGTCTGACTCTTAGGCCGGCCGTTTTCTCCAAATGAAATCGAAACGGTAGCAAAATGTAACCTGTTTTCTTCTCGCTCTTTAGTGTTCTCTGTGTGCTGCCTCTATCCTCTTCTCGTGTGACGTCTGTATTTACTGTATCTATGTCATAGGCCATGTTTTCGAGACACTGACTCAAACACTACAATGTGCGACACAAACTGGACCACTGCAGCTCACATTGTTTGACATCTGAAAACATTTGTTCTCATGGATGAGCATTTCCCAGCTCCAGTAGGTCAGGGCTACAGCCTCAGCCCAGATAACCCGCTCATTTAAGACCCAGTCACACTCTCACACTATCATTGAAAATGATGTCATTGCTTCTGCGAAATCAATTCCTTCAAATAGATTTGCAGTGTCTGACCTCTTCCAAAATGAGGGTCAGGGTCCAGGGTTCCTTTACTTTGGCTCGAGGCCACTCTGTTGTTATACAAGTACAGTATCAACTTTCCAAGTGGCCTCATCACCACAGTGTCTTTGGCAGCAGGTAGATGTACATCTTCAGTGTGTGCTTTTTGTGCAGGGTTAATATGATACAAGGCTAAAAGCACCTTCAGGGCTCAGCTACTTGAATGCTGAAGACTCTTAGTGCCAGCTATGCTTTTTCTCAACTGTAGTGAAACTTAGTGCTGGTTTTACATTTACTGAACTACAGCTGAAATGTGTGTGACATGAAAATAGATGACACTGGCTGTACTTGGGCACACCAACGCTTTGAGCTAAACTCTAATGTCACCATGGTCACATGACAAACCTAGCATTTTGATATTTAGCAGGTTAGCATTATATTTGCAGGTATTTGGTCACTAACCAAAGAAGAAAATTGGAGAAACGGAAATTGTGAGGGATCAGAACAACTCATCCTCTGAGGACCATGACTGTGGTTACCAAATTTCAACGCAGACCATCCAATTGTTGCTGAGATATTTCAATATCAACTTCATGGTGGTGCGAGAGGAAAAGTCAGAGGACCTCTAAAGTTGTTAAGGTGCGTCCTAAAGGAACCATGAATTTGTACAATATTTCACGAAAATCCATCCAGTAGTTATCAAGATGTTTCACACCGAACCACAAATGTCAACTTCACGGTTCATCTCTAAACATTTTAGCTATGTCTGCAGCATTGGTTTTAAACTCGAGTCCTACACTTGAGTCTTACTTGCTTGGTCTTTCAATCACAACTCATCAGCGTGGAGTTTGCTTGGTTGTCATGGAGATGGCTCAGTTGTCATTATGTGACCCAAGTATCAAATGTAATCCATCTATATACACATTGAATGAGGGCTAGTCACCATGTGGAACAGAATATTCCTTGAAAGAACTGCTGCACGCTGTCTCGCTCACTGCTGGGAAAATGTATTGATTACACAACGTTTCCATCTGTCCGACCTTCACATCAGGTATATTTTTCTATCAAAGACATGTCCTCGAATATGAATGATATTAATAATTCAACAAAGATCCAGTCCATTATTAATTGGCCCTGAATGAGCTTCTTGATGTGTGAACCGCAAGAAAAATGTTGCTTATAGCCGAGTGGTTCTGTTGAATATTCTTTGTTATGTGAGCCTGCAGTAGATCAAAGGAGTGTAGGTGTAACTGGTGCAGTTGGGTTTAAAGTCAGGAGGGGGGAGGGCTGCTTTGTGCTTATGTATTACAGTGTGGGAGTGTACAGCGTATTAATGATTATGGATTTGTCTGTGTGTGTTTATTTTCCATGCATTGCCGGTTCAGTAAGTTCAGTGTGCGTGCGGCCAGCGGGTCCTTTTTCTCTGCTCAAACGGTTCTTGGTGTTGGTGGAGGGCATTACCGCTCCTCTCTTGTTTGTTAGTTAGCGTTGATAGTGAGGAGCAAAGCTGGCGGGAAGGCAAATAAAGTAGACAGATGCAAACTGACGGCACCCTGGTGCAGCAGGTGGACGAGTCGTACAGTCAGATCCAGCAGGCAGGTAAATAAAGCATGCAGGCAAACAGATGGGCCTGCATGCAGGTGGATTAACCAGCATGGAGAGATATGAAGACAAGAGTGATGTAGCAGGTTGCTGAAGGTGAGACTACACCGCTGTAGTCATCGCTGAAAAAGCTGCTGTTCTTTATCTCCTCAAGCGGAAGTTGCAACAGTCATCAGCCTCTCATGTAGCATTTCTAGTCACTTCATGTGTTCCTTCCAGGCAGTGATTGTGAAATTGTTCTGCTAAAACTTCTTGTGCTTCTGAATCTGTAACTTATTTATATTTATTGTCCTTAATTGACCTGAATAGGCTGTTAAGCCCATAAAATGCCAACTCCAGGATTGGATAATGTACCCAATTTTCTTATATTGAATTATTGGATTAAAGGCATTTCTCCATTCAACATTTTCCCCATGATTAAACTTTGACAAATGCTCTTCAAACATAATTTCTATTGGCATGGCTAAAAATGGCACCACTTTGGTTGAGACTCTAAACAACAAGGCGCTATTGGATGGATTGCCAGAAATAAAATTTGGCATAGACCATTCATGTTCTCCCCCAGGGGAATTTTATTAACTTTGGTGACCCCTTTCCCTTTCCTTATCAGATTAAATTTAAGTAATTTGTCCAATACTCAAATTCTAGCATGCTGACAGGCTAAACAAAGATGAAAAACATGGTATACCAATCTAAGGCATCTAAGACAACTTATAGCACTGGGTCATTCGTATCTAGTAGATAATTGTTTATAGATTGGTCAAAATAGTGATGCAATTGTAGATATCTGTAGAAGTCTTGCAGTTTAACTGTCCTTTATCTGTTATAGAAAATGATGCTCTTTAAGCTTGTCCTACTCTTCAAAAGTAGTTTAGATACATATATGTACTTTTTTTAAACACAAAACATGAGGACTACATTTTTCTAAATCGAGAGAGTTGTCTGTTAAATTGCATTAGGTCCATACATGTTTACTAAGGTGGGTTTGCTCGCAGGAGCCTTATTCCCACACTGGATTTGGTAGCAGCCTAATGAATTGGTTGTACTGTTTTGGGGGCTTTACAATCACATTTGATCTCAGCAAATCCTTTCTCATCGCAGGGAAGGGAGAATGTATAATAGGATGGTTTGGTGGTAATCCAGCTTTGACGGTGACTCTGCTTTGTCTTGATGCAGGATGAAGGAGAGATTTACCCTCATTTTCTTTTTAAAACTTGGCTCTGTCTGAGCGACATGCTCACAATCAAGTTCATAATTTGTTCTGTTTTGCATTATTTGTATTTAATCACATGAAAAGTTTGACGTTAAACAAGCTGAAGAAAGCGTGTTTGTTTATGAAACAAGTCATTTCTCATTTTAATGTCGTGTTGTTTGTGTGCAGTGAAAGAAATGATGATTCACATCAGGCCCCAGCTTGACCAATTTTCATATTACTGCGTAGACAGAAAAGGAAAATTTTGTGTGAGCTGATTCTTATTTGCAAAACGGTGAATTTGACTTGAGCGGTGGACTGCCAAGAATAGCAACTTGGTCAAATTATTATTCCGCTACATGGTTGAAACTAATTAACTCTTACACGTGCTCATATACACACAGAAAATTACATTGTTAGCTGATGACATACTTTCTTTTAGGATGAAATGAATCAAAAAATCACAAGTTAAATCTCCATTAAAGTTTGGCGCTATAGACCTGCTGGTTTCACATTACGAAACAATTGCAGTGAAATGAAAAGGCGCCTCAGGGTTTGCTGGATTGCAGCAGAGTTAGTCACATTAAAAATGCTGAACCATGATGTGGCATAATGTTTAAATCCATAAGTGATTTCTGTGTGTTAGTTACACAGCCATAAATAGCTTTCTCTATAGTTTACACTCTGTAGTTGAGCTGAGGCTGCTGGTGGTTCCACTGATATAATTTCTTCATATTATTAGTTTATCATGCTCCTTCCTCATCGCTTCCTCTTATCTCTTCACTTCTTCCTGTTTCTTGTCTGATCATTCTTCTGGCTCGTAGAGGCTGATGATGCAGAGATTACAAGCTAAAAGAGGAATATCGCATTATTTTTGTGGTTCTGCAGTTTGCTTGTGGAGGCGAATAAATACCACCCAAAGGTAAAAACCAGACCACCGAGGCTCCAGTCTGTGATCTAATCAGATCAGAAACGAGGCGGAGGGAGAAAAAAAACCCATGACCGTGACTCTGAACCAGATGGTGATGCTTTGTGGATTTATAAAATAAAGGATTTGTAGTATTCCAAAAATGAGTTCATATACTTATAAATCACCCACAGCCCTTTTAGTGTTTCACTTTTGCTGCCTTTATTCGCTGAATT
The DNA here is from genome assembly GCA_946959425.1 of Argyrosomus regius. Taxonomy (NCBI): domain Eukaryota; kingdom Metazoa; phylum Chordata; class Actinopteri; family Sciaenidae; genus Argyrosomus; species Argyrosomus regius. Next base: position 15,955,053 of record OX336882.1, read on the forward strand.
AGCTCTAATAAGGGCATCACTGTGAGTTTTGTCCATCATGATCCTTCCCTCGAGAGACCTTTTCACTCTGACAGGTTGGGTCGAACAGCGTGGAGTTGCTAGAATAATGTTTAATATCTGTTTCAGGATGTTTGTCCTTAAAGCTCAGTCAGACTCTGACTGCGTGAGTGATTATAAGAAAGTGTGTGGCTTTGATCCAAACCCTATCAACAGGAGGTTTGTGGAAAAGTGCTCGACTGATTGAGATGGAGCCCAAAGCAATAACTGAGAAATTTACAGGCTGTAATAAAAAGCAGTGCACCAATGAAGGCAATTATTAAGCCCAAAAAAGTAATCTGAACAACTTAATGATGTACTTCAGAGGCATCTTTCAATGGCTGTCTAAAACATTGCTTGGTTTGTTAATATTATATTTAAATAAGCGCAGCAGAGATCAATGCTAAGCTCTGTTGGCCTATTTTACATTTTAAATAATGTCTACTTGTATTATTGCCACGGTTAGATTCACGGCACTGCAGACTGCTGTCTGCATTGTGAATCAAACACCTTCACTCCTGTATGTGAACACATCTCACATAGGAACCAGATTCTGAACGTCTGAGTCAGGGTCAGAGGCTAGCGGAGCAACTGAGGGGCCGCCTGCGCACTTCAGCCATGGCCCGGAGTGACCTCTCACCTTTGACCCCTCAGGCACAGAGGAGCCCTGTGGTTCCCATTGGTCCCAGACAGAAGGTGCTCTGTTTAGATCGGTCACAGCTCTCTTGTCCTTCCTCTTCCTGCAATTTATCTCTGTGAATCACGGCGGTCTTGAATTTTTCTTTGTATTTTAAACAGCAATAGCTGTTTTATTGGCCACCTGGGGGCAGCAGAAACAAGTTGCGAAACAACATTGACATATTATCACGTTTTCTTTTATTGATATATGGAAACTTGCAAGCAAGCATTTGCGTATTTACACATCAGGTTATGGAGCAACATTATCATCCATTTGAAGTTGAACTGAAGGCCATCTGATGAATGTAATTTCAATATTCACTCTGATTTAGCTCTGTTTTTGGTCTCCACCAGCTCTTAAAGAAAATATATGTCTCTTTAGCTGCTAAATGCTCCACCAGCTAGTTGCTTACTGTGTCTGTCTGCTGTTTGGTGCTGCATAGGTAGTTTACAGTGCTTTTTGCATGAAGAACAGCTGTCTGCTGTTGAACACGTTGCTACAACCTAGAATGAACCACAAAGTAAAGTTGCTGGCCAGACTGCTAAACAATGAGCTGTAACTCCCTATAAAACACTGTGAAGCCTAAAAGAGCTGTGGATTGAGAAGATAATTGTCTTTGTTCACTTTTAATTACAGATTGTAGAATATAATACACAATTTTAGAGAAATTTAGATTTTAGTGAGACATAGACGTTACATATCCATGAACAGATTGTTGTTTTCCACAGTGTGTTGTTCAGGATGTTTTTTGTGGTTAACTTTTATATGTGGTAAGAAAATATGCTGTTAGTTTAACAGTGTGGGACCCAAACCGACTATTTCTTGAGAAGATAACAAGCTGGAAATTGCTTTGCTGCCTCTGTATGTGTGAATATGATGATGTGTATTCAGACTCTTGTTGATGTTTTTGTCCCTGGCAAAGAAACTGATTTTAGAAGTGCAGTGTTCAAAAAGTGGTTTGTTTCATCTGATATGAAAAAAGGTTGTGGGGAGTTGCCTCTCTGGTTCCAGTTGTTGTGGATTTCTGGCTTTATTTTACCTTTTTTAAGTCCCTTACTCAGAATCTTTCCATGTCTTTTCCTTGTTCCCAGCAGGGACCAGATGGGCCGTGATAAAGTGATAAATTTGTTGTTGGCTCTTTTGTTTTATGAAGCATAACAATGGCTTTGCTGTGCACAAATTAGCACTTTCTTCACATTCTTGCAATTTCACTATTTGTGACAGTGCAAGGGAAAGCACAGATGCATAACGTGTAAAGAAGTTGTTACCTGTTTTATCAAGCACATCGGTGATGCCACAGTGGATTAAAGTAACAGTATATTTAAATTAAAAAATCACAATTGTTCTATTTGCTAGAGAAATGTATATTAGACTGTGTGTAAAGTCTGTAACAGCAGAACAGTTATTCATCACAGTCAATGAGTTTAATCACTGTGCTCAAGTTTTGGACCTCCTGGATGTCGTGCAATAAACTCAACCTCTCCTGTTCTGTCCTGTCCCCCCCCCCCCCTCTCTCTGTCCTTGTTGTGTGCAGGTGTAGCTGCAGCCCCCTCACACACCGCCTGCCAAGATGGTGGTGCTGTCGCTGAAAATCTGCGTTCGCCAGTGCAACGTTGTGAAGACGATGCAGTTTGAGCCCTCCACAGCTGTGTATGATGCCTGTAGGATAATCAGAGAGAGGGTCCCTGAGGCTCAGACTGGACAGGGTGAGAACGATTGAAAAATAATAATAATTTCACAGGAAGCACAATAGATGTGGTGCAAAGTTGAAAAGAAACAGGGATGCAGGCAGAGCGACATCAATACATCTGGAGAGATCAGAGTTCAGTTTTGAAGGTTGGATGTGTGTGTTTTGGTATTTACACACATCTGCTGGAGGAATGCAGTGTGACTGCAGTATGATTAGTCAACTTTTTACAATTGATTACATCATGTTTCTAGGTTGTCCAAGTTCAATCTGATTTGGCAGATAAGTACTTCAATTAGAGTATTTGTGGGCTGGATGTTTTGGCCCCAAAATCTAGTATAAATACTCTTAACATGGGGTTCAAGAGATGAAACAACAGAACATTATAATAAAGATTTAGCAAGAGTAAAAAAGTAGAATTTTTTTGTCTTTTGTCTTGTGTAATATAAAATATTGTCTTATAAACTAATGTTGGGATCAGATTACATGATGTTTTTGTCTTTTAACCGATTGTAGAGTCTTAAATTGTTAATGTGACCTGGCTGAGCACATGACAACCATACGTCCTGAACTTCCATCACGACGTCTCTAAAATGCTGATGTTTCTCTTCACTGCTCCAGCTTCAGACTACGGTCTGTTTCTGTCTGATGAAGATCCCAGAAAAGGCATCTGGCTGGAGTCTGGAAGGACACTGGACTACTACATGCTCCGCAATGGGGTAAATATATCAACCTGTTTACACACATAGACACACAAACTCACACTGGAACAAACATGGAAAGACTGTTACCATGGAGTGAATGTTCACCCTGAGCTGTGTGTGACAAAGGTTAAACTAAGCACTTGAACAGTAATATGAAAGCACACACACACACACGCCATGTGTGACTACAGCCCTGGAGAGAAATGTGTGAATAACATTGACCCGGACAAACCCATCAACAGCACATATTGGAGCTCATTGCATGCGCACACACATATACTTGCGTTTGTATCCAGATCATGTATATAGTTGTTGTTTTAATAACCTCCAAACTCTATGCTTGTTTGTAGATGTGCTGATAGCCAACTACTAACAGTTCAATGTAATTATTTTAGTTTAAGCTCAGTAACAAAGTGCCTCATGATGGAGAAAGTATAATCAGTTTCAAGACATACTGAAATTAAAGGAAAGCAGTTTTAAAAACAACAGCAAAAAAAAACGATAAAATTTATGGTCAAATCTTACACAGGAGTACAAATACAGTACATCAAAACAAGAAAATAAAAGGATAAAATTGTACATCAAGATGGAAGCGAAGGAAGCTTTAAAGAAAGTCTCTTTTTAAAGAAGTGCTGCAGCCAGCTGTAGATCCTTTGCCAGGCTCCGACTCCCCCTGCCATAGGCCCGGTCAACTCTGGTTTGTGTAGTGCTTCCTCTCAGTACATCTGTGAGTTTGGTTTTGCAGCTCTAAATGGTTTCTCTTCTTCAAATCCACCAAAGGCAACCCAGGTAGAAGGCATGACTGTGACCAATTATTCTGAACCAAATCTCTCCTCATTGTTGTGATTGGAAGGGAGCAGCGGGCTGTGATAGGCAGCCGTTAAATAAGGTTTTCTGGCCTGTATTCTCCCCTCTCTCTCTCTCTCTCTCTCTCTCCACGCAACCTGGATGCATTTGATCATTTTCTCAGCGGGTACATTCAGCCTCTCTCCCTCCGTCTCTGGCTCTCTTATCTTTAAGTCCCTGCATTCCTCTCTCCTCTTTCTGACTCTTTTTTTTCTGTTCTCTTCTTGCTACCTTTTGTCTTTGAGCAGGATATCCTTGAATACAAGAAGAAGCAGAAGCCCCAGAAAATCAAAATGTTGGATGGAGCCGTTAAAACCATCATGGTGGACGACTCCAAAACAGTGGGGGAGCTGCTTGTGACTATATGCAGTAGAATAGGTACATAGTTTCTATTGCTAGCCCTTTTCTCTGTGCTTAAATGGTTTTATGAGGTGTGATGTACACATTTGAACTGTTACTTGGCCTATTTATAAGCATATCAACTCAAATTCAGTGTTAAAACATCCTTGTTGACTTGTCCTGTCTGTTCAGGAATTCATTTTAATAGCTTTTGAAACAAGCTTTTACAAACACACAAACTTTAAGGAGAAAGGATATAATCCTCTAAATTCATCTGTTAAATTAAACATGTATTCAACCTTTTTGTTTCCAGGCATCACAAACTATGAGGAGTACTCTCTGATCCAGGAGACGGTGGAGGAGAAGAAAGAGGACGGGATGGGCACGTTGAAGAAAGACAGGACGCTGCTGCGAGATGAGAGAAAAATGGAAAAGCTGAAAGCCAAACTACACACAGACGACGACCGTGAGTCCGATTCAAATTGTATTTGACCTGATGGTGTAGTCGGTGGTGGTCATTTGTTTTGCAAAGGGGTTTATGCTAAACACCTGTTGGCCTGCTCTGACGGGTCATTGATTTCTCCTTCCTAACAAAAGTGCAACATCCTTTAAAAATGGCATTAAACTTTCAATAACCAATTTAACAGCTACCTGTGATATTTATATATTATATAATCTGGCCCCTGTGGCTGTGCTTTGTGTTGTCAGTGAACTGGCTGGACCACAGCAGAACATTCAGAGAGCAGGGAGTCGACGAGAACGAGACCCTTCTACTCAGACGCAAGTTCTTTTACTCTGACCAGAACGTGGACTCCCGAGACCCGGTCCAGCTCAATCTGCTTTATGTGCAGGTCTGACCCTTCACTATGACGCTGCCAGTCTGCCAAATGCACTCTGGTGCAGTTTTTGTGCCTCGAGCTAAATCGGATATGTTTACCGGGGTTGACAGCACATCCCAATTAATGAAAGGTTTTCTTTATGTCTTTCAGGCTCGAGATGACATCCTAAACGGTTCTCATCCCGTATCTTTTGACAAGGCCTGCGAGTTTGGAGGCATTCAAGCCCAGATCCAGTTTGGACCTCACATAGAGCATAAACACAAACCTGGATTCTTAGAGTAAGCATCTATCCCCCAAGAGGATTTCTCAGTGGTACAGCATGAACAGTTCTGATCCATATTGAATGATTTGGCTCCTTTGTTTCTCCAGATTCTTTGCCAAATATTAGGTGTAGGTCTCTAATAAAGTTGACTACAAATAAAAGAATTCCCCCTTTCAGAAAAGTAGTAATGGGAACCTTTGTATTCCTATCATGAATCCAGCATTGGAAGTTTATGAAATTGATTGTACTTTTGAGTTTGAAGGCTGTAGCAGAAAACATGAGTTCATGCTTTTTGTATGAATTTCAGCTTCTTCTGTGTTTCACTTCTATTCTAGCCTGAAGGAGTTTCTACCCAAAGAGTACATAAAGCAGAGAGGGGCTGAGAAGAAAATATTCCAGGTGTGGTCACGGTGTCCTTTTTAAAAAATGCACATATTGATTGTTTGACAATTTTGCACCAGCTGTTCAGATTCTAAGTAAATGTTTAATCCGACCTGCAGGAACACAAAAACTGCGGAGAAATGACAGAGATTGAAGCAAAAGTGAAATACGTCAAACTGGCTCGTTCTTTGCGGACATACGGCGTCTCCTTCTTCCTGGTGAAGGTAAGGAGTAAATAATACAGTAACATTGCACCATTTTATTCAATGAAAAGCTCATCTGACCTCAAAAAGTGAAAAATCAATTTGAATTGAATTATTTAAAAAGAGGAAAGCGGATTTTGGAAATAGTTGAAACGTAGTCTGAGCCTTTTATCTCCTGTGTGTGTGAAATCTGTTCTCTGGGCTTGGTGTTAACTGGATAAAGAGGTTGGAGGCAGAATCTAACAGAAATGTGGAAATTGTCTGTGTCCACCTGAACCTTCAAAGCACACAAACCGAGTGGGGGAAATGTCTCTGCCCAAAACACATATGGAACATGTTTTTAGGGTCAGTAAAAACAAAATCTAAATCTAAACATTGTATGACATTAATACAAGAAAGAAAAAGGAACGTTGTGTAGGAATTAGTGGCATCTATTGGTGTAGATGCTGATTGCAACCCCCTCAGCTCACCCTCTCATTTATATCGTGAATGTCAAATGGACTTATATAGCGCCTTTATAGTCTTCTGACTACTCTCATTCACCCATTCATACACTGATGGAAATTGCTGCCATGCAAGGTACCAACTCTGCTCATGGACATTTCGACATTCAGACTGGAGGAGCCGGGGATCGAACCGCCGTATGACCCGCTCTACCTCCCAAGCCACAGCTGCCCAAGTCGAAACTACAGTATGGTGGCTGCGTTTGTCAACAACAACAAAAAAAAACTCCTTTTCGCTTGGTCACTAACACGCACATTCAAATACACACCTGCAACATCTCGTCTGGAAGTTCAGTGTGTTGCTGGAAGGAAACCAAATGTGTCTGTGCAGCAGAGCGTGGCATAGATTATTTCAGAGCGAGTAGGCGAGGAAGTGGAGTGAATGTGGAAGACTGGGAGGCATCATAGTGTCAACCCCCCCCCCCCCCCCAAATAACTCCCCAAATAAGTCCAACTGTCAGCAGATGCCTGCTGAAAGGAGCAATTTACTGATTTCCAACTGTAGCACCAGTATAACTGCTATGACAAGAGTGACAGATAAACCTTTCTTTCCCCCCCCGCATCATTTGTTGCCAAGAGGACATCCAGCATAAAGTTATGGGGAACCTCCCCGTCTGCATCAATACATTTCTTTTCAGTTGTCATTTTTCTGACTTTATTACTGACCCCTCGTAGAAGATGAGATCATTTCTGTTCATTACTTGGGAAAAAAAGTCACGTGCCGTTACTGACTCTCTGCCAGACAGTTCCTGGCTTTTCATCAGTGACTTTCAGCACCAGAGGATAAGAGCATAGATGAGGTATTAAAAAAACACCAAAAACTCTCCATTATGCTGGAGCTCACCTCATCAAATTGTCATTTGCAGCAGCTCACACATTCCACAACCCAGCAAGCCCACACTGTACCTTTTTCACTTTTCACTCCCTTTTAAGCACAAAACACTCTAATCTTAAATCACATCCCTCCTCCTGGCCCACGGCCTGTGTTCTACTTGATCAGTTTGACATCTTATCTGCTCGCCTTTGTCGTCTCCGTCATCCTCGAGTGTAACCTGGTGGAGCAGAAACATCTTAAAAATAAACCCTGGAAAAAAAAAAAAAATGCAGCCTATAGTGCCTAACCCATAACCCCCTGGAGGCCCCAGAGAGTTTACAGGCCCTTGAGGACTTTTACACAGCTCACCTCTTTGCCCTCACGTCACAGCCCATTGCTGTCTGTTCATCTGCTCACCAAATGCAGCTCCTGAAGAAACACTTTCTCTGTCCATGCCAGCTCTGTGGGCTCGACTGGAGAGGATATTAGAGGCTTAATGAATATAAGAAGAGTTTTTTGACAGGCAGATGAAGACATTATTAAGACATAACACTTTAATTACAAACTGGGAAGAGTTTTGTGTTTTTCTACTAGTTAGACAGATGAATAACCATCTTGGCAGATCAGCATGACAGAAAAATTAGAGTTTCAAGTGGATATGCCAGTGAATTTAAATTTTGTTGTTTGAACTGTTAATCTGTACTTTTCTCTGAACGCCTTTTTTTATTCAAGTAATCTCTTCAACAGGCAGCGGGATATGAAATGAAATGTTTGCGGCAGAGAATAAAGTTGATATTTAAAATAGTTGTGTTAATGTTTGCATTATGAGGTTTGCGTTTTGTTGTTTCTGGTTTCATTTATTCAATCTACCTTTTATTTATATAATGTGGTCCAATGAGAGTAAAGTGCCCTGTAAACACGAAGATATAATGGAAAGCAGAGATGCTTTATGTTGCAGATAAACAGACTGACATTAAAACATACAGAGTTTCAATTTAAGGGAGCACTGCGTGGTCTCCAGCAGTCACACTGAAAGTATTTGTCGCATTGCGGGGGGTAATGATGAGCCTACTACGACTGCAGGCGTTCTTATGAGTGCTAATTACACCAGTACTAGTATAATAATATCAGTAGCAGTACTCCTAGAAACCTATTGATGACTGTCAGAGGAATCACTGATGCTATTAGTGAAACCTGCATGTGTGTTTACACTGCTTCAGCAAAAATGTGGTGGAAGCATTGCAGGTCCAGGTATAGCTGGTGTAGAGCTTGATTCGATATTTTGAAATTCAGAAGATGAAATAAAGTTGACCTTATCTAAATAGAGCGAAATGTTTAATGGCTTAAATGGCCAAATTCAGAAAAATCTAATCTGTAGATCTTGTGAAGCAGTTTGATCCTTTCAGCTGTTTTCTCTCTTTTCCACCTCACAAGGCATCTCACTTTTGTACACGTGTACACAGTACTTTGTTTTCAAGCTTTCAAAGTCAGCCATTACAAATCTCAGACTGAGACTGAGATGGGCAGCATCACCCAAGAGCTTCACCCTGGTAAGACACAAGTGATGGAAAACATCGTACTCCAGGATTTATAACAGAAGCACCAGTTCTGAAGACAAATCTCAGACTGCTGTTATATAAAACCTCAGGGACTGAAAAGTGTAGATAAAAGTCCAGTAATGATAAGACCAATTGAACTAGGGTGCTGCCAGACTAGTATGAAAAGAACAATTTTGAACCAAAGCTCAAGCTTTTAAGTTGATGACTCTTCGGTGTTGGCAATTAACACCAGTTTGTATCTTCAGCCGTCGTCAGTGGTAATTTTCACCCAACGATGGTTGCAAGTGATGTAATTGTTATAAAAATATGATGATGGTGATTTTGTGCTCAATGGCAGGGATTTTGTCCAGTTTGGAAGTATTGAAAAGTTGTTTTGCTCATTTTTGTAGGAAAAGATGAAAAGTAAGAACAAGCTGGTCCCGCGGCTTCTCGGGATCACCAAAGAATCTGTGATGAGAGTGGATGAGAGGACCAAAGATGTGGTTCAGGAGTGGCCGCTTACCACTGTCAAGAGATGGGCAGCATCACCCAAGAGCTTCACCCTGGTAAGACACAAGTGATGGAAAACATTGTACTCCAGGATTTATAACAGAAGCACCAGTTCTGAACATATTCTCGCAAGGTTTTGTTCCTGCTAGCTTCCTGCTCCTTTTATCTTTCATTCATTCTGTCCACGCTGAACATTACAGCCCGAGTAGTAAATAAGAACGACAGGCTCACAGTGAACCCAACTGTCCCCCGCAGCGGCTGTAAAACAATCACGTAGTGCTCAGTCTGCCTGTCCTTTCATTCCCTTGTGCACTTCAGTTATTGAACAGACTCTTTTGTCTACCCTGTCAATATCTCTGCTTTGTGTCAGCACCCAGAGTCAATGAGCAACATGGATTTAATCTTGCAGATCTGGTAGAGGTGCTGTCTCTATTAAATTAACACACTCTCTCTGTCTTGTTAATTCAACAGAGTGCTTTGTAGTTTAGGGTGTGTTTTTTTTTGTTTTCTGGGAATTGTAATGGATTCAGGTTTGATTTGTGGTTCACAGGTTGAATGAGTAAAGGATGGTGTGCCTCTATGTCTAATTCTTTGCTTTTTACTAGAAAAAAATGCTCCTGATTATTATTTTTTTTGCTCCATTTCCTACTTAAAATCTCTTCCAAGATGCCTCTTGGGTTAATCTGACTCTCTGTATGTTGCAGCATTTTGATGTCACCCTACACAATGTGTAGTACTCATCTGAAACTAGCTGGCTCCATGTATTTACATTAATCCTCTCTGTAAATCCTCAGCCTGTATACAGTACAAGCTCTGCAGTGGTTACTTTCCTTACTGTCCAAAATATAAAAATGTTTAAGATGGGGTGTGTGTATGTGTATGTGTGTATTTGTGTGTAGGACTTTGGGGAGTACCAGGAGAGCTACTACTCAGTGCAGACCACTGAAGGGGAACAGATCTCTCAGCTCATTGCTGGTTACATCGACATCATCCTCAAAAAGGTGAGACATTAATCTCTGGGGGCACAGATAAATCATAATGAATCGATATCCTTCTGTGGCAGATACAGTCTCAGATCTGTTGATGCTTGATGTATTCGGGCCATTGTTTCATACAGCTGCAGTTAAATAAAAAGAAGTACGGGACAGCTGGGCTCAAGTGGGGACACTGTAAGACGTCAGCATGCTGTTTAGGGCATGAACTCAAGTGATTTAAGATTAAAAGTGGAATAAGTATTATTATGCAGTTTTTACCTGCATGAATCACTGCATCAAAATTTACATAAATATAGAATTGCTCAGCCTAATGCCTTTTAAAATACTGTTAACACATCTCTGCACACTTTAAAGTGTGTCAATCAGCAGAAGGAACAAAAACAAAAGTGAAAACTTTTCTTATTTGCTGATTTATTTTTATTTATTATTTGCTTTATTTCCTATGACATTTCAGTTTAAATGACCTTCATCTGGTGTATCCAAGGCCTAAAAATATGTGCCAATCCAAGAATGTCCTACTCTGAGTCACTTGATGAATTTGGGCCCAGGTTTTCTTCTTATGTGACACTAAATCTGACATTTAGCTTCTCTCACTGTTGGCTGCTTTCCGTTTTTTTTCTCTCTCCTGCAGAAGCAAAGCAAGGACCGCTTTGGATTAGAAGGTGATGAGGAGTCGACCATGCTTGAGGAATCTGTATCTCCGAAAAAGTATGTAAATTAATAACTTATAACCAATAGCAAGTGTGCCTTTTTCAGCCTCATGCAAGCACCATGGCTCCATGGATAGCTCTATTGAGGAACTCGACAACTCGTGGATGAATTGCCAGGAAATTTTGTACAAACATTTGTATTCTCCATGAAATAAACAGAACAAATTGCAATAAACCAATTTTTCAAAATATTTTGGTTCATGACCGGCAAAATGAATGACACTTATCAACCTCTAACCATACTTTGTTTAGTGCTTAGCAAATGTTAGCAGGCTGCATGGTAAGATGAATGTTTACCATCTTAGTTTAATGTTTTAGCATGCTAGATCAGCATTTTAATGTTGTCTTTGTATGCATGTTAGCATGCTACGGTTAGTATTTTATTTCAAAACCAAGCATCAGTACAGCCTCAAAGAGCTGCTAGCATGGCTGTGGATGGCAAGCAGGGCTTTTTGTCACTGAGACAGCCTTTATCTTTCTATTAGCAGCTTTAAAATTGCTGTATTAAACAATATACTGTTACATAAAGGAAGCTTTGCAAAAGCAAGAAAATAAATGAAATAAAGCTGCTGCAAAACAAACTTGTACTATAGATTAATCCTTACACTAGTTCTCATTGTGTGCTCATGGGCAAAAACCATCATCATAGCACAGTTTATACTGGACAAAACACAAAGTTATTGCTTATTATTCTAGCAAAACACAATATCAGACAGGGTCCTAATTTCAATTTCCTTCTCACCACTGCCCCTGTCCACAGTTCTCTTATCCATCTTCCAGGACTTCATTTCACCACATGAACACGCAACCCCTTAGCTAGACGTTATCCTGAGAGATAATCATGTGAGGAAATTTTTCAGCACTGGACAAGCAAAGGTTCTATCTGAACATTTCCTGATTAGATGCGTATTACCTCATTTATCCACAGTGGACTCTCGGTGTGTAACTGAAGCCCTTTTTCCTGTCTAGCCTCAATTGATATTACCAACTGGGAGAGTGTTTGCTGCAATTGTTAAATTATTTTCTCCCCCTTTTTGTTCTATCTGGGCTTGTACGCACGGCCGAAGGCAAAAGTCTTTTAATTCTGCAAACACACAGCAAGCCAAAATCTGGAAGGCCTCATCTGAGGAAAAACAAAACAAAGCTTTGTCTTCCAGAAGTACACAGTGGGAAGACTCTGCAGTGTCAGCCTTCTTTGTGTTAGTGGCCCACTGTCACCAGTGAACACAATCATGCTGCCTGGTGTTAAATCTTTCTCATAAATACTCACAGACTTTTTGTTTTCTTTTTAGTGATCTTTCTTTTTTTTCCCAAATAAGGCAACGCAAAGGGAGTTGTTATTTTGGTGGCAATGTGGTCTGTGATGTTAATGGTCCAGTGTGTAACATTTAGGACAATCTATTGCAGAAATGGTAAATGTAATATTCATAAGCATATTTTTATTAGTGTATAATCACCTGAAAATAAGTATCATGTTTTTGTTACCTTAGAATGAGTCTTTTATATCTGCAGAGAGGGCAGGTCCTCTTACACGGAGTCCACCATCTTTCTACAGTAGCCCAGAAGGGACAAACCACCGAAGTCACTGTAATTTCTCCTACATACGGAGAAGGGGATGGTGACGCGAGTCGTATTCAGTTTGGTTTGGTCTGTAACCTTATTGCTAGATGCCATTAAGCCCTACACACCGGACCTGAAGAGACATTAAAAAAGTTTTCAAGACGTCAAAGGCAGTGCAGTAACTCAAGGCAGGTTAGCTAAACATAAACTTATAAACTGTAAATTGAATACCCGTTCAAGCTGATTATTTTACAGTCTGCCTTTGGAAAAAAGGATTTAGGAAAAACCTTGATGATGGTGGTTAAAGCTACTCAGCTAAGTTAGGCAAGTAATCTTTCTGCAGGACTAGTTTAGCTGTTGTTTCCGTCATGGTTTGATGCAACTACTCCCTCATTTTGATGGGATAGCACAACTGAAGTGTTAACATGGTGTCAACATCGTCCAAATGTATTTTCATTGACAGGAAATGGGTCACAAAGAGAAGATACATTTAGCTGTAGCTCAGGCTAGCTGTTGCTATGTCACCAGCTAACTTTAACTTTACCAGCTAAGGTTAACTTAAGGATTTTAGCTCTGTTTTGTAGTTTTGAAAACTCATTTTATACATTCCTTTGGCATAATAATATTTTACATGGTAAAACGAATGTCTAAAAGTCACATTTTTTTTGTCTAAACTCAAATTTGACCAAATGTGCACCACATTGTTGCTTTGTGGGTTAGAATAGTTTAGTACTTGTTGTTGGACTTGTGCAGCTGTTACAGAATAATGATGAATTCACACCATGCTCAACTAGTTCTCTCTCTCTTTTGGTTATTACGTAGAGTATTATTATGTTTTCACAACAAAAATGAGGAAATGTTTCTTCTTTAAAATCTTGTGTTTACATCCAACCGTTTTATTTTCTACATTGAGAACTTGTCCTGGTCTTCTCTCTACATTTGATGAGGCATTTTCATCGTGCTCCACTGTGTTTGGCATACTTTTTAAAGCTGTGATTCTGAAGTAATTTGAGCGTCTGAGAGGATAATGATTAATCAATTTGCCGATAAAGGCCACTGTGTGCATATATGAACAAAATTAGCAGACATGCTTAGAAAACCCTCATTCTCTGCACTAGTCACTGCAGTTGCATCATTTAATCACTCAGGCTTTATCATGAAAACACACATTAGCTGAGATTTTTTCTGCTTGAGTTGAAAACTAAAATGACAATGTGAATTTAAAGTACTGTTAAACAATGTAAGTTGCCAGAGTTACTCTAAAAGTTGCTTAAATGCTGTGTGCACCATTCTACCTTAACTATAGACAGGACATCTTCTGGTGTTTGAACATTTATAAAAGCTGTATTAACTGCCTATTTGTGTCTCTGCAGGTCCACCATCCTTCAGCAGCAGTTTAACCGCGTGGGCCGGGTGGAGCATGGCTCAGTTGCGCTGCCAGGGGTGATCCGCTCTGGCTCCATTGGCACAGAGTCGCTCAGCATGGGCACCATGCCATCTGCTCAACAGCAGATCACAATGGGTCAGATGCACCGTGGGCACATGCCACCGCTGGTAAGAAAAGTAAAATGTCTCTCAGAATGATGCTTGTTTATATTTTATTCACTTGTGTAGTCCTTTTAATCGTGTATGCTACTCACACAAGAGTTGGGTGCACAGATGCATCATCATCCTCCACTCTGTCACCTTTTTTCCTTCCTCACGTCTGTTCCCACACAGTCATCTGCAGCGAGGTTTCTTTAAAAATCAATCCAGGCTGCATTCAGTAAGAAATGAACCTATTTGTCTTCCTGTATGTGTAGAGTTCAGCGCAGCAGGCTCTGATGGGAACCATCAACACCAGTATGCAAGCTGTGCAGAAAGCCCAGATTGACTTAGGGGAGGTTGACAACCTGCCACCACTGGGACAAGACATGGTACTGTATAGTGCACGTACATGTGTCTACAGTTAATATAAAACCCTCACGTTCGCACCTCACACACTCATATTATTGTAATATATCACCATCACTGTGTGCTTTTAGTAAAATGGCCATTATACAAATCAAAATTCATACTCTCTGCTGTATACAGTGGTTAAATAATGGCACTGTCTGCAGAATGAATTTTTTAGGTGCATTTCATGCATGTAAAGTAATGATTTTTTGGTGTAACTAGGCATCCAAGGTTTGGATCCAGAACAAGATGGATGAGTCAAAACACGAGATCCACTCCCAGGTCGACGCCATCACTGCAGGAACCGCCTCTGTTGTCAACCTCACAGCCGGTCAGTGGCACTGGCATGACTCAGCAGAATGCGCTCTGTTTGTGTGCTTGGATTTACCGCAATTCATTGGCAGTAACATAACTAATGTTGATAGTGAAGCAAAGGCTACATTATGTATTGTTGCGTAGCCTTTGTGGGATTTATTATAAGCCTTTTAGGAATCTTAATGAAACCAGTGAGAGTGTGAAGACATGCCCACGGTTTTACAAGTACATTTTAGGAGTGCTATTTTCTTCAGAGTTAAAATTATCTGGCCAATTAGTGACTTTAAAGCAGAACCCTTCTGTCAGTCTGGTGTTCGTTAGAGTCATTATAGATCCTGTATAAAGTAAATAGTTTCCTTATATCCTGCCTTGGCTTGCTGAATATTGGCTCTGTGCCATGCTGATCGATCTCTGTACTTTTTCCTGCTTATTTCCCTGTGCTGTGTTTATGCAGTCTTCGTTCAGTTAAAGGCAAATATATTTAACTTGGTTGAATGTTTAGATCATCTACACAAATTAGTGAATCTTCATTGAGAGAGTTGGGTTTTGATAAACTTTGTTTTATTCACTTTTTTATAATTCTGTCCTTTTCTCTCCATACTCAGGCGATCCAACCGACACAGACTACACCGCTGTGGGCTGCGCCATCACCACCATCTCCTCCAACTTGACAGAAATGTCAAAGGGTGTGAAGCTGTTGGCTGCACTGATGGAGGACGACGTTGGCGGAGGTAATGACCTGATGAAGGCCGCCCGGACACTAGCAGGTGCTGTGTCTGACCTGCTGAAGGCTGTGGAGCCGGCTTCTGGAGAGGTGAGTAAAGGAACCTGAAACCCTGAGATAATGATACCATGTCTTGTCAAAGCACTTGGCAGTACCTGTACATACTAGTATTGTATCTATACGTCTTACATTGTCATCTATTTCTCTTCCTTTTGCTTCTGATACCAGCCTTCCTTCCCTTCCCTCTGTTTATCTATTATATATCTGACATGTTAAAGGTGGCAGATGTAAACCTGAAGGCCAAAATGGAAGATATTGGTGTAGAAATATGAAAGGAGGACAAACATAGCATGCTATGCTGGGCCCAAACCAAATGGAGAAGGAGGGGATAGGTGCATGGATAGAGAGAGTAGCTTGTTGAAAGAACATTAAAAGAAGACAGAAAATGGAGAATAATGTGTGAAAGTGACGCCTGAGTCTGGAGTTTGTGTGTATTTGTTTGTCTTCACAGTGTTTTTT
Source organism: Argyrosomus regius (assembly GCA_946959425.1). Classification (NCBI taxonomy): domain Eukaryota; kingdom Metazoa; phylum Chordata; class Actinopteri; family Sciaenidae; genus Argyrosomus; species Argyrosomus regius. The sequence continues at coordinate 15,971,152 of OX336882.1, forward strand.
TTTTCCATCCAAATTGACATCCTAAAAAGTGAATTATTTTCCACAGAGGAGCTCTACTTTGAGACAGTGTATCATCTCTTAATAATGCAGTGCGTCTCCTCGTTCTCCAAATGACACCTTATTATATTAACATCATCTGCTGCTGTCCAGCTTCAGCTAACTAGATTGTCCTGGTGGGTCTGAATAAACACCTTAGACTGATGCTAGGCTGAATGTCGGGCATCGTGTAACTTTTTATGGAAAAAGAACTTCCTTAAAAACACTGCAAACGACACTTCATTCACTCTCACTAATAATCTACTTTGGTTGCAGGACTGTAATGTTCTCACTGAGGTCTATTAGGAGTTTGTTGTTGTGGAAGTATCATTCAGAAGTTAATGTACTGTACAGTTGTTGGCTGGTAATCTGCATAATGCACCGACCTATCTAGCTTTGGGACAGCCCTGAGCTTTATACACTTGTGCATTATGCATGCAAGTTGCTGGAAAGCTATCTTGTAGCCTGTAGGCGAGTTAGACGAAGAGATCTGGGCTGTTTTTTTTTTTTAGAGTTAACTTTGTGTTATTGTAGCAGTATTTATTTTTATACCTAATATTATTTAAATTTAATATTGTTTTTGTGTTTAAACGACCCACTCAAATGGCACTAATGTTGTTTTAGATACAGCACAGGTTAAATAGAAGCCAGATGAAGCAAGATGATGCAATTTCCAACCAAGTATCTAAATACAGTTTCACATCCTAATGCTTTTCTCTGTGTGTTTGTGTGTCTGCAGCCCAGACAGACTGTGCTAACAGCAGCAGGCAGCATCGGTCAGGCCAGTGGAGACCTGCTGCGCCAGATTGGAGAGAGCGAGACCGATGAGAGGTTCCAGGTAACGCTGCACCCCGTCCATTTATCATCAACACCCCGCTCTGTGTGCTGTTCAAAGAAATCTCTGTCGTGATGAACTGCCACTCGGTTAATCAAAAACCCATGAGTAATACAGAGGGAATATTGTCACATTTTAGCTAGATGTTCTTGTTTCTGTTGAATGCTATTCTAGCTTGTTGAGCTTGTGTTTTTCTTTTCTGTAGCTCATACTTGGTTAAATCATGGAATACAGTGTTTGTGGAGGTTATCATAATCAATTCAACACTTTTCTTCAGCCTGCATCTCACAAAATACGCTACCTCAGTGTTTTACAGTAATTTAGTGATGATGAATTATACAGATGTACTAGATTAGAATATTGATGCTGCTCTTTTAATGAGATCATTTACAAATCCAAAAAAAAAAAAACACTGTTCATGGCAGTTGTCCTATTTCTGTGAAATCCCCATCTCCTCTCTTTTAGTGCCATTACACACACACACTACGGACATGAACCTCTAACACAGAGCTGTGTTAGAGGTCCACTCTGTACAAATGTCAGTGCCACGGTATTTTTTCTTCTGTTGATGAGAGATAAAAATGTTAGAAGACACCACCTGTTGTTGCTGTTGTAGGACATCCTGATGAATCTGGCAAAAGCAGTGGCCAACGCTGCGGCCATGTTGGTGCTGAAGGCCAAGAACGTGGCCCAGGTTGCAGAGGACACCGTGCTTCAGAACCGGGTCATAGCTGCCGCCACCCAGTGCGCCCTGTCCACTTCCCAGCTTGTAGCATGTGCCAAGGTACAAAAACCCATTTGAATTAAACCCCCAAAGAGTGCTGCTGAGTACTGCTACCATGCATGAAATATGAAACTCATTGTTCTAAATGACTCATCATATCAATGTTTGTATAATATGCACTCAATTTCCAAAAAGTAAATTCAGTGGATATTATGTAAATGCTTGCAAATGATGCACTGGTGGTGTAAATGTTTTTCCATTCATTATGTTAGATCTGTCTCTGATTTGAATATTACACTTGCAGTGGTGTAAGGATATCACTTGGGAGGCTATTGTTAAAGCTGTTTGGCTGAGTACGTGACAATAATTCCCCATTCGTTGTCTCATAAGTAGACTGTTCAGTGGGGGTTTTTTCCCTTCAAATATTTGAATAACCTCCAATTTATCTGCAGCTAGAAAATAAGTACTTTTGGAGGGTGAACATATCAGGTTTAAATACCCAGTGCCCTCATCATATTTGCACATCTTTAATTGTACAACCCACATGCCGCTAATTAGTTTAAATGCCCTCCTGGCTCCCAATCTGAATAGTTGCATTTACTAAACAAATCCTCACCTCTCTGCATGGCGGCATGATGAGAACCATCTGCTGAATCCCTTTTTAATTTTTTTCCCCTTTTCTTTTACGGTTTCCTCTGTTCTCTGTGAAATGTGATTTAAAAAAAAAAAAAAAGAGAGTGTTTAACAGCGCGTTTAATGTAAAATATGTTTACCGTTTTTTGTTTGCGGGAAATTAGATGGAGATTACTTCGGACAATATTGAATAAATCCAATTTTCACTTCAGAGAAAACATTTTATGATTTAAACTGGACAAAAAGCTTTCGCATTTTTATAACTTTTTCACAAATGGAGGCTATTATCTTCTCTTCAGGTTGGAGACTTTATTTTAGATCCTTTGTTCCTCCGTCACCATTAATTTCCACTTCATTTGTTGTCTTGTTCTAGGTTGTGAGTCCCACCATCAGTTCACCGGTGTGCCAGGAGCAGTTAATCGAAGCTGGAAAGCTGGTGGATCGCTCGGTGGAAAGCTGTGTCCAGGCCTGCCTCTCAGCAACAGAAGATGGCGAGCTCCTCAAACAGGTCCGCTTGATTAAATGAAGATGTCACACTGAAGTCTATTGTTATGTGCAACTTTTTTGTTTTGTCATTAGAAAATAACAATGTATCTCACAAGTCTGACACTAATTGGCAAGAAATAAGTTGACTAGAATACTTTTTCTCAAGCCGACACTTCATGCACTAACACCCGGATTAAAACGCAATGAGTCCAGTGTGGTTCTCTCCAGCCTGATAGAATAAGAAGCAGGGAATAATGCAGCTTAAGAAACACAGCACTAATGCTGATGATGTTTATCTCCTGTATTAAAGGTGAGTGCAGCAGCCAGCGTGGTGAGTCAGGCTCTGGGAGATCTACTGCAACATGTTCGTCAGTACACCTCGAGGGGAGAGCCTATCGGGCGCTACGACCAGGCCACAGACACCATTATGACTGTCACTGAGAGTATCTTCAGCTCGATGGGAGACGCAGGTGAGTCCAATGTTTAGTTTTTTTTTATCAGCCATGCTAGCTGCCGTCCTTTACTTTGGTCCAGACTGAAATGTCTCGACAATTATTGGATTGCCATACATTTTACATTCTTGACGTTCGTGGTCCCCAGAGTATGAATCGTACTGACTTTGGTGACATCTTTAGAGTGTCTTAGCAACTATTGGATGCATTTCCATGAAATGTGTCCCCCTCAGGATTCATTATTAATGTGGTGATGCCTTTTCATCTGCTCAAAGTTTTAATTTGCCTAATACTGGGCAAACACCTGGTTTATGCTCAAATACCTAAGACAAAGCTTTGTTCTAAGTGCTAATTGGCAAATGCCTGCATGCTAATATGCTAAACTAAATTGGCGGACATTGTAAACATTATACCTGTTAAACCTCAGCATTTTAGCATTGTCATTGTGAGCATGTTAACTTGCTGTTAGCTTTTACGCAACGCACCATTCCCAAATGCACCCTCACAGAGCCTCTAGCATGGCTGTACACTCTTCTACAGTCTGGTTGACAATACAGTTAGAATAAAAGAATAAAAATACTTAACTCTCTTAATTCGTAGAATTATGATAATCTCTGCCCTTGAATTTGATTTGGTCATATTAGTGAATCTGAATCTACAAGACACCATTTTGTCTCCTTTCATGCTTTGAAATTCAGGCTAAAATGTGTCTAAATGTGACCTGCCTTAGTCAATATCTTGCTTTACAAATGTGATGAAAAGCACATAAACTATGTCTCATCTAAGCTTTAAAACTTGCTTTCCACAGCTCTCAAGTTTCTGATTAGCTGTCTTACTGCGTGTCATGCTTCATCCTATCATCTCCTCAGAGAGACTGGCATGATGGTGGGTTTGAATGGGCCGCTGTCAGCCCCGGTGAACCCACAGAGAAAAAAGCTGACAGTGATGTTAACAAGTCTGACAGCAGAGAAAGACAGATGGATAGAAAGAGATGCACAGAGAACGTCCCGGCACAGTGGGCAGCTTAGCCAGACTGATTGGCTCGATAGACAAGTAGAACTCGTGTTTGCTCTGCTGAGGGCATGAACACATGACGCCGGTGTTAAATGTGTCAGATCATGTCGAACCTGACTTTCAGGTACAAATATAAAATGTGATGAGAAAAACAAAAGCGTGAATCCCTCTGTAGTGCAGTGTTGGCAGATCAGCTGATACATTCGCATGAATTATAGAGGCTCACTGCTGAATAGCTTTTTTTGGTTCACCAGGTCAAAAATCCCTTTCTTATCCCTTTTGTCTCACCTCATTAGGTTAATAAACAGAGAATATTTTCAGAGGGAATCAAAAACACCAGGGCTGGTGGAATAGTTTCATCCAACAAGTCACTGACAGGAGTTATAACATTATGCACATCTGATCAGGGAGGCAAATATAACTTCAAGAAATCCAACGGCATTGAGCTGCTGTTTTTTCTGATGCTAACGTTGCACGTCAAACAGTCACAATATGAGTCAACTTACCATCAGTCATTTTAACGAGTGGACCTTGAATTTCTCTTACTGATACAAAATGAAATGGTATCAAATTAAAAATCAATGCAGATTGTTGAAATATTTATCTGCTCCACGAAGGTTGCAGCGTTGCATCATTATTTCTAACAGAAAGCAGTCGTCAGTCCTAGTTTGACTGTTATTGCAAGAAAGAAATGAAGATGGATTTTATTTAATTTTTAAAGTTGCATTAGTCCACTTCTCTCCTGTTTTCCTTCCTTTTTTCTCCTTCCCTTCACCTCCACACCACCCCTCTCCTCTCTAACCACACTCTAATGACCTGTGTCTCATCTCAGGAGAGATGGTTCGTCAGGCTCGGGTGTTGGCTCAGGCCACCTCGGACTTGGTGAATGCCATGAGGTCGGACGCCGAGGCCGAGGTGGACGTCGACAATTCTAAGAAGTTGTTGGCAGCCGCTAAACTGCTGGCCGACGCCACCGCAAGGATGGTGGAGGCAGCAAAGGTGAGCGCCGTGTGAGACATGCAGTGTATAATATTTATTCTGTTTATTTTCTTGTCATTTTGCATTTATATCTCAACATTTGTCAGCCAAAAGCAGTAAGTTTAGTGAACCGAGCGGGTGGCGTAAACGACCTTTAGTCCATGCATAATTCATATCGGTGACCCCAAAATAATCTTGGAAAGTTTTTGTTTTAATCACAGTAGTGGCATTTCTTAAGACATCTTGTACATACTGAGTGACCTTTTCAGTGACAGCAGAGGGAAAAAAAAGCTGAGCCAGACACCCAAAAAGACAGTGTGTGTGTGTGCGTGTGTGTGCGAATAAAAAAAGAGAAATACCAAGTATGACAGTTTGGGAAATGATTCTGCTTAGTCTTGTTTGTAAAGTGGTATTTTATTGATAAAAACTGACATTTGAAACTTGTAGAAATGTAGAGCGTGGACAGATCTTTAATTTGAAAACAAGATGTGTTTCTCAACATCTGCAAACGCGGTGAACTTTCTTGTCGAGGTGGAAATCATCATCGACACATCAATCAGTGAGTTAATTGTTGAGTCGGTCCACTGACATTTTATTCGTTTTGTGGGTTAATAGAATTTTTGTTTGTGTTATTCCTTTCTAATTAGATTTTAAACACCTTCTGTGCTTTAATTGTCTTTGGGAATTATTCAGTTATTTGCTCTCAATGGAGCAGCTGTAGGATGAGTCTCTGATAGCTCTTTCAAACCAAAATCCGGAGTGCCGTCCATGTGAATGGGTCAACACATATGTGCAATACTGCTTCCAACCTGGCTTTAATGTCACCCTGACGCTCCTCAGTTTTAGTTTTGTTTGTATAATTGTAGTTAATATTAGCATGTCGGGAAACGTTTGCGAGATACTGAAGCCATCCCAGAGCAATTTCATCTCTCTTTAATCTTAAATATACATAACAGTAGATGTAATTCTGGGTTCTTGCATTATATTTTTAGTAAGATGACTGAATAAAAGAAACACTGTTTTCCAGTGTAAATGGTAGTGGATAGTTTTAATTAATTTGAACACCACGGTTCTATTTAATACATTTATTTATGTGGAGTCTAATCCTTTGGTTTAATAGCAATTTATTTCCCCTTGTAAGCAGTCAATGGCCAGGAATGGTCCAATGAAGACATCTGAGTACAGAATGAATGAGTGAATAAGTACAAAATGATAGGGTTAAACGTTGAAATGTTATGATCCATACAATGTTTAAATTCACCCTCCAGTTTCCAGCGTTTCATAATTAAGAGGACATCAGACTTTTTCTTCCCACACTGCTGAGGAGCAGCTTTGTCACTCACTCTGATCCCATCTCCCTCTATCCAAATTATTTATCTGCTCTCGCTCTACATCAGCCTCATTATCTGTCTGCAGAATCACACAATGATATTAATAACTCGCCACTTCCACAATGAAAATGAAATGACGCCCTCCAGCTGGTTTGATGGTCGAGTTCGATGCCAGACTTGTCGCTGTCACAGCTGTATATTTATCTGTGTCAATGGAGGCTGAGGCTGAGGCCAGCCGTCGCCTTGGTAACTGATTGATTTGAGCTTGTGCAGTTTAGTTTTTGGACTGTGTGTTTTACAGCTGACTTATTTTTTTTAAGCCCATGTTCGATAATGATTTGCTTTTAGCCAGACTACTTATTATGCTTGTATTGTATCGCTGTAAAACAGACCATGCTTTTTTGAAAGCTAGTCAGCACTGGAAATCAGCACTTTTTAATAATTATGCAAATTGGCTGGTTAAATTTAAATGGTGTCAGCAGTTGCCAGCAGGCAGACGACAGCTGAAAACTCAAAGCTGGTCACCAACATAATTTTATTGTGATTAATGCAAAGTCAAACGGTTAAAGTGGCGTTTTCTCCCCGTTTGTACTCTATTCATAGTGATATCTGTCTGTGTGGTGACTTCTGCCAGCAGCATCTGTGGGGTTGAACATTACCTTAATGACATGCGTTTCCAGCAGCACCCACCTCTCTGTGCAGCTGCAGGTGAAGCCACCGAGTTCCCAGTTAATTAACCTAATGGCAGCAGGCTTAGCTTTCTCTCCAACAGCAGGAGACACGGAGGTGCTAAGTGAGATTGGTCTCCACAGAACCCAGTTAACATGTACTGCTGGATTCATAAACAGGAAGGAAAACAAGAGCTGCTTGCTGATATGAATAATCAGCATGTCTTATTGACATTTAGCCATCAACAGAAGTCAATTTTATTTATTTAGCGTTAAATCATAACAGAAGTTATCTCATGACATTTTCCATACAGAGCAGTTCTCTTCATAATATTATTTACAGACCCAACAATTCCCACCATTGTTGTTTGTTTGAGTGAAGAGGAGTTGCGGCTCAGTTTGGGTGCAGCGTCTACAGCAGGTCTGCGTCATTTTTTAACGGCCCGTGTGCACTGATCGGATAACATTACTTGTATGCGCTGCAGATGGCAGTTGTGTGGGTGTGTCTGCTACCCATCTTAGTGGGTGTGTGTGATGAGTGCTGACATGTCACTCAGGAATGATAATGATTCTTTAAAGAAAGAAAATATTTTAAAAATTATTTTTTTAAGGACTACACAGAGCATTCAGCCGTTACTCTCTTTGTAATATTCCCACACTCGTACCAGCTGTTTTCCCCTCCTGCTCACCTGTTGTGTACTATATTTGCTGATATGTGTGTGTGTGTTTTCTCAGGGCGCGGCAGCATACCCAGAAAATGAGGACCAGCAGCAAAGACTGAGGGAGGCCGCAGAGGGGCTGCGTGTGGCCACCAACGCTGCTGCTCAGAATGCTATCAAGAAGAAACTGATTAACAGACTGGAGGTCAGTGACGCCATATTTTCAACTGCTACTTCAGGAAGCTAGTGCCTAAACTTGAAAATATTTACGATAAAATGTGCCATTAACACCAAGACCAATTCTTAATGTCTCCATCTCTGAAGTACCAAATATTAGGATGCTACTGTGGAGGCACTAAAGATCAGCGAGTGTTGGATGTTGATTTCAAGAGCATGTCTTTCACCTGTAAATTTCAGGGTTTTTAGACAGATTTAAGTTTGTTGTTATTCTTTTTAAATGGTCCTGAAATATAAAAAATAGTAATCTATCCTCAATATGGACAGCTCAGCTCTTTAACATGGTTTATGATTTTTACAGCATTTGTTACACGCTTCAAAGTTGGCTTGTCTCTTGTCCTTTTATTATTTTATGTACTATAATTTATTTTGTCTGAACAACGTGGCTACACTATTTTAATCAAATGCATTGCAGTATACTGTAGCATTGCTTGATAAATTGTCGCAGTAGCCTACATTCACACAGATACTTTATACTTATCGCCTTATAGAGAGAAATTCTGCAGATGTAAGGAAAACGCAAACAGATGTAGAAAAATATCAAGGCTGTCATTTTAAGTCTCTGATACCACAAACTCGACAGAGGAATCTTTTAACATCCAGACTCAAAAGCAGAGATGTGACACCTAGAAGTGTTTGTTGTTGACACTTGAGACAGACAGAGAGCTACTATGTGACCATATTTTACATGTGGATGTTTGAATATTCCTCAGAATGCTGCTAAGCAGGCTGCGGCTGCAGCCACACAGACCATCGCAGCTGCTCAAAATGCTGCCGCCTCCAACAAGAACACTGCTGCTCACCAACAGCTGGTGCAGAGCTGTAAGGTGAGACCGTACGATACCTTTTTACTTTTTGATGTTTGTTGTTTTTTTGTTTTTTTTGGTTGGTTTGTTCTGTTAACAACAATTATAACAAATTATTTAGACTATTTGTGTCACAATATTTTTCTTTTACATCCTTACTGAGCACTTTGTGTCATTCATATCAGCTGTCATTGTATTGTGACTGTTCAGATTGTTTGTTTGATGATTTAAAAAATAGTTTTGTAGAGAGATTTTATACTGGGGCTGGATTTAAGCTTGTATATATGCCATGTGTATGTGTTTTGTGTGTGTGTGTGTGTGTGTGTGTGGGTGTGTAGGCAGTAGCAGACCACATCCCACAACTTGTCCAAGGGGTGCGTGGCAGTCAGGCCAAACCAGAGGACCTCAGCGCGCAACTAGCACTCATCATCGCTAGCCAGAACTTCCTACAGGTGCAGTGTACAAACACACACACAGTGGCCTTATCTTTGCTGGATTGTTAAAACTTTATGTCAGATTGAGTAACTTCAGTCCTACATTGGGAACCAGGCTGAACAAAGTATAAATAGTGTTTCTGCCATGTGGGGATCCCTTAAAAATAGGCCTGTAACCTCTTTTTGGTGTAAGCAGGCAGTTAAAGCAGCAGTGGTGTGATGGGATTGTGTGTTGAATGCCTCAGTGGCACTTTTAGAGCTGATGCAGGGCTGTGGGGTTTCCACAAATACCGCCACATAATTTAACCTTTGTTTCTTGTTGTTGCCCAGAGCAACATTTAGTTTTCTCAGCCTCTCATTCCTTAATGCTCTGAAGGAAAATATAATTTTTTATAGATTTATTGATCATTTCAGACCTTTTTTTTTCTCTTTTCCACTCTGCAGCCTGGAAGTAAGATGGTGACCTCAGCTAAGTCATCTGTTCCCACGGTGACAGATCAGGCTGCAGCCATGCAACTGGGTCAGTGTGCCAAGAACCTGGCCACCTGCCTGGCTGAGCTGAGGACGTCTGCACAGAAGGTAGAGCAGAGACACACACAGGCATTCACAGGAAGTCACTGTACTTTATATGCAAACTACAAGCAAAAACAAACCTAATACTCTTCCAGAAAGACGGTGTATGATGATCTTCATGGTTAAAATCATGGCAGAATGTCAGTGCATCTTGTTGAGTGAGTTGTTATTTACTGCTTAGTCCACATCAGAAGCACTGAAGTGTAAACTGCTGTCCTAGAAGCTTTTAAATTACACAGTGCAATAGTGACAATAGTTTGATGCACTTTCCTCAAGTACAGGATTTGCAGTTAATATATTTAGTGTATAACAGTTTTTTTGAGTTTGTAACTAGCAAAAACTGACAACAAAATATATTTATGCCTACTTACAAGTGCAAAACATAAGTAATAACCACTGTGTAACTGTGAGTGACAGGAGACTTCCTTGATTTTCTAGGCTCATGAAGCCTGTGGTCCCATGGAGATCGACTCTGCGCTCACTGCCATCCAGACCCTGAGAAGCGAATTGCAAGATGCCAAGCTGGCTGCTGTTAATGCCCAACTGAAACCACTACCCGGAGAATCAGTAAGAGACTCAGGATTCATCCGAACCCAACATAAAAAATGGCAGCTATATTGAGCTCAGTCGAGCTATTCAAATTATATTAACTACCAGCAACTCTCACCTGAAGCAGAGTCTAATGGGTTTGCATATAAAGCTGCTGTTTTATTTGTTTCGCCTTTCCCTCTGCTTTAGTTGGAGAAGTGTGCTCAGGATCTGGGCAGCACCTCTAAGTCAGTGGGATCCTCCATGGCTCAGCTGCTCACATGTGCTGCACAAGGAAATGAACACTACACAGGTTGGTACTGTTGACATCTTTATAGAAGCTGCACAACCTTTCCTCTCATGCCACCATAATACCTGCCTGCCTGTTTTCAAATAAACTTATCTTGGCACCATTTACTGTGACCCTACACGATCCCAGCAGCCACCATGAGCACTGATGCCCTTTTTAATAGAAGACAATCCTTCATGTTATGCTTTTACAGGCTAAATGTACGGCCATTGACACAAACTCTTTCCTGACTGGAAGTTAATTTTGCAGTTGGCAGCATATTTTGCTATGCAGTGCATACGGCACACAGAGCTTCTTTCTCATCTTCACATGACTTTAAAATATTTGAGATACTTGAGGTCTGATTGAATATTCCAATTACCCAATATACAGCATCAAAAGTCGGTTGATATTTGCCCTGATCTGACGTAGAGCTCTAAAAAGGCTGCTTTGTGTGGTGCAGGAGGGTAAGGCAATAAACGACATTAAAAAGATTACAACTTTGACTATTTTGTATCTCTTCAGTTGTAATGGTGTTTTCAAAAGAATTCTAATTACCTTTGACCAAGTCCTTGGTTCACCATAGAACCTGAGGAGGAAATTCTGCAGTCCGATGACGTTTTCTCTGTTTTCTCTCATTTGTCAGGACAGAAAAAATATTTTCTGTGAATTAAAAAAATGTAAAAATGTATCTATGTCTCTGAGGTAATTCCCTGATTTTAGTTGCTGTCTGTCACGTTTATACTCTCTCTTGCCTCGCATCCTGTGTGTAGGAATAGCAGCCAGAGAGACTGCTCAGGCCTTGAAAACGCTGGCCCAGGCAGCCCGTGGCGTCGCTGCCTCCACCACGGATCCCAAGGCTGCAGCTGCCATGCTGGACTCGGCTCGTGACGTTATGGAGGGCTCTGCGCTTCTCATTCATGAGGCCAAGCAGGCACTGATTTCCCCCGGAGACGCCGAGAGTCAGCAGAGGCTGGCGCAGGTGAGACAGTTCAGGATCGCTCGGGGGTGTGGAATCTATTCTGCATGTCTGTCCTTTTTAACACTACGGGTGACGGTTGGTGCTGCAGGCTGGATGGCTCAGTTCGTCTTTCTGTCACACAGTGCCACAACGCTGACGCTGTCAAATGTCATTGTTAGAGACAGTTCTGCAGAATTCTGCAGGTTGTCAAAACAGAAATATTCTCACTACTTGGGAGTCTATGAGACTTTTCTCTACAAGCACTGATTCACTTGTAATTGGTCTGTTCAGTTACCTCATCATCTCTACCCTCCAGTAGTTCATTTAAGGAAGCATTTAGTCATTTTCTTCTTACCACATACAGTGTGTGTACTTACACTTTTAATACATTACACATCAAACACAGCCTTTAAACTTGGAACTCTTGCATGTGTCTGAATTTTTGACTAAAACAGAAAGTTTAATGAAGCTAAACATTTCATAGAACTCAGTGAATCCCATGTGATTTACATATTAGTAATACTTTTTCTTTTTTAAAGATGTTACTTTGTAAGGAAATCAAACATGCAGCCATGTAAACTTAAAAGGAAAGTCGGTTCTTTTTGCCCTGCAGCTCATTTCTTTGCTTCATTTATTTTACTAAATATTTTCTCATTGACAAAGTCTGAGCCAGATGAATGTCTGCATCTGCTTCGTAATACATGAAAGTGAACACCTGTCAAACACAGCAAGGGACTCCTTTAATAACCCTGGTGGCATATTTAGACAGGCCAAGTACCTCAGTTATTTATATCTTGTTCTCAGAGTTTCTTCACAAAATATGAATAAAATAAAATAAAATAAAATAAAATAAAATCTGAGAACAAGATATAAAGATGAGATGTGCATATATATATATATATATATATATATATAAAATTAAGTTAGGAAGTCTGTGCTGCTCTTTTAACTGGCTTTCAGTGAACTGTATCATTAAGGTCCCTTTCATGTTGTCATGTGCTTCTGTTTTGGCCTCTGTGATTTGACAACCCAGTTTGTGATTGGTTGCATAATCAAAGAGGACAACGCAGACATATGGGTTAATATTTATACATATACATAAAAAACAATTGTAAGATTGCCTCTTGTTCATTTTAAATTAAGATTTCTAGCTCAGCATGGTTGTTCTAACCCAAACTGTGAACGTGCTGTGTGCTCCAGGTGGCCAAGGCTGTGTCTCATTCTCTGAACAACTGCGTCAACTGTCTGCCCGGCCAGAAGGATGTGGACATGGCTCTCAAGAGCATCGGGGAGGCTAGCAAGAAGCTGCTGATTGAAACTGTGAGTTTGGTCTGTGAGTCACCAGCTCTCTGCCAGCAAAATTAGCATCATGTGTTTTTCTATAAATACTCCCACAGCAAAAAGATCCTTGAGGAAAGTGTTAAGTTAATGTCGCAAACAAGTTGAAAGCGAAATTGATAGATGCGGAAGTTTTTGAATTGTTTTATCAGAATTTAAGTTCATTTCTCTCTCTCTCTCTCTCTCTCTCTCTCTCTCTCGCTAGCAGCCAGTACTCTGTTCATAACCTTTTTTCAGTTGAGTTCTTATCCTCCTTCTTTTTGTCCTCCGTTCAGATCCCTCCAGCCTCCAAGTCCTTTCAGGAGGCCCAGAGCGAGCTGAACCAAACAGCAGCAGACCTGAACCAATCAGCGGGCGAGGTGGTCCATGCCTCTAGAGGCTCCAGCAGCCAGCTGGCGGTAGCCTCCGGAAAATTCAGCGAAGACTTTGATGAGTTCCTGGATGCTGGTATAGAGATGGCCGGCCACACTCAGGTCAGTCTCATTATATCAGTTTCACAAGAACGTTGGAAGTCTGTCAAAGTCGTGTGTGTGTGATGTGTTGATGTTACATTGTGATGATTTTAGAAAAAGGATGACCAGGTGCAGGTGATTGGTAACCTGAAGAACATCTCCATGGCTTCTAGCAAGCTGCTGCTGGCAGCTAAGAGTCTGTCTGTAGACCCTGCAGCAGCAAACGCCAAGAACCTGCTTGCTGCTGCTGCGAGGTACCGCAACTAGCCACATACACACCTATACATTGTGTTTTTTTTATGCTTTTATCCATATTGTATATAGTATTGCATGTAATATTTTTATAGAAGTGCAAGGCCCTTCCTGTCGTTAAGATGCTGTCTGATGTATGCAAGGATGTATGCACAGACTTTGTTATTAACACATAAAAACCTCTAGTAAATGTGCTTGCACACGTCAAATGCTCACGAACACTTCAACACTTATTATTATTATTATTACGATGCCATATTATTTCCTGTTCGTTTCCCTCTTTCAGAGCCGTGACTGACAGCATTAACCAGCTGATCACGCTGTGTACACAGCAGGCTCCCGGCCAGAAGGAGTGTGACAACGCCCTGAGAGAGCTGGAGGTAAACAGAACTCATCAAACAGGAAAAATCAAAAGTCATATTTTATTCACCATGGGCTATCTGTGTAGTCCCAAAAGAAACAACGTTTTCATGTTACCCGGGGTCCTTGAAAGTTTGTGAATCTGTTTAACCAGGGAGATTTTATTGATAGTAAATAATTTTGGAAATGCTGTCTAAGACTCACACTGCTCACTCATCTCCCAGGCTGTCAGAGGAATGCTGGACAATCCCAACGAGCCAGTCAGTGACCTCTCCTACTTCGACTGCATCGAGAGTGTGATGGAGAACTCCAAGGTAGGCCTTCAAATTAGCTCTAGTGATCAAACACACAACCACTCTGCACACACTGAGCTTAGCGTTCTAAGCATCCCTCTTTCTTCTCGTCTTTCCTTGCACTGCCTCTTTGTTCTGTCCAGGTCCTGGGAGAGTCTATGGCAGGTATTTCTCAAAACTGCAAGACTGGAGATGTGTCTGCATTTGGAGACTGTGTCGGATCAGCCTCAAAGGCCCTGTGTGGCCTCACTGAAGCTGCAGGACAGGTACAGAATGTGAAGAGAAGCTCTCAGTAAGGACGGTATTAAATTGATCACACAGTCTTTTTGTTGCTGATGCTGCTTTTTTTTTTCTCTCCACAGGCCTCCTACCTGGTTGGTGTGTCTGATCCCAACAGTCAAGCAGGGCACCAGGGGTTGGTGGATCCTATCCAGTTTGCCAAAGCCAACCAGGCCATTCAGATGGCTTGTCAGAATCTTGTAGACCCAGACAGTAGTCCATCCCAGGTACATGCACTTAATATTCTCTGTATAGCAAACCTGTCAGTCTGATCTCCATTGTAACAGGTGTACTTGTTGGCAGCATGATCAGATGGTATCTTTAGCTTCTCTTCAGAGATGTTTTAAATCAATGTTGCATGGTTGAGGCTTAAACCTTAAGAACTGTAAAGTATATAGCTGTGTGTATTGATTGTTTTATTGAGTGCATGCAGATTTCCAATCGTGTCCATCTTATCAGGTTATCTCTGAATCCTTCCCTAGAGAAAGATCTTTGGACGTGTTGCACGTTTAAATGAGGCAAACTAAAAGAAACGTTGGTCATTACTTAAACCAAAAACAAAACTGAGAAGGCTACAGAAGTACTATTAAAGTTGACAAAGCTATTCCATCTCTTTAATGGGACAATAAAGGCATTTTTAACACCTGATGCAGAAGTTTCCAACTGTGTAGCCAGACGCCTTCACCACAGGCCCGAAAGTCCAATATTTACCTCATTATCACTTTTATTGTCTTCAACCACATTCATCGTTCAAGACAAACAGCATAATAATATCCCCCCCACAGTTTTCAGCTTGACAGTTTGGAATTTAAGGGGATATGCATGCTAGTATAATAGTGAATACCTTTTAGTACATAGTGGCACAGACATCACTGACTCTGGGCCGAGTAGTTGATAACTTTAAATTACATTGTCATCTACTTATAGACAGTTTGAGATCAAAAAGTTTCTAATTCAACTGTTTGTTCATTTTGTGGCAGGTGCTCTCTGCAGCCACCATTGTTGCCAAGCACACCTCGGCACTTTGCAACGCCTGCCGTCTGGCTTCCTCCAAGACAACCAACCCAGTTGCCAAGAGGCACTTTGTCCAGTCTGCCAAGGAGGTGGCCAACAGCACCGCCAACTTGGTCAAAACCATCAAGGTAGTATTTCTTTGCCAGTTATAGTATAGATATGGATTTAGCTTTAACAGTGATGTCCTTTGTGATTGATGGATCATTCTGAAGCATGTCATCAAACTTCAGTCAGGGATTTGTTTTTTACTCTCCACTAACAGGTACTCTTATTCAATCAGATCTCCTATCTCCCTCCCTTTCTAGGCTTTAGATGGTGATTTCTCAGAGGAGAACAGGAACAGGTGTCGAGTTGCCACAGCTCCACTAATCGAGGCTGTGGAAAACCTAACAACATTTGCTTCCAACCCAGAGTTTGCCAGCATCCCAGCTCAAATCAGCAACGAGGTACGGCCGTGTGAACATTAGTGTTTGTAGAATTCGTGTACAGTTATTACGTGCATTTTTTAGGACATTGTGAGGAATACATTTCTACATTTTCATTTAAGATAAATTTGTGTTTCTGTAGGGCTCTGCGGCACAGGAGCCCATCCTCCACTCAGCACGCTCCATGCTAGACAGCTCCACCCACCTGCTCAAGACCGCACGCTCATTGGTTATCAACCCCAAAGACCCGCCCACCTGGTCTGTTCTTGCTGGGCACTCACGCACCGTGTCCGACTCCATCAAGAGCCTCATCACAGCCATCCGGTTAGTGAGCGAAAATTTTTTACAACATAAATAAAGTCGTGGGTGACACAGTTATTTAAAGATCAAAGTTTAAAGGAATAGTCGGGTACATTAGCTTAGCATAAATGAGGGAGCGGGGGGATTATGAAATGGCTAAGCTTCTAAGGTAACAATATTCACCAAGCACCATCATCATGCTTGTTTTATCTGTGTTTAAAAGTAATGTTTTGGTTTTGTGCAAGTTTATTTAACTGACTATTTCTTGGCCGGTAAAACTGACTTCCTGGAGTCTTGTTGTCACCATGAACAACTAGTGGAAACTCTGGGAAGTTGCCAAAACATTATCATTTTAATCCTTCGCTCCATGTTTACACCACCGTACTTCCTGGCGGCTCATGGCAGCGAAGTCGTTATTTCTGGATACACAAAGGGGGATTATATGAGGTGAAAATTTACAAGGTTAAAACTATGGTTAAAATTCAGTATTTAGTTTAGACTGTAATGGAGCTTTTACTTGCATTTATCTGAATACATTGCTCTATAAAACACCTGTGAGACGAATGCAGCGTCCTTGAGAAAGGATGCCGAAACGCTGTACCGTGGCATGACAAATGCTTGTTCTTATTCCGCCGCAGCTTAAATTTTTAATCTCCTCTTTCACACCTTTTGTACCTGACCTTGATCAGAACAAAACTGATGCCCATGAGGAATTAATTCTCAGCGTCAAACACACTGAATTTCAATGTTCCCGCTCGGCTCAGAACATCTGCATGTTAGCATT
The DNA here is from genome assembly GCA_946959425.1 of Argyrosomus regius. Classification (NCBI taxonomy): domain Eukaryota; kingdom Metazoa; phylum Chordata; class Actinopteri; family Sciaenidae; genus Argyrosomus; species Argyrosomus regius. The sequence continues at coordinate 15,988,293 of OX336882.1, forward strand.
CGCTTGCAGCCAGCTTAGCATCTCGTTCATTTCTGATGCCCTTATCACGGCCTTCCTCTTTAGACTGCAAATTGAGGGCTGGGAGTTTGGCCCGGGCCTTTAATAGCATTCAGTGATGGACTGTGGTGCCAAAGAACACAAAAAGGAATGAATTCCATCCTGCAAAAGCCAAGCTCATAACTTTGTTAGTCTCATTACACGTAGAGATGAGGTTTTATTTCAGTTTCACTTTCAGTGTGCCGCCATGCATGGAAATGAATGTTTAACTAAACTTATTCTGCCCGTGTGGCCGGTGCCCCAGACCACTCAGAGGCTTCAGCGCTAATTTGGTTGCCCGGCTTGATCTCCCTGTGTAGTGATGAGACCCTACAGGCCACATTTCAGCAGATGTGATCTGAGCAGCAATGAGATGAGGGAACCAGTAGAAAAGAGACATCCTGGAAGCTGTCTGTGTTTTTAATAAGTGTCCCTTATGTTAACATCTGCGCTTCTTTTCTCTCCTCCTGTCTTCTATTATGTCTCTCTTTTTCCTGTCTTCATCGCCTTCTCTGTCCTATTTTTCCTCCTATACATCATCCTTCAACTTTACTCTCATTTTATTTCCAACCATTTTATTGCCCTCGGTTCTTTTTTTTTTTTTTTCCGGCCCCTTTTATTCATAGGGATAAGGCCCCAGGCCAGCGGGAGTGCGACTCTTCAATTGATAACATCAACAAATGTATCCGGGACATTGAGCAGGCCTCTCTGGCAGCAGTCAGCCAGAACTTACCCAGCAGGGACGACATCTCACTGGAGGTAAGCAACCATCAGAAAATGACTCAACATTTTCCAAAGACAACCACCGGTATATTTCTGTTTTCATTTGATTTTTCTTGTATATTATTTCTCTCTCTCTCTCACTCGCTATTTCCTTTTATTTCCTCTCAGTCTTGTAGTCAAATTGATGGGGGTTTTTTTCTTTTTCTAGTCCTTGTGTGGCTTTTTGTGTCTCTATGATCAATTATTAATCTATTATTGGTGGTTTTAATTAGGTTTCTGTGCTTTCTAGGTCAAAATTAGCTCATTAGACAGAAATAGGGATTTGATGTCATGTAAGAAAGGTTTCTGCATGGCAAACCAGTATTTTGTTGGTCCTTTTAGTGGCAGTCCACTTTGGATCACACTGGGTCCTTATGCCTGATACATGACATTGGTATAATTTGATACAGAACTGCTCACAGAACAGTTTCTCGCTCTTCCACCAGTTTCCTTGAATTATGAAGAGTTGAAGCTCACATATCAGAAGCTAGAGTAGCTCAGGGCAAAGATTTCCCTCTTTAGGTCCCTGCCTGGTGCTTTTTAGCAGGTTCCAGCTGACTTATTTGAATGTACCTCTGTCTCCCATAAAAAGTGAGACAAAAACTAATTTCTTTTTATTTCCTCTCTTCAGGCGCTACAAGAGCAGCTGACGTCCACTGTGCAGGAAATTGGCCACTTAATTGACCCCGTTTCCACCGCTGCCAGAGGCGAAGCTTCCCAACTAGGACACAAGGTATATAGGGCAGGGAGTTAATTACTTTACTTAAATACTGCAACTGTGGAGCGAAGAAGTACTTTTTTAATGGGCAGCTGTATAACACATTTCCACTGTTTAGGAGTGAGCCATCTGGACAAAATGACTATTACAGCGATATCTCTCTCTTCTCCTTTTCAAAATGTAGCATTTGCTATTATTAAGAAATTCACAGAACTCATTAAAACCCTTCACCCTTCGCCTCAGGTAACCCAGCTGGCTGGTTACTTTGAACCGCTGATTGCGGCCTCTGTGGGTGTGGCATCCAAGCTGAAGGACCACCAGCAGCAGATGACTTTCCTGGACCAAACTAAGACCCTGGCTGAGTCTGCGCTGCAGATGCTTTATGCTGCCAAGGAGGGTGGCGGAAATCCAAAGGTACGACCATTTCACTTTATTTTTTTTTTTTTGATATGTTGCTGCTCCACCTCTGATTATCGGGATGGTCTTGGGATTTAATGTGCACTTGTGTCTTGATGTCACACAGGCGTCCCATACCCATGACGCCATAGCAGAGGCAGCCCAGCTCATGAAAGAGGCAGTTGATGATATCATGGTGACACTGAATGAGGCTGCAAGTGAAGTGGGAATGGTGGGAGGAATGGTGGAGTCCATCGCAGAGGCCATGGCCAAGGTGAGTGCTGCTGGGCAAAAACTAGTGATTAGAACACACCGGAACAAGGATATTAGCTTTCCATGCCAAGATTGTGATTGGTAAAATCAATTCACACTGTCTGGTTCTGGTAATAAGACTCAAGGGCAGCTAGAAATCAACATCTCCTCCATCAGCTCCCTCCTCCAGTAGTCCAGTAGCAATAAACTAAGCAGGAAAGCCTATACATCCTTTTCCCTAGCTGTATCTCGAGGTTTATCTCACGATCCCAGTGGGTTCCCAGGCCAGAAGAGGTCCTGACAGTGTATTCTGAGCCTACTTCTGGGTCTCCTCCTAGGTGTGTACTCCTGAAAGATTTCCTGAAGGAGAGGTGTCAAGGAGTAATCTCTACCTGATGCCCTCAAATGTTTTCTCTAGCTGCAGAGGAGCAGCTATTCTCAATTTCAACTGATGATCTGTTTACTGCCTTTGCTGTCTTCACTTGTGTTACAAGACAATATAGCTACAAATCTGGTAGCATGATCATCCACTTTTATCGTAAGGTGTTGAACCAAAAGTCCCCACAATTATCTCCACTTCCTTGCAGTATCTCTGGCCATGGAGAGCTAAACCCTTTAAAAAAAAACAGCACAGAGAAATCTGCCCAAACATATAAAGTGCTCCCCAAGCACCGTTTCCTCCCCAGCAAGAATGTAACTTTCCATATGCAAGCAACAAATTTCCAGTGGTCCAAGACTTGGTCCACCCTGTGTGACCCCAGAGAAATGCTAGCTGTCAAGCGCCTCTCAAGTTCCAGGAAAAGACCTCAGTTTTCCACTTTTTGCTGCATTAACTTTGCTGATTTGCTGATTACTACAATGAAGTGAGGACAAAGTTGTGGTCGCCTGAGACTACGTAATGATATTCCCATTTCAGCTTAATCATAATGAGTTGGCAAAATTCTATGGGGGAAAGGTTTTGGCAAGCGGCTCAATGGAAAGAGCCAAAATACTGTTGGGAAAACAAGTAAAATAAATTGGTTACGCGCTGATAGAGAGAACAGGGGAACTGGCAGGACAGCAAATGGTCTTAATATTCTTTCCAGGATTTACAAATGACCATCATTTTCTAATTAAGAGTTCCTTTTTTTTTTAACCTCTGATTTCCCTTTCCTTTGTGCAACATCTTGATTACAACCTCAATGTCTCAAAGGCACCATAAAAAGCCACAGATTAGCATATTAATACAAATCACAAGCCACTAAGGCAGAGGAAAATTGACTGTCAACACAGCCATTCTAGGTGCTAGGACTTCAGACCATCTTTCCAATTAACAGTCAATCTATTGGCAAACACATAAGGTGTGAGAGCAAGAAAAAAAAAAGCCTTTTATCTCAAGTACAGACAGAATAGCATCCACTAATTACATCTCTCCTCACCTTCCTGAGTGAGACTCATTGCAAGGAGGGAAAAAGCGCCTCAGGTGTGGGTCACCAGAGGGACTACCATCTCTGCATCAACTTTTGTCATGAATAATTAGTGAAAGGGGTTCAGTATGGGACTTCATGGTGAACAAGTGTGTGTGTGTGTGTGTTTTGTCCATGTGTCACTCAGCGTGTTCACGTCGGTAGTTGATTAAAAGGAGATAATCCTCTTAGATAATCCATTGACATCATGGTCGCTCTCTGCCCTGGTTTCAGCAGAGGTGATTTAAAGGCTTTTCTGCTGAACCTTTAGTCACTCAGTCAAGACTGCAGATTCCAAGGTGTTATTTCACTCGGTGAACACCATGTACTTGCGATTTTGTAGATTCATTCCAGCACCAGCATGCTATCACCACATGACATCATCTCTCTCTTCTCTGCAGCTTTGCCGCGACACTTGTGTGTTCTAATTTATCAGAAATGTTTTGAAACATAATGTATGCACTGCGAGCTGGTGATCGACTGTTTTTGTAGTGGATGCTCTTGTAAAGTCGTAATTGCAGAGTGGGTTTGGGGATAATTTACATTTGAGTGTTTATCATTCATTCTGAGCGTTTATTTGAATATAAAATTGCATTACTGTTGGTTTGCAGATGAACTGATGCCTGCACACCTGACAGAGTTATTATAATTGAAGGGTAGATTAGATTTAATACATCCCTGTAACTGAATGATTGATTGTCTTCATGTTTGAAGATGTTTGTACCTTTTTGTGAAGGACAAACCAATCATGGCTAAAATGAAAATTGCAGTGCTGTTAACTGTGTGTGTGTGTGTGTGTGTGTGTGTGTGTGCGTGTCTGTCTGTCTTTCCGCAGCTGGATGAAGGTACACCGCCTGTACCTGAGGGCTCATTTGTGGATTATCAGACCAGTATGGTGAAATACTCTAAGGCCATTGCTGTCACTGCTCAGGAAATGGTAAGCCTTCAAAATAATTGTTTACATCGTGAGACTATTTTTGAAATGTGACTGTGACTTGTGAATACTTTATTGTTCATTAGATGGAACATCTTTTAATATTAAATGTTTATAGAATTGTCATATAAATCAAACTAAACCCAGACTGCGTGTGTAGGTTTGCTTGGACTGACTGTCGGTGTGTGTTTATCCCTAGATGACTAAATCAGTGACATCTCCAGATGAGCTGGGAGCCCTGGCCTCTCAGGTGACCGTGGACTACAGCCAGCTGGCCGTTCAGGGACGACTGGCTGCTCACACAGCTGAGCCAGAAGAGGTGAGGATGACCTGCGTCATGCAATTGTACAGCTCTGCTACACCAGTGTGGCACATTTATCTTTTAAACATGCGTGCATGTAAAAATTGTACACAATTAGTACACAGGAGGGGGAGCTGAGATACATTTTCTGCATAAATATTTTCTTTTGTTTCTTACAAGACATGTTGGCAAAGAATAATAGCTCAGTAAATTTGTATTGTACGGTGTTTTCAGATCGGTTTCCAGATCAAGACTCGGGTGCAGGAGCTCGGACATGGCTGCATCTTCCTCGTCCAGAAGGCTGGAGCTCTGCAGATCACTCCCTCTGACGGCTTCACCAAACGAGAGCTCATTGATTGTGCCCGTGCAGTCACAGAGAAGGTATTATCCTGTCACTAAAAGATCTGGGTTATGTAATTTTGTTAGTCTTTTTTATTTTTGAGAAACACAGTATGCTCATGTCTTATTTAATTACCTGATACATTCGTCACAAATATTGTTTTGTCATCTGCTGTTCCACACCTCTACTGATGAAGTTGCTCATACATTAACCCAAGTGTTCATATCAGATCACTCAGGGCTGGAAGTTTTCCTGCTAGTCTCAGTATGATCCACACCTAACTAACTCCGTACAGTGCTGTCCTTTAGAGTAAAACATTATTTTCTAGCTGTGTGGTTTAACAAGGGATCTTCCTGTCATGGTATCAACAACATAAGCGGGTTAGTGCCATCATTTATTTTATCATGAGCCTCCTGAATTAAAGCATTTAGGATAAAACCATTTGCTTAAGGCATCCTTGCGCTTCTCAGGTTGACTGTTTTACTTGTAGTCCTTGGAAAAAATCATTACTGTGCTGGCTGTTTTTAATAATTCATGGTTAAGTTATGCGCAGATCATTTCCAAGCAGTCAAGCAACATTGAGCAGATGTCTGCCTGTAAAAGCAAACACATCCAGAGATAGTAGTTTTGATTTCATTATGAGGCATTATTTACAGCAAATTGCTGTAAAAAATACTCTCCGATAATGATCATTTAATTTTTTAAGGGTTTATTCTCATGCTTAACGTCTTAACTTTCCACTGCTAGTATTTAAGTGTCAAGAGTCTGGAAACATTAATCATTTTCTACTGCCACTCAGGCATCTGTGAGGAAAACAAATGGAGTTTAAACCACTTTGACATGGACTCATTTCGATGAGTGAGTGATGTTGTGCGCTGGTCTGCGCCAACATGGTATTTTGCCATCACAGCAAATTTTTAAATCCTCTTGTGACTAGTGTTTGGTCTTCTCGGTTGAATGCATTATTTATCACGTACCAAGGAGATGCATATCACAAACAATGGGAAATCGAAGTGTTTATCCTGATCTGTTGCAGTCTGTTGTGTTTTTCTGCTCTGTTTTGACTAGTTTAGAGTAACGCTAATTAGAAGTAAGTTGGTTGTGTTCCTGATGTGTAACACAAATAAAATCCATGAATCCATCTGCTTTTCAAACAGCTAGCCTTTCTGCCTAAGGTTGAGATACCTGCACATCCTCACCTGTATGATTACAGGGTGTAATGTCTGCACGTGTGTGTCCTTAGGTGTCCTTGGTGCTCTCAGCCCTCCAGGCAGGCAACAAGGGCACTCAGGCCTGCATCACAGCAGCCAGTGCAGTGTCTGGCATCATCGCAGATCTGGACACCACCATCATGTTCGCCTCCGCCGGCACACTCAATGCAGAGAATGACGAGTCCTTCGCCGACCACAGGTTAGAGCTGGAAACGTGCCTGATTCTGTCTGTGTACACATACTTAATAATGTGTGAGACATCGCTAAGTCTACATGTACAAGATGTGACTGGAGTCTAAAACCAGCCCCCCAGTTATCTTTCATCTGAAACTGACAGAATGACATATTAGCTGGTGAACTGGGGGCAGGAAACCTCTTAAGTTAGAAAACTACAAATTACCCTCAGGGTTTGAAAGACGGAGGAAGTGTCACCTCTCTTACTGCTTTTGCTCTGAGACTAAAGACTCCACTCGCATGCAGAATTCCCATGGTGCTAAAAACAAGAAAAAAACAGCAAAAGATTTCGAGACATTAGAAGTCATATTCCAAGAAATCACACATTGTTGTGCAGATTTCTAGTAAAAATGTTCATGATCTATGTGTAAATTTGTGTAAATTTGTTTGGCCTAGTTATTTTTGAATGATTGGAGTTCAAAGAGATACATATCTAATGATCCGAGACAAGACTTAGCACATTACATGCGCCCATAACCAGAAATGATTAACCTAGATCCTTACAGATAATTGTACGTGAGATTGCCCTGCACCTCACTGAAGAATCATGAAAGCAAAAATATAGAGAAGCCCTGCTGGGTAGGATCAAAGGGTGTGGTATCACCTTTTAGCTCAACTTGTTTCACACAGATCCCTTGAGAAACTTTGCATCAGCTTCCTACAATTTCTCTTGTCAATTTTAGAGAACTGGCTTGATGATCCTCTGTGTGTTGGCACCAGCTTTGATGTACAAAGGCATTTGATATGGAAAGAGATTGAGTCAGTGTGCAAAAAATTTGATGACGGAGTAAGACATCTAGATCACACAAATTATGTCCAACACTTTTGTCTTCTTCTTTTGTTTCTGCCTCCTCTTCTTATTCAGGGAAAACATTTTGAAGACGGCCAAAGCTCTGGTCGAGGACACAAAGATGCTTGTGTCTGGTGCAGCTTCTGGTCAAGACAAGCTGTCTCAGGCCGCCCAGTCTTCTGCCAAAACCATTACACAGCTCACAGATGTGGTCAAACTAGGAGCTGCCAGTATTGGCTCTGATGACCCTGAGACACAGGTGAACTTTTCTTCCCTCATTTATCCGCTTGTCCTATATTCACTCTGCCTTTTAACAGAAATATGGAAGAATGAGCCGTGAATGGCAATAACCTTTCTGAGTTTGGCTCGTTCCCAGGCTGAGTTGTGATAAATTGGTGTCTATCTGTGTGTCCTTTTCTCTAGGTGGTTCTGATAAATGCTGTCAAAGATGTAGCCAAGGCGCTGGCTGAGCTCATTAGTGCCACCAAGTGTGCCGCAGGAAAGGCAGCAGATGATCCATCTATGTACCAACTGAAGAGCGCCGCCAAGGTGAGGGGGTCTGCAGGAAACTATGTGATCTAATTTAAAGGTCTCTATGTTGATGAAAATATTTACACTATCCCACATACTATATGTATGCAAAGCAGACATCGTCCTCCTCCTCACTGTTATTCAGCTACAGCACCTCTCCTGTCATGATGAAATCTGACTTAAACTGAAGACTGTGTCTCAGGAATGTAAATAACCAGTAAAACTGTGATATTTGTATACAAGATAAATCAACTGCATCTTTAGCTTCAACACATTTTCAAAGCCACAGTTCACGATCCACCAATGACGCTGTTGACTGCTCATTATCACCTCGAGCTGTGAAGTGTTTTTTTTTTTCTTTTTCTTTTTTATACGTCAGTTTCACAGTCTGCGGCAGCTCAGTGCATCTTTCAGATGATAACAACATGCCTCACATGCAATTTTAGGAGCTGAGGTGAAAAAAAAATCTTGTAAACCATCTGTAATGTTTTAGCTTCAAGTCTTGAAGGCTGTGGGCTTTTTTTGCCTGGGTGCTGAGCGCCCTCTGTCTTTGGGTTGGATGCAGTACACCCTCATAGTCCTTTGCAATGCTTGAACCTCAGAAAAAGACAGTCCTGCATCTCCATTACTGGGAAATGTTAATATGAACGAACCTTGAAATCATTTTTTTGTGTGTGTTCTTTTGTTTTTCTGACAGGTGATGGTGACCAACGTCACGTCCCTGCTGAAGACAGTCAAGGCTGTAGAGGATGAAGCCACCCGGGGCACCAGAGCTCTGGAGGCCACAATCGAGTGTATCAAACAGGAAATGTCGGTGAGGACGGGTGGAGGGCATAAGCATGGATGGATGGTGGACAACAGTAATGCAGTATCGCCAAGGATTACTTATGACTGACAATAAATGATGTCTTTGATGATTCAAGAAAAATATTTTGGCTGATCATGAAAACATGAACACAGCGAACACTACAATCAAATTTGAACACTAGCTGTCAAATGACACGCGTCCACCTTGTCGTCCCCAGCTGTTTCAATCCAAGGACGCTCCCAACAAGACGACGACACCTGAGGAGTTCATTCGCATGACTAAGGGCATCACCATGGCAACTGCTAAAGCAGTGGCTGCAGGGAACTCTGCCCGGCAGGAGGACATCATCCATACAGCCAACCTCAGCCGCAAGGCTATTTCAGACATGCTCACCACCTGCAAGGTTCTTTTTTGTACCTTACCAAAAGAAAATGTTTTTTTTGTTTTTTTTTAAATATATGGAACTTATAAAGGAAAATGTAATATTTTTATGTTGTATCAGGAGTGTCTGTTTCTGTCTTTCAGCAAGCGGCCTATAGTCCAGAGGTCAGTGAGGAGGTGAAGAACAGAGCACTGATGTTTGGAGCAGAGTGTACAACTGGATACATTGACCTGCTGGAACAAGTACTATTGGTAGGTTCAGCATTGGGTCAGTAAGTGTCTTCAGAGAGAGAGGGAGAGATTTCTTTTCTTGTGATTTTTATTGTTCTTTGCCTTCACATTAACAATTTGTGTAAATTATGCTCTAGTATTCTGAAATACATCAGAAATACAACTTATTTTGACCATTAACTTCTTATTCTCTATTTGAATTTCTCTCTACATTTTTTTCTAATTCAGAAAAAATTTGCCAGTACACCGTGTACGAAAGTTGTCAGATAAATTGTATATTTTTTTATCTGATTGTTTCAACATCTGTTTGCAACTGTATGAGGCTCAAAGAGAAATATTCAAACCCAAGATGCCATATTTCTATTGGTACATAAAGGGGAATCATTCTAGATTTAGCTTATAATTTATTTTATATACATTACATGAAGCTGGTGTTATATATTTTATATCTTTAGAAATAAGGTTAATGTTTTAGGAAAGTTTAAATGGTGAGTTTGTAAAGTAAAGGAGTCAACAGTGGGTTTAAGATTTAGGGTTTAATGAAAATACAATATAATTTTTATTGGCAGAGGATACAGCCATATGAATGTTGTCTCAGTTTTTTTTTCAAGCATAATTGTGTTTGTTTAATGTGTGTGCGCGTGTTTTGTGTGTGTAGGTCCTGCAGAAGCCAACAGCAGAGCAGAAGCAGCAGCTAGCAGCCTGCTCCAAACGAGTGGCAGGAGCTGTCACAGAGCTTATCCAGACTGCTGAGGCCATGAAAGGTAATCGCTCACACACAAACCTCACACTTTTTTTACAGTGTTACATGTGATGAACCTCAGATCTACATCAGTAAGTGATAACTTCTATTGATTTACTAATGAAGCTTCCAACAAAATCTGTCATTATTTATAATCCCCAGTTAGGAGGCTACTGCATCTATAACAGAATACATTTTTAATTTACCAAATAACAACAGAAAAAGTCCTTCAAACAAACTTTTGGTAATATCGCTGTCCCCCTTCTCTTGCAACAGATGGAGGTAAGTTAGCATTGTTTTCTGTACCATGACTTATTTCACCAGTTGTGAGCTGTTCAACGCGTTCTCTCCTCAGCGCTAACATTGATTAATTTAATCTCATTTTTAAGTTCAGCTGCTCGCAGGCTTCTCAAGTGCATAGCCAGCTCCATCCATCACGCTTCGTTTAATGTGCCATCTCACTCTAAATAAATCACTCCATCTTCATTGCAGTGAATGGCAGTTTGTGGCCTCCATCAGCTATGCATGGGATGCAGTGATTTTTCTTATTTCTTTGTGTGATCACAGTGTTGTTGTTGTGGGGCATGACCTTTTGACACACTGCTTTTGAATTTTTTTTTTTTTTTTTTTTTTTTTTAAATCATGTTTTCAAATTTTAAATCTTAGTTGTGTGTGTGCATGCGCGCTTCAGGTTCAGAGTGGGTGGACCCCGAGGATCCAACGGTGATCGCAGAAACGGAGCTGCTCGGAGCAGCGGCGTCCATCGAAGCGGCAGCTAAGAAGCTGGAGCAGCTCAAACCCCGAGCCAAGCCCAAGGTGGGTAACTGCATGACTGAACTCAGTGAGTCTTTGTCAGAAGTATGGAGAGGTGATTTCACTATGGTGTTGTTCTTAAAAGAGCTGCAGAGCAGTAGAAAGGAAGGTGGTTTTGCACCGTTTCACAGGAAGTTATGACTCAAAGTTTCAACATGAAATAGTAGGTAAACACAGGTGTTACCAATGGTACTAATTAGGGTTCCATTCCATTCAGGTCAAACAGAGTCAGGCTGCTGCTGTGGTGCATGATGGCTCACTGGAGAGTCTCTGCTACAATAAATGGAACAGAACCTTAATTAGTACCATTGGAAACACCTGTGTTGACCCTACTATTTCATCTCAAAATGGCTGCTGTGAAAAAGGTCTATACCACAATGTAGGCTTTACAATCCTACATTCAAAACTTTACAAAATGACATGTACAGATGTATTATTAGCAAAATATAAGTAAGTATAAAAAGTTTCCAGTTGTGGGAGAAGTACCTACATTTTTTTTTACTTAAGTAAAAGTACCAATACAACAATGCACAAATTCTCCGTTAAATTACAAGTAATAGTCCTGCATTCACACATTTACTTAGGCCTAATTATTATCAACAAAAAATAAAAGTATCAAAAGTGAAAGTATCTTGTAACTGTAACTGATGACTGATCATATATTTCATTATTAGATGAATATGAATGTATCAGTGTGTAAATAGCAGGGGTCAGGGATTGTGAAATTAACACTAGGAGGGGAAAAAAGTCACAGTTCTGCTACAGAAATCTGTAGTCATTTTTTGGAACATTTTTCTAATCTTTGCTTTTTGTGAAATATTGGATAATTTGACCTTTTGGATCTTTGGATTTAAATGAAACCCACATGTGAAGCATAAACTTATATGTTTTTAAATAGAAAATCTTAATTTGAAAAGTAACTATTGACTACAGCTGTCATATAATAAGTGGAGTAGAAAGTATAATATACTCTGAAATGTAGTGTAGTATGAGGATAAAGTAACTTAAAATAGAGACAGACCTCAAAATGACAGTACTTGGGTAAATTTGCTTAGTTACGTTCCATGTCTTTGGTGGACTGTCTGTTATTACCTTACGCCATTTTTTGTATCAGAATTCCCAGATAATACACAAATCATAATGTCCATCTTTGTAACTGTGGTGAGTTTTATTGCCTTTTTAGATTTAACCTTTTTATTTTGATCAGACGTCTTTGGACTGTACAGTACACTGTATAGACCACTGTGTATTAGACGCTTCCTTTATAGCAATGCCTTGAAGCATGACACTTTTTTTACCTTTCACAATGTTCTGTGTCCGTCTTTGTTGTTTTTTTGTAGTCTGTATTCACGTTTCAGTGTTAATGTCGGGAGTTTTCACAGTATTTTAGAAACCCCAGTAACAAAATTACACATTTTGTTTTTTTGACATTCACAGAAAAAGTGCTCTGTGTCTTGTGCCGTCTCCTCTCTGTTTACATATTCCCATCACATTTCCTTTTGATTTTAAGATTATGACTCAATCAGGGGCTCTAACCTTGGCATAACAATCACACATTTTACCCAGTTTATTTGAAATCCATGGCCATCAAATCAAAGTTTTTGAGTTTTATCTCTTCAGTTGATACTTTCCTCATTGTTGAGTTAAAAACTCACTGAAACCCTCCTCCTCGTCTTTATATTCTCTTCAGCCGTATTGCCTTCTTCCATACAACACATCTGCCATGATTCCCCCTCCCCCTCCTCCTCTGATCATCCATCTATCTGTAGTAGCTCTAGCTAAAGCCTGTCCAGTATATGTCCTCTGGCTCCCAGTTAACACCTCCCCTCCCTCCCTGCCTGCCCCCACCACCGGAGGCCTTCTCTGCAGGGCTCTGTCTGATATGTTTGATATATTAGGTTGTTATTCAGTCCCAACTATATATCAAACATATTCCTACAGTGTCCCGCTCTGTCTACAGACTTGTGGTGTGAATGTGTTTGTGTGTGTTTTAAACAGGCAAAGTTGAGCATGACTGGATGTGTGCTCCTTATCAGCTGTTGCAGTTTAAAAAGATGCTTTGTATCTGGCTGTGCGAAGCTTTTGGAATTCATCTTTTGTTTCTCTTACTCACCAAGTGCATCAGTATTGTTGGCAAAATGATTAATTAGATGTTACTTCTTCCATCCAAACAAAGTCCCACTTAACTTGTTAACTCTAGTGTACATTTAGCCTTGTGTAGGACGTCATCCTGTCTGACTGACTGATTGGTTTCTTCCCCCTCAGCAGGCGGATGAGACGCTGAACTTCGAGGAGCAGATCCTGGAAGCAGCCAAGTCCATCGCTGCAGCCACTAGTGCTTTAGTCAAATCAGCCTCAGCTGCCCAGAGAGAGCTGGTGGCTCAGGGCAAAGTGGGACTCATCCCTGCCAATGCTGTGGACGATGGACAGTGGTCACAGGGGCTTATCTCTGCTGTAAGTGTGTAGTAGAGGGCAATTTTTATGCTGTTTTACCATCTGAGGCACAATTTTGCCAACAAAATTACTTGATTGTCTTTCTCTGCTTTTCTCTTCCAGGCACGCATGGTGGCAGCAGCAACCAGCAACCTGTGTGAGGCAGCCAACGCCTCAGTGCAAGGCCATGCAAGTGAGGAGAAGCTTATTTCTTCAGCCAAGCAGGTGGCAGCCTCCACTGCCCAGCTGCTGGTGGCCTGTAAAGTCAAGGCTGACCAGGACTCTGAGGCCATGAGGAGACTACAGGTACAGACACACTTTCAGATTTAATTGAATAATATTTTTTAGCATATCTTTTTTATGCTGCTATTAACTGATCTCTTCCTCTGTTAGATTGCTGGGAATGCAGTAAAGAAGGCGTCAGACAACTTGGTGCGGGCAGCTCAGAAGGCAGCGTTTGACAAAGCAGATGACCACAACGTAGTGGTCAAGACAAAGTTTGTTGGTGGAATAGCTCAGGTAAGAATGTTGAGCAGCTTTTAATGTTATAGCAAGTTTCTGTTGCCTGAATGGGATACGTTAATGCTGGTGTATTAACAGGTGTAACACTGGAGAAGTACAATTCAGCCTTGTTGGCCAACCTCCTCTTGGTTCACATTCTTAATATTCTCAGAAAAAATATTATTTTTCTGCCTTAATCAATACAAATACTGTATTTGTAGCTTCAGAAAATGTGGTAACTGAAGCACAGTACAATTGCATGCACATGCAAACACACTCAAGCAGGTAAATCTACACAAAGAAACGCTCCAACCATCGAGGTCCGTGTTTTACAGAAAGCAATTGTTAGCCAGCTAAAGTCACTACATCCCAGTATATTGCATATTCTTTGCAGTAATGTAAGTAATGCAGTTTGTTAATGTTAGCGCACTCCATTTCTAAGCTAACGTTAGCTAGTGTTGCACACTGTTGATACTGTAGGGAAACGGAGGGAAAGAGGCTGTTACAGGTAACTAAGAAAGTCATGGTTCATTTTTTAAGTTGCGTTACAACCTGTTGACAAATTGGCAATGAAAAGTGATACATAAAATGCATCAGAATTTTACACATGTCACCTTTTTTAAGCTGCTACCTCTCTATATATTTTTTAGGTCAGAAATAGAGACAAAATGTTATATGCTTTAATTAATTAAAATGTTTTTTTTGGTCTATTCAGATCATTGCAGCTCAGGAGGAGATGCTGAGAAAGGAGAGAGAGCTGGAAGAAGCCAGGAAGAAACTGGCTCAGATCAGACAGCAGCAGTACAAGTTCCTGCCAAGTGAACTACGAGAGGACAACAACTAGTTATTCAAACTTGCCAACACTGCTGCATACACCTGAAGCAGTGTGAAGAGCACATTTGTATTTGTGTGTGGATCTGTGTCCTTTTTTAATGGCACAAGTGAACAGGTATGCGGCCCACAGCGACTTCAGATATATTAAGACTGATTTAGGAAACCAGTAACGCCCAAGTCTGCAGTGAACACGGTTGACTGAGCACACATGATATGGAAATATCTTTAAAATCAACTACTAGCAAGTTATAAATACTACTGTGTGGAACTGACTACTTTCTGAAAACAACATAGAGAATGTGGTGAATCGATTGAAGGACTGCTTTTTGTCCTCATGTATAGCATAACTATTTTGACCGATGTAATCTGAACCAGAATGTGACATGCTTGGGACAAACCATACAGCTCATACGCTCTCACGTTTGCCCACAAGCTACAGTTTCTTTTTTTTTGTTTGTTTGTTTGTTTTACAAAATTGCAGCTCTAATTCACACACTTTTAAGATGAAGAATTGATTGTATTGCCACTCATGTGATATAGCCGTTTAACTGCAGCACCACAAAAAGAATTCAGCTCGGTACTCTGATATTTGTACGAATGTTGGTCTTTATGCTTCAAATTGGCACCTTAATTTCTGTTTAAATCATGTGGGGTGTCTTTAATTCAGTGGTCATTAATCCTAATATGAAGGATGGTAGTTGTTTCATGGACCACACTGTAAATTTCAATAATGGACAGTTGTTTTTGGGAATGTTCCTTTTTAAAGTAGACAGCACTTTTTGTCAGACTTTTAATACTGATACTGACGGGCTCAACATGCAAAATGTCTTTTCAAGATGCAACAAATTCTATATGTTTGTCTAAGCCCTTGAATATAGGTGTCATCATGTGCAGCCGCTAAGACTCAAGTAGAATGTTTAACATTAAGTTACCACGTGAATCCATTTCTACACAGATCGACACATTACCGTAGAAAGAATATTTATTACTCACTATTTTTAGCAGAGGGGGCAGAAATAGTCTTTACCACCACTAGCTGAGCCTGTGGCAGCTTCCAGTCGGATATCTTGCCCAATCTTTCAAACACCTTTTATTTTATTACTTATCATTTCAGGTATTGAGACCTACAGTGCACACAATATAAACACAATTTCATGTTAACGATGCAATAACATGGATGGTGCTTTAGAGGGCAGCATTGGTTGCCCTTCCACCATGCAAACTTCAAGTAATAATACAGGAGATGATATTGCACAAAATATGTGGTTAGAGTAACCGTGCAGGTTGATTGGCTACAACATCATGCAAATTAATAACACCTGTAAATACCTCAGACCGGTTGAGTCGATTAAATGCCATGCAGTGCCGCTTCTGTGCTTTGTCTGATGGTTACTACTCCCTGCTGATTTATTTCCACTGTCAGCGATTTCAGCCGTTTTTTTTTTCCAGCAATACTCAAATCACTGCCAGCGATTTGATTTGAGTCAGTTCACCTCCAAATGTGTAAATTCAGAAAGCAGCAAAATTCAAAATCTAAAAAATAACTTTGAAATGAGCCAAGAAAAAAAAAAAAGGATTGAAGTGAATTGAAAGTGAAGTGACTGCGATGCTAATCACTGCAGTTAATCTCCTATTTTGTTCATCGGTGTCTGAATTTAAGGGTGCTCTGTGCGACTTTACTGAATATACTACTTGCTGCAATAGAGGAACCTTTTTGTTTACCGAGTTTGATTGTAGTGTGTTTGGTTCCCTTGTCTTACTATACGGGCTGTGTTTCAATATTAAACTACAGTATATTGTAAGATTAGGTCCTGCTGTGAAAAATGCATGGCTTTATGCTTCAGATGCATCCGTTTGTTTATACAGCGACAGAGTGAATCATTTAAGGATGCACTGAGTGATTCTGACCTCCACGGACAGACAGTATAGCTAAAGACAGACCATTTTCTTTTTTTTCTTTTTTTTTTTTTAAACAGTTAGGTCTGAATTCAGAGGTGTTTTCTGGCATTGTATTTTGTGTGTAAGCGTGGGAGGGAGGGAGGGGTGGAGGGTGGGTGGGGTCCACTGATCATCAGTCAAGTCTGTAGTGTTATTATTAGTGCCTTAGTCCGTAGCCCATACTGTGTCTGGTCTGCTTGAGTGACAGCTTCACCTCATCGGTCAATAGAAGGTACTGGACAAGCAAACTGATTTTGAGAATGTCTGTTCATGTCGGTGGGTTTTCTAACATTTGTTGTCCCACTTGTTAACGTACCGTTCCTCTTAAGTGCTGAACCAACTGCATCCCCTCTATCTTTCTCCTTTACTCTTTCTGCCACATGTAACGCCTTTTCGGGGATGACAGAGGAACTGTCCGCCAGTCAAAAAAATGTGTTGCTGTTTAAAATGTACCATCAGTCAGTATATATATAAGTATGTATATTATATATATATATATATGAACACATTTTTGTACTGCATTCCATGGGCATGTACCACAGTGCTTCTGAACTACGACAGACTGGTGATTTGGGTCTGTCAACTGCTTTATTGTATGTTATGAAGTCACTGAAATTTTATGAATGGGCTTTGTTTTTCTTGTGCTTTTAAGGCTCTACGAAAGATAAATGTGATAAGAACATTTCGATATATCTGTCACCATTAAGATGTCGTGAAGCATTTCAATGATGTGGAGTAAATTGAAGTGTTCTGTATGTTTTTTCCCCCCTCACCTAACAGAAATTAAAATTATGAAGTTACTACAATAAAGAAAAGTGATAACATACAATATAAAAGATATTTATCTGGCCTCAATAAAACTATTTTTTGTATTCACTGAAAATAAAGCATTTCAATGTAACTTTGTGTGTCAAATTTCCTTTTGTGAAACAAAGACCGAAGCTTGTGTGCGTTTTACAGTATGCCATCATATTCTCACTTACTAGGTTACAAACGCATCCCCCCAAAAAATACTGAAATAAGGTCAGGTAAGCATTGGAATATATATATTTTTTTGTTAGATAAAGAATATAAATTATCCATTTACTATCTATTTGCTGTCAAGGAAACTTTTCACCTTTCTTTGAACCCCCAATAGTTAGCTGAATACACCTTTTTATTTTTAAGAAAAACATGCATACATGATTTGACATTAAAGCTATTTGGATTACACAACCTGAATCTCACTCCTCACATGCTCAAATGTCTAACACATCAGGGTCATAGATACCGCTGAGGTCATGTCCTCTGTTTTATCTGTGTAAATTTGTGGGGCTTTAGCAACTTGGGAGAGTTTATGTTCTAAGTCAATATTAGACCTCTGGGTGAATAGAAAACAAAGAACTGGGGTTGGGTATCAATATGAATATCATTTTCTTTTTTTAATAATTTATTTATAGTATACATGTTTTAACATAAAGTATGTTTAACAGGACAGAAAGGAAAGGGGGAAAAATACAAAGAAAATACAATGAATAGAAGCAAAACAGAATAAAAAGGCAGACAGTTTACTAGATATTATGTCCAAACAGAATTGGACAAAATATTCAATCCCAACTTTTTACATTTCACAGTTTTCAGTCCTCGATGCAACAAACACATTTTTGTTGTACTGAGGTTCAATACCCAGATCTATAGAGAATAAGTTATTCACCAGAATTTTATTCCTGGCAGTTTGTAAATATCATTTAGGTCTCTTTGTCCGTTACATCCTCTCACAATGACAGGATGCTTAACGCCACTACAGGTTTTTCAGTCCCAGTGAAAAACAGAGAGAGAAGAGCTCTGGCAAGTGAACAAGATCTCTTTAAGTGTCTGTGTCAGTTTAGTGTCAGGACAAGATGGTATTTCTGAGTCAGCACTAAACCTGAAGCTATATTGAGTCCATGCTATGAACTGAGACCTGTGCTATATTTGTCCGGCACTAAAATTTGAGGCGGCAATGTCAATTACAGTGTCACAGCTGCTCCCAGAACTGTGTTTAAACCTGGAATCCCCTTTTTTTTTTTTTTTGCTATACGTTTGTCCTTTAAGCTATAAGTGTGTACCCTTTTCCAAGTGACAGGAATCAAAATCTCATTGACTCTTTTCCAGTTCCTATTGCATCTGACTTGTAATAAGAGGCCTTGCTACTCTGGCTGGGGAGACAGCAAGAACCCTGGCTAAAAGGACGAGGGCATTGAATTTAATGTGGACAAGCAGCTGATAGAAGACAGCTCATCCATTATTTTTATGCCCTAAATCTAATTATAATAAACGTCAGAAAGCGGGTACGGTTACTGATGACTGCAAGCAAGCTACATAGCACAGTTAGAGGCTTCATCCACTCAAGACAGTTGTATTCAATATAAAATTACCTGTCCTGACTTGTGGGCGCCAGATTCTTGATTCTTTTTTCTCAGACACTGTGCCAGTGATTCATTTTTCACATTTTCTTTTCAATAAAAGATCAGCGTCACATCAGATTGTTGGCTGTGTTACGCCACTGATGGAAAATCACACATTAATGACATACTCCAACAAGCATTGTGTGGCTAGACACACTCATCCCATTGATATTTTTGACCTATTCATGACCTCACACAGGAGCTCTGCACGTCTAAACTGTTAGGATGAGCTTGATTAGGTTGAATCACAACAAGAGATAAGGTTTGACACAGGCGGAGGTGGTGGTGAAACACCAACATTACGCCTCCTCAGTGCTATTAATTATTGAGGAGGAGATGAGAAATTCCAATCTAGACATTAACAATGAAATCATCACCATACTCCCATTTTTGTCTGGGAACTGCTCACCCAGCAGCCTTAAAACATCTGTAATGAACTGTTCAAACTGATCTGGGCTTTCATTTGTGGTCTAACACTGCAGCATCAAGGTTTGACTAAACAGTACTTTTATTATTTGACCTGCTAACTGTTGTATTCCATTGGAAATACAAGATAATATGAATTATAATATTCACTCAACTACAGAAGAGATCAGAAACTATGCTGTGCTATGCTGCACCACAGAAACAAAGACTGTGTTTAGATTTATGAGTTCTTTACAACAATAAACCAGTAATGCGTGCGTGGCCATCAGCAGACAATGATCACATAATGACATCAAATTTCATTGGGTCTTTAAACTTCACATGTAGCTCTTTAAAAGGCCATACCATCATTGTTAAAGGGCCACGTACTTTACTGCATGATGGGAATTCTGGGAACACTGAGGGTTGTTTCAATTATCACACCATCAGAATAAATTTGACTGAATGTTGACACTTTTTCCAAGGTGAACGCAGCAATTCAAAGACAGATGTTTCATTGAGAAATATACCATTGATTTTCTCTGAGCACTACTCTAGATATAATGCCTAGGATATGGAACAATGAGACCTGATTCTGCAGCTATTATTTGAGAAGTAGGACCTGTTTTGCCACATTCATTCTGGTAATGGTCAATTGGGCTACATTTAGACTTTAGGCTGTGGTTGATTGGCAAGTTCCCTAACATTAACGTGAACAAAACAATGTGATAAAAGGCTCCAAAGCATCGTGAAGATGACCACTTTGTCTTTGCTGCAGGCAGAAACACTGTAAACATGTTGTCCATGTATAATCGCCCTGGGAAGAGAATAAAAATCATATTTTATAACATTATAAAATATTGACACTGTCTGCAGTGAAGAACTCTAGGGCAAAGTATTTTAATGTGATTTGCAGAAACCTGAATCAAAACCCTAACCCTTAATCTGACTAAATCATTAACTGTTGGACAGGTACAATGTGGCAACATTCACCTCTTTATCTGTCCAGGGTGCTAGGGTGACATGGATTGCACCATGAGCCCCTCTGATCTCTGTATATGACTGGCATGCCTGGCTGGCTGCTTAACGGCCACAAAACACATGGTTGAATGACAACACAGTGACAGCTGACTGCCTTAAAAAAAGCTCCACAGAAAGGATATCAGGGCAGACCACCAAAGAGATAGAATATAAGAGTAAAATGCACAGTAGAAAAGGGACAAATGATTGCAAAAGTAGATGAATGCAAAAAGTAGACTTTACTTAACTTAACAAAAACTTTCAGACCAATTTTTAGTGTTTTCTTCTTGAGCTGTCCATGAAGAAGCATTTACACCATTATGATTATTATGATTATACTATTTTTGATTAATCAAGACTTAGACAATGAAACGAAGAAACTGTGAGGAGTTTTCAGTGTGACTTATAAGCTTCTTGTTTTTATTTTATATTTTTTCCACCCAATTCCCATCACAAAGGAACCAAACAGAGAACGATCTGACTTTAGCGAAAGCTAATGCCCCTTTTCTAAAAGTCAGGCTCGGTAAGGGTGGGAGTGGCTACAGGGGCCATGGACAGAGTCAAGCAGGTGTTCTTCAAGCAGTAAGATCCCAAAAATATGCACTCAACAAAACACAAGCAGGATAGAGACAGGGGAAGAAAGGGAGGATGCTAAAGTCTAAAGACTCCTTAGACAATGACAAAATACTGTCAGTGTGGGTTGTTATGCCTTATGAATAAGAAGACAGTGCTCTTCATATAGTATTACATAACAGAAGTGTGTGTGTGTGTGTGTGTGTGTGTGTGTGTGTGTGTGTGTGCGCGAAGCATATCTAACCTTTATTACAATACATCTTAGTTTCACCCATTAACTTATATTTAGAAAGATTTGGAGAGAGTTTCTTCTTCTCAAGGTCCAATTTCTCTAACATGTACAAAAATTAATTACTGTAGTCGACAGTAAACTATTATTACTCAACCAGTCCTGCCTACAGGTTGTGTGTGACAGCTGCGGCCGTGCCAGTGGCCCCATGAACTATCACAGAGGGGCTTTGGGAGGGGGCTGTTGAAATGTCAAAGCTTCTGTATCTTCCACTGTGCACGCCACTGTATCCTCTGTAGCCCGTTTGAGATCTAACTCTCAGGCATGTATTAGTTGTGAGTTGAACAAGGTTGATGATACACCTCTAGAGACAGCAAAGGCTATCTGATTGCTGCTCGGATGTTAAACTATGCTGTGAGGGAGCTCCTGAAATGATCCCTGGAAGACAAACAAGTCATACTGGCTAACATGACACCCCACAGAGAGAAAGAGAAGAACTTTCACAGGGGCTTATCCAATCAGATATATTTGTTTTGTATGAATAGCTCTAATGCATGGAGTGCTATTATAATTGATTATGGTACCAATATCTGTGTTGTGGTTCATTAAACAGTGTCTAATATATTTTATTTCATATAATAAGTATAAAATAATTGTAAGACAATGATCAAATTATTCTTTATCTGCCTTTTCTCACGTGTAGTTTCTGGGTTATCTTCCTGGGTGATAATTAGGTCATTATCATCAGCATGTTATTCCCAAATAACCCCCCTCAGAAGAGCTACTACACAATACTTCCTGCACGTCTCTTGGAGGGTGTTAGGAATAGGAGTGGACGTCTTGGTGTGAGGTGGGAGTGCCTTCCTGACGTCCATACCCCATGTATAGCCATACAAGTGGTCAAATGTCTTGGAGGAGCGAATCACTGAAGACATCCAATAAAAAGACAGGTCCCGCGTTGGCAAGCAGCTGCAGTTGTTTCCAAAAAAGTATTGGGTGTCCAGTAACTTCCCAGCCAAACTACATATTTGACTCACTACAACCCAGGCGAGCTCGCACTCCAGCTTGGTGTTCAGTGTGGTTCAGACGCTCCGATCCTTTCAATCAGTTTCTTTTTGTTTTTGCTTTGTGTGGACACCTCCGACACTAAACAGCCATGGATGCCATCAAGAAGAAGATGCAGATGCTCAAGCTCGACAAGGAGAACGCCTTGGACAGAGCTGAGCAGGCCGAGTCAGACAAGAAGGCAGCTGAGGACAGGAGCAAACAGGTCGGCATCCAGTGTGAAACGCGCTCTAGTGCTTTTACGCACCGGTGCCAAAGGCACGATGCGCCTGACGCTGCCTATCCACTGTGCTGTTACTGAGGATTAATGTGTGTCTTCATAGGATTAAATTAAGTTTTAAAAATCATAATATTTTTGCTCTTTGTTATTTTATTTCATATTTAGGCTGCATGAAGTTGGAAACAATTAGGAACATTTTACATGTACTATTGGATCCCTTATGATTTAGCAACCATGTCTAATAATGAAAATGTTCTAATAGTCAAGAGTAATTGTATTTCTAAATGGCTGATTAAAAGTTTATTACTTAGTGCAAACACTCTTATTTTCACACCTCAGAGATCATTTACAGACATTATAAGGTGTAACATGCTTGGTGAGTGTCAGAGTAATGATATCTTCTTATTAGTAAATCTCTGTCTCTGTGTTTCTCCGTGTACAAGCTTGAAGATGACCTGGTGGCACTGCAGAAGAAGCTGAAGGCAACTGAGGATGAGTTGGACAAGTACTCTGAAGCTCTGAAGGATGCCCAGGAGAAACTGGAGCTTGCTGAGAAGAAGGCCACAGATGTGAGTTTGGGCTGAAGGCACCACTGACTAGTGGAGAAACCCCAAGTGGGGAACCCAGTGCCTAATGGAGTGACCTTGAATCACCTCTTTGGGTCCTCTCAGGAAACTAAGATTACCAACCCCATGCAGATTTACTCTGATGATTATTATACAATGATCCATTTTATGAGGTGTATGGGCCATATAAGAAGAAAATATGGATAGATAAATTTAGCTCTTGTGCTTGCTGTATATGGTAAGGTCACAGCTCACTGGCTTGACAGTGCATTCCACAGCCATTTGGACAAATCTGAGGACCAGTGTAGGGTTTCAGTCTGGCATTTTACAAGCAAATTTTGGCCTTTAAATCCTTGACAGATTTGTGGTTGTTCTGGTTTCATGTTGGCAATTATGTCAAACCCTGATGAAATTACCAATTCATTGGGTTTAATGTTACCCCAATTACACCTGACTGATTACGTCAAAATCAGGAACAATGACGTCACCAAAAACAACAACATTAGATCAGATGACTTCAGAAACCTAAAAAAAACAGATAGATACCACATATTAGTAAAGTAGCCGAAAAACTAATCACCATACATTTTGAGCACTTACTCCAGTAAAAAAACATTTCAATATCAGTACTTACACAACATACACAAATTAAATACAAGCGCGCATTATTGAATCACATAAAATAATCAAGAGATGATAAAATTGCAAACAATAAATGAAACAAATACAGAAAATACACGAATGATAGCAGCATGAAATTAAATGACTTGTAGCAGTACACACACAGTAGACAGAAACAGCTGAGAAATGTACAATACTAATACTAATATTAATAATAATAATGATAATGTGTTCCTTAGGTACACTTAAACTGTTTAATGTATAGGCAATTGTAACTTGTGTTGTCGTAGCTCATGATGGCTGAATCTGTCCAATGTCTGAGGCTGTGATTTTGATAGGGTTAGCTCAATTTACCAGTAGGGGATGCACTCAAAACAGCTCATGAATTAGATAGTTGTTTTATTGACAAAAGGCATAAGAAATAACATGAAATGAATTTGAAAGCACACTAGAAAGCAGCACAATTCAAATATTGTTTTTAATTCATTTTATAAATGTTATCATGTGCGAGTAAAATCAGGTACTTCCGGGGTTGGTGGCACGTCCCAATCCTCATCAGCGGTTGATTAAGGCCGGTGGGGGCAGGGATCAAACGCGCCGCGTCTCCAAGTGTGCGTGTGTGTGTCTGCGTTGAGGCAGCCCGCACAAAGCTGAGGGGTAAAAACGAGCTTAGCTGAAACAATAAAAACAGCATAAAAATGGCCGGTGGGAGCTCTCTGGAAGCTGTGAAGAAGAAAATCAAGTCGTTGCAGGAGCAGGCCGATGCGGCGGAGGACCGGGCGGCGTTACTACAGCGGGAACTAAACCAGGAGAGGAGTGCGAGGGAAGCAGTAAGCCACTGCTAATTATTTAAGGCAATTAATCCCCAGACTGTCGACGGTATTAGGGGTAAATCTGGTCAAAAAGCGTGTCTGCTAGGCCCCAGACAGCGTCGGTTTGTGCTCAGATACAGACAGGTAGACATGTTTGGTATTATCCCATCTGCAGGATGTGAGTAAACGATGGGTGGATGAAAGGACTCCACCCGGCGCGTCCACAATAAACAAACCTCCCTGTAACAAGTAGACTAGCGTTGCTGCAGCACCACAGGTCCTCCCCTGTGCAAAACTCCCGCAGGACACTAAGCTAGGTGGAGCACCCATCAAAAAATACTGAATTGTAGCCATGTTTGTAGCTAATTTGTTTATGGGACAAGATGAATGAATCGCTGTGACCGGACACAGCAGGTTTGACTAGAAAGAGGGAAGGAGTGGTGGGTAAATTACCTTTTTTATTTTAAATGTACTGCTTGCAGGATATGGGTTTAAAATGTGTTAAAATAGGAAAATAGTCACCTCAACCTGTGTATAAAAATGTGCATATCAGAGCTTGCATCCCTCCTTTGGGCGTGTTCCTGACCCAGCCCAAACTCTCCCAGGAGAGCGTAGGATGTAACCCTGCAAAGCCCAGGGTACTGAAGCATACTACATGGCTTTAAGGCTATACAAATGCACCTGATTTGACTCTAAATGATTGTGCTGTTGTGCTCTCCCAGGCTGAGGGTGATGTAGCTTCCCTGAACAGACGTATCCAGCTGGTTGAGGAGGAGTTGGACCGTGCTCAGGAGCGTCTGGCCACAGCTCTGACCAAGCTGGAGGAGGCTGAGAAGGCCGCTGACGAGAGTGAGAGGTGGGTACCTTGCACCTGGAAAACAGACCCCAACACGAGCCACTCATATGCAACATAAAGCAAAATAACAGGTGCACTCTATTTAGCTAGAACCTCACATTTCACTTGAAACATAATCCTTATGAAAAAGATTGACGTGACAGGATTTGGACAGCATGTTTAGATTTTCATAGTCAAACAGAAGGAAATCCACACACAGTCGCGCCGCAGTACTTAAGTATTGGGTGCCGTGCTGCTGCAAACTCTGGAGCACAGTGATCGTGCTGGCACTGAATGCCTTTTTAGACTCTAGGATTTATGACTCTAGCGCTGGAATGTGGATTCTGCCAAACTACAGTATACAAAAAACTAGAGACTGAACATGTTGCATGCTGTTGAATTTCTCTCAGTACTGCCGCTGGTGGCTGGAAGTCATATTGCACTGATGTTCAGAAGTATCCACTAAATTGAAACACAGCAAAATAGTTTTTTCTTCTATGGTGTTTTGCATAGTAGCATTAATCAGTCAATGTTGCACACCATTGTCGATATCCAAATTTCGTTATTATAAATGCAATATATAAATGTGCAACGCAGCACACCTGCAGCATTTTTGCTGGAAACTTAAATGATGTTTGTTAGTATGACATGTATGGCTAATACAGTCACACTCCTCACTGAGTCATGCTCTACTAGATGTTAATTCATGCGTGACTGCTCATCGTGTACACAGTGTTGCCCAACACAACTTGGGTGACCAGTGTGCATGTTAAGTATCCAGACATGTAGTCCAGCTAATAATCCAGTGTGTGTGAAAAGTCTATGTAGTCTTTGAATTTCAGACCATCACCAACCGGATGGGTAAACTTCCCTTTAAGCCACATAAGAATGGGATTTCCTGGGCTCATTTATAAGACAAACTAGTGATCTCTTAATCAATCCTGCAAGAGGTAAATATCAAAACTAGACTCACCACTTACCCCGTCATACTATTTACTTTCCCACAGAGGAATGAAGGTCATTGAGAACAGGGCAATGAAGGACGAGGAGAAGATGGAGCTGCAGGAGATCCAACTGAAGGAGGCCAAACACATTGCAGAGGAGGCTGACCGCAAATACGAGGAGGCAAGTTTCTCAGCTGTTCACATCACTCTGAACTTTGAGCTTAGCATTTTCTACATTCCTTGACTTTAATGAAACAGCTGACGTCAGTGATCACTTTTTGACAGATGCATATCAGCCTATCAGTCCTAATTAATTATTAGAATGACACTAGATAAATAAAGGAATGTAATTATCTGTTTTTGATGTAACTAGTGTGGGGCTAAACTTTGTTTGTGACTTCAGGTGGCCCGTAAACTGGTGATCATTGAGAGTGACTTGGAACGTACAGAAGAGCGCGCTGAGCTGTCTGAGAGGTAACAGCTTCCTTCTCATTCCTACTCCCATCCCCTCCACCTGTTTCTCCCGGTCACATCTCAAAATAACATTTTAGATGAATTCTGTTGTAATTTTTTTTTTTCTTTTGTCTGTGGTGTCTTCCTGCTTCTTCAACCAAACCCATAAATCAAAAGCAAATGCTCTGAGCTCGACGAGGAGCTGAAGACCGTGACGAACAACCTGAAGTCTCTGGAGGCTCAGGCAGAGAAAGTAAGCATGTCTGAAGAGGATTTATAACAATCTACTGCATAAACACTTGAAATTTGTTTAAAACTATCGTGTATATTATTTTACATTTTCCTAACTTTGGCCTTTGTGTGCGACCACAGTACTCACAGAAGGAGGACAAATACGAGGAGGAGATCAAGGTTCTTACAGACAAGCTGAAGGAGGTGGGTTAACTAAAGTTAGCTCATGACTCATTAGTTACTGGAATTAATGCTGAGTATATATATTTTTATTGCAGCACCTAAGTGCTTTAAAATGTCCTGTAGGGCTGTGGTTATTAATGTAAACCCCTTCATATGAATTCCTAATGTTCGACTTCCTCCACTCAGGCTGAGACTCGTGCTGAGTTCGCTGAGAGATCAGTCGCCAAGCTTGAGAAGACCATTGATGACCTGGAAGGTATGAATCTTTTCCACTTGATTTTTATACAGTTTGAAAAAGTTGTTTTCAGGGGTGTGTTTGTTAAAATGCAGTCGTGATGGACAAGGCAGTCCACTGCTCAACAGGTCAACACAAAACAGCATTCTTAGACCTCATGGATTATTGTAGAGTCTTCTTCCTCTTCTTTTAAAAAAAGACAGGTGCCTTTTTTGTAGAAATTGGTGCCGTCAGATTATTTATCTGGTCAGCAGGGTGTTAAATAGTCTGCATTGTCAATTGTCTACTGAGCAATGGGACACGAAGCAGTGATCCACAGAGGCCGTGACATATTATTCATGTTGGCAGCAACATTTCTCACCACGGTGCCATTTGGCATTCTGATGCAGTGACAGTCCAAGGTACAGCTTGGTCCCAAGCAGTCCTCTCAGGGTCATGGAACATGTGAGGCAGTTTCTCTGTGACTCCTCAGGAATCTGACACAACATCAGCAGCTGTTCCATGTGCACTTCCTATTTCTGTCCTGTTCTTTCTTTTTTTCAGTTTCTCTATTTGTGTTTTTCCTTTTTGACTTCTGTTCTCTGACACTATTATTTTTCTGTTGTCTTCTTTTTTTTTGTTTGTTTTATTACAAACCCTTCACTGCCACCTCCCTAATATTACCACACAATAGATGAGCTGTATGCCCAGAAACTGAAGTACAAGGCCATCAGCGAGGAGCTGGACCACGCCCTCAACGACATGACTTCCATGTAATTCACCACACGCTTATTTCTGCATAGTGCCTTAGATCCACTGTTACCAACTAACAGTAGCTCCCTCTTGTGGCATGTTTGAGTGCAGTGATTTTTATAAACTATAGATTCGATATTAGATATTGGATTCCTCCTTCACTGCTTGTCTAACGTTGATTTGTGTGTACTAAAGGTGTTTTGGATGTACTTTTGACTAGTTTTTTTTTCTAGATTTCCCAAAGCTTTTGACAAGGTTAACTACTAACAGCATTTAGCAGGAGTGTTAAGTTCCCTTCATAACTTTCTTGCACACATTCACATTTCTTCATGAGCTTCATTCCTATTTTCTTTCATTTCTGCCTCAGTTCTGCATCCCTTTTTTCCTCTTTTTGGTTCTGCATGTTATTTATCTTCAATTCCTCTTTTTTTATACTAATTTTATATCTCCCTCAAACACTTTTGTTCTTCTCCTTTTTTCCCCCCCCACAGCTAAGTCTTTACACCCTTCACCCCAGAAGCTGGTTGAGCTGGTCATCATCTCTCTCCTGTGCAGCGCAGCCCAACTTTCTGTCTCCTCTGTCTCTGTATTTCTTCACTTGTGCACATTGGGCCGTCGCTGCCACCATCCATCTCTTCATCTCTCATACAGACATTTTGAGCCGTATTTCTTTCTGTAAAATAAACATTCTTCCATCTATGCCAGCCCCTCCCCATTTCTTCTGCCATGTTTCTTCATTTCCATTTGTCGCATCTTTTTCTTTTCTTTTTTTTTTTTTTAATTTGTCTTTTGTGTTTAATTTGTTTTGTTGAGTAGCTTTTGAATAAACTCTGAAGCTCCTCACATGAACTGTTCCCTTTTCTGTTAGAGAGGACTGTTATTTGGTATAATGGCACTATTGGGGTGTTCATTAATTCTATTTACCCATAACAAATTAGTGTTAACATGAAATGTGACGATTGTCCTCTCGGTTTACCATTTGAATAAGATGAATAGGGTAAAATACCAGCAGTCATGCTTGGATAGACAGTTTATAGAGTTTGGAGCAGAAAGATTCACTGTTTCTGTAATGTCTTGAATGCTGCACCAGGGATTTCAAACTGAAGTACTGACTGAAGCATCTTAATCATCTTTTGTGTCTACATCCTCGTTTTTTTTAAGAGGGGAAGTTATATCAGGACACTAGTATACCTCTTAACAGTAACAGTTTCTAGTATCCTTGAATCTTTGAATCTGCATTATGCATTGGTCACTTATGTGTAAGTATCTTCCAGGCTATCCTCAGTATCTCTGGAGAAAAACAAACAACAGTAAATGTTAAAGCAACAAGGGGGCTAATAAGTAACTGATGTTGCTGTTGGTAACCAGGACACCAAGTTGGTGACAAGCTGTGAGCCCTTTTGGAAATGAGTTATTGCTTTAGCATGAGGTTGGTAGTTTAACAGCTTGAATACAAGCTGACACTTTGTGATTCGCTTCAAAGCAGCACTAACTCTCTGCCTGTTGTACTAACCTGCCTAACTGTCTCTTTCCCTTTTC
This sequence comes from Argyrosomus regius, assembly GCA_946959425.1. Classification (NCBI taxonomy): domain Eukaryota; kingdom Metazoa; phylum Chordata; class Actinopteri; family Sciaenidae; genus Argyrosomus; species Argyrosomus regius. The sequence continues at coordinate 16,018,013 of OX336882.1, forward strand.
TCTTACCTGCTTTCTGACTGCCAAGACCATCTATACAAGCAGCTTGAGAAAAACCGTCTTCTGACCAATGAACTGAGAGTAGCTTTAAACGAGGCTTAAACTGGAACGGGCACTCGTACGCTTTCACTATTCTGAAACTCAGATGTCCGGGCATATTGTCTAATGCTGTGATATAAAGAGTATTGACAACTGTGTCTATGACACAAACTTCAAACAAGTAATGCTTTCAACAAACAGGATACAAATGTATGATTTCCACATTATGCATGCTCAAACTGCAGTTTCAGGTGGGAGGTCACACAACCTCGGGTTATGAAAAATTGCCCAGTGGTTTTGATATTATCCTCAGTTATCGACGGGGTTGTAGCACATCAGTCTAGTTGAAATCCGGATGGTGCTGAAGGCTGGTGATGATGCTAGTGGCCGACTCCTGGTGAAGGCTCATGAAATGCTGCACGGGGTCCAGAATTCCTTCGACATTCCCCGAATCCTCCTCTTTAATGATATAACAGCGAACCAGAAAGTTGGGCGACTTTTCAACGAAAATATTGAAGTATAAATTTTAAATCACAAGAAGCAGTGTGTTCAGTTGTGCCGAGAACAAAACTGCACATTGTTTTGATTTTAATGCAGATTTGAGTGGTTGGAAAGTTAGATGGTATTTTTATTTCTATCTGTAGTATTTCAGTCTGGACTTTATTGTATTAATGGCATATTTTATTTTTGGCGATGGGGTTCTGAACTCTGACATTCCAGAGCAAATCAGGGTAAACTTGACCGACTGTCTCTGATCTCACAATCTGGTCATGAACACCGGATGACGGAGAGATCATTTCTAAGGTATACAGCCTCTAATTTAGGGTTAACATCATCCACATTTCTTCTCATTGACCTGGAACTGTTCAAAGAGGGTGCTTGGTCATAGACTATACCTCTTGAGCGTCATTAGAATCCATCATCAAACCACAGACTGGACAAGGAGCCATTCTTTTGTCCTAAAGCCAGCTCTCACAGTGTAGAATACAGCCCTGTCTAAAGCTTGAGTATAATATTTAGTGACTTGAGTATGTACTTAATGAAGTCTAACTTCTGCGATCAAAAAATATAGACTGAGAGGTGAAATTTCTCACACGCGTAAGGTTTGTAACAATATCCAGCACACGTCTAACACCATTTGTTATCCTGGGCTAGAGCTTTGTCTGTTTATACTCTGTGCATCTTTGCGCTGTTTTTTGTTTTCCCTGATTTTTAACCGATGCAATGCTATATTAACAGATAAACTCACACGTGCTAAAGAAGAAGGCCTGAGCGTAAAGCAGATGCTGGATCAGACTCTAATGGAGATGGTTAACATTTGACCCAGCTCTGTTCCTCTGCCCCACATTGCCTCATCTACTCTGAATATGGCTGGCTCCCATATACAGCTGCTACAGATAATGTTGGGCCTCGTGTTTATGTGTTCTCTGACCTTGTCATCCTGAAGATACGAGCTCTACACAAAGTAGCACAAACGGCTTCTTTGAGCTACAGTTAAACTACACTGTTTCCGTTACACACTGTAATCAAAGGTCAGTTAAAATCCACTGTACATCTTTAATAGGTTTACATGTATATGTTGGGAGAATTTGCACTTTTGTGGGTAAAAATACAGTGCACATTCATTGTAAACAAAGCCATATGTTAAGCCAAGGTTATATAAAAGGGACTTTTATTATGTGTACTTTTTGTAAAGTTGCTTGTGTGTCTTTGTTTCTTCTGTATTATAAACATTTATTCAGTGTCAGTGATGTTCCAGTTTGGCAAGGAAGGTATTCTTAGCACTGTTGCTTGAATGTACTGTTTGCGTTCAGCAAAATGAAAGACATGTTTGCACACTGTACTCACTTTTCTGTTCATTTTGAGGAACTTATTTGTTTTCGTTTCTCCCATTTTATCTCGGATATGTAAAGATCATGAATAAATGGTAAAATCAAGTATAAATAACTCCAAGTCTGGCTTTATTCCAAATGTTTCTTTAGTATTCTTTAGATGATAAGATGTGGGAAAATGTAGGCTACCAAGAGAAACTTCTACTTTAATTACTGTTATCTCCTCACATGAAATAATCTATACCTCACTCAGGTTAAAGGTCCAATGTCCAAGATTTAGCGGACCCTATTTACATAATATGAATAACTATGTTTGCATTAGTGAAATGTTTGTTTTTGTCACCTTAGAATGAGCCTTTTGGGTCCTCTTCTATGGGGCCACTATGTTGCATTGCCGTGTTATACATTAGCACAGAATGGACAAACCGAACACTGGCTTTAGAAAGTCTTTGACATTTTTTGTATGTTTCACAGCCACCATCGTTTCTCCTTCACTTTAGGAAGGAGAGGGTGAAAAGAGGTGGTTGCAGTCAACTACACTGCTAGATGTCACTACATCCAACGCAGTGGTACTTTACGCAGTGAAAAAAAAAAAAAAGAACTTTTGCAGAGGCAATGACAGGTATATTTTATAACTTTATTGTTTCCAAAAGAAGAAATTCTTGTCTTGCAGCTGCAGTTACAAGTCTAAGAAAGGAAGAACCATGTCAAAATATACAAAAGAAAACTTTCTGTGCAGTAACTTTGTGCAAAACTGTGCATTGTGCAGTCTTATTCAGAGAAAGAGTCAGTGCAAGTTATGTACTGGTGTCCTCCATTCAATCAGCTGTTACAGAATAAGTCTCCTCTCCCTGCACATAATGAAGTGTGATGGCAGAAATGACTTCTTGTAGCAGTCCTAAATATGAACTATAAATATTCCCTTCTTAATTGTATAATTACCAGTCAAAACAGATATTCAAAAGAAATGGATTTCGACAAGTTCGTGTATTAAGTGTCCTGGATCGACACATCGAGTCAAACAAGCTGTCAATGTCGGTGAGGAAAGCTTGCCATAGCTCCTCCTCGCCGCAGGGGGGCAGTGTGTCTCCTCCAGGCGCCCCGGCAGGCAGCGGTGGAAGAGCAGAGGTGAAAGTTCGTAGCTGGGTAACCGTGCAGGTGGAAAAGCCTCGATCTGAGAGAGTAAAACATGAGTGAAAATGAAGACTTTCCCGCTTATTTACAAGACAGCAAGGCTGCATACGTGCTCAGCAATGTTGCCGAAGTGGTTGAGCGAATTTTGACGTTCGTACCGACCAAGTCGCTTCTCCGGATCGCAAGGTAACGGGAAATGCTTATATGCTAAACAGTGAAGTTAGCTAGCGTTAATGGCTGTCGAGTGGAAGTGAAACAATTTCTCAGAACATTTAGAAAGTTAATGAAACAGCTACAATAACTGTTATGAGTCACTGAAACTGGTAGCTGCTTTCAAGGTCTTTGTATGAAGCACTGGCTAAGCTAATAGCTAGCTAACTCTCTCGTCAAGTTTCTAGCAGGTGAAGTGTGTGTGTGTGTTTGTGTTTCTCCTCAGTGTGTGCAGACTGTGGAGGAACTGTGCACGCAGAGTGCTGAGGACACAGCAGCAGCTGGCCTGGGTGTCAGCCTCTGGACCGTCTAACACAGAGGTCCATGCTCTCTGCAGCATCCTGGCTGAGGAGGTGGAGGTGAGGCATTACACCCACATGAAGTAAACAGTAACAGGAAGCTGTTTTGGACAGTAAAATCTGTAGTACAAGGTTGCTGTGTATTATTTTGATTCTTAACATACATACTCAAAACTACAAAACTAATGTATTTTAAAGAAAAAAATCTTGATGTCCCTTTGTATTTTGTGTTTTTGTGTCCAAAAAGAGAGAAATAAATGTTTGAACACTGTTTGAATGCATGCACTTTGTTTCTGATTATTTTCAGAAAGTGTTTCTCCTGCCCAAAACCGTTCTGGCAATGGTAGACTGTGAGGCCTTCAATGGACAAGCTTATTGCTACGGACAGAATAAAGGTTGGTATTTATTCATCGTACAAAGTACAAAGTACTGTTGGTTTCATTATATGTCTGATAAGTGCACCTTAGCCTAATGCAAAAATGCTTGCGCTGTGTTAGTGGAAAGACATATCCTATATGCAGCAAGCGGTGTAACACAAGTCACTAGACGCTGGACTTTTGTCAAAAATAATATCACTGCCTCTGATGCCCTTTTTAACATGTCAAATTCTGATTTAGTTGCATCATAACAGCATCATAATTGTGTAATAGTAAGCCTATAATCCACACTTTCCTAAGATTAATTTGGGAAGCATCAAGAACCTTGTATTGTGTGTATTTTAGACATACTGTACAGAAAATATGTGACGAGTGGATAGAATCAGAACTGTGGAAATATCTGTTATAGCTAGTTATCAAACATGGGTCACAAACAGGAACTAATCAAAAATATCTAATGTCATTGGGCGGCCCAATCCTATGAAACATTTACATTTTAGAGCCCAACCAATACAGGATTTTTTTGGGCCAATACGGATATTACCAAGTAAAAAGATTCAATATCAGCCGATATTCTTTACGTAAAAAAAACACAAATCTTTGCATTGATCTCTCAAAAGTGCTTATCAAACACTTGTGACAAAGATATGTAATGGAGGCACAGGCTAACAATAAAATCTATTGTCCAAAATAACTGTGCACTAAAACAGTAAACTTCACCGGCAATCTAATCATTACAAATTACTATTAATAAAAAACACAAATAGAACATAAGTAATAGAGTCAAATAATCCCAGTCATTTTGCATTATTTCCTGAAAAAAAAAAACAAGTTTCATATCCCACATATTAAACATGTACACCAGGGATGTCCAAAGTACGGCCCGGGGGCCAATCACGGCCCGCGGTCAGATTTCATGCGGGCCGAAGCTTCATTTTTATAATATATTATTTATGGCCTGCTAGGATTGTCAGATACTTTATGGCTGGCAGATTTGGCTTTTTTGGTTGACATAATGAAGCATTTGAACCTTTAAGGACATAACTGCTGGTGTTATATATCTGTAGATGTGACACAAAATATTACTTTCTGAATGATTTTGTTAAAGACGAGCAAGAGTGATACGTTTTAAACTTAAATGTTAACAGACTTTGCATTGCTCATTATAAGTCATGTTTAGCGTGAACATGATCTTAAGATTTGTATGAAATTCATGCAAGTTTAATGTATTCCATACAATTTATTCTTTGTTGAATAAATCTGACTCTAGATGTGAAAGAAAGGAAGAACTGGATTTTAGATTTGTTCACATCTGATTGGCTTAGATTTGGTGACATTGCCATTAAAAAAATGAGTGCATTTGTATGTAACTTTTATTGTTTTTCATTTTTAAAATGTTTATGTGTATTGGCCCCCGGGCATCTTCACATTGTCAAATCTGTTTGGACACCCCTGATATACACCGATACATACGTGATAAGCCAATAGCATCAGATTTAAAATCAGCCAACCGATATATTACTTATATATATACTCTATACATTCAAATAAATAAATATATTTTAAGCATAAATTCAGTAACATGATGTTTTTCAGGATATGTTTGTGAAACTGGCCTTATTTACACTGCTACAGAGTTGAGTCATTATGTTGCAGGCCACTTATTAGTAGGTGTTGGCTCGTCGTGTACATCAGTTCCCTGTTGGTCACTTTCAGCTTGTGACTTTTGTTCCTCTTTGCCACAGCTGTTTGGGCATCAGAGGTTGTCATGTTCTTGACTTGCACTTTTAGCACAAATATCCCATTTGACAGTATTCTGGCATTCACATCATGGCCGTTTATTTACTTAAAAACAAGCAAGATGTGTTGAACTCGTCATTAAGAGTTTGTTTACTGTTATCATAGTGAAGGTTATTTCACTAATGAGAGTTAATGTGTAACATAGTGTGTTGCATAACCATAAATGATTGACTGCAGTTTAATATACCTTGCCTGCCGATTAACAGACATCTGCCAGCCAATAAAAATATTATACTGAGGTTTGTACTGTGTAATAATTTGAATAAAATAAAAGAGTTTCCAGCAATATGTGCTTAATGTATTACTAAATGATAAGGATATAAAACCTGACCTTTCTCAACACATTTTTTTCAACTATTCTGAAGCAATAAAGAGTCGCCACAGTCCAGACACAGTTGAAGAACTGAACCTGCTCTTCCCCAAAGGCTGTGACATCATGGGCATCGCTTCACCAGGCATAGTCTGTAAGTGTTTCTCTTTTCTGCCTCTCTCACAAGACAATAAAATCCCCACCTCACTCCCAACAAAACCATTTGTAGCCACACACGGGGAATCATTTAATTCAGTATTAATATAAAATGCTTCTTAAATGAGCTTCAGTGCTATGATGCTCATCTATTTGAATGTTTTAAAAAAAAAAAAGAATGTTAACCAGAAGTCTCGGGTATGTCTAAGAGGAATAGTTCACCTTTCAGCAGAGATGACTACGCATTAATCCCCACTGCTGCTGCCTAGTTGGAAAGCACCACTGGCTATCCCTCTGATAGATTGCCCAGTCTGCCTGGTGCTGTGCTCCTCATTTCTCCATATAATCACAACCCTGCGGAGAAGCGACTCTCCATCAGCCACGTTTTCTCTCTGCAAGATGATGGCTTATCAGGCTCTGGTCGTCTATCAGGTTTAATGGCAGCCTCAGCTGTTTGCGATAACAGTCATTTTGTGATATTGCAGCCGACGGTCACCCCAGGGTCACCACGCACATCTAATTCAAATGAATGAAATCTTTGATTGGATAAGGTTGGATCTATAGATTACTTGTAATAAGTCTGCCATATAGCCTAGATTACAACTAATCATTTATGCATGTAGTGGGGCTGCACAGTATTAAAAAGATGACTTGTGATATACCTAGATATAGTGTTTCTGCATAACTCTTCATGAATAAATTAGATGCTAATGTGCAGCATTTCTGTGATGTACAAATCCAGTTGCACACCAGTAGTTTGGCTCAGCAAAAAATTAAACTGTGAAATGTACATGGTGTAGAAGCGGTCAATGAGATTGCCAGTTTTATAATCCTGTAAATTTTAGGGTAGTGAAATTATGCCTGGTGTGTTGATGTTCCTGAGTTTTATGATGTATATTCTGGTCTCAACATAAAACATATTGAGTGTCTTTCAGTCAGTGTTGAGGAAGAGAGCATTGTCCTCTTGCTAAACTTTCTCCTGTGGTTAGCATATGCTGTCCTGAATTTAAAAAAATGATTCCCAGCCCAGTGGGAGCCGTCACAGTTGAGTGGTGACGCCAATACATAAGTGAGCTGCAGTTTCTCTATTGGCCACTAGATGCTGACTCCAAGTAACTGCATGCACAAACTCAAACGTTTTGAAGTCAGTGAGAATCATTGTTCACTGAGGAGAAATTAAAGCTGTAAGAGTAGGTCTTTTTCACAGCAGACATTTGACTATTATAGGAAGAGCACAGGTTTTTACTAAAAACTAATGATGTTAAGTCATGACAGTGAGCCAGGGTGCACAATCTCAGAACACTGAAACTGAAGCAGCTAAATGGAATTTGGCCATCATTCATTTTATTAATTACACCTGTGCTTTTCCGACTTTGACATGTCAAAATGACTTCTTTATTGACAGGTGTCACACTCAGGAGCACCTTTCTTGTCTCCTCTCACATCTGGTTCTCAGGTTTTCTCTCCTCTAGCCAAAATAAAAAATTCTGGCTCCAATATGGCATCGGGCAGTAAACCGACATCAGTCGTCCTCACCCCTTCTGGAAACTAAGCTGATGACACATGCTATGCCTGCATTTTAAGACAGCACGCAATAAGCATAGTAGTGGTAGCATTGAGGGTCAATCCAGCCAGACATGTAAAAAAAAAAAAAAGCATAATAAGTTAATAAAAGCAATCATGTATAAAGTTATCCCACAACAATCAAGCAGGCATGAAAATGCGTGTAACAAGATATACCAGAGTAAGTAGCTTAACAGAGTATCTTATGAAGCCTGGTCGTATGTGTGTGTTTGTGTGTCTTAAAACTTTGCTCAATTTTGACTGTTTTGTTTGTTTTCTTTCTTTTAGAATAGTCGACTAGTCTAAATTTGAGTTTTCGTTTAACTGATGGTGGAGTGAGTTGTCAGGAACACCCCTAGTAGGCTCCCATACATCCTTCCAGACATTTACTTAACTAGCTATCAAGCAACTCGTGTAAAATCTGGAGAAGTTTGGTTACCTTAAATAATTACTTTGGGTTACTCATGTGCATCTGCAGTACATTTCTTTCCAAGTAAACACTGTAACAGTTGATTGCAGTGTTGAGTACACGGTCATAGAGGAGCAAGTTATTCACTGCTTAGTTTTTGGCTTTAATGAAAACTCAGACTCGTGGGCCTCCGTGACCCATGACTGCTCTACGGTGCTTCATGCTTGCTCCTCTGTACAGTGACTCCCAGTGGCTCCTGCTCCAGCCCTCCTCAGGAGTACCAGGAGGGAGAGGCTGGCTTTGCAGTCATGTTCCCCAGCATGGAAGGTGTCCACATCAAGCCCTTTCATTTTTGCAAGAAGTCCATCTCCCCAGCAGCCCTGAAAGAAGCAGGTGAGTGTCGGCTCACAACAATTATTCAATAATCTAAACAAAGAAATATAAATCCCTGTTTGTTGTACTTTCTTCCTAGGACTAGTTGAAAACCCAGACCTGCGTGTGGTACTGATATTTGTTTATGAGGCATATAAATCTGGAGGAGCACGCTTCCTCAGCCAGATACTGGAGCCGCTGGCCAAGAGCAAAGCTCTCATTGCTGGAGGACTCATAGAAAGTGTCTTCTCTCCCACCAGACACTGGTGAGTTAATGTCCTTCTCTTAAATCAAGCAATCTTGGGAAGAAAATTAGTGAATTCCTGAAGTTCAAATATTTTGAGGCTTCCTCAAGCATAGTAATCATATGACATTTATGAATTTTGATTTTAACATTTCCAGAGTTAAATTGTGGCATTTTGTACTGCTCTTTGCAATATTCACACTCTCCTGTCATTTCTCACCCCTATAGTTGTAGCCAGGGTGCATACGGTGTGGTGGGTCTGGCCCTGAGTGGACCTAAAGTGCAGGGGGCATCTGTGCTCTTGGACCAAGACATCAGTAACCCAAAAGAGGCTGAAGCCACAATCCGGCGGCTAAAGGCGGCCAAAATTCCTGAGAGGAACACCCTAGGGTTCATGTTCGCCTGCGTGGGGAGAGGCCAGAACTACTACAACAACCAGAGCAATGTAGAGGCCGACGCCTTTCACAAGGTGTTCCCCAACACCCCGCTCTTCGGCCTGTTCGGAAACGGTGAGATTGGCTGTGACCGAATCATCAAAGATGACTACACGCTGTGCGACACTGACACGGACAGCCTGCAGCATGAGTACACTACAGTCATGACCCTGGTCCATCTTGGCTGACTGACTGACTCACCCTCAGTGACAATGGACAAACAAGACGACCCATCATGCTCCTGTTTGCAACAGCAGTCGGGAGCAAGAAGCATTCTGTACAGTGTTAACTTACATTACAACTCTGTCACCATTTCTGCTCATACAGCAGGATAATGATCCCGTGAGCCATCAATGTAATGGCATCATTTGGGAAATTGTGTCCCTTGGAGACTGTGTGTGTAAACACAGCGTCATTAAAGCTAATGCTGTTTCACAAAGTTCCAATATAAAAGGACAAACCGATCATCTCTTTTTACGTGCAAATGTGATAGCACTCTTCTAAAGTATATGTTTATATTTTCCCCAAATTTCGCACACTTTCAAGGCATATCTTACCCTCTGACATCAACATCACGGTCTGTTTGCCTTGCAGGTAAGTAAATTATATAAACTTGTGTTCCCCACAAACTATTGTTATAGTTTTTGATTCAGCGCAGGCACTTTTTATTCATGTAAGAGGAGCGAGGTTCCACAAAATCAAGGTGAGCTTGATTTGAATGCTCTTCTTTGTCATGTAGGTTTTTACATTTAATGGTTTTTACACGTTCGTCTTACCAAGGAAAAAAATAATAAACCCTGTTAGCCTACAAGTGAATACTCCATGTACCATGGTTCAGTTAGGCACGGGAAAATCAGTCCGAACCTTACAGTGCCTCTTTTTTTTTTTTTTTTCTGTGTCATGTCATATCTCCATATTTCTAACTGTTAATAGTTAGGCGTAATGTTTAAGCATCTCCCGAGCTTCTGCTGCTTAAAAGAAAGATTCATCCTAAAACAGAAGACTTGTTATTGTTGGCGTTAGTCAACTGCTCTCAGTTGTTCTGCAATGATCTACCTTTTGGAAAAGAGTGGTTGGAATTTAGAAGATACTGTACTTGTAGGATCTTTTTGGAGATGATGATGATGATGATGATATGGTATCCTTTGCAAAACTAATGAATGCTAAAGGTTCTTTTTGAAATGTTGATAGTATAGTCTGAGACTAACTACCTAGTTGCTTGTTTAAAAAAACGGCTGAATATAAGAAATAATAGACTATTGCTCTCTGTCAAAATCCATTAATGCTTCTAGTTGGCCTTGTCATTGATTGTCAGCTTTTTCCTCGTGAAAAAGAATATCCCGATGACATGAAGCTGCAATTTTCAGTATATATACTGTACATTTGTTGATCATTAGATGCTGTGATATGTTCATAATGTCGATAAGTTCAGCTTTTCTACACGTGCTGCAACAATGATTGTTGCAAGAATGGATGTTTTCAAGAAAATTCCAATATTTGACTCCTTTGTATCATAAACATCTGCCATTATAGTGTAAGTGTAGCCTATTTTTAAGTCAGCGTTTATGGCTCATTGAAGTTGTTTTCTTGTTAATGCACTTTTCTATATGTGCCAAATCATGTCTCTTCTGCTCTTTCCCTCAATAAATTACAAACATTTAATATGAAGATATGTGCTTTTACATTTATTTCTTTAACTCCCCACTCTTAGGACAACTTCAGCACCCGGTCCCTGAGCCCACTGGGCGTTACGCATCCTCCCTTAGTTGTAACCACGGGCCTACTACAGTTATTTCACATCCCTACTTTTCGTTATTTGCGCACACCCTCCCTGAAATCAGAGCCTCAGCCTATAATATCCTCAGCAGCCCACGTCCAGGCGTGTTTAAATAAAGGAAGAGACGCTTGAGATTGATTGATGTGCGCTTTAACCATCGACTGGCTAATCCCGATGAATGACAAACGGTTAAGCCAATTGCTGTAAAGGCAATTTATATTCCCATAGTATCTTTATTTTGGGAAACCATGAAAAAAAAAAACTCCGCTCATGACACGGAGAGGGACGACCTACCAGGCGTAACGCTAATAAAATCATCTGTGGCGATAATCCGCTCTCAAATTGGCCTCAATCGGGGGAACTGAGAAAATCTACACACGGACTCTCTCTTTCTCTCGCGCTCTGACACACACACACACATACACACACACACACACACACACACACACAATCACACACACACACACACACACACGGCCAACATTTTAAGACTGCTATGTCGTGACCGGAGCGATGTAAATGTCACACGATTCACTGGCTACTGTCAGTCTCCGGCACGAAAACGTCAATGTTTTGATGGCGTTTGGATGAAATTGTGTACTGTGTTGCCCGGCTTCTGCTGCTGCCGCTGCCGCTGCTGCTGCTGCTGCTGTGGAAGCGGGTTCCGAACAGAGCCGAGGGCTTCGTCCGGCTCGCTTCAGCACCTGGACAGCTCCTTTTCGCAGGGTTCCCCGCTGCGCTCGCCGGGGAAACCCTCGGCTGAGGAGCGGAACCTGGATCTGGATCTGGAGCAGCACACGCAAAACCCTCAACCAGGAGGAGGAGGAGGAGGGGGAGGAGGAGATGGCACTTTAAGGGGTCGTTATTTGATCTGAATAACACTTAAAAAAAAAAAAAAAAAAAAAAAAAAAAAAAAAAAAGCTAATATGAGCTTGCCGAGTGACGATGCTTCTTACATTTGAGCTTCAGCCCCTCTTTTGGTTTTGCACTGAAATCCGAGCAGCACAAGAAGTGGGAGCAGCAGCAGCACCGGTGGTGGTGGTGGTGGTGGTGGTGGTGCTCGTCCAATGCAAAAGTGCTAAGGATAGCTGCAGCCTACACACACTGCAAGCCTGCTGCTGCTTCACTTACTCTCATCACCACCGAGGGAGACATTACTATCAGCAAGGGGGCAGCGGGAGACACGATTACCCGTCAACAATGTAAATCTCACACAGGTAGGTCCTTTTGCTCCGAATAAATAATTCATTTATGTGTGCAGCGAGGAGCTCTCAGTAGTGCTGCACACAACTCTCACTTAGTTTTACCCTCTTTGCAATCTGAGTGCAGGAAGTGAAAAGTCTGACATGCACCTAACTCTGTTTGTAGACTGTTGAAGCAGAGCTGTAAGCAGAGAAATCATGCTTTAGAGTTATGATTAAAAGTTAATATTTACAAAAGTTAGTGAGGTTACAACAGTCTTTTGGTGTCTACTTAGAGTAACAAGCTCTGTAGTCTGTTGTTGATGATGTCTGACATTTTCGTTGAATTCAACTTTACAAAAAAAAACATTTGTAACTCATAAAGCTGCACTGTTAGTTTGATATTTACCACCATACCCAAAGCCCTCGAACAGGTTCCCCATGGCTCGTCAAGCGTGTGATGAAAGCAGTGAGTTTAACACGCATTTTCCATCACCAGGTACAAGACACAGATCACAGGATGCGTTCGAGAAGGAGCTTCACTTGCCTGATCCTATTTTGACCGTCCCTGATATCAAAGTTGTGGTGTTACAATTGAAATGCTGCAGATGCCATGCCTAAAACTAACTGATCTCCAGCTACCCACGTTATTATTGCTGGATCTTACTTTTCTTCATTTGCATTAATCACCATGTTTATTCCAGGTTCAACATGAAAACAGCATCTATCAGGAGAAAAGGTGAACTGCAGCACTAAAACAGCCAGAACTGAGTGTAAACCTTGTGACAAGCACCACCACCATCTCTCTCTTCATCACCAAGCATCATGGCAAATGCTGAGTAAGTACCGTCCATCGCTGATCTTTCTTTTTCACTCACCTAATTCTACCAACCAACGTAAAAACAACTGTTCCAGCATTTGGCATAAAAGCATCAAAGTGTAATATATGAACATGTATATGCAATTTCAGAGCTATAGACATTCTTTTGGATTCCTGCCTCTTCCTTTCACATTACACTTTTTTTTTGTCCCAGCATGCTATTTTCTGTTTTCCTCTTTCACTGTTTCCCAGGTTTCTGTGCCTCCATTTCTACAATAATGACCTTTATTCACTCAGACACTGCTACCGTTGAGGTGTCTCTGACCCGCGTCACTCTGAATGCAAAGCACAGACGCACACTGAGATGCAGAAACACACCTGCACAATGCTGACAGAGCGTCCATTCTGCAGCCCTGAACACAGGTCACTATGTTAATCCTTTCAGTGGAAGAACATGCAGTATATTGATTACTATTATCCACGACCAAATTAACACCCTCCACCTCCAGTTTTCTCCCAGCTTTCCATTTTTAATCTGTGCTCTCCAAGTGTGTAGTGAGAACAGCTGATGCATTGCCAAGGGAACGTGCTGCAGCCTGTGTGTATGTTTGTGAGTGTGTGTGAAGATAAAGTAAGAGGTAAGGGAGAACAGTGAAAATCATTATTCTCTGTTAACTCATGATTCTGCTGGCGTAGCATGACTCTCTAATTTGTCTCATCTTAACTAGCTGCATTTATTCTCTTGACCTAGATGAATAGCCCTAAATCATCGCTCCATTTGTGCTTTTATAAGAGAACCAGTTCTGCTTGTGGTCCCATACAGAGCTCAGCTCAGCGGGTCTCAGTAGCAATGTCATATCATGCTGTGGTTAAGGTGGAACGCATCCTAAAACAGATGACTGTAGCTCACAGTCGCTTTGCACAGCTCACCAGAAAAAAAAAGGTTTCACTCTTGAAGGCTGATGATGATGTTGTGATGATACAGTATAAATAATAACTAAATAATCTCAAATGAGAAACAAACATTGCTTTTAATTCCTCTTTTGATTTTTCCTCCAGACGGTTTTTAACCCATCTTTCTTCACCTTGGTGAAGTGTAGCACTGAATTCATGACGTGATCATTTAAGCTTTATTTTATACATATTAGTTCTTGTTCTCTATATAAGGAGTCTGTCATATTAAATTAAGCAAATGTAATATAAGTAGATAATAAATCAGTGATCAAGTCTCAAGTGATCAAGTTTTAATGGTGGGAGAAATATCTTTATTTAAGTAGCATAACAATGTAAAAATACTCCATTGAAAGTACTTCATTCAAAATCCTGTTTAAGTAACAGTACAGAATGATTATTGGCAAAAAGGAACTTAAAGTGTTGACAATAAAAGTTTATGATATAATTACATTTATACTGATGCATCAGTATGTAAGCAGCATTTCACTGCATGAGGGGGAGCTGATTTTAACTACTTCCCAACCTAGGAATCAGGGACCCCTCCGGTGATTACAATATAAATCTGAGATGATTAAAAGGGATTCAACAGAAGAAAAAGCAAAGTTGTGCTACACAAATTTGTATTTATTATTCATAAAATATTGGATAATTTTACCTCCTAGAACAGGGCCCCATCTGTTCGTCTATAACAGTTCTGGGCCGGAAGCCACTGTTTTAATCTTTGTATTTTATAAACTTATAGTATGTTTTTTCCCCTAAAATCTAAATCTGAAAAGTAACTAGCAGATAAAGTACAGATGAAGTACTTAAGTGCACAACTTTAGTAAATGTATGTAGTTACTTTCTGCCACTGCTTTTTATTGCCTGACCAATCATATGTTTTGTCTCCTAATGATGAGAGATTTGCAAGTTGACTCAAGTTTCAGTGAAAATGTGTTCATGTCCACACATCTTATCTTAAGAGTCTGTATACAATAAACTGTAGTGGATTTCTGCTTTAGGATTCTGAAGGGTCCTCTGTGCAGGTCGGGACTGTTCATTTTTCTCCCCACGTCGATGTTTACTCTGTTGTTTATTCAACTCCAGTGAGCGGGTGAAGGGGTTGGACGGCTTTGCCTCGTTTGTTCAGAGGGTGAGGGTTGACAAGCACATGGTGTCTTTCTGCCTGTTGGGAGAAATGCTTCTCTATAAGTGACCCGATATTCTGCCTAATTGGCTCTTTTCATAAGTACACTGACATAATGTACGCAGTTTGTTAGCTATGGATAATAACAAATATACTTTGAGAGATCTCCATGACGTGCATTATGATTGTCCTGTTTTTAAAAAGGCAACAGTGGATTTCAAAACATTTAGTCTAAGTGCTTTCGAGCTGCACAGTCAGTATGTCAAATTAAAGGGGCACTCCAATGATTTTACGCACCAAGTTCAGTTTACTTTTTATAGAAAACAGTTGCATGACCATAAGTTCTGTGGAGGGAGTTTTCCAAAGTAAAACAAACAACATCAACCGACTTTTTGAACACCTGCATAGAACATTACACCTTCCTCCATATATCATCCTAACACTGTCATTTTCTTATCTGTGCAAAAAGTCTCCATCCAATAAATTGTTCCTAGAAATGCCATTATAACTATAATTATTCACTAACTCTTTACTGAATTAAACAGTCACTGTTATGTAGCTATGAATTCTGCATAATGCTCAAGATGCTACAGTCAACACTTTAAATGCACACACACAGAATATGCTTGCCCTATGTGCAAAAATACAGTGCAGAAAAAAAACAAGCTAGTCAGTAAAGTCAATTTCACAAGTCTACAGAAAACTGTCTTAAGTCTTTCAAGACTCATATTCCCACAAGTGTCTGTAGAAATTAAAATAATCTATTATTAGAAACTGACACAGTGTAAAAAGGTCCACTGACCTCTCCATTATAAAGAAGGCTTATGTACATCTGCTGTCTTAGTCCTGCCCCACGAGGGTCTCTGTGTCTCCTGTGTCTTCTGCAGCTTGTATCTGTAAAGGTCAGATAAGAGACTGGTCACACCAGGGCCAGAACAGTCCATTGTGCAGTCCACCAATTCATCATAGTTTAATCTGTAATATTATTAATGAGCTAATGTGCCTGGCAGACTTCATTAATATCTGCTGGCGTGAAATTCCGAAAGTTTCTCTGGAAAGTTGAATTGGGCGTTCTAAGAAATTACCCGAAGCAATTTGTGAATTCTGTAGAGGTGACAGGTGTTTTGTCCTACAACACTGTGAACACTGTGCTAAACTGCACGTTTTCTAAATTACTGGCTTGAAAAAGATCGGTGGGCGGGTGAAGCGACTGAGGTGTATATTGACCAAAATGCAAGTGGTATGAAAGGTGAGGTGAAGTATGTTTTTCTGCTGTTATCACTGTTTCAGCGTAGTTTAATCTGGATGCCGATAAAATCCCGCAGGTAAAATCTGACATTCTTTCTTTTGCCTCACCTTCATCTTTTGATGTGAAATCCATATTACGTTGTGTGTGAGTCAGCAGCAAAGATAAACATTACTCACTGTCTTTGCTTTCTTAGCATCAAGAAAAAGACATTTTTTAGTGTGAAATATCTATATGCTATTGTCACTGAGACACACTTATTACATAGATTCAGGCACAGGGTCTGACTATAAGTTAGAAGTTGTAGAATAGTTTGCAGTGTTGACTGTTCCACAGACAGTTTATGCAATGAGTCTGTAACACTAATACACAATGATGTCCAGCTTCTCCAAAGTTCTCCACAGCAGCTGGCGGGAGCAGGGAACATCTGCTTTGTGTCTTCACATTCTGGCCAAGTTTTGGGTGTGTTTTAGATCCTCCGGCGTTGTGCTCAGACAGCCTAATCTAACACGTGTGTGTGTGTGTTGATCTTGTAGTCTACAGGGTGGAGTGTAGTTCAGGATAAAATGTGGCTGGATGGAAATACATTTTCTTTACTCCCCAAGAAAGTGTATTTTCAAAGCTGCCATTGGGCTTTTCAAGGGGAGGTGATAAGCAGCATAGCACCAATGTTTAATGTAATGTGTGGAAATAATGGCTCAGAGTTTTTATGTTCCATTTTCTTGATAGATGTCTATATTTACACTATATGTCAAAACATGAAAGCAGATAATGTCAGATTTTTATTTCACACTTCCACGTTTCCATTACACAGCAACATTTTCAACAATACAAGACTATATATTACCTGATATATATGTACGCATACCAGATCCAAACACTGTACCAATATGTGGTTTTATTCAGAGGATAGTAGATCTTATTTTTATAATTCAGACTGTCGGTGGAATTTCTGATTCATGAACTGTGTCTAATAAAAGTTTAAACAGGATATTAACCTACTGAGTTCACTTTAAAGCACTTTGAAGTCAAACATATTCTAAAGAAATCAGAAGGTCCATGCAGTTATTGTCAGGATTTTATTCATCTGTAGTTTGGATTCCATAGATTTCCTTTTAAAATTATGTTTTTGGGACATTTTATGCCTTTGATTTGGCATTTGATGGCATTTGATAGCCAACAACCAGGGTGCCCCGAGCCTCTATAGATTTTAGTGAGACTATTTAGCTTTTATTTTTTATTTTACTTTTTAAATTCAAGATATTTAAGCAAGACTAAGAGTCTACAGCCACACTAGCTGTACTAATGTAGCAGTGCTTTGAGCTAAATGCTAACATCAGCATGCTATTATGCACACATAATATACTACCATTCTTATGTTTCATATGCTTACCATGTTCTCCATCTTAGGTTAGTGTTAGCATTAGGATGACAACATTTTCTAATTTGCAAACAAAGCCAAATTATTCCTTTTCTTTTCTCCAATGGTTCTCATAAGTCTGTTTTATTGCACTGCGGGCCACGAGGGTCATGAGCGAGACACTTCCAGTTGTCAGAGGAAGAACATTCTTCAGCGCCACTGGCTCTCAGTCACTTACATGACCTTCTGTTTTGGTCAGTGAAGTCCCTTGAGCAACTTTTGTCACATAATGACCTTTCGTACCTGGCCCACAACTCTACAGTCCACTATGTCATTTTATCTGCCACCCCCAGGGAATCCTGCTCCCCTGAATATCACTTCTTTCCTCTGGGTACTTTTCAGCAGTTGCAGTCTTTTTAGTCTTTCCATGAAATAATGTTTCTGAGAATTTTGCAATTGCCACTTTTTGTTAGATAAGAACATTGGGGGTACACAGAAAGGTCAGTATTCTTATTTAAATCAGCAAAGATGTTGCATTTATATTTGTACTTGGATAGAAACAGGTTTGTGTTTCATTTTCTTTTATTGACATTGTGTTAATGTTATTGCTATGTATTATATTAGGGCATTATAACAATATTACTTCAACTCTTATCTACTGAACAGCATCATTGTAATGTAAAAAGCTGTTATACTCTGTTATATGATCCAGATGATATAAACACTAAATAAAATGTGTACATATAATTACCTTGCAAAGTCTCTGGAACAGAGTAGCAAAACAGACATTTGATTCACTGAAATATCACATGTATCTAAAATGCACGACTAACCCTATTGTTTCACATGTGAACATTACTGAACATTGCACCAATCCATGGGCTGGGTCTGCAGCCTTTCTTGATATCTCAACTGGTAGCCGGGCAGCACACCAGGTACATTATTGTAAGCTGTGAGCCGGTGGGGTCTGGACAGCTTGTGTCTGTCATGAGTAGTTATGTGTACGGTCCTGATTGTTTGGGAAGAGAGCCAAACCTGCTGCTGTGCTGTAGATGAGAGGTGGTATGGATGAGGTGTTGTGTGTAGGAGAAGTGTGGAGAAAACAACATCTATTGGGCCAGCCCACTGGCATAATACTGTATATCCACAGTCTCAGAGCAGGAATTAATTCTTTGCCAAATAAAATAAGTGTAGAGGTATTTGTCAGAGAGACACATTGACAAGTTCTACAATACAACAATGTGAACATACAGTACATCTACTGTATAGTGGGGCACATGATGACACAATGCATCTTCATGTTGCTTCTGCTGAATAGCATTTGTAAATCTTTGAGACTTGCCATTTAAAGCTCCAGGAAACTTACAAATCCTATTCAGTCTGATTCAAATTCTATTTATATACAACCTTAATTATTTATGAGTAAATATGTAACAATGAGAGTTCAAAGGTCCAGTGTGTGAGATTTAAGGCGTTCTTATTACATAATATGGAAGAAATGGAATATAATATAACTATGTTTTAATCAATGTATAATCTGGAAAAAAAGTAATTGTTGAGTTTTTATTAACTTAGAATTTGCTTTTTATATCGACAGATGCCACTGGTCTTCTTCCACGTTGTCTGCCATGTTGCACTGCCATGTTTCTACAGTAGCCCAGAAGTGATAAACTTAACACTGGATCTAGATAAGGCCTTTCATGTTTCACCATACTTTTTCCTTCATGCTTGGAAGGGAAGGGCAAGTGGAGGGGTTTGCAATCCACAACTACACCGCAAGATGCCAACATATCCTTCTCATTGATCCTTTTAAGTTTGGAAAAAAAACCTTATTGGATTTTCTTTATTAAGAGGTTAACAGCCAAAATCTCAGCTAATCTGATTCATCATGACTGTGTGGGTGTGATTTGTTGATGTAGGGCCGCATTGCTCATAGTAAGTTAGTGATTGAGGAAATTGGTTTTCAGGGACTGTAAAGGAGTAAAGTGTCAAATTGTTGCATCAATTGATCACTTTTAAACCCGATCTTAAAACAGTCACTTCCTACTTCACAGATATTCTTACCTTTTTATGAGCTTCTGTACAGCCCAACATCCTCAAGGCCCTGCTGGCTCGCCTCAAGTTTGAGATTATAGGGACCAGGATTTTACTGTCTTGGGGTCTTTGGAACAAGATTTGAGGATATAAATTAACTGTGGGTCATCTTTCAAATGATCATTAAATTATCGTCTTTTTTAGACATGGTTTTCTCAACCTCTTATACATATTATCTTCTGTCCTGCCATGTTTCTGTTCAGTAATTTATTTTATTTTATTTGCATGTATGTATGTACTAAACCTATACATTACTTAAATCAGTCAGAAAAGGTTGCTGCCTACAGAAAAAAGTGAAATTCTATTTTTTACTTTAATATCCATTTTCTTCACTCATATAATACATATTGCATTGTACATGAGTCAACGGCATTACAGTCTCCGATGACTATACAGAGTATGTATCTTGAAAGAAATGCAAGGCCCTCTTGCCGAGGGAAATAATCCCATCAAATGAGGGCAGCAGCTCTTGAGACTAGACTACAATAACACTTGTTCGTGAAAGCAAAGGGTTTTTTATTAATGAAAAACAAAAAGCGCTGTTGTTGTATGCTATACATGCAGAGTTATGATACACTGCTCCTGGGAACTGCTACCACTTCTACTTCTTAAAAAAGCTTTCACCCTTAACTTACATCATTATAAATCAGTATAAAGAATCATCAATCCTGCAGTTATTTTGAATTATGTATTGAAATTGACCTTTGTGTGGAACTTGCTTCAAATATATCTACCTGTTTCTTAAAGAGCCTGGGAGAACAAGTTGACTGTCATATTCAGCTGTGGCTTACTGGTAGTAGAGCTGATTGCCAGCATTAAGTGCAGCAAACTGTGGAGAGGTGTAGTCGAATGGTCTTTCCTATTACATAGAAGAAACATAGAGATTCAAAATAAATAGACATGTCTGGCCTTTTTGTACAGGAGTCTTGCAGAATTTCCATGGGATAGAGAGTCTAAAGTTCTTTGCAGCCAACGGGCACATGGTTACTCACCTGAAAACAGTTTCTGAGTATACACCTGCTCAAAATGATTGTGACTCATTCATTTGGTTGTTATGTTCAGTAGATCTGGTGTGGTGTTTAACTACAGCTGGTATCTTTTTTTTCTTTGTTCATGCTCTGTTGGTGTTCAGCTCACAAAGTTTCCATTTGTTCAGTTGTTGGGTTTAATGGGTCGAGGCTGCTCTGTTTTAGCGTTCAGGGTACAGTTACAATATATGTCAGTGTTTTTCTTTTTTTTGACACCTTCACTGCTGGTTAATGTGGTACTATAGCAACAAGAGCTAGTTGGACTTGTTTTGTGTGATGTCTTTAGGGCTTAATTTAATTCAGGCTCAACCCAATAATCATATTGTTTGGACTGACATCAGAAATCCAGATGTAATTATTTTTAACTATTGATTTGTTGTGTAACAGATTCTTGTGCAGTTTATCTTCGATAAAATGCAATTCAATACAAGCTTTACATAAATGGTGTAAAACTCATTATTAAAAGAGCACAACGCAACGTAATCACAGACAGTTTTGTCAGGGGTGTTGTTACTAATCTCTGTAAACTGAATGCAGAATCTGTAGGTAGTAGGGGACAAATATTTTTGCACCAGAGGCCGTTTGTTGTCCAAGTAGTATTGATCAGTTACGTTTGTGTGGGCTTTGGTTGCAGGTTAGGTTAGTTCATGTGGAGAACAAAAGAGGCGTATTGCATTTGCCAAAATGCATCCAGTGCAATGTATACAGAGCGGGGCTATAGACTACTGGTGAGCTCACTTTTGTCAAACTCCACACTTGTTTTCATTTTAACCTTGTAGTCTTTAACCCAGACTGACGCTGACCCAACTGCCATCAGGTGAGGACATTTATCAAGACTTTTGCAGTCCCCTCTGGAGCCACAGACAACTTTTTCAGAAGTACTCCCCAAGACTGTTAAGGGATGTGTAAAATAAGTAGCGTTCCTTTTTAAAGGACACGGGGGTCATGTTCTTCTGGTAGTAGCTTTAATGCATAAGCTGACTGAAGATGTGGCTAGATCAAACACCACTTCCCATTCATTACAGTGAAAAAAGAGGCAGGACATAATTGCTTCCAATTGTGTATTGATCTTGGCTTGTTCACTCATACAGGACACACATACTGCAATTGTTCTTGTTTGACTTTGACCTGCAAAATTGGCAAGGACAATCAAAGAGGTTAATGATGATAAAGTGTTTGAGTAAATTTCACTTGGTCAAACATGTCTGACTACACCGTAACGATACTGTCCCTAAAAAAATCTTAGCATGGGTCTTTTAATGGCATGTTTCCTAGTTTGGACATTAATGTTCAAGATATATTTATGGTTCACTTAGGTGCTAAGTGAACCATAAATATATCTTGGTGTCTTACAAGTGCAGGAAATGTCATGTTTTATGTTTTATTGATATTTTATGTCCTTCAATTTGCATTTGGCTGATTACATTCTTACTTCCTGGTGTTAAGGACAAAGATTTAGCATTTAGAACAGATCAGCCTTCGTGTTTTTTTCTTTGATGTCGTCTTGATTCCCATAACTCGTGACTCACGATTCCCTGCCAAACACACACAAACACACACATATCCTACAATCACACTGAGAGAATAGGATGCCCTCCAACAGCTCAGGTCACTCCAGATTGCATCAAAGGTCCTTTAGCGTTGACATTATCAAAGTATATTTTAATAAACTGTGGCTGTGTCATGGTTTAGAGTCAAGGTGTGTGTGTTGGGGGGTTATTTATTATCTGCCTGCATATCTATGTGCCTCGTCCTGCCTGTTTACCTGTCTGTCCTTTCCTAAAGGTATGCCTGTCTGTCAGGGTACGTGTCTCTATTCTGAATGTTTTAGGTCACTCAGTGCTGTCTGTCACAGCAGTTTGAGGATGACTGCAGGAGAAAGGACATAAAGTGAAGAATTCAGAAACTCAAAGAGTATCTTTGGAGAAAATGTATCAGTATAGAGCAAATGACTGCTGGGAATACCCTTCGCATTCTTTCTACACACAACCATTACTACAATCACTTCAGTTTTCAGTGTGTTTTGTGAGTGTCTAAGCCTTAAAGTAAAATAGAGAATAACCTGCGATATCATGTGATAATCAAACACACAACAGTTTTACTGTCTGTTTAACCGTATCATATGGGTTTGTTCTATCACCTCTACATATCCTCTTTCTTTTTAAATTTGCCCTGTCTGTGGTCAACCTTCTTTTCTCCTCTACCTTTCTCTCTCTACTTATATTTGTTTTTCGTCACTCGCTTATTTTTATGTATTACCTCCACTTCTCACTTTCAGTCCGCCTCCTGAACATTTGTTCCCCCTTGTCTCTTTTCCTCATGTCTCCTTCTGGCTTCACTTCTCTGGTCGATGTTTTAAAAATCGATTTTCTCTTTTATTTATTGTTCATAGCTCCTTTCTTCTTTATTACCCTCCCCTGTCCTTCTTGTATAACCCCTGATATCCATCCCCCTTTTCTAACACTCATCCTCTAGGGTTCCCGTTCACCTTTTTCCTGGCTATCTTTGACGTCTAACGGAGAGTGGGGATCCACTCAGCTGACAAAGAGAGAGGCGATGACGTCACAGCAGACATGATACACCAGCATCTGCTCTGGTCTAAAAATACACACCACAGGGCACACACAGTCAGTCTGCAGCTGCACTCAGCATTTGTTTCCACCTCCACGCTCTATTGAGATGGCCCAGCTTTTACACAACTGGGGCTTGTGGGCATGTTGGGTTACATGCTGCTGGCCCACAACTGAGCAGCCTTGATGTGTTTAGATATTAACAGTTAAAGACTCTAGGTGGATAAGGATGTAGGGCGGAGGTCTGAACACAGAGGAAGGTGGGCAGGGTTAATATCCAACCTGTCAAATTCCATGAATTAAAGGACAAGTGTGTAGGACATAGGAATCTAATGGTATAAATGAAGAATGCAACCCCCTCCACTCACCCTCCAGTTTATGAAGTAGAAACTATGGTGGCCACAAAACGCATGAAAAACCAGAAAGGCCCCGTCTGGAGTCAGTGTCTGCTCTAGGCTACTGCAGAAACATCAGTAGGTATATAATAGATCATTCTAGGGTAACCAAAATATATACAGTATTATATATATCACATAGAAAATAAAAAATAAAAATAAACTCTGAGCTCTCCTTCCACCCAGTGGTAAACAGCTCCAGACAAGAGCAGACTCTGGCGTGACTCTGAATGTTTATTCTTCAAGAAGCTCTGTCTCTGCCCTTGCCAACGCTTCCTAGAGCTCCTCTGGGCTGCTGAGACTGTGAACCCTCCAACCCAGCAGCAGCAGCAGCAGCTGTCTCTTGGCTAGCAGCAGCTCTGTCCCTCCATATAAATGGACAGTGTATGCGTGACGTCACCCATAGGTTTCTAGAGAGCTGCTTTGAAGCTCAAGATCTGTGGCTATGGCCGCTGCCATATTGGTAGTCCTGCCTCTTCCGCCTCTCAATAATCTAAAAATCGGCAAAGACGTGGATCATTGGCGGACCTGTGGTTGGCTAAATGATGCCTGGGTGCTCGAAAAAGCCATCTGTAATCGCTCCCACCTGTCAATCAAAGTGGCCACGCTGTTAATTATGTGCAATTACCAGGCTGTAAACATGTTTATTTCTGCTGTGAAGTTATACATTTTAATATGGGCTCTTATGGAGGTTGACATGTTCTGTAGCCAGGCTCAAGTGGTCGCTCGAGGAATTGCAGTTTTTTGCACTTCTGCATTGGCTTCATTTACCAGCCACGGTTACCGTTTCGGTAAGACGTAAAAAAAAAACTTTAAAAAATAAACTGAGCTCTCCTTCCTACCACCGGTAAACGGCTCCAGATCAGAATCTGGCATTACTCTGAATATTTATTCCTCAAGAAGCTCTGCCTCGCCATCTATTCCTAGAGATCCCCCAGGCTGTTGAGACCAGGTACCCTGGCTTCAGCAGCTCTCTTGACCAGCTCCGTCCCTCCGCTCTGCTCGGTTCTCTTCTTCTTGGTTCTCATGTTGGACTGAGGACACAGTGAATGCTACTGTAACTCACTATCGCCTCTCGAGGCATAAATGGCATTGCAAGGAATTATGGGCCAAAGCTAATAATTTAGCATGCCAATTTCAGTAGACATCGCTGCAACACAATACATAGATGTCTTTGACATAACATTATAGTTCCATCTTAATGTTCTGCAGATAATGTCAGTTCATTTTTTGAATGTTTTTAACATCTTGAACTTTTTATTTAATCATCAACAATTAGAGAGAATCTGGCAGTGCCAGCAATCTGCAGTGTAACATAAGGACACCTTTACAGATGTACAGGTTCAATAATCTTTTATCATGACAATCTCCAATGTAAACTGTAGAAAGAATACATATCCGGCATCCAACTCTCAGTGCTAAACTATCCTCACTTTGTTTCTTGTCACTCCTCTTTCTCCTCTCATCAGTGCAAGTTTTTTTCCTTTCTATCTGTACTGTTGGTGTTTTATTTTTTGTGAATCAAGCTTGTTTATTATTGGACGACACCGGCTCAAATTTCCACGCTGCTTGAGAAATGTCAACAGTCGCAGCAACACTCACCCAGTAATCACTGTCTTTGAGCAAGGCACTGTACCTGCAGCTTCCCCGGCACTTAGAAATGGAGTATTGTATGAGTGCTCAGTAGTTCCCTGGTGCTTGAGTGGGTGTTTATGCGTAACCCTCTCTGACCCGGCGTTTAGTCCCTGAGGCTGTCACTGTAAATAAGAATGTGTTCTTAGTGAAGTTGCTGGGATGAATAATTAGTCTTTTTTTATCTGCACTGCTTTTGTGCTCATACATATGTACTTTTTCAACGAAACCCTTTCTGTCCTTTTTGTCTGCTCTATCTGCTACTTTTATGATAATTGATGAACGTTCTCATGCTGTGGGTTTGATATTTGAACTATTTAAATATTTACCTAAAATGTAAAAAAAAAAAAGGATAGCAGTAGTAGTCTTTCTTTCTGAAAGTCAGACATAACATGTATCATTAATTATCATTAATGTGATATCTCAGACATCTGTTGTTGTTATTTTAAAGTAATATATGCCTTTCTCTATCCACTCTCCTCTTTGTGCATGTGTGTGTGTGTGTGTTTTGTCTGTCTGTTGCTGGTGTTGGCATATAACTAGGGAAGTGGAGCAGGCAGGTCTGTCAGACTTGGAGATCATCTCCCAGCCAGTGGACGATGAGAACCAGTGCTTGGCTCCTCCAGTCCAGCTGGTGAGTTTTGGCTACAGAGATCTGCCCCTTGCAGCATTGGACCTCTCGCTGGCTGGCTCACAGCTCCTCTCCAACGCAGATGAAGATGAAAACAGGGACGGGTGAGTGAAACTAGTGTTTGTTGCGAACATTGTTCTGTGTGATACATACATTTGTATGGTTTGTCTCTATAAGTGTGAGTGACAGACACGTGATCATTTCTTGGGTTTAAGCAGCTTCAGAGTGACAGCGATTTGCTTCTGGGAACAGGTTGGCAGCAGGGAGGTGTGAGTGACAGACTGGTGGTATTTTTATGTACTGTAGGTGACTTTTCTTCATCTGGAAGTTACACAAACACACACTCACAGTCGGTGTTGAGCCAATAGATTCCTGCATCTTATGAGCACCGATTTGTTAGAGGAACTTAAAAACAGCCAAACATATCACTCTTCTTAAAAGGCCCAACCGAACGTTACTCACTGCCTACCATGGAGTATTTATCATCCTTATGTCCTGAGCATGTATATGTACATATGTACATGTATATATGTTTGCTAAAAAAACTGACCAGATTTTGACTCCTTCACTTATCTCCAATGGCTTTAGACAATTTTCTCTTTTTCACTTTTACCCAAGTATTATTTTATATATATATATATATCTTTAATAGGAGCTTCAAATCAGCTCCAAGTTCTTCTACAGCAGCACATGAACAGTGTGCCTTTGAACAGCATGCCTGGTCAGTACACAGCATAAAGTGGGTGCACATAAGAGATGTTATCATACTGGAGTAACCTCCACAAAGAACTGAATGATGTGATCTAAACAAATATTGTGAAGTGTATCATGTATCTTCAAAGACCTTAGACAAGGTGAAATGCAAATTAAGTTAAAATACATAATAACTGAAGCATCATCTGATTCAAAACTAGTCATGAGATGAATTTACGTTTGTGTGTAGATGTTGTGAAAAAAACTGTATATACTAATGTCAAGGATTGTTGATAAAGAGTAAGTACCTACATACATAATGTGAAGAATGATTCAGAGTAACACACATTAGTGACACAAATTAGTATTCAGAGCTCGTCATGTTTGCCCTGAGGTGATTACATTGGCCAAAACATCAGACTTAAACGCCAGTGACAGCAGTGGTAAGCCATTCATTCTTACCAGTCTAAACGTACAGCTCTACTATGGAGGTGTCCATCTTTCAAATTCTCCTGATGGCGTGTATTGAAGACCGAATTTATGCAAAGCTTATGCAAAATTCACTGATTTTCCCACTGTACGCAGTGTGATATGATGTAATATGATGTATTTATGGATTGCAGACATAAAAAAAATAAGAGGGATAACATGTTAAAGTAAAAACATTTTTTTCCAATGTGGTCCCAAGACATTAAAAGACTAGATGAGTTGCTCAGAGAGACAGCAGGTGCCCAGCTTGTAGTGGTCTTTGCAGAAAATGCAAAGAGAGTAAATGGAAGGGATCAAGAGGTGGACATGCATCATGCATGGATAGTGAACCACACAGGTTTAGTGAGACCAAATATGTAGTAGATATGCTGTCACGTCACGTCATCTGTCATTGAGTATGACCAGTTATACCAGTTATAACAAGGCTGAATTAAAACGCATTAATATGAGGAATTTTTCATATATTTAGGAAGTTCAGCTAAAGTTAAAGTAAAGTTAAAATTTGTGCTATTTGTGTACTTTTTAGCCTGTGAAGACAGTTTAGTTTTGTCATCTATGGTTCTGAAGGGATTCTGAAGTCAGAAAAATATCACCCTGAGGACATCATAAGGGTGATCTTGGCTTGGGCTTGGACACTAAACAGAAACTCTGTGTTACAAACTTGGGATGTGGAGTTTGAAAGACATTTCTCAAGCAGGGGGTACTAACAAAACCATAACAGGTTGCATTATGGGAAATGTAGAATCTAGTATTTATGGCGCAAAGTCAGGACATCCCCTGGTGCTTTGACTTTGATGATTCCTATTTTAATCTGTCTCTTGTGAGTTCTATTTTCATTTTGCTGATGACCGCACTCCATGCAAACTAAAATATTTTCAAAAACACTCTTTGTCGCAAATATTTAGTAATTTACTACCATTTGTAGAACCATTTTGTGACATTTCGCAGACTTAGACCTGCATGAACTGAACTGGTTTTATGTACTGCACATGTCTACAGTACATATTTAAAGGGAGGTCAACATATTCCTGACATGAACCATATTTACCCTTTTAAGGAGACAATTGTGGCTACTGTATGGTGGCACAAGAACCCAAAGCTGTTATCCGCAAACCTTTTACACACATACACACACACCTTCCCCATCACGCCTGCATTAATGTCACATAGTATGCATGATTATCATCCATCACATATTAAGTCTCCTTCCCCAAGTCCTTGACTTGCTGTCCCTGTTGCTCAACATTACATCCATTTATCATTAAGTGACAACCTCTGGGTTGTCCAGCGTCCATAAGTTAACTGAGATCAATTCATCATTTCAGACTAAATATCCTCCCTCCTCCCTCTGCCTGCTGACAATAGGGGCCTTTATTGTAAGTGACATTTTGCAACGCATGAGCCAAAAGCCGATAATATCACACTCTTCAAGTCTTTCTGTGCTGTCTAACAATATGTAATATAATTGTATGTAATCATGCACCATTTCTTAGTACGCGTATTTTATCTTTGCCTGGGAATACTGTAAATTATGTTCGGTTGCATGACAAGCAACTGAAGTATATCCTGTAAACTTCAAGTTCAAGATTAGTATAAAGCAAATAAATAAAAGATGAATTATACAGTCAACCCAATAAATAAAAAAGATCCATGTTACTTTTGACCTGCTGATCGCGGTCCTTGTTTTTCTGCTTTAACATGATCGTGTAAAATGGCATATGGATATGAGGTCACATCACAGCTGCCCTTTTGATTAGTCACAACATTAACAGATTATCTTTTTTCACTGTTCAACCTGCTCACTGTCCAGTCTTTCTGTTCTGTCCAGCAACTGTGACTCAAACCTGGCTCTTTGCTCAAGCTCTCAACAGGATGCACATAAACACCATAAGCTGTAGTACAGGACCCAATACATGCACACACGTAGGCTACAACCACACACACTCCAAATCCATATACGCTGCCTCATCCAAGTACTCCGTTTGACACCAAATCAGGTCTCACTCCATTGGTTCCCTTCAGTCAGCCAGTCATGGCTGGAAACAGATGGATTTCACAGCCGCACCGTCAACAGAAGGTGGTGCCGACACTCACACTGCGCTTGTATCACAACCAGTACACTCCTCATGTGTCCTATATCATATCAGGGTCAGTGATATCATGTATTTTTGTCGCTATGCGTAGTGGTTAGGTGTTTGCTTTGATTGTCCTCACTGTCTTAGGCTGGTATTGTCGGTGAACAGTGATGAATTATGCATGCAGCATTTTCTTTTGTAGCTCAACCTGTGAAGTACCTGTAAGGCTGCTCAAGCTAAGAGCTGGACAATAACTGGGTCACAGTCCGGCTAATGTTGAGTAATCAAAAACGAGACTACCAATATGTTCAAATGAGCTTGGGCAAGAGACTAAAGTTCTCCCTTTGGTCCCGGGGCTGAAAAACCATAAGAACCTGTGCTGTAAGAAGCTCTAACAACAGATTTACCAGTCACTGCGGTGAAAGTTATTTCACCACTGAGCTCAATTTACTCAAACCGTGCTTAGTGCGATGGGGTCACTATTTCATATTCAAGTCATTAATGCGAAGTGTCTGTCTATAAAAATGCTGCCAGTGGGAGTTGTAATAGTCATCATTCTTTCTTTTAGCTTTAATGAAATTACATTTAAATCCACCAGGCATGAGCTCCAGTAATGTGTATGTTACATCTCCACTATACCTTAACCGCTATACTAATTTCTCAGATTAATCACCATTACCAGGCAGTGTGTCTTGTGCCTCTTGCTTTGTGATGAAAGAGGTGAAATATCAAGAACCCCTGCTGTTTATAGGTCTTGCATGCCATCAGGTGTTTTTTTTGCCAACCTGTGAGAGTTTTAGATAGAGTACAGAAAACAGTGAAGTAGTGAGAACAAGCAGTGATGGAGAAAAACAGAGAACCTTCTCTGACATTAAGGCCACGTCATTAGAACCGGTAAGATGTAGCAACAGAGCGTCTCACTGAATGTGTCAGTCCGCCTGGTGCCCCTCAGGAGCCAAATTCTATTTTATTCTGTGGATTTCAGCACTGTTGGGCTTTTGGTGATTACGTCTGCGCCTCCATCTCCTCATTACCGTATCGATCTACCTTTCAAACAGACAGCGGCCATTAGCCTTCTTTGATGACTTTCACGAGCAACACGCCTGTGCACCATCATCATGTTTTATGATGGTCTCCTGCGGCAGTGCGCAGGCTCCAAAGTCAGCTCTTTGACATCAGCTAGCGGTGATTTTGTTGGGTGGTAACAGTATGTAAGCACCATCAGGCCTGTATCTGTATTTGCTGTTAGAATGTAGATAGGAAATGCCGGAGTACGTCTAGCAGAGAGACCGATTGCTAAACTCACCTTTAGGGAAATGGGCCAGAGGAAATGAACCTTTTTTATGGGCGCTTGGAATGATGAAGTGAAGTTGAGAGAAGGCGAGATCGTGGCAGTGGGACAGCAATCCACAGCCATCAAAATCAAAATGTATGTGGGAGAGGAATCTATTGACTGCTCCACTGACTCTACCTGGGAAAGTGGATTGCCCCACCACTCACCACACACCCCTCTACTCCCAGCCTGCATTAGCTGGCTCATTGGCTTTCTGAGACAGTGAAGGAGCGTCATGAAGAAAGCTGTGCATGGGGAATGTTTAGGTATGCTCTGTGGTGATGTTTGACAAAACGCGAGTGTGTTCTCCTGAAAGTGAGAATGTCACAACCACGGTAGAGGTGTTTCATCAACATGGCAATGGCTCATTGGGTGAGGGGCGGAAGTTATTTTCACCGGTAGTTTGGGGATGTTTCCCTGTCAGCAAAACTTTTTCTCATCTACTCATTCCAGAAAGGAAATTGGGTGCAAATAAAAAAATGCAAACTTAACACATTTTCTGTTTACCCCAAATTTAATGTACCAACTTGTAGTATATTTTAAAGTTATTGAACTAATTGGTTTTGTTGACGAGTCCATGAAAATGAAACTCAGAGAAAATCTTCAGGGAGAAAAAAACAAACACATATTTACATATTGTGACTTACTATATTTTCCTTCACAACTTTACAGATTAGATGCTAAATGAACAGAGCTTTGTGCAAATATGATTTGCCTGTACTGTAAGGTCACAACACGTTTCATAGTGGGAAGCAAGTGGAGGGGGATTAATCAAGAGAAAAGGCTCCTGTGTCAAGCTGCCACTGTGTGATGAAGCACCTACTGTCAGCCATGTTTGCATATCATAGCCTGTAGCATTGTGAAGGTGGAGCTGACCTTACTGCTATCTCTTGTATAGTTCGTTGCCCTCACTTCACATGTACTCACAAGTACTCACACACACAAACCCTCCTCTCTCTCTCTCTCTCTCTCTCTCTCTCTCTTTTGCTTTCTCTGTCTCTCTGACACACACAAACACACACATTTGTGCATGCATGAACAGAAACACAGCACAGAGTATTTATACACCGAGAGAGACAGGGAACAAGGCCAGGCCTGAAAACCTTTCTCACTGCACTACATAGTGGTTGTTAATCTAATCCTCTGTAATCATGGTTCACTTCATATTCCAGTTTATACTGAGCTGTCACATCTCATTAGGAACAATAGTGTTCCTTCATTGATGCTTCTGCACATTTAGATCAGCTCTCCTTTCTCTCTCTTTCACCACCTTTCTACATATTTCTATATTTCTTCTGATTTTCTCTCTTTATTCTCGCTTCTCCTTCTCCTCCCTCAGTGTCTCATATTTTTCCATCTTTTTCTGCCCTCGATTTCACACAAAGTGTGTCTTCGCATACTGAATACCAATACACTGAAACAAGCAGTCTATGTTTTCTCATCACTGTAAATCATGCTCTACACACTTGTCAGCACATCACACGCTAACCAAAACTATCGGAGGCACCTTCGCAAGACTTCAGGATCCTTTCAGTTCATAGTCCTGTAGAGAGGGTGATGAAAGGTGGACAGGTTGGAGATTTCCAGCACCCGTTTACTGTATTGTTGCCTAACGCAGTGTTCCTATCAGGAGAGACGTGGGCGACATTGTGGGAGGTGGTTGTTCTAGCTAGCATCAGGGGGCAGTTGCAGTGTTAGCAGTTTTGGCGTCATGGTAAGTGGAGTGTAGTTATTAATAGAGTTGGGCCCATCCATCTTCCTGTCTAGGAAAAATGCTGGGAGGACCAAGGTGGCGTGGGCTTGTGTTCAGCACTTTCATGGCCGCCCACTCTCCCCCTAGTCATCAAGCTGCTTTTGTTTGTTTGCTCAGTTTTTTTTTTTTTTTTAGGTTGAAGGGTTCTTTTGGTGCATTTCAGCTTGTATTTGTGTAGGCTGCTACCGGTGGAAAAAAAAAAATGCCGGGTGTAACAAAGAATGCCAGCGAGGGAGATTTGAAGGGCCTGGCCTCATCTGTGGCTCGCATTGATGGTTTAAACTGGCAATTACATAGACGCTGGTGACAACTTGGCCAATTGCAAAAATTAATCTTTTAATAGCATCTGATTAGAAGGCATATTTTGAGTTTTGAAAGTTTATATTGAACAATTAAGTTAGAAAGTAAGTTAGAAATTGTTGTGGACAAACACATTCGACTACACAATTTGGAAATAGACAAAATCCTGTGTAACAAGAGCAACCGAAATAAACAGAACATTGAATAAAAGGTAGCCCTGAAACTAAACTCTAAGGATAAGCCAATCATAATAACATTTGACAACCACATTACAGCACGACACCTGACATTCCACAATACCTGGCCAGTGGGAGAAAAACATCCTGCTGCCAATGTCTGTGAAACAATACAAACATAAAAAGATATATATAAAAAAAAAAAAAAGGTCAGAGTGGAGAGTACGATGCTGATAATGTGATATTACTGTCTGAGAACAAGGGATAACATCTGGATAAAAGCATGCAGTATAGAAAGATCTTAAGATTCAAGTTGCCAGACTGGCTCACCAGACCACCCCAACACCCACTGCCATTACAAGTGCACACCTGATCAGTGGAATGATGTCACCTCCCATCCCGGTGATGGGTGTGTGGTTGCCAGACGCTTAGACAGAAGCATATGTTGCTGATATGGCTGTTCCAAATGTGCAAGGAGTCCAGGGTTAGATACCAACACCAGATGGTTCATCTAAATCTGTAGTGAGCAAGGTGGGGGGAAAGAGGAAAAAACAAGTGCTCCTTCTCTCTGCCACCCACCAGCTTTAGGCCAAGGGTCCAAATGTTCCATTTTGGAAATAACTACTGGCCCGTTTGCAAATTTTTGAATGTGGTTAAAAATGGAAAATAAACATGGACCTTTGAATATGATCACAACCATCTCTGGTGCCGGGTGTGGTAAACTTTTGTAACCTGGACATGAACAATTTTTTTGTAATTTGAAGTATCTATTGTAAGACAACAGGGAAGGGCCAGGAAATCAAAGTTTGTCTGTAGTTGTCCCAAGGTGCTTCGAGTTGGCACAGAATTTGAAGATGTGAGGTCACTGTATTTGTATTTTTGTATTAATGTTTGTGTCTACCTGCCCAGGGACCGCAGAAGGAAATGAATAGGCCTGTGTAAGGCTGGTGCTTCTCTTCTCTTTGTATGGAATTGGTGTTTCTGTACATGGTCCTTGCAAATAAAGTTTGTTTTGCCACATTAATAAAGGGATATTTAGGAACCACTAGTGGCATATAGAAGTTACACTGTATCTTTCTCAAAAAGCATTACCAAAGCAGACTTGTGCAAACATTAACTGTTGGTCCATCATTTTTACTTTTACATGCTGCTACTTTGTTAGAGAAGGGAAATAAAAGTCAAATGTTGAAGTCTTTCTTTTTGAAATAACGCATTCTCTGAAGGCTCTCAACTGGTCGAGCCAATTTGGCCTGATTTAATTAAAGAGCACAGGAAGTTGTCTGAGACAGCGACCAGAGAGTGACCGGCCTCCCTGTTATCTCTCAGACTTCTTAATTCCTCTGCCACAGGGATGGCTGCTGGCCCATGTAGTGTAAATGCTAAATGTTCATCGTTTGTCAAGTAGATGTTTTCTCTCTGTCTTGGGGACAAATGGACATCAGAGATTCCCCAAATTATGAAAAATGTTGAAATAGTGCCATTATTTCATAATTTAGTAACGTGTTCAAAGGATTGAATTTATCTTCCAACCCTACGTCTCTTCTTTCTATAAATATACGAATAGTTTAGCTAGACCTAAAACTAAAATGCTACATTTTAAATGATTAAATTAAGTTTTACCGTCATCGATTATGTGTACATTAGCCATTGCCATTATGTCCAATATTCAGACAAATATCTAGTAGTTTTAATGTCCAAATCCACAAACAATGATGCAATTGAATAGAAAATGAAATGACACAAGTAGAACATATATGCATTTTTACATATCCAGATCATCTGTTTTGTAGTTTTCCTGCCCTGACATTAACTGCGCCAACTTTTACACATCTTTCTATCTCTGCCATCCACAGGAAGGACAGTTTCAGTATTGATAATAGAAATACCTGCACAGCACCGTGTGTAGCTCAGTTCACCCCAATCCTCACACTCAGCCCCTAAATCACCTTCAGAGAGGAGGTGCAGAGTGGTGACAGAGTAGATAATCACAGACATGAGAAGTGTGAGAGAGATTTTCTGGCTAATAAAGGAGGGGGATCAAATGTCGGAGCAAAAATCTAGTTTGATGGTGTCAGTGCAGATGTAAGTAGTTCTGTTTTTCTTTACCTCTGTATTAAAAGATAATTTATCTTTGTGAGAACAGGGTTAATTATAACCCCCCATGGTACCCCCAGACACAAACAGTAACACTACATCGGTTTAAAAGTACTACCTCTAGGTTGAAAGTTTTGGTATGATCGAGTAGGGCTTGAAGATGGAAAAAGTACAACATGTCTCTGAAACTGAAGAACTTACACACTTTGATAGATTAAATCTTCAATTCAGCAGGATACACAGAAGATTGTACTGTATGTTTGCTTGCTCTGATCACACATGGCGCATGTTGAGATCAGCTACACGAAGAGAGTCTTTTCAGCTTCTATGAAATATAGATGCTGTTTACTGTGTTAAATAATGTGTACTGTAATGTACAATACTATTAGTGACAGCATAGCAAATCCCTGACAGGTTATTGATCTCAGTAGCGCTAGAGGAAGTCAATGACCAAGCATCAGCTAAGAAAACTAAAGCCAATGTTAATTTAGCTCTGTTCACTGAGGAATATTAATTTGAATGCCTTGTCTTGAAAGCACCATGCACAGTCTCATTAGTCTTTCTTGTCAATGGAGTCAAAATACTGTTTTGTTTTGTTTGCTACATCTTAAATGGGCTCCACAATGGCTTCTCTGTCAGATCAACTCACTTCTCTCACATTAGCGGAGATAACTCACTCTGAGTCTATAGCTAGGCTTTCTCTCGTTGGCTGCACACATACGAATGCACACATATGGTATATACACACAGAATACCCATACACTCACAGACACACATACACACACTGACCTTCCTGTCCCCTTGTAACATACAAATGAGTCTTTTCCCAGCGTTCCCACAGGACGACGAGGGAAAGCTGAACACCAGTTGCCCTTGTTCATTGTGTTGTGTGCATGAGAAACTGCTCACAGCAAACTTAAGCCTCTAGCTGCAGGTGAAATATAATCTACACCATATACTTCCTGTTGTATATGTAACACTAAAAGTGATGCCTTTAATAAGCTTAGCACTTCACTGCGCTGCTGTGATAAAGAGCACAAAATAAGAATGATGTCAGGTATCACTCTCTCTATATACTCTATAGATAGGTCTATACATACCAGCTACCAGAACTGGCCAATCAGAGTTCAGCTTTTTCCATAAAGAGACTATCTGTGTTGAAAATGTGCTTTGGATGTTTTCCAGTTTAATGTTTGGAGTACCTGTTAGCCTTGTTAGCTATATTTTACACAGATTGACAAAAGCAAAACTAAAGATCACTTTACATATTCTAACATTTGAAGTGTTATCATCTTTACTGAACCAGCTGCACTACTACTGTAGGTAGTATAGTATTAGATGTTGACTTGGAGTGAAACTGAGAAGCTGTTATGTAACTGTCACATATAAACACCAGATGAATAATGAATTAATAAATAATACACTTGCAATATTGTTGGTGTAAGAAGGTAAACACTGTTTAGCAATAATTCACTTGTCTTATTTCATTTTAGCCACTGTCAAGTATAAAAACAAAGCTCAGAGCAGAAGTCAGCACCTCAGAGATTTATATTGTGACACCAGGGTCAGTCATT
The DNA here is from genome assembly GCA_946959425.1 of Argyrosomus regius. Classification (NCBI taxonomy): domain Eukaryota; kingdom Metazoa; phylum Chordata; class Actinopteri; family Sciaenidae; genus Argyrosomus; species Argyrosomus regius. The sequence goes on from OX336882.1 coordinate 16,054,490, forward strand.
TATTCCGTTGGTTCTGTTTTTGTGCTGCAGGAGTTGTGAGGCTTGCTTCTTCCCTGCTGATGTGTTGTGATCAATGGTGCACAGGCATTGGTAATGGGGAACCTTTCAAATGTAAAATTAATTACCTGCAATCTGACAGCATCAGGGAAACTCAGCATGTATTTTATGCTTAGTTGGTACTCTCCCTTTTCCACGCTTGCTTTAGCATGAAGCATTGTGTATGTGTGTGCGTGTGTGCATTGGTTGTTGAAATGTGGAGCCTGTTAGAGACACATTTGTTTCTAGGGTAGGGTAGGATGCTGCCTGTAAGGTGAGAGCGAATTTGCCATCAGCAGACTTTGATTTTGCTTGAAAGGACACTTGTATGTAAGATGGTTGTATAGCACCTGGCCTTTTTCTTCTTGGTCTTGTTAAAAACAAATTCCACAAGCAATGTATGGTTCTTGACATGTTATTTGGCTGTATATACACTGACAATTAGACCTTGTGCCTTGAAACCACTGGCTGTTCTGGTGGTGGTTCTGGTTTGGCAATAACACAAATGAACAAACAAAGATGGTGTGTTTACTGTGTTTACTTCATGATGCTTTTAGGATTCAGTTAGTATGCCATTATTGTTTGCTTGTGAGTCACTTTCTGACCTCTAGTGGTCAGATATTGCACAATGCAGCTTTAAATGTGTTAATGCAATTCAATCTGTCGTTCGGTTCATCAGACTGCAAATAAGCTACCTCAGCACTTATTGTACTGATTGCCATAAAATCTTCTGCAAACGTTAATGGTCCAGAGGATAAAGACTACTGCCTTTAGTGGACCTACAAAACTAACAATATTCGAGCTGTGTGTGTAGTGCTAATTAGCTTAAATCATCACGCTAACATGCTGAACATCATGTTGCCATCAAAGAACTACTGTGCCCCAGCACAGTCTCACAGAACTGCTGGTGCGGCTGTAGACTCTTATGGGTGTAAATTAGTTTCATTCACTGGAGTCACATTTCTTGCACAGCAGTACAACATAAAAAAGTGTTGAGATGATCTCACTGAACTTTCTACATTCACAATCGCACCTCTCATCCCAGACATAGTTGTCATCGCCAGTTTCAACGCATCCAAAGTGACAACATCCAATAATAGAATTCAGTCAGAAAAAAAACTCATTGTAAAAATTTAAAATTAAAACAGGCGTTAGCCCATTCATTACACTCCATTGAATGTTAGTTTGTAAGGAATGGAGTTTTTGCTTTTTCTGGACATGACCAGATATTTAACACATTTTGGCTGCTGAGCCAATGGATAAGTCGTTTTGGAAATGCTCCACTACAATTGTCACAATTGTCAATATTACTTACACAATATGCAGCAGTGATACATCCTTTACAAATGCTATAATATTAACTTTAGATTACCTTTTTTTTTTTACTGTGCACTACAGATTGAGGAATTAATTAGGAATACAAGACCTGAGGCTGTTCTGTGTGAAGCTTACATGTTTTCTCTGTGAATTTCCTCCAGGTGCTCTATTGGACTTAATAAGTAGGATTAAGACATAATAAGTAAGCAACTTGTCCAAAATGTGCCCCCCTTGTTTATAATAATAATATTAACTTAACTTTTTATTTATTTATTTTTATTTACAAAGCACTTTACAATAAAAAATATATAATCAAGAACTAAAATTAAAAAGAAAGATCAAATAATTTAAATAATTACATCAAATACCATCAGTCAGAAAAAGACAGAATAAAAGTGAGTCTCAAGATGAGATCTAAAGAACACACTTTTTTCTGTGTGAGCTCCCTGGATGGGGAATTGTACAACTGAGGGACCCAGACAGCAAAAACCTGGTTAACCTGCCATCCCCCCTCTGCATCCCCAGAAGCATATGAGTGCAGGGGCAGAGGGATTGTTGACTTGACTGTATTCTGCTGACTCCCTGATCCTTTATCTGAGTGAGGTTTGTGAAAGTTAGAATTTATGGCCCGGATCATGACCCTGAAATGTCAGACTAGTCTGACTGTGCTGTGTATTGATGAATACATGATGCTGTCTGTGGTGCTGATGTAGCAGATGGATTTGTAATTGCGCCTTTTTCTCTCAGTCCCGCCTCCCTGTCAGTTTAAACTTGGATCTATAATATTCTTTAAACTATATACAATAAATACTCATTTCTATACTACAGGCATCAAATTGCCAACATGACCCCTCCCAAAGCTAAATAAGAATATTGATTTTAATATGCCCATTTCTTAAATTTCCTTAAAGTTGTTGATATCATGCAATGTTGAAAAACTGAAAAGCATGATATTTCCCAATTCTAAATTGAACTTACGTACACTGTTTGAGTAAAAGGACTTATTCACTATTGTGGTGGATTGGAGTAAGGATGAATGAATGTGCAGTGCAGTCCTTTATCTGATGAGACCATCACGTGCTGTGAGTCTGACAGTCCCAGTGTTTGGTGGCTCACTCGACATGCTGGTATCGATTACTTTCCCTGATTTAATCTCCCTCCTCTATTTCCCTGTCTAGCTCCACTCAATCTCACTGACAGTGGGAAACAGTGACAGCTATATCAACCTGCTCAACACACTGCCAGCAGAGAGGATGTAGAGAAAGGAGGAGTGGAGAGGGAATGAAAGCAGGAGAGATAAAGATATGCAAAGAAAGAGCAAATGGAGAAATGTACACAATGTTTGTGTCCAAAAAGTCTTGAAATTTGACTAAAATTAAATTGCATTTTCACTGTAATTTTGTAAGTCAATATTAGGATTGTGAAAAATATTAATGTGAAAATCCACAAAGCCAAAGTGAGTTTGAAAACAAGCAGTTTGAGAGGTGACCTTGTCCACTGTATGTGCTTGTCTACTAGTGACTTGGGCCAGGTGGTTCTGTCAGGCCGTCAGGCCTGAGTGGGTCAGAGAAACAACATTTGCTACTGTTCTGTTGCTTTAATAAGACTCATTAATATACTGCATGTGTCACCAGCAGCGTTGGATTGCGTCCCCTCTGGGCTGGGCTAGTTTTGGCATGGCATGAAGTAAGGGCACACACATTCACTGAATTTAGCCTATTTGTCTAACATATCAAAGCTCAGTCTCTGCACTGCCTGTGAACTCACATCTTGTGTTCATCTGTGTGTGTGTGTGTGTGTGTGTGTCTGTGTGTGTGTGTGTGTGTGTCTGTGTGTGTGATGCATTGGCTTGTACTGTGCAGTTAGCCTGTAAAAATACATTGTAGAGACAATACATGTTATCCATACTGGCAGTTTTGTATTGCCTTGTTGGCTCATTTTAACACTGTCATATGGTAAATTTGATCTTGGCCAGGATGCTTCCTTTAGATGTATAATGAAGAAGTGACGCACGATGTTGTGTTCAAAGGGAATTGTAATTTTTTCCTTTTTACACAGACAAACTTGTGAATGCCTTCTTATAGTCTGTGTGGACTTTAAAGAGTGGTGAGATTATCCTTTTTACTGGATGTTTATTTGATCACCCTCTACACAAAAGACTAGCACTCATATTGTCTTAGCATTCAGACCCGAGAGTGGTATCCACCTTCTCAACTCCTGGCAAGAAAGTGACGAGTAAATCCCAAAATATTGCGCTGTTGTTTTAATGTTTTGCACAAGTTGAATCATGGTTGTGATTATCCACATAGATGACAATACATGGTTTATGTTGTCCTACTATTTATCTCCAAAGCATTTAGGTGGGAGTTAAGGGATGCAGTGAAGGAACTTTGACTCAACATCATAGTTTACCTAAAATCCTGGCTATTGCCCTGTTTTGGGGGATATGCAGGGAAATGGTAAAGTTACCCTAAAGGTGGACTTTCTTCAAGTATTGTATTCAGTAATATTGATTGTGATTAGCTGCACTATGCCATGACTCCTGGAGCCAATAAAGCCTGAGGACATGGTACTCTTATAAAGTTTGTGAGAAGATCGAGTCACTTTTACCACTTCCTTTTACTACTCCCACTCATAGAGTTTTATTGTTCTGGTAATTTTTTCCTTATTTTTGCTTCCCTGCAGCAGTTGAATGAAGCATGAAATCATTTGATAGAAGATGCTCTTTGATGGACTATCTAATCATATGGTGGAAGTTTGCTAAACCATAACCTCTGGAAATAGAGGTTGTTCAAACCAGTGAAATGTTTGGATGACTCAAATGCATGGATATTTTTTTCTTTTCTTTTTTTTTTTGGCATAAAAAATAAAATATTATATATTCCAAAACTGCTTAAAATCTCATTGCACTAACATGATTCAACAAGGGAATATGATTGTTGTTGAGACATTTTAGAATATACATTCTCTCACTACTGAATATTTCATTTATTATTATCATACAATCAGAAATAATAAAAAAAGGTTTTTGTTAAATTGGACTCTAATGTATGCTGTGTAGTACACACAGTAGCCAGAACTCCATAAAGGTTAGAGAAGTTTATTTCTGAAGGTTGGCTGGTGCAAATCCCCAGAGTCTTATGTAAAATGTGGGTGGAGGGCGTGAACCTGTAACTCTCTCACCTTCAACTACTGTCAAGGTGACCTGGTCCCATAGAGCAGGTCAGTGGCAGTCAGTGAATATTAGAATGGAAAGTAATGCATAGCTGATGAAGATCAGTTCATATTTAAATGAAGAAACAATGAGTTATATTTCTTGTTTAATGGTCCCTATGAACAAGAACTTGGATATTTTAAGTCAATAAAAAGTTCTTTTTATTGCTTTTATGATATTAAATATTAAGTGCTTTTATATTGTCTCCTACAATTATTATTTCATCAGTTTCTCATTCTCAATTTTTCACAGCTGCCTCACATCTTGTCAGCTGTTTTTTGTGGCATACAAACAAACCTTGGGCAAATATCAGGGACATAATGTAGCAGCTTGTGTTGTTGTGATTTCGAGTACCTTTAAATTTGGGAACATAAACGGTGGGGTATGGCTGGCATGTATGAGAAATGAACTACTGCAGATTGTTGAAATGCATATTGATGATATGTGACTACACAGTAAGTTATAAGGATTGTAGTTGTGACCAGTGGTCGGTTTATCCTTGCTCATATGTCACAGCTGATGAAGTTTGTGAGGTGGAGGTAGAGCTACACACTCACGTTACTTCAGTGAAATCAAGATAAAGTTACATTTTCAGCTCAAGAATATTTTTACATTTTCTGAAGATAATTCTGTTCACCATGTCAGATGATGGTGTAAATTCATGCAAAGTATACCAAAAATATGCTTTTGGTATTTATTACTCTGAAATGTCCAAGAACATTTGATCTGTTTGTCACTTTTCTATTTTGTACCAGACCTACATAGGATATCACATTAATCAGTATTATTATCTATGTATCAACACAGTGATTTTATATACAGTATATACAGTAGGTTGGCATATAGACTGTTTTTCAGGACGACATGGTACCTGGCATCCACAGAGTCTCGCCAAGACTCTGGAGGAGCAGATTCTACACCATCTGGAGCTCGCACATTTGTGCCACCCCACCCGAAGCCAAGAAGATGATTGCTATCAGCATGATTACGCCTTTATTAGATTAGCTGTGCATTGTTTACAGGCTTGTGGCTCTGCCCATGCCAGCCTTTGAAGGAATACTTTCCTCTGAAAAACCAATGGGAGGGTGATCAACTCAACAGCTGCAGAGAACATTTCACTTATTGCTACATAAATGTGTTACTCTGGGGGGGGAAAAAAAGCCATAATGAGAATTTTAGAAAAATGTGATAATTTTGCTCTTCTGTAGTTTATTCTTCAGTGATGTCTCCAGAAATTGTCTTTTATTAGGGTCAGACAAATTCCTAAAACAGGTTATAGCAGAGTATACAGAGTATAAGGAAGAGAAATAAGCTAAAAAGTCATGTTTTCATTTTATTGTGTTCATTATTTATAAGGTAGATTTTCACAACTTTGACTGCTGACCTGTCATGGAGGTTGTGTGATTCAGTTCTCCTTGAAAGAGCCACACACACACACACACACACACAAAGTCACATGTGTGGCCTCTTCCACTGACTGAGCACAAATTAATCAGAGATGAGGAGGTGACACGTAAAAAAAATAATAAAACCCTCTCCCCCAGGGGATAGTTTTGCAACAGTATTGAATAAACCACAATAAATGCTCTGGGTCTTTTATAATCATGTGCTTATACTGGAACCAGCCAAGAAACCGTCCTCTCCATATCATCCTAAGTACAGAAGAGATTGTTTACATTCTGCTGTAGTAAGAAATTGATCTATTTCATCAAAATACCATATAATCTGTCATTTCAGATCTCAGTTGTCACATAGCAAACATGAAGATAAAAGCAGGACTTTTATTATGGCTCAATTCCTTTCATTTCTGAACTCTTGGAGTTAATAATAATAATAAGTTGCACCTCATTCAAATGCAGCTCATATGAAGCTCATTTCAAGGATAGAACAAATCTTCATCCAACAGTTTGTGATGTGGTTTTATAGGCTATAACTGATATTAAAACAGATAAAATATCCGAATTCTCCTGTAATGAATGCAGCATAATCAGTTTTCAAGCCACAGTGAAAATTGAGCCATTTTGCCACCGTTGCAGCTCATATTAGCACCATGCCAAGGAATGAAGACATGATCAGAGGAGAGAAATGCTCTGCCAATGTCTGTCTCCTCCATGCCAGTGCATGGGGAGAAGGGAAAGGTAGTGGGCAGAGCCAACTTTCCACTCCAGCTGGAGAGCTGGTGAGAGGCATTGTTTCTCTCATCTCCTACTGTCAGCCCTTGTAGTAGTTGGTCTGCAAGACTAGCCACTTATTCAAAATAGCATTGAGTAAACTTGCCAAACACTTTAATGGCCTAAATGCTGGAATCTTAGAGTACCTGGCAAAATAAAGCTTTTTTTTTATTTGTCTTAAAATTGTTAAACATCTACAGTATTTCCTCTGGAATATCTTTAAGTTAAAGGTTTGATTTTCCATCAGACAATGATCAGTCATTTCATTTATTTTATATCTCACTTGTGTCTCAGGCCACTTATTTAGCAGAAATCCTTCCTTCTAAGCAGCATCCTCTACAGTGACTCCCTTCATCACCATGTAAAAAGGACTCCATCAATATTCCAGTCACACCCACGGCTGATGGTCAAGTCACTGGTTCACAGAGCTTCACTGTCCCTTTCTCTGTCAATGCTGTCTCTGACTACACTTCCTTTCCCTTTGCTCTGGCCATCACCACCAAACTTTGCTTGGATTAAACAGACATCGTGTAAACTACCGCCCTCTGTTGGCCATATCAGGGAGTTCAAATATCAAAGATCAAACCTCTGAAATATTGTTCAGCATTGCACTCAGACTGGGAATCAATGCAAGCATAGGTTCATCCATTAGTCAGTGTCAGTTTTAACGTGCTGTGCTGGAATATAATTAATTCTAAGTGTCACATCTCAGTATGTCTTTGTTTAAAGACAATTCAATGACCTCAAATCGTTTTATTTGAGGCTGTCAAAGATGAATTATTTTCTTACTAAAACTAAGGTTGAAATTATTCTTTTGCATCTCTCTTTTGTGTATTATGCAATGGAATAACCCTTACTAATACAAAACTACTTTATATAAAAAGAACCTACCTCTTTTTTTGCTTACTCTCTTCAGGTCCAACTGGCTGAAGCCCTGCTGCGGCCGCCGAGTGGCCCTGTGGCAGGTCTGTCTGCTCAGCGCAGGATTCAACTGTATCCTGGTGGCGTGTGTCATCCTGGTGGTGCTCTTCCTGTCTTTGGAGCTGCTCATAGACACAAAACTCTTACAATGTAAGCACTGTGCACGCCTGCTTATTTGTTTATTTCTCCTATTTTAACCTTTTTTTTTTTTTTTTAAATCAAGGGGGAGGTTTGCTGAGTATGCTTATTCCTCTCTAACAATACTCTGTGTGACGTTCATAAAACACCTGGGAGGCATCTGGTGCAACACACACTCGCAGCTCCACTGGAGCAGTGGGGAGTTAAACGCTGTTGTGTCCTTGAGCATCCGTCCATCCTTACTAACTCCACTGGTGCTGCACTGTGACCTACCTGCAGACAGTACCAGATTAAGAGAATTTATTTTCATTAATCAAAAATGTGTGTCATTATTATGATTATTCTTTTTACTTGTGTCATTTACTGTTTATCTTCACTGACACGTTCATGATAAAGATGCAAGGTTTAACCTTGTCATAGTTAACAGAACATAATGAGCTATGAGGAAGAGCACAATCACAGTAAAAAAGGTCCTGGTTTCAAATCTCAGTTGTGTTGGTCTATGTGTGCAGTTTGCTACATACCCTTGTCCCAACCCTGGAAAGTAACTATATACATTTTCAGAAGTCAGAAAATGATTTTGTATGAAAAACTAAATATTAAACTTATAAAACACAACATATTGTTAAATAAACATTAAATGTCTCCACCAGATATTTCCCCTCTAAACTTGTCTGGTTGTTCAAATAGTTAAAACTATTTTGTTTTTTTTCTCCACATTGACAGCTATAACTGTAAAGTGCTACTTGCACATCCTTGTATTGGTATCAGCATTAACAATCTAGTAATAAATCTATCAATCCAGTAATATATAGTAGTATATCAGTCTTAGGGGCAATTTTTCTGCAAAATGGTTTATATTTTGTTGATCATTTCTGCGTTTTTGCTTGAGTGGGAATGCAGGACTTTTAGTTGTTATTGAATATTTTTACCTTGCATGTTCTATCAGTAATTTTACTTAAATAAAGCATCTGAGTACTTCTTCCACCACTGGCCTTGTGCGTGTAAATGATGGCGGATAAGAGACCATAAATTAAACATGACTGTATATGAATTAATGTACTAAATACTGTGAGAGCAAATATCTAAATAGTAAATAGATAGATGAACAATTAAACACTCCAATGATCTTTTTGAGTGAGAATTTTGTCCCTCATTCATTACTCATTCATTATTATGTACAGTATATATGACCACACAAAAATGTCATAGCTGAGATAATTGTAACCGTTGTGTAATTTATTTTTTAAACACTCATGTGTATGCGTTTAGTGTCCACTCTTTCCATCACCGCTGTGTATGCAGTCTTGCCAGTCACAGACGAGCTGCTGGTGCTGGATGGTAAATGGTTGTGATGGAGAGTGATGGAGAAAGGTGATAATGAACCAAGTTTCTTGTCAATGGCAGCAGGCACACGTCCCCATCGATTACTGGCCAGCATCCAGCTCTGATGATACCTGAGTCTTGCTGCGGGGACTGCAGGACTCTAGTCACTTTAGATCTGTTGTAATCTAGTGCTGTCTGCTGCCAGTCCTACAAGACAAATAGAGGAGTGGGCAATGAGTGAGTGAGAGAGTGCACAGAGAGATTAGTAGTGTAGGACATGGGTAGATACAGGTTGGTGCTGTGGAATGGATGTAGAAAAACTAAAAATACTGATGGAGACGGATATTAAGGAGAGGAGTGATATGGGTAAAAGTTCAAAATGAATTCATACACAAAAGAAGATAAAAGGTTTTTCTTTAGACATTCTTGAATTAGAATGTAAAAAAATATTTTTTTAGTGAATGGCATATGCTTTACAAGAGACCAGCATGAAGTAACATGAAATAGCGAGCTTTTCTCATAGATTTCTTTTATTGTGTCTCTTGTGCTCGTCTTGGTTAACATTTGTCCCGTTTCTATTCTCAACAGTTTCCAATGCTTTCCAATTTGCCAGCATTATCCACTGGATCAGCCTTATCATCCTGTCACTCTTCTTTTCAGAGGTAAGAGATGGATATTTTTATCCATAGAACTTTTTTTCTTACCACCATTTTTCTTTCATATATTTCCATTTTCCCCTTCCTGCTCATGGAAGTGGTATGAGGCTTATAGGTCACAGGAGTACTTCATGGGTACAAAAACCCTGACACGTCACATTTCTTTTAATTCATAATTAAATTAAACCAAACTAAACTTTCTTTAACTGTAGATTATGTGCTATCTACAGCTACGCAAATCAGGTAAAGGCCTGAGGAAACTAGAGTATGTGGCTGCTCCATGTAATTGCCCAGTCAGGATTTAGCTTTAGCTTCAGAAATGCTACCTTGAGGCTGGATGGCCGGTAAAATGTCTATCATCTGCCCCATAATTGTAATTAGTCTGAATAAAATTTGAGCCATTGCTTGATAAAAGAATGTCTTATCATCACTGGAATAGTGAAAAACAAAGTGGAGAGGGGAGAATTGGGCCCACAGGCCTCCACTCCGGTGCAAACCAATTACCCTGACAGCCTCAGCCCCAATGCCCTAAACCAAACATTAATTACCAGTGAGCCAGCAGGAGCAATAATTAAAGTTGAGCTTAATGAGCAGTGGGGATGGGGTTACAGTGATACGATCCATCCAAACACCTTGCCTACTGACATCACAGAAGAAGAGTCATCTGGGAATGGTGTTAGATAGATGTAGCATATCACTAGCTCGGTCCCTCTGCACCAATCAGAAAACAGGATTGTAACATGTGGGCGGAGTCCCTGCGCTTCTCACTTGACACCAGCCATGCTGTCCAACATGTACTCCAGATGATGGATTAGCAGGACCATTCGTACATGACACCCCATGCTAATTGGAGTGTAAATCAATGGCCCTGCTCAACAAAGAGTCCAACACAACCAACTGCATTTACAGAGAGCACAATGTAGGATTTGATAGGTGCTCACATTACAAGTGTTGTGTTTTCCTTTTGTAGGCCAAAGATCAGGGAACTGATCTACTTAATCAAAGAGCTAGCTATAACTGCTTTGAAGAGACTGTTGTCAAAGACAAATCAATGTATTTACTCATTTGTAGCCTCAACAGAAATTAAACTAACTAACTTTTTAATTTGGGATATTTTAAGGGGTGTAGCTGCACATATTTAAGCATGCTTATTATTCTATCTGAAGAAAAAAGAAAAGGTATTTGAGGAAGAAAACTGTGTCGCACTGGCCTCTTTTTATTTTAGTCTATGTTCACACATCTTGACAAAAGTTGTTGGATGTGATGACAACTCCAAAAGACTAAGAATATTTCAAGAGCTTTTTATATGTATCAGCACACTCCCTCACCCATCTATTTTAATGCTTTTATTTATCCCTCTCTGTCTATCTTAGACTGTCTTCAGAATTGTAGTGCTCGGGATCTGGGACTACATAGAAAACAAAGTTGAGGTCAGTACTGGTGTTATGTGTTTATTGGAAGATCTTGATGACTACTTTTTAATTTTTCTAAGTGTTAAATAATACTTTCAATATATCTACTGTATATTTTCCTTTTTTCACCCAGAATTTACCCTGAAAAGTTGTAGAAAAAGTTTGGGAAATACATATATATTGGCTTTCTTGCTCAGATTTAGATTAGAAGATCGATACCACACACGTCTGTATGGTAAATCTGAAGCTACACTGGCACAGCTGGTTAGCTTAGCTTAGCATAAAGACTTTTGGCTCTGTACGAGGGTAACAAACCACGCAGCACTAGCTTCATATTTACCATAGAGATATTTGATTGATATCAGTTTTCTCATGTAACTTTCTGCAAGAGACCGAATATGTGAATACAATATTTCCCACTATTCCTTTAAAGCAATCAATAGCAAAGCAAAGCAATAGTGTGTGCAATACATGAATAAGCTTCACATGTACAGTAGCCTTCAAAGTCATGGCTGCAGGACAGGTCAAGGCCCAACTGATACAACAACATTTGCGCATATTTGATCTTTAAAAGTGCACGTTTGTATGACCTCCTTCAGGTGTTTGATGGTGCTGTTATCGTGCTGTCCCTGGCCCCCATGGTGGCCTCCACAGTGGCCAACGGGCCCAGCAGCCCCTGGGATGCCATCAGCCTCATCATCACTCTACGTATCTGGAGGGTCAAGAGGATCATTGATGGTGAGGCAGGCAAAAAACCATAAAGGTTTTTATGTAGCCTTTATATGAGACCTTCTTGTGGAGCAGCTCAAGGAAATACCCAATTTTTCTTAACTCAAAAGGACTTCACAGATGCATAAAAATCAGCTTGCCTTGAAAGAACTAAATGACCCCATTCTCTCCATGATTATACAAATTATTTACTATTCAGAGCAATATAGCTATTGATCATCCCTCATGGTAAATTGCTGCCACTCTGCTACTCTAACTTGTATTGATTGTAAGGGCCTGGTTAAGTAGATTCAGAGAGGCCATAATGAATATAGTGGTTGTTCTCCTCTATGCTAATGCGGACTGGTTCGATATCTGTTCGGAGGTCACCCTCACCACGGGCCTCTGACTGCATACACGATCAGCTGCAGTGAGACAGTGGACAAGGAAAGGGTTGAAATATCTCTCCATAAAGCAATACAGTACAAAACACTGGAAACAGGGTGAAAGAGGTGGTTTAGCTCTGTCAGAAAAATTACAAAATCCACCTACCAGCACCTCTAAAGCTCACAAATGAACATGTTGTATCTTGTTTAAATCATACAATGAAAGAAGTGATTTGTGCTTCAGTCTTTGTGGTAAGATAACCACCTGCTGGGGTGCCCTGGTAGTTCACCTGGTAGAGGGTGCGCCCTATGTACTGGATAGATAGATAGATAGATAGATAGATAGATAGATAGATAGATAGATAGATAGATAGATAGATAGATAGATAGATAGATAGATAGATAGATAGATAGATAGATAGATAGATAGATGACTTTATTCATCCCCAAAGGGAAATTAGGTTGTCATAGCAGTCCGGTATATTTGAATACAATAAAAATATAATAGAATAAATGGATGTACGTACAGTATCGATTTTCTCAGTCTTTATTTATTTTAGAATTGTATTCTTCTTACACATACATGAAGGTCCTTAATATAAATTTCTGTCTGGGTGGCTTTAGTCCAGACTCTTAATCATACACGAGTACATTGTTTGAAAGGATCAAATATATTGAACTAAAAGGGACACATCATAATGACATGATTAATAATACCAGGAATCAATATAATATAGCTTTCAACATCATTGATTTATTCTGGTGGAACATGTTCAGCAGGAGCATATTTCCTGCTTCTTAACATGCAGCTGTGGTGTTGGTCTCCAGGGAATGAATTTGAGATTTTCCTGCCGCACACCTCGACCTGTTGGGTTTGATATTTGTGAGTGATTGAGTTTCCTCGCTAGGCAGGCGGCAACACACCTCAGAGGGGGAAAAAAAAAAAAATCACACTCAAACCAATAAATGTACAGCTGAGGGAATGGCTCGGTTATCATAGGAGACGGATTGAGTCTCTTGCAGAATTATCTTGACGTATAATGGTGGCAACGTTTGTGTCAGTCCGACGGGAGTGGAAATACAAAAGAATGAACTGCGGCGGAATTTGTAAGAACCAGGAAATCTAAATGGAATTTATCAGTGGTGTGATAAGATGGGAATGATCAAGCTCTCAAGCATGTAGAAGGTAGGTGAAAAAAAAATGTTGCTGCAATGTTGAATCTCTTCCTTTCCATCCTCTGCATTGACTTCAGAATCCACACTTTCCGTTCCAGTGCTTTTCATTTTCTGCAAATAAATATAAATAAATAATGAATTCACTGTATTATTAGTAAATGATGAATGAATAAATGGTGATAAGAAATGTTTCTGTGGCAATTTACAAAGTCCTACATCAGTTTAAAATGCATGGAAACAGGATTTTGTTGGTTGATGTATAATGTGTAACAATAAAACACTTGACTCCAGGTGAGAGGAGAGAGTGGAGCAGGGCCTTGTGGGATCAGTTGCAGTGTGAATTACACTGTTATGCATGTGCTACCTGGAGCTGTCAGTAATGCTGTAGCGCGCACACACACACACACACACATTTGACACAGATACAATATGCAGAAGCACAAATGTATTGTTATTGCACATTGTGTGGCCAAATAATGATCCTGTGACTGAGCGTTTCATGCCTGTTTGAAAAACCTTCTCACTTTTGCTGTGTGTGTGCATGCTTGTGTGCGTGCATGTGTGCGTGTGCGCACCAGTGCCAACATGACTATAAATAGGTACAAGGAGCATGTGGTGATGGCTGCTTGCTTTGCTCTGCCCCCCTCAGTATGAGAAAGGCTTTTCATTCTCCCCTGTGTTTCGACAAAGTCGGCAGTTTAATCTCATAATAGTTTAGATCCACAATCACAGCGGAAATATTGGAATAAGACAAGTATAATTACTGATTATGTTTCACCTCTTTATGTTGCCCATAGCAACATTCCCCATCAGTGTACACAGTATGTGTGATATCATGTGGCTGACTTACAAATGTGATCACAGAGAGGTGCGAGGGACTGACTATCTGCCACCTGTGATGACAACAGGTATCCAAATTTACACTCACTATCCTTTTTTTAGGTATACATCTTCTCATCTGACTCCAGGAAGTGTGTCATGTATAAATAAAATCTGCAGTCAGATTGCAAGAGGTGAAGTTACTGATTGATCAAGATGTGATCTGCATCAGTTCGAGCATTGCTGCACATCCGATAGTTTGCCGCATTACACTTCCATTAATCTGCCAGGAAACATTTCATAAATGAATAAACTACTAATCAGCTGCAGTTTTATGTAAAATAAATAAATAAATAAATTACATTTGTGAGTTATGACGAGAGTTGATGAAATCAATGAGAGGGAGTGCAGGAAAAAAGCGACTAATTCAAAGCTGGCCAAAGTACGCTGGCAGCACTTCAGTACAACACTGAAGGTCAAGTCAGATACACTTCTTGTACATCACTGCATAAAAAGAAGCTCAGCTGACCACGCGAACAACGACTAGAAAGATTTCCATTTTGGTGCACAATGTAGCATGGAGTAGTTCATAGTTTTCAGTACTACTTACTTACTTACTTACTACTTATGTTTAGCTAACTCACTGGATTTTGTAGTCTGTTGATTGTGCACAAGACTCTGTTAAAGTGATTTTGTATTTCAGCAATTTTGTACCAAAGATTAATACTCGCTGAAATATTTTTTGAACCCCGATGTACCCCAATGATACCACCAATATTCAGTGTCAGTGTCTGAGCTGAAAATATACTAAAACTTTCTGACACCTTCTAGTCAGCATGAACCATGATCCCTGTGGAGCATTTTCAGCACTCTGCTAAATCTATTTCATACAGGTATAGGGTTACTAGCAATCAGTATTTAATGAGGTTTGCATGTGTGATGACAGACATGGAGCAAAGGACATTTGACCTAATCTGCTCTATGTATTTGACCATAAGCACTTTAACCAGCTGCCTTTAGAAACATTTCTCTATCAGTAAGTATGTCTCCTAACAAACCTGGCAATCATTTTCATTCATTTAATTATATAGTTTGTGATGTATGTGTTAAAACTCTCCTTCTCCATTCTTTTCCTCGTTAGCTTATGTGCTACAAGTCAAAGTTGAGATGGAATTGGAGATCCAGCAGTGTGAGAAGACCAAGGCTGTGAGAGAGGAGCAGCTGGAGCGTCTCACTCAGATCTGCCAGGAACAGGCTGTGAGTACCACAATCACTTCTTTCCCAGTACACGTCCACAAAATTAGCTTGTAAGGTGAACAGAATGAGGGGAAAATATTAAGCACCACACACAACAAACCTTCCACAGCTTCAGTTCTGCTAATATGAAAACTTTTAAAGCTACACTTTAATCCAGGGAATGGGTTTATAATACTTGAAACACAGAGAGTGAGTAGAATACAACTTGAAAGTCATCTTGGACATAATTACACATAATTACTGTTGGCTTCTATTGGATAAAATGTTCTAATTCAATTCAATTGTAGAAGTTTCTCACTCACTACTTTGTAGACAATTTTTAGTTAATTTATAGTCATATAACAATTCAGTTCAAAAAAACAAAACAGTCTGTAGATATGCCATGGTAAATGGTTTAATACTGTACACTGCTGGTCTGATTAAGGCCACACAAATCCACATTACACTTGGTCATGTACGAAACTGTCAGTTCATCTACCACCAGAGGAGGGCAGCAATACCTTACAGACAAGTCCAGTCTTTCCACACGTTTCATCATGATTCCTCAGAGCACACATGCAGACTGATGATCTCATACAAGAAAATGCAGACTACAATAAATATTGATAAAGACTTAACCCTTAATTGACTAAGTTCAGACCTGACACAATGAATATGATCAGATCCTTCCAAAAAATATTGTTAATCAAATTCCTCTTCATAAATGAAGGCAATAGTTTTCCAGTCACTGTTTTAATGTATACTTTAGATGATACCGTGTCCTATGAATTCATATATGACCTAATTTAGTGAAGAGATATTAAGAATACAGGTTTCAGTTTGCACATTTAATACACAGTTAATACACATACCATGCATGCAGTGTCTAATACAATGTTTTGTTGTTGTTTTTTTCTTTATTTTGTATACACTTGAATTTACTAATGCAATAGTTTCTTGTCAATGGACAAGATCCTCAAGGCCAAAACTCTTAAAATGAATTCTGAGAGACATCACAGCTGTACATCAGTGAAGCGCACAGTTTTACAATTAGATAATGCATTTGGAGTAACGCTGAAAACAATTCACTAGTAATTAATCTGTTTGTTTTTCAATATGATCTGTCAGGTCTGGAGAAACTCTCAACATTGATTCCAATCCAGACGATTCAAACAATTTATAGGAGCTTTGTTTGTGTACGCTGAAACTGTATATCTGGGATGGTGTGACCCTGTCCTTCCATGTTCTCTCTTTTCCTGCCTCTTCGTTTCCCTCTCCTCTTGCTCTCCCTGTCTTTCCTTTCCTGCCTTTCACATCTCTTTTTTCTAAATCTCATATTCACTCTTGCCCTTTAATATCAATTTCTAATCTCTCTGTTCCTTCACACTCCCAACCTTCTGCTTTACTCTCTTTTTCTACGCATACACACCCACCATCTTCAGTTTGAGATCAGGCAGCTGAGGGCCCATCTGGCCCAGCAGGATCTGGACCTTGCGGCAGAACGTGAAGCAGCCATGCAGATCCACCATGTATGGAGCAAACAGGGCAGGAGTTTTCAGGTTGTAGAAGGCTTGACTCCTGGGGAGTCTGACGATGAGGGTGGCCAGAAAAACCCCAGGGAGCCTCATGCCACTGCAGGTACAGTATGGTTTCTAAGGACTGGTGAAACCGCTGATATCATATGAGTTGGTTGCTGGACATAAGACATAAAGCATACATACAGCTAAACACTGAAGTATTTATACAAATACAAAATTTGGTACAATGTATAATTAATAGTAAAACACTACTTCACAATCTGAAGACGGATGCATCTGGCAAACCCCATGACATTAAAAATACACACCATGCCAGGTGTAGTGTTTGCTTGAGAAAGCAGCATGACAAACCAGGAGAGAGGTGCAGCATAAAGTATGTCCATAATTATGTGGAACAAAAAGTCTCTAACGGTGTAACATCAGGTGAACTGGATGCCAGAGCAGTGTACAGTTAATTTGGAGCAGTAGCCCTGGAGCATCTTCGAGGCCAGTCTCTTAGCCCCTCCACGCTCACACACAACACCCATCTGACCGCAGGCGCTCTGGGATCAATATGAGGGCAAAAAAGCTTTTAGGATCTGGCGAATCCTGGAGAAAACAAGCATGTTCTCTGACATAACGTCAGCTTGCATGGGCTTCTGTCATGCCCCAACTATCTCTCTTACTATCCCCCTTGTGGCAAGGCCAGGCGAGCCAGCCCAGACCACTTGGGCTATTTCAGGTACAGAGTGCTCTGTGCATTGGGCCTTGTTAGGAGAAAGTGGGCTCCTGTCAACATCTGTTCCCCTTCACCTGCAAACCACAATAGGGCACCAGGAGGCTCCACAGTGGCCACAATATTACCCCAAGGGCATAGTGGGAAATCTGGCGCTCAGAAACAAATGGGGCTTTTTACAGAAACATGGTCACTGGGATGCACACTGAGGCCACAGGGCTCAAGTCAAGTCAAGTCAGGACAACTCAAATCAAGTCAAGTTTATTTGTATTGCTGAATATTGCACACACAGTCTCAATGGACTTCTCTCACACTCACCTGCAGAGTGCCATCAAACTGTTAAGAACTTGGTCTTTGTAAGAATGAATGCCCCATGAGATTGAGGGTTTTGCCACCTTAAAGTACCAAACCATGTAGAATTTAAGAACAGCCAGTGACAATCAGCCTTAATCAATGAGCCAGTGGAGTTTGTAGTGACAGCTCACACAGTACTGCAACTGTACTGTCATAATAGAATGGAGGTATTGCAAAGACAGATATGCATGCTTGGTTGGTAGACCAACATTTCAAAGTACCATACTGTATAAAATTGTCAAATAAAGGCACTGGCAACATGTTCTAAGATATTGAACTAAGAGTCTACAAACAGGTTACTAGCTCTGTAAAGCTTTGCTACAGCAGTTCTTTGAGCTAAATGCTAACTTCAGATTTCTACATTCTCACAATGACAATGCTAATATGCTCATGTTAAGCAGGTTTAATGTTTGCCATGTTCATTATCTCAATTTAGCATGTTGGCATGCCAACGTTTGCTAATTACCACCAAAGCACTGGACAAACTGAAATTTTGACTCGGCCATGGTAGCAGATGAAAAGTCAGCAGATCAACAATGTTATTACAATTCCTAGTAATGGCCTGTTCACTAAGTTTATCTATATTATTATTAGCTAAAGTGCTTGCTAATCTTTGTGGGGTCTTCTCATACCATTTTACCTGTGCTGTAGAACTGATACTTCAGCCACCACAATTATAGTTTAGATTTGAACTAAAAGGACCTCAGGATGTCAACTCTCTTTTTCCACAGACAGATGACAGCCTGGTAACTTGAATGTCACAGACAGAAGAGAGTCTTTTATGTATGCTGGCCAGCCCATTCTTTTTTCTTAAGACTCATGTGTTATTAATTGTGGAGTGATTGTCTTCAGTCTTGTTTTAGTGAGTGCAATGCTTCCTCTCCAGGGGTAGCTCAGGGGGATTAATATTTTAGACTGAAAAATAAATGAAATTACCCATCAGAGTCTGCAGCATGTCCCGGGGGACTGGGGCTAGCACTCAGGGTACTCTGGGTTCGCACTCAGCCAGCGGACAGTGAGCTTAAGGCCAATCAAGCGAACAGAAGAGCATAGCAGATCACAGCCATTCACCACGCACACTGAGGCCTGCTAGACTGGAGAGATCTGTGCCTGAACAAAGAGATCCCTCTCTCTCTCTCTCTTGCCCTCCCGCTCATTTCCCCCCATTTCTTTCAACCCTGTAACCAACCCCACCCTGTCCCAGTTTATTTCTAGTGCACTAGGGTGCAGCTAATGCGCAGCGTAGCAGTGCGTGATCCTGACCACTTGCCAATAAAGCACCTGTGGCCTGGGGCAGAAATCATCTCTGTCAATATTATGTTGTAAACATAAGAGATATTTTCCATTTGGACTAGTTTGCGATGTTAACACTGAAATGGACCAAAGTACTTACAGACAAATAGGTGTGAAATCCAATTATAGTCAGTCACTGCCACACAGTACAGTACTGGTAGTATAAATCAGTCACAATATAGTAAACCCTAATTGACAGGTCACTTCCTGCTATATATTTACAAATTATTGTCCACTGTGTACAGGACAGACAAGAGAAAACACAACACTGACTTTTATTGTGTGGACATAGTAGTCTTATGTCATGGTGTGGTAGAGAGGTGAAAAGAAGGAACCACCCCCTAAGGGTTAATATTTTCGGTAAATCAGCAACAAAGATCGCCCAATTTTAGTTTAACCAATGATTTGTACATAACGTGTTTAGAAGTGGTTAGTTATCAGATTATGGGTACAGATGATAGACAGTGAGGTTTGTAATATACAGTATAATAGAATATCATCTGCATACAAGCTTTTTTTTATGATTTTGACTGGATGATGGGTAAAGCTTCACGTTTACAAATGAATGCAGTCAGATGTTTATTAAAGTGTGGAAACAGTTACGGCTATAATGGGCATCCTTGTTTAAATTTACGGTAAAGGGAATTATATGAATACACTTATTGAACAGTACTTTATGTAGACTGCTCCAGAGAGTACATTAAACAAAATCACAGACTTTAGCATCACATTTAGGAGTTATTATTTACAACTTTGCTAAAACAATATTATCAATTCCTTTATTCATGCATCTCCTTTTTATTTACGTATTTTTAACTCAGATCCAGTTGTACGTGATGACATGAACAACTACATCAGCCAATACTACAGTGAAGCAAGCAGTGGTAAGTGACTACGAACACTGACTTTATTATACACCATTCTGTGTACATATAAATAAAATTAGGTAAAGCATCTACTCTTTTTAAAAGTTATAAGGCTGTTAAACCAGAGAACAAAACTCAATAGGTTTGGTTATATTATGTTAGATTTGGCTGCAAATAAAACATTGAGTGATGCAGTGCATAGCCATACAGCTTTACATACAATATGAGGAGAGCTGGAAATTTAATTTTATGCATATATTTAAATGTAGACTAAAAACTTAGCCTATTTGGCCTAGCTTTTGCAAGACAACAATCTTGATTCTGTACTTAATGGCCTTTGTATAATGTTACTGAAACCTCCAAATTTACTGTCACATTTAGCCAGATGTCAGAAATCTATTGATTAGATCTATAGATATACAGATCTTACCACAGAAAGTAGTTCTGTCTATATCACTGACAGAAAGTACAATATTTTGGACTGTGTGAAGTAAGGGGCTAATTTGTTTTCTCTGTGTTATCTGACTTTCTCTTATGTCTTTCAAGATGCTGGAGCTTCTGGCTTAGGTGCCCGCATCATCACCACTGCAGCCATTGACATTCACCTCCCCACCAATCCAAATCCCATCCAGTCAAACCCGTTGTTTGCTATGGAGCGGGTGGGTAGCGCCGTAAGTGATGCCTCGACCAGCATATCACGTTCTAGTGGCAGCCTGACAGCCCGCCCCCACAGCCTGAGTAGCCACACCCCGGTTTCATCTATGACAGACTGCAGCAGCAGCACAGTTCACGATCTCAGTCTGAGCTACAGCGCCCATCGCTGCTGCCCCCCTTCCTTCTCAGGCCAGGACCCCAGCATGGTGGTGCAGGAGCTACTATGCTCACTCTCTGAGGACTCCTGCCTTGCTCAAAAGGGCCTGTCAGTGGACCCTGTTAATCTTAAGCTTCCCAGCCCTACTGGCTCAGAAAAGGCCAGCCCTGAGCTGGACCACAGAATAAATATCTTCAACCGCAGGAACCAAGAGGAGAGGCGAGGCCGGGGAAGGGGTTGTGTGCTGTTGCAGACCAAGCCACTGATTCACCTGCAGGGCAGCACCACTGAGCCATCCCTGGAGGAGAAGTACCGGCTCCTGGGACCAGCCGATACACCTCTGGGGCACATGTCTGATACATAAGCTACATTTACACAGAAACAGAAGTCTTTTCTCTTTTTACTGCCACCTTGTTTGGCATTTATCGGAACGCTTGTGGCAGGTCAAATCTCATGAGAGGGGCCACATAAGATTTATAAACGGGATATTTCTGTCGCTGTGTAAATCCAATCTTAGCCAAACAAGCTTGAGCCTTAGCTTCCAGCTAACACGGATGCTCCTTAACTTGACGTGTTCAGAAGTCAATAGTAGAAATGACAATAAGAACTTTTAGGCCCTTTGCTATATTGTCCAACCTGCCCTGTTCCTCCTAGATGGATTTTTGAAATCACAAATGGCCAGATATAGCACAACAAAGACTATAACATCCCAGTAAGGGGGCGTGTTCTCGGACACATTCTTCATCAGGAATTCTTACTTCGAATAGGTCCTAAATGCACTGAACTTTACATGAATTAAAACCAGCAAGGGGCCATTCAAGCCTATACTGAACAAAACCTTTCTGAATTCTGAACAGTGTTGCAAACCAAGACGCTGTTCTCTGTTCTTGGGATCTCAAGCAGTAAAAAGGAGTTTTTTCTAATGCATTTTTCTTGTTGTTTTGTTTCCTTTTATTTGTATGATCAATTTTAAAACATCAGTCATGCTGTTCTTTGTTCAAACAGCCACAGGGTACATAAGACTGGCTTAACTGTACAAACGGACAATTTTTTTTTTTTTTAACTTTGCCTTTCTGTCACCTATTTGTTCGATTTCAAACCATTAACCATCATCAAAATTTATTGAATAGCATTTTTGTTTTACTTGCTGACAAAAACATTAGTAGGGTATATTTGTGTGAATGAAATGAAAAGGTAGCTTAATTTGACTGGATTCTTCACATGAAACTAGATTGGAGTGCTTGTAGCATGAACCTTTAAAAGATATGTGCCCTAAATGGCAAGCAAATTCTTTGCACTTTAATGTTTACAGACATTTTTGTAAACTTGATATGGAGGAAGTTATTGCCAAATGCAGGTGTTGTCATTTGAATGAAAATAGCAGAAATAAAAGTTAGTATTTCCTTAACGGCTTTCGGTTTACTGACTCTTGTTAAGGACTCCGACTGACAGTCACACATGCTTTAAAACATGTGATCACATAGATATACCATGTGGCCTCTGATCAGATATGTTGCTGTCACAGGCTCCTTGTTACACGCTGCACTGTACAGCATTATTTCATTAGTGTAACGTGCGTATGATTATGAAAAATCTAAATTATTTAAGGTTATTAACATTGGAAGACCTGTCACAATGACAATGCTAATTAGTCAAGTCATTGTAAGTGTGTCATGAGAGGAATCAACCCCCCTAATTCCTGTCTTCATATCATTAATTCAGAAGATAAACTGCTGTACCATTTTGTTGCTTGACAAATGTTTACAAGTATCCAGAGAATGTTTTAATTGTTAATTACTATTACGGCTGCAATTAAGCTATCAACACAAGTGTTTCAAGTTTGGTGAACTGGGTAGTTCATTTGCGTAACTGTGTAGAGTATTGTTTGTAACAGCCTTATTTAATTAATTTGTAAATGGCACAGTACATATGGGGGACTATTACAAATACTCTTGTGGTACACTGAAGAATATTATAGTAAAACTGTACAAGAATTCTGTCTGTAGCTCTTTTTGGAGACCCAAAGCTAAAGACTCAACCTCTCTGGGTAACTGACTTGATGATTTGAAGCCTTGATGCTGTGTTGACCCTCAAATGACCCTCAGACTATGGACGTAATTGGAAAATGTCATCGGACTATAACTTTTAATGATGGTGCAGCCCAGAAAATGCATCCTAACTCCAAGAAAATGATTGTGAGTATATATGACATATGTGAAACTCAGGTTTAACACATAGGACAAAGAGTTATTATGTATACAATTTGAAAATGTCTCCCTTTGCATATTTAAATTTAAATTCCCTGGCTTTTTTGTTGTTGCATTCATCTCATATTAAGATAAAACATAACACATACGAACTATAGTCTCTGAACTACTCCAGGCAACTCTTGGTATATGTTTTCAAATCACAATAGTCCAATGTCCATCATAGTTTCCCTTATCACATCATGCAAGTAAATGCTGATGGCCAACAGCCAACACTGGGTCCTCTTATGTGAAGAGCCTGTATACTGTATTATTTACAGATAAATTAGAAGACTTGGCTGCAATGTTCTTCTATAATATATTGTACAAGAATCAGTTTAAAGTTGATTTGAACATGAACCAGTGATACTTTTGAGAGTTAAATCAATGTGAGATCAACAGTAATAGTAAAAAGGTGTGATCCCTAAGCTAACACTTTGACATTTTGAACATTATTATGAATTAAAATATCATAGATGTATTACATCTCAACAATGAGGTGTCTATTTTGAATGCAATAGGATAATTCAAATAAATGTGAAGCAGCATGTTTTGTGTGGTTTACTTAGTTATTGTTTAATATTTAAATTAAATTGAATTTAAATATGCGTTAAACTAATGACCAATTAAATATTCCTAATCAGATATTGTCATCTCTGGAACAGCCTACAAGATTACACTATACTGAAGACTATATTATAGAATAAAACAAATTTTAAAACCTAGGAGTTCTACGTAATAAAGCTATTTCAAACAATACAGAGGTGTTTGCTGTTTCGAGTTTTCCATTTTACCACAGTTTGTCAGGAAAACTGTGAAACAACGGCAAATAAATACAATGTTGATGATGTAACAGTGCTGTTAAAATCCTCCTGATCCTCAACATTAAATTTATAAAATTAAACATGTTCTTTATTGTATTCAGCAGCCAACTGTGTGTTTTTAATAGCCAACATGTAAGTTGATAACCTGGATCTACAACCTTCTAGCTATTACTAGGCCCATCACATCAATCTAGTTTACAAAAACGACAATGCCTATCACATGCCATGGAACAAGTAAATAAGTAATGATATGCTTGGCTCTCGACACACAAAGGAATCCTGTTGAATGTGGGTGCCAAACACTGGCTCGGCCTCTATATGTCACGGCTGCCTTGGTATTAATGTCTCAAGTGGAGGTGCTGTGCATCTAATCCGAACCCCTTCCAGCTCAACCAGCCATGTAAAAGAAGAACTAACTAATATGGTTCAACTTACAGCTCCACCTTGAGCAGCACTGCTCTTTGATGAAGCTAAATTATTTGTATGTGATAAAGATATGTCGGAAATAAATTTTGCCAATAACTGTATACAAATCATGTCTTTCCTTTATGACTAAAGGCCATATGAAAGGTGAGACGATGATTCAGACGATGATTAAATGATTCATATGAACCCAATTTGTCAATATGTATCACACTAGGACAGCCTGAGTTAAGTGTTCAATTTTGACAGGCAGGGACACAGAGCAGACCTTTAGGAGACATCCTAAGAAGTAAATTGCTTTTGGGACGTCTCCGACGAACCAAGAGGTACAGTTCCTGTCATACTCACAGGAAGCTAAGTGAATTAACAGTCACCATTAGACACTTAATAATTAAAACGTTTTAATAATGGCACAGAGGGAGTCACTTTAACTCCATTAACATTAAATGATCATTGTTTTCATTCTCATTAACAGAAGGAACATGGACCAGTGATACATTAATGCCCTTTTGAGGCTTAAAGGCATTTGGGATCAACAGTAACCAGGTGCAATCCCAGAGCTACAAGGCGACTGTGGCATGGATGGCTTTTGTGGGCACCACAAAGATCTCTGAGATGAGCTGTAAATCTTATCTCTTGGGCCACTGAGATAAGACTTGCATCTACCAACTCTCAAGTGGTTGTTTTAAGACAATATACCTAACAGGTTACAGGTATATATTATACTCATACTTACAAAATCCAGTGAGCCAATGTAAAATGAGCTTAAAAACTTTTAGCAAACTATGACTTCTTATTCTGAGCGATGTCTTAAATGTGCTAACTATGTCACCTTATGTTCCACTGCTACCTGCACATCACTAGTGCCTGGGGGGTTGAAAAATTGTATATGTGTGACTGATATTAGATTAGATTGTACTTTATTCATCCCACAATGGGGAAATTCACTCAGCAGCAGAGTGTAATATACACTACAGAATTAAACTAGAAAGGGCAAAACACAACGAACAGACAGAAGTATCTTATAACCTACACAATAAACAACAAAACAAACAACAGACAATGTGCAAAAACAAGTACTGAAGGTAAAAGTGACCATGATATAAAAATATTGCAAAAGTAAAGTGACCATGGTATAAATAATATTGTACATTGTAAGTAATCGGAATGGAAATATAAATACAGATAAAAAATAAAATAAAAATAAAAATATAGCCATGGTGAGTAGTAGTGAGTAGAGACAGGAACAGAAACTACATTATCAGGTGGTGCAGGTGTTGTAGGGCCTGACAGCGGCCGGGATGAAGGACCTGCGGAACCTCTCCTTCTTACACCGTGGGTGTATCAGTCTGCTGCTGAAGGAACTGCTCAGGGACCCCACAGTGTCATGTAGGGGGTGAGAGGTGTTGTCCATGATGGATGTCAGCTTGGCTAACATCCTCCTCTCACCCACTTCCTCAGTGGAATCCAGAGGACAGTCCAGGACAGAGCTCGCTCTTCTAATCAGTCTATTGAGCCTGCTCCTGTCCCTGTCCGTGCTGCCCCCTCTCCAGCAGACCACAGCATAAAAGATGGCTGAGGCCACCACAGAGTCGTAAAAAGTCCTGAGGAGAGCCCTGCACATTTCGAAGGACCTCAGTCTCCTCAGCAGGTGGAGGCGACTCTGGCCCTTCTTGTAAAGCGCATGGGTGTTGTCAGTCCAGTCCAGTTTACTGTTTAGGTGAACACCCAGGAATTTGTAGCTCTCCACCACCTCTATGTCCGATCCCTGGATGTTCACCGGTGTGAAGTGGGATGTTTTCCTCCTGAAGTTAACGATCATCTCCTTCGTCTTGCTGGTGTTAAGCTGAAGCTGGTTGAGCTCACACCAGCTGACAAAGTTCCTGATGACCGTCCTGTATTCCAGGTCGTTCCCCTCAGAAACACATCCAACAACGGCTGTGTCATCGGAGAACTTCTGGATGTGGCTGTAGGTGGTGTTGTGGGTGAAGTCAGAGGTGTAAAGGGTGAAAAGGAAGGGGGAGAGCACCGTACCCTGAGGGGCACCTGTGCTGCAGAGCACCACGTCAGACACACAGTGATGGAGCCTCACATACTGTGGTCTGTTGGTGAGATAGTCTGTTGTCCATGCAGCCAGGTGTTGGTCCACTCCCACACTTTCCATCTTCACTCTGAGCAGCGAAGGCTGGATGGTGTTAAAAGCACTGGAGAAGTCAAAAAACATGACCCTCACAGTGCTCCCACTGTCCTCCAGGTGTAGCTACGATCTGTGCAGCAGGAAGATTACTGCGTCGTCCACCCCAATCCCAGGCTGGTAAGCAAACTGCAGGGGGTCCAGCTGTGTGCCCACCAGCGGTCGCAGGTGTCGCAGGATGATCCTCTCCATAGTCTTCATCAGGTGGGAAGTCAAGGCAACAGGCCTGAAGTGGTTAGGCTCCTTGGGGCGCGGCGTCTTTGGTACCGGGACCACAAAAGGAGGTCTTCCACAGGGCTGGGACTTTCTCCAGGCTCAGGCTCATGTTGAACAAGTGCCTGACCACACCACAAAGCTCTAGTCAAGTCCTTGAGCAGTCTTGGGCTGATGCCGTCCGGGCCCGGGGCCTTCCTTGCCTTGATCTTCTTAAGTTGACTCGAGTTGATATGTAGATACAGTTCTATTTCTAAGTACCACCCACCCCTAGAGTATTTCACACTTTTTGTTTGTGAATTGTAAATAGACAGGTAATAAATTTCTGCTGCCCCAATGAAAACAGTTTTTACAGTTTTAATGTCTTTAATCCCCTTTTGTTAGTTATTTTAGTTGGTTTGTATGTGATCCAAGTGCAACTCAACAGCGCTAAGCATGCAATGCCAACCATGTTAACTGACTGCTACTGAAACATACTGAAAAATTTAGCTGCAATCAATTTATAATTTAACCCTCCTTGTCAAAATATAAACTATCTGCCACTAGTCAGCCATTCTGGGTCTTTGTTAATGACAACAATTGTCTGACAAAACTCTAGTGTAGATATCGAAACCAAATAAAATTCTAAATGCTACTTGAGGAATGAAGTAACCAGTAGTCCAGATGTGATGGAAACTGAACTACTGAAATATCTAGGCTCAGTGACACCCAAGTGTTTTTGTTTATGAATGTTGTTTATTTTTAAGTGCGCAGAAGAGATTTTAAATGCTTCCCTTTGTCACAGAACAGCTGGGTATATGTTAAAAAGGGTCAATCTGATCAAGAACACATACATGTGGGGAGTTTGACTGCATTACTGCTGTGGTCTGACAGATTCGGAACACGTCTCAAACAGGACCCTCCTTCAAGAGGCTCTGAAGCAGGAGAAAAATACAAATAAATTATACATCATTCTTTAAAAAGCTTCTCAGGTTTTCTTTTTGAAACATATTTCTTAAGTGCACAGGATCCAGAGGTTCGCTTGGTGGAAGAAATCCACTCAGGAGACTGTTGTCATGGCTACAGAAGTTTTTTTTTTCATTTACATAAAAATACAGTTTTCTTCTAGTACGCTCCCCTCAGATGCTTGCTATGCTACTTGGAACAAAAGTGGGTCAACAACACACACAAAAACAAGAAGAGAACTGGAAACAAGACCCACTGAGTGACCAAGCTCAATCACTTCAGTCCTCTTGAGATATTTTAATTATTAAATCAGTTTTTAGTGAATGTAAATCAAATGTATGATTTGCTAATAAAAAGGAACACGAACAAACTGTGAACAGAAATAAAACCAGAACAAATTCTTGACTCTGATTTGAATAATGTTAAGTTCTTTTGCTTGATCTGCATTTTTTACAAAAAGGAACAAATAAAATACCGATACTGCTCCTGCATATGTTGAAAGCAATCAGAAGAAGACGTACCCTAGTTAGTCATGTGATAAACATGAGGTTTACTGTGATGGTCCTCTGGGAGATGGGACACTACATCACTCTGTGCTCCAAAGAACTGAATCAAATTATCTACAGAACATCAAAATTAATTCAGCAATCCAATGTGTAAGTATGTAGTTATGCATGACTTGCTACATGAAGGGTAAATTAACAAACATTTTTGAGTAAAAAGCCCAAATCTTCAGGGGAATAGCTGCCACAGATTTTCTAAATCCTACTGAAGCTACAAACATATGTATATAGTCTTGCTTCTGCAACAAATGCATACATACATAGTTTAAGACGATGGAAGAGATTTACACACCAACAAACTAATCTTTATTCTAAATATTTTAAATGTTTTCCTCAATCTCTGACTGCCATGGCCATCTATTTATTGCTCCAAACACAAACTTTTTAAATTAAATAAGTATTCTTGAGCTCGTGAAAAGCTTATGCTATATTTATATTAAACTACACTGCATGAATATTTAAGAAGGAATATACAAAATGCAGTGTAAGTAGACTATAAAACACAATGTACTGCAACAACTGCAATGTAGCGCTCATGTAGAAATATTAATATAAATAAAACAGAATTAATCCATTAGCAATACTAACTGCATCAATTTACTCACTAATTATCAAAAAATATCTGTGTGTGTGTGTGTGTGTGTGTGTGTGTGTGTGTGTGTGTGTGTGTGTGTAATGTATCCATCCAAAATGAGTGAAAATCTAATCCCTGTTGACTCCATCCGTAAATGTTTCATAGCAAAAGTGGCTCAAAATCACTTATTGGTGATTTTTGTGCTAGTGTGTAGATTACATACCTTCAGGTTGCCACCTCGTTTGCACACTAGATATTCTCTGGCCACTGTGATATCAGCCGTCCTGAATCTAGTAGCCTTCAGCTTAGCCTGACTCAGTAGCCAGGGCTAAATCACAATCACTGTCCTGGCCAGAGCTCAGGGTGTCTGCCAGCGCGTGCTGGGGCCCTGCAACATTTCCATCTGGCGTCTGGGGAGTCGCACATCAATTGCTCTCAGCTAAATGCACTCACATATGAATATTTCAGTACAATTTAATGTTTCAGCTACAGCCCCAAAGGAGCAGAGCATCAATTTGTGAACACAGTTCTCCTGGAGTTAAAAGCCAGGCCGGATAATACAGTATGAAAGGCGCTGTCAATCTAGAGGGCCTTTTTTTCACTTGAGAGAGAGAGAAAAAAAAAAGCACGCCCCTTTGCCTTCAGTATCCAGCTGCATACAAACAGCTTTTCAAAGTTTCCTCTGGAAAGTAGCCGACTGAGGCTGCAGCAGGCAGCTTTTGGTTCACCAGAGTCACCAGTGGATTTGCCAAGCTTGGTCAGTGTTCCCAGAGCTCTGGTTGTCTGCCATTTGGTCTCCACACACTCACACACACACACACACACACACACACACACACACACACACACACACACACACTTACACACAGCTGGTGGAGGGAGCAGGTCAGGGAGTCGTGCACCTGCTGTCCTGTTAATAAAATACCCCAAAGTGATGCTGAAACGTCTTCCTTCACACAGCAAAGCTTCACACAGGTGTGAGAACATGAGTGCTTTACAAAACATGCAGATTGTGACACAACTGAATAAATCAGCTGGTCAGTAACAGAACACTGCAGAGTACATGGCAAATTACTAAAGCCTGGACTGTTGTGCACATCACATTAAACAACCCAGTAGCACTAATGGTTAGAATGCATTTAATACTTTGTCTTCGGGGTAAAACTGTTATTTCCATTTTTGATTAATATGCTGATCATTTTCCCAATTAATCAAATTGTTTGGTCAGAAAATTGTGAATCACAATTTCAAGGCGACAAATGTACAAATTCAAATATATTTAGAATGAGACAAGGAAAATCAGCAAATCCTCATGTTTGAGACACTGGTAGCAGAGAATGGTTCAAATGCACTCAAATGATAAGTAAATTATCATACAATAGTTTCTGATTAATCATTTAATTAAAAAACTTCTAAATAAAGATAAGAATAAAGTTTTAAATAAATAAATATTATATAGGATTTTTGTTTACACATGTTAAAATGACAAGAATGCGTAGGTAGATAAAACAATATTGTATTAAATCCTATCCTATTAAATCCGGATGCACTCTTAATAATCTAATTATATTGTAAGGTGTTCCTGTTGTTTTGCTCAATTGGAAACAATCCTAGCAAAAAGTATAGTAAATTGCAAATGCAACTATGAATCTATTCAGACTAAAACATGGTGATAAAACTGGATTATGGATTTTTATTTTGTCAGTTCTTTCTCTGTTTGGTTTCAATGAACAAAATTCATGACAGACCAACTGTTTCAGGCACAGGCGTCACACAGTAGGTGATAGCATTGTTTTGACTGGTCCAAACAGAGATGCTTCTTTCCTCATTTAAGTGACACAGCCTCTTGTTAAAGCTGCTGATAAGCAACCAGACTGCCGCTCTGTGCTGATGAGAGTAGCCGATAAGAAAATACAAGATGCGCATTTGTAAAATAAAACAGGCGGCTGACAGTTACAGTAATAAGGTAATAATGGCACAGGTTCTTCAGCCCAACAATGCAGAACTGCCCCGAGGCGCCAATCAAAAATTAATACTAATTATCATGTGAATACTGCATTAACTCTGAAGAATTATGAATTATAAATCTGCAGCATGGTTCCCCTCTCAGAATGGCCTCGCTTGCATGAGGGTGTGATATTTTTTCTCTGGCTGAGGCCTTTTTGAAGACCTGTCATAAATAACTGTGCATGCAGACATACCATCATTGTTGTGCTATTTAAAAAACAATATATACTGAAATATACTGTAATTATGTCTTAAAAGTAATACATACTTACATACGTACTTGACCCCTTATTGTCTTAAAGGTCATTATAAAATAATTTGAAGAGATATCTATTTACACATTTTTAATATCTTATAACCTGAGTGCTTATCTTAATTTCACCTTCCGCTGACTCTGGACATAAGAGTGGACTCAAAGCACTTAAACTCACTACTGGTTGCTGTAAATCATTCAGAGCTTAAAACCAGCCATCAACCACATTTCAAGTGGTTCAAATGTTGCTAACTACACACTTACACATTGGATTGTTTATTTAAATGTATTAAAATGAAACAGTATTAAACTGCACATTGCTGTAGGGAATATTAGAACCAATATATATGGGTTGTGATACAGTATATTTTATATATGTATTGTTATTTAACTGTACTCAGATTGGATGGATTAAATCTACAAACATACAGTATGTGTATGTACACAACAGTTGGAATAAATCATCAAACATATTATTGTCAAGAACGAAATCTAAATTGTGTTTTCAAGTTTTTCAGTCTCTTAAATCAAAATACAATAATTATGGATCCTTTGGTGAGAGACAAACAAACATAGCATGTACGTGATTAATGACTCACAGGAGCAAAAATCTTTCAGGTCTGGCTGACCTGCATGTCATTGGGGACGAAGCCAACATCTCGAAGCTCTCATTACATTTCAATTGAGATGGTGATATAATAAAACTGCCTCTCTCTCTCTCTCTCTCTCTCTCTCTCTCTCTCTCTCTTAATCACACAAGATATTTGCAGCATTCACTTTATCAGCCAGCTCATGCTTATTCATCCTGAATAAACATAAAGTCATTAAAGGTCAGCAGAACGGAGATTTGAGTTTCAATTCCCACTAAGACCTCATGTACTTATACTGCATGTACTCATGCTGTTGCTGCTTTAGGTACAAGTATACACCAAACTGCACATTTTTAACATCAGTATGCCCTGACAGGCCATAAAAGAACATCAATTTATGCATCTGAGTTCCAAACTTGACCTCTAAAATGTTTTAAAGCTATGATATGAAAGACATGAGAACAACAACAAACAAGGGTAGCTGGCTCAAACTTGAAAAGAAATATGAAGTTCCTTATGATTCCCACATTTTACAAACCATATGTAGCATATCCAACTTTTGAAACTGGACTTGTTTTATTGTATTTCCATACACCACCACCAGTTTAGCTTCAGGCCTTTTAGTGTGTCAGGTTCCACTGGTAAAGCTTCCAAGGAGAAGATGTGAATAAATCAAAAATATACAGCATACAGTGTGTTGTAGTGTGTCTTTTGATATCTTAAATAATAAACATTGATGGTCAATGTAAGCATTTATAGTATTTATTTGATGTGATCATTTATGTGACGATCAGTCTGCTGACAAATTGGTTTCTTTTAAGTAAGTTTCTATATATTGTACTAGATTAGTTTTTCAATTGACCTCAACTAGGGGATTTAAATTATCTGGGTTTGAAATGTTTACCAAAATATTTGGATATATGACCAAAAAAAGTCACTTGAAAAGGTTCAGAGAGACTATGTTTTCACCTAAGAATTACTTGAAAAAACAATAGCTGCGTAAGGAGTTTATTACCCTGTTCAACAGCAGGACAACCTCAAATGAAGCCCCCCTCACAGTGAAAACCTTTTCATTGTGCTCACTGTGTACAAAGAGCACAGCAAGAAGATCTCCTTCAGCTAGCAAGCCACTTAATTAACAGGCATGTATTTGTGAAAATGTCCATTCAGCATTACGACATGGGTTAAATTCTTTTTGCTTTGTTCTATTATGTGAAAAAAAATGAAGATGCTCCAACAGACATAAACAGATTGGCACAACTTCAACAGAATCAAGCCTGGGGAGTTCAAAGGAATTGGCATAAATTACTTATAGGTCTGACAATAAAGGCAAAGTGCCATAGAACTCTAAAACATTCAAGAGACAATGAAAAGTTTGGTAATGCAGCCCAGGAAAGCCCCCCTCTCTGAATTCCAAAGAAGAACATTTCGCTCTTGCCAAAGTTTAAGTGGATGATTTCAGTCACACATATATATTTCATGAGGTTAATGGGCCCCATCAAATTGTGATTAGAGATTCTTCTGGGAGGCTTTTATGGTGGAGTGACAGCTAGGATGTCTGGGCTTGATCTGGCAGTCATTAACAGGTCACAAACAATAATGCTGCTTGTGATATTTCATATCACTCTGTAGTGAATATACAGTATATGCATGAAAGACTTAAAACTTAACCCTTGACCTGCAGCATTAGCCAGACAGTGTGCACATAATAATTTAGTCTACATTCAATATCTTATTCTTCTGTGCAGGCTGTGGGAAATGCTGTATACAATACGAGCCACAGCATCATGACCAAAACTTTGCCAAAAGTTTTAGCAAATGATTAAATGTACCACACTTAATGCATGTTTCTATAGCATTAATCAATATATATCTATACTCTATTATCATGATGAGTTATCATAATATTTTGCTTCCGAGAGAGCCAGAAAGAACATGCAGTGTGTGAGTATAGTGTTAAAGTGGCATTCGGTCTTCCATGTGGTTGGTGTGCCTCTCCTTAGTCCTATTTACATCTTCATTGTTTACACCGCTCACTGCATTTATGACAACAAGAGGCTTACCAGCATACACGGCTGTGACAAAAGCTTCTTGGGATTTGACCTCAATGATGTCTGAAATAGTAGCCACATCGGGCTTAGCAGACACACTGGGGAGGATATTCTGTAAAGGGAACCACAATATGTTAAGGCTTACAAAGCTCTTGAGTGACAGTGACTGAGTCTATAAAAGTTTAAGTAATGGCTAGAGCGAGCCCTCTAAGGGCAGGGTGAAAGGGTTACGTAAGAAAGCATAAAAGTGGGAATGCTCAGCCTGGTTTTAAAAATATCTGCAATGAATTTCTACGACATTCAAGCCACGTTTAATATAAGAAAATAAGGGGCTTGAATATGATACGACTCTCTAAAAAAAAAAAAACACCATACCTATACAATTTAAAGTGACTGATCCGAGTGAGTCAGTCACATTGAATTAACCACATGCTGCACCTTGTTCTAATACTGAACAGAGTAAAGGCTACCCTAGAAATAAAGATCAATATCAGCTGTAATAAAATACCTAAGATTTAGTTTAATGCATCCTAATTCAATTGAAATACCATTAGATCTACGAGCTGACGGTTCTATTGAACAATCACAGATTACAGAGTGAGGTCACTTATTAAAAAGAAAAAAACTTTGAGATGCATTAGAACACTGAGACATAATCGTTGAAGTTGCAAAATCCAATATGCATAATACAGCGTCTAATTTTTTTTTGCATGCCCAAACAGTTTGACTAACAGTGAGTCTGGATTTACTAAATTTGAGTTTGGTGAGTTTAAATAGCTAAAAACTTTCTACAAGTGTCTTTTGTAAACTCCTAATATATAACAAACTTTACAATATTTGGAGCTGCATTTTAAAATGTTAATATGTGATTTTATACTCACGATAACAAGACAGAATTAAACTGATGAAGTTTTTAGCCAGGACAGAGAGCGAGGTTAACAGCTGTCAAAAGCTAACCTCGACAACATTCAGACTTTCAGAAATTTTGACACTGTGATTGCAATATTTTTCAGTCCTGACAGTGAATTCATGACGTGTAAATAAATAAAAAGTAAAGAAATTACCTTTTTTTCTAATGACAGGCACAGACACATGTTAGGGGCTCCTGCAAAGTGTATAACAAAAGTTTCATTCATTTAGTTTAGTTCATTTGGTGTGGACCAAAAGCAGCAGAGAGGCAGAGAGACAGTGTGTGTAAACAGTGATGTGAACCACACTGTGCCCCTAGTACCTTCTACTTTCCCAAAAGGAAAAAAAGCACTTTGTGACATTTTACAGTGAAGTGACGCCAGTTCATGCATCCCAACTGAACTCACTACCTTCATGTCAGCTGATATCTAATTATAGCTCGTGTATCAGTTTTTGTTTGTGCACTCTTGAAGGGTTTGCAACAGCAAGTTGCCTTGCTTTTCCAATGATGGATTGCGCTCCACATGAAACAGTGTCTCTGTGAGCTATTTCTGATGCCTTTAGAAAAAAGGAAAAGACACAGGAGATAGAGGATGTAAAGTTAGCCGATATGTCACCAGTAAATCACCAGTGGCCCTGAATAAGCATGGACTAGTTTAGCCAGACAGCTCTAGATATACTTTGCATTTCTGCTTTTAGTTTTAGTTCCCGTTACAGCACCTTTACAGTACCAGCTATCAGGCATGATACTCCTCCCAACATTGCAGACAGCAGTGATGGCTTTTAGTGTAACACGGTCAGTTTGTTGTTGTTGTTGTGCTGTGCAACATCCAGCAACCAGGATGCTCTGGAGGAATCCGCCTGTAGAGAAAGTTTTAGATATATACAAGTACATAAAACAAGATGAGGAGTAATAATGCTGTGACGTCACTGTAATTGCTTGAGCAGTTTGGCATGACAGCCAACAACCTGCATTGAAGTCATTAACCTGTTTCCTTTATAGGTTAATCAAGTGTCTATTAACTGTGACAGCAGGTAGGAATAGTAAACTGCACATGGTGACTCTGTCTTCAAACATACATGTACAACAACATGAAAACAGCTGGTTTATGTTACAAAAGACACACCCTTAATGTGAGACTGCAAATATAGACTTCACTGAGAAGTTAATTAATTGAGTTTTTATTTAAAACTTCTACCTGACACTCACATACCTCCCATAAATATAATGTTTTTGTTTGATGCATTCACAATTTGCACACCAATTTTACTATTTACTTTAGGAATAAACCCCCACAGTAGATCCTGATTTCACCCTCCAGTAACAGACACGCTGTCTTCAAACATCGCCTTCATCTTGCAGCATAATAAACACATTAACAGACACAACCATGACTGAGTAACATTCACATATTTCCTCACAATCTTACCCAGACTCCTCCTCTTCATGTGTACATGTTCGTCAGGTCATGAGTTTAAAGTTCTCAAGAGTCAGGAGCAGTCCCGCACCAATCAAACCACTATTTTAAACAGGATGAGCATGTATGCTCTGTGGCTTTCAAAATAAGAGTCATTGAAACGAATACTACCTGCCTAATACCGAGTTGAGAGTATACTGTTTTAGCCTACAGTGGCAAGAGAGGGAATGAGGACCAATATCAAAACTGGCAACTACAGAAAAACCTTAACAATGCTCCTGCAGCAGTGATTGAAATGGCTGAGAAAGAAATGCAGATGGAGATTTGTTTGTTTGGTTTAACACTACAGGAAGAAGGAGGAAAAGACACAGGAGGAAACACTGTTTGAACAGTCACCGCAAACATTCGCATTGTGCAACAGCTTGCATTGTTCTTTTCAACACTCTCAACATTCAAACACAGCCACCCTGTTAATGGAAATGTGTGTGTGCGTGTGTGTGCGTGTGTGTGTGTTTTAAAAAAACTAAAAAACTAAAAAAACAATATCATGTTTGTAAATCTAATTATAGAAACCACATTTGATCATTTATTTTTCAAAACAATGTTTTTTTTTTAATGTAATGTGGAACACAGATTTCCATTTAGGCTTAAATTTGATATAACTGAACTAGATTTGTAACTGTTATCCAGATCATACGTCTTTTGTGGTAGCCTTTATCTTTATCTGTGGAGAATCATATTTATTTACTTTAGTTTTCATGCTCATATAGCCCACAGATAGACGGATAGATTCATAAATTGAATTAAAGTCCAATCTAATGTATGCTCCGTGTTTCTAAGAACAAACCTCTCCCCTTCTCTGATAAATGCAGTTCTGGTTTTCCTCCAATAGATGGCCTTGTTCTCGAGTAGATGAGCAACCGGACGGACCAGAGGAGACTTATCAACTGTCCCCAGATCCAGCTGGATTTATGTCCGAAAAATTGGGTTAGCCCTAACAATAACCATAAATTATTGCAACGAGTTCTCCGTTTGCTTTACGTGTTTTTCATAAAAGTTCTGCATCTGCTTTTGGCCCTAAGTGACAGACTAACAGTGCGACTCTTAGGTACTCAAGAAATATAACTTTGCCATCATGATCATGATGACTTTGTGACCAAGATGTAATAAAGAAATCAAAATAAATTTATATTCATTTGAAGCGACATGGAAATCCAAGACAAAATGTTCTCTCTTACCTTTGTAAATCTGTGCAGCACTGTTTAATAACATGTTATCATTTATAATATGGATCCAATTATACCATAATAATAGATTTCTTGTAAATTATCAGCTACTGCTTCATTGTCTGTCCAAGAAATTTGACATCTAAGCTTGTTCAAGTAAACGAATATGGATTTTTTTTTTCATATTAAATATTTTTAGATGCAGAAGCTTTGCCATATTTTTTTATTAACATCCCAGTGATGATGATGATTATCATGATGACCATCATCATGAAATATCATAGAAACTGTATCAAAATGTTTCTATGATATTACAGTGAAAACTTATTTTTGAATCTTTGAAGAAACAAAATATGAACATCTGCATTCTTAAGCTGTTGTCATACATAAATATATTTTTACAGGTTGGGAGAGAGGTCCAGTGGCGTGATTGGAGAAGTCCGGTGTTGACGTCATGACGTCGGAGCAGCAGCGTATGGGACCCTGCAGCCTCCTCGGCCGCCCCCCCCCTCCCCTCCCCTAAGTCCGGAGAGACACACGTTATCAGGGAGGCAGCCGAAGGGCCAGTCATCTCCTCACATCTTTTCTGCATCTACCACAATCCCCTCTATCCTTCCTGTATGGTGGATATTATTTTCAGCTCTTCTTTCTTGGGTGATATGGGGGATCATTCCAAAAGTAAGTAAACTAAACTGCTGCAGCAGTTTTAACAGGCAGATTTTGTTTTCGTCGCAGTGACATTATGGAGCTATGATATATTCAGCGGAGCACCGATTGCTCAAGTTATTTTCTTAATAATTCATCATTGT
Source organism: Argyrosomus regius (assembly GCA_946959425.1). Classification (NCBI taxonomy): domain Eukaryota; kingdom Metazoa; phylum Chordata; class Actinopteri; family Sciaenidae; genus Argyrosomus; species Argyrosomus regius. Next base: position 16,092,828 of record OX336882.1, read on the forward strand.
GTAGTTTTATTTCTTTGGATGTGCATTTTGGAGGCGCTTTTTAGAGATTAAATATTTCAGCGTTTTTCTTTATCAGTACTGGCAAAAGTCTTCATCTGTTACACAACATTAAGACTTGTCCGGTCTGCAAAAAAAGAGGAGTTCACTGCAAAACTGAGACGCACAGGCTGGACTTTAAAATACTAATAATAGTAAATGAATACTTGCTGCAGTTGTTTGTGATAGTTTCTTTATTTGGCTGTGTGTTACAACGCTGTGGACTTCTTTGCAGAGAAGCCAGGATTCGCGATGTGTGTAGGATGTGGAAGTCAGATCCATGACCAGTACATACTGAGAGTCTCTCCCGACCTGGAGTGGCATGCAGCCTGCCTGAAGTGTGCAGAGTGCAGCCAGTACCTGGATGAGACCTGCACTTGTTTCGTCCGGGACGGCAAAACCTATTGCAAAAGAGATTATGTAAGGTAGGAGTTTTATCATTTTTAAATGTAACATTGGACGTATTTAAATGCAACAAGAAACTGTGTTATAAAGAGGCCGGGCATAATTTAAAAATCACGAAATTAGACTTAAAAGAAAAGTGCGCAAAAAGCAAAATTAACTGCGCAGATTTACAAAAAAAAGAAAGAAAATACACATCACACTTTTTTATTATTCATTCAAAATTAGAGAGGCTACAGCTCTGAGTTATCAGCCGAAAGTTTTTCAAGTTGTTATTTTTTTAGCCTACATTTCTTCCCAGACTTTTAATTCTTTGACCCTTTTTTTTCAATTGTCCAGGCTGTTTGGAATAAAATGCGCAAAATGCAACCTGGGATTCAGCAGCAGCGATTTGGTGATGAGAGCCCGGGATAACGTGTACCACATCGAGTGTTTTCGGTGCTCGGTGTGCAGCAGGCAGCTGCTGCCGGGAGACGAGTTCTCCCTGCGGGAAGACGAGCTGCTGTGCCGGGCGGACCACAGCCTGCTGCTGGAAAGGAACTCCGCAGGAAGCCCCATCAGCCCCGGACACATCCACTCCAACAGACCGCTCCACCTGACAGGTACGGTTATTAATTTCGATACATTTTTATTCTTATTCTTTTAGTTGTGTTTATTTTTTATTTTTATTTTTTACTTGAACCAATAGAAGGATTTATTATATGACCAGAACATCATAAAATCGGCAGAAATAAAGGTGAAAGTGAAGTAAAAGGCCTGCCGTTTTAAAAAATGTGTGAAAGAAAATCAAACATTTACAACAAATTAAACACATTAAAAGTTTGTTTAGAAAATTGCTTCAGGTTATAAAAAAAAAAGAAAAAGTAATATAAGATTGTCAAGTATTTTTTTGTCCTTCTTTTACATTAGGGTTATTTATTGTGTGGTTGTTAGCCTCGATGTATGGGTAAAGTGTGTGTGTGTGTGTGTGTGTGTGTGTGTGTTGTTTCTTTAGGCTAATTTCATAATTGATCTCATTAGCTCTAACCTGCTCCGTTGCCATTATCTGAATAATCTGGTATTTGAGTAGCGACTGTGTGCGTGTGTGTGTGTGTGTGTGTGTGTGTGTGTGTGTGTGTGTGTGTGTAGAGCTGTCATCCTGAGGGCTCCTGCCAACAGAAAGAGAACAAAGCAAATGTGTGAATAATGTTCACCAACTTCCTGCTTAACGCGCTCAATTCAAAAGAAGTCACACAGCTCGGTGCAGTCACACACAGGCCTGCAGCGGTGACACCAGCAGGATTTCATATTTCAGCTGTGGTTATTTTTAAGTGTAATTGAGTTTAGTGTTAGATTTGGTGAAAACACAATTACCTTCAGTTACAGACAACAATGCAAAGCGTGTGTGGTTAAATTGCAAAAGGCAGACAAATAAACATCCAATCAGGAGTTCAGTAAATCGAAATTTACGCAAATCTTTCGCCTCTGTGTGTGACGGAATTTCGTCCTTCTGTCAGTACAAGATGTGAATTTAAAATCATTGTTTGTCCTCTGAAGACAAAGGAAACAAAATGAAATTCCCAAAAAATATTTGCAGCTTTTTTCCACTCTGCAAGAGCTTTTGATTTAAGCTGTTGTCTCATAAAAATCCTGTCAGACTGGTATATATTATCAGTCTTTCCTGTGCAAAACAAAACAATCCAAGAGATAAAAAAAAACACAAAAAACGGTGCATGTTACGATTAATGGGCTCCAACTGTATGAACATTTAATAGACTGTTTTTCTTTCTCCGGATTCAGCAGACCCGGTGACGGTGCGGCAGGCCCCGCATCGGAACCACGTTCACAAGCAGTCGGAGAAGACGACGCGGGTCAGGACGGTGCTGAACGAGAAACAGCTCCACACGTTGCGGACCTGCTACAACGCCAACCCGAGGCCGGACGCTCTGATGAAGGAGCAGCTGGTGGAGATGACCGGCCTGAGCCCCAGGGTGATCCGGGTCTGGTTCCAGAACAAACGCTGCAAAGACAAGAAGAAGTCCATCCTCATGAAGCAGCTACAGCAGCAGCAACACAGTGATAAGACTGTAAGCATCTTCGTAAGTTTGACCACTTGATTACTATCAACGATTATGTACTTGTTCTGTGCGTATTTGCTTGTTCTTTAATATCATGACCAAGATAAATATGAACTGAGTTTTATTTCTGCTTGAGGCGTAAATCTTTATTAAATTCAGTGTGTAGTAAAAAGCAGCCAACAGGTGCAAGCCATATGAACATAACTCTGTCGCTTAATTATGCGTTCAATGATTTTCTGTTTATATTAGTGTTTGTTTGCCTTGTGGTTATCACTCATAGGTTATAGTCACTCCACTTGTTTTTCTACCACTGATGTGAATCACTACTAGCCTATAATTGAAAACTTTTTAAAGTTTAGTTTTTACTGGCTTACACTACAATACCCAGAAGGCTTTCCACTCGTTCCAGTTGGCTCCAGTGTTATTCTGTATTCAAACTTTAGGTCAATGAATAATGAATCATCTGCTTTGGCTTCAGTTGCTTGACCTGCACGATAAAAACATCCTCTGCAAATAGGCTCAATCTACATCTCTGAAACATCTCTTCCTCTGAGGCCAGAGTGCAGTCTCTGCTCCACCCCAAGAGGAAAAAAAAAAATCTATTCCAAAAGTAGCATTTGGCAGAAATGGCACGTGAAAATGTCCTCTTTAACTGAGAAAAAGTCTTTTAAAAACATATTTATATGGGTCATGAGGACATGTTGATGGCAGATTCTGTCCTGCGGGACACAGACAAATGATGCTCTATGTTTATGTTTTTTAAACACGTCTTTTATTATTTTGTCAGAACCTGCAGGGTCTCACAGGAACGCCTCTTGTGGCCGGTAGTCCTATCCGACATGAGAGCACCGTGCAGGGAAACCCAGTGGAGGTTCAGACCTACCAGCCTCCATGGAAAGCTCTGAGTGAGTTCGCCCTGCAGAGCGACCTGGACCAGCCAGCCTTCCAACAACTGGTGTGTGTGTTCAGGACAGACTGAGTTAGATACACACACACACACACACACACACACACACACAAATCACAAATCTATCTATCTATCTATCTATCTATCTATCTATCTATCTATCTATCTATCTATCTATCTATCTATCTATCTATCTATCTATCTATCTATCTATCTATCTAGCACACTCTAAAGGGGCCACCTGCACGTCATCATCGTGTCTCCATGTCATCGACACTGCTGAATTATAATGCTTTTACAACCAAGTTTTCAAAATAAAAGCCTGAATATTTCGTCATATTCTGACACATTGCTTCTGTCTGTTCAGGTGTCTTTCTCTGAATCGGGCTCTCTCGGGAACTCCTCGGGCAGCGACGTGACTTCTTTGTCCTCTCAGTTACCGGACACCCCCAACAGTATGGTACCCAGCCCGGTGGAGACGTGAAACGGGGCCCACCCAGACCTGTCGGTCCCCCCTTATCCCATCCTCCTGCAAGGACAATTGCAGCATGATCCCGGTTACCCCCCTTCTTGCATGTGACCAGCTCATCACATCGCTCAAACAACAGAAAGGAGAGTGTTTTTTTTATTTTTTTTATTTCCAGACATGTAGAGGATTGAAGGAAGAAAGCACCGATTGACTCCGAGTTTTTTTTCTTTTTGGAGCTTTCATTGACAAAAACTAAGCAGAACAATTGTTGCATGACTTGATACGGAGAAAGAAGATGTACAGAAGACCTCCTGCTGGATATACTACAACAAACCTTCCCTCGAAAAACAAATTGGAAACGTTTCCACGTCGAAACAGATGGACAGTCTACGACTTCATTGTGAACATATTGTGTCTTGTTTTCTTCAACATGAGAATTTTTTGATACATTTATTGCGTTGTCGAGTCCAGTTGACTCTTTGTCTTAAAGGTCAGAGCATGATAATCTGCAAATTATTCGTGTTGTAAAATACTTTATCTTAAGGGCAGGATACAGGTTGTTTGAGCTTCTCGAACAAAAAGTAAATTATTGTTATATTATTTATTGTTAGGAAAGCGATTCGTAAAGGGATTATTAACTGATAAAAATAAAAAGCTGAATACATAACATGTCTTGATGACCAATCTTTGTACAGGCGCAGCTTTTAAAAAAAAAAAAAAAACTACTGTTGATTTTTACATTTGCAAGCCAATATCGTAATTATTTAATTTATTAGAAAATACAACTCTATTAGTAACTCTGTCACTGGAAGTGATTGCACAGACCTAGTTCAATTTTCTTTTCCGGTGCAGTTTTGGTGACAAAGTCAAATTCACTGTCGTCACAGGCGTCAGATTGTTATTCAGCGAGTAATTTCTGATTTTGGACACATGAAACAAATACAAAGCTTCTAGTGCCGATTTGAGGAATAAATTCAAAGCGTTTACAACCTAGAACAAATAAATTCCAGTTGCTCTGAAAATGCTGTTTGTCCTGTTCAACCTATATCAAGTTAGCCTGTCTGAATTGAAGCTCGGAGGCTCTTGTTATTTTATCATTGGCCTCCATCTGAGCTCTTTCCCCCTTCGGTTATGTAGCAGGAATCGGCCAGTGGTCATTTACTATCTTGGGGGCAAAAATCTGCTGTAAATTGTGCTCAGTCCAGTTACTCTGGTTGAGTCACAAGCTGGTCTAGACAGCGCGGAGGGATCGGCGACCTCTTATCTAGTCCTGGCATCACCTGCAAGCGATACACTGACTGAAGCCACAACAAACTAACTAAACACCCCCTCCTCCATACACACACACACACACACACACACACATACACCCTCCCCAAAGCCCCTCGTATGTGAGAGGGGAGCAGAGAGCAGCTCGTAAAGGGTCACTTCTCCTCCTCGGTTTATTTTCCTTTAGTGAATTGCGTTATTGCGCACGGGTCAGCCGAGATGACAGCTCAGGCTAAATGAGCCGACCTCCTTTACACCGTGTGCAGGACAAAACAAAGCTGCCATGCATGTTCTCAGTCTGTGGATAATTCTGTTTTTATTTTAGATATACATACGTAATGTGTGTGCACACTCTATTAGACTTCACGTTATTTAGTCATAAAATCTGCTCTGAAATGTTGTTTATTATTCCAGGAGTGTAAAACCTGCCAGTCAGGTGAGATCATTTCACTTGTCTTTGATTGTCTTTGTTTAGATTAAAAAACAGAAAAGGGAAAACTTTAATGTCAAGAAAACGAGTCTTTATAGCCCATTTAAAATTTGAAGCATTTGGAAACAAATAGAAATGTCCTGGTGCTTTGATTTCCCCACATGATTTTGTTTTATCAAAACTGGACAGCAAATGATGGAAGAACATATTTAGATATTTAAGCGGTTTTCACTTAAATTCAACATTTTTTAAAATTATTTTATTTCGTTTCTCGCACTCTGACGGTGTCTTAATCGGAAGTTTGAATGACAAAAAGCAGATAATAGATTTGTAATTGAGCTATTTCAAATAAGATAAGTAAACAATGCGAGCAGATTAAGATAACAGAGATAAGTGAAGAATAACAATGGCGTTTACAGACAAGAATGCAGGCCTATTAACTCTTCTTCTAGCAGAAAATCATTGTGGGGGTCATATATGTTTGCAGTGCATGGATACTGTGCCTAACTCATCGCCTGAAGGCTCACACGAGATAGAGCACTATATTAAAATAAACTAAAACAATTCAACTCAGCCTGTGAGACAGTACTATATAACAATATTAAGCAAGATTGCAAAAAAACTTTTAAAGAGGGATTTTAAAGCTTGAGAGATCAAATATAACTGAGGAGCCTATGGGGAAATACAATTAAAAAAAAAAAAAAAGGTTGGCAGGAAAGGCTCCTAAAATTCAGAACTATGTCAAAAAATGCCTGAAAAAGAAATAAAATAAAATAAAGTAAACAGAGAAAATAAAAACTATTAAATACAAAAACAAAAAGGAAAGTAATTAAAAAAGTGAAGCTGGAGTTTATTATCTGTTAGTCTGTGTTGCTCACACAGATCAGAGATCAGGTCCTCCAGTGACGCTTGAGCACCTGAAGGCCACATGATCTTGTATCAGGTCTGTCGATGGGCGTTTCCCCCTCAGTGTTAAACAAGAACCAAAATAAACACCGGTGATCCCTCTGTCCGGAGATCCGGATACAGTATCTGCACCACTCACTGGATCACTCTTTTTAATTCGTTAGTGGCCTAAATGACCTGATTCTAACTGCGCATGTTTGTTTGGGCCTCAATACACTGACCCGCACGCAGAGACTCCATGCAGGAAATATGAAATCATTTATTTCTCACATTTATAAAAGAAACAATTTAGCCTCCCTCACATCACTGAGGATTAACTCCAAACTGTGTCAAGTTGCCACAACGCAACTGTCATACGGAAGGACACCGTATCATTAATGATTAAGAGGACGAGTCCATTTAAAGGTGTGATGTAATTCTCTAATTGGTGGAATTAGATCACCCGGCGTGCTCTGGAGGGCTGCAGCGCCTCCCACGACCACGAGTCACTAAACGGTGACTGACTGACAGACACATGGATCATTAATATATGCTTTAATCCAGGTAGACTTTTTTTGTTTGTTTGTGGAGAGAGAGAAAAAATAAAAATAAATTTCAAAGGATAGACTTTGACACTTTGAGCTGCAATCTGCTTTCCAATGTTCAAATGTTTTCCTAGTTTTTTATTACTATTACATTAGCCCTGTATTCATGCTAGAGCTTCATTTAAGAGCAAAACAACTTGAATTTTAATATTGTTATTTTATTGAAGGGGCCGATTTTCACCATTTAAAATAAAATATACTACACTGGAAAAGAAGGTGGCAGCTGCAGGGTGTTATGATGACACTGTGGGTATATACACTCAGTTGCAGTTCATTATAGGTACACCTAGCTAAAATTAATGCAGTCTAATACAACAGTCCTGCAATAAATGCTCCCAGAGGTTATAATGTTCAGGTTTTATTGAAGCTGTTTCAGAAAGGTGTTGATTCGACTTTTCTGGGATTGCACTATACTGAGGAGTGTTTCTAATATTTTCTTTGTTATAAATGAGGGTAGACTAAATATTAGAAACACTTCTCAGTTTTTGGTAAATTGTAAATGTGTTTTAAAGGCTGCCTCCAGAGGTTTGACACCACACTGACAGTTTAACATGTTCACTATTGTTCACTAAACAATAAGGAATTGATGAACTAGTCATGCCAAAGCCAAATTACCACAATTCAGTTTAACAATTGAGTTGTTGGTTTTCTGTCTATTAATCAGAACATTACCTTCAGAAAATCATGAAATAAAACAAAACATCTATTTTTTTCCTTTGTGCCTGAATGTTCTGTGATACTTTGGATTAATCAGACTTTGAGGAAACAGTGGTGAAAGTACAACATCTGGGAGTGTCAGTCATTTAGGAAGAAGGAGAAAATGAAATCTTTTAGGCTTACATAAATAAGCCAACATATACAGAGGCACAACCTTTGTTGCCATTGGCAGGCTTGGTATCAATTTACAACAATCAATTTACACATTTACCTTAAATTATTAAAAGTATATTATTATTATTATTATTATTATTGATGTTGTTTGTTTGTTTGTTTGCCAGTGATTCATTTTTTTTAAAATTCCCAGCAGCACTTGATGATTCATTTCCTCTCACATAGATGATTCATGTTACCATATTACAGATAACAAATGAACATTTTCATATTTTAATCTTTATAAATTGGATATTTTAGTGCCATCATGAAGGATGTCTACAGAAACAAAGGATTTGTGCATTTTCATTCACAGGAATTGAAACGTACACAAAAATGCTTTCAATGGGTTTATTGTCTTCATGACAATTTGTGTGCAACATATTCTGAACTCTCTTGTTGCATTCAAAAAAACTACCCAGAGACTATTGGATCAGGATTACCGACAAACATTGTGTAAAAATAAGTGTGTGGGATTTCTGTGGAGGCTCTGTGAAAGTTTCAACACTCGGGTCCACTGTGACCTTGCTCCTCCAGTGGAGGCCACCAGCAAAGGAATTGCAGGGGCGAACTTCAGGTCCAAAACTCTCCAGGGAAGCATTCTGACAGGCTGACTTAATGCAGAGTCTGAACTGGGAGATTTTCTTTTTTTCTGCAAGAAAAAGACAGAAAGGGGAGGGTGTGTGAGAGACAGAGTGTGTCGCACTTGAGTGGAAACACAACAGTGACTTGAAAGAGGGTCTCAATAACTTGTGTTAAATCATACTATATGAGATTGAAATGACAAATAATGCTATCTGTAGGGCTTAGCATGTCCCTGCATGTTGGTCCTCCACCTATGAAAGGAAGTGATAAATCACAAAATAATGACTCACTGCAGAACAGGATGTGTCAAAATAAGACAACAAAGATCTCTTTATTCTTCTTCATCTCATATAATACAACCAAACAGAGCTTTAACCCCCGTGTCAACATCATTATAACTGTGTACTGTGTTTGCACTGTGTTTTCTCCACCTCTTGTCAGGTGTTTTTAAAGGGAAATTTAAGGACCAATTCATCTTGGATGGGTAATGGCCAATTTAACATCTGGTGACAAGAATTTAATCTTCTCTACTCTGAGGTTACGCCGATAATGAAAGGGCAGCATCAACATCTATGTGCTGTACTACAGTTGTGTACTATTGATCCTGAATGCTGCTTTTATGGGAAACTGACACAATGAGTAAATATCCACATATTATCCTTTAAACCTTTAAAAGCACTGGGGCCAACAGGGGAGGAGGTATTTTAGAAAGCTGCATTTAAAAAAACAAAAAAACAAATATTGATTTTTTAAAAATAAGATTTTCTCTTTAAGTGCTGTGTTGACATATTTTGACCATCATCTTTTATATTTTTATAGCCACTGTTTTGTCTAGATTTAAACAAAAAGAAGAAGAGTTTTGTAGCTGTGCAGCTTTTAATGTTCAAAAACATGCCCTCTTATCCTCCTGTACTTCAGGTGAACTTAAAGAGAGGAAATTACAACAGTAGCAGCTTGCCTCCTCTATTACACCAGTGTGTGTGTGTGTGTGTGTGTGTGTGTGTGTATTACAGTATCTGTGCTTTCTCATAGTTTTGTGCATGTTGCTCATGTGTGTACAGGGATGGTGAGCAGACCTCAAGCTTACCTGGAACACACACAGAGAACCACAATCAGCCTCACTGGTCCTGCTGCTGAGACAGTGTCAGAGCTCCGTAAATCACAGCGCCCCACCCACGCATAAATCTACAGCAAAAACAACACACCAACGCCCATTAGAGAGAGGAGAGGAAGGTTGGAGCCGCCCCACTCGACAATGACTCGCTATAAAACACAATGAGGGTTCACCTGTACTTGCCTCCCCACCACCATTTGACAGGACCAAACTGTCATTAGCCCAACAAGGAAGACAAACACGTGTCACTGGAAGCAAACAATGAGGCAGCGAGTGTGAGTCACTTAAGATGAGGAACGGCATCAAAAGGTTTCAGGGAGACACTCTGGCGTTCATCAGGGTCATATCAGTGTCAGTTCAGGAGTTCAAGAATGTTTTCAGGAAGTCTTTGTGTTTAAGATTTAGTGCTAAAGTTCAATTAACCTTCTGACTCGTGAGTTAGGATGGAACAGAGACAAACTTTAATTATAGTGTACAGAGCAGAAACTGAAATGTAAATGCCATTGATATACTGTTCCTGTCAGATGAAAACACTGTGAGTCAAAAGAGTTGCCGAGTCACACGATCAGGGGAAATTACTTCCACTTTATATTGATAAGCTTTCATTTTTTATGGGCCATATACAGTAAGTAGGCTATCATACAGTACACATAGTGTTATTTCTGTATATGTTTTTGTGCAGCATACACTGTAAATGTTCAGGTTAACTGTAAATTTAGGTTAAAAAACAACCCAAATCGTATCTGACAAGACAATAATTACATGTCGCTCGTGTGCCGTGCCACAGCAGCAGTCTGGATCCACACACACACTGTGACCAGTTCAAGAAATGGTCCAACAACAAGAAAGGACACACAATGAGTGACAGGAATGGTCCCGATTCAGTGAGAGATAAGGAAGTGAAATAAAAAAAAGAGAAAGAGGGTAAAGAGGGGAAGGGAGGGCTGTGCTTGCCAACTGCAGCGATCCCCTCATCCCGAGGCGTTCCTGCCACTTTAAGAAATGAAGCAATATCATTAATGGAGGCCTCTCAGGGCTGACATCTTGCTCCAATTCACCAGTCCCCGTCCATCACACCATTACGGTGGGCCCAGCAGAATTAAAATCCAATCACTCCTCTGGCTAGTTTGATTAAGGAGGGCAACTGCACAAAGAAGGGGCTCTGACCCATTGTTGCCTCTGCCAGGGAGTCCCCAGAGGCTGGAGCAGGTTTTTGGTCCCAGGCAGCACCCAGACAAGGCCTGGTCACTGTTGAAGCTTCACAGTAATCTGGTGTGACTCTTCACTGTTGAATGTTTTGAAGTAATTTCTATGGCTTTCTGCAGAACTATGGGCTATGATGGTTAAATAGAAATCAGGTTAAATATAAACATAGACTATGACTCATGATCAGGAAGTTTCTAACTTTACTGATGCAGAAAATCTACGTCAGACAAATGTCCATGTGAACTAAAGCAGGTTATATGAAAAAGAATGACAGCTCGAGCTGTAATGACACAAAATAACACCCATACTTAAAAATATGTGTTGAAAAACATGTAAAAATATTGAATGTGTATTACATTCAGTATATTCTAAAGTGCAATCTTCTGGATATTTATGTTTTTATGTGCATGGTTGGTTGGATTAGACTTAACAACTATGAATGGCCATGAAATTTTGTACAGGCATTCAAGGTCCCCAGAGGATGAATCCAACTGACTTTGGTGATCCCCTGACTTTTCCTGTAGCCTATCAGCAGGTTAATATTTTCCACTCATGTCACCATCATCTGGATGGACTGGCACAACAACTGACACGGATATCCATAGATCCAGATGATATATCTTCATAACTTTGATGATGTTTCATGTAGACTAAAGTGTGGCTCTAGGGATGTTGGTCTGTCGGTCAGTCCATCACTTTGGACCTGAAATATCTCTGTTGGATGGATTGCTATGACATTTGGTACAGACATCCACAGTGCTCAGAGGATGAATCCTAATGATGTTGGCGATTCCCACACCTTTCATCTATAGCTCCACCATAAGTTTGACTTAAATAGTACATTTCGACATTTCACCTGCTTAACATCAGCATGCTAGCATGCCAACATTAGCAATTAGCTCAAAGTGTGTACAGCCTTATAAAGCTGCTATTGTGGCTTTAGACTTCAGTGGACATTGATCGTTGTTTTGTATCATGTAATCTCCTCATTCTAGATGGAGCTGCTTCTTGTTCACATAGATGTTTGCTTGATGAAGACCTCATAGTTTTTTTAATTAAAAAAAAAAAAGAAAAGAAAAATAGCTCTTAGAAATTTTAGTGCCTTGCATAAAGGTAGATCATTCTCAGCTGCTACAGGAAGATGTACAAGCACTTTTCTACCTCCTTGATCCAAATGTGTTAATTTGGTTTCGACTTCTTCTATAATTTGAGGCTACTGCTACCCAACTAAGGGGGTCACATCGGTCAGATTGTGTCTGGGAAAAAACAGCAGCATCACAGGTACAGACCCCAGAGAGCAGAGCCTACACCAAATTAAAACCAGAAGGCCAGGGTGAGCCTCCTCAAACACAGTGACATAAATTACCGGGATTTACAAGATTTTTAAAACACTTTTAACAATACCCCCCTTTTAATGTGCTCTCTGTTTAATAATGCACTTTAGGTTTTAAGAGCATGATAAACAAACCAATAATTCACTTTTTTATCATCTGAGGGTGAAGCCCTTCAGGACCGGGTTCTACAGCAGCGTTCAAAGGGGCCTCGAATGGATCAAATGAAGGGCTGTCGCAAGATGTTTTGGACAACAGTTGAGATGTAACTGGTGATCTCTTTGCTCTCTTGAGGATGAAAGTACACCGGGGTTCATCTTCCCAAGAACTGGACAACATTTAAAAGCGACACTGATACTGAAAAAGAATAAACACAAGATTTTGTAACAGAGGTTATTGGGTAATGTCATGGGATGAAGCAAAAAGAACCTTGGGTCGTGTGGATGGCACATCCAACATAAAAGGATCTTTTATGTAAAAGAAGAAAATGTTAGGCCTCGGTTTAAATTTGAGATAGATGATAAATAATGACAGAAAAGAAACAGAAAACCACATTAGCACACTGCTTTCAGTGAAATATGAAATAGTTTCCTTGGCATATTAAAGTCAACATGCCTCCATCGCTCTTTGTGCACCCGTTTGCTTGTGTGTCTGTAAAGTCTGTCAGTGTAAGATCTGGGAAAGCTCACAGTAGCATTTGGCCGAGTTTTCAGAGTGTGAAGCTTCACAGGGTAAGTCAGTGATTCTCCCGGCTGCCAAAACATATAAAGAAGACTCGACAAGTGAAGGGTTTCATAAATCTTGAAACAATGAAGTTTTAAGATTATCAATCTTTCAGCAGCCAGTAAATGTTGTAGGGTAAAAAATAGGACAAACATATCACAAAGTTCTTCCTATAGGGGTGGAGGCACTATTGTCATAAATGTAAGAGTTCTGAGGAAGCAGGGTGGAAGACAACTGATGTCTGTGTTAAAGCGAGGACCTGGAACTGAACACTGACACACACACACACACACACACACAAAAACATTCAAAGACACAATGACTGACACACATTCTCACTGTATGTATGCACACACACACTCTCCCTCACACGCACCAACACACGTACTTACTCCAACCCACTACCAGCCACCACAAATCACTGGACCATCTCATATAATCCTCCACCAGCCAGTGCCGCAGCATTAAACATCCAAACAAATTGTCCTTCGTCAAGTGCTCGCTGCAGGAAAAGACATAAAGCAAAAGCAGATAGCTGGGCAGGGCCACGGGGTTGGATCTGGAGCCGTGGCAGCCTCTATGTTACTCCAAGAAACAGGACGATAATGTCTTGGCTGCTCTCAGCCTGTCAGCACGCATTAAACTACTCCTTGCAACTTTTTTGCAAAAGAGATTTCAGGGATAGTAGAGGCACTGAAGAGCCACTCGATAAAACAAATGGACGTTTTCTGTTTCCCCTGTAGCTATGTTTTCCTCTGCCATCTTATTTCTACATTGGTTTATTGGTTTGGTTTTAGCCATGCTAGCAGCATGGCTCTAGGGATGATAAGGTCAGTCCACTATTTTGTGCCTAAAATATCTAAATAACTGGATGGATTTAAATGAAATCTTCTAAAGATATTCATGGTGTTTTGTTTTTATTTGTGTTTTTTTACTGGACAGCAATGACATTTCTGCACAGAATATAAAATATCAAAGGAAGGAAGTGACACATTATTGAAAGGCTTCAGTTCTACGTCTAGACACCTTGAGCATCTTTTACACTGAGATCTGACTTGTGTTAAGAAACGGACACCTTGACAAATATCAGTCCTTCAAGATTTCCCCCAATGCAAACGCAAACACACACACACACACACACACACACACACTAGATCCCCATCTTTCTCTCCAAGCAAACTGGAAGTGGGCATGGTCAGGTTTCCGATAAGAGCGAGGGCATGGCGGTATCTGGGAGATCTGAGAGATGCCGAAGGCTCTTGTGAAAAGGAAGCTAGACTTAAGCTGCTGTAGGGACTTATCTTTACAGTTTCCTATACCACCTACTGACAGATCCCGAGACTGTGTAAATTCCTCTGCTTGCTGAAATGACTCCTGGGCAGACAATGAGACGACACTCTGTGTACTGATGTGTACTATAACACAGAGAACAGAGGAGATTTTACAAGGTATGTGGGAGACAAAGACAAACACAAGTTTCACGTGTTGCAAATTATGTTTGAAAACAGACAATCCTTGAAGTAAACCAATGAAGCATGCCCACTCTATGTTAGCCGGTTCTATGTTCCAGCACAGATTCCTGCAGGAGACTTTAATATATCATTTATTTGTTGCACTCAACAACTTTGCTTTGATTTTATTTGATATACTCAGTAATAAGTGACATATTTTACTTAAACATCCCAATTAAAAAGTGAAATTCCCAGAAGATGATTCAATATGTGAGGAACACCAGGGGTGGAAACATGGCCCAATGTTATTGTAGAAATGACGGTGAATAAGTCATTCCTGAGATTGCTTTTGTACTATTGGGAAGAGTTATTTATATCCGAAGAGCAGGGGGCATTTATCATCCGAGGTAGTGGTTCCCCTTCAAAGTTCTCCTTTTTATGACGTGCATTATTTCTCGTGCACACACATAAACAAAGCCAGGGCTGCCGGCACTGAATCAGCAGACTGTGTCACCGTGTGGCCCCTGGGTCAGGCCAGCTTTCTTGTGCCGCCAGTGCTTACATTAGCATGTGAAAGGCTAAAGCTGTTCCAAATATTCCCTCTAAACATTTATCCTGCCCGAACCCCGCATGGAAAAATTCCAGGGATAGGGATGAATCCAGGGTGCTGCAACAAGAGGATTTGAGCTGCTGCTATGCATTTTGTCACAATAAAGCAATTAACAAGACGATGAAAGGTTCAACTGATATGCAGAAATAAAGAATCCTATGAAGAAATCTTTATGATTAATGGCTTTTGATTTGATTTCGGACAGCATAATTTTTACTACAGAACATTTAAGTATAGCGTTGCACAGTAGTTTATATGTTTGCATTCTGTTTCCAGATTTGTCATTTTCAAATGGGTTTAAACTACGTTTCACATGCCAGGACAGCCATCATCAGTGAAGTCGAGCCTGTCCATAAATGTGGCAGGCAGGCAGGCACCAGGAGTCTGTGTTTACATTGGAAGTGCCTGGAAATGAATTTCCCCACACTAGTCTCATTTGTCTTATCAATCTGTAAATGTGTTGCCTCGATGATGGAAGAACACATTTAAAACATTCAAAAAGTATTTTTCACATGCTCGAAATCGCTCTCATTCCTCTTTGTGCACAGTAGTAACCACTAAGGAGCAGCCAGAGGTGAAAAAATACAGCATCCTGCGACTTGCTAGCACCCAAGTTTAGCCACTGCCCTGCTGTACATTTTTTAAATTAGCAAGAGTGCGTCTGCTGGGGGTGACCACGGTGGAACATATAAATATTCAAAAGGCACATGTTGTATTCCCAGTCTGCTCATTCTGTTAACTTTTCCACACTGCGAGCTGAATCATCTGTCATTCACCCTAATTTAATCATCAGCCACTCTCATTCAATTATCCAATATAATATGCAAATGAGGCGAACAATGGCCAGCTCATGCTAATTATGTACATCAGAATAATTAAATTGGATAGAAGTGGTGGAGGGGAACTGAACTATCATAAAATGGGGAGCAGATTCTTTAATTAAGGCTGCAAAAATTTTATTAGAATCTGTAATCTGCCCGTAAATTGTTGAATGGTGGCCATGCACAGGGGGGACATTACTCTTATTGGAAAGCGCTCCCTGAAGACTTGCTCAGGGAAGCACCGAGGGACATGGCTCATATCAAGGGCAAATCCACCCTAAAACAGGATTCACATTTATTATGGCAATGATCTTGGACTGTGAACAACTTTCCTCAAAAGACTGCAAACCACTGAGCCGTTAATATACTAAAGAAACTGACTGAGAGAAACCAGTGGTCACAATTTTGTTCTGTATAACTGACTAAATAAAGTTAATTAAATGTAGCGTCTCAAACAAACACTCAAATCTTCTTCCTTGGTTCAAGATACAGCAGTTAGTGGTTAGAAATACAGCGCTTTCCCAAACTTAATGAATAATCTGGACTCTATTTAAACTAGATTTTCACTCCACAGTAAGCAGAACTAAATGATGTAAATTGTATGTGCTGTGCCAAGGCGGCAGAGCATGCCTGGCAGCCAGTTAGACACAGAGAAACATCAACCCTAATCCTCTCCTCTGCTACTGCATGCATGCAGGCACCACTGCCTCCCTACAACAGAACAGCCATGTCCAGCAGCACCACACAAAACAGTCTGCCATGGGACACACAATGAGTCACTCTTGAGGACCAGCAGACAGCGAGCAGCAGGACCCTGGATGAGGTGCTGAAGCCACTGAAATATTTACAGAGGCGTGTTTTGTTGCTTTTGTGCCGAGTGATTGAAGAGGGAGACCTCTGAGGCGGTCCCCTTCCCCTCTGACAGTCTATCTGGCCTCTTAGTTAAAAAGGACGCAGTGGATAAACGAAAGGAAAACACAATAAAAAAATTACAATACTTTGTATTTAAAAACAACAACATTTGCCCCTGAATGTCTGTCTGTGTATATGTTGGGGTTTGTTGGAGTGGAGAAGAAGTGCAGTGGTGTTTGAAGATATTGATAAGAAAGCGTGAATCACATGTAATCCATCACCTTCTGTGACGACTGACAGCAACACCTCTGGTGTATCCTGTCCCGGCCAGACAGTATTTGTTAAACATGTCAAGGTGACAGAACAGCAGTAGGTCAGGAGCACTGTAGATTAAAGTGGGAGTAAGTTTGAGTGAGGATGTAGAGACATGTAAACTGACACATGACACAATACACAGCAGTGATAGCCTGTCTATTATCTTTTGCTAATACATCTACAGTAAATGTGCATACAGGAGAAAGGTCATTGTTTACATTGTGCATCCTCTTTGCCGGACACGATATGCATGTATATACAACCTGTGTGTGAAACTTAAATGCAATATAAACATGGTCATACTGCATGAAAAAAATGCTCAATGTTCCAATTTTGCGTGTTAGTTAGTCTTTGACTTGGATTAAACCCAAGCTTTGATTGTTTGTCTTGATTGAGCAGAGACGCTGAACTAACAGTAGGCATAAATATAATGTCTTATCAGCTGATGGGAGAACATAAACTCTGGCCTCTATCTCTACTTCACAGTTATTGTTAAAAAAAGTGTCTCTCTGAAATTCAGCTCAAACTAAAGAAAACTGAGACTAAAAGGTGCCTTGATTGATTGGTGATTCTGCTTTGAATACTAATTTTGAATAACAGTTTCTTGCATGTATGTTTTCACAATTACCTTGTTATAAATTCTTAAAATGACATCTACTGTCTCCCTTATTGAAAAATCCAAAATCTATGCATATGCAATCATTTCAAAATTTCAAAACTGCATCCTACTTTGGTCAATTTTCAGTGTATGTGCACTGGAGTCTTCAAGTTTCACACTGCTTAACGGCTGGCTTCCAAACTAATTGCAATGTCACAAAATCATGTTTGTACTGTACATACAGGTCCCAGTTTCAAAGCGAGCACAGAAGAGCTTTCCACCCTTCAGCAGATGAATGTGAAAACAGCCTTTTAGTGTCAAACTCTCCACATACATCACTCTGCACAGTGAAGGTCAAACATCCAAGTGAAGGAACAAAAAGCAAAACACATTTTTGAGTGGAGGGGGACTTTAAGTTGAATGGTTTAAATCCAGCGTGCCCTTTTCTATGGTAAAGCAGTCAGAGAGAAAACATGTTTTTTTTTCTGTGTTTATATTAGTTGATTTTAAGCTTTACATTTTTCACTCAACGTTATGGATATACTTGTTTGCAATGACCTCAACGTTCATTTTATCAATGCACTTTGAAACACAGAGTGCAGTTGTAAAAAAAAAAACGAAATTTAATACCCTATGGACCTTTTATCTTTTAAGTGTATGAAATGAAGTTATGATAAAATAATAATAAACAGTTTCTTAGAGTTAACTCTGCTTTGTATTTTTGCAGATATAAATTGCTTTAAAAACAGTTCTCTCACAAAGTGACCTACTGGTGAATAAGATTTATCTTTAATTATTACTAGCCATTTAACTATGTTGCAACCCTGATACGTCATAAATGTTCTTATCCAGACAACGCAATGTTTAGTAATTCACCGTGAGTCAGTCCACCTGATTTAGTGTTGAACAAACTGTGCTAACTCGACTGACATGTTTAACTTTGTCGCCGTGATGATTTCAGTAGTCAGCGTTAGTCAGAAGAGTTGTTTATATTAACTTCAATCTGGTTCAGATGTTTGCACAGTTTGAGCTTCGTACTAAAGAGTCTGTTTTTCTACAAAAGTAGATCCAACTTACTGCAGGGAGGAAATCACAGTAACTCACCTCAGATATAATCACAGTAAAACAATGATATATGAGCTTTTCCCAGCTCATGTTCCCTCTGTTTGTTTGTTTCTGTTTAGTGCCTATCTTGTGGATTTCTACTATTATCTTCAAAAAGGCATCTTTGCATGACAGGGCTTGTTTCTCGCTATTTTCAGAAAGACTTCTCCTCAAGTACCCAAAGCACATAAAAGACTCTTCAAACCCACCTTGCTTGGAAAAAAACAATACTTGAGTTAATACATGAAAGCAGCAGGTTGACTTAGTTTGGCTTTTGCACTAACAGCGCTATCTCTCGGCCCTGCCTTGTCTGTCCCCATGATGGATTAGCAGGGGTCAAAGGTCACACCCGTTTATTCTCGTAGAGGAAACATCTTTTCCTGATGACAGTTTAGAAGTACAATAAGAAAGCTTTTCCCGATTACTTGCACATCAGGTTGGACCACAAGGTGTTGGGGCTATTGTGGTTTGTGAACTGCTTGAATCATTGAAATGCATGTTGATAAGAATACTATGTGCTTTCACTGTTTAATGTGTGTGGTATCTATTAAATGACACTGCAGTGTCAACACCAATGTTCATTTTTTTCAAAATGTGACGATAGTGTTTTTTATAATTAGTACTGATGAGAAAATAGTCTAATATAGATTTGGTCAACTTTAATTCATTCACTTCTATGTGCTTGATTTGTTTTCAAGACTTGTGTATTCCAAAAATCTTTTTTTTTAAATCGTGGTATTGTAAGAAAATAATTGATCTTGTACTATTAACTTGCACTGCTAGCTGTCAAATCATTATTTTACCTCAGTTATTAAAATCATATAGTGTGTACTGATCCAACCTCATATTTTAAATGTGTCTCTACAACTAAATCTATACCTGACCGGGCATGTGGCACTTCTGACTTCACCCTTTCCCTTACATTGAGACTGTAGAATGACCTGCAGAGCTGTGAGATGTGCTGTTCAAAAATCATAAAAGCAATGATCCAAAGTGATCTTGTGGAAGTCATTAGCTTGTATTGTTTGCTCACCTCAAAGTCTAACCTTAGTACCTGCATCTGCGTATGAAAGAGACCCAGCAAAGAATGAAGCCCAGAAAACTCCTATACTTAGAGACACCATACAGCAGTACAATCAATACAATCTCAATCAGAATGTTTTATAATTAATAATTTACCAAATTACCCAATATTAGCTTCCCAGCAGCAGATCTGTGCAGAGATGATAGGTTGTAGTTGATTAGACTGGAAGTAAGTCTCTTTGTGAGAAAGATACTTTGGCAAATCATCAGTGTGTAAATGACTCTACAGTGTGCAAAAATGACTGGCAACCTGTCAGCCAAGCAAGAAAAAAAGATTTTGGATGTTAAATATCCGAGGTCAAGCTGTCAGAGTCCACATACTGAAAGGAAATCCTTGTTCCCAGATGAAAGTAAGGAAAGCAGGCTGGAAATGTGATGATTTGATTTAACGCAATTATCACTAATAAAGTATTTATGTAATTAGCCTCCAATCCACAGTTCAACCCAATAAATGTTAAAGTTGTTCACAGCAGGTACACAAACAAACGCAAATCTGTCTGATCTCTCAGAGTGCTGCAACTTAAACCCCTTTCAGGATTCATAATGAGTCAGCAAACATTTTCATTACAAATTTGCACCACTTTCCGCCCTAAATGAGTGAGCCACACTTCCTCCTATAAATACCATGAGCAGGTATCTCTTACCCAGTGGCATGCTAAGCACAGGATGGAGACCTGTATGCCAATACCTCCACAGTGTAAGGGCCTGATTGTGCGTGGGGTTGCCTGGTCACACTTAATGCTGCACTGAGACACCTGAGCATGGAGGACGGCTATTGTACATCAGCCAACGCCGCTCCATGGCTCTCCTGTCCTCTGAAAACCAAGGGAGGAAGGAGGAAGGTTCATTTCCACCTCCTCCTACTAAAATCAATGCATCTCTTGGACACCGGAGGGTCAGGACTGTCAAATGGCACTACAGAGACACCATTAGGTCTCCAAGAGGCCATGGGTTACTTCTTGATGTACTCATCTGAGACAGCACTAAAGACAAGAGTGCCTCTGTGTAAAAGGTAACGTTTTAAGGATAGATACACACCGGGGCAAGAAGACTAAACCTTGAGTAAATGTACAACAAAGTGCAGCCTCTCCTCTCCTCTCCTCTCCTCTCCTCTCCTCTCCTCTCCTCCCCTAAAGCATTCCCAGACATTAAAACTCTCTCATATTATCCACGACTATAGGTTACATTTACTGGCTACTGTGTAAACTGCGGTTATGGTGGGACTGTGAAATGAGTGAGGGAACAAACAGCAGGTTTCTCACACATATTCAGTGACAGGCACATAGCCGATCAAACAGCTGGCTGTCATTAGAGCACAGCAGCTGGGGTTGACATGGGGTCTGGCTGCAGCACACTGAGAGCTGACACTGACACAGACAGGAATCAGTCACATAGATATGTCAAGCTGCTGATACAGATCATGTTGTGTTGATTTATCAGCGATATACAGTGATTTACTAAATGATACATTATATAGAAATGGCATATAAATATTCAGTCTCTCAATATCTGTGTTATTATTTTTTGTGTTTGCTGAACACTTTGGTAATACTGTCACGTCTATGCTTTGTATTTCTCTACTACTACTCAATGCCACTTAAAGTGACATTACGTAGAAACTGATATTTTTCCGATTTAGCGTCTCTGGTGTCAGAGTACACTACCACTGTTGTAAATATGAACAGCCATACACAGGCATTTGTTATGATTATATTACTTATGATCAAAACTAGCCACTTTAATGACACAGCCAAACATGAAGCCAGTGCAACAACACCAGACATAGCAGCCAGCTAATAGTGCTAACTAGTCCAACAGTAAGAAGCCCAGCATGGTGTCTGTCTTTTAGCCTTTTATTTCACAAAGCTCTCACCAACGACTAAAAATGAGTCCCAGATTTAGTCCTGTTTAGCGGCCTCTCACTTGATCACTCTCATTTTTTCTTCTTAGCTTACTCTGTCAGTGCCCTTTGCTGAACCATTACCCCTCTACCCCATGCATGATAACAACCTCTTCTGGTCTTCCAAAACTCCTGTGGTACTAATGTAAACTGGTGCTCTCAGCTCACAGTGTGGGCAGCCTGGCTAATAAACTGAGCTAATGTTAGCTAACAGCAGCAGCTATAATTCGCAGTAGTTTTAGATGACCGAGAGTTGTCGATTATACTTGATTACAATTCAGTTTAGCATCAAAATCAAAATATTAAAAAAATTTGATGGTAGAAAAGTTATGTAATGTTGCTTTAAGAAAAGCATTTCTTTTCTGTTGAGAAATATGAACTGTGTGTTAGTACCTTCGTTATTTATTGGTTCACTCGCTTACTTGTGGAGAGTTAGATGAGAGGTTATAGCACTCATGTCACTGTTTCTTGGCAGGGTACACCCTGACTGGCTGTTTGCTCACTCTTTCCTAAGCTAAGCTAATCATCTGTTGCTTCATATTTATTGTACAGACATGAGACTCGGATCAAACTTTATATCTAACTCTCTGCAAGAAAGCAAGTGAGTGAATTTCCCAAAATATCAAACTATTCCCTAAGGATAGGCTGATATTACTGTTTTTTGGGGGGTTTTTTTAAGTAAAAAAAAAAATGAATGCAGAACCTTCACATGACCTAAGCCATCATAGTATTTCTACTTTCTCATGAAAAGGATTTAAGTTTCCCTAAAAGACCCTCACACCAGATGAAAAGCCTTCATGAATTGGGCGTGGGTTGAACAAACAGTAATAGAAAATGTCACAGATTAGTAGGGTACTTAAAAAAGAGTTATGACACTATTAGAACATGTAAATATATAGGCCTTCTGTAAATCTATAGGATTTCTGTTCATCGCAGGAACACTCATATCTGCTTCTGAAAGTGAGTTCATGTTGAGTGATTGAGAGGACAGGCTGTCTTCCATCTGTTTGCCTCCTAGATTACTATCATTACCCCTCCGCCGCAGCAGACTTATTCACATCCTACACAACGCTGATAAAAGCTGCCTGACCAACGTCAACGGCACGTGAAAGAAAAAGTGCCTGCTTATGCCTTTCATTGCACCAATGAAAATAAGAAATTCACCAAGTGACAGAGAGCGTTTGACTGAAGGCGGGGGGAGAGACAGAGGAGAACTTGATAGTGTGAGAGGAAGTGGAGGGAGCTCTGTCCAAAACTGATTGGGTTTGAAGTAATGCCAGCAATCTGTGGTAGAAAGACGCTTGGAAAAAAAAGAGAGTAGCCTTGGGAAAGATTCATCATGTATTTGCTATGTATATTTACATACTTTGACACACTTTAAAGATGCACGTGCTAAACATAACGGCAAGGAACACAGGAGAACAGTGAATATCAAAAAAAGGGTTCTCCCCACAATAGCTGAGCTGAAATTCAATACACTACGCATTAAGGGAGAGTCCATCATGACAACGCATTATTGTGATATCACAAATTTGTCTGGCAGTGACAGGTCCAGAGAACATTCCCTCTCCGCCCACAGCAGTACAAATCACTGGTAATTGGCCTATTACTCTGTCGCCAGGTCTGCCTCGGTAGTCGAGCTTACAGAGCCCTGGGAGGAGCCGGTGCAGGGATCCGTCTCACCTTGTCTGAGTGACTCAGGTATGTCTACCCTGGAGGGACTACAGCCCACTTCTCTTAAAGGGATGTCCTGCAGAGAGGGCTGTCAATCACCAGACCTCCCAGTGTGTCAGAATTCTTCCAGTCAGCTCTGGAGGCCGAGCAGCATTCGATCAACGCCGCTAATAGCATTTAAAACAGCCTTTCTCAAGCTTTCCCCTACTCCAAGGCAATCCCACTCCTCTTTCACGTCTTTGTTGGAGCTGTCAGTCAGTGGAGACTTTACATATACCAGTAATTACAATTTCAAACTGCTCACAATCTCCCTACTCGGTGTGTCACATGTCACTTGGTCTTAAGCTTGTTGTTATGACATTCTCAGCCTAAATGGCTTCACTAAGGCATCTATTGTCAATTTGTCAGTCTTTGGCTCAACAGAATAGTGTGCATTTACCTGCAGTCATACTAGACCTTAAGGACTACAGGTCCAAGAGCACTTTGCAGTACAGACAGCCAGACATGGGTTTAAAGAGGTAGATTATTTCAAAACACACAACCTCTCACATGGTGCTAAATATCACTCATTCTGTGTTATATTCATTAGTTTGGTTATCAGTTAGTTATTAGTTTGGCAGACCTGGTGTCTTTGTATATAAGTGCATGGAAATGATCACTGATGTTTATTATACAGTAAATGTGAAATAAAAAAATCTTTCCACATCCCACTGACATAAAAATGTTGATCTGCTGCAATTTTCAAACAGATTTTTAATTTGTCAGAGATGTTTTTTAAATTCATCTGTGTTTTATCCTTGCAGAACATGTTGTTTTGTGTCTCACTTACATCTTAAACGTGAAACTGAACACTGAGATTTACTTGTCAAAAACACAAAATAAAAGTTAAGAATTTAATACCTGAACAAATGATGAATAATAAATCCCAAACTGACAGATTCAGTGACATTATTTAAATGAAAACATGCTGAAATGTTTACTGGCAGGAAGCTGAGAAGAAAACAGTGTTCAACACTCTCTGATGACTCATGACTTTACGTAGTGAGCGATCGGTCACATCTGCTCTGAATGCAGCCTTGTAGAGTAGCTGCATTTTGTTTATTGTGCATTAGAACAGATCTGAAAAATCTCCCTTTTTATCCTCTCAAGTGATCGATGTGTGACCTCTGCTCGCTCCATTAAATCGAGAATAATTTGATCTTTGAATAAATTTTAATGAACGAAAATGTTCTTCCAAGAGGACAATTACTTAATTGTATCATTTTAAGAGGGACAATAGCTATATCTTTGTGTTACCTAATAGCGTCTTAGTGACTGGCCAAGATCATTTCCACCACAGGGCACCACCAGAAGTCTCTGCCCCTGCCAGCACCCAGTGAAAAGTGGGCTCAATTAAAAGCCGTTCATAAATATTAAACACTATCTATCAGCAAGTTATTCATATAAATGATGGATCCACTTGTAAGCATAGACTATCAACATCTAAATGTCCTCTGTAAATACAGCTCAGTCATGGAATCCTCGCTCTGCTGTAATTCCAGAGCCGTCCAGTTTTAAACGGGCACGGTGCCAGCTCAGCACTTCACCATGCTACCCAACAGAGAGGCGGCAGTACTAATGTTTGGCTTTTGCCCGTATGGTAAGTGATCAGTTTCGTCAGAGCGGGGAGATCCCTGCACAGGGCTGATTCATCTGTCACCAGAGTGAAGGAGGCCTGTTGAAAGACACAGAACGCTTGGAGGGAAAAATAAGACTGGAGAATTTATTCATATCTGCATTAAGGTGTTTAATATTTTACAGCTGAGTCTAGTAAAGCTTCATATTCAAATTGTGCCTACAGATCTGCTTATGGTTACACACACTGTGTAAATGTCAACAACAATCAAGCAATCTATTTTTGAACCAGGCGTTAGTATGTTTAAATTCTAATGAAATAAAATTTCTAAAGCATTTTGTACCTTCTCAGAGATGATTAGCCTCACACAGAAACCCGTAGCATTGTACCATGAAGGATAGCACATGTCTCTATATTATTCATCAGCTCTGGGCTAATGTTGGTCACTAGAAGTCAGCATGACAGATGCTTTCTGGTCGGGTGCCAAAAGCAGGCAAGTGAGAAGTCTCGGAAGTGTTTGCAACAGGGTGTAAAGGAGCCCTGCAGGTCATGTTAGCCCTGTTCAGATAACCACGGCTAAACACCGGGGCTAACTAGGAAAGCTTGACAATGAGAAACCACCAGGTCTCAGAATTAACCCTTGAGTGTCTCAGCTGGACAGCATTGTAGGCTGCGGTCAAAGTATGTCATGTATGTATGTTAGATGGGGAGAGTGTGAAGGAAGAACAGACACATGGAGGAATGAGACAATACAAGTGCGACTGGGGAAGAGTTAAATGGGGAATAAAGCAAAAGTCAATGGACTTAGGAGGTTTATTTTGCAATATATTTGTGAATTGCTCTAAGTGGTTTGTAACCACTTTGGTCAAGTGGGGTGAAAGCAACACAAATTTCAATTTTCAGACGCCTTTCATTTTTAGATATGTGCATAAGTTGGTTTTTGAGTGTGATTTTGATTAATGCTATTGCCTCACAATAAAGAAGTGGTGGAGCTACTCAAAAAACTAAATAAACTAAATGTAGGATCATGGTGCAACAGTTTAGACGAGAACTTCTTCGTTCTTCACTTGTTATTTTCTAGATTTAAATTTGCAATATGGTCGAAATTATTGGCTGATTGACAGCTGTTATTTTCTGTTAGTATAAGATGATACAGTACAATGTTTTTTCTGTATACTAAATGCCAAACTAGTGTTCTGTCAACATCCAAGTGTATATTTTATAGTTTTATGGAATTTGGATACACTTGCTGTGAGGTTTTTAGAGTCAGTGGCCGCACAGACTACAAGTGAAACGGTCAAAGGCTGATTTCGATTTTCCTAATATGAACCATATGTGTCGTATGCTTGTGAATTATTCTGACAAGTCTACATTGTTTAGTCTGCACGGTTCCGTTTACATGAAAATGTGACAAATTCAACATCACTGCTGTCTTTCGATCACAAGATAAGTTTTAAAAATAACACATTATTCCAATGTGCAACAAATTAAGTTATCATAGAAAACAGAATTTCAGTGACTACAGTCATCATTGACATCTGTGAAAAGGTGGAGGTGAAAGCTCTTTTCTGGTACTAATATGTGTGTGTTTTTAGCTAGAAAAGGTGCAGACAAACTTAGTAATATTACAACTTTTATCTGCTACAATTTGAACGAAATTGTGAGCACAAAGCAATTAATGAAATTATCTAGAAAACGTGTCTTTAGCCAAACATTAGTGCCTCTATCTCCTGCTCACACAGCTGTGGAGGATTCATTTGTGCCTCTGTTATGCAGTACTAATTCCAGAGACCCTGTATTTAATTATTCATGCCAAGTACATAACTTTTCAATTAACTAATTGCCAGGCTCTGGAGATTTCACTGTGCCTGCAGGTCACCAGCAGCCATGGAGGGGATTTCTTCACCTGTATTCTTAATACACAGTGACTTAAAGAGAAAAGAATTCAGTAAATATTTAAGAGAACAAAATGAGCTTTTATAATTAGACATCTACAGACTTAAAGACGGCAGTGCTTTTTCATTTATGCACTTAAACTTTGAATAAACTAAAGGTTCACTTTTTTTTTTTTTTACAATCCTCACATATCCATAAGTACATTGAAAGCAGTATTGGTTGTAAGTGTTATTAGATGCAATTATTCAATCTATCCTGGCTGCAAAGAGAATCCTTCTTAAAGCAATTTAAGTGTAAGGTGACAAGGGACAAATGCCACAGTCTTCATAGTGCACAAAATTAATTTGAAGCTAATACTAAAGGCTCCTCCAAAAAAGACTAAAATCTGAAAATACCAAGTTGATTAATTCAACTTAGACTGTAGGAACCTCGTGTTAGCGTCAGCTAAATGTCAGAATATGTTTTTGGACAGAGTGAGGACTGTAGATTTCATCCCCCATCACTTACATTGAAATGGCTTCAGAAAGGGATGCAGGGACAATTGCAGCCACCAGTAGGTTTAAAAGTGTTTTAAAAGACAAGTGTAAAACTTCTCAAAATATTAAATGAATATTTGATGCGTTGATGCTTATAATGCTGACAGTATGCCTGGCAGTTCTTGTAATGAAATCCTGTGATGATCAGAGGAGCAGTTAAATGTTAAAAACATACATTTGCAGAGCGAGAAGGAACTATGGTGGGCGAGGAAGTGTACAGCAGACAGCTGTAAGAAACTTGTTTCTCTCACTTGCCAAACTTTGCCATGTTACTGACAATCTAATCTCTCTGACCTGATGACCTGTCCAAAGAGATAAGAAGCGGGATAACGGGGAGTTCCCATGACCGGCGAGACAGTGGTGCGACACCGAGAGCTCATGCATACTCAGTAACACATCGATTTGCCATCATGCAGAGATGTAGCTTTTTCTGCAATGACCTGCAAACCAGCATACATTTTCTGTAACCTTTCTCTTTATGAAACATTAAAAGTGCAAGCCACATGTACAGAAGGCTTTATGCACATAACATTTGAAGCTGCTATAAAGTGCCTCAACACCTAAGTTTTTTAGATGTAATGAACGTGTTTTCCTGGACATCATCAATTGAAGGCAGTTATCATGACACGTAAAAGGTTTAAAAAGCTTTAATAACTATTAGAGGAATTGAAGAAACAGGTTATTTTGCTAACTGTAACATATGTAACTGTTCACGGCTCTAGTCTCGCTCAAAACAAAAAAATGAACGTCATTTCAACCAGAAATGGAATTTGAAGGGAGCGACTTGTGATATTTTAAAGCAAGGCCCTGTTTATTCCTTGTCATAAACATCTCAACATCCATGATAACTTTCTCCATCTGGTCCTCATTTTCAGACCAATCCTCGCTGGAATAACAGTAGACATTATGAACCGCACGACGTACCAGCTTTAAGAAGCTGCGCATGGACTTGTGGTTCCTCCAGATCGAGCAGATTTGAATATGGTTAAAGTATGGCGGCATCCGCCTTCAGGCAGGTAAACAATGTAATAGGAAACTGTCACAACTGATTTGAGGGGCGCACAGCCAATAGCAGGAGACGATATGACATTTCTCCTCAGATCACAGCCTCTTGATGGCAATCTGTTAAGTTGGAGCGCGCGTAAGAAGTAGCAGAGCATGAGAGGAGGAGGAGGAGGAGGAGGAGGAGGAGGAGGAGAAGAATATAGCCAGGAGGAGAGGAGAGGAGAGGAGAGGAACCATGATGGTAGAGGTGGAGAACAGGGCAGAGATGACAGGAGGAGAAAGAGCAAGGGGGAGGAGGCAGAGGAAAAGAAAGAAGAGGTGACAGGGTGAGTGCTGTACAGTGATAATACTGGTTCCTTTCAGCCAGTGCACAGGGGTAAGGTGAGACTCTCTCCAAACTGTGCTTTCTGGGCATTGGCCCAAGCCCGGGGCTGCCTGATTGATTTGCCCAGTAAAAGGCCCGTTTGTGCAGCTGTGCCAAAGCTGATTTCTCCCAACCAGCCCACTACAGCTCCCACTGCGGGGAAACCACATTAACCAACATGTAGAGACCCCTGCTGAGAGCAAATGAGGGTGACAGCACTTTCCTGTCCTGGCAATGTATGCATTAAGGTTTAAGAACAGATGTAACTATATAAAAAGAGTATAGATAAGACAGATACTAGTGTTTAACCTGTTTTTTACAGAATATATTTAATCTATTTTATCATTGAACATGTGAGATAACAATATCAAATTACAAGATCAGAGTAGCAAGATCCATTTTGATCCAGTGTGTTGTCAAACTGTTTGCGCCTCGCTGTTAACTATTGCAGTATATAACTGTGTATGTGTGCAAAAATATAACTGATGTGGAGCTGATTTGTCACCTGTTATTTGACTAAAAACAGGTTGCTTCTACTAAGAGAAATTTGTCAAAATCTCTGCAATGGTTCTAATTAACATCAGAAAGTGCTGTTCATATTGTCTGAGTCTGTGCATGTAGTGAAAATGAGAATTGTGATGCTGAAAAGTAACATTTTAAAGCCAAGCTATCTGTGAAAATTCAATATCATGGTCAACTGCTTACATATGGTATTGTGGTTATTTGAGGACATCGTTGGAGTCATGAGTACAGAGGGGGGTGATGTGAGACACTTTGGCTAACTACAAATGACCACTGAGGCTCTTACACAAAAATCTAAGCACAGTTTCTTTTGACTGGGGAATCATAAATTTATTGGCTTGTGGAGGTGCAGGTTCTGAGTACTGTGCTCATCCCTGTGTGAATCAAACCCTTTGTGATTAGCTATTCAGAGTGGATGGGATAAGGCAGACCCCAGGTGGCCCCCTCTGTTAAATGGCAGATTAAAGAGTGCACAACTAATTTCTTTAGCCTAATCTTATTAAAGGGAAAAACAGCTGTCAACTGTCACCATATGAATACAAACGGTCTGCGATGAGAGCAGAAGAGTGTGTCTGCGCCATTGTGGTTGGATGTGTAGTGACACTGCACGCACACACTACTTCATGCATATTCATCAGCTACAAATTTAAATATTACATATCACATATCATTTATAAAAAACTATAAAAGGTCTCTCAAAGATTATTCATTATCTATTCAAAACCTCATATTGCAATTTTTTTTTTTTATCTTGGTCTATTTGGCCCATAACACAACTAACTGTGGGATAAAGAAATACATATATTTTTATATTGAAGTTGGCCTTTGCTGGAGAACTAACTAATGTACAGCATTTTATCAGAATAGTCAACATATGAAGAAATACATGTGTAAGTTAATTTATTTACTTCCAGCAGTCAGGCAATCCTAAATACATTTAAAAAACTTTATTTTATGACATTCAGAGCACACAAATACAATCTTCTCAATCCTCTCAAAAATGAAAATGTTTAGAGGATCCATCTGTACCTTTTCACCATCATCACTTGCTCACATTCACAGCTCAAACTTGGAATTTTTTGGCCCCCTGCCCTCTGACATGATCTGACACCAGGTGCTTAGGACCCCAGGGTCTTTTGGGGACCCCTCCAGTTTAAAGCCTCATCACCTCTGAATCCCCTTCTCATGTAATCCTACCAGCCCCATACACTCACATACACACTGATACAACTTCACTGTGTCTCCATAATACATAAAGAGCCTGCATTTGAGAGCCCCAGCATTTGAGAAATGGTTGGTTTGAGTCGCAGTGGCTTATGACACCCGAGTACCGCAGCCCACACACTCCAGTGCCGCGCCACCACGGCCTTTTGATTGCTCCTCCTCTCTGTAATTGCTAGTGATTAACCCTGGCATGAGAGCAGGCCAGAAAGAGTCTCTCTCCCCTCTCTGCTGACAATCCTTGTCAGTGGGTTTGAGGCGCAATTTGGCTGCTGACATGCCTTCCCCAGTCTCTTGTTACTGGGGAAGTATGCTGCGCTTGACCCAGTAGTGCTAGACTATCTGAAGTTGCTGAATTCCTTTCTCTCCCTCTTTCTCTTCTTCTCTCCATTTGGCCTTTTTCCTCTCTGTTTGTCTGTCTCTCTTCTCTCGTTGCCGCTCTTTCCCTTCCCTGAACCTTCATCTTTTCCTTCCTCTTTTGCTTCTGCACCCCGTCCTCTGAGCCTCCATCTCTTTCTCAACATTTCTTTCTCTTTCTGCTAGAGTTCACGTCGGACAACCAGACTCCCTGGCTTTAATGCCTGGGCTGCCTGTGTCTGCCTGCTTGCAAGGCTGCACGGGGGCAACAAACAATGGGCATATTGTTAATCTGTCCATAAGAAAGCCTTATCTTGTTGTAGACATGGTATTAAATTTCGGAGCGGCCCCATGCGGCCATCCTGGAGGAGGGGGTGTATGGGTGGGACGAGAGAGAGAGAGAGACAGAGAGAGAGAGAGAGAGAGAGAGAGAGAGAGAGAGAGAGAGATGTGGATAATAAGCTGTGTAATCTCCTCACCTACTCTAAACAGCTTAACCTTGTCAGTGGCTGCTGGCCCAGTGGCATCCTGGCAAGGGATAACATAGGGTTAATATTTACTGTATGCAACCCAGATACAAAGTATGGTGCAGAGGCAAGTCCTTATGTTGGACAAAGTTGTTAAAACTTAACGCATTCAGAATTGGTGTGATAAAACAGTTTATTTGTTTGTGTCTCTGCTGAGTGAGAAACATCTCTAATGTCGTTGCTGATATGTTGCTATATGAGCTTATAGTGATCTAAAATTGTCAAATATATCTATATATTTTTTTGCATCGTACTGTAAAGGGTTTAAAGGTTCAGATGCTGGGAATTTGTCTACTTGGTTGAGCTTTCTTAACTCCGTATGAAGTCCAGTCTAAATTCCAGAGCAGATGGTTTATCTGGGTGGGAGAAAAGAGGATTAGGGGAGCTACAAATTACAATTTTTACTTTAGACAATGCCCTTACTCCTCTAAAGATACTCATTTGGCATTTGTTCAGTCAGGATGTCTTGAAACATCCTCTGACATTTCAATGCCTCCAGTGAATGTGAAAAACTCATATCAGGCTTTAAATGGTTAAGTCAATTCATGCATTGCAATTTAAGTTAAAATAAAAAGACAAAGAAAAAAATCACATGTAGCAAAGGGATCATTAAGGATTAGCTAAATCAAGGGTGTGCACCTAGAGTTCAAACTGGACCCCCCTGCGTTATCAGGGGGGGGAAAAAAGGTGGATCAGGAGATCAGAAAAGTGCTCTGCAGTGGTTCTCATTAACATCACACACATTTTTTTTTTTTTTTTGCACGACAGCTAAACACGAATGTGGTGCCTTAAAAGTAAAACAGATGTTTTAGTGCAAAAATAGAAAAAAATGGAGTAGAACGGGTGACAAAAACACAGTCTGGCAGAATGACTTAGGTCATAGGAGATGCTATTTCCAGACTTTTTTATATTACAGATGTAGAGTCAAATGAAGTTTAAATCCAAAACATAAATGACATTCGAGTCAATTGAAAAAGGACAGTTTTGGTCCCATGTCATAACTACTTCTTTACCCGCACTGTCACTGTTAACTGAATCATGTAAAAAGGCCCAGTGGTCATAAAATTATGCTTGCATTTTTGATTTATTGGATTTTTTTTTTTTTCCTCCGAGTTATATCTATAGTCCTTTATGAGAGTGAGCAGCACTACGTTGGCTTTGTGCAGTTAATTATTGAAGATGATTTGCATCTCAACCTGACAAAGAGACCAGTTTAACCAGTTAGTAAACTAGTTTGGCGGTAATGTCACAGCCTCTTTCACTAAATTGTATATATTTTGAAGAGATTATACTAGCTGTACCTCACAGACAGTGGTTGATTCAGTGGTAAATAAGTAAATATTTAATTCATTTTTGGACAAGCACACAATACTTATGTTCTCATTCATTCCTGACTGTGATTGTCTTGATTCACCACAAACAGCACATGTATGTACTAATAAAAGCCAGTTAAACTGTATTTTGCAAATACTGTCCCAGGTGTGAATTGGCACTTAGTGTTGCTGTGGCTTTTTCTATCAGCGTCTCCCTGGAGACGTGGTGAGTCGTGGTCTTGTATGCTGACAGGAGGTTGGTGGCGAGCCCAGATTGTGGGGACAGACTCACACACGCCAACGTCAACTCTACTGCTCTCTAGCAGCACCTACTGGAGTACTGGAGCATGAACCTGCAAACAACGTACACAATAATGTATGTAGAGTCAGAAAATCTGCATCACATTAAGTATTATAAAGGTGTGTTTATTTACTGAGTCTTGCTAATCCAAAGCCATGCATGCATTTCCTTTTTCATTTGTTATTTGATTAGGAGTGTGAAAATTATTGAGAGGAAAGAGCGTGAGAGCCTGGGTGTGAGAGAGAGAGAGAGAGAGAGAGAGAGAGAGAGAGAGAGAGAGAGAGAGAGAGAGAGAGAGGGGATTATTGTAAAGAGAGGATACTTGAGCTGTATAAACTGTGTTTCAGCGTGTGTTTTAACCTCTGCATGAATAATCACCACTGAACACACAATAAGTCACAACAGAACATGGAAGAGAATGAACCCAACTTATTAAGATATATGCAATTATCAATTAAAAAAAGCTGTTCTACAAAACTATTAAATGTATATTTATATCTTTTATATACAAGATTTTCTGGTAATGGTACATCACCAGCAGTTTGATGGACAATCTGCAGTAGTGGCATTACTTTACTGAAGTTAAAGGTCCAGTGTTCAAGATTTAGGGAACTCTATTTTTTTTTTTTCATTTTTAATCATCTCAAAATAAGATCTGTTATGTTTCTGTTACCTTATCACAGAGTCAGTCATGCTAAACCGCTATGTTTCTACAGTGGCCCAGAACGGACAAACTAAATACTGACTCTAGATATGGCCTTTTGTGTTTTTTTCGCACGTTTCACGCTTGGAAGGAGAGGTTAAAACAAGAGGTTCACAATCCACAACTACACTGCTAGATGCCACAAAGTCTTACACACTGCTCCTTCAAATATATGTACATATGGTGTATAAATATAGCATCTACTTATTATCTCTCTCTCTCTCCTCCACCATATGAATTACAGCCATACTTAAAGGTCCAATCTGCTGGGTCAGTTCAAGGAAACCTGCGGGGGAGCAACATTACCAAAATAAAAATCAATCATTATCCATTTGAGGGTTATGGACAGTGAGGAAGAGACACTTGTGTGTATGTGTGTGTGTGTGTGTGCAAGACAGTGAGAGTATGAATGTGGGGTATCCAGAGAGATGGCGAATGCCACTAATGTGTGTGAGTCTTATTTATTAGGGTTGTTTAGGGTCAATGTCTTGGAGACTGTCCATGCACATTACATGCATATTCTAGTTGCATGTTCAGGAGATGGTTATTTATGTGGATGAAAGCAGCTGCTTGTCCCTCAGAGGACCACAGTCATCACTCAAGGTTCAGAGAGAAATAGGTGTGTTCTGTTTGCAGAGTTACTCATTAAAACTGATGGCAGAGATAAGGCTCAAACAAAAAACAAAAAGTCATTCATGACCATAATGTGTACAATAAATGTACTTCGTGAACAGACAATTATGTGTCAACAAATGTCATGATTGCATCCTTCCAGAGAATAACCAGATTAACAAACCTCAGACATCTCTTAAAAGGCAATTTTTCTCCTCCAGGTATCTCTTTTTGCTACCGTAGTCCTTTTGGTTAATGACTTGACTTACTTAAGCGTTGCTGATCAATATGGTCCGGAGGTAAACTTGCTGAAGTTCGTGTCTGCCCTGGTATCAGCACGGCTCACACCAGCATGAGGTTAAGACACGAGACAGACAGGACAGAATGGGTTGATCCATATGTATCATATATGATACACATGAGTCTGACCTTGGTGATGGAGAACAAGTAATCTAGACATCAGTTTTGAGTGGTGCATATTGTAGAAAAGGGAGGCTTGATGGGGAGGGGAGGGGTTGAAAAATAGAGAGTGGATGAAAAAGACATGGAGAGAGACTGAAACAGACAGAAACATAAACACAATCTGAGGCAGAATAAACAGCTAGGAAGTAAAAACATAAAATGAACCAAAAAGATTCGGTGAAGGTAACTCAAATAAAAGAGGAAAACAGAGAGAACACCATGCAGTGAGGATACATGGAAGAAAGAAAGATCTTTTTAAAATAATGAATGTGAGACAAGTTGTGAGAATGATGTGGCTTTTGTGTCCTTCCTGTGGTCCATTACTGGAAAACCAAGCCCTGAAGGAGACAGATCCCAGTGGACCACCATGGTGGTTGTAGGTTTTTACAGCTTCCTGGTGTTTCTGAGTGCCTGCATGTGTGTGTATAATTTCTTACACTTGTTCCTCATTCAATACAGGGAAAACTGTCATCGATACTGGTTAAAATACATGATGTTTTCCTTCAGTTCTTATGTGTATGTGTGTGTGCTCTAAGTCCATATGAGCTGCAGGCACTATGGGATTCCTCACTTGTGTCACAATCCTCCCTGACTCTCACTTCTCAACACCAGCGATAGCACAAGAGGAGAAATCTCTCACCCTCACACACCGCACTAGAGCACAACACACACACACACACACACACATACACAGGAAGCAGAGGTGCTGGGGAAGCCCCTTTCGCCCACTTGCTTATCTTATACACTCTCTCTTCACATTGCTCATAGAAATGTGACGAAGACTTGCAGGACAAAAAACCCCAATAAATATAATGCATGTCAATGTGACACTGTACAGACTGTGTAGAGAGTATTTTTTAACTGAGCACTGTGCAACAACCTACCTGCATTTATTTATTTGATCTTGTTTAAGCGCTGTTGTTCAATAGTTTTGGGTGGACAGTTTCTGCTCTAGACGAACATAAATTAGAAAAAGCGAGGAGGGATCAACAGTTTCAAGATTCAATGAAACAAACTTTCTGAGTCATTAATATGTTTTTTCTCTTTACCACTCTACCTATTGCACCAGGATTCATATATCCGCTCTGGACAGCTACCACACCCTTATCAAAGTGTTTTCTTGTTTTGCAACTCAAACCAATACTTTCTCCCTAATGCCCACAAAAAAACCTTACTTCATATTCTACAATCATGTAGATTATGATATTGATCGTCCCTCTCTGTAAAAGCATTATAAATATAAAGAGCATTTCTCCATTAACGGAGAGTAGGAAGCTGGCTAATGCTAATGAGCCTCAGAGTGCCCATTCCAGTCCATTAAGGGCTCTTAGCGCTGGGAAATGATTGTGTTTTCGCAGGGAGAAAAACTAACACGGCCACGCGGACCCACAACTTACACACAGGGAGGTTAATGATAAATGGTACTAATGGACTTTCTGTACATTTGAGGGGAGAAAAAATAGGAGATTGGAAAATGGGGAAATGTATTTGTTGCTGTAAACTTGAAAGACTCAATTCATTTGAGAGTCTAATTTGATTTCTAATGCATGACATGGAAGGAAAAGAGTTTTACGAAGCTCAGAAAAGTTATGCTGTCACGTCATGCATTTTTTGAAAAGTTGTGACGAGATTCACTTCATTTGGTATGTAACCTACATATTGAGAAGTTACAATGATATGAACTGACACATGAAGATGCAAGGGCAAGAGGACCTTGCATAAAGAGCAATGGCATGATATGTTCCTTATGGCTGACATCTTACCGCACTACTCAAGTCAAGCACATCCAATAAAGTGAGTATATTCAGTATAGAGTGAATATTAACAATGACTGTTAGTGATTTATGTAATAACATTTAGTTATGTCATGTTTATCCAGTTGTTTGCATCTAAACACCATGCGCACCTCAGTTTTTAGAATAAAAATGCATCTCAGCTTTATTATCCATCAGCTGAGGAGTACTGGCCTTGTTTTAAATTAAAATCTTTAAGGTCTTAAGGTTTAGTGAAAAGATTATGGCAGAAACATGCTACATGGCCTTTGGGGAATCAATTAAAACAACCATGCATTGTTCAATGAAGATTCGTCTTGTGAAAAGGTCTGACAAAGGTCAGAGCATTAAACAAAGGCACAGAGCGAACAGTGTGTAATGAATGGTGTGTTTAAGGGGGGTCAGGCTGCTTAATACTGAGTCAAAGGAATGCACATGGGGCTGTGTAAAAAGAGGGGACGGTGGTGGAGGTGGAGGTGGAGGTGGTGGGGTCAGAGTGAACTACCTGTCTACTGAATCAACAGGAGACGGAGCGGGTGAGAGAGAAAGAGTAATACAATGAGAACACAAGAACCAGGGGGAGAAAAGGGGAAGAGAGGGACCAGGCAGGGGTGAGAGCAAGCATGTGAGAAAAAGAGATGAAGCTGGTCTGTGTGTGTGTGTGTATAAGGGAGAAATAAATGGGGGGTATGGGGAGGAGGTAACTACCTGTCTGGAGAATCAGTGTTCCCCACCGACCTGAAACGTTACTCCATCTGCATTGTTCAGTGACGGACAGAACAAGACACAGTCAAGAACAGCCAGCCAAGCTGGGGGATCAAATTATTCTCACAGAGGAAAGATTTACCCTGAACACCCCACCACCACCACCACCACCACTACCACCCAATGCCCTGATCTACCCACATTCTCCTCCCTGTCCCTCCCTCCCTCACTCCGCTGCTACCGCTAAAACTGAGGTGAAATTTGAAACAGAGTGATCCCCAAAACATTCCTGCTAAATCTCAAAAGCCAATGCATGTGCCTCACCCCCACCTACACACATTCACACACAAATGTGCAGGGACAACACAAAAACATATAACATGCCAACACACACTTGCATACACGCTTAAACATGCTCATACTAAACACTGCACATGTGCATGCACACACACATATACAGGGGTGAGAAGTGAGATTGAGAAATTGAGAAGAAGCAGGTCTGTGTGTGAGCGGCAGCAGGGAGGTCTGCTCTAATCCAGGGCGTCCAGGAGGAGAAGGAGGAGAAGGAGGAGGAGGAGGAGAAGGAGGAGACCATCAGCAGAAGGACATCATTCAAACACCTTTGTGACATGAATATATCTATGGAATCATTTTTGTAGATGTTAATAGAAGGAGAAGAACAAATAAAATATGCAAAGCTATAAATTATGTACTTCTGTGTCTGCAGAGAGTTATGTTATATAATCTATTTGATAAACCTTAGAAATAAAAGCTGCTCCTTCATGAAATTCTCCATGAACAGAGTTGTATCCCTCCTGCTCCTACATTGCCATCTTACTTTATTTTTATTATTAAATGATGATATGGTATTGCCCTGCACCCCCTTCTTCAGATTGTCAGTAAACAGATTGTGGTAATAAATAATTGCCTGAGTTAAGGGATGATTGATTAAAAAAAAAAAGAAGCAATGCAGATGGTTTAATCGTTAGCTATCTGTTTTGGGCATGCGGTCATAATGAAGGTAAACTGTTCCCACAGATAAATCCCAGTGATGTTGGGTAATGTTTATGACCACAGAGGTTGGTTAAAACCGGCATAATGAAGAAATGATGAAACTTACCAGATTTAATTAAGTGTTGGCCGTACAGTTCTTTGCTGATAGGCAATATAAGCCTTATTGTTGAACAGTGAGCTTAATTAACAAATGCTCTTTGGACAATGGAAATAGGAGATGGAGCAAACATTTTCACAGCACCTTCATCCATTGCCCTTTCTCTGTATAAACACAGGTCATGTTTGTACAGCGATTTGTCACTTATTCTTCTAAAAATGCTCTAAAATAAGTTTATTCAACATACACCATCATCTCACTCTGGAAAAGATCCAACTCCTGTGTATATTTAGTATATATATTTTAATTTTTTATGAATCCTTGCCATGCTAAAACAATAAATCATTAAAGCAACAAAAGAAGAAGAAGAAAAAAAACAAAACAACGTGGCTGGCATTAATCCTGCAAGCCTGCTGCAGCCTTGTGAGATGACCTACATAACCCCTGGAATTAACAGACTAGCTGCCAAAACTGCTGTATGTGTAATGTGTGAGTTAAACGCCACCCACTTTAATGGTTTTAGAGGTAGTTGCTTTGTGCAGGACCTTTTACTGCGGGCAGCAGTAAGCCTGATCTGTTTGCATTGCTGACATACTTACCTGCTTCCAGGACATGCACCCTGAAGGCTCTGTTAGGTCTCACAAATGGTTTTGCAAGGGTGGTAATGAGACGCTTTAGCTGGAAGGACGTAAATGAATATATTTAATGATTATATTTATGAATGATGAATGACCTGAAATTTATGAGATTAATGTATGATCAAAAAAGTAGATCAACGATGAACAAAAATAACTGCCTTGACATGAGTTATCAAAGCATGAAATATAGTTTATCAACCCAAATGAAAGAATGACTGAAGAGTAATCTGATGAACTGATAAAAAAATCTTTCTTCTATCCGGCAGACTGATTAAAATAATTAATCTGATAAATGACAAGACATTTACAGTGCACATTTGGATACGATATCAAAGGCTAAAAGTCTCAGATTTCTCCTTGTGTCTGTGCCAGTGATGCTTCACAACACCTGGACTTGGTGATGGTGAAGAAACAGATCTGAGAGTTCAAAGATGTACATTATAATTCTGCACGGCCAACTTCAAGAAGACAGTATGACAGACTTGCAGTGAGGGTGCTTTGTTCCAACGTCTTGCAAGTCTCAACACATTTCAGATGGAAACATGGGAAAGTTTCCCCTCAATTGCATCTAAGCAGCTTTCTGTCCATCACTTCAACCGCCCAGAGGTTTCATCATGCAGTAGTAGCCAAAGGAATGGCATGTTGGCATGCGGCAAAATACTTGGGTTTCATTTGGCAGGAATCCACCCATGCAATTGACTACCGATTGAACAGTGTTCCTGTGATTTCACGACAAGACATGTTTCTTTGTGTTTGAGAACAATCGTTTACTGAACTACAGGACAGCACAAGACAGAGAAGTCCCCATTGTGCCGAAATACAGTCTGTCCAACTGACCAATCGATAGCATCACAAAGTAAATCTGCTCTAAAAGTAAATTCTACCTGTAGACTGTAGGATTTTGCTTTGAGCCACAAATCACAGCAATAGTGAACTTGCAGCAGGGAAAAACGTTAAAGGACCAGTGTGTAGG
The DNA here is from genome assembly GCA_946959425.1 of Argyrosomus regius. Taxonomy (NCBI): domain Eukaryota; kingdom Metazoa; phylum Chordata; class Actinopteri; family Sciaenidae; genus Argyrosomus; species Argyrosomus regius. Next base: position 16,132,758 of record OX336882.1, read on the forward strand.
ATTTAGTGGCATCTAGCGGTCTAGCTGCAGATTGCAACTGCCTTACCTCACCCTCGCCTACCTAGCATAAAGGACAAACTATGGTCCCTGTGAAATGTGCGGAAAACACGACAGGTCCTATCAAGACCAGGGTTTAGTTTGTCTGTAGAGAGGCTCATTCTAAGGTAACAAAAATATAATGATTTTTATTTCAGATTATTATGTTCCATTTCTGCCATATTCTGCCAGCTGCACTTTCTTCTTCTTCATTTGTTACAAAACCTGTGTAATTGTCATAGGAACAGAGTGCAACACTATGAATGTCTTTAAATGATGAACATAATTAATGATGTTTTGTTACTTTAGAATGAGCCTTTTATATCTACAGATACCATGGGTTCTCTTCCATGGAGTCATGCCAGGCCATGTTGCGCCACCATGATTCTACAGTAGCACAGATATGGACAAACCAAACACTGGCACTGGCTTCTCACGGGTTTCGCAACAAGGCTTGGAATGGGTGGCTGAGTGGAGGAGGTTGCAATCCACAACCACTCCTCCGCCACTAAACCCTACACACTGATCTTTTAACATATCAGATTTCGTTTGTGTTCTGGGATATAATGCATATGTCAGTATCCAAAGGAATTATATTCCACATCAGATGCTTGTGTGTTTCACTATTTCATCCAATGCCAGTGTTCAGTGCGAAAGCAGGAAGTAGTAGACTTATATGTAGCAAGGTGGAAAATCTGAGGTAGGGGGTCAGCGTTTCAGCCTTTCATGCTAGAGACCAGAGTTTACTCTCATCACAAACTTGCAATTAATCTTCTCGTTTTTAATTGCAGCCCTGATCATTCGCTGACAGTGTTATAGTTATAACCTTACCTTAATCATACCATAACCATATTTTAATTTTGTCATCACCACAATATTTCCTGGTTAACAACACCGTAGTCTCCATGCACATGCATTGCAGGAAGTAATATTGTTTTAAAAAAGTGTTGGCTGTTGACTGGTGATCAACAATCATCCCGGCTGCCATTGGGATTTGATTCCTTTTCTGTTACAGATGAATGGCTTGTGATTTACTGAAAGTACTGACAATGCAGATAGATTTAAATCATGTGTATAAGACAAAGAATTAGACACTTTTAAGCACTGTATCACTGAACCCCCTGAATGGCCTTAGTATTTTAACAAAACAGACGAGGTAAAACAGCTGAAGACATATAACCTAATAGCGTCAGAAAGACGATATCTCTTTTAATGACAGGCTAAGCAGAGAGACAGAGACCGTCTGAGACAGACTGTTTGCCTCGCTGACCAGTGACTAGATTAGAGGCTCAGTTCTTGAGCAGCAGACCAAAGACAAACAAGAGAGGTGGGCAGGGTGGGACGGGAAGGGGACTATCCCAAAGATGAGTGACACAGCCCAGCCAGTTGTATCCCATGATTAGCCCTTTGTGTCTAGGCGTTCTTGGCCCTAATCAAAAGACTAAGACAAGGCTAATGGCTAGAAATGATGGCTCAAAAAGGGTGGAAAGGGGTCAGTGGGTGGGCCAGACGAGGCCTTTGTACTGCCCTTTCCTCAACCACCCCCCCGCCTAATTAGTTGACATTGAGGGAGGCGGAAGAAGAGGAGGGTAAAGGAAGATGAGGATGAAGACGTATAGTGAAGGAGGGGAAAAGGGAGATAGAACAGGGGGAAGAAGACAACAGGAGAAATGGGAGAACTGAAGATGCTCGTCCTGTATGATCTCAGGCAACAGATGGAGAACAACTGGGGAGGGAGTCGATCAGATAGCAGAGGGAGTGGTGTAGGACGTTCGGGTCTGCTACTGGTACAGCACATTTGACACAGAAACGCACAATGTGATGGAAACTGACACACCGTCACACGCATTTCAACATAACTAAAAAAATGCTTAGTCAAGCTGTGATAAACGCCCTTAGGTGTTCCATTCAGCTGCACCAAAGTCCCGCTGTTTAGTTCTGAATATCTGAATTATAAATGTACCCACAGCTACATGCAGCCCACAGCTACATTAAAATATTTACTAAAACAGTTCAATGCGGTGGAAAGGTTAATGGGTTTGTGAACAGTAAATATAATCAGTATATAGGATTTTTATGTTAGTGTATGTGTGATTAGCTGCATGACACTAAATATGAACCAAATACCTGCACAACTAATAACAGTCCCATCAACCTCAGCTGTACTTGTATATATTGGTTAAAAAAGTAAATGTTAGCTTGCTAATATTCTATGAGTGAGAACATGGTAAACATACTAGCATAACATCAGAACATAAATACTCAAAGGACAAACGAACAGTGTCAGGTGAAAAAAGAAAATGCAAACAGACAAAAAAAAATCAGTGTTTCACTTTTTTTTTATTGTAATAAATTGATTCTTTTTGCATCTGAATACCCTCTTCTATAATTTTTTGTCAGTGTGATGATATGACTCTATGGTCTCGATGGGGTGTGGAAATCTGGCTAAAACATAGAGGGTTTGCTTGTCTTACGAGAGACCTGGCTGACATTCAACACCCTAAAAGATTAGCATTCTTTCTTTGCCTACTTTAATGATTAGGTTCAGGCAACAATGGCCCCATTGCAAAATGCACAAAAACATTGGGGAATGTGTATTGTGTTGGTCCACTGGTGAAATGTGCCTATGATCAATTTTGATAGTTCTGAGTTCAGAAGCTCTTTCTTGAAAGACTCAAACTTTCTGATACGCATCCTACATGAGGACCTTCTCGCCTTATCAGGGCCTTGAGCAGATTGTTAAGGGATTAGCCTGCAATTCACAATTTTTTTTTTTTTTTTTACATAAATCAACAATCCAAAAACAACTAAATTTGCCAACGCATAATGACAAAGTTATGACAACACAAATACGGCAAAAGTCATTGAACAACTGCTTGCAAGTTTAGTTTATTCACATCTTCGTCATTCAAAGAAGCAGTAGCAGTGTCTGAGACGAAACACAAGTCCATTGCAGGTAAAAAAAAACACTATAAAGTACGAGCCATGAGGTGACCATGAAGCTTCCAGACAGGCACCATTCAGTTGCAATAGGGAGGCGGGGGAGGGCTCAAGCAAACCATCAAATTAGCCTCCAAACACCATCCCAGTGGACAGAGCTGCCAGCCGCAGCCCCCGACAGCTCCCAGCATCCTGTAAACACTGTCCATCTTGGCTACCTTTTATTTGAAAGGTGTGACAAACAATGGCAGCCCTGCATTGTAAACATGTGAGCTCATGGCTGGTTCGAGTTGCACAACTGCTGAATTTGTCCTGAAGATTTTAGCAGAGTGGAACCAAAATGCACTTTGACACAAAATAAACCATTACCGGTCACTGAGGGAGCTGCACTGGAAGGTCAGGGGCTTTGCCAAACTAGTAGATGGGTGGGTTAGACAGCACAGGGGCAACAGTGGGGTGGGGTTGGAAAAGGAGGGGCGCTGGCTGCATTCTCTACTCCCAGTGCTTTCGAGTAGAAATAGGGTACAAGATCAGATAATCCAGAGAAAACAAACTTTAAGTTAGGGTGGCTCCAGGACGCGAGAAGGGGTGTTTAGGTCTAAGAAAAAAGAAAGGACGGCTTTTTGATGATTTGTCAGAAGTTAGTTAGCAGAGCAGGAGGTTGTATTTCTTTACATGATGGTCAGGAGTCCCAGAGCCAGCTTTGACAGGAAATGAACTTCGCTCCTTCTACACCAAACTCCTTTCCAAGGAAAATTGCAACTCTGACACCAGATTAACATTTATACACTTACACACTTATTTGCTGTGTCAGGATTAGAACAGAAAGTGCTGTTCACTGGGCCTCCACACTGCTTAGGAGCCATGAGCCTGTGGTAGCTCTGAGGTAAACAAACGAGGCTTCGATCAGCCAAGATGAACACAAGTAACTAAAGCTTGCATCTCCTGACACGTGGTGAAGTTGTCAGCCTGCCATGTCTGTCACTGCTTAGTATGTGTTTTGATTTTATTTCACTTTAAGTTCCAGTTATAACAAAACCAGCAGGCTCTTTTATAGATTTACAGATTGCTGGCTAAAAAGTGTAATTCTGAGTAAAACAGTGTTTTTATAAAAACAGGAGAAAATTCATCTTACTTACTGAGTTTATCTGCTGCACAGATCTATCTAAAAAAATGTAATCTTTCAACGACAAGGATAAAACATAAAAGAGAGCCCAATATACTGTAAATCAATGTGATGTAGCTGCACAGTTGAGTCTATAGAAAAAGGAACAGTATTGTCAGTGTCTGTAACAGTGACAGCAGCCAGTTTATTGACTGGAGTGGATATGTGATCTGAGCGCTCTGCAGGGGGACGTGTTGCCCTTTAACCCTGCAGCCCTCAGGCATGGCCCTTGTGCACGCTGGCAGATGTGACTTACTGGAGCAGACTTTCCTGCAGTGTGACAGCTTGTTACCCCCCCCACCCACACAACCCCACTCCTGCTTCACCACCACCCCCTCTGCATGCACACAGACACAGACCTAAACTCCGCCTCTAGTACCTCCTCTCCTGTTGCAGCTCCTCCTCTTCACTCCAGCCCAGCAATTTCTAGTCCCTGGGGAGATTCATTAACGGGCTTCAGCTCCTCCGCCCTCACCAATGATTGGCACCATCAACCACCTATTCACTCCGCCCCCTTGTATGGATGATGGGTGTACTGCTTTCTTGGAGACTAGAGTAACAGCTGGTAGAGAGGGAGGGGAAAGAACGACAGTGTATGTCTTTGGTTATAAACACAATAACAACTTGTGTAATGTATCTTGCCTGACCTTACTGATTGAATACAACGGGAGGGAACAGGAGTAACACATTGACAGCAGTAACAAGGTTTACATGCCACTGGCTGCTCATCACCACCCGCTGGTTCAAAAATAATTTTCTCATATTTTTATGTCCTCTCCAGCTGGTAGGGTGACTATCATAAATATAGGAAATAAAATTCTTTGTATCGAGAACGAGTCCCGTCTCAAACGAGGGATTCTGTTTCACCGAACTTCAAAAAATAAAAAAATGAATAAAACACCTCGTGGCCATGTAGTATATTTATATTTTTAGAATGATGAGTGTTAAATAATATGTTTATCATCCAGATAATGAGAAGCTTCTCTCCTGCCAGCATAGCTCTGCCTCTACAAGTCATAAGATATCGTCTTCCTCGCCATGCGCATATCTTGTGCAGCTCTGCTGTGGCTAAGTGGAAGGAAAACAGTGAGTGCTTGCCAGAGAGAGGTGTCACTTGTTCTCAGTATTAGCAGTGGAGTAGATAAGAAAACAGATGGGACAGGGGAGGTCAGAGGGCCATGCTACGGCTGACAGGTTTGTTTATTTGGCCTGTCTCTGATATCCTGCGTTCCCCCTCCACGGCCCTCTCCGACTATGCCTACAGCCTGACCTGGAAGTGACCATGCAGAGATGGATCAAGGCCACTTTTCACCGGAGAGTCAACACTACCCACCCCACTCACCACTCAGGCCAACTCAAAACACATGGGGCAAGTGTGGGCTTATTACCCCTCTCTGACAAGAATAACAATTCACTAATTTGTACTCGCAAAGTTGTGCCCAGTTGAGATATTGTAGGGGGGAATTTCAACCAAAACAAACATGGCTCACACCAATACATATCAGATAAAAGTGATGCAAGATGAAAACTGCTAACATATTAAAATCTAAGTATTAAATGTATTTATGTTTTTCAAGTTGTGTTTATTACAGGAAAAAAAGAGGTCTCTAAGAGGAATACGACATCAATAACAGGCTAAACTTCTACGTTCCCTCTTTCCTCCAGGCTGTGTGAGGTCTAAGGTTTATGCCTGAGGTAGGCCAGAGCTGATAACCCTGCCTGGGCACCAACAGATAAGAGCATCCAGTGATCTCCCGCTAACACCGAGCTAAAGAGGGTTTGTAGGCAAGAGGAAGATAAACTGGATCCAACAGATTCCAGGAGATTCTCGCATTCGGCATGACTCATTTCCTTTAATGACAGACGGCAAAAAACAGATGGTTGAAGTCAGAGAAACAAAAGAAATGTTCTTTGGGAGGCTCCTGCGACTAATCACAACACGAGTTTTCCACAAACGAAGTTTATTATACATATTAGACTTGGATAAACTGATTTTGTCTTCTTAGTAACATGCCAGGCCCATCCAGGGGATTGTTATGTTCCTTGAATTTATTCTGACATCCTAAATGGTATTTCTTGTGCGTAATTATTTCAGGAAACATCTTAAAAAGAATTAATGAATAGTCAGTGGTTGGAATTTTTACCATGATGCAACCTGAAAATCCCTAAATTGTGTAATCTGAGATCTCAAATAAGAGTCATCCTTACCGCAACAGAGTTTACAGTACAGGAAGAATCTGACTTTGGCGTATATACATTCTTTTCTCGTTACAAAATACATTCTGCAGACTACACAAACTTCACACTTTGTGCAAAGCAGAAATACATATTACAGAGGGCAGCATACTGTATTTAAATGGTAAGAGGAGTGGGAAAAAGTGGGAACTACAAATAGTAAAAGCTACTGTGAAAGCAAATCCTTGAGCGGCCTTCTGCAAGACATTCCATAGCTGACTGTGGATCTTGACCTTTCAAGTAAACAGAAATAATTCCCAAAGACATCAATATAGTACCGTGCATGCATTTTACATCTGCTGTATAAACTACACACGTATTTTGTTTATTATATCATTTGACAAGAAAACAGCCAATATAACCACAACCAAGCCAGGAAAGTAAACTTTATAAGCAGCTGAAAATAAATCATGAATTTCAACCCATAGCATAGAAAAGCTGCAAGTGTGGTGCAGTGCTGATCTCACCGGTACATTGAACTAAAAGTTAAACAATATTAGTACAGTTCACTATGTTCCAGCCTGTGTTCAAAGATATAACAAAAATAAAGACACCCAGGCTTCTTCTGTGTTTGAATGGTCCCAATATAAGTGGAATGGCACAGGCAGTTTTATAGAAAGGACACAACACGGAGACTTGACTAACACTTCTTCAAATGTCCCAGAGTGGACGGCCTGTAATCCCTCCAGTTCTAAACAGACGAGTGGAAATCAAAAACAAAGCAGCGCTAAAAACAACCAAAACATCTGCAGGGCAGCCACGCCAAGACAGAGGGGATATCAAGCACACCCAGATTCAGCCAAACAGATGGTTCATCTCCGCCATCACTCTCGCACACATATCCTGCTCAGACACACACACACATCAGGGTCTTGCCTTGGAGTGTCCTGCTACAGATCCAGCCCACCGCCGAGTGTGTCTTAGAAAGTGTGTTTGAAAATTCTAAATGAAATCAGACAGAACATCGGTGGTCAGTTCAAATCTTTATGTGTCTACATAATACACAAGTTGTGCGGTGTAGCACCAACACACGTGACCACAGATGCATATGATAACACATATCCTTACCCTGGTTGTTCCATGTAAACTCATCATTTGAATAATATTTTGCAAAGTCACTGTACTCCCTGTGACAGGATTGACGGGGTATTAATAGGCTCCAACTAACAAATAGTGTGTATAGAGTGTGTGCATGCGGCATGCGGCATGACAGATATGTGTGTGAAGGGTGTTTCCTGTGCTTGTGTGTGAATTTCTTCTTCTCTCTGTCTTTCCCTCTCCCTCCCATGACTCTCGTGACATGCTCAGTGCGAAGCAGACCTGTTCAGACAGCGAGAGACGACTCCTGTTTAGACTGGGCCGGCGCCAGTCGTCCCCTCACTTCGCCTCAGCAGCGACAGGTGAGAGCCTTCAGCTGACTATCATCACACTCACCACTGACAGCACAGCGACACACCACAGTCAATCCATCACTCCTGTCACAGAGGAAACCTGTATTTCCAATGTAGTGTTAAGGAATTAAGGAGGGAGAGAATTGTTTTTCTCACTTGTTTTCTAACATTTTTTTCTTGTTTTTGTGAATTAGAAGTGATTACACGAGGGGCAAGGGTTATGAAACCAGGACCATGCAACTTTTAAACAGAAGAAAGAAGAACTGAGAACTTTGGGATAAAAACAAATTGACTTCTGGGAAGACTACTAATGCCTAAGAAGCTGTAAAACTGGTTTTATTTGCATAATTTGTCTAGGAAGAGGACTAAAGGTTTAGCCTCAGGACTCTAAAATGTAAAAGGCTGCAGTGACAGGATGTATTTGGCCTCATTCTACACTTGACTATTTGATGACATAAAAATGTGTTTATAAATCTATCCCAATGCTCCAAACAAGGCAGACTGCACATATGAATGCACCATATGAATTATTTCTGCAGTGATAGATAAAAGCCAGTAGCGACCAATGTGTGTCGCTTTTTTTTATGTCTAATATAATGTGTGTGAACTTGTCATTATATGTATCTATGTGCATTGAAACCAGTGATATTCTAAATCTATGTTGAGGCACTGTGGTTCTTTTTTTCTGTGCAGTATTACTGTGTATTTGTGCATTTTGTATTCTGCAGATGAACTCTAATCAAATCAGCCGGCCAGGGAGCCATTTCTTTTTCCTCCCTCAGTAGTAATTACAGTAGCCTATATTTAAGTGTGATCCCTGTCACACAGCAAGAAAATATAATTTATTTTGAATTATCCATGCCTGTCTCTCTCTCTCACACACACACTTGCTGCATCAGGACAAACACAGTAATTCAAATACATGATCCTCTGGATCCACTTTCTTCTTCTTCTTCTTTTTTTTCCCCTTTTTTATTACTTTTAGAGGAGGAGGAGGAAAGTCCATTAAGCCCCATCTAAGATAAATATCAATAGTTTGTCATAAATTTAAACTAATGTTTATGTAAAACTGGAAAATCAGGCCAAAAACATTGATTCCAGTTGGATGTAAGCTGCTTAATGTTGACAGTATGCCAACCAAAATTCATCAGACAATATTAAAATTACTTATCTGTGTGCTGTGTGTTGGTTTTTCTTTTTTTTTTTAGCTTGGAAGGAAATGTTCTTTTGCATTCAGTGACTTTTATTTGCTTCAGCTATGATCAACATTTTGCTCCAGAGGGGATTTAAAAAATACGAAATCGTGAACCAAAGTTTTAGTCTTTCATTGACCAGCGTAAACTGTAGTTTGCCCCCTCATGAAGGTGAATATTACGCTGTTTCTTCACGACAGCTTTACAATCCTCAGGGTTAAATGAGGACCAATCGCGAAGCAATATATTACACCTAGACCGATCCCAGTTAATGGGCTGATAGGTTATAAATATTAGTGATCAGCTGCAGTAGAGAGGGGGAAAACACAAGCTTCAAAGCCGCCCTAATAATCAATTAATCAAATCTGTCCCTACATTCACCCCTTTGTGGGGATTGATGCAGACAACCCTTGTCATAAAAAGAGATCACAGAGGAATTTGGTGTTTAGCGTTGCTTACCAGGCACAGACAGAGGACATATATCTGCCTAAGAGGCATTGTGAGTGCACACATTCACTGCATTATATTTCTCACAATATATAGTAACCCAGTCATGCCATGAAGAATGTTTAAGTTACATGGTTTTTGGATGTACAGGGCTATCACATGGGCCTACTACAGAGACTCCAGATGACAAAACAGGCCATTTATAACCATGGATGATGATAAAAACACCATGTCCCATGTAATGTAATTTGTTTTAACAATGGAGATGTATTGTAGACACAAACTGAGGCTGAAGAGTGGAGACTCTTATGTGCTGCAAACAAAGCCAGTCCCAGAGTTAGTGATAAAAATAAGACATGAGACAGGTCCCTCTGAGGAACAGTGAGTAGTAACAATATGGCATGTGGACACAGTCACAGTGTTTCACAGGTTATATGCCATGCTCTATTTAAAAGGCTAATCCAGCCTCACCTATGCAGCAGACTTGTCTCCCCAAATCCCCGCTGTGGTGCCAAGCTTTTTCACATGCACAAACTACATTTACACACAGCACACACACAAACATGTTCACACGCAAACACACAGGACTCGTTATATGCATGCACACATACACAAAAACACAGAAACACTGAAATGTCCACTGTGACCCCACCTCCCTCTCTCCCTCCACTCCCCATTTACAGCCTCTAAAAGCCTTTTCCATTTACCAGCGGGCCTGGGGCTGTGAGTGACAGGGAACAGAATGGACCTTATGTTGTCACTTTCTCAGCACTGTGGCCTGGAGGGAGGCCTGGCACAGCAGTCTGCTCCTGGTGGCGGAGTGGTTGGTGGGTGGGGAGGATTGTGGAGGAGAGGAGGGGGGATTGGGGTAGTCCACTACAGACCTGTAAGGGCACAAACATAAACTTGGCTACAGTTTCAGATTTACTTAGAAAGTGTAGCCTGAAGGGAGGCCTGCAACAGCTTCCTGCCCTTTGCTGAATGAATGGAAGTGAACAGAGATTTGCCTGAAGTTGAGTGACATTTGACCAGACATAGAGGTTAATGGTCACACCCTCAATATAATATTGTCCAGAGGTTGTTTGATTGATTCTTGGGTTCAGCCAGGAAATATGGTGAACAGTAAAATTGTCTTTTTGTGCTTGAGTTGCTTTGAATGCCTACCACCAAACCAGTTACAATATTGATTATCAGACAACTAAGGACAGTAAGAAGACATTTATAAACTGTCTGACTACAGAATTGTGTTTAGTCCCAAATTCTACTTGCGTATGTCACTCTAACATTGTCCAATTTCAAACTCTAACCACAGTTTTACAGATTCTTGCAAAACAGACATAAAACATGAAACAGACTTGTCATTTTTCAAGATTACTTTTTGGCATTTTGCCTTTATTTAATGGTCACAGTAGAGATTCAGGCAAGAAATATAGAGAAAGAAAGTGGGGTATGACACTCAACAAAGGTCTCCAATGCTGCATTCACATGGATTCAAGCAGACGAAAAACATGTTCTCGATAGAGAAGAAAAATGAAAAACTGTAATAATGTAGTAAAATATATTACACTTGCTGCATCAGGACTATCATTGTGTGTCTATTATTCTACGCGCAAATTGTTCTTTGTGTGAGCGAGCTACATGACACCCGGTTGTAAATTCATGGTCATGGAGTACAGCAAAAGATTGATATGTTTTAATTTTGGACAGTGTTGATGGTGTTCTCTGCTGGCCTCACCTAATTTTACCATCCTGCTCTCATCCACTAACCGTCTCCCTGAATCCATGTGAATGCAGCATAAAACCTGGGTGGTGTTGCAGTTATACAGTATGCTTTTTAACTACTAGGTCACCAGATGCCCCAACCAGACTTGTCATTGATGTATTATGGTCATCTGTTTTACTGACAATGAGGTGACTGTAATAAAAACACTGTAGTCAAATCCATTTACACTCTTGAAAAGGTATTCTGGCAAAGACAGCCATCCGGATCAATGAAAAAAAGTTTGGGGAAACATCTCAAATAGATACTGGTCCATTGTTCGGCCCCTATGACTGCCCTCACCTATTAAAAAATATGAATCACTCATTTAGGGTTCGGTTACTGACTTCTTTCACTGTGGGTCTGTGCAACCAGCCGTCATGGGCCCAACATTGGCTCAACATTCAGGTATGCAGCAAGAAAGGAGACATAATGTTGACAGATGGCTTGGTGTTGACAGTGAGTGGCAGGTAGACTACCTGTTCCACAGTTCACTTGGAGATTCATTAAGCATTTTGGACAGGATCTTTTGCAAAGGGCTCGTTGTGGTGTAACCTGATCCCCGGCCTGAGGGATACTGTAATGTTTTTACATGAATCGCCCCAAACTATGGGTGAGCGCTCTGTCACAGGCCAGAGGAGACAAGGAAGAGCAAGGAGGAAAAGGACGAGGGGGGTGGATTGGTTTGTGTAGCTTGACATCCCTCCCTTCTTATCTCGCTTCTTCTCTAATGACAAATGGCTCATCCCACAACTCACTATCCATTCAAACCGGGTCCTCAACTTTTTTTTTTTATGTCTCCCCTTCGTCCCCATGTTGTGACAGGCATCTAAATTGATTAAGCTGTGCCCCAGGATCTGACACTACAGCGTGTTGCCTTCTATTTGTTGATTACTATTGATTTTCTTTGATACTTCATTTAAAAATCAATAGCCAGAGTAGAAGAAAAATAGATGCAGTTTACACATACTTTAACATACTATTGTGCAACAGAGAAGGCCGCAGTTTTGGCAGTAGCCGTGATGGCAGCAGCCAATTACGAGGAAAGCTCTTAACAGGTGAAAGAGAGAGGCCCCAGATCGATTCTAAGCTTTCTTCTCCAATCACAGAAAGTGGCCATAAATTAAAGCGCATCTGTTTTGTTTTGAAGACAGCCATGAAGCATGGCTGCAACTTTTTATTTTTTATTTATTTCTTGGTATCCTTTATTCTTTACACAGCCCCCACTTTTGAAATAACTGCCCTATCCTCCATCATTACATGACAGACAGAAAGGACAAGTGTCAAATAACAGGCAAACAGCGTGCCTACAGAATGATATATCAGTGAAATTTGACCTGTCTCGCTGCATTTGAATTTACAATGGGAGTGTAAAGTAATTTACAGTAAGTTACTCTTCAGATCAGCCACTCTAGCTGTATTGCTTCAGAGTCATTATGTATGAGGTTTCTGTGTTTTTTCCATAAAACAAGAGTAGCAAGTTGTCTATAAGTCTTCACTGAAATTCACTGACATATTTTGGGATTGTTATTTTTATTAGTAACAATAATACTTATAGCACTAGGTGCCATTTCAATTTTATTAAACAACATAGAGGAGCAATAAAAATGAAAGTGAGTGACGGATTGCAAGCAACAAAACTGAAACGCATTCAGTTGTTAGATGCTGTTGAGGTCCACTTGACTTCTGCCTTCTGCAGTGACAGACAAACTTGACCTACGCTAAAAGGTGAATGTCTATTGCTCATATTTCTCACTGAGATGAAATATGACTTCTGGCTTCTTCATATCAAACATAATGGATCCGAACACAAGAACAGAAAAGACCACCACATTGATTTTAAAAAGTGCATTCTGTACAAAAAGCAAGGCCAAATGGTAATGTACAAGGCAAATCATTTTTATTAATGTTTTATCAATTTTAATTTCCATAAGTTCATCAAAAAAGTTTTTAAATTTCAGCTCTCTTTCGTATCCAAAGGTTCAGTCCAGAGAACTGAATAATCTGTTCACTCAACAACACTCCAGTAGTCCTGCCCTCACAGGAAATCGGCCAACTCTGAACAAAATCCAGGCTATTTCTGAATGTAGGCTCACCAGCTGCTAAAGTTAGTAAGCCAGCAATCTAAGAACACACATGTAAACTTTGAAGGTGTCTTTGAAGTCTCTCTCTGTTTTGCTCCGTCTATAGCAGTGAATGTCAGTCATTTGTCCTCAGTTGCACTAATCTTTTTCTCTCATTTCCCTCTCCTTCTCACCTATTCTCCCCCCCCCTCCACACCCCCCTGTCACCCCTTGCCCAAACTCAAGCATGCAGAACAGAGCAGGCAGGTCTCCTCTAGCAGACCAGAACGCTCTGTTCTCAGAGTTCTCACCTTTCACCCGGGGTGAACGTGAGGCGGCATCACTTGGGCCCCCGAAGCCCCGCGGAGACCAGAACACAACACCGACCTGACGAGCCGAGCTGTATGGAGAGTCCGTGGCACGCTGAAAGACACGAGCTCGTAGAAAGAAACCAGGTAGAGCAAACAAATGACTGACATCATAGAAGAGACACAAAGATGACATGGAGACATCAAAAGCTGGTTTGAGTGTAAGGTTGTCAAGTTTAGGCCTTGTATTCAGGTAGCAGGTGTCAGTGTCATTGTGTGACATATAGATCCCTCTTGGGTGAGGTGTGGGGACAATCTGTCAATAATGTCCTACTATGTAAAATCTGTATGATATATTTGTGTGTGTACGATATGACACACATAATCATTTGTACTCCTGCAGTGCAGCCAAGGAAGATTCTGTCAACAAATAATATCTGCTTTGACATATAAAATGAGTGATTTCATTTGTCAGTTATATTTTTCATCATGTTATGTTTTTTAGTATTGAGTCTTATGATAATCCCTGACTTTTCAACACATTTGTTTATATTAATTAGACCCATGCCATTGCCATTCTAGCCCATCATAGTAACTTCTAAGACGCTGGTAAACTTGATAACATTATTAGATTGCCATAATAAGTTTGTAAAATTTGCGTGCGTGTGCATGATTGACTGCTGGCCTGCACACTGGTGTGAGCATGTGTGTGTTCCAGTGGTAGCGACCTTGTCCCTGCCCCCTCCAGCAGGAGTGACAGATGCTCAGTAATCTGTGTGAAAGGCGATCCACCACTTAATGGGATTGTTTCTGTTACACCTTAAAGAAGAGGCAGCCAGCAGACCAGAGTTGAGCAGTCGTCCTCCATAACTGCTGTCCTGGGACCTCAGGTGGACACAGCGGGTAAAGAAACGCCACACGAGTGTCAGGGAGGAAAGAAGGGAGGGGGGCTTCACACCTCAGAATCATAAAACAGTGCAGAGCTCCCCTCCCTGCAGAGTCTATTGTCTTAAAACAGATGGTTGACATATTGACAAGGAGCAGGGAGTTGATATGGTTGAAAAGTGTGAAAACCCTTGAACATATGGAAGACTGATTGTCACAGTTAATTGATATGTTTTTGAGGTGCTGTCAAACAGGTGTTAGCCTACCTCAAGTTATCAGAAAAGAAGTTACTATGCAGAATCAATACTATGGCTTTTAGGCCCATGTTCCTTCATCAATGTCTTCAAATTTCATTGAAAAATATTTCTAAATTTTTGAGTGGAACAGCATGTCCAAATCTGTAGTTTGTCAAATTGACACAGCTCCTTTTTGTTTTCACTTTTAAACATGTGCGCATAACCCCACTAAAGTATCAGTCGACATTTTGGGAAATACCGTAACTCCCCAAGAGTTAAACAAGAAGATTGATTAGCACAGTATATGAGAAGCTTCAGCCAACAGTTAGCTTAGCATATGGTATGTGACAGAGCAGCTTTTTGAAGTCGTCTTTTGGTTTTTGTGCGGATTAAAAAAACAAGAAAAATAAATGTGTTAATTGATGAGCTTTAATTGTGCAGGTTGACTAATTTTGATTATCTTTAGACATGTTTTCATCCGCATGTTTTCAGTCTTTATGCTAAGCTAAGCTACGTGACATATTTACTACAAAAGTGGGGATCTCATCGATCTTCTAATCTAACTCAGCGGAAGAAAGCAAATGAGTTTATTTCTCAAAACATCAAACTATTCCTTTAAAGTCTATCTTCTCATCACCATAGTAACCCAAGATACCTGGTGTGGGACAGAGATAAAGGCAAAGATACAGATAGACGACAGCATCTTTCTCTCTCCCTGCTCAGAGTAACATGAGAAGGAGTTTCCTTCCTTCATTCCTCCTATGGCAGCAGTAAAACTGTCCGTGTCATAACGCCCAGCGTGTCAAAATGATATGTTTAACCATCTCCTGCCTATTATTTAGGACAATAGTCTCCCTGGATGGATTTCCTCCCAGTGTGAAATGACAGATTCACCTTCTTTCTTGCCGAGTGCCCACTCGGCTCACCGCACCTCTTCAAAAGACCACGACTATGTGTCACCTGTGTAGAATGTAAAGACACGTTAGATAGAGTTTCACAGCACACCTCTATTCATGCTTATGATTGCTTTGTTTGGTGGAGAGATTTCAGTGTCCATAGGGGATGGGAAGGTGGGACCTCTGCTTTATAAATGAGCCGTTGCTTTGTCAACACAGGAGTGGGGTTATCTCAAGCGGCAGCTGAAAGATTGATGGAGTGAGATGATTATCAGTGAGACCACAGTATGGTGATCGAGCTATAGAGATACTGTACGTACGGAAGAATGGATACATTAAGAATACAGAAGAAACAGATTCAGGCTGTCAAAAAATCTAGTTCCAAAGAATCAAAACTTACATGTGATTGAATTAATTTGAAGAGACTGCAATAATTAGTAAATCAATCAATTAGTTGATTGAAAGAAAATTAATCTGCGGCTATTTTGATGATCAAATTATGATTTTCTGAGTTTATTTGTCTTCGTCATACATGTGGTAATCTGAATGACTTTAGGTTTTGACATGTTATGGACAATATTATATATTGTCCGTACTATATATAAATATATATATATATATAAATAATGTATATATATAGCAAGTGATTATAAATGATTAATCGATAAATCGCAACTCATGCAGCCTTATCAGACAAGCCAGTGGACAGTTCAGTGTTTTGAAAAGAGAAACAGCCTCCATCCATCCAAAATGCTCCCACATATTACGGTGGTTGGTGGTATGGTTTGGCGTCATGTTTATTTGTTTAGCACAGCTCGTTAGTCTTCAGTTTTATAGAATTCTTTTTTTAAGCATTTTATGCCTTCATTTAATAAATCCAGTGCTAAATCCAGAAATGACAGAAAACGAGGGGAGAGAGAGAAATGGGAAATGACACGCAACAAAGTTCCCCAGCTATCTGGATACAAACCAGGGACCTTGTGGTTTATGGTCGGCAGATTGAATATGTAATATTTTCCCCCAACATTGAAACAGCCGTTCGTATTTCAGGTCAGGCTTTATCCAGATTCTAATTTGTTTGAGAAAATAAATAGTCTCTTTCCTTCATGTTAGTTTCCTGTCTATTCAAAATTGGTCACAGGCCAGCAAAGACATAATACAGTTTGAACCGCTGAGGCCACTTCATGATGTCTCAATGAAAACACTTTAGCTGAACACTCCAGGTATGAGTAATTCATATATTTGAAACAATATTTACTGTGACAAACAGAGAGACAGACACACAGTTGAATGAGTGAAGACCCAAGGGTCATAACGGAGGGGTGTGGGGCCACAGATCAGGGGTCCCGTTCCTTCTCCAGCCTATTCAATTAAGCCCCAGCACACTGGTAACAATTTATGAACATGACCTTCCAACTCTCCAGCTCCCGCACTCAGCCCTGGGAGCCAACCTCTCCCACCCCCCAACTACATCAAACCAACCCCCAGTACCCCTCTGACCCCCCGACCCACAACACATACCCCATCTTGACAAGACAAACCTCATGTCGCACATGCAAAACTATATATGTATTATGTATGGACTCATACAGGCACAAATGCGCACACACACTCAGGTCCCCTGTGTTCACATTGAGGGGTCAGTGGTTATTCTTCAGCACAGGCTCAAAGGTGAGTAATAAAAAAATCCAATACAGAAAATGCACGGGGTCACCAGCATATCAATATATAATACAGAAAGGGGACAGATGACAAGCCATAAGACGATGGAAAGCGATTGAATTCTCTGTTTCTCCCTATCTCGCTATCTCTGGATGCATCAATCTGCAGCTGTTGATAATTGAATTAAGAAGGAGACGTGATTAACAAGTTCTTCAAAAAAGCTGGAATTGCCTGCAATCTGACGTCTGGAGACCTTGATGGGCTTCTTTGGGAGCGAAAACTATTTGTGACATCTCCACAGTTCAGCCAGCTGTCTTCATTTTAATTAAAAATCTTTCACGGGTGTAAGAGTTATGGAAGGTACAGCGAGGGCTCCTGGCAGCCGCCTGAATGAAATACCACATAACAAATTGTGTGTGCGAACAGAGTAAGCAACAGCTACATCAATCGGATGTGACGGAGGATGCGATTTCCCAAAAAGGGGGCATACCGAGGCGGCCAATAGACACTAATGCTGGACAACTTTATTGAAACTATGAAACTTTATATGATATTATGGGACCTGCTATCATTAACCTGAGCTCATTGCATTACCAATACCTTTATTGCAGAGCTGTTTGACTTTGGAAGGACTATTATAAATGTGTGTTTCATATCTTGACTTTTATTCAACCTGAAACATGAAGTCAAACATCTATTAGAAATATAACATCAAATTGAAACAGAGCTTTGGTGCTGCCACTAAAAGGTTGTGAAAGGTTTTATTATACACTTTGTGATATACTATATCTTTCTTTCAATGCTTTTCATTTGAAAGCATTTCATCAGAAGGAACTGTTTGAGGCTGTGAGCTTATTTCCTCCTTATACACATATTCCTGTGGTGAACCTTCAAGGTCAATATACAGGTAGAGGTGCTGCAATTTGTGTGCTTAAGTTTGATCCTTAAAGCTCTTGGTCGGCTTCACAGACCAAACAAATGGCAATCCTTTTACTTCAATACTGTGCGAGCTGACACTGTAGAGAAGATGAGCATAATGAGGATTAAAAGATCTGCATCCAAACATTTGTTGCGCATTAACAAAAAAAAAACCCTAAGAAAATAAATGTTGACTTCTCACGCATCAGTAGTAGTTCCAAGAAATGTGAATAAATAAAAAACATTTTAGCCATCTCCTGTTTTATTCTAAGCTAAAAAAAATTAAGCGTAGGAAAAAAATGATTGTGTCTGAGTGCTACTTTCTGTGTATTATATTTCAAAAAGCAGACACCAGAACAAGAGAAGGGGCTCCGCTTACAAGCGTAATCATATGAATAACATTAACGCCCGGCACAGCGAGTATCAGACGCATGAGGTCGTTCATCACAAAATTAATTGTCAAATTAGTTCTGATCTCATTGCTTATTATGTCATGTCTGTGCACACCAATGAATATAAAAAAGACAATATGCTATATCTACAATATACAGGCCGTGGCGGTAATTCGACACCTGTGTTTAATGACTATGTATGTGGAGGCCATATTTGCAAATCATTTTAAATACCAATGAATGAGACATAACTGACTGACCTCGCTGCTAACAACTGCACCTCATCTTACCTCAGATAACATCACCTTCTTCAACAAGTAAGAGACAGGGAAAGATATCTCAAAGTAACTCCGCTCAGCATGTGAATGTAGGAAAGCAAGGGTCAGTTTTATAGTTGGTTATTAGCAGATATTTATTATGCAAAACAAATTTTTCCTTCTACAACTGAACTGTGCTAGTGTGTCATCTTTATTCAAGTTCACTCTCCTTAGACCTCTATCACACTCCCTGCTGCTCCTTAATAGACTGAGGTCCTCCCGGTGACACCATAACTCACTCACACATCTCTGCTGAGGCTATTGTTCTCTTTCCTTTATCACTTCACCGGGACTCTCCACCTTCTGCTGCAGCCAAGAGGAGTTAAACAATCTGTCACGAATGAAAGTTTTTAATTACAGCTCTTAATTTACCTTCACTTTGATTCTGTGTCGGTTCAGGCTTCCACCGCTTAATGCACTCTCTCATCGCACAAACAACCAGACATCAGAGGGATGCACCAAAGATCAAACACAGGCCTCGGTCATAATAGGGTCCAGTGCTGTGCGTGTCATTTATGTGACCCTGGCAGGGCAGTGGAAGGGGAAGTAATGAATTAGAGTGGAGCTTGGAAGGCATTAGAGATTAGGCAGCAGAGTGGGCTCCACTGAGGAACGACTGCAAGGTCAAGGGTTAGGCATATACCACCAACAGTTGTCAGACAACCTCAGCATGTTTATTAAGCAGAGATCTGCTTATTGTGGAATGGGAAAGTGAATGAATAGACTAGTTTCCTCTGCAAGGCTGGAAGCTTGTCCGGTTCGTGAATTTAGAAAATCATGATCATACGATATCTCATCTCATCAATTTCATGCCTTCTGATGCAGACTTTGAAATAGATTGCTTGTCAAATTGTGACCATGCTGAGAAATGACTACTACTTAACTATTAATGAATACAATTATATATTAAATATATACAACTAATATAAACAATTTTTTGGTAAAAACATAATTTATTTCTACTTTTTATAAGAGAAGAAATACTGTAAAAAAAAAAAAAAAAAAAAATTACGTATGGTAAATTTTAAAAAGTCTTTTTTGCCTGTCTAGTAGAGATTTTATTCAACAAACCACTGAAATGTTTAACGTTATATTAAAGAAATAGTTTACATGCAGTAACTTTGTAATACAACTAGTGACTGCCCTTTTTTTCCTAATATGTACATCCAACTGTAACTCTCCCTTTAACTAAATAAATGCTAAGATTCATCGCTTTGCAGATCTGATCCTTCCCCCTTTGAATGTAAAGAAGCACTCTCAAGATCATGACGAGGTATAAATTGTGCAATCCTCCTCATTCTCTCTCCTTGGCTGCCTACCCTCATAGGTGCGATAAGTAAAGCATCCCCATAAATTTGTGGCCATCAAAGAAGTTTTGCTTCCAGGCATCGTAACCACAGACTCTGATCTGAGACACCGATGGGGTCAGGAGTGCAGGGCATCCTGACTCACACAGAGGTCGTCAATAACAAACTCCTTCCCCGACCATCCAGCTTCTTACACTGGGCTCTTCTGACACATCGTTTTGTTATTCTTATAGTGAAACATTACAGAGCACAACCGTCTGACGAAGTCGTAAATGACGAACGGTCCCAGACATGGGAATCTGAGTACCCTTCAGAAGTCAGCCAGGCTTGTTGTGATGTCATTTCCTGCTGCAATGACGATAACTGATGACATGTGTTTACTATTAATCACGAGATAATACACTGTTCTGACAGTGGTTTTTGTGAAAATAAAGTCCTGTGAGATCGCATACTGTATGCTATACTGGTGTTTGTCTGAATGTATACTGAATGGAAACTTGTATACACATGGAAACAGTTACAGTAAAATAGTATTTTACAGTATAAATGCACTAAGCAACTACAAATTTCTTTTATGGTATTTGAATATTTGACATTACTGTCATATTTTTGTTTTTTAAATCATTGTTTTGTAATGAATTTCCTGAGATGTGAGAAAAGTAAGTAGGTCTGATGGTGGCTGCTCCATTTATTTTTAAAATTTTATCCTCCATGACAAATAAGCTGTGACAAACAAAACAAAAATAAGGATTTTCTAAATAGAGGCAGAAAAGACAATATCATCTATCATTGACTAATGTGTCTGAGCCAAAATACAAATAATGTAGCAATATGAACACAGCCAGTGATCAGTACATCTAGCACAAGATGATTAGATTTCTTGTTCACACAAATATAATGCTGGACATTCCTAATAATTGATTTTAACACCACCTCTACGTGCCAGTTTTTTGGGAAAACTGGTCCAAATTGAGGCTTGCATCGTCATGAGGAAAGTATGAATGGTGCGACTCCTCTCCAAAGCCCGGCTGTGCAGCCATGGCTAATGTCAATTAAACAGAGTGGCTTAGTGACTGTGACCTAAAGATGATCGCTGGTGTCAGCTGCTGGCCAAGGTCATGCCACAGTGTTAACAAGATTTGATCCTCTGAGCTCTCCATTGCACTTTCCTCGCTTCTCGCTGTTTATCCTTTCTATACGTCCTGTCTCTCGTAACGATATTTCACTGTCAGGATTTTGTTGCTCTTGGTTTTTACTATACACTCTCTCTCTCTCTCCTCCTTGCACTTTATGTCCGTCTTTGTCTCCCCATCGCTATTCTCTGTCTGCAGGATCGTTTTAATCAACAAGATGCCGGGTGACATTCATTGTCTCACCCATTCCATTTTGTTCCATTGCAGATAAACTGTTCTGCAGGTTTTGATTTGTGGCTTGCTGTCTCTCCTCTTTAAGCATAAACATAAAAAGTTAATTCATCACATGGGTCATTTCACGTTCAATGAACGTAGTTAAATACTCATTTAAATATGTTCTCCACCATAACAAGAGAAGAGGGACCAACCCCTGTGTCAACACATGTGCCAAAAAATAATATGACTAAATTCTTTGTCTTTGATTAAAGGATTCTGTCGCAAAGCATAATTTAAAACAAAACTGTCTGATTATATTTTCTTGGCCGGTGCATGTCAGTACTTATCAGGAGAAATTATTTTGTCTTGACTTATTCCCCCCAAAAATAAAATGAGTCTAAAATAGCTCTTTTCACGGCAGACATTTTGAGTTGTCATTGTAATAACATTAACAATGATGAAGTCATGACAGTGAGCCAGCATCCACTATACCAGGACCCTGAAACTGAAGCAGCTAAATGGGATTTAGCCATCATTCATTTTATTATTTACACCTTTTTTTCCCTGCTATTACACCCAAACATGTCCTCTGTATAAAAAGGCCTGTTGCAGAGACATTAATCACACATCGCACACTTAGATAATTTTTCTATAGTACTCTATAGATACTAGAGCATCTCCTCTATCGTATCATAATTAAATGACAGAATACATTGTTTGTGCATGTCCTCAAGGACAACACAAAAAAAGTGTTCACTTATCTGACATCCCAATTGGCAGGCGGACACCATTTGACTGTTCCTTCCAAAACCTTCAATGCTGAAGACTAAATGTGTTTTGTGATGTGATAAAGCTATTGATAAGGTCT
Organism: Argyrosomus regius; assembly: GCA_946959425.1. NCBI lineage: Eukaryota > Metazoa > Chordata > Actinopteri > Sciaenidae > Argyrosomus > Argyrosomus regius. Next base: position 16,155,125 of record OX336882.1, read on the forward strand.
GGTTAAGTTTAAGAACAAAAAATACTTGGTGAAGAGAAAAATGATAGCTTAGGTTTATTTGGCTCCTTCAGCAGGGAACGAATCTGATCGTGTCGTTGCAACGCACAGCTGTAATTAATAACGTTAATGAGGGCTGCACTCCGTTTAGTTGTACTATTTTCAGGGCCATGCCACTGACAATTTTGAAAAAGTATACTGGATTTAAATGCACCAAAGTCATAAAAAAGTATAAAATACAGGCCAATTGCATTTATGTTTTTTTCCTCACTAATTAATGATTAAAGGGAGCTCATGACAATTTTAGGAGAAAATAAAGGATTAGATTTTAGTAGTAACTTCTTTGAATTTCCCCAAGAGGGATTTATAAAGTACACTTTATTCTTCTTCTTTAAAACTGTTATCCTATCCCAGTGCTCAATTATGGCTAATTTTAGCACAGAAATTTGAGTGTTCAACCTTAACAAGACTTTTTTTTCTCAGTAAGGCTCTGAGTGTTTCCATGAATCACAATAGACAGTACCTGCCGTCACTGATCCACCATCAGGAAACCCATTGATTTTCATCAGACATACAAACAGCCAAACATCCATCTCTGGTAAGTGATGCTTAGATCATCACTCCGGCTCAGTAAAATGATTACTCAGCTCAATAAAGACATTTTTATTATGAGAAAAAAACTTTTCCTAATAAAGCAATGGTCTGACAAACACGCAGGCATATACATGTGGAACTACTTACACACACACACACACACACACACACAGGTGTGTCTTTTCATTGCAAACACAAACACACATTTATTTTAACGCTTGTGCTTATGCAATGCATCTGCACACACACACACACACACACACACACACGCGCACTTTGCATTAAATACACAACCCAGTAAACATATAGGCAGTAGGACAAATGGACACATACACACACAATCACATTCAGCTACTATAACGGCACTTTGCCTCCCACATATATACTGAAGCTTATAACCTATATAATATACACACACAGAGGGTAGAAAGTGCCATCAGTATCATCTTCATCATCAGCACCAGCAGCATTAGAGGCATCGTTGGGCTCTGCAGGTCTCACTCAGATGATGTGATTATCTGCTCCACTGGTCACTGTCTCCTGACTGGTTGGCTGGCTGGAACACATTAGCGACCGGGATGTTTCTGCCTGGCAGAGCCACCACCCCGAGCCTCACTGAGACCTGTATGTGTGTGTGTGTGTGTGTGTGTGTGTGTGTGTATAAATGGTTGCACTGGCTGGCTAGAACACGTTGACAACCTGGATATTTTTGTGGAGCAGGGCCAATGCTCTACACTGCTTAATTTCTGCATTTCTATGCGAAAGCCATGTGTGTCTCTATGAGAGAGAGTATGTTGTATGGCAGTCAGAATATTTGTGTGTTTTATTTGTAGACCTTGTGCAAATTAAAGTTTTTTTTCCATTCTTGGTAAGAAGATGGATTTAGATCACCATCACATTTGTCTTGATGGATTATGATGTAGTGAAAGAAAGAAACCAACTTCAGGTCCTCACATGTTAATACTCCAAACACGTATGTGCATGCATGCATGCAATGCCTATGAGAAGGCCCCCTGTGGACAAAGCACGCACATCAATATCCCCTCAGTCAGTGAGGCAGTGAGATGAGACAGAGATCAGTCAGACGTAATGGGCTGAGACCTGCTGGAGCTCCCTGCTGACCTACCAGAGGCTCACTCCCAGACACAGCAGCACTGTACAAACAGCCTTTAACACACCTGCATGCTTCACTGAAGCCACCACAAGTGTGAATATCTCAGCCCAAGCTCACTAAACATGAATACCCTACTGAAAATATGATGAAGGCAGGTTCATGATGCAACCACCAAGGACTGTATGTGTCTGGTAACTGTGCTAAATTTCAGGCCTTGCACTTTTTAAGTGATATTTCATCACTCAGAAACCACTTCAAAAAGTTAACATCATGAGTTTACATCGCGAATGCTTTGGCAGAAATGGGAACATCAACATTTTATTGCGCATTTCATTCCAAAATGTAAATAAAAGCTCATTGTTAGTTTTGATTTCATGCCAATTGCCCAGGGGTCACTTATGAAATAAACTCTAATGTTTATTATTTCTAACAATGTCATCATTTTTTTTGTTTTGTTTGACACATTACTCACACTGAATCTATGACAAACTGGCTCTGGGAATGTGACAAGGAGACAGTCCACGGAAGAGATTTACCTAAAACAAATGTAATTTATTAAACTGAAAGTGAACATACATGAACAGTAGTGTGTAGATCCATAATATCAGCAGTGCATGGATTTGTGGTTAATGTGCTATGGAGGTGATGAAGGTGCAAAGACCATGATGCAGGGTGGATGTAAGCCGCAGGAAGAGAGAAGCAGAGCGAACATGCTGGCCAGCTTTTATAGCTTAACCCTAACCCAAAGAGCCCAGGTAAGCCTAATCAGCTGACCACCCTCCCACATCAGCCAATTGTCTGCACAGGTTGGCCAAGATGGCCTCCAAGACAATTGGAGAGGTGTATCATAGCTTAGGCTGAAAGATTTTCTTTGGGATATTTTGTGCTTTCTTTGAGACGTTATGTAACCTGAAGTACAAGGCGATAAATCTTTAAACACAGGAATGGAAAAACCACGAGTGAAGCACAATCCTACTGTCTTAAATGTCCTCTTTAATAGTGTACTGCCTTTTGCATACAGTATTTCTTTTACTAACTGCCAACACAGCAGTTTATCACAAGCCACACTCTCACCGTCTAGCTCCTAGGGCAGAACATTTTGTCCGAAAGGTGTGATTTTCTGACAACATACTGTATCTTGAGAATCCAAACTGTTCAAACGTTGATTGTGGATGCTCAGATATTATGCTGTCACATATAAGAGCATTGTAGCCTTGTGTGTGCTTTATTAGGAGGTTCTCTGTCTTAACACTCCTCACTGAAGCTGTGGCACACGATTTCTGGAAATCTCACTCGTTCCTGAAAATTGATTTAGTGCGCATGTGGGAAAGGGGCTTGGGAGGTATAGCAAGAAAGAGATTGAACGTGAGATAAAGAAAGCAGGAGGGATGAAAGGAGAGAAGGTGATAGAAAGGCAGATATTGGTTCGCTATGTGTCCAAACCCACCAGCCACCTTGGCCAATTCACTGTGAATGAGTGCTGTGTTAGTTTCTGCAGCCAATTTTTACACTAGTCAATGGCTTCTGGATGGCCTCCACTTAACTGTTTTCACGCCTCTTACCGTGGCCGATGCTCAGCCGCTGCTGATGCCAATATAGTCGTCACCCTTCTCTCTCCTCCCATCAACTGCTTCTTCCACTCTATAGACCCCTACACTGTTAAATTTTTGGCATGATCTCTCTCTGAGGACTGCGCTGCCATGGGTCTGTCAACAGATTGCCAAGAAACCTGTTGCCTAAGGTGAAAAGTCCACACTCATGTTTTTGTCTATTTAAGTTCCTTCACACAGCTCCTTGGCTTTGGTAAATCGCCTCCAGCCTTGGGTTTGTATCTACAGCATAACCGCATGTAAGAGCATCAGGCAGCACACACAGACCAACACACACTACACAATATATCTCTCTATTCCTGTCCTTCCAGTACCTTTCCTTGCAGATACCAAAACACTCTGTACTCGGAGATCCAGGACGTGTTTGACAGCAGATGGTATGAATTATTTGCTGGAGTCTCATCCAAGGCTTCTTGGCATCTTGGCTTTTTGAGGTAAAATATTTATGGGGCCAGTACTAACCAGCAGAGGCGGGCACCTCACTGTGCTGCTGTTGTGTATTTGTGAGGAAATGAAGGCTGACCACAAGCACAAGGGAGTGGATCTCTCTGCTAGATGAGTTCTGACTGCTCTCTCATGTGCTATCAGCACTGACGTGTCGGCTATGGTTATGTTAGATGTCAGATAGGTTTAGATCAGGCCATGACGAGGAGCCCTCCATGCACACAAATGGTAAGAGATAGGCCATCTCATTGTGCTGCAGTCTGCCAAGACTCATGTCGTCTCTGCTGCTGGATGAAACCTCATATCTCTACCTCATATCACCAAAACTGAGGATCCAAGTAGATTTCTCACAAACTATTTTGAATTTTAGCAACAATACAAAGTGTTTAAATCATCGCATGAACTCTATTAGCTCTTTTTGAAAATGTACTGTAATTTAGATGTAATACAGAACACAGCGCTATTTGTACAGGACTAGTATTACCAGGGGACCTCTTGTGATTTAATTACCCACAATGTTCCGTGTGCTGCATTCAGACGGGACAAATGAAGTTTGTATTTTACTCAAATTTAGTGATGTTTTCCCCTAAATATGATGTTGAGGCTCTACGTGACGTGTCCTACCACATAATAACTGTTGAGCCCATTAAATAGAAAAGGGTGTTTGTTGCTGCCAAGCATGTCATCAATCTCTTTTTCTTCTGCTCTTCAAATGGATTTGAGCTGCTCTTTTGTGAATGGGTCAGGATGAGCCATATTTCATTTATAAATGCCAACACAAGCAAACACCTTCCCCCCTCAGATCATTATAACAGGACCTCTGTATTTGGCAAAATATAGTAGGTATGGTCTAGAAGAAGAACTTAGACTAGTCTGAGGGTGGACAAAGCTTGAGTCATAGAACAAATTGCAATTTCATGATGTACATACCAACCATTTGTGTGGTTAATGTAATCTAATTCCAAAAAGCATTAATTAATCCTCTCTGTAACTCGACTTTTAAATTAACTACTAATCTGTTACATAAAACCAGCATAAAACTGTAATCTATATATCTAATATCTATAAGATCCATGTCAGATTTCTAGACTTTAAATTAAAACAATGCTTTCCCATCATCTCTGTGTTTATATATAATAATCAAGTTTACATTTGAATGATTTATATTGCATGTTTTTGGCTTTATCCTCAGCCAAGACCACTACGCTCACACACTTTCTGGCTACAGCCCTTCACTCAGGCAATGCATTTTCTGGTATCGTATCCATTTACAGGCCACTAATTTACCATCGTTACAGCTCATTAGCCTGAAATGTACCACAAACCACAAATTGAAGACTCATTTAAGAGCAATAAATAAAGATAAGTGAGGAAATTTTACATTACATTGTTTACATTTCTCATTTGTTTACATGCAAAGAAACTTCAGTGAAATAATACCCATTTACAACGAGCTAATATTAAGGCTTCTATGTTTCATCATTTACAGATTTAAATGTGCAACCTTTTTAAACAACATTTTAGACGAGCATGTTCAAGGTGGAGGCTGGCTGTCTGAGCAGCATGTGTTTAGTTTTGAAATACTTATCCTCCTGTTGACAGATGAGACTAGAGTTTTTCCATGACAACCCCAGACTCCAGCCACCTAACAATAGCTCCCCCAGTCTCATGTCTGCTAACGGGCCACAACAGGACTTAATGAGAACATGGAGAGACAGGGCTCCTTCAGCACCATGACTGCTGTCGCTCTGAAGAGAAAATCTGCACTAAAATGAAATCTTTTGTTATGTTTTTCAGTAGTTGAACCTCCAGCTGTATGCATGCACAAGTCGAATTACATACTTTATTATATTTACAGCATTTAAATAGTGTAATACATTTATATTGGGAATACCTATAATGTAGGGTCAGTAGTGAAATAAACGTTAAAAAAATAAAGTAAAAAAGTAACGTTTAGTCATTCTCACAACTTTTGTTTGACTTAAATCCAATATTTCAATAACTTCCTGACACCTATTAATTTCTTCTACACTAACTGCCAAAACATACAGAGCCAAATTGTCTACTGAAGTGCATAACTACATGAAATCAGTCGGAGTGAACTCAAAACCAAAAGAAAAACATACCCTGGATCTGTACTTTAAAAAAAAAAAAAGACTGTTTTTTGACAACTGTTGAACATTTTTACAATATATATTATATCCATTGGAGAGAAAACATGCTTTCTTCTTCTTCTTCTTTTTTGTGCTTATTCTTATAACAGTTTGGGTGGCATTTTGAAGTCCTACATCGGTGGGCTGCCTGCCACCCAATCTGGTGTCCTAACCCACACTGAGAGAAAGAGCCAGACCAGCTTCCTTAGATTAGTATCAATCCCTGAAGGCTATTAAAAAGCCATTTGTCTCAATACAAATGGCAGCCAGTCATACGCAGCCCAAGTGTTGCTTGTTATATTTTAACCCTGTAGATTCTCCTCTGTCTGCCATAATACTGCTTGTGTTACACCAGAGTCTCCAGATAAAGAAAGCAGAGTGGGTGTTCTCAACATACTTGTCCTAAAGGTGATACCAACAACTTCTACTGATTGTTCAGTTGTTAATTCATACAGTGATGTTAGGGATCAATAAAAAAAATCTACACAGAGAAACTACAAACAATGTTGAAACTGATGATTAATGTGACAGAAAAATATTTTACGGATGTTATTTGAGGTGGAATTTTGTATTTTAACTTGCCCAGCTATTGCTAGCAAATAACTGCACTGCACTGTAACCCCTCACACCTTTTTCAGTTAAACAATGATCATCCTAATGCTCCCACGCCCATATTACCTGGTTAGATATGAGCCATTGTGTATTTGCTTGTAAAAGCTTTCAAATTAGTATCTTAGTATACAAATGAAATGACAATTAAAACGACTTGGTACGCCTGGATGTCGGACACTTCCACCAGAACTTAAATACAGCATCATGCAACAGTTGTGGCAAAAAAGATTTGAACATTAATATTGTGTAAATAGACAGCTAATGAGCTTTTTTTGTTTTGTTTTTTTTACCATTAGTGAGTAATACACTACTGTAATGCTTAGAGTAGGTCAATGCAATCTTAATTTATTACAGTAAATCTTCACTGATGTTATTTCTATGATCGGATTCAGGAGCCCTACAATATTTTCACTGACTAGCCACATCAAAAATAATGAGGTGAAAAACACAAACCAATATTGCACTCAATCATCTGTATTGACTTTTTCATTTCAATTCAGCGGTCTCTTCCCTCGTCCTTCCTCTAATTCACTCTCCTATACTAAGCAGGTGACCTCATTTTCCTGCCCTGGATGTTAGATGCTGAAGACTTCATTTCAAAATATTAAATTAAGAGACGAAACTGTGTTGCAGTGAGGACGATGTGGCTGAGTGAATCAGGCAAGAAAAGGTGCTTTATCACTAACATGACAACATAGTTGCCATTGGGCTACGTGGCCTTTGTTCTGCCTGAGACCAGAGACACTGAGAGTGTGATGGAGAGAACAGTGGAGAGAATGACAGATGACAACAGTGAGAGAGAGAGAGAGAGAGAGAGAAAAAAAGAAAAAGAGATAAGGATTGAAACAAAGGGAGGGTGAGAGTGAGAGTTGTAGAGAGCGGGCAGGTTGGAGTGTGCTGGCCGGGCCCCAACGGAGCCATCGATCCAGGCTGGCCTTACATCAGAGACAGGAAACCTGAGCTGCATGCTTCATCACCTTCCCCACGGAGTCCTCCCTCTCTTCTCTCTTCTAAATCGTTCCCCGCAACCATCTCCTGTCTTCTTCTCTCCTCTCCTCTCCTCTCTTCTCCTCTCTTCTCCTCTCCTCTCCTCTCATCCAGGGCCTGTCAGCCTCCTCTACAAGCTGCTGTCAATTCATCATTCTATGGCCGAGGCTGGCTGCACTCGGTGCTAAGTGCACACAGCCGTCCATTCACAACCACTCATTCATTATACTGCATGCGCATGTGCGTGTGTGTGCACTTGTGGCTTTCAGTGTGTGAACATGTGTGCACATCAGTGTGTATATTATGCACAACCTGTCCTGCCTGTCTACTTAAGCTATTGTTTTGAATGGAGGGGGTATTATGGAGGCTGTGCCATGCGACTTGGGGGTAACAAGGTTAGGTTATCGAATTTGTTTAGGCGTCACTGTCTCCTGTGGGAGTCGGCTCAACCCCCACACTCCACTACCTCAACCCTCATCTCTCATCCCGCTCAGTCTAAAATATCTCAGCCGGCCAGTGTTAAGGGGTCTGTTGTGTAGCAGCTTGGGTGTTTGCTTATATATGTTTCATGACACTGTAAGACTCCATTTACTATACAGTTTAAGAGATGTTATCATTTACGCTCTGTAATTAGCCACAGCCAACAGTTAGGGACTAAAGCTATTACAGAGTGTCTTAAGTTTCACGGCTGAGTCTGGCAATAGGGACTGTTTTGAAAGTGATTATACAAGCAGGTTGAGAAAACTTAAATTGAACCTCATCAAAACATGACACTGTTAAAGTGCTTTTTCTTCCTGTTTTTCAGTGGCAGTAATTCTTTATTTCAAAAGCTAGGGGTATAATGAGCACAAGAAAAAGCTCAAGTCAAGTTTCAGGACGGAAAAAAAAAAAAAGCAAATTAGCTGTAATGGTTGTGAAGGAACTGGAAAATAATCTTGAATTTTTTCAATATCAGAAGACAAGAGTCTATAAGATTCACAGCCAGTGAAATAATTTAATTTAAAAGAATACTTTATATTACAACAACTACAAAGAAAGTCAGTTCCTGCCCACACTTATCAGCTCTGCATTCACTCACTAAAAAGTCGACATTAAAAGGTCCTTGTGACTGAAAACCTTAACCTGCCTCACAGGGGAGGCCAGAAAAGTGGTATGTGTGTTGCTTTCTACTCAAAGACGACTTTATATCCAGAAATATTTTAGCAATGAAACATTCTGACCCTGTCAGTCATCATAATGCTGCTCGGATTAGCCTCAGCTTAATGATTAAATGTTAATTATACTGATATTGATCTTTAAAATGTTCACTGAAAACATATTTTATTTGTTTTCCCTAAATAATCTGCTCTTAGCAAGTTAAGCCTGATTCAACTTTCCCATGGTTATGTTTAGGCACACACTTAAGGTCAGAGAAAAATGGTGGTAGTCTTAATTAATTAAGAATAAATTAAATACTGAAAAAGTCAAAAAGTGACTTGAGGTATGAGACAGGATGTGTGAATTGTATAACATACAGAGACAATCTTTTCCTAATTTTAACCATTTTAATCAACATTTGTTACCTAAATGTAACCACAAGCAGGACTCAGGACAGAAATCCCAACATGGGAAAAAAAAAATAATAATAATAATAAAAAAAAGAAATGTTGAGAAGGTCCTGCTGATGTTGGTGACACACCCCAGTGTCACCATGAGCTTGAAATTATTTTGTCATTAATATATCTCAACAAACAAATTCTGAATGGACTGCTGTTGTTTGGTACAAACATTCATGGATCCTGGAAGATAAACTGTAATAACTTCCCCTAACCTTTCACTAAACGCCATCAGGTCAAAACTTGATTTTGTCCGATACTTAGGTTTATGATTAAATACCTGTAATACTAGCTACATTCACATCCGCCTCAGTACTTTGTTTTTAGCTCCAATTAGCAAACGTTGGCATGCTAACATGCTAGAATAAGATGGTGAACATTATACCCGTTAAAGATCAATATCCTAGCATTATGATTTTGATAGGCTCAAATACATTACAAATACATTATTCTACAATGGAGCTAAAGATCATTTCTACATTTAAATGTCCTGGGAAACCCCAATCCAGATTTGTTCTCAGGTCCCATACCATCTTTCAGACCACACATTCTGTACAACACACACTGTGTGATACTCTCAGCTTTCACCAGGAGACATGAGCCTAATGAACAACCCAAACAGGACAAACACACTTTTTCTCCTTTCTCATACTGTATTGATTTATTCTGTTGATATCATACTATCCCCCTCTCTCACACACACAAATGTACACTCGTATGGTCTGTCCCTCCTCACACATCAACCCCATCAAGTCTACATATCTAAAATTTTAACAGTATTAACCGAGACAAATCCTCTTGAATTCCCTGCCTTCCTCATCCTGTACATCCTGTTCGTCTGCTGTCCAGATCAATGCTGATGGAATTCCCTGGATGAGACTGGTGGAAGAAAAAAAACATATATACATTTTCCCATGAATAATACATTGACTAAGAACTGCAGAATGACATCAGTGTGTGTGATTGTGTGTGTTTGTCAGGGGAGATTAACCATAGCCTCAATGTTTTTGTGGCATAATGTAATATAATGACAATTGCATCTCAAGATTATAACCTTGTAGTCTTATCTTTCACTCAAGCTCTGTATCCAATCATCTCCAGATCTTGTCACACTAAAAGCTGCATATGTCCTTAGCAATCCTATAGGTTATCTGTCCAGTGGTGTGAAGAAACTGCAGAAATTGGAGGAAACCCCACAGAGAGAATGAAGCATCTGTAGTACAGGGAGGGAGACAGGTGTATGAGGGCCTTTGAGAGCAGAACCCTTATGAAATATTACCCACGAAGCGAGTTTGGCTGTTCATGGCATCTTGGTTAACTGGACTATTCTGAAAGGACATTAGCCTGTCCTTTTTACATGCATGACTAGTTGGTGCATTTGGTCCCTTTGATTAATTTTTCAACATCACAGGTAGACTCAGGAGCCTGATAAAAAAAAAAATGCAGACACTAACAGAAGTTGAAAGGCCAGGCTTTAGTGTCTGGGCAAAGAGATTTCTGGGATATGAATAATGTAAAAACGAGAAGAGAGGAGATACGTAAATAGCTGAGAGAAGAAGAGGATATGGCTACATCTCTTACTGGTGGTAGAAAAATATGTGCTGGCCTGGTACATGGCACAAAGGGTCTCCACTGTGTACTGTCACGTACTAAATCATGAAAGGCACACAATTATTTGAAAGTATAAGAGCCTATTCATTTATGAAGATGTAAATTAAAGACGTAATTTAGAAACGGGTCACAGATATTTATTTATAAAAAATACTCTGTACTGTCACTGTAAACCGTACTGTAAACAGCTGTAAATAGTGTGTTTGTTGGGAATTATTTTCATACTCAAGTAAGTATTTATGGCATTAGGACATTATTTGTGGGGTCAACTCCAAATAAAAAAGCGCTCTATTTCATCAGAATGAAGCAATCAGTAACAGTGGCTCCTTATGTGTTTTTAATTGTTTTTGGACAACATTTAGGGTCTATGGCACAGGCTTTAGACAGAGGGACAACACTTGTTAGTAGAATCTATACATTTTATTCTTTTTATGAGTTTAATTGAAAATTATAAATATACAGAATATCATCAGACTTATCCCTGGAAGAAAAACACAACACTGGTGTCTGCAACAAGCCGATGGCAGGAGTGCTATCTCTATCCAACTAAGAATCTTCTTGGTAGGTCTCACTTTGCCCCCCACGCAGCCACAGAGTGAGTAAATGGTCATCATGATCAATATCTATTTCCTGTGGTGTCAGGTTTCAGAATAATGTCCATATTGAACCAATGTTTCAGCAGACTCTCACCACAGTTTTTCTCTCCCAGCCGTGCACCGTTTCCGTTGCTGAAGGAGAGAAAATCCCTACAAATCAGATTAAACAAATGATTTTCAGAGAAGCCATTGATCATCCATCTTGCTCCACTGGCCTAACTGGGAGATCCTAACAGTGCAGACTGGGCATCTGAGAAGGGAATGTGCCTCTAATCTGGTTTGCAATTCCTGTTTATCCTGCACAGATCAGCAGCGTTAACTTAATAGGTGGAAACTCTTGATCTCACTGCTACTCTGAGCTCAAGAAAATCCACCCTAAAACAAAATCCATGTGTTATGCAGGGGATAGAAGCTTTTGATTTGTGAACACAACTCTCCAGAAACCAGAAACGGTAACCTGTGATCTCAGTAAAACCCGCTTACGTCGCTGACGTTTCAGTGGACACTAATTTTACAAAATTTACTGTAGGTCAGGTCACTCTTTTGAGTTGCTGAGCACTGTAAATCAACAAAGGGTTCATGATCTGGCTGGTTTGGGCGATCTTGTTTCCAACTGTGGGAAAGAGTCTGAGATAGACACCCCAAGATCAAAGTAATGAAGAACATATATTTTGATCAAAGGTGGATTTTTTCCTTGAAGGACAGTTAAGAATTCATCCATAGAAAGCTTTCCTGAGAGGCGACACTAGTTACTGATGTGATGATGAGTGAACTGCCAATTACTACCTCTCCCCACTGGGAATCTTTGTAGTACTAAAAACCAGCTCATGTAAAATACATTTCTACATTCAGTAAACTGAGTTATTACCCTTATGGGAAACAAAAAGGCCAGCACCCATGCAAAGCACTAGTAAGCCAATCAATGTACAGTCTGTGCTAAAAGCACAAATCGGGGAAGGGGGTACCTACTTAAAAGCCTGCACTTTTATGCTTTAATCAATTTATGGGTGTACTGGTCATTCTGTTTAAGCCAATAAACTGGTGGATTACTTTGAAATACTGCTTAGCCCATTGACCAGCAATGTTTATGATGCGAGTTACAGTGGTGTGTGTGTTTTCTAGGTTTAACATGGTGACTGGTGCCTATATTAGAGCGTGGGAGTTACCCTGAAACACTGCCGTTGAACTAGATACACTACATAAGAAGAGACGTGACAAATGACATGAAAAGTTTTGTGCCTTTGTGCAGTAACTGAAAGACTTTCAGATGAGGAGGCTGACGTGAGCATTTTTAATCTTTCACAAAACTGCAGTCGAACTATTAGAAGAAAATATGCTTTCTTACCACTACCAATGATAGGTAATGTCACAGCAACACATTAAGGCCAGTTCTCAATAACATTCTGGCTAAGAGTAATGAAGTCCTACAAGAATACACTATTTTCTGCCAATATTACAACAGTTTTAGTGCTTGGGGCTCATTTGTGAAGTTGAAATCTTCAATCCATCAAATCTGATAAAAATCACATCCACACTGTCCTGATGATGCAGCTTAGCTGAAGTTGAACCATGAAGTTGGTCTGCAAATTGTGACGTTTAAACAGACATTTTGGGTGATAACTGAAGCATTCATTTTCTCTTCCAGACAGTTTTTGGCTAACCTGGAGATTTTAAAAAAAATCTATCATTTAAATACTCGTACTTCTTATTTAATTGGAATTCTTTTTAGCATTTTCTTTACTAAAAGATGCCTTAAAACTCAAGTTGCAATAAACTGGAAGCATCCTCTGACCTTAATTACATAACTGAGCTACTGATACTCAGATGTTACAACTAAGGTTAACAATTTCACTGAGTAAGCAACAAATGACAAATGTCAAAGCTGAGACATTCTGCATGGGCGCTGACTGTACATTTATACACTCCCTTATGACACACGCTCACTTGTCCCATTTCTCTCGCAGGTCCTGTGCCTAATGTCTAATTCTCATTTGGTTTCATTTTCAGTCTCTCACACTTTCTCTCTGCCTTCCTGTCCTCCCACTCCTCTCTCTTTCTGCTCAGGCAGACAGGAAGTGTCAGGTCAGGCCAGGTTATTTCAGGCCTAATTGGGAGATTGATGTTCCTCCAGAAACCTGGCACCTTGACATGCCTTTCATCCTCCCTCATGCACTTCCTCCCAAACGGCAAGAGCCAGACATGTTGACGGCTCGCTGAAACACAGACAACTGTCCTTTTTGAGGACTTTTCTCAGCCAGTCAAAAGCAGGGATGACACCGGAGTGATAAACAGCATCAGTGGGATGAAACCCCAAGCTGGCAGAAGGCCTCTAAAGAAATGACTGCTTGTGCTTACCACCTTTATCTCCCACGATTCCATAGCACCGGACTTACCTATTACTGAGGCTATAGAAATGCTGAAAGGAAGAGAGTATCCTTGAATGGGCTGGAAGAATAGGGGCATCGGTCCCGGCTAATGGGGCCATTTGTGGGGAATGTCTGGAGGGAAATAGTGGGGGCAGTGGCTCTATCGTGTCCCACGTCGGAGCGGGTCGTAACCTGAACCTCACATCCACCACTTCTACAACACAAGCAACAAGCAACGGGGGCAGACAAGGGCCAGTGGAGCATGTCCTGACCAGTGTTCTCTGTTTAAATACGATGCGACTCTGAAGGCTCTTGTACACTTTTAAAGGGTTACTTCACCCAATTTACAAAAACATATTTTCTCACTTAAATGTTTTGACTGAAGTTCTTGTTGGTCAATTGAACAGCGTCTGAACACACCTTTCCAAAGTCGAAATTACATCTTGCTATTTTTGTAACTTGACAATCTGACTTTCACACCTACTTCATGCAATTATTAGATGGGTGTGCAGAGGCGAGAAAGTAAGCACGGTTTGAACATCTCTCTCTTTTTTCATTTTTTTACACAACCACTTGTGTCACATTTTGTTTGTACAATACCATGAATGGCTTTCAGGAGGGACTATCGTCATTTATACTACTACTGGATGCGTCACACCAATCTTTTCGATGACAGGCATTGTGTCCCACCATTCAATTGTGACCATTTGGAAAAGCTATAAACACTTTTGCTCTCAGAAGTGTTTGGACAAGACGTTGTACGAACTAGTTGATTTCAAATATCCTCCAGACTTTACTCTTTGTGATACTGTCTCCAAGTCATCTTGCCTTCAGGGGTTTTGATTTTACTGTTGCATACCAATGCAATCGAGGCGAATCAAATTTTGTTCATGATATTCAAAGAATTGAAAAATGACATGTAAACAAATTCAGCTGCAACGTATCTTAACAAAAAACCTAGCTGTGTGCACTATTCATTAGAACTACTGGATGTTCTACCAAAGAAGCAGTCGCCACGAAAAATGCTGACACTGTCTTATATTCAGAGTAATGGCTGTCTTTGAATGTAGATGTTGCCACTGAATTTCCTAAATGCCACATTGTTAGCTAATGCAACATAATGTCAGTAGGTTAGTCCTTTGGTGATCTGACTTTTTCTCCAGCACTACCATGAGGTTCACATTTTTGATTTAGTGAAATCACTTGACAAAGATCAGAGTTGCTATAGAATTTGGTTTACACATTCATTCAACTGTAATAATTTTGGTGATCACCTTAACTTTTCATCTAGCACATCATTAGGTCAAATTTATTGAGTACTTAATAACAATGACCTGTACTTTGTGTTTTGTGCTAATTGGCAGATGGGCATGTTAAACTAAGTGTGAACATAGTAAACTGTATACCTTCTAAGCATCAGCATGTTATAGCGAGCAAGTTGCCATCTTGATGCTAGCATTTCATTCAAAGCATGCTGCGCCTAAGTACAACCATTGCAATGAAGGATAAACTCTTGTCTTGTTAAGCGCCATAAATTACACTCCCACACTACATTTCCCTTCATTGAGGTGGTAGCAAAATGTTCGGTGCCTGGATATCTCAAACCTGGGGGAATAAAACCTAAACAATCTACATGGCCCGACTGCCCGTTAAGAACAGTGATTAAACTTTATATTCACTTGCAATATATTTTGTTACAATTTCTCAACACTGGGAACCACTCGGGTCTTCAGTGATTTCAGTAAACCTGCGACAACACAGCTCTTGGCTTTACTAGCCTAAAGCAAGAGGGTGTACTTTGTTTGGGCACAGCTACAATGAACAAAAGTCCGTCTGAGGGGCTCCCACCTAGCACGCCAGCACCAGTGGCCACAGCTAGATGCCCATCCATGACTAGATGGGCAGCTGAAATTACCAATTAGTTTACCAATTGGCTGCAGCGGATTCGATTGGTTTGTAATTAATTCTAGTTACTGGCCCGTAGAGCAGGACGGATGGCGCCATGCCTTTGTCCTACTGACACACTATCCCACAGAGCTGGGCCTCGGGGGGGGAGGCAGCGGACATCAATACAGGGCCCTGCAGCTACTGAGCCCTCCACCTCCTCCTCAACGCACACACACACACACACACACACACAGAAAACACAGAGACAGCCCACTTGCACACATTTAGACACACAATACCTTACACACACTCACACTCTGATACACAAACACGCACAGACGGACCCCCTTGCAGCGCTCGGCTGATTCCGGAGAAGGCGAAACCTCAACCGCCTGAGAAGGTGCTGACGACAAACAAAGACAACAGAAATCTTGTGTTTCGAGGCCCTGACCCCCTCTGTGTGTGCATGTGTGTGTGTGTGTGTGTGTGTGTGTGTGTGTGTGTGTCCATGTGTGCATGTGTGAAAAGGAGAGAGACTCTCCTGCATGTGCAGCAACTGTCCAGACAGTGTGGTCTGACAGTTGAAGTGGAGAGGGAACTTTACACCTTTCATTTAGACTTTCCTGCATTTTTCTTTTCAATTTTTGCTACCTGCTATACACTGCATAAGTACATTTTTGCACGTGCAAGCAGGTGTGTGTGACTCTATGTGTGTATTATTGAGTGTGAGAGAATGGTGTAGCAGCAGTGGCCCAGAGCGGAGGTCACATGGCTCATTGATACCTCCCACACTGAAGGTCAAGGCTTCTACACCCAGGAGCAGAGGAGAGGAGGTTGAAACAGATCGATGATCCAGATAAAAATACACTGCACCTCAGCTAGTCCCCTTTATAAACACACAGACACACACATTCACAAACATATTCACACACCCCCAACAAATGACTTCAACGCCACTACAAATGATCCTGGCCTGCTTTTAATGAAAGCGATATCAAAGCGGGAGCAGCGACTGCTGGCTTTTAGGATAACGATACAGTAATGGAAGACCATTAAAAGATCATAACATCTTAAACGATGAGGTCTCTATTGTTGCTCTGGCCTAAACCTCCGGCAATCAAACCACCGTTTGCACTCAATAGAAAGGGGGACAGGTTGGGAGGTAAAGTTACTTCTTCTTCTCGTAATGGCAATACATGGACATCCACAGAGCATGCTGGTCAAAAAACTCCCTGTGGGTCAAAGAAAGAAACTGCGGTGGGTGAGTGGGCAACAGCGGGCTGGGAGGAGAGAGAGAGAGAGAAAATCAGACAAGAGTGCCGCTCATGAAAGACGACAATGTGTGATTTATGTGAGCAGTGAGAGGAGTGGTAATTGGGAGTAAAGCTCCACAATGCTTTTAGTTAATGACAAGTCGACTAGTGAAAGATGTCCGCACTACCACCGCTCCTTATTATGGATGCTGGTTAACAGTGAGAAGAGCCGGTGAGCACTCATCAGGTAATGAATGAAGTGCCACACTAAGAAAGACAGTGCGGGATTTTCTATTCAGGCAACCTTCTTTAACGGTCATTTGGCCAGTACATTAAAAGGAAGCTGCCATAAATAGTTTGCTAATGTTGGCAATAGGTCTACTCTCTGCTGTTGCTGAGTTAAACACAGTTCCCTACACTGTCCAGTGGGAAAACAGATTCAGATTCAGATTTCAAGAATAATAATGTCCCATAGAATGATGCTAAAACAGCAGTGAGTGACTAAGAGCCCTCAAGTAAAAAAAAAATGGCCACTTCATCCGAGAAAATGAATGAGCAACACATCTGATCTCACCGCACGCCTCATCATCAGCCATCAACAGCAGAGACAGATGAGTGAAATCACCACAGGAGAGTTAAAATCAATACTGTTACTATCTTTCACCATGAGACAAATGCTGGCATGACGCTGTTTGTTATTAGGATAAGTAAGAAGAACCATATCCTTCATAAAGTAATCTACCCCATCAGAGCGCAGGAGCAGACCAAAGTTCGCCTAATCTGAGCAGGAATATCGATGAGTTTTGTTGCGCCCCGATGTGTTTGGCAACAAATTACGCAAATAGCGTTCATTAGTAAGACAGTCAGAGGCGCCTCCAGGCCTATGATATATGAAGTGACATAAATAAAGACGAGGTAGGAGACAATGTTTGATAAAAACAAATTAGGTATTTATGCTCTCGGTTAAAGGGGTCTTAGTGTTATTCAAACAAATTCATTAATCATGATCTGAATGTCAGTGGGAGATATACAGTCAGAAGCACAACTGAGCTCATGCTGACATTTTTGCTGATGCTACTAAAACACAGAGGACACTCAAGACTCAAAGCTAAAGGCTCATGATCTGTTATTTTGTATCATCAAGTAAATAAACATAATGTCACCATTCAAATTCTGATGATTTATTCAGAATAGTGGATGAACCAGCTCATGCTTTGCAAACTGTATCACTACTGCTGTTATCTACGGACCTGCAGACTATGCCAGTATCTCAAGAAGAATCACTCACTCATGGATTTGCTGTTAATGTTTGTCCAATCGAGTGTGTGCATGCAAAGTGCTTGTCTAATCCCATACTTTTGTCATTTGGCCTGGATTTATGTAAATTAAGTTAAGATTAAGTTCATACCATCTTTTGGTTCAGTGTCTGAATTCAGAAGCGAGTGCACACAAATGTAGCTTACACTTATTTTGATGTCACAAAATGTCTGAGCGTCTAGTTTCATGTATGTTGGAAAAAAAAATAAAAAATCCTGCAAAAGTGTAATAACACTAACAAAACCACAATCAATATTTCCACCGTGTCGTGACAAGAATCAGGCACAGCCATGGTTAAATACATCACATCAAACAATCGACTTGATGTTGAATGAGATGTCCCCGTTCCACCACGGCTGTATCGAAACTGCTCAAGCTTGCAAAACATACTGAGAGGGGACCGAGAAAGCGGAGGTTTAGGGTGCTCGGAGCATGCCTGTGGCAAACCTCCGTCAGATATTGTTTGTGTTTAGCGCTGGGCCGCATGAAGAATTGATGAAGCTCTCTGGTGTGGTGCTATCATCAGGACGGGAAAGAATCAGAGCATGGCAAAAACTGCATCTCTGCCTCCCCCGTGCAAAGCTCCCGCCATTTATGAGAGCCATCCATTAGCTTCAGCCACGGGGCCAACTCCTGCACGCATCTGTGGTCACTGCGGTGAGAGGATGAGTGCGTGTGTGTGTGTGTGTGTGTGTGTGTGTGTGTGACAGGATCGAGGAAGGGAGACTCGGCAAAATAAATAAGATAATAAGTAGATAAGAGGGAGATCAAGATGAATCACGTATTATGTGATCATATATTATATTTCATGTCTGCAAGGACCCATTCAGTCAAGCAGTAAGGTGATTGGTTGAAAACATTTTTTTGCATATTAAAGTATGTGCTGTGGCAGA
Source organism: Argyrosomus regius (assembly GCA_946959425.1). Taxonomy (NCBI): domain Eukaryota; kingdom Metazoa; phylum Chordata; class Actinopteri; family Sciaenidae; genus Argyrosomus; species Argyrosomus regius. Next base: position 16,174,154 of record OX336882.1, read on the forward strand.
CATAGAGAGTCTCACGCAGTAGGGCCATTAGTGCTGGTGGCTCGTTCAAAGCCTGAGGCACTTCCCAAATGCTCAACGGTTAAATCATGTGTGAGTGTGTGTATGTCTTGAAGGTGTGTGTGTGTGTGTGTGCGTAAATGTTGGGGAGAGAACAATAGAAGAATTATGAGAAGAAAGAAAAATAAAGGCAGCAGGTAGGGAAGTATTAGAAATCTACAGATGATGTGCAGACAGAGATACAAAAGCGTGAAGACACCACAGAAAAGGGCACAACGGTAGCAGAAGACACTCTACACACACGTGCGCACACACACACTCACACAGCTGATCTTCTTACACAGCCTTGGCTGTCTGTAGGCTAACCACAATCTGCTCCCTGCAGTGCTGACCGCAAAGCAGTCAACAGAGGCACACTGGGCCTTATCCTGCATGACACGCTGGTCGATAATCATGCACACCACCGCATCGCACAACACCACTGTAACTGCTATACCTGGGCCTGCCTGCCTCCATAAACAAGCACGCCTGGATGGAGCCGTACTCACACTGACAGAAATTCATAGTGTGGAGATGAAGATTTTATTTCATCTTACTGCTCTAAGAGCACGTACACTATGTGTTAAATAACATCTTAAAAAAAACAACAAAAAAACACAGACCCACACTGAGTTTGAGGGGAAATTTAAAAAAAAGGCAGGACAAGAACCATTTTTCTTTTTTCAGAATAACCATAAGGCACAGATATTGCCACATATTGCAAAACAAGAATAGATTATATACAGTATGTATTAACATACATGTGAATTACATCGTAATGTTGTTGTTTAAATTAGTACTATATCAAAGGAACCAATAAAAAACAGTGTCTATGACTTATTTGTGGAGTCAAATCGCCGACATACTGTATAAACATATGCTGACAAAATGCCTCCTCGGCCACATGTGTGAGCTGTAAGTCATTCTGTTCAAATCTGATGTGTATTTGAAGTTTTTGGTAGAGCACAAAATCAACAGTATAGATATTAATACAAACAATAATACAGGATAATATTTGCTCCTTCCTCCTTATTTGCTGAATTGTTGTTGCTGTTGTGAACTCCCAAAAATACACTGCTGATTGTCAGTGATTGTCAGGAGACAGTGGAAAAGTTTATAGTGGTTTTACTGGTTGGAAATGATTGATGGTTTGTCACACCAAGACCATTAAAGATACACTGAGATGCACATTTCAACAAAACAACTGCTTGTTTTGAAATGTTATGTTAAATAAGTGTACATTAAGTTACTCAAGAGATGAATAGTTACACATAATCACATTCTTTAGTTGATTGTGACTACAGAGGATCTCTCTAAGTTTATGTAGCACTATATTTGTAAGTATACCTCCAATATCAGTGGAGTCATACACACAGCATTCATTATTCATCAGCTTTCATATATTTTGCTAGCTTAACAAACCGGATAAAAGGAAGGCAACAAGCCTGTGATGGAGGTAAAGAATATATCGGCTAAATAACTGTGAGGCAACTTCCTCCGTCTTTCCTTCCTGTAATACTGTAAAATGCAACCTGTGCTGTCCTCAGTTTTACCATGGCAATAAAATGTCTGATGGATCACCAACAACCAACCTTGCACTGCACACAACAACAAAGACAAGCTGTCACATAAAGCTGCTGATGTAGCCGTTATAGAGGTCCTACATCTGTATGCGCCACCAAACGACTCTTGCACCATCAGCCCATTGCTAGAATGAAGTTTGTGAGTTGAACTTTAATTTAGTTCTCTTTTTTCCCCCATGCATCAGCTGATGTGAGAAATAATCAGCCATTCATGTACCATACAGAAAGTGATTAAGTGCATGTACTTGACAGTTTGCCTGTTAAAGTCTAAAAATAACCAGGTGTGGTAGTTGTGACCTCTGTGCTCTTTGGGACATTCTCTAACCATCATATAAAGACAAACTGACTGAAATGCACAAATCACACGCATTCAGAGAAATGGCTGAAAGTTTGAAGGAGGGTATGAAAGATGTTTAAAAGAGTTTCTACAATTCACCATGCAGTGTGTGCTGAATTTAGTAAGACACTGTAAACAGTGGAGAAAGAAATTCAAGAGTAACAATCTCCAACCCCCTAAGTAGATCTGGGTGTGTGAAGTAAATGAGAAACATGCTTTATTAAATATTGTTGCAGTACTTTTGCCAGCTTCTAGGCGTGAATGATGCAGAGGTTTGCTGACATCTGGTTTACATGGTCGTTCAGATAAAGATTAGAACAAGCTGCAATAATCAGAATTTATCTGAGGGCTGTATCCTTTGTTGTTGTTTTTTCACAGCTTTTTGACAACTCAGTCCGTGAACAGTTCTGAGTCGGGGTTATCAGGCTTCGCCGTATGTGGTGGACGAGCGGCTAGTGATAATTCTCTCAGAAGGCCTCACCGTGCGCTGTGAGACTGAACAGAAAACAAAAGGAATGTGAAGGAACAGATGCATGAGGCACGAAACTCAAACAACAAATTTAGAAACTCGACAGCCCCACCTGCTGTTGTACATGTGCACTGTCTTCAGGGTTCAAGATTTCACAACATGCATGATTTAGTGTGCAGCAGAGGGTGCCTTTGAAAAAGTCATAATAAAAATTCTGACAAAGGACTATACAAAGATTCCAAATCAGAAAAATAAAACAGGTTTATTCAAGTCTATACTCTAATTCGAGAGCCATTCTGCATAAAGTTTAATCATCAGGAGGAGTACTGTCCACCTGTGAAGACAGATGTATAACACTGTTTTCTGTGGCTCCGGAGGGAGCTTTCCAAAGTTTCGGAAAAAGTGACCCTGATGATGTCATCAGAGTTATCTCGCCTGGGGCTTGAGACTTTAATTACAAACTGGAGGAGAGGGATTTGAAAGAAGTAGACATTTAGGAGGCAGGGGGATCTAATGAAAGACACCATCAAGCTGAATTACACAGTTTAAACGACTAAAAGTTAGGATATCTCAGCCTCTGCTGCTTTGATTTTGACCACTCTTTCTTTAATCTCTTGTTATTCCCTCAGCTTAATGGAAGTTCAATATTAAATTGCCAGAGTACCCCTTTAAAACTCAATCAAGTCATTAATACAGAGACATATTTATGCATCCTAATGTCCTTAGGCACATTATTCAAAGTCCAGAAGCCTCTTGCTGAATGTTGAAGTAACCCGTAAAAATACATCCAAGGCAAACGGCTAACATTGTTCTGAGATACAGCCTGGAGGCAGACCTATCCAATTTTAGAAGAGATCAGTAAAACCAGTAACATTTTGACGTCAATTATAAACAATTATTTTCAGATAATTAAAGAATAATTTTAATTTGACAAAGATAATTATTTTTTCTGTGTGGTTTATCTGAAAACTCCTAAATCATCTCATATGCAGAGAGAAATAGTGGCTGAGATAGTGACTGACACCTTAAGGTGGAACATATACACAAATCAAAGAAAACAAACCTGATACCTTTTATCAGTATGTCAAATCAGAGGTCACTTTCCACTTTATAGCCCTTTAAACCTGACAAACACACACACACACACACACACACACAAATGGGTGTATGTGCAAGCACGCACACACACACAATCCATTATCTTTCACTGAGCAAACATAAACTAAACCTGCACACACCTCCACATGCATGCCCACAGACACACTTAAAAAAAAATCCATTTGTACCCTTTGAACAGAAACAACAAAGAAGGGAGGTGGTCCAGACTGAGTGGCCGCGTGTGTGGGTCTGCATCTGGGCAGACTTTGACTCCCCTCGTGGCCTGGATCAGAGGACTGAAGCCAAGCAGGATCTCTGTCCTCTGTCCGATAGATGAAACCACTTAGCAAATTAGCAGTCTTTCCTTTTCTGGCTCTACAACACACGTGGACACACAATTCAACTGCATAGAGGTATGTATACAAATACACATACACAACAACAAGCCGCATGGGGTAGTACAAAGCCAGGTCATGAGAGACCATCAGGACTAGAAACATGTAAAGGCTGGAGTGGGAGTGAGAAAGAAGAGGAGCATGATGACATGGGGAGAGGGAAAGTATGGAGGTGAACAAACTAAGAGGAAGAGATGGCCAGGAGGTGTAAGGAAAGAGAGCAAGGGGAGGACATGAGGGCAGGTGAGGAGGACAGGATGCATCCCTGTGGAGAGAGGGGCCGCTGGGCAAATTAGTGTAACACCAAAATCCAGTCTGCTGAAGGGGCCGAGGGAAGGAGAGAGGAGCAGGAGGAAGGGGAATTGCCTGTGGCACGCATCCCTTTTACAGGGGTCATCATCGGTACACGCCAGCTCAACACACACACACACACACACACACACACACACCCATGCATGCATGTAAGTCCTCACACACAATCCTTTACGCACATAATTGTTTTTTTGTTGTTTCTTTTCCAACAAACAAACTAATTTACATGCACACACATGCTGGCATCCATTTTAAAATCACCATAAAAACAGAAATATGGCCATGATTGCATCATGTGACATCAGTGCTTATTAAATATTTATAAGGAAAATCCTCACAAACATGCATACTAGATGTGTGTGTGTGTGTGTGTGTGTGTGTGTGTGTGTGTGTGTGTGTCCATACTGCCTTCATCCCAGTGTCCAGAGAATCACATCAGGGAATAACGGACACATGAGGATCAAATTGATTAAGGCCGGAGTTCTCAGCGGTAATACTGAGGATTAAGACAGCTAATAAATGTTTCATTCAAAGCCAGGCGTAGATCAAACATGAGAAAGGTCCCCAGCTTGCTCTCTGGGGTTGGTGTGATTCTGGTCTTTCCTCTCCTCCTCCTCCTCCTCCTCCTCCTCCTTCTTCTTCTTCTCCTTCTCCTCCCTCAGCTGTTTCGGCTGTATTATGACAGCCACTACAGATCGTCTCACTAGCAACTACAGGCCCTGCCCTTGTGCCTACACATCATTAGCTCCCCATCTGTCAGCTTCCTAACAGGTTCCCGCTAATGCAGCCAAGGACTCACTTCATTGCATTCCTATCCAACAGGCAGCAGCAGTCAAGTACTGGCTATGCTCAATTCAGAGCCTCTCTTTTCTTTGACTTTTACTCCTCTCTCCTTCAGCATCCTCTTTCCCTAAACTCCCTCCCACCTTTCTCTCTCTCTTCCACTGCTCACCCACTTTTAACCTTTCTACTCCACTCCTATCACCCCCCTCCTTCATTCTTCTCCTCCCAACTTGTTCCCTAAAGTATCTGGCGAGATTCAGGGCCGGTGCCAATGGTCAACAGGGGATTAGCAAGAATGGAGGTTTGAGAATGTGTGAAAACCAGTTAAGTCACACACTCTGCAGGCCAGAGGTTTTCTCTCACACACACACACACACACACACACACACACACACACACACACACACACACACACACACCAACCCTAGGAACGAGGCACAAGCTGCATCTGGCATCACATGTTTATCACTCAGCACGCACACATGGTTCAGACCCCCCACTTCTCAGTGCAATATATACACAGCAAGTAAATAGAAATACTGTATGTATGAATTGCAACTGAAGTGACATGCAGGTTTAAAATAAAAATACAAACAAAATAAAATACACAGAAATATGTCAGAAAGCCCAGAAAGATGTAGTGGCTAATGGCAGCGACGGTGACACTGGTCCTGGTAAATGGGCTTTGTGGCTGTGTGTGTAACTCTATCTGTGGAGGGGGAATACAGCAGTGGTTGGGTAATGGAAAGGTCATTTAGCCAATCCCCCAGGTAGGGGGGCTGGTCTGACACGGCTCGTTTGTCACAGTTCAATAACTGCCACTCCGGGGAGTGTGAGGGAGAGAGAGAAAACGAGTGAGAGAGGGGCAGGAAACTTAAGTGTGTGTGTGTGTGTGTGTGTGTGTGCTGCAACCCTGGTGTGTGATAGTGAGCACAGACCTGGCAGCACAGCTGATTCCCAGAGCTTGTCCCTCCATTAGAGGCCTCAAACGGGGTCACATCGAAGGCCAAGCACCACAGACTCAGTCATCTCGACGTAAAAACTCTGAATTCTTACACCCACTTGAGCCCAAAGATGACCTCCCCTGAAGGATGGCTTTTGATCAAGAAGCAAAATGAGAAAGAAGAGGGCCAAACATATTTTCTGTAAACTGTGAACCTATGTGGTAGATGCATCTATACGCAAATTGAGCTATTGAAAATTGTTCATTCATTTGAAATATTTCTTTTTGAACCATTAAATCGTTGCCTGTGACAGAAGAATCTGAAACATGACACACATGGATACTCTGTCCAACGAAAACCATGTATAGCATATCCTGAAGACTGAATAGTGATATAGTATCCCTTTATTGGTTGAGGAAATGATCATACCTCTTAAGCTAAATAAACCTTTTAAAATCCATCATGCATCACAAAGCTGAAAACAGACCTGTTTTTATTTATGTGTGGAAGATTCATGTTTCCACAAGACAGCAGCGTAACTGATTCAAACAATGAATCAAACATTTGTCTGACTGGGGAAGTGTACGCAGAATTGCAGCTCATGATTTTTTTTAAAAAGCACATAAATGTACAATAAATAAAAAATAGCAAAAGCCAAGCTCCATTATTCTCAGTTGGCTGTATTGATTTGTTCTGTCCCTTTAACATGCCGTTAGGTGTGTGACAGGATGATCCCACAGCTTTGTGAGAGAGCCAAAGATTTTCACACATCTCATTGAGCGTCTGGTGAGAGACACCACAGTCTGTCCTTCTCCTCACTTTGAAAATCAATAATAAGCTTCTATGTGCTCATTCACGTGTCTTCCCGGACGGATGCCCGAGGCACAGATTTGTATTCATCTCAACTGGATTGAGAGATTTTGGATTTTATGTCCAACCCCCGTGGAGATTTAAGAGCTACTGACTCAATGCGATGAGAGTTTGATCCCGTGTAATACTTAAATACTGGGTTTGTTTGAGAGGTTTTAGAAAGGTCTGTGTCTCCCCCTTGTGGCCATTACAGGAATGTACAAAACAAAAGTTGGTGAAAATGTTTGTGTGTAACAACAAAGCTTTTGGAGATATTATGAAAAATGTAATTTTCCTTATGTAACTCACTTTCAGGTCCAGTAAAAACAAAAAGTGGATGAATAAAAAGAAGAAAAAAACAAAAGAAACAATCAACCAAACAAACTCAAACAAGTGCTTTACTGAGAATTGTATTATTTGAAGATGTTTAAATATTGATCAAGTATTACTAATAATGTCAGTGATATCAGAGGTGCTAGCTAGAGACAGGTAATCCTTTTACCATCGGTTGCAGTATCATTCACACCAGCTGTGATCTGTGGTCACTGTAAATGACCAAAACAACAAGTTCCTCATCTGACAGAGACCTGCATTATCTATACAGACACCACTATACGCCATTCACTGATGTGTCGGGCAAATCCTTACACAAGTTTTAACAAGACATACAGTCCACCAAATGATAGTGAAAGACAAGACAGTTACACACATGGGCTGAGTTGACTGTGGTCAGTGACATCATGGGACAGGACCTCTTCCTCATTCAAACTGACTCACTGATATTTGGGCCACTCGCGATTTGAAACACGGTTTATTCGGCTAAGTGACCTTCAGTAACGTTACTTAAATTGCTGGTAAGTGATTAAGTCCTGTAAGAGAAGCTGTAATACCGAGGAAAGCAAGTGCGTTCAGTTCAAGGAAGTAACAACTGAGATGGCACCTTTGATGTTTAAAGATGCTTTCTGGGTAAGTCTCTTGTGGTGTTGTGCTTTGAAGCTGTGCTTGTTGAAAACTGAAAGTGCAGTGGTGTCTTTACAGCCATGCAATTTTGTTTGCTGTTTTTATGTTGTATGTTTTATGTTATGTTTTTACGAATTCACATGGTAACTAAACTACAAACTGATTTGTTTACTATAAAAATAATTTAAAGAACCTGCAAAACAATCCAACAAACTGTCATCACCGGTCATCTGCAGCACTAACTGAGCTGCTACACTGATATCACATAATGTAAATTTATAACAACACTCTATGAACCAGTATTTTACCCGCACAATTACAAAATTTGATATGAAAAACAAAAATATAATAATATCTCTGTTGAGTTAAGTTCTAGCAATCACTTAACCAAGAAAGTACTGGTGAGTTCATGAATACCACAAACTGTTTCTATTCTGTGCTACAAGTGGAACTACCACTTTCTGCATTGCCTTATTTGACAAACTCTACTGACAAGAGGCAGTTTGATGAAGTACTAAGTATGTGTATGGTGCAATCTCACATTTATTTTTGTTAAGCGTTAGTTCTGCATTTTTGACACATAGTGAGTCCAGGATTAACTCAAGGACGTGTTGCAATAATTCTTACACAATGCTGCTCATTACAGTTTTTCTAAGGTTGCTTCTATGTCTTCTCAATACAGGGGTCTGAATTCACTTGTCATGCCGGGTATGACGCAGTGATCCAAAGGTTACGAGATGGAAGGCAAATGTGCAAAGATGTGGAAGAGCTTTTAAAGATGAGGTAGCATCAGTTTGCATTTCAGCAGATAAAATCAAAAATAAGTCTCATTATTCTGCACTGATGATTCAGGATACTGGAGTTTTTATTATCACTGCACCCCTTAACAGTACAAAGCTTAATTAGAACATCTTTAAATGAACATACTAAAAATTATTGAATATCTAGAGGTAATATGACTCAATGTTCAGCTAGTCACACCACAATAGATTTTCCAAATTAAGTTTTAGTACAGCCTACTTAATGATATCTATCTGTGTAGGAGAACTATTCAGCACAACGACTAACACTGACCGTCCAGGACTCTAACCAAGTATTGTAACTAAGTACAATTTTGACCTACTTGTACTTTACTTGACTCTTTTATACTACATTATACTTCTACTCCACTACATTTCAGAGTTATTATTGCACTCTCTACTCTACTTTTCTTATAATACTTCTGTGCTTTTACTTACCATTTTGAATTCAGGACTTTTACTTGTAATGGAGTATTTTTAGACTATGATATAGAGTACTCTTTCACCACTGTACCTATCGAATATAGTATAATGATAGTATAAGATTCATTTAAGGTAAATGTCAAGATGTAACCATATCTAACAAAAGAAATCAACAGGAAAAATATCTTTGTTATGCTATTACTACCTAATTCATCTGTAATAACATATATACATATATAAACGCTGTATTTACTATATATATATATATATATATATATATATATATACATTATATATACTCTTAAGTGACTTGTTGTTAAATGTTGAGGTTCAGGATTTAAAAAAAGTCTTCGTACTGCACAGGGCACTAGCAGAAGAGAAGTACGGGAAGGAACTGGTGACTATTGCTCACAAAGCTGGAGGACTCACAGAGATCAGGTAAAGTAGCATGAGTGGTCTGGTGACTTTGCAGTCAATATTTTGTACTGTACACACATACTGTACACTTACAAGTATAACATCGAAACATATAAACTCTAGTTTGGAACTCTAGTCACATTTTGTTGAAAGACATTGTAACGAGGTTAAAGCTTTATTTAATGTTGGATGAAACTGACCTGTGACACAGATTAAACATCAGTCAGCCGCCTGTGAGTCATATTCTTTTCAGAGGAAACACACGTTTGTGCCTGTATCAGAGGCAGAGAAAAAAACAGAGACTGTGTGCTGTGTGCTTGTGTGTGTGTTTGAATGTGTGTGTGTGTGACCACACTACCAGTTTCTCTGCAGCAACCCCTCTGTCCCCCTCTCTCTGTGTTAAAGAGGTTCCTATCTATTGCCAGTTTCCTGTTCTAATAATTTACACTCTTTCAGCAAATACCAGCGAGGTGACCTTGATACTATTTTACACTGTTCACTTTAAACTGCATTTGTTTTGTAGCTACTCAGTCAGACAGCGTGTTCTTAAAAAAGAATGGGAAGGAACACATGATGCCGAGCAAATGTTTCATCAAGATCAAGATCATCTGCGTGTGTGTGTTGTACAAAAAACTGCATAACGTGACCACTGAATCATCTCTAATCTTAAATGTACGTTGTTTTTCCAGCACGTTGAGAGCATCCTTAGACCAATTAAAAACACGTGAGTCCATCCAGCTATTCGGTGCCTTGGACTAATCCAAACAAAGTACAAAATACTGCTTCTATTTCTCTTATTACAAATTATACTAATTCATTGTAGCTGTGTTGTTGTTTTTGGATCCAGAAATTGAGAACATCGGGAACTTTCACATCCAACTCTCTGATACATTGAAAGAGGAGGTGAAAAAGATTGAGACATTCAGAGAACGGCAGAAAGAGCAGAGGAAGAAGGTACTGTGCAATTTGTGTTGCTTAACAACTCACTTATTGTAAACAAATATAGAAGTGAAGTTTGATCACTTACTCTAGATTAAGGCACATAGAAAGTATTCTTCTTTATCTGTTTGCATACCGCAGATGTGCACAGCTGTTAACTCTGTGTGATGCAATACAAGAGTGCTGCAAGTCCTATTTGTGAAGATTACAATGTTGAGTTTATTTACAAAACTAAGTAATGTATGGACCAGTACACTGCAGTATTACAAGTAAAGGCTAGATCTACAGGAGGCTGAACAACTTATTTCAGCATTTTCATTTAGATCACTTTTCTACAACACGTTAGGAACAAACTGTGGGTGACAAAGGAATTTACAGTACATGAAAATTTCATATAAAAGCTGTGCATGTTGCCCTTTCTCTTTCCCTTTATAGTTTCAAAGCATCATGGAGAAGGTTCAGAAGAAAAAAGTTTCCTTGTACAAGAAGACCATGGAGGTAGGAAACAGTTATGGCTGATATTTATTTCAGTAATCACTCATTGAAAAGAAATTGGTTTGATGACAAACCTTATACGGTCATAACTGGTAGGCTAAAAATAGAAATCACTCCACATGTCTTCCTGTCCTTAGTGGAACTATATAGCTTCTGTGGTTTCTGTTTCTGTTTCTCACAGTCTAAGAAGAACTACGAGCTAAGATGCAAAGAGGCAAACGAGGCAGAGCAGGGGGCTGAGAAGAAAAATCCAGACAAGGTGCAATACCTAAATGACCTACCTTACTATAAAAGCAATGCCAATTTGTGATTTCAAGGGATTCAGATTCAAACTTTCAAAGTGTTTCATTTAGACTTTTGTCTTTGCACACAACCTCACTACAAGAATGGCTATCACTTCGGTTCTCTTCATAAACTACAACTTTCCAGTTAATTGGAAAGTTGTAGTTTTCTGCAATTGTGCAGAGTAATGCAATTACGCAACATCTAGCAAGGAGGAATGTGTTTTGTTTCTTTTGATGTGATGTCGGTTTAATGAGAAAAAGTCTCAACAGCTTGTGATCAGATGTCTTACAGCTCATGCTTGTTGCTTCCTGTGTAATATTTATTTCACAGGTTCGTCAGAAGGCTAAGCAATGCAGACAGGCAGCCAATGAAGCAGGTATGACCTAGAAGCACGTTTCACCTCAATAATTTCTATTTTTAACCAACATACATTTGTATTTTACTGGACTTGTAAAATTTCTCAAAACAGCTACCACCGATTATCTATTTGGGAACAATACTTTATGCAAAAGTGTACTGTACATTATTATTTCCACGTTTCATCTCTAACTATAAGCATCTTTAATGACACTCTAATTTCTCACAGAGAGGCTGTACTTTACCAACATTGTTCAGCTGGACGAAGTTCGCCAGGACTGGGAAGAAACACACAAAAGTACATGTGAGGTACTGTGGACTATATTCCTCTAGTCTACCTGCATTGCCCTCTCACATAGTCACAACCCAGAACAAAGTTTTCCAACCACAGACGCACCACATCCCCTTAATCTGTACAAAGTATACTTCTCCTACCTTGCTAGTACTGCTGACCAGTAGGGAAATACATTTTATCCTGCAGAGTGTATGCTAAAAATTAGATATCAAACCCACAATCATGTTTCATCATACAAGTCTATTTCTGCTCATAGCTTTTTCAAGGTGCATTATAATTAGCAGCATTCAGATGATACAGCCAGTGTAAAGTAAAAGAAAAGAATGGAGTCTCTGCAGATATTAGCGGTACAATAGAAACCAGTGGTGTGTATGTGTATGTGTTTGTCAGGTGTTCCAGCAGCTGGAGGGAGATCGCATCAGCATGCTCAGGTATGCTCTCTGGGACCATTGCAATCATTTCTCCATGCAGTGTGTCAAAGATGATGAGGTAAGCTTACTTTTTTTTTTATTTAAATGGATACAAATGCAGCTTCACCCCAATGTCCCACCTGAGTGTTTGGTCTTAACTCAGGCACAGGTTCAAAATGTAGATGTAATTTTAAATTCAGAAATGTAGTAATGTTGCAATTTGGTTATTTGGATGTTGTTTCTGTGTTGGTTAAACTACAGTGCTTAATCTATACAGCGGTGGGGCTGAAATCAATGTCACAATACATACACAATAGAATAGCAACCAGTCCTAATTGTTAGAAATGGCACATTTTAGGATACTATGGGTTAAATGCATGCACTGACTCCTTTTTTCACACACAAAATCAGATCTAAAGCAACAGATGTGGACAATCCCTACTATTTCACACACATAGAGCTCACTCACAGAGCACAACAGGTGGAGTTGAGATCAGCTGATGAGCTCAGTATATGACCAGGGTGGACCAAGGCAAACTTGACACACAGATCACCCAAACAACACTGCACAGCTGTCCATAAACGGCACATTAGTCTACTCAGACCACAACAGCTTAATGAGTCAACACACATCAGCAGCAGATCAGATGTGCTGCTTAGGCTACCATGACCACAGTGAGGGAGGATGAAATAGTAAGCGAGGACACACAAAACGCGACAAAAGCTGTGTCCCAATTCAGGGGCTGCATGTTTCGAAGGACGCGGCCGCATCAACCGTTGTTAAATGAGACGGTCTAGCCTTCGAAGCATTTCCTGGTTGCGTCACCAGCTGCGTCACCTGCCGTCAGTTGGTACTTTGTAACGTAGCCGTTGCCTGTCAGTTAGTCGTCAGTTGAGAAAACGAAGAAAAAAACAGACAGAAGAAAGTATAAGAAAGAAGAATGAAGTATAACATATAATAGTGATGATCCTAAACGTAGCTCTGTATTCAATCCAATCGTTTAACTAGACTTTGCAGTTTTACAGTCTGGAAATAAAGCAGGGATAATAAAAGTAATAAAATATAAGTAATTAGTAAAAGTATAAGTAGTAATAAGTAAAAGTAATTAAATATAAAAACCCAATACTTACATTTAATATTATTATTAGTAGTAGTAGTAGTATTCATCGCCGCTTGGTGTCGCCATTGTATTTTTCCCGGCACTGAACAGCGGCGCGCAAAGGATCTTGGGATATAGGAGGCCGCGAAGGACAGTTGTGGTGCATCCTCCAAAAAGAGGGAAAAGAAGGACGCATTTGAAGGAGCCTTCGAATTGGGACAGCCTTCGCGCGGCGTTGTGACGTAATCGGCCTTCAAACGCGTGCTTCGAAGGATGCAGCCCCTGAATTGGGACACAGCTACAGTCAGACTTACAAATAGACCCCATTATTGAAAATATATTCAAACTCACCATTTGACGTTTTCAAAGCAGCACAACCCGCCGGTTGTTGTTGAAAGACGGTCTCACACCTCTTCTGTCCGAAAAAAACATCTCAAAAATCTCCAGACTTAACGTAACTAATTAAGAAAGAAACAGCTAACTAACTAGCTGGTTAGCTGCAAGCATCTTCTTCCGAGGTGTGCTCATGTGAGTGACCGTCTATGACCGTAATACCTGGCTTAGATGTTACCACTTCATTACCATAACACCTGAAAGCGGGGAGACAAAAAGTTAATTTGTCCCCATAGACTGTATAAAACATGGGCGTCGTATCCGTGACGTCACAAATAGGTTTCTGAAGCGCCATTGTGAAGCTCAGAGTGAGGTGGCTCTGGACAGTGGCCATCTTGGCAGTCCTGCCACACTGCTGCCTCCTGGCTTACCTAAAAATGGGCAAAGATGTGGCTCGTTGGTGGACATGGGGCGGACTGAAAAAAGCTTGGCTGCTCAAACAAGCCACCTGTAACAGTGTCTACCTGCCCCTTAAAGTGCCCACACTGTTAATTATACGTAGGCTACGTTTGAGCCTTAATATAACTTGAACAGTTGAGTTACATAGAAATTCACCCTCAGTAGGCTACAGTTGTCATGAACAGGTAAATTAGCTATAGAGACCATAACTGTTTTCTGTTTATTATTTATTTCTGCTGTGAAGTTGAGCATTTTAGTATGGGGGCTTATGGATATTGACTTGTTCTGTAGCCAGCCTCAAGTGACCATTTGAGGAACTGCAGTTTTTGGCACTTCCACACAGGCTTTACTTCACACAGCCATGGAGGTTGCCAGTGGCACTAACCAGTCAGTTGCTCTGCCACTTTGGTCCTGACTGAAATAGCTCAACAACCACAATAACTACTGAATGAATTGCATTTAAACTGTATACAGAGCTTTGTGGTCCCAAGAGGATGTGCTAATTAGTAAATGTGTAAACATGGTATAGTGTGTACACTGCTAAACATCAACATGTTTATATTGTCTTTGCTGAAGTTAGCTCAAAGCACAGCGCCACCGTATCTAGACTCTTGACTCTTGAAACATTGTCACACATTTGGTCTATGATTTAGCCACTTTTCTTACAAGCTAATTTTGTTCTTCATTTATTGTTTGCATGGATAACTGCACTTGAAGTGAAAGTCTCTAACCAGAGAAATGTTTGCACAGTTGACCTTTTGAGTTACACAGGAACCGTGCAAAGGTTTGATTTCAAATGCCTTTCGTTTTAAAATCAGTCTTACGAGGAGGTGAGAAAGCAACTGGAAAAGTGTGACATCACGACAGACAACAACTATTTCATAGGGATGAAGAGCACAGGATTGAAGCCTCCAGGTGAGCTGAATTTTCTCTGAAGTTTTCAGAGAAAATTACAAACTTGTGTAAGTGAGGAAAAAGTGGCATTACAAAACAACTAGCTTTAGAGCACTTCTAACTCTGTTTCAATCTAGACACACACAGATAGAAAACAACACTTGATCTCACTTCTCATATTTCAGCTTCCCCTTTCCCCTCACAGAGCCCATATTGTTTGAGAGCTGGAACCAGACCTCCGGGAACAGCAATGGGCAAGCTCATTTTGTGGGAGGAGTAGACAACATGTTGAAGAGGTCTGACACAATTCACCACTGGGGGAGGAATTAGGAGGAGACAGTATTGTTACTGTAAAACCTGTCAGGGTGTGTGTGTGAATACTTTCAGATTGCTGTGGTAGTAAGAAAACACCCTTTCCTCCTGGTTCTTCCTCTTCCTGTTTTTGATCACTACAAAATACAAATCTGAAAGAATCGCATGCAGCTGGTATTTAGACCTATTTGTCTGTTGGTCAGAACATTTCTGTGTATATCCTAAATATCTCTCCTGACCTGGATCCCTCACTCAGGCGTTCTGATCCCTTTCCTGTAAGTCCTGTGAGCATCAGTGTGGACTGTCCTCAAAGCTCACGATCAGCACTGACATCTGTTGACGAATGTAAGTTCTGCACTTGTTATCTTGTTATATAACTTGTTATCTCTCTATATATATCAAGACTCTATACCTTATATTCAATTCTGTTTTGTAACAATAAAGAAATGCAGTAATGAATCATCACTTTACATCAATTTACATTTTTGAATTCTATGTTAATATAATAAATAAATAAATATAAAAGTCAACATTTTACATTTCCCTACGGCTTCAGCTGAGATTTCAGATGGAGGATATGCACCTCTACAAGGCCTCCAGTACGCAGCACCACTGGCCACAGAATCACCTGATGGAGATTTCTACATTGTACTTTATGAATACTTTGCACAGGTGATCACTATAAACACATTATCTAGTGATTGTACAGTATGTTAAAGAGATAATGTAGGTATTTAGGGAGTTTTCAGTGAAAAAAAAAAGATTGTTTTTGTCATCCTCTATGATCTGTAACTAACATTTATCATCTTTGTTCATGTTGACTGGCCAGGAAGAGGATGAACTGTCTGTCAGTAGAGGAGAGCTGGTCCGAGTTTTGGAGAGAGGAGAAGATGGTTGGTGGATAGTGGAGAAGATGGGGCTGAGTGGAATGGTACCAGGAAACTATCTGGGCAAAATCTGAACACACTCACACACACACACACACACACACACACACACACACACACACACACACACACACACACACACACACACACAACAACAACAAAATACATACAAATGACATCACACGCATAATCACACACCAAAACATGTGCATGTGCATATGCTTAAAAATAGAAGTAAGTATCCATGCTGTGTTAACCTTGCACGCGACACTTCAACCATACATTCACAGACACATTAACACCTACACAAACACAGATAACTTTCTCAGGCTTTCTAGGTGAGTGCTTTTTTTTACACCCAAACTTATGTTTGAGTGTTCTTTGAGCAATTTTAAAGTTATAGAAAGTGAGACCCTTTGTTTATTTATACAGTAAAAGCTTTCCAGAAAGACTACTGAATTGATCAGTGGGATTATTATTTATTAAGCCTTAATTAGATAGACATTACATTGTAACCCTGCTACCTCAGGTGCTGTACAGCTGGGATTTTCACATCTGAACTCCTCATGCTTTCCAATAATGTACACCCAGTACAGTCTCATCCTAAAAACGGGAACTGGAGCACATTGATTTAGTTGCAGCCTTTAATTGTGCAAACAGAAACATTTTGACTTTGAATATTGAACATGACACCCTCTTTGATTCAATATCCAATAGATCTGAAATCCTGTTCTGTTATCCAATGACAATTGTACACCTGCTCTAGGTTGACAATGTGTTTGCCTCATGTCTTTGTCCATTCTGACTCTGATGAGCACACAGTAGTGCTGAAACTTAGTCTGTCTGCACAATTAAAGGCTGAAAATCAGTGTGCTTCCATCCTCTTTGAGTGTGTGTGATGTTAGGATCCATCTCTACAAGAGGTCATAATGTCAGAAATTGCCCCAAACTATTGCTGTTCATTATTTTTAGACATTATACACTATGAGTCTAAATCAATAGTGCAACAGTGTATAAAGATGACTCAACAGTTGACTTGGAATAATAGCATGTTCAACTAGCGCCCAGTTTGGTTTTGTCTCTCAGGTTCTTTGTATCATTTCTCGGTCGTAGTTTTGTGTGTGTGTTTGTGAGCTGGGTAAAATTGAGGGTTACATGTTCTGTACATGTGTTACTATTGCAAATACAAAAATATAATTAATGGAACTGAGAAAACAATTTTCACATTTGTCAACTGACAGAACAGGTATTTGGTTAAACATATTATGTTTCATGTGAATATCAAATGTTTATGTCTGTATGTATAACTGGTAACATATTTACTTTCATATACAACAATGTGGATGAAAATAAACAGTCAAGTTGAAATGAGTTTATTTGTCTCCTCTCTGTTCTCCAGTCAATACACAATGTTTGTTTGACTTTTTTTTTTTCCTGTGGCACTAGCTAAATATCTAGGGGTCAACTTAACAGCTCCAAAATATTAAAACGGTGCACAACTTCACAAAAATGTAGAAAATAATGTCAGAATTCTTTATAGCAGGATTATAGCTAACAAACTAAACAGGAGAGATTTTCTGACTGTAACAAACTGAATCTACACAGGTCTTCAGGTAACACTGATAATACTCGTACTAATAGCACTGGAGACTAAAAGGTTAATTCACAATTTATATATTGGCAATGCCTCACTATTGAAGCCTGATTGAGAAAACATCCACACCAAAACAGAATGTACATTATTCACAACCTGAATATTTGTGAATATGAAGAACTCTTTCTACCAAACATGGCTTTGAGAGACAAAACACAGAGCTGCTCCACAAACTAAAATGTTAAGACTTGGATAAAAACACTGAATCTGTTCTGTCCTTTTCATTTTCACAAAGTCTGGTCAAATCAAGTTCTTAGGAATAATGTACATATCCTTTTTAGCATAGCTTTTCCATTTAAACAACCATGAAATATCTCCAGAGCTCCAGTTGTAGTGCAAACTAGCACACAAGGAAATACATTCTAACACTCCCAAACATATTTTCACACATATGCTCCAAATTACTTCTCATCATCCTCAGGGATGAGCCCAAATTTTAAGAAGCCACAATTAAAAAAAAGTCAGCATCAACATCTATAATGTCAATTAGCCATATACAACTTTGGCCTCTGTAAATATTTAAGTATTTGTAAGAAAAAAATGAACATTTAAAGTAACAGTAACTCACAAAGCATGTCAATAAATAACTGGTTTCCCCTTGAAGGCCCCGCCCACCCAAACCACATCACCAGTGTTCGCTACTTTATGATGAATTGTGCAAGGTGTGCTTGAGCTTATATAACTACAGCTGAAATCTACTGTGGACATGTCCGGTGACGCTCCTTTTCATTTTCTGAGTGCTTTGTTTGTCTGGCTGCGTCCTTCATGCGTAACTGTTGGTTGTGACCAGCAGCTCGTAGGCTGGGTCATGACTCCTCCTGCACAGCACCACGCAGGCACAGAGCATGCCCAGCATCTGCAGGCAGACAGCAGAAAAAAAAAGAGACGTTATTTATTTTGCCCCTTGGTAAACTCAGCGGGAAAGTAACATGAGTGTAATTAAAAAGCCAGGAATAATCAGTTCTTCTAACTCTAATCAAGCATCCTGATCTCATGCGTTAATTTCCTTTTGCCACAATGCCACTATGTGAAATCATCAAGTCTGTATAAGCCACTGATGTTAAACCAAGAAGCGTCATCTTTTCACACATACAGGACGCGTGGTGTGTTATAATTAGTATGTTTGAGTCTAACATTAAGTGATTGGCCTTGCTGTCTTTGTCACTGCTTTTGGAAGCAGGGGTTTTCTGGTCAGCAGTGACCATGCTGAGCTGTTCAACACAGTAGAAATCCTTTGACGCAATTAGGTCAGAGCTGCTGTCAGCTCACTTTGTGCTGACAGAGATTACTGCAGCTTTAAAAGGTCCGGTGTGTAAGATTAAGGGGGATGTATTGGCAGAATGTGGCAGAAATGGAACATAATATTATGTGTATGTTGTCATTAACGTATAATCACATGAAAAATAAGAGTCGTTGTATTTTTGTTACCTTAGAATGAGCTATCTACACAGACCTAGCGGGTCCTCTTCCACTGAACCCACCACGTCTTTTTACAGTAGCCTAGACTGGGCAAGCCAATTACTGGCACTTTCGCAAGTTTCGCAACCATTGTTTCTCCTACATGCTTGGAACAAGAGGATGAGGCGAGGGGTATGTAGTTGGTTGCAATCTACAACCTCACTGCTAGATCCCACTAAATCCTACAGGACCTTTAAACCCTACTGGACCTTTAATTACGCTCCAAATAAACATGCTTATAACATGATTTAAAGATAACTCCTATTTTTTTCCCCTGTTGACACTCTGTGTCAGCCTTACCTGTATAGATGCAAAAGTGAGAGCAGCCCATATGACATACATCATGATCTCCTTTAACTTCTTCACGACAAGAGCCTCACAACCCTGAGATACAAAATAAATGATATTAAAAGAGTTTTACAGGCGTAACGACATTTCTTAACATCAAAGAACATTTTACATTTTATGTCTCTTTGCACCACACAAAAAATCCACAACTTAAATTTTGTTCTGTTGTTTTAGTAAGTATGCCCCTACACTTGAGCATCCTGTTCATACCTCTTGGTAAAGATCTGCTGGTCGAGTAAGAGTGCCGGTACAGTTGCTGATGTTGGGCTGACAGCAGCTGACCGGGACACTGTTGTTCTTGGATTCCTTAAACCAGCGCGTGTTCCTCCAGTCAGAGTAGTTATGAATGCCGCAGCAATGAAGCTAACAGAAGAGTAGTGAAGAACAGTGAGGGGAAGAGTTCAATTTGAAATTGAAAATCTAAAAAAACAACAGACTTTTCTTCTCACCTGCCTCTGCACATAGTCAATAGCGCGGCTGGGAGCATCAGTGTTGGTGCCATTGTATTCGTTGTAAACCTTCTGGATGGAGTGATTCACTTCATCTTCTACCTGAAACAAATACACAGCAGCTGTTACTGTCCCTGTTCAGTGGCAGCCTTGTTTAATATGCTGTCTCCTAGGGACAGTTTTTTACATTGTTATAAAAACTAATTTACAGCACAGGCCCTGAGGCAACACTCTTTCCCAAAGGGATTTATAACACATGAGAGCAGCTAAACAAGCTGCAAGCTTGTGTTTTATAGAATAGAATTATCACCCAATGTATACTTGCAAAATATGAGATTTAGGATAATCTGACTATAAATTCATATTATATTATATTGCACAAGATAAAGGGATGATCAGCCTTTTCAAATCTGACCCAAATGCTTCAAACTTAGACCCACTTTCATTTAACTTTACTTAAAACAGAATTAGGACATTGAGACAGTGTTTACCTTTGCCCTGTAAATGTAGCCCAGCACCACCACCACACACTCTGTTACAAATACCAGCAGAAGAATGGCGGCAAACTGAAATGACAACAAAGACAAATTGTTCCGAGGCGCAGGTGAGTTAGAAATAAAATAATTGCTTGACACAGCTAACAAGTGCCATCAAATTAAACATTTTCCCTGTGCGTCTTCTTCCTTGTGCCCCACAGAGTGTGTAATAGAAATCTTGCATGTTCTTTTGCACTTGATTCGTTGATTTTCAAAAGGTGCAAGTCAAAATAGTCCACACTCACAGTTGCCAAACCACAGGAGCTTTCACGTATTGTTGCGCAGCAGCCAATCAAGCCGATGATGAAAAGAAGAGTCCCGACTGCAATTATTATTACAGCAGGAATCAGAGTGTACACGTCTTCAAAGAAGTGGTCATAGTCGTCGTATGTGATGAACACATAGGCTCCAATGTAGCATAAAATTCCAGCTGCAGCCTGGAGAGAGAAATGGAGAAACAGGAGTCAGCGAGACACTGACAAAAACCTTCTCTTTTCATTTGTATAAAATATATTTTCTTCTATGAGTCTCACATGTTAATTGGAATTTTTAAACTACATCTCACAATCCAGAATGAGTTTTTTCATTTGTTAATCAGTAGTTGTTGCTTTTATAGTTAATACAGGCAAATAATACGTGCATCACGCCCATAAATGATGACATTACAAAACAACAGCAGCAGAGAACAAAACAATAATTAAAATAAACTGGACAAAAAGAAAAGAGTAAAAAAAAACAACAAAAAAGCCAAAGTGCAAAGTTAATAGGATCCCAATAATTAGATTAAGAATAAAAGTACATTTAAAGAACTGAAATATAGATATATTTTATATGACATATGTTACTGAATAGTTTGCGATCAATTATCCTTCATTATAATATACTATGCAGTATCGTAATCCAGATAGTATTACAGTGTTTGTTGTATGTGCATATAGTGGGTATGGTACTGTGTGTATTGTAGGATTTTGCACCCCTCACATTCAGAGTTATTATACTTGTATTGAACAACCTTGTACAGCCTGCTTTGGCAATGCAGTATTATCTATAGGTCATAGCAATAAAGCAACTTGGTAAAAACATATATATTTTTGGAAAACTATTCCAAATGTCATATACTGAAGCAAAAGACGCATTTTTAAGACTGGTGCATTGTGCGGTGGATCACGTTATCTCTATTTTTCAAGACATTGTCTTCTTTAAGATAAACCATTTAGAGCACTGTTCACCATGTCTGTTTATCTTCATCCAGCTCTGCTAGTCTGTTTATTTCATGATAGCGTCTAGCTCAGACAGCACTGCAGCTTAACTCAGCAGCTGCTTCAGTACAGCTGCTGCATAACGTCATAGCTACAACTTGTGGGCGGCAGCTAGCGACACACTGAAGCTAGCTCCAGTCACATTATACTTTCTCCAATTTGCAGCTCGCATTGTGAACACAAAAGTCACTCTTTGTCCGTGAATATCACGACTCAAAAAAAAAAAAAAAAGAAAGAAAAAAAGCAGCTCGTCTGCAGACGAACCGCATCTCTGCAGCGCATCTCTGGCGCAGTTTGCTAGCTTGCTCTCCATCCCTGGCCTCACTGGGATGCTGCACATTGTTCAAACATTCATCGTCTTCTTACCCAAAATATGAGATTGAGGAAAACCAAGACGGTTTTGGATGACGTAATTCCGCACTGCCCCATGGTGTCGTGAGCTCTGCAATTAAAAGTGTAACTATAAAAATATATATATTGATGCACCTGCACCTTTGCTGTTAATAATAATAAAATGGCTTCGGTGGAGCTGCCCCACTGTGCAGATTCTTCTGCGCTCGACCAATGAGAAGGGGGTCACGTGGTCCGATGACATCGCCATTCAAAACAAACAGTGTGATGGAGGACATTTGAAGACAGAGCCCTGCAACAGTGTTTACATGCAGAGCCCTGCAGCAGTGTTTACATGCATTTCTTTCAGATATGTGCATTGCAGCTTCAGACTTCAATCACTCAGACTTTATTTGTATAGCACCGTTCATACAAAACATGTAATTCAAAGTGCTTCACACAATAAAAAATGATAGGCTTTACTTATACACAGTGTTGGGTAGTAACGCGTTATTAGTAACGCCGTTACGTAACGCCGTTACTTTTTTCAGTAACTAATAACGTAACGCGTTGCTTTCTTAAATTCAGTAACTCCGTTTCCGTTACCAAACGCTGCGTTACTCCGTTCCTTTTGGTGAGGTTTTACATGGGTTTTACAACGGCACACAGTTCCCATAACATTTTAGCGATCAATAAAGTTTAATTGAATTGAAAAACAAAGCATTTGTCGCCCTGTAGCGTCCCACACGTAAACAAACACGCGCCATGAAGAGGACTGGACAGGTCAGGGCACGGCATGATGGCGAGCGAGAAGGGGAGGATAAGTTTCTCCTCGTGGAGGTATTCACATTATTTTAAACTCGAGAGCAGAGGGGAAAACAACATCTCGGTAACTTGTAGATTGTGTCCCGGTTCAAAAGTACTTTCAACGGCGAACAACAGCAACAGCAACCTGCTGAAGCACCTGGAGAAGCGGCATGTTAAAAGTTAGCAGCTAAGGTAGCTAACGCAGCATCCGAGACGGAGTCACACAGCAGCGAGCTTGTTTTTGAATACCAAATAAGAAAGATAGGCTTGCAGTTTGTAGCTTATGGAAGACTTTATGGCCTGACTGAAATAAATAGGCATTGAAAAAATACTTTGGTGTTTGTGTCAAGGTTTGTGTTGGTGCACAACGGATCATATTGCTTGGATGATTAGATTCAGTGATGTGGAAGCAATTGAATTGAAACAGTTGTTTTAATCAACAGTCTGTATTATTCAGTAAAAGTACAGAACTGAAATGACGGCTAGAGGGGAACTCAATCAATCAACCTTTATTTAATGGGAGCAATGGAAAAACGTTGTACAGTAACTAAAAAGTTACTTTCTCAGTAACGCATTACTTTTTGGTTTAAGTAACTGAGTTACTAACTGAGTTACTTTTTTACAAAGTAACTAGTAACTATAACTAGTTACTATTTTTCAGTAACTAGCACAACACTGCTTATACACCACAGAGTTAATATGAATTAAAACAGTGAGGTGTAATGTGTCATAAGCAATGAATGTGTTCAAGTAAATCCAGTGCTGTGACTACCGTACTGTTCTATCTGTTAAGCAGGAAAAAGATGAACTTGTTTGGTGCTGTCTTCATGGCAGGGCATGAATTCAGCAAAAGGTCTTCAATAGCTCAGCTACGATCTCTTCAGTACAAGCACACAGATGTGCTGATGCTGGTTTAATGGTTTGTTTCAGGGTTACATCATTTTTCTGCAGTTATGACAGCACTTAATGTAAGTCTATTAAAAAAAATAACTAGAAAGCAGTATCAGCACTGAGATGTGTCCATGTGTAGTGTGGGTTTTTATGCCAGAGGATGGCAGTGTAGCATTGCTAGTTTTACAGTGGCATAAAATGTGGGAGAGGATCGATGTATCAAGTGTAAGAAGTAAGAACACCCCACAACCATGTGGTAATCTGTGTGATGACTTCATACATTTCTTAGCTGATAAGTCTCAGTCGTGAATTATATAATAATATATGCACTGCACCCACACTGTCCCTTGGCAAAAATAAATGAATGTAAAAGATATGTGATATGCCCCCACTTTGTTTCTTTAGACTTATAAGACCTGTTTATCTCCTACAAGGGCAGGATTGATTACTCAGTTGAAAATTAGTGCCTTAAAGCCTTGCTTTTATTGAGTTAAAGCTTGCCACATTTGTCTCTGCCAGCTTTTGTTGTTCAGACTGAACAAGAGTGAGCACTTACAAATTGAGGTGGAAGCTCAGGGTACAACTGTTGACACGACATACATCCAAACAGTGAATTATGCATTAAGGCTACCTGTTGACTTTAAATTGAGTCATTATTAAAACAGAACAATAATAAACAAAGAAACAAGCAGAGGTACATGAAGATAGAATATCAAGAGTCCCAAAGGTTTAAATATATGACTATGATTTTGGGTCATGCTTACAACTCATTACATTTCACTTAATATGTTATTGGCTGTGTTAATCCTCTGGGGGTCTGAGCAATCACCCATGATTGCAAAAGCAATTGATAGGACCTTTGTTCTGACCCCACTGGGTTAAAGTTTGTACACAGCATCTAGAGTATTGCCTTACTTATGGAAAAAGCAAAAGCTTGGTTGAATTTATACATTTTGCTGTTTTTTTTACATGTCAGATGAACATCTCAACATATTTTTAATCAAAATCAAATATCCAGTTCAATATAGTCACAAAAATGTTAAATTATCATCAATCACTCTTGCACAAATGCAAATTCAGAGTGATGTGCCTACTGTCAAATTAAAATGCCCTCACATGACATGTGAAACACGTTTACAATCAAAATTTTAATTAGTGAAAGACAAATCTGTCCAAGAGAGACTGTCATGGAAACAACTGCTATAAACCGTGTAATCATGTTGTACATCACAATCTTGTAATGATGTAAATCATGTTGCTGTTATTTTTTTTATTCCCAAACATGAGCAACCAGAGATTACTGATCCATGACTGAAGTAAATTTGTCACACAGCAGCAGTTTATGATAACAGGCGATGATTTGGATGACATTACAGCTATAAAAAAAAAATCCAGATGGCCAATATCAGTCTCTCTGAGGTGAGAAAATAAAACCATTAATATTATAAATCCCATTCAACCTACTCAAGATGCGGAAATCTATAAGCTGACTGTCTGTGGTGTCTGCTCATTGCTTTTATTTAACCCCACTATTTGTTCTGTCTCATTCTTCATTCTGAATATAATATAATATAAAATAATACCTTTTTTTCATATGGTCTGTTGTATTGTTTTGATTGAAATTCTTCCATAGTCTTACCCATCTCCACTAGCTACTAAGTTACAGCAGAGAGTTTAGTGTCCTCTTAAATGAGCGTCTAGAAATACCAATTGGCTGTATGGCTTGAAGCTTTGGTGATTGTTGGATACAATCCAATGTATAATGAATATACTACATATTAAGGGCATCTACTTAAAGTTAACTTTTGTGAAATCCACAAATCAATTGCCACAAAGATTAAAGTCTTAACTCAGCTTAGCTTCCTCCTCTCTAGTGTAATTGATATAGATTTACTTGTGGAAATAAATTAAACCATAGCATGGGTTCACTCCAGTCAAGGAAAAAAAAAGAAATCAATAAAATCATATCTGTGCAGGAATAACATTTTATTTTCCTGCAATTAAAATTTGTAATCGTCCTCCACTTGGCAAGCCTTGAGTCTTCTGTGAATTTAGAGATGCAAAGCATTTCATTTGTGTAGGTCGAGAGAACAAAGGATTACTAAACCTGAGTTTACAAGGGAATGAAGCATTTACAGTATATGAGCAAACAGTCAAAGTAAACAGAGAGTGCATGCTAAATTGAATCTCTCATTACCCCAGGAGTGAGGAAGCAGATGTCACGGGAGATCTGCACGCTCAAATTGTGTGGAGACATTGCCTTCCTCAGCAGTTAACACTCTACAACATGTTTGGATCTGCAATTTTATTAGAGAACAGTTATATTCACCCATTCACACACACACACGCACGCACACACAATTATTGTATCAACACATGGAGCTGCACTGTGCAATAGATTAACATGCAGTTGCCTGACATTTCAAATTAATTAATAAGAGACACAGTGTCTGTGTTCTTAGATAAAATTTCTCTCAACATTTAAATACAGACTGTCACATCTTGTGTATCTGTGCTATCAGGAAAAAATAATAACTGACTCATTACTATACAATTCATGTCCTGAATTTTAGCTCTTAAAATGTGTTTTTATTGCAAAGACCAGGGCACAGTTTGTACTTTGAATCAAAGGGAACATTTTAACCAAATGGGACACTGAAGAATACATTTTCTAAGTTAATCACTGTCCTCCTCAAAGTTTTGAACTCAAGTTTGAATGCCTCTTTTCGGGAGTTAAATTTTCCATAATTGAGCATGCTTATTTTTCAAATTGCACCCAATTTTCCAGCCTACTAACCTACTTGGGGACAATGTCCTGCACCTGAAAGTTCCAGGATCTCAGGGCTATTGTTTGGCAAAATAATAAAACTGTGTGTTTATGGAGGAGTGTCCTCCACTGAAAGAGATTGTTATTTAAAAAAACAACTCTGAACAAAGACCTATTTAGACTTTCTCTGTGTTGCAAATTTATTGAGAGCATATACTAAAAATCTGTATATTAGAATGAACAGATTAACTAATTTTGTGTGGTTGTGATGACATTTGGATCAATAAGAGCAGAGTATGAAGTAATTATTAATTACCTCTGTAAAACACAATACAGTTCAACAGCATCACAACCTACAGCCTCCACAATAACCATAAAGTTGAATCAACAAAAACTGAACATGACAGCCTTCATGCAGGGAAGATTTATTGCAGGACTGTTGCTATTAAACTACATTAGTTTTAGCTTGGTGTACCTAATAACCTGGAAACTATGTGTGTTCATTATTCTGTGTGTGTTCTCTTTACTCTATAGAGTATAATCTTTTTTCTCAGTCACTTATTGGGCCAAAATTGTGGAGTTAACTGGATCTACACCGAACAACTCTCACATATCTCACATGAATAGTGAATTATAGTCTGTGTTTCCTGCCACCACTCACTACTTTGGGAAGGGGGCATATTCCTCACCTTGAAAATGACATAAAACAACAGACAAGGCATTGTGGGAGAGATATTGAAATAGCCTAACCATTACCTACAAAAGCTTAGCCCAAGGCAAAGAATGGGCCATCTCACTTCACCACTAGCCTATTGATCGAGAGTGCAGACCATCCCTTTATGCAAAGGACACGGAACGTACAGAAGATAAAATCGATTTCATGTCGAAATATTCAGAAAACTGAAAATGTGATTTATATAAGCTGCCTACATAAGTGTTATTTTGGAAAATGCCCTTAGCACAAAGGCGAAAAAAAAATCTTACTCATGCTGAACAATCAGCTGTTAGTGCTGAACCTATAAATAAAGACTGTGAAGGTCATATGTACCAGATCCCTCTACTGGATATGAAAGTTTTCATACTGTGAAGCTTACAGAAACTCTCCTCTCTCTCTCTCTCTCTCTCTCTCTCTCTCCCTCCACAGGTGGTGTAGAAGATATGTTTTACACCAATGACATAATAAGTCAGTTTTCTACCTTGAGGGACTGTCTAGACAAGATTAATTAAGACTTTTGCATTCTCCATATTACACATATTATTTATAGCAGAAGCCCTGTGATGTAGCAATGAGTAAGAGATTCATTGGAATGAATGTTTCTTGACAGCGAATCTGAGAATTTCAGGAAATCAAACCGTGATCTAATTTATCTGCCAAAGTCACAGCAATGCAAATAATTATTTTATTTAATATAAATAACTTTAGACGACAAAACAACGTGAAATATCATCATCAAAACAAACTGAAAAAACTTTACTTGTATTGAAAATGAAACATGAGCTGTATGCTAAGTATGACAGTTACAGTTAATTACAATCATGATGAGCAGGAGACTGTAGACTGTGTCTAATTTATTTATTATATAACCCATGAGACCAGATGACCTCGGATCCATCTTAATGCGTGCCAGACTTCCATCCTTCCATATCACTTTCTGCTTCGGATGTAGCTTTCTAAAATCTTCATCAACAAGTCCGCCTCCTGAAACAGAGAGTCCATAATGTCAGTTGTTTGAGGATTTTTGGAGCGTAAAAAAGAAAAGAAAAGAAAAGAAAAGAAAAGAAAAGAAGAAACGTTTGGACAGTGAGGGTGCTCACCTGATTTTTCGAGCGGCTCTCTTGTGTATCCACCTGCGCTTGCAACGCCACCCGCAGGAACTCTGGGAGAAGCTCCCCGAGAGAGCTCTGCTCCGCAGGCACGGTGACTTCCAGCGCATCAGTGCCCTGCCCTTCAGCTGGAGGCAGCAGGAAGGTATCCATCACGCTCTTCTTACCCATGAAATGTCCTGCCAAGTTAGAGAAAACGCTCGTTTATATGGACTTAAATTTAGTGAGACCTGAAGGAGAGAAAAATATTTTACGCACACGGCAAATTTATCATGGTTAGAAGCAGAAATTGCCATCATATATATATATAATAAATATTGCATTACATGTAGAAAATTTAATAGTCTAATAAACAAAAGTAATAAATTAGATGAATTAGATTCCATCCAATCCAAACATGACCGACTGGACAATAGTCATTAGATCAGAAGATGATTCTTACCTGTAGCCCAAAGATTGCCTCTTGGGTTCACCTTAATTTTTGCAACTTTATTCCTAAGCTCAGTCAGGTCGAAACTGACTGCAGCGGTAAAAGATATGAAAGAAAAGAAGACAAGATAAGTAAATAAGCCACACTGGCAAACATTATTCAGTGAAAACCCTTTCATCTCAACGCGGAGTGGCGAGCTGTCCTCCAGGGCGCAAATTTCCAAGTGTCTCCTGTTGGTCATAGATTGCGCATACTCACCCTGCTTTTATAGGCTCTCCTGTGCGGGGTGGGCTCTGTTTTTGTTGCGTGTACTTTTTACTCACCGAGCTGCGTAAATCGAAATGCACTCAGTCATTGACGAGGTCTCATTGTGCCGCGCCTCTGGTGGGTGCGTCTTTTACGCACAGCACCATTCATCTTTACTTCAGGGCAGATGTTTGTCAGCCAGCCAACCTGATGAGCAGCAATATATCAACGTTCAGTGGGGGCTGCTTGATTTCGGGTTGATTTTATTTCCCCCGGTTAAAGGTTGAAATGGTTTTTAGAGGTTTTGGGAAGGTGGATACATGATACGGATGGAAATACTGTGCACAAACAGCAGTGTATTTATATTTCTTTGAGAAACAAATCCCTCTAATACACTCATAATGTTCTTACAGTTTATGTCAAATATTATATACCACAACATACAACAGTATACTTATTATTGTCACCACAGGAGCTCCATAAACTGGACACTGAAACAATTTCTTGGAGGTTGTCCACTGTTGGTGTAAATTGTGTGATCAGGTCCACAAAATGGCAGATAGCTAATGCTTCCTTCTAAGGTAAGAAGGTCCCTTCACCCCCTCCCGCTCTCTTGGCCAGGCTCAGCCCCTTTACAATGAGCAACATGACATTTGGCCAGTTGCAGCATGCTGCTGTGATCACCATCAGTCCTCTGAGGACAGGAGAACCTGCTGATTCTCTCTGCTAATTTAGAGCTGATAAGACAGACGGCCTCTTTGTCACTTCAGGGTGCTAAAGTTGCAAGTTAGTGGAGGAGCTGCAGCTTGCATCTTGCTCTTTTCATAACCTTTGGCATTCACACACACATATTTGTCATTTCAGGCATTCTGTACAGCTGAATGTCAGTCTAATTAGAAGATCGTCTGACCATCACAGCATCACTCTCACCAAGTTCACAGATTAGATAAATGGAGACAGCCATGGTTTTAAGCATCACTGCAAAGACGTGATGGATATTTGCATCTCAGGCTTAAAACAACTGATTCATAAATCAAGGGCCACAATTATACCACAATCCTTGGTTTCTTTGTTCCCTAAGGGCCTCATCAAAAAGATAAATTGATTGTAGAAGCACCTCCCAAAACTGATGTTGTACCAATACCAAAACTATACGTTAACCTAAAATCCAGTTAAGTTTTAAAAGAGACTGATTTAAGTCTGATCTGTTTACTTTGCTAATCCTCATGTGATTTCACGTTTAATCGTGATCATATAAGCACATTGTTTTTGTGACAAACTGCATTGCAGTGGCAAAAATCCCCACCTAACAGATCAAACGGTCAAGGTCTTTGGGGTCTAATGATGACGGCAGCCAAATGCGTTCAATTTAAGACAAAGTACCTCAATAATGTTTCAAGTGGATCCATATCATGATTATATGTTGATCCATACTGCTGTATGATTACATGCCGGTGTTGGATAACCCCTGCTGAGTCCACCTTGATTGAAAGAACACTTATGTGTGCTCACATTGTAAAGAGAACAGCAACAAGGTTAATGCTCAAAGCACTAATCAAGAGCTCAGCCCACAGAGAAAGAGGCCGTGCCCGTGCTGCACTCCACTGACCTTTATATGAAACTTATCAAACAAGCCACAACACCATTTAATTTGCAGGAAAATGTGAGCAACAAATTATTTCAGGCACAGCAAATTCACCTTAACTGACTAAGGCTGATGTCTTCCAATATTTGAATGGTTTATAAATGTGATTGCATTTAGCTTAATTCACTACGTCTCTATAAAAGAATTACTCAACATTAGTAATAATGCTTTAAAGGTCAATTTAATGTAACAAAAAGGTGCAAAAAGGTCTTTCAAAGAGATTTCTAGGAGATACTGTTCATCACTCGCTAAAACAAATACTGACAGAAGCCATTCCTGTAAATTAATTTGTTTCTGTATACCAATAAAACAGATGTAGACACAATAATCAGTCCACTTGAGATGTCTTCTACATTTTCAGATCAGAACAGCTCTGTCACATAAGAAAAGTGTATTTAATTCCACCACTGTCGGGTAGACATCATTTACTTGCCTGTTAATGTCGAGCAGGAGCCAGAAGAAAATAAGACAAAGAATTGAAATAATCCATAGTGGATGGTAACCAGATTTCATATTTAATATCATTCATATTCAGTTGTCATAAAATACTTCACACATCTTTTTCAAAGACAATGAATTAACAGGAAAAAAAACAAGACTGAATTTATCTCGACAAATGCTGTTTCACATTCTGAGCATTACAAATAAAGATCGATTTCAAACTAAACCTGGCCTAGTTCCCTCACAAAAATATTTTAAAGCTCGGATTTTTCAAATGTAAACACCCTATCCACATTTCTACAAAATGTTCAAACAAATGGTACAAAAGAGCCAGTTGGGTTTGACAAAGTCTAACTTAATTCTGTTTTGAAAGGCATGACTGAGGTTTCCTGGACATAGTTTATCCTTCTTGAGTCCTGAAGTTTGGGGACCTCACTCCCGATGGACCAACACAAAGAGACCCAGCATGAAGAGAACAGCATACTGCAAAATGAAAACACAGGAGATTTAAGAAGTTAGACAGTCATACTGAACATTTTGAGGATTAAAAACTAAGTAAATCTTGTCAGCTGAGACTAGTGCGAAGGGCTTGATCAACTTACTTTGAACTTGGGGTAATCGTTCATGAGAATGGTGACAATTCCGATGTATGGCACAAACCTGGAGGTGATAAAAATGTGTAAAGTCAAGAAATTTCATAGATGCATTATGTCAGTTTGTAACTGATAACATATACTCTGGTACACAAAAGGTCTACAACTAAGTCAGTTTTGTAACACTGTCACTAGTGTCAAGTTCTGCCACGACATGAATTTTGCAATACTGTTATCAACGTGATCGATGTTTCAGCGTAAGAATAATGTGTTTTACTGTGGCTGTGATGTCAAACAAGGTATCAAGTATCGTTTTTAATGCTAGTGTTGTATCCAAGTTTAAAATTTTGGTATCATGACAACTTTAGTGGAAGGTACAAGCAAAACACGCAGATTTCCTGGTTATTGGCTGCAAGAACCAGCACAAAAGTCTTCATCTACTCTCACCATTCGAGGAAGGGAAGACCAAGGGATTAACTAAATTTTTTAATGGAAATGTCCCAAAAACAACTGGGAAATTTTTGTGCGTACGCAAACCATTTGTTTACAGACTGATTTTCTCAACTAGGGCTAGTACAAAGCAGGACTTGCTTCAACACTTATGTTCAAGGAGGGATCTATACTGACTTCCAAATGAATTCAGGATTTTCTGACCTGCGCAAACCTTTTGTAATTGAGTGGTTTGCAGTTTTAATATTTAATATTGAGGGACAGTCAAGAGAAATTGTGTGAACATTAAGACGTGTGTGTGTGTGTGTCTGTGCCTGTGTCTAAGCGTGTGTCACCAGGGGGAAACGCTTGTTATCGGTTTTGTTTGTGAAAGAGAGGGGGCGAGTAGGAAGCCCTTATTTTCAACTGACGGCTATCTTTTGTCCAGTTTTGCTGTAATTTGGCATCATGCAGAGAATTTTGTACAGTAAAGGTGTTTTTTTTTATCCAGAGCGCAGTTACAGAGTTGTTTTTGTCTGAACATGTTATGTTGGACAGACCTCCCTTCACTATCCCTCATGTATATCTGGAAAAGCACAGATGAGGATGATGAATTGTCTGATGAAAACTCTTCTCTTGTTCAATTATAAATTAACTAGTGAAGATAACAGAACAACCCTAATCCCCAGTTCTTAAACAGCAAAGATGTGATCATGCTGCTGTTTTCACATGGCCTTCATATGACTCCAACCAAAGACAAACTGGGCCATTGTACTCAATCCCATCCCATCCCATTAGATTGTACAAGTGTTAAGTTTATTGTGTCCACCATCTGCAGAAAAGCCTTGGAGACACATATTGTTTTATTTTTCCAATAAAGACTATTGAATTTAATACAGATTCTCTATTCTGGTTGGAACTTTCCACTTGTGAGGTGATGATACTTTAAAGTAATATTATGTAACATTCCTACTATAAAATAACAGATTTTAAATCATTTTGATGCTACACTGACCTTTGATCGGGTGAATGGAGCCTCTGCCATGCCTACTCTGAGCCCTGTACGCCTGTTTCTGTACTATGTAATTTTGAAGAAGTACAAACGATACGCTTCACAACACTAAATCACACACTACCACCAATTTCACTGATTTATGTGAAACTGGATAATATTTTAGGCAGAAAATGTTCTTTTGATTTTCCTACTGATGCCATGATGGACAGTAAAGTGAACTGCTGCAAACTATACATGCTGTTAGCTAATGTTAGGTCAGTTAACTTATTAGCCAGGCTGCCTGGGCTGTGAGCTTGGAGCACCGGGGGGAGTGTTAGTGTTTGTACCATAGGCGTTTTGGACCACTGAAAAGAAGGTTTTCAGGCTCGGGGGGCAGGGGAATGCTGACGGGGAGCAGAGCTAGTGTCATGCCATAAATGGAGCTGGGCAAGTGGGCAATGTAACCGGGCTCTGCAGCCTCTGCAGACATAGCAGAGACTTAGAGACCCAAGAGTATGTTGATGTAGGAAAACAAAGAAAAGGAGCGAAAGACCAAGCAAGAAGCTGCAGGATATGAATAAATCTGGGGCTGACTTTTAGTCGTTGGAAAGAGTTTCGTGAAATAAAAGGCTTACTCCTAAACCCCCCTGCACACATCTCTGGAGCGTCGCGTACGCACCACGATTTTGGTCCGTCCTGCACGCGCCTTCAAATCCCACCGGCAGCGTTTCAGAAGCAAGCGTTTAGCCCGCCAGACTTTGTTTACTTGCTCAGATTCTACCATTTTCCAGGTGTATGTTCTTCTAAACATGCCTCTACATGTGTAAATATGTTAAGTAGTTAATTAGTTTCGCTTTTGTCTGTTTTTACGACCGGCAGTTTGCCGGGGTATTTTATTTTGAAAATGCACTGGATTCTCTTTGCTTTTTCTGTGCCTGGCTTCCGCCCGCTTGATGTGGTCTGTGTAGACTGACGCAGCTGCTGCGTCAAGCATCAAAAATAGAACAGACGTGTAATTCACGCGTAGCCGAGCGTCGAGGCGCTTCTGGGACGCGTCTGAAACGGACCCCGGTGGAGCCGGCAGGGTTTGATACATTGACTAGAATGGCCGCGTATTACTCGCGATGACGCGGCGCTCACGCAACGCACCGTGGACGGGCCCGGTGGGGTTTGGGCGTTAAAGACATACGCCCAGCTCGGTTTCTTGCTGTTGAACTAGCTGGCTGATATGTCTTGTGTTGTTGCTCTTGTTTGAGGTTGTTTGCAAAGTTGTCAACCATTAATACCAACTTCTACGCAATGTTGCTTGAAATATTTTCCATCATTGAGCCATCATTTTGACAGATTAACATGGAGGGCGATCTCTGCAACCATAAAGTTAAGTAATTCACACGCAACAATATCTACAAACATATGTAGACCATCTGTAGTAGAAATAAGCTGTTGTCTAGGAGTCTTGTCTTTGACCTCATTGTCTAGCTGGCTTTAGCCATCACGTTGGTAGCCTATATTGCTACATAGCCTAAATGTCACGGCAGCAGAGTGTCTGAAGTTTCTTTAGAAAGCCCAACAATTGTGATGCGTTTGATAAAAAAGCTGAGAAAAAGGGACTGACGTGTTGGAGAACAGATGACAAGGAAGTAAATCTGATAACAATCTGATAGCGTTTATCAGCCAGCAGCAGCTGATGTTACGAGAGAGGCAAGTGGCAGCAAGGAGGTAGAAATCATTCATCTGCTTGACATGAATAGTGACTGCACAATTGGTGTCTCTGTTCATCTTTTCTCTTCATGTCTTTATAATAGCATGATCTATAAATCCTGTACATTAAATGTTATTGTGATCAAATTGTTTTTCAAAATTAAATGTCTCATTATCATTAAAATGTAAATGAAATCGCAGGTAATATTAGATTGGGACAGATCTTTCACAACCCTGCCTGTTAAAAGGATGGACCACCATACAGTCTAACACTTATGGCCTCTACCATACAGCAGAATATGTGACGTTATCTATCTTAATATGTTGTTAAGATATCTGTACTATTCTAGATTTTAAAAAAGTACTTACCCCCTAGCTCGTCCCACCACGTCTTTTTTCTCCAGCCAGTGTTGGCCCTGCTTGTACAGTCCTCTGTCATCCACTGCATTGTTGTCCCCTTTGGTCAAGAACTTAATGTCTCCATTTTCCCTGTAGACAAAGTATGAGTGTGATTTTAGACCACAATGTACAACAAGTCCCCCTTTCCAATGCATCTGTGTCTAGATGGGGATCTCTGATAATTTTAGACAGCATTTAACTGCAGTTCAACACTATTAATGGCATTCTCTGGTTTGATACACAGGCATGGTAATCAGTGATACTGAAAGTAAAACTTTATCATAAACAATGCTAATAAAATGTCTATTCATACTTTTCGTGGATCTTTAGTACTCTGTGTACTATTGGGATCTCTCTGCCTTCTATCCTGAAGACGACAATCTCTCCGACTCTGATGGGATCCTCTACCCGGTTGGTCAGAAACAGCAGGTCTCCTCTGTGGAAAGCTGGCTCCATACTGCCACTGAAGGGAATGGTAGACACATAAAAAATTTGTACCACTGAGATCATCTAAACAGAAAATGTAATAATATGCAAAGCCAGCAAATGGAATCAGTCACACAGTCAAATTTGTCTTCCCAAACGGTGACATTGTTGTGATAACGCAGTTTAATTCAGATCACTAAATGCCAAATTAAGGCAGAACACGGATCAAAATCTCAACACATATGACTAACTTACCTGAGAACAACAACAATTGGACTCTCACTGCCAGTGACAACCATCAGTCCCTTCCAGATCATCAGCGCGGAGGAAACAATCATACCAAAGTTTAGCACCTGGTAATAGAGCTGCAAAGCAAAAAAGAATATTAATATTTTTAAGCAAAAGTGTGCCTATATAACTATAAATAAGACAATTTCAGGTATAAACTAGGTTAAGACCTTTTTTGATAACTCTTGGATTTTTCAGAGGTGGGTAGAGGGAACGATACCACTTTTTTTTAAACCGGACTCCTTACTCGAGTATATTTTTGAGTCTGTCACGTAGAAAAAGAAGCACAACCTGTCTTTATGGATGCGACGATTATAGATTTTGATGGTATGATTATACTCTATATAGAGAAAAAGACTTGTAAAATGTTGGTGAGCTTCAAATGAATAAAAAAATGCTAAATTAATGCTTCTCCTGCATTGTTGCTGTTGGTGGTGGTTTATGTTGCACCAAAAGCCGAACTCACCTCTACTTTGTTGACAATACACTCAGTTGGCTGAGCCTTGAAAGTTAGAAAAGTGGGAATGTTTTAAAGTGTTTAATGGTACCAGCAGCTGTTTTTATTGCATTATATACAGTAACATTGATGTATTTTATATTTCTTGCCCTCTACATTTAAACTGTTTATATTTGCTATATTTTTTATATTTCTTTACACTTGTATATATGTTTATTGCTTCGTTTTGCACCAGGCATATGAGGGAAACAGAATTTCCATCCTCTGTATATCCTGTACATATGGCAGTGTTGACAATAAAGTTGACTTGACTAATCGCTGCATCACTGATGCTGATGACAACAGAGCAAAACCCAGAACAAAAGGCAGCTTCCAGCAACAACATCAATCCCAAGTCACACGTGAATCTTATTCTCTGTTGCACTGACTACTGGACACTCTGTTATTGTCACTTTGGACTCAATTTGCACTACCTCTGCTAAATACTGTGACTTTCATTCAGTGTCTACAGCCTAATTTAATTGTATGTTGTTTTAATCTCTATTGTAGGTCTATTTTTTATTTCTATTTTTACTTTTATATAGTTTTCTATTTGTAAAGATCTTAGCACACCGTAACACGTTACATATTAACTTGAACGTATGGTTACTGTGGTATAGGTTATTTTTTATGCATGCTTATTGTGTGTTTACTATGCCTCATGCTGCTACTGGGCTCTTGGGGTCAATAAAGTATCTATCTATCTATCTATCTATCTATCTATCTATCTATCTATCTATCTATATATATATACCAAAATCTAAAAACAATAGTGAAGTCACATGATGACGTGCTTGCTGTGCTGATGTCTCCACTTTTCAAACCTCTTCTAGCACATTAAAGTAAGCTGCACATACTGAGGTGAACATGTAGTTGGCTAACATTGGCTGTGTTTATTTTCATGTGTAATCTTTTAATGTTATCATGGTGAGATCTGTGGCATGTTGGGCTTTTAAAGAGTGTGATTTACAAAACATTTAACCTACCGCAATGCCACTTTCATAAATGCATTAATAAACACACCATTAAAACATTAAAATGTAGAGTAACTTGTACTTTGGATGATTTATTACCCAGGTATGCGTAGACTTTTACTTGAGTGGGTTTCTCAAATAGTAATTTTCACTTTAGTCATTTTTTATGGGAGTAATTATACTTTTACTTGAGTACAGATTTTCAGCACTCTGCCAACCACTGAGGTTTTTACACTTTATGTTTGAGATCAAACTAAATTCAGTGTTGATTTATGTGGCGTTAGATTAGAGGTAACAGTACATGACGATAGTGTGGCAAAAACAGGGAAATAGCTAGCTACACGGAAGTCAGTATTAATGTTAAACAAGGTTTCTACGTGTCTTTCGCGCTGCAGTATAAAGAGAGCATTTAAAAACACACATGTGCATGAAGCATTTTTAAATGTTGCTAACAAGTGACCGACAGGCTGCAGCGTTTAAAAAGCGGTCGACGGCTAGTCAGCGTTAGCTTTGTGGTTTACAAAGAAGAAGCGGTAACATGAGAGTGAACTAAAGCTCGGGTACCTACCTGCCGCTTATTCATGCGACGAACATCGTCAAGAAAGTCTAAAGATAACATTGTTGCAAATACTACTGGGTAGAAAAAAGCACTTAAATCACATTAAAACGTTTAAAGTAACGAGCATATGGATGCACAGTCAGGCAGTGAAACTTGCATCCGAAACTTCCGGGTGCGCTCAACCGGATGTCCCTCCCGCCTGCGCGCGCTGTGTTGAGGTGTCACTTCAGGATACGAGAGAGAGCAGAGGGGCTTTCCACCGCCACCAAACAGAAGTGAAGCGTGGTTCAGGAGCAGCGCAAAGCTTATTCACGACGGGGTTGCATTAAAATAAGGACAATAATGTGGTAATTAATTGAAAGAATTATTTTTTAGTAGCCTAATTTGTCTAAAATGTCTGTTGTACATATACTGTCATATCCACCTACCTCATGTACATAACACAACCCGGTTGTAGAAACCATATTTATTCCATCACCTGCACCATTGCACTATCACCAGTCCTTTATCCAGTCTACAATGTCTCTAGATAGATACACATATATGTATATTTACACACACACACACACACACACACACACACATATATATATACCGGAGTCAAATTCCTTGTGTGTGTACACTCACTTGGCCAATAAAGTGATTCTGATTCTAATTTATTATATATATTTTAGTGTATATGTTGTTATTTATGTTGTAAATGTGTTTTGTAGATTGAAGCCCTGCCTGTCAAAGATTTTTGCATCCGTTTTAATCAACACCCAGATAGCTACAGTACCTTTCCTTTATGTTAACTCATCTGCAGACTTGTTAATTTATAAACAATGGCAAAAGTTTGCATGGTTGGGAAATGAAGGCAATGCAGGAGTGCCATAAACTGTAATTCCTCGAGCGCCCGCTTGAGGCTGGCTACAGAACATTACAACCTTCATAAGCCCTCACATTAAAATGTCCAACTTCACAGCAGAAATTTACAGCAGTTTACAGCCTGGTACAAAAAAACTGTTTTGGTCTCTAGCTATGACAACTCATGACAACTGTACTGAGTCTGAATTTTGTTTTAACTCACCTATTCAAATTATATTAAGGTTTAAAGTTAAACATAATTAACAGCATTAGATTAGATTAGATTGTATTTTATTCATCCCACAACAGGGAAATTCACTTATTACAGCAGCAGAGTGTAATATACACTACAGAATTAAAGTAGAAAGGGCAAAACACAACGAACAGACAGAAGTATCTTATAACCTACACAATAAAACAAAAGAACAAACAACTGGCAAACAACAGACAATGTGCAAAAAAAAAGGTAAAAGTGGCATGATATAAATAAAATTGTAAGGTAAAGTAACCATGATATAAAAATACTGCAATGTAAAGTGACCATGATATAAATAATATTGTACATTGTAAGTAATCGGAATGGAAATATAAATACAGATAAAAAATAAAATAAAAATAAAAATATAGCCATGGTGAGTAGTAGTGAGTAGAGACAGGAACAGAAACTACATTATCAGGTGGTGCAGGTGTTGTAGGGCCTGACAGCGGCCGGGATGAAGGACCTGCGGAACCTCTCCTTCTTACACCGTGGGTGTAGCAGTCTGCTGCTGAAGGAGCTGCTCAGGGACCCCACAGTGTCATGTTGGGGGTGAGAGGTGTTGTCCATGATTGATGGCATGGCCGCTTCGCTTTGATTGACAGGTAGGTGCCATTACAGATGGCTTGTTGGAGGACCTAGGCGTCATTTGGCCTGCCTCAGGTCCGCCAGTTGATCCACATCTTTGCCAATTTCTAGATTAGCCAGAAGGCAGAAGACCCAGTACAACCAACATGGAGATGGCCACAAGCATATTTTCAGCTTTAAAACGGCTCTTCAGAACTCTATAGGTGACATTACTCATGCGCTGTCAATTCTTTGTACTGTCATTGGTTTGTCTGTTAGTCATTTAAGCCATTGAGCCAAACAGCTTACGTTCCACGTGGTTAGATAACTAATTTAGGAACAGTCAATATATAAGCACTAGAGTGAAATAATAAAATTCTTAAAACTAGATTTTGGCAGAGACAGTCTTCAAGACAGGGCTTCAGGATTAGGAGATGAAACAGGACCCACTTTAAAAGTCCAGTGTGTGAGATTAAGCGGGATCTATTGGCACGGAATACAATATTTCTAAGTGTGTTTTCATTAAATCAAAGTGAGACCTTTACAGCTACAGAGGGAGTCGGTCCTCTTCCAAGTTGTCCACCATGTTGCACTGCCATGTTTCTTCACACTTGGAAGGGGAGGGTGAAGCAAGCAGTGTTCAGTTGGTTGCAATAAGAAAAGTCACTGCGAAGTGATACTAAATCCCACACTGGTCCTTTAAAGCCTGTATAATATTAGTTGATGTTGTGCTATTGATTCATGTTGCAAAACTAATTATGAGAAGGAGTGTGAGAATTTGTGCAAACTTATGTCTATTTCCAACAAATACAGAGCAACAATTGCATTGATTTGGAGTCGGTTTCCTGGTACATTATGAATGTATGTCCAATATTATCTTAGCCAGTTACTAACTCTCATCCATCCTTTGGTGCTGGGCAGGTAGCATTCACTGAGTTTATCAGCGTCCTGCTGCTGACAGAAATTGGATTTATAAGAGAACGATGTAGAGTCTGGTTGGGTAAAATTAAACTGTAGCGACAGATTTGTCACTGCAAGTGACCGTTTTCAGATTACACATTTAAGACAACATAATGGTGAGAGGAGCTTTTAAAAAAAAGTCAACTTTTGGCAAACTAGCAGTAGTCTTTCCTTTTATGTTTGTGAGCCATATGAGGTGAGGGACATGTGACAGTGGGTATCACAAACCAAACACCAATAAAAGAAATCACCTTCAGTTTATAGTTTATGACATATTAATGGCTGCCTTAAATGGTGGGTAAACTCTATTCTGCAAATAAAGCAGCGCACATGCTTTAAGGTGAGTTTACCTTCCACTATAACATTTATTAACACCTGGGTGGACTCTTAATCAAAATTTAATAATCAAACTCACAAAAAAAAAACCTCAGTTCACAAGTGAGAAGCTTTCATTGTCACTAATTATTTTACTTTCTTTTATCATGGGCCATATCTAATTTCCTGGAGGAAGTGAGTCTAACTGAGTAAGTGATAACATAATTAGTGACCACACACATGAAAAATCCACCAACCAGTTTTGCTTGTTGACTCAGTCTGTAGAGATTATTAATAACACATATGTTACACACGTTTGAGCCGTTATTAAAAAGTCAGGTTAGCATTTATATGACTCATACACCATTGTGTTTTTTTCCTCTTATGTTCAAAAGTTCATTTTAATTTCACAATACGTTCTGAGATTGTGTGTTTTTCTGAATTACGTATTGCCCTTATGCAATGTTTGCAATGGGACTGATGTTTGGTTTTCCTGAGGACATGTTTGCAGGGAAACACGTGTACATCAGTGACAGGGACTATGTCATACTAACATCGTGTTTTGGAAATTTACAGCTATGCCCCAGATAAAATAAATGTTTTATATTTTTCAGCAATTAAGTTTTAAGATACACCTTCATGTCATTGGTATGTAACACAGAATTATTCACAAACAGTACCCGTGTTAAAAAACTATCCTGAAAAGCAGCATTTTGGTCGTTGAGTTAGATTTGTAAAATGCAGATGATCCAATCTTTAAAAACAACCAAACAAGGACTTAAGTTACCTCAAATCCTTTACAGTTATCAGTTTAAAAAATATCTAACTTTGCAACAAATCTTTTAGATACACGAGCCGTATGTGCCACACACATGGAAATCCAAGTGCACTTTGATAACAGCAACTGTCAAGTTCCCACACACTGCAGAGTTCAGTTATTCATTAACGTTTATGCATCCCTTGTGTAGCTTCTAATCTCAAATTGATTTTGATTCCATGTTTTTGTTTTTCTTTCTTTACCTCAAGGAGCAATATGTAACTCAGCGTTGGCTGTCTGATATTTTCATGCTGAATCTAAATGTAAATCAACATAAGCAGAGTGTGAATGCTGTATGCAAAACTGAATTTCACAGTTGGTTTATAATGACTTTACACTCCATTAGATTGTTGTGAACTATTAACCTCTTGGCGATACATTTATCATGCTTCATACAGAGGATGTTGTGGTTGCTGTATATCCTGAATTTGTTTTACTGCAGCCTCCTCTAAGCAAAGAAGGGCGGTAGTTGTGAGGTGGTACCAACTGTTCTCCTAATCCCACCAAGAGTACTGAGGAGTATTGTGAAAACCATAATTAGGTCATTCACCAAAGCTGTTCAGAGGTTATCCCAAGGCCTCTTGAATAAAAATCCACAATAGCAGAGGAGGTATTTTTTTGTTGTTATTAAAGATACCTCTTGACTCCCAGGTGTCACAAGACCGGGTGACTGTGGTGAGCTTTAGGCAACTCATACTGGTGTAGATTTTTGTTTTATTTATTCTTTACTGTTACAATTTCTTCTAATATCCTCATCATCATCATCATCATTCATTTGCAGTATTTTAAAAAAGAGGTTGCACAGCCCTGTTGGACAGTGTTGTATCAAATCCAGTATACACAGAGAATTGCATAACAATTATCCAATGGATGTATCACAGCATTTATAGCTACTGCTACTTTGCTACTTGGCTGTCCCATTTTATTCAGATGTAGCCTTTAAGTTCCCCCATGAGAGGAAATATGAGATATGCATCAGAATGTCATTATTTCATAGTCAGCAAAAGCTTCCTGTGATATGGCAGATTAACTCAGCACTGACAGTCAACTTAGCGATGGCACCGAGACCAATGGCAGCCTGCGACTTTTGGTGGACCGGAGATAAAACTTTTTTCAAATGCCAACTAGTCTGTGGCATTTAGGGACGTGTGATCCTTTTCATATAATCTGCCTAAATGGTCACAACTACCCTGGCCCGCCAATGGTAATTGAGTTCAGTCAGGAACAACAATGTGAGGTCAGAATCACAGGCAGCTTTGTGAGAGGGTAGATCTTAGATGCCACACTTGCCAGGTTTTTCCGTTTTATTTAATGAGCTCTTACTCACTGTACATTCTCGTTGTGTGTCTGATGTTGTACAAATAATGTCTGCAAAGATATTATTATTATTAATAATTATTTTATCTCCTGGTATAGATTTTGTAGACCAATTCTCTGCTATCTGTTGCTGCTGTTATATCAAAATGAAAAATAAGAATCTGCAAAATGCAAATAAGATCTTCTGCGTGGAGCGTATTTTTACATGTTGCCACATAATAATCCTGAATCTGAGACTGAATGCTGCAAATGTGTTTAATATGCTTAAGACCCAGGCTCTGAGTGCGAGGTCTTCACATTAACTCAACATTATGTCCTATTACATCAAATGGCAATTACTTAGGCCTAAATGTACACACAAAATTTCTACAGTTCGGGACTAACAATTCTCTCATTTGCTGTTTTATCATGGGTATTAATGCTGAGATTACCGTGAGTGATTCAGTGCTCTTTATAGCATTCCGTCAGGGCTACACAACGCAGCAGGAAGAGCTGTGCCAATGCATTTTTTCTCTGTAATTTCTGCGCTTCACTCATAATTCTTTTTATAATGCCTCGCAAGAAACTCATTTGGATTCAGGTATGTCTCATTGTCTGATCTTATTCTTCTCAGACAAATGTGATTTTTTCAAATTGACAAAGATACTGATAACTGATAACGTCAAGAAATGAGATGATCTGAGATAATGAGATCGGTAATTTCATATATTCTTGCTATGAGTCACTTTTTGGAATAAAACAACAAGGTTCATTGTACTATAGTACTTTATTGTACCCCTTCGTTTACTACTGTGCTTGCCAAAATCAGTGGCTAAATATTTGGTTCAAGCAACCCTCCAGTAGCAGAAATATTTAGCATTGACAGTTGTGACAGTGAGAAATGTGTTTAGCAGGTTAGTACTTACCCAGATGACTAAAACATTTATCTCAGTATCTACAAAAAGGTTTGTTTAAATAAAAACAGACATCATTTGATAGTGAAAGTAAACTTTTTCATTCTCATCAATGGTATAGTGATTGAACTAACAGTAGATGGCAGGAGTGTTTTGTTCATGTTTCATGAGTCATTTAGGATCACTCCCATATGGCTGTCCAAACATAAGCCCACGTCTTCTGAAAAGAGTGAAGGTTCAGCAGCCTTATTACTCGCTTTACAAGTGAATATCATACATAGGCCTATAT
This sequence comes from Argyrosomus regius, assembly GCA_946959425.1. Taxonomy (NCBI): domain Eukaryota; kingdom Metazoa; phylum Chordata; class Actinopteri; family Sciaenidae; genus Argyrosomus; species Argyrosomus regius. Next base: position 16,218,530 of record OX336882.1, read on the forward strand.
TATTGCATTTAGTTACAAATAGGTATGTATTGTCAGCTGACATGGCTATAATGTAATAGATAGTTTTCACAGATGTCTTTAGTTCTTTAGCTACACTTACTGGGCAGCTATAAGACCAAAACCTAAAGGAAAAGGGATCTGATTGTACTGGTAGTCCTTTTATGTCTGTCCTGCTGCCACACAGTAGATGTGTCACAGATTATAACAAAATGTTAGCGTTTGAGAAATATGGACTATATCACAGAAGCATCCCACTAAAGTCTGTCATCTCTCCCTTCTGTTGACAGCATCTGACATCTCATGCTACTGAACAACATCAGAAGTGACACAAAGTTAACTTTTTTGTTAAGCATACATTTAGCTTCCTGCTACTGTTCACACTTGTGCGTGAGCTCCCTGCTTACATAAAAGATGACTCACTAATGACTGGGAATCACAAATGATTATCATGATGAAGTTAGCCTTTCGCCCTGTAAACACATACTGGTCGCGAGCAACACTTCATTCTCTAATATCTGTGATGGAATGTGATTTGCCCCAGAGTGGTAGTGCTATGCATGCAATGGCTAACAGGAGCAGTCTTTTTTTCTTTACACTAGCCACAATGTCTCATGGTAGATATTCATAAAATATTAAACCTTACAGTGATGAATCCTGTAGTGAATGTTCCATATGAAGTCCATATGTTGTTCTGACTCCAAAGTAAATGAAAATAAACTATTCTGGATCTGTGTGTGAACATGCAGCGTCATTTTTGGTCATGCTATTGCTTGGTCTGTTGACCGGTCAGTCCACCACATTGGTAGATGGATTGCCGTGAAATTTTGTACACACATCCATTGTCCCCACATGATGAACCCTACTGACTTTGGCGATCCCCTGACTGTAACTGTAGCTCCTCATTGAGGCTTACATTCGCATCGGTATTGTGCGGACTGGACAAGGCGGGGAATTGAACGACCTGCTCTACCTCCTGAGCCACCCAATATACTTTCATCAAGGCCATGACTTTTAGTGTAGGTGGTCTTGACTTCAACACTGGTGGAAGACATTGTTGTACCTGCCAGCTGCTAGCATGACTGAATGTGGACTTGCTTCTAGAGGTCCTCGTTCCAAGATAGCAGAGTTGAACTCTCATGCTGCATTTAGAGGATACAGGACCAATACAGTATAGGATATTACTTTGCTTTAGGAAACTGTAGCTTGAGAAAAAAAAAGGACATATTTGTTGCAAATTAGTTGCTTAACTAATATTGTCAATCAACCAAATATAGCAAGCCATTTCATAGAAACTTAGGATATAAATAGTGGGTGCAGGTCAGTATAATGACAGAGTCCTCTCAGATAATAGGAGTCACTAAGATAACACCGGCTTACTTATCTTTCTAGACGATATATATGATAATGAGTGACTGCTGATGTCAGATAGACTGAGTGGGATGGCTTTCATTACAGTGATTCAGCCTACTCCATAATATGCTCATTTCTATTAAAAATGACACTCAGAGATAAAAAATACTTTCATAATGTGTCTCCAAATGTACAAGGTCATATCATATCTTTTATTTTACAGCCAGTTGCATTCAAAGGTGCAGTTTCTAAAAATGCAGTGCAATGTAGAATAGCAAGTAAACATGACAGGTTACAATATAAAAGCACAGCACCATTAGCCACTGTACAACAGTGTCATGTGAAGCTACAGTTGGCTTGATACATTCCTAAAAAAACAAAAACAAAACAACAACAACAACAAAAAAGCAAGGTTGTTTACTCCCAGCCTTAAAAACGTGTTGTCTGACCATGGGGGCTGAATGTATATGTCATGGTTTTACTTGACATAATAACTCCCCTACATTCTCACAAGGGTGACTACAAAAAATACACATTTGTGCTTTTACACTGAAAATTACACATACAGTAGACTACATATAATGCCACTTCAGTTCAAAATGTTTTATCTTGCACATTCATTTAGTAAAAATACACTGACCTGAGATTGGGATTCACAATCTGTGACCTACAATGGTACATGGATTGATAGAATACAAACCCAGGAAAGCTACTACTACACTGTAGTTTACTGAATGTAGGATACAATATCTAATCACCACAACATGTGAGGGTATCAATCCACAATAAGTGATAATGTCAAGGAATGGTGGCTGTTAAAATTAAATAGCTGAGTCATATTATTTAAAGGGTTTTATACCTCTCTTAAAAACAGAGATATTCTTTCTTTTGCTCTGTTTTGCTGATACGTATACCCAACAGTGAAGCCTTATTTGTATTAGGACTTCAGAAAATCAATGGAATTTGATCATTATACTGTTCCATTGAGAAAATTTGTGATCATTCATGTCTTGTCGAGTTATAATTACTCTATTCCATCTTCACAACTTTGGGAGCATCAGCAGCTTTTTGTTTAGTGGGGTTCTTTCTTCCATCTTGCTCAGTCTTCCTGGGAATTCTGGGGCTGCCAGCAGCTTTCCTGCCGGTCTGAGGGCTGGAGGAGCCGGCAGCCATTTTGCGCTGAAGTAACGGGCTCCTGGAGCTCTTGGGCTTCATTGGTGTCAATAAAGAGTCCATGACCTTTAGTGACCTCAGGCTGAGCAGACCACAGAAGTAGTTACACTGGTGCTGGGAGACAAACAGCTCAAAAACTTTGGGATTCCCTTCAACAGACAGACCTTGATGCCTGCAGCAACACAAAACAAAACAAATTGTTATAGTTATGATTGGTATAAATGTAAATTACCTGTAAAATTTGGTTTTCACAGTATAATTTGCAAAAACAACACAATACAAATATACTGACCCTGTCAATTTGACTGAAATTCCAACATTGGTGATCTTAGTGTCAACACCTGCAAAATAACACCACGCAATTACTTTATTTATTCGAATGTAACAGACATGAAATGTGGATTGTCACCGCATTCACTCCAGCACAAAAACATTTAAATGCAAATTGAGTTCCTTGGGCACAACATACTTTAAACTATATAACAAACTGTGCGTAATGGACCTGATGATGTGTTCAGTACACATTCTTCTTGACAAGGATTGAAAAGGTAAAAATTTAGGCAGCTTGGCACACAAGTTTGGTAAAGGAAAAACAAAAATATCACTTTGCCCTGTTGTATTCAAGTGTCAGCCTACCCTCCAATTGAGTGAGTAGCAGATTGCCATTGGTCCACTGAAAGATCCAGTGCTGCAGAGCACAGCACTTCTGCTCCACCTCAGAGCCAGTCCTCATATCTATTCTGCCTGTATGATCCAGAACAGAGTACTTCTGATAGACTCCTGGAAGATCAGCCTCCACTGTGGCATAAGGGATAGTGTTTGCAGGTCGGTACATCAAGTAAACTGGAATCACCCTGTGTAAAAAAGATTGTCATGATGTGAATGACCTTCCATGTACCACAAATAGTACTCAAGAGGGTGTTAACTTTTGGTGAAGAGTAAACTGATTGTACTCACTCAAGAGAAGGACCAAAGTGTTCAATCACTCTTGCCTCTGCTGAGAAGATTTTGCAGTATTCACGAGCCAAGTTCTGAATTTTACACTCCTGTATCCAGAACATTGGAGAATAGCCAGTAAAGATAAGATCAACCTACAGCCGTATATTTATTCAATCTCCATTTGATTAGTGCCTCAGTAATCTTATGTGGGTGGCACCTGACTGATTCTCTTTAATCCTGAATTTGTCAGTATATTGAATGAATTTAAGAAGATACAAATAAATTACAACATCAAACCTTTCTCACATACCTGCTTGGTAATGTCCAGGTTCCTGTCTATGAGGCAGCTTTCTCCTTTGCCTCCGTAGGCGATGGGGTTACGTGCTTTAATGATACATGTGTTTCCAGACTCAAACACAGGCTCCAGCCCATAAATGACTTTTGCCCTCCAAACTTTATGTGAGCAGCCATCACCAATATGAGATTCCTGCATCATTATACGGCCAAAGAATTTGTTACCCCAGATGCCAGAATCACCCACACCCTTGCTGAATATCAGGGGTGTCATTTCGATTTCTTCTCCAACTGCATACAGAAGAATGTAAGAATGGCAGTCAGAACAAGCATTTGGGCCAGCATCTGACGCTGGAAAAAGTGTAATCTAAACATATAAAATCTCATCTTACCGCCAAGGTCCTCACGTAAGGACATTCCAGCCAAGACTGCAACACAGTGAGAGAGAACATGAGACTTGTTGTGGCCCAAACATGCAGGAACAAATATTTATTTTATGCCAAATGTAAGGTAAACGAGTACATACTATCTGCACTAAGAAGACAGTCTGTTGAGTCCGTCCCATATTCATTAGTGATTGTGCATCCATAAACTCCAGAGTCTTTGCATGATGCCTGAACAATGGCAAGATTGACCTGAGTTTCATCCCCTGCACTGAGAAACAAACAAATCAAATGGTTTTGAATGCTTCAGAAAACGTGTTTTTGTTCTTTTGAATTTTTTTTGTATGGTATATGTGTGTTAATTGAAAATAATAAGTTGAATGAAAAATAAGTGTTTGTTCAAGTTTGCAGGAACATGAGTAAAGTCTTACAGTATATATGTGATCACTACATGGAGTAAATTGAAGGCATTTTTTCTTGCTAAAAAACAGCAATATTTTATAGGAAGTAATATGTGTGTGTAAAAATCTTTATAAATATCTAATGTCTTGTGAAGCTGCAGATTAATTTTAGAGTTACTCTAGAAACTTACTTTCTTTTGATCTGAGTGATCCCCTCTTCATTTCTGTACCATTTAATTGTAGAGTCACTGAGAACGTTGAAGAACTGGCACCACAGTTTCATGTGTCCTGAGGCATCTGAAAAAGTTTCAGCCCTGATCTTACGAATAACCTGAGGAGCTGTCAGGAAAGAGACCCAACATAAATGACATAGTGAAGATACACACTCTGCTATGTTCTAATTATCAAGCAACCTGTATGTATACCAGTGTCATGCAGAGTATAACTGGATTAGATAAATATATAAATGGGACAACAGTGTAAACAGTGTAAATAGTGTTTTTCAGTGCTAATGCACTATACATTATACCTTATAACCCACAACTGTGTGCTGGGAGACAGTGAATGAGGATGTATGAAAAAGATTGACAGTTCACCAGCCTGTGCACCTTGTGGTGAGTGAAAAGCAGTTCTTCTCTTTGGTCAGAAATCCTCCATTTTGATTTTGCATATTCAGTATGCTAAATTCAGCTTACACACCACTGACTTTACAAACAGCAAAAACATAAGAACATGTATGTGTCTGTCTCTAAGTGTGTCAAGAAACACTTTTGGTTTTCTTTGGTTCTGGTTATATTATTATATTCAATGTTTCTCAGATGACCATAACAGCATTGCTGTCTGCCACAATGTCTTTTGTGATACGACCACTGGGGGTGACAAATTTGAAAAATAATTTATATGCTGGTTATGATAAGATTTTCTAGCAATTTTCTATTAAAGCAACATTTAAAAATACTATTACGACATGAAGGCCATTTTACCTTTGAATGGGTCATGCTTGTCCTTATCTGTAGGTTTCCCCTCAGTTTTGGGGGTGTGGATCTCCTCAGTGGACTGCTGGCTTGGAGCTTGAATCTCAGGTGTCATCTTCTTTCTGTTCAATAGTGGGGAACGCTTTTCTAAAGGAGGGGTTTGCTCACCAGGGAGCTGCAGTAGAGGTGACCGTCGTGACGGGCTTGGGGACGTAGAGAGGTTCACAAGACTTGGGTTAAGCTTGCTGCTCTGTATAGAGACTTCCTTTTTCTGTGTTTGGTTATTGACTGGTGATGTGGCCTCTGTGGTCTCTTCAGATTTGGCCTTGGGTACTAGGATTTTGCGCCGGGCCCCAGATGCCAGCTCTTGTGCAGTAGCAGAAGGGATGGGAGAAACACAATTTCTTCTCTTTAACAATGGACTAGCCTCAGGAGTTGGACTGGTTAAGGAGTCCATCCTTGAAAATTCCTCAACCATAGAGCTGTCCTTCTGAATATGTTGAAGATTATTCTCTTGTGTATCGGTGTCAACTACACTTTTAGTGAGAATCTTTTGTACACTCTGCAAAGAATTGGTTTTTGTGTTGTGTTCTTCCATTTTGTATTGATCTAAAAGTGCTTCAGTGATCCCCCTTTCAGTTTTGCTGTTGAGTTTAATTTCTGAGCTTAATTTTTGTATAAATTCAATGTCTTTGCCTTGAACAGGTTTATCTTTGGCATGCTCCAACTGTTGACCACTGGTCTTTATAGGTGTTACTGTAAGTGGAGTCCCAGCTTCTTCACTGACAGTTCCAGATAGGCTTGAAACCAGAGTCAATACATCTGCTTCCTGGCAAATGTCCGTAACTCCCTTATATATTTTGGCACTGCCAACACGTCCTGCAGTCTCTATAGTGGTGCCAGTGTCTACAACAGGGATAGGTGGGATTACAAGAGGTTTTTGTAAAGCCTGAACAGGTGGTGAAGTTACACCTGGAGTCTGACTTTGTTCCTGATCAGTTTTATTTAGCTGGCGATAAACCTCCATAAGGGTTTCCTTTATATTTTTGGGGGGAGCATCGTCAATACTCGTCTCAGTTTTCCTGTCAGGCATTGACTTCTTCACTTCCGTTTTACATTTGCTGTCATCATCTTTTATCTCCTTACGTGTTTCAGTAGAAGTTGCAGTTGGCTGTTGTACAAAGTCAGCATGGACCGGTATGGTGGTCAATGAATTTGCTAGCGTGGACTCAAGAGCCTTCATTTGTGATCTCAAAAGTTCAGCTACAGATATGACTTTTGTTACAGGTTTTTGAATTTCCTGGAAGTCTTTAATTTGGAGTTGGGATACATTTGTGTTTTCTGGAGTTTTTGTTTGGAGTGGAAAAGCAGGCTCAAATAAATCTGATTTCAAATTGTGTAATTCTGAATGAGTTTCCTCTCCCATTTTTGATATATGCTCATTATTCTCCACGATGATAACATCTCTGTCTTTGTCTCCTGCATCTTTGGTCTTATCGATTCCATTGTTGAGAATCATATGTAGAGTAGCACTTTCGGTCTCTATCTCAACTATCTTCTCACTTGGGGTGATACTGTCAGACTGCACTAATAACTTATCTACCTCCTTACCCTCTATCTTCTCATCAACTTGTATTTCTGTCCCTTCAACAGTTTTTATAGCTGTATCAACTTGGCTTTGCTGGGTGGTGGGCGAAACGTTACACCCTTGGGTGTTCTCGCCACCATCAGGGCTTTGGATGGGTGACTTCTGTAGGTCTGTAAAAAGGGCTGCATGGCTTTCATTTGATCCCCTGGAATGATCCCATGTGTCCTGTGTCATTTTGTCAATGGCTACTTGAAGACCACGATTCAAAGAAGGGGTCTTGATGTCATCTGTCATAGTCTCTCTCTCTGATGTTGTCTTTTGTGGTGGTTGTGCGTCCATTGTACACTGGTTGAGTGGACGCTCTAGTCCGACAGGTGCATCATTCCTGTTCATCTTTGTATGAGCCTGTGTAACCTAAGGACATAATACAAGCAGAGGTTTCCATGCTGTAAATACTTATTCCTTTATCCATGGCTATGCTGCACATGGATAAACAATTTTAAAAACAGCAACTGGTAATCAGCAATAAACAGAGCGTAATGGAAAGACAACAGAGCAAAGAAAATAGTGAGTGATGGTAAGTGGAAACCTTGCCTGAAACCTTGTCAGTTAAAATAAAAGTTAAAAGACCCATATGTAGGATTTAGTGACATCTAGTGGCGGAGTTAGTGATTGTAACCACCTCGCTTGATCATCTTTAAACATCTGCCATATTGTTGTTTGCATTTATGTTAGTAGATTAGAGGCTTGAAAACAAATCTTAATATTTCTTATTTCTTAAAGGTTCAGTGTGTAAGATTTAAAGGGCTCTATTTACAGAATATGTCATTAGGGCGAATCTTTTATATCTAGAGACAGCCAAGGTCTTCTTCCTCAGGGTCCACCATGTTGAACCGCCTTGTTTCTACAGTAGATTAAATACTGGCTCTACATATGGCCTCACACATTTTTCATGCATTTTGCAACCATCACATATTCTCCTTCATACCAGGTAGCAATTTACAACGCTAGATGCCACTAAGTCCTACACACTGGGCCTTTAAATTAATAGTGTCATTCCATCATGGATGAGATAGGCCATAATATAGCTCAAGGGTCATTATCTTTGCCTATATTCTGCCTCTATGTTCTTTCAAAAAGTAACTGAAAAACTGATTTCAAAGTAAATAACTATTAGAATGATACAATATACAGTCACTGTCATTATAAAATACATTCCTTTTGACATTGTGAGGCCTATTCACATGTAAGGTGGCTTTTTTATGTTTAAGTGTGGCCACAAAGGAATGTGAATCATTTTAAGAGGTACTTCAGCTGTACAGTGTCTGCGCACCAGCGCTCAGTGCCGTCAGTGTCCAGCCATGCAGCTAGAGTCGGGGCAATTGCATAAGCAAGATTCATTCTCCAAATAGAAAAACAAGTGTCTAGTTAGAAAACAAGGCAATAAATTCTTCAATAAATTATTTATGTTATGACAGAATATATCGTATCTAAATTAGTTATACGCACTTATTTATATAACATTATCAATCAGGTCACCATCACAAAAGCCTTTATTCATTTTCACTTTTAAAAGAATAAGTTGGACATTCTGGGAAATCTGCTTATTCGCTTTCTGGCAGTTAGATGAGATCACTCAATCAATCCTCTCCTCTAACATGTATTTCCCAAAATGTGGAATTATTACTGGAAAGGAAATCAGCTTAATCCATGTAATAGTACTAAAGAGTGCCAAAATCTAATTATAATTAAAAAAATTCTCTCAGGCCTTTGCACTTACAATATCAAATGCACTGCATTAATATACCTGCTGCGCCTGTCAACATGTGCGTCATTTAATTTTTGTCACACAGCAGGGCATACTTGTAAAAGCCATAAATAGCTCCAGGTTGCTTGTGTTACTGATGAGGCCTCTGTTGGCAGCACAAAGCATTTATGAGCTCATGCGAAAAGGCTCACTCACCTCACTCAGCAGTGCTGGCTGAGACACAGACACAGCTTGTTGGCAAGGGCTTGTTTCCTTCTCGGGCAACTGATCTCCAGCCTGTTCACACGGACGCTGAGGTAAAACAGTCCTGCTCTCACACAGTACATTCACTGAATCAACGTCTCTGTGTGCTATTGATGCACCAGTAGAGGTATTTGACTTCTTGTCTACATCCATGACTTTAACATCTTCTGTTTTAGAAATGTCCTCCTTTGCTATGCGGAGGGTTTGTTGGGGTACTGCTGCAGCACTTGATTGTAGTAGCGTGTCTTGTAGTGTTGAGGTAGTGTGAGGACTTTGGTTCTGGCTTTCCAAATTTTCTTTTGTATCTTTGTGTCCATCTGCCTCCTCAATCTTTGCAACCTCTTTACATTCAGTTCCTGACACAGTATGGTTTGCAGATGTAAGAGGAGCAGGAAGTACCAAGGCAGTGATCCGCTCTTTCTGTGAAGCCACAGTTACATCCTTTTCAACCTTTGAAGGCATTTCAACAAGTGATACTTCCTCTGTGTCTGATCTTTGATGTTGTTCTGTCACGTTTCTGGAGTCTGAATCCACAACTGGTGAACTAACAATGTTTTCTACTTCCATAACCTCTTCTGAATTCCTCACAGACTGTACAGGCTCCTTGCAGGCCAGAGCTGAAGAGGCAGAGGTCTCATCTTTTGCTCTTCTCTGCTCAGACGCCCGCAATGCAGGTGCGTCTGATTTTGCAACTTTCGCACTGTTAGATATTTTAATCTTCTTCTTGACAAAGGGAGTTTTGGGTTGGTGTGCAGTAAAAATCTTCTGGGCAGAGTCGTATATATGTATCTCACTCTTGTTACCGCTCTCACTGATGGCCTGTCCTTTAATTACAGCAGACACTGCTCCATTAGTGATGGGGACTGGCTTTTCTTTCACCTCTTCCCCAGTTGCTTCCTGTAATCTTGCCTCAGTTTCTGAAGCTACAACCTGATTGCTCTCCTCACTGCTCTCATCCTCTATGGAGCTTGGGGTGCTGAGAAAGGCCTCCATCGTTGAGCGACGTTTTCTCTGTGTGCGGTCTGGACTGATGGTTCGTAGCGGCTCCTGGTTTTCTTTACCTTCTGCTTCCCTGCGTCTGCTTTCAGCCTTTTGTTTGATTTTGGCAAAGTAGCGCTGGTGGATCTTGAACTCGTTCATTTCACCAACCTCCAGAACCCCAGAACAGGACACAATACCTTTAATGTTGCTGGCTGACGCCTGGTACATAGCTGCATCCTCCACAGTGCAACTGCAAAGAAAAGCCAATTTAAGTTGTCTTAATATGTCTAATAGTTAAAATTATATCAGGCAAATTGACTCTTGACAAAAACAAAAGTAAACATTGCTGACAAGAAAAAAACACTGTGTTGGAAAAACTCTGTTCAGGGAGTAAGCTCTTTACTAATAGGTTTACTTAATGTTGGCAAGAATGTTGAGGCACTCTCTTGGTATTTTAGACTACTTCATAGTGGAAATATTAGAATAATACACTGTGGTTTTGTTGAGTGCCCTCTACTGTGTAGTAATTTAAATTTCTTTATGAAAAATACAACGTTGATCTTGATAGAACAAATGTAGTCAGATGTCATATCAGTGTTTACAAGCATACATACTTGTAAATGTGCAAGGAATGGTTTTGTCCATTGCGGAATATTTCATATTTAGGCAGTCCACAGTATCTGTCTAACTGCACATCATCCTTATACCAAATAACTTGAGGAGCAGGGTGTCCTGAAAAACAAAACAAAACAAAACAAAGGGCAAACAATATCTATAGTAAGTAAAAAAGGCAGCAAGTTAGTTTACTATTGCTTCACCACAGTGTAGCTTATGAAAATTACATTTTCCTTGTAGGCTAAATTGTAAATAAATATATTTCAAATGCTCAAGATGAATGAAACCAGTTGCATATTGAACCTTTTTTCAGACGTGTTACATTCATTTGTTCATTCACTTCCTGTTGTTACATTCTTCAAAGAATGCTACTCAGATTCTTTATCATTTACACTCTAGTATTGTAAGTTCCTGTAATATATTACAAACTTCTGATATAAAGCCTTGTAAAGTGTTACTACACAATGTAACTTGTGAAGCAGTGTTTACCTGTAACCACACAAGAGAACTTCACATTGCAATTCTCGGACACAGCTTTTGACTTGAGGGTTGTTTCGAAGGAGGGCTGCGTTTCCTCAGTTAACTGTGCCATCATACTGCAGAGTGTGCTCCTGTGCAATAAAAGGGAGCTGTTTGTAAGTTTAACATTTTCCATACATTGTTGTTTAGTGTACTGTATATGAGCAGACTCAAGAGAAAAATGATTGGGTTGACTGATTTATACAGTAGTTTGAATCAAAAAGTGCAGCCTTTAGTCAAAAGTTTGTGAAACTGTTTTACTTTGAAATATAATTGTAACCCAACTGATGAGTTTTCAAACTGAACACTGTCATTGTAATATGTGGTGGGGAAAAAAACAGCTGTTATTTCTCTCAAGACCTTCACTTCCATGCCCCATTACCTCTAGATGAGATTCTTCACATTGAAGTGCCATTGCTAGAAGCTAAGCAGCTTAGAGACAATCTCTGATTAAAACTCAAAATGTCTCATAACAACTACTGTAGTGCAAACTGATTGCGGTCAGAGCTTTGAAGGTTTTTTATGATTGAACATCACCAGAAAGAAAAAAAACAAACATGTTATGTTACATATTCTGGGGATTTAAATCACCACCATGCTGTTCGTGATTTGATTTCTCTAAACGTGTGCTGATTTGTTTATCAGAGCCAAGTTTGAATTAACGTCTTCAATCACATTAATAAATAATATTACTTAATATAGATTAATAGATAATAAAATCTCAGACAAGATCTTAAAATCTTACTCTTATTTTTCTTAATTTATCAGACCACGAAAGAACCGTGTGATCTTTGACTTCTACAGTTCAGTATGAATAGTTATTTGTCTTTAGAGAGGTCTAATTAGTCCACATTATAATTATAAAAATGAAAGTCATCATTATAAATATAATGGTTCAAGTATATTGAGCCATTATAGCATGTGGAAAAGCGGAAGAAACATCACACACATATCATAAAATAATATAAATTGATGTGAACTTGCATGCATATTGTACAAGCCTCATCAGCATGATACTTGTATATATTATGTGCAGCTGATCCATGTCTGGTGTTGACATCCATTTCAGTGTTGGTTCAGTGCATAGTTTAAGGATACTGTTACTCTTCACTGCGTGTTACTCATGATTAAGCAAACTAAACAAGACGCTCACACTAAAGTCAGTCACACTTGTGTGTGCATACAATATGGCTGACAACATGCAATACTGCTATTTATCATTTTGGCATTACATGTTGACTTCCCTCTGTAATTTAGCTATGGTCAGTGGTCAGTGATTTTTTTTTTAAACTAAAATATTTCTGTTTTGCAGGAAATATTTTAAGCAGCATTTTCTCTTCATCATTTCAGAAAAACACTTTTTCAAAACGCTTTTTCGCAACCTTTTGCTGGAAGCTACCCACATCTATTGCCACAAAATTATCTTTGCACATAATTTTGCTGTTATAACACACATGAATCACACAAGTAATTGCCTTGTTAAGGGCCAGCAAAAGGTGAGAAAGAATTAAAAGTCTAGTTTTCTTTATATCCCTAAAATCCAATAATGCTGCATACCGTCCTTCAAATAATGAAGGGTACAGCATCCTGAAGAAAATGGACATCAGGGCAGTATTAGACAATGTCTGTATCATCCATAGTTACTTTGGTCAAGCTGCTGTAAAGGCTGCCCTGAGCCACAGGCTATGAGAAAATAAATATTCATTATTACCTCAAGACTCTTCATAGTCTATTCGTATGAACTGAGGTGTCATTAAAAAGTTGGTCCTAAAGGTCAACACCCCTTGTTACATGAACAAATCTTTCCATGCAGAAGAGCTGTTCTTAGTATATTGCTTGATGTGAAATGGGGCCCAAGCTGCATAACTGAGATGCTGTTCTTAATCAGCAGTTTATTTAAACTCTGGTGACCATGGCAACAAACAAAGAAATAACATGCTACACACGTACACTACATGTTAGGAACATCTTTAAGTATTGATTTATAGGGTACATGTTGGACTAACATGGTACAGAGGTGTTTCAAGAGGTAGCACGGCACGCCGGGTTACTGTTGGTTCTGTACCTGTTTTCTGGCCTCACATTAGAGATGTAACTGCAGCCACTAGGCCGGCTACTCCCACTGGTATCATCCGCACTGTTGGATCTGCCATTGCCAAGAGAGGGGCGTGTTGTCCTCCGTGAACCCATTTCCACTAGACAGAGGAATACTCAGGAAAAAAATATTCGCCAGGAAAAAAAAGTTTGTTTTGCCACTTTTTTTTTTTAAAAATCTTTCCAGAGAGATTAATGAGAGCTAAAAAGAAAACAAAGAGTGAAAACATTAAACACTGATAACCTGGCCACAGATAAACTTGTTAAATTTTGACATAAGAAAAATAATATTGAGATTAAAAACAAACAGCAGGAGATGCTCTGTAAAACTAAACCTCTTTTACATCCTGTCCTATTCATTATTTACATTCAGCAGTTAATTTTACACAGTTAACTCACCATTCACAGGTTTCTTTCCCTCCTTTGACAGATACCCCACAGCACTGACTGACTTAAGGCACTGCAATTTCCCATCAAACATGAGCATGCGTAAGCTGCTGGACTATTTATAGTTGGCCTGCAAATAGGCACTAGAACACATCACACTTTCCAAAACTTTCTTTTGGACCATATTATAAAAACAATAAACCAGCACCAACAAAATTAAAAGCCATGTAGTAAAAGGTCTGTACAGACACAAGAGAAATCCTTTTGTAAAATCCACAATGATTCCACATCAAATACAAGGTCATCCCAAGTTTGGGAGTTTCCCAAATAGGAAGAGAGGATTTAAAAAACAGGGTGAAGGGTTTTTTTTCTAGTCTGTTACCAATGATTACATGCGCTCAGAGAACAGAGCGACCACTTGTGTGGTCAGTAGTTAGCTTTTAGCTCCGTGTACAGACTGTAGTAAAGAATCATATGAGCCTGTCAATCAGGAGAATGACGCCTTCGGTTTTAAGTCCATTAATATGAGCAGTACATTCTTTCAGTCATCCAGTCACAGGAGGTTACTTTCCAGAGATAACACAGTGGAGTTACAATGACCTCTGTCTACCAAAGCACTTGTTGACACAGAGTTAGTAGCAAAACCTTACAAAAAACAAAATGCCAATTTTTTTTATGTTTGGTCCTGTTTTGAGAAAGATAAAATGTTTATAATATGATATAATGTAAGATGGTGAAACCTACCAAGCGCTCTGGCATGCATTGTCCACTGAGTGACAATTGCATTGGATCCCCAGAGGAAAAGCAGTAGGAATAGAACAGCCTTATATAGGCAGATCCCAATGACTGCCAAAGAGCTCTTATCTTAACACAAGCATGCATATACACACAGCCTTACACACTTACACAGACACACACACACACACACACACACACACACACACACACACACACACACACACACACACACACACACACACACACACACACACACACACACACACACACACACACACAGTCAGTGATCAGCAGTTTTTTAGCATCTTTTTTGTCCTTTACGTGATATGTTGTTTTTTTTTAAACATGATTCCTACAAATGTTTGGTACCCTGTTAACATTTTTGCTTCTCATCAAACAAATCATAATTAAGCAAAAAATTATGAAGTATCAGCATTGCCTTTAAGAATGTTTTAGTTTCACCTTGAACTTCTTTTTTGCCTGGCAAAAAAAAAACGGAAAACAAATCTTCTTTGAACTGATAGCAACTGGCACGAGTGCTACTATGAATTACAGCTTCCTGAGTGTTCAGAGGTATCAAATCAAGTTCAAAGGTATCAATCCAAATTTTCTCTCATGTTACCACATATGCTCCTTATATTACACGTGGCTATGTGCCTTCTGATCAGCTATTTTAATTCATTTCGTTCCATCCATCAATCATGGTGTTCTGTAACTCCCACACTTTCCAATTTTCTTGCCAAGGAGGTGATATACTGACTCAACGTAATGACCAAGATTAACTGAAGAATTCCATTTCAACATAAGAGAGAAAATCACAACAATAATGACATGTAAATATTAAAAACTTAACAAAGAGGGACTTTTAACGTCCCCGAAAATGGACACACAGTATGGCATTTTAGAATAGATTCCTAGACAACACACCCGACACACACACACACACACACACACACACACACACACACACACACACACACACAGTGATAGACATATACGGAGAGTCTTATGTGTGGCTGGTTGCCAGTTCTCTGTGAAGGGGCTGGAAAACACAGTTGCCTCAGCATGGTCTGGATATTCTGGACGGGCTGTGTACAGACAGATCAACGCACAACAGGGTGTGGAGACTGTCATGTGACTTTATTTGACTGTGTATCTCCTGGTGGGAGAGGGATTTCCTAATTCTGAACCACATATATGAAGTCCCATACAGTAGGAAAGCAGTAACCACATGTTGCAACTAGTGGATAACATGTGGAAATCACGACACATGAGAATTGACATGGGTTTCACATATTACACCACTAAAATGTAAAAAAAAAAACTCACCTGTTTCCCATGTGCAAAGTATGTTTAATGTGCAAACCACATGTATTCTTCAGATCTTAATACTTCAGTAGACATTTATATGTAGCTTTACACTGATGTTTTGTCACCCACATCATTCATCACATTCTTGCCAACTTACCCAAAACAAATAATCACCTCAGCCTTTAGCAATCCTTTGCCAAATCTGAATTCGAATGGTGTCCATGGGGGCATGATTTCATTGCATGCCCATTGCCTCATGCTTTGCTATGTATAGCGCTTCTGAAAATCCTGTTGTGGCTTAGACTGGCAGATTTATAGAGGGGCAGTGGATGCTCACTGAGATCACTATCTCTGGCTTTGTTGATACCATTATTTGTGTTTTGCAAACATAATTGTGCACTATCAGAAACAGATGCCGGTTACTGCGGGGCAAATGTAAATTGTCATAATCAGTCATTAGAACCAGAGTGGTAATGGACAAGCCCAGGTCTAGAGGGCTGTTGTTGTTCGGGTTGTGTGCAGAGGTGTGTGTGCTGGTGGAGATGGGGGAGCCCAAAAGGTAAGCAGGTTGGACAACTGTCAGCTCTTTGGGTTCTCTGTGGCATTTATTCAAGCTCCATAGACATCAAACGGTGACATTTCAGCGTGTGGTCGTGAACCTTTCACTCAATACTTCCTCTTGTCCCTCTCTCTTTTTCCAGTTATAATGTCATTAGTACATTAGTACAAGAGAAGATTGTGAAGTCTGGGCAAAAATTAAAATCACTAATCTCTTTTTTCAACATCAGAGATGAAACCTGTTTTCAACCTCCAACAAACAATTATGGCTTTGACTCAGACACAATATCAGCCAAAATGAATGACAATGTAGTGTAATTTTTCTGTGCAATTAAACAACTGCAGCATTTTTGTCATGAGCAGGTGTTGTTTGTAACTTTTCACTAAAGTAGGCTGTGATGGAGCTTTTTCAAATGAGCGTCTACTGGCCAATATTCACTGTTTCCTCTTGTTTGGTTCTGTTGACTAATCAAGTGGTTGAGTGCATTAATATTATTTGTATGGTCAGCCGACAAAAAACATTTCATACAAATGATGCTTCTAATGATCTTTGCCCTATTATTATTATTGCTATGGCCATAGATTTGTAAAAATAAAGGGCTAAAGTGGGATTTAACTGTTGCTGCCTGTGGAGCAAACAAACTCCCAAGATAAATCACAACTATTAAAGCTACATGAAACGCCAGCTGCACGGGGAACACACTGTTCTTATTCAACTGGGATATGAGCATCCAGATCCAAGATGGTTTGAGTGGTGAGGTGTCGACACTGGACAAGACGAGAGGGGCACGCTAGTGAAGAACAGGGGTAGAGGCAGTTATTACTAAATTACTTAATCACAGATTAATTGATTTTTTAGTGATTGGGGCCAAATTTACATGTTTATAGGACCTAAATTACAGAACTGGTATACACCGCTGTTTCTCATAACAAAATATCAAATAAATCTGTAATCAACTAAGTGATTTCAGTTCAGCCAGATCTGTAAGGATCTGCCGTGAGAGTTTATTGGCTCGGGTGCCAAGTGTACCCCCAAACAGCCTCCCATACGCATGCACAGTTGGACAGCAGATTGTTTTGATGTTTGACAGGTCTCTGTGGAAACTGAGCTTGGCTTTGTAGAGGCGTCTGGCCCGCTGCTGAGGTTGTGACATCATCTTCTGAATATTCACACCAGTGTCAGCTCCAAGGAAGCAGAAACAGGAGAAGACTTGACCTCCAAGGACAGCTGTGTGCCCCACACACACACTCTGTCTCTGTTTCACACACGCACACACACACACTCCATGACTTTACGTAGCACTGCAGTGCTCACAGTGCCTTCAGCCAATCACATACACAGCCTGTATACATACAGTATGTTGTCCTATATTGACTAATGGACCTTAGTTAATATTGCAGTATCCTGGTAGAGCTGACAGCCATTATGATTATTGGAATAAATTCTGCCTGTTTCTGTTTTTAATGAAACATTTTAGGTCTGAAGATGCTGAAAACCTATAAGACACAAGTATCAGTTGGAAATTACTGCACACAGGAGATAAAATGAAATATAATTTTTGTGTGGGATATTAGAATTAGGACGTTTGACAAGTATAATACAATACAAAATATTATCAGTTTTGATTTCATTACACTTTAACCACTTGTGACCATTCTTTTGTTTCTTTGCTGCACACAGTTAAAGTATAAAACGATCTGTGATGAGCTGTGTGTGTTATATACATACATAGGTATATATATATTCAGAAATATTGAAAAACTGAACTTCTTGATTTATTGATTAAAGTCCTTAACACATTTCTAGTGTATCCTCAGCTAACACTGTCTGTATAATAAATACATATTATCAAGTATAAATGAACGCCACTGTGACGGGTGGATTCTGCAGGTGGAACTATAGCGACATCTAGTGGTTGTAGTGAGTCAGTGCTCTACAACACCACCGTTGTTTTAGCTTAAAATCACCTCATTTGGGAATATTTGGAACATTTTTTTTTTCTTTTACAAATTTTAATTGAATTGGATAAAACCACCGGAGTAGTCATACAATGACAAGGGTTGAAAAAAAACAAACAAAAAACAATTAAACCAAAACAATAAAAAAGGCAACTGCTGAAACAGTCACAGCTTGTCTTAATATAAACTGAAGCCTCCAAACAAAGATGAAACCATGAAGAGTTTTTTAACTTTATCTCTGTGCAAGAAACATTCTCAAAGTATACTTCTGACCTAACCTAATTTAGACTCACTGTTAAACATTAAAATAGATACAAAAGACAAAGTAAAAATAAAAACAGTACTTGAAATAAAAAAAGATACAAATAAAATAGAAGATATACACTGCCTCCACACATAGACGAGAGTCTCTGACTGACTACTTTGGCTTCCAGTCCAGATAGACCCTCAAACTTCACAGTATGTTATAATAAACAATCATAGAAAACTCTTTCGCTTGTATTCATTTGTTCGAACACTACTTTTTTTTCTTCTTCATCATGTCGATGACAGATGTTGACTTGCGCTTCACACCTAGGAGAAAACAAAAAGAAATACTGAAGATGTTGGATTTTCTGTAAACAGGACTCGCATCACTTAACCCTCTCATGAAAGTAACATGTTTCTTGAAATACCTTGCTTTTTGCTGGGTGATTCTGCAGCGTCTGTGGATCTCTTGGCATAGGCTAACTTCATCCTCTGGATGTTCTTTTTGCTGATCACTTCATGCTGTACAATGGGATGTGGGTAGTCTTTACCCACAATGCATCCTGCTGCCTGCTGAATACTGCGTGGAGCTTTCCAAGGCTCATAGATATACTGGGCTGGGAATTTCTTCAGAAGAGGAAGGTACTTTCTACAAGGTAGAGCAGAGGAAAAGTTATTTCATAAAATACATGTAGCACTTGTGATAACTTGAGCTCATCTGTCTGGATTATGATCTTACTTGATGTAGTCTCCATTTTTGTCTGTCTTCTTGCCAAATGCGACAGGAGAGTAGACCCTGAAGAACTGGTGGAAGAAGGCACTTGCTGAGAGCCACTGCCAGTTTCCAGCGTTCAGAGCCCAGTCACCATCCAATAAAAGCTCCTCAAACACCTACAGAAGCAGTGAACAAAGTGTTTAAGTACTACTCCACCACTTTAGCATTACACTCCTGTAACACTGTCAGGCAGTTTAAAAAAAAAGATTAAAACTGATGACGCAGAGTCAGAGATACCGTTCTTCATATTCCATGTATTCTACATTACCCACCCGCAACTCAAGTATGTCGACAGCTCAATCGAATTTGTGTGTTTTCAGATAGTATTGGCCTGGAGACGCTAGCTTCAAGCAGAGACGAGAAGTGGACTACAGAGCTCTGGTAAACGCCACACGCACAGATTGTTTTCATTATCACATTTGTACTCTCGAAACTCAACCAATGCTGACTTTGCGTTAATACAAAAAAGGATAGCAGAAAAACCTGATTTAATACCAGAAAAAAACTCTTTGATAACGATAAAATCCTGCAGATGATGGAAATCATTTCATCCAGACTTTAACACAAGGTTTTATTTTGTAGCTACCCTGTGAAGACATATAGTATTGGCATAGATGGGTTTTTTGTGCTTCCTCTTTGGAAAAGACAACATCACACTTAGCTTAATGTACAGTAGCAATAAAGGCAAACTTGTTCGCACACCTTCTGCCCTTCTTCCCAGCTGATCCACAAGTCCCCCCTGGTGAGAAAACAAGCAACAGCATGTCTGGCCAGGTGGTGGATCCAGCCCTCCTGCCTCAGCTGAGTCATGATGGCATCAATGAAGGGAAAACCAGTCCGAGCCTTAAGGGAAATACATAACATCCAGGATGATAGGAAATATTTATTAATTCAGGGAATTATATCATCTCTAATTAACAGTGATGCTACTGAGTTAACAGTCTTCTTCCAACAGCATCACTTATCTTATTCTCTTTCATTTCCATTTAAAAGACTTAGTAGGACTCAGTACCTCTCTCCATGCAGCCAGATATTCAGCGTTTGTGTCCCAATCCACCTGGGTACATACAGAGTTGCCCTCCATCTTACTAAAGTTAGGGATCCCCACACTAGCTGTGTAGTAGAACTCTCTCCACAGAAGCTGTCCATGCAGGGAAACTGGGGGAGCTGAGTGCTTCTTCTGCAAATGCCACACATATACGCAACAGTCAAAGTCAAGCTTTAACCGGATTTTAACACGCATTACTAGCTAAACTAGCTATTTCCTGTTGTTTCATTTCTTATTAAACATAGAGAAAGTTTAAGTTACAATACTATCATAGAATATTCATTTAGCAGCCTCATTCATAATATAAAACACTACCTCCAGACACTCACCCCCTGATAGACGTCTGTCAGCCTCCACCAGAAGGTGCGTGCAGACAGGCAGCCAAAAGTGACATATGGACTGAGAACTGTGGTGCTGGGGCTCAAAGAGTTTGGAGAAGTCTGCGGCTTCTCAAAGTTACACACCCATCCCTGTAGTAAGGAAACAGATGTAAATCGCACTGAGCATATACAGTATGTATCTCTATCAGAGCAGAAGATTCAATAAAATATTCTTTGCTTCATTATTGGTCTGATGTTCTTTAAAAATATCTAAATAATCTTATTTTTACACGTCTCGGCAGTAGGTTTTACTGTCAAAAAGCCTGGTCGATGGTTAAAACCTGTTAGTTATGAAGCTGAAATACCGTTCTTTTCATATGTTCATCTAGTCTCCTCAGAGCTTCCTGTTCTCCTCCTGGGAACTTCTCCTCTCCAAGGGCTGCAGGGTCCTGGTCAACCTCCTCCATTGTGGGGATCCCATAATTCTTCTCATGGTTTTCTGAACAAGGGGTCTTCACATCTTTTGAAAGAAGAGATATATTTTATTTTATTAATTAATGCTTCAGATTTACACTTAAAGCTTTTAAACTAACTGATTTATGGTTTAAATGAAGATGTTGTTTGTATAACCTTTTATTTTATTAATTAATGCTTCAGATTTACACTTAAAGCTTTTAAACTAACTGATTTATGGTTTAAATGAAGATGTTGTTTGTATAACCTTTCATATTTTCCATAGTGGGAGCAGGGATCGGTCTCTTAGGGGGACCAAGAGTCTTCACTATTGCCTGCATACGGTTAAAAGTAAGGGGAGCCTTCCCATTGTTTTCCTCGATTATCCTGTGAAGACATGACAGACAGTATGATGCAGCAATCTTCATAAAAACCTGAATTAAAATATTTCATTAGTAAGAATTTTACAGGATTTAAATAAAATAAAACCCTGATGATGTTCAGCATGAGTAATACCTGTCTATATCATAAAGAGTGTGTGAGACTTTGTAGATGACTTCGACTCCTTGTTCTTTGGCCAGTGCAGTCACTGTTTGGTCGCGGCTCAGACTGTAGGGCTCAGTGTCGTACTCATAGGTCAGCTTTGTTACTTTCCACTTGTTGAACAGCTTGGGAAACACATCCTCTGGCTTCCCTCTCAAAACAAAGAGCCTGGAGGAATCCAACAAAACATGTATATGACAGCAGCAGTATAACCTTACAATTGTCTTATAATGGCAATCACAATTGTTTTCTACCGTTGCTAACTTTATTTATATCATCCTCCCAGTGTCTACCTGGAGTCGAGTTTCCTGAGGCTGCAGTCCAGGTCTTTCAGGGATCCAATGAGGAACCTCCAGCGGTTGATCCCCATACAGGTGTTATTATAGAGGTAAGGGTCCAGGATGAACACTGGATACAGCTCCTTACAGTCCCTCAGAGCAGCCATCAGTGCTGGGTTATCATGCAGCCTGAGTCCCTTGCGGAACCAGTGAATACAAGTATGAGCCATGCCAGGGAACCTGTGAACACATCAACCACAGACATCTTTAGAATATCTTTATGCCAACATGCGGCCTAAAGAAAACATTTTAAAAGCCACTATGTTTCACAAAACTAAGTGAAAGAAAGATGTTAGGAAGTTCTCAAGTCGATGAGTCCATGTCCCTATTCGATAGACCCTCAAGAGGAAGAAACTATGTGCGGGTTTGTCAACATAACAAAATGTTTCAGCGTCAATGAGTTGCACGTTTAAAATGAAACCCAAATGCTACACAGCTGTGTGGCGAAACTTTACCTTGATTGTGCCTTAATACAGTTAAAGCTCCGCTTGGTCGGTGCTGTGTTTACAAAGAAAACCCTAAGTGTTTGGTAACCTGCACGCTGACTGTGTTACAAAAGCACCGGAGGACGCCCTGCTACGTCTGCAGCACAATCAGCCAATCAGAGGAGAGCTGGTGAAGCCACGTGTAGCCCCAGCAGACAGTGTGTCACTTTGGCCACCAGATGGCACCACAGTGAAAACGAAAGTAGAGGTTAACGATCAAATCAATAAAATGTTACAAAAACAATGTTAATGACGGTTATGTGAGAGAGCACGGTGTCCCTCTACCTCCACTGTCCTGTCAGAGCAGCCTTCAGTATATCTGAGAGTTTAACAAGCTGTCCGTTAAATATGTTACAAATCGGTGGCGAGCAGATTAATGAATGAAAATCTGCACGCTGTGTCCTTATGTTTGCTATATTAAACCGGCACAAGGTGATTATTCCCTCTGAAGATGAAGAAACAATCACCTAACAGACACATTGAAACCTCGTCCTATTCAACACCCCGCTCTGTGACACAGCATCACCCAGCAGCTCATCGTAGCTCGCCGTGATCGTATAGTGGTTAGTACTCTGCGTTGTGGCCGCAGCAACCCCGGTTCGAATCCGGGTCACGGCATTGTGGGACAATGTCACGGCAGATGAGCTCCCTTTTGACGGTGTGTTATTTTAGCTTTGCTTTTATTGTAACAGTGAAATAAACGCCGGATATAACGTTTTATTGGTTGTAGATAGATATCCGCTTTCTTCCTGGAAAGACTTGTAACATTAAAAGACTCACACCTGGCCCTAAGTCTGTTTTTAGAGGGGTCGACGTGCAAGCCTGATGTTAGACGCAGGAGATAAATTCAAGATGTCATTGCAGTCAAAACAATAAAACAGAAATAATAACTCTTATTTTACAACAACTCATTGTCCTTACCATAAAAGCACCACTAGGGGGAGACAAAGTCAAAGAAACCGAGAGAGTATAAGTTAATAGCTTGGTTTAACAAGCAGCTCTCTCTCCGATTAATCGAGAAGGATGTTGAAGGTATTTGTGGCTACAACCGTCGACATGAGCTGCACACGCATGTAACTGTAACTTTTAATCCATCCATTTGTTTCAGCGGAGCCCAGTCAGTGCATTCAGCTTGGCAAATAAAAGCTGGAAGAGATGCATGCTGGTCCGCTGTGTGATTTATTTATTCATGCATTCATTCATTAGAAAAAGTGTGACTTTTGGAGCCCAAGTGTCTCTTCTATCAAACCGACTGGTTACACGAGACAGAAGACATCATCAGACAGAAACATGGCTCCACATGGCTTACATGCTGTGACTGCAGGAGAAGGACAGGTCAACCCTGTGGAGGTTTATAATGTAAAAAAAAAAAAAGTGTTGCCTTCAATTTCGGTCGGAAATATCGCGAGTGAAGCCAGCAAAGTAACAATGTGAAGAAAACGTGTCTCAAGCTTGACTACTGAGATCATTGTCATTGAGCGCATGAAGCTGTTTTAAGAATAGTGAGGCGATGCATCTTCATGATATGGAGCTAAAAGTTAAACATGAAACAGCCGAGAGTCATTTTGTTGTGCACATTAAGTGTGTCTCTAATTGTAGCCCATGCGCCTTGTGATGACTTGAGTTAATTCATTCATTAACTTCTGCAGCAGCACACAGCGCCTGCTCATTGTTTGACTTGTGAAACAACTACAGCCCCCTTCCTCCTCCTCCTCCTCCTCCTCCTCCTTTACTGTGTTATTATTCCCAACCATGTGGCTTTAGTCACGACGACAACACCAGCCTATCGGAATTTCGGCTCCAGTCATTAACTCTGTGAACGCAGCGTCTCACTCATTGCTCCGTTGGCTGACAGACTCGCCATTCACCAGCCTCCGCCCGCCCAGCAGCATTTAGAGCGGCATGGCAACGGCGAGGAGACTGGGGGGAGAAGGTGTGGTGAGGGGTGACAGTCTAACCGGACCAGAGAGAGAGAGAGCAGCAGCAGTAGCAGCAGTAGCACTATCTCCACTCCTCACTGACTGAAGAAACGCACTGTGTGCCACCAATCTGAGCTCTCTCTCTCTCTCTCACACACACACACACACACACACACTCTCTGGTAAAAACGATGCACCACCGCCGCCGCTCCGCACAGTCGCTGCCGCTGACCAGGTGTTGGACCACAGGACAGGGACGTCATTAACGTGACAGAAGATCAAACTTGTATGTATGTGCAGTGCGCCCTTCTCCCTGGTCCCGTACACAGACGATCGAGAAGATGCTGAGCCGACTGATGAGCAGCAGCATCAGGAGTCTGGACAGGGAATGCAACTGCACTGTGAGGCTGCTGGACGATTCGGAGTACACCTGCACGATTCAGGTCAGTGGGGACCAACATTTCAAGTCACCTTGTTGTGGAGGACGTGATATTGACACGTAACGGGGTTGGGGATGAGGTAAAATGACTTTCCCCCCTTGGCACATATCTCCCTCAGTCTGCTGCTGACAGAAAACCTTCTGATTGAAGAAGGTGTCATTCAGATCCACCAAAATGTTTGACTGTTGCTTTGTGTTCATAGCCAGACGTCTGTCATCAATGGGCTGCAGACGTCACCTTTGTGAAGATCATGACTGCATGTGACGTGCATTGCGTAGCAAATTCAAGGGTTATTCATCAGCACTATTTTGAATTTCCAACAGAAGGTGGGAAATAACAAGATAAAACAAAATAATTTCTCTTGATAAGCTGATGTCATATCAGCAGCTTGATGCATGCATTGATTTGAATGCATTATGAAGCAAATCTGGATAATCTGATCTTGAACGATTTCAGTGGAAGGCTCAGAGTGGATTTCTGGTTTATCTGGCTACACGAGACAGACTGGAGGCACAAGAGGTCTGCAACCAGGAGAGGTTTTAGTGTTTACATTGTAATTAGTCTAAATAGAAGGTGGACGTCTTAATTTGTCTTTACAAAGTCGTTGTCATACCCTCGGTTGTCAGTTTGCCCTTCAGACTGACCCTGGGTTTGACCGTGGAGTATCACTTTGCTTTGCTCTTTGGACCAGGAAGAACAGCATCTGTTTAAATGAGATACAATGTCTGGGATGAAATCTCTCATCTCCAGTTTAGGTGATCAAGTAAAATAAAAAAAACACTGAGTTTTATGACAATGCAACCCACTTGCAGCATGAACCTTCTTGGGCCCACAAATCTATAGGTTGATCAGGGGTTTCCTCTGCCCGATGGATCTTGTTTCTTATCAGTTTAGTAGAAATTAGTTGCCAAAACAGTCTGCATTAGCTTCTTCCATCACTACTGGGGCAGTGCTGAGTAATGCTGTGGTCTACCAAGTCTTACTTCCCTCATTCTCACGTTGTGGTCTTTGTTGATTTCAGCTGTTATGAGTTTTATTTGTTTTTAATACAGCAGCATTGATTCTACTTTATGGTCACTTCTGAGGCCATTGTTTGTATAAGAAGGACTAAAGTAGAACTTATTGTGTTGTGTTGCATTGTAAAGGTGTTTCTGTTTTTCTGGTTACTTCGTGTAGCTCGGTGTTGTCTTCTGTGACGTGGTCACTGGCCTTCCATTTCATCTGGTAATACTGTTAAATTCTGCACATTGGATTAGTCAGTCAGTCAGTGAGTCCCTAACAGACTTGTCTGAAGCATTATTTCTTGCACTTTGAGTCTCAAAAATCAATTGTTGTATTGACATGAATGAAGGCAAGACATGGCGAGAGTCAGTGAATACACCTCATGTTTAGAAGTGACAGAGCAGAGTAAGAGCAGCTGATTAATGTCTATTACATCCTTTGTTAATCAAGTGTGTGCGTCCCTGTAACGTCTTTAGTGCGGCTGCATAACTGAGAAGTCTGCCTTGTGCTTCATCTAACCTGGTCCTTTGAGTCGCTTGAGCTGCGTTTGATGCTTGTTACTCGAAGGGATTCCATCGCTGCTGAATTAGAGATGACAGCACACAAAGACCATCACCACCTGTTCTTTTCTAGGATCTGACGGCAAAGGCAAA
Organism: Argyrosomus regius; assembly: GCA_946959425.1. Taxonomy (NCBI): domain Eukaryota; kingdom Metazoa; phylum Chordata; class Actinopteri; family Sciaenidae; genus Argyrosomus; species Argyrosomus regius. The sequence goes on from OX336882.1 coordinate 16,245,027, forward strand.
GCAAGCCTTTCAACATCTAACAACCTAAAGTGGCAGTGCTCGGGGGACAGATGAAATGGTGATTTTCAGTCTACAGGCTTTCCCCTCATCCCGTGTGAATAAACTGAATAAAAATATCGGCAACAAGTAGGAGGGCTATGATTGTTTTTCATGAGATTTCATGCATGTAATCATGTGTCAAATGGTTGTGGTTTCAGGCCCTGAGTTTAGCTTTCCATCAAATCCATGTGGAGAGAAAAAGATGGAACTTTTGCCCAAATTGACTTTCAGTTTTTATGGTAATATGGTAAAGCACACAATGTACTTTTTTGCCTTCTGACTGTTTAGGGGAAGACATGTTGTACCTAGTGTTTTTTGATGAATTACATTCACCAAAGTACAGCCTGCACTTGTTCCCCCTTGACTTCTGAGCAGCTCCTTCACCCAGTCATGATTCAAAGTGTCTGGCTGTCAAGATATGCTGATCCCACTCTTTTAGCAACTGAAAGCACACAGCAGGGACAGAATGCTTCATTTCTAGTGGAGCATCTATTGAGAGGGATTAGTTCTCCATTGGCATATTTCATTATTTCCACCATGGGAAATAATGAAATATGCCATTATGTCACACTATGGGGCTCTTGATGAAGCACAACTGGTCTAAATGGAAACACAAATAAGATCATCAGCTTAATCAATCGTCTATTGTTTACAACATCACCATTCATTTGTGTGAACATGACATTTAGGGAGTGATTTTAATTATGTTATACACAAAGCGTCTGTAAAGCTAAATAAGCACAGGTGAACATGTCATATTTCATCTGCATAAAGGACATTACTGTGACCTTGCTGGAGCATGACAACATTGTTGGCTTCCTGAAAATGGGAGCGGATGGCTGCTGTCCTTTCCTGCACACCTTGGAGATGTGGCCCAGAATAAAGGCCCCTCGTGGGGCTCAACAATGGTCACGCTCTCCATTTAGCTCAATTAGCCGTTACCTTGAACTGCTGCTGTTATACTGAAATCACATCATAGTGGAATGATGGTAGATGTGACCTTCATAAGTGGAAAACAATCTCAGTGTGAAGGCAGTGTAGAGTGGAACAGAAAATCAGCCAGGAAAAGATGAAGCAAGCGAGGCCACTCCCTTTTCACTGGCTTACCTACTGTACCAGCCTCATCAGATTCCACTACCACAACCTATTAACCTCACCCATGCTGTGTGCCTGTCCCCTTCTTCCACTATTCATATAGTTGCTGATTACATCATGACCCTTGAAGCATGGGGAGACTCATGTTCATTGATTTCTCCTTTTCTTTCAACACCATTCAGCCCTCCAGGATATCCACAGGTCACAATACAGTCTCATAAAGCCTCAATCTAAGATTGATACACAGCACTATTTCTTCCGGCTGAGAATTCAGCGGAGGGTTAATTGGTGGGGAAGCAAGCAGAGGGCTAGCATGTGATTGTGCTGTGGAGATGGTGGGCTGCTGTGGGAAAAAGGTGGAATGTGCTGAGAAGAGCACTCCAAGGCACCATAGAAGCTTTGGGGAGCCCTAGACAGGCAATTGGAGACTCCAGGCAGTCAGGAAAAACAGGCTCAGGAGAGACAGGATTGGTATTATGTTTAGCCATGTGATGTTGGTGGTGGTCATCAGAGAAAATGTCCACCTATCCTAGAAGAAACTGTTAAAGCCAGGATTTTAAAGATACCAGCTACAGTGCAGTGGAGAGTCGTGCTTGGCCACATGGCCTGGCAATAATCAAAAAAGCTGCTACATGGAAAATTATATTTTGGCTAATTCCTCCAGGTAAAAGGGTGAATTTTCAGAAGTGTCTGCAGTGTCCCTGTAGGTTTTGTAGCCAGAGAAAACAATATGGTGTTCTTGCTCAAGGACACTTGGACATGTGGACAGTTCCACCTGCTGAGCCACAGCTGCCTGATCAACAAGCAGGATAAGGAGTTTCTGAATTGAATTTTGAATAAATGCACTATGTGACAATATATCAATATTGTAATAAATCATAGAATATCATCCATCCATATCGCCTGCTCCTGGGTCCAGAATAAGTCAGCACAGTCAGTGGATAAGGCTGATAAAATATCATCAAATCTCCAACAATTAATTGATCCTGCTATAAAGTGTTATCTTTGTAGCCAAAGCCTGATATATCGTATTCCTCTGTGCCATAGAGCTCCATTGTTGTCCAAAATCTTTTGGGCAGGGTGAAATGTTCCTTCGTTACGATGAACAGTATACACTATACAGTTAATCCAGCATACCCCATCTTTATACTCAAACCAATCTGAACTATACATGAGTGTTCTGGTGCTGGTGACTCCATGACTGATGGATTAGTTTGAGGAGAGCAGGCTAAAGAGTGAATGAGAGGTTTAGAGAGTTTAGAGATTCTTAGTGTGTAGTTTTGGGGGTTTACTGCAAGTCTGCCCCCTTTACTTTTCAAAAGAACTCTTTAAATTACTGTCCATTTCATTATTTTTATTCTGGGAACTATTTACAGTGTGCATCTAGTTCAGATGTACCCATGACACATTTGTCATGTCATGATAATTCAGGAATAATTTAGATCTACTGTATGTTTTGTTTGGCTGTCTATTACACCCTGGACTGCTTTGAATGATTCAGTCATGGAGTGAAGTTAAACAGCCACAGTGTAGTACTGTTAATCAGCAGTGTCTCAATAAATAAGGACCCACACAGTTTATTATAGGAACCTGCAAGCTATGTGATCAAATCAACATTCATAACCTGCAGTATGTGATGTAGATCAATCTAACATCTAACCTTCAGGGTAAAAAAAATAGATAACATAACATACTGTATACAGCTCACCATCTGAGCAAGCATCACAGCAACAAGGAGGCATTTTTTCAAGGTGGATGCTGTGAGCCATTTGCTCTAGATTAATATTGCTACCATGAACCAAAAGATGTACTGCATATCAGAGATGGAAAGCAAGATGAATGATAGAATAAATTGATCCAGCATTGATCCAGAAGGATGTACCTCATCACTGTGAGTAAGTGGTTCAGTCACCTGGCACCAACTCAGATCCTGTATAGTCCTCTAATGAAATTAGGGCCGATCTTTTGAAGCCAAATGCAGAACTTGGAAGGAGCTCCTCTTGTTTTGCGTTGTAAATGCATTATTCAAATAGATTGCACTTGTCTCCTGAGTGGTTTCCCTGCATATCTCATATTGTTTTCTTCTTGTTCTGCACTGCTAAAATTGGAAAGGAGGTTGTAACAAATTTTGATTTCATACATGCGAGGGACTGCTTTTCTTCTGCTTTCACCTCCTCACTAAAATAATGATAATGGCTAAATTTCGCAACATCTGACCTCTAAATTGGACCATAGGCTTCATTATTTCACATACATCCAAACCGGAACTCAGCCAAACACTAATGTGCAAATGCCTTTTATTTATTTATTTTTACCCAGAAAGTTCTGGAGCATTTTACATTAACATAGCAAAGTCAAAACATCAATCTATTGTGCTTTCCTGTGGCTGAAATGATTTTGATAGTACACTTTATGCCAGCTACTGTGATTACCTGTTGCCAGAATTAGTTAAATTAAATGTTAATTATGATAATCCCTCATTCAAGGCATTTATGAAGAAACAAGACTAAGAGCCCTGTTGGAAGGCATTTGAACAACCTAAACAATGCTCCAACCTTTTCCTGACTTTGAAATTAATTTCGCCCCTTGGAGTGATATGTTGGTGCCAAACACACAGTACATGGTGCACAGGTGAGAGGAAAGTGACTTCTTGTTGGGGTCTTAGACTGAGAATAGATATCTCAGAGACATGTTTGTTTTCTGGCCCAGCATCACTCCACTGCCACTTTGGTTATTTTATGAACTGAGAAAAAAGTCAGCAGTAACGCAATGATGCTTAACATGTAAATAAACAATTTCACTTAATCACCTTCCACCAGTAGATGCTTTGAAATCTATCAAAAAAGTTTAAAGTGGGAATGTCTGTAAATGAATGCATTTATCTATAAATGAATATGAGTCGTTCTTACAGTATTTGTAAGGGCACAGTGCCATTACATGTGGCCGTCCACTGTGTTTACCTCGATTAAATTACATACAAATGACACCGAGCTGCTACAGAATAAATACACATACATTTGATGGGTCAGTTATAACTCAGTATTCGGTTTATGCTGGAGATGTCAAATTACAGTGGCTCATCAATCCTGTGTGACATAACCTCCTTTCTAACTTTTTTTCTTTTTAGTAAAAGTGGCAATGGTGCTGATGCTGTTGTATCACATTTTGCAATATGTGACTATTAATGACATGGGATACAGTGGAATTAAAACTGAAGTAGTGTTAGATTGATGTTTTCATAAACACCTGCAACATGTTATTTATTCATTACTTTCCTGATTGGCCAGAGACCAATGATGTGACTGGCTGATAATGAATTTATTAATCACCATACCTTTCGATCTATATCCACTGCAGCCAGCCCCTTTTGCACTTTGCATTGCTGCACCTACATGAACCAAAATAGCTTGTACACTTCGAGACGGCCACACAGTTTGTGTGCCCAAATACGACTTTGCTGTTGCACTTGCACAGTTAAAAATGAATCGTAAAAGTACAGTCATGCTAGAGACTGTTTTTAGTCACAGTGATGCTTTGAGCCAAATGCTGATTCAAACATCAGTGTGCTAACATACTCATGTTCAGCAGGTATAATGTTTACAGTGATCACTATGTTACTATGCCTGTCAGCATGCTAATATTTGGATACAGCATTAAAAATCTGTCCATTGTGAGTCTGACAATGTTGTAGGGGTGTACTGCTAACTGGATGGGCTGTCTTTGAGACACAGTGGTGTCTAAGCTTTAGCTTAACATCAGCATACTAAAACGCTCCCAATACTAACATGATGATGATTAGCATGTATCATGTTTACCATGTTACACAAAACATACTATAGTTGGGTGGGTGGGGATTAGTTTTGGATGTATTTGGTCATACAACAAATAGAAAAAGTCACAAAGGTGATTAGAATGCATCCTAACATTAAAGTCTGTGTAAAGTAAGAATAAATATGTGTTCTGAGTTTGTCAGACCAAAGAAGAAAGTGTCATGAACCACCCAGCTAAATTTGAATGATTAAAAATGTCAAGTTTATGAAATTAGGTGTCAAAATCAGGTAAAAATGAGCAGTATTCTCAGCTCCAGGACTGTGGGGGGCGTGTCCGACATTCAGCGTCCTGGAGCTGACAATACTGCTCGTCCTTTCACTCGTGGGAGCAGTCAAGCAGCAATTTTGAAGCGACTGAAACGTGTCAGATGAGTTAAGAAAATGACATGACTAACTTTGAAACACTCTGAGCGAGATGAATTAATCTCCATCTCTCTGCTAGGCGTGCAGGGGTATGCTCATGGTGGCCTCAGTGTGTCATCGAGCCACCCTTTAGGACCGCCCAAAAAATCCTGGACTGAAAACTGGTGAAAAACTGTTTTAACCTCTAAGTCCACATTTCAGTAATATATCGTTCAAAGTCTTTTCACATGTTTTCAGCAACTATTTTCCAACATATTTAATGTATTTTGAAAGAAATCTCAGAATTTTCTTTTACACAAACTTTAATGAGAGTACCTATTGCAATTCATCCGATAAACTTCATGACACTTCACTCTAAAACACAAATGTGTGAATTCAGAGGATCAACAAAGTGAAGATGCATCCTCTGGGAACCACGAATCATGTACAAAATGCTGTGGCAATCCTTCCACTGGTTGATGAAACATTGTAGTCTGGACCACAATTGATGGAAAATGGGTACTCTATATTTATATATACTCTAATATTTAATATTAATTCCAGTGTTTTTGAGCCATCGTAATAATGGTACACAAAATGTAAACCCTGATAGGTGATGCTTAAAATCTACAGGGAGGCCACATTCTACAAGTGGTACTTGTACCATAGTTTGGGAAGCAGTTGGTTGCAGTAAATGTGTAATCAGTCAAACAAAGAAGTAATCATTAGGTTACTCAATATGACTATTGGAATATTGGGAAACAGCCAACATGTGGAGGCCTGGTGCAGTCAATGCACAACCAACCAAGCTGTGAATTGGGCTGTGCATTCTGCACACATGAATCTTGGATACTCTGGGAGACGCATGCATGCTCTCACTTCAGTCAGAAACTGCTGTCAAAATGTCTTTGATCAGGGCTCTCAGTCTCAGCTCCAGTGGATCTGCTCAGCAGCTGATAACAAAAATCTGTGTGGATTGGGAAAGGAGCGAAATGAGCTAAATAGGAAATATTATAAGGTGTTCTGTCTGTATGTATTTTTAGACATCTAAAAAATAAGTTAATTATTGAAACTGTTAGCCTGTCTCTCACACCACAGCTAAAGGTGCCACACATAGCACTCTGAAATGTATGAATAGTGGTGCTAAAAAAGGAGGGTGCTCAGTCAGCTTTCCTTTATAAAGCGTTAGCATACAGTATTTAGCATATATTTAGTGGATAAATTAATATGAATTTCACCTGACATCCAAACATTCAGCTTGTGGCTCAAGCACTTGAGAGCTTTTCACCCATAATTATCCACAGACTGGGAATGCTGGTCCCCTAAGTAGATTTTTTTCAAACCTGTAAAGGCTTAATATAGAATAAAAGTAGGATGTGCTTTAGACAGAGCTCCTGCTTATCAGCCTTGCTGCCAGCTATGTGCCGCCCTGCAGAAACCTGCCAGAGACATGTCTTCCTGATGTGAAGGCACCCTGTTAAATAACATGTTAATCCATAATGTGGAGAAATGGTGAGAAAAGCCCTCAAGGCTTTGGTGTGCTTTCAGATTAGGACATTCGGCTGTTGGCTATGACAGTAATATCTATGACTTAAGTGATGTCATGGCCTTAACATCACTGCTGACACACACTGACGTATACTACCATTATAGTGCGGTACAGATCGGTTGTTATAAGACTGAAACCAAATGATTAAATCCAAACCCTTTGCTCTCAAACATCATGCAATAGACTCATAGAAAACCAAGACAGTATAGTGTATTGGCCACTTCATGCTAATGAGCAATCAGTGAGCATTAGCTTCAGTTCCAATTAAGGTTAAATTAGTGCAGCTTTATCATACTAACTACTGACTATTCCACAGATGATTACACACTGGATTTTCTTTGTCTGTATTGACAGACAGTTTTATCAACATTTAAAGACATGACATTTCCATAACAATATTCATTTACTATGCAAAAGCAAAGATTTTGATAGATGATACTCCTGAATCCAGTAGTTTATTGTGTGTTTCACACCTAAAAGAGCCAAAAGAAGATGAAATATCGCTTAACAGCAATCCATTTTTTATCTCTATTTCAACATGATAGCTTTACTTACTTAATGTACCGAATATATAATTCAGTTCAGTCTTGATTGTGACATTAAATTTACTACAAGATACGTTGATGCTGCACATATCCCAATAATGGTTAAAATACTTTAGAGATGACTTTGCTAGGGAAAATTCTTTGGTGAATAAAATATGTTTAAGTATGACTTGAATGTGTTTCCATAGTCCTAATCATCTTCGTGTATCTTCATCTGCAGTGGGATTTACACTGTGAATGGGTTTTATTTAGCCTCAGAGGCACTTGTCCATGTTTTGTCCTAAGCCTTCATTCAGAAATCCTGCCAGAGTGTGGTTGCTGGGTTGTTGGCTTTCCAAACGTGTTTGTGACAAGAGTGGATATAAAATGCTGGTTATCTCTGATGCACATGTTTCTGGAGGTGTTTGATGAGGTCAGTCTGTAGTGGTGCAGTGATGGGAAAACCTGCCAGTACACTTAGTGCATTTGGCTGCTTCATAGTGATGTCACTGGATTTGCTGTAGAGCTGCATCAGAAGGAGACACATTTTATAGCGTAGAAAAGCTTATTGTGCATCCTCTACTTTTTTTAATCATCTGTTTTCTTCTCTGTGTCTCTCTATCTGTCACATTCAGTGTCTCTTTTATACTTTTCTTTTTTATGCTCTTTCTCCTGCTGACCCTTCAATTCCACAAAATCCCCCCTTTGTTCATTTTCACTTTCATTTCTCCTCTTCTTCTCTCTGTCTTTGTCTCTCCTCTCTCAGCCAGTAGCACTGCAGCTGAGCAGATTAATGAGCTTGCCCCGAATGAACCTGACACTGGTAGACGACACTGCAAAGACATGCTATACGTGACACAGCAGGATGTGAGAGGCATTTCACTGAAGGCTATAAGCATTACAACCATTGTAAGCCACTTGAAAGGCTTTAAGTATGCAACTGAGTCAGTGCTTTGTAAATATACTGTATACAGCTATGCTAGTGGCATGGCTCAAAGGATGGCATTGTTGGTCAGCTGTACAGACATTCATGTTTCCCAGATGTTGTAGCCGACATTGGTGATCCCTGACTTTTCCTCTGGTGCCACCATGAGGTTCATTTTTGTGCTTTTGAGTGAAATGTCTCAACAGCTATTAGATGGATTGTCATAAAATTTGGTACAGACATACATGTCTCCTTCGAGAAATGTATAATAACTTTGGTGATCCCTTTAACATTATTACATCAAAACTTAAATGTGTTATTGTTTAGTTTATGAGCAGAATGTAATGACATTCCCATCAGCCTCAGCTATACTTTGTGTTTGTATAAGATTATGAAGACTGACCTTCATTGGGTTTGGGACTAATTAGCAAACGTTAGATTGCTAACACTCTAAAATAAGATGGTAACTATTACATCTGTTAAATATCGGCATGTTAGCATTTTGAGCGTGTATGTTGATGTTAGCATTTAGCTCAAAGCACAACTGTGCCTAAAAGAATAGTAATAAAAATCGAGTTAGCATTTTATATGCAGCAGAATCAGATCTATTATCTTTTCTATTACATGCTACTTTGACTACAATGCAACATAAACACGGACAGCTCCGCCAGAGGTTCATGTGCTAGTAGCAGCCTCGAGCTGAGATGATCAGGCAGAGTCGAGGAGTGGGCTACAGAGGTCTGGTAACCTCACATCTTTCTAACTCCTCACCCCAGATTTTCAGACTTATAGTCTTCAGCCCTAAAGTGACATCACTTGAGGCAGACTTTTTTTTATCAGACTTTGTGCAGCTCCTCCTGGAGCCACTCAAGGCTTTATACAACTTTTTTTTGCATATGAAAGACCTGTAAACAGACCTTGATGTGTAAAGTCACTGAAGTGTGTGCAGCCTCACAGAGCTGCTGCTTAGCCATAGATCAGTCAAGTATTCACTGCACAGATTCAGGATTCTAATCCTGAATTACTTTCTTTAGAAAAAACTTAGAATCAGAATGACTACCGGATCAGTTTTGACATGCAGTTTGAGGGGGATCACAACACCTGATCACCAGAACGATATGGCTCTTGGACAATGGAATGGATTTCAGGCATGTCCAAAACTATGGTCAACTGTCTGATGCAGTCTGCAGCGTAATCAGTTTCATCACGGTCTGAATTCCCAAAATGACGCTGTGGGAAGATCTGTTTTAACATGTTGTGGCTAAAACTGTACTCTTGAGGCCGCAGTGATGTAAAACTGAACCTCACTGCAAAACAACCAGACTATAGTCTGCATTTTCCAGACATCTGCAGCTTAGTATTCTTTTTTTCTTCCTACTTTACATTTATGATAGAATTGCATAAAGTAGCACCGTGTCTCTCTCTTTTTGCAAACCTTGATGATGCAGCCATCTTGTCTGAGTAAACTTCATTGGAATTTTTAACTGCACATACGTAGCTGACCATATCCACGTATCTGATGGAGGTTCAATGTTTAGGTTCAGTGGAAGCGCCGTTGACAGTAATATGGTACACGCTTATGTTCTGGCCAGTCAATTGATGCATACAGTGTGAACATAAAAATAGCAGGTTCTTGTTGTGTAGGGACGAAGATTGTCTGCCTAGCTTTTGTCTTCTTCTAATGTATTCTAATTGTCTTGCATTTGTACTTATTGTATGACATTGCTTTTACCAGAACAACCTTATTTCTTTCTCAAACCTGACAGTTCAGTACAATATATTTACTCTCACTCCCTTTTTTCTTAGCAGTGATAAATAATGCCTCTCAGTGAGACGGCATGTCTTTGCAGTAGCCTTTGATGCTTTTAGAAATAAAAATGTGAAAAGGGAGTGGAGACAACTGTTCACTGTGTGGAGCCAGTGAAGATGAGTCTTTCTGCAGCCCTCTGACACACCAGGGTGTTCAGGTCCAAGCAAACACATAAGGAAATGAAGAAGTGATTGCAGTAGAGTAGGTCAAGAGCACATCGAGTCAACCTGTGCTTCATCAGTTTAATTAAAATAGTAAAGATCAGTATTACAGATTTTCTGCTATACATAGTGTGAATATAAGTCCCCTGTGTGGCTTCATTTAATTTTGTAGCCGAAAACATAATTAAGTAATTTTGCTGTCATATTTGGGAGACATCAAGAAGATTGTGGTTTAATGTGGAGAACTGAGCAGCAGCCAGGCTGTAACCAGCCAAACTAAATCACCCCACTGCATGTATGGGAGCAGTTACAGCTCGGGGATTACGTAGTACGACTACCAAGGGACTGTTGGAGCTCAAAAGGAAAAGGGTCTGAAAATGGATGTTCCTTAGTTTTGTAATTCTCTCTGTCAGTGTCTATCTTTCTAGCCTCTTTTTACAGGCTTCTATTGGTACATTTTGTCACCATCATCCACAACTTTTGGCCAAGCTTCAGTATTGGTATTGGTGTTTAGAGGCACACCATGTCATCAGAGAGCTGCAGCGAGGCTCTGAAGATTAGCAGAATGAATGTGTATTAACTTCTCAACACTGGTTGACATTCTCACCCTTGTGCTGTCTTTACAGCAGGGAAATCTTAGAGCCTTTGCAGAAATAAGAGCAGTTTCTTGTTCACACGGGAGAACTTCTCCTCTTCCTCTTCTCTCTCTTTTCTCTCTTCTTTTATGTCAAACTTGAAAGGGGAGACAAGGCTTATTTGGGAAAGGCAGAGGCTTACCATAGAGTTGAGGATGTCACCAGAGAGGACGAGTTCAGGCACAGCAGTGATTCTGTGTAGACTGATGTCGACAGCACTAAACTTTGAAATCATTCTGTTGTGATTTTTGCTCAGACGTGGGCCTCATGTGTTATTCATTATTCCTTCTGGCTCCAGCTATTGCTATTTAATCACCATACTAATGATGTTTTCACTGATGCGCTCTTAATTGTTGGTGTGTGGATGCCTTTTCTTCACTTGTGCATTTGGATGTGTGCTGTGTGGCGGTATTTGTGTGCGTGTCAGTGTTAAAGAAAGAGTTCACTTCCGTATCTAATTTTCTTCTGTGTAATATTTGTGTGAATTCACCCATGAATAAAAGATGGCACCCAAAAAAAATGCTGCCGGTGTCATGTGTCTGCTGGGGTATGAGTTGGGTGCTTTGTAAAGAAAAGGCAAAAAGCTTTAATTACACTCGGATGCTGACGTCCTGTAGGGCTGCCTGCTGGCTCGGCACATTACAGACAACACTATCCTCTGCTTGTGCATGCGTGTGAATGTGTGTGTGTGTGTGTGTGTGTGCTTTGCAGGTGCTGTAGGAGGGAAGGTTTACATTGGACAAGAGGAAATGGAGACATTACACCATAAAGATTACCCTAACGACTCCAGAAACTCTCACAAGGATGACATGCTGTGCCTGCTGATTACTCTGCAGCAGAGAGACGAAATGAAAACACACTTCATTAGTATTGTGATTCTGCAGTGTCATGATTTTATATTATTTAGTTTGTTGCATTGTGACGTGAGCGGTGCAAACACAGAACCATACGCCTGAGCATTTTCAGTGATGTCTGACACAGTTGCAACTTGCTGTTTGGTGTGTTATCTTTTATGTAGTACGCTCACCAGATACTAATGTAGAGTGCCTCTATCTGTTTGGTTAATCGAGGCTGTGAGTTTGCGGTTTGTGGTGTGTGTGTTTGTAGTTGTCTTGTTTGTCGTCTCTTGGGATTGTGCGGCTGTCTGCGCCGTAATGTGGGATGAAACTGCACTCTTCATGCTGCATTCACAGAGCCAGTTTAAGAGTAAAGGTGGAGGCCACACAGCATTGTACTACAGTATAATTTGGTGCCTACGGTATCTGAAATATCAGCGTTTTTATCGAACCAGAATCCTCAGCGATAGAAGCCGAGGAAGTCATACTATGCCAGTAACATAACGCTCGATGATCAGCAGATGAAGTATTTAGTTTCGCTTGAAGTTCAGGAGTGAACATGCTAGACATATTATTGTGGTATGTTTACATTACACATGCTTAGAATATGAGACACCTGAATTGAATTCACTGGGTTGCTGTCGGTGTGGTGCTGTTGAATTGTATTACATCATATGGAGAGGTTAAGGACGCTTATATCGAGGAGGGTAGACTACATATCACTAAAATGTTTTAAAGTTTTTAACAAAAACTGAACATTATAACCTTCGTAAAGGTAGAATTTTAATGTAGAATTGTTCTATTGAATTGCACTAATCTTTACTACATTAACCAAATTAATTGAGCGTATGTCACCAGAGAGTATGTCCTGTTTTATATGTCATATCATATAAAACAGCCACAAACATCATGAGGCATTGCTTTGTGTTTTGCTTTTGATGAGTCATGGCCAAAACTGTTAATTGCTTAAGAAATTCAACACAGCAGGTGTGAAAGAAGTGTAAAATCACATCCATTGTTCAGTCCCACTGTCCCGAGAGTCCTTTTGACAGTGCAACTAATGATCGAGAGCTTCAAGGTAAGAAATACAGAGGGAAGCATGAATCAGCAGATTAGTGCACACACAAACTTCACTTCTGAATCTTCAATTTTTGGCTTCTGATTTACAAGTAAAACATTTGAATTTAATAATGGGTCTCTTCCAGAAGATGTTCTATAATAGACTGATTTTCATACGCCCCAAATATTTCTGTTTCAGCTTCTTACTGCAGCCAAATAAAAACACAAAACTCCTTGTATCAAATCACAATGGTTACAGTAAGCAAAACATTAAGAATTTGTGATATCCCAACCCCCTCCCATACCACCACACACACACACACACACACACACACACACACCAACATAAGTCGCTGCTCTGTGCAGTAGCCAGTCAGCAAATTCAGTGCTCGCACACACGCACACACACACACACACATTCCATATTTCTAAACTTATATTCAGCAGTTTATTCTCTTTCTGTTTTCATTGCAGCTAAAATGCTGATATTTGTTTGGACTTAATCCCTTGTATGAATTTAGGTCAATTTCCATACACAGTCATTTCTTTCAATTTATCTTGAAAGACACAAACATGATGAGGTGGAGATGGTACAGCGTTTCTCTTAGAAACAAAAACCTTTGCCGCTCAGTATTCCTCGTCAATAATTAGGCAACGTGACCCATAGTCCTGCACACTCCCACATTTTCCCACTGTCTCTGCACATTACAGTCTACAACAAATGCCTTTTACTAGCGAAAGTGCAGCCTTAAAGTATGTCACTGTTTGATTAAAAGTCGTCAAGCTACATCGACATTTCGCCACCAGGTCAAAAACAACAAGAAAAATCAACATCTTGCTAAGTGCTTCATTAATGCACGGACAGGCAGATGTTGCTATTGTAAGGTCCTTCCACTGGTGGAGAAAAAAACACACCATTTTGTTGTCTTCATCACCACAGAACTCAGTCTCATTCTCCTTTCAAAATCTTGAATGGTGCGAGACAGCTCCATAATCTAGAGTGACAACAACCTTTTACTTTGCAAAATTTCTGCAGGGCATGTTAGATTTTTTGGTAGCCGATTCTGAGCTAAAGTATTGTCAATCTCAGTGGTCTTCTACTGGGAAAATACAGGAATACAAGTAAAACAAACCTCTGCAGTCTTTTAGATGACTACAGTTAGACTTTCATTCAGGAGTTTTACTGGTAAAACAACTCCGGCTGCAGTTTGCACTGATATAAATTTCATAAAATTTTCACAGGGCTTCCTGAAGAGAGACACTGTTCATCTGCAGCTTTCTTCAATCTCCTTGCTTGGTCCCATGTGCTTTATAAAGGAGCAAATGAATTTAGCAAGAGCAGTAGATATTTCTGCAGCATAAAACACTTCAATTTATTATTTTATACTTAAATATAGATTGGCTCATGAGGAAAGTTGTGAGGCAGTTTGCTAGTTCCTTTGCTCTTAAATTCACTTTATATTGATAAAATGGTCTCAGTCCCTTTGTGATACAATATGCTGTATACTGCTTCAATTTTTTTCTCCTTTTTATGGATCACGCCTCTGTATATATCTTCAGAAAGTTACTGGCCTAGATGTGGCACAGTCTGTGCCAGTGTGCTCTACAGTTGATGTGCATCTACGCACTGCCAAATATGAATTCAATCTGTTTACAGTTAGAATAAAGTGTTAAAAATAGTTTGACAGTTTGGGAAGTATATTTATTTGCTTTCTTGTTGATAGTTGGTTGGTTGATGTCTGTACGTTCAATATGACTGTACGGACAGGAGATGGCTAGCTTAGCTTAGAATAAAGACTGGAGACGGGGGACAGCTAGCCTGGCCACATCTAACAATAACAAACTCTGCCTACCACCACAAATTGACACTTGTTTAAAGCTAGACTGGCACTGTAGAGATTAAGCCTGATTTAAGCCCTGAATTTGATGCCTCCAACTAATTTTAGTATCTGGTCAAATTTCTGCCAGATTTGTTGTCGATCACTTTGACATGCAGTTTGAGGTCAGTCACGACAACTGATTGATGGCGTGAGTGATCAACAACCTGGCTCCTACACAATCTTCTGGCAGGTCAGTTTGTACTGTGTTTTTGTTTATAACGCGATGGGGGTTTGTATTTTTATGAAGCACTATATATATTTTATTTGTATGAAAAGTGCTATACAAAAAAGTCTGATTGATTGATTTTGGTCGCCTGTCGGCAGTCTGAGCATTTCCATGGACTGGTTTCCCACATGAATGCTGTCTAAAGATTTGTTTTCACAAACAAAGACCACACAGTGTGGATTTAGATTTAGACAGGTTTATTGCATATTGTGGATAAAGGTGAACCAAGATGATGTACTGTAGGAGGGATGAGGGATGAAGGGATGAGGGCAGTTCTATGAAGAGTAGGTGGATGAAGGGGAAAGGAATGAGAGGAGAAATCAGAGTCGTAAATAAATGAAAGAGTTTGGAGATGGACCAGTGTCAGCCCGTGGCGGGAAGACAGGAGGGAACCAGGAGGGAACCAGGAGGAAACCAGGAGGGAACCAGGAGGGAGTTGAGACTATGAGCGAGGGAGCCATCTTTTCGTCGCTCTACAGATTAGAGAACAGTGGTTCCTGTATTAAGTGAAAGAGAGAAGAGGAAAAGGAGATGGAGACAAAAACAAGTCTTGTCGGGGAAGGATGTGAAAACTGATTCAAAGAGGGAGTGAATGGAAAAGGTGTGCTTAAGTACTTGAAGTGCTGAAATGGGATGAGTTCAAGGCGTAGTCTTTGTTCCTGAACCTTGTTATAAAACTCCACATAAACTGAGCTTGTTTTGAGCATCTTGACTGATTCTGCTGTTCTCTGCAGAACAGACTGTTGTTTGCATCAGATTTTCCAAACATCTGCTTCATAATGCCTTTCCTTACCTTCTTTACATAATTCATTACTTTATGGTATGATTTAATAGTAGTATCAGCATAGTAATTAACACTGCCTCTCTCTCTTCTTGTTAATGTTGTTGAGAACGCAGCCATCTTATTTGAATGAACTTGAATGAATTGTCACTGGACATAACTGACTTTCATATAGTGTAAGCGTAAAAGTCTCAGGTTCTGACTTGGCAGTAAGGCCTGTTAAAATGTATAATCTGAGTTCACAAAATGTCCAAGATGAATGAAAATTCAATCTGCCCACCTTAATCTGTAAAACTGAAGTGACAAAAACTACAAGTTGTGGTTTTATGGAGGGTTATGTGCCTGGTAACTAATTAGTTACTTTCTGACAGAGCTTTTTCTTCTCGTTCCCAGTATAAGCTAACCGGCTTCTGTCTCGAGCTTCAAATTTATCATTAAGACGAGACTCGACAGGGGTATTGATCTTCTCACCCTACTCTCAGCAAAAACACAAATAAGGTTGCACTTTTTCCTTAACTAAGATAACCTCTCCATGTTTCTGAAGGCTTGAATGAAATAAATTAGATTTTGCAACTGCAGTTACAGAGACATGAGGTTATTCAGGAGCACCCAAAGCTATAACCCGTTCAAATCTCAAATGCCTTTATTTTTCTTTAAGTATTATGCAGTGCTTTTTTTGTGCTCTTAAATAGTAGACACTGATGGTGAATCAGAGCAGATGATTTCTTGTTTAACTATATTTTTCTAATGCTTTATGTTTAACAAGGGGGATACAGTCAATAATTACTTTTCCCAAGGGCAAAGCCATCCATCTTCCTCCCCTTCAAATCATCCAGACCAGTCTGGAGCCCCCTCATTGTACGCGACTGCACACTCTTTTTAGCTCAGCTCCTCAGCCCGCAAGTCTGCTGCCGTCTATTTTTAAACTCTTGCTATAGCGGCGCAGAACTGTGCGTGGAATATTAAGCACTCTAACTCACTCTCGCTCATCCCCTCTCTAACTGTGGGTAACTGTAGTCATCATCGGCTCACTTCCATACGCAGAGCAGTGCACACTTCAGTCAAGTGCCAGCCAGAGAGCCCTCACTTTTTCTTCCTGGCTCTCTTGCTTTCCTTCACACACTCTTACATGTACACACAAACACACAATCAGCCTTTTCCCCTATACTATATCTCTCTCTTTCTCTCATCTGCCTTTCATCATCTCTTTAATATTCTCTTTGTCTCTTTGCTGAGCTTAGTCTCTTCTGGCATGGTAAGCAGTGGGATCAGTGAGCAGACTGGCTAACAGACTACTTTGTAATCTCATGACGTCTCTGTGCAGGGCTGATCAGCACTGCCTTTCGGTGATTGTGTGTGTGTGTGTGTGTGTGTGTGTGTTAAAACTTAGAGGAAGGAAGAGGCAACACAGGTCTGTCTGACCTGTGGGAGCTCTTTCTTCTTTCTGTCTTTCTTCATGGCTCTAAGAGAGGTGGCCAGCATGAGAATGACTCACAGAAAGGGATTGATCTCCCAGGGCCTGATATACACTTAGATATCGGCATATACTACATATAGCTTCTGACATTTTGTAGAACATACTGTTCTATGTTAAAATTAAATTGCTATTTTGGATGTTGATGGACCAAGCTCTCTTTCGAAATGCAACGGTTTGTGTTCATGCATCAAAACGAAGTTATAATGATGTCTTTTTAATTCATTTTTAAATTACATGGAATAGAGGAACAAGCAGCTGAGTCCCTTTGTAGGGTGGCCAGGCTCAGCCATAGGAGCTCAGGCATCCAGAGGGAGCTTGGTGTAGAGCTGTTGCTCCTTTGCATCGAAAGGAGCCAGCTGACGTGGTTCAGGCATCTGATGCCACCTTCCTTTAGAGGTGTTTCAGGCACGTCCAGCTGGTAGGAGACCGCGGGGCAGACTCAGAACTTGCTGGAGGGACAATCTAGCCCATCTGGCCTGGGAACACTTCAGGATCTCCCAGGAGGAGCTGGAATGCGTTGCTCGGGAGAGGGACATGGATGTACAGACTGATCTTAGACTTCTTGTGTTTTTCTCAGGTATACACCTCACAATCAGGCCAAAGCCTTCTGTCATTAGCATCAAGGCAATAAATCTATTTCAGACATGTTTTTCATCAATCACTGCAGCTCTGAAATATCAAATATGGATTTGACATCCACAGAAAATCTAATTGGTTACATTGGCACTAAGCCCGATGAGATCTGAGCGTTTCTGTAAGTGTCTGACTTTTAAGATGTTCATCAAGAAAGAAGATGGTGTACCTGAGGTATGATGGTCAGCTTTCTTTTAAGCAGCTATGTTAGCTTGTTTTATAGGTTTTATAGCCTTTTGAGGGTAAACTTGACTGAGAGGATCTTTCATGTGGATATTATTTCATCTACTTCCCAAAAATCTTCAGTTAGTCTATTCAATCAGTCAGCTGTATGTGGGTTTTCTTGTATCTCCTTGTCCCATGCTTAAAAACTTGTTTTCAAATCTTAAGTGCTTCTTTTTTATACACATATGTGTGACTAAATAAGCATCAATTAATGTTAACAAAAATACATCCTTAATTAATATTAAGTTAACATTACCCACTGTGTGGGTTTCGTTAGATCACATTTGACTGACGGCTGGTACTGAAATGCAAGCCTTGGTCAGGGGTGGCCACCTCAGACCGATCCAAATGCATTTGCTTCTCATTAATTAAGAAGGTACATAATCAATAGAGATGTGAAGTGGCACAAATCAGAGTGACAGAAATTTCGAAACGCTTCACTGTTACAGTTGAGAACAAAACACAGTGCCATATCTGCTGAATTTACCCACAATGGTCCGCCTTTGCTATCATAGCTCCAAACAAAGCCAGTGGGCTGCATATCCTTCTGCATGTGCTTCTCAGATTTTTTTTTACTTTGGTTAATAGGATATTTAATAGGCCAGGCTGATAGGGAACTTTATGAACACCTTCTGTTGGACCACAAGGTAAACCACTTTGAATCTTTTTTACCACAAATGAAATTTTGAATTGTGAATAAATAGTGACGGTCATACTATTTAGCCTAAATTGTCAGATTGCCACATCAGTGCTGTGTTCATATCCATAACACTTCTGGTAACAGTATTTAAAAGGCTGACATGACACTGTCATGAAACTATCATAACCATGATATGATACCTGTCATAAACAGGGAAAGAAAGAAGGAATCTTTATGATTGTTTATGGCTGCTGTCAACTCTTCATGACAATTTAGACAACAGTCATAAACATTCTTAAAGACTCCTTAATGTTATTAATCATCTTCTTATGCATAGTGGTTCAAATAAAGTGTTACCTCCTCTTCTTTTTTTTCTTCTTTTTTTTTTCCAAGATATTTTTTTGGCCTTTTTTGTATAGAGACAGCTGAAGAGTGACAGGAAATGTGGGGAGAGAGAGATGGGGAATGACATGCGGGAAAGAGCCACAGGTCGGATTCGAACCCTGGGCTAAGGGCTAAGGACTAAGCCTTTGTACATGGGGCGGCTGCTCTACCAACTGAGCTAAACAACACCCCACCTTCTCTTCTTTTTTTAGCAATAATAAGTGTTAATTTTATTGCTTAACCAAAATACTTATACTTCTTTGTAAGTGCACCTCTTCTTCTACTATTTAGGCATGTCAAAATGGATGACGAGAAACTGATAATACCCAGACCCCTATGTCCCACAGTCCAGACAAGAACTCCAGCAAATTATGGCTGTGGAGGTTGGCTCTTCAGGTGACGAATCAAGTGAAAGAACACCCAAAAGGCTCCTGAATCTAGGGCAGCAGTTCAACTTCACTTGGTCCCATATATTATATGCTCAATATGCTTCGCTGACCTGTTGACTTGATGCACCACAGTACTTATTTATTTTTGTCAGGATTCTGCTGAGCTGTTTCAGGTTGTGTGAATGCGAATGTACATGTATGTATATGTGGTTTTATATTCACAATATATTTTTAAAATCTTAACTCTCAAAGCAATTATATCATCTGAAATGGTTTGACTACTTACAGCCTTTCTAACAGACATCTAATTAGATTCCTGAGCTTGGTTTCTGGGCCTCAGACGTCAAGGCAAGGGCACCACTTCATTACCATGTTTTGAAACAATCCCTAAGCTTTAACTCTCTGACGATGAGATGGAGGCTTTTCTACCCCTTTCATCGTTTCCCGTTGCCTTCTTTGTCTCAGCCAATATTTCAATCCTTTATTTCTCTGTCTCTTTCCAGAGCCTCATCTGGATCTCAAATTATCTATATCAAAAGAATGAAGAGGTTCTCTGCCTCAATTAGAGGTGAAAACTGACTCAGAGGAGCACATAATAGACAGGCTGCTGTTGTGGGTTCACTGTGAAAACTTCAATCCATTTACATTTGCTCTACATGACTAATGTGATGAAAGACAGCAGACACTCATTTGAAATGAAGGTTTTATATGTTCCTGACCACTCCACCACTCCACCCTAACCGAATGCAGCTGTTTGTTTGGAAGGTTTACTTACTGATGACTCTTTCTGAGGATTTGGGCAATCCCGACACAGCTGTTTTGACAGCATGACAAGAGCTGACAAGGACAGGGTGATTTAGCTTGAAGGGCTAACTCTCATACATGACAATCCTCCTCTTTCTTGTGCCTCTCTCATGAAGCAAATTGTGTTTTTTTGAAAGTGCTAGTCATCTCAATGTGTAAGAATAGCAGGGCAATGTGTGTTCTCTTTTTTTTAAAAATTGAGTTTTGTGCAACAAGCTACTATTAACGTTACACTGCACACATTAGCTTAATGAGCAGTGAGTGAAGTCAGTTCAGATGTCCCAAACTGTTGTCTGTGTGTCATCTTGTCATAGCAGTACAATGTCCCAGCCAACCAGCCCAGTGACTTTCCACCGCCCTTGGTTTTTTGGAGATGCCGGGGAAGCACGGGTCTCCATGGCAACAAGATTATTACATCACTACTCTCCAGCTGCTGTCGTCAAGCTGGTGTTTGGCCAAGCTCTGCGGCAGCCCAACAGTGACTTCACACACTCATCTCACACACACACGCACACTGCTGCACATGCCAAAACCCTCACTGCTCTGGGTTAGTAGAGCATGACCGTATATGTTCAAATGTGTCAAGGTTTTGATAGGAGGTAGATATTTCAATTTAGGATTTGCTGAAGAATATGTGTGTTTAAAAGCAGCAGTGCCACCTCCCTTAAGCGTCCTGTACTTGTGTGTTTGAGCCATTATGCTGCAGTAAGATTTCAAAAGAGATTTGTGCATTTTTATCAGTGTTAATCAGAGCAGAAATGTGAAACATTAGACGGTTCCAGCTTCTCAAATCTGACAATTGGCTGATTTTCTTTGTTTTACATTATAGTAAAGTGAATGTATTTGAATTCTGGACTGCTGGTCTGACAAAAATGGTTTTTTGAAGACATCTTGAAGGGCACTTTGAGAGTGCACATCACCACCAAGGTCTTTTGTTCGTACACTCATGTTTGAGGTGGCTGTTATGTTTTGTTGTATGGCACACCAATTTAATAATGGCGGGCTGATGCGTTCATTTTGATTCCAGTTGATTTCAGTTCCACACCCTTTCACCAAGTTCCATGAAAATTGAAACAGTAGTTTTCCCATAAATCTGCTGACAGACACACAAATGGCACCAAAAACATAACCTCCTTGGCGGAGGTAAAACATATAATGAGAGGAAAGGAAGGATATGAAAAAAATAACACTAAATGTAAAAACAAATAAAATAGATAAAAGGACCTATACTATAAGTGATACAGAAATACCAGATGACCATAAATTGGGATGTCCTTGCTCTGTGTCAGGCTGTGTACCTGTCTTCTCCACTTGTAGCCTTCTTTACCCCAGTTTGGTTTTCGCCTAGGGGAAGGTTAGTTCTTAAAACATTTGGCACTGTTTAAATGGGGTTAACAGTCTCTGTTAGCCCAATTTTGACTGGGCTGGCTCCCTGTGGATGCCTGTGATAGATGGCCATATGAATGCAACTTACCTACAGCCAGCTGTGATGTGCACATGCAGAGCACGAGGTTGTGATTGGTACAAAAAGGTCCAAGAGCCCATTTGTGTTGCTTTAACAGAACTTTCTTTTCTTAACCCCTGTCTCCGACAGCCAGGTTGTTTCAAGTGCAAGACAGCTGAAAAATCCACTGTGTCCCTCAGCTACATCATTCATCAAGTTGCCATTAGTGCAGCAGACAGGACAGCGTATCCCAGAAGGCCTTGTGTACTTCCTGCTTCAGCGGAGGTCAGCGTGACCTTGCCGCCTGACTGAACCCTTTCCGCTCTGACTGTGGTCACAGCCACTGAACATTTATGTGTTCACAGTGTGCTGTAGGCCCTGGTGTCTCGCTAAGAGGAGAGAGTGGAGGACAGATGAGTCAGGTGAGTGCTGACAGAAGTAAAGAAGGAAAGAGAGAGGATGGAGGGGAGAAAAGAGAAGTGATGGAGAGCTTGAGGTGAGACTCACCTGGCCAGCTGTGGCTGTAGTGTAGTCTAGTTAATGTGACAGTAATTTAACTGGAAATAAAGTAGAAGCACGTAGAAGCATAACTACAATAAGTTAAAATATTAAGTTATCCGTTCATTATGTTCATGGATGTTACACATTATTCTATTTCCCTTACTCATTCGGTTCTTATGTAATTCAGGTACATTTTAGAGGAATGCTAAAATAAGAATTATGATGTCAGCACATATATCAGCAGAACAGTCATGGGTGGTATGGATTAAAAATTCATAAATTGTCAGAAGGTGGAGGATAATGCAGCAGAATGAGAGGTGAGGCTCAGGCAGATATTCATGGAGTGAGAGAAACAGCTGGGACTGAAGGTGGGACGAAGAAAAAGCAAGAAGGGTAGAAAGGATGAAATAATTACACAATTTTTGCACAAAAAAATTGACAGATCTGTTCCTTGTTGAGCAGAATTTCCAGCCCTTAAACTCAAAGTTTTACCTGGTCTTGAAGAAGAGATCATGGCACACATCTTTAATATCAGCACCCACAAGATGGGCACAGTCTCAGACAAAGAATTAGGATTGCTGGCAGCTATCCTGAACCAGGGGACAGGAGCTTGTTTCCATCCATCCATTTGCTATATGCCCTGCTGACATTGGACGAGAGGCTCGCTACAACCTGGACAGGTCGCCAGTCAATCACATGGCGACAAGAAGCTCATTGAGAAATCAGTATGTACAGGTTGAATTATAGTGGCCCAAGAATTGAACCCAGGGGGACTCCGCATGTCGCATGCCATGGTGATTTGCTCTGATTTATGATTACCAATGGCAACAACAAAGTCCCTGCCTTCAAGATATGATCTGAAGGACTATGCTAAATAATCCCCCCTCACTTTTCTGTCTGTCTGTCTGTATCATGGATCTTCGTGAAGATCAAGAAGCATCAGAACTGGTTTACTTAAATTAGAATTCAGGCAAATGTCATTTAACACCTTTATCAGTGCAGTCTCAGTACTGTCATGTAGTCTGAAGCCAGATTGAAATAAACATAATTTGAAAAAAAAAAAAAAACTGATAGGAGTGAGCCATCAGCAATTTTGAGCACATCCATTTCCACACAACTGAAAAAACTTGGCTGATAGGGTGTCAAAACAGCAGGTGGATGGATTAAGATGCCTCACTACATCCTTCAAGTACATTAAGCAGTCAAATATGTTCCTCTCCTCCTCGCGCAATTTTATTGGCTTTGTATCATTTCTTGATTTGGAGTCCATTTGTCTAATGTTTGTGTTTTGCTCTTTAATGGTTTATGTCCTAAGGAGCCCACTATACTAGTCCTCTGGTATAATGAGTCATAATCCAGCCATGGTACCCAGTTAATCCAGAATAGCACCGCTCGACTGCTGTAGATCCTTGCAAGTGAAAAGCATTCGGAGCATGTTTTTTTAGCTGAGTGCCATGGTAAAGTGGTTGCCACTAAAAATTCAAGCAACCATCACTGGAGGAAAGGGAAAGGATTCAACCACTGTGTCACAGAAACATACTGACCTACTTAAACACACTGTTTTTGGATTGTAAAAGGGTTTTTACAAACTGAAAACATTAAATCTGGAGTGGAATTTGTTCTTCTATGAAAACAACTATTATGTCCTAAAGGAAAGCATCAGCTTGATTTATTTTAGTAATGAAGCGATTGGTAATGGTTGACTTTATTGATAACTAGATCACTACTATATTCTGTCAGCAGTAGTATGTTAGAAAAATGTGTATATAGCATGACATCCAACCATCACACATCTCATTTCCCCCTGAAAAAAGACCAAACTGTTCACTCCTCCTCACAGTTAGAAGGGAAATAAAAGGGGTGTTAAATATGGAATAAGGTGGCTACTATTCAATTAATGAAATGTCGCCCATTTGATATCAATTTACAAAGACATTCATCTCAGAGTGAATAAATGAGCAGTGATGTCAGAATCCAGAATGACTCCATAAATTATTTAGTTATTTTTCTTAAATTAATATACATTGTATTAATTAATATTTACACTGGAGTGCCTATTTTCAGTCGGTTAGGGAAGATCAGAGATCCACTGTGAAATCATATGAAATAGAGAGCAAAGAAAGTCGAGAAAGTGATAAATCTGCTGCTTGTAATTGCAAATATTTCATTGTTTGCTGTGTAATTTCAACTGACATGCATCGCATCTGACTGAGAAACATTTGACTGGATAACATCTTTTATAGAAAAGCATGTTTTGATGGAAATGTATCAAAAAGATAGAGGCCTAAAAACATCGTTTCTGTTCCCCAGTCTGAATGTGGGACATCACAGTGAATAAAAGGCACTTCAGTTGTATGACTTTATTGCAATTAATATTTCCAATAAGGCTCCCGCTGAAACATCAACAGATATCTGTAGGTGATGTGGCTAAACGTGTTTTTGATATATATCTGATAAGCTATTGTGTTTAAGCCTTTGCCTTGTAGATTATTTACATTTTCCCTGAACTTTCCTCTGTACTGCATATGTATGGCTCAGCTGTCACTCATTAATTAGTCAGTGACTTCTGACTTTGCAGAAATGCCTGACCCCAGGCAGTTTCCTTCCGTCTTACCTGGATAGTTGAATGGATTGTTAATTTGCTCTTGTGGGGATAAACCACCATGAAAAGTGCTTATTGTGAATTCTGGCTTGTGGATCGTTGTTTTGTATGCAATTAATCAGTGACATCATTCTCATCCAAAGAGAGTAATTTCCTTTGGGGATCCTTTTTTTAAATGCTAATTTTGTCCCTCTGTTTTACAGTTTCAGTTTGATTTACTCATTTAAATCTCTCTACACAGTATTCTCCAGATATTGATTGATTAATACAAATGTTTATACACTCATCCAGGTTGCCTCAACTATTACCATGTGTTCATTGCAATACTGTAATGCGGCTGGCGGTTGTTGTTTGCCCTGGGATACAGATCTCAGGCAGGCTGAATGGAAAGCGTCTATCAATGAGGAAGAAGGTGACTGAAAAAGCTTTGGGCATCAGCATGCATGCTTACAATAACACTACTAACATGCTGAAGTTTAGAATAATGAATACATTAAAATGGATATGGATATCTGCACAACGTTTTGTAGAAATTCATAGTTGTTGAGATATTTTGGTCAGGGGTGAATCAGCCAACAGACTGACATTATCATCCATAAAATAATGTCACTAGTGTGGCTAAAAACAGTATTCTAATATTTTTCACAAAGGAGGACAAGTTGCTTAAAATTCTTTGGCAGTCTGTTAACAGTTTATTTTGAGAGGAGACTAGTGTTAATTCATATTCTCACCAAGAAGTAAGGCTGGATTGATATTTCGCTTGTGTAAATTCAAAGGCTCTGTGCTTTACAAAGTCTCTAGTTAATATGTTTTTTCTGTATAAGGATGATTTGTATGTCAGGCTGGCTTTCCCCTCCACTGCCGGCCAGGCTAAAGACACTTAGAATACAACTAAAAGTCATTTACTAACTCAAAGGATCAATAATTGCCCTGTTCTTCACAGAGAATAGACTCAAATAATGATACCAGGACCTCCAAACCCAATTTTCCTTTAATAAATATATTTATATATATGTTTTCAGACTTGCTCTCAGTCTGGTGGGTTGCTTCACTCCTAACATTGCATCATTTGTTCATTTGACATTTTGTTCAATAGTGAGGCAGTGGGGCAATGATGAATGTTCATCAAGCCTGTCTATTGACTGAGAAACACTGCAGCTCTGCTTTAAAGACCTCACAGTTTGCAGGATGTACTGGACAGCTCGGTCCTGCATACATTAACTGTTCTCCTTCAGATGAAACATTAATGCTTATGGAGATATTGATGCTATGGACATCTGGCTTAAGGCAGCCTTCTTTATGTGTGCGTCATCCTCCCTAATGGAAGCTTATTATGTTTGAGCCTTTGCAACACGTGATCATATAGACCTCAGCAGTCAGCTGCCATTTAAGGCTCCTTTGCTTTCCTCCTTTGTGCACAGTGAGAGTGATGCAATTGTCAGAGGTACTGGAGCTTTTAATTGAAGGACTTGTACTGGAAGTATCTGTCCTAAATGAAGTGTCGTCTCAATGGGATTTTCACTCTTCCTCCTTAACCAGGTACATGAGCTCAGCTGCAACATTTCCCTTCAATCTCTGTAGATGTTAACCTTTCACAATGACATAAGAGATAAGCATGGAAGACAACAATGAAAATATAGAGCAGAAATCTAATAAACATCATAAAATTGATATTGTAAACTTGTCAGCAAACATATTTACACATCTAGCAGATACAAAGCAACATTAGTATTCATTTGGAGTCGTGTTTCTGTCCACCTGGCAAATATAAGTCCAACATCAACTGTCATTTTTGGTCTGCGCCAACTCCTCAGGGAGAGCTCTTTAGCGGCTAAGTGCTCCCCTCCAGTTACAAGCTAGCCACTAACTTTGTCTGTCTGCTGTTCGGTGCTGGACATTGTGTGTGACGAGAATGATGAGATGAACCAGACTGTAAAGTTGTGTCGTGGAAAACTGTTAAAATATGCTAAAAAAACATGATGATAATGTATTTGTTGGTTGATCCACTGTGAATTTAAAAGTATGGATTATAGTAGTTTTAAAGAAACAGCACAGAGAAGACACCTGCACTGAGTTATAGTGAATGTATAATTAGCTGCTATAGGATATTGTGGTTGCAGAGTTGAAAGGTATCCGTAGCAACGAGCATCATCAGGGACCCCAGCTAAAGAGCCAACCAATAGTACGTTTTCATACCCTACAACTGTACAACAACTGAACTGCATACTTTTACCTCTTCATGTTCAAAAAATCCTTTAGATGAAACAACCAAAAATGACTCTGCTTCATTTTAAGGCTCTACGGGCCAAAAGAGGTTGAGATTGTAATAAAGCATAGATGGTATGTGATCACGGTCAAAGCCATACTGCCTCTAAAACCACATTGAAATGTGTTTGCAATACTGAAGAAAATCCTTCCAACCTCCTCCAATCTCTGTCTTTTAAATCCCTTTCAAACTGTATATTTGGTCTGCTCTTTATTCCTCCTCATTTTTCCACCTGCCTCAGTGAAGACAGAAATACTGAGAGGAGTGAGGTGCTCTCTCCTCTGTTTTGTTGAACATTGTGTTGGCTAGGGCTGCTTGGGCTGTGCTGTTTGCCCGTATTAGTACTGCTTACAATGCCCTACAAGAGGAAGCTGGCATGGCTGCTGGGTTTAGCTGGGCATGTGCCCTAAGAGGAGGCTTAACCCACATTGGGGTAGGGGGCAGTGCCCTGTGAAATGAGCCAGCTTGGCCCTGTGTGAGATTGCGTCTTTAAATGCTATCCCAAATAAAATGTCTACCCCCGTCTTACCTGCCGCTATCGTCAGACTCAAGCTACTCTTTAGGCTTCAGACTTAGCAGTCTTATAAATTGTCAGTCTGTGTTACTTAAATAGAAAATAAAAACTTTACAAGGTTAGCAGCTAAACTATAACAGCAAGATGACAAGTAACATAAATCTTAAAACAGACAGAAAATCTGTTATGCTGCTGCTGCTACTCTGTGAAAGCATTCCCACCTTGACCTGTCTGTCTTGTCCGACATTATGTTTTGGCCCGTACGTAAACAATCTGAATCACGGCTCAAGCTTTTTTTCTTTCTGCCAGTGTGGTTTATGTGTGAGGGGTGTGTTGTTGAGCTGAGGGCTGTGTGACAGGAATAAGAACGACTCCTGGTTGTCCTCTCAGGGGTTCAGTGAATCTCTGCAGCTCTGCAGCTAATTGTCTCCTCCGCTGTGTGTCTGCATTTTGAATGCTGCAGCAGCATTGTTCCCGTCACAGACTGCTGTTTCCTCCTGATATTAATTGAGAAGGTGCCAGCTCACCTGTGAAAATTTTATCAGCACGTCTTCTAAAAAATAGTTAAGAGTTGAAACTTTACCTTTAAATCTAAATGTCTGCCTTTTTCTTTATTACTGTAAAAATGAAACTAAAAACATTGCAGTAACTGTCAGGAAACAGAGGGCTTACTTATTATCTCCCTTTAATTGCAGGACTTTCTCATTGATTCATCTTGATGGGTGTGCTGATTTGCATTATCTGCCTTTGCATGTATTTGACTTTGTGTCAGTGCATGCATGCAGTCAACCTTTGTGTACTGGGTCTCTCTCTCCCTGAGTGTGTGTGTGTGTGTGTGTGTGTGTGTGTGTGCCCAGAAGGCTGTCCAGCTCCACGGTCATTAAATGAGAGCAGTTTTATCCTTATTATCCTTGCACCCTGGAACAGACCAGCCCCAGAGAGCAGCATAGTGATTGGGGTAAAATAAATGTGTTGCAGTCCATCTCTGACCTCTTGCCAGCCTAGTTTGGATCTTTTTTGTAAACTTTTACCTTAAAGGCCAGTGTGTAGGAGTTAGTGGCATCTGGCATCTCACCCTCTCCTTTCTAGTGTGGAAGAGAAACTATGGTGGTCCTGAAACATGCAAAAAAAAATGCAAAAGGCCCAATCTACAGCCAGTGTTTAGTTTGTCTATTCTCTAGAAACATGGCAGACTTAGTGGAAGACAACTAGCAGCACCTATAGACATAAAAGGCTCCTTCTAACGTATAAAAACGTAACAATTTTTCTATTTTCAGGTGATTATACAGTAATAAAAACATAGTTATGCATATTCTAATCCATACCTGCCATATTCTGTGAATACCCATCCATTATCTGTAACCGCTTATCCTCATCAGGGTCACGGTGGGGCTGGAGCCTATCCCAGCTGACTTTGGGCGAGAGGCGGGGTGCACCCTGGACAAGTCGGCTGTTCATCACAGGGCACATAGAGACAAACAACCATTCACAATCACGTTTATTCTGTAAACAGAGCCCCCTAAATCTTACACACTGGACCTTTTGAATGGTGATGAAAGAAAAATCCAGGACATTCTGGGTGATATTTCAAGTTAATTTCCACTATACCTAGTGGTTATTGCAAACTGGATCCAAGTCATAGATAATCTAGGCAGACATATTGTCAGTTCACTTCAGCAGACAAGCTGCTTGTCAGCTGAAATGATTGTATGCATCCAACTTATGCATATATTTGTGTCAGAATGTGGTGGAATAAACTTCAATGCATATTCCCATCACTCTTTGTCTCTCGTTACATTTTGATTGCAAGACCAACAAAAATCCCATGTATTAGTCGCCATGTTGCATAATTCACTCCCAACTGAACCAAATTGAGGAGACACTACAGGATGAATGGGGCAAAAATGAATCAAAATGAAATTTCCTCAGTTGATTGCTTTACTGTCAGTTTTCAGGAGTTTTCTCAAATGTTTTGTTTAAATATGCGAATGAGGCATTATCTATAAATATGCTAATTTGCACACATTTTCAGAACAGAAATCTGAACATTGGATAAAGCCAGGTTCAAAATTTGTTTCATTCTGTTGACATATTGGAGTCTATGAGAGTAGAAGCTATGAATAATATATGAACAAACTTCTCTGTAAAAACCTTCAGAATACAGATAGGAATAAAAGTGGAAGGTTTGGTGTACTTAAGTGCTACTGAAGTGGTGGTTTCTGGCGCAGTGTATGAGGAAAAATCATTTTAAGAAAACAGCTTTTAAAGATAATTATTGTGAAACATTTTACATATTTTACAAACTCTGCAGGTAAATATGGTAAAAAATATAGCTAATAAATGTCACGATGAAACTTCCGGACTTGGTTACATTAAGACAACTTTTTTTGTTCCTTGATTTCTTATATTTCTTAAAATATGCAAATAAAGCATTATGCAACATTTTGGTGAAAACTATGTTCACATGTCACTGAATTTTAAGATTGATCGTATGTTTCTTGCCAAAAAGCTCCTTGTGAGTCGTAGCTACCTCCAAGTTTTTATGCACACAAGGTTGTAAATTTGACTTTTGATCAGGGAAGATATTTTCTTAATCTTTTTATACTGATGATCTAATTGGGGGCTTGCTGATCCGAGCTGTAGAGCTCCCATTACAGTGTCTTTGGGAAAAATTAGGACTTTTACTGCCTCGACCAGAGACCCTCAAAATACATCCGTGGAGGAACAGAGGAGAATGATTAAATGAGGAGGGTAAAAACTGAAGAATGTGGGCTCTTAATGAATGAATCAGTTTGTGATTTTAGAGAATAACTCTCCCTGCGTGCTACTAGACTAGCCTGTGGTTTTCAGGTTATTTACAAATCACATTTTGCAACTGTTTCTTACACACGGGATTTACAGACCAGATGTGTACAGTACCTGTAGCAGACAAAAACATGCAATTTTAAATCATTTGGACTTAAAGACAGATGATGTTTTCAGTGTAAAGCTAAAATGCATTCAGTACTTGGTGTGACTGACAGGTGTAATTTGCTGGCTTTTCTTAATTTCTCTGTGCATTGCCGTGAGTCAGCTGAACACTGCTGAATATATACGGTATGTGTTTATTTCTGCCTGGCACATTTGCTGTGTTGCAGCTGAGTTGCATTTTAATGACTCAGCAAAACCCATTTTCTGGCTTCGTTTAGGTCCCTCTTGGTATTTGCGGGCCACTGTGATTGTGTACGCTGCCAGCAAACAGTGTGTTTAAAGTTGTTGTTTACCTGGTTCTCTAGTGGTGTGTTTCCCAGTGTGCTCTCCATGACAGTATACAGAAGGCAGGTATGATTAAGTGAAATTGGTGAGTAGGTCAGTAGTTTTTGGTCAAGGAAGATGGGAGAGAGGGACGATGGTTCTGCTGTCGCAAACAGTATGAGCAGTATGTGACAACAACACACCGCTCAATACAAACTTTAACAAATTAAACATTTTTGGGATTCATTATAAAACAACAACAGCAACAACAAACAATTTACTCTTTAATTACACCATAGTGCAAAAACATTGCCAGCATCTTAATTGGCATCAAAATGTGAGTCATCTTAGCTTCAAACCATGTTTGAATGTTCTGTGGTTATAAACTCAATTTTATCCGGCAAAATATCTTCAATAATTTAACCTTTCAACAGACTTGTCTTAATATGTTGATCCTAATATGTTAGAATGTTAGTCTTAATTGTGATCCCGAATGTGTAATCTTTTCAATTATTATAGGATTTGACATATTTTATTGTCTATTGTTGGAGCTGTACATTAGCATAATATCTCAAATGAGTAGCTGGCCAGATAGTCTATGGGAGACATTTGGTAACACAGCCTAAAACATTGATGGAGTTTTTCATGCATTTTTTAAAGCAGTCTGGCACTTTGCATGCACACGTCCATGTTCTCCTCCTGCATTAATAGATAAAACTTTTTTGAGATCCATTCCATCCAAGATTGCAGGGAACTGTAGCCAATCCCAGCTGATGGTGGGCAAGAGGCATTGAACACCCTGGACAAGGCAATGTAGAGTCGCCAGTTAACCTGTTAACCGTAACTATAACCTATTAACCTGCGGGGTGTACCTGGAGAGAACTCGCACAGACACGGGGAGAACACAGAAAGGTCCCAGCACACTGGGGGGTTTTGAGGCAACCACTGTGCTGCACTTTTTGGAAATGTCATTTTTGAATTGCAGCACATAATTTTAACTTTTCATCTAGATGTAATCAGAAAATAGCATATGGATTCTTTTTCGAATAGAACGCATTAAGGGCTCCACTTCTTTAGTTCAAAAGTTAAGTGAAATTCTAAACTTGTGTTAATTTTTCTACTTTTGCAAAGCAGACATGTTGAGCGCTCCTCAAAAGCTCTTCCACTAATGGAATCCAGCAGGCTGAATATATTGACGTGATGTGACTAGACTTTCTTCTAGTTATTTGACTTGGTTTGCAGTAACTCTTGTCATCAGATATCTGATTCTGATGATGTAATGTGACAGAGCTGGAGGATGACAATGGTAAAGAAAGGCCATGAAAGACTGCTGAAGTCATCTTAGGGCACTGGTGCAAATCTGGGAAATTAATTTGGTTGGCAGTCAATTCAAGTCAGCAAATGTTGATGTTGCATCTGCTAACATTTGTGAGGTGTTGGACAAAAGACAGCTGGCTGCATCTTAGTGATTTGATTTAGTAAGAAAAAAAATCAATTTCTTCTTAAGCAAGTAAAATGCTTTTTTTCAGACACTGACCTTGGTATTCAAAGAAATAAAATTTTGATATGTTAATAATTCACATATAATAATATAAAAGTGCTTCAGAGTGCTGCCCTTTAGCAGGCAGAGCAGACTTTACAGGTTGTGAAGCCTTTCCTGCTTGGACACAGGAGCTTTCTTGTTGAAGACTACTTTGAAACTAAGTTTCCCAAAATCTCCTTTTCCTTTTCCCAGCTCAGTAGTAATTCAATCAGGAAGACATTTTTTCTTACACACAAAATCGCTGTCAACTTCCACCACTGTCAGCTGCCATTTTTTCATTTGTGTTTGTATTAAAACAGTCAGATCTGTCTAAATCAGATCTGATAATCATGCTGTTTTCAGAATTTAAATCCCTTCTTAGCTCACCTGCCTATATGTGCCTCACAAAGAACATTTCTTTAAAGGGTCTAGTTTCCAAAGCCCAGTTCCTATCTATTTAGTCATGCAATTAAAATGGCATTAATCTTCGCGCCTCAAGCGTCATGGCAACCGTTGGCATTTTTGTCACTGTGATATGTACTTCTAGTACCTTTGTTGAGCCTGCATGGAAGGTGGGAGGGAAAGTGCAACAAGGTGAGAGTACCATGCAAAGAAGTTGGCACAAGTTGAGATGTTGATATTTTGCTGAAAATCAGGTCTTTGACATCAGGTTGAGAAAAATGTCAAGGGACCGAGTCTGATACTATATATACAGTACATGCAAACCATTGGGCCATTTAGTTATATCTGATAAAGTCAAATCCCACAGCTCTGTGTGGATACTTACGGTTTGCTATTAGGGTTCTTAAAGAGAACTATCATGGTAATGGTTAATGGGTGGATTGTTGTTGCAAAATATGCACAAAAACAGCTTTAGGGAGCTCCATTTATAGAATATTGCAGAAATTGAATATAATACACATAACATCTGTTTACATCACCTGAAAATAAGAACTGTTATGTTTTTTGTTTGCCTTAGTTTAGGGTGAGGTGAAGGGGCTGCAATCACCATCTACACTAATAGATAAATCCTACACACTAGTCTTTTAACCAGTGGCAGCAAGATCTTTCACTTTTACATTTTCTTCAAAAACTGCATAAAATAAAATAATGCTAACTTGTTTATAGTGTATGATATAGGCTGTAGGAGCAGAGGTTTCTTTTTTAAAATTATTTACTATGAGCTTGTTATTCTTTACTGTGAACCGCTAACGGTCTTACTTCAGCACCTCAATGATGTTCCGAATTTCATATTACACGATACACTTCCAAGCTGTGTTTTCACATTTGTGCATATGCAGTGTTAAAGGTCCCGTGTGGGCGGTTAATAACTGCTCATGTGCCGAGGTTATATGGATGAGACGAATACAGCAGAGGGCTGTACATGCCTGCAGGTTAAAACAGTGTAAAATACAGTGGTGTAGTAGTGTTTGTAGAGCATGGCTGCACAGTTGATGAATGATTTTCTATGAATAAAAGCCTTTATATACAAATGCATAGTGTCCCGTACAAAGAATATCTTCTAATCTGTAATTAAGAACATTGTTATTTTACTGTGTAAAACTACTGCTCACAAATACGCCATCTGTTTCTGGCTTTTCTAGTATAAATAAAGGTGTTAAAATATAGATGGTTTGCAAGCAAGGTGGCTATTTTCTCTGTGGGTAAATGCTAATATGTTAACTTAAATGTGTGGACAATTACACGCCTAAGAAAATAATTATTCTCAGCAGGCACTTTGATTGGTTTAAAATTAGTTTATAACCAAGAGAAATAATCCCTGTAACTCAGAATGATTATCCTTATAGGTTGAAATGAAAAGTTAATATAATTTTGCTCCACAGTGGACAATAGGTGGACAAAGGATTAAGTTTAACACAAGATGATCATTGTTAACAAATTTAAACAAAGAGAACAAGATTGAAAGTAAAGTGTTCAGGTTGCTTAGAAATTTGTTCAAGACTGTTTTCCATACGGCCTTTGGCTGCATTTCCTGTGAATCACATGATCTCTGAGCGAGTGAATGTAGAGGTCAGAACATCTATGAAATGCATGCATGCTTTTGAGGCAACACACACACACACATAAAAACACTTTCATCTTAGCAGCCAATGTGATTCACACAGTTTGTTTGTAGTAAGAGGGATAGGTTCAAGACTTTTCCTGACATTTTGCACCATCCTCTTAGTTGGTGTTGAGGGTTTTGGCCTTTTTCTCATCACATCCACCCACAACGCTGACAATGACTGTAGGGGAAATAGCTCAGATGGCTCAGCATGTCTTCAGCTGGTGCCAAAACTGCCTGAAAAAGTGGAATACTCTCGTTCTGTAAGCTTATTGTGCTTTATTTCAGGTATAGGATCCTGGGTGTTAACGTCAGCAGTGGTCCTTTCTTTCCGTACTGTTAAAAGAAGCACAGCTACTTTGGTTTTTCTCAGGTTTCCCTGATCGCCTCACCAGTATATCCAGCTCCCTTTATCAACAGATCGGTACAAGAGAGAAGCTGTTTTACTGCTGCTCTGGCTCAGTTTTCCATTCACAAAACCATTCTGGCAGCATCCTGACTGTTATGACAGCACACTGACGGTCACATTGTCCCCAAAGGAAATAAACCAATTCATCCAACGCACCAAGTGTGCTCATGGTGCATTCTGGGGAGCATGAGGAACGATAATGAAAAACCTTTTGTGTGGAGGATACATTGCTCCTCTATTGTCTGAGAAGACGTCTGTCTCTCTCTCTCTCTCTCTCTCTCTCTCTCTCTCTGTGTGTGTGTGTGTGTGTGTGTGTGTGTGCACACACCATCTGGTACTTTGATGAAAGAAGATAACGATAAACCTTGTGCATGCGTGCTTGTTTGTGAGTGTGTGTGTCTGCATGTATACATGTCCTTGTGTGGTTGTAAAATAGCTAAGCCTAAGTGCCTGGTGTGTGTGAGCTCTAAAACAACAAAGTGTCCTTCTGAATCCTTGTCTGGATGCAAGCGCAGCAGATGCAGGGCGCCTCCTTCTATCATGGATCATGATCAGTAACACGTTTGACCTGCTGTCTGCTCGGTCAGGGCAACAGTATCAGCTGTTAGCACTTTTTACAGAGCGAACTACTGTCTGTGGTATCAGAGCTCTAAGCCTTTTGTTACAGTCCTGCCCTAAGGCTCCTCTTATAGCACGCAGCCAAGAGAAATATGTGTTTTTACACAATCTTAAGCTGTGTCTTGCAATCATTTTTTCTGGTCCTTATTCTTTCTGTTATACAAACCACATTTATACATTATACATTATACATTTTTTTATTTTTAGTATGTTTTCTGAATGCCTTCCAAATGGTTTAAATTGTTCGCCTACAAATTCAACCACAATATCATGCAGTGAATCCTATCGCTTACCTTTTCAGAGTCAGTCAAACGGTTGCTCAGCCAAGTAATAACATCTACTTATTAGCAGTTAATCTCTTAAATGGACTGCTATTATAAAGCCTAGGAAGCTAAGTAGTTGTTGAGTAAAGTGACCTCTGGGCATTTACTCCAGTTAGCCTCTTACTTAAATCACTTATTTCTGCCACATTGCATGAATGAAAAAATATAGAAGGCATCACCGCATTAGAGAGGGAAGGATCGTAAGGAATGCTTCTATTTCTGTAGTATAGTATTCAGAGGCTTTTTATAGTTTATAGGTATAGGTGTCTATATTCAACTGTAATACAGCTTTTGAAACATGGAGATTTATGTTTTACAACGTGGTTACATAACAAATGTCACAGGAAGTATGCACCAGCTGATGCAAGTCAAGTAGACATTTGAATTCAGACAACCTCAACACTCCTATCATCTGAGAGAGCAAGCTGCAGTTTTTGCTTGATGTCACTTATCATTAAATATTTTAAAGAACTGTGACTGATGTTATTCATTGTGTCACTGTTTTTGTAAGCATGCATTGTAAAGTGTCTTAAGGGATATTGCTCAAAATGTTTTCTAGGCCACAAAGTACACTGTGTCATCTTAAAGTATAATATGTGAAAAGGTATTGGGGTTAAAAATATAATTATAAATTCATTATAAATGATGAAATAAGATTATGTGAAGCACTTGGCTATAGAGCAGCTCTAGATCTTTATTGAGTTATTAATTGGTTGCACTTACTCTAGTTCTTTGTGGCAAATGATTTCTAGGAGGACAGCTTGACATGCTGAGCTGAAAGTTGTTATCCTTTACAGCAAAGCATTTCTCACTGATCTTCCTGGTCTGGTCTGGTCTGGTCTGGGTCAAGTTTGTGTAGACTCGATTTAGTTCAAATTGATTTGGACCTTGTTTGAAGGTTTAGTTTGATAAAGATCAGAAGGTTTCTGCTCTGCACTGCTTTCTGCAATCCTTCATTTAATGTAGTTTCCTCTGGTGCCCTCCTTCCTGTTCTTGGGCCAGCCAAGTTGTTGGTGTTGGTGTTGGTGTTGTGTAGAATAGCATCTAGCAGCCAGACAGACATACACCTCAGTTTGGCGGTCACGAAGTGAGATGATTGTCCTCCAATTAATATCCCATCAAATTCATGGCCAAAACACTATGCCATGCAGCATGCATTGGAATTAATTACAGTATTATTTTCCGTGCCTTTTCACTAATGGTCTAAATAAGCCGTTGAATTTGTCACTAATGACTTTTTAGACATCAAGTCATTTTTTAGTCTGAAAAGCTGCTAAACCTAGAGAGAAAGTCGCCAAGTTGGCAACACTGCACGGCTGTGGAGTCTTTTTTTTAACCCACAGCAGTGGGTTGCAGTTGTTATTCAAACACTTGATTGTTTATAGTGGACCAAACATTTTGGGGAAAGTCATCTGGATTGAACACTAGGTCTACATCTTAAATAATACTAATCCACAGATTTCAAAATACACATTTTGACAGGTAGATCCTGTTTGAAGTTTTTTCCCTGAAGATTTTGTACTGTTACTTCACAGATTCATCATCCACCATCCTGTCTAATGTTTGCCATAATATAAAAAGTCTATTTCTCGGAGAAGTGAAGCAGAGTAACCCAGAGGTCCCTTTTTCCCAACAACTTAGTCCAGCCCCCCTTTGGGAAGACCACTATATGATGACAATACTTATTAATAACGACATTATTTTAACAGATATGAGGATGATACAACAACTATAACAAATGACATATGCATGTACTGCAGCTGCAAAGTTCACATTAGTTTGTTGAGCTGTGAGCCCTTCTTGTCTCATATTTGTCACAATCAGAGGCTCCTATTTACCATCATTATGCATGCAAGACAATATCATACTGTCAGCATAACTGAACTAGAGATGATTGAAGGGTTATTTTTTGTTTACCTAATTTGTATTTGAGTATGAGCCCTTAGCATGCTCTGCTGTAATGAGCTTTCGATTGGAGCCTGTCTGAGAGACGTCTGTGAGTTTACTACCACCATTTTAGACCCTGACAGATGCCAGATGGTCCAGGTATGAAGTGTGTTTGCAGTGATGTTTAAATTACATCCAAAGTAACACAGTTGATACAGTTATAAAATATAGTATTGCTACTTTATTATCCTACCATATCTTACCAAAGTAAGTTTGGTCAAACATCTATATGCTTGCCTTGGATCTACAGCGAACAGGAATTGCTGAATTAGGTTTGTAATTGCAGTAATATGTCTAAATAAGCTCCAAGACTAAAGTAAGGTCTCATGAAGAAAAGCCCAGACTAATAAATTAAAGTGTGGAGAACATTACATTTCTATTTGCAGAAAGTCTCCTGTGATCAGCAGCAATGTTCCAGATTTTTGGCACAGTTTAGTGGATCCAATTTAGTGTCCCCTCATTTCTTAAAAGGCTCAGATCAGAATGACAGTAATAATTGAATGTGAGAAAAATTATACGTCAGTAATATCTTGAGGCCAGAGTCGGCTTTTTGGAACTGAAAATGACATCACTGTTGAAATGTGACATGAAATTATACCACATTCAGTACAGCAGAGTGAGGTCTTCTCTGTCCGTGATGCTCTCAGACTGACAAATGTAGTAAAACAAATTTATATTCATAGATTGCACCTGTATTTAAGAACTAACATTTAAAGCAACATTATGTATTGTTATTGATCTGCTCCTCTCCCTCCCAGTTTTAGAGAGCAATTAACTTATACACCGGTGTCGTAAATATGGACTATACATGTGTATTTGTTACGATTAGATCACTTAGGATCAAAAACTAGCGAGTCGACAACTTTCCGAACACATCCAAACATTAAGCAACAACATAAGGTGTAGCAGCCAGCTAATATTACTTACTAGTCCAACAGAAAGAAGCCGAGCTCGGTGTCTGTCTTTCAGCCTTTTATTTCACGAAGCTCTCACCCGTGACTATAAGCCGAGATTTACTCTTATCCTGCAGCCTATCACCCGGTCACTCTCTTTCTCTTCTTAGCTTCCTCCATCATCCTCTTCCCGGCAGTCCAAAGCTCCTTTTACAGCGGTGTAAAACACCAAAACTTCCTCGGAGCTCTGACCTTCCAGCCCGGGCAGCATGGCCTGAACTAGCTTAGCAGGTAACTTACTTTAGCAAGATGTAAAGCTTTCTGTCCACCAGGAAACTGTAAATCACAAAGAGTTGAGGCGGAGCAGCCAGGCGATATCAGAGGAAAAACCAGAAAACATTTTGTGTCAGTTTTATTGATTCTGTATGTTCTGTCCTTGATGTATCTGTTAACATCATAATGTCAGTCAGATTTTTAGAGAAAAACAGCACCGTCAAATACAGCTGTCGATGCATATGTCAACAGCAGTGCATGATCTATGTAATTAAACAAGCTTTATTTCAGAACGCTGCTGCTAGAGTCCTCACTGAGAGTCGTGGATCACATCAGTCCAGTTCGGTTTAACAAAGTATTTCAGAACATTACTAGTAGTCTATGAAGCACTGAATGTTTTCAAATGGGCCAGAACACGTTTTAAACATCCACACTAAATTAACTAACTAAACACGGAGAAGCACTTCTCAGTTTTTATGCTCTGCATTATTAAATATCATTTGGGACTATTGATTCATATCTTGCACTGAACTGTAACTGCACTGTAATTTCTAAACTCCTGTTTTATCTGTTTTATTCTATTTTAGCTTATTTTCATCTTCTATTTTATGTTACTCTTACAAATCCTATTTTATTGTGTCTTTTTATTGCTTTGTGTTCCTTTTATTAATGCCTTTGAGCTCGTTGAAAGGCTTTGTTGTTGTAAGGATCTATACAAATAGAGCCTGCCTTGCCTTTTTTGAGTGACTATGGTTAGACTATTAGCCTGTACAGTGAAAATGTTGACGGGGCATACTGTACATTGCTGCAGAGCTTGTTTAAATTCAAGACACGACACCAACTCTTACCTTTCTCTACGGGGAGCGAGCAGTTAGCTGCATTCAGGCCACTTGACTTTTAAACAGTTCTTTCTCCCTTCTCTTTATTTTTTTTTTATTTTTATCACATACCAGTTTGTTTTATATTTCATGGGTGCAGCATTGAAAGCCACTTGCTGTCTTCTGACTGTTTTTAGCTGCTCGCTCTTGATGTCTGCGCATCTTTTTTTATTGGCGTGTTGTCACAGGGTTTCGATGTACTGTCAACAGATATATGAGCAATGCCACAGTGCAACTTTGAAGTCTGTTCAATGGCACTGATTTAAACTATGAGCCCAAAAACTGCAACACCACATCTAACATGAAGAACACATGTGAAACATCCAGCACCTACTACACATACAGTATAGTTGAACTGAACATGCTATAGTATATTTCTGCCTATTGGCAAACTTTAGCAGGTTTGTCATTATTTGTGTTTAAAGTTGAAAGAGACACACTCATGTTTTGTTTGCATACAGCTACAGGGCCAATAGGTAGTTGAAAAATCAAGGACAGAAGCACCCAAAGCGTTTCAGGTTATATCCTAATAAAAAAGACCTCTGATGTGGTGAGATGAAAAAAAGAAATTTGAAAATCCAGGTTGAAGAAATGTAGAAAATAGGATCCAGACTGAAAAATGCCAGAGTAATACCTGGAGCTCTAAGATTCTGCAAGGACTTTTAATAAGTGCACCACTCTGTCCCTCGAGCTGGAGGGTTAAAGGAAGGACAGACAGAACAGGTGCTCAGTGGTTTGGCTACTTTCTATGTCATGCACATCACTGCCCTTTTCCAGGAGAAAAGCCTGAAAGACTGTTCAACTGGGGCAATGAGACACTTTGTGACTGTTGTCTCAATCAACTCGGGTCACCTTCTTTTTCCACATAGCATTTTAATGCCTTCTGTCCAGTATCCCTCTCTTCTCGTCTTTCCTTACCAGTGCGTTTAAGCAGCGATAACCACTCGGAGTATGGTTGCCCCTATAACTCTTATGGGTTTCCTGCTCTCAGGGCCATTTCTCCATTGTCGCATGTCTGCAATGACGCCCCTGGGAGCCTGATCCTCTATCTCAACGAGAAAGGATTTACACAACCGAGCACTGATTGGGAACTTAGTCCCAGCATCGCTGAGTCCAACGGCAATAAGATGGAAGCTTGCTGACAGTGAACATCTTTTTAAGAGGATTGCCGCTTTTCTGTCTTGCAGCTAAGGGGTTTTTAGGGGCATGTAAGTGAACATGAAAAGGCTATGATAGAGGTTTATTACACTGAATATGGATTCAAGTAATGTCAAACCGGTGAAAGCAGGTTGATGTCTCACAGGCTGGTAATGCTTTGAATATTAAGAAGCTCTTTTGTTTGAGGAATTGTTTTTTAAGTGCAGGGAGATTTTGTTTTTAAGGATGTCAAACTGTGTACAATTTTAGCAGAAATGACATCCACGGCAGACAGATACCAGTGTACATTGTGACTGCTGGTGGATGAGTATGTATTTTGGTACAAACCAAACACATAAACATGAAAAGGATTATTTTATATGTTTAAGTTTATGTTTATCTCTGCTTGGGTTATGTTTCAGTATCATTATTGTCTTACAACCTGGAAAGGGTAGAGTTTTGGTTTATCTACGTACGTGGATGGATGTTTTACAGCCATGCACTAGTCAAGCTCATTTGTAAACATAAGCACAGGCAATAAGTCTGACAATAAAGGATAAATACGGTGTGGTTTGTTTGTTTAATCTGAACACAAAAAAAAATGTGCTGCAACTATTCCTCACCCAGGGGCAGTGACTTACTGGAGCCTCGACAGGATATAGCTCCTTGTAAAAGCACAACTTGTAAATTCTGCATTTATCTTGTTACGTTGTTTAAACAAGTAATTTAATTAGCGAATTGATTCATGAGATTGTGGAACTGTTACGCATATTTTTGAGCTTTGGAGAGAATCAGGTTAGCTGTTTACCACTGCCTCCGATCTTTATGCTAAGCTAAGCTAAGTCAATTAGAGTTGTTCCGATTCCGATACCAGTATCGGAAATTGCTCCGATACTGCCGAAAATGCTGGCATCGGTATCGGCGACTACTGGAGTCCAGGCACCGATCCGATACCACGTAATTTATTAAATTAGTAATCTATTTACTGGTTAGCTCCGTTAAGCTCTGGCACAGTTCTTCTTCACCACTCTTAAAACAGTGGAGCTGTGCTGCAACCTGCAGCCTGCTGTTTTAGAGGGACGAGTTGATCACGTGACACAGACACAACAGACACACACGTGTGTCAGAGCCGGTTGACGAGGCTTGGAGCTAAGCTAACTAGCAGCTAACTAGCACTAGCATATCATGTCGGCGGTGTGGCAGTATTTCACGCTGGATGCTCCCACCAGTAACGCACGTGTTCAGACAGGGACAGGCAAACCGGCAACCGGTGGTGGGGGAGTGCGGTGTTGGGGGCGTGAGGGGAGCTGAGGTGTGTTTCTGTGGGCGTGTCTATACCTGCTGAATGTAACCGCTGTGAAACAATCAGGAAATAACTTTTTATTTCTCTCGGACACAAATCAAATTAAACTTCTTC
The DNA here is from genome assembly GCA_946959425.1 of Argyrosomus regius. Classification (NCBI taxonomy): domain Eukaryota; kingdom Metazoa; phylum Chordata; class Actinopteri; family Sciaenidae; genus Argyrosomus; species Argyrosomus regius. Next base: position 16,287,314 of record OX336882.1, read on the forward strand.
GTGTCATTATATTTTGCGGCGTAAATTGCGAGTCAGACTCAGATTTAGAAGCTGGTACATGAAATAAAGTGAGTCAATATCAGAGTTTAGTCCGTGAATCCACCTGGATAGTCTCTGCTAAAAGACTGCGACATGCAACATATGCAAAAATGTGGCTGCACTTTAATTTTTTTTTAATAATTATTCCTAGATTTATTTAGTCAAATTGCATTTGCACTACTGTTTTTTATACTGTTCTATTTAAAAATAAATGGCTTGAATTTGCTGTATTTATTCATGTTTTACAAAGGGTTTAACCTGAGCCAGGCCTTACCACAATGATAATCATATCACAGTCATGCAGGCGTAGTATGATATTTTTTTAATAACATACTGGTATCGGATTGGTACTCGGTATCGGCCGATACCCACAGCACAAGTATCGGAATCGGTATCGGGAGCGAAAAAATGGTATCGGAACATCTCTAAAGTCAATCACCTCCTGGCTCTAGCTCCATACTCTCAGTCTCACACAGACATGAGCGTGTCTGTCATTCCTCTCATCTAACTCTCTGCAAGAAAGTAAATTTCAAGCACATTTTCTCAAAATTTCAAACTACTCATTGAAGAAACTATTACCTGCAAGCTTTGAGCATAACTTTGATTGTCAGAGCTGGAATCAGTTACGAAATGTGATAGCAATAACTTGCAGTAACATTGGGTGACTCATTCACCAATGTGACTGCAAGTATAAAGAAAATGTTTTATTAAAATGTTTATATGCAAGTTCTGCCCAAGAAGATTCAAAATACCTCATTTAAAAGTAAAATAAAATGTTAAAGCAGTGTGGAAGCTCAGACACATAAAACAGACATTCTCACAATATTATTTCACACACACAGTGTTGTTTCTTAAATGATGTTGAGGTTAAAGCCGGGTACAAATAGCCTGAGCAATTTAAATTTAGAGTGCCACTGTGCTGTGCGGCAACAATGAATCATCAGCATACAGCCAAATTTAAAGTAAATGCTGTGCAGGAAAAAAGATCCAGTCTTATACAGTTGTGTCAGGGATGTCATGGAGAGGACTCAGTGTAATCTATAAGCAGTGGTATGAATCATCTCCATAGGATTACTTTTTTTTTTTTTTGCCACAGTCAGCATCTTGTACTGGTGTGTGCCCTTATGTTTTTAGATGAGTTGTACTGAACTGGTGTCACTTGGGGAGTAACAGCTTCGTGCATGTTCTTGTTGATCTGGGTGCTGACATCAAAACTACACAGTGCTTTTGGGTCTTAGATTTGAGTACACGGGGTGGTGAGATGCATTCTTGGCAATCCTTTTAGTTTGTATGGACAAAACAAACAAGATATAGTGTGTAAATTAGTGATCTTTAGAGGTTCCTGTAAGAGTATTTGTTACCTTTGGCTAGAGCCAGGTGAGTTTCCAGCTTGAAATATACCAGCATTACATCTGAGGCACTATTACTTGCATTGCAAAGGATTACTAATCACTTCCGCTTCCAATAGCTCTGTGATTCAAGCCTATTTGCCTTTCAGGGATTGAAAACATTACAGTTCACTGATAATTTGATTGTCTGAAATACAAACTGTCCTTTAAGAGAAAAAAGCTCCACCTTATTAAAGAGCACTGGACTGTATAGTCTGCTAATGTGTTTGTTCGCTGTAGCTATACTATGGAAATACTGAGAGAATGAATCACTTAAATATGCTTTAGCCTACAGTACATATTTAAATATATGACACTACTGATGACACTATTACATTACAAAGTTGCTGGTACTGTAAGTGCTGTGCATTACTTTGAGGTAAGCCAAAATGATTCCGATTGTCAGGGAAAGCACGTTCAGTGTAAACCTTCATTCAGCTGCTGACTGACATCCACCACAGCGCCATTCACTTCTGTGCCTTCTGGCACAGAGAGTACACATTAACATATCATAAGCATATAGTAAGCCATTTCGTCTTTGCTGCTCGCGACCTTGGAGGCAGCAACTTGAAGAACAGTGAAAATCAGCATAAAGATCATACAGTGGGGCACTGAAATATGCTAACTATCAACACTGCAGTTGAGCCCTAAAGAAACGGGCGTTGTTTAAGACCACTATAAGTCACTCTCCGACTTAATCACCTACTACCCAGGAGCTCAGAGCTGTATGTAAATGCAAAACTAAAGCAAAACATTGTCTAGCACCAACGTTACCAGACGCTACCCTAGGAGCAGTAACCTTTAGGTACCATTCCCTCAGTTGTTGCAATTTCCATCCCTTAGCTTAACGTGGCACCATCATTTATTGATGTGGTGTTTCCCAAGCTGATATGGAACCCCTCTCAATAATTAATCTGACGCAAGGTCTGGCCAGACCGACGGAGCGGCGTGCTGCTGCTCATGCTCCACTAAGGACCGCAGTGATCATTTGGCCTCAGTCTGGGTTATTTCCATCTCTCCGTTTATCACTTTTATTATCGCTGTGATGAAACCCTGCGCGTGCTTCTATAAAGCACTTATGGGCCTCTGCTTGTTTAATACATTCCTCTTCCACTGACAAGCCTGCACTAATCTCATTTACCCATGAGTCACTGTGGCTAAAATCACAGCTGCCCATTGCACACACCCCTAAACTATTATTAATCTTATCATTAACGTATCACATTTCTCATAAGGAACATATTACATACATGAACATGGGCACGTGGAAGGGCACACAAATTTCAACTGTTAATGCTACCACTACCACTATTACCACAGGCAACAAGCCTAACAACAGCTGTTAGTACTAGCAGTTATCTTTACTACTACTGCCACAAGAACTATTTCAGTGTCTACTGCTATCCGGCTTTCTCCAATCTGACTAATTATCAAAAATCCATTGATGCAGCCATCTGTTTTCTACTGCTTAACTGAGCCGCAATGGCAGATGAACTCCTTCTGTAGGACTATAAGGCATTCACAAGCCAAACAAGATATATAACCTCTCCATCATGTCCTGTGTTTGCCATGGGTCTCTATCTTGTTGGACTTACCCATAACACCTTCATAAGGATGCATCTGAGAGACATCCTGATCAGAAGCCCAAACCACCTCAACCTCATTTTTGTGTGAAGGAGCAGCAATGTCACTCTGAGCTCATTTCTGATTTACAAGCTCCTCGTCCTGTCCTTAAAGGTGAGTTCAAGACAACCTTCAGCATAGAGTAAGATTATTTTGGCTGCATCCACAACTGCTTGTATCCAAAACTTTATTATTTCAGTCACCACTAAAAGCTCATGACAGTAGGTGAGAGTTGGCATGTAAATTGCCTGGCTCACCTAGAACTTGGCATACATAGCTGGAGCAACGTGCTCATTAGTCTCACCCTTCATCTCACCCTTACTCTTGATCAGAACCCTGACGTACTTGAGGGACTGTGATGGCCACTTTACACACTCATTGAGTTTGTTTTGTACTCTGCTGAAAACAAAGCAGCCCTAGGATCACCAACCTAGGCACTCAGCTGCACCTTAAGATTCTGTCCCTCAAACTCACAAACAAATCTGGTGACAAGATATAACCTGGGCACAACACAACAGCCGTTGATGATGCCTTTGACTTACTGCCGACAATGTGGACACAACTTTGTCTCGTACTCAGTGGGTCATTTTCCCACAGCTACTCCTCAAACAGACCCTCCAGTGTCCATACAAGAGTAAAGAGCTGATCCACTGGTCCACAAACAATGGCATGTATCTCCTGAATTTGATTTCTGACTATCTGTGACAGTCTCCTTTCCACCACCACAAGCCCCATCTGCCAGTACAGTCTGGACAAAGCCATGCCTCCTCTTCCTGAGTCATATGACAATTTGTCAGAGCCAACATCTTTGAGGCCGACTGAAAGTCCTCATTTGTGACGTCTTCAAACGTCTTCCATGCCCAAGTTTTTTTGGACCTGTGACCTCAACACCTGCGGCTTAGATTTTATCATTTTATCTTACTCCTTAACATCAGTTGTATCCAGAAGTCTTTGTCTTCTCAGCTACCTTGGTCTGTCATCTGCTGTAAGTCTGTAAACACATCCAAGTCAGCTAAATTTCATACACACCTGGACAAGCACACATACACAACAAATAAAAAACAAGGCCTACAGGCCAGCCTTTTCTCCAGGCCATAGAAGGCCAGGCAAATCAAATACCAAACCTTAATGACTTCCCCATGAACTTGATGGAAGCTGACAAAATAATCATGACTCCAGCTCCTTTATTTTTGTCAAAGGTCCCAGCATGCACTGTGCCATAACATCACACATCACCACATCACATCACATTTGTATTTGTTAAGTTTATATTTATACCACATTTCACCAGGTGTATTGATCAATTCTTCTAAATGATGTTGATGTTAAAGTAGGTCTGGGCCATATGGCATATGCTTAACATGATTTGATTGGTTGACATGGACATGGAAACTGGTGATGCAGGGTGATTAATGGGTTTAATTATTCTGGGAAGTTTGGTCCACTGAGTTGGATTAGTGGAAACTAAATTTCACTTTAAATATGTGGTGGGGCAAGTTTCACAACCCTAACTAATCTTACATGAGATGGAAAAATATATATTTCAGAAGAGAGACCTCATCCAGATATTTGACTTGAAGAGAATCATGAAAACAGTCTAGTTGGGATATTTAATTCAGGAATAAACAGATTTTCATGTCTATTGATCTGCTTTTTTTCAACTGAAGTCTGTTAGAGACTATATGTCAGTACTGACTAATTGCAAATAAACACATAGAAAAACAGGCTGACATTAATCTCATTAATAGTTTTCCAGTTTTATGCAACATGACGTGATGAGATTACAGCAGGCAGTGTTTAAGCCATGCTTTGTTTACTCTAAAATGATTAAAACTCAGCTCAATAAATCTGTTTTAGAAGCCCAATTACTACGATCTCATTGCAGTGCTCAGCTGTCACATGAAAACTTGACTTGAAAACTTGAGATGCAAGATCCTAAAGTGCTGTATGACAGATTGAATACTCATTGGAGATTACATTTTACATGTTTGCTTGCAAACCACGAGTACTTTACACAGTGGGTGCATCATAAAATAATGTATTCACACTGCATTCTGTGGTCAATGTAAGATCCATAAGACGTACAAAGCAGAACTCAGTCCCACTGCAAAGCCTATTGTATTAGGTTAGTGTGGAGCCATTTATCTCCATAGCAAGTTATTTTATTTCCTTATTTCCTGATGTTTTGGCAATAAAAGGGTTTTAATCCGAAAATAGCATGAATCTAATTATTCCCCACACAGCAATAAAACCTAGGGAAGTGAAAACTGTGAAAGAAGCAATTCCCACACTGAAATCACATGACTACAAACCATATAAAAGATCTGCAGTTTATCTGCTCAAAAACAATAAAACTGTGCTTTAACTGCCAATATATAGTATTTCCTCTCTGTAGCCACCAGTGTATTGCAGTTTGGCTCTAGGTTTAAATCTCATAAGGATGTTGAAGAACACTTAACTTCAGATCAATAATGTTTCTGCCTCAGAGCTTGCCTTTGTGTCCCAGTGGAGCTCGGGTCAGCTCACTGAAGTTCAATGTGTCTCATCAGTATGCAACACAACACCAGATATACATTACAAGTGTTTGGTCAGCTGCCTAGGGGCATGAGAGACTCTGCTGCTTTATTCTATGGCTGTTGAGTTGAGCCAGACAAAGAGCGTGGAACAAAGTTAGCGTGCTTCGATCTCATCATCGTTACAAACTGCATCAGAGTGCAGAGTCAGGTAAATTACCAGGAACAATAGGATTACCTGCACTCATTGTAATGCACAATAGAAGTCTGGAGATCAGAAGCTCTTTATTAAGTCGCACCATTTAAGATCTGTTGTAACATCTGATAAATCCATTGTAGAAAATGTGTCTGCTTACATTGCACTGATGCTATAAAAAGCACTCCAGTTTGTTTGTTTCTGTGAGAACATTTGTACCAACGAGTTAAGAATTAATCATGAATGGTTTTTATTCCTTGTCATTTATTTACTAAAGTGTTGGACTGAGATAAATAGAACTGCCTCTCTGTTGTTGTTTCATAACTACCATCTTGGATATGGATCATCAGTAACTTCACACACACACACATACACGTGGAAATAGAGACAGACACACATTTAGGTACACACAAACACACATACATGCATAGAAGGAAACAGGCAGTAACAACATGATTAATTGTGAAGGCTTTTTTGGGCATGGCTGTAGTTTATACTACAGTGCACAGCAGATGGAGGGAGTGGGAGGTACAGCCTCTGAAAATGTTGTGGATCTAGAGGTTTCACAGGTGTACCAAAGACATTTATAATAGAGCAAGAAGGACTGAGGCTCCTTGCGTGCATGTGTGAGACTGCACATGGATGTGTGTGTTTCTATTTTTGCTGCTGGGCTAGTCAGCAGGCCTGTCTTGGTGAGTCAGGGTGTGTGCGGTGACAGTGACATACAGACACACTGACAGAGGAGATGGAGGGTCAGCCCGGTGCATCCTGGAAAAGGTCTGGAAAGTGCATAGCTTGACACAAGAGGACATGATAGGTTTAGGTCGGGTCGTGCTTCAAGGTGGGTTAAAGATTTTAATACAAAAACACTGACGTTCATCATTAATGAATTGCATCTACTGACTTAACTCATGCACATACCTCCTTGATGCTTCACTAGTGTGTAATATATCTCTTCAGATCCTTTGGCAGGTTCATCTTTACAAACTGCAGACAAGCATTGTTTTTTTTTATCTACAAGGATTTAGTTTTCATTTCAGTCACGTCTTTTAATGTCTCATTCAATATATATGATATATTGTAGCTAACTATCTAGAGCTGGCAAGCAGATACAGAATATGTGTGATGTCAACAGGATTGAAACAATACTGCATTCAGAAAGTACACAAAGTTAATTTTTAAGGATTCGTGATTGAATGCAAAGTCAATGGAAAGACGCAATTAAGCATGAATTTGCTGGGGTGGCACAAATTTACACAAAGACACTAGGCTACTCAAGCAAAACATGTGTGCATATCCTTAATGAATCCGCTTAAAAGCAGACAGATTAGAGGAAAAAGGACAGACTGAAGGGAGGCAGAGGCTGAGCTGAACACTCTCACCTACACGTGGTCAGTGTCTGTTGCTAGCTATGTACAGTTAATGTACAATTGGTGTTGTTTGGGGCAAATAAACACAAGCCAACAGCGCCATTCATCTAAAACTGACTGGCTTATTTAAGGTACCAACTATACATTAGTTGTAAACTAGCTAGGAACTGATGCATCTACTATGTCTGAGTGCCCGTGTGTTTTCAATTTGCATGACACATTTTCAAGGCAAAGATGCTCAAAAGTCCAAGTCAAGTCTCAATTAATCTTGTAGAAATCCAAGTCAATTCAAGTTTTTGGTCATACAGTAATGTCTCAAGTTATGGTTCTATCATCTGCTGCATGCCAGTCGTTTTTCTTAGAATACTGCATAGCTACATCTAACGAATTCATAGCATGTAGGTTACTGTACTGTCATCACTTGTCTTTAGCATTTAGCATTACTAGCAGTATCAGCACTGATTATTTGTTTGGTTTATGGTCACTTTGAACAGGCTATGTCAAGGGCTTGTAATGTGAACATAGAGCTACATCAGTGTAGACTTTACAGTTTAGTATTTGTTAAAAAAAATTATATAGATTAACGTTATTCAGGGTAACAGAAAAATATTGCCAACAATATTAATCAATTAACCTATTTTTAAATAACAGTACAGCCATACTGTGTAATTATACTGAGTCTCCAACTAATGACATCATGTAATCTTCTGTAAATGAGCACATACTCACTTTATCGTCAACTAGCAGTTGTGGAACATGAATGATTATATTACCCAACCATTTTTATAGTCATGGCAAAGCCAGCATGCAGACAAGTGCGAACACCAGTATAATCCAAAGCTAGTAGCAAGCTAACATTAGATAGCAGATGCTAAGCTAAACATGCTTGCTAGCCATCCAGGTGACTCACTATCCAGGTGCATTTTCAGGTGCCTAATAGTTTGATTTGGTCTATCCAGCATGCTTTATTTTGATACCGCAGACGTGGCCTTGTGTGAAGTTATTATAGCTAAAGGTTATGACAAAAGGCACAAGCAGTTGCAGGTGTGCTCACCATCGTGTTGTTGATTCAGCTGTGGCTGCGTATGCATTATACTAACGGGTAATAACATTCAGCTCATCAGACATTTTCTTAATTTTAATGCACCAAAAATCAAGTCACTGTGCGTGCGTCCAAGTCACAAACTCAAGTCGTCATCTCTGCTTCATGGCAGTTCATCAATCAACAGACCAACCAACATGGCCTTCCCTCAAGCCGTGCTGCTAGTATAGCTAAAATCTTTTTTCTCTATCTTTAAATCACCTTTAAGAGGACTGTAAGTGATATTGGGTACAAGTTCTTATAAGGTGAACTCAATCAGCCTGGCCGAGGATAGACAGGACAATTTTTTCTTAATTATTCACTTGATCAATTGTTGTTTATGCACATTGGTGACAACCCGTCGGATTGTGAGAATAACTCTAATATCAGTGTGCCCTGACAATGTTAAACCACATGCTGCCTCAGGGGTGTTTGTTCTGCCATTTAATCTGATATTGAGTGAAACAGACGTGTGAACGCTTCTTCACAGACATTCTCACATTGTCTTAAATAATGCGTCTCACCAGAGATTGTATCTGAAAGTGGTTCATACATGGAACAATCCTTCACTGCAACTATTCTCCTCTCTTTTTAATTGCTGCGCTGTGGCATTCTGTATTGGAGCAGATTCATCAGTGTCAACTGGCCTTGCTTGTTCTCTCACTCTCTCCTTCCTCCCTTTTCTCTCTCTCTTTATTTGGTTTTGTCTTTCTCTTCTCTTTTCCCCCTTCCGTTCTCATATATCTGCCTTTGACTTTCTCTGACGATGCAGTTTTGTGTCACTTATGTGAATGCAGTGTCTCTTCTAAAGGGCATTGTAGGATATCTTATATGTCCTTTCCTAGAAACTATACCCTACATGTACAGGACACATGGTACAGTTGGAGAAATCTGTTAGACTCACACTGGATGTACTGCTCTGTGCACTCACAATGCAGGCATGCACAGATTTCCTTTGTTCTTATGTCATTAACATTAGCATTTAGACACGTATGTTTAGTTTATAAGAAGTGTGTATAAAATATTGGGAATGTCTGCATTAAAAATGTGATGTTTGCATGTCTGGCTTTGAAGCAGAGGGCCAGAATCTGACTTTGAATTTTGTCCTTACATTTATAGCTTGTGCAGGATAACAGCCCTACCATTTGGTATTTGAGTATTTCCAGACCCTCAATATGTAATATCATTATATTTTAGGTAAAAATTCAACATTTCAGAAAATATGCTTCTTGCTGAGAGTTACAGTACATGAGAAGAATGATCCTACTCTCACATCTTGCCGGTAAATATAAGGGTACAGATGGTAACTTTGTGGTTAAAAGACTGAAAAGAGGAGGAAATGGCTACCTTGGCTCCAAGAAATGTAGACTTACAGATTAAACAAACAAGATATATTATGTTAATTGTAGAGTTTTAGCGGTGCTGAATTTTGTGACCTTTCGACACAGTCAGGCTAGTTGTTTAAAGTCTTTGTGCTAAGCTATGCAACCGAAAGTCCAGTATGGATCTTATCCTAACCATCTTTACCTGTGGTGAAATAATACGTAATAATATGTTGATGATATTTACTGGAATTTCCTGATCAAGTCGTAACTAAGGCTCCAATTACTGGCTCATGTTTGTTATGCATTCAGTCGCAGCCTTGTTGCCACGCATCTTATTGTTGCAATTAAATCTAAATAAAGACTTCACTGGGTTTTGAAATGAGTCTTTTGGGGCAGATGCAGCTTTATGCCAGGGCCTTGCTCACCATGAGTGTAACTGCCACTGCCAGGACAGCAGGCCTGTTTCCTCTCCTACTCACCTCACGCCTGATCAACAACTTTGCTTATATTCTTGGTATTTTAACAACCTAATTAAAAATATAAAGATTGTATTTCCAGGTTCTTTCTTTAATGATTCATAGATTTGAAAGGGTGATTTTATACTGCATAGCATGACAAACGCTTCCTCTCCTTTTCAGTCTTTTCTTTTGCGTACACCTTGTCTCAGTTCGCTTCTTCAGCAGCAGAAATTTCTCAAAGCTTTCACAGGTGGCTGCTGCCTTGATATGAATATTTGATAGCCCTCATATATCTCCCTTGAGGGTAGTGAAATATTAAAACTCTTTCTGGTGGCCGTTTGGACTTCTCAGAGGCTGTAAAAATGGACTTCCTGATGAGAGGGGGAAAAAATCATTTTGATGTGACACTATCAATATGTTTAAAATGTCTTCTTCATTTTATAATGTACAATATTCTTTGCTGCTCTGCCCGGACAGAGTATAGACTTATATAGGTGTGAGTCTGCTGGGGGTTCATTAACTGTGTCGATGAATATGCAAATTATGATGAAGAGGATGAGGTTTGGCGTGTGAAATGAAGTTGCTGTTTTTTTGTCTTTCCTCCCCTCTTTAATGTCCCTCAATAGCATGCACATTATATGAATTTTCTCATACCATTTCTCTTTCAGCGGGATGCCAAGGGACAGTACCTGTTCGACCTCATCTGCCACCATCTCAACCTGCTGGAGAAAGACTACTTTGGCATTAGATATGTTGACCCAGACAAACAGAGGGTAAGTATTCATCTTTAATAATAAACCCAACTAAGTTTGAGTTGGGATCACATCAGGTGACGCTTCACAGACATTCATGATTTGCTCTCTTCACCTTCTCTCTGACATCTCACCGTCTTTGAGAGTTTTTTTCCACTTACATTCCTAAGTAGTTCACTTTTTTTCATCATTTGTGAGTACAAATTATAATTTGGTCAGTTGCATTAAAAACTAATTTACACAATGAACATAATTTCCATCACTGAGTTAGCTTATCATTTGTGCACCCAAGTTCATAGAGCAAATGTTGCCAAAAGTACGAAAAATGATAATAAAGAAGAAATCTCTGTAGCTGTTTTGTACATTGTGCTAGTCAGTCTTCTGTACGCCATCTTTCAGAGTCTGTAGATCACCAGGTAAAGCAAGATTATCAATTAAGTCTCACAGGCAGTAACCAATTTGTTTAACATATTGTTTGGTATAAATGCCAGTTCTGCTCTAATGAGTCTTTTTTTCCTCCACATAAATATTCAGGACAGGAAGGAAGGCCTACAGGTCAATTATGCAAGGTGGCAAAACCCCAACTCCTTTGACTGATATGAATATCAACCCCGGAAATTAACACAGTCCTTGGTGAATTTGCAGGTCTCGGACTGAGGGTTTGTTAACCGTGCACTTTTGAACTGTCAATGGGATTCTTTCAAGGCTTGCAAATGTGATACACTTTCTTCTCTCTCTGCATTTTACTGAGAGACTGCTGAGAGACATTGTAACAAAAAAATGTGAGTGCAGGTGTTTCTAAAAAAAAAAGTTCTTAATTAAAAGCTAACAGCTTCATTGTGATTTCCAGTTACTGTATTGTGAGCGCGATACCCCATTATTGTCAGCATGCCATCATCTCGCTGATTAGAGCCAGTTTCACCTCGTGATGTTTACCACTGACAGAAAACAGCACTCTCCTGATTATCTTCAGCTTTCTTTCATCCTCTCTGCACCGTGCAGAGACTGTGTTAGAGGGGGTCGAAATAAACAGAAGGCAATGAGATGGGGGTAATTCTGCTGTGCCTTCCAGCTATAGATTACAAGTTATCATGCTCTGCTTCTGAGCAATCAGACACCAGACTAACAGTTTAGCAGGAAAATATTGGGTGTCCAAAGTACAGATCTTTTATTGTCTTTCTCTCCCTTTCAGCATTGGTTGGAGTTTACAAAGTCAATTGCCAAACAAATGAAATGTAAGTATTTTCAATTCATTTAACTCCAGTGTCCAAATTTGAACATTTGAGTAATAAACCTTGGAGAACAAATATATCATGCAAAAAAAGACAAAGAAAGACAGATGCCAACCTCATTAGAAACACCTCATGGTGTATTTTTAATGTTTGTCTTTCTTCCCCAGCCCAGCCTCCATTCACCATGTGTTTGCGTGTCAAGTTTTACCCACCGGACCCTGCTGCCCTAAAAGAGGAAATCACCAGGTAAGATTTCAAGATAGCTTGGTGGGCTGCAAGTGGAGAGGGCAGTGAGGTATGGACGAAGGTAAAACTTTAGTTTGACAATCTTTGTGTTTCATGACTCCTTGTCTCTCCCACTGATGAGGTCAAAAGTGAAAACTGTGACATGTTTGCACAATCAAACCAATAATTTCAATAATAATTTCAATTGTACAAATGGCAGTTAGATCCACTCCACTGGTTTAGCTTTGCTCCTATAATATTGTCAATGACTCATGATGGACAGGTTTTAAAAAAAGGGGGATCAGAATCGATGCAGTAGAACAAGAGATATCTTATATATTCCACTTATTCCTTCTCAAAACTGGGCATTACATCACTCACAATGCTACTTGACCACCAACAGTTCAATCGCAAATTGAGGTGTGCTAATGTAGCACTGAGCCACTAGCCTCATATAGAGATGAGGAGCGACCGACAGAGGTCAGGTAAGGTCACTTCTTTCTAACTCCACAAAGACAGATTTTTATTTTATTTTTTTCATTTTCAAACTTGACAATTGACATCGCTTGAGGCAATATATCAGACTTCACACAGCTCGTTCTGGAAACACAAGAGTCTTTATACAGCTTTTTTCACATTTTGTAGTAGTAGTAGTACTCCCAAAGACCTGTCAACATACACCTTCATTAAATATGACTTTATTGAACCATGTGTGTCATCAGTGTGCCCGTGTCGTCATGCCATGCAGCAATATAATTTACCAGAAGAGGGCATGCACATGATGTCAGTTGACACAGATGTAGCATAGAAAGAATAAGACATAAGACATAAGAATAGAGAAGTGCAATGATTTTTTGCAAGCACTGCTTACATGCAGATCACGATTAGTGACAGCGCCACAGTTCACAAATTTCAGATACATGTTGAAGACCTAAAGGGCTCTCATATACTCATGCATGGGCCACAAGGTTCGTATTTTGATTAGTGAAAAATGTCTAAATTATTAAACACAGCATTATGCACATTTGGTGAAATGGACACAGGTATTCTCTAATGGGCTGAGTGAGCACACACTTTTCTAAATCAAACATGTAACAACATTCAAATATTTTTTATGAACTACAACATCCTAAAAAATCCTTCTGATATTGTTTTTCTTTTGTTATTGCAGCTCTGTTTATTCATCACAGCTTCCTGTTGTTTTGTTTGTCCACTCACTGGTGGTATTAAAAATAATGTGGAAAAAGTGATGTCCATTTCAATACAGAATACAACACAGGTGCCCTGTTAACAATATTCTCAGACTCAGCTAGGGACCATTACATCACACATTTATTTTTGGAAGTCATAACCACAAAAAAAAAAAAAAAAATGCTGACATGGAGGAAACCTAAAAAGTATAAAAATCATTCTCCGCAGCAGTGATTTTATTGAACCACCGGGGATGTCTCTATCTTCTGTCTTTCTATTAACTTCCTTGTCTCATAAAATCAAATCAGAAATATTCTCAAATTTTACTGTTATGATCTCATGTCCCTCCAGCCAGCTTTTAGATAAATGAAAAATGAAGAAAAGCACTGCCACTCAGTTTTAAAGAATATTTACATGCTGTCTGAACAGGTACATTGTTGAGTAAAAACTGGGAAATTTAATCTTTTTTTTTATTTTTATGGTTTTTCATGATAAAGTTACGAGTGAAAATGTGTTTTCAGCTTGCCTTCCTTAGTACAGAAAGTGAAAAAGACCATTTTGTATGTAATCTGAACTTCATCTGAAGTATTTAAAAGGCATGCATTGATGAAGGTACGAAAGACAAACCACAGGTATAATTTCATAACAGTATCCAGAGCTCAACAGGTAGCCTGATTTGAGTATTTCCTCTCTTTTATAAGCTGCAGTATCATAAAGCTCCTCGCCACGACTGTACTGTGTGTGGCATCCTTGACAGCTGAACAAACTGCTGTGAGATGCAAGCCAGAGAGCTACCGAGCGCACAGATCCCTTTAAATCACATCCCTCGACTGGTTGCCACGCAGTGAAATCTCTTATTGGCAATCCAGCTCTTCTTGATAGAGCAGAGCGCCAGCAAGGGAGAGCTCCTCCATCCTCCGCCATCTGTTCTGACTGGAAGCTTGCACAGACACACAAATACATAGTAGATAAGCAAAAACAATGACAGGTAACAACATTTTGCATAGATTTATGTTTCTTTTAGCTTTTCATTTTCTTTATATATAATTTTAGGCAGCAGGATTTCGACAACCCGACTGAAGTGCCCCTTTGCAGCTTCATGAATTACTACCAGCTGCACAGTGAGACTGTTTAAATAACAATGGATTTATCAACATTTACATAGAACTTAAGACAGTGTGTAATTTATTCATTTACATAACAGACATCATGTAATGTCATCAGACAATAACATGAGCAGTCTGTAATGTAAAAAGTCTCAGTATACAACCCTGCCATTTTCATAGCAATGCTTTGAACTCCTATACTATTTATTGCTTTGGTGCTTGGAGGGAAGCCGAAGCGTTTTAAATGAATGCTGGGTGGGAAAATTGACATATGAGTAATCTCTGGATGTTGTGGACAACACCAGAAGATTGAGTTGCTCCAAATGGTCTTCATTGCAACACAGAAGTCATATTTTAAATCAGTGTCAATTCTCAAAATGATTATGCTTTAGCTCCAGCTCTGTCTCGAGGGTAGGCTACATGTCCCGTGTCTAATGTTCCAGTAGAAAACTCTGGATTGCCAATCATGTGTTAATTTATCTTTTTTTCAGCTGTAATTATGGATTAATTATAAATGGAGCTCTAGAGTAATTGAGTTTCTAGCTGCATTTCTTTTACATTTCACCGTGTGGAGCTACCGTGTGGTGTAGTTTATCTGTAATAACCAGACATAGCATCTAAAGCAGATTAGTGAACACAGCCTCATGAGATGTCCTCATGAGTTTGTGATTATATTTTTAGCCATGCTAGCGGCACAGCTCTAGGGCAAGAATAAACCTACCATGATGTCACCTATTGGTTTGTGGACAACCATTTCGAAGCCTCCAGTTTGGCATTAAGTCTGTTGCCATTTTGTTTTTTGGAACCAGAAGTGACAATATTTGGAGAAGAGCATGGAAGTGGTGGGTGATATAGTGCAAGTTGGGCTATGCTTGGTTTTGACTCCGTTTTCAAGCAGGAAATATGGCGGCCTGCCTAGTCGCATTACAGCTAAATGGTACACTATATAGTAACATAAACTTGATTCATATTTGTTTTTCTCTAAATGGGACCATAATTTACAAAACCCTAGAGACTGAGACCATAAACGCTTGAAAAACTGTTTATTGAGGTAATAAAGTGAGAAGTGGGGTCATTCTTTCATAAGATTCAACACAATCCGACTTATTTTAGCAGCTAATGGACCTGCCTGCTGCTTGTCATCAGAAGGAATGCAGCTCTACACTTTATTATATACTGTTGATGGTCTGGGGATAGAAATGTCAGTCTGTCAGCTGGTCAATCTACCAGTTGGTCGACACTTTACACCATTACTTTTTTCTAACAAGCTCTTGACCACACCTTCAGCCTCAAGGGACACCAAGAGGGGGAATGTCAGTATTGACCCTATCTAAATAATGACCCATATCAGTTTCTCTGTGTTCCACTCCACAGATATCTCGTCTTCCTGCAGGTTAAGAGGGATCTTTACCATGGTCGCCTCCTGTGCAAGACATCAGATGCTGCTCTGTTGGCTGCCTACATATTACAAGGTATGACAAAATAGGGAGTCATCATTTATGTATAAAAATGCTTCAACGCCTTCAACCAGACTACTGTACCTTTAATTTAATTTAAATGTTTCCACTCGTGTCAGAATCATCACCCCATATTACAACTGTAAATAAATGTTTCCTCTGACAGAGGTGTGTCTACCACATATGAATGTTTGAGACCTTCTGTAGGCTCTCTATGATTTCCATATGACCCTGGCTTGTTTACAAACCATGAACATGTTCGTCCATGAGCTCATATTCTGCCATAAATGTACTTTAATGTGTGGGTGTGTGCAAATACGAAGGCAGAGCATAATCAGTGGTTGAAATATTGCTCTTATTTCTATTTGTGGTGTTTGTGGTCGATTTTAATGATTGGTGATTTTAATAACCCTAAGCACCATATGAAGCTATTTATATACAATTATTACTTAAAAAGGGATTCAGTGAAAAAGTTGATATGTTTCTCTTTAAGAAAATCTGTTTTGTAAAAAGTTGATTGTTTTGGAAGATGCCGGATGCCCATCTCACAGGCTCCTTTGGCTCATCAACATGCAGAGAGGTGAGACGCATTGAGAAACAGTTTCTCTGTCACACACCGTGCCAACCAGCTATCCTGCCTGCCTGTTCCAATACCTGAATGTAAATGTTCTTGGTTGTCTCCGTGTGGCTCTAAACACCACGAGACAGTGCATGAATATATTGAAGGACACTGGTTCACACTGGATACTGGCTGGCTTGTTATATATCAGCGCAAGGTTATATCTATTTATTCATCTCTTTATTCATCTATGTATTCACATCGTAAGATTGTGAATATTTTTGTCAAAAGCAGCACCAGTTACTGTAGACATATATATCTTTTACAGGTAATATAATATAGTTATAGTGTAGAGTATGTAGTATTATAAATTAGTGGCTATCTGAGCCTTCCCTTTTTGTAAAGAATTTCTTCACCAGGTGTCTCTGGCTTAAAATAAGCACTCTCAAGTCAGAAAATGTTAACACATAATGCCTGTTACACATATGAACTTGGATGTTTTTGGCTGTCTAAAATGTATTTTTCAACAGCAATGGCTGTCGGACCATTACCAGATTACCCAGACAGAAAGTAGCTAAACTCTCCAAAGTTTCTCCACCATCTGCCAGTGGTTATAAAACTAAAGGCTGCTAAAGATGGCTATATCAATTCAGAGAACACTGGCAGGTGTTTTTTGGCAGGTGTTTTTGATGGTACAGACATACAGGCTTACACATTTTCGATGCTCTCATGCAATGCTTTTTAAATTGTCTGGCCTGTAAATAGAAAGTATAAAATATAAGGCTGCAGTGCCTCAGCATTTAACTGATACAGTGTAACAATAAAAGTTCCAACACTCCAATAAATCACCGTCAGCTAGTCTTAAGGTCTGGGGATATTTGTCAGTTTGAGATCTGAGTGCTGCTGATCTGTCCTGGACTATTCAGTATGCACATTTATTGATTTTTTTGTGGGAGTCTTTTTTGTTCACAGGTGAATTCAAAACCTTGACTTCTCGATCTTTGACTTGTGCATTCTGCAATTTTTTACCAAGGGCTATTTTTTCTTTTTGGTGTTTTTGTGCTGAGGGATTATCTTTGACCACCATGCACCACAGCTCTAACTCTATTGATCAGAAAAACCACATACAAAGAGTGAAGTGGCAAAATGCCCTTGATACTGTAAATGTTATTAATTTGACTTTAAGACGTTGCCGAAATAGTTTTTTATATTAAAAAAAAAGTTTGATATGAAAATATGAGTTTTGTGATTGCAGCTTTTTCTTACTCAACCTTTATCTGCCCACCCAACACTTGTCAGGTATACATCACGGATTATTTAATGGTCCACTTGCATTGTATGTACTACTACTGGTACCTGCAGCCAATGACATCTATGATGATGTTGGATTAATTACATTTTAAATTACATGAGCGGATTAAAAAGTCATCATCAAACATAAGTTAACCTTTCCTTTACTTTCCCATTTTCCAGCTGAAATCGGTGACTATGACCCCGGGAAACACCCAGAGGGCTACAGCTCCAAGTTCCAGTTTTTTCCCAAGCACTCAGAGAAGTTGGAGCGGCGGATTGCTGAGATCCACAAGACTGAGCTGATGTAAGGTGAAACCTGTCCAATGTTCCTGTATATCTATGTAGCCCTGTAGCAGCCACAGTGCAGGTGTCACAAAAAGACCTCTCACTGTTGGTCCTACACAGTGAACTCTTATAGCGCACCTTAAATTCATAGGTAAGTCATGCAGAAACTGAAATGAACAACTGCTGTGATGGATTTATTTCTCCATGTGGCAACTGTGCAGAAACACTTGAGGACACGATAACTCTCGCAGTGAAGAAGAGGAGCATACTGTATACTGAGATGCAAAGTTACCAACACTGGTTGGGCAGATATTTTTCCAACCAAAAGGGGACATCTCACATTCAGAACAGAACACATCTGAGAGTAAATAATCTGATAAGATTTGCAGAGCTATAGGTTTGAAATTTCATAGCTACTAAATGTGCTGAGTACACACTTCTGGTAAGTTGGTTGATACAGTGTTGTTGAAGAGACTTTGCTTTTGAAAAGGCTCTGTAGACTTGCCTACCTACCTCTAGGAAACAAATCACTGAAATTACAACTGACTGCTACACTGACACACATGCCTGGCCATTGAACGCACCAGTTGGCAGCATCCTCCAGATTACAGTATTTGGCCAGCAGGGTGCTCTCTACAATTCACTAGTTTTGGGAGGCCCTGCCCCAGGCAAACAATGGCCAGAAGCAAATTTTCGGGCAGCCATTAATGGTCTGGCGAATTTGGGTTTGTTCTCCTTGGTGGTGCTGACGGTGCAAAGAGTTTGGGAACAGTTCACACAACTTACTACTATTACTATTATTACTACTTGTTCATACATTTTGTTTTTGGATCCTTCTTAAGTTTGTGCTCTTTTTGAGCACTTTGGCCCTTTGGGAGAACTGGGGCTGCTGGGATGCTGCATGTTCCATCTGTTGGCAGTAAAAGGCCAGTTGTAGTGGTGGTAGGGGTCTTGGATGTTATTTTGCTCCCGCATCTAGCCACACACCACAGCCAGTGATGACCGGTATGCTGGACAGCTCTGAGGTTTGGATCTCACAGTCTCCATTCATTCTTCTCCACAGTGTGAAACACTTTGTCCCTCCTTTAGTCCATCCTTTGAAGAGGTGCTGATGTGTGAGTGGTACTGTATAATAAGCAAGAAAGCTCCTCTTGGTCCCTAAGATTGGCGGTGTCGGCAAGGGCCATCCAGCTTTGGAAGTGTCTCCAATTATTTCATTTTCCTCTAAGTGCTAAGTGCGGTGTTTGTTTTATGTCTGATGACTGATATAGATGTGTGGTGGTCAATCATGTTCAATTTGCTTTCTCTGCAAATTAATGTCTTCAACTTCTTAAGTGGAAAGGGTGCCAGACGGTGCAGGTCAAGGTCACCTCCAATCTTCAGTTTGGCCATCAATCTAGCTATGAAGCTCTCTACCTGTGCTCACACACACACACACAGAGTATATACAACCCAAGTGGATACAGGCACCGGTTATAGATTTGATCCTACACTGCCCTCTATTGCTCATTTCCACCTTCTTGTTGGACAGCCGTACAAACAGATTTATCTACATGTAGTTGTGTGTCAGCACAGGAAAAAGTATTTGAAACCATTTTAGGGACAATTTCTGGCAGAATTCAAAACTGGAGGAGTGGGTCATAGGCAAACATGTTTGACAGAGAGTAATTTGCCAGGACTGACAAAGGGATAATATAGAAATAAAAGAAAGAGAGTGGAGTTGAAGAGCTACAGCCTATTTGACTAAGACTAATTCTACTCATACACCAGTCTCAATAAGGATTTATAAAAGAGTAGGCCAACTTGTAATCCTATATGTCTTTTGGATTAGTTACTGCTTTAGTCTTTGACCTGGGACAAATAGGATCAGGTCTCTGAAAAATGAGTCAGCTTTAACTTAAATCTTTTGACACACTGACCATATTTGACTGTATTTTATTCTGGCAGCTAAACACTCTACTGGAGTTCTGGATGAAGACAGTAATTCTAACACAGCAAGTTTTAGCGATAATAATAATGCATTGTGAGGTTTTTTTTAGGTTCCCTAAATGAGTGCTGATGCAGAGTAAGTGGAAGGTCCCAGGCTTCTTTGGCAAGATATTTTGAAACTTTTCAAGGTCTACTCATTATTCACTTCACTCAATTATTCCTAAATAAATCTCTGTGGATTACTTTGCATCTTACTGACAATAACATGATATATGGGCTGTATTTGTAATACTGTAAATACTTTACTGTAGACAGTAGATAGTAGACTGTAGACACTCTAATCAATGAGACATGTACTTTATACTTGCAATGTTAAAGTTTCAGCTTCAAAATTCTGATTTCTGCCTAAAAACTGAGGACATATTTTAACAGACGGTCATGCCAGAAGCCATTTATTATTGTTTTTTTGTTTTTGTCTCACAGAGGTCAGAGCCCTGAAACCTCAGAGCTCAACTTCCTCCAAAAGGCTCAGATGCTGGAGACGTACGGTGTGGACCCTCATCCATGCAAGGTGAATTATTCTGCAATTGTAATCTTTATGCTTTTATGCTTATGCTTTATGCTGAATTAGTTATTATTTCTGTTTTTGGATTAAATATGGGAAAGGAAACCATAAATATGAACTTGTTATACTATAGTCTTGAAGCGCCTTTATCAATCTAGGAGATTTCTGAAGAAAATGATGAAGATGAAGAAAGATGAAGAAAACATAATCTCATTATGATTTAAAACTCTGATTACAATCACTGATTGATTACTGATCTACAATAAGAAAAACATGGGTCTGTATGTCTGTCAGGATGTGTCTGGCAACCCAGCATTTTTGGCTTTCACTCCTTTTGGATTCACTGTGCTGCAAGGAAACAGGAGGGTCCATTTTCTCAAATGGTGAGTACAGATAAATAGTTCAAACTGTGCATGATGCTTGATAACTACCATATTTAGATTAAAGGTCACAACATGTCTGTATGTCCATGGCCACATTAGTGAGCCAGGCTTTGTAGCTATTTGTGTATAGAAAAAGACAAGTCCAAAAGCTCCATATGGAAGGTACTAAGCAGGCAGAAAGAAATATTTCAACCAGCAATGAGACAAAGAAAACTTTTATGAATGTACATTCTTCCTCGATTAACAGCTTGTACAAAATAAAGTGCCAGCAAATTCAACAAGCTGCTGCATGTTCAAGTCCAGATTATTCAAGTTTTTATGTCGACATAGCACATGATTTAGTACAACTTAGCTACACTCTTTTTCTAAATAACAGAAGTTCTTCAGAACATGTAGTTTAAGGTGCCAACAAAGGAAAAATAAAAAACCTAAAATTACTCTAAACATTTTAGATTAAATTTAGATTATTAATCCTACAGGAATCAAACATAATAATACAATACATCCGATGAGGTATTAAAGAATACAAGTTTGTGGGAAAATAATAAAAGATATAATGTTGTATGCAATTTAAAATGTACAAAACTTATCATGAGACAGATGAAACTAAGTGCAAATGAACATGTAGACATCTTTCACTAAAGAAAGAGAGAGTGCAGATCACTACATACATTCATTGCCTTTTGAATTATGATCATTTAAATTGTTATGTGGATAATTATGGAAATGATGGGCTGCCTGTTTTGGAGGCCACCATTGTTTAAAACATCCATAGAATGTACATGCAATAGGAAGAATGTGTTTATTTATCTCAAATGTGGTGAAATTTGAGGCAGAGGAGTCAAAAAGAATCAAAAAGTAACCAGTGATCCGTACAAGAGGATATTAGTAACCTCAAGACAGTTGAGGCAACCAGCTGTAAAGCTGCACACTCAGAAGTTTCCTTTTTATAGAGTCTGAGTTGTTTGTAGTTGTAGAAATGTGCTGTTTAATCTCTTGCAGCTTATTCCTGTCATTTTCTGGAATCAATGCGTCTAGACTTTTCAACACAGAAATGAAACTCTGTTTGCCTTATGAATTTGCCTCCAGCCACAATTTAATATTTTACCACCTTTATCCATTTCTGTCTCTCCCTTCGGTGTTTTTTCCTGCATCTCTGGTCTGTTCTGTTATTTGTTCTTCTTTATTTCCTTATTTCTTTATTTTTATCATTTCGTCCTCTCCTGTTTCCTTTTGTCATCATTTTCCTCTCTGTCTATGTGTCTGTTCTTTGTCCTGTCTGTCTTATGTGTCTCACATTCAGGGAGGAGGTAACCAAACTCAAGTTTGAAGCAAAGACATTCCATATATATGCAAATCAGAAAGAGGTATGTGTATGCATTATTAAAACGCTGCCTTTGCTAGTCAGTGCAGCTCAGGAAGTTAAATGAGTGTGGCCTTGTTTTATGCATGGAGACGCCGCTACCGGGGAGCCAGTGTAATCTATCTTAAACAGTGAAGTAAACGGGAAATTATTGGACAAAAATGTGTGTTGGCTGTGAGTTTTAGCAGACAGGAGAGCAAAATACAGCCGCAGCCTGAGAGTTAGGTAATATACTGTATGTTATACAGGTCCTGAGGAGCTAATCTTGAGGGGTTGCTTTGACTGATTAATTATAACATCCTGTAGCCAAGAGCTCAGCATATCCCACAGCAAATGCTCTCTTCACATGATGAGAATGAAAACCATATAATGTATGTATGAATTACTGTTCTTACAGGATAAGAAAATCATACTGACATACTTTGCACCTACACCTGAGGCCTGTAAGCATCTGTGGAAGTGTGGAGTCGAGAATCAGGCCTTCTACAAGTGAGTCACAAGACCTGAAACACGAACTTGCAGAAAGGTTCAATGTAACATTTATGTTTCTGATCTTTCCTCTTCTTTTTACTCACAGGTTGGAGAAGTCGAGTCAAGTCCGCACTGTGTCCAGTAGTAATCTCTTCTTCAAGGGTAGTCGCTTTAGATACAGGTATTTGTACTTTATAGATGAACAACTTGTACTTTTATAAATAATTTTATATGTTATACATACATTATGTTCTATGGTCTTGCAGTTCTTGCTTTAGTGCTCAGGTTTTGTATAAATCAAATGCTAACAGGTTTTCTTCTGTTATGTTTCCTCAGTGGAAAGGTTGCAAAAGAGGTAATGGAACAAAGTGCCAAAATTAAGAGAGACCCGCCTGAGATACACAGGTCAGAATTCTGATAAAATGTATGGTCTAAAATGATCTGAAATCTGGATTAACAATGATTCATGCATTTTATGTATATGTCATGTCAGCATGTGGGTGCATGTGTCTTTGTCCAGGGCTGGCATGGTGCCAAGTAGGAGCTGTCCATCCATCACCCATGGCCCTCGTTTGACCAGTGTGCCCAGGACCCGGCGGAGAGCTGTGCACATCTCTATCATGGAGGGTAAAACACACACTCAATAGAAGAGAGAAATACTGTAAAATAAAAGCATGTGAGTCCACAGGCTTTCTGATAACATCTGGGCTGGATGAGTGAGCGAGAGGCCACCTTCCTCAGTGTGGAACAGATGTTCAGTAAGCCTTCATGTCTCTTAAGTCCATTTGATTTGAGACATTTGTGCCGCCACAGCCTTGTCAGATGAACTGAAGTACCCCTTTATCTAACATTAGACATCATATTACAAATGTAATCATATAAATTTATTTTGGACAAGTTTGCATAAGCACAAGCGGCAGAATTGACATTTGGAACATTCATCCATCACGTTTAACTTACTTATTTAAAATGTTTTATCCATTCATTTCATTATTTAGATTGTTAATTAAAAACACAACTTTAAAGGTCCAGTGTGTAAGATTTAGGGGACTCTATGTACAGAAATAATATAATAATATTCAATTATATTTTATAACTATGCTTTCATGAGTGTATAATCACCTAAAAGTAAGAATCGTTATGTTTTTGTTATGTTAGAAGAGTCAGTACAGTAGCCCAAAACAGACAAACTAAACATTGGCTCAAGATAGGGCCTTTGGCCCTATGAAGGAGAGGGTGAGGTGATGGACTTGCAACTATACCGCTAGGTGCCACTAAATTCTACATACTGGTCCTTAAGTATTTCAATTCATTACTTTTAACTAACAATTTCAAACATTTATTCATGCTTTTAGCGAACTGTTTAGACTTCTCTGCCCACTTGCAATCTAGTTTTAATGCACTCTAAAGTGTCCTTGGGCACTATGAGGTGCTTCCTATGGACTGGGAAAGCCGGAAGTCTAACCAGCGACCCTCTGGACACTTGACAATCCCTTTTTAACTGTTACAGCTTAAAAAAAATTGAATCTTAATTTTAATTTCTCTAAAGTTGTTGAGCTACTCCACAATCTTCCCATGTATTCCCTTGCACTTGGCAAGTCGAGTATACCCCCTGGCATGCCACAGGTTGGGAATCACTTTGTTACTCCATCTGACGTGATCGTCTCTGGTTTACACACCTTTTTAACACTCTCACACATACACACACACATCCTGTTTAGACCAAATAACCTTTCCTCCGTGTGTACAATCACCCCCATTTGTGAGTGTCAGTCATTCTCACTTCACTTCGTGCGATATCCCACTCCTTCTCTCTTAGATGTGCACGCTCTGAAATAAATACACACACACAGGCAGAAGCCATCAGCCAGTGGCTGCAGGCATTATTTTGACATGAGAAAGTCATCCTGTCAGTTTATAAAGGGCACTTACTGTCCCCTCTTTCCTCCAACAGGCTATTAACCTTTTACCAATGCTGCCACTGTGAGTAAGTTTGCTCTCAGTTGACCAGCCAGGCTAAGACTAAATAAACTTACAGCATAGTCTCTTCCCAACAAAAAAGGTCTTTTGTCAAACTAGCCCCCCTCTTATCAATGACATGAAAAGCAGGCTCTGACATTGCACCCCACTGTTGCACCACTGAAACAAACCCCCTGTGTTTTGTCCTGTTGCTCTGTCTGAGCTGGTATTTCCACTGGTAATAATATCTCAGCCTGAAAATAGCTCCTGCTGTCAGGGGCCATGCCATGTGTGTCACAGCTGACAGCAGGGAGGGACATGGTGAACTGTGGCACAAGTGGGCCACATTCCTGGGCCTTGTCTTTCACTCTCTGTCTGTCTTTTTATTTATCTACCGCTGTCAGCCTGCCTGCCAGCATGTGGGGACGGATGGCTGCTTAGCTAGCCAGCCGCAGTCGGAGACAAAGGCACACAGCAGGAAGATAGAAGAGAGGAGAGGCAGTTTCGAGAAAGGCAGAGATAAAGAAAAAGAGAGCAGCAAAAGTGTGTAGGAACCCAGTTAAGGATAGACAGGTGTATTTTTGCTCTCCTTGAACCATGGTGAAGTGTCTGATCAGGATCAAGACCAAGGTGAATGTTCACTTGCGCATGGTTAACCACTGCTACAGAGATGTGAAGGTGCGTGTGCTGTCTCTGGGACCCAGACTCCTGGGCAGGGCTCTGGGGGTCCTACCGCTCTTCCCCGCGCTCCCTGAGGGTTCTTCCACCTCAGGCTCTGGTTCTGGGTCGGGACAGACTCCTTCCAGGCTAGCTGTCCCATCCCAACTTCATGGCTACAGGCCACCAGCCAGCCGTGCAGGTAAAAACCGGGGCTGGTTTTGTCATGCAGGACTTATGAAGTGTAGTGTGTGCTGCATTTGAGCAGAGCAGCTCTGAAAAAATTCAGGTTGTACAACTTTCTCTTAAGGGATGGTGTTTGAACAATGAGGCAGGGTGGGCTAAATGTTCTCTTATGCCAAAGACTTTAAGTCTTAATATTATGTTATTGTCCAATACTGTGTTGTTGAAGTGTAATGCAGTCCAGTTCCTCGCTTCCAGAAGAATTAGGGGCAAGGGTGAGCTGAGTAATGGTTCTTAGAGGAAGTTGTTCTCATGTTTCATGTTTACTTTAAGGTTCAGAGTTGCCATTTGAAGTATTTCTTTTTAACATAGATTACATGACAGGACCAGTGACAAGCTGACCATTAAAAACAACCTAAAATCAACCTTTCCTACAGGCCATGTCAGAATAATTAATATTTGCACAGTGTTCAACAATGTACTTGAATATTCTGACAGTTCAGCAAGCCAGGCTCAAAATCAAAGAGGCAGAACATAATTTTCCCTTAAACCTCCTCTTCAAACTGTTTAAAAACATGGACAGGTTCTGCAGTCACACATTAGCACTTGTGGACACAATAATAAGCTCCCTTTCTTCACTTCTCATGAGTTTACAGTAGAGTACAGATAACAATGGAAAATACTGACGCCATCTGTGATGAAGTTTGATGTGCACAGAAGGAAACTAATTAGTATAAGTGCTGTGGTAAATTCGCTCAAGCAATAATACAAAGAAATTTGAAAGAGAATGTTTTCATCTGTGACATTTTAATTATCTGTCAAATTGCACTTATCTGCAGTATTTCAGTGTATGTCTAATGTGGTTGATGTCACCAAAAATGTAAAAGCATTGATTTTTTAAATTCAATTTTGACTGTGCTTTAGAATAATGTAGATTTTATTTAAATGGCATGACTGGGTCTCATAAGTTAAATGTGATTTGATAGTCTCTGACGTTGTCAGAGTGGATCAATTCAAAGTGGAGCGCTTTTGTATTTTTACTAACCTAGTAGGAAAGAGCAACAAACACTAACACACACATGCATGTGTTTTTGGAGGTCTCTTCATCAAATATTACTTTACATCCTGTATTTGTCACAGTCATAACACAAACAGTACATTGCTATAGATACAGTATTGTCTGGAACTGTACGGTTTCCAACTGCATGTGTGAGGGTGGAGAGAATATGAACAGATTTATTCCCCGCTTGGCTGCCTCACAAAAAATGATAAATTGGTGTTAAGTTCAGAGTCTGGATTGTGTTTATTGTAGAGTTTTCTTTAAATACTCTTTTTCTCATATGTTATTTATTTTGTAGTTCACAGAGTAGTTTACATAGAGAAAGAAGCTGTTGCCTTTTAAGACAAAATGTGACATTAATCCTACATTTCTCATGAGTCTTATAAGGTCTAAAGAAAGTCATGTCAAAATCTCTATTTAAATGTCAATGTGTCTTGCAGTAATATCTCCCAGTTATTAAATATATCTCCCTTATGAAGTGCCTTCCTCTGCTGTGCGTTGTCAGGTCTGGAGTCCCTTCGAGACAGCGCCCACTCCACGCCTGTGCGCTCAGTCTCCCATGGCGACTCCTTCATGTCCTCTCGGGGCCAGATGGTGGACGGCAGCGAGGCAAGCACGTCAGCAGTCATCTCTGATGAGGCCTACAGCCCCTCAGATAGCGTGCTGCCTACGCCTGTGGCCGAGCACGGGATGGAGATGCCTTTGGCTCGTCACCTCAACGGTGCTCCCTGCAGCATCGATGAGGAGAAGGAGTCGGAGGCAGGTGCATCGAAGGAGGGGCAGGCGGCGGATTTCGCTTCTGGCAGGAGAGCACTGCGTATGGTCAGGAGCAGGCCGTCACCACAGAGCGACGTAGAGGAGCTGAACAAGTTCATCCTGAGTGTGTTACGTTTGTTCCTGGTTACCATCGGACTGCTGTTCGCCCTGCTGCTGCTTCTCATCATGCTGACAGAATCAGACCTTGACATTGCCTTCCTGAGAGACATCCGCAAGACACCTGAATTCCAGCAGTTTCACTTTGAATACTTCTGCCCTCTGCGGCGCTGGTTCGCCTGTAAGTTACGATGGATGGGAGGATTCCTCATCAGCAAGTGAGGCTAAGTGAATGATGACTGAATGACACAACACAGGCCTCCATTGATGGAGATGGGACACATACAGGTCAGGAGAGAGAAAAGTAAAAGGATGGCAACCCTAATCCCAATATCAACTCAGCTTCTCCCAGGAAGGAGTTCCTGTCACAAGCCACGGACTGTCCCCTGAAGAGCCTTGTTTATTATGTTTGCCCATCAGTGCAAGGATTACATTTTACTTTGGAAATTCAGGTCATTTCAAGGCATTTTATTTTTACAAAAGTCAGAGAAACGGGGTTTAATTTAAACACTGAGAGGGTCAAGCAAGTCTGACAGGCTTCACTTGTTCAACCACAGATAACAGTTGCCTTTATTTTTGTATTAATTTATATGTTGCCACATTATTGTTAGACAGAATGACCTGATGTGTTGGGGTGTGTGCTGTGTGGCCTGAGAGTTTGAGTAAAGTTTGAAGAGACAAGGACATGGGGGTGTCACTCTAGCTCATCTTAAGTTTCATAATTCAACATGTTACTATGGTTGCTGCTATGGGATTGAAAACTGCTGTTCTGAGTTGGACCAGTATCTGTGGGTTAGAGAAAGTGTGAAATGGAAAACCAAGCAGCACTTATTGAACGTAGATCAGCCCTTTGTCAAATAATATTTGCAAACGTTATAGTTTTAATTGAATCAAATTGTCCCGATGTGATATACAACCCAACATCTGGTATACTGAATTTAAACAAATGTTAAGAGTTGGTTGCAGTAACTATTTGACATTGGAGTGATGTTGGTGCTGCCCTGTTTGAAGTCTTGAATGATTCTTTTCTGTGTGGTCGCGTGCTCACATGACCATTTCTGTCCAGCCACTAGAGCACAAATAAAGTTTTATCGTCAGATGATTAGGAATTAAGGATAAATTGTAAGGATATAAGTAGGTAATGGAGGTGGTGGTTTTACTGATTTTATAACATAGCAGCCATGCAATGCTACTAGCTACAATCAACTTCTGTGTGTAAGGAGTCACTTTGCCATAGTTACTTTTACAGTAGGTGTAAAGGCGATGGGACTATGTGAGCTAGCCCTGTAGTCATATAGTAAAGTGTTTGGTTAGCTCTTTGACTTGATGTGCAATACTGTTAATATGAAAAACCATGATCCTTTCTGTTAAGGGAAATTTGACCTTGTTTTGCCTTTGTAAAGTGCAAAAATTAGCGCTATTTTCCAACAGTGTATGTTTAAGAGAGCTTGTTTTTAGTTCAAGTCCCATGTTGAGTGAAGTTCATATAACTTTGTTAAGCCCTGCTGTGTTCAAAGTCCTGCATTCATCTGTAAAGGCTGAATTTATTTAAAGCACATTTCCACTTTTGTACAAACTGATGTCTCGTCAACACATGGAGATTTCCTCACAGCGACTTTTAATGGACTTGAAGCATTCTTTTTTACAGTGGATATATATATAGTTTTCAGCCTCCTGCTTACAAGAGCACCTAAGATAAGTCATGTTTACGTCCTACTGCAATCTTCATCATCGCACCTACCAAAGAAACCTCTGTTGTCTGATGTTTCAGTCAGTCTGCGTCAACAGGTGGAAACTCTGATAGTCTGCTGTCCTTCTCCAGCCTTATTACGTACATATTTAATTCACAGTTTAGCCTGCAGTGCGTCTTTACAGCCCACAGCTATTAACAGCGTCATTTAAAACCACAGTTAGCTATTGGTCCTCTTAACAAGCCTACAAGTAGTCAAATAGGAAGTGTATATGCTGTGTGTTGTTGATAATTATAGGCTGATCAGCAGCTATACAACATTATACCTAAAAAAGACTGAATGTATGTATTTATGCAACAAGAGGAATGGTTTTGGGGAGTGGTTAGCTGAGGGGTTAAGGATATGTAGGTGCCTATAGGCAGTTACTCAGTATTCATCTTTGCTAAAAAACAAAAGAAAAAGGTGGAAAGTTAACATGAAAACAGTACTTTGAGAATCCCTTTAGTAATAATTACCTAGGCTTTAAATGTTATTTTATTTTTGTACAGTATTGATATTTTCAAAGTCAGAAACCCTCATTATATTTTGTGGTTGGGTTTCAGTTTCGATAAATTACTGATGTACTTGCTTTAACTCAGATGGTGCTCGGTGGTTTTTGATTGTGTTAGGTGAAAGGTGATTGTGTATGGAACAAAAAAAAAAAAAAAAAAGGCCAGTCGTGACAGAAAATGTACTTTTTACTTCCAATAATTTGTACTTAAAGTCTCATTTTATGTTCATGTGTACTTAACATAATTTGAGCAATAAATATTACAGATAATGTAATGAGTATAAATAACCAGAAACTGCAAAGTAATGTTTGTCTTTGTCTGCTAGACATGCAGTATGTCCTTTGAATCCCCTCAGAAGGTAAAACAGTCTGTAGATGCATGTGTGAAGGGAATGGTGCCCACTTCTCCTGATTACCCCACAGTGTCAAAGATACTTTTACAAAATGATCTATTGTCAGAACATTTTCATGTAAATCTTGTTTGATTGTTGCCTCATCCTAGACTGCTCTTCCTTGACTCAATTTATAGAAACAGTAAGTTTTCTTGTGAAAGTACATGTAAGTGAACTGAACACATCTGACAGCTGATCCATTTTCACTTGACTTTGAACAGGTTTTACCACAATGAAGGTGGAGCAGTTTGTATTTTTAGTCACTTTTAAACAGCAGAAGTAGCATATTTAACTACCTGAATCTTTTTTTTTGCAATGCAGGTCAATATATTCTTTTCTTTTTTGTATTGCTAAAATCTGTGTCAGATCACTTGAACTGGCACAGTGATAAAGAGGGGTGACAGCTCCATTGACACTCTTGTACTCATTTTACTGAATAATGTAAACAGGAATAAGGCCTCAGATGAGGTCTTACTGTAAGCTTCCTTCCTGTACCATGGAAATGTCTCTGTAAGCATGTGTTCTGCATTTATTACCTCCAAACAAGACTGCTTCTTTCCAATCACTGACTGAAGACTGGTGTAATCTATTTATGAATAAATATAATCTATTCTTGACATCTGGCAGCTAGTCCGGCTACAAGTTCAATCAGCCTGTATGTCGCAATGCTGCCATCTCAAGGTGACATTAATACTGCCGCTGCTGAAATTCAAACACACTCAAATGTTGGTATAAAAAAAGGCTATATTTATTCTATTTACTTCAGTTGCCACAAATAATATTGATAAAAATAAATGAAATAAACAGGCACAGGTACTTCACAGCCCAAACTGTTTCAAACTCTCTGCACCACAAACAAACAATACAAAGGAGGAAACCCACTTTAGAAATTGGTTGGGTTCTATAAGACATTTGGAGTATAACAAATTACAAACATGAGAACAGAAAAGTATACAGCCGAGTCAACAACATAAACTTATTAACGGCCACATTCAGCCATTACCTGCACAATGTTTTCACTTTGTTATAAACACACTGGATGTACTTAGGATTTTTCTTAGATTAACAGAAATAACGTCAACTTTTTAGGATGAACATGGATACGTCTCTACATACTGACCTGAATTAAGTATAAAACAAAGTAACTGATCAATTAATTGCACTTTTTAGTGATAAATCTAATGTGAGATCGCATAAAGGTCCAACAACTGGTTTGTCAACATCGTGGTATAAACCACACTCAGACAGTCAACACGAAATATGACAAATCTGAGTCAAGGTTATTGAAAAGTTCCAATCAGGAGATGTTGAGATAATTGGCAAGGCCATGAATATACACCAGAGAGCAGCAAGGTCAATTTTTAATAAGAGGAAAAAGTGACACAGCTGTCAATCTGCAAAAAAAACAGACCAGAAAGTGTTTGGAGCAAAACTAAGATTTCTTGCCTGTCATTATAAATGCTGTGTTTGGTGAACAACAAGCACAACACAAGGAGAAACACATCATCTCCACCATGAAGGTCAGCAGTGGCAGCATTATGCTGTGTGGATGCTTCTCTGCAGCGAACCTTGACAGCTTGTAGTGGAAGATGGTTAAATGAATGCAGCAAAACACAAATAAATCCCTTAGCAAAATCTGCTGCCATTCTCAAGAGAACTGTGACTTAACATTTATTTTCCAGCAAGACAGCAAACCCAAGCATGAAGCCAAATCTAAAGAGCAGTCACCTTAGAACAACAGAGCATCCTCCTGGAGTCCAGACGTCTATTCAGTCGAGAGTTTGTGGCAGACCACTGCTGCTCACTTTCAGTCCCCACACAACTTGACAGAGTTTGAGCATTTAGGAACTTTTGGAGAAGAGAGCAGTGTCCTTATGCGCAGAGCTGGTGCAGTCCTATTCACACACAAAAGGGTTGTGTTTTACATGTGTGTAGTTGATTTACACTTAATGGCACACTCATTTTTATTACATCTTTTTTAGGTTTATTTACGATCGCACCAGGTTCCACTCCTGTCTGCTAGGAACAGGAGACTAAGGCTTCAGTGGGTAAAGCCTCATGAGAGGGAGACCAAAACTGGATAAACATTACAAGTCTGTAGCAAAAAGGTACACCTGATGAAGTGGCCACAGAGTGTAAATCAATTTGAAGAGATTTGTCTGCACTGCAACTACCCAATGTAGCAATAAATGTCTATTTGGTTGTGAATATTGGGGAAGAAAACTCAGATACTTTGTTAAGGATGCTGCGTTACCTCACAGTGTATGAATGTTCATACTGTAACATCTCTATGAACATGACTAGTGACTTAATGAGTGTAAAGTTGATGTTTCATTTCATTACAGGTATGTTGCTTCGTTAGAGTGTGAGAATTATGACAATACTGTATGAAAGCTCTACAGAGAGGGAAAAACAAGCAACAATGGTTTCCAGCGGTGAGATTTCCATCTACACTGTACAAGTTGTACACATCGACTGTGGCAAAACTGTTTCCTTACTTGTTAATCCAAT
This sequence comes from Argyrosomus regius, assembly GCA_946959425.1. Taxonomy (NCBI): domain Eukaryota; kingdom Metazoa; phylum Chordata; class Actinopteri; family Sciaenidae; genus Argyrosomus; species Argyrosomus regius. The sequence goes on from OX336882.1 coordinate 16,319,994, forward strand.
CCTGCTAAAGGAAACAGGTCTTTATCTCAGTCGGAGAAGACGTGCAGGCGCCCTGACGAATTCCCGCCCACTAAGGCATTCCTTGTGGGGTGGAAAGCTGTGACGGACAGCACTGTGTTAAGGTTCTCTGCGTCCATGAAGGAGTGCTGTGACTGGCCGTTTTCATGAAAGACGTTCACCTTCCGGGGCCTCGCCATGCTCCCCACCACAAAGCAATCTTCCTGTTTGGGGTCCCACACCGCAGATAGTTTTGTCAGCCAGCGGCCGGTGTGCATGTCATGGCTGAAAAACGAAAAAGATTAAGACAAGTTGCTCATACATTCAGGTCTCAAAGCACAGAAAAGTGACAAAAGAACAGGAAACACAAAGTGAAGGAAGCGGATGTACCTGATGGATGTCAGCAAGGGAGATGTAGAAGTCATTGCAGATGTGTCATATATCCTGTCAACAGAGAGAGGATGTCTATTGAGCTGGGATTGAAAAACAACAGTAAATATAACAGTAATTAAAAGCGCTATGCTGGCTTCACCTTAAGCGGTTGTCCATACAGGTGGTGAGAACTCTGTTCCCTGTGCAAGGGGAGAAATAGGCGCTCGATATGCTTAAAGAGTGGCCAAGCAGCTGGGAGACTGTCTGGCTTTTGGTCTTCTTCAGGCATCTGCTGTCATAAATACTCACTACCCTGCAGACAAGATCAAAACATTTTCTGAAGGGCTTATTGCATAGGTAAAATATAGTCCCAGTAAAAAGGTGTCAGCATGAATGAATTCAATTCATTTAGAACAAACAGATCTTTCCAAAGATTTTAATGAAATCGATCATCAGACATACTTGCTTTCAGACACAGCAAAGTACTGCCTCTGTAAAGGGTGGACGCTAACGCAACGTAGAGTCTTTGGGTCCATTGAGTGGAGGGACTCGTGCGAGTTACTGCAGAGAAAATAAATACCAGTGTAGCATGTCAATAAAATGTTAATCATTAATTAACAAGACAGTTCAAATTATTCACACATTCAGTTATTCTTTATGGAAAAAACAGACCAAAACTACCACTCATCAACAATAATACGTTACCCTGGTGTGCGCCTGTCAATGATGGCAACTTCTCCATAAAAGTTCCCAACCACCAGTGTCGAACAGTCATGTGACATGAAGTCAAATGTTTTCAGGCCATCGTCAGTGTCATACACCTACAACAATAAACAAACTGACGTCAACTGGTGAAGCGAGATGCTTTGAAATTAGAGTACATTTGCATTACTCCAAATTTTTAATTTAAGGGCAGCATTCGGGCAGTTTAACTTACATTAACTTAATTTTAAAGTGCATTTCAATAGTTTTAATTTTAAAAAGTGCATTTAATGGAGCAAAAGTTATCTCACATCATCAAAGACAGCCTTTTCTACATCCATGCAGCGTAGAGATCCATCATAGCTGAGGCTCAGCAGGTGGGTGGGATGAGCCCTGGAGAATGCCATGCAGCCCACTGGACGAGTGTGGGGCTCAAAGAGCAGCACACCATCATCAGCCCAATCGCCGCCCTGAAAGAGTACACACAGGCAAGAAAAAAAAAAACAGATTTCATGATATGAAACAGTTGTGACTTCTAAATAGCATTTTTGTTGCCCTTTTCCTGTAGCTTGCTACGAGCTTGTTTTGGAGCCAAATTTCTGCCCTCTTGTGGTCACATACCAATTTACAACATCATCAAGAACATCAAGCACAAAGCAAAGGAAACACACCAACTTCCAGAGTCCAACTTTCCCCCACTTGTCTCCTGCAGCCATCAACAGGCTGCTGGTGCAGGGGTGGAAGGCCGCAGAGAAGATCCGGTCCTTCACCACTTTAGCCACTCTGTCTTCAGTTATCTTCATATTCTTAAGGGATGAGCGGTACCTGAGTAAAGACACCAGCGTAGATTTTGATGACAATCAATGAGCAAATGGCAATACGTCTTCTGACGCTTGTTTTATAGGCTGAGTGATAAAATCTTACCTTTCCAGATGAGTCTCCATTTTTCTTTCTTCTTTTGAATCCTGTGGGGAAAAAAAGCTATTTTAAGATTTACAAATTGATGCAGAAGCAGCATAAATAAACAACAATTATCACCACTCTCAGAAATATCTTTAGCTTTAATATTATTCTGCTTTGTGCTGTGGCACAACAGTCAACAGCTAAACAGTACTGCATTTAATTGCAGTTTTTGGGGAAAATCAAATAAAAAAACTACGAAGTAAGGAGGACATGGAATATGGAGGGCAAATCCTACCCTGGAGCAGAGCTCTAGAAGTTGTGAAGGCAGCTTGCTTCCCTCTTCCATGTTGATTGGATCCATGGGCAGAGGGCCAGCAGGCTTCTTGGATGGTACAGACTTTAAAGCAAGTAAAATAACTAAAGTGAGTAAAAGCAAGAAATACAGAGAGAAACAGCAGTGTTGTCTTATGAAGTGAGGCGTTGCGTGCATTATTAGGTTATTTGTATGCAGCTACCTGTTCGTAGATCAGCGTCCCTCTGGGTTCAGGGGGAAGTGTTAACATCTCTGCCTCTTTATTTTGGAGACGAAGGGACTTGCGAGCTGGCAGCACTTCTTTTACAGCAGCCTGTGACCTGCCACCACAGAGACTCATCATTACAGTGACATCAAGAAGACATGGATCTGTCTCTTATTAAATTGTCAGGAAATCATCAAAAAAATAACAATGCAATCCACTTTCAGTGGTATGAAATTGAAGGAAAAAGCAAATCCTCACATTTGAAAAGAGAAACAGAATGATTTTTTTTTTTTACTCAATGAAAACTATCAAACAAACAATGATGTACGTGCAATGTACTCTCCTGTACTTCACTACAGCTTATGCTGAATTAAGAGCTCAGTTGTAACGGTTTGTCGGCCAACTGTACCTCATGAGACCTCTCTGCGATGGCTTCGGCCGTGTCAACTGCTTGAACTCCTCAGTTGCCTTTTGACAAGGAAAACAATAATTAATATCCATCCCATCTGTTCAGAGGCCACAAGAGGAATTATTCACAAGATGGCCATGTTAAACTGTGTGAATCCATATTTGTGCAAAATACACAATAACAATTCAGACACATTTTCATTTTATGCACACACAAAAAAAATCTACGACCCTGATTTTAAAAAAGTCTTGATGCTGTGTCAAATATGACCTATATTCAATTCAAGACAGTACAAAGACAACCGATAAACCTTGTAAGTATACACTCATTCTGGATTTGATGCCTGCAACACATTTTAACAGCATAACAAAGTAGATAAGCAATGTGATCTGATACGATCACATACGGATGAGGGTTTGGTTTGTTTCATAAATCAGTAAATGACATTTCTTTTCTTGTCCCAGGCTTGTCTGGATTAATTACAGTATGTCCAGTTAAATAAATTGGCTTCAGACTATTAAGACTTCATTGAAAACTGTTATGAGAATAAATTTAAGTCAGTGAGACATTCACAATGTCTGTAAATAATGTTGTAAATAATAGTGTCGATTGTGGATTTATGGAAGAAAGGTCAACCCATGTGGCTACTGCATCCGTCTACGTACCTGGTATAAGTTGATAGAGGACAGGAACGCTTGGTTCTGTCTGATGTTCTCCAGACGCTCCAGTTCATACGCAGAAAGTCCTCCATTACCGGCCTGTGTTACACAAAAGATACAGCACAGGGAAACTTTCAATAACTTCACTTCATCTGCCACATAGAAGTAGAGAATATTAGTGTTTATTTATTTGATACACTCATTTTAGCTCATCGCTCACGGACACATAGTGAATGAAAGCACAATGTCCAGGATGAGTGGTGCGGGTGTTTTCATACTCACAGATGCACGCTCCACATCACTATTTTCAACATCAGAGTCCTCCTCCTTCATGTCCTTACTGTTGTTTTGGCTGTTTTTGTCATTGCGCGTTTTGGTTCTCTATCAACAAAACAAGCATGTATTATAACACAAAACAAAACAACATGTGATACTATTATTTCTGTGTTTCTGGGGAGTCTCTTACCCTTTTCTTTTTTGGTGTTTCATCCTCCGTGTTGCGTTCAGGTGAATACTTGAGGCGTTTAGGTGCCAGAGTGTTTCGGGATGATCGTCGGACTGCTCGCTCGAGGTCCACAGGAGTTATTTCCTGCAAGATGTGCATTATTATAATATATAATATATATGCATACGTATCAACTAGCTGAATGAATTGTAAAGACACCTACAACGCCATTAAACTTTCCCACAGATGCAAAACTCTCAACACTTTTAAGCCTGCAATAATGCGTGTTGGTGTTTAGGTTACTTACTACAGTCTCAAGTTAGTTTATCTATCAAACCTAGATAACGTTAATGTTATCTAGCAGCTAACTCGCTAACACATAAAGTGTTAAGAAAACGAAACCAGGTTAAAAAAAAAACCTCAACAACTCACCAAAACTTGAAGCTTCGCAACAGCTTCGCGTTTTATTCGTCGTGTCGCCATTTGAATGCACTTATAACGACACGTATGAACTATTTGTTCAAAGATAGACTCCTGATGATAAACACTTCACGGCTGGTCACTCGGGCGATAATTAAAAGAGAACAATTCGCGCCACATGACAGAAATGTTTTGTAACTAGCCTCGCCCCTCCGTGTTGTGAAACAGAATCCTAGCAGCTCATTGGTTCATCTTTCATGTCGTCATATATAAGAGGCGGGACTCTGCGGACCAACAACCAATGAATGCCTTAGAATTTGATTGACGTCTTATCTCATGCTCCCGGTTCAACTTCCACAGAGCCAGAGATAATGTCGCCACCTACTGGCAGATGAATGGAAGCTGAATTGAATTTGATAATATTGATCATTCTGGGTTATTTATGCACGGAAAGCAGTCCCAAAAGTAATATTTAAACAACAGACTGAGACAGATTGCCAACCCCTTTTAATGGTAAACAGTTTTAAATGCTTAAAAGTCTTCTCAGTAGACAAACATGCACACAGAGAAAGATGCAGCAATAATCTGATGAACTGTCCAAAAGCATTAGAGGAAAATGGTTTATTTGTAAAACATATAAAAATGGAAACAAACAACTATTTCAAATCAGACATAACTCACTGGTCGACCTTTTGTGCATGGATATCTTCTCCAGAGCTTGTTGAATCTGAGCAGGTCAGAGAAACAGCCTGTCCCCGTCTTTCAGAGGCTTGTCGTGCTGTTGATTTTGTCTCTATGAAGCCACGAGGAGGCCACTCAAATCAATGACCCATGGCTGATTTGTCATAACATAATCTCATTGGCCCACATTGCACAGTGTAACACCAGGCATGTCAGGTGATGATATCAGTGTTGGATAGGTGGTTGCTTCTGTTGTTTTACCCCAGTGTTGTCACTAAAAACATACGGCACAGCCCAAGCTTCTGTACAGGTATATATGATTAAATACATTTTCTTTGAGGAGCCATCACTTGTCTTAAACAACACCCACATTACAAAAGAGAAGAAACAGATATAATAAATGAAAATAATAATAATAATAATAAAATGTTAATGTGTTTGTAATAAATTCAAACACAGTCTACAAAATACATACAGTGAACACAGTTATTGTTAGCATTTATTCCATGTTTTAAACTCTCAAAATCTGAAAAAATGATGATCAAATGGTGAACTCTTTAGATGTATCTGTGTATTCACATGATCCAGTGATGTGCCATATCAGCTAATGTACAAGAATGTGGTTACTGGGTAGCTCTGAGTTTGTAACAGTGTGATCATGTGAAACTATTTTTCCTTTAAAATAATAATAATAATATAATGTGGATATAAAAAACATCTTTTAACTTTTTCTGATATAAAATAGTTGAAGATACGATATGATGTTACAGTGCATCAAAATTGTGCTTTACACATTTCTTTTTTTTCTTTTGGCTCCATAGTTTCTTATTTCAGTTTAAGTATTGAGATGATACTATACATATTGTTGAGAAACCAAACTTCCAGAAGAGGTATTTGGTGCCCTTGGTTTAGGTCAAAACTTGGGGGGCTATATAAGACACTTCAGTGAACACAAGAGCACAAACTTCCCATCACGCTGACTCCATTGATGTTATCTCTAGGTGCTTTTAATCAGTCCTCTGCTTTGTTGCCATGTTACTCCTCAAACTAAAGGTAGAGGGTAAGAAGAGCATGCAGCCAGTCCGCACATGTTTTTCCCTCGCTCAATCAAAAAATATCTGATGGAATAAAAAAGAAAAGTGTTGATGATCCCTGAAAACTGCAACAAGTCATCACAGTAAACACAGACACAATGCACCAGACTATATTTACCCGTCAATACCCCAGGCTGGGCCCCAAGAGTTCTTCACAATCCAATATGGCGTGTTGTTTTCTTCAGCGCCGTAACCCACAGCCAGGACTGCATGATTCACCTTGTCTGCTGTGTTCTTGCACTGGGTGCTAAACAGACACACACAGATGCTTTTAGATCAATAGCGTACATATCTTTTGTAAGCCGAGTGGGCTGCTACCCTCCTTCAACATATTTTCTCCTGTCTATGCAAAGATGTGGTGTGTGGCTGTTTCTGTGGATATTTTTAGGACAGTTCAGGATCATGAAACAGACAAACAGAAGCTGAACAAAATGATCAAAATCTAAACATTTTAAAAACTGGTTCATTTGTCTCCAGTTCCAAAACATTACAGTTAAAATGTCGCAGTCTCGGTTAATAATAGAGAGGACAGAAAGTTGAGTGAAGTGAAGCACAAGCACTCATAACTGTAAGCACCATAACAAATGAGCCATCAGGCCATCACAGTAGTCATCCTATGAATAGCTCCTTATTAGGGATGGACATTTTCCAAGCCAGCAGGCAGTATGCTGTTTGATGAAAGGTTTGGTAGCAAGAGTACTTTTATTCTGGTCTCTACACTGGTCTGACACCACTGATGAAGCAAACTTGTGCAAACTTGTTAAAAAAGCAACAAGGTGTGCTAATACTGCAACCATTCTTGTCTTTACACTTTAAATTTAAGAAGAGTCAAAAGTCTGAAATCTGATCTGATGCAAGTGCCAACAGATTTTCGTCACATCAAACCAACAGCCACTAAGATTTTGGTCACTGTAGACTTAATTGAGTAGCTTTGTTAGCTTCATAATCCTCTTCCAAGACAAAATAACTTCTGTGTTGGTGGATTTCTAGACAAAATTGTTGGATTAGAAATGTTTCCATAGTGCAAAATAAGCGTGATGGCCACAGGTCCTCTAAATATTTCTAACTATATATTATTTGTGGACAACAGTGAATACAAAGGTGTTTGTAGTTGCTCACCTGGTGTAAACACCTTCTTTGTAGTGAATAAATTCAGATGTGACCTCAAACGCAAAGGATACAGGGTTGAGCCTGGCCACAGCATCAACCATGGCCTTTTCATCATACTGTGAATGAACCAACAAACAGGAATAAAACAGCAAAATGCAGTTATGAGGTAATATACTGTATTAGCAAACCAGTATGTCAGACTGTTACTCTAAGTGTTCACCATAGTGGCACAATGTTACAAGATTACAAGGAAACCAATTTGCTAATACCAAAATAGCTGCTTCTTGTCTCTTCCTCTTTTCTAGTTACCCAACAAACACGCGACTTGCAATTTGGTCATTACTTTCTTGCATGATGTAACTTTACAATAACATGTTCACTCACACTTGTTATGTTAACAACATCCAGGACAAAAGCAGCTGCAAGTTCAGGCTCAAAATGGCAAGAGTCATCCTAAAACAGCAAGGAGAGAAATTCATACACTGAGAATTCATTTAACATCAAAATAATTATAATGACAACATTACTGAAGAAAAGTCATACACGGCCTTTATAGGGATAGTCCTCCTCTGTCATAATGCCCTTGTTGTATTTGATGTATTCAAATGCCTGGCTGGGGAGCCCACTGAAACAAAGCTGGAGGTGTTTACTTGGATGAAGCCTTAAACACAAGTATTCTTATTCCTATAGCTTATAATGTCTTATGATAACAAATTCCTGTCACTTACCCCAAGCATCCATGATTGTTGAAGTCTCTGGCACAGTCTATCAGCTGCTGCTCAGACTGAAACAGAAAACAAACTGCATCATGCATTTATACACAGTGATGACAGTACACTTAATACTACTTATTCCAACCATGCAAAGAACCAGACAGTAAAAACAGAGATTTCTTCTGCAAGAACATCTTCTAAGTCATTCTTGTGAGAAAGTGGATCATTTCAAAATTCTCCACACAGATGAGTTGTGAAGTCTCTATTATATATTATGGGTTGAGCAATACTAAATAATAGATAGATAGATCTCACCAGAGGTATTAGCTTCCTAGTAGCGATAGCATTCACTGACTCCAAACAGCCAGTGGTAGAGAAGGTCCAGCAGCTGCCACAGTGACCCTAAAGATGCCAACACATTAACACTCAAACTGCAGATAATTCACTTATATTAAAGGAGCACTCTACTGATTTTACACATGAAGGTCAGTTGTTAGTGAAAACATTCATTATGGTTGAGACTACAAATCTACAAAAGTTAGCCAAACCAGTACTAACTTGCTAAATTGCTGAGGGACAACCTTTGAGACTTTTGAGAAGTCCTGCAACACTCATTAACACATATTAAAAGGAAAGGTGGTTTTGTCATCTAAACGTTTTGTCATCCTCTACATTGCGGTGGCACTGTAGCTCCATAATATGATACCTGGTTCTTTACGGGAGTCACAAAGTGTCCTTTCATCCTCCAGTCTACAAACTCAGGGTAAGGACCAGCACTGCTGACATGACCTCCTTTAGTGGCTGAGCAGTTCTACAAGAGACCAGAATAATAAGATTGTATTAAAAAAAAAAAGCACATAAAGCCCTAGCTGCATAAAGTGTGTTGTATTATAAGACATAACAAACCTGAGGCTCCGTCAAAAGAAACAATTTCCTGAATTCCTCAAATGTCATGTCTGAAAACTGATTCAGGCCCACTGGATTAGAAAATGAAAAACTTTGTGATAACATGCCTTTATAACCTTATAAAATGAATAGTTTATAAATGTTTAAAGAGTGCTGACGGTATGAGACAAGAGTACAGTACTTGTGAAGGAGTGATTCCCAGCATTATGATGATCAACTGTCCTCTTATTCTCAGTGAATGTGTGGAGCCGGTGGTAAAACTCCTCAGTGTCGTATACTTTGTTGTGCTTTACATCCAAAAGAGAAATGTAACATCACATACAGAGGAAAGAATTGAGATTTAAACCACTTTCTGTTGTAACATTCAAAATAAAATAATTCATCAGTAGGCCAGGTATCAATTTTCAGTAACTTTCATTTTGTGTACATACCTGTGACATCCACGCTTTGAACTGATATTCCTCTGATAGGACACAGAATGAATAATAATATTAATCAACATTTCAAATTTAGTCCTAGAGCCATTTATGTAATGTAACAATTTATTTCATTTATTTGACAGCTGTAGTTACTTTACAGTATATTTAACAGATGGTATAACCATCAAATGGCACCTAGCACCAACAGCTAGGTGCCATTTTCTCCACTATGATTAATTTTTAATACTTTAGTATATTTTGCTAAGAGGTACTGTTACTCAAGCATGTGACATTTTTAATACCAAACATAATGTGGTCTTTTTATATTGCAGTATTGCTGAATCATTCCACGAAACCGATACGATTTGAGCCCCTCTGACCTTGTTAAGTGTATTTAATCTACAGCTCCATCATCCCAGGCATCCTTTAGGCTGAACTCACCCAGCTTACTGTGGACAGTGGACTGCAAACTTCCCGATTGACAGGAGGCAGCAGGTGATGCTGAAGAACAACAAACAATCAGTACTGGTGCACCCCAGGGGTGTGTGCTCTCCCCACTGCTCTCCTCCTTCTACACAAATGACTGCCAGTGTTGTGCTAGTTACTGAAAAATAGTAACTAGTTACAGTTACTAGTTACTTTGTAAAAAAGTAACTCAGTTAGTAACTCAGTTACTTAAAGAAAAAAGTAATGCGTTAGTGAGAAAGTAACTTTTTAGTTACTGTACAACGTTTTTCCATTGCTCCCATTAAATAAAGGTTGATTGATTGAGTTCCCCTCTAGCCGTCATTTCAGTTCTGTACTTTTACTGAATAATACAGACTGTTGATTAAAACAACTGTTTCAATTCATTTGCTTCCACATCACTGAATCTAATCATCCAAGCAATATGATCCGTTGTGCACCAACACAAACCTTGACACAAACACCAAAGTATTTTTTCAATGCCTATTTATTTCAGTCAGGCCATAAAGTCTTCCATAAGCTACAAACTGCAAGCCTAACTTTCTTATTTGGTATTCAAAAACAAGCTCGCTGCTGTGTGACTCCGTCTCGGATGCTGCGTTAGCTACCTTAGCTGCTAACTTTTAACATGCCGCTTCTCCAGGTGCTTCAGCAGGTTGCTGTTGCTGTTGTTCGCCGTTGAAAGTACTTTTGAACCGGGACACAGTCTACAAGTTACCGAGATGTTGTTTTCCCCTCTGCTCTCCAGTTTAAAATAATGTGAATACCTCCACGAGGAGAAACTTATCTTCCCCTTCTCGCTCGCCATCATGCCGTGCCCTGACCTGTCCAGTCCTCTTCATGGCGCGTGTTTGTTTACGTGTGGGACGCTACAGGGCGACAAATGCTTTGTTTTTCAATTCAATTAAACTTTATTGATCGCTAAAATGTTATGGGAACTGTGTGCCGTTGTAAAACCCATGTAAAACCTCACCAAAAGGAACGGAGTAACGGAGCGTTTGGTAACGGAAACGGAGTTACTGCATTTAAAAAAACAACGCGTTACGTTATTAGTTACTGAAAAAAGTAACGGCGTTACGTAACGGCGTTACTAATAACGCGTTATTACCCAACACTGATGACTGCACCTCAGAAACCTGTCTGTTGAACCCCTGAAGTTTGCAGATGATACAACAGTCATCGGCCTGAAGTGGGAGTCCAACATAGACACCAACCATCAAGAGGGCCCAGCAGAAAATAGCGGTTGTACTACAGACTAGTTACAATTCCAAGGTGGCACTTCATTTAATTTTGACTAGTCAGAATTGAATTTTAGATATCTATAATTTAATTAATAATATCAGTAATATAAGGACAATATCTACAATGAACATTGCCACTGTAGTGTAGAGTTTCATTATTGATGTCAACATTTGACATTTCCACTTTTATTTTGATGACCTATTCAGTCAGATTGCAATGTTTTAATGTATGCTATGCTGATTGTTGTATTTCCTTATTTAATAAAACTAGTTAAATTCCAATTAATATCTATTGTCCTTCTTAAATTGATACATAATGAACAATGTTTATTACATTAAATCTGAGTATTAAACAAACACTCTATATGTCTTCACTATATGTCCAGTTGTATTTGTGTCTTCAACCCTCATTTTTTAGGTTTATGAAAACGTGATTTAATGTTTGAAGTCTGTCTGAAATGTCAAGTAACAATTATTAGAATATTGTTAAATGAATAAGTTAAATAAAATAATTATGAAGTCCCTGTCACAAAAAAGTGCCCATTTCAGTTTCATTGTGGCACAAGAATGTGATTGTATGTCATATTTCTATTTGCACTTATTGATTTAATTACAAATACATTTTATAATAATTTTAATTATTATTAATAATAATAACAATAATAATAATAATGGGGATTTGATGTCTGAGGTGGGGCAATATGTTTTTATGGTGGTTAAATATGTCGTTAATGTGCGTTGTTCACAAAAGTCATTTATTTGGGTAAAAATCCTGAAAATGTCCAAATCGTAGCGGTTTAATGGAATGACTTTCACTGACTTTCACTTCACTACTAAATGAGCTGCTCTTCTTCCACAACTATTAATGTTACTATGTGCCACTATTATCATTAATTAATGTTTTGTCTACTGTTAATGCTGGAGCTGCACACCTGCTGTTGAACTGAATCCGTATGGACGAGTTAGTGTCCAGCGACTAATATGATGCAACTACCAAAACTAAGCGAACCAAATCAAACCCTTCAACTTCATTATGAGTGTTCACTTACCTTCGAGTGAAATTAGCGGTGTTGAATGAACTAAACTACAAAAGGTGGCGATGTACCAGACAACATTAGGCGCCATACTTCCCCCTCTGGACTCCAACGAGCAGTGTGAGCGTCACATGACTCAGCTCTCTTTTATAAATAGGCCTACTTCACACCCTCCCTTCCTTTCTCTCTCCTTTGATAAAAGCTACAACCACAAAGTTTATTGGCTAATACCAGCCAGCTGAGTGTACAGTGTAAAACACAATGTGGCAACCGTGGAGACACTTCTCCCCCTGAGAAAGAATAGATTTATTAACAAGAGGTAATCAGGAAAGAATACACTTTTATACAAAACTGGAAATACTACTCAAGCTGTTGAAATAGACTGAAAGATAATTCTCATACCACTGGGTATTGCTCACTGCAAACATCTGATGTGCCTGTTAGAAGGTAAAGATTCATGTGCAAGGGTGGGGTTTAAATACAGCACACATACTGTTCTAGATATAGATTTGATTTGAACACGTGAAAGTGGTACATGCCTGCCACTTAAGCTTTAAGTTGTTTTTCTATACAAAGCCCGTAAAAAATACCTATAAATATTCCAAGGATAAGCACAATATTACTACTGTATAGTTCCTGCTAACACATTGGAATAGACAGGATACAGAATGTGTTACACTTATAAGTTGTTTTCAACATTTGTTTTTTTAAAGTATCATACACAGAAAAGTTATTACAGAGTTGAACGATCATAAGGATAACACATTTTGAGGGATATGTTTTGAACACATTGCACGTTAGGAAATGCATCAGACTGCCTGTACACGATATTGTACACAGCAAATATTTCTGCTTCATTGGCAAATCGTAGAACAAAATAGTTTACATACTTTTGTGGTATATAATCCATTTTATGATTAAGGCAAAACCATAATGCACTGGCCAAAGAGGATTAACCATAAAAATTATGCTCTTAGTGTCTGAGTGTAGAAGCTGGGAATTTAACTTCCTGAAGTGGCTCAATATTGGTTACATCTGCTACATACACTGCCCGGTGCTTATACTGTATATACATCATGTTGCCCACCAGGGGAGTTAGGTGATAATAAGCAAAGCATAAAAACCCATCTCTCCAAACTGAAAACATGTGTCCCAGCTCCATCAGAAATCAGCAAGTAATCTTGTGTCAGTTTGACTCCAACTCATCCAAATCTCTAATATTTGTAATTTAGTGGCTACATAAAACATCAGAGCACATGATTCAACGTTAGCCAGTCCCACTTTTCCCCTCCTTTATTTGTAGTTTTTTTTTAAAAATTTGAATAATTTCAAACCTAAATTTGAATCCTTAAGATTTTCGTGAAAACAAACTCAATTTTTATACTATTTATGGTCAATGTTTTTTCTGCATATAGCTGTTCCATGTGTTTACATTCAGTAATTATTAGGTTTCAGTGTAGTGGCGGAGTCCGCCACTCCCATGCTGGATTCAAATCTACCAGGAATGAAATCTTAAGGATTACAACTTTAAAATGAATGATCATGCAGCTAGTGGATTAGCAGATTAACTTTTAAGATTTACAATTGAGGACAAACAGGTTGAAGAAATGTCTACAAACTGCAGTTATGTGCAGTTCTCTCTTTGACTGAGCAGAAAAGTGGGAGTTGATCATCATGTGTCAAATGTGACCACCGTCTCTCATGACTGAGAGCCTTTGTATACTGCACATTCCCATTAGGATATAACTAAATATCACATCTGTATATGCTCTCATCTGTTTATTCTGTGGTTGAAAATAACTTTATCATAAATTGGTATTTAAGACGATAAATAACATATAAATACTCTGTAACTATATAAATAAAACCTCTCTGGGCTTCTACTCAGTCTCTAATAACGATTATACACAACGAGTCCATTGGGGAGCACATACTAGAAGGGCACAGCCTACTGTGTCTAATACAAATAATAGTATATGTACATTATGATATATTGTTCCTGTACACTTCATATGAGGGTTGAGAGAGAGAGAGATCCTCTTCATGATGAAGTTTTGGGCTCGATTCTCAGAGACGCTTCATACAGGCTCTCCTCATCCAGCGCTCTACTGCAGTCCAGCAAGTACTTTGCAACCTGAATCAATAATGAACACAGACAAAGCAGTTTTTTGCAAAACATTTGTTGAAATGGGCAGAACAGATGTTGAATAACAGCATTTATACCTGCTCCTCGTGAAAATATAAAACATTTCACCCGTGGTGAACTTAAAATGAGTGCCCCAAATAGATAGATCTCTGGAACAAAACTAGAGAAATGAAAACTGGATGCTGTTATTAAATTAATAATATAATAAAAATAATTTCCACTGAGCAATATTGTTTTTCCATAGGCAATCAATGACTAGTAATTAAAGATGCACATTATTCCCAGTAGCATGTGGCTAGTACATTTTAATCTTACTTGCTACTTGCAGCTACTTTGTTCAGGTTTAGCAGAAATTCAATATTGGCCAAGTGGGAGTCTTTTAATGTTTAAATTGTAAAAATGATAAGGGATAATATCTTTTACTAAACATTACAGCTTATACTCTGTAAGAAAACTGAAATTATATGGCAATACTAGTCAAGCAATACTTCCAAAGAAGTAATCAAAGTATAAAAGTATAAAATGCAGAATAAAATACAAGCCGGTAAAAAATAGCCTCACCTTTGGTTGATAATCAATCTTGTAAGCTGTTTGCTGAAACTGTCGTATCTCTCTGATAATGTGAGATATCTGAAGACAAAGTAAATCAAATCATATAAAATTCAACACTGCAGGGTAAGGACAAACCAAAATATTGTATATTCAAACCAGAAACAATAAAGCAGATTGTTTGTACTTGAACAGGCTGGTGTTCTTTACCATTCTCATCTTGGAGAAGTTGACCAGGTTGTCCTCAGTGTAGTTGGGTGTCCCCTCCTCGATGAAGGCCAGGTCAGTCAGGTACATTCCCAGGTAGGGAACACAAGGGGGGTCACAGCTGAGGGCAAAAGGTGGGTCAGGTACAAAAACATAAAGGGGAAAAACCCATTCACCACAATGTGTGAGCACAGTGAAGAGAAAAGCTTTAGATACTTACTTCTTCAGAGCTTCTCTCAGGTTTTTGAATCGTCCCTCTGATGACACGAGCTTCTGTAACTTGTCAATCACAGTCTTTGTCTGGAAAATGGATCAAAGCAAAACTGTTGCTGCCACTGTTTATTAAAGTTTTAAAAACTGTGTACAATGTTGTGCAAAATTACCATTATCAGCTTCTCTAAGAGCATGTTGTCTTTGTTTCATTTTATCTCCTTTTCTAAGTTCCCAGCTTTGTAATTTTAAAATAAAGCTAGGGGGCAATTATCTTAGCTTAGCATAAAAATGGGAAACGGTTAGACTAAATTTGCCAGCACCTGTGATGCTTACTTATGTTATATCTCATTTGGTTAACCTGTGCAACACCCATGTAAAGTGTAAAAATGAAACTTGTGGTTTTGTAGGAAGTTACATAACAATTTACATCTTGGCGGGGTGACTTCCTGGAGGCTAGTTGCTGGTAACAGCAAGGCTCTAGGAAGTCGCTGCACCTTACAGTATGTTTAGTTTACAGGTACCTTGGCTGAAATTTAGTGATTACGTGGAAACAGAACCGACACACGAGAATATCTCCACCTCTGAAATACTGGTTAACTTCACAGCTAAAAGAACATGTCAGAAAAAATACCTGCTTGGAGACTTTCAGCCAGGTCTTCTTGAGGCGGAAGATAGAGCTGCGATTGAGGGAGGACGTGATCTCCAGCATGGCGTTGTAGTTGTGGAGGCAGCGGCAGATGTCAGCCACTGCCACCCATTTCTCGATCACTGCCACTCGCATGTTGACATCGTCCCAGTGGAGGATCTCTGTGGCGATCCTGTTGCTGATCTGACAAAAGAACAGGAAAATAAATAGAGACAATAATAACTAATCTATCTACCTATCTATCTATCTATCTATCTATCTATCTATCTATCTATCTATCTATCTATCTATCTATCTATCTATCTATCTATCTATCTATCTATCTGCACATTTATCTTTGTATTCTCAATACCAAAGTGAAGACATACATCATTGAAATGTTTTGTTGTTTTCATAATGTACGGAGTTCTCTCGTTCTTGTCATTCTTCATCCAGCCTTGACCAAAGAATTCCCTGTAGAAAGAAAATAATGTTTTTCAAATAATCAGCAATGAAAAACATTCAGTTCCTGAGTTTGTGTGTTTGTACACACGTATGTGTGTGCACTCACTCATATGGGATGACCTTGAAGACCAGGTGGTCCAGCAGTGTGAGTTGCTCAGCTATCTCCAGGGCAGAGTGGCTCTCAAACGGCTCGGTCTTACAGTCCTCCATTGCCTGATAAACAGACACAAAAACACACACAGAGACACACAGTGAAAAGCATTTTCACAACTAAAGCACACATCATTTCTACAGGACACTCAGTAATTTCAAGAAGTGTTTTTTTTTTATATACTGAAAAAGGCTTTTGTAATCTCCCTCTCACCATCTGTGTGATCTCTTCCAGGGTGACCTGGTTGTCTCCAGGGTCCTCCTGAGTGAGAGTCCTACATGCAAAAAGAGAAAAGTGCCATTATTTGACAGTTTTGTCCACAATTGCCATGACCTCAATAGACATAAATGGATTTCACTTGTCTGAAAGTACCCAACTTGACCCAGAACAGAGGGTATTCATTTCTCTTTTTCTTCAGTTTGGGTTACAGGCACTTTTGGCTTCAGCTTCACAGGCTGATACTTTTCAGCAGCATTACTACAGGTTGGTTAGATCACACACATACCATACTAGGGTTCAGTCTAGTTTTTTACATGTTGTTCCAATGTAAAACCTTTCACAAAGTGCTACTTTCTCTAGCTCCACTACCAGTGTCCGGGTACATTATGGGGTCCACCAGGGCTTAGATTTAGGCCAGGACCTGGGTTGATGTACTGTATCTCAAGTTGTCCAGTTTTGTATGACTGATTGTTGGTTTCTGAAATACTTTTGTAGAAACGTTTTGTTTTTTTTTCCTTCAGGGTGCTGGCAAACAGATGTGTCATATATGACTGCATGTACGATCCAGCGGTGATAACGGAAAACCAACCTAATAATGTTGGCAGCTGCCTTTCTTTCCTGTGTCAGGAGCTCTGGGTCATGCATCACCTCCTCAAGGAAGCCAATTACTCGCATCTTCAGCTCTGTGTTCAGCTCAAAGTCCTGAGGAACAACAGCAGAGTCATTACAGAAGTGTTGTTTTTTTTTCTTCTGCAAAGGCAGAGATAGATGGAAAGAAACAAAGAAAAAGATAGAAGGAAAAGGTGAACTGCACCTGCGAGTGTTTGGAGACCCAGTGACGCAGCACATTCAGGACTCTGTTCGTGGCAGCTCTTCTGATAACAAATTCTTTGTCCCCATTTCTCTGGTCTGTAGGAAAACCTGGAAGCAGATTTCATGAAAATATAGTCAAACTGAGTTCCCACGTTGGTTTTTGAGGTGATGATATTTTAGCTACAGTAATCAGATTACAGTAGATCTCTTTTAAATTCATCTAAATGAGAGGGACTCTCTGTTGATGACCAGAACTATAATCCTCTCATGATGTGACTGACCTGTGCTGGCGAGCGACATACGTCGGTACTTCTCCTTGGTCGGAGTGCCTTCGTTGGCACCAGCAGTGGCAATGGCGAAGGCCGAAGCGGCAGAAAGGGCACTGCGGTTATTGTCCAGTTCCCGGCAAGATGACACCACCATGCCATTGTTAAAGGAAAACAGGGAAAACTCTACAGGGAGGGAAGCAAAACACAGATATTAAAAGATTAAAGTACTTACTTGTGATATTTATATATTTATGATATGCACCATTTCCAAGCTTCTGACAAATTTAGGCTGAAAGGGAAATTGAAGGTGGCTCATTGGTTAGTTGATTATTGGTGATTTGATTTCTTCTGTGAAGTGCAGTGGACAGACTATACTGTTAGTGTATAATCAGTTAAGTTGTTGACCAGTGGAGGGCAACAGAGAACTAAAACAGATCCAGCACAGTGTGTCCTGCAGCTCGTGCAGTGACGGTGTACACTCCACTGTGTCTGCCTCTCTGCCTCCCTCCTTCCTCCCTGCCTTCCTCCGTTCAGCCGGGGGCGGTGTAGAAGAACATGTACATCGTTGCTAAGGTACAAGGTTTCCTTCCACCTACTCACACAAGGCACTGGCTTCCCTTGTATCCAGCACCGTGGGAAGAGAACACACTGGGGATGAATTGTGCCTGACTACCTACGGGGTGGATGCTCCCTCTCTGTGCAGTACGGGGAGGGCCAGGAGGCTGTGGGTGGTTTTTATCAAGACCTTATTTGGCTATAGTTATGCTTGTCATTTTCTGAAAAAAAGTTTGCTATACAGTCTACTGTAGCAGGGTTTACTTAGCTCTAAGAATTACTTTCTTCTCTGCCTCTTTGCACTTGCATAATCTGACGCTGCGGGATGGTAAAAATGGATCTGATCACTGACATCTTGATATAATTGATTTGTTGGCATCTTTTAAGATTAAGCAAAAGTATTGAAGGTGCTTTGTAAAGATCAAGCAATAATGACAGCTGAAATGTTAACTCTGTGTGAATGTTTCAATTCAACCATACCATACTGAAATACACCTCTTGGTGATAAATAGATTAGCTCAATACCACCCTCATAGGTATACAGTAAATATGAAGCTACAGCCAGCAATGGTCAATTTAGCTTAGCACATAGACCGGAAACAAGGAGAAACCTGGTTCCACAGTTCACTTATTATTAACAATGTGGTTGTGGTTTTATGGTCGGTTATGTGCCGGATCTTTTCTTAGCTGTGCACAGCACTGGTGGCCTGGCAACCTTTCAGTAATGACAAGATTTGAAGAAGTAACAGAGCCTGGCCAAAAATAAGTCCAGCATAGCCCCCATAAAAATGTATTTTAATACTTTGTTTTTTGTATGAATTAAACATATGAGATACACCTGTTAATTAGGGTTAATTAGGTATTGTCAAACTATTGCCTCTGTAGCCATTGCTGACTCTTAAACAGAAACAGAAACATCCTTCTGCTATAGGTCTTTTTGATGCATTTCCACTGGACAATTGCTCTTTTTTAATTTGATTTAGTTTCAGTTTAACTGCTCATTTCATCTTATCTGGTTTTCTGATGAGTGAAGTCATGTAATCTGCCAGTTGGAACGATTAATTCAAGGGTTCATAGAGGGGGTAACATAAGAAAAGCAGGCCTGTTAAATGTGCTTCATGTTACCACTGGTTTTTGTTATTGACATGATCTATTATTATTGATTTTATTTTGTCATATTCACATTCGCCAAGACACTCTGCTGGCAAGTACTGTATGACACAAAGCGCTATGCTAATGTAGTTTGCCAGCTCTTACATTCTTGCCAAGTTACTTAACATTCTTGCCAACTCATTTGTTTTTTAACTGGTGGGTTGGGATTCAAAAGTAGATCACAAGATGTTCTAAAAGGGTCTCAGATATAGAACAGCTTAGACAGAACAACAATGGGACCCAACATAATGAGAGCGAGACAGAGTCATACTGTACCAGAGTTCTTTGACTTGACGTTCTTGGGTGTTGATGGTGACTTGGGAGGAGACATTTCTGCTTCAGTTTCGTCACTCTGACTTGGGTCTTCATCGCACTCCTCTCTCACAGACAGATCTGGACAAAAAAAAAAGTGTTTCATAATCAAGAGCAAGAGCAAGAACAAGAACAAGAACAAGAACAAGAACAAGAACAAGAACAAGAAGAGTGCTCTTATACATGAAAAATATACATCAGTGCCACTGTACAACCTCAATGGGATAGACAAAAGTTGTTCTAGTATAAGCAGAGGATGCCTTCAAGATATGAGCACAGTGGAAAATACTACCACAGTACACGTGAACCTCATTAAAACTGAACAAAATCCCTCGGACAGTGATTCTGACCTTGCTTGTTAAGGACAGACTCCTCAGCCTTGCCTTCATTTTTGGCCTCTCCGTCATCAGCGATTTTGCTGGCCATGGTGCTGGACACGTAGAGCTTGTTGATGTCGAGGGTGGTCTTACTGAAGGGTGACATGGTGGTGTGCATACTTGCATAGCCATTGGGAGAACAGCTGAGTGCAGCCAGGTCCAGGGCTTTGCCCCCTGTGATGATGGGGATGTTAAGCGAAAGCTTGCGACGGCGGTTGGGTGAGGACGTCTTGGTGATGGAGAGGGGAGGAGGGGAGGAGAACTTGCGGCTGGCACGTGGCGACGTGGGTGGCTCGCCGTAGAGGAGTTTGTTGTTCTGGCTGCTGGCAAAGAAAAGCTCCAAAGAACTGCAGGGAAGGAGAGAATTAAAGGGAGGAGGAAAAGGAGGGACAGGTGAGAAACACTCAGTGATGAAGAGCATCTTTCACTACCAAAAAACACTTTCTGGATTTGCCGCTATTATTTCCAGTGACCTGAATAGAAGGGAGTGGAAAGGGGAGAAATGGTGATAATGGGGGTGCATGGCGCACTTGCTGTCTGTACACAGAAGAAGCAGAGAGGGAACACATTAACCACAGGGCTCTTTGGGAGCTCCTGCCTCTTTTATTTAAGCTACATTGTTTAAGACAGCATCCTCCTTGCACTGAGAGCCACCCCCTCTGAAGGCCTATAAATAGCATGTCAAGTGACAGTGTGGGAGGCACGGGTGCTGCCAACAGCAACCAGCCCAGGGGAGGCCCACAGAGACATGGGGAGAGAGAAACATAGAGAAACGGGGAGTCTGATAGAGACGGAGAGAGAAAGTGGGAGAAAGAGACAGAGGTGCAGTGCAAAAAAAAAAAAAAGAGAGAGAGAGAGAGAGAGAAAAGCAGGGGCAAAAACAGTGAGACTGAGAGGGAGGGGGCGAGAGAGGAGCAGCATAGTGGATATGGATTCCACCACAGCGAAGGCTGCTGGCTGGGAGTGGGCGAATGGGAAGCCTCCAGCTCTGTGTGGTGTTAGCTGCAGCCATGTTGTGTCTCCTCACCTAAATTTGCAAAACAGTAAAAGAGATGAGAGGAGCAAAGATGGGAATG
Source organism: Argyrosomus regius (assembly GCA_946959425.1). Taxonomy (NCBI): domain Eukaryota; kingdom Metazoa; phylum Chordata; class Actinopteri; family Sciaenidae; genus Argyrosomus; species Argyrosomus regius. The sequence continues at coordinate 16,341,211 of OX336882.1, forward strand.
TGGGAGGGAAGAGGCAGGTTGGGAGGATGGAGAAGGAAGAAGTCAAAGAGAAAATGAGAAAGAAAAAAGTGGGGAGTCAAGAGAGGACACAAGTAAAGCTGGGAAAGAGGAAAGACGGGGAGATAATAAGACAAAAAGAAAGAAGGGAGAGGAGGAGAGCATGGTCTGGGTGCAAAACACCACCATCAATATTTAATACCATAGAGTCGCTGCAGATGATGGGAGAAAGGGAGAGAGAGAGAGGGAGAGAGGGAGAAGACGAGGAGAGAGGGAGAGGGTGGGGTCCTGCAGCAGAGTGAAGGGTTGCCATGGTGACAGCGCAGCGAAGAGAGGAATGGTCAGACTTGTGGAAAGAAAAATAAAAGTGAGAGAATGGAAAAGGGTGAAGAGAGGAATGAGAAAGAAGAGGAGGGGTTAGGGAGAGGTGGGTGGACGCAGGACCCAATTAACTGTGATGGTGGACAGAAGACAGAGGAGTGGATGTGCTACTGTGACCTCTCACTGCCTCTCCTCTAGTCCCTTCTCACCTGGACTGGCTATGATAGCATGATGGGCTGCTTAGAGACAGTCCACGTGAGAGCAAAAACAAATCCAGACACCGGGGAAGTCCCACCTTTTCACTGCACCATTACAGCACTGTTGCTGCATCCTCGGGAGAGAATATGTGGAAATTTCAAACTTTGCTCTTTTTTTTTCGGCTGTCACAAGCTACAGGGATTGGCCTCACAGTGAGGTGCTTGGAGGAGCTTAATGTAACAAACCATTTTAGCTCTGCTGTTTAAAGGTGTCCACTTAAACTCTGACAGAGAATATGCAGGAACAGATAAAATTATAGAAACACTTCAGGAAGAAGGACTACAGTAACTCTGAAGTAACTTCATCACAGTTGCAAACACTGCTACAGAGGTGGGCCATGCACAGGTCCTCTGTTTTATCTGCTGCTTATGCTGGTTGATGTATTTTTTCCTGTGATTGGCTGATGATGCACATTGATTTGCCTTGTTGTTGAAAGATGCTATACAAATAAATTGGTCTTCCATGCCTTCACATTCAGGTAATTATGCAGTTTTTTGAGTGATGCATCTGGATTTTGATCACCTTTAATTTGTCCTTGGAACTCAGCTAGTTGTCCCCGTTTACTGTAACAAAACTAAGAGTCAACAGCCATGCTAACAAGGCTGTGATTAGACACAGTGGTGCTTTGAGCTAATGTCTGCATGCTAACATGGTGACAATGCTAACATGCTGATGTTTAATAATTATCATGTGAACTATCTTAGTTTAGCATGTTAGCATTGAAGGTAACGTGGTTTGTGTTGCATTCCTACTAATGGCCAGCAGGTGGCAGCGTCATTGGCTGCAATAAAGTTGAATTGCACTATGTATGTTCATTTTGTAAATAAAGGTCCAATTTAGAGTAAAACAGACGATAAAGCAGGCAACAGCAACCAGCAGGCATAGCATATGTGGCTACCTTGTGACTGACAAGTTGTTTGATCAAACTAGGCAGTGCTAAACAAATATGAATCAAGATTATGTTACTACATTGCATGTTACTGCTTATTTATCTCCTCAGAAACATGTTTTAATGTACTGTTGTTGTTGTTTTAATGTAGCTGTATTACTTGCAAACAGAAGCTCACAAAACTCAGATCAAACTGTCAAACTAGGCAGCGCTGCCTCCTCGCCTCAAATGTTTTCTGAAACATATTTTAACATAACCAAGTGCAGCCCAACTAATTCCAAAATTTCAAAATGTTTGTCCACAAACCAATGGAATCATCCAATACTGATATTGATAAATTATATTGGTTAGTGTGTTCATGGACATTTCATATCAGTGAGCTCATAAAATCTCTAACTAAACCTCTTAGACACACTTAGGGGATCACTTACCGTGCAGGGATGGCACTGATGGGCTTCTTGTAGATGGTGATGAGCTTGTCCAGCACTACGTCAGCGCTGGTGAAGACGCGGTAAGAGTGGAGGAAGGTGTTCAAGAAGTCAATGGAGAGGAAGCGCAAGTCAGTCAGCCTCTCCAACAAACGCTCCACGCTGGCATAGCGGATCTGCAGCACCTTGCAGGAGTTCATCATCTTGCTGAAGCGAATGTCGACATCGTCACAGTACAAGCTGGTGTCCGACCTGTGTTGAAGTTTAAATGAGGTTAGGAATGTTACTCACAGGGATTTAGCTGCTTGTACTTATGCAGCCCTCCATTTAGTGTACTTAATTGGTCATGTGTGAGTCAGTGCGTAGAGCATTAACATTGCTGTGGGTAGGATAGTTTCCCCCACTGGAAAAAAAAATACACACCCATACAAATTAATTAAAACATTTTAACCACAAGAATAAAAATGTGAAATACATAAACTCTAATGTTCTACAAATGTGTTACAAATGTGTGAACAAACATGCTTGTCATGTATTCATGTAATGACAATGCCAATCTCTGTACATGTATAATGCATGTGTGGTGTCTGACTCTCACTTAATCATCTGTGGCACGGTGACTTTACTGTTTTCCTCGAAGGCGTTCATCATCAGGCCATTGCAGCGGATGTTGTCAATGCACTGTAAGGCAAGCAGAGAGAAGGTAGTCTGTAAGCAAGAATAATCTACAGTGTTTTCCTGTTTTGGTCTTTCTAATGATTATGATTAAGTCCCAAAATGTATTTCATCGTATGGAACTTCCACTTCTGTACTGACTGACCTTAGGTTTTAGTCATTGCTGTTTATTGCTGCAGCCTGTACTCTCCCTAAACTCTCCCTCATTTACATCACATACCTGACTGATGTCGCTTGTCCATGCTGACTTCTCCTGTCGGGATGAAGCCACCAGGATGACGGTGTAGGGCTGGCTGTCTTTTGGCTCCACCATCAATTTAAAGTCCAGGTGCTCTGTGTCCTGGCCACTCCGCTCCCCTTTGGCTGTAAGACACAAATTCAACAATTTTACTGTAACAGGGAAAAATAAAATATACTCATTATACCATTATAAAAAAAGAACTAGAGTTAAAGAAGAGTAAATGTTTTTCTGTTCATGACCGTATGTAAGTCAAGAGGGCCAATTTTCAATTTAGATTATATTTGTATAATGATACATGTAATTTATATTAGTTTATACATTCAGAAACATTTACCATCAAATCAAAATGTCTGAAAAATCCCATCTCATGAGAATCTTGCCTGGCATTGAAGATCATCGAGGAGTTTGTGATTTTTTCATATGGTCTTGCCAATACTGAGACACATTCTGAACATCGCCCAGCCAGTATTGAGCGCAACATTAAAAATACAAGTGTCATGATCAGTAAAGCTCTCCACACTGAGCTAAAGATGATTTTTACCTGTATCTGTTGCAAAATAAAGCCTGTATGAAAGCCTTCTTCTGAAAAATAAATCCCGACATTGATCTAAAGGCAGCAGCAGATATGTGTTTTCCATCTGCAGCCTCTAATTTGGAAAGTGTGGCATGAAAGCACAAGACTGTTATACACAATGATCCACTGTGGTTACCTGATTAAATCATGTACAACCAACACCACTCAACCAATCAACAATTACGATGCCGATTGTTTTGGTTAAATTTAATGGTGGCGAGTCAAGAAGAAATAAAAAAATCTTTCTAGAAGAAAGTGTAACACAAGTGTACAGCTCTCTGGATAGTAAACAGGATTATTGTGGACAATTGTTAGTGTTTGCACTCATCAGAAACTCATCAGAAAAATTATTTAAAATATTTAGTTGCAGTTTTATTGTACTGAATCATTGTAACTATTTCCTTTTTGCTACCACCAACCTAACTGTAGGAGGGAATGATGCAACTACCAGGAGTCAGGATAATATTAGTGAAATACTCTGCATGAACTAGTACCTATTTGTTTATGCAAAGGCTTCTACCAAAAAAAGTAAAATCATGAAACTCAGGGCAATTAATATGTCAAAAACTTTAGATTTCAACTACTACATACAATGCATATACTTTTCTACATATACATATTAAGAAAACATTTGAATATACTATATGCTGTAACTTACACTCATCATCTGTCCCCTCTGGCTCCTCCATCAGTGTGCAGTCTATGAGAGAGACCACTCCATTCTGTGACAGGGTTGAATGGTCACATGAAAATTGTTACCAGCTAATAAACAGTACATTACTAAAACAAACTGTATATTATTAAAAATGTATAAATATTGAAGATCCTTTAGTATTAAACATGTGAGTGGTTGTTACACAATGGTTGTCTTCAAACTTTTGCTATCCCACATAGTCTCACCCGATGCTTGTGGAAAGTGTAACTCTAGTTACCAGTTTTGGGAAGGTTGGTCTGTTTTATAGTATAATTTAAAACAAAAGTTTACCACAATTTATTGGGTTGTACTTTTTTAGTATCGGGTCCTCTTGAGTACAATCATACTGTACCTTAGTGATGTGAAGTTTTCCCCCAGAGCCACGGGTACAGATAATAAGATGTTTGGAGAAGAGGAAACATTGTCTCTCGCCTTCTTTCTTGAGAGACAGAGAGCCCAATCGCCCTCTCGTGATCTTCCCTTTCTCGCTCATCGGCACTTGGATCAGAGAGCCTGTGGAGTGTCACACACACAAACACATACTCATACACACATAATAAAACACATGCAGTCTGCATAAAAGTTTTCACATATTTCAACTGACTTTGACCTTGATCTTAGTTTCTCACCTTCGAGAGCCTCGGCGCTGTCTCAAGTCCACACCTTTATATTATCATGTGTAAAGATTCAAACCTCTGTTGTTTGTAGTTTTCAGTTACAGTAAAATATATAACACATATATAACAGGCATGTGTGCGTCATTAATAAGTTACCTTGTACGATGTCTTAGGGAGTTGTCATATCAGAATATGAACTTGTGGTCATGTTGTGATGCATGAGTCTGATGTTGTTTAATGTATGTTGAAGAATGATATTTGACTATAATACAATTCTCCCTTTATCAGTATGACAACTGTCCCTAGGGTATATTGTTTTGAACATTTTGTGTCGCATGATGTAGCAGATGGTCATGATTATAGTCTCCATCTTGATTATAGTGCACACCTTTGTACATTTGTTGTCATGGTTGTGTGTTTTAGTTGAGTTATTTCTTGTTTTATGTTGAAAGAGTCCTTCGTATGTGTTTTGTAACTTTCTGTCTTTGTCTGTTTTCCAGCCAGTTTTGATTGTCTGCCTGATTAGGTTCACATGTTTCTACTTATCCTCACTTAACCAGTCTGTTTAGTCTCTGTGTGTTCCTTTGTCTCAGTGCCAGTTTGTCTTTGTCCATGTGTCAACTTCCAGCTTTTTCCCTAAATTGTTTTTCCCAGAGTTTGGACTTTGACTTTGTTTTTCTTTGTGTTGGACTGCTTTCCTGGTTTTGACCCTTGCCTGCCTCACCATCCCCTAAACACATAGTGTGATATTTGTGTTTTGACTTTGCAAGTCACACTATAAGTTCACTCCTGCAACAGTTGCTACAAGGACATGTTCATATCACTCCAGATGTTTTCAGTGACTTCCAAAAGGGGATATTGATTAGAGGTCATATCAAATATTTTCCTTGAAGTTTGCAAGTTATGTTGCATGCAGTGTTGGAAAGTACTTAGTTACTTACTAATGGTAATCAGTAATGTGATTACTTTTTCAGTAATACGAGTGTAAGGTACTACAATCAGAAGGAGTCAATAGCTTTTAGCATTGGGGCTCCTCACTGGTGACCTTTGTTAACTCAGCTGTCAGACACAATATTAACACTATAAAAGCCACAAACAGTTAAAATGTGATGATGTAAATTATAAATAATAAACTGCTGAGCTATTAACCTTATGTGCAGTGCTTCCACAAGCTAGTTTTAAACGATACAGCTTGGACCAGAATCAGACTGTGAAGCGTTCACTAACACACACAATGAAGTGCATTTGAATATTGATATGTCTGATTAGCTTAGGAAAAATGCAAATAAACTATATAGCTGGTGACTATCCATCTGTGAACTCAATTGAATGATATGTTTGGAATCATCAGTCATTCGTGATTTTGACCTTTGTGGTCTGGACGTGTTAACGTGTTGCAGGAACTTGTCAATTCCAAAGTTGTCTGATTTATTTATGGGTTCTTAACTTGCTAATATAAGCCATGTTTATGCATTTAGAATTACATTAAACATTTCACCTTGAATTAATTAAGTTTAAGGCTTTAAAGAGTGATGTGTTTAAGTCCCACAATAATAACCTTAATTGTTTGTGGACTATAAAGTTAGCAAACAAACCATACCAGCCAACATAAAAAGCACTGTCCGTGACTTTGAAGTCTTTTATATTTCTAATTTTCAATGTTGGTGTTTTCTGACCGTGAAACAAACTTACCTTGCCTAACAAATGTCTGACTGGTGTCCAGCAACACTTCACAACCCTCCACAATCATCCGCTCGATAGCTAGGTTCTTCCTTATGTTCTCCGTCTCACTGACCTCATCATGCATGATTCTGAAAGAACAACAAATACTCATGAAATCAGGTACTCCACCATTCAGTGAACAAGGCTATAATGATTAAAAACAAGCAAAACTTTTCTTTAAATACAACACAGTTTTAGATCCAGTACAAGCACAGAGTCTCTTTGAGATGAAGCAAATACTGTAATACAACATAAAACATATTTTCCATCGCTTGATTGACTGATCTACCTGGAAAGTTCCTCCAGTTTTGACTTGGCGTAGTCCAAACTGTTTCGCTCCACATGCTCATGGGGGGTGTGAGCCAGCAACTCATGCAATGTCAGGATGTAACGAGGGATCTGAGAGAGAAGCAGATGTTTGAAGCACTTGTTCAAACTTTGAAAAGGTCAAAAGAATTAAAGTTGTTTAGAAAACTGTGTTAAGTGTCTCGACTCTAATGGCATTGGACTGGTAATTAGTTGGTCATTAGGTTTGTCTGAAAAGCATAAACATCATCTTTGAAATCAATAAAATGCTTTCCCTATGACTTTGACTCCCCCTTTTACCAGGAGGCTAATAACACTGGCACTTTTGTTCACTTTCACTTGAAACCAAAAACATTTTCAATAAATATACCATGAAACATGATATTTCAGATTTGTAGGAAGGCTCTGGTTTGCTATACAATACTAATATTCTAATATTTACTTGAAGGTCAGTTAATTTAGGTCAGTACTTCAACAGAAAAGTTGAAGACTGCATACCATACTGCATATGATTCATATGACATAATGTTGTTGGAGCACTAAGACCTAGTGTCAAATACATATTTTGGAATAAACTATTGAATAAAAATGAAAGGAAGAAAGGTAGATTTAAAAAGCTGTGTCTGAACATCATAACACTGAATGTTACCTGAAACATGGGATAAGTGAGAAAGGTCTCCAGCGTCCTCTCCTCACAGTCAGGCTTGGCCTCGTACTGCTTCAGCAGCTTGTCGAAGTCTCGGTTCTGTTTGCAGTGGGCCAGGATCTGCAGGCTGTACTGGTGGTTCCTGACAAACTCCTGGTAGATGTTCAGCATAGGCAGCAAGATGTCAAACAGGTCAGCTGTGAAGAGAAGCAGACATCTTCATGAATACAATATGTTTTGTTTATTTCATTTATAAAGTATATTTCCTGTGTATTAATTGTAAAATATATTATTTAAGGAAGATAACGACTGATGAGCATGAGCTAAGAACAGGCTATTTTTTAGAGTCAGTTGTAAAACTTTCTGTAAACACTTAAATTGACTGTGGGGTCGTCTCTGTGTCGCTTACCCAGCACCAGTGTTGGCCAGCTGGCTATCCTGGCCTTCAAGCCTTGGTAGAAGATCTGATGGAGGAACATGATGGTCTCACTGATAAAACAAATAAGCAAAATGGTGGTCATAAACTATTGTTTCTCCCTCTCTTGTTCACAAGTGTTGGCAGCTCCCGCTGTGCCGAGTCACACCACTATCACAACCAGTCTCACCACCAGCCACCTGTTAAGGAAGATGCTGCTGACATCGTCATGCGTGATGGGCGGCTTCTTGGAGCTGGCAGCCATGCGGAGTGGTCGCAGGAAGTTGTTGACCAGGATGTGAAGTTGCTGAACGTATTCGGCCTCGGCCTCCAGCATGCTGAACACCACCTGGTTCCTCTTCCTCATGCTTTCAGCGTGGGGTGACCGGATGTAGTCCTGGATGATGGTTTTCCACTTCCTGCGGCAAATCCAACCTCGCAGGAAACTCTGGACCTGTAATGACAAAGTTTAGCACACAAAGGTTAAGCTTTCTACGACTGTTTGTACGTGCATTTCTATGGTAATACTTCCTGTTAGTAAATGTAAACATTTCCAACTTCACAAAGCGAAGAGGAATGTGCAAAAGCACTCAATCAGACTCAGATTGGTATCTTGAAGCTAATGTCTGTCACTGCTAAGACAAGCTAAAGTTAGCTCTGGTTTGGGTCATCACAGTGTGAGCAGCTAAAGAGTTCCTATTGTTTGTACAAAAAACTTAAATTGATAGATTTCTGATCACTTTAGGTCACTATAATCAAAACACTGACACATTTTTAAAGATGCCATGCTGAATGTGCTAGCAAACTGTAATTCTGGTTACACATCCTGCAGACATTAGTATTTATTTGGAGTGCAGTCTCCTGACGTGACGGATATAAATCCTTTATTCACAATCCTTTAAGCTCTGTTTAGTTGCTAAATGTACCACTAGCTAGTTGCTAATGTTTCACGTTAATGGTTGTGTGAAAAGAGCAACCTGCTATGGCTTGTAATCAACTGCTGATGAGAGTGTTGAGTGAACCAAAACAGCAAAGTTGTGGACCAAAACACTGTGCTGAAAGACACTAGAATGCTAGAGCTGAATCAGATAATAATTCGCCGCCGCTTTTGCAGCTTTAAAGTAACTGGATTTCCAAAACTTTCCAAACTCTCCAGCTTTATTAAGAAGGCACCTGCTTCAGTAGAGCTGAAACAGTCAGTGGTTATAGTGGATGAGGCACCTCTAGCTGCAAATGCGAACTTCCATGAATAAATGAAAGTTAAAAATAAAACCTGCAGGTGCCCAGAGATGATATAATATTTGAAAATCTGTTTCAGAAACATATCTGCCAACATTTAGGTTTCAAAATACAGGAGGTTTTTTTTTTCAGGCTGTTGCCAGGTTGGATTTAAATTGTATGTACAGAATGTGTGTGCATAGATTGTGTTTTATAGATGATCTGGTAACGGTGATGTCTGACAAATATACAAAACCTTTGGATCTGTATGCCAGTTTCATCAATTGTGAGGGCGAGAAGGAGAAACAACAACACAAAAGGGCGCTGGGATGATGCCCTTGATTGTCAACAGGTCGGCAGAAACCATACTTTTTTTTTTAATGACGTTTTACCTGATAAAAACAACTGGACACTTTCTCCGTTGAAACTTCACCAAAGCAGTCAGATCTCACCTTTTTGATCTTCTTGATCTCTGTGTCATCTTCACTGGGGGGTACCTCTGGATTTGACTGGATCTTCTCATTGTCTTTGAGCAGTCCAGCGATCTGAAATACAACACATATCAAACATTGGATTAGCTGAATAGGCTAAGATGAGTACCTCATACTGTATGCAGCTAAAATGATCTTGGTCATGTCTCCTCTCTGTGTTTTTATTATCGTTATGAATGCTTTATACAATGTTTTTTTCATTATTTGGTTACTGTTTGGTTATGGTCCATTAGCTGGTTTCAAAGAATATATTTTAGTGAACAAACTGTACCAGCTGCTTAAAAAACTTTTCTATTTCATGTTATTCAATCCTGTTTCATTTACTCCCATTAGAATGATACAGCGTATGAATAAGAACAGAACAGCTTTTAATAAAGGATTGAAATGAAACAAAACAACCCAAAGTCCATTACTACGATCCGTTTTAGCCATGAAAAGTGAAACAGTTGATTATCATTTTCTGGTGCAGGTTGCAGTTGCACGTACAATAGATGCTGATTCATGCATATTGAAAACATTCAACTGAATTGGAGCTAGCCATTAGCACATTAAAGAGAGATGCATTTGATCTAGTTTAGACTGAATAATTAGGATAAAAAATACTCAACAGTATTGCAGAGGATATCCCTGAGGCGCTGCAAGCTAACATGCTCGCCATGAACTCACATTTGTAATCTGGGTCATGACCTTTGTTCTATCCTCTCTTTCTGTCTTCATACTCGACTGCTTTCACTTCCATCTTTTGTCTCCCTCTCCACTGTGTGCCATACAGTAACACAAAACACTCACACATACACAGGTATTACTAACATGAAATTACAAGGCAAGTTACCTCTGATTTTAGTCGCTCTATCTCGATTTCCCCATCCTCTATCTGTTGTCGAAGTTGCTTGGCAACCGTTTTCTCCGTCTCCACTATTTGGAGTAGATGGAGATACTTCTGCATGAGGGTCTCATGCTCTGTAGCCAGGTTCCTGTAACTATACAGACACACACACACACACATTGTAAGGACCTCATTAACGCATGTTTCATGGGCTCTCCATAGATTTATCAAAGCAAAAGCAGACCTCTGATCAGCATGTGCTTGAACCACAGACGTTACGTCCACACACAGAGCACAGGCACTTTCAATTCTTCAAATACTTGCAGGCTTAGCAAACCATATGTAGAGGCTGCTTCTGCATGAGCAACAATTCTGTACATTACACAGTTCAACAAAGGGATTTGGTTTAATCTGACACAACTGCTTGTTAGACTGGGAATGTGCTGAAATACATAAATAGTAAACTTGAATAGTGCACTCAGTAGAATACAGAGCTCAACCAAGCAACAGAGGGTGAAGCACCTACTGCAGTGCCACCACAATTGCCAGATGCAACCAGTTTTTAATAAGTGTATAAGTCTTTTTGTACAGTATCTTCCCAGTTTTGGGAATGGTTGTTGCATTGTAACCAAGCGTCCTGCTCGCCTAATGGAATAAACTTAATAGGGAAACAGTAACAGTAACATTGTTGTTTAATTACAACATTTTGTTATTTATTCAGAACATTTTGTTGTAACACAGTACACAAAATAAAATCTAGTTATCTTTGTTTTTAGCCTAGCTGTCACTCCACCACTTGTCCCTAAAGCGGAAACCAGATTTCAAGCTGAAGGAACTGTTGATCACTTGCTGCCCCTAACGGTTGATTTAAGAGGGGTGAGAAGTCAGCAGTCAGGATAAAACAGAGCAGTCAATAAAAAATAGGTTCTTCAAGGTTTTCCAAAAATTGTAAATCTCCACAACCACAATCTCCTTGATAAGTCATAAATGTGCACATAAATATTAAGCTGATGGGTCCAATAGTGTGCCAGATTAGCTGCGGACAGATACACACACAGTGATGTTGATAGGTTTTCAATGGCCCACAGGTCATCTGGGTGGGTTTATAATACAGTTTGTATTTTTTGACAAATTGTAGTGTTAATATTGTAAAGTTGAGCTGATGTTGTATGTATATAATTATGGTTAGATTTATGTATGTCAATCACAATATTACAGAACATTTGGACATTTGAACAGTTAAATAAGTCACATGTTTTCCCGTATTTTATTTCATTTCTCAGTGACCCACTTTTTCTTTATAAACAAACTCATGTATATTTGTTATTTCAAAGCCATCTTTGTCCTCTCTGGCTTAGGACAAGTATTTAAGTGAAAATGTCTGACCAAATTCTTTTCTCATAGGTTACACTTTAAAGTTTCTTTGCTTAAGTACCAATGTATGCTAGTCTAAGAATATTTATCAGTTACTTTTTTCGAAATCCACATATATAACTCTTCAAATCGGCATAAATTAAATCAACAGCATACCCTTATTTACAAATAACTGGTTAGCCTGTCACTCCTTTTATTACCTTCTGCCAAAACAGTGATGAAGAACACCTGGATAAAAATGCCAGGAGTTCAGTTTTTATGAAAACAAAATTATGACTGGTGTGTTAACTACATGCCAAATTAATCAGAACACACAAGGCCAAATTGCCTCCTAAGTTACCATATGACCGGTTGCTGACAAGCAATGTAGCATTTAAAAGGCTATTTTTAAATGATGTCTGGAGCAGTGCTCACTCCACATAACACACCAGGTCTACTTTACGTTACTTCAGGCAAACCAATAAGGCCAAACCAAAGAGACCAATAAGGACAAAATAACATCTAACATCTGTTTTAACCAAATATTCTGTGGTCTAACTAAAGCACCAAATGTCAGCACGTTTGTATGTTTTCACTACCAAGCCTGTTTGTAACCGGTACCGACACCTGTGTCCCCGTCCTCTGTGAAACACACAGAGAGACGAGAGAAGAGACACAACGTGTCAGCGATCTAGCAGCATGAGCTCATATGGACACAGACATGTATGCACATACACCTGATAAATCAATGTATTATTTATGGCATCCACACATCAGAAACCTTTAAAAAAAACAATATAATGGTATGTAAATACATATTTTCATTGCCCCGCTGTGTATTACATGCTTACAGGCCAACTTACTCGGGTACAGTAAGTGCTGCTGCCTTGACTGAGCACTAATCAATGTAATCTTCAATGAGTCCAATCAATTGACCTTTCGCCATACAAATGCACACTGCTGACATTTAGAGTGATTGTATTGCTTGGCTTTCGTGAACCTCTTTTGTCTCTGAATCTTAAAGGGACATTTCACTCATTATACATTACAGGACTTCATGCATCAAACCTAATACATTTTATTTTATATGGAGGTTTTCTAAAGTATAATAATAACAGGCATCCACGCAATAATCCAGTCGAGGAAATCTTAAAAGAGCCAGTACTCTGTCTCACAGGGCTTTCACACCAAAAGGGCAAGTTCGACATTAAACAGAGCAAGGCCATTATTTCAAAAGGAGAGAGCAGCTGCACTCTCTCAGGAAGCTGCACAAGCCATAACGATGCACACTGCGTTGATTTTACATCAGGTTGTGTGGCAAAAGTTCAATTAAATTCAACCTTGACCCCAAATACACCGACCTCCTCATCGTGCATCTAATGGTATTCAAGCAGTGAGAGGAAGTGGAAATTATAGTGATAATTGAGAGAAAAAGAGAAAAATGGTGAGTAAGAGTTGAATACAAATCTCAATCCTGGAAGAATATATCAGAGACGACACAGATACCAGATTATGAAATTAATAATGTGATTCTCTTGTGGGTCTTAAGCATCCTAGTCAGCAGTTTTGTGGTTTGTATTCTGTACATTATATCAGACTTAATCAGACTTTTGAAGCTAACAGAAATGTTTTTACACTAGCAGCAGGGTCCAGCAAACCACCAAAGGAAATAATTTAAATATATAAATACATAAAAATAAATAAAATAAATAATACCGTCTTTTTAATTAAGGTCAAATTGTACTTAGCATGCTAACATTTTAAACTAAGATTGTTACCATGGTTAACATTGCACCTAAACGTCAGCATGTTAACATTGTTGTTGTGACTATGTTAGCATGCTGATGTTAGCATTCAGCCCACTTCTGTATTTGTGTGTATTGACATCACGTTTAGTCATCACAAATAATGTCTTTCAATGTGTTTTTTTCAATGTAGTAATAGCCTTTTTTATTATTATTTTCAAAACAATCTAGTCTGCATGTCATGGGACATGGGTCATGACAGCTTGTTGTTAGTAGAGAGTACTGAAGGCCCACACCAGCATCTAATTGAGCCCAAGTGACATTTGCAGGTACATTTACGTGCTGTTTACCGTGCTGCAGCTGAGAAGCTAATTAGCTATGTATCCTCACTGAGTTTTTGTTTGGATGCCCGTTCAACATGCTAAGGTGCAGGAAGAGACGTGTGCTCATGTTTGAAAGTTGGATAAGAAGGAGACTTTAGCGGGAAAGTTGATGTCTGTTAATGCTTGTTTTTCAGTGTCTGTGGCTCTTGTATTGTGTAGCATGCTGCAGCCAGTGTGACCTTTTGACTGGCTGTATCCAAGTATAGTCTTTACCTTTGGATGGCATTCCTTTGAATTAATGCAAAACTACTGGGCACCATCATGAACTAAAAAATTTAAAATTTCTTTCTTGAGGTTTTGGATTTTTTTGGAAAAGAGAACACAGAACAAGTGATCTCCAGATGCAGGTATGTAGCTATAGCAGACACAAAATGCAAGTTGAACTTGAAATATCAGGTTGTAAGTTATTGTATTAAGTTAATAGTATTGTGATTGCCCATTTTAAACCTTGTAGCTACATTTTTTTGGTGATATTAATGCCTCCCAATAAGTTAAAGTTGTACATGTTAATCTATGTTTTTTTCAACCTGATCCAAAAATCCTGATTGTTGAATGATTGATGCTACATCACAGAGTACTACACACAAATATTCTCAACACGGTCTTCCTTCTCAGAACATCCTCAGCTGAATGAATTTATGTAGGTGAGAGGTCATGTGTGAGAGGTACCTGGCCTGTGTGATGGCAGCCACCCACTCATCACAGTCCTTGACGTCCTCTGTGCGCAGCTCCAAAGCCTTCTGGTTGTCATGATTGAACGTGACAGTGAAGTAATACTGGAAAACGACATCATAGAAAGAGTCAAATATTTGTTCAGTATGTATACATAGAATATATTCAAGAATGTGTCCTTGATGAGCTGCAGGAAAACCTTGCATGATGTGTCATCATTAACTGGCTATTTCCTACTAAGCTACATTTTATTGGTATTGAAGTTGTACGTATACACACATGCATGTCCGTGTGTGAGTATGAGTGGGGGAGGGAGGGAGGGAAAAGTCTTGAGAGATTCATTATAAAGCCTCTGTGCATTCAGTCTGTAACCTGGCAACTCACCTCTGAATTGGTGGAAGCCTCTCGACTGACGCCATGTTTTGTTTAGTTTTGTTTTGCTTTGTACTGGTGATTTGGCTGTGTTTTAGTGACACAAACACCTCTGGGTCCTCACCCCTTTTTACTCCCTCACCAATTATCTCCAGTGACACTACAGCCTTAAAGGCTCAGTTATGGCAATTATGGCAAATGCATGTGGAATTGTTTTCTAATAGGCTTATCAGATAAAAATCCTCAAATCAACAAAGTGGTGGTCATTGCAATAATAGTACAGACAGCCTGTTTGTGGTAGAAACACATCAAATTATATAACACTGATGCATTGTAAATAGACCACCACAAATCCAATATATTGGATTTTTATCCCTCCCAAATGCCAAGAGCAAATCATTTGTGAAGGGGAGTAATGTTCCATATTTCCTGATGAGCAGCAGAATGGTCCTTTGTCAATAATGTGCTTCCCATCTCCCGCTTCCTGCGAGCTGGTGTGTCAAGCCTTTTAGGCTGCTATATTTAGCTCCACGTCACTATATTTTTTGCCACAGAGACATTATCTCTCGGTAAGTGAGACAACGTAGCCCGTAGTAAATCCTTGTTTAAAGTCTCTGAACGAAAACTGTTGAATTTCAGTTATATTGGAGAAAAAAGAGCAAAGATTAAACACATCGACTTATGTAACGATGATGATAAAGATGGCTTCCAATCACTGAACTTCAGTAAGTGAGAAATTTTATGTCCAAAAACCTTTTTGACCCTTTTTTTAATAGAAATTAATTTTCAATAGACTTTAACAACCCCGTAAAAGTTTGTTTATTTTACTTTTTTCCTATCATGTACTATATATTCCTTATAAACCTACCTCAGTGTTCTGTTTGGAGTCATGGAGACCCCACGTCCTCTTTAACAACTCAAAAAACCTACTTAACCTTTTTTTTATCACCTCGATATTTGACTTTTTAACAGGAGAATCACTTATAATAAACTAATGACATGTTTCAGTCTGCTACAGAAAACGATGCCTTACTTCTGTTTAGACTTCAGAACACAGTTACACACGATGTATTTTTGAACACTCTACATCTATGATTAGTGCTAACAGTACTTCTTTCAAACTGCCCTCCTAAATACCCCAAAAGTCTATTTGGATTTCTGTTATTGGTGTGTTCATTAGAGGTGTAGGTCTAATTCTAATAAATAAGCAATGCCTGACGAGAATAATGCACTCTACATGTCTTACTCTGTGTGTGATTTTTTGAATAACCCATATAACATATAAAACATGATTTCTCTCTCCTTATTTGGGGTGACAATGATTCATTGTAATTTATGTATTTTGTCATTAAATGTGCAAATCCAGTTTGAAGCAAAGGCAAACCATGTCACTAAGTTTGTCTACTAATGTCAAAAGAAAAGATTATTGAATTAAACATTATTTAAAAAATATTATAAATATATATTTGTGTTATTGCACGTGCAGTGGTGGGTCAGTGGGACCCCCAACAATGGGGAAGTCAAGCCGATAACAACAAAACACAGAGGTTAAGTACATAATGGTAGTGTTTGTTCATTGCATAATTTGAACCACCTGCAGGAAAGTGTGACTAGTTTAACTCAAACAGAACTCATTGAAAAAGGAAAAATGTATTAACACACACTCTACGCACTTACTCCAAAGGTGCCAAACATGTAATAGATCACTGCTGATGCATGGATATATACTGTATATTCATATACAAACTGTTTACTATGTAACCAACATGTTAATACATTCATGAACTGCAGATTTATAGAAAATTGAGTTCCTAAAATAATGCTGTTGTTTTTTTTATTTTTCTTTTGTGAATGTGTTCATCATATAAATAAAACAAATAAAACAGTAAAAAGTGTTTCCACTCCACCCCTTCCTCCACCACCACCACCACCTAAGACGACCCATCTCACATTTCTCATATGCCCATATTTGCTGTACTTGCTAAGTGAAGCACAATACCGAGGCATGTTGTTGCGCATTTCGTTGGCCCCTTCAAATGCACTTTTTCAGATGCAAATAGGGGTTGCCATAGTAACTGTGGGCTTAAACGTAGCTTGCCTTCTAAATGGGGAATAAGAACATTTAAAAAGTAGAACACTCCACAGAATACAATGAGAACGGAGAGACAGACGGAGAGGGAGGGAGAGAAAGATCTTTTGCCTTTTTGAGGAGTGAGGGCTATAAAAAGCGCTGTAGCCCTGCAAGGTGGCAGTTGGCTTGGCATCTATTCGCTGCATTGTCCCTCTCCCTGTCACACACAGATAAGATCCAGCACTCGCCCCGGCCATTCCTCCTGCAGCTCTGACACACACACACTCACACACAGATACAGTACATGCACGAACCGCCGCTAACACGCTCAACAGAAAGCTGGAATCTGTTGTAATCTGCATATATAACAGGTTTCATGTCAGAAATCTACAGTAGCGTTGCCTCAGATGACCTCTGCAGTCTGCTCATTGACTCGAGTGTCGTTTTTTGTTTTTCCACAGTGGGGAAAGTGAAAAGAAAATCTGTATGCCCTCAGACACCTGGAGCATTGATTAGTCTTTCTGTCCTCATTTCACCTTTTATAGATCAACATCGGCGTATACAGGAGGACACAGTGAGACAAATATAGACTTCAAACAATGCACAAGAATCCCACAAGATGTACGGATGTGAACACATGTAGACATGTACAACGCTGCCATGATTGCACAAGTAACCAGTTCTCACACATGAAAAGCAATGTATACACATCCAAATTTTATATACGTGCGCACATTTAATGCACCAAAATTTCACACCCCTACACAAATTACACAAAACTGAGAGAATTTATTCGTGACACATATTATGTAAAGGGACACGTGCAGAACAGAAGACTATGTTGTGCTAATTGAAGGCTTTCAGATTAATTTAATTCATTGTTGAAATAAATTTACCAGAGCAGCCTGCATGAACAGCTGTCATTGTAGATGTCACTCAGTCCATATTTCATCCCCAGAACAGAGCCTGCCTTTTGTCCTGACATGGTTTTAAGGAATTAGGCTTTACAGTGAGCAAAGTTTAACAGTTTGAGTCATGAGAGTTATCTGCAATGCCAACGCAAACAACTAATATGAGCTATATCCGATCTGGTTAATTTTAGGCAACTAAAACTACTTGGTGAAAAAAAAGAATAAATGTCTCTTTTGCTACTTGCAGTGGAGTCAAAGTTTGCATTACTGCAAGATGTCGCTTGTCAGGAAAATGTTTTTTTCCTGCTGAGGACTGTAAACCCCAAAAATTCCAATAAAGGAAATAAAGGAAAATAAAGTAAAATCATAAAATAAACATGCATTTACTGATTCTGAAATGTAAATAAATTCTGCTGGCACATCTGTAGAGCATCCTATGTGTGATACTGATACTAATCCTGACAGCTCTGCCAACAGCGCGCAGAGGGCAAGTGTTTGAAGAACATGACGTGACAGCAGCGTTCAGCACCATGGACAGCGACACCAGGTACAGCTGATGGAAACAGCCACGTACAGTAACTGCAGGAGCCAGTCACTCGTAATGAATTTACCCGGCCGATTATGATCGTAAACCAACTTATAACCAGACAACCTGCAGGAAGATACATTTTCATCATGTAGAGGATGGTAAAAAGTTTAATTTGTACAAGAGATTTTATTTTACAAGAGTGCAGAATTGTAGGGCAAGGTAGTTTTTTTAAAGCTGTACCTTAATCTTTGAATGGAGTTATTTTGAGTCCAAAATAATGTGAGCACCCCTGTTGATCTAAAAATTACTCCAAAAGTTCACCCTGGTGAACACTCTACTTTGCTAAATTAAATGTTGCCTTTCATTTGTTGCATCAGTTTTGTTGGTATATTGTAAATAGTGTAAAGTGTAACATGTTTGCAAGGTCTGTGTGTGCAAGTTTTCCAAGATTTATGGTGAAAATCTTCATACATGCACTTAAAAAGATGAAGGATAGTACAATAAAATAGCTTTTATCCAAATTGAACTTAATGGCATTAGTGGCAGAAAAACTGACCACCTGTTTGCCTCTTAAACGACTGTGATGACATGACCCATCACTTTGACTTTTGACTTTATGAGCTCTGCTGCAGGGAAAAGCAGAAGAGACTGCAGCTGGCAGAGCAGATTTCAGAAGGTGACTGCAGTCATAGCTCACAGCAGCTTGACCACTTCTCTGGCTCTTAAGCGCTTTTTTATGCCACAAGGTTTATTTCTTCCAGCAGCAGCCTTCCCTAACCCCTCCAAACTGTCTCGCTTTGAGGCAAGTATGCTTTCGCTGAGATTATTTCTGACTGTGTAACACTGGCATGGAGAAAAAACAAAAAAAACAACAAATAAATAAATAAAATAAAGAGTGGAAACTGTTTAGACCTCACACATGTTAATCCATGGCACTAAATGCCTGGGGAATTAAAACGAATGGTGGGGGGATGTGCTGAGAGACAAAAGCATGCCTGGGACATGTTTGGTTTTCATTCATGGCTGTCGTTAACAACCCCATGATAATGAGAGAGCTATCAAATGAACCAAGCCGCTATGAACCGGGGAGACGCAGTTGCCAAGGTAGGATGCTATTAATATCAAGACAAGGAATTAAATCAATACGTCAAAACGACAGGGAAGGGGGCAGCTCTCCTCCGCAAGATGGCAACCTGCAAAGTTTGGATGCTGTTTAAGTTTACTCCCTACGTATGAGCCGCAATCTCTGAAGCTTTGAGATGTTTAAAGATACCCGAAAATAAATGTGCTGAAACAAATATTATGATGGTGGGAAGAAAAGAAGTGGAAGGAGATAAACTAGTCCCCGTGTTTGCAAAGTTTACACAGAGAACTGCGTTTATCCTGACGACTTTAAACCAGTGTGTATTTTTGCATTTCGTGCATTTGATGAGTTGCCTCTGAGGCAGGCTTCGAGGCTATTTTAGTGCTGAATCGAGACAAACAATCAATCAGTTAGGATGACGCCATTACGTAACAGTGAACGTCAAGTGAACATCTCCGGGACATTGTTTGCGTGATAAATAGGGATAAAAAAAAAAATACAAAAAAAACCCAGCAACGCGTTTATACGCATTTTTGCTGCAAAGAGCTTCTCTGGTGAATGTTGCTTTAAGAGAAGCACACAGATAAAAGCAAGTTTCTCCCATCAGGAGAAACATTAATGAGTGCGTCCGTTCTCTGAGACGGATTACCTTGACAGTGTCAGTCAGTCAGACTTATGGGAGCTCCCCGTGTGATCGATATCTTACCTGCTTCTCTAAGCATTCCTTCGCTGACATAGATGGTTTCGGTGACGGTGCCCTGTCACAAACACATCCCTCCAACAGGTACAGCCCGGAGGGGCGTGAGCTGGAGTCGTTTTCGAAATAAAACAGCATATTCTGCAACAGAGCGAACCACTTTGAATGCCATTTTGTGTTGTCTGAGCTTTTCTTACTCAGGCAACCTCGCCTCGTCCCATCCTTCTTCGCCAAAAGAGCCAGATAGGTGATGTGGCCATCATTGAGTCTCATTCCTTTCTGCATTTTGGCTGTGAATCCGAGAGGAATCTGCGGGGATGCCTGCGGATTCTTACATGTTCTTCTCCTCAGCACCTCCGAAACACAGTCAGACTTGGTGGGCAGCAGCCCACTCCTGTGTGCCCATCCACAGTTGCCACACTAATGTCTGCAACGGCGTAAGAAAAGAGGAAAAAAAACAGAGAAGAAGAAGAAAAAGAAGAAAGAAGAAGAAGAAGAAGAAGAAATGGATGCAAGGAAAGAGTCAAAGTTACGCAATCAACTGCACAAATCCCACACTGCGAGAATACTACAGCAAACCCAGACGCCGTCTTAGAAAAGCCTTCCTCATGAGCCCGAGCCGCTCATCATGAGGACTGAGGTGTCCCCGTGCAGAGCTTACACACGCGCACACAAGCCCGCGCTCGCACACACTCACACAGCATCCTGCTCTCACAGAGGGAGGAAGCGCAGTCACGTGACCTGTCCCCGGAGCAGCAGATTTCAGCACCTTGGACAGAAACTCCGAGGAGCAACACAGAGGAGGAGGAGGAGGAGGAGGAGGAGAGGAAAGAGCTTATTCAGTGTGGAGAATCCTCATGAAGATAAGGCTTTTCAGGCCCTGAAGACCTCCCCTCACAACACAAACACCACCACTCTCCTCTGAGAGGAGTTTTCTTTCTCAGCATTTCAATCATATTCCCAATATGTGAATTTTTATTCAGTATTTATTCATTTTAAATAGTCTTTTATCCGTGTTTCACCTCTTCAGACTGTTTCTTGTACTTATGTAACACTTGGATCAAGAAAGTCTGCAAGAATTAACTTTATGTAATTCCCTTAGACACATAATTCAACATATAATCCAAACAGAAATATATTTAGTTAGATGTATTTTATATATAATCTGTACCCAATTCAATAAATCCTGTACTTTTGTGAGGATACAGCATGTTTAATATTTGTTGTTGTGTCAGAGAGGCATCAATATGTAAGTGTTGTTGTTTCGATTGCATTACAGGAGTTCCTAATATCGTGTCAAATATGCACAGTTAAAATAGATCACACACATAGTCCACACGTGACAGACAACTTGTAGTAGTGAGAGCATAAACAGCGTACAATAAGACTGATATGGAGCAATTCCAGGTGTGAAACTAAAGGTGCGGGCACCTGCCTACTTACTTTTTACTCCAATTTTATTTCTAACTTAAATAAATATGAATTTTTTATAAAATATAATGCATTAGGACAGATTAAGGTGGTAGTGCTTATTGACTTGTGAGCCCTTACAAAAACAATTTCTCATCGGGACTACTTGTTACCTTTCAGATGTTTTTGGGTTGTTAGATCAATCAAATAGATATGTCTTCTCTAAACCTCATGGTTTCATTTAAAAATCAACTGTTTCAGGCTCAAAGAGGAGGTAGAGCGGGTTGTCTACTAATCATCTAATCGTTGTTTAATTCCAGCTCCTCCCGTCTGCATGTCAAAGTGTCCTTGGTTAAGATACTGAACCTCATCGGTGAGTGGGAATATGATTTGTTGCTTTCTGATGAGCAGTTGGTACCTGGCATGCAGCCTCTGCCATCAGTGTGTGAATGTGACATGCTTACATAAGTACAGTCCATTTACCTCTCCCATTAATCATCTCATGACCCAGATTTAGTGACACCGCCCTTAGAATGAGATTTTTTAATAATTCTTTTGATACTTTAAGTCCATTCAGTGAACTCTGAATGTAGAACATTTACTTGTAATGGGTTATCTTTGCATTGTTGTTGCACTTTTACTTAACTTTAAACACACATATCATCTCTACATCAGCTCCAGACAATGACTGACTGCGCATTGCTTATATTCATACTCTCTGTGTAATTAATAGGCTGAAAAACTATTCACCACTCATGCTGTCAGGGAGACAGGTAGCCAATGATGGAGAACAGTCCAGCAAAATCCACATCAATGGGTCTGGGTCAGTTTATGTAACTTGTACAGTCGGTTCTGACATTTTCCTCCCAGGTGAAATTTTTTGAAGTTACACTTACTGTACATTTACACTGATTTACAAGCATCACTACAACTGTATTCCCTTGACCCAATGAGAGTGGACCTTGTTTTGTTCCAGTAGTGGTATACTTTGAAATAATCTGTGGCCACTAACCCTTTGTCCTGGTCTCTTTCTGTCCTGTCCTGCCTCTTTTATAGAACACAGAGAGCACAGAGTTAACAAAAGCCTCTCAATGCTGTCCACTGCTGGTACATTTACATATCTAAGAGGGCGAGAGAGATACTCATTAGGGTTGGCCCATAATTAATCCTGGATTAGCATATTGGGGCTAGGACACACACAATGGTCTATTTCATCACAGGGTGTTTCACAGTGGGATCACAGTGCTTTGTCTGTGTGGGATCATTAAAAGGATCCAGGGAAGTAACGGGGCATAATTGAGTGAGTTTCAACTGCTCTCGTTGCTAGATTCAACAAGCTTTTTGGTCTTTTTATTGAAAAGGAGAGAGAGGACAATCCACCTTCATAAGTATTTCATTTCCTTTTTCTTTTTTTCAGTGACAGGTACAGTGAAAAGTGGCAGAGAAGTGAAGGGAGAGAGATGCAACAGTGTGGAATGAGCTGCAATTCAACCCCATGTAGCCATTAGCAGACTGAGCCACCAGGACGCCCCAGGCTCAGCTCTGTTGCCGGGCTCCTTCCATCCCATAATCAGCCCCTCAGACAGGGGTGGTAATGAGGTGGTGATTCTCCTCTCTGACTGGCACTGATAGTAAAGATTATTTTTATGGCTTCCTATTATAGACGTTATAAAATAGAAAGTGACGCAGAGAGACAGAGCGTCGATGACATTTGACAAAGGTCATGAAGGGGATTCAAACCCATGAAACTGTGGCCAGTCGGAAAGCAGATATCAGAGGGTGGATCCCCACAGCTGGAGGTGATTTTTAGACATATTGTGCAACAGGATTTGAAGCATTCTTTCTAGGTTTCTGGGTTGATGTGTATCAAATGCTGCTGTTAATAAACCAGAGTTATTCATCAACAAAGCTAGGATGAAAGGGGAGGTTAATGGAAGGCTGAGATAATTAAACAGAACATTAAAGAGTAACTTAACACCCCTTGAAAATCTTGTTTTTGCTCATCTCCAGTGGTTTAACTTCTCACCTTCCTGCAATGATCTACATGTGTACCCCAAGACCCCATAACATCACTACTGAGTGTGGATACAGGTACAAAGAACTCCATGTTGGTGCTGGTGTTTTCACTAAAAGCTGCACTTTCCTGACGACTTGGGGTCAAAGAAACTCCACGTCACACTTAGAATCTCAGATTACTATCATGTTATTGCCAGATAAAGATGTTATGGGTTGTTGGATGTACAGTCAGCAAATACAGGAAAATGATCATTCATTTGGAGTTGTGTTTTTGTCCTCTTTTTGTCTTCACCAACCTCTGAACAAAAATGTTGTTTTAGCCGTTAAATGCCACACTTTCTTCACCCACTAGTTGCTAACGTGGTGGTGCTGGTCAGATAATGTACTGTGGGTTTATCAGAGCTTTTTGCTGCTGCTGGAATCCTTGACTAATGTTGTTATAGTCATATTATTGTCTAAATGCTTCATATTTGTTGGTGACAAAGGTAGAACCTCAAGTGTTTTGACTGATTTTGTATATCTGTTTCATATTTTATATTTTTGTATGTATCAGGAATATTGTTTTCTTTTATTAATAATTTAAAATATAATTTGATCCCTAAATGTTAAATCAGATGAGGGTTTTTTTGTCTGCTCTGTGAACTCTGAAGTACCTGAATAGCTGAAGCGAGCTGTGCTTTTTGTTGATGTTTCCTAATATGAGTGCATTCCTTCAACTACAGTGGTTGTCTGAAGTCACATCACATTAGGGACGCTGCCAGTCTTCAGTGGACATTGCAGTAATGCAAAGACTTGTTGGATTAGAGAAACAGCCTTGACACTCAACTAACATTTGTCAATGAAATGGCAATTTGCAGCGTGTGCATGTTTAGACCAGCAAATGTCATACATATCATATTGCTTTTAATGTTTAGCTTAGTCTTATGTGTTTTTAGTGTACTGTTTTATGTTGCTTTGGTGCTTTGATGTTTTTAATGTAAAGTGTCTTTGAGTATTCAGAAAAGCGCTTATAAATAAAATGTATTATTATTATTATTATATCTGTATTGATATCTGAAAGTCAGGTTAAATTACTGAATGAAAGAAACAGTTGGGATTCACCAAATGGATTTATTGTGCTGTATTGGCAGGATGTATTGTTATTGTTCTATACTCGTTATTATACATTAAAAAATAGCTTTTTAAAATGCTGGTAGAGTATTTGTATCAGTGACAGTATCCACTGCTCATTCTCTCTGGTGGCAGATTGGCCAGTGTGGGCAGCCCTCAGACTCTGGGATTTGGCTGCAGCTCTACGCACTCTGCTGTATGCCAGGTACTGCATGCAGGGTCACCACCTGGCTGCAGCATCCTCAGGCCAAGCAGCATCAGAAGTGAGCTTTAAAGCCAGGAACAAACACAACCACAGATATCACATCATATTACTTTTGTTGCCCCAACAAATACAAAGTGGCTAAATGATGACTCAGACCCTGAAAATGCAACGTTAAGGGACAGAAAATGTCAGTTTTGAGAGAATTTATTCAATCCTTGTTCTTATATGTGATTGTTAATGTTGTGCAGTTTGAGGATAAGCAATCTGAGACAGAGGTGATTTTTGTTTTTTTTGAGCAATGAGATGTAAAACTTCTTAAACAGAAGAAGTTAGTTTGCTGAGCCCTCAGTGCTCTTTCTTTGTTTATACAATGAGTCATTATTTCAGATAGTCTACTATTTGACAGTACTGAGAGAACATTTACATCAATGGCACAAAGATTTTTGATATCTCTGAGAGAGCATCAGAGTTTTCTGGATCTGGTGATTTTTTTGTCACCCAGGCCTCATTTGATTGAAATTTGGTTAAGATCAGCTGTCTTGTTTGAAAAAAACAAACAAACAAAAAAACACTGCAAAACTGCAAGCTACAGAAAAAAGACAAACTCATAACACTAGTAGTAGTTTTGAGTTATAAATTTTCCTCTGTTATTTGGACAGAGGAGAGATTCACCTGTAAGGTTGTATTTGCTTTTTCATATGTTTTGACTGCATTCTTTGTGTGGAAGTGTCGGTCCTTTGGTCACTTTGGGCTTGACTGAAATATCTCAACAACCTTTGGATGTATAAAGTTTTGTACAAATATTCATGGTCTCCAGAGGATGAATCCTAATGACTTGATGTTCCCCCGACTTTTCCTCTAGTGCCATCATGAAGTTAACATTTGTTGTTTTGAACTTACCAGAGTGGCATCTGCCTCTCTGTCTAACAGGTGTCATTCTCACAAGCTCCTCACACTGCGGCGTCAAACGGCTGGCCTAAAGATATATGCTAATGTCATGCAAATGCCATATAGCATATCTGGAGGTGAGGCATATTAATGAAAGGCAAAGCATCATAATCAGCCAGAGAAGTGTGCTGTCCTTGACAAGCGGGCGCGCCACATCTTCAAATGTGACCGAAGGTCAGTGGACAGCACATCACTGGAGACACTGCTGAGGCTTCGGGCAACATCTGCTGTGACACATGGCTGCAGGGACACACGCATGACATGAGGTCGCGTGCGCTCTTGAACATGCACATATTCATGCATTTGCACTTACAGACACCGTCCACCATCACACTCACACTCAGGCTCACACACACAGTCCTGGCTGTGGGATGAAGGAGGTTGACTCATGGAGGCATGTGTTCATTATTAAAATATAGTCAGTGTGAAAGCATCTTCAGTTGATCATACTTTAGATCAGATGAAATATGTGACTAAGTGGAAGCTTTTTACAGACTATCACTGTGAAGTCTGGTAAATGGTGCAATGTTATTGATTCACCAGTTGACAAAAGACAGACACTGGAATCTGTGCTCAGTCTCCACAGTGTGTGAAACACAAAGTCAGAGCACAGGGTCAACTGCAGGGCAGTATGGCGCATTGCAGTACTACAGCACGCGAGGAGCCAACAGGAAGAGGGTCTTCTCCCGGTTCAATGCATCTGTCATGCCCCGTCAAAATGTCATTGAGTCGATAAGCCGCCTTCTGCTAAAGGGGCCATGTATGAAACACTTTCCCCGTCACAACAGCTTACGTTTTAAGAAACACATAACTCCTAAAGAAATATAAATATACTGGTGTGAAACGGTGGCTAAATTAGGAGCTTTAAAGCAGCTGTAATCAATATTATCATATTAAGAATACATCACAGGTGTGCGGTGTCCTTCGCTGACCCGCCCCACCTGTCTCCTGCTGGGGTTTCCGGTTGTGCTGCTGGGATGCCAGGGTGGGGGGGCCTGTTCCTCTCCTCTCCAGTGGCCCAGCCTGGCCTCACTCCTCACTGCTGTAGTTTGATCATAATGGCTACTGTTATTTTATATTGTATTGTATTGTAATTACAATGTTATTATACTACTATATTATTATAACAATATTGTCATTAAACCACATATGTAGTATCAGTATAACATTAACACTTTATCCTTTCTGGTCCTTACTCCACACCCCAACCTCCAAACACACGTTACCTATTTACTCGTCTAATTTGTAACCCTTATCATGTCTTTACATACATCATTCTAACTCTTTTATTGTCTATATATCTCTCCATTATATCTATCTTGTTTATGTCCAGTGTCTTTTTGTCTTGCACTATTTCACCAATAATAAACAAACAAAATAAACAATACATGACATGACTACTTGTATGTGAAAGGAGTTTTTTGTAGGGATGAAGTCGAAGAAGTTGATTATCACCTGACACCGCGGTTCTCTTCAGTTCTAAAAAGCTTTATAGCGCCTTTCAGCTTATTGCTTTGGTTTTCTGAATCCTACCTTTACAGTTCGATTTGAGCTGCAGGAAGCAGTGAAAGAAACCCACTGTACACAATCTGCTCAGCACCAAACAACAGACAAACAAAGTTTGCGACTAACTGGTGAACACAGTGGAGCATTTAATGGCTACAGAGTCAGATATCTCCCAGTTGGTAAGAGCCAAAGGGAGAGTGAATATTGGACTTATATTCATCAGGTGGACAGAAACACAACTCCAAATGATGTTAATGTTGCTCTGTATCTGTTGATTTGGCTGCCAATCAATGAAGTGATTGATCAATAAACCTGATTGTTCTGTTGCAGAATTCCAGTTTTCAATCAGATAAATCAGTAATGGGACTTTTGAACATGCAAGGGTCCACTGTCATGTTGGAGCCCCAGAATGACACCTGGGACATCCTGATGGTAGATACTGCTATGGGGACACTTCGCACTATGACAAATATTAACGTCAGTTTCTGTGATCTAAACTTTTTGTCTGTTAATTTTTCCCAAACCTTTTGCTTCTACAAGCAATTAATTTAACCTCTAACCTTATTGTCTTGTAAATGATCTTCATCATAAGTGTGTCATAGATTTGCTGCTTATATTCTAGTTATTTGTTGTCAGAAAAAAAATATCACTGAAGCAAACTTAGAAAGGCAAGGCTGTAGCCTTTATGAACACAGATGATTTCACATTTACTGGATACACACACAGGTGCAAGCACACATATTTCAGCAGAAAGTGTCATCAACTGTTCTGCCTCTCTTCTGTCTCGTTCCTTTTATAGAAGCCGTGTTTGGTGGAGAGGCCCAAAATTCGATCATGCATTTTCTCTTGACTGAAGCCCTCCATATTTAGAGAGTCTATTTGTGGCAGTGTCTCTCCACAGTTTGCCTTTGCCATGCCCTGAGGAGAGAGAGAGAGAGAGAGAGAGAGAGAGAGAGAGAGAGAGAGAGAAGGGGGGGGACTAATAAACCTACCAGAGTATGCCTCACTTAGTTTCAAAACTGCAGCAGAACTGGCACTCACCGCCTGCAGTGCACAACAGTGCATGAACACGCTGATAAACTGGGATAGGCACAATACTGAGGTTCAACATATAACTGGAGGAATAGATAGTCTGACCTGTGCAGTTTTCTTTAAAATCCATTTCTTCTTGCTGTGTCACAGCCGTAGGTCTTACAGCATCAGCTCTTTGTTTGTTACTTTATGAGATATCCATCTACAAAACCATCCCTTATGTTTTTTTTTGTTTGGTGATATCTGAACAAAAACATTGCTAAGCAAACATGATCATTACCTGTGTCCCCTGTATGATTAACAATATGTTTAAGAGCAGTTACAATTGTTTTTTAACAATGCATGAGGCAACTAATTTAGATCTATAATTAGATTATTTCTGGGGGCAATGCTGAAATTAATCTTTCATATCACTGTCCTCCTTCAGGATCATTTTTCTATTGTGAAACTGAATTTAACACGTTATAGATCACTGCATGTATAGTAATGCATTTCCTTCAATATACAAAAAAAAAATCTGCATTCAGCAGCAGATAATGACAGTGAGTTGCAGACAGTTCAGATTCACACATCACATCATTCACTTTTTTTTTTCCAGAAAAGAAGGATAACTATTACATATCATTGGTTAGCGCCTAGTGGACAACAACTGGGTCTGTAAAATAACTCCAATCTTGTGCTGTTCTGTCATCAACTCTCTTTTTTTAGAGCTTAAGACGATGTTGTCTGGAACAAGTCACACAGCCTCTTCAACTTACTGCTGTGTCCTCAAGCTGTAGTTTGCAGCTGTGGTTTGTCCTAAAGTCACCAGTTGTGTCTTGTACAAATGTCTTTCCTACCACTAGAGGTCACTGTTTATGACACACGTTGTTCAGCATACTGTGTTCAGTGTAAAAAAATATAATTAACCATGGCCACTCTCTCTGCTTCTTCATAATATATTTTGACATATGGTTTCTCTTCATGGTTGCAATCTCTGCATTCCTCATATCAAGAAAAAGCAAGAGTGTGTGCATGTGTGAACATACAAACAATGAATGATATGGGAGTTCCTGCCTACTGTATGACATGCCATGTTGAGGCTGAATAGTTTACTTACAGATATCCAGCAGGATGTGGGACCTGAGGAGTGCCTCCAGAGAAGTGGACCACTGACACACAGAACAAGTGATTGTAAAGATGTCATCTATCCACCAGGTGTCAGAAAATCCCCTCTGTTTTAGTTGGTAACTGCCTGAATGACCTGCTATGACATCTATGGAGAATATATAACTTATTTATCTTGTTTGGTGTTAGTATTGTTTCAGAGTTGCATCACTCTTTCAGTTTACTTGTAGCTTTTCGTAGCACATTTCTGTTGTTGTGATTTTCTTTTTCTGTCTCTTGATGACTATAAAGCTGTTCAAAGGCACATTTGGGGTACATACATGTGAAGATACAAATGGCAGGGGTACAAAATTAACTTTCAAAAAAGAAATACTTAGTAATTATCTAATGTGCATGTTTTTAGTACTGCCAGGGTTCAGATGAGATGATACTCATTTACAGGATTATGTATCCCATAAGGCAAACCTTTTCTCTGAGTATGATACAGACATGTATACAAATGAGCCCTGTGCTTGGCTCATGTGCAGTTATCAAGTTATCCAAGTCTAAGTAAATCTCTTAAAACTTAAAGTGAATTCTCAGTATAAAGCTTAAATCCCTATCAGTGTGTTGCTCCACAGGACTGTATCGATCACCCTAGGGACAGAAATAGACACCAAACATTTATTAACACTATACTAAATTAACTTTTAGCAAATTCTTTAGGATGTGTTGTTAGAAAATGATGACTAGGATTGGTTTCCCAGTTCCAATTTTTTGTGTATCATGTGAGTTTTTTCACTGTATCATAGGGTGAACAGTGTCTATTCTATCACCAAGACAGTGACAAATAAATGCAGTGCTTGCCCTCTAGTGTTCAGAGGCTGACAGTGACAGTAGAGACTTGTTGGATCTCAGTTCGCTGGGCTTGCCATTTCATCTGCCAGGTCCTGATGTGTGCTGGCAGCCCTCCATGATCACATTTCACCCTTCAGTGAACAGCAGGGGTGTAGCGCAGCACAACAACAGCAGAAGCACTGGAAGCTCCACAGTGTTGCTTCTGTTCACGTCCCAGCGAGGTTGACAAGCTCGCTTTTCAAACTCTATCAGTTACAGATTATTTTCTCCATGCACAAAACTGGAGCTTGTATTGTTTTGTTTCTCTCATACAAAGACATAATACTTTTAGTTGCCTGGGAATTACCCCTTATTATCACAATTAGTAGTAGTAGAAATATAGAATAAGCTAGTTTTACATGCTCATCCAGTATTTCTGCCCACGGTGTTGCTTACTCTCACCTGTGGATAAATCATGTTATATGAGTCATATGAGCACACATAGACTACTGTACTGCATGTTCCAAACAGGTAAGCACACACACATGCACACAGACAAACAGAAAGCTGTAGTTTGTTTTCAAGGACACATTATTTGAAACCCCACATGATCTGTGTCCATGGCAACTGAGTGCTGTTTGTCCTGTCAAAATGGACTGAGGATTGGTCTGTAAATTATAAGAAACTCAAGGATCATATACAGTGAAAACACATATGCACTCTGTGTGTACTCTACCACTCCACTGGTAACTAAAAAGTGACACCAGTGTAGTTTATTTGATACCTCTTATGAACAGAAATTTATATAACATCCGAACATGGACTAAAATAAACAGCATAGCTGCTTGTTTCAGGTAGTGATAAAATGCATTTCCCTCACATAGAAATAACAATATCTGATATTACTACACAATTTAGATCAACACTAACTTCAAGTACAATATGTGTGAGTGTGTTAATGCACTGTTGGTTTGGATGTGGATGTGTTTCTGCGTGTCAAAACAAATCCTTAATCAAAGTATTGCAGTTTGTTGAGAGTCTAAGCGTGACATACGTTTAAACAAGTTTAGTTTAATATTCTTTGGAAGCCATTTTTAAAGCAGGATATTGGCTAATTCAACTCTGCGAGTCCTAATCTGTCCCATATGTTTCGTACACCACCTGCCTTTCATTATTTCACAATTAGTGAACACATTTCTTTTAATTCTCCACACTGGTAAAATATCTTTATTTAACTGCACAAGGATGAGATGGGGGTGAAACAGCCTCTAAAGTCCAAAACTGTCGCTCTCAATCTGTCAGAACAGAAAAACCCATCGACCAAATGACTTGCAGTGTAAAACCCAGCTATCAGTCAACAGGCACAAAGAGCGACTTGGAGACTTTTCAAAGCTTAAACACTTTGGCAGCCATTACTGGCCATTAGATGGTGACAATAATAATTAACAAGTGATTTTTCACAATTTTTTTTATTTAAAACCATTTAGCATGCTGTGTCAATGTACACTTTAGGCCACTAGAAGGCATTGCACCCTTGGAGATGGAACAAATCATGTGATGTCTTACTCTTTCTCACTTTTTAAAAGCTCTTCACACAGATCTCATCTCATCTCACATCCAAAATAGATTTGTCAAAATACATGTCATGCATTCCCCAAGCTAAATTAAGTGATATGAGACAAGATGCAAGATGTATAATTTTGTCTTAGGTTCTATTTTTTTCCATCTACATAACATGCTCTGTGACACTTAAATACAGCCAAAAGGCAACATTAGAGTCATGTCATTATAGAACTTTAAATAAGAACTATGTGTGCTAAGCATGTGTTTGCTGTGGCCTTTGAAGTGTTGCTCAAAACCTGCGCTATACACACATCAGGCTTTCTGCTTCACAAGGTTTTATCAGGACAATAGCGAAATTCAAGTTTACATCCAAATTAAGCATAATCAAAAATAGGATCCTCAAGTAACAACACTAAAAGACACACATTTGGCTCTTGAGACTAAGTTTACTACTGTAATATCAAGTTCAGTCAGTTGTCCTTACCTGGTAGTTTGTTGTAAAAGCTCACAATAGAGGTGTTGAGCACTGGCTGCACTCTTGGACCATAAATAATTTCAGCTGTCACAGCAGATCTGTCTGTGACTGATGTATTTCTGTCTGTTTTGTTTTTTCTATGTTTCGTCCGGCTTTATGGTTGCACTTCATGTTTGCTTCCATGTTAAATAACTGAAAATGTTTGTTAAAGTCCGAGTTTTATTGGATGAAACCTGGTTTATAAATTTCTTCACATGCTGCAAGCATCCTGTCATAACATAACTGTGATGTAGAAACTCCACCATTTGTGACACAGCTTTTTGGAGAGTGACGTTATGCTAAAATTAGCATTGGGTTATTATCACCCCTGAAGCATGTATCTACATGTTCTCACAGGAGGTACATGAAGATGTCCGGTGGCAATCTTTAAATTCAAATCTTCACACCATTTACGTGTTTCAGGGTCCTACCATTGTGCATGCTTGTTTTCTGACATGGACACTCACACCAGAATCATCATTAATGTTATTTCTGTGAGTTTCCTGACATTACAACTCAAAATGTCATTGAAAATGGTCTGTAGGTTCAGGACTCAGGATCAAAATAAGTAAATAAATGAATAGGTGTTCTCTTTCTGGCCTTTCTGGCCTGGTGGTAGAAAGTACACAACAGGAGTCCTTACGAGCAGGAAAACCTTCTGCAATGCTGGAGGAAGCATGCAGGGACATTCCACTGGAATCCATCCAGGGGAGGATTCAACGCACTAGGGGGTATTTCCCCTGCTGCCTGGCCAGGGCAAACATCGCGTGCTATGTGTGGATGACATTTTATGGCCTCATATAGCCAGAACCTTGAAGCTGAGGAAGATAATATGATGAGAAAGTATATTTACAGTATGGTTTGCAGTGCTGCGGTAAAGCTTTTGATTGGTCTCTCATTTACAAAATGGTTTCATCCAGCACCAGTTTGGTGTACTGTGCAGTCATGAAGTAAAACATTTGAAGTTTTTGTGTTCTGTCGTGCTTCTGTCATTTGTATTGATGTTAGTTTATCGCATATAGAAGTTTTTTGAGCACAGTGATCTTATTTATCACAGTAACATGTTTAAATTTAACTTATGTAACAGGTAAAATATGTAGTCATGTTTTCTGATGGCCTCATCTGAATCAGTGGTTCATTTAGATAAAGAATATGTGTTTGACTTATTATGTAGGAGGTTTGTACAGATTAGAGAGTGATTTTCTCATTTTGAGAAAGTGTTGCATAAAATTTGGTGAACGATGTGGTGGGAGCGCAGAGCACAGGAGCCAGGAATGTGTCCACTCTAATCCCACTGAGGGACAGAAGATGTTTTAGCAGATCTCCTCTGGTCCACATGAGTGGCCCTGGTGTCTGATGTTCCCACAAACTCCGGAACTGGATAAAGAAAGGGCCGAAGCCTGTTTGGTTAGCACTAGACATTCACACTGACAAGAGGAGCTCAACTAAATAATCGACAACAATGCAAACAGAGGTGGCTGCAGCCCTTCCTCTCTCGATGGTATGCTAAGACATCACAAAATATTACGAGCAGAGTGCCAAGCCATGCGGAAGAGGGCTGCACATTAAAGCTGCATGCCACCAAATGGAGGACTACTATAGGTAAAGAGCAAAGATTTAACTACCTTACATAGTAATAGGTAAGATTTCATTAAAATCTCTTTTGTTTCCTGTTGAGCAGTCAAAACTCAGTCAGAAATCAAACTAAACTGATGTTTTTCTTTGCACAATCTTTAAATATGAGACGTGTAAGGTCTGAGACAAAGTAGTTATCTTTCTTAATTATAGTAAGATGCCTTCATGGTTCCACATTCATTTTAAACTAAACACATTTTTTTAAAAGCCTAATTTGTGTCATTTTGAGCATATGGCTCATGCTAAATGCTATGGTGTACAATAATGTAATATCTTTAGTTCCCATCATACATCGGCCTCTGTATGAAGGAGAATGTCTCCCATCTTACTTTTTGGATTGTTTTGCTTTTCTGATCAAGGATTGTGCGTCATCAACGTTCAAATAAAAGGAGAATATTTGAATTTGCGTCTTTGAATAGAAACGTGGGAGTCATGACTCCTGAGGATCTGATGGGAACCGTGCCGGGAAAAGTCCGGAGCAGCACAGCGTGTGCTAAGTCAGGCGGACAGCTGACTCAGCACCTCTCTGTTGTCTGTGTGCTCGCTCGACAATGTCTTTATCCCCGGCGACAGAATACAGCCTGAGGGCCCGAACACCACTCACAACCTTCTGAAAATCCTCCTCCCAGCCCAGGCCCTGGAAATCTTACAGACAGCCCTGATCCTGATCTACTCTCTTTTCCTCTTCCACAAGAGCAGAATCACGAGAGAGGAGGTTGAGGTATCAAACTATCATATCGTGACATATCATAGGGTTGTTTCATTTAGATCTGTAGGTGTTAATTCCATGGGTAATGTTAACACAAGTAAAATTAGCATGAATTATCATCACCCAAACTATATGTACGTCGTGTTTTACATTCTCATAGTCAACAGTGCCACATTTTATTGAGTGAAAGCTTTTAATTTTTCTCAGTAACAATCTCCCTTATTGATTACACATAGTTTAGGTTCACTGCTGTAGCTCTGCTGACAATACTTACAGACTTAAATAAGGTACTGAATATGGGACTTTTACTGGTAGCTAAGTATTTTCACAGCGTGGTATTCATACTTTTATTTAAGTAAAGAATCAAGATACTTGTTTCACCACTGCTCCTCACTGCAAACAAATTCGAATAGTGTTACATGAATGTAAAAAAAAAAAGATATTATTCTCATAAGTCTGCACACAACCTATGCTGATATTAACGGATGAGTATTTCACATTTTGGATGCTTTGTTACAAAAATCCTGCATCTTTTGGATTACACTACAGTTATCAGAAGTAAAATCTATGACATTATTGTTATTATTATTATTATTGTTGTTGTTATTGTGCTACCATTTCCATATTTTGATGCACCTCATTTTGTGTGAGTGATTCTTATGACCTGAGTGAGGGCACATACTGGGTTACGGGCCTGTTTCTGAGTTGAATTATTTTTAAATAAAAACAAGCAAGGTCTGATGAGAGCTATAGCTATACTATGAGTAAGTGACTGGTGACACAGAGGAGCTTAGTCACTGTGGCTGCTCTGATTCAGCTCAACACATGCACAGACTCGTCGAAAGGTAATCACGGTATGGGCTGCTTTGCTCTGCTCTGTTTTTAGGAATTCTGCAAACCTGCATTCCCACACCTGCCCGGGGCGCACACTGTTCACTTCTGTACTCTGAGAGAGAGAAATTGAGAAAGGGGGGAGAGATAGAGTGATCCACTTCAAGATGAAGAGCCACAAAGGAGGTGAGAGAGATGAAGACAGAGAAAGACATAAGGAAAATGACTGGAGTAGAGAAAGAGAGAGAAGACTGCATACCAGCAGGGCAGACAACACAAAAGTACACTTCACACACATTATCATTAAGGCGTTATGATCACCAGAGGGAGAAAACGGGCGCGGATCATCTGATGTTCCTTGCTGGGGGGGTCACATGCCACTGCCTGCACCTGTACACTAACTGACTCCACATATCAGGGTATAATGATGAGATACAACTGTGGTAGTCTGTGGCTGTCTGGAATACTTTTTATACATGATATGAAACAATCTTGTAATCCTAAAGTTTTACTCCTGAATGGGACATCATAACTTTAAAGGAAGTGGCATACTTTAAGAAAGAATTGAAGATATACATGGTATGGATAGAAAATTGGTTATCTGTGCTGCTGAAACAGGAGCTATTTCCTTCTACCTCTGCATGGGGCCCAGGAGGAGGAAAGGGGAGAGTGAGTGGTCAACAGAGGTCTTTCTAGGAGCAGCTGAATACCAGAGGAGCTGACAGGTATGTACATATTGGAATGTGCTTCTCAGCCACACCTGTGGGGAACACACCCGCCAAGCCTGGCCTCTCTCATCCCACTGGCTGATTTCCCCATGATTGACAACTGGAAGAACTATTTGGCTCCAGTCCACAAGAGCCAGGGGGCAGGTATGGCGAGCTTTGAATATGAACCAATGGCAGCCAGAGAAATCCCTCTGAGCCAGGCGGGGCTGCAGTGAAATAAAACTCATCAATGGGGTGTGTCTCAAAAGTTTGTCAGCAGTCAAACAGTGAAGGGCAACAGCTGCAGGAAAACCACTTTGACGGGTTAAAGCTTAACTAGTTCCTCGCTGCGTGAGGATCTGAGCGGTTTTCAGCTGGCAGAGATGGTAGAAAAATCCATGACAGGTTTACCTCTTTTGTGGGCGAATGATGGAAGTGAACCAACACATATCATCTGCAAAGACCTCGAGAACAATTCTTTCAGGACCAGGACTTCGAACCGGAAAGGCATGGCAGCTGCAGGCAGTGCATGGTGGGGGACTTCTGAAACATCCCAGGACTCTTGACAATAGGTCCTTCATCATAGTACGATAGCGATTTATCAGCTGTGCTACTGTGGTCGCTCACATCTCCTTATCACTTTTCCAGCCCAGCTATAGATTCTGTATCCGTTGGACGGAGAACTGATAAGGGCATGTGCATGACATTACCTACAGATACTGGACACATCTGAGTCAGAGAGCCATTGCGGTAATTAAGTCATTACATTTATAATTGGTTATCATGCTGAAGGCTGTTAGTTTTTCTGCTTCCGTTGCTAGCTTTTAAGCTACAGTAGTTGTTTATATGGATGACTAGATCTGTAATCTGTTGCTTTTTAAAGATGTAAGAAAATAAGTTTCATGTCATGCATTTTTAGTACCTGAACTTTACCTGAACTTTGTAAATGCCCTAACACTAACATGTAGGTTTCTTTGTAATCTATCTTACGATTTGTTTACAATTAAATGCTCTCAAGTCTTTCTTTAGATGATTTAGTGCTGGACACATTGAGGACTGAAAAGTGGAAAGACACTTCTGTTAGCGGATTGCCTTCAGGCATCTCTGAGCACACCTGGTTTTAAGTCATATTTCTTAGAAATATGAACACCAATAGCAACTATAGCAGCTCTCTTTGTCAAGGGCACAGGCAAGACAAGTGTTTTTTGTGACACTTGAGCAACAATTTAGCATTCAGAAAGTGGTTCTCTTGAGATTAGATTCATAAACTAGCAGGGTAAAGGTGAACTCAG
Organism: Argyrosomus regius; assembly: GCA_946959425.1. Taxonomy (NCBI): domain Eukaryota; kingdom Metazoa; phylum Chordata; class Actinopteri; family Sciaenidae; genus Argyrosomus; species Argyrosomus regius. Next base: position 16,378,747 of record OX336882.1, read on the forward strand.
ACAGCCTGCAATTATACAGCATGACATTAAACCTATACACTGAGGATGATGTAACTGGTCAACTGGAATACAAAAACTAGGTGATAGGTAATTTAAATATGATGCATGCCAGTGTACCGACATGTTTCTCACACCCAGAAACATGCAACCATGGCATTTCCACAGTTTAATTACAGCTCAACGAGTGAATAGTTTCAAACAGAAGAATGCATCTCATACTTAACATTCTGCACAAGAATAAGCGTGTTGGTACAAAAAGACGGATCAACATCAAAAAGACAGGAGTATGAAAATTAAAAGGAAGTGATATCTTAATGTTGTGCGAAATTGTTGATTCACAGGGGAAACCTCATGACTATTTTAAAAAGTAGTGTGTAACAGCTTAGGGATGCTTAACTCTTTCAAATGCCTGAGCTATTTCAGCTAATTCAATTTTATTAATATTTATACTCTCAATTTTAAATAGCAGAGCTCAGATTGGCATCATCAAATTTCCATGTTTTCATGTTTTCTCATCATCTTAAAATGTATGTGCTGATGATAACCTGGACAAAAAAAAAACCTGGATTCTCTATTTGTTTCTGCTGGAGGTGATGTGACTCTAAAAGTCTACGTTTTAATTTGTTTTTTTCTCATTTACAGCCACCAATCTTCCATAAATCGATATCGAAGAGTTTGAGTTTTTGCACCTGTTATTTAATAACTGCCAAGAAAAGAAACTCACTTTTAATTAGGTGTTTATTGCCAGTATTACATTCCTGATGGTTCCCATTGAATATTTCTGTACTGTTCATTTTGAGTTGAGTTAACAAAGACACACAGTTCAATTCTCATCTCAAAGAATAAAAGCAATCAAACACCAAAATGACCTTGTTACGTTACAACAAACAGCAACCACGCTGTAAAGGACAATACACCCACACACACACGCACGCACACACACACACACACACACACACACACACACACACACACACACACACACAGGAGGGTACTCAGTAAGCTGACAAGTCTTCTGGATTTACCGGCTGCTTCCTAACTGCTCTCTGCCCCCGAGGCATCCACTCCCTCTCTACACCTGGTGGACGAGCCTCTCTACTCTGAAGTGCAACAATCCTCTCACCACTTCTTGACACATAAGGTCACTTTCTATGACACTTCAGCACTACTTCAACACAGTCTGCCTCTTCAAAGCGTACACAGTCAGGCTCTCATCTTCCTTTCCTTGCAGTTCGTAGGAACTTGTAGTGTTGCTTACCAGTTTTGACGGCTGTGTTTTCGCAGTGAGGTGGAGAGAGAATTGATTTTACAGTCATTTTAATGTACGTTGGCAATTTTTGTTAGATTTCATGAATAAAATCAACAGTTTAAAGTTTTAAAAGTGTCTTTGAATTTTCAGTGCATATTACAAAATGAGAGCCCACTTCACCCGTAAGCATTTTAGTACTTTAAATAAAAAAACAAAGCAATTGCTCATTAAAACATAACCAATCACCCAAGATAATAGATTAAAATGTAGTATTATTGCCTCAATTTGATAAGGATATAGCAGCATATTGTAGATATAAAATAAAGCACAAAATTATGATTGCAGAATGTGTAAAAATAAATCAATACAATCAATCAACTGACTGGAGTTTAAATAGTGCAAAAATGTTCCACACATTAGTAAATCTATTTGAACAATCATCCTTGTTAAGGCAATGCCCTTATACATTATATAATTAAACAAATTGCCGTACTTTATTCACCCGTGTAGCAATGACAGCACAAGCGGTGGGTGATTAAAGCAGGTGAGGCGAGTGTGTTTAAGCCAGACCGACCATGGAAGCACTGAGGTCCCAAAGCTTCTTGGCTGCGGCATCATCCAAGGCCTGTGGTGCCGGCGTTTTAGGGGCACAGTCACTATATGATGGAAGAAATAAAATAGAACGAAAAAATATGTATATCATGATATAATTTGATGTACAACAGAATTCTACAACTATTAACATCACTCAGTGAAGAATTTATCTTCACAGTGAGGTGAGTTTTAAAGTAGATGTACGTGCCTGTAGTAGAGGCCACTGGAGTTCACCAAGCTCTCGTCCACGGCGCAGTAGATGGAGGTCTGAGCTCCTTCCCACGGATTTTTGATCAGCATGAAAAATGGCATGATTATGATCCTCTGCCACAGGGCGAAAGTAGGGAACAAGTGGCGGCCTAACTCGGTGCGGATGACCCCAGGGTGAAGACTGTACACTGTCACACCAGTGCCTAATGAGAGGATCCATCAGTTTACATTCAAAGAAAAAGACACAACACAAAATAAAAAAACTAAAGAGATTTGTACAATATTATTCTTCATGCTAATTTATAAAAACTGGGGGCAATGTGAGGTGATTATTCCTCGTCATCTTTACCTTTGTATCTGATTAATAATACCAGGCATTACACATTTTTTAACAACACTGAACTGATGGGACATTCTGTACTTTGGACATTACCTTCCAGTCTTGCAGCTAGTTCTCTGCAAAAGAGCACGTTGGCCAACTTGCTTTGGCGGTAGCTCTTCTCACGGCGATAGTCTTTATCAAGATTGATGTCATCAAAGTGTATACGGCCTGCAAGAGAAACAATCCGGTGTAGTCTTTCAGCAGAAATAACATTTTGAAACACAGAAACAATCATGATGGATTTATCTTATCTTTATAGCTGTCACAAAATGCAATGCATAAGATTCATAAGATGTTTTTTTTTTTACAATGGAATGATCTAAACAGAAAATGAAGAGGTGTGTTGAAGGACTAAAGGATTCTCTTTACCCTTCTGGTGTGCCAGGCTGGAGACGATGATGACGCGACTTGGGGCTGACTTCTTCAACAGGTCAAGAAGACAGTTGGTGAGAAGAAAATGTCCCAGGTGGTTGACACCAAACTGCATTTCAAAGCCATCCTCAGTCTTCCACTTAGGACACATCATGATACCTAACAATCAACAAAAACATGCATACATGAAATTAAACTGACTATGATAAATAACCTCCATCACCATCAGCTGACCCTCAACTGAAGTCACTTTTGGCCATAAAAGTTGGGAGAGGATAGGTCTAACAAACACAGCCAGTTGTCCTACAAATTGTTTCTGATGATGAGATGATGATATACCCTATATACAGTATGTATGATGTTTGCATTTTCTGCTAAATAAGTAAGGGATAACCACCCTGAAGTACCTGCATTGTTGATGAGTATGTCCAAACGTTCCTCGTTCTCCTGGACATCTCTGGCCAGGTCTCTGACAGACTGCAGAGAGGAAAGGTCCAGTTTCTTTACAACCACGTTGCCGTTTCCACTCTGCTGCCGGATCTCGTCAGCTGCAATGCGAGCTCTTGTTATGTCTCTGCAGGCTAAGATCACTCGGGCCCCTAAACAAATATAAGAAACCGTGTCAGTGACTTTAAAGTTCATACAGCAATAGTGGAAGAGGTACTGAGTTGTCATGGTAGCAGTCACTTTAGGTAAATCCAAAACGAGTCCATAGATGATAAGATAAATATTGATTATTAAGTTTAATTCAGTTGTTTCAGCAAAAATAATTACAGATGAAGAGAGAAAGTAAAAAAAATAATTTGGGGTATCTAAAACTAAAAGAAGAATAGAAGTAAAAATAGAAACTATAAGACAGCAATTAAAGGTACATTACCACATTAAAATGTCTAAAAAGACTTATTTTGTTGTATACTTGCATTATCCCAAATGACTCCAACAATGTTCAAACCCAGAGAATTCTGTAATGTTAGTCAAGGCAGTGGTACATTTCATGACTAGAATTGCAAATGTGGTTGTTTAACGATCATCCTATTTCACGACATCATCAAACTACGTGTTTTATTGTTGTTTTGATGTGAGAGACTTCTTGAGGCACAAATCACATACTGTGTGTTTAAAGCTAAAATTTGCTACACCAGAATAATATAAAATATGATTAAGTAATGATACTTGACCTTCGTCTGTATTACTATATATATTACTATATATATTATACTATATAAAACATAGTGTACAACGTAAAAAGGATAGCCTAACAGCTTTATATAGTACAACCCTGACTCCAAAAAAAGTTAGGTTGCTGTATGAATTTCAGAGTGTATATTTACAAAAACAATAAAGTATCAGTTTGAACATTAGATAGCTTGTCTTTGTACTGTAGTCAACTGAATAGAGGTCAAATGGATTTATTTTCATTTATTTGTTTTTACTTTTTTAAATTGGAATTGTATAAGATAGTACAGTATATTATAGTATTGGATTAAGTATAGTATAAGTAGTAATGTAATAACATAATATCAGAGTCATGGGGGGCTGGTGCCAATAACAGCTCACATTGGGCAAGAAGTATAGTATAGTATTGTATATAATATAATAAATATAGTATTATATAGAAGAAAATATACGAATCAGTCCAACAGAGAGACAGTAGAGGTGGAGTGTCCTGAGTGTGTTAGACACTCATTGTGTGTGCATGATATGTGTGTATTTGTGGTTTGGGGAAAGCTGGAAGGTGGTTATTCGTCTGTGGACTCTGCTGTTATACAGTTTGATAGTAAAGTGTTACAAGAAAACAAAAACGCAAAAAGGTCACTGTGTTTAAAAACTATGTGGGTCTAACCTCGCTTGGCCATATCCAGGGCCGTCTCCTTCCCAATGCCAGTGTTGGCTCCAGTGATCAGGACTGTTTTCCCATCCAACCTGACCTTGCTTCGACACACTCCCCCAGCCAGCCATCTACGCAAGGCCAGTACGCCTGCCCCTGATAAGAAAGAAAACATGGAAACGACTGATATGACACCGTCATAACCATGACATGACACCTGTCATGAGCATGAAGTAGTCTTGAAGAATGCCAAATGTCATCCAGTCAATTATGTTATTTTTAATTGTATGAGATGTCTTTGTTATGACAGCTTGGCAATAAATTAACTAACTGTCATAAACATGTCACAGCAGGCCTAACTTGGTTTAGTCATTAAAATAGCATTAATTGTTATTAGTCTGCTAATGTTAAAATGCTTTTATAATGGTGTCACTGTGGTGCCACAGTGGTACAATCTGGATAACAGTCATAAACATTCATAAAGTCCTTCATGTTCACGACAGGGGTCATGTCAGTCTTATGCATATATACGGTTATCCTTTTTAAAACTAATACTTACTCTCTTACAGAAGAATAAGATGTTGAATTAAACTCCCTGATTGAGAGATTTCATGACTTGAGCTCCAAAGCAGATTGGGCTTATATTATGATAATAATATGAACAATGTAAGCACTACTATACTAAAAACACTATGCTGATTCAAGTACTGATATTTTTAGATATTGACAAACCAAGCAGCAGCCACAATGAATGTCTCAGTCAGGATGTAAGAAACATGATACTCACCTGAGTAAGACTCAGAAGTAAGAGTTAGTTAACTGCCCTTGTACTGACATTTAAGGAAATGTGGAAAAGTACAAAACACAGTTTACACAATATCCTTATGATAAAAGAATTGATTTACCTGCCACAAAAACTATGAGACCGGTCGCATGATTCTTTACAAAGTCCCTTATCACCTCTGCGCAGTTTTGCATATTTTAGGCTGTTGGTTTGGATATTAACCAACTTAAATAACTACTTGAACGAAATTATCGCAAAATTAAAGTTATAAATAAGATAAAATAACACGTCAAATACTGTTAAGACCTGAACAAGAGGTGTTCCGTATCTCTGTATTTTGTTAATACGATCCTTTGAGCAGGACAGGAGTAGGAGTGTGGTATGCGCTGCACCGACTGGGATTTTCAAAATAAGAGTCGTGTTTAACGTGGAGCCTGTGTTGTCATAGCAACGAATGTGTGGCAGAGCTGCTCTGTTGATGTTTGTGTCCTTATGTCTACAATGGATGGAAGATATCGTGAGTTAATGTCAGATTCTCTCACACAAGTTTGATAATACAGTTTACACACGCCCTGCAAAACACACACGGTAGTACAATGCTGCTGTTCGTTTACCTATCACGCAGTATTACAGATTAAATACTCAAAATGTCAAGTCAGTTAAATACGGTGCACCAACAGCTGCAACGGCTGTTTTGTACTTTTACTTTTGAATTTGAATGCAGGTGTTATTGCTATTTTAAACTATCTGAATATTACTTCCACTATTTAAAAACACATAACTCATAAATTTATTCAAAAAGTCAATGCACATGTTTACGTTTTTCTTCAATTACAATGTGTTTTTTGTAGTAAAAACTGTGTGGCTTACTTTAAAATATTGAGCATTTATTTTGAAAACCAAACTTCATGACTACTCGGTTGTAAATGTGTCGCAGCGATTTGTCGTTTCGTAGCTTAAACTATTTTTTAAATGCTTTGTCTTACATGTAGAGTTTATACTCGGGCTTGTTTGCTAATAGTTTACATTTAATAATCATGGGCTAATTTTTAACCAAAAAATAAACAAACATAACCCGGAAGTTCTTCGTGGTCGTGCCACGTCAGAGCTGCAAAACTATCACTGTCCTGCTGCTGTTTCTATTTATACTGTCCTATACTGTGATCATTTTCTGTTTCCACCATGCTCCTCCTGGGACTGAGCTGTTTGCTGCTGCATGTGTTTGCGGTGTTTGGGACTGAGCTCACGTTTGAGCTCCCTGACAACGATAAACAATGTTTCTACGAGGAACTGGAGAAGGACGTAAAGTTTGACATGGACTTCCAAGTGAGTTACTCCTTAAAGCGGCAACTTCCCTTTCACTTTGAGTGTTTACAAGTTATTCTTCCAGCTTGTGATTTGTTATTTGAGGGGTTTGTGTCTCTTGTTTTTGTGGGATTAGTTCTTTATATAATTTCAAAATGCAAAATACAAAATTAGTTTTTGGTGAGAAGAGTATTTGGTAACGCCCTCATTAATTATTTTAACTGTAGTTTAATATCACAATTACATTTTTAAAAAAAGTATGTTAAAGTAGTAGGTTAAAGTATGTTAAAGTAGTAGGTTAAAGTATGTTAAAGTAGTAAGTCTTACCCACTTTCACCTCATCCTAGCTGGTTTGCTGCAAAGTCAGTTTGAGTCAGTTAAACATTGCACAGTCCAGATGTTGCAACGACTTATAATGTCACAGCTATCTTTGCATGTGTCCTGTCATCCATCTGTGTCTTTAAAGTATGCTTTCTCTTCTTTTAGGTGATTTCAGGAGGAAACTATGATGTGGACTGCTTCATCACCGATCCTCAAAGCAATGTCTTGTATAATGAGAAGAAGAAGCAGTATGACAGCTTCTCTCACACCACAGCTATGAAGGGCGTCTACAAGGTCTGCTTTAGCAATGAGTTCTCCACTTTTACACATAAAACGGTGTACCTGGACTTCAGACATGGAGATGAGGAACCTCTTCTGCGGAGCATGACTGGTAATACTGCACTGACTCAGGTAAGTTTGGGGAACTACAAGGTGCTGAAAATCTGTCTGCTGCATTGGAAATCATTTTAGAGGGCCCGGTTGTGGCTGTCACTTAGCCGCTCTAGTCAGAAAACAAAGACACAAAAAGAAAAAACAAAACATTATTTCATATTCAAGATATGAAAAAGAGACACTGTAGTATATGCTAATAGCCTTGTGCTTAGTATGTGAAGCAAGCTAATCAGCTGCTGAGGTGATAGCAAGTAAGGCTAAACTGTAGCTGTCACATTATTGTTAAGTTTAGTTTCAGAAGTGTGGCAGTTTATTTAAAGTCCACCAGGTGGAGCCACTGTTGTTCTGACTCCTCATCGTGTACCGGAAATGTTGACAAGTGTTGGCAGTCTGTTCAGGTTTTTCACAAACTGGAGTTAAAAATGTCAGCCATTTAGAAGAAGTAATGCAGCTTTTAGACCACAGAATAAACCATCATTTGTCCCCATATCAGCGCACATTCATAGTTCCCTATCTGTGAATAGTGTATACTGTGCTATCCTATATAGGAGCAGTTTGGACAATATAATTCAGTGTTTGCATATGTGCTCCCACCTTACACTGTACGTTTTGCCCCTGATCTTTGCTGTGCTCTTGATTAATCTGTGTTGATATTTCTGCTTTCAGCTGGAGTCGTCTTGTGTGTCCATTCATGAGATCTTGAAGGTGGTGGCTGACTCGCAGACATGGTACAGGCTGAGAGAAGCGCATGACCGCACAAAAGCAGAGCATCTCCTCGAGAGGGTGACTTTCTGGTCCATTGGAGAAACCGTCCTGCTGTTTGTCATCGGCATCGGTCAAGTAATGTTGCTCAGGAGCTTCTTCACTGAGAAGAAAGGCTCTGTGGCAGCCACCACTTAGAGCTTGTAGTCTTGATGCGCCCTCAGAAAGTCAAGGTAGCACCTCGTCAATGTGAACACCCAAGTGAGATTAGTACGCATCTTGTAGTATTTTCAGCCAGCCCTTTGTTAGAGGGATAGTTCAGGAAGTTTTCTTGTATTTCCTGCTTAGCCAGTGTCAGACAATCATGTGACTGCCTTTTTCCTTGTCTGTGTTGTTTTGTTTGTAACAAGCTGTACTGATAAGAAACAACACTCATACTTGTATTGAAAATTGAGATTGACATGTTTCAACCTCGCAAAAACTTGATTATTTATTATATTTTTATAGAAATACAATATAAAGCAGGTTTAGTTTGGTCTATCTGTTAATGATAATGATGCATTGCTGTACAGTAGCACTGTTGTGGATTTTCATCTGGATACTCAGCAATTACTTAGAAAATTGTGTTGTTTCTGAATGTCAGTTTTATTTGTTTTATAGTGCGTATTATGTTTATTACCTTAATTTATGTGCAAAAAGTTGTTGTTATGAGTTGTAAGAGCTGTGTCTCCCTCATGTCCTTGTGTGTCTCATAAAAAGTGCCTTAAGAAATAATTTTTTTCATTTCCCACTAAGTTGAAAGTTTAATGTTTAAATTAGTTTGCTACATGCCTCCCTTTGTTACTGATTGATTGGATTGTCACTCTTGGGTATAATTATGAGCTAATTTTATTTCATAAAGTGGTATGTACAATGGACATGATTAAGTGACCAAGTATTATGACTTTTATTTTTCACAAAGAAAGTTATGTTTTTTAGTCCTCTTTGTTTATCCGTCTGTTAAAACTGTCAGTAAAATTAGGTCGAAAGTTGTTTATGGTCAAAAGACAAATCCATTTTCTTAATGATGCCAAATTATGATTTGTATTTTGAGCATTTTTGGGCACTATGTGTATTGGGATGTCAATTCAGATCAAAGGTTACATAAAAATGTAATTTTTCCATAAGTGGACATTATTATTAAAACAATAAATTTAAATAATTGTACAGCCTTGGTGGATATCTGCTGTTTTCACACGTTACAGTTTGCATGTTAAATGTGCAAAGTATTTTGTGCAAATCTAGTCCTGTGTTTTAGCCAGGTGCATGTAAACAGAGTCAGAAAAAGCAGAGACCGTTTGCACACTGGATAAAAAACTCCCAAACTAAACAGAACCCTAGTAGCTTTGTCTGGGTTGTCTTTGGGGTAAAGGTAATCAGTAAAAAGTTTGCGGAACTGTAGTTTAGTGCACAGCACTTTTAATTTCATATGTAATACGTAACTTTATATGCAGTGGAATGTTAAGGACCCCTATCTAAGAGGAGTTCTGTCTCTAAGTATGAATGGATTTACTTTTCCAATGCATTTACATTATTTATACACTCATGCATTGTTGAAAGTAGAGGAAAGAAATGAAACCATTAGTAAAGCTGGAAGGTGAAGAGACCCCCTCAACTAACACATTCCCCTGGAGCTCTAAGCTTATAGTCCCGGTGGTTTGGTTCAACGAGTGACCCTGTTAATTGGTGACCTTCAGCCGAATGCATCTGTGGTTGTCATAGTTACGACAGGAAGAGAATATGTAGCTGTCAAACAAGACCCCAAAGAAGACTTAGCTATTTTAAAATATATATATATATTTATTTATTTATTTATTTAAAATATTATAACATTAGTGAAAATAAACAAATAAATAGATAAATATAGAGGCATTCACAATGACAGCTACGTATTTTCCTTAACAGCTGTTGTAACTATGACAACCACAAACGCATTTGGCTGAAGGTAGTAAGTGAGCTAACATTTGCTAACAGCAGCTACAGTTCACTGCCCACCAGGAAACTAAATCACAGACAGTTGAGGTGGAAGGAAATCAAAGAAAACCATTTTCTCCATAAAATATGATCCAGTGTCACTAAAATCATTGAAACAGTTGATGTTGGTGTGTGGCTTAGTGTTGTCAAGGAAACACAAGAGCTACCATTCACCTCATTAAGTCAGTGTAGCATCAAAATGACTTTAAATGTGTTTATTTAGTTTATTTCATGTTGCTTTAACCTAATGATGAAGTGAAGTCAAATACGTTGGTACAGTAACGTTAGGTGGCAGTATGTGTCTTATAAGTAATTGCAACCCGCCATAAAACTAAAAGAAGAATAGGAAGGAGGCGTCACCAGTTTTACCGGGATTTACCGGCCTGACGTTCATTCATTAGGACACAGGGTCCAGTCCCAGTGACAGCGTACCTGACCGTTATCACTTCCAGCAAACATGGCGGGTTACCTCAAAGCTCTGACGACCGTGTCGAGAAGTGCCGCTGCCGCACTGTCTCAAAACCCCGCCGTGCTCTCACCGGCCGCCGTCTGCCATCACAGACTCCAGCAGAGGAAATGTAAGTGAGACGTCGACATGTATGACTCAAAACTCACTGTAGTGCTTTTATTCAGAGAGGTTCACAACGTTAATGTGCCCACCTGCCTGTGTGACATACAGTGTGTGGGCAGAGAGAGTGTATGACTGTGTGATAGTTGGTGACAAAATGACATGCCTTTGTTCTGAGGGCAGGTTGGCGAGTTGCCATCAATGAATCATCCTTAAAATGAAGACAGTCACCTGAAGCAAAAGATTTTAGAGATTTAAAGATATAGCACTAAATTATAAGAAACAACAAAAGAGCAATGTATTGAATGCTGAATTAAATATATATAAATATGAATAGTTTGTTGTATTATGCCACAGGTGAGAGCCAGCAGAAAATGAATATACAGTTCAACATGTTACAAACACAAAGTCCATGATAGCCCATAGTCCAAAAAGGGCTCAACAGGTAATAAACCCGCCATATAATCCCAAGGTCACAATGCATTGCAGAGGTTTACTGTCTGTCTCAGCAAGAATGAGGTGTGTCTTGTTCTGTAATGGATCAGGCAGGTGACACAGCTGAGGTGAGTACATTACTGATACAGTAGTCATTTTAGAGATAATCCTAACTTGTTGATGAGCTTTCCCACACGGAGTTTAAAGACTTTAAAGACATCAGCCAGAATTAACTCAAGAACCAATATGTATAAAAAAGGCAGTGTATTCAGTCTAAATCAATAAAAACATGCAAATGATGCTTGTTTATCCTCCAGTGAAATGAATGTTAAATAGATAAGGTACTGAGTGGCAGCCTTGACTGTGTGCAGACTGTTTTTGTTTCTCCCTAACATCAGTTTCATCACCTCCCTGCAGCTGTAAACAACACTGTAAACATGAGAGTTAATGTAACTGTTAATGTTTCAGATGCCACGCAGCGCATCAAGGTGGACCAGCCGGTGGTGGAGATGGACGGAGATGAGATGACTCGCATCATATGGGAGTTCATTAAGGAGAAGGTAAACAGAACAGACTAACTATCACTTTTGAATTACTTAGATGATAAAGAAACAGTTTTCTTTACTTATGAGCACAACATAGCAGCAAAACACCGCATGTTTGTGTGTTTCTGTCGTCTTCATGCAAATACCATGTCAACATTTTGTCACACGTACAGCTCATCCTATCCAATGTCGATGTGGAGCTGAAGTACTTTGACCTGGGTCTGCCCTACCGTGACCAGACAGATGACCAGGTCACCATCGACTCTGCTCTGGCAACTAAGAAATATAACGTGGCTGTCAAGTGTGCCACAATCACCCCAGATGAGGCCAGAGTTGAGGGTAAGTTTGTGTTTAACTGTGCTGGAGCTTTACTTTGGGTCTTAAAATGGAAAAAGATTATAAGATATATTTATAAATTTTCCAGAGTTTAAGCTAAAGAAGATGTGGAAGAGTCCTAATGGGACTATCAGGAACATCTTGGGTGGTACAGTTTTCCGTGAGCCAATCCTTTGTAAAAACATCCCTCGTCTTGTTCCTGGTTGGACACAGCCCATAACAATTGGCAGACATGCTTTTGGCGATCAGGTAACAAGTGCTAATGCTCTTTCCAAAGATGCATCCAAACTGACAGAAGAACAGTCTCACATACCAGTTTTATTTTTTATTTTTTAATCTCACAGTACAGGGCTACAGACTTTGTTGTTGACCAGCCTGGCAAGTTCAAGATTGTGTTTTCCCCAACTGATGGAAGCAAGCAGAAGGAGTGGGAGGTGTATGACTTTCCCGCAGGGGGCTGTGGGATGGGAATGTACAACACAGATGAGGTAAGAATGAGTGTGTTTCGATGCCATATTTATAGACAGAAACATTTGTTTTGCCTTCTCTGTTTTTTAGATTTAATGTTGATGCTGTGATGTGATTAGTTTATTTGAAATCTTCTATTTTCTTTGCACAGTCAATCAGTGGATTTGCTCACAGCTGCTTCCAGTATGCCATCCAGAAGAAGTGGCCTCTGTACATGAGCACCAAGAACACCATCCTGAAGGCCTACGACGGACGCTTCAAAGACATCTTCGAAGACATCTTTGTGAAGTAAGAACAGATGAGGATTCAGGCTTGACACTGAGTTTAACAGTCACTGTTGAGGAGACATAAAACTTTTTCATTATTCTGTTCTTTTCAGGGAGTACAAGCCAGAGTTTGACAAGCTGAAGATCTGGTATGAGCACCGTCTCATTGACGACATGGTGGCCCAGGTCCTGAAGTCTTCAGGAGGATTTGTGTGGGCCTGCAAGAATTATGATGGAGATGTGCAGTCAGACATTCTGGCTCAGGGTAAGTGCACTTCAATTTGATGATGGCAAAGCACTTGTGTTGTGGATTTTGTATCTGAGCTCCATCTCATGTTTTGTGTTTGGGCTTAGTTTTGTGATAGGATTGCCTTCTGATGACAGATGATGATGTCTGTGTGTTGTGTCCAGGTTTTGGCTCTCTCGGTCTCATGGCATCAGTACTAGTGTGCCCTGATGGCAAGACTATTGAGGCCGAGGCTGCCCACGGCACCGTCACCAGACACTACCGAGAACATCAGAGGGTAAGGTCCAGGACCAGGTCACATTGTTGGGGGTGTTTTGGTTTAGGAGCAAACAATACCGTGTGTGTGCATTCTGGCACTTTGCACTTTGTTGGAACTAATTTGTTTTTAAGACCTTGAGCTTGAGGAAATATTTGCAAAGACATTTTGGCCACATTCAAATTTTCAGTGGACTCATTCAAGGCTCGGCCTTTGTGTTAGGTTTGTGGTTAGATTCAGTTTCAAGCAAAATGTTTTAGGTGAAGTTGTGACGATTTGGAGCTGTGAAACTGTCACTCAAATCTGCTTTTTCAAGCTGTTTCCCAAAACACTAACTTTACAAACACTCTCTGAATGTTTGAAGCCAATGCAAACCTGTCCAACATGGAAACTGTTCATACAAATTAGTTCTTTAAATGATAGAAGTACATAGAAGTTCTTTAAATGGTAGAAGTTTTTCTAATTGTCTCGTCTTTGTTCAATGGCAAGTGTTAACATGATCACCCCAAGTGTGAGTAAAGCCAGGCTGAGCTTCTCTTTGCCTACTGCTGTTTTACTGTGGGTTTACTGTGGGGTTAAAGGAGAGTTTATTTATTTAATATTTTGTATATGTTATATTTTGTTGTTATAAAATAAAATTAGTAAGTAAATAAAATGATGCTACAAATTTAAAAAAACTAATTGTACTGAATTGCAGTCAAGCTATTAAATGCAACATTCAGTGGTGTGTTTTAGCATTCCTAGGTCAGTTTTTGTTATTAGGTGGGCTAATATGTCAAGAGATGTTTTCAGTAGAGCTAAAACGGATTTTGAATTTTTCATTTTTGTTTCAGTGATCCATGTCATTACATAGTAAATTTCAGGCTATGCTGATCAGAATTAAACAGAATAAATTCACCATTTTACACCTTTTTCTCTCAGGGAATGCATGGTACTAATGTCTCCATAAAATGTAGCATCAGTAGACCTGAATGCAGAGCAGTTTAAGCAACTAACCTTAACTATGTTCTTGCTTTGTAGGGAAGACCAACCAGTACCAACCCCATCGCTAGCATCTTTGCTTGGACCAGGGGGCTCGAGCACAGAGGCAAACTGGACGGAAATCCTGACTTGATAAGGTATGTTATCTGATTATTTAGTGTCATTTACTCATTGACATGTGAAACTTGACATCGCAATAATTTCTCACTCTGATTCATCGCTTTCAAGGTTCTCCCAGACGTTAGAAGAAGTCTGTGTGGAAACAGTGGAAAACGGTGTGATGACCAAGGACCTTGCAGGCTGCATCCATGGCTTGTCCAAGTGAGTAAAGATTTTGTCTTTGTGTTGTATGTGTGTGGTCTGTTTTTAGGAAACTTTTCTGATGACATACATACGACAGTATACATTGGTTGTGAATGACAGATTTTTATAATGTAACCCATGCACTGTGATCTTGCAGCTGTAAGCTGAATGAACATTATGTCAACACATCGGACTTCCTGGACGCTATCAAGACCAACCTGGACAAAGCTCTGGGCAAATGAAGAACAGTCGGAAGACACACTTGCCAATGTAGAGAGACGAACCATGTTTGTAGATTTTAGCTTGTTTTCAACATTTCTTTGTATGAACCTTTATATAAACTTTTTGTATTCACACATAACTGTGCCCATGATCTCTGCCTTTCTTATTGCCAATGGTCCAGTTTTGTATTACACAATTAAGTGATTGCACTATAATAATTATTATTATTGCCAAGGTTAACTTATAACAGTTATTTCAAAGAAGTTTTAGTCTTTCACATTTAATTAGAAAATGTCTTCAGGGAACTGTATGTATAAACAAGTATAATAATGCCATGTTTTGCATCAGCATGAATATTAAAAAGAAATCACTCAATAACAAGCAGTGTACGGGGTCTTTTTCTGCTTTGTTGTCATTTTATCCTTTACTTCAGCAGCAACACTCTTCAGATCCTGAACATTGGGTCTTCTAGAAGAGTCTGAAACGTATTCAATGAGATGTTAAAGGAATGCAAAGTAGTGCTAAACCTCAGTGACATGACCTCACTCATGTTGAAGTAGTGTTAAATCTTCAACTCCTCCAGAGGGTGCTCTAGTTATCTTATATTAGGGGCTCCAGTCAAATGTCAAATCCAGATGTTGAAATGCAATGCAATTTCATTTCACTTTTTAATTTCTTGCACTTGCACACATGAACCTCTGTCCAGCATTGTATTCATTCAGTGCTGTTTGTTATTTAGTAGGCATCATATGCACTCTCCCGTCAATCTCACAGACTAGTGTTTGCACCAGCAGGGGGCCAGACCTGATGGGAGTTTTGGCAAAGCCGTTTGCTGTGGAGACAACTACAGTATATCACCAGCAGATGTCGACATGATTGCAGTCAGCCTTTGGAAGGTATGTGAATATGATCTCATCAGGACTTGTTGGTGATCTAATTGAAGGCAACCTGAATCTGCACACATACAAACACTGACAGAAACAGTTCATATCACATTATTCTTGCTGTTCACTCTCAATCTAAAGAATTTGGCTCAAAGGTCCAGATAGAGGTTACCACTCACCAGGGAATATGCTTGTCTATCTCTCCCAGTCACTAAAAAGTCAAAGAAAATGAGCAAGGTGCATTTATCACAAAATTACTAGAAATTAGCATTTAGATTACCATATTCCCCCTTTTTTAATTTCCTCCTGGAGGAACATTCCCGTGGAAAAGGTAAGTGCTAAAGAACGTCCCACTTAATATGATCTGCAGCCATAAAAGAGTCATATCTCAGAGCAAACTGATCAATCACGTCCCAGGAAATCTGTGCACAATGCAAAGCATCTGTGAGGACAAGTGTAGGACCAATCCATGAGTGCACCATTTTACAGTTGGAGGGTTCTTAGTCGAGTTGACTGAGGCTTCAGAAAGACCACAGACATAACCCAGAAGTTGCAATTCACTTCCCACAACAGACAAACATCCTAAGGCAAGACACCAACCCCTACCAGCTGACTGCATGAAATGAATTAAAAAACATGCTGAACAGATGGGATCACCAATTAATATCATGGAAGTTTCCTCTTTTACAGATAGTAAATAAGTCAGACATGCAGTCTGCTTTATTTACTGCTCTGTCTGCAGATTTCTGCAGCGGGAGTACGTCTTATTTCACATTTTTGGAATTTGGAATCATCTACAGACGTGTTAGAAACTCTGTGAGGCTGTACTGTCATTTTCAAGCATGCTAACACGCTCACCATCTTAGTTTAGCATGTTAGCCTGCTAACATTTGTCAGTTAGCACAAAACACAAACAACAGTTGAAGCTGATGAGAATTTCAGTTAGAAGTTAGAGTTGTTGTGAGCACCTACACAAAACCGTGCGACAGAGGTGCTGCATACAAACATCAATAAAACAGCAATACAGGAGTAACTTTACCTAAAGTTCCCTTTTTATTTGCAAAAGTGTCGACCAACATACAGTTCTCAAATACCCACAGGATGGAAATGAGGGATACCATTCATATGATGATAAATGATTATGTCACTGGTTATTTTGCTATATTCCCTACTTTTCTTCCTGTGGGTTTTCCTGTAGTTGGTTGAGATTGAGCTAATAAAATGAAAAAGGGGCTGTGGTTCTAGTGTGCAGGTACTCCTTGTATGGTATGGTATAGAAAAATTGTCCCTTTTCCCCCAGTGATGGCTCTAGATAAAAAATCAGGGGATCGCCAAGGTTATTACAATTCATCCTGAGGGCAATGTTTCTTTTTAGACAATCCGCCTGATAGTTGCTGAGATATTTAAGTCTGGACCAAAGTGGTGGACCGGCAGACACTGCCATCCCTAGAGCCACAGTAAAAACTAAGTCTAGAGCCAGGCTGGCAGCTCTGTGAGGTTGTACTTAAGTACAGTGGTGCTTTGAGCTAAATGTCAGCATGCTAACATGCATAATGAAAATGCTAACATGCTGATGTTAAGCAAGTATGTTTATCATGATTACCATAGTAATCGATAGATTAGATTACTGTAGTTTAGCATCTTAGCACACTTATAAAAATAAAATAAATAAAGTCAAGTAGAGCTGAGGCTGATAGGAATGTCATTAGATTTGCAGGTCCATCCTCCAGTGAACATGAGATAGTTAGATAGAAGTGAGAGAATGACATTGCCATCCCAGCATGGCTAAAGATACCAGACGGTGAGGATTACCCTCTGAAACAGTGACAGATTAAAACACCAGTCTCCATCATTTAAACTAGAGAACCTTTATTAAATAATTCATGGTCAATTTCCATGAGGCCTCAGTTTGATATTCCTCATTTCAAAAAAGAACTAGAAGACCATTCCTCTGGTTTAGTGTGCATATCAAGACTGACCTGCATGGCAGGACAGGGGGAGCTGACTGTCTTCCCCAAAACAGAATTATGAATAGCAGGACTAGTGTCAGTCCACTTACAATTCAACCATTCAAATTGTAACCAGGGCTTCCAAACAATTTCTTTTCTTTTTTTCTTTTTTTTTTTTTAAATCTACAGATTGAATTTGTTTTTCATTTTCAGTCCTTTTTTTCCATTGAGGTGAGAAATATCTTTCTGAATGAACTGAATTGAAAGTGAAGTGAAAACAGCCCTGGATTTAAGAGTGCTGAAACTACAAACAACAAAAAAAAACCCCAAACTGTTGATTCTCCGTACAAACTGCCCATTTTTCAATTCACATTTGAACTGGCAACTGTGAAATATCCATATCAATAAAACTGCAATTTAAAAAAAAAAAACCTACTGACAAAGCATATCAGTTTGTAATAATATTGCCGTTATGGGGGTTTGGAAGATCCTATGGTCTTATTTCCCCCCCTGCTCTTCTCCTTGAGGCAAATGAGTTCACTCTTACTGTTACTGACAGTCTTCACAGAAAAATGACAGGTCTCAATGAAAAAGTGCTTTTGTATTGTTCACTCAATAATTCAAAAACTAGAGCAGTATATTCACTACACGGGATAGATTATTAATGTAAAGCTAAACCATGTGAAACGAAAAACTGTGGGTAAACACACTGCATGTTGAAGAATCGTTTGTACAATTAACATGTCGGTAACATTGTTTTCTGGTATCAGCCGGCATGGGAACAGTAGCAACTTTGATAGTAAGTGCCCTGTCAAGAAAAAGGCTACAATGTCCTGTGCCAATAAGCACCAAAGAACTGAACAACCGGGCTGTTTAAACTGAGGGCTGGGCAGGAACAGGTAACTACAATTAGGATCTGTTTAGTAAGAGCATTCAAACCTATGAATATGTTGTGACTATGTATCAAAAGTTCGATATACAGTGAGTAAATAGCTGACGTGGTGGAAGCTTGGTTGCAAATGTATCTAGCTGGCACTTTCAGTCAAAAATATAACGGCATACATTGGTTGTGAATGACAAAAATGGCAAAATGGTAAACAAATTTCTATCACATCAAATGTAACTGATGGCTCTGCAACTGCAACGTTTTTCTTTCTTTTTTTTTTTTTTCTTCAAATAACTGATACATACACACAACATACAGATTCGACTGTCCGCCAGTGAGAGTCTTTTGAGTCTGTAAGCGCAGTAATCCCAAAAAAGGAGCTCCAGACCGCGTGAACAGTTTCAGTGTCTCTGCGATCAGCAACAGAGCTGAAATGCCTCCTTTGAAGTGCATCTCCTTCACGGCCTCTCATCAGAGTCCGGCAGTTCTGGCTCTTCTGGAAGGAGGCCAAAACTAAATGAAAACCCCCTCCCCAGTGTTTCCCAAAGCCTTGACAACAACTTTGTAATTTCCTTCTGCTTTCAAAAAAACAAAAAACAAAAACAAAACAAACATGTTCTCTGGTCCATCACCATTCAAGGTGTAGTGTAGCTGCTTGTATCCTTTCCAAAATTGTAATACTCCTCCATGTCCTCCATGTTTGCTGTGGTGAGTTTAGTGAGGTTTTGGGAACCACCATTGTCCATATTGTCTGGCGATGTAAAGCTGAAGTTCTGTCCTTCATACTCCCCCTGGCTTTCAATTTCTGGAAGAACTTCTGGAAAATACAAAAAAAAGCATAAGAAAATCCATTTCCACAGCTGCCTTCTTCTTTACACCAAGTACAATCACTGTTTTTTCTTTTACTTGCTGAAGAAATTCATGGGCCAACATTATCCATTAGGGTTGCACATCATGTTTGACTTTGTTTTTCTCATTATGAAACAGGCTGTGGTTGATGTTCAGGTCCAAGGATGTGGTATATTCAGGATAAGTTCAAGCCTGTTTTTGTGTGCTCAAGGTTTGTTAGTAACAACAACTAATAATTTATAACATACAATATAAAATGATTTTAATTTGTGTGAATTTGTGTATGAGAGAGTGTTTTAGCCGGACTGGTGTCAACGCAAGCTGGTAACTGACTTATGATCAGAAGATGTGTGGAATAAATTATAAAGTGATTTGTGACAATATGTGCAGCAGGCCTCACCTTGTCCTTCTGGTGAGACGTCCATGCCATGCTTGACCTTCATGTGCCTGCTGAGGTTTCCCTTCAGGTTGAACTTACTGGTGCAGTAAGGACACTTGAAGGGCTTGCTGCCGGCATGGAGATGCATGTGACCCAGCAGGTTGTACATTCTGTTGAAAGACTTGCCACATACCTGGAAAAAGATATCCACAAATATTGGGATTGATGAACAGATATATGTCAAAGTAGCTACTTGTAGATCGTGGCTAATGATGAAAACACTGCAGCAAAACCATAGATCTCAAAGCATGTAACCAGCTTCATAGCAGCATGTTTTCTCATTTCTCCTCTTCACATTCACAAACTTTTTGTACCTTGCATTTGAATGGCTTCACAGGCAGGTGGACGATCATGTGGGTCTTGAGGGTCTGTTTCTGGATGAAGCTCTTGAAGCAGACGTGACACTGGAAGGGTCTGACGCTGTTGTGGATGAGCATGTGCCTCTTCAGGTTGGCCGACAGGGTGAACTCCCGGGAACACACGTCACACTTGTGGCCTTTCATCCCCTGCAGCGTTTGAACAGAAGGAGAGGGTTGTTCATTCAAATATAGCAATGTGTGTGAAACCTTTTTCCGTGTCACATTGTTTATTAAAAGTGCAACAGAAAGCAGCTTAATGCACAGATATTCAAACGGTCAGGGGGGAGTGAGAAAGATGAAGAGGGGATGCAGAGGGTGAGACTGAGGCAAAATACTGTGCGAGGCGAAAGGGAGAGGTGCATGCTTTAAAACCCTTTAGTATCAAACATTTGCACTCTGTCTCTATGACATAACTCTGTCAAATCTAAGCATTCATACATACATGATATACATATTGGCAGATTCAGTGTGGCTTGACACTTTCTAGGAATATTATCTCAGTGCATCACAAATTAACATCTATAAATTAGCTTGGAAATCACAGAAAAAAAGACGCTCCTTATAACTTATCGTTTTTATCGGTGTAATCCAGTGATAGTTTTCTGTACATCTATGACTATATTGCAAACTGCAAACTTTTAATGGTACCACTTTGCAAGAATGTAAACTATACAGGCTAGGAAACCGGACCTCAAGTTGTAGCCCACATGTAACTCACTGAATCCATGGAAACATTATACTTCCTGAGATTGTTGGTGGGGGGCACATTTGTCTTGATTTGGTTCTTCATTTATGCTTCTGTAACTTAATATCCAATTTCATCCAAACATCAGGGATGTCATAACCTTCCTCTCAAACATGCGGGCCAAAGAGCAGGTTTGAAACTTCACTCTAATACACAGGGCAGCTTTTTGAGTTGTTATCATAACGTGTTAATAGAATGTAAGGGCATTGTGCAATGAAGGCAAAGAAACAGTTTGTTTGAGATGTCAGTGTCATATTTGTATTTTAACCTTAAGGTATTCACACCCTGCCAGTGAGATGTTGCTCATTTGTTTGGTCATATGAAAAGCCACAGCAGCTATTGTAGGTACCAAAAGAGATTAGAGCAAAAATGGAAAGGCCCTTTGCTTATTCTTATTTTGTTCCTGTAATACTTTCAACCACATGTGAAATGTATGAACATAAAACAGGTCACAAGAGCAGACAATTCACAGGATCTAAGGCCTTGAGCTTGTACAAATGAATGTGCTGCTGCACCATACACTCTGCAGTCAATGACAGCGGACACAAAGGTGGGTCTGAATAACTGGATTCTGGGTTATTGAGATGAACAAATTTTGTATTACAGGTCACTACGTGCAGAGAGACTGTGTTTGTATAAGCAGACAAATCTGGTGGACTATCAGTCCACCCACTGTCTGCTCAACAAATGGGATGTTTCACTGTTGTCCACCAGGGGGAGCAGTGAGCAGACAGCAGGCTCAAATACAAGCCACAAAAGAGAACATCCTCTCCACTGAGATCACTGACTGCTTTCTCATTTCGATGATGAGCGTAGCTTAGCTTATTTTTGTCCCCCCCTGAAAGTAATCAAATTTAGGAAAATCTTTCAGAATTCAGCATTTTCATTTGTGTGATTTCTATTAGAAAGTAGCTGAAATCTTCTGATCCATCTATTCATCTATTTTTCTGCTGAAATGAAGAATGCAGCTTCAGAGAAATGTCAAGATGACACATGTACCTTATTTTAGAACGACAACCAATCAGCAAGGCCTCAAACTGAGGAGGAATTGGGGAAAAGACAGTCATGTGGTTATATTAAATGAATTGTGATCTCTCAGTGTCCTCATCTCCCTCTTCCTCACCTGTGTGTGTGAGTAATTGCATGCATGTGTGTATCACAGGCAGGGGGCACCGAGCAATTACAGACATTTAATTCAGACGAGGACTATAATGAGGAGTATAAAGACACTCCGTATTGCAAAATGCAGCATTGAATGGCCGTATCTAGTCTACTTCTCATTTCCTTTGCTGTTGGACTGTTTTTTAACTTCACTTTGTTCGAAGAGCAGATGAAACTAGCATAGTTTAAATTAGGTGAACATCTGGGCAGGGCAAACTGCATTTTATGTAAAAGAAACCGCTAATTAAAACAGATTTTTAAAGGGATTTTTTACAGCTTAAAGGAGAATTGTCTGGCAGCAGATCAGTCCTGATTTGTTAACATGAACAAACCTCTTTCAAAGCTAGAAGCTCAGCTCTCTTGATGATGTCCCAAGGACACACATCCTGAAGCTTGCTCTATTGAATAGTGAATGGGTGATTAACTGTACTCAAGGTGCAAGCTGCAAAAATGAGGATACGTCCTGATCCAGACTTGTTAGCAAATGATAAAAAGCGTTAAATAGATGAAAAAAAAATGTATGTCGAAGAAGTAACTATCAACATTTAGGTATGTGCTAGTTAGTCCACATTAGAATAGGACACTTGGCTCGAGGAAGCCAAAGGAAGTTTTAGTCACAACAAAAATAGGACACACAAGGACGCAGTACAGCTGTGCAGAGTATGGATGCCTGCCCAGGTCAGTGCTCTTACCTGTCTACTTCACCCAGATCTCAGTGAGTAAAGGACAGACGATGAACTGAGGTGAGGCCTTTGGACAACAGAAGTGTGGTAGCCTCCCTTTGGTGATCCGTTAGTGCCTCTTTTGTGTGTCTGTTTACTATCAATTTCTTTTACATGACAAAACCCTTGATATTCTAATGGATACAGGTAATATTGACGTGTGTTTGGGTGGGAGCGGAAATGTCCGGCGGTGGTACCTTATGAGTGAGCGAGTGTTGACGTAGGTGGTGGAGCTGCACAAACTCGAGGCCGCACTGGGAGCAGGTGTAAGGCCTCGGACTCTGGTGCTTCAGGAGGTGGTTCTGGAGCTGGCTACGGTAGGCGAACGACTTGTTGCACTCGGTGCACTGGAAGGTGTGGGGGCCCTGGTGGCTGGTTTGGTGGCGTTTGAGGTGGGCGTAGGTGGGGAACTCCATGCCGCACTGCGAGCAGACGTGGCAGCGTCCGCGCTCGTGCTTCACCTCGTGCGCTCGCAGCTCGCTGGGATAGGCGAAGCCGCGGCGGCAGAAGCGGCAGCTGTAGGGTTTGACGTCAGTGTGTTGGAGCATGTGTCGCTTCAGGTGGCTGGTCTGCGTGAAGCCCTTCTTGCAGACGGTGCATTTGTGGGGTCGCGTACCTTGATGGGTCAGCAGGTGGGTTTGAAGATGACTGGGCTGCTTGAAGAGCTTACCGCAATGTGGACAAGCGTGTGGTTTGATGCCGTTGTGGCCCAGGATGTGTGTGACCAGGTTGTACTTGGAGGTGTACGATTTATCACACATGCGGCACTTCCAGCGCTTAAGACCATCTCCCACGTCTACACAGTAAGATTCATCAATCTGGATGTTGATATCTAGCCGGTCTACTCTGCGGCCGCCATGCCGACGAGGAGGCTGGGGATGTGGAGGCTGTTGGTGCTGCCCTCCTCCACTCCCATCTGTCCACATCATGTTCTGGCTGCCGTCTTCGTACTCACCCCCCATGCCCATTTCCGCCGAATCATAGCTGCCCACTTCACTGGTCTGGAAGTAGCTGCTGATAGCTTCCTCCTGCTGTGTGGGTTTCATCATGTTGTTCCCCTGGTGTTCTACATCTTCTTCATCCTCTCTGCCACCTCGACCATGGCCCCCCATAGGGCGTTGGCCCTGCAGTCCTCTGTGACCCTGCTCCCCTCCTCTGTGGCCCACCTGGGGGGGAGGAGGGTGAACGTGTGTGTTGGCTTGCTGCTGGTTGGATGCTTCCCGTTCACACTCTGCACAGTTCTTGTTGTTGCCTCTGAGGGTGGCTGGATCCACTTGTACCAAACCACCTCTGGGTGCCAAATTGTTAAGCATGTGGACACAGGAGGACATTCCAGAGTTTACCCCTTCGCCTTTCACATGGGACGAGGACACGTCACCGCCTTGAAGACTGTGACGATCGGGGACGACCATTTTCGCATCTGGATGCTGAGGGGGGCCCTGCTGCCACCTCCTCTGACTGCAGCTGGGTTGCATCTGACCGTCTTCTCCCAAGTTGTCTCCTAGGTAATCTCCGTTGGCTCCGATAAGCTGGTCTGCGTACTCGTAGTCGACTCCGTCTACTGGTGGTGCGGGGGACTCTTTGGGTTCGCCTGTGTAGAAGCCATTAGGTGCAATGGTAGCTCCGAACACTTCATTCTGGGAGATGAGACCTAGCACGGCAGCCTGGGCCAAGGACAGCACAACTACTGGATCTGTCTGTGTGCCTATGTCCACCAGCCTGGCCATTACCTTGGGCTCACATCTACCCAGGCGCCGGCTCGCCTCCTCCTGGAAGAGAAAGAGACACAAGCACAGAGAGCCAAGACATCAGCACGGCAAGGAAGCAATTAACAAATATATATCTGACTATACAGTCAGCAAATTGACTCAATCTACTGCACAAAAAAAAAAGAAACTATGGATTTTTTCTCTGTCATCATTTTAAGTTTACCTAAAGGTCTGTTTTGTTGTTTCAGCCAATTTCTGAACTCTAACTTGTGAACAACATTGGCTAAGAGAGGCAAACAAAGGACGCAAAAACAAAACTTCAAAAAACAGCCCACATTTGTCAATACAGGACACACCAAATGCCCCACAATCTAAACTGTTATAAAAGCAGAAAAGTAATGACAGTAATTTGGCACCAGCCAAACTACAACATACTGTCCCCCCAATGAGAATGTGTCCTTCATCAAAAAGTACTCCAATAAGGACAAAAAGGTGCTGAGGCTCATCATCCAATCAGAGTGTCTCTTTGCCACGGTTGTCGAGAGAGACAGAAGGAGAAAGAGACAGAGAGAAACAGATTTTTGATTTTGAAGAGGCCTTTATTGTATCACTACGAGAGAAAGACACAAAAAAAACAGAGAACATTTCCTCCTACAGAGACAACCCTTGTCCCAAATCAATGGTTCTGCAACAAGAAGTCAACCTAAATCAAGGCTGAAGGCAAACCTTTAAATATAGTGACTGAGACAAGACATCATCCTAATCCAGTGTGCTAACCATGTAGGGCTTGTGTCTGTGTGTGTCTGTGTGTGTGTGTGTGTTGTGGAGGATTAGATGGCCTACTGATCTACACACAAACACACACGTTCAAGTGCATGGGGGGGGGAGGAGGACGAAAAAAACTGAGCAAGATTAAGAAATGAAAAAAAAAAAGAAAGAATGGAAAAGCAGGAGAGGAGACAAAAACAGGAGAGCAGAGAGAGAACAGAGGGGGGAAAAGGAAAAAACAGAGAGTGAGAGAGAGAGAAGGAGGGAGGGAGGGAGGGAGGAGAGAGAGCTTAGAGCAGGCAAGAGTCTAATGGAGGGGAGGGGGAGAGGGGAAAAAAAGAGAAAATGAAAGGTAGAGGGAGAGTGAAGGAGAGATAAGGAGAAGGGGGGAGGGGGAGGGGAGACAGGAGGGAAGGAGGAAGGCCGAGTGAGAGAGAGAGAGAGAGAGAGAGAGAAAAGACACTAGAGAGGGAGGGAGGGGAGAGCTGAGTGAAAGAGTGAGAGGGTGAGTGTGAGGCAGCAGTCAAAGAGGAAGAAAGAGAAAGAAAGATATGTAGAGACAGAGGGAGGGAGGGAGAGGCAGTGAGCAACCAGGAGACAGAAGGAGAAAGAAAATGACAAAATGAAAGCCAGACAGAATGAAAGATAAAAGAAGAAATTGTGAAGTGAAACAGACGAGCGAGTGAAAAAGAGGAACGAAGAAGAGTTGTGAAAAACTAGAAAGATGGAAAACAGAGAAGCTGGCAATTTTAGAGACGAATCTTCAATTTGTGAGAAATCAGAAATCCGCAAACAGACAACTTTAAAAACAAATCATCAAATCTACAAAAGACCTGAAGCATCACTGAAGGTCTTCTACCTGTCTTTCAAGTGTGAATGTGATCAGCCCACGTTGCCCACCACCTCAATGAACTACCACTTAACATGCTACGAGTGAGAGCCAATAAACTCACCACGCTCCTCCTGCTGTGAGGTTTCAGGTGCTTTAAGGATCTCATTCTTCAGTGCAAGTGTTGAGTGAGAATAGGCTCTGTTCGCCTCCTATTTATACGTGCGGGCTGAGGGGAGGCGGGGCTTAACACAGCCCGCCTCTACCCCTCTTCTTCTTCTCCAGCACAGTTTCGGTAGTGACTCTGGTCACACCAGCACAAACACAGACCAGACGCAAACAAACAAACAAACAAACAAACAAACAAACAAATATTCTTCAGACAAATGAGCATGTGGCCAGAAGGTTTAAAAACAAACAAACAAAAAACAAACAAACAAAACAAAGAGAGCAGCTCATATATCACTGACACACAAGGCTCCTTGATAGTCTGGTGATAAATGGACTAAGTCACCTCAAAGTCACAAGACACACGCACACCAACAACAAAAATAAAATCAACATCATATCAGTCTGAAATTATGGATCCACCAGGCTGCCTCCCGCCTCACTCGCCCTCCTTTCTTCCATCTCCGTCTGTCATTCTTTGTCTTTGTTTCTGCCTATCCCTGTCTGTCTCTCTTCCTTTATCTGTTTATTCCTGTAGCTCAATCTATCGCTGAGTCCTTTTCTATGTATCCTCTATGTATCTCTCTCTTTCTCGGTCTCTATGCGTGCCTTTATATCTTTCACTCCCCCATTTATCAACTGGGCTTTATGAGTACAGAAAAGTGTTGGGGGATTGTTTCGTGCACAGACTTGGATGCAAGTATGTGATAGGAGAAGGAGAAGAAGAGGAGAGACAGAGAGGGAGAGAAAGAGATGGAAGGTGACTGACAAGAGGATGAGCGAATGGAACAGAGGAGGGAGAAGATGGAGAGAGAAGATGGAGAGAGGAGGAGGAGGAGGAGGAGGAGGAGGAGGAGGAGGGAGTGGAAGGAAAGAATATTGAAGGAAAAGGAAAAGAGAGGGGAGGGGGTGGAGGGGAGAGACAGAAAGAGAAAGAGAGAGAGAGAGAGAGAGAGAGAGAGAGAGAGAGAGAGAGAGACAGAGGGGGATGGGAAGAGTGGAGCAGAATGCGGTAAAAGAATAAGAAGAAATGGAAGACGGATGGAGGGAAGAAACAGATAAAATGAGAGTTAAGGGAGAGAATAAAAGGTATTGTGCTGCTCTCAGTGATGCAGGCCAATGTGTCCCTGTCTCCTTGCTTCAATCACACACACACACACACACACACACACACACACGGGATGCTGATTGACACACCTCAGGAAACATCAAGGTTCAAGTGCAAAGAACTTTCATCTCTTTTCACGTCATCTCGTGACCGGCGCACCGCCAGCAAAATTAGGGACGCAAGGAGAGATGAAATAGGCGTGGAGCTGTGAGACGGTGCCCAAGCGGTGGCCTCAGAGTCCACAAAGGTCATGCATACAGCGCCAATGATGAAACTGAGATGACACAAGTTGCAAACTGCAAATGAGCAAATGACTGAGCGACACTTCCTCCCAAAGACGTTACATACACAAAACCTGCACTCAATATGTCGTCTTTGGTTGGGGTCAACAGATGTGTGGAGGGTCACAAATCAAAGGCTCATTCTGCTGGATTTTCCTGAGACAATGTGAGTCAACAGGAGCTGCCAAGAGTGAATGGACAGTAATTGTAGATGCTGCTGTGCATTAATAATGAGTCCCAGGTAGTGTATGTTGAAGGTGTGTTCTCTCTATGTTGTATAGTCACTTTACCTTACAGTGACCACCCTTTCCTTTAGATCCATCAGGCACAACTATAGCAACATCCAGAGGATACCTCTGTGAACAACAGCAGCATGTTTATCTTGGGTTCTTTTGGCTTTGTCCATTTTCATGCTGTTGTAGTTTTGTAGTGCAGGGACGATAAAGAAGAACCACCTGATGTTCATCAAATGAAAAGACACAACAGATCGCTTCAATAAATCGAGGATATGACTGGAAAAATCTAAATCAGAAAGAGATGGTGAGCAAAACCTAGAGAAACTTCCAGTCTAGGATTTAAGTAAATCCTAAGGACGTCACAAAGGCCTATTTGATTACTACCTGAAACATAAAGGAAACATGTCATCGGTCTGACTCACTGAATAAACATGAATTAGATTTGCACAAATAGCCTAATAACCATTTATTGATTAATTGAGTCTATTGACAAAACATTAATAGACAACCAAATGCTGCTTCTTACATTTGAATATTTGCCGTGGTTTTACCATGGTTAACTAAATAATAATAATAAAAAAAACCTTTGGTTTAGGACAAAATAAGACCTTTACAGACATCAGACTGAACTGATTCAAATATTTTATTTGTTTTGACATCCTCTTCAACATCAATTGCTCAAGAAAATAATCAACAGATGTTTTAATGCGAAAACCATCCAGCATAACCAGTATTTTTCTTTTTCTAAAACAATGCCTGGATATAATTAACATAAGGTGCACTTTTGGGGAAAATTAAATCAAATTTATTTACTTAAAAAAATCTAAATTTTCACACAGATCACACATCAGATCTATGCATAATAATAATAATAATAATAATTATCTCTGCTTCTAATTTCTCAGTGTGGATGATGAGCATCAGAAGGTTCATAAAAGTTAGAAAAACATATGCCTTTAGATTAAATCTCTCTGTTCCATGTGTTGTGCACATTCAGAAATACTGCAAGAAGTGAGACATGATGCGTGGGGGAGCGTCTCGCCTCAACTTTCAGCCTCACTGATTCCCATGTATTCACCTAGAAAATAAAACTTTCCACAAATAGTTGACACCCTCTATGGTTATGCTACAACCCACCTCCTGTCATTCACAACCCAGTCAAGCACAGAACAACAAAAGATGTTTCCACTGAATGTATAGTCTGTAAAATATAATGTAAATTGATTTTATAACATAATGGGCTAAAACATGCACATCCTGTAATGTGACAAAAAGTCAAAGTAAGGAAACCCTGGACAACTCACTGCTCTTTTAATTGGTTTCCTTTGCATAGTTCACCTTTGAACTCCCAATCAAAAACAGACAGTTCCTTCATCTTCAATTATTTAAACTTTTGCTTTACTGTTAAAAAAAAGTTCTCATCTTCACCAAGAGATGTTTTTCTATTAAGAGGAAACTAAACGGACCATTCTTCAACACAGCTACACAACATGCCAAGAGGTGTGACTTAGATTTCTCAACTAGAAGAGCTCTCTTGGGGACCTGTACCAAAACTCCACATCATAGCAAGTGTGTGATCTGATCAGAGGAAGACAGCTTTAAACATGAAGATTTTACCCAGAAGAAACAAAAACACAATTTGGGATCTAATTACTTTGCAGTACATGCATACGGCACAATAAACTTCCCAAACGCATTTAGATTTGTGCGTGCCAAAACAAACTCGACAGAGTTACAAAGCATCTGATGCAAGGCACCGACTAGACACAGGAAACTTCTTCTCTAGCTCTATGGTCATGAACAAAATGTGCATTTTTTTCTGTTTTTTTTTTTTTTTGCAGCAACAGCAGCAGCCACAGTTTCCTACAGATAAAATCAAATGGGAGCAGGAAGTGAAACCTGACCAAGATACATTCTGATGCCAGGTGTAAACTGCTGTCTGTCTCATCTCGTCCTGGACATATGTGAATAAAACACACTGAGGTGGAACAGAGCTGGCCGCCTTTGACCTGTGAAGTCTGTCCATCACAGAGACACTGAAAGACTTTGTCCATGGTATTCTTTGCAGGCAGCCATGTTGGCTCCACATTCTTGCTCTATAAAAGGTGCATATGTAACTTCTAATTCAAAGCCAGATCATATTTAAAACATGTCAATATTTGGGTACTTATTAGGTCATCTGAAACTATTGTTGATGAATCAATCAGTCAATCAGCAGAAAATTATTGTTGGTTGGACACAACAAGATATTAGAAGACATCATCTTGGACTGAGGGAAAAGACATTTTAAAGACTAAGTGATTAATACAAAATGAATCAACCAATCAGCCCTAATTTGTAGACAGTACCACTCAAACAGCAAGTTTTGGTACTGACTCTGATTTAAATCAGAATTTTTTATGTTTTGTAAGCAGGGCACCAAAGAAATCATGATATTGGTATCTATAATGACCCTATATGTTATGTTATGACCAAAGTAGTTCCAAAGTACAAAAATTGGTATGAGCCTCTGTAATCATTGCTATGAAGAAGAAGCCAGTCAAAATCATGAATTAGGTGAAAAAGTAGGGACGCAATTATTGGGAAATTCTGGGCTGATGCAGATACTGATATACAGTAATGTATTCACACTTTTGTGCCAGGGAAACTAAAGAAATGCTCAAAAATAGACACGTCTGCCTTGTTGCAAGTTTTTTTCTCCTTTCACCTGAGTTGTGAGACTCACTGTCCATGCTGGTGCATGGAGTACATTCAGAAGGTATTTGCATGCGATTTGTACCAGTGTCCAAAAATAGAAAAAAACAACACAACATTTAGTTAGCATGACACAGATAAACACTGGCCACTGACATCTAAGAATGCCACTTTGTTTGCCAGCAAACATCTAGGCAAATATCGGTTGATACCGATGTTCAGCCGATAAACAGGTGCGCGTATACGAAAAGGGTGATTTTGAAATGCTTGCACTGTTGCAGTTGTAAACCAAAAGCGATGTAACAGTGGCTGAATTCATTTAAAAGTTTGGAAATAAAAAGTGAACCGATTTGAACCTTAGATTGTAAAATCAAATAACGCATCCTCTCACTTTGCACCTCAACAGTGTTGAAAAGATTTCATATCACACGAAGTCCTAACAGCAAAAAATCAAACGCATTTTAGCCGCAAAGAAAAGTTCAGTTAACTACCAGCAGTTGCAGGTTCCAGCTGTGCAGAAGGAGTGGCTCAGTTTCTGAGGCCATCTTGTCTGTGAACGTGAGAGGTGAAGCAATCACCTGGTTCATCTAGTTTACATTCCCCTGAGGATGATGACTGTCATTTGTGGTTGTTTTGTTGCACAGCAAGTTAGCCACTTGTTGAATATAGACAAACAGAAGCAACCACCATGTTGGGGTAAATGGCTAGCTTTGGGGCAGATTGTTACGAAGAGACATGCAGTTAAATTGGGGTTAATGTGAATAACAGAGGCCGATAAATAGCACCATAGATGGATGGGTTAAATAAGAAACATATATGTAACGATGTGTAGAGAAGCTTTTAGTCAATATACGGCTTTTATTGTAGAATTGTAACCATTTCTGTCCCTAACGTGTCTGTGTTTCTGTGAGAGAAAACTGTTTGTTTTTTTTGATAAAGTTTGTATCATAAATGTCATGGGGGAGTGTGATAAACAACAGGATAGAGAGAACATGGAGGAAAGAGAGAGAGAGGGAAACAGCAGAGGACAAAATGGGGGCGTAATAGAGGAAGCAGAGAGAGAGAGGGAGAGAGAGAAAGAGAGAGAGAGAGAGAGAACAGATGATTGCATGGAATGAAAGAGGGATTGAAGGGGGAGGGAGGGGAGGAGATAAAGAGAACAGGGATGGGAGGGGGAGTGAGTGAGCAAGTGAGGGAGGGAGGGAGTGAGTGAGTGAGTGAAATGGTGGAGTGAGAGAGGAAAGGAGAGACAGAAAATGAGAGGCAGCAGTGGGGGAGGGGAGGATGTAGAGGGAGAGCAAGAGCAAGAGAAAGAGAGAGACGGAGAGAGAGAAAAAAGACACAAAAAATGGAGAGAGGGAGAGATGGGGCAGAGAGCAACGTGAGAGTGAGACAGAGGGAGGGAGGGAGGGAGGGGCAGTGTGCAACGTGAGAGAGGAAGAGAGAAAGAAAGAGAGAGAGAGAGAGAGAGGCAAAGAGAGGGAGAGGAGAGGGAGGGGTAAAGCGTGATGGAAACCGAGAGCAAGAGAGGAGGAAAAAAAGGGAGAGAGAGAGAGAGAGAGAGAGAGAGAGAGAGAGGGAGAGAGGAGGAAAGAGGAACAGAGAGAGGGGGAGGGGAAAAGAGCTGGAGAGAGAAAAACAGAAAGAGGTAGAGAAAAAAAAATAGGGAGCGAGTGAGGGAGAAAGAGAGCACAAAATCTATCTCGCTCTATTTTGTGGTTTCACAAACATGGCTGCAGCAAAAGAAGAAAAAGAGAAATGGTATTGTTGGTTTTCTCAAGTCCTCCGTCTGTAACACACACACACACACACACACACACAAGTAACATTTTAAAATACCACTATCAGTTGTAATCATCAATGATATTCATTATAGGGTGACAACAGCTCCATTCAGGTTATATTTTGATGTGTCCACAGCTAGGCCTCGCTAAAAGGCCTTCAGATGCTCAATGGCACAATTCAACTGATGTTTCTGGCCAATTTTATCTTATCACAGATATATTGGTAACCCCCACACCCACACACACACACACACACACACACACACACACAACCCAACAACCCCCTCATCTCAAGTACGTTGTGGGCTACAACTTGAGCCCTGTTTTTTATAGCCTATATTTGTTTACATTTTGGCAAAGTGGCACCATTAAAACTATGCCGAACGAGCTATTAGCGGTCCCCGTTTGCAACGTACTCACAGATATACACACAACTGTCACCGGATTACGTCGATACTGAGGAAAACTTAAAAATGTGAGGATTGTTAGGCAAGTTCTGGAGTTGTGATCTATAAACAGATTTATGAATACGTGATGGACATTAGATATGCTGATATCTACAGTAAGTCACACCAAATCTAAAAATATCTAAAAAAAAAAAAAAAGTGTATCATGTCTGTGTGTTCAGATTTGAGTGATAAATTGCATCATTTTCCACCAGAGAGCGCTGGCACATTTAGTTTTGTAACGTAAAGTGTCTCATTCAGTATCGTGGAACACTATAAATGCAAAACTGTGATACCCTCATCCCATACACCGGATCGGTATCAGCGTAGATACTGACCTTTAAAGCGGATCGGGTATTGGCCGGATGTGACCAAACAACATCAACAACACCATATGACCACATCAAATACATTCTTCAGCAGTGTAGTCATATAATAATTCAGTGTTTCCTCTATTAGCTACATTCACTCAGTCATTTCAGGTCAACAACTCAGTTGGTCCCATGAGTATGGGACCAGTACTCTGGAGTAATAGTAGAGAAACAGTTGGATTGGTGCACAAACTGTTTAATAACGAATTTTAAGTTATCCTTATCGAAAACTTTGGAACACCCTGCTTAACTTGCTGCCACCACGACCCGACCCTGTATAAGCATAAGAAAATGGATGGATGGAATCAGATAGCTCATTTCAGTAGAAATGTGTCATAATTTGTCATTTTAGGCCGCCATAGGCCACAGAAATTGCAGAAGAATACAGAAGACAAGTGGACTTCTCTAGAAATATATTTTTGGAGTCTGGATTACTAATTTGGATGCAAGAGCACAAGGAACAGCACAACCATTATTATTTTCGGTTCTTGTGCCAGAGAGCCCAAAAACAACAAAACCTGGAGCTGCCTGCCCTCCTTCAAAAGTGACAACTCTGAAAGGTGAAAGGGCCTTTACACACTGAGCTTACCTCAAAGAACTAATGCCAACAAAGGTTGACTGGTCGAACATCACCTCTTTTGTTGAAAGTTGCACTTAGCCAAAGAGCAAATAGTAAAAAGAAGAAATGACGAGTCAGCAGTCACATCAGGATAGTTACAACTAGAGAGTTAAACATGCTGAGGTGTTCAGAGCAAATCAGGTGTTGATGTGTTTAGCCGCAGTGTTGTGTGGCGATGTGTAGGGTTGTTTATTTGTGCTGAACATAACCGCTGTGACACAGCCTGAATACAATGTTTTATTTCTCTGATTCACCAGGTTTCTCGCTACCGTTACTCACTCCCCTCATTCACTGTCCAAGCCTCTCGACCACCACTGGATACACAAAAATAAACCAAGCCAGGACACAACTGGGAGAGTATCATGGTTTGGTCCTTGAATTCTGCCTGAATAGTGCCCGGTTTCTGTAATATTTTAGGTCGACTGTGAAGCCGTTTTACTGGATTGATCGTAGATTTGGCCACCGTGACATGACATTGGGTTGGGCTTCTCCAAAAACTGATACTGTTTCAACTTCTCCACCCGATTTGGTCTGAATCAGCTCTGAGTCTGCAGCTCAGTCAAGCTGGTGTTGTGATCAATATTTCGAATGAAAGAAAGTGTGCATCTACAAAACAACAGCAACAAAGTGCTGGTCGCCTAATCTAATAGCTCCTCAAGTTTTATTTTCTCGATGATTGATTCAGTGCCGCTTGTGACAAGTGACAATCTTTCAGGAGGCCAGTTGATCACATATTCAGTTTTCTTTCAAACAACAAAAATCAGATCTGCTCAGGCTGATGTTAAATGCATCTCCATCTCCCTCTCCTCATTTATATATGACATCACATTCTTGATCCAATCCGTTTGGCTTTGACGACATGGCTCTGTTGAGGGGGGTTACGGCCCTGCTCAGTCCTGTTAGCAAGCAGAACCACAGCGGCGCAGCTAAAGCGGACTGACCCAGGTCAATGGAAAAAAAACCTAATTGACATGCAGTTTCTACCGCAATGGTCGAGGTGTGCATTAAGTGTGAAAATTGGAAGTGCTCCAAGTGGTTCAGCACAGTCTCTTCTCCTTAATTCCTATGCGGTGGTCCATGTGTTGTCAGCTATGGACAGGCAGTCAGAGATGATACATGGGTGGAGTGTGACCATAAAACAGGACAGACGTCTGAACAAACCAGGAATATTTCAGCCTTTTACAGCTTTCGTGTATTTTGCACAGACCCCGATTGATTGATTTGTCAAACTTGCCAAATGACATTTAAACACAAATATGAATGTGAGTGCTTGTTTGTTAAAATACAACTGCAATCATTTTATGTCCACTTCAGCTTTTCTGGCTGGGATAGTTTGCCAAAGTGGAATTCAATTTGCTTTGCGCATATTTTAACACATCATCTAAGATCTACTTTTCTTCTTAAAATTTCATTTTCAGGCATCTACAAACAACAAATTAGCCACAATTGATGTTGAAATCTTAAACTCCACTAGGACATCTAGAGTTTCAGTCAACATACTATCTTTCAGAGGCTGTAGTGGTCAAGCTGAAGATACTGGTATTATATGAAACCAGAAGACCTAAGTTATCCATTGGTATCAACCATGCTAGCTAGATGCTGACAGATGAGGTGTACCACTTCCATGTGACATATACTGTTGACCTGCAGCCGCCTGTTCCCGGATCTTTCGGACTTCCGTTTGCCCTCGTAGTTACATGTGAAAGGTCACACCAGTTCACTTGTTACATACACACAAAAAATAACTGGCAAAGTTTAAAGTGACAATGTTGCAGACTGATGGAGGTGACTGCTACAGAGATGTAGATACAGTATATCCATGCACTATTTATAGTAATAGTAAATACTTGTAAATATTGAACTCTAGTGCTCACCACCATTAATAGTTGAGGCATGAGGGAATTCAGTTCTACACTCTGAAACAGTCGCATCATTCTGGGTTGAAATTAAAATTCATAGATTACCGAACCCTGATAATAAAAACCAGGTTTGAACAGACAAGGAACAAACTAAGGGGAAAACCTGCATAAATTAGTGGACGACTATAACAAATGCAAATGTTTCCATACAGGGCTCGACCCCACACTGAAAATAATGTGAATCATATGCTAAAACATTCACAGACACCATTTGTGGTTCATCATGCAGCTTGCACAGAAGCTGTACTGTAGGCTCGTGGTGACACTTTGTTGTATTTTGCTTTAAAAGGTGGGGTCAGTCATTCTGGAGAAAGATATCTCATTGTTTAATTTGCTATCTTTATAACCTCCCGTCTCCTGACCCTACTTTGTAAAATGTATGAATTAAGGTTTGAAAGCATGAACTTTAAATCTCTGTTAATAATTTGATCCTAAAATAACAACTAACATCAGTATTATGAAATATTTGACCCCCACAGATAAATTTCAACACAAACAACAAAATAAAAGCATGCTGGATCTCACACTAATCAGCACTGTGAAGTGAGGACGCCCTCTCTTCTAAACACACATGCAGCAGACATTGACAGCAGCTCTGGCACAGAAATAGGCATTTCACACGGTAGAATCGAAGTGGTGAACACCGAGGTCGAGCACCACTGACCATGGGTCGAACTGTATTGACCTGTAGTTCAGTGACACATAAACCTCTGACTCTTTTCTCCAAATTCCCCTGGACTTAAGAAAAGTATGAAAGTATCAGAGAACAGGAGAGAGAGTTAAGTGCTACCACTCTTTCATAGATTTTCTTGTTTTTGATACAGGAGGCCAGTAAAAAGAAAAACAATTAATGCTGCCTTAAATTTTGCTCTGAAACACACATGAAACTGCCATCTATGAATGTGTCATCAAAACTTACAGCAGGTGTAAATGGCACATTTAAAAGTAGCCTATTTTGAGAGCTTGAGGCAAGTATACAGTATAATATATTTATAAAGAACTGTCCTCTGGGAATAAAGTCCCAAATTCCCAAAACACGTGGTGTGTGTTCCTGGTAACATCTGATCTTTGCTCTCTATAAATGTGAGTGAAAAAGGTCCATATGACTTATGAGATACACGTTCACACAGTGTCCCACTGTTCAAATCCTCTTTTTTTTTTTCCTCATGTGGGCCTCGATATGAAATGATCCAGGGAGACGAGCCTGGTTTTGTTTAATGTTTACGAGGTCATCAATCCAAACCAACCTGGCAGCATTAAAACATCAGTCCCAGATTTCATTTTATTCCTACCATGTTTCACCCTTGTGTTACAAATTCACTTAGAATAGCATAATAAAACATAAAGGCATGAAGCTATCAAACACAATCACCGTAAGTGGAATTATGAGAAAAGACACCAATTTTAAATCTCAATAAACGTCGGCTCTGCTTCTCTGTTAAATGCTGCTGTGGGCCTACCATTTTGTTCCAGAGCTTTGCAACTAACAGTTTCAAACTACATCACTTCTTTCTCTTCCTCTCTCTCTCTCCCATCACTCTTTCCTCATGTTTCCATGGATACACGCCCGCCCCCCCTCTTCCCTTTTCCATCACTTCCTTCTTATCTTTTCTCTTCCAGTACCATCCTTACAACTCCTTCATTGCTCTGTTCTAACCCCAAACCAATTTCTCTCTCACACATCGAGTTCAATGCATACGAGGAATATAATGTCCTTTTATAAAGCGAGTTTAAACAACGGGATTAATGTTCTGGTACTATATTGATCCCTGTAGGGAAATTTTCTCTTTTCACTTGTTCTTCACCAGTTGGAGATCAGCTACACAACAGCGCCCCCAGAGACGAGATTGAGACTCAGTGTCTTGCTCAAGGACACTTCAGCAGGGGAAGATATTCGCTGAAAGCTGTTCGACGATCTGACAAGCAGTTCAGATGAAGCAGCAGTTGGAAACGTTGCCTTGCGCCCTTATAACTATACAATAGTGCAACTAAAACTACCATCAGCATATATTTTAGGCAGCTTTACATCTTGCAGCATTTTGGATTAAATGCCTCCTTTAAATGTGAATTCATATGCTTTGCATTGTGGCGCTGTAGGCGCCTTCATCACATGTGCAGCTCATTCTCAGCATCTTGCAGACAGAACCCGGCAGCACTGACCGAGGACTGCATGCACCGAGGCAAGTTGTGAAGAGGTTGCTGTGATGAATATGTTTGTTTACTTGTTATTTTAGGATTTGATAGCTTGTGGGCATGTGTCATTATTTTGAACAAAAACGAATAATAAATTCTGATAAACTGTGAAAATAGCTGTTACAGGCAGCCATAGATCTATCTGTGTTACAGGCAGCTCAACAGATACTGGATTTTCGAGGCAGATGCCGACATTGATATTTGAGACTTAAAAAAAATCTATAATGCCATATCTCCTGATAGATTTTTAAACACACAAGATAAACAAATCTTTATCCTCAGTTGTTAAGTTTTCACCTCTGAATATTCCTTATGTTCTCACACTCACTGCAATCTGCAAAAGACATTTAACTAGCAACTTCTTGATCCAATTCTCCAGCACAACTAGTCCTCACAGTCTCCGTGTAAACCCGATATCAGCAGTAATGGCTGAGCAACACAAAGTGTCAATCAAACCAGCATTGTAAAATGGCTGTACGGTCTCTGACTCCCTCGAGAATAACACCGTCCATCCACAGAGGTGTAGCAAAGAGAAACATACACGAGTAACTGCAAAAGTACTGAGGTAACTATGCCAGCATCACTGGCCTGAGTGCTGCACAGTGTCAGGACTGACAGAGGGAGACACGGGAACAGTGTGAAAGGACAGAGAGGGAATGAGAGAACGGGAAACAGAGACGATAAGAGAAGAGACAAAACAGAGAGGCGTCCACGTACACATATACACAATGCATGCACACAAAAACACACACACACAGCTAAAATTACATTCAAGAGGGCATGAACTAGGCCACTGCTCTACACTATGCTGGAAAGTGGTAGTTAGCTAAGTGAACAGAGGCTTGCAGAGACCCGAAGGCTGAAGGGTAACACCGAATGTGGTTACCTAAGTGACTGAAGTGTTCGCTCACCACACACAATACCATTATTATTCTCAGATGATTATGATCCGATCACTACGCAATACAGAGGCTAATAATCAGGATACGAAGAGAAAACAATGAGGAGCAGATAGTCGTGTTTATACATGAGAACATAATATTCCAGCTTTCAACTACAAATAATTTCAGCTATAAATAAGTAACAGTTTGTACAATATTATGTTCAGTTAAACTGCAGCGAAATGAGTCGAACAGCTAACCTTTTTCACAAAGAGTATTTGGCAGATTTGAGCAGGATGCACTGACAAACTGACTCACCAGACAACTAGTAACAACTTCACACAGCAAAAACTGGCAAGGACAACTTTCAGCCAGACCAGCAGCAAGACTAAAAACTGACCGACACGACTGGCACCTAATAAGCATCACATACTGCACTGCATACACTCCAGGAAGCAGACTTTAGACTAACTAAAACTTCATAGTTGTATTTTTCAGTTCTTCACTATCTATCAGCAGCAAACACACACAGCTATTTTACCCTATTTGTCTGGATTCTAACAAAAAATGAACACAATTTTAAGCATAAATAATAAGTTTACAATCCTGCTCTGTGAGGCTGCAGGTATAATGTTAACTATATTCAACATCTTAGTTAGCATGCTAACATTTGCTCATTAGCACAAAACACAAAGTACAGCTGAGGCTGATGGGATTTACTATAATAAGTTAAAAAGATTAAGGGATCAATTTCACTTAAACCACAAATGTCTTGAGGAAAAGTGGCGACATCACCAGTGTCCGTAGGATTCATCCTCTGGGGACCATGAATATCTCTGTACCACATCTCATGTTAATCCATCAGGTAGGAGTTGTGATATTTCAGAGAATAAGTGAAAACTTTGACCTGCCAGTGCCACTTACGGAAAAGTCAGAGGATCACATCAGTCAGTTAGATCCATCCTCTGGGTACCATGAATATCTAGATCACATTTCGTGGCAATCCATCCAACAGCTGTCAAGATATTTCACTAAAACCAAAAATGTCAACCTCATGATGTCACTCGACTCTATATGCAGCCATATAGATGAAACTGTTAGCCCGCTTAACAACACAAAGCAAAATCTTTCTGCCATTTTTGAACAAATCAATGCTGCCAGGCCTTCTTTCCCCCCAGAAGGACTGGGTATTGTGGCGTTTAAATGGGCCTACACATTAAACTCAAACAGTGCATACAAACAAACTGGCATTACACTCTGGAGGTCGTTCAGCATGGCTGTAACCACCAGGCCCTACACATTAGGCCTTTGTGCTTCGAGAAACATCAGCCTCTTTTTTTAAAACCCTGCCTGCAGCACAGCCAAGCGCTGCAATGTGCTGACACCATCATCAGCTATTCTAAACCTTTTACCACAGCTATATTCCCCCATCCTGATAAAGAAAGGAGGGGGAGAAGAAAAAAGAAAGAAAAAAAGCCTAATTTTCATTTATCTTCATCTACAAGAGATGTGTCTAATTTTCAGCATCTGGTAGGATGATTTGTTCAGGTTTTTTTAAGGAATATTGTGAATGTCCTGATGTTCGGTCTGTCCCTGCTGGACCTCATTCAACAGTCACCCTGCTGCTGATGATCCACGGACGAATGGCTTATGATCACCCGAGTAGCATACAGATTGTGTAGTAGCAGCAGCGGCAGTGTAATAACACATTATTGATCCAAACTTGGGGAAATTCATTCATCACTGTACAAGTCAAGCTGGCCAAGAAATAAAAAAAACTGTACAGTTAAAGTTGGAGGCATAAATTCTGCAGACAAAGTATGAGCTTGAATCGCTGAGGACTTGCCAATGCTTTTTGTTGATCTTGACAATTTTTCGGCACACTATTATTAAGTCAATTTATGGGATCATCATACATAATGTCAAAGACTATTCTATCATCATCAAGCGATCTTTCAACACGACAAACTAAACAGTCCTGTCCAAAATACCAGAGCACAGTGTCTGTATTATTTACCAGTGAGCACATAACATGAAAATCACAAGGCGGAGCAGATTAGACAGACAATTAACACAAGGTTAACACAGAAGACAGCAAATATAGCAGCCAGCTGAGAGACAGCAAGTTTGCAAAGCAAATGAATATTTGGCGAGATGCCTTCAAGCAAAAAAACAGACTGGAGATGTTATCATCAAACAGTGTAAGTCAGAGAGGCTCAAAGCTACATTCAGGGAGGCAAAGCACTCATGCAGCCATGAGCTGCTGGACAATTCCAGTAGACAGAGGTGGAAGGAAGGACCAGTCCAGCATCACCGACACTCAAGGCCAAAAACAGACTGGAGCGGCTCGATCAAAGAGCTGCAATGAATTAGGCATCTCCTGACAAAAGGCAGTTGTAACACTAGAAAAGGGTGAGTTGGACAGAGGTGGTTGACGCCCTGCGCTCCCTGTGGGCACCGAGATGATTAAGTGAGTTAAGTCACAGTGTCATTTCAGGACGAACCTCTGCTCGAACAGACAGCAGAAATGGGTCACTTTCAAAAATGCAAAACGGCGAGACCTGCATGGCAGCGCTGCCACCTTAAACAAACGATGCTGAGTCATTTGAACGTTCACATCTAAATGACCATCAATCAGGTGACCCACAGACCACAAAAGGAAGGATGTCTTTTTAATTACTGCCAGGCACTGAAGTGCACTGACACCGAACTGCATCAGAGCACGTCTATAGGCCCCCGGGCTGCCAACTGGTATGCACAGTATGCAGCTGCCTCACTGCATGCAGTGCACCATCCACATTACATGATTAGACGCTGCATGGCAGGTATGCACGGGGTCAGCAGTGACATTACTCGTTGTTAGTTTGCATTTAAATCCATAAGACAGCACTGAAGCAGTCCAAAATAACCCAGACCTTCACATCCACTCTGACAGCCAGTGTGAGATGCACTGCCCTCATTAGTGCAGTGGAGGATATCTGTGGCCTATCAATGATCTCTGACAGGTGAAAGAGTGAGCCAACTTGGTGGTGGTGGTGGTGGTGGTGGCCTTTCTCGCACCACCACACACACACACACACACACACACACACACACACACACACACACACACACACACACACACACACACACACACACACACACACACACACACACACACACACACACACACAGGAGCAAGCAGTCCGGGCTACAGGTTATGTGCTGCAGTGCATCTTCCCGGTGCTTTGCGGTGTCAAAAAATATCCCCCTGTCTGCACTGGGTTGTGACCAAAATGTGGACTTGAGCTGCACGCTGCATGCACAGAGCTGACCATAAACATGCACACTTTTTAAAATTTTTTTTGCTTGTTCAAAATAAACCTACCCAAGAAAAAAGAAAAAAAAAACTTGCGCTGTATCTTTAAAAGAAAAAGGCCCGACAACTTAACAGCAAAAAACTTTGTTCAAGGCAGGCCTACGCGAGACATCTTGGCCTCTCGTGTCTGTGGCATGAAGAGGTGGGTTATGTGTGTGTGCAGCAGGGTATATAGATTAGTGATGGGGGCTAATGTGGCCTGCTGTAGCCCCCTTTATGCGTCTCTTTCCCCCATTCTCTCCATCCCCCCCCTCTCTCTCTCTCTCTCTCTCTCTCTCTCTCTCTCGACGCCATCTGTTTGTGGCATGAGAGAATGTGGAAGTAAAAAAAGAAAAGACGACATTTTGGCTGTAGTTGCTGACCTACATCGACCATTTGTTTCCAGTATTGCGTAAAAAAAAAAAAAAAGAAAGAAAAAAGCGCACGGTGAGACAGACAGTCCAAAGCGCACAGGCAGTAGAAAAATCGCCATACATACCGCGCAGACGTTTTCTCGCCTGGTCAGGAGGAATTTAATAAGTTACGGTTGAAACACTCCTCCGCCTCGCCGGGCCGGACAAGTCAACGCTCCACACATATTTTCCTCTATCATCGTCAAAAAGGAAGAGAGACACAAAATCACAACTCACCTGATTCCAAAATCGGTTTATGGTGGCGACGTGATTGTGGTTAATTTTAATATGGGAAAAAAAAAACAGTTACAACGGTGGGTCCCCGTTGTGTTGTAGCAGGAAGGAGGGAAGGGAAGGCGAGAGGGGCTGACGTGAATGAATAAACAACTGAGCTCCTCCTCAACGCCACAAGTAAAGGCGGTATGTGGCTGACTTAGTGCAATACACCAGCAACCATCAAACATGCTCTTTGTGTGCTCT
Source organism: Argyrosomus regius (assembly GCA_946959425.1). Classification (NCBI taxonomy): domain Eukaryota; kingdom Metazoa; phylum Chordata; class Actinopteri; family Sciaenidae; genus Argyrosomus; species Argyrosomus regius. Next base: position 16,421,757 of record OX336882.1, read on the forward strand.
TTATCAATTAACACTTGTGTTTTTATAACAAGGTTTGCAGCCTTTGATAGCGACTGTTATATCCAAGCCACATGATGTTCATTTGCTTATTTAAAAATGCCCCATTTGTGTCTCACCAGTGTGCCAGTTTTACTATTTAATTATTTTGAATTTAAATATTAAGTAACAAAAATCTATGAGTGTTTTTCTTTACTGTGTGTAAAAGACATTTTGTATGTTATTAACAAAAGCCACCAGGTGGCGCTGTGTCTGCACCCGAGCAGCTGGACTGAATTTGGCATAATGGCCAAACTCCATTAAGATCCCCTCCTGTTTTTAAGACATGAAGAAATGCTTTGAATAATAATAATTGTGTCTGATAGTGTTTATTTAGGTTGCTGGTTTAAGTCCAGCATGGACCACAGTGCCCAGGACTGCACCCATCACTACACCATCTCTGCACATTTGCATGTCTATAAGCCCCTTGTGTGTGTGTGTGTGTGTGTGTGTGTGTGTGTGTGTGTGTGTGTGTGTGTGTGGTTGTATTTCGGGCCTATAAGCATAAAGCTTGAGTGAAAAAAATAATAATTTCCCCATTAAGGGATCAATAAAGTTAATCTTCTTCTTCTTAAAAGCACATCTACCCTCTTCTCTCTCAGTGAAAAAGCCAGACTCTATGAATATGCAAATCATTTTAAGGTCCACCTGAAAAGTCCATTCTCAGACTACATTATGTGAACCAAAGGATTCAAGTTTTCACATCACATTTGTGTTAAATTGGACCATGATTGGCTTACAGACAAGTTTAAAAAACAAATATAAGTAAATAAATAAATTTAAGGAGAGCCGGATTCATTCATTACGTGTCAAACTCTGCACATACACCACTCTGAAGGTGAAACATCCAAGTGAAAGTGTGACTGTGGGTACACATTTTTATCCCCACAACGTGGAAATAAACACACACACACATACAGAGAGAGAGAGAGAGAGAGAGAGGCAGACAGGCAAAAACATTTGTCGTGAAACACTGACAAGAACTAATTTTCATTATTTAATTATCATACTATACCTATTTCAGAGAAAAGCTGTCACCTATGTTAATTTACTCTGACAAGATCACACACGGAATACCAGATCTCATGTATAGTGTTTTTGTTTGTTTTTATATTAAGTAATTTAAAGAATAATGTCAATAAGATCGATCAATAAACACATCCACCCTCAATCAAATCAAAATTATTTCATTTATTCCAGAAGACAGCTTTTATGTGTTCTGTATCCTAATTGAGTTCCTGATGATGTTTTGATTAAATAGATTCAGAAATTATGAATTATGAGTAAAAGTTTTGAGACTGTGCTGCAATTCTTAATATCCTGAAATGTAAAACTGTGACACTAGAGGGCACCAGCACTCCATTGACTGAGCATCATCTTGTCAGCGTTCACATGATCATCCATATTCCTTAATGAATAACTACAACAGTGTTCCTCTTATAGAGCATCAAAGAAGACTAAGGCAGGTCCACTGTGACAGCATTAGACCTCTATTGAAACCGTGTTCAGTGGTGGCTCTCCTCCTTTAAATGCTCAATGAAATATGAAAGGAAAAGATGGTCGATTGATCCAGTTAATTTGATGCTAACAGCCAGAAAATGACTGAAGGTTTGTGTTGTATAAATGTAAAGAACACAGACGTGCTGTTGTTATTTTGTGTTATCGGTCTACACAATGTGCAGCCCCCTGCAGCCTGTAATTATCCAGTGTTATTGACAGAATATGCTCTTTTACATAAAGATACCGCTGTGCCCTACAGTATTCACAGGCCCATCAATACAAATGCACTGTGAATTTAAATGTGTGCAGGTTAGAGGTCTCAAACTTACGTTAAAACCGTGTCAGCAAAGAAGTGAGATGAGTTTTTATCGATTGTCATGTGTAAGAACACTGCACACGTTGTCAGAGGGAAAACCTGCTTGTTTTCTCAAAGGTAGAAAACAGCTCCAGAGCATACAGCAGACAATGTGGGGGTGTTTGGGAGGATCATTGGGTTATAAGTCATACTTCCCGCCATTTGGGGCTTTCTCACATCTTTTATCATAGTCATATGCCTTTGTCTTTCTTTCATCTGTCAGCAGAAAACAGTGCAGTTCACATAATATGTGAGGTAATATACACTCTCCTTTCTTTCTTGCTAACATATTAATATTCCAGTCGGGTACTGTTGGTTCATCATGATGCGTTACCATGATAATTTGACTGCCTGCTTTTCGCATTGCAGAAATCTGTGCAGTGGCGTCTTTTGAAAACGGCTTAAAAATGTTGTTCCTGTGGGCGGTTGATTTAACAGCAAGGCCCATCTTCTCCTCGCCTACCTCCTCTCTGCCCTGTCTGTCTAGACTGTGATTACCATCTGCTTCATCACTTTGGACGGTCCACTGTTTACTGTGCTCTCTCTCTCTCTCACACACAAATAGCCACAAACACAATTAGATACTAAAGCAGATTCTTGTCAGACTTGCCAATAAATCCAGTTTACTTCTATTCAAAGTACATTTATCAGTAAATTGTTGCATTAGAAGCTGGGGTCCATCCTGTATAGTATTTCCAGACTGAAGCAAGAATAGTGTGATGAGTGTAGAGGTTACGACTGCGTTTGTTTCTCAGGATGAGAAGCATGTTGCACAATGATTAATCTGAAACAGATATTCTCTTAAAGGGAAATATACGTCAGAAGGAGAATTGGCCATGTGCTACTTGTTATGGCCAAAGCTCGCTGAGACCTGTTTTGTGATCAAGTATAATTTTCTTCTAAAAAGACACATAATAAGAGCCAGTGGTGATGTCATCTGCAAGCCAGTTGTGTAACAGCTTACTGACAGTGAATAGATGGGTTTTGTGACAGAGAATAACAGGAATGTTGGCAGGTTTGTGCAGCATGCCTGAAATATAATAAAATGGAATTTAATTTTTGTGATCAAACTACACAAACCCACTTGAAGGCAGTGATAATTGAGCGGCCTGCTTTGTCTCTTAATTACATAACAGATCAGAGCCTTCACATCGAGCCTGGGGTCCAGGTGCACTAATGTTTTACAGACTCTCTGTTTTTGTTTTTAGCCATGCTAACAGCATGGCTCAAGAATGGAAACGTCCATCTGTTGGTCATTTGGTCCACCATCTATGTGCAGATGGAAATATCTCAACATCTACTGGATGGATTTCTCTGACATTTTGTACATTCTTGGTCCCCAGAGGATGAACACCTCTGACTTTGGTGACTTACTTACTTACTTTGATTTAATGCCGTCATCAGGTCAGTGGTTTACCAAATACCTGCTAAACTAAGCTGTAGTTGGTGTTTTGTGCTAATTAGCTAATGCTAGCATGCTAACATTGATGAACATGACATGGTAAACATTATACCTTCTTAAAATCAGCATTTTGACATTGTGATTTTGAGCGTCTTAACATGCCAACGTTAGCATTTAGCTTAAAACAACACTGTGCCTAGTTAAAGCCTCTGTGAGCTGCTAGCACCATTGATTTATAATGATTTATGAAGAAATTACTCTTTCAATTAAAATAGAAATCCAGTCATTGTTGTCCCTTACTTAGGCATTAAAATTAATATGTATCAACTTGACCCAGCTCACCTCGAAGACAGCACTTATCAAACACTTAAATTCATGTCATATTTAATTAAACACATTTAAGAGGGCACAAAAATGAAAGGGCCCAGCATGCTCAATTTGTTACACAAGTGGATTTTTAACTTTGCTGTTCTGCCATGTGTTTGCTATTCATTCAAGGCAGTACTCTGTTTTCCCATTTGTTTGACAGCATGTTTTTATAGGGGTGTAACAGTATTACCTCATTTGTCCTCTGACAGCCCGCTCCAAGCCTTACTGCTTTGCAGAGATGTACAGGCAGGGCGTGTTGGGGCAACTGAAGTTCACATGTTCAAATTCAACTCAAATCTCCAGAGAATGCACAGGCGGTTGCATAAGACCCTCTTTCAAAGAAATATCCTGTGTTGTCATGAAGCACTTAAAACACAGAGCATTCTTTCTACTTTCTTGACAGCTGTGCATGTAGGTGCAGATGAGGGTTTAAATTCAGCTGAAACATATGAGTCTGTGCAATATCTTTATGTACGCTGCTTTCAAAAATATTAAATATTGTACAGCATTGAGGTGTTGCATACACATGCCACAGGATTGTAGGAAAAGCATGTGAACTATGACAGCAGTGTGAATGCCACAGTGGGGTCAGAGTGTCTCAAGAATCCCACTCCAGTGAGGGGTTTAATATAGCCGAGGTCGCTCTCACCCCCTGATGAGAGACCAGTAATTAACACAGTGGCATCCTCCTCCTACATGACATACTGCCCCACAGTGCACTGAACAAGGTTTTTGTGCCTATTTCAGGAGCTATGCAGTGTCAGATGTATGAGAGCATGTAGACAGACTGTCCACAGACAGACAAGAAGGAACGGGGAAGAGATGTCTTCATCAACAACTGGGTGATAAGCTCAACACACGCCGACTGTGTGCCATCTTGGAGGTTTACTATGGTTGCTACATTTACCTTGATTTGAATATAGAGTCAGAGAACATTAGGTAACATTGCAACCATCTATGTAGTTAAAAGTGAGACCTCTTTGATGGCTGCAGGCTGCACTGCACGCCCACTCCAACACAATGCACTTGAGCAAAAATATATCTGAACATTCTCTTGAATAATAGTACTTGATTTGATTACTTGAGTGCATGAAGTACTTGATTTATGATTTTCTCAGCCAACCTTAAAATGCGGTTACATCATTCACCAGGTGGGATAAATCAAATGATCCTCAATGTATTGCAAAATACAGTATGTCTGAGCTTTTGAGTCCACTGAAAAATGGAGAAGCTTAAAGGATTTAAATACTGTCTCTATATGGCATGCACATTCTTTCTGATTTTAACATTTCTTAATCCAGACAAAGTATCCACCTGTTTGTAGTTTTTACAGCCAGAAATGACACACACTCAGCAAGCGGTCTGACTACTGTTAACAGGAAACTTAAAGAAGCAGAATAATGTTAGACAACATATGCATGACAGACTAGACGGTGGGACTGTTGTGTTCCTTGACAACTGGGACTCTACCACACAAACTGTGACAAACACTCAGTCGTGTAATGCAGAGTAGCTGATATTCTAATATACTTCCTTCATTAACATCCATTTAAATGAAAGTTTGTACTTTCATGACACACGTCCAAAAGGTGTATTTGCACCATGCATCACTCTTTGAGGGTTTGGTGTATTGTCAAAAAGCACAGCTGATGTAGCTTCATGTCGGTGGAGCAATTTGTTCAATGAACACAGACCAATTAGTCCCACAACCCACAAGACTATTTCTGTTCTACAAGTACACTAGAACTTTCACTATAAGTGTGTTGTTGTACTCTGCTTCCTGAGAGACCAACAGTCTGCCGTATTGTAGCTAATGTAGCTTTTTCCTTTTTTACATGTTTGAAATATGTTCATGTCTGTGAAGGATATCCTCATTACATGGTGATGGAAATGGCAATGACCCGTCAAAGTTTCCTTGAAAACTGCACTTTTAATCAGTGTGGAAGCCAGCACACCAAATACTTCATTGTTCTTGCACCACTTTTTCCCTTTCTGACTCTACTGGCCATTTCCACTTGTTTTAAAACAAAACCGATCCAAGCCCACAGCATTCCTTCTTAGTTCAATACAGGAATATCTATCATAGCATTGGACATTATGACTACAAAAAATAGTAATCCAGATTTTTAAAAAAACCTTTCATTATGTATTTCATCGAATGTATCCATACATATCCTCTGAAATGTCTTTACAAAGGTATTTTCTAATCAGAGCATCATTTTGACTAACCAGCCAGTTTTCTTTTAAAAGCCTGCAGACAAACTAGTCTTCAAAATAAATAAATAAAAATGCCTGGTCAAGTGGCACCAAAATGCTTAGAGGAGAATTTCAATCTCTGCTCCTTCAGTCTTTGTGTTCAAAACCTTTCTACTAATGAGTAATGGCTCATTGATTCTGAACATGTTCATACACTAATTCATCATTAAAGGCTGTGCATGTTTGTGTGTGTTGGGCTTGAGCTGGGTTTGCAAATGAAGACACAAACGTGCTACAGATTTACAATGGCCAGTTTGAAACACAGTGCACAGTGCAACTCGACTGATGACCTTTTGGTCAGTGTAGCATTGAGCAGAGAGGGGTATGGTGGGCTACGGAGGTCTGGTAAGAACACTTATTTCTAACTCCATGCACCCAGATTGTTTTCATTTTCAGACTTTCAGACAGCCCTGTCTGATGCTGACTTGAGTGACATCACTTGTGGACATTTTTCAGATTTCACTCTGGAGCCACAAAATGCTCTATACATGACACAGACATCCACAAAGACCTGAAACCAGACTTTGAAATTGTTGGAGTTCCCCTTTAAGGACTTGAGTAAGAAAAACAACAGATGCAATTACAGTCAATATGATGCAATATGTGTAGCATTTTTTTTCTGAATGCAGCAAAAACCAAAAGACTTCACATGCTTATTGATCACTGTGTAGCTGAACACTTGGAGGATGCTTACACCTCCCTGAAAACAGAGAGCAGCTCATACGTGAGCCAGCAATCTTGTTCTTCTGGGAAAAAAGACATTTCACTAAGGTTGTTGGTGTCTATCCAGCTTCTGTATAAAGCTTTGATACAGACCTTGTGATTCTGTGGATGGCAGGATGTAAGCTGTGCACCTGTAAGGGGTCTCTCCCTCTTTCCTTGAAAAAGTGTGTTTTGTAGCCTGAGGTGAGCGGCTAGTACAGGTGCTGGCTCCGTTTGATGTAAACACTCTGACGGGGGAAATCCAACCACCTGTATCCATCTGATTTACTGAAAACTTTCTTTTGAATTCACATGGGCTTTGACTTAAGGTATGAATCTTTGGCACAAAACAGAAGAGATGGAGATATTTGCAAATTGAAAGTGAGATGAAACGTTAACCTGAAGGTGCAAGATAAAGCTTACAGTGCATGTCAAACATAGGGTGCTACAGCAAATACTTTTATTGTTTTTATGATGGGAAGATGCCACCGTCTTCCAGGTTCCTTCAAAAGAAGAAGTGAACATTGTGAGTTTAAACTTAAATTGATTAAAATTAGCAGCTTACGAACCACTGACAGTACAAAGAAAGGACGGTGTATCTGTGATGCCACCTATAGGTTTCTGAAGACCTGTTTTGACACTTAAAATCTGTGGCTCTGGCTGTCGCCATCGTGGCAGTGCCGCCTCTGCCGGCTAATCTAAAACCCTCTAGACCTGAGGCGGGCCGAATGATGCCTTGGTGCTCAAACAAGCCATCTGTAACGGCACCCACCTGTCAGTCAAAGCGGCCACACTGTTAATTATGCATAACTTTAAGTCTTAATATAAACTGAAGGGGTGAGTTTAAATAATTGAAATGTGCTATTGAGACCAAAACTGTTTTTTGTACAGGGCTGTAAACTTTTATTTCTGCTGTGAATTTGGACATTTTAAAATGGGGGCTTATGGAGACTGACTTGTTCTGTAGCCAGCCTCAAGTGGACGTTTGAGGAACTGCAGTTTTTGGTACTTACACACAGGCTTCACTTCACAACCACTGAGGTTGTTATGAACACGCAGCCTTCCTGTAGAGTGGTGTTATGCTTGGTTTGATTAAATATATGACCAATCAGTGGTCTTTTGTTCACAATCATGGGCCATTTCCAGAAACACCAACAATAAAAATTTATTTTTTCACATTATAATGTTGGGGAGTGCGGTGGAGGCAATAAACGTCACCTCACAGCATGAAGGGACATTTTTTTTTTCCCTTTACAGTTGTAAGAAAATAGTTCTCTTCTCCCTCATTGTGCTTGCTGCACATCTCTGCAGTGGACAAATCTCAGCAAATAAAACCAAAACTCTCTGCATGACTTACCCCTTGGGCTAAACTGTAAAATACATTTTCCTTCTTTCTTTTGGTGAAGCTTTACTCAAGCTTTTTTGTTACGTTAAGGTCAAATAAGTAATAACAAATGCTGGTCTTGTCAAAGAAGAGCTGGCCTGTTTCCAGTTCTTTATTGTTTCATAAGTAGCAGTAAGAGAAAAGCTGGTAAGAACTTACACGAGGCTAGTGAGGTGTCACAGAGGCCACATTTACCACATGGCTAAAAATATGAGATGGGGCTTTGGACTGACTGAATACAGCTGTATTTCATACTCAGGAGATCTCAAGTGTCTGAAAGAATGTGCACAACCTGTCGGTTCTGCTGTTAAAAGAGGAAAACAAGAACCTTTGGAAAGCTTTGCACAATCTAACTTGGTAATTCAAGTATTTATTTTGCTGTCTTTTCATTTCATTTCCATTCAGTCAACCAACAAAGGTTTCATAGAGATAGCACTTTAAACTGGATAGAAAAAGGGAAGACCTCACCAGCTAAAGGTCCATCCATTATAAGTCATTAAAGCATGACACTGGGCACTGACTCATATGTCACAAAGACACATTCCTGCGTGATAGTTTCACACATGCTTTTATGTATCAATTAAATCCCATCAGTCAAAGGTTATTCAGTATTTAGTGGGTCAAAAGATGAGCCTTGGATGATGCTTCAGCACATCCTGTTAGCAGTGAGTCGCTTCAGCTCTTAAAGACCAATTGTATTCATTAAAGAGAAGCAAAATGTCTCCGTGGCCTTGTTCGTCACATCAACCCATCTGTATTATGTGCAGTGATGGTTATTATTCTTCTCCTCTCTCAAAGGTGCATTAAGCCACTTCAAGTCGCCCACTTCACTGTGCTGTTCAGTTTTTTTTATGTCAGGATTTGTGAGGTCAAAGATGCTTTAAATGTCTCTTTGGCTGAAATGTGACTTTAATGGTGCCACAAGAGAATTGTTTTGTGTCTAGGAAACTCCAATTCAGCTTTGTTTTTTTTTCAGTGTCTTTAAATAAAATATGTTGCATGCACTGTCCAGGCTGGATGAGACTATGGATGTAACAGCAGGTCTCCCAAAGAACACTACTGAATCAGACTTTTTTGATGTGCTGTACCAGGTGGACCCAGAATTTAATTCATTCATTCTCTCTTGCCTAGAGGCCTTTAGGAGGAGTGAAAGCGCCTACAAACAGACTGTACCAAGATTGTTCACCTGCTCTTACAGCTGAAATACACTTGCCTGTGCTTCATTCTTGAAACACTGTGCATTATGCCATAAATCAAGTCCAGATATGTATGTCTTGTTTTCACCCACAGTGTATAAAGTAGTTTTGACATATGGAAGAATAAAAAACAGATGCTTTTAAAGCTGTACTTGAAAAGTTTTTTGTTTGTTTTTCATCTGTACTATCAGTGTAATTCATAAAATATATAATATAATATAATATAATATAATATGATATATCAGCTGATTAAAACATTCATACATGCTGATGTTGTGATTTATCACTTAAAAGGTACCCTATAAGCTAAAAATAAACATTTTGTTTATGTACAACCATTTTAATCTTAAAGCTGCACTTAGTCAATATTATATTAGCAATGGATCTAATGACAATGTGTAATGTGAAAACACATTGTGACTCTCATAATGCCAAATCCAGAGAGGAATATCACACCAATCTAGAGCTTCTCATCAACAGAGCTTTTAACGTTCTACTACTTGTTAAAATCCTGCAGCTTCTCAACAAAAAAAAAAGCTTTGAAAAGCCTGAACAACATCAAATGTCAGACAGACTCTGCAATCGATTAGTAAAAAAAATACATCCTATGTTCTTTTCCAACCACTTTTCCCTGATCATGTCATGAAGTCAAGGAAAAATGTGAAGGGCCAGTTCACAAGGACTTCGAAAAAAAAAAAAACAACCACAGTGCTAAGAGACTGCACTTTTTATAAATTGATTAAGTAGAGAAATGTTATTTTTCTGTGCATTCTTCAACAGGTTTTAGTGATTTAGCGCTTTCTATTATGACGATGATATTGTTCATTATAAATTGAATGTGCTTGTTCTTCAAGATTACTCCAAACTGGAAAGTTTTGAAAGAGAAGAAATCTATATTTATGGATTTGGACCATCTCACAAGCATAAAATAGATACTCTTCTGTTTCTACATTTATGTGGGTGTGCTGAGGTGAAACTACAGCCATGCATCGCTTTAAATGTTGCTGCTGCAAGGAATTGTGATGGCATTATCTCCTTTCCTTTTGGTAAAGGATGGTCCAGTGTATCCTATGCTAAAGGAGATAGCATTTAAAGAATTTGAACAGCTCTTGTCATGGCTGCCACTTAAATACTTCCAGGTCATTTCACTCAGTTAGGAACCCTCCTAAGCAAACAAGACTATTTGAACGCAGCCAGGCAATGCTTATGGCTTGCTGGTGAACACAGTGAAGAATTTAGTAGCTGACAGATATTTTATTTAAACCGAAACAGAGCTACAGGGAGGATGAATGTTGGATTTACATGTTTCCGGTGGCCAGAAACACAACTCCAAATGAATGCCCCAAGAATGAATTTTACACCGTCCTCTGACAAGGGAGGAACTGACCAACATAAAATCATAGATATCATCATAGACCAACCAAGCTGCTGAATTTGAATCATGCATCTTTACCCTGAAACACCAGAAGGCACCAAGAAAAAAAAAAGTTTTTGCAGTAAGAAAAAATAATAGTAATAATAATAAAAATTTAATGGCAGAATGATGCTAAATTACAGGATATGACGCATGTTTCTAGAAAATGACTGTTTATTGTCGGAGCCTGTCATATGTTGCATCATATCCTTTCTTCCCCCTCTGGGCTGACTGGATTCATATGTGCTGGGATGGGCTTGGTCGGGCTGGACAGCGATGACTCTCCTACTTCTCAACAAGGTCAGAACTCAACAGTGGAAGAGTGTGTTTGTTGTCTGCTCTCTCCTGGCTCTCCTTCTGTCTCCCTCTAACCTTTCTTCTCAGATGTGTCAGTCCATCAATGATTGATTCCTCCCCCTAGGACTTGACTCATCTTTCACCTGCAGCCTGCCTCACAGCTGTTCAGTGAGCTCAACACAGACGCACATGCATGAACACACAGCACTGCACAACATAATATAAGCCCCTCAGAGGCTACGTGGTTTTTGGAAAGTCCAAAGGCTGATGTATCACATGCCTCGATCTCTATATGAATCATCTCGCATCCAGTATTTCTCTCCCCACTGAGTTTCTTCCTCTGTGTGTTTGTTTCTTCTTTATAGATTGGGAGGAGATCTGGGGGTGACAGATCAGTCCAGATGCTATAGCTTTGCCTCCTTTTTGCTGCATGCATCTTTGTATTAGAATCAACGCTATTATTCAATATAAGTCCCACCCTTTATTGCCATTTTCAAGGACACATGAATAAAAAGCCACATTTCAGCTGCAGAGGCTGTAATTCCATGTTGTCAGAGCCCATTGTACTGCAAAAGCTGCATCTGTTCTTCTCTTGTATTGTCTATTGACGGTGTGGGAGCGGCAAGCGCCTCGATGGGCACAATTATGCTGCTTCACAAACCAGCAAAACTGCATTTCCCTACACATGGATCAGCGTTTTCTTGGAGCCAAAGGTGAGGAAAAGCTGAATAAATCTGTTTATCCTCTTTGGCTATGGACCTCAAAGCTTTATGCTAACACTCAGCTCCACAGCGCCTACAGTTACATATTCATGCAAATATGATGAGCAGGTCTCAGCACTGGCTTAGCCACAGTATTTCTGTTTGTTTGGCCTTGGTTTTTGGTTTAGGGCAGATATTATGTTTTCAGAAAGTTTTAAACCAAAATCCTTGCTTTAAACAGACTGATCTGTGTTTGGAAAGACATTTTTTGGAGGGGTAACCAAGTCTTTCAAAGACTTGAATGCTATTGACAGCAAGCATATTGTATTTCGTCTCAAAACAATGCACAGAGCTCAATGATTGATTTACAAAGCAGCCACTTTAAATTGAACTTAAAATTGCTTTAAAGGGCAGGTCCACCAACTGTGCACATCAAAGGTTGGACAAAGCTGTACAAAGTCTTTCATGGCTCCAGAGAGAGCTCCACATAGTCTGATAAATCGCCTAAAGTGATGTCACTTGTCAACATCGTTTGAGTCCGGAGCAAGGCCTCAAAAAAGAAGACAGTTTGACATAGTGGCCAAATCATGTAACGGCAACAATGGTAACATCATGTAATACAAACTGTCCAAAAAACACTTTTTGCATTACTACGTTGTGAAAGAAGCAGCTGTAAAACAAACATTTTTGGCTGTTTCACAATCCTCATATAATGACTTCAAAATATTTTAATCTTTGTATCTCAGTTGAAGTTTGTGGAGAAGTTAACTGGGAAGTTATGTGTCAGAAGCCTCTAGTGCACATTTTTCAAGAGGGTTAATTCTGGGGCAACTGGACTTGGTTGTAGATCCGTGGTGTAGAAGCTTCTATAGTCCCAACTGACTGGATCTCACCGACCAGATCTCTTCTTGGAATATAGTCACATCTCCCCACCAGTCAGTCAGAACTGAAGAAGTTTCTTGGATGAGAGACGAAATGTCTTCACGGATCTACAACCAAGTCCAGTTGCCCCAACATTAACCTTCTTGAAGAAAGATGACCTGGATGACTGAGAACCTTCACAGACTTCTAGTGTGCATGCTCTATTGGTTGCATGATGCAAAAGCAAATATGTAATTTTATACCCCAAAATCAAACTTTTTGGCTTCACCACTGAGCAGCTTCCATAGGAATAAAGCCACACCAACGCTGTATCCAGATCCCCATAAATCAAAGGTCTGAAGACGACAAGTCTGAAAAAGAAAAATATCTGGGGGTGTTGAGTTAGAAAGAAGTGAGTTTACCAGATTTCTGTAGCTGCTCGAGGCTATGTTGGCGTCTACTAACACAACACACCCAAATCTTCGACTGAGTTGAGCTGAGTTTGTCAAGCTGCATTGTGGGTAATGTAGGTGATTTTTAACAAGGAAGAAGAATGCGTGGAATAAAAATGTGGATTGCTGTGGATTGCCAGGATGGAGAGCCAATAGATAAGAATGCGGTGGGGATTTTCATATTTCACTTTATTTTTCTACATTTATTTATGAAGCAATACCCTTTGACTGAATCTTTACAGCAGTATTGATTGTGTAGACTTTAGACTACAATGACAAAAAAGACTTAACTCATAAAAGTACAGTAAAACATGTCAGTGTGCAGTTTAAACTCCAACTTGTTAAAGAACAGAGAGCTAAACATTGTGATTTATCTGGTTACTGCAACCAAACAGCAATCTTCCAAAATCAAAAAAACACATGCCTGGCTGTTACACAATGGATGTGCACAATAACTGTTAGATGACTCATGTCTCCACAACAGTTGATATGAAACAGGACACGAATATCCTGGTTGTTTATTCCAACTTTTCCAGTACGGCCTTCCTTCTCTGTTTGGAAAAATCCAATGTTCAAAAACTGTAAATCAAGACAATTATGACAGAATCTAGTTTCCTTGACAATAACATGAAACCAACAATCGAATCAGATTTTCTTTACTGGAACTAGACAAACAAACATCAACAATGCATGTGAATTGAATTACTGTTCTACATGGCTGGTCCTGAATCAATTGCTTCCTAGAAAACTGACACAATCCTCTCGTCCAGCTGGGAAGAAATATGCTCTGACTGCTGTGCTCAGTCCCTGGAGCCATATTAAAAAAAGAAAAAAAATGAAACACTGCCTCACATTCCCACAACACATGTCATTTTACTGTTTGTCCAAATTCGCATTTCTCCTTTATCCAATCCCCACAGTCTGCTGTATTTACACAGGAAATGGAGGAGGGACATCAACGGGAAGTTTCTCTTCAATTAACCCTTGTCACTGTTAGCCATTGATAAACTGTGGTGTGTGAGTGACTAAAGTCATCCATTACAAATAAGTGATTTCTCTAGTGGTGACTGACTATTACAAAGATTATCAGCTCAGAGAGCTTTACCTTTCCTCTTCAGCAACTTTTTATGGAATGAAACGGTGTGCAATGGTGAACAAAATTTCATGGGGGAGTAAACAGAATGGTAGAGAGAAAATAGACAAGCTATTGTCACTGAGCGCTAGGTACAAGTTTTCAGTGCCATGTGTTTTTGCATGGATGAGCGAATGCCACTTTGTGGTGTGACTGCCACTTTAGTCTGTTAGCAGGTTAGCAGCAATAACAATTATCCATAAGCATCTTTTTTGTGTGGCATATAGCATAGGCATAGGCATGTTTTCTGATTAAGACCTTAGACATTTTGCTTGTTTAGGTCACTCCCTTAGAGAGAAGATTCTGACACAACTTTGCAATGACTTAAATAATGAGTTATCTTTACTCGTTAAAGCATCCAGCCTCCTCTGCCAAATATAACTTTAATTACATTCTTTCATCGTGCACACAGATGTTCTGACAGTAGATGGGGGAAAGAGCCAAACCAAAATAATTTGCCTTGACAGATGTTGACAGCGGTTTTAATTTACTGTATCAAACCACAGTTCTGTTGGAATTTTATTTGTAACTCAAGAATCAGTAGTGCATTAATTCCAAGCTACTGATATACTTCTTTCAGTTAATGTATTGGTGGAAACCGTAGTTGAGAAAGTCAGAAGTACAAACTGGTGAAGTAATACACATTTAGTCATACTGCATAGCCCATGTTATCTAAAATATACACAAAAACCATTGGAACCACTGGAATCAGGCTTTCCAGTGGTATAAGATTTATTGCCAAGAAGTGTGTTGAACAAAGAAATCATCACACAGATTTCCTTACTTTTTGTGAGTAGTTTATTTGAACAGAGAAAAGTAATTGCTGGTAATTGTAACAGACTGTCAGATTGGTTGGAAATTGTCTCTTGCTGCGAGTTTTGATTATACATTAAAAATGAAAATATTCTATTAAATATCGACATATTTGAGAAAAAGTAGCTGCCACAAAGTTTAACTCCTTTAACACTTTTTCAGTTTTCATTAATAATGATAGGGGAAGCAACTAACAAAAAGTATCCATGCAGGAATTATCGAAGTCAGTAGGATATCATTACAAAACTCTTCTTTGTTTGGTTTTTTCCTTGCATAAGTCATTTATTCAACGTAGTATCACATATTTTCCCCTCGTCATCCACGCCCCACCTGCAGTGGCTCTATCCTCCACCAGTGGGGCCCGCCCCACAGTTTAAGAAGCACTGGTATAAAGTCAAAAGATTGTTTGAAAAGGCACATGCAGCCAAGAGCAGCCAGAATCTGTTCCCATTTAGCCAGGAGGAAGTTGACCTCATCAACATGAGAATCGTCAGATGGCTGACATCATGGGGAACCTATCCACAGCAGTAATAGTCCCCCTGTCACATCTCAAAGGGTTTCCTCTCCCTTTTGTTGGTGTGTGTGCCTCCTGTTTAGTGGGACAGAGGCAGAATATGTGTGTGCATTCAGTCCTGGACTAGCCCTTGCACAAAACACTATTGAGACGCATCAGGGGCGGATGCCTCAGGCTCCCCTTGACGTCACATTAGTTACAATAAGACAATCAACTTCCCCTATGGTGCTGTGAAAGGACGTCTGCCACTGCTTGACAGGTCTTCTTGGTTCTTGGGTGTTTAATGCCCTTAACATTTAACTAGGCCCAATGTGGCCAAGTTGACATTTGCACATGACTCTGACAGATTATATATAGCCAATCGCAGAGGGGGGACAATGAGTTTTCATGGTGCATTTCCAATTGGCTAGAAGATATACTGTATATGATCTCTCCTGTTAGTGGTCGTAAGAGGGGGAGTCGTTTAAAACATGTACCAATAGGGTGCGACTTCAGGTTGTCCAGCAAATTTGACCAAACACGCAACTGAATTTATACAGGAACTCATTTATACATTAATTAAGTCATTCAGTCATTCGGTCATTTATAGCCAGCCTATTTCTTCCTCTCTGCAATACTGCTGAACTGTGTAAAGTACTTCACATCTATGACAATATTCCTCATTGAAGGAAAACCTTTCGTCAGCTTTTTCCCATTTCCCTTATGTTCCCACTATGTCATCAGTCTTGTGGATGACTGGCTGCCGAGCTGATTAATTGGCTGGCCGACTGCTTTGCAATCAAACTGTGATTGGGTGACTGACTGACTGGCAGACACACAGAATGAATGACTGACTAACTATACGGTCAGTTGGCTCTTTTGCTGACTGATCATCAAGGTGACCGACAGACTGGTTTGCTGGCTGACTCTATCACCATCTCAGTTAAAGGATGTGGTTGACGTCATTCTCCATTTTTCTTATCATCAATATGTCTCATGAAAAAATCAAAACCAACAGCGTGTTAGTCGCTCAGTATTTTCCAAGTTCCTCAGCTCTGTGGCTCTCAGCCCAAAACCTATTGCCCGTTCCTACTCAACAAATAATACTCCTAAAAAACAGTCATGGATAAATAATTTAATATTTAGAAAAGAGGAAATAAATTCATAAAACAACTGGACACTGTAGTTTTCATCAAAGTTTACTCAAACAGGAGTAAATGTGTTTTTGTTAGGGACTATTTTTAACAGCTAATGGACATTATTTGGTGCTTCAGTAAGTATTTCCACTAAGGTAAGGTACTGTATGTGGGACTGACACAAAATAAACTACAGGATGTCACAAAGACTCTATGGCACAGAGAAATAAGACATCAGGCTTTGAATACACAGAGAGTATTTGGTGGGGCGGTCAATTACTTTTTTTTGTCTTTTTATGAGACTGGATATAATAAAAACAGGCTTACAGAATAGCACTAGACTTGTCCTTTAAAGGCCCTTATTAGCAAAGGGGACCTACATTAACAGACAATTTTCAGCCAGTTTGAACATTTTTTTATGACACATTTTTGTTTGTTTTTGCAATCTTCTCTCTGGTATTAAGTGGCCGGGGCTCAGATGGAAAAAATGTACTTAGCAACACTTTAATCAAATGTGATGATGGTTGTGAGCTTATTTGCTCACGTGCCAGAACACTATCAATAAGGTCAGATCAAACCACACCCACACAGTCCCAATTGATGTAGACCAGCTGAGTTTCTGAAAAAATATGCCTAGGAATGTTATTTTTTCCTAAATTTCCAGATGATTTTGATTGCTGCTTACTTAGTCATTATGTCACGGAGAAAAAAAAGTTTTCAGGAACTTTAGAATGAGGGATGCAAAACACCTATCTATACCTATACCTATCACCTAAAGGCAATAAAGTAGATAACATGATGCAGGATCAGACCTCTGAATCCCATATAAGGTTTGGGTTATACCTCGGTTTTGGAACAGCTTGGGAGTTCTCGGTTGTTGTGAAAGATCTGTCAAGCTGATGGAAGCAGATGAAAGAGGTCAGGAGGGGACAGATTATCTCTTTCTCATAAAGCTTTTACTTAAGTCATTGTTTGCATTTATGATTGAGTAATTATCTCATTAGGTTGCCCAAGTGATTTGTTTCTTTCATTGCCAGTGTCAATAAAACAAGCTGTTCCAGAAGATCTATCTGTCTGTCACCCTGGGCGGTCACAGTGAGGGATCACTCCAAGAAAACTCCATATTTGTCCCTTTTCTTTTCCTCAGCTGCCTCGTGAAACAGGGTTAAGTGACAGTTTAAAGCAGAGAGACATCCTGTTCCACTCGTTCTTCATATCTCTTTCACTCTCTTGCACACACACAGTCACTAAAAGAAGCATCTCTTTTGACTCTCGCTGTCTGTCTGTAAGCTTATAAATGCCAGAGTATTAGAGTAGGTTTAATACCAGTTACATGCCAGGATCAACCCTTCATTGGTTGTGTACTGTTCCTGAAAAGGTAGTATACAATATGAACTTCGGTCTGCACCTGCCTCTCTGATTCTTTGTTCCCTTAAGCTCTGAGAGGCCCTTGACCAGAGAGTCTATTAAACTGAAAGATCTTGTTAAGAACAGAACAATTTGTTCCGCCAAAGGGGGACAAAACATACAAACACCAATGAGTAAAAGTTCCTTCAAGACAAAACCAGGCAATTAAAGCTGATGAGTTACAGCTGAGGAGACAAAGTGATAACTATTCTCTTGACACTTCATTAAATCATTCGAAACAGAGCATGGGAAAAGGCCCCTCGGTCTGTAGCCTACATATTGCATTGTACGCTGGTGAAATGGGACGTGACGACAGCAACTGCCCTCCACTTGTCAACTGTGCATCTCTTTTGCTGTGTGTATTGCCGTTACTGTACAGAGCTCAAAAACCTGGGTTGTTTCTTTGAACGCGGTGTCAGACAAAAGCAATCTGTATTTTCAAAATGTCACTTCTGAAGGAGGAACCAGTTTTACCAGCTGGACAGTTTGGGCATTTCCCAGAATCTACAGCCCAGTTTTGTTAGAAAATCTGTTTGGTGGATTTCCTTCACAGAGCAGAGCAATTGACATCATATTGATGTTACTAAAGTAATTGTGTCTGTAAGCTACCAAGTGCCAAGGCACAGAAAGCAGCAAAACGGCAAGGTAAATATTATTAACTAAAGTTCCTAAAAGAAGTTCACAATACACAACTGAAGTGAAAAGCAACATGAACTGCAACAGATTTCCATTTAATAATTATGATTTCTGTGAACATTAAGCTAAATTAGCAGCATCTCCACTAGTTGTATGGTAAACTCACTGTGATGAGAAAATTCAGAGAAGTCACTGCTTTCAGCTTTTGTCCGCTGAAAAAGAGCTATAATAGATATAGCACTTACATTTCTGTTTGCCACTTCCGCTGTCACTGTTACTGGGACATTTAATGGGACTGAGTCATCGTTCCTGCTATTTCCATTTCTATTATTGAGTCCACCTGTGTTTTTCCCACTTTGACAGGTCTAAATATCTGCTGTGCATCCAGTCCACTGGAAAAAATTGCTCGTATCCTGGAGCAATATGACTCGACTTTGTGCGCATACAGTTAATTCAGAAAAATGGAAAGGCACACTCCACATGCACACAGTTGGTGCCAATGTTGCTACCTAGCTTCCCTTGACACATTGGCTGTTTGGATTGAATAAACACAGACTTCACAACTGCGCGCACACTCCTGTGGTCACAACTGCGCAAATGATGCAGGGCAAAAACATTTTGGTGTTTGTATTTTTGAACTGAAGAGAGCCAGGCTAGCTGTTTCCCATTGCATCTAGTCTTTATACTAAGCTAGGCTTATTGTCTCCTGGCTCTATCTCTGTTCTTTAAAGCACAAACATGAGAGCGTTATCAATCTGCTCATCTAACTCTCTGAAACAAAGCAAATATACTTATTTCCCAAAACGCTGAGCTATTTAAAGAGTAACCTTTTTGCCCTGTACAACTAGCTAGCAACTAGAGATGAATGGATAGGACAGTGGATGAAAGCAACAGAGACACAAAGTCTGTACTTTATCGTAATGGACAATAATCTGTTCTCAAAATGACACGGCACATCATTGTCTTCCTGTTCGGCACTCCCTCTCAGTTGGAACAGATTGCATGTTTTTGACCTAAAACTCAAGGGTGTTGAGTCTTAGCCGTATTTGACCTTTACGTTCTGGTTTTTCAGAATATATATGCAGTGGAGTTTCAATGACCACATATATTTATAAAGGCGTTATTCAGCTTGTGTGGAGCCATTTTCCTGTTTGTGGTCATGCAAGTGTCACATTGGGGAGAGAAGACAAGGACAAGCATGTACCTTTTTTCTCTGCACAACCTTAGTGAGTCCTTCTTCAGCTGCTTGGGGGCAAGAACAGGAGTCCCTGTGTATCCAGAGAGAGAGAGAGAGAGAGAGAGAGAGAGAGAGAGAGGTCTGGCCGCAGGGTTGCCAAGGCAACAGGGAACAGTGCAGGCATGGTGGTGAAAGAAGAGGGGGTCTGAGCTGATAGGGATAACTGGAGTCGCCAGGGGACACCTTTGTGCATTAAGATACTCCACACTCCCTTCTAAGGGGGAAAAAGAGATTTTTTTCACCAAACTAAATTAAACTATAAATAGTGCTGGTTATGCAGTGTCTGAAATTGAAGAGCCCAATATCAGGGAATGTACCTCATGGACGGACACAGAGGATTTTCCGGTATCTAGACCAAGGGTGAATAGATACTTGGAACAGATACATGGTCTGCAGTGCACTGAAAAAAATAAATCTAACTAAAATTGTGTGTAGTTAATAATAATTAATAAAAAATTACACTGATGCTCACGCTAAAGTACAAATGTTAACATGGGCGTATCCCTTTGACCTGATCAATTTATTTATCTAAAACCAGCTGATACTTATATATGCTGATATGTCTGTATGTTCCCTGTGAGGATGTGTCATCGATGAATGTGTTGTTCTGCCTTTTTCCAGTATATAAATAAAGGCACATTTCCATTAAAAAAAATAAAAAAAATTGGAAATAATCTCATTGACTACAAACCGTAGATCTGAAACTAACAGCCACAATCTGATGTGTTGATGTGAAAAATCTTGCAATTCCAGACAGAAATCTCTGCTTTCAGACTGTTAAACCATTTCTGAACATGTAGTTACGTTGTGTCCAGCAGCAGGTTCTGTGCAGGCTGTTTAAGACTGATGCATTTCAGACATCCTTGTGACCTAGTGAAGATGTGTACCGTGTAATTGCAACATCTCTGGTTCATTTCCAGTGGAATACCTATGTTGCATGTCCTTTTACTATCCCAACACAATTCCTGTCTCTATTCTCTTTCAAATGTCAAATAAAATGCTATAAACCCTTACAAAGTATCTTAAATAAAAGAAAAATGGTCAAATTTCCACTGGCTATAATAAAACCTCCCCAGTCGTGACCGTTACAGGTCGTACTTATGTGTTTATCAAAACCATCTTATCACTGTGCTTCTGAGGTCCTCCTTGTGCCAAACATCCCCACAAGGTGTTTGCAGGAAATGCTTTTCCCAATAACACTTCTTATTGATCCAGCTGTGCCTTATTGTTAACTACAAAGTGTTTCCTCATGCCCAACCACAGGGCTTTGTTTCCTCATTAAAGAGGAAAGACTCTAAATAAATAAGTACCCAGCTTGACTGAGAGACACATTACAGCTACCTCAGCTGTAGAACCACATGATCTCCTCTTGGACCATGATGTCTATGAGCCTATTGGAGAAGGAGGACTGTGTGCAGGAAGTGTCCATCCACTACCCTACATGTAATAGGCCAGAAGACATTTTGACATGTCGCAGTTGGAAAAGCAAAGGTGTGTAAATAATACAATTAATGATCAGCTGCTGTGCATATGCTGCCTTACTGTCACACTCTCGTGGTTTACTGGGACACTTGAATACAACAGAGCCATCGTTAATGTTATTAGCAACACCTGTGCTTTTCCTGCTATGATACTGTCCACTGTGAAAAGGCCCATCAACACAGGAACTATCTGCACATGCTGTGATTTAATAATGGCAGTAAACTCCTCGTCAAACATATTTTTTTCACGTAAAGTTAAGTTATGTGGCAGCATGCAACAAATCTTTGCTACGTAATACAGCCAGTGTAACATTATATGTGCACATGCCATACTGATTGACCATCCATTGCACTTTGGCTTGCCATTCTCATGTCAGCAGTCTTAATTGTGCTTAGTTTCCAGAGCCTGGGAACCCTGCCACCGTGTTGACTTTAGATGTGGCCCCCTCCCAACAGGGCACTGTTCTGTTTTTGTTAGACTAGGACGATACAGCTTCACTGGAACGTACACATAATAAGCCGGCCAGAATGGGTAAGATATGACCGTTCTTTAAAAATAATGTAAACAGCTTCAGGGCACTGTTTTATCTTTCAATTAAAATGCTTGGAACCTAAGACGCTACATAATTTAAGAGACCAAACATTGAATAGTCATGAATCCTGTGTATTGGATCCAATATTCTGACACCAAAATCCTCACACACACCGATAAATACAGATTTCACACTGCATTGCATCATTTTACCCCTTTAATCTTATCTAGATTAAACGGATGAGTTAACAAACTTCTAACATATTAATGTCACTTTGAGTCTCTCACAGAGATTCCTACAATAAACAAGCACCAGTCTAGGCAGTATGTGACCTAAATGATTCACATCCACTCACATGTGGGCACAGGTCCATTAGCCTTTGTCACATTTCATTTAGTGAGTCATGAGGATTTGTAATGGCTTGTGACAAATAAAAGATCAAACCTATTTAGAACAGGTTACAAAAGAAGAGGTGACGAATATATAATTAGTGCCATACTCTTGAACATGTAACCGATGCAAGAGATGTTGAATTTCAAAAGGAGACGAGTTCAGCTGGGCTCAGTTGTAAAATCTGCAGTATCACCTCTGTATAGACCACTGCAGTGAATTAATTTTTTTGGCTAACATTCCCACCATATCGCCCAACAAAAAGGCACTTTTCTGATCTTTGACAGCCCACCTCACAGAAGACGGATGGAGCATTCCCAGTCAGCAAGTCCTGTGTGGGAGATGACAGGACAAAGACATAAAAGGAGTCGCATTCTTTAGCCAGTTACTGATTATGGCCTAAATGTGCCTTAACTTGAAACAGCAGCAAGAATCATTAGGTGAAGGTGTGTGTGTGTGTGAAAATATCCAATATCTCATAAAATGACATTGGCAGGAGACGCTTGGTTGGCAGCACTTCTAAAAGCTGGTATAACAGCAAATGTGCCAGAAATATTGTAAATAGAGAACAATCATCCATCATTTCAACTCAGTGGGACCTTTTTGTTTGTTTGTTTCCCCACTGAGATTTCCCCCTCTGTACTTTAAGGTATAATAACTGCGTGTGTTGCATTAACCCATGTCGCTACTGAATCATTGTGCTTGTTATATTTCAAACAAAGCCCTGCTGCCACTCCTGTAGTATCACACATATTGAACATGTCTTTGTTTAAGAAACCTCTAAAGGCCGGCACACACCCGGATTAAAAACGACCAAATGTCGCAATGAAATCAATTAATTTCAGTGGCGTTGTCGTGATTTGTTCGAGGAGGGTTTAATGTTTCATGTAGAGTTCAGCTTTGGTGAGCTTTGAAGGCAAATTTGCTGCATTGACCAATGACAAGCCATCTTGACAATGTTAACCTTTGAGAGGACAGAGAGCTGGAGAGTCCAAAATGAAGGAAGCAATTGTTGGTTATTGTCTGGCTGCGTTGCACCCAAATCGCAACCTCAGTGGCTGTGAAATGAAGCCATAGCGGAAGTGCCAAAAACTGCAGTCCCTCAAACGGCCATTTGAGATTACACAAGGCCCCACTATTAAGATATCCAACTTCACAGCAAAAATAAACATATTTACAGCCTGGTACAAAAAAACGCTTTGACTGACAGATGGGTGCCATCACAGGTGGCTAGTTTGATCAACACTGAAACTATACTCAGCTGGGCTCAGGTCCACCCACGATCCACAACTTTGAGGCAGGACTGAAGATGGCAACAGTCAGAGCCACCACACTCTGAGCTTCACAACGGCTTTTCTGTGCAGTTGGGAACTAAATAATAAAGGGAAGGGAAGTAAACAGTGAGAAGATTAAGCGAAGCTTTAGGAGGTATTGACACTGACTACCACTAGCCTGCCTGCCAACTAGCAAGTTGACAGTTACCGCCAGCTACAGCAACTAGCCCTGTGAGTAGTCACTGCATCACCTATTTCATTTAGACAAGCAAATGTCACTTTGCAGTGTGACTGCCATACATGAGGAGTCTACCTGTATCCTGAGTGAGAGTGCAACATAAAAACATGCGTAAAGTCACACAAAGCCTGTGGGGCTAAACATAGACATAACTTATGAAAATTAATGAATAGAGCTCGGAGGAAAGACTTCCTTATCGACTTGTACCTGCCACCTGCCTCCCTCCTATCTTGTTTTCTGCCTGTCTGGTGCCAGATTGGTACAGACAGAGCAAGAGGTGCAGCAAGGATGACCCTGAGCTGTCATTGTTTTCCGACTAACGCCCTTCCTTCTCACTCCCTCCTTCTCTCCTTCCTTCTCCCTCTCTGTTCCTTTTTAGGGATGGCAGGCTGCACAAAGACAGCTGATTGCTGCTGCTATCGGAAAAAAAAAAAAGAAACGAAAAAAGAGTGTGTTTTTTCTCTTCCATTTAGAGATGTGCTATGTCAAAGCCTGCAGAAAGTGTTTGGAATCACTCACCTGAAATGTCAGTGACTTCCTAACAGGGTGTCCATCAGTGCTTTTTTAAACTGACAAGGAAGCCATTAGGCAGCCAGTAGCTCTGTGTGTCCTGTGGTGGTAAGGGGTGAGATTGAGATTTTTTTTTTTTTTCAATGTCCATCTGCAGCAAACTGTTAGCCTGTATGACATCCATCATGTAATAGATGGGGAAAAAAGGAAAAGAAAATGAGCATCTGGAAGGTATCTGTACATGAAAGCTCTGGAAATATGTATTTATAGACACCAGGAGGTTAGGGTACACGATCTATGAAATGTGGCGTGATTATAAAACCTTCTTGATTATAGCTGTTGTTTATGGTCTGCTCATGTGTACACAACCATACACACACACACACACACACAGGTGCAGGCACCATGACGACACTGCACTGTATGCAGCACGGACACAATCTTTAATCATCCTGTGGTCTGCTGCAGATACATACAGTACAGTGATGCAGACGCAAACACAAACAGAAGGGGACACAGACATACACACACACCTTCCCCCATCCGTAGCCCACCCCCTGCAAACCTGCCGTTCCCTAGTCCATGATGTAATGCTATCAGACCCCTCCTCTGCTGTCTCTCACACACTCCTCTCTCTCTCCTTCTCCTCATTCTATTGGTGGCTCCCGCCTGCATCTGCTGGTTCAGCTCTGACTCCTCGCACACACACATACACACACATACACACACACACACAACACTTGTATGCACACACTCACACACACATGCACTCAAACACTTCCACGCTCCCCTCTCTCTCACACACACTCTTACACATACACTACCAGGGGGATTCCTCCGCCACTGCAGCCTCTGCTCGCTCCACCTGGCTCCTGTCTTCAGCTGTAGCGGGAAAGCACGGTGAGTCCCTTGTTTCTTTTATGACAGCAGGCGATTGTGGTGTACAATAAGACAAAAGGATGAAAAGACGTAAGGGTTTGTTTTTTTTTTTCCTGCAGAGAGTGGCTGGCAAACACTGGGAGGCATTGCTGTCACTGCAGCCTGGGAGGAGAGGCTGGCAGCTGAGTTTGTGCTTTGGAGTAATGAAGTGGTGTGAGGTTGCTCAGATACTACAGACACCGGTCATCTAGGCACTGGGTGCCATGGCAATAGATTGCATTCAGTCAGGTTCTTGGCTCATTGTGTGTCTGTGTCCTACTAAGGTGCTGGAAGCCGTGCTGAGGTGCACGTGTGTGCTTTCGGTACGATGAGAAATCTGTTTGTATATGAGCATGTGCAGCCTGAATAATGACGCCTAAATATGCTCCAGGGTGTTGTTTGTTGGTCAGTCAGTCATCTTGCTTTGAGATAACAGAGGGACTGATTGGAAGCTGAATGAAATGAATGTAAACCAAAGCTGCTCCTGTGATGGTTTAGTTTGTTCTGACTCCTTCCTCCCGGACAGGGAGGATATATTGGCTACAATAAAGCCTTGACAGTCTCATTATGTAGGTAGATATTGTTCCTGTTGTGTCACTGACAAAACAGGGTGTGTGCATGTGATGTGAACTCGTGCCTGTGACATTTGGACACTTGAAATGCTCTCTCTGTCGTCTCCTTTCCCCATTATGTGCACTGGGCTCTTTCATTGTAAGGCTCAATGACATTGAGTCTAATAGGAAAAGTAATTCTATTATTGCCTCGGATTTTCACTGCTAAATGACACATTAATGATAATGGAACTGAGGAACAAAGTCACTGGTGCATTTTTCTTTCTGAGCTCAGGTTGACCAAATTGTATTTTTGTAGCAATGCACTGCAACCTAACCTTTTACATCCAGTGTGTTGAAATGTTAATATTTTATAATGGTCGGTCTACTTCTCATGTGGACACTCTCATAACTTATTCATCCAGATGTTGTTTTTTTTTCCATTCCAATATCCACATAAGGCCAGGCATGATTCACTGCTTTTTCGTTTCAATAGAAATGCCCCAAATTAGCTCATTTTATCGCCGTCCTGTTTAGTTGATTAGTACATTGGTGGGATCCATAATTCAAACAGATATCTAGTGAATCTGGAAGGAAGTGTAATCCATCACCAGCTCACTGGCAGCAAACCAAACAATATATTTTCCACGCTAGATAATCTGCATGCCATTCTTCAATTAACCAAAAAACAAATTAGCTTTGCTATGCTCTTCAGCTCGCTCATTATTATCAATGATTGCAGCTATAACCACATAGAAAGGAACAAACCCACAAAGATATTTTGGAAGTCAGCTGGCCTTGTTCAAATTCTCCGCAGTCCCTAATGGAACAGTGTGGGCAAATATGTTGGTGGATTTTTTAATCGATGATTAGCACATGAAACAGCTCTTTCTTCAGGCTGTTTAACACTGACATACTCTCTGTAGGCATAAATGGAAAGTAATTAGGATGGAGATCCGACGACAAACTAATAAACAAACAGGGAATGAGGAAGTGCAGTGCAAAGTCAGTTCCCATTGGCTGTTGAAGCATTATTTGGGATCCATAAAAGGTTAGTGTGCGTGGTCATACTGAGATAGTTCATTGATTTCTTACTGTTTGAATCCCATTACAGCCAACTGCCCCAAAGACCTTTAAAACTAAGACCAGGAGCTAATATTGCGCACACACACACACACACACACACACACACACACACACACACACACACCCACAGTGCACTTTGTGAACCTGTCAGAAAATCTAAATGTTAATATTCTCCCTGAAGCAGTTCCTCTGTTACTCGATCGTCCTCTGATTGTGAGGAATCTCTTCACTTTATCTGTCACAAATTCTGACTTTGGAGCTTCCTGTGAACTTTACTACATTAGATCTGCTACAATTTCATGCTGACTGAAGCCGTTCATTTTGTATCTCTCTGGGTCTACTGACGTCAAACCAATCAACTGAATTTAATATGAATATCTGAACGCACTCAAGGTAAAAAAAAAAAAAAAAAAAGTGAGGTTTTATTGCACTGGCTGATTTCATGAACACTGCTAGTATTATTATTTTTAAAATCAAAAATTATGAGCATTTGATAGTTGTTTCCTTTTTCTTTTTCTTTTTCTTTTTCCGTTGGTTCTAAACAGAGACACCACAAGTATTCCTAAGAATAAAACACGTGACGATGTGGGGCTTACTTATGGAAAAACCAGACCCAGGACAGCTGCTCTGTTTCTTCCATCCTGAAAACACTAAAGTACTCTTTCACCAAAGCTCTCCATCAAACGTCATGCATGATACCTTATCGGGAAAAACTTTCAACTCATCTAAACGTATTTGGTCTCATTTGTAACCACTTTAAAAAAGAAGCTCTGCAAATGGACACAGCTTAGAGCATGAGGATACCTGGTGCTGCAAACTGCTTTAACAGAGACTAAATAAACACAGAACAGCAAAGAAAAATATGGATGATCCTTAACAGCTGAAAATCTAGTTTGTCTCTTCGTGCCTGCACTTTTGCTAGTAATGCCTAAATACTTGCTTAATAGAATGACTAATATATTGCTATCCAAGCAGCTGATGGAAATTTCATTTTGTTTTTAGTTTTTTTGTAAGATTCCACAAACCTCTACAGAGCTTTACTGGAAGTGGAGCAGCTTCGAGTTTTGATTTAATTTCAGGAAAGGATCACAAAAAAACACTTAATGGATAAACCTGCCATTAGAAACACACAGGCGATTTCTTACATTTAATAAGAATCCCTTTTTAACGTTGTGCTATATTTAATGTCAAGATTAATAAAGTTATCTGCACTGAAAAATTCATAAAAAATCAGAAACTCATTAATTCATTCCCAGCGCCTGGAGGCTTTCTTCCACGGCCCTCCCCCCTCCCGCTGTGCAGCTGTGCAGGACCTTCACCTATGCCCTCCTACTGCGGCATCCACAGCCTCCCAGCTTCAAAACCACGAAGAAAGAGCCAGACAAAGAAAATCTACTGAGCAAACACACACACACACACCGATGTCTTCATTTAAACTGCATTGGCCGTCACTCAAGCTCTCAGGGGAAAAGGAGACCATGTTAACGTGCATTAATCTCATAACATCCTATAGAATTTGTAACGCCACATGTCAGGCTTTTGCCCGAGAAGCTGACAGACAGAAGATATTGGTTCTTACTCATTATGGAAGATAAACAAAAGGGCTCCAAACAGTTCAGCTAGCTCCAGTACTGTATGTGCTTGTGGCATCACAGCTTCAAGTCCATTTCATAATCTTTGCCACATGTCAGACTCTCTCTTTATCTGGTTTTCTATTTGTTTCCTTTGTTTGTGAGCATTTCTTTCTGTGACTTTACTGTTTACTGGTCCGTGGAGCAGAAAGGCTATGAAGCTAATCCAAAAGATGTGCTGCTAGCATCCTTCTTTCCCTCCACATCTTCAGATTATTTATTCTTTTTTGTTCCAAAGCAGGCAACCCTAAAGAAAGATCATAGAAATGAAATGTGTTCACAACATGAAATATAAAACACCACAGAATCTTGAAGGTAAAATCAAAACTTTTCATTGGTTTCAGTCATTCAGTCTTCAGCTGTTACTATTTTCTATGATGAACTGTATTGACAAGTTAGCTGGTAAACCTCTAAGCTTTAATTACGTGGGGGAACCAAAAAAAAAAAAAAAGCCTTAAGAGTTCACTCTGGGATGATTGAACGTGTCAGGAATGAAAGTAAGAGCCAATTAAAGTTGATGAAATGATTTGCATCTCGTGTTTAATTATTTTCCCTGTCACTATAAACAGAGGCCTACTTCTGACGTGTGTGTGCATCAGAGAGAAAGAGAGAGAGATGGATGCAAGGAAGAGGTAAAAACAAGGAAAGCCACCTCTTTTGTCTTTGATATGGACATGAGCTACCATCTGCAGGGACAGAGTGATTCACTCTCTTTCTCACTCACACTGACTGCTGGTTCATTAAACATATTCTCTCGCTTACCTCTGGTGTTATCTCGAGCAGGTCATTTTGGTTTTCGGGTATTTGGCGCTGAGATCTCTACCTGATTTAAACCTCATAAGCATCATGCCTTTACATAAAATCCACTGATCAAAGCATCTGTGTTAACTATTAATTTGGTACAAAGTAAGATTGTCCAGAATAACCAGATCATTGTTTCTGTTGTGGTTTTTTTAGCTATGCCAGAGGCTCTATAGGGATGGCACTGTTGGTCTGCCAGACCAACCCTTTGATCCAGACTGAAATATCTCAGCAGTCATTAAATGGATTATCATGAAGTTTGGTAGACACATTACTGCCCCCCTCGGGATATAGTCTAATAACTTTGTTGATCCTCTGACTTTTCATCCAGCGCCATCATCGCGTCCAAATTTCAATTTGTCCAACACTTTATGACCAGATACCTGCAAAAGTAATGACATTCCCTTCAGCCTTAGCTGAACTTCCTAAATCCATGCTTCATTCTAATTTTGATACAACATGTGCTTCTAACCATTCTAATACACTGTTTTAGCCGTTACTACAACAAAGTACATTTTGAAATGTGACTGCAAATTAAACTTCACATTAAAAATGTATTTATTTAAGATTTAATACTTTTTTTTGTTTTCCAAGTTTTTTTTATTGCAAAATAAATTTACAATTTATTTTTATCCATTTCCTGTGTGAACTCCTGTGTGAATAGTATCCATCAACAACACACTCAAAAACTGACCATATTTAGTCTGCGTCTTTATTTTGACTCTCATCTGGTCCGTGAAACATTAGTTTACGTCAGTTACCGTAAATGTACGGAAAAAATATGATCACAGCCAACAGTACTTGCAATTTGATTTAAAGGTATCAAAACAGCAAGTCATTCCTATCCATGATATATGGCCAGCTTGTCAAAATAACTCGACTCAGGATGATTTATAGAAGCAACAAATGGGACACTTTCAGACTGGAGTGCTGCATCAGTTGAATAGTCATGAATCATCAGTGTGATGAGAGAAGGTCTCCTGTGTAGAGAGGGTGAGTGAGATGTGAGGACATTTTTGGGCACTGTCGGAGCGGGACAAAGTGAGGACACGGGGATGAGTCATAGTGCTGTTAGGTCTGTAGGAGGCACTTGCACCTGGCGACTCTAACTTCATCACAGCCTGCAGGAGTGGAGCTTACTGGTCAGGGTGTGTACACCTTGTAATGAAGGAGTCATGATGAGTCGACCTTGTTACGCGTCAACAACGCTTGTCTTCACCCCCTCTAACAGAGACTACTCACCTTACGTAGAAGTTATGTCATCATCCTGTTTACCACATCTAAACTTGAGCCTGTTTATCAAAGAAAAAAAAAAGATGTTATTGATCTCATTGACATAAGCTTGGCTCAGCTGTGAGCTGCTACTACTTAGGGCTTGTTGGGTGGGTAAATTCACAAAACATTTAGTCTCCAAATATCTGTTGTTGTGTATTACTGAAAGAGTCTGTCATATACTTAACCCCAATAAAAGCTCCACGGGTGTCCGTGACCTTAATATGAATGGCTTCTGTATGCTCCCCAGTGCGTTCGCGTGCCGCGACAAAAGGATATTATCTGAGTTCAGCTGCAGATTAAGGGTGACATGGTCAACAACTGTGCAACCTTCAGGACTGTCCTCAATTGATGATTTTCTTTCTAAGCCAGAAATAATTTCTTCAAAGTGTAAATAGCTCCAAATAAACCCCAGCATGCTCATTAACAGGAGGCCACTTAATTCTTATCAAAGTGCTTCACCCAATGCTGCAGAGCTACTTAGCATCTTGTTATTGCATCTTCAGTTTGGGAGTGCCAGCGTCTGAGGACAGCTTGGCACATTCATTTTTTTTATCCTTCAGTGTGAGATAGAGTTTAATTTGCACTCATCATTTTTTAATCCATTTGTTTTTGGAGAACCTAGTCTCGGTTTCGGGCCACTCATAGCTTAATGCAGTCTTACATTATTGCACCATACAGTATATCACTGCAGAGTGAATAGAAAAGCAATAAATAAAATATCTACATATTTTTAGAGGAATTCAGACTGCTGAGCATCCATTGCATGTTGTTGCTAGTCTGACTTTTGCATAAATTGGATGATTTTAATCTCCTCAGAAGTAATCCTTGATTGAATTTCAGGGATTACTGAGGGCCCGGCAGATAAAGGAGAGCAACTTAGATTTGGCGTCTGTCTATCAGAGAACATACTATAAAGAGAGACCTGCCAATTGTCAAAGAAAAGTTTCTGGCCTAGATGGCACAGTCACACGAAAAACAGTCAGAGAGTGACAACATTTCCAGAAGTGTCAGGGGTCTGTCAGACCGAGCTATCAGGATGCAGCCTCAAGCGTTCTGTACACGGCTTGGTTACTGTCATCACGTTTTTTGGTGTTAACAGTCAGAATATCTGACAAACTCTCACACCGTTGCACGTCACTGAAAGCGAGGGGCTGGAGACTAATTATTAATGTTATCTTCTCCCCTGCGGATGTGAAGAGTGGTTTTGTGTTATGCATCATTTGTGTCCGTCCCTGTCAGGAAAAGATAATGATAATTTTGATTGGATGTCCTGAGCAGAGCAGAAAGGAGCAGCCTCACTGTCATTTCTTACAATATGACAAGAGTCCACAGTTCTTCTTTACTCTTTTCTAGAGGCAAAAAAAGGAGATTATATGAATGGCTGAGCCTGGTTGGTGTTCAGGTCTTTGCCTTTGTTCATAATCCCCTGTAATTCTCTTTGTGGTGAACGCTCTCAGTTGTCATTCATTGTTTGACAGCTGCAGGGTAGCCCTGAGAAGAGATACCAAGACAACAGAGCAGGAAAACTTTCTCTCAGCAAAAAGAAAAACCAAATCTGTCACTGTCAGAATCTGAGAGAAGATGCTGTAAGATTTGAGTCTCCTCTCTTATACTGCAAAACACATCTGATACATACTTCAGGATGTCTTTCAAAGAGTTGTGAATCAGTCAGTCAAACTTACTGTAGGCTATATTTGCACAGATAATATGTATGCATCACATTTTCTGCATTTTTTGGCTGACCTTTGCATACTTTATGAACACTAAGGCTACTTAACTTCTATTGTGGTGGCATATATAACATATAACTCTGTTCCCCACAGCAATTTGGGGCTTTTTCACACTCTTTTATGTAAAACAACTATCCTGCCTTAAACACAAACAGATTTAGGATTTGCACAGACTCTTTTACTGTTTACTGCTTTTCCCCCAAGTTCCCACAAGTTTCAATCATCCAATCTTTGCACACACTTGCAGCTCTTTGCAACTAATAACTTGTTTGTTACCTACAGAGGAGCTGTTTTTGTCTGTGAGGGGAAGAAAAAAAAAATACATTTCTGTATTTTGAGCTGGTTTTGCATAGTTCATAAACACTTACAGGTAATTTTAGGCTTTTTACCTCCGACACAAAGAGAAAACTAGACATTTAATGTGAAACTTTGCTGTATGTTGTTGCCTTGGTTAACTAGAAGTGATTTATTGAGGACATGACTGATGATAAACGTGTGTTGCAGGCTTTTTACAGACGGTCAGGCAAGCGTGTGCTGTGGGAGGAGCTAAAGTTTACAAGCTTGAAAGCGACCAGCCCTCGGTGTGTGTAGTAGAGAGGAGGCTCGTCTTCAGACGCACGGAGGATGGACTCCACTTCACGGACACATTAACGGACTTTAACATAAACGAGCTCTGAAGCGCATTTTGCGGATTTAAAAGATCTTTCTGTCCATTTGCCGACAGTTTTTGTTCAGAAAGACTGTGAAGACCTGAGCTGTGACCGAGTTTTTTTTTTTCTTCTCCTCCTCGCTGCAGCTTGTGCTTGGTAAGGTCTTTCTGTGCCTGCTCGGTGTTTTCAGGTTAAACACCTTTTCTACGCGTAAACGGAAAATCTAGTATATTTGCGTTATTTGTAGGGGAAATAATATATTGCGGACATATTTAGCTTGCTATAAATGTATATTTTAAGTATTCATCCGAGGGAGTTTATTCTTAAAATGGGAGCTTTAAAGCGTCAATGAAGGTTTTCTAAAAAAAATTGCTTAGATTGGTGGTTTGTTGCCTGACGATAGTCGTGACTAAACCAGACTTTAATGTATGCCTTTTAATGTATGGGCTTGCTTACCTCTGAGCTGCTTTCCTTTAATTCCCATCAGGGGTGTGTTTGGTGAGGATCTTTGGCACACAATTAAACTGCAGCTTTAGCAGCATTGTTGTAAAAAGATGTAGGTTTAGATGTAGGTGGGGGCAGCCTGATGGGCTCTGTTTTCTATCTACACATGTGGCTAAACAGCTGTTATTGGCACTTAGCCCAAAGAAACTACAAACAAGACAACAACACTTCTGTTTATCTTCACCAGACATAAAGACACTGCTGCTGTTAATCCCTGATTCATCATACTAACACCATGTGGACCTCCACCTTTTGGGATTTGATGCTGTCTAACTTTACACTTACTGAGTGACACCTCACTTGTTTTCTCATCTATAAACTTTTAATTTATAGATGAAAACAGAGCATACAATACAATTACAAAGACGCAGGCACAGACACATATAGTGAGTAGCACAAAAAAAACAAAACAAATGGGTGCAAAGCCAAAACACACACACACACACACACACATATATACATACACATATTTAAAAAAAACCCCCAAAAAAACAGCGCAATATAATAAATAATCAAAAGTTTATGATTTGTTTATGTCCTCTAATCTCTGCTGGCATTTTGTTGAATGTGTTGACACAGGTCCAAACCATGAATGCTTATAAAATTTGTACTTTATCCTGAACCGATGGACCAAATCTGGAGGCTATGATGCGTGTGTGTGAGAGGCTAAGCCTGGTTTAGTGGTTAGATGGTGGTGAAATGCTTTGTTGGAATCTGACTGTAAATGACCGGTGGAGCAATCTCTCCTCTTTGGGCCTCCGCTCCTCTGCTGCGTGTGATACTGTATCAGTAACACTAATAACACCGATAGTCTCTGGCTCTCGTACTGTCAACAGAGCTGCAGCTCTTGCTCTTGAAGCATCTTGTGTGCCTCCATCCTCCCTCTGTTTCTCTGAAAAACACACACATACGCACGCACACACAGACCCCCACCCACACAATCACGCACACATTCAAACACTCAAAACAAACACGCAGACTCCACCCAACACTCCACCCACTGTAACAACTTCAGAGGAATGGTCAGCATGTGGAGAGGTTGTGGTAAAAGAGTTGGAAGGGAAGTGGGAACTCGGGAGGGGAGACACTGTGCTGCTTTTAACCCACAGGAGGTTAGTGATATCCCGTACAGCACCCAGAGGGACTCAAAGTGCTCAGTACAAGTTGATGGGAACTTGCGTGTTCAGGGGTCCCTGTGCAGCCTCTCATACAATACTGATATGTGGGAAATGGTCATTTTACTGGGCTGAAGCCAGAATGCATCCAGGACGGGGCAGGCATGAAGCCAGCTACGCTGCCTGTTCATCATCTGAGTTGAGTTAGTCCAGATGATAAAGGGTTTGTTGTCCATCCAAAATAAAAATAGCTATGTGTCAAAAAAAAAAACTCCCTTGCAGAGTAAGTTTGCTGTGAGGTTTTCCTGCATCTAAAACATTTGGAAGGGGAGGTGTGTCAGTTTTGGAAATCTACAAGACTCCCTGTAGAATTATAGCAAACTAAACTGTGAAAAGTCACACATCTCCTTTTACACATGGGCGATAACATTTAATGGTTCACATTTGCATTCAATAAAACCCTGCTGCAGCCCTGTTTGCCGACTGTCTCTGCTTTGCCTGTGCATAGCTTTGTCTGCCAGTTGCAAGGCCATTCATATTCAGGACAACCTGCAGGTCCTGTAGAAAGGGTGGCCAGGCCCTGCAGGGGTTTAGATGTTGGGCCAAAAAAAGGGCTCTGAATGCAGGTGATGTCCCTCTGGGGGGGGGGGGGGGGAGCATGCAGATGAACCTGAAATTCATTTCCCTAATTTCACTTTTATTCTCTTGTTGCTCGCTTTGTGCCCACTCTGGCAATACTCTACAAACAAATGTGTTTTTGAGAGTGAAAACATGTGTTCCACTTGCATTTGATCCCTTCATAGCTGACTACCGTCACGCCTGGCTGTCACTGTTCATACAGGACCTGAGTTTGCAGCTGCAAGTTCATACATATCACTGCTCAACCACAGAATGGCACCAGTCCTAATAGACATAGTGCATATTTGCTTAACGCAGAGTATACATAGAGTACACCTTCATTCATTAAATGTGGTTTCTGCTGTGTTTACACTTGAGATTAAACATGACATGTATCATTTCTATTCTATATTTGGTCACCTCTGTGAAAGGTTAATGCAATACTCTGGAGTCTGATCATTTTTCACACCTGATATTGAACAGAAAAGTAGTGGTTGAGAGAACCAGAATATCAGCTGTTAACTGAGATTAATCCTATATTTTTATATTTCTAATCCTGTTGTCCCATAGTTGTTGTAGAAAATAATATCAGCAGAGCAGTGACAAACCCATGTTTTAAAAGCAAGTACGTATAGAAGCATAGACTATAAAACATGGATGTAGTCTCTGTTACGTTATCCAGGTTTCTGAAAAGCCGCTGTGAAACTCAGTGGTGGCTCTGGCTGTCGGCGTCATTTTGGCAGTCCTGCATCCGCCGGCTCTCCACTAATCCACAAATGGGCAAAGATGTAGAGCGTGGGTGGAGCTGAGGCAGGTTGAATGAAGCCTAGGTGCTCAAACAAGCCACCTATGATGGCACACACCTGTCAGTCAAAGCGGCCAGATATTAACTTTAAATGTTTATATAAGTCGAATGGGTGAGTAATGTAAAAATTCACACTCAGTACAGTTGTCATGAACGGGGACATTAACTATAGAGACCAAAACAGTTTTTTTGTACCCGGTTGTAAACATGTTTATTTCTGCTGTGAAGGCTTCTGGCTCGTGACTCGTTTTGGAGTCAGCCTCAAGTGGCCATTCGAGTAACTGCAGTTTTTGGCACTTCTGTGTTAGTTTCATTTCACAGCCACAGAGTTTGCCACTTGGTCAGAACCGAAGTACATAGACTTTGATGAGGCCTTCAGTGAGATGGCTGTCTTTAGATGGAAATATATTATGTAACATGTTCCTCTCCAGAGAGAAAATCATGTCTTTCCCATTTTCATTCTCTTGTTTGGAAAGAAATGTAGAGGAAAAAGATAAACTGTGACTTTGTAATAGAAAACAGACTTTCTCTGCGCCTGGAATGTTTTTCCTTGTGAATCCGCTGATAACCGTATCTTATATTTCAGCTGGAGTGATATGGATGCAGTTATTGTGTTTGTATTTTGCCCCAAGATGGTCTTAAGATTCAGTATTTACACGGGAAATTACAAAATAGAACCATCTCATTTTGCTGTAAAAACAAATAACTTGTATTCTTGTATGTGGCAGGAGGGGAAAGTTATCAGCACTTGCAGTTACAGAAAAAGAGTTGCCTATAGATGAGAGAACCATTTACTGATGGAAATACTGCAGTTTTATGTCTTAAAGCTTTTTTTACTAATACATTAACAAACAGACAGTACAGACTGTAGTGCTTCCATCCATGTGTACAGTTCCCCCTTTGATTTCCCACTTATTGGGTATCATTTTATGTGCTGCAATATAAAGCTACAAGCATGTATTGATTAAAGCATGCTTCAATAGAGAAAACTAATTATATTAGGGACTGTATGAAAATTATCAAGGGGAAGGGTGTCAAAAGAGGGGGAGGGTTTGTAATTGTTCTTTTGGCTGATTGGAGGGTAGTCTGAATTTTTTGAGAGAGCAGTGGAGGAGCAGTGGATCCTGGATTTATAGGTGATTTCTGCCCCCAGTTTGAGAGTACAATTCACTTATACACCACTGTCATAAATATGGACAGCTGTACACATACAGTGAGTCGACAACTTTGCTAACAGCTAAACATCAAGCAAGTGCAACAACACAAGACAAAGCAGCCAGCTAATATTACTTACTAGTCCAACAGCAAGAAGCCCAGCTCTGCGTCTTTTATTTTGCAAAGCCTTCGCAAAATCAGTCCCAGATTTACTATTTTCCTGGTGGGTTCTTGCTTGGTCATGCTTTCATGTTCTCTTCTTAGCTTCCTGCACCATCCTCTTTGGCCTTTTGGCACCCCCATCTGCCTCCGCCTCCACCCCACGGCTGAAAACCACTCCTGTGCTAGTGCTGTAAACACAAACCTGGTACTCACAGACAAGCTCACAGTCCGGGCAGCAAGGCTAACTGAGCTAACTAAATGGGGTACAGAGTGAAATGAGATGTACTGTTTACTGTTAAAGTATTATAACATATTGGAGGAGGGAGGATTGCTGCAGTTTTCTAATTCCAACAAAGGGTCCAAAGCAAATATTAATAGCGTTGGCGAAGTCATTTTTCAAAATGAAACTTAAGATTCAGGTCCCCCCCTCCACCCAAATAATTTTCATACTTTCCTTTATAAAAAAAAAAAAATAGGCTGATATGCTAGGATGCTGATAGGCTGCTAATTATTTCCCGGTCTTTTAAATACATATATAAACTGTTATAAATTAATCATGTTACCATTCCTTATCTGTCCATGTATCAGCTATTATCAGTGGGATTCTTGCCAGGACAGACCACACTGTTGACTTATTACTTCCTTTATTGGTGGCGCCTGCTCGCAAAGACAAAGGCAGAGCCCCTGACAGTAAACAAAGCAGAAGTGCTTCAGCTGTTCCTTTTTGAAGTCTACATGTTTGCTGAGAGTAAACAACCAACAGCCTTGAGGCGGCGAACCAGACAAACGACTCCGACAAACTGTGTCATGTTTCCACTTGGGATGAGTAATGTGAACAGTTTTGTGGTCAAGTCCCGTCGTTACCTTCATCGATGTTCTTACCTGAACATGCTGAAGTGATTGCAGTGCAGGTCCGACGAGGTGAAGCGGGGGCCAGAAACAGAATATCGTCATCTGATACGCTTTTAAATCCTGTTGCCCTGCCTGTCAAATCGAGTAAAGAAATGAGTACTCACATCGGTTTAACTGCACGGATTAATCGCGTCCCCCCAACTTGATGTTTAAGTCATGAGATGAATGGCTTACTATGGATAGCCAAGTCTTTGGATTTGATGGTGTAATTAGCAGATGAACTGTGATGCCAACACAGCGTGGTCCAGGCCTCACAATGGCCTCTATTGTGTGATTACATGACTGCATGTCTTCCACTCTCCTTTGTCACGCCACAAAGTTTGTTCACAGACTTTACTGACATCATCATCAACCCAGCAGATGAATGCGATGTTGTCCTGCTTTGTGGCCATTTGCAGCTTTGGTAGCAACAAGTGTTCCTCATACATCTTAGGTAGAAAGTCACAAGGAGACGAGTGTGGCAGGGAAATAAATGAACTGCCTTTTTTTTCTCTCTCTCTCTCTCTCTCTTTCTCTGCTGACGTCTTTCGACAATCATTAAATTGCAGTCTGTCATGCTGCAGAGCCCTAAGTGCTAGTGGAAATTGAAATTCCTCTGTGACTTTTTTCTGTAATGCTCCCTCTGGAAGCTAAATGTTCAGTTCTAATGACGAGGATTTCCTGATTGGTCAGTAGCACTTATTAGTCTAAATGGGTCATCGGGTTAAAAGTGTGGAGAGCTTTCCAAGCCAGAAGCACATGATAAACAAAAGGAGATTAGTGTAATCTGTTTCCCAGTGAGTTTGTAGTCTAATAGCAATCATTTTTAAATGTTGTAAAAGCGATTTTCTTATAAGTGGCTTGCACAAAGATTCCCATAGTTTCCGTAACTGGGCTGTGATCAAGTGGGACTGATGCCTCTTATCATGCTGCATTCTGACTGACACACACAGGTCATTATTGACGCTTTGCAGATTTTTTTTTTTTTTTTTTTTCTAGAAAGCGATCTCCCACTGTTCCCCCGTCAGGCTTGAATAATTTGATGCAAGGGCAACTCTGTATCAGAGGGAATAAGGTGACCCCAACTCTCCTTTAAGCACTTATCTCCTCTGCCAGTTCTGCTTCACTCACTCGTTTGAAATGATAATTGCTCTTTACTGCGTGGCAAAGCCCAGCAGTATGTGCACAAATGTAAAAAGGAGTTTGAATATTCCTCAGAGCCTATTCAAGCTTACACTTAAAGTGGTGTCACACCGTGCTCTATGCTCTTCGTTCCAATACTGTGTATATAGCATGTTGGTATATCTGAAAGACAATCTTGTTGCTAACCTAAAGAGGGATGAAAAATCTGAGTTCATCGCTGCATTTTAATGAATACCTTCTGACTCAGAGACATGGACGCAGTGGGATCATGGAAACGGTGCACGTACTATAGTTAAACAATTAACCACAGGCCCGTCTGGTATCTTAGGGTCATGCAAAGCCAATTAGGACATATTCAATGCCCAGCATAGTACCTAATTATCATGTGAAAAAGATGTCGGAGGTGGAACAGTCAGTCACTGCGTTAATATGCACTCTTATAATAACTCCTAATAATCTTTATGAGCAGATTAAGAAATACTTTAGATTTCTATCTACCTTGATGAACTCATTATTCTTTCAGACCAATAATGGGTAATAACTGTTGTTAGAAAGGTGGCTTTCATGTGACACTGCAGGAGGCACAAATTCAACAAAATCCAGCACAAACAAAAGTTTATCTAATTTTTTTATTTTTATTTTCCATGTTTCCTCTCAGCCTAGAGGTCATGCAACCTTCTGACATTGACTCAGTCAAACAAATCATATTAAATCTACAGTGTTACTGGGAAAGTTATGTTCTGCGAACCATTTATGTTTGTTTACGTACAGCACACAAGTTATTCGTGTTTATAGTGTACATGTACTGAGTGATATGGTTAGTATTTAAATGTATCTTTAGCTCAAGAGTCAAAGGTTCATTGTGTGTTTTGATGCACATCCAATAGCATGTTGTGTAGCAGAACATGCCATCAATGGATGCTTTCTCGTTTACGAAGTATATTTTGTGTCTGTTATGCTAAAAGGGGGCTTTGAGCTGTATTTATTTTTACCATCAGCGAGTGAGTTATTTCGGGGGTCATGGGAAGTGACTGCTTTATGACCCCAATTGCCTTTAGTGTCATCACAATGTCCTTTGAGTAAAATTTGTTCTCCAGCAATTTCCATTTGTCGTTTGAAAGTCATCATCGTGTATTTGGATGCATCAGGGACATACCACAGCAGGATGCATTACAGCCAGTCATCAATAGAAGGCTGATTCTATGAATAATTAATAATACAAGTCAGTATCCTCATATTATCACTCTGGGATCACACATGTGATCAATAATTTAGTAAACGCTGTTGGTTTCATTTCTCTGAGACTTTCATATTACTGTCAAACAAACTCGATATGGCAGATGATGATGATGATGTGTCCAGGAAATAATGCCCACTGTTGTAAGATAGAACGTTCATTTCTTTCTTAACAATTTTGGACACTTGCTATGGCTAAAAAAACACTATAACCGCATTCATTCACTTAGTCATTTTAGCAAAATGAAAGATTTAGAAATTTGTCATATTTATTTACATCAAAATACAGAGTGAGTTTGAAATAATAGTAGATAACAAAAATGACGAACAGGAATGGAAAAATACAAATAAAATGAGACAGAATACACACACAACCATACAAGTATTACTATTATATATATTTATACTTCCTCTTTTCTGTAACACACATCGTAGATTGGAAAAGTGCAGGATTGCTGTGCCGTGTTGCAGCTTCTATTATCAGGTGCTTGCTATCATTAAGAGGAACACATTTGCATAGTGGAAATGGAGAGGGATAAGTTAAATCAATGGCTCTTGATTAGCAGTCAGATCTGGTTTTTCATGGCATTTGTACAAATTTGTATCTTTCACAAAGTTTGCCTTCAGGCATCACGATCCTGAATCTTCAGTGTGCAGCTGTCCCATATTACAGACCTAAAAGTTGGAGCGTGCATAAAGGTTTTTATTTTATCCCGGGTTAAAGTCTCTTCTGTTGTGTACTGACACAGAGGCCTCGGCTGGATTCAGAGCCAACAGAAAATCGTGTTACCTGCAGGGTAGAAATGATATTGCAGAGACAATATAAGAATATTTTTCTCTCTCTCAGTGGTTGTATCATATCTTATATATGTCTTTTTCTTCTTCCAAACTGTAACCAAGAAAAAAATTAAAGTCCTGCTGATGACTTTATTTCTGTTGAAGTTTTTTTTTTTTCTTTTTCAAATCTCTCTTTAAAATATTTACATTTAATCAGCATTTAATTTCCTGCTCTACAGGAGTTTCCTTTAAGAAGCAAAAACAAAATAATATCCGGATGGAAAGATGTTTTGTAAGGGCTGCATTGTGTGCCGCTTGTTATGAGTTATGACAAGGCTGTCCATATTAAAAACTTCTCTGAGGACATCCTGGAGATTTGTCTCTGATAGACGCATTACCCATAAGCTGCTATACATCCCTAAGAAAGCAAAGAACCATTTTAGCACCGGTGTAGACATATTCAAGATTTTACAGTTAGTTTATTTTTAACCCAGTCGTGATTTATTTAGGAGTCTGCTTTTTTTGGTGCTAGGAGCAGTCTGCTCAGCTGAAACCTTCCTCTTTACTCCCCTCTGTCATATCCCCAGGTGGGCTGGATTAGAGGAAATATGGCACCCCATGTTCACACAAGGCTCCATAAACGCTATGAAAATAACAGTACTTTACCTTTCACCCCCTGACTAAGGATTCCACCAAGAGTCATCCATTTATTGGTTATTTACCAGACTAAATTGTCTTGAATAAGCAAACTTTTTTAGTATATCAAGCAAGAAAAATTGTATAGTATAGCACAGTGAGCCTACCTACTTTATCACATTGCATCCTTTGCAGCCTGACTTTATGTATATGTGCTACTGATTATGCTGTTTAGTAATGAATAATGTAATTTTCTAATGATTAGTGTGTAATGAGTAATCGATTACATTTTTTTAGCAAATGCTGTAATTACAACACAGCGTTTTAATATATTGTATACCAGTGAATCCACACAATTTCAGTACAAGAGCTCTCAGGAGAGCCACAAGATGTTATTGAAATTATACTTTTCGATAAAGGATAAGGGCTTTATAGCTTTTTCTTAGCAACAAATGAACAAACATCTCCGTCAGTGAACAGCCAACGATTGATTTTGGGGTAAAAATGGTTTACCTTCCCCCTACCATGTCCTTGGTTGAATTCAAACCAATCATGTACTGCCCACTCAGCTGAGCAGACTGCTATAAGTGAGGGTTATAATGGCAGACACAGCAAGGAGCCTCTGCCTTGTCAGTCACCTACTGAGGTCTTTTCTACCCAACATAATGGCTCCATAAATCATGTTGAATGGTAATCTACACCCCAAGGGGGCATGTTGGTTTTTAGGATCAGATTTGGAAG
The DNA here is from genome assembly GCA_946959425.1 of Argyrosomus regius. NCBI lineage: Eukaryota > Metazoa > Chordata > Actinopteri > Sciaenidae > Argyrosomus > Argyrosomus regius. The sequence goes on from OX336882.1 coordinate 16,464,387, forward strand.
GGAAAGAAATCAACTTTAACAAAACAAGACAAGAAGTGATATTTGACCCAATGAAAATGATCAAACCTGTAGTCTCTTTTTATTTGTTGGGAGCAGATACCGATATGTTTTCAGCTGCTTACAAAGTCACCCTTAAAGCTGGCAAAACATGAGACACTAAAGTTTCAAACTCGATTGCAGCTGCGCAATAAAAGGCAAATGCTTTTATAGTTCTCTTTCACTTTGGACTTAGATGTGCTCATGATACTGTTAATGGATTGGACGACTGCCTAATCTAACCTCATGTCGAGCTCTGTGATAGCGCTCTCATCACAGGGTCCTGCCCAGCCGCTGATTATCTCCATAAGTGTCTCAGTCTGTGCCAAAGACTAAATGAGAGACAAGTCACTTTGCGGGGATGACTTATTGGGATCTGGTTGTCGAGCACAAAGCCCAGTCGTTTATACAAAGCTAGCCACATGGTTAGCATTCATGCTGCTCCCTATCCAGTGAACTTGCTGTGACCTGGTCGAGTGTATCGTCCAATGTGTCTGTCACATCCTTTCTCTCTCTCAACAGATGCAGGTATTAAAAGGGAGCCTCGAGGGAGGTTTGAAAGGTTAATGAATCTGTTGCCTTAAGCAATATGGCACCAGATTCACCCTTCATGGATACAAGGAGCAGCAGACCTTCTCCTAGATGAGCAGATGGGTCCTGTGGCACTGAGCATAGTGGGTTTCCTGCACTGTGACAGCTCCAGTCGAATAGAGCTCTAATCCTATAAGTCCTATAATAGTTGCTTCTAATAAGATCAATTTCTTTGGTTGAGTACTTGCTGTCAAATATGATTTAACGCTTAATATTTGATACTTTTTCTTTAGATCCATGCTTTGTTGTTCTTCAGAATGGATTAGGAGACTTCATGATTGATTTGACTAAAATGAATGTGCTGTGACATGGTATTCAAGCAACAGAAACATGTAAAAGAAAACAGTGTGTCATTACATCAGTTTACATGCCCTTGCTGTGTCTCAGCCGATCTGCCTTTGGGGTGTGGAACATCCATTTTGTCTGCCTCAGGTGCTGGTTTTATGAACATTTTAGGCATTGCACCCATGAGTCATGCTGTGTTTTGGATTCCCCAGATACCTTAAAGCTTCCTAGTCTGCTGCGGGGGCCTCTTCATATTGACATAACTCATTTATGAATGAGTTCACTAACTTTTTTTTTTTTTTTTTTGAGGAGGCACCAGAGAGAGGTGTTCAAATGCAAGATACCACAAGGAATAAATATTAAATATTTAATATTTGTAAATCTTCATGCGTCACTGCACTCCTGGTACTAACACCAGTTTCTTCTGTATTTATATAAATCTGATGTATTTTGACATAATAAATATCAAATCAGTCACACCTCAGTGTGTCTTTAACACTCTATGTGACGTTACCCACCACTTGTCACTGCTTATCTGGATAGTGGCCATTTATCACCTCTTTTCTAGACAAAGTGACTGCACATAACAACCACAAAAGTATTTTTTTTAACAGCATTTGGACACTAAAAGGTCAACGCGAAGGTGTTGATTTATTTATGCATTAGTGCCCCACGGAAAAGTTTCCTAAATTATCAAAGTGGCAGGAAACCCTCCTAACAGCACCCCTCTCCCGTCATTAAAATTTAAAAGACCTCTGGAGTTATATAAGGATATGCCCTGGGAACATGGAGACCTGGGGTGTGTGACACATGCAGGCCTGCCATGCTTGTTGTTGCAGTCTCAGCAGGCATGAAAAGGACTAGCCAAGGAGGTGGGGGTGGGGGGGGGGACACTACAGGATCATGAACGGATTTTTCAGCCTCCAGTGACTCAGCTAGCTTCAGTGGAGCAGCAGGAACCAAAGCAGGCTGGTAGTGAAGTGACGAGTGACACAGACATATTGTTTCACTGGTCGAGACCCACGGGACAGACAGAGACGGGTGTGACAGCGAGGCACAGATGCAAGAGATATGGGGGGGAAAGGTTTTATTCAGTGAAGTTAGTATAATCTGTCTTGCCATTGCAAAGGTGAGGCAGATGACCATCCACTTACCTACAAGAATGCCACTAATACCCAGTCATTATGCAAGAAGAACAGCTTGCCAGTCAACGACAATCTGTCTGGTAGCAGCCATCAACTCAACAAGCCATTCAGTCAGCAAGCTGCTAATCTTCCTGGTGCCAATCTGCAGGTCTGTTAGCCAACTGGTCTATGTTCAGCTTTTGCACTGGCAGGTAGTGGAGAGACAGGGTTGTAAATCTCTGTGCATCCTGTTTTCTGTTGCAGTGTGTTCAGGTTGATCAGAAGTTTTTTAAAATGGTATTCCCCAGCAGGGAATTGTCTCAGCAGACAACCGGAGGGCACTATTTGACCTCCGGTTGTCTTGTACTGTTGCTGGATTTATAAGCTCCCGTAAATATTTGAATGAGGTCTTCTGGGAGTAGCTGCAGTGACGCAAGCTCTCACCCAGAGACGCCATGTGCTCTTCAGTGTTTACTTTCTAAACGTCACCACCTATGTGGGAGCTCAGGGGGGGGAGACAGACAGCGCTGTCAGGCAATAAGGAGTAGTGAGTTATTTGCTATCAGGAACAGACTTTCCTGTGTTCACTGACTTAGGTGTCTTTACTCTTCACAGGTTATTGGTAAATCATAAAAATATAGTATTGTCTGCACTTTGACATTCACACCCCCTCTGGATGAATTTTAATGCCCATATCAGACGCAGCTGTATGTTGTGTTTAGTGCCAACTAGCAAATTTTGGCATGCTACAATAACCATTTTAGCATTGTCATTGCTCGTATGTTGGCATGGCAACATTTGCATAATTTAAAGTACTGCTGTGCCATAGTATAGCCTCTTAGAGCTGTTAGCGTGGCTATTAATATGGCCATAACCAATATTTTTATAATAACATTGAGTCGCTTGTTGTATCAGATCTACAGATAATTTAGACCCAGAGCTTGACCATAACTTTCAGCTCTGTTTTGTTTTCTAGTGCTACTTTACTCGCTTCACTTTCATAGTGTCATTTGTGGCCACAATAAGCTCAGTACTAAACAGCAGGCAGATAAAGGCAGCAGCTGGCTGGTGAATGTGGAACATTTAGCAGCTTAAGAGCCAAGTGTTGGTGGAGACCAAACTCAGAACTAGAAGGAGAGTGAATATTGGACTTGGGTTTGCCAGAGACGTGACTCCAAATAAATGCTAATGTACTTCATATTGGAAGGATGTGTAATGGTTTGGTAACAAGTTCACCATACCAACTTCATTCAGACCCAATCAGGCGTTCAATCAACTGTAAGGTTGTGCGGCAGTGTGGAAGGCGTCGGTGGACAATTTAAAAAAATTTTTTATTTATTCCTGTGATTCACCAAACAACCAAACAAACGAAGATGAACCAAGGGAAGATTCTTGGTGTCACTCTTTTGCAGCATGGACAGCAAGCCAGACACAGACATAGAAGTTGTATACACAAAAATAAATCAAGCCAGGACAGAACTGGGAGAGCGTCATAGTTTACTCCACGAACTGTTTAGCACCTGGTTTTAGTGATATTTCAGACTGACTGTGGTGCCGTTTGGCCAGTCTGGCGTGACGTCGGGTTGAATTTTTTCTTTGAGAAAAATTGATTCTGGTTCAACTTTTCTTTTTGCCCGGCATACTCCACAGCCTCCACCACCGCAGCCTTATCCGACTACCCTCACTCAGATGAATGGAAAGCGTTTTGCTCCACCGCCTGATTTTGTCCAAATTGGCTGTTACTAAGATGCAGTTTTTCAGTTTGTTTTTTTATCATAAAGCTATACAGCTTATATCCTTTGTTTAGCAAAGAGTGATGAAAGTGATGCGAGATGTACATATTTCAAGTGATTTCCAAGAAAGCCAACACCCTACTAAGTAAAAAAAAAAAAAAAAATCTCAGCATATATCTAATTAACAGGCACCTTATCTGCACAGTCAGAGAGCAGATGTGTGCATTGCGCCTCTTTGAGACAAATTACAGAGTTGTCTTGGGAGTCACTGTTCTTTCATTTATTTATCCACATAACCACAAAATTAGAGCCAAGCTGCTATATTATCTTCTTGGGGATCTCTCACTGATTGTTGATGACAGTATAATGAAATCTAGGGATTTAAAAAAAAAGTTCAACGTGCGTTTTATCTCTCAGGGAAACTTTGTGGGTCACTGTGCAAATTCACTTTGATTTTAAAAGTCTGTAAAACCCTTTAAGATACCACATATGAGTGTTCATGTTAGCTGGCTCGTGGTCTGAAAAATCTGTTCAGTTTAGTTTTTCTTTGGCAGTGTGGTGAAAAAGAAAACAGTAGAAACATAAATATTTGTTTTTGTCATCAAGGCTTTAGCAGAAGCCGTCAGCGTACCCTAGTTGAATATTAAAGTCTAAGGAGAAAGAAATGAGCCGGGTGATTTTTGGGTGATGCCATTGTTTGCTGTCAAAGCTGATTAACACCTTTACTCTTTGATTCTTGGTTTGTTGTTTGCAATAAAATCCACACCATCCCCCCTCAGACTGAACCGCAGCCAAATGTATCAGATCTTTTGCCTTTATAGTTGTTGGATATGGATCTGTTATTCTAGTTTGTGTTTCATCTGTTCTTTTAAACATGTTCTTGGATCAGACTTAAAGAAACGACTTCTCTCTCTTCTCTCCACAGATCCAAAATGACTTGTGCTAAATGGCCACTGGTTGGAGCTTAGTGCTGATCCATCGAAGAGCACTATGAGTAGATGACAACAAGCAGCCTTTAATCCAGACAGGATTCCTCTTCGTGCTAAGAGTCTGCTAACCGCGTGTAAGGACCACTGGGAGTACAAGAATCAAGTCAAGGACACGTTCACTCCCCCTCAGCCTGCAGGAAGATGGGAGTGAAAAAATAAAGCTCTGCAGAGTCGAGAGGAGTTTAATGAATTCCAAGGAATCTTAAAAAGAAACTGTGCATTTGTGTGTGAGTCTGTGTGAGAGGATCGGGCAACCATGTGGACATTAGCTGCGACTGTCCACAGTCTCCTGGCTGCTGCATTGCTATTAGGTAGCTGCCTTCAGTCACTGATGGCCACTGAGGATGATGTCACACCGCGCATCAGTTTCCCTTACAGTAAGTTAATTACCCGACGCACTTTTGTTCAGTTCTGAGTATTTTAAGCATTCTTAGAAACATTTCAGTGTTTTACAGCTTCACAAAGAATAACTGATTGCTCATTAGACCCCTTCCACAAACAGTGATTGCCCAGTCATATGTTGAAGCAGCGTGCACAGGGCTGCACTCATAGACGTAGTCCCCGCAAAGTCACCCATAGGTTTCTGAAGAGCTCAGAGAGTGGTGGTCTCCTCCTGCTCTCGGCTAATGTATGACATTATTTTGTGCAGTTGTATGTTACGTTAAACAAAAAGCCCCATTGATGAACAGTTATCCACTGTGTACTGTTTGCCCAAAGTGTGGAAGCAAACCCTGAATGCTACTGTGTTAGAGCATAAGTTAGCAGCTCTGTCCTGCTCTAAAGAATTCAGGAAAATTTCACTCCCAACAACACCAGCCAAACTCATTATCCCAGACAGTTCCCAGAACATTGGTTAGTCCTTATCCAAAAAGGCTTTTCTCCTTTCTCGTTAAAGGTAAACCACATTTTTTATTGCTGTCACTAACTGGTGTAGCCTGCCTTTAGTCTACCCATGTCTAAAATCAAGGATCCATTGTTGAATTTCAAGCTGTAAATCCACGTCACTCCACAGTTGTCACTGTAATAAGTGTGTAGTGAAGCAGCCTTTACTGTACTGCTGTACTGTATATTGACACAGACATGACAGAGACCACAGGTGCCTGCAGGCACTGATGCACGTGTGCTAACATGAAGACGCTCGCACTACAAACATCACCTCTCACAACACGTACAATTATAAGTTTGTTCCCTGAGGGTCTTTGAGATTAGATGTCAGTTTGCCCAAAAATCACTGTGTGTGTGTGTGTGCGTGTGTGTGTCTCTTGTTTTTCTCACCCAGAGTCTTGACAGAACAATGGGTGCATAGCATTGACATGTGACTCCTCAGAGTGTTACTCATGTCCAACAATTTTGAGGCCTAATAAGTATTCTGCAGCACACACTGTGCATAGTCTGGCTCCATATCTTTAAAAGCACTTCCCCCATTTCTTGCTACTAATTCACCTTTTGGTATTGTCCAGCGTAAATGCAACAAATTATCTCACAAATATAAACTTAACGTCTCTCCTGGTGAATCCACTGATTCAATAGGACACCTTTTTTGCACCCGACTTCATCATTGTGTGTAATTACTTCACTCCACACTGCAGCACTCCTCATTATAATAACTGTGGATCGAGCTTTTATAATGTGAAAACATGTTGCTGCTATTCACTATTTGTTCAGCTAACAGCTTTTTGGCAGTTGATTGATGCATTATGGGGAGCTTATGACAAATAAGAGAAAGAGAAATAAGGTTGCTGTTTGGATGTGGCTCACAGGGGAAATTGACTGCTTTTCAGAGGCGTGTCGCTAAACATTTATTTGTCGTAGCTGTTGAAAAAGGACAGTTCCACAGCGCTAACAAATTGATTATTTAAAATTGAAAAAATTAAAAGCTGCTTGCTTTATTTATTTTTATCCTGTCCTTGCCGATACAGCAGGAACAGTACAGTGGATGTAGGGGTGCGTTGGCTCCTGTAAACACTACCTGTCTGAGTCTGAAGTTCCTCCCTCTGAAAACAACAATCTGATGCTTATTTTCTTCACTCCTCAGCCAACTCAGCGAGGCGTAATGCTGTTATTCACATGCACCATCTCAAACTGGCATCGCTTATACCCGAGAACAACCTTTCACATACTTGAGCCATTTAACTTGTTTCTCAAAGAAGTAAATGGATTAAATTGGCCTAAGGCTGGTTCCCAGCAACTAAGTGTTTTGCAAACCACTGATGTTTCTTTTTCCCCCCATCCCTCTTTGCTTTACTCCACTCAGCATTCATAATTAAATTTTTTATGTTTTGACACCAGCAGTTAGTGATTGAGATTCCTTCAACTGGAGAGCATAAATAGTGGTGTGAGACAACATGCTTTTCAGCTGATAATATAGTGTGGAAAATCTTATTTAAATGTCACTGACACTGATTGTAACCTATTCACTAAGAGTAGAGCTTCGCATAAACAGGGTCTGCAGCATCACTAACGTTGCTAAATGTTTCGTATATAAACTAGCCTCAATTCAACCCACGCCATTGATGCACAACATGTAAAGCAGGTCACCCCTTCAAACCTCCATTCTGGTTTGTGTAGTCTGTAAGAAAAGGGGGACCCGGGCTGTTTTCTCGAGAGAGGACCTATGGCCTTTTTCATGGAAAAGCGTCCTTTTTCTTTTTGTCCTCCTTCCCTCTCCTCCTGCTCCTTCCTTCTCTCCTAATGAGCGGGCTAATCTCTCATGTGTAGTGAGTGGAGGTTTTTGTGGTCGCTGCAGTGGGAGAGCCTGTCTGTTTTTCATTATGGCTCTTGTGCAGGGAGAGAGAGAGCACAAAGGATCATGGGACTTGAAGCAGTAAGCATCGGTTAAGCATGCGGCATGTATCACTGTTAGTTATCAGAAACTTCTCAGGCAGGAAGTTATTGTCTTTCTCCAGAGATGCAGAGGAGATGATTTGTTTCTCCTCTCTTGGCACATGAAGAAGAACTTCAAGTTCTGCACTTAATAAGAACAGTTTACATTAATGAGCTGGTTCGGGCGTTTGGCAACTACTTGATGCTTTTTTCAGTCTAGCTCAATCACATTATATATATATATATATATATATATACATATATACATACATACATATAGTATGTCAGCTTCTTTTTTCTGGCTCTTCTTAAAGAAACAGTTCAACATGTTAAGAAATATGACTGTATCGATTGTTTTCTTGTTGAAAGTTAGATGAGATCAGTACAACTCTCATATAGCAAGCAGCCAGTTAACTGAGCTCATTAGAAAAACGGAAACAGTTAGCCAGCTCTCAAACAAACAAGATATAACATGTTAATTAGTTAACTATTATTTATTCTTATCTTTTGATAACCTTGATACCCAAAGCTAACTGATCGCACCTGCATAGTTTGGTGCCCCTTTTAACCATTTGGAAACCACAACAATAGGCAGACTTTATTACCTTTGGACGGCTAGCTGTTTCACTCTGATTCACTCTGAAGTTTCTCACTAACACTCGTCAAGAAAGCGTCATTTCCCATAATGTCAAGTATGCCTTTAATTATCAGCTTCATTAATCCCAATGTTAGATTTTTATTTTTTAATTTCATTAAGTTTTAATTGGTATAATTTATGTATTGAGAATGACTTTGTCCTCCAATCTGGTGTTAATGTGCAAGTTTTCTTGAGAAGTTTGGGGTTACTCTTTCAAATATCCTATATGTGCTATATGCCCTTTATTATTCCCCTATTAAAGGGAAATTTAGACTATATGTGTTGATAATCATTAAGAATCACAGTCAGTACTGTGTCTTTTTTGCTGGTAACTTTAAATCTTGTTTTTAATTAATACACGCTCTCTCTCTTAATTGTTACAAGTAGGCATCCATAGACTGTCAGTTGTTGTTATATATACAGTGCAGGGTTTGTATGTATGTACTGTACAGTAACAAAGGAAACATTCAGAACAGAAGGAAACATTTTCAGTCTTAATACTTTCACACAGGCTGCCTTCGAGTAGAGAAGCAAATCAAAATGCCCCTTTAAGCCGAGCACGCTGTGTATGCTCAGTGTACACAGTGTCCTTTCCCGTTTACGTTTGGTTTATGTTGTCGGTGAATATTGTGCGCTTTCTCTCATGCATGCTAATCCAGTGACCTTGGCAGTGCGCAGATTGCAGTGCAGAAACAGAGGAGGGGCAGCGAGAGGGGGTCAGGCCAAATACTCATGACATGCTCCGATGCCCACCTAAAACCCAGCAAGGACACGCCCACTGATCCTGAAAGAAAAGCGGTCTGTGGCTTCCAGCAGAGGTGGCTCTTACAAGTGCCTGCATATAACGCCATAACAGCCACAACAATGGAGCATAATTACAGCACATCGACTCTTGTCTGTTTCAGACGTTTTAATGGCTTCAGCGCTTGCACGCTCGAGGGAATGTACAGAAAAGTTCAGTCTTTGCAGATTTTGATCAGGAACATTTGAATTGAAGAAAATGGCAAGCAGCGAGAAATAATGGTGTAGCTGTTAATTAAGACGGACAGGGAGGAATGTGAGGTTAAAGAGAGTCATTAGGTGTTTTTTTGGATTGCTGAGAAGTATTGTAGGTTTGTCCAAAACAAAATGTGCTTTGCCTCATCACTATTAACAGTAGAGATTTTCATAGTTTAACAAAACCAAACATTTATGATGGATTGAATTTTACTTTTAAGTGATGAAGCATGTGGATTTATATGGTTGCTGGCTGTAAATCACTCTGGACAACTCATAAAGGGAAGTCACACAACATAACATTTTATTTTACGATACACAAACAAATGCTTTTTGTCACACTTCATTGTCCACATTGCCTTCGAAGAGACATTCTTTATTGTTTCCATTAAATTCAGCATAAGAAAGGTATGGAATAAACACACTGTTGCTAAAAGAGTGACATCAAAGCTGGCTGTGATTAAAAACAAAGTCTGAGACTTCGACCCCATTTACTGTATATGTAATCTTTTGCTCCTCCCATAGTGTAACTATGTCAATGAGCAGTCCGGAAAATAATTGAATACATCCATAGTCTGTCTCCTCTGTCCTTGTGATGCACCCTGTGTGTGTGTGTATAGTTGTAAAACTGTATGTAGTAACAAGCTCAAAATAGGCTTTGCCCCCATTAACAGTGATGCTGAAGAAAGTGTTTCTATGGATTCTGCTCATATAGATTATAACATGGTGGCTCTTATCATCACACCTTGTTATCATACTAATTTGCAGTAATGCATTTCAAACTGTTTATTTTTCATAATACTCAATTATGTGGTCATATGAACAATCTTGCAATTGATCACACCAGCAGCGACACCCAGGAGTACTCTATACTATAGTCATTACTACATTATTATGTGTACTGAACTCTCATGGGTCGGGCCCAAACGGCCACCTTTGTGTGTCTGTGAAGTGAAGTCACTGTGGAAGTGCCAAAAACTGTAGTTCCCCGAACAGCTACTTGAGGCTGGCTACGAATGTGTCAATGACCATAAGCCCCCCATTTTAAAATGTCACAGCAGAAATAAACGTGTTTGCATAATTAAGAGCATGCCCGCTTCGATTGACAGATAGGTGCCGTTACTGACGGCTTGTTTGAGCCAGGCGTCATTCAGGTCCATAGATCATCCATGTCCAGAGGCAGGACTACCAACATGGCGGTGGTCAGAGCCACAGATTTTGAGCTTCAAAACGGCTCTTCGGAAACCTATGGGTGACGTCATGCGCGCACCGTCCATTCTTTATACTGTCTTTATACAGTGGTTGGGCCACACCCATCTTCAAACTCAGCTTTCATTTTGATCTCAACTACACACCTGTATAGTTGTGTGAGTCAATCTGTGACACCATTGCGTTGACAAAATCTGTCCACAGATAGATAAACATCTGCCAAAGTACTGAAACTCGTCTCACATTTTACCACGTTGACGCACACACTGACTCACCAGTCATCGTTGTCGCAGCTAAATGTTTATCACTACCACACACTATTATTTTCTAAAAACAACAACGTATTACCAAAATAAGCATGTGCTCTGGAAAGATTTTACATTTGAGTTGAGGCAGAACTTAAATAGTTAAAAGCAGTTGTCTCATGTATCTTTCATTAAAAGTCAGAAGTTTCCTGATTCAGTTCCAGGATGTTAATATGCTCCACATGCCTTTTATTCTTACTTGTGGGTGTATGTAAAAAGAGAGAGCGAGATGCGTGTCCCTGTGAGGCATGGTTGAAAAAATATATATTATAGACTGAGCTGAAAGATTCTGTTCAAGTGTCTCAGTTTATAGAAATCCTATCTGTCCTTATATTTGATAAATTGACAGCTGACAGTCTGTTGTGCGTGCAGGTGCACAGATTTGTGACAGGAAATCAGGGCAGCGTAATTATAAGCCAAAATATGGAGGCCAACGCAGCAGGTGTGGATCCTGAGGTGTGTGTGTGTGTGTGTGTGTGTGTGTGTGTGTGTGTGCGTGTGTGTGTGTGTGTGTGCGTGCGTGCGTGCGTGTGTGTGTGTGTGTGTGTGTGTGCGCGTGTGTGTGAAGCTGTTAGCGGAGTGTAAACCAATGTGCTTGACCACTTCTCATTGTACTTACTTTGTGGTGGATGAGTGGAGAGCAGGAGACTCAGTTTTGACTCCAGTCTGCTCTTCTTATAGAGGGCCTCTCCAGAGACACACACACACACACAGTGTAGAGGGTTATGTCTGCATGCTGTGGTAGTAGCACTTAAAGACCTTCAACACATGCCAGTCCAAAGTGAGTGCACTTAGTAAGCTGCACAGAGCTCCACTGGTGCACTAAAAATCGACCAGTGTGCAAGCTCGGAAAATGGCAGAAGCGACATATCAAAGTGTACTTTGATGGGATTCGAGCTGCAGCAGAAACCATCTGCACACATGTGCAAGCCAGCTGGATTTGGATGTTTGCAGTGCCAACACAAATGACATTTTTTTTTCTTTTCAAGTCCACTTGGCTGAGCTTTGGATATCGTGTCATTAATCAAGCCAATCTTTCTTGTCTGTGTTTTTTTTCTATAAGGACATGAGTAACTATCAAAATAAAGAAAGCATTTGAAGGAGTGGAAGGTGGAACGTCAGAAGCTGCCCAATGCCTCGTTTAAGTTACAACTGTTTGATTTCAGTCCTGATTAATTTTGACACTCAGGGTTGAAGTTTTAAACTCATTGAGCAGCTACTTTGTCGGAAATACATCTGAGCTACGAGAGTTTCACTTCAGAAGAATGTTTTCCTGATTTTGATGAATGAACACTGTCAGTGCTATCCTCAGTGACAAATGCATTGCATTTCCTGTAACTGCTTCAAAATAAAAGCCACTGTGTGTAGGAAATGTTGAGTTTGGAGTGGCAGTAACTTATTATAGTTTTGATTTGGCAGCGTTGCAAGCAATCACAATTTCCAGTGAGTATGAATGCATTTTGAATCCAGCCATTGACCATGAAAACTACCATATAGAGCAGTGTTACGCTGCGTTTACCACCTCGAAAAATATTAGGTTGTTACTCTTAATAAGAAGTTTATTTATTGTTGACTGCTGTTGAATCCTGAACAGAACCAGTTCAAAAAGCAGACCTTTTGATGGTGATGATTTTTAAAATGACAGTCAGGATACTATAGTCAAATTTACCAAGTACATTGGTTATTAAGCTCAAATTCCACATGAGCGCAAAGCAAATGTGTCTAAATCTGTGTCAGATTCTTGCGACATCTACAGTCTCTTGCCTGTAGAGAGAGGCTGTAGGAGGAAGATGGAGAGAGGTTGAAGAGGCATGCCACACATGACAAGCACAGGCACGTCTGTTTTGAATTATATGTGTGAGGATGTTATACCAACTATCTGTCTCCCTCTCAGTGTTTCAATGTGTCTGTGTCTGAATAACTCATTCAGATACCACAGAGCGTCTCTCTCTCTCTCTCTCTCCCTCTGTCTCAGTCTGTCTCTGTCTCACCAAGCTAATATCCAGGATTTTGTCAGCTTTCAGTCGTGATAGACCGTCGTGCTCCATTGCTTCGCTGCTTTCAGCGTTGGTTGGATGCGTACCAATCCAGAATGCATCAGGATGACACCTAAGAGCCAATAATTACAGAGCAGAGCATCATGTCTGTGTCAGTCCCTTGTTCTCTGCTTTTAGAGGTATTCAATGTTTTTATGCAATGACCTCATCCTTGGTATGTGTGTCAGGCAAATGTTATTTTTTCTTCAGAGGGTGAAAGGAGCATTTTCTTTAGTATTTCAGGGCTTTTTCAGTATACGCAACATTTCCAACAAACATTCACAAATTTCATGGTTTTCTGTTGTTGCCCTGATTATGAGCCTGCATAGGAAACCATATGGCACCATTAACACCTCTTTGCTGCATAATCCTCACACACAGCAAACACTGGACATACACACTGTCAGGCTCTGGTTATTATCTGTGAGGTGCAGCCGCCTGTCAGTACGATGTGTACACACACACACACACATACACACCCAAATGCGAACATAATACACACCATATACACACAAAATTGCAGCAAAGCCACACCATCATTGCCAGTGATGACAAACAACACATCTGTGTGCCTTCCTGCCTGTCCTTACAGATACTGTTGGTGTCACACTCTTTCTGAGACACTTATTCAGCACTGTCAGCTTTTATTTACAGTCCAGGGAAGTGTGATTTTTCTCTGCCTCTGCTCTTTGTCTGTTTCAGGTTTTGTAGAGCTTTTACTCGCTGTGCATTAATTTGCAAATTCAGCCTTGTAAAAATAATAGAATGCACTCAAGTAACCAAAGACTCAGTAAACCATTCATGTTAAAATGGAAAGAAAATATGTGGAGTCTGTTTTTAAGGTTTGCCCCCAGCTCCACAGACCCAGTCTGCCTCTGCATCAGAGGTCCATGTCCTCTTAACTGTGCAGACAAACGGTGTTTCTTTGCTGACTTGGCTGGCAGACTATAGCCGTAGCCAGAGCAGAGCTGCTTTTGGTTGCCAGTAGTCACAGACCAATAAATAACTATCACTTTGCCCAAATATCAGGAGGAGTGGCACTGCAATGACCTTGAAGTGACTTCTGTCAGAGAGCTCCAGTGCTACTATCAAGTCCATTGTTAAATCGTGTCAAACAGAGAGCCTTGAAGCTGTGCGCTGTTGTGTGGCTGGCAGAGGGCAGAGATAGATAGTTTTTTTTTTTTTTTTTGGATAAATCTGTGTCTCACATGTAAGATAAGCAGAGCTCAGTGTGAGATAAATATCAGCTCTGCTGCACTCTCCTTTCCTTTGAGTTTTCTCTGCCCAGCTGCAAGTGAACCCCTTTGTCCCCGTTGCCCCCTTGCCTTGTGACTTGGCTCACGCTGCTTTAGTAAATCTGGGGCATGTTTACAGTCAGGGCTTTTAGGAGTGTCTTGGCAGGCGAATGCCTACCAAGCAGCCAATCAATCGCCCCACCCTTGGAGTACTATTAAACCTTTAGAAAAATAGGTTGATCCTGCTCCATTTTCTCTGAAATATGATGCCTGCCAAAGTGCTGGCATGTATTTTATTACTCAGCGACACTGTCTGCAAACTGGCACCCTCTGATGATATCTTACTTACCTCAATGGTGAGTAAGCACACACTGAACACACTCAGCTGTGATGTGAATGAAGGGATTCATGGGCATGCAAATCCTAAGTGACGTCATCGTGCTATTTTGGAGGTCCGATCTCTCAACTTAGTTAAAAAGTGTATTTTATTCTTCAAGTAAAAAAATTTGAAAAGATTTGGAGATATTAAAAAAACGTTTTTCCCCCAATCATTTTATATGTACAGCCACTTTTATTTGTTTCAAAGTTTTTCTGCTTCTGTTAAAGTTATAGTAGAGGATTTTATTATATTTTAGCCATCAGCCAGTTAGCTTAGCATAAAGTCTGGAAGCAGAGGGGAGCAGCTAGCCTGGCTCTGTCCCAAGAGCATAAAAACCACATGCCAACATCTTTTAAAGCTCACAAATGAATATGTTCTTTCTAGTTTAAGTGTGAAAAGAACATTTTGTGGTTTTGCAGGGGTTATGTGCTCGTCTGTTTCTCCCTTTCTTCATCCTGTTATATAAAAACTTTGTCTCCCACCAGCACTGATTTGCATGTTGCACATACTGCCATAGTCATAATGAAACATTTGCATTATCAGTAAAGCAGTTTACATCAATACAAGCTCTATCGATCTATAGGCAGGAAATATTTTATATGTTTACATACTGTATAATATTTCAACAATCGATGGATTGAACACACACAGAGCTGAAGATTTTAAACCCTTTTAGAGACACAGATGTAAAACCTTTCCCTCATATATCTTTGTTTTAATTAAAGAAGAAGCTTTGAGATGTTCATTGTGTGCACACAGAATTGGTGCGATACTTTCAACATTATCTTTACCTCCACCACTGATTTAGTAAAGAACATCACAATCAATGAATACACTGCCAAAATTAAATGCCACATAATTGCTTAGAGGTTTTTATGTGCTAGTGGAGAAAAGACCTCCAACTGTCCATAGTCCTCATCTTTTGAACTATGCCATTGCACTCTGGTTTGGACCACTGGCCAGTTTCTTTTGCAGCTTGTAAGCTTTTCATAACCATGGGGAGTTTGAGTTTTAGGCTGAATTGGAGGTACTAACTAATTCAGCATGTTAGCACCAACAATAAAGCAGCCATATTGATGGTAGGTGCGATGTGATGAGCATTAGCAGAGGTTGAGGGTCCGGCCTGGTGACAGCCAGCTGATTAAACAGGCGGGTGATAAATGGACCTGGAGACTGGCTGTGAAATGGCCTGCAGATGCCCGGCATTTTGCTGCAAGCATGTCAAAACACACAACTGAGCCGCTGCATCGAAAAAGTGCAAAAGTGTTTTTTAAAAAGAACCAACTAATGTAGATGGAAAAAAGAGAGCGAAAGCCTTGAGTTTTAAACCAACACATCTTGACACAGTGCTGACATTACTGCTTGACCTTCTGCTCTTATCAAAAATCCATCTCAGAGTGCTTTGAAAATAACATTTTCCTCCGCTCGTCTACATGTCTCTTCATAGGTCAACATCTCAATCCCATCTTCCTGGTTACCACAACTCCCACTCAGTACCTCGACCTCAAACCCCCCCCCACCCCACCCCTCCTGCTAAGTAGCCCCGGTCTGCTCTCTGAGTAAAAGTTTCATGAGTGTGCTCTCGTCTGCTCGTTACTCCATTGTCTGTCTAAGAGGATGTCACTGTGATTTATGTCAGAGAGTTTTAATATGCCGAGGGAAGGCTGTTTTTGGTTCCAGTGAATGGCCAAAACTCAGGGGAGCCGTGACAGTCAAGCTATGATACGTCCCCCTGTTGAGAGGAGAGACAGCACTCCTTTGTCTGCCGACGGTGGCGTCCACTGGGACTAAGTATAGCTCTCTTTATGAACATTTAGAACATTTTTAACAGACTTAATCCACCTTGAAATAAAACCAGTTTTCCTTCCTCACATGGGTCACTCAGGACAGGAAAAATACAAGTTTCCTAAAGATGACAATAGGAAGTCTTATTTTATTTATTTATTTAGATTTTCTTTTAAATTTTGTATCCCCCTCCCTGGATTTTAATGACAGGCCCCTCTCTTCATTGACTCCAGATGTCACATCGTTTTAAACTGAATGAGGGCTGTTGATCTGGAAAAGGCCTCAGATTTGATTTTGGACAAGATGTGGCTTATGCAGCTGGCTTTCACTCCCATAAGGGGGGAAAAGCGATCATCTGCCAAAGTGCTTCGAGTGTTAGATGAACCATTTGTTTGCAAGCATATTGAAAAGTTTAAGTCGTGGGTTGTAAACGTTTATTGCTGTTTACTGGCTCCATTTGCATTATGGTCCAATGCACCACCTGGAGTGATGGAGATAAACGTGCTGCTGGTGTCTTTTTCTTACTGTCAGAAGTGTCTAAATTTGAATTCAGTTTGGTGGTTATACACGAGGAAAAAGGCTATAAACGGTTATAAACTGCAGCAAATATTAGTGTTGATAGCTCCAGATACGAGCCAGTAATCTTATTTGGATAAGCAAATGGAGTCCGTGACCCCCAGCGCTTTGGCTTAGGGAGCGCATCGAGTGTGTTTTAATATGTTTGGAATGGGAGGGAATAGATAAACATTTACAAAGATGGTCAAATGCTAAGAAGTATGTAAGCAATGGATGCACAAATATTTGATTGCACATATCCCATGTCTTTGATGACCTCCAGAAGATTGTTAGTCTTGTTGATACATATCAAGTGATAACCATCCAGATACACATTTCCTTAAGAATCACAACACTTTGAGGTTTTGAATAAATAACTTTTCATGAGTTTCTGGACCATTTGTTGCCATTTATACAGTTTATCACTGAATAACTCAAACCGAAAAGTGACCAATTGTCAGACTCTTACAATGACTGGCTGCAAAAATCAATCCAAAGCTCTTGAAACTCCATTTTCTCATTGGAAAGCGGTAAAAAGCTGCTGCTGTTGCCGCAGTGGAGGATCTCGAGTTGTTTGCGATGCCAAGGGAAATTCTATAAAAGGAGCAATGTGTACGTTGAATCTGTGCCTCATCACAAGAACTATTCGAGGCTGCAGGGGAGGGAGCGATGTGGGGGGAAAAAGTAACTCATTTGACTTATGGCCCACTGCTGAAGAGATCCATTTGAAGAGGGTTTGGCGAGCAGCAGAATGAAGGAGGTTTAGATTGGTGTTGAGTAGAAGAGGCTTTTACCCTGTTGCCAGTACAGAGCAGAGCAAAGAGAGAGCTGGCCAGCACAGGAAAGTGTGGACGTGGCTCACTGGCATACATGTGACATGTTCTGATGGAGCTACAGTAGCTGCTGGCTGCCACAGATAAACAGAGACAGTGCAGGATGACCAGAAATGGTGCTCAATGAGAGTTTCTTCCCTTTGTGTCATAAATTGATTTGATTGAAGCTCACAGCTACGTGTTGTGCTGGAGCTGGATGGGATCTGTCCACTTGTTCTTGTTTCCTGCTAGATTTGTGGCTCCCTCTGAAACCTTGACGGAGATTCCCAGATTTCCTTGGAGTGCTTGTACATTTGTGTTTGGCTTACTCCTACTGGACAAGTGGGAGTCATTTTATGTCAATTTGTCATAGTCAGCCACATATAACCAAGTAGCTTTTTCAACATAAACACGAACGTCAGCATATGGCATCTTATTTCTACATAAACATATCTGTTTTAATCATCTTTCTCTTTGTTTATTGTTGAACAAGGATGCTCATTCTCTGTTGCTATTGGTTTTTATGTCTCTTCATTGGACAATCTCTCAGATGCTTTTGGTTACACATGGTGAGTGCTGAATTTTAGGCATGATGGATCATCCTAAAGTAGCAGAAACCCTGTCGAAACATTGTTGTACTTTTCTGTAGAGGTCTTGAATCGTCTTGACTCCATAACTCACCTCTGCCTCACCTTCAAAATAAATTGCTCTTTTTTTAGGTTTTCATCTGAGAAGAGCTTGTCAGTTTTAGTTTTATGCTGTTAACCAGATTAAATCTGTTTTTAGTGTTACTATTTTTAGCATGAACAGGTCATTTCTGGTTGGATATGAGAAACTAATCTCATACCTACATACTGTACATGTGATGTTTTTGCATCACAAAACGAATAATTTCAGCAGGTAGTTTGTATCTTAAAGTGGACTAAAAAACATTTTTGTCTCTGATAATGAGATGAGATTTTGAAGCTGTTAAACACTCCTCAACATGAATTTTAAACCCCAACACTGTGATATGGAAATCAGTAATTGTTTTTCTCTCTGCAGAAGGCAAAAATGCTGCATTGTGTGCATTGTAATTTGGTACCTGTTCAAGCGCTTGTGTTTCTTATGTTTATGTGTGTTCTTGTACTTTCAGCATCAGGATATGATCTGTACCAGTCTGTTCCTTTCTGCTCTGTCCTGCTATTCGATCGTAATCTCCAATGCATGTGTTTTTATTTTTCTGTTTTCCAGATGCAAAGGAGAGGTCGGCCAAGAGATTCTCTGTAGATGGCGTCTTCAATTACACCTCTTTACTGCTCAGCCAGGAGGATGACATGCTCTATGTCGGAGCCAGGGAGGCTCTGTTCGCCCTCAGCCTCTCGGACATCAGCAAGACCAAGCTGCAGAAGAACGTTAGTATGCCCAAATAGATTACCAGAGGCAAAAGTTTTAGGAGTTCGTGAATACAGTAATTGTAGTTAAGTACTAATTTTTGTTTATTTCCATACCACGCACAAGTTCTTTTATATATATTATGATATTAAAGCAACAGTCCTGAGGAGAAGCGGCATGGTTCCCCGAATTTCACCTGACTTATTCAGACTTTCCTTTTCATCTTTAGCTGACATGGGGCACTCCTGCTGGAAAAAGAGAGGAATGCAGCTTCAAAGGGAAGAACCTGGAGGTGAGAGGCACCTTTTTACTACTCCAGGGAAAATAATAAAAATACCTCAGGAAAATAGTACCATAATGACAATATCTAAAAGCTTAGATTTTCTTGTACAGACTGCATGCTCTTTCCTCGCACTCCTCTCTGAATCGTTTCACTGGTGTTCAGAGAAGATAAAATGAGCACTGGGTTTTGTGTTGACAAACCTTTCCACAAGTTACAAATAGGTTCATCAAGTGTGCAGCCTCACCAGGGAATTGCTCTTTTGTGCACCGCTTCTTTCTCACTCTCTGTCTGTCTGTTACCTTGTTGTCATGCCCACTGTTGTATCTCTAGGCGACAAACCTTAGTAATCTTTGTGCTGCAGTGTACAACTGTGGTCTGTGTATTACAGAGAGCCCACCAGGCAACTGCTGTGTGACGCTGGGAGGTTTTTCACTTCAACGTTTGAGAAATGGGAACATTTTCACGTTTCGAACAGTTTATTTCGAACAGCTTCTGACGTATTTGTGTCTTGTGATCACGAGCTTCAGTATTTCAGGCAAAGACTTTGAGGACTGTCCTCACACACAGACCTCACACTTGCTTCTCCATTTGTTCCCCATCCAGACTGATTGTTTCAATTACATCAAAATTCTCCTGCGGCTGAACAGCACTCATCTCTATGTGTGTGGTACCTACGCCTTCAGCCCCATTTGCGCCTACATAGTAAGTAATGACTTCTCAAAACTCTCAAATCTTGATTTTTATTTATTTCCAACTCTTTCACCAGCACAGCTTTTCAATTTTTAGATATTTCTTTTGTGTTCCTGTGGAATCGAGCTCTTTTACCCACCATGTCAGTATTGGATCTGCTGCTATCCGAGCGTAACCAAATGCTGCTGAGGCACTTTAGCCAGACAAGTCAACAGGGGGTACACGAGCCGTGTGGTTTCCAGCAAGAGGGAAGTGGTAGATCTGTTTATCTAGCGGAGGAGTAAATCTGGAGTGATGGTAACCGGCAGCAGGATGACATTGATTTCATTGATGGGGGGGCAATCGAGCTTTGCGACAGCATGACTCTTAAAGCAGGACATTAAACTCCCTCCTTTGACGTCAGAGTGAAAGAAAAGCACAGGACGTCTCATACTGAAGATGATTTGGCAGGACTTAAGGCCCTGAACTGGGATTCCTACTCTTGAGTCTGGTCGGTCTGGGTGAACGCTCGTCATGTTGACAGAGTCCAGAACTCTCAGTGAGTGTGTATGTCACCCAGAGCATTCCTACAGACCAGACGCTCTCTGGGATGCATAATATTAACATTAATAAATGCTTTATTTTTATAGCTGTTCTCAAAACATTCTCAGAGGGGTTTACAGTGTAAGGCCAAGAAGATACACTAAACAATCAAATGATGGACATGAATTCAAACAAGGCTAGAGTGTAACAACAACTCATAATGATGAAGCACAGGAAGATTTTCTAGACATTGGAGGCTCTCTGTGTTAAATGGAACAAGTCATTACAATTACAGCAATTTGCCTACGCACATTTTTGCACGTCTATCTTGATACAATACTCACATTCACGTACTGTATGTTCATTGAATGCTTTCTTTGTGACTGTAATTGTTCCTCCTCTATATGGGCTGCATAGAGAGTCCTCTTAAAGCAGTTTCAATGTAAGTGATAGTGGACAGTATATACTGTCCTCGTTCGGTGCAGAAAATGCATTGACCTTAGCTGAAGACAAATCAAATGTGCGATCTTCTTTGTAGTACTAAATTCCTGCTGTTTCAGTGTCAACCTGTCGGTTTTGTTTTAAGATAGACAGACTTAAAAAATGTGATTTTATCCATCCCTAAGAGTGATATCTAATTATGTAAAGGCTCGGTCTATGACAGTGACTTCAGTCCCATATTGGATCCAACACTTAGAGACAAATAGACCAATCTTTTCAAGAAAATAATCAGCTACAATACAAAAAGTAGAAACCAAACATGCCAAATTTTCTGCTTTTCTCTGTTTTCTTTGTATCTTTTGGTTTTGGGCAGTTGGTCAAAAGACATCACTGTTTGTAACACAGGCTTTGTGTTCAGACGGCCCAACCCAGAGATTACTCAACTAATGTCACGTTTTCTCTTGACAAAGCTCCTCCAGAGCCAAAAAAGACAACTATTATACAACTGTTTTCAGAGGCTGAATATTCACTGACGTACTTAGTGTAGTTCTGCTTGGCATATACACTTGAGCAAACAGTATAAATTGTATAATAACCAGCCACAGGCACCTAGAATTATCTAAAGTGTCTTCTGCAACCAATTTACAATGTCTGACACCAGTTCTGTTTCATCATTGAAGTCCTATCATGGATCTTCGTGTTAACCATTCAAACTGCCTGAAGACAGACCTTCTGAAAAGTAGTTTGATCCAGGCAAACTTACAGGATGAAGTTGATGTTATTCTATATTTTTCTTACTGTCAATAAATCCCCTGGGAAGACCAAAACAAACAGTCCCTTCATACTTCGGTTTCTCTCACTCAGCCTCAGGTCTATTTGTCCTCACTTATTACACAAATCTTTAAAAATGGGCCACAAATGTTTAATCAAAACATTTTAAAGGCTCAGTAATTTTCTGAATCTGTTGCTCACTGTAGTTTTTAGCAAACATAACACCAAAGCAGGAGTAAAGACTCCATTTCAGGGACGGGATTTATGCACATTAGCCAGAATGTGTTGCTGCAGGATGGCGTATGTAGGGGTGACTCTCAATAAACTGCAGCAGCTGTGTTCATAGCCTTTGACATACAGTGTGCTAAAGCCTTGGTTTATCCACCAGACAGAGCTACTGTATGTTCAAACTCCCTAAAAGTCAGCAGCACTGTGTGTATTGTCTTGAAGAAGAGGAGGGAATGACTTTAGCTTAGTATAATTTAATTGGACTGTGAGTGAGTGACATTTTCTGTTTCTCGTTTCCAGAACACATCAACATTCACACTGGAGAGAGATGAAGTGGGCGAGGTCGTGATGGAAGATGGGCGCAGTCGCTGCCCCTTTAATCCAGAGTACAAATCCACTGCCATCATTGTTGGTACGTAGAAACACACAGATTTAAAATTTACTGCTCTCTTCGTTTCGACTTCAAACATTTAGCCGTGCAAAGAACAAGGTATTATTATGAGTGGCTTCTTTCTGGGAAGAGAGGCTGAAAACATGCTCAGCTGTTTTCCGGAGCTACTTTGATGTTAACTACCACTTTGATTCAGTAATGAGTCATGATGTGCCTGCTGATGTTGTTTGTCTGCATCAGTCCCTCTGATAAACAGCCGGACACCAACAGACGCCATTTGTGTTCAACTTCTTTAACAAGCAATTAGTGAATAATTGAGGTGGAGGACATGATTTGTCTAATGTCTCACTCTAAATGCTCACTCCAAACTACTACTGACTTCATGTGTTGCAGTTAAGAAAGCCCCCAGCACATCATTTCTTTGTAGTTTATTATGTTTAATTAATAATCCTTTTGTTTTCCTCCAGATGGTGAATTGTACACTGGTACTGTCAGCAACTTCCAAGGGAATGAACCAGTCATTTACAAGAGTTTGGGTCAGGGAACTGCTCTGAAGACAGAAAACTCTTTAAAATGGCTGCAAGGTAAACTCCATTTACCCCATCAGATCACAGCGCAGACTGTGTTTTTTTCCCCCTCTACACATCTCCCATTATGTACCCAACAGAGCAGATAAGCTCCAAAAAGTAGCGATCATTAGCGAGGCACGGCCGCTAATGCATGCAGACTAAGAGCGAAGACAAGTGCTCTTAGATCGCGGGAGCCCGGCCCTATCAGTCGTCGCACATGCACTTCAAAACACAGCTCTGCCGTGTGATCTCTGACTTCTTTCCAAATTTACGATGGCACAAAAGTGATGAAACGGCTGAAAAAATAGTTCCATTGATGATAAAGGTGTAACGTGTCTCTCTAACCACATGTTTCCTTTTGTGTTTTTCTGTTTTCAACAGATCCCGTCTTTGTCGGGTCGGCTTACATCGAGGAGAGTCAGCCAATAGGTAACCCGGTGGGCGACGACGACAAGATTTACTTCTTCTTTAGTGAGGCGGGGAAAGAATTCGACTTCTTTGACAACACCATTGTGTCGAGGATTGCTCGCGTGTGTAAGGTAAGACATGACGGCCACGCAAGAATACCCGAGCGTCCGTTCAATAATCTTCATACAATTACCTCAAAACAAGGCGGGACGCTCCAATGTCAAAGCACGTTTGGTAACATTTAACTGTACGTCATGCCTGTGTAGACGTAATGGAAATGTGTCACTCATGCAAACATGTTTTCAACAGATTTGGTTTCCCCTTGCCTGAATCATCCTCTCCTCCTCAACACACCGCCCTCCCTCCCTTTTCTCTGCAATGTCATCTCCCCCTCTCCTTCCATCTCCCTCACAATGTCAGCTGCACTCGTCCATCCCTCTAGCTCTTTGCCTTTCTCCACCAGCGCTTTGAGCTTTGCAGGCATTATTAGTATTCAAGGGTGCTTCGCAGCAATATGAAATGCTTTTTTTCCACTCTACTATATGGCTTGTTTTTTGTTGCGTGCAAACTGTAGCAACTGCAGAATTCGCTCACATCACTTACACTGCTGACGTCATTCCTCCTCCTCGTCTTCCTCCTCCCTCCGCGAGAGTTTAGTTTGGTCGATCACCCTGAATAATCAACACCAGACTTTATCCTTTTTCACCTGTCATCGGATCAATTAAACGGCTTTGAAGCTGCCTGATATACATGCACTCAGCATCCCTCCCTGACTGATGCCTCTTGTTCATGGAGGCAGTAATGTGAGTAATCGTGGGGACAGCATGTAATCTTAAGTGACAGTTTAATGACTTAGTCCTGCTAGGCGCTGGCACTTGGTGCTGCGACACCTCTCGAAGCCGACGGAGCACCTCCTGGGTTCTATATATGGAAATCATTGACAGAAAGGCCCCCAGACTGTGGCAACTTGCTGCAGATGAACTGCGCAATAGAGACAGAAGAATGGCTTTCTCTGCTCTATAAAGCGTCTTTATTTCACTGGAATGCAGCAGCCGTTTTTTTTTTTTTTTTTTCCACTGACTGACATCTTTTCAGATGCTGCTCTGTGGCAGTACAGTAGTGATGCAGGTGGTTTATTCTCCAGTGGAGTGGTGAAACGCTTAACAACGTTAACAAATCAATGCTTTGAGATGACACAGGAATTCAACCTACTGTCCAGTTTGTACTAAAAGAAATGCTTTGAGTCTAACAAGACTTCAGATAGACGTCAAAATACATCTGTTGCACAAAGCTGTCTAGCTCTTGTCGTCTCAAGTAGGACTGCTTTTCCATGAATTCTTTCCATGAAGACTTCAGATTTTAAAAAAAAACATGGCTGGCCGAGGAACCGTGTCAAACCACTCAGCTCCCTTCACTCCAACAGAAAATATTTGTCTTCTTCAAAACTTCAACATTTACAGGGACATTTTACTGTAGCAGTTGTCACCGATTGTTGCTATGGAAACGTGGCTCTTATTTCAGAGATAGCCTGGAGGGGGCGGTAGGTAGGTTGGCTAACGTTTAAGGCTTAAAATAATTCAATCTATATATGAAACTCGCATTACACCAGAAGTTTCCGAGTTATAACTCAGAGAAGGATTACAGTTTTGACGCAGATTGCGGCAGGTCAGGCTTTAAGGGGTTTTTAAGTGCCTTAATTACCCCGATGAGCTGTGTGTCACTGCTGCTGCTGACTGATTTGAGTGGGCTGAATCAGCAGGCCAAACCACAATAACTTCCTCCTTGCTGTTTCCAGAACACCGGCATGCACCTGTCCACCTCTCACCTTGTCCCTCCCTTCTCGCCCTCCTCACAGTTTGAAAACTTCTATATTTGACTATTTTCAGAGCAAAATTAAGACAACACTACAGACCAGTCAAACATATCTTTGGGAAACCAGGCCCTGAATTTCTGCAGGATATTATCCTTAACTATTACCATATTCACTGTGTGTTTTTTTCACATCTGAACACACGCCCTGTGTACTCCTTCTTCAGTGAGCAGAAAGTGCTGAACTCGGATTACAGTTAGGTAACAGCGAAGTATGAAGACCCCTCCCTGTTAACGGGCTCGGTATCTACTTTCTTTTTGCAGACTGACAGAAAGCATGTACTCCCTTTTCCCTCTGTGTACCAGGCCAAGGCCAAATATGTTTAGGTTTTATGTTAATATCTGAAATATCTTGGATGTGTTTGTTCATCTTGGCATCATCTTTCTTGTAAGATGAGATAAATCAAAGCCTCCTCAGCTGTTTCACGGCGTTCTAACTACTGTTTTACTTGGGTTTGCCAAGTAATCCTGCTTCCGAGTTGTTTTTTCTCCCCCTCTTTCCTATCTGTGCCCCTCCCTTCTTCCACTCCCTCTTTTTAGTTGTTTATTCAGGTGTTCACACTGAGGGACTGTGAAAAGCAGGCAGATTATGAACATTGTGTGGCAGCAGTTTCTTTACTTCTTGCTCAGCCACTTCTCAGGTTGACAAACGTGAGGAACCAGAAATGTGAAGTTGAAGATTAAACGTGATGGCGGTGCGCATACAGTATGAGCGCGTATATTTTTGGAGGGCAGCTATCCGGGCGGAGGTTGGGGGGGGGTTGATGCGATTGAAAGTACAAGCTGCGCAGCGAAGCACAGCAACAACGGCGGTGGACAGCTGAGAGAGCAGGAATGTGGTCTCCTCATTATGTGGACAGGACTACTACCACAGCCTAGTAATTGGCTCTCAGGGCCAGCATCAGTCCCATGAGGCTTCACCTCACCATTGAGCAACATGATTGTTTGTGTATAACGGCACACGGAGGAGGTAACAGAGGTAGTTATAGTTTTGCATTTTATTATCTCCTCAAGGGTGATTCACCTCTGGTGCTGTTATGTAGGAGTTGTTCTGTGTTTTAGAGGCCCTGCTGACGGGATAGTTTGGATCTGAGGCAGGAAAGCTGTCTTGAGATTGGGCGAGACCACTTGTTTTGGTCATGCTCTTCCTCCTCCTCCTCCTCCTCCTTCTCCTGCTCCTCCTGTGTTTTCCAGCTCGCTAGCTGTATTTGGGAGGAGTTTTTGGTGTGTGTTTACAAGCTCTTTTGATAACTGCTGGTCCTAGTGTCCAAGCATCTGACTTTTTTTTTTTTTTGGTTGTTGTTGTTTTTTCCTGACAGCTTAAAAGGAGAGTCAGTGTCTCCTGCTGCATCTTGGAGGAGAAGTGAAGCGTGAACCACTGATGTTGATTTCAAAGCTGTAATTAATAACTATTTAAGGCATCGTTTGTTTTCCATTTCACCATCTCCTCTCCTTCAAAGAGCATCTGATTTTTGGCCGAAGGCAGCTTTTATTAGCTTTTTTTTTTTTTGCCGTTTGCAGTTCAGTATAAACGCAGCACACATATGTTGCACCACAGGAAATTATGTCAACGGTTGGAATTGTATCAGAGCGTTAAAATCCTAGTTGGTTTCAATTATTTGTCCAGTTAACTACTTTCAGATTCCTTTTTTTGACCTCAGAAGCACCCCTCTTTGGTGACACTTTGACACAAGGACCCTATAATAGTTCCCCAGTTAAACTATCAGAATATTTGCATATTCATTGTTCCTGATGTTATTTTTAAGATCGAGGACGTTCTTGTGGGAAAACTGTATCTGACTCAAATTATTATTTGTAGTGTTTTTCTGCAGAGCATTAAATGACTTAAAACATGTTTGGAGGGGTCATTAAGTTAACATATTAAACCTGTTTAAATTGGTCCAAATAATCTTTCCCCTCTTCCTGTCTGCTCTAATAGGCTGCAATTGTCAGAGAAATTAAGGACTGACTTATAGGACCAGTTTGTGGGATTTAGCTCTGTATTTGCTGAGTGCAACCTCGTCACCTCACCCTCTCCTTGCCAGAGAAAAACACAAAAGTTCCCATCAAGAACTGGTGTTTAGTTTGTTCTGGGCTACTAAATACATGGATTGTTGGCAATGGTGGTGCAAAATGGTGCCTGTATTTGGGGTCTTGGACATGTTCTGTTCTCTAGAAACTAAACAAGGTGTTGCCTTAAAGAACTGTACATCCTACAATATAAATATGATATAAATAATGGTTAAATGAGACATTAAATCTTCTGTAACATACTGAAACGTACCTGAACTGT
Organism: Argyrosomus regius; assembly: GCA_946959425.1. Classification (NCBI taxonomy): domain Eukaryota; kingdom Metazoa; phylum Chordata; class Actinopteri; family Sciaenidae; genus Argyrosomus; species Argyrosomus regius. The sequence goes on from OX336882.1 coordinate 16,491,756, forward strand.
TGCAGGGTGATAAAGGTGGTGAGCGGGTGCTACAGAAGAAATGGACCACCTTCCTGAAGGCCCAGCTCTTGTGTTCCCTCCCTGATGACGGCTTCCCCTTCAACATCATCCAGGACATGTTTGTCCTGAAGCCCATGGGAGACAGCTGGGAGAGCACAGTCTTCTACGGCGTCTTCACCTCCCAGTGGTAAGAGACGAATGGAGGGGTTTGGTCATCTGACACACAGACACTGTAATGAATCAAATTTATTTATTTACATTTAATGTTTATGCACAAACACACATACTTGAATCCACGCGGCTCACACACACCATCTTGAGCCAGTTTTTATCTAATATCTCCACTCAATCTTGGCAAGTTGCCTTTTCTTCCTTGGCTCCTCTGAATTCAGAGCAGCTTTAATGAGCTTAAACACTAACACAAGCTCATGCAACGCCAATGTCTAATTAATGTATCAACAAAATAAAGGTTTTAATATGGAAATCATTCAAGCGCCCACTCTACAACTGTTCTCCAGTGAGAAGTTGTTGCTCCAGTTTCTTGAATAAAATGACAGGACTATAGAAAGGATGGACTTGGTAAAAATAATGGTAAAATGCTGTTAGAAAATGGGTGCAAGTGTGAGACTAAATCTTTAAATGGCTCCATTTTCACATGGTGTAGATGTTTGGAGTGTTCAAACATGGAAAAGATATCAACTTTTTATGTGTTCGCAGGTATAAAGGAGCATCGGGCAGCTCAGCAGTGTGCGCTTTCAGCATGGCACAGGTGGAAAGAGCCTTCAGCGGGCGCTACCGAGAGGTCAACAGGGAGACGCAGCAGTGGTACACCTACAACCACCCAGTGCCAGAGCCACGGCCCGGGGCGGTGAGTGGTGCAGGCAATATCCTGTGACAAAAATACAATTAAACTTCTTCTGGTTCAGCCTGTGCATCTGTTTATTCATGTAGCATCCATCTCTTGTTTAGTCAGTTTGTTTTTTTACCATCCTAAATATCTGTTTTGTTATCACACTTACAAACAGTGTATATTATAGTCTCTGTCAAAACATATCCAGCTGTACCTGTAGACAGATTTTTGAGCTGTTCAACAAGTGAGCTTGACGTAAAGCAGATGTTTTTTCTGTAATGACAGAATCCAAAAGTACTGTCTTGCTAACTATTTATAAGGCCCTGGAGTAAAACAAATGGCTAAAAACTATTAGATAAAAATTATATTAGCCATCTAAAGGTTTCGAGGTCTGTATGCACGTATGTAAATACTGTATTAAGTTTTTGTTTCCAATGATACCCTAAACTCTGTGCCCTAACCCAGGGCTACATACATTTGCAATGTATGTTTGTGTTTCCAGGACTACTCCAATAAGCAGAGACTCATTTTTTATTTCTAATTTACTCCCTCGCAGTGCGTGACTAACCACGCCAGGCAAATGGGTATCCAGTCGTCCTTGCACATGCCTGATAAAGTGCTCAACTTTGTCAAGGACCATTTCCTGATGGACAGCGTGATCCGCAGTGCTCCCCTGCTGCTGAAACGCAGTGTGCGCTACACACAGATCGCCGTGCACAAAATCCAAGGCATGGAGAGAGCCTACGACGTGCTCTTCATTGGAACAGGTACAGTACAGCAGATTTTGAGGGTTTTTCCAAAAAATCTTTTTACTTTTGTGTGTTTGATTTGTGCTTTTTAAAACACAAGTTTTCTCTATCACTCGCAAACTGTCTCCTGCCTTCAATGTCACTTCCACTTCCTCCTCTGTGTCTTCCAGATGATGGAAAGCTCCATAAGGCCATCAATGCCAACGATAAGATGCACATCATAGAGGAGATGATTCTGTTTCCTGAGCCTCAGCCTGTGCAACACATCGAACTCGATCCCCAAAGGGTAGATCACAAATCCGTCATCCTAATACACATCAATAATGATTATTGTCATCCTGCTTTCTGTCAGTTTATATTTAATGTTTACTCATTTCATACTCAAATTCATTTTCAAGTCATAAAAATGTGGAAGGGGCTAGATTTACTGGAGTGCAAACTGGTTACAGACATTTTCTTTCTGCAGTGGCCATTCCATTGAGTTTCCCTGTAAGTTATAGCACCGTCTGGAACCCAGTTTATGATCCTCTCTGGCATTTTACCCGGAGCTAAATTTCATTACCTTTCTCTCTTTATTACATAATAGCCTCTCCCCGGGCCAAAGCAGCCAAACAGCAATCTTATCTAAGATTATGTAATTCAAAGTCTGAGATACTTTTTGTGAGTATATTCTTAGCTCCAAATAGGGATATGAAAGACAGAATCCACATGATGTCTATCTAATATACTGGCAGATAAGACAGCCTAAATATAGACTGTGCTTTAGCGGCGCAGTGATGTGCTTTACATCAGGATCAACATCACGTTCATGTTGAAAATATATTTCTGGATAATAGTATTTCTGCACAATGATGCGTGCAGTGTGTGCTGAAAATGCAAAAAATAAATAAAAATGAAGACGATGGTCTGTAGCAGCCACTTGTTGCCATGTGTTTTTGAGCACAATCAAATGACTTGGCTGGCATCAAGTAAGAGAACAGCTGGCCATAGTTAGTCCTTTGTTTAGGTTATATTCTTCTGTTTATCTTCAGTAATTGTTTTAGCATGGTTTCCCTTTCTGAAATCTGAAGTGCATAACCAAAAGCAGAAGTTCTCTTCTGCCCTGCACTCACCTTCTTAATGAGAGATTTGTATCACACAGACTCACACGTGCTCTTTCTCCTCCGCAGGGTCTGTTGTTTGTGTCGTCCAACTCCGGGCTAGTGGAGGTTCCTGTGGCTAACTGCTCCAACTACCTGAGCTGTGGAGAATGTGTGTTGTCCAGAGACCCCTACTGCGCCTGGACGGGGCGGCTGTGTCGGGACGTCAGGATGGCTCCACCTGACAGGTGAGGGATCACATACACAAGGCCACAAATTCGTAAACTTAACTTCTAGTTTGTTTACGTACTTTAGCTCACAGTCAATACAGCTATATTTGTTTATTGTGCAACCTTAATAGATTTGATGTGTAGATTTTCAGCAAATAAGTAAGTAAATAAATTAAATTACAGCTTTTTTCCACCACGATCAATAAAACATAACTCAAAAATTGGAACAAAATGACATAAAGAAACATTCTAATAAAATACTAAAAAATCAATATGCTAATAAATACATACATACACTTATGAGCCTCATGCAAAAACATTTTCAAACTTCTGTTAGGAGTGTTTCAAGTCAAACTCACTAAACTCTTAACACTTGAAACTTCATCATTAGCATGATGATTTAACATGAAGTTCGACACCAAAAAAACACCTTTTCTTAAGCAAGAACAGTCCATGACTGATGGTGGTCAAGGGGATGTGATAATCATGAAGATTTTAGACAAAGGGAATAGTGGGTGATATTACACTGTCTGGTGAAGTAGCTGTCAGAATGAGAGACTCTGACAGCTCAAGACTATGGAAATGTTGAAGTTTGTGTACCAAAATATGCCTATAAAAACTTTAAAATATAGGAGACTGTTCAGTATGATGATATGATGATATGGTGGTGAACAGAATTTATTTTTTTTTACCCTGTGTTGAGAGGTAGATTATTTGTACACGACTTAGTCGACAGATCTGGACCACTCGTGTACGTTCACACGAAAAAGAAAATTGTAAATATGAGAAAATTGGTGAATACCACAAAAATCTGTTTTGTACGAGTGGTTATTTCGTGCGGGCCATTTGTAAACCACAGTGGAAAACAGGAACAGATGCTAGGTTTGGAAACCTCACCTTATTTCACCTTAACAGACTCTAGATGAGTGTGTTTTTGCTGTGTTGGATGTGAACACGCTGAAAATAAGCACTCAAAAACTCATAGTCATGTGCTTGGGCAAGTAGCTTTTAAAAGAGGATCGTTCTCTTCGTCATACAGGTGAAGCTATACTCACAGGTTTTAAATGAAAGGCTTGGAGGGAGAAATGGGTGCTTCCATACAAGGTGCCTCTCATTACAGCTGCTGACTCTAACCCTGTTGTTTTGTTTCAGTCATTGGCAGCAGGACGTGGAGGAAGCCGATACGTCGGCTATTTGTAACAGGACGTTTCCCACTACCAGATCTTTCAGACCAGCAGCTTCTCGTGAGTGTTCTCTGTGTATATAAGTATCAGTGACCTCATGTACGCCAAGACAACATGCACTTAGAGGTGTCAGAGAAGAAGATGTCACATGTTGTTGATTACTCATTCGTGTAAATTATAGTTTACATTTAAAATTGTACAATATGCAGTGATTATAGTTACTGTAACTGTACTTAGAAATGACTTATCCACCAAACCTTTAAGGTAATAGTTCAACATTTTTGGGAAATTTGCTTTTTTTTCTAAGAATTACAGTAAATGAGAAGATCAGTATCACTTTTATGTGTCTGTTGGATATGAAGCTACAGACAGGATACAGTATCCAAAGATATTTTAGCCTAACAGCACTTCTGCCCCCTGTAAAAGTTGCTTTTCCTCTGGATTAAGAAAGGCTAGCTGTTTCTCCTCGTTTCCAGTCTTTATGCTAAGCTAACCATTTGCTGACTGTAGCTAGTGGCATCAATCTTCTCAAAATGTTGAACTGGTCCTTTAAGTTGAGCTTATTCCATATGCGATTAGTAAAATAAGCTTTTTGAAGCAATGTTGTTCTTGCTTTGTGTTTTTTTTTTTATATATAGGTGGTTCCCATTGCCAGCTCATTACAATCCCAGCCAACACATTCAGGGTGCTGCCCTGTAAGCTGCGCTCCAACCTGGCACAAAGGAGGTGGCGTTACAGTGACAGCGCCAGCCAGTTCCTCTACGCTACCCCTGAGGGAAACCTGGTGGTTGTGGCTCATGCCGACAGGATCGAGACCTACGAGTGCTGGTCAGAGGAGGAGGGTTTCCGCCAGCTGTTGGCTAACTACTGCGTGAGGGCGGAGCCCCGCCAGGAAAGCACCACTCTGATTGGTCACTCACGCACACCGCACATTGAGAAAGAGGAGACCATCATCCTCCCCGGCAAGGCTCGTTCTGAGCAGGTCCACACGAAGACGTACTGGAACGAACTGATTGTGGTGTGCGCCCTGCTGGCGTTTTCCCTTGTGGTGTTCTCTTTGTTCGTCATCTACAGGAACCGAGATCATATGAAGTCCATGCTGAAGCAGGGTGAGTGTCCTAACATGCAGCAGAAGAAGCCGAGGATAGTGGGAAAACCTGCAGAGAGCTTACCCCTAAACGGTAACACCATCCCCGTTTCCACTTCTGATCACAAGGGCTACCAGACGTTAAATGACAACTACATCTGCAGCACGCCCACCCACGAGTCCTCGCCAGACAACAGCAAGAGCTTCTCCGAGTCCTCTGACAGGCGGCCACTTAACTTGAAGGAAAGCCACGTGGAATACTCCCCGACCTGCCCTCGTCCCAGAGTGAGGCTAGGCTCGGAGATCAAAGACTCTATCGTATGAAAGCACAGTAATCGCTAAAAAGATGGCACCCTGTATCTCCATGAAGGATACAGGCCACCGAGCAAAGGAGAGGAGACCCCGACATCCTTCTACATCACAGCACATCTTTTATTTTAGTCATCTTTGTTCTGTGATCAGTGCGGAGGTCATTTTGTTTAACCATTTCCACTCCGAAGCCAGAGGTTGGTCCAGTTTGCTGCCTATGGGCAGGAAGAGGAAGAGCAGCACGACACTCCGGTTTCAACCAGGATCACGAACCGTGGCAGCTGCTAAGAAAAGTTATAACACAGCCTTTGTCTGAGTCATTCTCATGGCCACTCATGTTTGTCAGCGTAGGGCTGGGCAATATGTGGAAGAAAATAACAAAATAAACAGAAGATCTTCTTCCGTTATCAATATTTATCACAGTATCTCTTTAGGTATGCAACTTTAAATTTAAATCTTTTTGATCTCCATCACATGATATAATTAAAAAAAAAAAAACTACAGATATTGATATGTTTCCCAGCCCTATTTGAGTATATGTAAACTTGCACATGCTCTGCAGAAGATGGCTGCCACAGAGTCTACACTTCTGTTATTATGTACATTACAACCAAGCTAAAGCTACATGGTGACCAAGAGTTCAGGTTTGGAAGAATCTAATACATGTATTGCCTATTCATTATGATCCACACGTGAGTCAGAAGCACATTTGTTCCCTTTTGCTGAATAAATGTCATGACTGTATGAGGATGAAAAGGATGAAAGACACACCACACCCCGGAGCTCTCTTAACGAACAACAATTAAAAGGACTGCAAGAAAGATGATCAATATACGTGATCATAAATCATGCTCCTGGGCCTAAATACTGACATTTACCTCCTGAATGTATGTTGTTGTTCAAAGGTCTGTTTCATTCACACATCACTGCACCATGGACAATTTAGGCAACCCATTGCTCTCTGCTCACCTGAGACAGCCCTGTTCTCCAGTATTGATCTGCAGGTACCGTGATGGGCTCATAAATTGACACAGATGCCCTGGCGAATATGGAAAAGAGACTCGGATGTTGTCAGTCAAAGCGGACATTACAAACACAGAGAGCCGAGACAAAAAGGGCAACGTCCACACCTCTTATCATGTTCAGGGCGGCACTGGAGTCATCACGTGCACTGTGCCAAATAACAAAAATAACTTGATTGTCTTCTCTAAATGCAATAGTGCCATTCTGTTATGACCACTCCCATGCATTGTGTTAACATTGATCACTGTCAAAGAGCACATGGTGTTGGAACCAGAGTCGGGTTCACAAAAGGTTAAAAAAAGGCACTAATAATAAACAAATGTGAAGTGTGAGGTTGGAAATTTCTCTTAAGACTGTTAGTTCATCACGAACCTTTCAGATTGTGTTGGGCAGAACAATTGATTTCATGTAAAATCTGAACTGGGGCCAAATGAAAATGCATGGAGGTTTCTTCATGTGAAAAATTGTCTTGTGGTTGTGAGAAAATTTTCAAGTTTTCCTTCAGCTACCCTTGAAGGAGTTATATGCCTTCTTAGCATACACTGAAACATACAGATACAATTAGTTTGGAGGCTATTGAGCTTGACAAGCGCTAACAATACAACTTTTTTAAAATTGCTAATAAACCCATTCAAAATGAAAAAGTCCTGGAACAACTAATAACAACTGTCACTGTAGTGAAGAGATAGTGGGCTCTTGTCCAGACTGCATCAGCACTATGTAGTGATGTAGTTGCACAGAACGCTGTATTAGCTCAATGTAACCTCCCCCACCAGGTTACATATCTTACATACATGGCATTCATCACACTCAGTCAGATGTCAAGGCGACGCTAATGTGAAAGCACAAGTAATCAGGGTCTTGAATACTCACAGGTTTGCACGTCAGTAAAAATTGGATTGAATTCTAAGAAATGCAACTACTGAGAGACAGAAGGTGTGGCTGCTAAGGAAAATGATTTTTAGAAATCAGTTATTTACAGGGACCAGTGCAGCCATCACAAACCCTCTTGCACCCACATCGCTTAGACGACTTTTGAGACTTAACAAAGCAGAATTTTCCAAAGATGTAGGAAGCCGATAGTGTTGTGTAAATCTGAATGAGACACATTTACACGGCCATAGGGACAGTATGGCACCACATGTCTTACATCACCAGTTCACTGTATTGATCAAGTAAGCCTACAGTATATATTCCAGTATCAAACAGAATAAACATTTTGCTATTTCGAACACTGAGCACATGACAAAATGCTATGTAACTGCTACAAGACGACAAAGTAATTGCACAGCATACTGCGCAACAGTGGACAGTGTTTCCTTTTTTCTTTAGTTTTGTTGTGTATATACAGTCTGTGCTTAATATTGTGTGTTTTTAAGGGACCTTGTGCAAGATGTGTTGTAGAGATAGTCTTGAAACTAGAGAGTGACCACTGCTGATATTTTGTTTTCATAGTGCTTTACTGCCTACTTCAGCATACATTTCAACTCTTGCACAGAATACTGCACATTTCTCACCATGCTGTTGGTTCAGCACCTGGTCTGGTTTTCATCAGGCATGTCAAAGCAGGAGAGGTATCTGTTTTTATAACTTTCACGCCATACTGAATTAAAGGGGTCAGTTGTCTGACATTGTAGGAAATAGGCTTACTCACTTTCTTGCTCAGAGTTAGACACACCACTCGTGTACATACAGACACACCACTCGTGTCTGTATGCTAAATATGAAGTCACCACCAGCAGCCCATTAGCTTAGAATTAAGACTGGAAACGGGGAAACCAGCTAGCCTGGCTCTGGCCAAAGGTAATAAAAGTAAAATAATACCCTGGAGATTCCAAAGTGTTATTTTTACACTTTGTTTTTTGTTAATCATAAGTGATTTTGTTACCTTTGGCAGAAGCAGACTTGTTGTTTCCCCTTTTCTAGTCTTTATGCTAAGCGACTGCTGGCTCTAGCTTCATATTTACCATACAAATATGAGTGGTATCAATTTTCTCATCTAACTCTTGGCAAGAAGACGTCTGTTTCCCCAAAGGTCTACCTATTCCTTTAATCTTGTTTGCTTACTTGCAAGGCGAGACTGACAAAATAAACCAGAGTATGACCAACAGATGTACAACTAGGATGACTCAGACTCTAAAAGTCTTGGTGCAGACCATTGTTTGTTACCACAGCTAAGGCAGATTGTCTAAAGCTATAAAATGTCTCTCTGTTGGCTGAATACCCTGCCTGCTTTGAGATGCTTGGTGGATAACTTCACAACATATTTTCAAAATGCCTTTTAGATATGAAGTTGCTCTGCCTTTAGCCATGTGCCACGTTGTACACCACCCAGCAGTCATCCTCACCAACAAGATGTGTGGTGAATGGTGTGATTGTAGCCCATCCATGGGCACACTTAACTCCACAACACAACACGGGTTAACAATAGATTTACAGATTCACCTAAGCCAACTTTAACTGCAAACTATAAGACTGGGAGCTGCTCAAAATCTTGTACCATTCTGTAGTCTTTGCTTGTGTCAAAAGTGATACTGTGCACATCTTTATGAACACGTCAGTATTTAAGAATAACACTTCCTAATCTCATATACTACAGCTGTTATAATATCATTTGATCTTAATAGTTAACAATGTAAAAAAAAAAAAAAAGGTCATAATGCATATTTATTAATGACGTGCTGTTCATCAAAAAAAAGATGCTACCATGGTGATTGATGCTTCATTTTGAGTGGCTCCTCAGTAATGCAACATACTGTACTGGACATGAATGTAGCCAACTATATCACATATTGTAGGACATCTAGAGCAGTCTATTTACCTAAAATGGCTTAAGTAGGCAATCCATTGCAACATCTTTTCAGGATTTTGTTTAAACTGTCACACTACAAAGAAACAGCACAACAGAAGTAATTAATCATTTGTGCTGCACAATGTAGTACTGCAGAAAGATGCAAGCACAGCTTCAAATCCTCCATATCGGCTCAGCCATGAGACACAGCAACAGCTTTGCCTCAGCATACTGAACACCATAAGCTTAGTTGACTGAATAACTATTAGACAAATGTGGTCTTGCCTGCATGATTTCTTTTTTTATTTGTTGTGTACAAATAACATTGTGAACCGTATTTTTTGTATCATTGAGATTGTGACTGTTGTTTTTATTATATTGTACATAAAAAGCACTTTATTTTAATTTTTTAAGATAAATGAATAAAATACATGTTTTGACACATGCACGTGTGAGGCCATTTAATGCTGTAAATAGCTGTGTGGTCCTGGACTTTTGCACAGAGGGCATGTTTAAGAGAGAAAGAGAGTAGAAATGTCTGACCTCAATGCCATATTTGTATATCATTTATCAATTATGTATATCGTTTATCACCATCAGATGTGGAAGCTGGAGTATAAATTATCGCATGTGGATTAAATCTAACTGAAGGTCATATATAGCATCATTTTTGGAAGAGAATATGCTTTTTAAAAACAAATATTAATTGATATGTTCTCTTTATAACATATATACATTAAATTATATGTTAATTTAATTTCTTTTTTTATGAGCTCTGATTCCAGCTGATGAGAGAGCCGACACTAGTGGTGGCTATGAGAAAGGCTTAAGTTCCTTATACCAGTATATTCATTTTGCTGCACACACTGTTACGGATACACACAGCCCAGCCTTTAGAAACAAAATAGGAGACACATGAGTAAAGTAATTTATTTATGACAAAATGATCAAAAACAAACACAAGTGTAGGGCTTGGGTGAGTGTTGATGCTGTGATGTGATGGGTGAGGAGCACACCAGGCCCATGTGTGTCTCATGCTCCTGATTAAAATCCTAATTGTTCTGCTGCCCTGGAAATATCAACCAAAAGCAACAGCAGAGTGAACAAAACAGAGGCAGAGTTTCAGAGGGCAGCCCTTGTCGTCAGCTTTATGATACAATACATACATTTATCTTGGACACTGTGTGTCTCTGCCACCCAGTGCTGAATGATGTTTACTCAGTAGGGAGAGATGATAACAAAGGGAATCTGTGTCTCACTGCTGCTCTGTTTGATTATAGTACAGCACGGGTCAAGACTTGGTTTGTTTTTCTTACCAGTGTGTCTTTCTGCTATAGACTTTGAATGCTGTACAAACTGATGAGAAAATACCATTTAAAATCCTCTGCTATCACTGTCCTCTTATCAAACCAGACTTCATCTCAGTCTTGGGTCAAATCCATATCATAATTAGTTGAATATCAAGGTCCTGACCATAAAAGAGGTCACTCTATAAGATCTGTACATGCCCTTTCTCACAACCTGGAAGCACAATCTGTTCATCAATACATTCTGTAACATGACACATTAAGTTAGTTTTCCTTATCTATTCATGACCACAGCTGCTGCAAACATGAAACAACTCTTCACATCATCCGACACTTGTGCGCCGCATATCACTGGCCATCATTTGCACAAGACATCTGCAATCAAGAAACAGACATCCTGTTTCAGTGACTCTCATTTTACTGTGTTATATTAAGGCCACATTACAGACTGAGAGGGAAAAATGTATCATCCGTCATTGTCGTGTCATGACAGATGTTATCTGACCATCCAGTCAATGGTAAAGAAATCAGAGTGGAGTTTTTGAATGGAAATTTTGACCATCTGGCCTCATAAACAAATACCAGACTCTCAGTGGAGCAGTTCCTGAGAATATCAAATCCAGGTTTAATACTCATCGTTCACAGATATTGACACATACAGCCAAATGCAACACAATAGGCTCTCATGCTGTTTCCCAGGGTAGCAACCTGTAAATATACAGAGTCCTCCAGAGTTATATCTAGAAGCTACATTTAAGAGCTTCAGTTTGACAAACAGATAAGGGATTTATGGAAAAGGTCCAGTGTGTAGGATTTAGTGGCATCTAGGGGAGGTTGCGTTAATTTGGACTGCCACCAAATGAATACTCCTCGTCTAACCTTCCCCCCTCATGTGTGTATGACAACATATGGTGGCTGCGAAACCTGCAAAAAATACAAAGGACACACTTTAGAGCCAGTGTTTGGTTTGTCAGTTTTGGGCTACTGTAGAAACACAGTGGTTCAACATGGTGGACTCAAGTTGAAGAGGACCAGCTCCCTCCGTAGTTCTTGTTTTCAGGTGATTATACACTAATCAACTTCTTTCGTGAACATAATAAATAAATAAAGCCTTCTTCACTGTCTTACCATAAAAATTATTACATTTGAAAAGCTGATGTCAAACTGTGTTTCTTTACACGTCCCACAGGGCTCCTAACTTGGCCCAATTATCTTCTTAGCTTACATCAACAGTCTCCCATATTATACTGACAAGACAGAGGATCAGTGGATCTAGATCTCACTCTTCTCGTTTGGTTTGTACTGTAGGTCAGGGGATTTAAAGTCTCAGGCCATTTTGTGGGCAGGACACAGAGATTTGCACACAATGAGACAGACGAAGAGAAAGGAGGAGATGGAGCTGATCTCTCAAATGAAAGTCCAGGGACTGTTGGAGTATGACAGACGGTCAAAAGTGGCTGGCTAAATTTTACAGGTATGTACTTATACATAACTGCTTTGTGGTTGGGCCATTAATCAAAACCAAGTATTGTTGACCATGTCAAATATAAGTGGACAAACATAAAAGCGAATAAGCCCATAAAATATCACTGGCATGTAATTATGTCTCGTAAAAATCAATCAGTTCTGCTGTATAAAGAAATGACGGATGTCCCTGCTTACATCTATCCAATTTTAAATGTTACACTGCGGTCACAGATGTCACTTTTCCTATAAGCGTATCTAATAACACTGTCAAACTGTACATCAAGATCTGTGGATCTTGAACACAAAGTATGCTTACCAAGTCTCTCTGTGACAAAGAATCTGCTTTATGTGGTCGCATCAGAATTTGTATTTACAACTTATTCTGCCATATGCACTAACGTTCATGTTCATGGACATGTCAAAATTGAGCCCTGGTCAGTATTTTATTGAGACCTCAGACCCAAAACTAGCTTCAACGTGGACAAATTATTCCGCACTGACTGCCCATGTGTGTGTGTTGCTCTGATGGTCACATGGGTAGAGCTGACTGTGATCATACTGAGGACTCTCATCTCAGCATCTGTCTTCAGAATGACTCAGGATTCATAAAAACAAAGAAACCTGTCCATTCCCACTTTTTTCTCTCATTTTTCAACCCATGTCTGTTCGTCCTTCCTTTTTCTGAATCCCACTAAAACTCAACGTATTCTCTCTCTTTTGATGCTCTGCGACAGATCCCATTTACTTTCAGCACCAGCCGCTCATCTGCTGTCACCGACCATTTGATGAAGAGCAAAGATGGTAATTTGCTATTCATTATTAACAAATCACTGCGCTTTGAAAAGTGCCTTTTGTTTTCCTCGGCCTTGAAAACAATTACAGTCAGCTTGCATTTCAGCTGTGATTGTATTGCATATTTTATGGCAACGCTTCGTTGATGGTGAAATTGAAAAGCAGTTTTACTTTTCACAGTCAATGAAAGGAAGTGGAAGATCTTTGATATCATCCCAGACCCAACTTCCCAGGTCACACACCATCTCATCTCTCTTCAAAACTAGGTCTCCACATTATAGTTAATATTATTGAATAGATGATGATTTTAACTCATCTCCTAATCAAAGAAATTGACTATAGCGTAGTGTCACAATGATAGATGGTCCCAGGGCAAGATTTGATTTCACAGCATGCACAGTAGTCTCACGTACACAATGCCTGTGGACAAGCTTAGAAATATTTTTATTCACTGATTCTTCATTGACACCAGTCTCATAGCTGTATGATAAATATGATGCTACAGCCATCAGCAGGAACACAAGCTTAGCTCAAAGATTGGAAACAGGAAAACAGCTAGCGTCTGTGAGTTTGTCTAAAATTAGCATAATTCACACACCAGCACTTCTAAAACTCACTAATTAACATGTTATATACAATTAAGTGGTAACGAAGATTAAAAACAGCAGTTTGCTGTTATATCGGGAGTTATGTGTCAGACTAATTATTTACCAGAAGTAGCAACTTCCTGTAGTCCACTAGGCATTCAGCAGGCCAAAATATAAGTACATTAGTAAAAGGAAAGGCACGAAGTATAAGCACATTTCCCAAAATTTTGAACTACTCCTTTAAAGCACTATTAATTCAGATGACAGCGTCACTCATAGCTGTTGAAAATTTAACAATAAATAGAGCTTGAATTGTGTAAAAAAGGCTCACCCCCAACATTTGTTATGATTTAGTTCAAAAAGTGTATCCAAATGCAGACATGTGGTAACTTTAAGGACTTACTGGACAGGCACAAAATAACAAAAGGCAGAGTCCAAGTAAAAACAAACTCAAGACTGAGCAAAGCAGGATGTGGGAACGGATGTCCTGACAAGTGAAAGAGGATATACATGGACTAAATACAATAAAACTAAAACTAATTAACTAATAAAACACAGGTGACACAGAAAACAAGTGAGAAGTAACACAAGACACCAGAGGTAAGACTCTTTCAACAGAAAACAGAAAATACTAAACGAGAAATCAATTCCATGAAAGTCCCCGAAAGCCCAAAAGTTTTTGATTTAACCAAGTATTGCATGAGCTATAAGCATTGTGTGTAAAGTGTGTTTTGGGATTATATTTTCATCTTTAATTAATGTGCCGACATGTCTCAGCCAATCAGAGGCCGATCATTTAACTCCAGAGAGTGGTGATTAATGACACTTTTCATGTGAACAAATACACATGCATCATACTGACAATGCACAGATTTTCCTGCATGCCGGTACACTTACACTCTTGCATGTGTTCAAGCTTGAACACATTTTTGTGTTTTCTTTTTTTCCAGGATCTCAGCTGACTCTAGTTCAGAAAAATACATACATTAGTAAAAAATGAGCATTTTGAGAAGCAAGGCAGGAAAAGTATATATTTTCTACATACACACATCATCAATAGAAGAAATTTATTGTAAATGTGTTTTTCCCACTGTTCTATCAAATTATTAAGGTCAGTGTAGAATAATATAGTCCTGTAATATTAAAATTACAATCCCAAATTTTATTAGTGCTGGGTGAAACATGTCATAAAGCCGCACCTTAACAGAATTACAGCCTTATAATAGTTTATAGTTGATGCATGTACCTTCTGCCCCATCATTATTTATAGTATTATAACTATGAAGACACAGTTCCTGTCATAAGGCACGTGTACACACTGTGGCTTTCAACCAGTTACATGATTTATAACATCCATCATTCATTGTGCAGTCATTATCTAAGTAGCTGCAGCAGTGTCACTGTTTAAAAGATGAATTCTTTTCTGAAAACAAGCATTATTAAAATATTTTGCCCTCAGCATAATGAAACAGGAGGCCTGTGGCTCTATTTATCAACAACATGATGAGAACAATAATCATATATTTCTTCAAAGGTGAATCCTGTATACACTTCCTGTCACTGTAAAATAATGTTGCATGTATGGCTGGTGAGCCGGTAAGTCTGGTTTGATAAAATGTGATAAATGTTATTGTATGCGCCTTGGCTAAGTGAGCAACCAGGATTTATTACAGCAGCAGTTTGGAGGGGGTATAATCTTGGGAATTGCAGTTTTGGACGCTCTCAGAAAGTATCTGTTCAGCCCAGATGACAAAAGGTAGCTTTTTCTAACAGTGGCCATCCAGAGACTCACACCTGTGCTCCTGAGTGCAACCAAACCGTTACACTGTCGGCTACTGACCTCGTAATTAGGGGGTAGCATGTCTGGACCAGATCTTGTGTGCTATAAAATGGTGGATCTTGGAGAGAACTGTGAGATCTAGTCAGTTTTTCTTCCCTGCTGAGCTCTGAGCCCTGTGTGCCAGTGGGACATTAAGCTGTGGATGTTTACTGAGCCTTCATACAAATGATATTGAGCCTTTTTAAGTGTAGTGTGGGATAGTGACTGAACTAAATCAGTAAGCATTAGCAGTCTGCATGCTCTATCATATTTCACTTACTGTATATGTGTATGTATTTTAGCTTTACCTAGACACAGTATGTAGCTGCAACTGTATTTCCTAAGGGCAAATGTATAAACAGGTTTTGACTGTACTTAGGTTAAATGACTACACCCTCTTTGCTGTGGGTAATTTGAGGCTATTTGCAACATGTAAAGCCAAGCTGCTACAGTACACTGGTGTCCATCTTCTCCCCAATTTGAGACTGAACTAGTCAACATTGTAAATAGGAGCAACAGTTCTGTAACAACAATACAATCCACCCAATGCCTCCCCCATCTCACCACATTCAGCAGAGAAGGCATAAAGAAACAAGGCTTCTTGTATCAATTTAATTAAATGAGCTGACTCTCGCCTTTTCTTTACATTCTGCATCTCATTACCACTGAGCTCCTCTCTTGGTCTGCTTTAATAAAAACTTGCCAGAACCCACAGTCAGTCTGTTAGGCCTTATGCTTGAATTTAAGTGAGATCTACCCAAAGCTGTAAGCACAGTATCGTGGATGATAGCGGATAAGGTTTTGCTGATTCTGCATTTGTTCCTCATCACTATTCAGCTCCTCAGCTACTTCCCCCTGCTATCTGAGATGGAAAAAAGCTAAACTGGTGACTTAATTATACACCCTGTAATCTGAGAACTGAGGACACAAACTCACTGGATTTCAGTAAGTAGACACACAGCTTATTGCCTATAAATAGGCTGAGCTGTAGCTTACTGACTCTTTGAACATTATAAAATACCAGGAATATGCACTTTGTGCGTATGTTGGAGGATGAGAGTCAAATGTTCTGCAACAGCAATGCTTGATCAGGTAATGTATGTATGTGCGTGTGTTCATTTCAATGGTATGAATTTAATAAATCTTGAATTAGCCCATGATGTGTGTGTTCTTTTAAGAAACAACAACAAAATCAGACAAACAGAGTATCCTTTACCATTGTAACACTCCAACATTTACCAGTGAGGCTCCAGTTGAAAAAAATACCCTGGTGTATGCCTCCACCTAGTGGTCAGAACGCCTCTACAGTATGATGGCTGCTGGCACACTTGGTTTAATTACAGTAAATTTGGCTGACTCCGGTGTAACACAACACAGATGTATCCTTTCCTTAACTGTAAGCAGCAGCAGACTCAGGCTGTCTGAGCACAAAAAAAAACCATAAAAGAGACACCCTAGGGGGAAGTCTATCACGTTTTCTCCACTGAAGGGCACCCAACAGGGCACGGTATCACCTGTTCTCAACTGAAGGGCACCCTAAACTGCATTTTATCACATTTTCTCCCCTTAGGGTCATCTGACAAGGCATAGTATCACCTTTTCTCCACTGGTAAGGCACCCTATAGGGCACTTTATCATGTTTTATCTACCATAAGAGCATCCAAGAGGTCACCTTTGTTTTATATTTTCGAACATAGGACTTCCATAAAGAGCTAACTATGTGGGGAATACTGTTCAAATGTGACTATGTGCATGTATGTGGACAGTCTTCTCTCACCAGACTAAACTTTGATTGCTTAACTCTTGAGGTTGGCTCGCTGCTTTCCTGACACAACAACTGCATCTTTTTGTGTACTGCAGTTTTGCATCAATGTGTTTATATAGTACTGTGCCAGTAAATGCCTACTGTATTTTTCCAAGATGCACTCACTGCAGAGCCCGATACACAATTGATGGAAGGAGGCCATGAGCCTAGAGCATACTGTACCTGCTTCACAGCTACAGCCAGAGTTCATCCTGTAAAGTCATGATGATAGCAATCTGAGGCAGAATGGCTGAGAGAATATGCTGTAGCAACTTGTATTAAATTATTAACATTTCAATTTCTTTGCACTGTATATCTGGATTCTTTGAGATAGAATAAAACAGACAAGATGTCAGCTGTTGTTAAGTTAATTGTCTCTTTTGTCAGATTGTTTATACATCTCCACAAACTGATCAAAGCGGATGATGCTCCACCTAATGTAGTATTCAGTAATACTAGCATGAATATTACTGGTGGATTTTTTGTGATAAGGTTCAGAAAATGATCTAAACTGTCTGTTCAACAAATGTTTACTGATGCGCCAGGACGGTTTACCCTGGCACATCAGGGCCTGGAAATTGTATTTACATTTAAGAATTTGCAATGCTGATTTCTTAGTTTAACCAAATTTCTGAGTCAGAAACTAAATCAAATCAAAGTATCCAAATACTAGTCAGTTTATTGATGATTCCTCATTCCCCTTTGCCATATTATGTGTTCAATAAATTGCATCTGAATGTGATCCCATTTAGAAAAAAAAAAAAAAAATGCTCCAAAGTGTAATTAACAAAAAGTTAACATTTGCCAGTCAGCCTCAACAGAAATATAGATCATGTGAAGAAATTACAATCTGTCTTCCAACACAAACATCTAGAATAAACTCAAGTAAGCATGAACTAAAAAGATACACTTTATTTAAAACCAGCAGGGGACATTTTTGTACAAAAATACGCAACTGTCATAATGGATGCTTTGTGTCGAGAATTGTTCATCTTTCTCCTGCTGCTTACACCACTGATGCTCCTCTGCATGCAGAACCATTGTGGGACAACCGCTAACTTGCTCAGACATAAATTTCACCATGTAAATTAACAAATCCAACAAGCAATGTCATTTGCCATAGGGAAGAATGTAGGATCCTAGATTCTTGAGTCTAGACAAAGATGGCAGATCCATTCTCATAAATATCAGGAACAATGCTGAACATGGGATGTTATTGAAACACTGAGCTGAATTCGTCTCCGATGCCATTCTTTACTTGGACTTGGTGCCTCCTTTTCCTCCTTCATCTGCCTTTTTCTGCTTCTGTTGCATTATCTCGGCATCCCTTGGGGAGAAAGATTTAAGAGAACACTTTGTTAGGGCAGATTCAACTGTGACACACGTGGTTGTAAATAATCTTTTCAAATCACGTCGTATTAGTAGTTTAGCAACAAAACAAAAAAACCCCAGAAAATACTCAAGTAAAAACAACAATGTGTACTGTAAGGTTGATTTTTGCAGCACTGGTATTATCAGGGGATATATGCTGCATAACGGTAGCAGGCAGAGGTTCAATAATTTATTTCAATATGCAAGAATCTGCATCATCAGCGAGTAGTGAAATGGTCCACAGATAAAACACACAGTGCTGCAAAAATCAAACGCTGAAGTTTGCACGCATCCCGTTTGTTTAACCTCATGCAGACTGCTGCCTACCTCTGCTTGCGAGCAGCAGCAGACAGCCCATCCTCGACTCTCTTCCCTTTGCCATGCTCGTTGCTCTTTTTGGCATTTTTCTGGCGTGCAAGCTCACGCTGGTTTCCTCCTGCAGGTCGGACAAAAGAGAGAGGGAGAGAGAGAAAAAAAAAAACAATGTGTCACAACAAATGTCACCTTAATGAGCAACACCTGAGGTATGTGAGCTACACCCTTTAAATAACTGACCAAATGTTACAAAAAGCAAAAGGAGCATTAACAAACTAAAGGCGTGTCCACAAACCATAAATTAAAACTCCACATTAAATATGACTGTTTGATGGCAAAAATGAAAAAGTGGTGCAAAAACATGAAAGCAGCCGACGTGGCAGAGGGGCGCTCCGGAGCAGCTTCATGCCGACAACAGCACAGAGGGCAGCAAAGCGTCTTCCATCGTCTCTTTGTCGGATAATTACAGACAAACAACGTTTCTTAAAACGTGGCTCTGCCTTGAGCCACGTTTTAAGAAATAAAAACAATTACATAAAACGAGTATGACATCTTGCGAACTACAAGCAGCGTTAATCAAAAGAAATACCCGTGTTATGTCCTTGTTAACTCTGGCTTTACAGTAGGCCGAGGCTTGGACTAATATCTGGACAACAAAACGGCTCACAGGTCTATCGATGTTGACAACGCACACAATGCAACACAACAGCAAAAGCCGTCAACCGAGTTAAAATCTACTAAAAAAAAAAACAGCCTGTGGTGTGAGTGATTTATAAATCAAAGCGACAAAACTGTCATGAATATCCATCGGGGGGTTAAAAAAAAAAAAATCAGCAAATAGACGGAGCCCGGGTCGGCGGTGCCCAAGGCTAACGGGGCGGCAAAAAAACAACGACCACAGACTACATGCAATCGATTTAAGTACATGAATGCCTTACAGTCAAAATATATGTCGATACCCACTGGTCATTTTATTAATCGACGCTTCTCTTCGCCCGAAATCCAAATCAGCTCAGCCAAAGGGCCGTCGGTTCCCCTCTCGTCGCTCCAGTCGGTGTTTATGCTTTGGGTTGCGCCTCTGTGGCTGCCAGTTATGCGCGAGACTTCCGTGCGAGAGGGCGAGAACCAGAACATTCCGTCTCCCTCCAGACCGCACTGCGCATGCGCCAGGCAGGCAAACATCAGTTCATTACAAGTGATAAAAAATGATTACGTCACATTGACAAAGACTAGTGGAGATAAGGTCATTCAAATCAGTTGTGTAAATTAAAAGCATAAGAAACATGAAATGGAAAGCCGTGTGCACATAACTTTAATTAAATAATAAAACAAATTAGTATTAAGATAAGATAAGATAGACTTTATTGATCCCACACTGGGGAAATTCACTTATTACAGCAGCTCACAATACACAAGGTCCATCCATCCATCTATCCATCCATTTTCTCTAATGCACTGGGGGCTGGAGCCTACACCCTGGACACAGGGCACATAGAGACAAACAACCATTCACACTCACACTCACCACAGAGTCACCAATTAACCTATAAGTGCATGTCTTGACAGCTTGTGCAGCAGCAGCGAGTCGCAATTTCAGGCATAAGTGTAATTGTGTGTAATTTAAAATATTATTAAGACAAGATAAGATAGACTTTATTGATCACACACTGGAGAAATGCAGCTCACACTGAAAACAAAAGAAAACACTCAGCATATATAGAAAAAAATGTATATACTCTAAATCACTGGTTCTCAAACTATGTACCACTCCATGTGGTGGTTCATGGAGGAATCTCTGAAATATTGATTACTGAAGTAAATCAATTAATCTGAAAACATATTATACTATCAAAATACTACAAAATGTTAAATTCTCATAGTGTCTGCATACATCTATGATTAGTTAACATATGAGGGCAATATAGTTAGAAGAGGTCAAATTAATGGCTCAGAAACACTGCAATCGTGGCTCCAAATGAGGAATATCAGAAAATGGAGTCTAGGGGGCACTCCAGGACAGAGCTGGCTCTCTTGGCCAGTTTGTTTAGTCTTTACAATCTTAATTCCAAAAAAATCTGGCATATTATGCAAAATGTAAACAGGTACAGAATATGATGATAAAATAGCACGTTATATTTGTTTCTGGAAAATGATATGTCCATTTTGAATGAGTTGGCATAGTGTCAATGAAAGAAAAGCTGCGAAATGCTAAAAGAAAACACCTGGTGTAGCATTTCACTCAGGGGAGGGGTTCACCACTCTGGTAAAGACTGCACTGGCAAATAGTGCAACAATTTAAGAATTATGTTTCTTAACGTAAAATTGCAAATAATCTGGGTGTTTCATTGTGTGCAGAACATGATATCTTATCCAGATTCAGAGAGTCAGAAGAAATCTCTGTAGGGAACAGACAAAGCTGAAAACCATCATTGCACGGTTGGTAGGCCCTCAGACAGCACTGCGTCAAACACAGACATGATTATGCTGTGGACGTCCCTGCATGGGCTGAGGAACACTTCCAAAAACCACCATCTGTAAACACAGTTCATCACTGCATCCACAAATGACAGATGAAACTCATCGACCATTCAAAGAGGAAACCTTATAGAAACCAGATCCAGATATGTCGTGGGCGTCTTCTGTGGGCCTGAGTTCATTTAAGATGGACTGAGGTGAGGTGAAAAACTGTCCTGTGGTCTGACCAGTCAAAATTTGAAATTTTGTTTGGAAATCATGGACACCGTGTACTCCAGGCTAAAAAGGAGACAAATCATCTGACTTGTTATCAGCGTACAGTTCAAAAGCCAGCATCCATGATGGTATGGTGTGCTTTAGTGCACATGGCATGATGGGCATGATTTGAAGCAACATATGTTGCCAAGTAGACGTCTTTTTGAGGGACGTCTGTGCTTATTTCAGCAAGACAATGCCAAACCACAGTCTGCACGTGTACCATCAGCATGGCTCCATAGTAAAAGGGTCCAGGTGCTAAACTGGCCTGCCAACAGTCCAGACCTGTCACCTATTGGAAATATTTGGTGCATTATGAAATGTGAAATACGACCCTGGACTGTTGAGCAGCTGAAATCCTACATCAAGCAAGAATGGGAAAATATTTCATTTTCAAGATTACAACAGAGCAGTAAATATGACCCTGTCCCAACTTTTGGAAACTTGTTCCTGGCATCAAAATTCAAAATGGGCATATAATTTTCCAAAAACAATAATATTTCTTAATTTCAACATTTGATAAGCTGTCTTTGTGCTACTTTCAATTAAACATGGGGTTTCAATCTTTCACATATTGTTTCTATTTACATTTTACACAGCATACCAACTTTTTTGGAAAAAGAGTCGTGCAATTATTTTTTCAGAAATAGGTAATCAGAATGAATACATTTTACATACTTCCAAACTTAAACCATTTCAAAGACAGACAAGTAACTCTGATGAAGGCCACAAGATACGGCTGAGAGCTTAAGAAATAGTTCAACCTTTGTAGTTGTGTACAAGGTCAAGAGTGAATTTTTAAGCTTAGGTATTTTATTAAGAATATAATGCATGACAATGACTATTGTCATCATTAGTGTGGGAGTTTTAGTCTTAGTTTGTCTTAGAGGAGGTTTTGGCAAACTTTGTTTTTAGGCCTACAGGGTTTGAGGCTTTGATTGAAAGACACGGAGCCTGGCACTGTCCTAAAGTGACTTTTCTTCTTCTCTTCCGTCATCCTGGGCCAACACCAAGATGGGACACACAGCTGCTTTGTGTCCAGTATAAAAATGTATTTTTCATTTTTCAATTTCATCATTCAGTCTGGTGCATGTTGTGTACCTTAGATGATGTTGGGTGTCTCTTACTTACATTTACTTACATTTGTAATGTAAATTCAACAAACTCAACTCCATGAGACGTCAACCTCAGTCACAATTCACAGTAATCTCCTTAAAATCTTACTACAAAAGAGCCAGCAGGTGGCAGACTGTGCTAAAGTAATTTTAAAAATGAAAGCGCTCAGAATACAGAGAATCTACAGGACACTGTCATCTTGACGCAGAGACTACTAATCATTTTGAAAGTATATATTTAGAGTCAGATGATAAAAGTAGCAAATACTTAAATAGATAGATCACATGTAATTACGTTGATGATCAGTGTATTATACAAACTAACACACAAAACACAGAGTAATTGATTTTTATTAACTTTGAAATACAAATAGCTTTGAATTAATTGGACAACAGACATATAATAACACAGTATGATTCCTCTGATAATAGTATTGTGTTTAAGTGCAAAAAGTAATCTTCTTAATAGTAACTGAAAGTTTTATTTCTGTCCTCCCCGCACAACCACACAATGTTTTCCTTGCTGTTTTGGTAGGGTGATTTTATTGACTGTCTGGCAGTTAAATAGGCTAGATGACTGAGTCATGTCTGCTCAAAAGTGAACTTCTACCCAGACACTGAAACTATGAATAGAAGAAGACAACCTGCTGCTGAACCTGCATGTGCACATCTGTTTTATTTCAAGTGAAACTTGATGGCATTTAGACAAATAAGATATTTTAAAGCAAAAACACTACTGTACTGTATATTTTAAGGAAAAAGAACTGGAAACTTAAGTTCATGGTTGTGGAGATGACAACAACTGTCCTGCATATAGCATCTGGAATAGAAATTGTATATATGTGAGGGAGGAGAATGAAGACAGGGCTGGGTTTCTTGCTGAAAGATGAATACTGTATTTTAAGGACATAATTACTGTTTGAATACAATGAGCCGTCAAACTACTGCTGTGATTGTCTAGCCAATAGTCTATTTGGGTGAAAAATAAGGTCTTCTTTGAGTTTAATTATATGCTGTAAGTTTGTTCTGGTCTGCAGCCTTCTGCATATTATTTCTTGACGAATGTTCACTAAAAACTCACTTTGACTGATAAGAGTAGAGCCCAAAAAATTTTTTTTTTTTTGTTTTTTTAGGTTCCTGTCGTCTGTTTCTCATCAAAGCCTTGGAGTCAAGATCACATGCCTCCCTACAGGTGGTCACTGACAGGAATATGCTATAAATACATCGCCAGTGAACAGAAATGCTTTTTTCTGCGCTGTCTTTCACTGTAAATTAATATTTTATTTTACACAAATTTGACCTGACAAAGAACAGTCAGCTCAAACTGTTGGAAAAAGTGAGGAATGCAGTTTAGTACTAGCAGCCACGGGGCATTTCTATATGTGAATTTGAGAAGGATATTCATAATAATTATAATCTGACACAAGTTCCCAGAGTTATCTAAAAAATGTCTGTAAATCATCTGTCTCTATGTGTTATTCTAATAAGTCTTTTGCAGACAATATATTTTATATTAAATTCAGAGGACAGCTGTGCTTTGAGCTAAATGCTAACAAGTTCGATGACAATGCTTAAATGTTAAATATACTATGTTCATGATACCCTCCTGATATTTGACAATTTTTGCATTTCTGTGTATATACCAGTGATTCCCAAACTGGGGGTTGGTCCTCCCAGGGGGGCATAGAGCCACTGCAGGGAGTCTGTGGAAAATATGAAACAAAGTTTAATTATTTATAATGCTATCATGCTGTCCTTTACTTCCCTGAAATTAAACTTTAATCCTTTTGCATCTCATCTTATCACTTGATTACTTATGTGGGGTCAGGGGCATGAACTTTTGTTGGCTCCTAAAGGAGGCCATGCTAGAGAACCACTCGTATGTACACAGCTAAAATATACTGTACATACTTTCTAACTTACTTTCTTGCTTCTTTCTTTGCACTTCAAATTGAATTGTCTTCCGCCAGATTCAAAATGATTTCAGCACTGCACACAAAGGAGAACAAACAAAGATTTAGTTTGAGTTTCATCCTAGGACTGAGAATATAACAGAAAAAAATAAATATATAATATTAATAAATAATAATAACAGAGAAATTAAAACCACAGAGGATTGAGGGGATAAAGAGCGATGGCTTTTTCGTGCCACTTACATGCTGGAGCATGAAGACTTTAACAGTGTGTCGAACAGCATGTCAAACACTGTGGTCAGTTTATTGGGCTGGTGGCGACACAGGACGGCCCAGGATGTCTGCCGCTGACTTGTTTTCCCCACAGCTGCTTTCAGTGACAGCATCCTGCTTAAAGCAAACTATTTTTGTCTCCCAGTGCAATTATCACCACCTGGTAATTTTGACAATGTTGACTGCTTCTGCTTTTACAAAGCCTCTAAATGTTAATGCTGTCCTTGTGTAACTCCTGCAGCAGCTCAGCAGCTCCTCATGTTGCCAGTCCTGTCTCCAATTTAATCAAATGGAGATGATAGGGAGGGAAAACTTTGTTTTCCATTAATTTCATACTAAATTTAACAGGGGGATTTTATAATAACAGTAGAAGTCCTTGCCCTCTCATTACCTCCAGCACTTTTCCATACTGACTGCTTAGTGACAGACACCCTTTCACATGATCGCATGCAAGTAAACTATTCAGTTTAGGCCTACAGTAAGTGTACGTGCATTAAGTATGTGCTGTGGGATTATTATGTAGCAGTCAAATGTAATGGGATTTTCTGATTTAGGGTAATTGTGTTTGTGTACTGCTGTTTTGTTTTGATTCAGTCCAAACTGGTGATAGATTATTCATAAAATCATGGAGATGTGAGATGCATATAATGTGAGGACAGAGCAACCACTATTAATTTATTCTCCAGCATTTGATGGCACCGCCGTCATGAATAGGCTACAGTGTACTGTCTGGTGTGGTCTTTGCTAACGCTGATCATGGAGTGGTGGAAGCGCTGATGTGTGGCAGTATAAACTTGGTGTGACAGGCTGGACGTATGGTGCATTCTTCTCTGTCTCATTTCACCGCTGTCATCCATCACGCTGCCACAGTCCTGCCTGCTGTCATGAATGATTGATGGGACTTGCTGATCCCATCTTCTGCATTGCCTTAATGTCCCTCGTGTCCTGATTGTTGGAGCTAATTTTGACATGAGCCCATGAAATTGTTATGTTGTTCGTGCTGTATTGCAAAGTACTGTACATGTATTTTTGTTCTCTACTGAAAACCCTTCAGAATGATATTTTCACCTCGTACAGTATGATTTTTTCAAATGTGTAGCTGTATTTGTTTTTTTCATGTGTTATTTACATAATTTCTTTTCCCCAAAATTTGAAAACTTCTTTAATCACTCTGACTTTAATCCCAAAACTCTGACTGAACTTTGTTCTCAGAGTTTGTTTCTTTTGTGAAAACATTTTGTGTAAAAAAGTTCAACATGAACATTTCCTTTAAAATGTATATAAATTGTAATGTAATGTAGGTGGTGTTATCACAATATATTTGTGTGTCCTGCATTACAAAACAATGTAGCTGAATATGAACATATTTTTAAGATAGCCATGTTAACAGCTCTGTGAGGCTTTGAGCCAAATACTAACATCAGCATGGTAACATGCTCAGAATGACAATGCAAACATGCTAATGTTTAGAGGGTTTGATGTTTACCATCTTCACCATATAGTTTCATGTGTGTATTATTTATATTCTCTGCAACAGTGACCTAGGTTGTTTGTTGGGACCAAAGTGGTGAACTTAGTTTTATGCTGCTTTTCCGAGAGCCACATTGCTAGTGTGGCTAAAAATTGTCTGGCAGCGCTGGTGTCAACTTCCCACAAACACGTGACTCATTTGGTCCGAGTGTCAAGTAAGTTCTGAGTCATTTTTCAATGACTGGTTATGTCAAATCAAATACACCAATCTGATCCATCAAATACCGTTGATCCAATC
The DNA here is from genome assembly GCA_946959425.1 of Argyrosomus regius. Taxonomy (NCBI): domain Eukaryota; kingdom Metazoa; phylum Chordata; class Actinopteri; family Sciaenidae; genus Argyrosomus; species Argyrosomus regius. Next base: position 16,518,319 of record OX336882.1, read on the forward strand.
AATGCCATTCCCAGTGTGAGCTTGTATACCGGGTAACATCAGACATTTGTAATGTCAACATGGAGCATTTTTAATATTTTATATGATATAATGAATACAAAAAAGTCATTTGTCAAATCAAGTCATGAGACTTTATCTTTAAAGCTGAGTCTCAAGTCATTTATTTTCTGGCAAGCCAAGTTTCAAGTCATCAAAACTTGAGTGGACTGAAGTCCCAGTCACAATGTCTCAAGTCTACTTTCCAACTGTAAAAAGAGTAGTTATTGTTTGGTTGTCACTATAAATCTTTGATTTAAGTAGTATAACCTGAAAGAGTTTGCATGATGCCAAGCCACAGTACTATGCAGGAGAAATCAACACATGAGCAAGTTTCTCTCCATATGACAAAATAAAAATCAATATACAACATATTCTGAGTTTAATCACTGTGAAGGTTTTCAAACTTGCAGTTTTTTGAGACCAGAAAAAAAAGAGTTACTGTATACGTGCAGCTTTCATGGGTATGTGATTTATTTCACCTGCACCTTTGTCCTCCTCTTTACTGAACATAAATCTTTCAACAATATAAACACAGTTTACACAGTTACACTGTGGAACCAAACACTACAATAGGTTAGTGTGTTAAATGTTTGCCAGTTGGCTTCGCTGTCAAAATGGGGGAAATTCTTGACAAGACAGTGATAGGCCCGCGTGTAGCCTGAAGAGAAGGAGTTATTGATTACGCAGAAGAATGCCTTTAACTTTCTCATATTTCAGTTTGATCACGTGACGTGGCTTCTAGAAAACTCTTTTATCTTTGAGGGCAAGAGATGGCTAAAACATCACTATTATTAACGCTGAAATATTTATTTGAATGTGTGTCAGCGAGTGAGAACCGCAAAGAAGCTCAGAGTCCACCTATTTCTCGCACAGATTAAAAGGGATGTGGAGGAGGGAGGTTTTGCTGTTGTAAGGCGAGGGAGCCAGACAAAATGACCTTCTCCCATTCTTTAGTATTTCTACTCCCTCTCACCTTAATTAGAGGCCATTTCAGTAGACTCATTGTTTCACCCTTTATCTCAAGTCTAACTGTCTTGCCTGAGGGAGAAGTCCACTTGATCAAAAGTTATTTAGGGACAAAAGAAGGTACGTGAGCGTCAAAGTAATTTCTCCTGGAGTGCAGATGTTGCACCGGTTGACCCTGTGCCGTGGAAACACTATGCACAATCCAGCAGGGGTGGAGATTAAGCTGGGTTGAATTTCACTGACAGGAGTATGGATGTAACTTTCTGAGAGCACAGAGAAATTTTTCTTGACTTAAGGATTCCTACGAGTTAAGTCAGGTGCATGAGAACAAACACGGAAAAGGCGTCACAAAAAAATCTCTTTTAAAATAGTACGCCTACAAACTATATTGTATTGCACTGATTTGTCAGCGTGGTCTTACTGAGCTGCAATGCAAGAATCATAAATATTTTAAGTAAAGATTCAGATTTTTGGGTATCCTTGTGAGTAAGGACCTTACTGTTTTACTCCTCTCTGTGAATTACTGTGAATTACATTGCGAGATTGTCAAGACAAAAAAACCAAACAAATTAAGTTTGAGCTGCTGCCTTTAATTCAGATTTTACATGGCTACATTATAGCGTGCGGGTTATAAGACAACCTGTCCTCTAATGCAGCTTAACTGAATGTTCTTGCACATGGCACGGAACAATAGCAGTCATCCAAGGGGAAATGATGGCTTTATTTTTCAAATTTTACACCACACGTACTCTCTGTCTGTAACATCACAAAATGAAGGAAAGCATTAAATCAGCTGTAAACACAACAGGCTGTTTCTAAAAATTCCCCAACACTGTCACTTTGCACTTCACTACATTTAAAGCAAAAAGAACAAAGAATACAGACAAATCTATAATGCTGTTTTATGGATTTTCATTGCCCACGTTGTCAGTGTGCTGAGCAAAATGGATCTTACGTCAAAGACTGGTCTCATTACGATAATGAAATTAAATCATGACATTGTCCAGATGATGTGTTTTCGGATGGTTGTCAAGGTAACAGCCATTTCTCAGCTAATGCATGATGTCCAGAATATAGGGATGAGTAGATAACAGTGGATGGTGTGCTGGATCATTCCAAGTGCCTTTGACAAGGCTGAGTGGGCCAACATTAAATTGATTTTGGAAATAGTATAAATGCACCAGAACTAGAGTGAACACAAATCTTGACACACACAAACATCTGCAGCTGTCAAAATATTTATCAAGCCACATTATTGCAAACATATTTGTTTGCATTTTTTTTCTTAAGATGTCTCTGTTTTTGTCTCCTCATCCTCCTGCTGTGGATGAGCTCACCGCTGACTCATACTGGTTGATTTCAGCGACAGACGATCAGACTGATGGCTCCACACTCTGCATGTAAAGTACAGAGAATTACTCCATGTCTGTGAAATCTAGAGGACGTGCAGCGTAGACTCACTGAAAATACTCTGTATGCATGAGATGTCACTGACTCCACTGAGCTCACATGTCTTTTGTATGGCCATCACGGTATTCAGTACATAATATAGAAGAAAAACTAGGTGGACGTAATGTGACCGAATTTAACTTATCAGAACATTTGTTTTTTGAAACCCACAGTATCAGAGAGCAGTACCATTAAAAATCAGCAAAGAAGTGGATCATCGGTGGACCTGAGGTGGTCTGAATGATGCCTGGGTGTTCAAACAAGCCATCTGTAACAGCATCTACCTGTCAATCAAAGTGGCCCGCTGTTAATTATGCATAACTTTAAGCCTTAATATAATTTTAACAGGTGAGTTTTAAAAACATTCAGCCACAATAAAGTTGTCATGAACCTGGAAATTAGCTATAGAGACCAAAACCGTTTTCTGAACAAGGCTATAAGCATGTTTATTTCTGCTGTGAAGTTGAACATTTTAATATGGGGGCTTACGGAGTTTGACTTGTTCTGCAGCCAAGTTCAAGGGGCCGTTTGATGAACTGCAGTTTTTGGCACTACCACATAGGTTTCATTTCACAGCCACGGAGCTTGCTGCTTGGTATTTGTTCTGATTAAATTACTTATGATTAAAAACTAGAGAGTGATACCTTTGCAACAAAGTGCAAGAACACAAGACACAGCAGCCAGCTAATACTAGTCCAACAGCAAGAAGCCCAACTCGGCGTCTGTCTTTCAGCCTTTTATTTCACAAAACTCTCAGCGCCAACTAAAAGTCAGTCCTAGATTTAATCCTCCAGTTGGAGGACATCAGTAAGAAAACAGACAACATTTTCTTCAAAAAATATAATCCAAATTTCACCAAAATCAGTGGTGTGGTGTGTTTCTTAGTGCCGTAAAGTGTTGCTTACTTCTCACAGGAGATTGTAGGAGTGGGAATGACAGAGACACCTGATGACCAGTGAAGCGTCGACATGATTTAAAATGTTTTATGGTAGAAAAGTTACACAGTGCTTTAATGTAAATAATATACTATTCCTTTATGCACAAAATAGAAATAAAAATGTTCAGCACAAACTTAACAGTGTTCCCAAAAGAGCGACACTAAAAGTGGCATCTCATTTGTGGGAGTCTCCTCCATGGCAACTTGCCTTTACCAGGCCTCAATTAGCTGAGTGGCAGGACACATGGGAACCCCTTACCCATCTCAAGACAGGGCCCTTGAGACCAGAGCAGAGGGGAGTGAGTACAACAGACTGGTTCTATACAGTAAAGCCCATTATTGTTGGTCTGAGGTGTAACAAATATCCACAGCACCTTTTCCCTGAGAGGACACGTGGAAACAAATATTATGAAGGGTGGAATTAGATGCAGCTTGCTCCTTTAGTCTTGCTACTGCTCCCAGGGCTCTTCAGCTATAAAAGCCTGTGTAATGTGGATAATAATGAATACTTAACACAGTCTGTGCTGTGTGGGAGTTCATTATTTCATGCCATTTTAACTATCATCATTTGAATTCTACAGTGCAGATGTTAGGCATGTCAAAGTTAATGACACGTGAGATGCTAAATGAAATAAAAACTGCACATGGTATCTTTAACAGTAAAATGTAATCTTCAAACTGTGAACACAATAAATGAATAAACAGTTGTTTATTTACACATTCAGCTGACACAGAACAAAATCATCATTAATTTGGAGACACCTAAAGTTTAATATTAACACTTGTGTCTTTGTCAGCTGCTTAATGCTCTGACTTTTTTTCCCCTGCTAGTTTCTAACTTTGTCTACTTATTGTTCGGTGCTGTACAAATAGTGTGGAGTCGGTTTTCAGAGCTTTTTTCTGTGAAAACATCTGGAGATGATGCTGACGAGAGGGACACTAAAATGCTCTGTAAAACTCCACAAGTCCAGAATCACTACAAGTGATGGCTAGCACAGTATACATACTTAATAACTTAAGTAAGTTAATATAACTTAAGTTATAAGTAATCAATATTATATTGATTATTACAGCTTTAATTTAGCTCTTTTAGCTCGATTTACACATATGTGAATGCATTACTGACTACTTGAAAAAACGTAGTGTTCTAGGTTAATTCATCCATTACAGTAAATGTATCAGGAAGCAGTAATAATCAGTCCTTCCATACTCTCCCTCTCTGTCACTCTTTTTTGGAAGTGCTCTGCAGCTGTGGCTGCCCTGAATAAGATGATGTCTGTGACCTGAGTGAGTCATCGACACCGTACAGAGCTGCAACTATATTGGGCTCTGAATGACTGTACCCCCCACGTAAAGCTTAGGATGAGGCTGCTCCAATCACCTAGCTGAACAATAGGCACACAGTGAGTAGTATTAAACTCTGAGATAAGACACCATGCAACTCTTTTGTATGTTTCTACTTTCAAGTGTGATTACTTGGTCATGATACATATTACAGCTCTTGACAAGGCGACGACTTTAATCAAGCTTCAAAGAGAACGGCATCATGTGGTGGCAACACACACAAACACAAAAAAGAACGCACCGATCTGTTTTTTCTTGTTCTCAAAAACACAGAAATGTGTCACCCAGGAGGCCTTGCTTAGAAGTTTTACATGTTGAGATCCAGGCTATGGAGTGATAAAATATGAGTTGTTGAACAAGTGTTGTACACTAATGACTGAATATACTCATCTCTGCATTAGCATTGATCAACACAGAGTGAAAATTACTCACAACATGGATGTAGCGTTGGTTTTCATTGTTGCAAAAGATCAGTTTTCAGTGCTTCCACGCCTATCTGTTGGTCGGTCCACCACTTTGGTCCAGACTGAAATATCTTAACAACTACTGAATGGAATGCAATAAAATTGTGTACATTGTACACAAAAGATGAATCTTAATGACTTTGATGATGTTCTAACTTTTCATCTAGCACCATCATCAGTTCAAAAGATTGTATTTCTGTGGTCCATTTTGGTTAAATACCTGCAAAACTAATGATATTCCTAACATCCTCTGTTGTGTTTTGAGCTAACTACCAAATGTTAGCATGATAACATTTAGTAATTAGCACAAAACTGAGATGGTGACAATGAAATGTTAGCATGCAAGCATTGTCATGTGAGCTTGTTAGCATGCTGACATTTGCATTTAACTAAAAACACCATTGTGTGTAAGTAGAGGCCAATGAGAGTATAAAGAATGGACAGCATATCCATGACATCACCCGTAGGTTTTCTGAAGAGCCGTTTTGAAGCTCAAAATCTGTGGTGGCCATGGCCATGTTGGCTGTCCTGCCTCTTCTGCCTTTTGGCTAATCAAAAAAACAGCAAAGACGGGGATCATCAGCGGACTTGAGGTGGACTGCATGACATCTGAGTACTCAAACAGGCCATCTGTAATGGCACCTATCTGTCAATCAAAGCGGCTAAGCTCTTAATTCTGCATAACTTTAAGTCTTAACATAATTTGAACAGGTGAGTTAAAATGAAATTCAGAGTCAGTACAGTTGTTATGAACAACGAAATTAGCTATAGAGGCCAAAACAGTTTTTTTTCCCAGGCCGTAAACATGTTCATTTCTGCTGTGAAGTTGGACATTTTAACATGGGGGCTTATGGAGACTAGTTCTGTAGCCAGCCACAAGTGGACGTTTGACAAACTGCAGTTTTTGGCACTTCCACATAGGCTTCACTTTATAGCCACAGAGGTTGCCGCTTGGTACAGCCTCACAAGCTGCTAGCATAGTTATAAATGCTTCATTTTGTTGGTCTGCTATTCAAAATGAGATTGTTCTCTCAGCCAGAAGCCATGTGTTTAAATGAGACTTAATTATGACTCAGATCTCGCCTGATCCCAAACTGAACAAGTTTATTTGAACCAATAAAATCCCCAAAAGGATATTGCAGATGCATTTTAAAGTTAAGTCAAAACCTGTTTGGATTTTAAAGGCATTAGATTCATCAGAGTGTAAAAGACTCGTCACTACATTACCCTGCTCCGTCAAAACATGGTTTTGACAAAGATACAGCTCCATCCTGGTCCCTTGATATAAATGCTTCAGTAGTCTGGTGTCTGACTTTTATTGGATCGCTCTGTCACTGTGCCCCTGTGGTTATGGGAAATCAGCTCCTGCTCCCAATTACCCAATCCTGTCCCATTGGCAGGCGCCATCCATTGTTGTCTATTGTGAGAGCTGGATATGCCAGACCCATCTGATATTTTAATCAGAAAATGTCCAATTATGCTGTAAAAACACAGACATTAACCATCCTGCCACTACTTAGATTTTGTTGTAAGTAAAGCGTGGTTGTTATTCACTCCTGGAGCCTTTGCACAAAACAGTTTTAAGGCATGGAAGCAAACAAAAAAAAGGACATTTAATATCTGTTTCATGATCAATGTTCAAACCCAAACAATTAATAGCATCTTGTTAGATGGCAACAACTTTGAATACTTAAAAGCGATGTCTACGTGGACGCACAAAAAGCTCCACAGAGCGCTGATGTCATGAAGATGTTTTCCTGGTTGGGACGACACAGAGCAGCTCTTGTTTGACTGCTGTCTCTTTTCATGCGTGCAATGATCAGTCACACCTGTACAGTCACTGTTAAACTGGTGGCTGTAAAGGGCCTGTGATCTCAATAAAACACCAAACACCTGGGTCTGCTTAGCAACGAGTGCATACATGCATGTGTGTGAGTGATGGCACAGGCACAGAGGAGCACACACGCACACACATTCAGAAGGGAATGAAAAGCTGAATCCAAACTCTGATTGTGTTTCTTTGTGGGAAAGTTTGCTTCCACCTTCACTTTGAAGACAGTGAAAACAAATCTCACATGTGAACATAATCCACAGACTTTGCTGAGTAGGCCTGCTTCTCTGTGGTTACAGTAGACTATGTCCAGATTTGATTTTATTATTTCAATTTTTTTGGTGGATGGAGGTTTGAGCTCGCTCAGCCACTCTACTTTACAGCCTGTGCAATCATCAGGAAGACTGTTTTGATGAAACGTTATCTTACATGGTGCTGCAGGAGGTTTTCAGTTTGAGTCAGGTTTACTCAGCTTACTTTGAGTCTCTTCTGCATGGCTGCAGTCTTTGTCCTTGAAGCCAACTTGAAGAAAACATGATACTAATTTTGTTATGCTTAACAGAGCAAAAGATGAAGGACTCATCACATTCCTTAAAGAAGGAGTTAGTTTGACATTTGGGAAATAAGCTTATTCTCTTTCATGCCCAGGTTTAGATGATTGATACCACTTTCTGCATGTTAAATATGAAGCTAGAGCAAGCAGCTAGTTAGCTTAGCTTAGCATGAAGAAGGGAAACAGGCACATACAGGCCTGGCACACAACCTCCAGTAAAATGGCAAATTGTTGTCTTTACAAGATATAATGTGACAATAAGTGAGATTTAGAAGTGTTAATAGGCAGATTTTGTTTTCTTTGGACGGAGTCAGGCTAGCTGTTGTGTTTTATGCTAAGCTAGGCTAGACAGTTGCTGGCTCCAGCTTCATATTTGAATAATATCAATTTTCTCATTTAACTCTTGTAAAGAAAGGTATAAATATTTTTCAAAATGTTGAACAAGACAACAATTATCTTATTTTTAGTCTTTGTTGTGTGGGATATAGCCTACAGATTGCACAGAAAGACCTGCTGACTACGAACAACAGCTTTCAGTGAGAGATAGAGAGATCTTGGGGCCGGTCTAATGCCAACATGCTTTGCAAGTAACACGTAGCCTTGAAATTCCTTCACCTCTGAAACACAGAAGCCTTGAGTTGATGCAGTGATGTTTCGTTCCTGCCTGATTTTTACTCTCAGACTTTACTCATATACATAAGTTTTACAAATGTGTGTCCAGTCATGTTCTTGTTTTCTTCTTAACTGTTCTGTGAAAATTCAAAATGTAGATTTATAGTTTAAAATAAAATGATCCTTGATCAAGGGAGCTTGCAAAAATGTTTGTCAAGGCAGATCTGTAATATAGATATAAAAATGAGTTATCTTGTAACATTAGTCAAAATAAACAAACACTATTTGAAAATTGTAAAACAGAAACGGTTAATAGAAGTTTGGTGTAAACCAAAATTGAGAACATATTCAGAGCACTATGTCACCCTTAACCTGACCCGAGCACAGAGGTCTGTCTGTGCGCAGTTGATTTCTGGTATCTTGCAGTGGAAATCAGACGTTCCCACTCAATTCCAGTGGAAAATTGAAAGTGTCACCTGTTTGATCTGGGAGCGAGGGGTCGAAAATGAAATGCACTTTTTGTTCTATTGTCTATGATATCACAATGTCAGATATCAGTTTAAAATGTTTGCAGAATGCAAAAGAATGTCCTGATTTATTCTCTATGTCAGATGAAGTAGTACCTTTACAGACAAAGTGTTTTACTTACTTACCAACAGTGTGCTTTTTGTTTGATGTGGTAATTTCAGGCTGTGCCTCAAAAACTTTGTGTTATATATTGACATGTTTAGAGGTGTTCTGTATTTGTTTTTTCATTATGATTATGTTTAATTCTTCATCATAATTCCATAATTCAAATGTACAATATTTACAACTATACATTTTTGAAAGCAAATATCACATAAGAAGAAAAGGAACTATTATTAAACTATTTGGTTCAAGAAAACTCTCCAACTTCACTAGAGTACCGCTCAGTGTGAATGCAAGGAAACACTCACACATCTCAAACTAAGTGTGACTACCATGAAGACTTTGGAGCATCACTCAGCAAAGTTAATCAATACCTGGGGGAACACCGGATATGTATTTAAAAAAATCTAATGTTAACATTGAAAAAAGGTGGATAATTTTAACTCATGAAATGAGAAACGCATCTGTCCTCTTTTGCCTTCACTGTGTAGAAAGCTCTGGAGGTCCACGACAAATCCTGACATGAGAGAGAAAATGTTGCGGTGTGTGTGTAATGGTCCATGACTGTTGTTGAGCCTCTTCTCAGGAGGCAGCTTTCCATTTTGAACAAAACATGATTTCTTTCATTCATTAATATCAACATGATTGAGACTAGTAGACTTTACATCCCTCAAGATTAAATTAATTCTATCACACTGAAATGTGTTTGAAAAAGAAACACGAATAAGTTATGTAGTAAGCTGCAGTTCCTACAACAAATATTTGTAAATTGAACAATCAAGCATCTCTTTTTTTGGTGTACTTATTCTTTCCAAAAAAATATAAAAATAAAATGTTCAGCCTGTGAAAGAACACCATAAACGTGCTGTTGAGTTTGACACCAGGAGAAGCCGCACATAAAAAGGCGTTAGTGCGTCTAACCCGATACCTTTCCCAAATTCAGTGTTTTCTCACTCTGCCAGATACACCATCCGTGCCAGCTGAAATAACAGTGTGTGTGTGCATGTGTGTGTGTGTGTGTGTGTGTGTGTGTGTGTGTGTGTGTGTGTGTGTGTGTGTGTGTGTGTGTGTGTGTGTGTGTGTGTGTGTGTGTGCATGTGCATGTGTGTACGTGTGTGTAAGGGCAATTGTGCACATTGCACACCTTCTTTAAGCCTCAGCCTTGTACTGTCTTTGTGACGGTTTATCCATGTTTTTATTGTGCATCATAGTGCAGTGATGCATACTGCATGCATCAGTGACTGCATAAAAATATACAGTATGTAACATTAGGTAAAATATATGCGTGGCAGCATATTCTCTAATACAAATGTACACGTTTGATGTTTTAATTAACACATTATGGTTTCATTTTCATAAATTTGGCGGACAGTGATGGGAACTGCATATTTATTTTAGTTGGAGATCCTCTTCATTGTCTGTTAATAGGAAATGCTGATCAGGTTTTGCGGGCCTTCTAATTTTATCACTTTGTTACATCATATATTCACACGCACGTTACATTTACTGTGTGCCAAACAACTTCAAAGCCTTGACAAATTGTCTGCCACCTGTGTTGCAGTTTAAACATGCAACAGAAAGTAAATGTTCATCGATCATAATGGAGGAGACATGCTATAGATTAAGAGCTGCAGATGTGTTACAGTAGTAAGTTAAACTTTAGACTTTAACTTTAATGAAAACACTCTTGTGCATATCTCTTCCATTTCTGCCATATTCTGTAAATAGAGCTCCATAAACCTTACACAGTGGAACTTTAAAAGGGAACTCTGATTTTATACATCAAAGTCTGTTTACAGGTCTCAGGGAGCGGACTTCTACTATATATGTTAAGGGCTGTTAAAGGCTTTTGTGTCTCTGGAGGGAAGTCTGATTAATCGCCTCAAGTGATGTCCCATGAGCCAGCCTTGGTCTGGGTTGAAGACTACAAATCTGAGAATGAAAATAGCAAAGAAGTGAACTTTGCAACCCGCTCTTCATCTTTGCTTGACACTAGTACTCAAGGCCGATACTAGTATAACACATCTGAATCTCCAATCAAACTGTTGGCCGTCAAGTTGCATTGTGGGTGATGTAGACAGTTCCTCTGGTTCTGCAGCATCAAGGTTTATCCTTTAAAAAAAACAAAAACCTGCCAATTGTGAGTCTGACAATGTTGTAATAGTAGAAGTAGAAGAAGTGTTGTGTTGTAAAAGTGCAGTACTCATTTAAAATAGTCCCTTATGGACATTCAAGGTGGTAGAACACATTTGAAAATTTCAGTCTCTGACTACTCATACTAGAAGTATCAAAGACAGACAGCAGATCTGACCTGGGCACACTGAGATAGGTTGAAAGTAAATCATGGAGTGCAGCTCTTTGACTAGAGTCAGAATGATTTGACAGATTCACCATATAGCACAATCGTACAGCTTACTACACCCCTAAAGTAACTAAACCTCACTAGGAACTCCTTCAGAGCAATACCTCATTCCTCTCTTTGGGATAAGATTCAGTGATAAAACTAAAAATATGTTTTTAGTTCAAAACTACAGCCCCAAATTAATTAACCAAGACTACATTAACAGTAGCCTCAACATACTGAGTAACAATAGGTGGCTCTACACCGACTACATTAAAGATGGCTCTGTATGTTGTGAAACTTTGTATGTTCTTCAAGGTGTTTCATCATTCACATACATAACCTAATGCAGGCAATATGTGTTGGTAGTTCTCCACATTTTATTGAACATCTGGTATCTTTCAGTACTCATTTATGGACATATTGTATTTTCCATTATATTATCTCCATGAGGCTGTGTTTTAATCTGCATGATTTAACTTTAAGTTGTTTCTAAACACACCACCGCTCAGCATTAAAGATATAAGAGACACGAAGGACAATAGCACAGTGTGAACAAACTGCTTTTTACCAGTCGCAGGTGTCCTCAGAGTCATTGACCTCAGGTGTTAAACGTCACTCCCAGGGGGTCGGTGTGCATTAGTAGTTTCCCATGCAGCAGATGGCAAACCACAGACAATGAGTGGATGAGACAGACGAGCCAGGTAAAGGCGAGGGAGTGGCTGAAATGGGTTAATCTCCCACTGCTTGGTTGTTGAAAGAGCGGCTTCAAACCTACATGCTTCAGTGGGTGGGGGACAGGACTGCTGGTTTTAAGTACTTTTACACAGTATGTAGTCGTCACCAGAGCTGAATTTTCATATATATATTCATTTATAATACAAGGTTTGTTTGATTTTTGAGTTACGTGGCGATCAGAGAGATGCAGGGTTTTTCTAAATCTCAGATTTATGGAAGTGCAGGACGTGAAGATTCAGCACCACCTGTTCTCTGTTGACCTCGGGTGCCCCCTCCCCCCACCCTGTTATGTACTTTCATTCAGGGAGTAGCTTAGCAATTTAACTAAATAGGCTTACTTGTCAGACTCATCTGCTTTGCCAGCCTCCATCATCACTTGTGCGCTTTCTCTCAGTTATGCAAACACTTAAGTTGCTTAGATCTGCCGTCATTCAGCTTAGTCATGTTTTCGTGGCTGAGAGACACATAAATTTAACAAGTCAGACAAGACAGATTTACACAGCAGTGACTTCAGTATCTGCTTCAGCTGTTGGATCACTGTTGGGCCTCAAACAACAAGAAAAAGGAAAGTTGGACAGACCGTCAAAAATGTCGATAATTAAGCCCATTAACAGAAGATTAGCATCTTACCTGTCAAGGATTACTTGCAAACTGACCCACATTGTGATCATCACTTGTTTCCTGTTTTCATTTCTTTTTGAGTGAACTCATGACATTCACCAGAAAAGTAGAAATTTGATTTAAAAAGCTGAAACTGGTATCAAAGAAATTTTGATTTATTCAAATAGTCACATAATTTAAATCTGATTGAATTATTTAGATAATTATGATCATACTATAACATGGCTGCTCCCATAAGCCTACGGTAAAATATGTGCAATTAGACAGACAATGCATTCATTGCTTGTTGAGTGTCTTGTGATATACTGAAGCAGTTTATACAAATATACATTCAGAACGCACTTCTTGGCTGGTAATGACGTAATAAATGTAAACTTTGACCTTTGACATTTGGAGATCACTACAGGGCAATTAGAAAAATCTGTTATAGCTTCTAGCACTGTTAATACTGGGTGTTAAGAGGGTCTTTGTTTTCCCTGAAAACCAGCATTTTGTGATGTTTTTACAAGAAGTGTGGCCTATCAGCGTAAAAGAATTTGATGAACTGAACGCCCTTAAAACTACCAAGAAACTTCCAATAATTATGATTTTTTTTTTTTACAATACATTGTGATAAATAATGTCAATGCTCTTTATGTTTATTTTATGTAAAAAAAAAAAAAATCTTCCACTGTGTCTAAAAATAAACTATAGTCACTAACAGGCAATGTTTGCAGACTGGAAAAACTAGCCTTGCCTAGTCTTGTTAAACTAATTAAAAAATTATGATTGTTAATAATGAATAATCACTCAAAGTGTTTATTAAATGTATTATCGTTGGCACATTTAACATCCACTGCTAAATTAAAAAATGTTGATCAGCTTGTTAGGTTAGGTTTTTCCTGACATGGTTGACTGTTTGCACAATGAGATGACACATTTCTCGCAATGCTTGTATATACATGCATTGTAATCTGGATATTTTTCAGATTTTGGAGATTAATTTGACCAGTGACAGTGGTACCTTGAGATATACTCTTAATAGCAGCCCATCCAGCAAAGAAAAAACATCCTGTGTTATTAACAATGACGCGTATGACTAATTTTGCATATTTAGCTCACCCAAAATAGGTCAGTAGGACTTGCGCATTGTCACGTAAAGGTGTGGTCATAATGGAGAAAGATAGCTGATTGTTAAGTCTCATTTCTAGGTCATTAATAACCAACGTAATGGGAAACAAAGTGGCTCCGTATGAACCACACAAAATAAAGCTGGCGTTGTCGTCTTGTTTTTTTGTTTGTTTGTTTTTTGGAACCAGAAATGATCATATTTGGACAAAAGTGTGAAGCTGGTGGTTGATGTACTGCGAACTGGTTTTGACTCCATTTTCACAGAGGAAAATGTGGCTGTCTGCATCGTCTCAAACTTTCTCGTATACAGCTAAATGGTACAATAAAATGTATTATATATAAAAATATTTGAGGCAAGAAATAAGCAATGCAGTAACAGAATCTTGATACATATTTGATCAGCACTGCCTAGTTTTACAGTTTAATCTGAAATGTGTGTCATGGACGGACTCACTGAGAATGGAGGCGGGGCTCAATTCATTCTTTTTGAAGCTCCTCAGTGGTGCATGAAGCCAAAAAAATTTGATTTCCCAGCATTTAATTACTTGGATCTTCCGCATATGCTTTGGCTGAGCCACTAACTTCCTTTCACTAAGTTGAATAAGGATAAACCTTTAATCACATGGCTCTTCTAGACATTCCACATTTTTTTGGGATGTATCACTGTTTTACATAATGTAAACCAATTGACACCATTGCTGTTACTGCTGTCATGCTCTCCACTAAGAGTAATACTGTTTTTTTTAGCAGCTAAATGCTCCACTATATTCACCAGCTTGTTACTAATTTTGTGTGCCTGCTGTTTGCTGTTGGGCATGTAAAAGTAACCAGTTATGACTGTAAAACCAAAACAATGAGCTGAAAGATGCTAAAACACGCCGCAGAGGGTGACAATCATCTGTGGGAATTGTCATAATGAGTGAGCCTTCTCACATTACACGTGATCATTTTGTTTTATTAAAAAAAACTGGTGGAATTCTAACATGACCGACCGGCCTCTTCATTGGGTACACGTGTACAATCTAATGTGATCCAATGCAACAACTCTGCCTTAAATTCTACATTATAATGTTTCAGCTTTTGTTGACACTGTCAGAGAGGTAATGATTATACTTGTGTTTATTATTGAGACCTTAGTGGGTGCTGTTGTTGTACAGGAGATAGATAGATAGATAGATAGATAGATAGATAGATAGATAGATAGATAGATAGATAGATAGATAGATAGATAGATAGATAGATAGATAGATAGATAGATAGATAGAAGCGATTAAACCTGTGTAGACAAATTAAACATGTGTTAAGAAGGTAATCCTTTGTTAAGATCTGTACTAATAGAAAACTATATTAAAAGAAATATATATATATATAATATCATTTTTATAGAAATAAGAAATAGAACTACAAATAGGGATTTTAAAAAATGGTGTCCAATTAAATTAGGCTGTAGACAAATGAATGACACAGCATTTAGCATAGGTAGTGCAAATGGAGTCAGAATCTCAGGGAATTAGTGCAAACTACAACCTCAGTAGAAAACATAATAGTTAAATTAATACCTCTCTGACAGTGTCAACAAAAAGTGAAACATTATAAGCTTCCTAAAGGTAGAATTTATTTGTACCTAATGAAGTGGCCAGCTGTATATCCTATAAAATAAATTTCTTTGAACAAACCAAGAAACAAATGTCAAGAAGATAAAGACAAAAGTATGAGAGAATTACAGGCTCTTATACTAATCAGAGTAAATGTCATGTAGAGACACAGTGTGTGCTCTCACAGGCTTCAGCTCACCGTGTTGTTGTCAGCGTGGCTCCGCCTACACCGTGACGTATCAGGGAGAGTGTTGAGCTGAGAGAGGAAAGCAGCTTTAATTGCGGGGCAGAGAGAAAAGCCAGCGATGGCTTCGCTCAGCCAGGAGCACCACTATGGGCTCTCCTGTGGAAAAAATAACAAAAACAGCTCCAACAGGACGCTGTACCATGTCAAGCTCACGGACACGGCTATCAGAGCGCTGGAGGCTTACCAAAACCTCAAGGTACCCACTCCTCGTACGTGTGTGTGTGTGTGTGTGTGTGTGTGTGTGTCTGGAGATGAATTGTCAAAGTTGTCGCCTGAGCTTTTTTATTTTTTAAATACCGGTGCGCTTTGTTAAATGACTATCCTGCTATTTAAAATAGTTTTTTGTAGCTCATTATATTTTTAAAAAATAACATATAGTGTGTGTTTGTGTATTATAGATAACTAATTTAAATAAATAAATGAGAGTCGGTCAAACTAGTCTACAAGTGCGTTACTCCTGCATCTCTTGGCTTCATGGCTGCATAGCATACCAGGGCTGAACCCTGTGATTGTCGGGAAAGAGGAGCCCGTCAGCTGTTTGCTAGGAAACCTTCCTTGTGCTTCAAAGTAAAGCTGAGTGGCAGTCTGCCTAGTTATCTAATTGACAAGTAGACTAGTTTGTCTCGTAATTAGCTGCAGTGGAGGCCGTTAACAGCACACAGGCGTTATTGATTGTCTTTAACTTACATTTGAACACATTGCAGCATGTTTGCTGGACTCATTTAGATTAAAGAGCTCTCTGTTGTATGTGTAATTATGTAATAAATGCCTATTTTATTCTTTCTGTCTTTCTCTCTCACCTCAGGGATCTTTACCAAGCGAACCATCGATTTGTTTCAAAGGAAACCAAGGGGTAAGTTACACTAAGTGTAATCTTGCTGTGAGTCTAATCAAATAATAAAAAAGAAGCAGATAAAGTTGCAAATTTAAAGCCCGTGTGTGTTTAAAAAAAAAGCCACAAGGCTTTAGTTCAGTTGCTTAAATGGATGGACCAACTTATGCAGTGACAAAACAGTGGTTTTATTAAGAAGGAAAGATATCACTGTGATTTTTTTTTTTTTCCTTTTTTTAAAGCAAGAACGGACGCCAAGTTACTTCTTCTCCAACTACAGAGAAGCTTTTGTTCATCACACATTGCTGTTGACTCACGTCCCAGCCGTACTGCGGCTCAGATGGGAGCTTAGCTGGTCGTCTCCAGCAGATAGGAGGCATGCAGGTTACTGGGTCAGGCTGGTGACTGTGGAGAGGCTTTGTTAGGTCAGTGAGCGGCGCTGGGAAAAGGACTAGAGGGGAGGGATGGAGGCTGGGAGGGAGAAGTGCGCACACACACCGTCAGAGCTGGCCGGAGTCAGCAATGGGGGAGAGGAGTTATCATAAGTCAAATGAGGAGCCTTCAGTGACAGAGATTAGCCTCATACACCATAAATACACTTAACGCGAGATATGTGTGGGTGTGTACTCACTGTATGTAATACACTTAGACACTAATACGTCAGTAAAACTCTTGTAACTGAACCATAATCTGAAAAATGTAGCCTGAACCATATGTGTTTTGACTAAAGTCTGGAGCAGCTGTGTCCTTGGGGAATACTTTACTTTTCAGTCTAATTGCACGGGCTGCTTGGAAAGAGTTAAAACCCCCTTCCTGCCGTGACAGGATGAGCTGAGTGGTGGTGAGTTTTGTAAGGGGGCTTGTGTGGTTAACAGACTGGATGGAACCTGTAAGTGTGCATGGTGTTGGAGTGTGTGTTGCTCCTACTTAAGCTGAGGTACATTTTAAAAGAAATAGTATTGCATTTGGAGCAGAAAAAAGCTTCATCTCCATCTTTTTTCTTTCCTTTGAGGGATTGAAGGCTGTCAAATTCTTTTTTTTTTACTTCCTGCCTATCTTTACTAGCAGTTTCTGTAAAGTTGTTTTCCTGTCTTGATACTCTAGAGTCGGCACAACAAGCCGTTTTCTCCTGCCCGGGGTCAAGTGTTGGAGGTTAGGGGTCAGGTGGTCAGCTGCTGGTTTTTTTTTATCTGGCTCTGTTTTTGTCTCAACTGCAACTCCCAGCAGTGGCACAAGGCATTAACAGGAATATGTGTGGCATTAAATTAGAAGAAAAGCTGCAAATCCAATCCACAGCTTCACAGCTCACACACTAAGCTGTGTGACTCAGTTTGTGCCGTGAAGTAGTTAGCCATGAAACGTGGCTTTATGATTGGATTCAGGCACATTTTATCTGAGAAACTACTGTAAATAGATCCATCTAGTTTTCTTAGAATAGGCAGTTTACTGGCTTTGTGCTATACCCCGTGCAAAGAGGGAAAAGCCGCTCATTAAAATAAAAGGAAGGAAATGAAACAGATTTTATATTGCATTGATTATACGGTAGATTTAAGACTTAATGTAGCAGAGTACTGTGTTAAATACACCATCGCAGTCCATCTTTGGACCTCTGCTGTTATTGTGATGGCCGAGGGATTGCAGAGACTTTCACACCCCTCCCTGTATGTGGCACTGAGAGCTAAAGTTATTAGCCAAATGAATGTTTAGAGGTAATTACAGGAGCTGTAATGCTCTTGATTACAGCGTGAAGCATCATGACTTCAGTTTGCATTAGCTTTCCATGTCTGCCTGACTCAGACGTTCATGAATGTGTGTTTTCATATGCGTGAGTGTGTGTGTGTGTGTGTAACGCTGGCACACTTTTGCTGCAGTAATAGCTTCAGGCAGATGACACGAACTCTGGCCTGCTAATTTCCTTGTTCCCCTTCCCAGGTTGGAGTTCTACTTTTTCTCTCTGCGTGTTTAATGAAAGCGCGAGAACACACCTTGTATGCTGAAGTGGTGTGTGAGTGATATACTGCTTACTGTGCGAATATGCATGTGTTTTTATGTGTTAAATATTTGCATTTGTTTGCTCTTTGGGTGGGTGTGGGTGGTTGTTTTTTTTTTTTATGTGTGTGTGTGTTTATGCTGTGTCCTGTGTGGCCTAAAGGCATGATTTATTCATGTCCCACCTCCCTTTTTCCTGTCCTGCCCCCTCTGCCCATTGTGCAGCAGTCTTTATCCTGGCAGGACCAGAGTGGATCCCCTGAGGACTGTGTGTGTGTGTGTGTGTGTGTGTGTGTGTGTGTGGTGTGTGTGTTTGTTTGGTTGGTCCGCCTTTGCTTTTCTATTACTTGCTTTTCTATGTATATCTGTGTGTTTGGTTGCAGGCTTTTTTGTCTGTGAGTGTGTGTGTTTTGGCTGACTATACTCTACTAAGATCCCCAGAGTCCCCCTCTGATTGTGTGTTGTCTCCTCTGATTTGAATAACAATGAGTGGGGGAATGCAGCCTGTGTGTTGTCACTCTCTTTGGATCACCCAAAATGAATTGCGTACAGTCGGTCCAGATGTGTTGTGGCCTGCCCTGAGGGTTTGTTTTTGCCCAACCTGATGGAAACCTCCCTGCTGTGGATCTAATGGAGTGGGGACTCAAATGGAGAACACTGTAAACATCTTCTATCATAAACATTTAGTTATATAACCATGTGCAACCAAGTCTAGACTTGTAGATTTTACGAGATGTTACTTCCATGGCAGTAGACAACTGGCCGATTATCTAAATGACTCCACTCTGAAAATGCACTCTTAATTTGTGCATAAATCATCTTGAAACGTAAAATTAAAAGGTACTTAACCGCACATGGGGGAAAATGTAGGGCAATTAAGTACGTGACCATACTTTCACTTTGCAAAAGAGCTTTCACAGCATTTCAGTATATCTTCGGTATGTTCTGTCACCTGTCTGTCAACACATGTGTGTTGTTTTCTGTGCCTACAAAGGGGAGATTGTTGAGGGATTATGTTTTAAACACTGGAGGTTATAGCTTGCTACTTTTTTTTCCCCCTAAAAAGCCAAGAATGAAAATCTTGTGCACCGACAGGATTACATATTTATTTAGCGAATGTGTGTGTGCGAGATGAAGACAAGCAGCTCTCTGAGATCCAGAAGCAGCAGCGGCGGAAAAATGTGCTCTCTGTCCGATTAAGCAGCTTGGAGATATGGAGCACATCTTGGCTCGCTGAGGAACGTGTCCTGTCTAATTCCCTCATGTGAAAATCCACACCATAAGGTAATGAGGCATAAAAGGCTGCTTGTCCCCCCCCCCAACACACACACACACACACACACACACACACGTGTGTCATGGTATGGCCCTGCATGTGTGGAAACATAATGTTCTGTGGAAGATCCCACCTAGCTTGGAGGGGTAGAAGGAGGGGCTTTTGTCGGAGACAGTGACCCACAATTTGTTGAAGTTGACAGTTTGGCCCTCAGGCACCTGCCAGAGACGTATCGTTCTTGGCATTGGAGGGGAAATCCTCGGGGGATGCTTGTGGCACAGCACCCTTCCTATACTCCCTCCTCCTTAATACCCAACCTCCTCTCCACCAATACTGGAGCTCACAGCTCTGGCAGCAGCACTGTCCCTCTGTGATATTGCAAATGAAAAGGAGAAGAAGGTGATTACAGGCTGGGGCCTGATTACATGCACTGTCTCCCACTCAAGGCAACCGCATTAATCACCCACTGCCAGCATGTGGAGCTTCACTAGAGAAGACGTCTCGCAGCTCCAACCATTGACTGACTGACTGAGGGATCATAACCACATGCAAGAACACGCAAAATGTCTACTCTTTGTCTTTGTATGTAACTCTCCCCACGGTCTCTTGTTCTTCCACTCAGCCAGATACACAGACACACATTGTGTTTTGTATCGCCGTCCTCCATTGTGGAGGGGACTCGTCTTAAATGGCATGCGTCAACTTGTGGCCCTGGGAACGATTCGGCTCTTTTGTTTGCGATGAGATGATGAGAAGTAGTGTTTACTGAAGTGTGGTGAGGACGAGGGTGGTGGCTGGCTGGCTGACTTGAGTGCATGTGTGTGTCTCTAAGTCTGTGGCAGAGATGTTTGGCTGATAGTTAGACTTTGGCCTTTCCTACCTCTTCAGCCTTATGAGTGGCAGTAAGTGAGAGGAGTTGGAGCTGAGCCTCTCTCTGCTCACACTGGATTAACACAGACACGCACATACACATACAGAGTTTGCATTAGCACTCTGCCCAGAGTGACTTGCCTCCTGCTGATAACAGTCAGCGGTGGTGGCGACAGGTTTCACTCCCTCCTCCTCCTCCTCCTCCTCCTCCTGCACCTCCTCCCTCTCCTCCTATCAACCAGAAAGGGGAAGCAGTGCCATGGCATCCCACTCTGGAGCCGAGGAGGCCAGAACAAAAGACGGCCTGTTTTCAGAAGGCCATTACTCAGGCTGCAGAGGATGTGGAAACAATAGCCTGCATGAGATCTACACCCAGACCCCACATTCAACCAAAAGCTAGCAGGAAACATAAGCCCTGTGCACCAACAGCAGTCTCTCACAGTTTTTGTTCAATCAACTTTATAGTTTGATAAAGCGACGGAAATGAGCCTCTCCCGTCCTGCGACTTCGACGCGTCGAGACATTTATGACAGTTCAGAGTGGCCCATTAAGACGTGTGTGTCGCCACATATACTGACAGTCGTGACTTTTATTGTGTCAAAACTTCAGCTGCTGATTTTTTTGTGTTTGTTTTCTGGTGTTACTTGGCAAGCATTAGGTGAAAGTTTCAAATCTGATGCAGGTCAGTGGAGTAGTCATGTGAAAACAAACCAATGAAAGATATTTCCTAAGGTCAAAAGTTGACCCAACAATCTTGTGTGTCCATAAAACAGTGATAACCAAATAATAGAATAATAAAAAAGAAAAACAATGAATTAAAAATTGGTCAGAAGATATATAAATGTATATGAGTTCAGAGTGAGGCTCCACCTTCAGTACTAACAAACACCAACTGAGTTTCAGTTCAAATTTGCATTACATTCGGATGGTTGTGTGATGGTTAGGGAGATTGGCAAGAGAAAGAGTTAACAAAATTTAAATGCATTTACAAGAACATGGACGCACACCCACATGCAAACATGCGGGTGCAGAATTAAGTGTAAACACACGCAATCACGGATATCATTGTACATACTTGTATTTCTGGTTTCGGTGCCATTCAGCTGAAAACCCACAAGAACTGAGAGTAATGGGTCACCAAACTTTAAACTGCTACTGCTGCTGTCTTCTCTTACGTAAGCAGGTGGGTGAAAAGTTGAAATTTCTTCACATTTGTTCCTGTTTTTTTGGGTTTTTTTAAACACAATGAATATAGCGAGAGATCATGACCAAAAATGTTTGAGGCGTAAGGGAATGGATGTTTGTGCTAAGTCAATGCGTGTGTGAATTGGTCTAAAGTATAAAGAGAAACAGAGGTTCAGAAAATGACGTTCAGCTGTACAGAAGCTCTTTTTTGATGGCCGTATGATTCTGTTTGTGTTTGCCTCTGTGGGTGCTGTTTAAAGTGGTGCACATTCACAGGTGTTCTCACTTAATTAGGTCTCTTCACAGGACTGACTGTGTTTGATTGATGGACATCTCTCCCCTGTAAGCTTGGTTACTCCTGTTTGTTTGGGACAAATGACACCTTGATTACTGTGATGTGATTTGCTTGATTTTGTGTGTGTGTGTGTGTGTGTGTGTGTGTGTGTGTGTGCGCCACCAACATCTGCATATAAAATAAGGCTTAAGATAAATTTCCTTTTCTTTAAGGAGCTGATGTTGAGAGAAATTCTCAAACTTGAAAGAAGTCTGTCAGATGAACGGGAACAACTTTATTGAAGCTAAAAAGTGTTGTGAAGTGAAGCTCGCGGATGGAGAAAACAGATGGACACACAGGCATACGCCAAGAGTTAAAGCCTTCGAGAGAGATTGAAGGAGACAAAGGAAAAAGACAAGCTGGCTGACATTATAGCAGAGTAAAAAAAAATAATAAGAAAGGCTTGATAATATAAGAGGAATTATTAAAAAGACAGAACAATCCGGACTGTCCTAGCTGCATTAATCAGAATAAGAAGGTGGAGAGGCAGGTTCAGGGATAAAACTGGCTTGTCCAGGGGTGAATATGTGAAGTTAGCAGGCATCAGGAGCCATCGTTTGGGTTAATAGAACAAATTATATATTGAAACACTTGTTGGATTCAAGCTCCTTTCAGGTTCACCTCTTTGCCTTTTGGCCTCTGGGGGTCACTGAGCATTACTGAGGTCATAAGTCACTCCCAAGTGTAGGGCAATTTTTATTACATTAATTTTTCAAGCATGGACCCTTGCTAGCAAGCCTATTCAACAACCTTGGTAACTATTTATGCTTTTTTGTTGTTGTTGCTCGAGTTTTGCTTCATTCAAGATCAGAAGCAACCCACAGATTCCCTGAATATTTTACTTGAAAGGCAGACAATAAATATTTCATTATTCATGGTCAGTTGAATTCTTTAAGTGCCATGTCCTTTTGTAAGAGTGCCTCTCTGGCTTTGAATTGCCATGTGTGCCTCTCGGGAGAATGCGTCGGGCTTTGGTGTGAGCTCCAGCGGCTGGGAACGAGAGTGCTTGTTGTAGTTTGCACAGCGGGGGTCTAGAAGTCTGCCCGTGGAGGTCATACGAGCAGCCATCACAGGATAAATGCCAGTGTGGGCTCCTGGGTGCACTGCATGACTGGGCATTTGCAATAGGTGGAATCCTGTGACAGCACCCAGCTCAACCCAATGAACACAGAGTCCATAAATTATTAATTGTTGTTACTGTGCAGGAAGATTGGAGGAAACGTGCCCTGATGATCTAGTCACTGACTGAGTGGCACAGGCTTTGTATCAAAAATAATTTAATTTTGGCCGAGAAGTGTTTTTGCAGCTTTTCAGGCATTTTCCAAAAAGGTTTTTTCCAGCACTGATAAAAACTAATGCTGCCAAAAAAAACAACTTTCAGATAGTGTAAACTTAGAGAGGATTTCAAGGTTATGGTTTTTTTGTTTTTTCAAAGATTACTTTTCGGGCTTTTAAAGCCTTTATTAGATAGTAGCTGCTGAAGATTAACAGGAAAGTGGTGAGAGAGAGAGGGAATGGCAAAGAGTTAGAAGAACATGTCATCTATCTGGTGAGTTACCAGGTGGCTCCTCTAAGGTTAGATTTAAACAAGACAGTACCCTTTAGTTCAATGTGTCTGTTGAGTTCTTACATTTAACACATTGGCTATGTTCCCATTTAATGGCAAGTGTCCAGATTACTCCAAATGCCATGACGCCTTTACCTTTCTTCCGTCCATACTTCCCAGGAAATGTTTATCTTGCTTAACGTGCAAGTCAGATTTCACTGGAAGTGTTTTTCAAAACAAGCAACAAGGCTCTTCACCATCGTTCTGTGCTGTTTGCAGTAATCCATGTGAGCAGCATCTGCCAGGTGTACAGTGAACCATTAAATTCAACTTTCTCAGTAGGCTACAACAGCCAAATGGACCGTAGCCGTGTTCCCCTTCATGATATGCTGTGTTGTTTTGTTATGGGAATTAGAGATGCAACCAATGATTACTCAAACTAACGTTGTTATTATTATTATTAGTGCTGTCAATCGATTAAAATATTTAATCGCGATTAATCTCATGAATGTCATAGTTAACTCGCGATTAATCGCAAATTAATCGCACATTTTTATCTATTCTAAATGTCCCTTGAATTATCATTTTAATACTCTTATCAACATGGAAAAGTGGATAGGCTTGCTTTGTGCAAAATATTGCAAACCACAACAACAACATGTAGTGTTACAGCCATTCACGTCTGAAGCAAAATCTCAAACAAAGCAACACTATCAATGACAAAATAAATACCTAGTCACAAAAACAGCCCCCTCAACAACCTTCAAAACAGGGTGATACAAAATAAATCCATCCATTGTCGCCTGGTTATGACGCGGAGGAGGCGGAGAATTTGAATTGGCGGTGTGTTTGGCCATCAAGTGGTATTTCAGACTGGATGTGCTACGATGATAACTCAGTTCACACCGACAATACACACATAACTTTTATCTAACGAACTTTTCCATTCATAATTTTGTTAGCAGCGTCCATTTCAGCATCTCGTGCCGTCATCCACACAATACGGTAGCGTGGGGCGCGCTTATTGTTTTGCTTCCGGTTTACACCTGGATCCTGTAGTTTTTCTAACGTTACTAGCAGTGGTCACAGCTTATGAAAAAACTACAAGTTCACTAGGTCACAAAGAGCGTTAATCTCGCGATAAAAAAATTAACGCCGTTAAAATTGTTTTGCGTTAACGCGTTAATAACGAGATATTTTTTACAGCACTAATTATTATTATTATTATTATTATTGTTATTATTGTTATTATTGTTATTATTATTATTATTATAGTGAGTTGTGAAATTTGAAATTTGACCTCTTCAGATCAGGTTGTTTTGTCTGACCAACAGTCCAAAAACCAGAGATATTCAATTTAAAATAACAAAACTAAAAAGAGGCAATGAATTCTCAAATTTGAGTAGCTGGGATGAGTGAATGTTTGACATTATGCTTTATAAATGACTTAAACCTGTTTAGTAGGTATGTTAACCATCTCACTTTAGATGTTTGCATGATAACATTGTGGTGATATTTCACTACGAGCGTCACTTTTCACATTACATGTAGTTATTTTAGCAACCATAAAGGATTAATTGATCATCAGCAGAGCCAGACCAATTATCGGCTTTCAGTAGGCCAATTGTATCAACCGATATTTGTTGATATTGTTTTTATTTCACAGGACAGAATGCAGAAAAAAGATGCTCATAGAGTATAATAATCACATTTAAAGGATCAAAAATGTGTGTTTTTATATATATATATATATATATATATATATATGTGTGTGTGTATAAATCAAACCTCAGTCTACAGATGAAGTTTGAAGGTCTAGGTTTATGATTCTCTGGCTACCAGCTGTTTCTCTGGTTTCACAATGAATTCAAAGTTTCACAATCGGAGGAGGAGGGAGATTGCTTGAACAGGTTTGTAGGTTTAAGATGGCTCAGACTGACGAAGATGTGAAAGGAGTTACACTGTGACATTTGTGTACATATCACCATCTTTATTTGTATCACCACACCGGTTGTTGAAATAACAAGGGTTTAAACTTTATTATTATTTAGTTAATGGATATAGCTAAGTGGTCATTAAGTACATGTCATCTTGAGAAATGTTAACAAAACTGTCTCATGGTGAGAAATAATCTGTTTGCTGAGCTCTCATATGTTTTCTGACCTCTGTCTCTTACAAACAACATCCAGTATAAGTTTAGAGGCTTTAAACGTGTATCATTGTAGGGCTACACACAGGCAAACATTATATAATCCCAGACTAGACATATTAAAGCACAAGTTCTGTCAAACATGCTACATGCAAGCTGGCCTTTATCTCTCAGTGCTATCGGAGCTCAGCTGTATATAGTTTGTATGAATTCTTCTGGTGAAAGGTTGCGTGTATAGACATGTGCACCGGGCTGATAAGAGAATAGAGCCAACGTCTGTGTTGCTTTGTTGCATGCTTACGTCAATACATCTGAAGTGACTTTAAAAGACAGCACAGAAGCAATGGGACAGCCTGCTGAATGTGGGCATTCATTCAAATGTTCTCGACCTTTGAAAACATTTATCCTCACGTTTAGTGTACATTACCTTCATAAGCAGAAATTGAATTTTAAAAACTGAATTAAAAAAATTGGCAAACCGTTTTTACTGATTTTTCACAATGTGACGGTAAACATTCAGGGATTGGGACACAGATTAGTCTGTGAGCATTACAGTTGTGTTTTTTTTTTTTCTTTTTAATCAACTGTGAATTTGGTTGACCATGAAATCATTGTGCACACTGTGCGACAGTGGGACACACATAACAAAAAAAGCTTTTGAAGCATGTGAAATATTATAGCGCTGTAAAAAAATGCCCAACGTTACACCACCTTTGCCTTTTTAAACTGAAACAAACAACAGTGGCATAATACCACTCCAGTTTATGGTTTCAGATAGTATGCCGGCCATCCATAAGCAAAAGAGGCTCAACGTAGGTGGAGCTGATTGTCAGAGCAATGCTATTCCAGGAACTGGATAACTGTAATTCAGTCTTGAGAAGCTACGGCCTCTATTCACCGATAAACTGTAACCTGCACTACATATATACATATATATACTGCCAGATTGACTTCACTTCACCGCTCACCTTTTCCTCTGTCACTTTCTGACACTTGGTCTCTCTCAAAAGTTTTTATCGTGAAGCATCAGTTTCATAGATAACAAGACAAAGTTTTGCCATGCTTCTTGTCCATATAAACATAATATCCAACAGCCAGGTGCCAGTGCAGTTTAAATGATAACATCCTGTGATATCAGTGTAAAATATTCAAACACTCTGAACTGTATACAGTAAATTTGAGTGAAAACTGCCCAGCCACTGTAGCTTCTGTGGATGCCACTGTCAGTGCATGTACACATACAGGTAGGAACATCTGAGCAGGAACTGGACATGGTTGACTGAGTGGCTTTGAAAAAACAAGAAAATCAGAGCCATGTGGGAGCAGAAGGACACAACAGGAGAAAGCAGAGGAAATCCCCCAGCGATAACTTATCGCTTAAAGCTGCTTTCTTGGCCCAAAAAAGATGCCTGCAGCGTGAAGAATGGGATTGCTGTGAAACTGGTGCCCTCCCTGCCGCAATTAAGAGGCCGCGAAGAAGACTTGTGATGACTGTGTTCGTAGCTCCTGACTAGCCAGTCTCTCTTTATTTTCTTATTTTATTTAACTTTTATTTTTTCTTTACAGTGATGTGCCAGAAGACACTTCAAACAGAAGTAAAACATTTACAAGTATCATTTAAACTTCATAAGTGCACCCTTAAAAGTTAGAAGTGATTGAGATAAATGTATCCAGTTTTAGCGCCTTCTGTAAGAAATTCCAACAATTAGCCGCAGCTGACTGGAACGACTACAGACCAAAGGATATATTGGATTTAGGGGCCTTAACTCTGATATGAGAAGAAGACCGCATATTGTACTTGGCCACCAATATTGGCTTTAATAACTGACTTAAATAGGCGGGGGTGAGTATCCAAGAAGAGTTTTGTGAATAAGTGTAAACCAATGTATTTTACGAGGAGTATGCAGAGAGATCCCTCTCTTCCATGTCTCCTAAACTCAGTGCTGCCGTAGTGCAAATTTCCCATAAAGCTAAATGAAGATGCGAGTGAAGAAATGAAGTATTTCAGAATTATTTCAGAAACGTGCAATTACATCTTTTTCAGTGGTCAAATCAGCGAAGATTCTGACGTTTTTCTGATCCTCATTTCTCCTGATCTGTTATTATATGTCTCGTGTGTGCATTTGTCTGCCCTGGAGGTTGCAGCCTTGGCTCTGGTGCGCTCCACTGAGTCTGCCAGGAGATCTCATGGACGCCTCAGTGGAGCGGACTCTTAAAAACACTGTTTACCCAAGGAGATTTATTTAAAGTTGCAGAGCGGCACAAAGTCTCACTCTAGATCCTTTCT
Organism: Argyrosomus regius; assembly: GCA_946959425.1. Lineage (NCBI taxonomy): Eukaryota > Metazoa > Chordata > Actinopteri > Sciaenidae > Argyrosomus > Argyrosomus regius. The sequence continues at coordinate 16,546,264 of OX336882.1, forward strand.
GTGTGTGTGTGTGCGTTACTCATAGTATTTACACATGCGAGTGCACTGCATCGAGATGCACTAAAAACAAGACGTGCAAGTTCTGGATTGCCGTTAGCGTTTCCTAATCCTTTTTTAAAGGCGTATCTGGCGTTACAATTTGATTTCAATGGAATATCTCTCCACAGCTCATTCATCCTAAACAAAGTTCTTTGTAATCCTACAGCTACACAACATGTTCCATCATTATCTCCAAGATCTTCCCCAGTGACAGTGATCAGGTCATGCTTTGGTCATTCTTTCTGTGCTCTGACGAAGACTCACGTGCCTGTCTTCTGGATTTTCCCACCCTAATCAGATAGTACTTGTCTTTAATGAACAAACAAGAGAGGGATTTTATTATTTTTTCATGTTAAAACTTTTAAACGACTTGTATTCACCATTTACATCAATGCAGACTCTAGCCTTAATGTCCAGGGATTAACTTGCGAAAGCCTATGTGGGCATGTTAGCATGAGAGATATGGTGGTCCTGTAGCTTTCTAATGGTATTTCCAAGTGGTACAAATAGCAGTGAGTAGAACAATAAAGAATAATAAATGCTGGTAGGTCAGTCGGTGTGTTTGGACGTCCAATACGTTAGTCCACAGCAAGGTGTCAATCTTAATGAATTTTGCTGTTCTCTTGTGCTACTATCTGATCAAACTTTCCCCAAACGTTCTGCCCTAGAAACCCCTAAATCTTATTCTCAGATTGCCTTGAAATTCACATCACACATTCATGCTCCCCAAAGCAAAACAAATTCCAAGCTATATGTAGAAGTGTTGTTGTAAAAATGTCAGAAGTTGTCAGCATGCCCTTTGTTCCATGCAGCCTCCAGGAACTACTGTTACACTTTAATACATTTAGTGTTATGATAGGATGAACTGTTCTTTTGGTCTTGTCTTTGAGATGTGCTGCTCAGTTATGAAAAAGAAAAAGAAACTTTATTGATTTATGTTGATTGCAAAGACCTTGACGTTGGATGGCCCTGTGTTCTTGGCTACAATGCATTTGGCCTCAGAGTGTGTCTCTGAAATTCTGCTGAGTAGATAATTGCTTTTCCCTGCAATAAGATGACAGTTTGAAAGATAACAAAAGATGCATGAACTCAAGAGGTCTAAGCAAAACATTGACAAGTCAAAACCACTGGCTGATACAAGGCCCGTGAAACAATCAACCATTCTCTTAGGTCATGTACTCATAACCTAGCAAAAGTATTTTAAGAACAGATATGAAAACCTGGCATATACGAGTGACTGCACATGAATATGTGGGTGCATTTAACTTTGGCATGTTGTTTGTTTGCTTATGCAACAATTTGCCAGTCATCATAAGCATAAGGCTTATGCTTGTATGCACGTTTTTAAATCAAAATGTAACTTTTTCTTCTGTTTTTCTCCACAGTACATCAAGATCCCAGCTCCCACACCAGAGTCACCTTCTGCTCTTCGCGTCTTCTCCTTCTACTTATCCAGCGACAGCAAAGACCAACCTCAAGCCAGCTTCGACTGCATCCATCAATATGTTTCAAGGTATGGTATGAAACTTTTGACATACGATATGCCCTTGCAGTAAAGAGAAATTCAAGTACTATGATTTATCTCTTTTAATAAATGTACACCAAACTTTTTTCCTGACTCAAGATTCTGTCTCAAATCCAGGGAAAAGAATAAAAAGAATCATGAAATCTTTTTTCTTTCACATGAGTTGGCAAATGATTTTGGCCAATATTTATTGCAAAAAATGAATTAAGTGAAGCTTAATCTGCTTAATCAATCATAGCAATTGTAGATGCAATTTTTTTTTAAATCTATCTGCTGGTTGTGGCACATGCCACCTCACACGATTCAAGTCACTTTTGTCATCTTCATAGTTCATCAGTCTTTCACCTCTCAGTGTGCCCACGTCTCTGTGGGCATCGTCAGAGACAGTTAGCTCACTGCTTGCTGTACACAGGATGGGGCAATTGTAATTTCCTGTATATTTCTGGGCTGACCCTCTCATTACTGAGACCTGTGATTCCTTGTTTATGGAGCGGATATGCTTGGAAACTCAAGGTTATGCTCTGTTGCTGCCTCCTGCTGCCAGATGGCTAACTGTGGTCTGAACTGAAACTCATTCTGGTTCCAGTCAGCCGCAGGAGCCAAGAGAAACAGCGTAACAGTGTGAGGGCAAAATCCTGCTCTCTGCCCCCGCATTTGTTTTGATATTTGGAGGATAAAGAGGCGAAATGATCTCTGGCCACGTATGTAATTGTGTTGTGAAAATGAAAATGGGATCGAGGGAAAAGGCTCCTTTTTTCTTTTCTTTTTTTAAATATGAAAAAGCTGAATTTGGCATCCCAGTAAATCCTTGATTTATGTACAGCATTAATGCAGCCCAGGTTCATGTATTAAATTTTTTTTTTTACTTTTGTCCAAAAAGATCCTTGTTTTTCAAGTGTGCTGGCTGGAGCCAAGCTAATCCTGGTGGTTTTCCACAGGCTCTATCCTGCTTTGAACCAGGATATCTGGCTTTCTCACATGTAGCGGGCTGCAGAGCTATATCTAGCCTGTGACATAACATACAGTAACCATAGACCTGTCTTAGCCAGCTCCCACCACAAAGCCACTTTATGCTGCATGGAGTCAATGTTGGTATGCTCCTCTAAGTTATCTTATAGGCCTGTGTCTTTACAGTGTTGACTGTACAGCCTGCAGAAAGCCCCACGGTCCAATGGCTGGTGTTTTTGTTTTGCAGTGATGGCCGTGAGCAGCTGGAAGGTCAAGGCATCATCCAGGACAAGATCACAGTGTGTGCCACCGACGACTCCTACCAGATGACCCGTGAAAGGATGTCTCAGGTGGAGAAGGACAGCTGGAGCCGTTCCGCCATTGAGATCAAACCTGGAGCCACACATCCAAGTAAGAATAGACTCGAGGTGTCTGTGAAGCATAACCAGAGGATCAGGGGATGATACATGTGCAGATTTTCAAGGGGAGAGGCCGAACAGCTTTAAGCTTGGAGAGGGATCAACAAATTGGATACAACGATGGCATATAAAAACAAAAATAGAAATATAATAGCACCTATAAAAGTAATAGGAATATTTGCTTCACATGAGAAAACATGGCTGTGTTCACAGCTTTAAGCTGAAGGCCAGATATTTTCCTATTTTGATGTGTAATGAAACCAGATGTGCAGGCCGAAGTTTTGGTTATACAAATAAGACTAAATGCTAGACCTCGTCTCTTATATTTATTATTTTGTACCATATTTTTGGCTTTTGGATGCTGCTTTGTTACTCTGTCCCCTGTCACATCTGGCTTTGAAAAGGGTTTTGGCCAAATGGAAGTTTGGTGTTGGTTAAAGTCAGCTGCATCTGTCTTTAAGGCCAATTCAAAGATTTAAAGCCAGGTTCTTTCTGTTCACTGAAAAGCTTAGATGTCTTTTATCTCTTTAACTTGGCTTACAACGATAAAATATTCATGGAGCTGTAACTAATGTTTTTGTTTGTTTCAGAAAAAAACTTAATTTTCCTACACAAGCTTATATGGAAATGTCTCATAAATGTATCATAAGCCTTTGATTTAAAAAAGCAAAACAAAACCTTGAGTTTTGCCAAAGAACAGAAAATCATACAGTCACGGATGAAGTTGTTGCTGCAACAACATTTGTATTTTGACAGGTTTTTTTTTTTTCCAACAAATTTCTAACAACGCTGGCCAAAGCTGAGTGTGTGTATTCTCAGATCTTAATCATCCAGCATACCTCACAAAATATTAATCATTGGAGAGGAGACATGAACCGCTGAGCTACCTCCTTTTCTTCTTTCCTCTTTTTTCCCTTCGCCAACCTTTGCCGCAGTTATGCAATATTGTTTCTTGGCATGATTTTAGACCCCTGTGTCAGTGCTGCAGCTCCAGGGGAAACTCCGGGTGGTTCAGACCAAATTTAGACTGTGCGGATTGTGTAACATCAGGTCTTCAGGTGAAGATGACTTAGCAACATATACACCCGTAGGGAAATATTTAATAACTGCACTCTACGTTCTCCGTTCAGCCTTGGGAGGTGCTCATGAACACAGTGCATATTATAAGGCATGCCAAAACCTATTCAGCACGCATCTGACACTCCATATGTCCCACACCATAATTGTTACATAATCCTCTTCATTATTATTATCATGATTAATGGCTCCTAGTAGAGTAATCATAACGCATAGACTTCACTTGCCAGGACATTACTTTTGTGGTTGAAAGGAAAGCCTTCTTTTCCTGTACCTCCTGCCCCACTCTGACCTTCAAAGCACAGATTAACCTGTAATGGGATTAGCGCAGAGAGATGGCTTTCTCTGCTCTAACATGCCCCATCTGTCTGCAGCAGAGATGTAAGCAATGATCAATGGGGTGTTTACATCTAAAGACAAATAGCTGCAGGCCAGGCCTGTGTGTGCATGTGATCTAGAGGTAAAGGTCGGCAGAAGATATTTTAATGATAAATGTTTCAAACAATTGTCGAGAGGCAGTGCAGAGAGTACGAACACATGCTGAACAGGTAAAAGCAGTGCTGAGAGTTGTGAAATCTGGCTCTTTTCGCTTGCATGACACATTTTACTGAGTTCCTTGATAGATTTTCCTTGCCTTGAGATTAAGTCTCTCCAAATGTCAGTAAATTCCTAAGATTAGATTTCTTTTGACTCACTGAAACATATTTAAAGGCATGTTTAGAAGGAAAAATGCATAGCAACAAATATTTTACACAATTTGTATGTTCACAAAGTATCTTTTTTACCAGCTTTGTGGGGAAACAAATACAAATACAACAATACACCATATGACAAGAGATCACTTAAAACTCTCTTTGTGTCTTCAGGTAAATGTGTCAAGTTTCACAAGAGGCCAGCTCCTCTGTCTTCATCAGACAGCGGTTTCCATAAGCAGTCTACAGCAGTCAACAACCGGAGGAACGGTGGCATGGCCACGCCGACCCAGAAGCCCTTGAGGGAGCGCATCATCCACCTGCTAGCTCTCAAACCCTACAGGAAACCGGAGCTGCTGCTGTGGCTGGAAAGAGAAAGAGCCGGCCCCAAGGACAAGGCCGAGCTGGGTGCCATACTGGAGGAGGTACGCAGAAATAATGTCTGTGTGTGTGTGTGTGTATGCACACTCAACACATAATCATGCACAAATGGTTTGCACATATAGCTCTTGTACATTTATCTAACTTAACAATCCTAAACATTCTTGTACAGATCTAAAGAAAACACTGCGGTTGTGTTGTTTGAGTGTGTCTGTTTGTGTCCGAGCACACACACACACATATATACACACTTTTCTGTCTGGTGGGTGTGAAAACCCAACAGTGACATATACAAACACTACAATAGTGCAGTTAGCAATTAACACATTGTAAAATGCATTTAACACCAATAAAAACAAATAATTGCTTTAAAAGTTCTCGAGGACAACGCATAGAACTGCATTTATGCTTAATATAGAAGCAACTAGTCATACTTCACACCACTGTCTGCATTTAAAACATCAAACTAAGAAAAAGCTGCATTTTGGCAGGGTTGAGTAAGGTGATTTTAAAGCATATGTGTCCCAGGAGCTGAAAAGTAGAGATTAATGTTCCAGCTAGCAAACCTATAATCATGTACTGAAAGAAACCAGGGGCCAGCTGTGCTTTAATTGAACTGGTTATCTAATTTAGAAACGTTTACTTTATGTGACTTTCCTGTATACATTTTTGAGTAATTCCTAAATGATGTTTGTACTGTCATCATTGGTCTGTGTATGTGTGTGTGTGTGTGTGTGTGTGTGTGTGTGTGTGTGTGTGGGTGTGTGCTTGTGGTTGTTGATGTGTGTGCTTGCATGAGGTTTTTATGTCCGTGCGTGCGTGTGTGTAATTAGGTCGATGCTGTAATTGTCTCTGCAGAGATTGTGTTTGCAGTAGGGCGGGTCACTCTGTCAGGAGGCCCCCAGAAAGATAGATGTCCTCCGAGAAAGGCAGTCTGACGAGATTAGAGAGGAGGTTAAAGCCTGAGACTCTGCAGAAAGAGAGATTTTACTTTTCAAGAATATGAAAGTGCCACTTTCAGGACTCCAGTGACTGACAGCGTTACTGTTTGACTCGCTTATTACTTCATAACGATAATGTCTATAATTATGGTGGTCAGTTTATCAGTTTGGAGCTTGAGTAAATGTGATGCTTGGCAAAATAAAAGCTGGAATATATTTTAAAAAGATTTTATCATCCATGAAATCAAGAAAATGATTCATTATAGTGCAAAATAAAATTTTGGTTTGATAGCATTTGGAATATTTTTTGTTGAAATACCTGGACCTTCAAAATGTATACTGGCCCATGCATATTTGGCAAGTAATAATCTATCATTGTGCCACAATGGGGGGGAAAAAGCAAGAAGCTGTCAGCCTTCATTCAAATACAAGTTAAGCTGTGTGCTCAGATGTGAATTAAATCAGACGTTTGAAGTAACATCATGTGGTATATTATATTTTAGGTGGCAAAAGTGAATCCCAAAGACAACAGCTACCTGCTGAGGGATGACTTCTACAAGCACGTGCAGAGGGACTGGCCAGGCTACAGCGAGGAGGAGAGGCAGCTGATCAGCAGGCTGCTGGCCAGGTGGGTCAGAGGCATAAGCCACACTAAGAGCCATCTCTGCTGTTACAACAAACTGATAATTAAATCTCATGATACAGCCTATTACTCTGTGACCTGGGCTGTTCACACAAATGGCTCCTCGCTTTTTAATACGTCCAACATGATTTTTGGTGTTGATTGTTGTTGAAAACTTTATTTCACCAACTCAAGGCAGGCTCCAATCTTTATCTGTCGTCTTTTTCTCTCTCCTCCACGTCTTCTTCCCTCAGTCACACACATCTTTATGCAGGTGCTAATCAACACACTGTGTCTGCTTTATCACACTACACCCAGTCTGTATTAGTCCTCCTCTAAATCCACATAAATTGCAGTGACGCCAGTAAGAAGTAGTTTCAGTGGTAATGTATTTTTGTCTCATCTGCAAATTGCCTTGATCTTTCCGTCTGTTTAACAGGAAGTTGCAGCCGCATGTCAGCCACCAACCGAGGAATCTTCAAGCAAATGTGTCGATGCCGAAGATTTCAGAGGATGCAACACTACATCACAGCACAGTGAAGAATCCTGCAGTGGTAAATAGCCACATTGTTTTTCATTTAACTTTGAACATCTGTTTTGAACCTGGAGCTACTTTATTAAGCTGTGTGTACTGTTTATAGTATGTAAATTAGTGTAATTAGGATTTTCTCTGTAGTTTGACAGTTTGCTGAGTGTTTCTGTGGTTCTCCAATAAAATATAAATGTAGGATCGAAGTTATAAGGAGTGATTTTTCTCTTTTTCTTCTTCCTTTCACAGAAACGCTCTGTGCCTTTTGACTCACCAGAAAGGCTAGCTGTTAAGAGGCAAAGACTTGTGGACCAGAGGATGCAACAGCAACCCACAGCAAACAGACTCTTGAACAATAAAGGACATGACGTTGCAACTCCTACCCTCAACCCTAGTTTCCACACAAAGACTGAGTTTCAACAGACAAGTAACCATACTGGTAACCAAAATGGCTTACCAGGGGGGCACAGTGGCTTTCTTTTAATGCACAAACTGTCTAGTACCTCTGACACACCCGTTTCAGAGAGCAGAGAGCAAGAACCCAAAGTAAGCAGCCACCAGCCACCGCAGGGTGACTCTGACTGCGCTCACCAGCAGCTCGCCAACAGCCAGCACAGGAAGAAGAAATCTAAAAAGCACAAAGACAAGGAGCGGGAGAGGTTAAAAGACAACAAGGGCAGCGAATGGTTGGAGACAAGTCCTGATCTCAAGCAGAAAACAGACAAACTTGACAGTAAGGCTCTTTTTAATGTAGATATATCTTGTTTCTTCTACTGAAATTAGCACAGTGTTTCTTGTCGACTTCTATGTGGCAGTCTTGTGACTTGGGGAAAGTTTGAAGATATCACTCTCTTACTTCTCTGACGATTTTAGTATTACATCCGTTATATGGCAGTGGGCCCATCTCCAAAACACTGTTGTCTCTCCTCATCAGTTGCATACAAAATAACAAGTTGACCACCCAGACTTTGAGCTTATGACCACTGGTAATTATACGTGAGGTCTCTCGGAGCAACCGATTGTCCAGCAGCCCACTGATGCATTTATACAGTATTATCTCATAAGCATGTCTCTGTTTGCTCCCTTAAGCTCACTCTCTTGAGTCCTCAGTGTGTTATGTGGCTGATTGACTCAACAACATCTCGAGCCGTGCTTTAGGTCTCTAAGCTGACATGTCTCCTGATACCCACAAGCTCTTAGCTAGTCTGCACTCAGGCGGGCAAGCACATATACAAAACAAAAACACGTTGGAAAAAACATTCAGACGATGACAAAGTGTCGTGTAGATTAATGTACTGACTGAACTCGCTCTAATGTCATTTCCTTTTATCTGCTGTTTTTACTCCAGATCCTGACATCACAAATGCTGTGGCCTCTGAGGAGAAGCCGGATTATGTGCTGTGAGTGTGTCTTTAAATCATATTGTGGTTGTTTCATGTGGTATCACTTGGTATGGTTTCTGTTGAACACATATTGACTATTAAAATATGTTGGCTTAAAGACTGACATGACACGATCCTTGTTAGCTAATAGAGCTTACAGTGATTGTTTTTGTTTGATAGTAGACAGACATTACTTTTTTAGTGTATTTTCATTGTTTAAAAACATATTTTGTTCTACTGAAATAGTGAAATAGTAAAAAAAATGTTTCCCATGGTGATGAATGGGGGGGCCACACTGTATCGCATCAGCAGGACAATGTAGCCTTATGCTGTCATCTTGTGTCGAAAAGAGGTAGTACATGAAAAGAAGACCTAAGGATAAAATTAGATTATACTGCCTGTGATGTTAGTCTGTAGAACATCATTAACTCACCAAGTGTTTGTCTGTGCTTCTCCTTGTAGCTCGTATGGCACCATCATGAATTTGGAGCAACGTCAGAGGTACCAGGCGGATTTCTGTGCAGAGTATGATGAATATAAAGACCTCCACTCTCGCATCGCCACCATAACCCACATGTTTGTTCAGCTAGGATCCAAGATCAAAAGCTTGTCCCCTGGCACACGAGAATATAAGGTACACACACACATATATATATCTGATATCTGATCTGATACATTGCACACATTGCTTAATTACAATGCATGCTTAAGTGTTATTTTATGCAGCTTAATTGATATTTAGAGTTTAATCGTTTGTGTTTTATATCCTTTAGATAATGGAAGACCAAATACTAGAAAAGTACAGCAAGTATCGAAAGGTAAGTCAAATGTTTTGTCACATCTAACGTATTAAGAGACCTGTGTTTTATTTAAGCAGAAACTTTGCAGGTTAAAAATGTTGTGTGCACGGTATAACTGGACCCTGACACAGCTCTGCTCTCAGCATCAGTGTGCTGCTAATATTCCTTTCGATCTGACAGTACATGGCATAAATATAACTGGACTTTAATATAACTCAAGTTGCACTAGAAGGATTTGCAAGAGATTAAAGGAAATTAAAGTAACCAGAGATAAAAGAGGGCAATTAACTAAACTAATAACCAATATATAACTCAGTAACCCATGACTGTATGGCTTTTTGATTATTTCATTTTGTGGTGATAGTAATGGATCAGAAAAAGTGCCAAAGAGCAGGAAGCTACTAAAAAGTCAGCAGCATGCTGTATTTAAAATGCTTAAAATTGTCATTAAACATTAAAATTTGCAAAGATCCTGCACTTTGCTCTATTTATTTCCACCTCTGCATCATCAGTACACATATTTCTCGTCTGCATGTATTATCCATCTCTTGGCTGAGGGCAAACTGTTTATCTTTTGGCTGTGAAAAAGAGAATAACCTTTTGTAAGAAGAAGTGTGGAAATCCTCTTATTCAAAGGCTTTCTCCTCCCTCCACAGAAGTTTCCAGGCTACCGGGAAGAGAAGAAACGCTGCGAATATCTTCACGAGAAACTGTCCTACATCAAACAGCTCATCATAGACTATGACGTCTCTCAGGCCTCTTCATAGCATTGGCTCTTCTTGGTCCCATATAATTTTTATTATATGGGACCCCAGTCTTTGGATCAATAACATAGGTGTCAAATGAAGCGTTTTTTATTGAGAGTGATTCTAAAAGGTTTTGGATGATCAAGGACTGCTTCTGCTGGGACCACGGAAGATGCTGTGACCACCTATGATATAAATCAAAATCAGATTTATCTCTGGTATTTGTAAATTTGTTTTAAAGTTATCATTTTTTAAAGAGATGTCTTGGTGAAAAGTCCAAGGCAAAGGCAAAAACAGTTTCCCTCATAGTTTTTGCCAGCCTTGTGAAGACCAGTGTCAGTGTATGCCATTTTGTAAAAGGTAGCAAATGTGACTTAAACTTATTCACTTTGTTTTTGACACTTTAAGTCAAACCGTGCTCCGGGCAAGTTTCCCTTTTCCCTTTTTATGAAGTTCAATATGCAGCGTGAAAAAAAAAGTGTACTTTTCAATTCCACATCAAAGTTATCTTATTCATGATAAATGATTGAAGCAGCCCTTTGCAAAAAAAAATGCAAATATTTCAAGTCATTTGATCTCAGATTTAGCCTTCATGTCTTATTATGCAAATGGGGTGAGATAATTCCACTTATTCCCAGTTCAGTTTCCCTTAATGTTTCAGGCATTTATCTTCAAGCAAGACTAGTTTAAAGCAGTTGCTGCATTAAGATGGAAACATAGAAATTATTTTTTATTTTTAACAAAACATTTTGAAAGCAGCTGAATCCAATGAGAAAAAAATGGGAAATATCAAAATTCACAGGACAAAGAATGACATGTAACAATACATTGAGGTATATGCTGTCTCAGAAATGCACTTGTCTTTAAAGTATTTATTTGGCACACCCCTTTCTTTTGAATGACTAGTAAAGGGACCAAAATGCTTTGGCTTTTATGGCTGTTGCAATAATTTGGTGAGGAGAAATACCATTCTCCTCCCTAAAGCTGTTACTGACATTGTTAATAAGGCACCACGTCTAGTTTCAAGTATTTTAACCCACTGGAAAAAAAGTGTCTTTCTTTCTTTCTTTCTTTTCTTTTTCTTTTTTAGAACTACTGATGTATTTATTTTAAGCCGCCTTCCTCCACTCTCTGTGTTGTTGGTCTCCCCAGCTCGAAGCGTCAGGTCTTGTTATATCAAAGTGTTTGTATCCAAGCAGCTGGGGGAGCAAGGTGGGAGAGGTTGTGAGTAGATCAAAGGTTCGTGTTGTATATTTTGTCTGACAGAGTTGTGGAAAGTGACTGTGTTAAATCTGCCCCAAAGTCCTCTAAATATTAACACTGACGTGGGGACAAAAAGGCCTCAGCTGGGAGGTTAGCAGTCCCTCGGAAATTAATGCACACAAAGCATTAGTTGGTACATTACATTTTCTATTCACATTGTTGGTTAAATTGAGTCAATTGAGAATTTACAAAATGGGAGACGACACTAGACTTTGTAGTGGGCACTTAATGAATTCAGAATTAGTCTTAGATATTTGGTCTTCAGGGAAATATGGAGCCATATCGGTAAAAAGTGTACGTTTCATAACCAGTTGTGGTACGTGGGTATTTTAAAAACTAGCCTGCAGGGTTTTATATCCTTCAGTTTCCAGTTAATAATCAGTGCCCATTCAGTTTTGCACAAACCCAGTTTAAACAAAAAGACGCAAGGGGATGAAGGAGTAAAATTTCCACTTAAGATTGTACTTGTTCATCATGGTTGCAGTTTTTGTACTGAATGTTATCACGCAGTCAATGACGTAGAAGCCTTAAGATTACACTTTTATAGGACAAAACCCTCAAACTGCCAATATCGACAAGGAGTCATCATCCACACACATCTGTTGTCTGCCTTATATTACTGCTAGCTGTTACATTTGAACCTGTCTTAGACATTTCACTGTTCAAATGAACGCCAACTGTGGCTTTCTCACACCTTTTTGAATATTACTTTCTGGAGGAAATGTTTCATAATGTAATTTTAAAAAAAATGTTTAGTGCACAGTTTTGATTGGCTATGATGGCATAGCGTACTCATCACTTGCTTTTGTAATCCTTCTGGTACTTTCTTTCTCATAATCTTCATTGAGAGATATTTACGGTCAGGTATTTATCATTAGGAATATTGGTTTATACTGCAGCTGATTTTCCTATTGACATCCCATCTGACTCTGCTCTGAGCACACGGAGCAGTTTGATTGGATGATTGTCTTCAGTGATTTTTGTGATATTTCAAGCACAAACGAGATCCGTTGTTAATAACAGTAGTCAATCATTTTCAGGTAGTGGGTGGCAATTGTGAGAAGGTTTCAGGAGGGAAATGAAATGGTGTCGAGTGCTTGATTAAATACCATAATTATATGTGGGTTATTGAGTTTGATGGAAACCATAATTATCTGCGGGTTATTGGGTTTGATGAAAGAATCACTGATCTTGAAGACAGACTATTTCTTACAAAATCATTAAATGAATTTATTTATCTGTGCAAGTCTTAATCACAAGCTACAATAAAAAGTTCATGAGGTGTTTTGTTTTTGGACTGGTGCTGATTATTTACGAGGCACCAGTGTATACAACGCAGTAGGCGTTTTTGTGTACTACATACCTGCTGGAGGGAAGAAAAGCCTCATCTTAGTCACTGAGGAGTCAGAGAGTATGCACCATGAACTACATTTTACAAATGTATACTTTCTCTTTTTCAAGTTGTGCAAAGTTCAAAAGAATAAAAACATCAAAGTGATTTTTGCCTTGAGATTTGATTGTGTTGCGAGCCTTTCTCTTTGAATCTCCTGTGCAGGTAATCTGCATCCCTTATTGATCATCATTAATTTTGTCTTTGATCACATTGTCAAGCTGTGCAGTCATCATCAAATCTACTGGACTGTGATGTTTGTATGCATTAGCTACTGATTATTTTTGTCAGGCGGATGAAAGTGTCTAGCTCGAGGAATTATTAGAGCCCAAAGATACAGATATAGACAAAAAATAACATCAATTATTAAACATTGTAAACAAAAATGGCACTACTTCCTAATAAATCATAATTTATAAAGGCTTTGTAAGAGGAAGGTAAGTAAGAATATTGTAAATGATGACTTTATTTATGAATGCCTTATACACCAACTAGCCACTTCATTAGGTACACTTATCTTTCAATATAATGCAGTCCAGTTTAACACTGCTGCAAACTACAAACTCAATGGTAAACACACACACAAGCCAACATTTATAAGCTATTTATGAAGGATAAAGAGAAAAGGCCAGAGGGATTTTATCAGTCTGACAGCCCATACGTTTTTCTTATTAATGGCTTTTAATGGTTCTATACAGTAAATTAACTCATTAACTCTAATAAAATCAATTAGTTACAATTTATAAACCTTTCATAAAGAGACAAATCCTGTCTCTTTTGCTGTTTTGGAGATAATCCACTAAAAATGAATGAGATTTAGAGATTTTCAGGGCTTTTCGTTTGTGTGCCTAAAGGGGGGGGGCAACAGATGGTGCCATCTCTCCATATTGATTTCACTGAATTTTTGAGGGCTGTAAGCTGAGAAACAAAGCCTCAAATTGTGTATATCGACGGTCCCTAAGCAGGCGGTGTTTGAGCAGATATCGAAAGCCGTTTATTATCCGTGACAGCGGCCTGACCGCAGCGACTTAAACGGTGTGGTGGAATAATTACCAGCGTGCTACCTCTCGAGAGTGACCGTCAAATGAAGGATTGATTATTATTGGCATGGAGTTGTTGACTGGTCCCGCTGTACTTTAGTAACCGGGTATGTATGTATGTATGTATATGCTCCGCAGGTGAACTGCGTCTCCATGGAGGCACTGTTGCCATGACAACCGTGAAACACTTAGCACCCTCCGGGGCTGCACTGCTGTGATAAACTCTGTCCACACTAAGGTAAGACAGCTGACCAGGGAAATGACATTTAAAATATATATATATAATTATTATTATATATTTTTCACAGCTAGCCAAAGGTCACCTTGTTGTTAGCCTACGTTGCCCAAAGTTAACGCTAACAACTCGTTAGCTTTGTTGTTAGCTTTGTTTAGCTGTCTCAGTCCCGGACACTAACAAACCATGTTCATCCCTTTGTAACCATGTAATATGTACGCTATAACGTTAGCTATATTCACAGATGTGCAGTGTTACTAATGTACAACTAGTACTGTAAGTACTGTACTTTTCACGGCTCTGTACAGTTTTGCAGCTTCACTTAAGCTGATCAAATATAATGTATTGTTAAAGATTAAACCACCCAATGGACCTTTTTCATAGCAGCCATTGACATGTAATATGTTCAAGGTAATCTGTGTTATCACTTTGTGGTGCAGCAGCAGTAACAACACAAACATAAATAACACAAACAACCAATGAATGAACAATAAATACAATATATAAAGTAGTTTGAATGAGCTTCCTACTCAGTTCTGTATGATGAGTACTTTTAGTTTACAATTATGAATGGTCGACCTTTACTTGATGATGGGGTATTGTTATGAACTTGACCCCAACTTAAACTAAGATCTCAGTCCTTCTCACACCACTGCACATACAGTATGTCTGCATGGTTAGACATATTAATGATACTACAAAGAAAACAAAACAGTTTCTATAAATTGAGCATTGTTTTGGTCACAGGATGTCCTTGTACAGCAGAAAAAGCACCCCAGACTTAGAAATGGAAACAGCTTACAATACAGAGACATCCAGAAAGACAATACCTACGTTGGAACCGTCCGCTGCGACACAGGTACGGAAATGAGTTCATGAAAGAGATGTTAAACATCAAATACTTGACAAACCGCCAGGCAAAACACTGCTAACTAACTATGCATTATTTAATGTCAAATCAAGCCTAACATCAAACGTGTCCAAAAGACTCTACAGCCACACAACTTCTTGCTTTCTATTTTTCAAAAGAGAATAAATAGGTTATTAAATAAAAGGTCAGTGCTTTCCAAAAGAAAATGTGGGTATTAATTTTTAACTGTTGTGACTTATCTGTCAGCTTCCAGAGAGTACCAACTGTCTAACGTGCTCAGACGATGGCAGGTACCTCAGTTTGGGTCACTCTCAGGGTTTGTCTGTGTGGGATGCATCTTCTCTGATCTGTGCTGCAGAGTGGCTGGAGGACAGATTGGAAATTACATTTATTCAGATGACCAGGATGGCTGAGACGGGTTATCTGCTTGCCACTGTTGATGATATGGGTGGGTAGTATGTCACTGAGCTGAGACAATGATGTCTAAGAATCCGAGGAAATAAAAGTTCAATAGAAGTTTTACAAAAAGTGTTAAATTGATATAAGCTGTTATCATCTTTCACTGCAGGTGTTGCCAGAGTCTTTGCATATCACTGTGAAGGCATTCACCTCCTCAGTGTTATAAACATCATGGTGCGTATTGTCTGTGTAATTTCTTGATCACCACAGGACAAAAATGTGTTTATGTGTGTTAACGATAAAGGAACTTTATCATATCAAGCTGTGTTTGCCTTTTTGTAACTGTTTTGCAAAATGTCATGTGCATATATTAATAGGATATAGTTTTATAGGTGTCTAATTCCTTTTAGGAAAAGGAAAGATATATTATAACGTCTTTTCAATTATCAGGAAAATATCAACAAAAGGAGCATTTGCTTGACATTTGAATTATCTGCATGGGGAGATTATGGAGCTGCATCAATCAGATGTAAGTAAAGACTTCACTTTCTGTTTGAGCTTTGTAATTTTAACTTAACTTAATCACGGATATTTCACACCTCCTGTCAGGTAATGGTGCTCTTTGGCTCGAGATCTATCACTTCCCCACAGAAGCATGGCTGAAAGAGTTAGACTTGGCATTATCACAAAAACAGGTATTGTTGATCATGATCATGAATTAGGCTTACAGTAGGTGTCTTACTGAACAGTGACGTATTTTGGGTTTTTAAATTGAAGACAAAGAGAGGAAGATGAGTTGTTGACACTTGAAAATATGCAATATGCATACACATAATGGCATAAAGAACACAATAAGGCTTGGACCTGATGCTGCCTGAGAAAGAGCACTGAGCTTGAAATGTGGTTAAAAGTCCAGCTGCTAGTAATTTTCTGGTCTTTTTAAGTGCCTATCATCATGCACATATTTAGAATAATACATTTCCCATGTCTTCTTTGTTATTACTGACCTGGCTGAGAAGCATTTTGGTCCACTGGTTTATGGGAACTAGTCTTAAATAGAGCATATACCATTTTAAATGCTGCCAGATTTTTTGAAGGGTTCATTTGCAAAAACAGATTTTTTATTTATTTTCATAGATCTTTTTTTCTTTTGGAGCAGTCCAAAGAATATCAATCAAACAGGAGTTGGTTTGTTTTGACAAGATATCTGTGCTCAGGAGAAATCAAATCAATCAAACTGGTCTTGGTTTATTTATTTTAAGAATGCTGTTTATCTGTTTTTGCAAGTGAACTCCTCATATCATTGAATTACAAGTTCTTTATAAAAAATAACTTTTTACTTATTTTGAGAAAAACATTCTCTCTTCATCAGGACTCAAACTCATCTGAAGACGTGGGTGTGAAATGGTCTCCGGTTGCTCTGCTGATTAAAATCAAACCACCTAAAATTCCAGCAGGTATAATTTTAATTTTATCTAGAGCTTCTTTAAAGGGCGAGGGGTCATTGACCAATAGGGGGTCCTCAGACTTACTGAAGTGGGGTCACCAATTTATTGTTTGGTTATATTTTGAAAGTTTTTATTAAAAAGAAATATATGTCTGAAAATACAATAAAAAAAATATATGATCAATGAAAATAAATACTATATTTAGTATGAGGTCCCTGCTCCGACTCTCTATCAGCTAAGGGGTTCTTGGCCTGAAGACCCCTGATCTGTGTGTGTGATGGTGTAGTTTGTGGTTTGTTTGCTGTTATTGCAAATAGAAGCAAAAGAATAAGCATGAGTATGCAGAATACAGCCGAGTCAATATCTCACCCTGTTTTTGCTGTTTTGCAGGGACGGCGTTGGATGGTCCACTTGAGGTCTTGCAGATGACGGACTTTTTAACACACTGTTTGGCTCTGGACGAAGACATTAGCAACACCCATCAACAGGAGGAACAATCTTTGGACACAGATGCAGGAAAAACAAAGGAAACAAATGAAAGCCTGAGGTTAAAGTTAACACAAATACTATCAATATTTCACAGCTGATCTGCTATGATAGCTCTGTTGTTGACCCACTGACTCCATCCCCACATCTTATCCAAAAATTGTGGCCTTGGTGACATTGCATGTATAATATGTAATCATGTAAATGCAGCCCTCTTCCTGTCTCATATAAGTAACATGTCAAATTTTTTTCCAGATGTTGCACCCACCATTTTCTTCCGCCTTGTGGTCAGTCTCCTAGTGACAGCAAATCAAAGTCTCAGCCAGGTTTGTAACCAAGGAGTATTTGAAATTTGAGCAATGAATATGTGAATTTTCTATGATAAAGAAGAATCTAAATTGGTTCACTAATACAGTTTCAAAGGCCATTCCACTAAAAAACATTTGTCAGTTTCTAAAATAATACGTCATAAATAGGGTCTTTGTGCTTTAATGAATAACTAATTCTTGAATTTATCCCTCATATGACAGGTTTTGCTCCTAATAATGTCATCTTTAATCTCTGACCTTTTCTCTGCAGGATTGCCTGTTGTCGTCTGTGTGTGGTGGAGTGGCAGCCATAATCTTCTTCAGTATTTGCTGCAAAGAGCACCAAAGAAAAAAACAGGTGGGGTGTTAATCTGCCGGATGTTCACAACCACATCTTTAAAATGTGCTGCCTTCTTTTCTCTTTGCACTAAAGAGGACATCAGGCATGTTTTGTTTTGGGTCATGACCCTTCTCTTCTTTGAAGCAGATGTGGAACCCATGCCAGATATGTTGTGGCCACATGCAAAGGAAATCCTCTGCTCTGCTGTTAGCAGATGCACGCGTTACATAGCGCTCGGGCTCGATGATGGTGTGGTGTGTGTCTGGGATAGGCAATCTGGTGAGCAAATCTTATGGTGAGGTGTTAATCGATTGTTATGGTGTAGAGAAAGCCACACTTAGACATATCAAATAATCAACAAACATAATATTCTTGCCTATACAGAGAATATTAGGAGAATTTACAGGATGTCATTATTAACCACATGGTAAGAACATGATGAAATAAAGAATGAGTGAAAGAAAAAGTTCACCACATGACCTATTTTAACAACTTATTCAAGCAATGCTTAATACTTTTAAACCTCTACCTATGTCTCCAAACCACTTTATTGTTGTTGAACAGCTACAGGCAAAGACATAGAGAGCAACCACCTTCTCTAGATACTTAAAAATATAAAAATACAGCATATTCTTTACTTCGAAAGTGTTTGTTGGCTGTCAAATATGCCAAAGACACAAGTCTTGTATTCTGCTGACAAAAGCTTAGTTTGTAAAAAGTCGGTTAATGTACATATATACATATATAGGTATATAACGTGCATAGATATTGCTGTTATCAGTAGTTTAGCATGTCAAAAATAAACTTTTAAATGGTTTTATCACCAAGATTCTAATGGCGGAGATTGTGACTTTTAGGCTTTTGGGTTTTGTTTTGTAATGTTAATTGCCTGTTGTGTGTGTCAGTGGCAATTAAGTAAAAAATAATCAAATCCTCACACAAAGCTTAAGATTATGACAAAAGTCAATTATTTTCCACCATTATTTATTTTACCTCTTTAAGCCAACGAAAAAACAGGCCATCTTCCTCTTGCAAGTCAGCTCCACTGACATCTTTGAGAACGTAGTCTGCATTTCTGCGTCCGTCTGTAATCAAATATCCCACACACACGCACACACACACACACACACACACAACTACGCATATTAAAGCATGATTCAGTGAATTGGAGCTTATCCCCTCAGTTAGTTTGGAGATATATTTAGGATTTCCCTAAAAGGAACTTCACTGATTAGCGATAATGAGGATGTATCAGTTTGTGGAAAGCTGCAACAACACTGTGTCAAGCTAACAGCCATTTCAGAGGTTCGCAATGCATGTTCTCATTTTCTTCTCTGTCCCTCAGGGTCTCCATTGTCTGTTGTCTTAGTGTCAGCAGCAGACAGTGCCTTCTCCAGGATGCAGTTTGTGGATTTCAGTCCTGTGTCTGCTAACGATTTACAGACTTTTACCACAGCAAAAGTCTGTCTGTTGGTGGTGTGTAAAAGTGGAGCAATTCATACAGTTACCACAGGACGAGGAACACAGTCCTGCACAAAGCAGGTCGCTGAAAGGTTACCTGAGTTTTATATGTTTTAATATTTAATGTATGCATCTAACCTTTTTTCCAGATGAAAAGCACTCATAGTATATCAGACATTATACATTATACAATACATTATTTCCTACATTTCCAATAGGCCGAAACACAGCGGGGCCCTCCCAACTGTCATCACATCAGTGCCGTTCCTGCAGAGCTTGGTAAAAAAAACACTTAAGTAAACAATTTAAAGCTTTTTACATAAAAGGAATTTCTACAGAACTTACAGTATTAGAAGTTTTGACTATTGGGGTCCTGCTGTCTTATTTTTCCTTTCTCAACTAGTCGCTTGTGGTCCAAAGAAATGGAAATATGTTCCTCCAGGATGTCGTCAACCAAACCACTGTGTGCTTCTTGATTCCTCCTACAACTCATCTGATTGCTACTCCTTGCAACCCTGTTTATGCTCTGAACACCAAACAGCAAACTCTCTTTATAAAAGGTAAACCCAAAGCCAAATATCTGTTTTGTTTTTGTCAGCTTCAGAAGAAAATAAATTGACAAAGAGTATGATATTCACTAAATTCATATATTAACATGGGTATGTAAGAAAAAAAAAGCTGCAGAAGCAAAGTTACATAAACTGCTGCAACCAAAGGCTTTCATGTCTCAGCAGGTGACCCGGACACCAGCTGCAGTGTGTCTTCTGAAGAAGGAAGCCGGAGTCAGCTTTTCATGTTCGATTTTGGAGAATCTGACATTTTCAAGCAGTACATTGTTTCACTTCCAGACACTCCACGACAATTACACACACTGAGCTGTGCTACTCTAGAGGAAACCTGTGATGTCTCCCTTCAGCAAAGGTTATTTTCTTTGTGTATGACACTAGAATCTGAATGTGTTGTCTCCTATAAGTGTACAAATGTGAATGAAAGTTAAAGTAGTGTCTTGTCATGTGTTTCTTTGTATGTGAAGAGCGCTGTCTGTGGATGAAAGGAACAAAGCTAGAGCAGAGACCTGGAAGCAGCTACAGGAAACTGCAGTGATGGTACAGCAGAGAGCAGAGCGATACAAAAGAGCGGCAGTCAGCTGAACAACTGCAATAAATTATATTTAACAGAGGTGCTATTGCATATGTAGTGTTTATGTTTATCAGATATATAGTGCTTGTGTACATTTTTCACTTTATGTCATTTTTAAGCTTCTTCTAATTCCCACCAACTTCACTGCACTATTCTCCATGACCCACAGAGCTCATTTGCACACAGGTGTAGTATGTCTCATGTGAAATTACTGCAATTAGTGTTTCTTTTTTTAAACAAATGTACAGGCATACTTTTCCTCTAAACCACAGATGTTTGGGGTAGCATACGATCCAGTAACTGGTGTTTACTGTTGCAAGTTTGCTTTATTGATTTCTGTTATATTGCCTGGTGTACGGGCAAACACACAACACTGTTTAAAAAGTGCATTATATACTGTACATCCCTTTGATACCTAATGAATATCAAAATAGTATAGATATGTACCATTTATTCAATAAATACATTGACGCCAACCGCAAAAGTTTATTTATTTTAAGACCAACAGATTCTGAATTTGTCTTTCTGTAAAAAAGATTTATGACATTGTTGTTTGTGTTGAGTAAGGCAACATTTCTTATATCTGTGGTGCTGTTGTGATCTCTAACATGTATTTTAAAAGGATGAGTGTATTCAGACTGATTATGACTGGGCACGTTGGCATTATGTTGCCTTTGGGTTCAATGTTTCATGTGTCATGTTTTAAATGTCAGAAGACACAAACAAACAGGGTGCTGAAGATTTGCTTATTTTAGTTAGTTTAAGGCCTTTGACTCTCTAGCATGTGAAGTTTAGGTCTGGTTTTGGTTGAAGCAGTAACAAAAGAAGAGTTTCTTGTGCACCTTAACAGTCTTTTAATAGTTTTTATTATTATTATTTGACCCATTGGCCTTAAGTCAATGCAGCAAAATGTACAAAGAAAAATAGAACAATGGAGATTAGTGGGCAACTTCAGTAGCTGAGTGCTCTAGTTTTATGTATGGCAAACTGACAAATTCAGATTCATGGAGCATAATCAGCTACTAAATGTCCATATTTATTGAGCACAGCAAATTAGATGAAAATAGGTGAGATGGATTTACAGAGTCAGAAGATCTTAATCTATCAAAGACCTTGTTCATCTGTGTAGCTGGATAATTAAACCGGATTGGTCTGTTTGAGGTTAGATTGGTTGGCAGAACAATAAAGTGAATTCTTGTGTCAGTGTGGTATCTATTTCACTGAGAGCTTTTTTGGATCAGTTGCCTAGCTGCAGAAACATTTATCTACATTGTTTCATCATTTGTACTCCATCTTCACCAGTGGTATCAGATCACTGTGTGGTGCCTCACTATGATCTCAAAGGCTTTCCTCAAGTGTAGTACCAAAGGGCCACACGTCATTGAATCTATTCAGAAAGCTTGGCATGTGTTACTGTCCATATCAGATATTTTATACTGTTTATTTTCCTTATGTTATTGTTCTTTAGTAAGTTGCTTGTGACTTTTTTGCTTTCTCAACATTTTCTTTTACCAAACATACAAATGGCATGCCAATGTTCCCTTTCCCAGAGACATCCAATTAACCATAATATTAGCCTTTTTTACATATTTAATCACTTGTTGACAAAAGCTAAGGTACAGTATATTAAGGCTTAAACTTATGCATAATAACAGCATGGCCGCTGTGATTGACAGGTGGCTGCTGTTACAGATGGCTCGTTTGAGCACTCAGGCATCATTCGGCCGGCCTCAGGTCAGCTGATGATCCACATCTTCATGTGCCGACATTTAGATTAGTCGGGAAGCGTAAGAGTCAGGACTGCCAACATGGCGGCTACCAGCTTCAAAGCGGTTCTTCAAAAACCTATGGGTGACGTGACGCATACGGTGTCCATTCTTTATACTGTCAGTGGTGTTGAACAGTTAAGAGAGAGTAAAGCGGCAGCTTTCAGCCAGTTAACTTAGTTTAGCATAAATAATCATAACATTAAGCCTCCATAAAACCACAATGTGTTGTCTTTACCCTTTGTTTTTTGTACTAATTAAAGAAAATATAACACGTTGAATAATTAGCTTCTGAGCTGGTTGGTGGATTTTGTTACATTTGGACAGAATCATGCTGGCTGTCTCTCCCTGTTTCTCTAAGCTTAGTTAATCAGTCGTGGGCAGTATCTTCATATTTAACAGACAGATAAGAGAGTAGTATCGATCTTCTCATCTCATCTAACTTTTGGCAAATAACTACTTTGAAAAACAAATGTTGAATTCTTCCAGTGAATGTATTAATGAATGACAGAAAATAATTCAGTAAGAATGCTGATGGATTTCACGAAGGCTTTTCTAAGCAGCAATGTGAAAATTGGTTTCAGCCTCTCAAAGCTGAATATTTATTATTATATCACTATCTTCGTTTCAGTTTATCTTTGATTGTAAACTGAATAACTTTGTATGGTTGATCAACAAACAATCTTAAGACGTGACCTTGCTGGAAACGAACATGATAGACCATGCAATTCAAAAATTGATCATTATATCCTGACAAATGAATAAATAATGAAGATTCTCCCGGTCCTGTTGGCACAACAAATTTATCTTTAAATTATTTCAACTTGATCACATTCAGGAAATGTAAATACATGCAGAAAAAGATGAAATGAAAGATGAGCCATTCTGGCAATTAAGATAATGACTCTTGGTTAAAATTTTATGGCTTGTAGCTGCAGTAGAAAGTGACCCACATAATCTTCCACATGAAATACAGCAGCTATATTTCACAAAGTGTTTTTCTATTTAGACATTGAAGAAGCGGAAGTTGCTAAGATTTCTATTGAGACACTATCTTCTAAAATTACATGTTATGCCAACCCACTTGTCTGCGTTTTGAGGTTCCTCTAATTATGAAGGACTGGATGAAATGATACAGCCGCTTCACCTGAACCCACCTGTGTCAATAATTCATTGTTCCAAACAAAAGAAGAAAAAAACGTATTCTTTCCACAGAGCGGAAGATAATTTTGAAGTTCTTTGTCACATATCAATTTGTCACAATTCAGGGGCTAGAAATGACCTTTCCATTTGGACTCTGAGTCATAACTGATTATAGGCAGTAGTCCCCTCAGGGGTCCTTCTGCTACACATCACCACAAACACAGAAGAGTGTTTGCATAAGCGATCTGCACAGAAATTGCCCGGCATTGCTGTGCAACAAAATTACATGCTCATAGGTGTGATTTTTTTCTTCTTTTCCCACAGGGCTTTGTAATTTCACCTGAAAATCGACAACACTTTCAATAGCAACTGATTCGCAATAGACACTGCAATTTACAGTGAATACATTTAATTGAAGATAAACAACACAAGTTACAATTTACAAAGCAACATTCCTTTGTAACAAGAGCCCATTGTGTTGGTGTAGTGTAATCAGTGTATTTATTTTATGAAGCTTGCCCTCTTCAAGGATATTTTCTGTATTTTCCTACCAGCCACCATTGTGTTTTACACAGAAGCGTGTTACAATTTGTGAAGATACAATACAGAACCCCACACATCAGACACTGAATAAATAAAACAGTACTATTACAACATTATGCAAAGTAGTACAAACTGTCAAGGAACCTCCACCCATCCTCATATGATGCTCTCGGGGCTGGACTGATTTGGATCTGTCGCTGCGCCAATGTCTGCTGTTAAAAAGCTGCTTCTCGGTGACGTTGACTCTGCTTTGCTGCAGTTATCACTGCACAGGATGAACATCTCCTGGCTAACGGGGCTCACATGTCTTTTCAGTGGCAAAGAGTTGGCAGTGCAAGAGAAAGATCCAGTTATAACCGTGTTATTATCCAGGTCGGACACCGTGGTGGCATTGCAGTAATACCTCCGGAGCCCCTTTCGGAAGTGAATGGTGAACAGGCCATAGATGACTGGGTCCAGGCAGGCGTTGACAAGCCCAAAGATGAACAGGATGTGCGTCAGGGAGTGGGAAACCTTCCCCTCCAGGTCATCAGGGAAGAACCAGTACCACAGGCCCAGTAGGTAGTATGGAGTCCAGCAGATAATGAAAGACGAGACAATCACAATACTCATTTTTAGAGTTCTCATCCGAGCTCTAGGGATGTTATTCTTCGAACGACGCAAATGTACTTCATTGGAGGGCACTGGGAGCAGAACAGATGACAGAAACAAAACATTGTATACATTATAAAAAGCTTGAATGCAAACAAACAATAAAATCTATTATTTAATATGTGAACTCAAAATGCAGATAGTTTTATTGGGTTTTCAGGTTTCTGTCTGATATTTCTACTACACAATGAAAAATACATTTAAACAGCTAAAAAACAGTCTCCAGCCACAGCAGTGCTACTTTGAGTGTTCATGGGTAAGATACTACTACTCAGTGTGTGAAAGTGTCTGAATAATTAACTCCCAAAAGCACTGATTAGCAGTTGGCACCTTGGTAGCCAATGCCGTCAGTGCATGAATGTGTGAATGAGATATGTAAAAGCAACTTGAGTGATCAGAAGACTAGAAAAGTGCTCTGTAAGTACAGTCCATTTATCATTTAATTCACAGTAAACATGCAGCTGAGGCTGAAACGAATTATTTGTCTAAGTATTTAGTCAAAAATCAAGTATATTATAAGATATGGGATCATCAGTGTTGTTAAAGTTCGGCCTCTGACCGCCATGTGTACCAAATTTCATGGAAATACATCCGATAGTTGTCAAGACATATCACTAAAATCCAAAAACGTCGTAGTGGTGCTGGAGGAAAAGCCACCAAAGTCAGTAGGATTCATCCTCTGGGGAACATAAATTTCACAGGAATCCATCAGATAGTTGTTGAGATATTTCAGTCTCGAACAACCAACAGACCGGCATTGCCAAATATCTTGTTACCTGGTGTATGGATTGACCAGGAGTGGGAAAAGGTATTACTGAATTTTTAAAATGTATTTACCAATGCTGCTCACATCAATACATTCGATGTAACGAGTCATATCCATTGTGTTGGGGAGGAAGTAGAATCTCAGAGGAATATATCTCCAAACTTAGATAAAACAAAATATATGTTCTGTGTTTAATGTGAGTGAACCAAACATTTAATCACTAATGCACTAATTAAACCACTGCTGTTTGAAATTGTGTTCCGATGTTTTAATGTTTTTCACCTCAGCTCTACGGCTCTATGTGGGTTGAAGAACAAAAAGCATTAAATAACCAAAGACCAAACACAGGCTTTTATCAATGTTTGTCTACTAATAAAAGGTTCAAACTGTGGAGCAGTAATTACGTTATATAAATCACTGACGTAAACGGAGAACTTCACACTCGATTTGAACTCACAGTTGTCCTTATTCAGTCGTTTGGAGATCTCACAGAAGATCCTGGTGTAGCAGGTGATCATGATGATCAGCGGCAGCAGGAACAGGCAGGAAAAAGTGAACATGTTGTAGGCCGTTTCATGCCAGTGAGTGACGAAACTTCCACGTGTGGTGCACTGAGTGAAGTCCTCGGGATGGATGATGGTCACATTGTGGAAAAGGAATATCTGAGGAAGGAAAGGAGCCACAATTAGAAGGACGTTTTCAGTCATCTGACAGAACATCATGTGTTTTGGTGGCCATATTATCATCCAGTGATATCTTCCGATGCTCTGGTCGAACTGCCAGGGATAGAGGCTGTCTCAGGACATGAAATGTAGTAACCCATTAAATAATAGTAAATAATGTACTCTACAGACCTCCTGTCTGGAGTATTTCTATGGTTATCTGCATGTCAGGATACCACTTGATGAGAAAATTCATATTTTTTTGTGATAATCCTTTAAGCAATCAAACTGCTTACTTCATTACTTCACAAAATAATCATTTTAAGTAGTTCACACTTCATCAACTGGAAAAGAAAACACCCAGCTTACATGAGTTTTATTTGTTGAAGTGGACATCTTATAGCAACCTACATGTCTCATGACCCACAAAGCTATATCTACAGTCATCCTCTCACTGTTTTAGATGAGCACTTCAACTAACAAATGTGATGGTCCTTTCTAAGACTGTGTCATTGATTCGTCTGTTGAGGTGTTAGAGGTAACGCAATTACAATTTTAAATGAATTAAATCTGTTCACAATGATCCTCGTCTGCACAACCTCCCACATAGCAAGTACATTTTCATGTTAACTAAACATGTTGGCAAGACTCTCCTGGCTAATGGGATCAACATTTCTTTCAAACTTATGTTGGGAGGGCAGTTTTTGTAGAAATTATTATTTAAGGACATAAATTATAAATCATAGAAACATAAAATATTTATTTAACAACTTAAACCAAAGTAAGATTTATGTTATAGTATAGAAAGTGTCCATGTCCTCCTTGGACCGGATATGTTTGATGAAAACCTGTTTCTAACTTAATCCAATGAAAATAAGTGACCTCGGGCTCACATGGTCAGCTGGCCTTACCTGAGGGACTGACAGCGCAACACTCATGCCCCACGCCACAGTCAGCATGACTCTGTTCCTCTTTCTTGCCTTATTGATGGCCAGAGGGTTGAGGATGGCATACTGCCTATCCAGACTGATCACCACGGTGACAAAGGCGCAGGAGTACATCGCCTGCAGCTTAAGAAACATCAGTAGCCTGCAGGCAAAGTCCCCAGCAAGCCACTGGACTGTGATGTTCCACACGGCATCCACAGGCATCACGATGAAGGTCACCAGCAGATCAGCCACCGTCAGGTTGATTATGAGCACCCTGACGTGGGATTTGCGCTTCCCATCGATGTGCGCCGCCCACAGCACAGCCAGGTTGCAAAAGGCCGATATGCCGCAGAGAATGCAGGTGATGATCACTCTGACTTTGGCTGCTGTGGTGAATGTGGGCAGCTGCAGGGCGCCACCGCCCGCTGTCCAGTTGGAAGTGGGCGAGGAGTAGTTGCAGCTGGCATTCAGTTGGTGGTCTGTCATCAGGTGATACATGGTCGCTTCAGAGTCACACAGAGTGGTGTTCATTTTCTGACCTTCGCAGAAGAAGAACCATTCTGCTCATCCACCATGAAGATCAGCGCTGGTTAATGAGACTGAAGAAAGAGGAAGGAATTAACAAGGTACAAGATGGATGAGTCACAGGCCTGAAGTGGGGGCAGGTCATCCAAACACATTTGTGTGACGAGAGAAATACAAATATCCCATGAATGAATAATATGATGGCTCATCGAGAGGAAGTAATATATATATAAATGTATGGATATATGGAAGAGTCATCCGCCTTGCAGTTAAATGAGGTGGAAAGATGGAGCTAACTAACTGTGAGGAACATGGAACTTATGGATACAGTACATTTAGCTAATATTATGTGCTGTAAACATGTTTTCTTAGAGTGCGTGTA
Source organism: Argyrosomus regius (assembly GCA_946959425.1). Lineage (NCBI taxonomy): Eukaryota > Metazoa > Chordata > Actinopteri > Sciaenidae > Argyrosomus > Argyrosomus regius. The sequence continues at coordinate 16,574,113 of OX336882.1, forward strand.
CTGTAATACTGTTAACAAATTTCATCTGCTGTTTAATAATCATAACATGGGAACAGGAAAGACACATTTATTAATAGATGTAATAAATAAAGGTGGTTATGATGTTATAATAACACTTAATTTCTCAATCAACAGCCATTTTAGAAATAAAAACTCCACTCACTCACTTATTGGAACAAAATTATGTTCCAATAAACTGTAAGCAGGAAAAATAAACAATCCTTATATATATTTTTACTCGTGATTTGAAACAGAAAACACGTGCAGATGGATTGCAGTCGACCTTGTTCAGTGTCCTGGTTTATTTAACAAGTTGTTGTCAGCCTCTGTGTTATCAGGTAGTATTGTGGAGAGCAAACATCTGCACAGCAAAACTGAGCTGCATCCCTGACATCAGAATAATCCTGCACTATTCTGGCTGTAAGGGTTTTTAAAAACATCAGGCCTTTTTTGAGATCATTCATATATTGTAGGAGAAAAATCAGCATCATAATGAGTGAGTGAGTGATGTGTCACTCAGTTATGATGAGGTTGCCTTGAATGTTTATTATTTACTATATGTTAAATTTAATAAAAGAGGAGCTATGATCATAAACGAGGAATCACATTGTGGTAGAATATATATAGACATATGCATGCCATGTAAACTTATTCAGTAGGTCATTTAAGCACAATTAAACATAAAGGCATGCACACACGCGTATTACTCATCCTGTCTGTGTCTTTCTTCTGTCTTTTTTCTTTGATGCGAAATTAATTATTAATTAAATTAAATCTTTTTTTTCTGTTAAAAATCGAGTCCAAAAGACTTTTAAAAAGATAAGCGCACTCATACAGACGCTGAAATATCAAGAATATGCGGATAACTACAGACGGTCGGATCATTTCATGAATCATTTTCTTGTCCTGCAGTCAGAAACTGTTCGCCTGCACCGCAGATGGTTTTGATGACTTTGATTTAATTTGAAATACACCCTGATTAAATCAATGAAACAGTCCACATCTGCAAGAAATACGAATAAATAATTCAAATTCAAATTAAAAAAAATAAACTTACGTTCATCTGCAGAGGAGTGGTCTGTGTGGTCTTGCCTTTTGCGCACTTGTGTGAGGAGTACGAGAGCTTCGTGTTGAATATAAGTGCCCGTTTGTTTTGTAGCTGGAGGCTGCTGGAAGTTTTGCAAGCCTGCAGATTCACTGACACCTTCTACAGACATCCAGCTCCTCTACCAACTAGTGCGTCCTGTGTGCGCCTCCAGCCGCTCCACCTTTATCCATATGAATTACCAATCAGAGCCGTGCAACATAAACCTCCGGGGTTTGGTCTGACCTCAACTCCGGATTCACTGTTGGAAAAAAGATGGAAACACGTGATTATGAGTAATCTGATTTACGATCAAAAGCCCCAAAGAACACCAATTATATTTAGTTTTTGTAAAAGATCATTACAGTTTGAGATGTGTCTGTGTTATGAGATCCTCCAGTAAGAACTACACTGTTGATTCATGAGCTCAGACTCTGGATTGCTGGAAAAATAAAATTCTCTTTGACCATGAAAAAACAAACAACAGGAACATCCAAGTCTGCCAGCTGTAGATTGTAGATGTATGAAGTGTCTCATCTCATTTAAAGGAATAATTTAACATTTCACATAATCTAACATTAGCCTGGCTCTGTCCAAAGATAAAAAAATCTGCCTACCATCACTGCTATATTTCACTAGTTAAAGAAACATTGTGTAACCGTAAAATAACAGATTTAAATCATTGTGCTGCTGTACTGACTTCATGACTTCATACACCTGTTCTTGCACTTTGACATTCAGGTACGATCACCCACGACAAGTATGTGATGTTTTATGGCAGTAAGTCAAATGCTACCAACTATGTCACTGATTTTGGTGAAACTGGATCATATTTTATGGACAAAATGTTTTCTGTTTTCCTTCTGATGTCCTCCGGCTGTTTCACACTAACTCTTAATGATTTACAGAGTTTCGTGATGGACGGTAAAGTAAACTTCTGGGAACTATAGCTGCTGTTAGCTAATGTTGCCCAGACTGTGAGGTCAGAGCACTGGGGCAAGTGTTAGTGTTTGTACCACAGGCATTTTGGACCACCAGGAAGAGGAAGTCTTCAGCAGCCAGTGTCATGCCAGAACCAGAGCAGGGCAAGCAGGCAGTGTAACCGGGATCAGCAGCCTCTATGGACATAAAGACAGAGGCTAAAAGACCGAAGGTGACATTGACAGAGGAAGCAAAGAAGAGAAAATGACAAAGTGACTGAACAAGAGGCCGCCAGACAAGAGTAAATCTGGGAATGACTTTTAGTCATTGGCGAGAGCTTCGTAAAATAAAAGGCTGAAAGACAGATGCCGAGCTGGTCTTGTGTTGTTGCACTTGCTTGATGTTTGGCTGTTAGTAAAGTCGTCGACTTGTTAGTTTTTGATCATAAGTAATGTAATCATAACAAATACACGTGTACAACTGTCCATATTTATCATAGTGGTATAACTATACATCCTATATTTCACACACTTGACCTTTAAGTACAAAAAATATGTCAGTTCTATGTGGATACAGCAGTGTTATATATTATAGGTTTGCCTTCTGACAGACATCTAATTTATCTAATAAAATTATAACAGAGAAAGTAAATCGAAGTAAATCTACAGTAAATACTGGGCTCTGTTTCCAAGGTAATGTCTCACTGAAGGCTGAACACAGGTCACGGCAAAGATGAGAGGTGACAGGGATTAATTAAAGCACTCTCTGAACTTCCCACACCACATTCCTCCTCCTTCTTTACATTCCAGTTTAAAAACATGTAAAGACACAAAAGGGAAAGAGTGAGGGCCACCATTGAGCCATAATTACATAATAAGGTCCATTATGTGGCAGTGCTGCATGAGAAATTGAAACAAAGTGAGCAAGGGTGATAAATTGTAGCTTTCTCTTCTGTCTGTATTATTGTTTGATAAATTACAGGTGGAATATTTTTCCCTTTCAAGCAAATGTAACCTTGATTTCAGCTGGAAGTAAAACTATGTAAATAAAATACCACAAAATTAAATTTAGTGTTTGCAGTAGTGTGGAAAGAACTGAATCTACCTTTATGTTGCATACAAAATGTATATTTCTTTCTGCTTTCCTACTCCATTTATCATCTCATGACCCTTCATAATTTATCTTGTGTCCCCCAGGTTTGGATCCACTGTTGTACAACATGGCTAATAACTTGTGTGCATTACAGTATGACTACTGTTTGCTCAACCCATTCACATTTTCTCAACTATAAACTTTGCCTCAGTTTTTATATTTTCCGCTCAGGTTGTGGTTTGAAATGTCACTACATGTCATTACATCTAGGCTGTCAGTGTGAGCCAACATGTCGTTAACATTTTTCTTACAAGCTATACAAACTTGTACACAATACCTGCGGCACACACAAGAGGCTTATTCTGGTCTCCTATTTTGTCTTTTTTTTGGCATTATATATTTTCCTATATGTGTAATTATTGTCACTCGTACACTATTATATTTATTTAATGACATGTAAACGCCTACTTCTTCTATTTGAATGAACTCTTCTGTGAAATGTGCTACATAAAGGCTGACTAGTAGTTTATTCTTTTACTTGGTAATGTCTGTCCCTCTTTCTTGTACACATTTGTTATATGATCAGAATCTAAACCACAAAATCTGAGGATTTATCTGGTGATATTTTCTCAACGGAGTACCAACATCCTCTGAATTACATGCACAGTGTAATATGGACTAGAGTTTGCCTGGAGACGTCTCTATACACTCTCAACATGCTCTGGTGGAAAGTAACTGTGGCTGGATTGTAAGTACTGAGGTGGTAGAGCTGTGTGTAGTGGTGTATATTGATGTCTCTATTTACAGTCTATAGATGATAACTGAAAAAAAGAGATGTCTACAAGCTTCTACATAGTATGATCTGAAAGTTTTTCATACCAACCAGACTTCACCGGGTGATGAAAATAGCTGTTCAAGCAGAGAGGACAATCTAATTAATTAATCAAGAAATGCTAACAGCTTCATTATGCACTTACAATCAGGGTGTGATATATATACATAAATAATACTTGCTGCCTATATTTCCAGCTGGCATTCATTTGAGCCTTTCTAACTGGTCACTAATAATAGCTAACTACGCAAAACTTATAGATGCATAGAAAAGAACTGTTTAACATTTTAAGATCAAGAAACATTTGCAAACTTAAAATCTACCTAAAAGGGACTGACAAAGCAGGATATGGTCCTCTGTCTTTGTGTTGTCCTTGTATACATGTTGCAGCATCTGTTTTGATTTATTAAGATGGATTAATTTCCCTGGTTTGGAAAAGATAGGTATGTGGTGTTCAACTCATGGCCAGGAAGGAAGGGAACATGCTGACCCAAAACATGTTGTTATTTGTCATCCCAGTCTTCCGGCTCCACTCATCATGAGCTCTTAAAGGGATGTTGTGCCACAATACAAACTCAATACTCGATTCACACTGAACCTCCAAAGGTGTGTATTTTCAGAATAGCTCAACTATATTCCCGGTCTCCAGTCTACTGACTAACAGTCTACTGGCCAGCCACAATTTTATACACAACCAAAACGCACTTTTAAATTTTAACCTTGTGGTTTATGTATAATGCTCTTCATTTACAGACAGGAAACTTAATTACCATGGCCTCTTTGCAACTTTTCCTTCAGATATTGATGCTAAATCTCTCACAGTTGTCCTCTTATATCAAAACCCTAAATTCACCAACGGATGTACTGATCAAGATGCAAACTTGTGAATGACAGAGATGTTTATGGCCACTTAAAGTATAATTTGACATAGAGAGGGACAATATGATGAAAACATCACTTTTTTTTTTCAATTCACGTGAGGAGATATAACCATTTTCATTTCCATTTGTCAGGACATAAACCATTTTAAGCATTTCTGTTAGTTGTTACATTCCTGTGGTTTGTCTGCCCTTGAAGGTTATAAAACTCAGTCTCTGTAATAGTTTTGAGTTTGTTTCTCTGTTTCTCTCTCTTCCTGTTTTATTTTGTAGTTCCACCCTCTCACTTCCTGTCTTGATTCTCGCCTTTTTTGATTTTGCACCTGCCCCTGATTTGTTTCACCTGTCTCTGATTAGTCCTGTCTATTTAGTTCCTGTGTCTCCTTTGTTTCCTTGTCTGTCTGTTTATGTGTTTTTGGTGTCTGTGTGTATCTGGCCCTGTTTCTCTGTGTTCTCTCTGTTTCTTATGCCTGAGGATTATTTGCCTATTGTTAGTGTTTTTGCCTGGACATCCAGCCGCTTTTTCTTTAGTCTGTTTTTTGTGCCCTTTGGTTGTTTTGTATCCTGCTCCTGGTTTCTTTGTGTTTTATCTCTCACCATTTTGTTTGTCATTAAAGTTAGCACTTGTTTAATTCCTTTTCCTGTTACCTCCCCACTCCCCCCGTGACAGTCTCAAGAGGAAATAGCTGTAATGTAATGCAAGGTTTGTTTGTTTCTCACTTCACGTCTGTGGATGGGCACACATTTCAAAAGAATTATGTGATTCTGCTGAAAGTTTGCTTTGTATGATGCATCTCAATGGTATTTTGATACACGTTATTATCACACAAATAAACAGGAACAGAATTTATGTTCCGTTTCCTCAATCAAAGCCATTCATTTGTCTGAGCATTTCTTCCTTCCCCCATGGATCGCCAGTTGCAAATGGTTTTCTATATCATGCTGCCATCAATAAATTTGATCAAGTCCACATAAATCCTGCTCATTCATACATTAAAACGCAGGTGTCATCAGCAAAAAAAGTTTAACCTAGCTCAACTTGCTGCAAGGCAATGCAACATTATCCGACTACAGCTAGTAGATTACTTCAGTTTTAACCTCACAATCATTGAGATGGTTAAAGATGGACCTTCCAGAGATGTAAAATCCTAAACCAAGCAGCCTTCAAACTCATGGATGTGTCGTCGCAACTTTCTGAACTTTATTCAAACAAATTGAACTCTGTGTGTCAGATTTCATCTTCTTGCTGCAAGCAACAGGATATAACTCAATGTTGCAATAACTCAAGTGTAGAAAAACTCTTCCTGAAAGAAAATCCTGCATTGTGTCCTTCAATAACATGATGCTGAAACACAGTGCTAAAGTGTTAGATGAACAAACATCACGCTTGGGCTTTATGCCTTCCGGGCAATTAGGGTATTTCAATGTAATCTGCCTCTTAATTCATAATAAGTAGACAAAGTTATTATTTTCACCTGGGGGTAGCTTGAGAAAACCTTATGAAAACTGAGTACCATTTCAGGGGTTGCCTCCTCTGAGGTCTGCATTCCCAGAGTGAATAATGGGTTGACATCCCTGAAGCTCCTCCACAGTGAGACATTATTTGAGTTGACTCACAGGAAGCTCTGTTCCCTCTTTGTAAGCCTCACCTTGTTTTTAACTTACCTTGTTAAAGAGATGAGATGATGAAATCTATTTGATCCTCCTTCATAGTACTTTCTTACTTTCTTTAGACCAAAAATGTGTATTTTTTAAAACCTCCTAGGCTGGTTTTCACACTACGTACCACCGTATATCGTAAGTATATCAAGTACATGACACAAGTTTTACATTTCAGATACCACTCTTAGATATTTCAGACAAATCCACTGCATGTTTTACCACACAACAGTAACGTAAACTTGAAAAAACAAAGCCAAATATGTTCACTGTGATGGTTTAACATTTAAAAGCAAGACTAACAACAATATTTTATTCTGTTTTACACTTGAGGTATCATAGGTCATCATTGCAAACGACAAAAGAATAATTTTATGAGCATGGTAATACATTCAGTTATGCAAAATGTGGATGGAAAAAGGGGCTTCACTGTTGCATGTAAACAACTTGATTGGACTGATTTTAGAATCAATGAAAAGGCAATCAGTAGACTAACACATGCATGAAAGTGCAGTGGGTAACTCCCTGCTGCACATGGGCAAGTCAAGCTGACACTTAACCATCTTGACTGGAGTAGTGTATAATTTCCTGAACTGGAGCTAAAGACTTCACCACAGTCTTCTCAGCTTGAAATTCCTGTTCTTTCTCATTACATAGAAAGCATACAGCTGTATAATGTCTGACCATTAGCTTAAAAGGAACATTCCTTCTATTTTCTCACAGTGGAGATTTGACATGGGAGAAAGCTCTGGCAAGCATTGATCCTTGACCAGCAGGGGCAAAATGTTCGCTATATGGTTTACATCACTCTCTACACTGCTTATAGTCATTTCCACTTTTCCACTTTCTCTGGTACCACCTGAGGCTCTCCATCACACCTCAGTGAAGGAAAAAGATGAATTTCTATTATTAAATCTTCCAGGAGATTTTATTCTCATAAATTAAATGTTTTATGGCGCTATGTCCAAAAAAGAGTCATGATAACCATACCCAGCATTCTTCTTAGGTGCTGGTTGGGGATTTTGTTAGCTTTAGACAAAGCTAAGCTAGTGGTTTCCTTCCCTGTTTCCAGTCTTTATGTATGCTAATGTAAGCTAAGCAGCTCTAGCTTCATATTTGGATTTATTGCTTGATAGACATGATCAATCATCTAATCCAGTTAACTCTCAGCAAGAAATCAAATAAGAATATTTCCTAAAATATCACTTTATTCCTTTGATGCACAAGTACATTTTCTATTTTATGTTTTTTATTGTGTTTTCACAGATGAACTTTGTTGTAAATGATCGGTGTGTAGGATTTAGTGGCAACTAGAGGTATAGTTACAACCCCATCCACATGCCCTTTTGTTCCAAGCATGAGGGAGAAACTACGCTGGACATGAAACATTCGAAAAAGTCAGAGTCAGTGTTAAGTTTGTTCGTTCCAGGCTACTGTAGAAACATGGCAGTGCAACACGGCATCTTTAGATATCAAAGGCTCATTCTAAGCTAATAAAAACATAGCAGTTCTTATTTTCAGGTGATTGTACACTAATGAAAACATACTTATGCATATATATATCACATTTTTGTCATATTCTGTAAATCTCACACACTGGACCTTAAATTTGATTGTATTTTTCATTTGTTTGTTTGTGTTGTATAGTTGCTTTCATTTTAACCAGTGTTCTGTAATCCCTGCAGGCTGTGGTTGCTATGAATTTCTATTATGTATATTACTGAAATAATATGGGCTAGTTTAAGAGATTCAAGTAGCATTCCTCTGTATCAAGTGGTCAGTATAAAATTAAGCTTTTTGTACTACCTGTTGTTTTCCCCAATATGATTATTCGGTGAATAATTAGGCAATTAGACAGAGTCATGTTGTGTTCATCATTGCAACATAAATAATATTTTTCTTCTGTTGTATTTATTTTTAGACACGCTGAAGCTGCACCCTGAGGGAATCAGCATAAATCAATTTACACCACATGGCTCTCAAAGATTTCAGCTGGAGATATGTGTACGTGTATTTGTGTGCCTGTGTGTGTGTGTGTGTGTGTGTGTGTGTGTGTGTGTGTGTATGTGTGTGTGTGTGTGTGTGTGTGTGTGTGTGTGTGTGTGTTCTGACAGTGAGCACGATCATTGTAGAACATAGATTTGCATCTAAATAGACATAAAATACACAGCAGATTTACATCAGACTTTCTCCATAATATCCCAGCCGAGTATCTATGCATAGATCAGTGCACATTCGTGTTGTGACTACTTAAATCTGAAATAGTGTACACTCAAAATGCATTGCAATCAACATGACAGTCATTATCTGAAGTGAAGGTGCAGTTACCGTGCAGTGTGCTTTGACAGCTTTAGTAGACTGCAGATTTGAAAGTGGCACGATTAAAGCAAAAACTCCAAGCTATATAGTTGCAGCAGCTGGGTACTCAGGTCTGAGTCATAGAAGATGAGGTCACTTCTGTGTTTATCTCAAGTTTTGTGCTGTGGGGTGAGCCAGGAAGTCTCCATGTACGCTTGAAAATCCACCACCATATGGTTAGTTTTAGCTTCTCAGCCCTTCTCTGCATTGCAGCGATGGTTGTCAAGATCACGTTACTCAATACAGATCCTCACTAATTCATATAAAGATGTGGGGAAATTGAAAAAGACACAAATAATATTCAAATCAATCTGTATGTTACTGCTTAATCCACGTGCATCCACATACATTCTCGTTGGCATGGTCACTGTGGTAACATTTAGTCCACTACTTCATATTAAACCCCACCATGGGAAATATCCTGAGCCAGATCATCTCTTCTTACAAAACCTTGCAACACTGCCAATAATTGTCCAAGTGATCTGCACTTGAGCTAATTGTTTTTTTTTTTCCAAAATGTTTTTATTTTAAGCTATCATTGGAAAAGGCCAGTCATGTAAGTCTGAATTTGAAATATCAGGTTCAACAAGCATCTGATTACATCTTGGACGAGTGAGCAGGCTGGCTATTAACTAATTGGCAGTGAGGAGTGTAGGGGTAGATCGCTAGGCGTATAAAAACATGACCACATCTTCACCCTCGGTCACGTTACACTAAATGTGTGAGTCGCTACTCAAGGAAGGCTAAAGGGACAAAGGGCATAATGTGGAGTAATCAGTGAAAGATCATAAGCTGTGCCTGCGCTGTGTGAGTACAGAAAAACACGGCATATAGATATAAAAATAATAACGTTCATGAACATGTCATGAAGTGATTCATATAGGCCCGATAACAACATGCGATCAGCGCACAACAAAAATAACTCAGAGATTGAAATGTTTGTTTTTGTTTGTTAGGAAGAGAGACACAGACTATAAATATTTTTGTGAAATGAACATGTGAAATGATGTCAATGATTTCCAGTGAGATTATATATTAAACATTTGTATTCAGGACCAAGCATAGGATCAGGCTTTAAAGGCCATCATCAATAGCAGCATCAAGCACTGTAAGGACAGAAACAAGAAATCAATATAAAAATTGAGATTCTTTGGATGTGAAACGATATGGCGACTCTGCTTTGAGTCAGTGGGTAAGAGTGAGAAGAAATGAGTGACTGGAGCATGGACAGGTGAATACAGGATCTAGCATGTAGGTCGATGCTTGTGCTGGTGAATTAGACCACATTAGTTTAGTTTAACATTTAGTTTGATTGGTGGGTCAGACAGCTGCTGCCAGCGCTGTAACATTATTTAGCTTAGGATATCAGTTAGCTTAGCTAACCTGGTTAGCATGGCTAGTTCAGTCTGTCTGGATGAGCCTTGACAATCCTTTCCTATACATTCCTTTATCTCTTAAAAGTAATCATTGGTTTGTTGTTATGTTCTAGTTTGGTGTGTTTGTGTCCAAATGTGTCCATCATTTTTTTGTGAATTATCACCAGATAGCTATATGCTAACCAGATGTTTCATGAGCAAAGCAGGCTGGTGGCAGATGCAGACTGTTAGCAGGTCAACACTGATCGTTTATATGATGAATGATGGCTGGCAGCAATTTGAAAGATGGGCATGAAAAATAAAATTTATATGTGTTAAAATGATTCGAAATTATATTCTATAATATACACATTTTTTCTTTGGATAACTACTAAAGATTTCCTGTAGAGTAAATACAGGCTGTGTTTTTTACTGTAAATCATGATGGAGTTCCACATTTGGTCCTTTGTTACTTCCTTTGTTGCTGGAGCACTAGCTGGCAGGTGAAGTAGGGACAGCACACTCCTCCTATAGACATTTGGTACTGGGGAGATAGTGTACAGGAGGTTTTCAGAGCTTTGGTGAAAATAGCTCCCTACTGCGGCCATAAAAGCAAAACTAACTAACTGAATATCAACGTGAATATTTTGTCATTTACGCATCACCTGCATATTTGAGACCAAAATAATTACTGGTGAGGTTGATGTTGGTATTGTAATCTAAATCATACCTATAAATACCACAGTTACACAGTTCACCGATCATACAGTCTCCATAGCAACACTGATGAAAATTTCAAATATGGTTGGTTACCAAAAAGAATAACTAATGAGAGGCATAAAGTGTTTTTAGTGGTGATTTTGTAATTGTATGAACAAGAAATGTATTCCTACGGGTTGTTTTTACTGACTCTGCTGTACTTCTAATAGTGCACACGTCATCATGATTTGTTCTCTCTATCAGCTGTAACGCTGACATGCTTAAAATGAAGGTAATCACACAGGCTAAACAGTTAGCAGGTTTGTCCCCAAGTCTGACATACTGTATTATGATCAGCCAATAATTTATTGAGTATGTGTCAATATTCCTCTGGCTCTCATGAGGTACAGGAACTTTGTGAAACCACAGTCATATTTCATGTCAAAACTTTATTTTATACAGCTTTCATATGTTATTTTCATGTTAATTACATGGCAATATATTTAATGTTAATAATTTATACGTAAAATATGAAATGAAACACCAGCCTCAAACATGAAATCAACAGTACTGATATCTTTTTACCATAACACAGCTGCTTGTTTTGTTCTACAGTGCAACAGGTCAGAGGGTTTTTTTTATGCCCACTCTTTTGCATTTTGCAGAGAGATGGTAAGACTTTTTTTGCTCATTAAATGTTTTAATGTTTATATATGTATGTGTATCCAGCACACCTGAAGACTGATCCAAGCATTGTAATCTACTGATTTCCATATTCATAGTTGTCTGAGCATGTGAGAGGTGAGATATTGCTGCTTCTTATACAGAGCTATATGCTTAATGTTAATGTTGTTCTTTTATACATGTTGCTGTTGGTATGCAATGACAGTGTTAGATTATGTCAGTGCAAATACATCTGGTGACGTAATGAACGTAGATGCGTTGGCGTTGTCAGCCAACAAATCCTTCTGCCTACATGTTAGTGTGAAGGATTTCATTGATGGAAAGTCAAAACCTGAAGGTCTTTGTACAAAACTTGTCTAAAACCTGTTATATTCCTATATTTATTTATTTATTTGTTACTAATAGGCATATGTTCATTTTGTTATCCTACCTCAGTCTTATATAGGATATAAATCTGAGGACTGATTTAATAATACAAGTGGTTTAAGAACAATACATGTCAACGTCTCGGCTTGTCTTACAACTCTTACATATTTATAATTAATTTTAATTTGAAATTGAAGTTTTTATTTTCAAATTGGCAGACAGTTTGTTACCTAATCTGAACTTTAATGAAAGGGTTGCTTCGTTAGTGGCAGTGAGTCCAAAACATAAAGAAGTTAACCCCAATTTAACTCGATTTATAAAGCACATTTCATTCTGAGAGAAACACTGTGTGCTACACAGAGCATTGAAATCACACAGATACATTACCCGCTCTTCTCTGTTGATCTTCAAATGACACATCTATCAACAGCACCTCAGGCTCTTTATCAACTTCCTGTCTAACTGGTCGGACTCAATCAGTCATTGTTTCTACTTTGTTCCAAGACACTGTTTGGCTCAGGCTGAGGTAGCCAGGATGATTTCAAATGATTCGAATGTTGACTTGCAAACAGTTGGTGTATACAATACAGACAGCTGTACATGTGTATTTGTTATGATTGTACAACAGCAAGAAGCCCAGCTCGGTGTCTGTCTTTCAGCCTTTTAGTTCACAAAACTCTTGCCAACAACTAAAAGTTAGTCCCAGATTACAGGGCCACAGGAAGTCACAGTCTCTGCAGCCCGGCTAACAAACTGAGCCAACATCAGCTAACAGCAGCTAAAGTTTGCAGCCATTATATGTCAATGATACTATAACAACCTTATTTCCAACCCTGATTGAGGCAAGACAGGTTGGATCTATCACACATGAGCACATTGAGGTGCTTTAGGGAGTTTAGAATGACCAAAAGAAAGTCATGGTCAGACACACCCAGAGAGTTCAACTCAGCCAGCTACAGCTAGAGTACATAAGGTAACTACAGCTAGTGTCATGTACAGTGACACATAAAGGCCATTCCAACTAATCTGAGCAACTAAAGCTGACAGGTGTCTCATATGAACGGGTACATTGCTGATTAAATGAGCATCAATACATCAGTAATTTTTTAATGCATTAGTTCAGTGTTCCTGTCTGTGCTGTTGCTGCTGCTTTGACATACATGTTTGTGTTCTTGTTTGTTTGTGCTCTAATAAGCCATCTGTAGCAGCACCTACCTGCCAATCAAAGCGGCCACACAGTTAATTTTGCACAGATTTAAGATTTAATATATTTTGAATGGGTGAACCAGGCTGTAAACATGTTTATTTCTGCTGTTAAGTTGAGCATTTTAAGACGACCGCTTAAGGAGGTTGACTCACTTCTGCAGCATGGAGGAGTTTTTAGCACTTCCACATTGTCTTCATTTCCCAGCCACGGAGGTTGCCTCTTGGTTGAACCAACCTTGTTTCTATAGTAGCCCCAAACAGACAAACTAAACTAAGACACGGTGTTTCACACTTTCTGTGTATTTCGTGGCCACTGTAATTTCTCCCTTTTGTTTTGGGACAGGAGGGCGAGTGGAGGGGGTTGAAATCCACAACTATACTGTACTGCTAGATGCCCCTAAATTCTACACACTGCTCCTTTAAAGTTGGTGATTTTATGGTAGAGAAGTTACACATTGTTGCTTTAAAGGTCCAGTGTGTAGGATTTAGTGGCACCTAGCAGTGAAGTTACAGATTTCCCACACCTCACCCTCTCCTTGTAGAGCATGTAAAGAACAACTTTGGTTGGGAAAATTCACACAAAAAGCAAAAGACCATATTTAGATCAGAGTTTGGTTTGTCTGTTCTGGGCTACTGTAGAAAAATGGCGGTTCAACATGGTGGACTCCTTCAATTTCGTCCCTAAACATCTTTGATGTTATTGGTCCATTTCAGTGGTTAATTTAGCCACCAATTTGTCCCACCTGATTCTACTTAACTGCTTGTTTTAACCAATGCAGCTCAGGGTTCACAAACTTTTGCACCTACATAAGTTGACCAAAAACTCTTTTTAATTTCATCTTGACCACACAATTGATTTTTTTTAAAGAGTATATTGAATTTATAAACCTGCACCTGTTATTTTATATAGAAAAATAATGGTTTTGATTAAATAAGGAAATCAGGGTGAAACAATAGAACTCTAAAATGCTCAAGAGGTTCACAAACCTTTGAGCAGCGCTGTATAAAGTGCTCATTTCAAGACAACAAAAACACAATGATTCTTATTTTCAGGTGATCATACACTTATGGAAACATAGGAATGAATATGCCAATACACTGGCCCTTTAATGTTTGTAACACCTGTAGGTTATTTATTATGTCTGCTGTGAAAAAAGCCTGTTGATAATATTTAATTAAAATGTTTATTTTTACATTTTCAGTGCATTGCTGTTTGAAATGTATTGTTTTTGCTTTCTTCATCATTATTTGTCAGTGCATGTGTGGGCCACGTTTTGTTGTTGAGACGCCGCGCGGGTGAAACAGAAACCGGTGGGCTCAGCGCGTCATGTGTCACGCGCATCAATGATCACGAGCCAAATACGTTACATACAGGAAGTACCTGGCAACTGCCGACAAGCTAAACAAGAGCGATGAAGATACGAGCGACTTAACGAAAGATAAAAGTGTCTCTGCGCCGGATAGAAGTAAATTAATGTTGATGCCACCAGACTGTGTAACAAAGCGAATGTTACCAACATGGACACAGCTGTCAGAATCGTCATTTTGTCGGTCATTTTCTTGGCATCGGAGGTAAGTTAACGGACAAATCAACTGAAACGGAACAGAACTGTGAGCGTTAGCGACCAGTTGAGCCTGATAGCTGAGCTTTCCATCGATAAAATGTTACTTTACGCTGTCTAAATCATGTTATGAGCATGTTGTCAGTACACTGTGTTGGTGTGTGAGCAGGAGGCAGCGTGTTGTCCGCTACACAACGAGACAAATGACTGCTGTCAGGCAAGCTAGCCTTGTAGCTCTCACGTTAGCCTCAGCGGACTGTAGGAAAATTAAGTTTTGTGCTTCCTTTCTTTCACAAAATGGGGTCGACGTGAATTTAGATAATGTTTTCATAAAACTGATATTAAATGACAGCCAACGTATGGGATGTTAAAATCTAATTTAGCCAGCTAACCTGTAGAAAAGTGTCAGTTTTAGCCGAGGGTGAATTCCCCGACTTGCCCTTAAACGCGTCACCAACAAGGAAGTATTCACATGTTTATTTAAAGCATGAGGAGAGATTCATGGGTTAGTGGGGCATTTTATGGTCACAGTACACTTTCATATTGCTAACCTTATTGGGCTGACATAGTTTGATTAGCCGTATATCATGGGGTAAACACAAGTCTGCTGAAAGCTAAGAGATAGCTTCAATCTACTCTTATTTAGTACATCTCAGTTTAAATGACAACATTTCACTGTAGGGCAGGTAACTAACTAACTGTGTACTATCTGTGAACCAGAAGTCTAAAAACTTTAAATTGGTTAAATATATCACAGTTTCAACCTAGATCAGTGGTCCACAATCTTTTTGTTTGGCTTGAGACACCTTTTAAAAATAAGCAATATCTATTTGTTCCTAGAGATGCAATGATTATAAATTTTGATGGTACGATCACAGTGTCAGGAAAAATCCAAGTTTATTTATTTATGGGTGTATGAAGTCACATTTGCATTTTTATGTTTATGATATGACAACAGCCATGATTAGTCTGCTAACTAACATGATCAGCTATAGTTTGCAGCAGTTTACTGTCTGTCCATATAATATGATCTAGTTATTAGATCATATATTCTAGTTTATGTCCAACCCTGCTTAAGGCAATACAGTTTCAATCGTGATTTAATAGTGAAATCAGTTCATTGCTGCATCGTGTTTGTGCCACACCGTCACACACAATATCCTTGGTGTGGAGCTGTAATTTGAATAGTTTTTTGACAAACAAAGCATGAAACACACGCCCACGTAGATGCAGCATATATTAGCTGTATGTCAGGCCAGCTACAATTAATCTGCTGCTTTCTGTTCACACTTTTAGCCAGTGTATATATATGTATGTGTAAAAGATATCATTAAAAAAAGAATATCATTTCTTTTCCCAACAGATAAACTGCCAAGAGGCGATCTTGCACATTTCAAATGGAAATACAGACAAGGATTACTGCATTGTCCACAATCACTCCTGGACTCCACTGCCACAAAGACTTGATAATGCTGTAAGTTTTTCTTAACGTTTTAAGGCACTGCTCTGTTATAACTTTTGAATTTGTATTTACAGTTAAGAGGTAATGATGGTGAACTTAGATTAAATACTGTGTGACTTCTTTGTTTAGTTATGATGGGAAAAGTACAGGAATGATTCTTTCTACGCTACTTGTTAAATCATTTGTTGTCTTCTCTTTTCCAGTCGCAGTATCCACTGGTGAATTTGACCTCCACACTGCTGTGTAGTAAAGCAGGGCTCAGTCCGGATGCGTTAACGGGCAAAGCAGTGGTGGTGATGAGGGGGGACTGTGATTTCAGCCAGAAAGCTCTGGTTGCTCAGAGCCTTGGAGCTACGGCTTTGCTCATTGCCAGCAACAAAACAATGGTAAGACATTTATATCAATCTGTTTTTTGTTAGTTGATTAAGCACAGAGGGGTGTGAATTGACATTTTCCCCAGGACTTTAGCTTGTTTTTCATTTTAATTTAACTCCCACAGACAAACTGTTATCTTGTAACATCTAAGTCTCACATGCAGATGTGATCCAGAAATAAGGAAGTGAAATACTAGTGGTAGGAAGTTGGGGATTTCCATTGAAATACATCTATATTTTCTATGCCCCCCCCCCCCCCCTCATCATTTTTTAAATTTTTTTTTTATTTCAGTCATCTTTTACATATTTGACAATACACCATGCATCGAATTTGCCAAAGGTTAAATAAAAAATGTTTCCAAGTGTTTATCTAATATTAAAGGCTAATAAACTGCATTTATAAACATCTCTCTTGTTCTACTCGGCTCTTCAGATCACTCCATCAGCCAATGAGTCTGAGTATGCAAAGGTACACATTCCTCTTGCTCTCATGAGGTACAGGGACTTCCTGGAAGCACACCAGGTCAGACTGAATTTTGTCTTGCTACCACCCACTTTATCATAGTCGATTTGTTGAAGAAAGTCAAATTGGATACAAAGTTGCTCATTAAATGCTGACTCTTGTGTGTCCTCAGGTGTTTGGTGAAGATATGCAGGTGAAGCTTTATGCCCCACCTCACTCAAAAATTGATCCAAGCATTGCAGTTATGCTACTGATTGCCATTGTCACGGTCGCCTTGGGCGGTTACTGGAGCGGGGCGTGTGAGAGGTGAGATTTTGAAGCTGTACACACAAGGCTGTATATGTATTTTAATTAGTGCTGTCAAAAATATCGCGTTATTAACGCGTTAACGCAAAACAATTTTAACGGCGTTAATTTTTTTATCGCGAGATTAAC
Organism: Argyrosomus regius; assembly: GCA_946959425.1. Classification (NCBI taxonomy): domain Eukaryota; kingdom Metazoa; phylum Chordata; class Actinopteri; family Sciaenidae; genus Argyrosomus; species Argyrosomus regius. The sequence continues at coordinate 16,591,543 of OX336882.1, forward strand.
GCTCTTTGTGACCTAGTGAACTTGTAGTTTTTTCATAAGCTGTGGCTAACAAAATTATGAATGGAAAAGTTCGTTAGATAAAACCAAAGTTATCTGTGTGTATTGTTGGTGCGAACTGAGTTATCATCGTAGCACATCCAGTCTGAAATACCACTTGATGGCCAAACACACCGGCAATTTAAATTCTCCGCGTCATAACCAGGCGACAATGGATGGATTTATTTTGTATCACCCTGTTTTGAAGGTTGTTGAGGGGGCTGTTTTTGTGACTAGGTATTTATTTTGTCATTGATAGTGTTGCTTTGTTTGAGATTTTGCTTCAGACGTGAATGGCTGTAACACTACATATTGTTGTTGTGGTTTGCAATAAAAAAACATTTGCACAAAGCAAGCCTATCCACTTTTCCATGTTGATAAGAGTATTAAAATGATAATTCAAGGGACATTTAGAATAGATAAAAATGTGCGATTAATTTGCGATTAATCGCGAGTTAACTATGACATTCATGAGATTAATCGCGATTAAATATTTTAATCGATTGACAGCACTAATTTTAATACAATCAAATTAGAGCAGATATCAGAAGCACATATAGTTTTATTAGCATGCAGTGGAATGTAACTGATTAACCAGATTATATCAATGTGTAAATATTATTTACTGATGTGTTGAACATACATTTGATGGCACTGGAATTATCAACAAGCAACATATACCATGAATTTTGCTCGCACTGTGTGAGCACAACAACAACACACGACGTTATTTTGGACATGTTTTGAGTCATTAACTTGCGCAGCAAATCCTACGTAAAAGTTAACGTTCAAGCTTATACACGGTCTATGCGTTAGAGTAGCGAGTAGCGTAGGTAGCGTAACGTTAGCGTAACGTAGAGTAGCGTAGCTCCTTATGGCAATGTGCAACAAGTGAGCGGGCAGACAAAGTGACGGTGAAACGGTAAAAGCGAATGGAGCAGCAACAGTACTGAATGAAAGATTAACAGGAAGTTAGCAGAAAATGTAGTTTGTCAGTTAATAAATACTACAGCTTCTCAAGCTAACGTTAACAGTACGTTTTTTTAGCTGCTAAGTAGCGTTAGCCACATTAATTAGCTGCTTGTCATTACTACCTGTGTGAGTCGAGAGGAGCGAGGAAAGGAAAAGAGGGAGGAGTGAGAGAGGAGCAGCAGGGAGAGATACAATGAGAGGTGAGAGGAAAGGAGCAGGGAAAGATCTAGAGACTTTTCCACACTGAATAGGGTAATTTTAATAAAATTCATTAATTGATTTCTTGCCTCACCCTCATTATTTCCACAAGTACTGTTTGTATTTCTATAAGACTGACCTGAGAACAGGCTACAGGTAGAGCATCAATGGCCGCCTCACTGCTGAGCTCCACTACAGAAGAGCTCTGGAGCTTTTCTACAACAAGCCCAGAAAAATCAAATGCTCACAGGCTGGATGTAGGCTGTGTTTTTTAAAATACTTTCTACAGATAAATGTCAAAAGCTGTAAATTGAGAAATACAAACATGTATAATCCTGTCTATAAGGATTCCAAGGTCATTTAATTTGAAACTATTCTCACTCGCATGAATATGGGTCGACGTCGCATCCTCATGGACACGGACACAGCAGCACTGCTGCTGAAAAAAATTCTAGGGGAAACACTGAGTGTTATTGCTATAGCTTTTGTTCCGCACAAACATTTTACAACACACATTAAAACTTAGGGCACTTATACCTATAGGTCAATTTAAAACCACGATTACGCCGCTCGTCTGCTTGTTTTTTTTATTCATTTTTTCTTGTTTTTTTTATTCATTTTTTTGTGTTTATTCTGTTATACTCTTGATATCATCGAAAATGAAGGCGTGCCCTCAATGACTTTTTTTTTTTTAGATGTAAATTAAGTTTGAATGAATATCAGATTGCAATAAATTGTATTGTGTATAGCTAATCGTGCCTCATCTGTTTTTGTGGCAGGGACCGGTTGAATAATGTGGCAGTGGGAGGAGCAGGAGAGAACAAAGCAGACAGCGGAGAGCTATTCCTGTACTCTCCTCTCAAAGTGGTTTTCTTTGTCGCTCTAATGTGTGGGATGCTGGTACTCATGTACTTCTTCTACAATGTCCTCGGTGAGTGGGGCAAAAAAAACAAAAAAACAACCCAAAAGGCTCTTGGATACTACTAATAATATCTGGTGTTTTGTTGTGATCTGTGTTTTTCTTCTTTTCCCACCCAGTCTATGCCATTATTGCTATATTCTGCCTCGCATCCGCCTCCGCACTGTTCAGCTGTCTGGATGCAGTGATGGAAAAAATTGGTTGTGGCACAATCAGGTATGAGCATCACTCTTTCAAAAAAGATTATACACACATACATATATATATATTTCACTATATTGGGAAAATATAAATGTAACAGATGTGTATAATATTACCTGATGAACAGCTTGGCATAGGTGAATGTTTTACTTCTTTTCAGACATTGTGGTCATGTGAATCAGAGCTGTGTGCGTTGTTTCCTTCTCTTAGCTCGTCTGTCTCTGAATCACCCAGTCTGGCAGACCAGCCTCAACCGCTGAAAGCCTTTGTATTTGCATGTTTGTGTCTTTTTCTAGCTTCTCCATCCGGAATTGGAACTTCTCAGTGCGGTCTCTTGTACTGGCTGCTGTGTGCATTAGCATTGCTGTGGTCTGGGGAGTCTACAGGAATGAAGACAGGTACTGTGAGGGGACCCATGCACACAAAACACGCAACTGTTATCCTTCTGTGTGGTTCACTTTCACACTCAGACATGGCTTCACCACTGTCAACAGAGAAATGTTTGGATAGTGAAGTGAAGCTTACTGCTCAAAATGATCTGCTAAATAACCACACCCAAATCAGTCTCACCAGCTCTCTGCATTAGTAAACTGCGAGCTGAACTCCAGAAAGTTGATTTTAAGTATTTTTATTCCAGTTACCATGGTACCAGGTATGAAAGACATTATTTGTTTATGGTGGCATGGTGACATGAATTTAATTTGTGAGACTTTAGTGTCAGTTGAAGCATTATCTAAATTAAGCTTGTCTAATACCGTCACTCACATAGTTTGTGATGTTCAATGTGATGTTGCCACGGTTATTGCAGCTCAGGTGTCTCAGTTAGAGGTCGCTCTTACTTCACTTGAAACTTTTTTCAGACATTTTTTGCCTGACTGTCTGAATGTGAAAGTAAAAAAAGTGTTCTTGATGATTGCAAACTAATCTTTAAACTTCTAAAGTAACTGAATACATACCTCTGCATTTATTCGTGTTGCTTTAGGCTTTTTGTTCTGATTTTTAACTTGAGCTATTTTCTTAAGCAGAGCTCTCATTAAAGTTAAAAACACATGCCAAAAGAGTGTTTTGTATCCTTGCAGATGGATCTGGATCTTGCAGGACCTCCTTGGCATTGCTTTCTGCCTAAACTTCATGAAGACCATCTCACTGTCTAACTTCAAGGTACCTCTCAACAGCCCCTCTCCTCTGAGAATCACACACACGATATCTTTCTTACTCTAGTTCAGACATAATGAGTACTGTTCTGTTGTTATTTTTATTTATATTAGTTTTTATTAGTATGTCACACACTGTTGCTTTGTCCCAGATCATGTGTCTTGCATCAACAAGACAGACCTCTTTATCATTGGCAATTAATACAATTCTGATAAACTGTTTTTAAAAAAAGTCTTTTTCCTTAATTTTGAGTATTTTGAATAAGTGTGATTCATTTTTTTTCTCTGTAATCTCGTAGATCTGTGTGATCCTACTGAGCCTCCTGCTTGTGTACGACGTCTTCTTTGTTTTCATCACACCTTTCTTCACAAAGGTATGAGTACATTTATTCATTTATGTGTTAGTTGTTGTAGCGGTAGGGTTTTTCTACATACTGAACTGCAATATATTTTTTTCTGCCATTCCTCAGTAGTTCCTGCTTTTATGTTCAAGTGTTTTGGCAAGTGATTTGCAAAGGGAACACAGCTACGTACAGATACTTAATATCATGGAGTAGGAGATGTTTTTGCAGCTCTCGTGTTGCAGTGTGGTGCATGGAGGTTTTACAAATGGTAATGGAGTAACATAATATGAACGTTTTACATCTCTCTGTATGTCAACAGAATGGAGTCAGCATCATGGTGCAGGTGGCGCTGGGCCCAGATGCAACTGGAGAGAAGGTAAGTCCCTCTGCGTTGCATCTTACCTTGAAGGGGAACTCCACCAAATTGTCTTCCGAAATATTTGTTAAAATATCAAATTCCAGATTCATTCTTTTCATTGTTTTTCTGGATTTTAAGATTGGGAATGGGACAGTCTCTCTTTTTTTTCTCTATGCATGAAGCTCAAGGTATTTAAGACAATTATTTAGTTTCTAAGGAGACTCATTCTGTGAATTAACACATTTGTGCATTAAATTTGAGTTTAAGCAATCCTGAAATGTTGAACACAAAGTTAAAAGCCAAACTTGGTGGAATTCTCAGTCAAGTTTGTTCTGGCTTTTTTAACACCCTTGCTGATCTGCACTGCTTGTTGTTGATGCCCTGAAGGGAATGATAGATTGATTTGATTGACTAACTGTGCCCTGGGGTTGGGTGGGCTCTTGTCATAGACGCAAGGTAACATGGTGGAGGTCCCTGCTGAACCCCAGCCTCCATCTGAGAAAGTAAGGCTTGACTTGTTACCCATCCTCTGCCTTTTTCAATGCTACATTTTGAGGTGTGTGGGAAGGGGTTGAGGTTGTAGATGTTTGGTCTCAGATAGACTTTCATAAGCAGAATCCCAACTTTTATGCATCTCTCAGATGAATATGTGATAAAAAATATAAAGACAAATGTTTTGTATTGGACCTTTCTTTGTTTTATATACACACATGGACGCACAGATGCATCCAAACTAAAAAAACATAAAACATGTGACAAAGAATTCATAATACAAATGTTAATCATAAAAATGTCTTGAGTAAAATGCATTTGTTGAGTACATAATAATTAATTTTTTTAGTCTTTCTGTGGTTATAAGTGTCCTTATGAAGACAAGGTACTTATGTTTTCCTATCCCTTTCACAAAAATTAAATGTAATGCCCTGGAAAGAAATGCACATGTAGACTCACATGATTGTTGGGTGGTATGTGCTGATAAGTCACTTTGTGTTTGTTCTACTCACGCAGAGTCAGTTTATGAACAGTGTTTTCATGCTGTTAATTGATTTGGCCTTCATGGAGTTTCATATTTGGTTTGTTTATAGAAAAGTTTTAGCATTTATGTTCCATTTCAGTCAAACATAAATACCAAAAGTTTTTTTTTTTTTCTGCTCTGGTGTTAGCGGAGAGCCCAGATGATTCAGGAATGTTAAGCCACTGCAGGATGACTGAAGGAGTGTTTCTCCCATGATCCCTCCTGCAGCAGAGCTTATCTTCCTGGATTTTTCAGTTTTCTCTGGGAAATTTTGCTAACTACTTTAAGTGTGTTACTGTATGAAGGTTTGCATAGTGTTTTGTGGAAACAGCAGTTTGTTGTATTCTGTTACAGCGTCAAATAACATTCAGAAAGAAAGTAAAAGTTATTTTTAACCTCTGTGGCAAAGGAAATGCCAGTAAGCGCTGAAAGACTGAAAATTCTGAGAACAGTATTTGTTCATTGTCGACTGACACCCTCAGTGAAAAAACATTAGGAGGCTATATTAAATATTCTTTAATATGTTAAATAATTCAACATTGTAGAACAATTCTACATATTTTACATTACTGACAGCTGCTACATCTCTCTCTCTTTGCTGCTGTGCAGTGCACAATTTTGTTTTCTGCATTATATACCAGAGGTCACCAGTCAGTTTGTCACCACAAATCAGCCCATAGATGAAAAAGAGGAAAAAACTAAATACATGATGTGTACAGAAAGAACTGAGAGTTGTCTCTCTTGACTGAATTGTTTCCTGTCTGCTGATTTGTCGCGTCACGAGCTGAATCTGTGCATCAACCTCCTGACTGTCTACACAGACCAGACAGACAGTTGAGGAGTATCTGAGATGGCAATAAGAAAATACAGCGAGAGATTCTAAAGCAATATACGCCTATATGTCTGCTGCAGCTTTGAGGAAGTAACAAATCAGATTGAATCAGTGTAACAAAGTATTTGGCTTTGACATATAAAATGTTTTATTTTCTCAGCTGCCAGTGGTCATGCGTGTCCCACGGTTCTCAGCCTGGGCTCAGAACCTGTGTGCGATGCAGTTCTCTATTCTGGGTTATGGAGATATCATTGTTCCAGGTGAGGTTGTTGACGTGTGTTTACCTAAACTGTCTTTGCTAAAATATTTTGATTACAGACGACCGTGTTTAAAAAGCAGAAATGGTAAGCTTTTGTAATGTATCTCTCTCTCTCTCACCCTCTTCATCCTCACTTCATCAGGTCTCTTGGTGGCCTACTGCAGCAGGTTTGATGTTTTGGTCAACAGCAGAAAGAAGGTCTACTTCGTCAGCTGCTGCATTGGTACCTCACTACGTTTTCTTCATTCATGTGTTGTAATATAAAAAGGAGTGTTCCTTTTTTGTTTTATTGTATTAATCCTGTAAGAATAAGTATGTCGCCATTCTTTTCATATTTTAAAATATGATAGATTCCCTGTGTCCATATTATCTTTGCTGCTATTTGCTGCACACACACTTCAAACTCCATACCTTACAATACCATACATCAGTGTGGAGATATTTAGTTACACATGTGCATCACAAGACCTTTAAGCAGTTTACCGACATTCACTGTCTTCAATTTCTGATAGTATGTGTGTCAGGTTTAACTAGTCTCTCTCTCTCTGTGTTTGTATTTATCTCTCTCTCTCTCTCTCTCCCCCTCTCTCCCCCCCCCCCCCCCCCCCCCCCCCCCCCCCCCCCCCCCCCCCCCCCCCCCCCCCCTCCCCCCCCCCCCTTTTCTTCCCCCCCCCCCCCCCCCCCCCCCCCCCCCCCCCCCCCCCCCCCCCCCCCCCCCTCTCTCCCCCTGTAGCCTATCTGCTGGGAATGATAGTGACGTTTGCTGTGATGCTGCTGTCAGGGATGGGCCAGCCTGCCCTCCTCTACCTGGTACCCTTCACCCTGATAACGTCCGCTGTGGTGGCTGGTTGCAGGAGAGAGATGAGGCAGTTCTGGGCAGGAACCACCTATGAGGTGAGAGGACCAGATAATTTAGTGTTTGACACTACACACCTCTTGTATCTGTGATGTAAATTCATCCTCAAGAGATGATTGCCCTGGTTCTTGTCCTGATGTGTGAAAACGATGTGAACTTGGTTGTGCCTGAGTGCATCTGTGAAAGTTTTCTTGCTTTTATGTACTGCGTGGTCCACAGCACAAGTCAGGTATTTTTAAAGTGTCAAGTGATCTTGAGCAAATGTGGAATACAGTCGGTCGCAATCTTTGATGTGAAGTGTATTTTCTGGCTTTAATTACTAAGCCTTAAGTTATGTTTCAAAGCCCTTTTGAATCTAACCTTCACTTCACATCAGTCAGTGCTCTGCAGTACTAAGTAAACACCACAGCATCACAGCACATCAGTGCTCTTAATTCATGCTCAAACGTTCTGCTACGAGTACACCTGTAGTGTATCGACTGACTCCAATCCAGTATGTTGTGCTTTCTTTAAAGAACTGAATATACAGCAATGAGAAGACATTTCATACATACATGGAGAACAGGAAAGGTTTTGAGTCTGCTTTTGAATTACATTCTTGTTGGAGCATCGGAGTATAGGTACAGCAAGGACCATAAATTCACCAGAAGTAACTAAGTAGATCAGATTAACTTGAACAGTAAGTTAGCAGTCTTAACAGAACCACAGTAGCAGTTTTTAAGCTTGTTTACGACAAATGTATGTTTCTTATCTTCCAGACAAGTATTGCTTGTACGGTAAGAAAGTATGTGTTTACCTACCCAGCTGACATGAACTGAATGAAAGGCAGCCTGGAAGTTCTGAAATTGACTTCATATCTGTAGTATGATTTGAAAATGGTCTGTATTAATGTAAAAAAAATAGTTTGTAGTTGAAAATGTGCAAAAATATGTCCCAATATATAGGGATGCACGATAACTTTTTTTTAAACACTTTTTTGCACTCAGCCTCCCGCTTTTCCCTGACCGGGACGGTACGTGGTAAATTTTTTTTGCAGTTCATCCGTGAAGCTGCACTTTCGCTTCGGCATTTTGTGTGCAACGCTGCTCCGCTGTCTGCTCTGCTCCCTCTGTGTGTGTGTCGCAGAGCCGCCCACAAGGCAGCCTCTCGGGAATTACGTCACGTAACAAAGTACCGTAGTATTCTGTGCAAAGCGCCAGTCAATTTAAATACACGCTTAAGTTATAAAACCCCCCCGGACGCCCCGAACAGGACGTAAAAAGTGGACATGTCCGGGCAAAAGAGGACGTTTGGTCACCCTAAATAACAAGCGACCTGTCTTCTTCAGAAACTTTGAGTCCCACACAATCAACACCACGTTTTCAAACGTAAGCACGCTGTGCTGCATTCACGGTGTGACGGAGATTCCCTGTTCCCACGTTTGCTAGTCGTTCTTTCGGCCTTTTTAAGTTCATGTTTCTATTGTTTATGTATTGGGGCTATTCGTCATGATATCGGACTTGAATGACGTAATAATTTCCTGTTGTCGGCCCGATAATTATCGTGCACCCCTACCAATATATGTCACCTAGAGGTTCTAGATAAAGTTGGATGTGTATTGATGTGTGAATATGCTGTGAGTGTGCATGTGAGAGACAAAAAAAAAGAGCATGAAAGAGATTTAATTCTGACCTGGCTTCATCTTCACCAGGTCTTGGACTCATCCAGGGAACCTTTGCTGCCAGGTGTGATTCCCTACAACTTAGACCTTTGCACTGCATCTCTCATTTCATTTTACAGTGTTGCTTACTGCAGTGCCTTATCTTCTTTTTGCTCCCCTTTTTCTTTTGACATTTTAACTCCTGATTTCCAGGGTCAATGTGATATTTAACACAACTGATGTTAACCTTTTTTTAAAATACAAAGATCTTTGAGGTCCCAGGTCTGAGCAGTACAATGCATTAACTGACCACTAGATGTCTCTAGTTGATTGAAAATAATCCTTTTTATATGTTAGAAGAGCGTCTCTGCCACACTCCAAAGTGCTCTTGTGTTTAAGCTATGGCCCTGGAATAGCATTAACATCATCTCTTTATTTCTGCAGTTTTGTTTATCATTCTCTTTCTCCACTCATCTGCCTTTTCCAACCAAAGGGGAATACTCATATCACCCCATACTTCAACATGTTTGTGTTGCCCTCTGCACGCTGTTGCTTGCAGCTGACCTGTGAGAGCTGTGGCATGTGTTATCTGTTGTATTTGTAGAATCCATTACAAGTCTTTCTTTTTCTGTCGGCGGTATTTGGTGAACCGAAACATTAAATAGAGGAACTACTAACTTTTTGTTTCCTTTTTTGTTTAGAGGGAAGAACTGACAACTGCGTAGAAGGAGAAAAATGCTGACTTACAGTGTTGAAAATGGACCCACCTGCTGGATGCTTTCCTCTTTTTTTTTTTTTTACATTTTAATATAACATTTGCAAAGTAAGGGAACTAGCTATTGATCAACAGATCCTTAAAATACCAGGGGTTCATGTAACTGCTATGAATGGTGGTTAGATGACATTTAGAAGGCTAATAGATATTGTGTAGGTGAAACAGTGACATGATTAAGTGACTGAAAGACTTGTTTAGTGCCTGAGTGGTCTGTTAGATACATGTTCAGAAAACTGGGATGACTTTGCCTTGGTGATGATTGCATTCAGCAAAATGAGAACGCACTTTATAATATTTAGCTTGACGGTTGTTTCATCAGGGGTCAGGGTTTTAATTACTTGTAGCCACAAAATTGATACATTTTTGATAACTGTTTTGGGGTTTCTGTGTAACCTGTTTTTGATGTGATTTCTTTCATTGCCTTATAATAAAACAAACAACTTCTATTTGATGTTCTTGTACTTGTATTTCTTGCCCAGCTGAAACTCACACAGATACTTCAGTGAACATAATCCTCTTGTAGATAAAAAACACATATCTCTACAGAAGACTTCTTATTAAGTGTATGATCTGAGAGCAAATACTTTTCTTAAAGGACTTTAAGGGCTGATTTTATGTTCTCTGAGGTAGCCAGGGGCCAGACAGTGCCAAGCATTAATCAATAAGCTCTTAAAATTAATCCTACAACAAAAGAAGATGCCAGTGTGAAGAGGATATAACAGAGTTGGTACAATGCCATCTCTAAAAGTAAAGGATGAATCTAAGTGCACTAAAAATGAAGGGCATCAGATCATGTCTTTCCTCTTAGACTCTGAGGTAAGGAGCCTGTTGAAAATTATCTACTTTTTTATTTTTTTTTATATAAATGTCATGTTGAATGTCAAATGATAAAAAGCTTTTAATGGCTTGAGGAGGAGCCAAATATGAAAACAGTCCAACTGGTACTAAAAAAAACATCCACATATATGGTTCCCATTTTTGGGTTTATGATGAACATGTGCTTGTTTGTTTAAATGTTGTACCACTAATCTCATCATCATTTTCTCAACTTGCTGTTGTGTTGTAACAACTGCATATATCATTCTGAATATCATTTTACTTATTATACTTCAGGATAAACATGGAGAAAGAAAGACTAAGCTGGCAGCTATGAAATATACTGTATATATTTTTTTGTATCAATGTGGCGTGACTCATTTATCACTGCTAACATCAGCTGACTTTGTATCTATAAAACCCCCCAATAAAACAACCCCAATTACAACTTTCTAATAAGGTACGTGGCTTTATTGATGGTAAATGAATAATTTATTAATGCTCTATTGACCAGTTAGAAGCCATAAATAACACCTTGGTTGGCAGGTTAAAAAAATCTTGTTACATGTAGTACTTTCTGTACCACTTGTATACTGATATATGGATGCAAGAAAGTGTGTACGTCCTCCTTTGTTTGTTATTTTTGGGGGACCAAGGGAAGGGATGAGGATTATGAGGATGCTCAGTGTACTACTATGTTTGGATGTTTACCCATTAGTGCTGGTTATTGTACACTCTTTGAAATAAAAAGATGTTAAAAGAAATGTTGGTAAGCAATAAATGTTAGCAAATATGTAGTTACGTGTTACATTAACGCACACCTTTTATTTAACATCTTTAGGACGACTACGTTTTGATAAATATCTTGCAATAAACCTGATTCTGGTTAATTGGTCATTAATAAAGTGTTTACATGAATTCAGTCTGTTCATAAAAGTTGTTATATCATAAATGGATTTTGGTTGCTATCACTGGAGGGTTAGGGTCCATTGGAGAGGAATTGCTGATGGATTAGTCATACAGACAAAGCAAATGTAGATAGATAGATAGATAGATAGATAGATAGATAGATAGATAGATAGATAGATAGATAGATAGATAGATAGATAGATAGACAAACATGTGCTAAGCAAATAGAAAACTATATAAAAAGTATAAAAAGTTTTTATACAAATAAGATATAGAGCTCCAAATAGATATAAAAAAAACTACATACAATTAAATTATGGTGTAGACACTGAATGAAAGTCACAGCATTTAGCAGAGGAGTGCAAAATTGAGTCCAAAATGACAATGACAAAATGCTATAGTTTATAAACGATGAATATATAATTTAACCTTTAATAAAGACATTAGCTACTGCTCCTTGTGAGTAAGTGGACCCATGCTGTGTTATTTTAGAGCAATTCCTAAGCTCATGGCGGGTCTGTCAGCTTCATACCAGCCAGCCAGGCTAAATAAATGAGTCATGCGGGGTGAAGTTAATAATAATAATAAATGACCTCTTTGCAGGCTGTTTGTGTGTATTAGGAACTAAAACAAAGCGCACATGTGGCCGCTGGCTCCGCCTCGGCCATGTGACAGAGAGCAGGCTGAGTCAGCCGGCTCGTCACGCAGCGTCAGTTTGGAGTCGCACAATTATGAAAAAGCAACCTTCCGTTGGAGCTGCAGCCGAAACGGATCTCTCCAACGTCAACCGGGCTTTCCTTCCAAGGCTAACCGAGAGCACCGCCGATAGATGGATAAAAGCCACGACACAGCTCTTCCTGAGTCTCAACGGTGAAGAGAATGGTATGTGACCCTCTGCGATAAGGCAGCTGCTTTCCTCCGGGTTTAATAGTCTTGTCAAATTGGCGCTGAGAAACGTCGTGACTGATCGGGGCTTTGAGTGGCAGGTCCCCCCCGATGCATGCTGCCTCCCTGCCTGTCAGGCACCCAGTCCAGATCCCCTGTTGGCATTTTTTTTGTTGTGTATGTTCGCTAACTGTCTGACCGTGCTGTTAAAACACGTTGACTCGGGCTTGATACGTGAAGTGTACACGGTGACACGCGAGAAAACCCCCAAAATCACACACGGGCGTAACGTTAGCTGAAGCTAAACAGCTAGCTCGCTAGCGCTAAATGCTAATGGTACTTAACCTAAGCTAACTGGCTAAAGCAGCTGTGGTGGCTGGCTGATGTTAGCGGGCACAACACGGCAAAGACAGAGCTCCTCTTCAACATACAAACGAGTGCAGTCCAGAGCAGCTGGCACTTGTTTAAGACACATTTCTGCCAGCTGTCTCAGACGTCGGACAAGACACACTGTCATTGCCAGTAACAAGTCAATGCCACCTTGAATGGCTGCCAAGTCTGTTTAAACTGTGGGCTTTTATTCCCTCCAGCGCCGGGAAAAGTTAAGGGATGTTGAAATTGTGCATGTATTATCACAGATACCCACTCACGTCTGTTTGCTATGTGATGAGAGGTACATGTTTTAAGGCCTGCTGCTGCTGCAGACATTGCTGAAGTTCCAACATTGTGTTTTTACGTTGTAATTTTTCCTCTTCCTCTTCGTGTCAAGCTCGGCCTCCTCTTTTTTTTCCCAAGAATTTCCTGTCTGGTCCCCTTTTTTTTTTCTGGTGTAGGAGACTGCTGATGAGCTCAGGGTGGAAAGAGAGGATGACTTGTAGCCAAAACTGTGAGTCAGACCTGACCACACTGTGTTGTTGGTACACTGTGTGTGTGTGAGAGAGAGAGAGAGAGCTCGGTCATATTAACAACATCATAATACACCCAGTACTCTGATATTAACAATGTGATGATGGTTTAGATTGAGAGCGAGTGACATGGAGACAGTAATCTATCACAATATATGTGGTTTTATATCATCATATTGATACATGTCGTGATGTAGTATGAATTAAAGATCTGTTAAATAAATGCTACACATCGCATTGATGCAAAAATCATATTATTGCTGTTAATCAGTCGTGCTCATTCATTTGCAACATTACCCACAGTGCCCTCATATGCTTTGAGATATTAGATAGATGAAGACACATCATATCACTTAACTTCGTTTTAGTTGTGATTATGGGCACTAAAGTTGGCACTATCAACAGACAGGCACACAATGTTAAGATAAGGTGATCAACTTTATTGATTGCTAAATCTATCCCCTCTGGTACTGTCACAGCACTTATTGCTACACTTGTCCTAGTCGCACTTTACTTGATTGTCCCCCTTTTTTGTAAGTCGCTCTGGATAAAAACGTCAGCTAAATGTAATGTACATCTCCTCTGTAATGTACAAATGTAATGTCCATCTTCCTGTAATCGCTGAGGGCAGCCGGTGCCTGTCTTTTGCCTCAGTGCAGTGCCTTACTTCCCGCTGCCAACCCAAAGCCGGTCACATGCTCCAGCTTACCCCTGGATGAGGCACACTCCTGTGCTCCTCCTCTGAGCAGTCAGCATGGTTTGATATCACCAATCATTAATATAGCTTTATAATTGCAGGTCACAGTCTCTTGTGTAATGCTGGGTGGCAGAGCTGGTCATCAGCTCGGGCTTTAGAGCTCTGCGAGCCGGTAGAAAATGGCCTTGCATCACTTTTGTTGTGCTCCAGAATCAACTCTAGCACTACTAATGTGTGTGTGTGTGCATGTTTCACCCTGTGGAGTGACTGTGGCATGCCTCTGTTATCTCGTGCTCTTAATCCATTTGCACCACACACACAAGACCATTTGAAGATGACAGATTAGGTTGTTTTTTTTTTTCCACTGGCCCTGGACTGTGTTTTTCACAAAAAAAAATTGGTCACAGTGTCAGTTTGTTGATTTTATGAATGGAGGGCTCCCCTGTAGTTGTTATCCAGCTGACCCCTCCAACCCCCACTGCTTCCATCTCGCCGTGCAGAGCTGCAGCTCCTGGTCAAACACAGACGAGCTGAGTTGCATGCGCTGTGTGTTAACCACAAAGATCACTGGAGGGACTTGGTGTATAAATATGCAAAGAGAGAACTGCATGTTAATAAATATGCACTGCATGTTAATGGTGTCATTAATGTGTTCCTCTTTGTTATTTAAGCAGTCTCTCTACTGATAACCCAAGACTGGTTTAACCTGCGCTTTTATCAGCTCACATGAATCAGAGCACCAGATGTTGAGAAGAATAGCCATCACATGCCTTTCATTACTAGGTTATACAGCTGCTTGGAGGTAGGACTCGGGGGTGGCATGCCAGCATGGTGTCAGCCTCTGCTGTGTAGTCTTTCAGAGCTATGCCCAGGGGGTACAAGCGTGAGAGTTGGAGAGCCATCACGCTTTGGTCTCATGACTGTATAAACTGACTTTACTTCTGTGAGCAGCCTCCCAGGAATCTTATCTGAAGGCTGAAGTGAACTCGTTCTCTCCATTTATCTTTTTTTTATAGGCCTGGAGCTGGGAACAAACTACTGTAAGATGTGGCAAGGATTGCCAATTGATACGGCATGTCTGTGTTTAAATGTCTCTTAGTGTGTGATATAGGCTAACCTCTTTTAATTAAGCCAAGATAAAGACATATTTTTACCCTGCTTTGAACCTCTCAAAGGAATAGGAATATATGAGCACACTATATCATATCAGAAATTTAACCCAGGCACTTTACCGGTAAACTTAAAACTTGGATGTGAGCCACACACTGTTACAAAAGTCCGGACTTTAGATCTGACTTTGACTTGCCTGCTGTGAGATGAGATGTATTGGAAAGATTTTAGACTTGTAAAAAATGCTGATCATTTTGATTAAACTTATGATTGTGCCTTACAGGATTAGGCACATGGGATCATCTTGAAACATCTTGTTCTGAGCTCCTCTGACCTTCCTGTGTTCAAAGAACTAGTGTGCAAAATTAGGAATACTCATTCACACGGCCTCAGCCATTCAAAAAAGTATTAAAACAACTGTGAAAGCAAAAAATGTTCAAATCCTCTAGAGCTGCCATGTTAATGTGGTCATAATGGTCATCAATCAGAGACACGATAAAGTTCAGTTGTGACTTCCAGGAAAACTTGACTTGAGGCGTGCTCTGACAGACAAAAAACTTGACTGAACTGGTCTCGAATACTTTTAGATTTGACTTGATCCTCCTCCAAAAGACTTGAAAACAGCTCTGATACCAGCATGTTTGTTGCTTCTCTTTGTCCTTCTGTGTAATCGACTGTAGTGCTGCAACTGTCTTTCAGTTATCATCAGATTACGGTCTCGATTCATCGTTTGGACTATAAAATGTCAGAAAAAATGACAAATAGGTCAAGTTTGTGCTCTTAAAGGGACTCTGATAGCAGTGGCTCTCACATCTGAGATCCTCTCAGGCAACGACACAGAGATTGACTTTCAGAACAGCATTGATTTCTGAAATAAAGGATATTTTGTCTTATTTTTGTCATTTGAAAACGTTTCCCGACAAGGATTCCCGCTAAGCCTGCACTGTTATAGAGGTACACATTTCCTAAAATCCAAGGTGACAGTTCAATTTATTTCTAATGTTCCTGTCATATAAAACAAGAAACCATCATTCATGATGGAGACTTTTTGACAAATTTACTTGAGAAAGGATTCAATAAATTTACTAATCTTTCCAAAATGGATGATATCCACGTCTATTTCCAGATTTTTATTAAGCTCTTGCAGATGTGTGTTGGGTATAACTGTATTTTCCCTTGTGATGTGACTTCATGCTTCATGCAAAGAGAAACAGCGTTGAGGAATTAAGGTTATGTCATAAAAAAAATAAAAAAAACTCATGACAGGAGCCTTAGCTCACTGTACCGTGGAGGATGCCCCAGTTCTGCATCCATGCTTACAACTACAGTCATATATACCAGTGGGTCCACTGTAATTCTTGTTATAAAAATCTATAATCATAATAGTCTGTATGAGAAAGGTGAGGCAGTTGGACAAATTTGCTGCTCCTTTTCATTTGATTTTTCTCTCTTTGACCCCAAACCTCATTTCTGTCCTCCTTTAGGAGGAAAGGGGAAACCCTTTAAAGAGAAAAAGCACCCTCTGATAGCGATTTCTCAAAGTAAATGGAGGAGGGGGGGAATAAAACCACAAGAATTAGTTGGTTCTCTGAGAACCGCTCTTCTCTTTGGCTGCTGCTCACACTAAAGTGCTGACCCCACATCCTCCACTCTTTCTAATGGGTAATAGCTTTTGCCAAGCCAGATGTTATCTCTCCCTGTATTACGTCAGGCAGGGCCAGAGGAATGATGGGTTGACCAGCCAGCCTTGTTACATTGTTGGGAAAAAGGAGGGGGAAGGAAGAGCTCAGTTGGCAAGGTTTCTGGGTTCACTGTGTGTGTGTGTGTGTGTGTGTGTGTGTGTGTGTGGACAGCAGGAAGATAAAGTG
This sequence comes from Argyrosomus regius, assembly GCA_946959425.1. Classification (NCBI taxonomy): domain Eukaryota; kingdom Metazoa; phylum Chordata; class Actinopteri; family Sciaenidae; genus Argyrosomus; species Argyrosomus regius. Next base: position 16,608,291 of record OX336882.1, read on the forward strand.
ATCAGATTTGTGTCCCTCTATACAAACGTGTTGGTGCAGATGAACATGACCACCACACACACACACACACACGCACACAAGTGCACGCTTGCCCCATAAACAAAACTGACAGCATCCTACATAGTTGAAACCAGAGAGATGGAAAGGTGGTGGGTTATATTTCCTACAGGAACAGAGTAATCATAAAACCTGTAGCACAGAGAACGAAGCCAGAGAGGAAGAGGGAGGGAGTGAGGAAGTAGGAGAGTGTATGTCTGTGTGTGTTTTTGGCAGGAGCTCTCAAGTGTTCAGGTCTTTTGTTGCCTGACATTCTCAGGTGCCATGGTTACAGGTTAGCAGGGTTACAGCCCGGCTTTATCTGCCTCATTAACACTTTGTTAGATCGCGTTGGATGGAGACGACGCCGGTGTTTTTGTTGAGCGCATTCATTCTTCCACGGCGCATCACTGAGACCTCCCTTAAGTCGCAGGGTGTGTCTCACGTCTGTCAATAGTTCAACAGGTTGCGAATCACTGTACAGTATATTAGATTTCAGACACTGATTAGGACAGTAATTCAATGGACAAGGGGGCAATGAGGAGTCAATGAGCTGCAGTATACAATTAAAAGGAAGCACATGGTAATAACATTACATTACATCAACGGTATAACTCTGCAAATGTTCGACACACATAAATACAGCTCTGAGTTGGATTCAGGTAAGAAGAAATCATTGACAACAGTATTTCTGTCTGCACTCGGTAATTGGCACATCAGACTCAAACCCACTAATTAATGTTATTAGATGAAGCTATATTTGTTTATCCTGCTGTGGCACCAGCTGCTTTGTAATTACACGCTGTGTACCAGTACTCTAAAGTTTACACTACATGCAAATCTATTTTATTGTTGACTGTAATGATAGTTTACTCTACAACAAATTAATGTAATGTGTCACAGGAAATGATCATACACTTGATGTGATGAGAAGATTAATCCCATTTATGTCCGTTAAATCTGAATCTGGAGCCAGAGAACGTTAGCTTATCTTAGCATAAAGACTGGAAACAGATGGTGGTCAGATTTTGTTACCTTTGGACAAAGTCTCCATGTCTCTATGCTAAGGCATGCTAACATCTCTCTGCTCTACCTGCATGTGAGTGTGATCTGAAATCTCGATGGGAAAGTAATGAGCATATTTTCCAAAATGTTTTTTTGGATTTAAGGATTATTATCAATCTTCCAGTTGCTCTAACATCTAAATAAGTGGATATAACTAAACTGAAGGTTTCTCTCTACACTGCAGATAGCCAAATGTTCAGCTCATGTCCATCTTTCAGACCAAACATAAATCGATATTGAAAGGAATAATAATTCCCTCCGCCAAGATAATAATTCACACCTATAAAAAAACACCATACTTATCAGATTATCAGCCAGGTCACAATAAATTTAAACTTTCAGGCATTTCAGCTGCTTGCACGATAAAAATTCAGAAAAAAACATTATAGCTAAAAACTTGAGCCTTGAGACACTTTTAGATAGGGCTGCAAAATACTGATATGATTCATGAGTATTAAATGATCATATTTACATCACAACATTCATTTTCATTCAGAAAACTATTTGCATCATGTTGATGTGACATGTTTTCTTACATCTGGAGAATGGGATTCATTTACCTTTTATCTAAACATTGCAGCTTCTACGATTTGGATGTTGTGCTTGATTAAACTGTGATTTCCATAATATTTAAATGAATTGTTCATCCCTAATTTGAGGCCAACTCAAAAGTGTTCTACACTATTGTGTAAAGGAAAGGCTGAATCTATCAGGAGTGCTCATGTCAGGTGTCTAAGAGATCTAATGTGATGTCAATGCCACTGCCTTATGGAAATACATGAACCCATGTTGTTGTTGTTGAGTTTTTTAATACTGTTCACTTGTGAAAGTGACTTTTTTAGTACTATTTTTATCTTTTTATTAGTGCTTGATTTTTAATCTTTCTACTTGATGTTTGTTATGCACCTAAACACCAAGGCAGACTCTTTGTATGTGAACACCTACTTGACAATATACCTGATGGTGATTTTTCTGATCCTGAAGTGTGGGGCCTGGGTTGTTGGCAGAGTTGTTTTGTGTGCATTGCATGAATCACAGTTAGTGGTGTGTCTTCAGTAGACAACTAGGTATATATCATTGAGGCCTCTGCCCATCCACTAATCCTCTCCCACACCCCCGCCTCCCTCGTCTCTTTCTCCCAAGCCTAAGTATAATATCTAGTTGGTCTCAGACACATTCATCTGCCCCCTGAGTGGCTTCTTACAGATTAACAGTGGATGGAGTTTAGAGTCTGCAGCCTCTCACTGATCACTCAGCTTTTAACTCGGGCCGGATCTGTATGGTAACAGCATCGTCGTAGACTTTGAGACCTGTGTGGAAATTTGGTTCAGATCTTCTGAGAGACGGAGCGTGCAAGAAGTGATTTGCTGCTGATGATCCGGTGCTCAGGGGAGGCTGTGGTGACTGTGGTTTGTTCAGGAGATGCATGAAGGAGCCTTGGTATGTTCCTGTACAAAGCCCTTAAACACAGAGATGAAGAGGAGGACATCCAGGTACACACTCCGTGGCTCGGTGTCACTGGTCAAGCGGCGGCACGACCTGTTTGTTTAGATGTTTCCATAAAACCGCCATTTGTTGTATGCGGCGTAGAACCACGTGCACTGCGGACGGGACTGTTGGCACCAGAGATCGTTGCCTTCAGCGATGGATAAAATCATTGTTTTGATTCAAATTTAAGCACTATTCCTTTATGCTAAGTCACTTCTGTTTCTGTGCTGTCTGTCTGTATTTAACTACATAAAAACAATGACTAGTGAGGATAATTTGCTGCTTGCTCCGGCAGACGATGACTTGCTCGTAACTGCCTGGTTCACAACATTTTCCATCCAAGTTGGTTGTAATACTATTGTTTGAGTTTCAGGAATAGTTGAAACGCTTTGGTGTATAGCAGGTGACGGTGTTTGCAGGTTTCCCTCTTTGTGCTGGGAGGGATTAATGGTGCTAATCGCTCATGGGTCCCTCTGAGCTGTACTGGAGGAACAATAATGCACAAGGCATTAATTGAAAATTCCTCTGGCATAAATCCTTGTTTTTAAAAGAACAGCAACACGGGATGAGATTTGTTTTATTGCAGTTTATAACATTGGCAGACTGTAGCTAATGTGCCTTGTGAACTGTTTTGGTCCTAATTTTATAAGTAACTTTTTATTTTTTATTCATTAAACCTTCTAATCCCTTTTATTTTCATAGACTTAATCCTGGATTAAGAGTTACAAGCTCCCTTTTAGGATGTTTGGAGTTTATTATTTTCAGAGAAAATCGTTCTGACACAAGTAAAACAGACAACTTTTGATTTATCCCTATGTGTAGTTGCTTTCTTTCTTTATGAAACTACAATAGATATGTCAGCACTGTCTGCACAAGTGCTCATTTACTGCACAGAGGAGCCTTGTTTTTTCTAACGTCCTCAGGAAACAATTTGCTCGGCAGCTTGAAATTATTAAATGTAAACATAATAAAGCCTTAAACACAAACAGGAGGATCATCGCTGCTGTTCACTGCTCACGATATGTTTCTCTTTGTTCACAGTCCCAGAAACCCTGGATAGAAAGCACTTTCACCAAGAGGGAATGTGTGTACATACTTCCAGTGTCAAAGGACCCCCACAGGTATGTGCTTAGACAGACTGCCATGGAAACGGTGTAATTGCATGGTGTGTGTTAAAGTAGGCCCAAACCCTAACCACTACTCTCCAAAGACTAAATGAGTCTGTTTCTACATAATTTTAATGTTTATGTCTGTCACTATGATTACAGTGTTAAGTGAGAGGGAAGACCAGCGATGAACCTGTGTATCATATCTTCTTGGAGTCTTAGGGATGGGATTTTGTACTCATTTATCATCAATCTGCCACTTAAGGAGTTTGGATTTCATCATGTGGATAACTTATTATATTGAGTGAAATCCAAATCCCGTCTCCAAATCATTTATTTCCTCGGATACTGTTATTTTAATTGAAAAAAATCAATATCTGTGTACCTGGAGAACTGCAGATGTCAAATGTAGAAGAGTTTTTTTTCTGCAGACTTACTGGAATCTTACAAAGCAGTGTTAAAACTGTATGCAAGGCTTCTTATTGGCTTGGCATGCAGGACAGTCATTCACCATGTGGCATGTGCGCACGAGAAGCACACACAAAATAACTCATTTAACGGTACAGCAGCTGGTATAAAAGCTATGTTATCTGTACGTTTTGTCTGTAAAGTTCTTGGTTATGTATTTACCCTTTAACCCAACTCCTTACATGTTGTTTTTAGTTACACTTTCAAGAATTCCTTCCTTTCTTCTCATAAACTCACGATGATACCGGGTTACTCTTTTCCCTGTGTTTTCTTTCACATCAATTATTTGCCACTGGTTTTTCTTCACTAACTACAGTATGCGCCGCAGCTCCACCATTATTCAAAGGTGTTAGTGAACACGGGCCCATTTAACATTGGGCCAAAAGCCTGCATGTGACTGTGATCAAAGTGAGAGTCCCCCTTAACAGGTTTCATAACACTCTCTTGGTTAAAGGCCAATCTAACCGGGCTGCCTGCCCAGCTGACAGATAACCTTCCTAAATGTCCTCAAACGTCTACCGAGAACTTCCTTCACATGAGGAGAAATCAGAACATCAAAATGTCTTTGTGTCTTTGCAAATGTCTAATTTATTTAAATATAAATCAATGATTAATTATGTTGCTGTGAAACTCCTTCCAGATGCCTTCCAGGATGCCAGATTTGCCAACAGCTAGTCCGGTAAGTTTTTGTTTGGTCTTTGTTTCACTCGTTCTTGGTTACCTGACAGGATTAGCCTGAGAGAAATCATGCTAACCAGTCACTTCACACCAGAGAAGGCCTGCAGGCAAATTCTTTTACAATGCAACTCCACCGAGCAACAACAATTCTCAGGAAACAATTAACTTCCAGGCTTTGTGTGTCAGGATGCATGCGCTCCCTTAAGGTAATTAAAGGAGGTGAAGAAAGAAAGAAGCTTAGGTTGGTCGTTAATTGTAATAATAATATTTGATGAGGTTAAAAGTAAATCTCAATATCACATGTCTTGTCAAACCTCGTCATTGTGGTTGGTTTTTGGGATAAAAGTTTTATTTACTTTTTGTTTTTTTACATTCTCGCGTACATAAAGCAGTTTATATTGTAATAATAAGGAAAATGTGCCTTTTTAAATTTCTGTCTTTTATTTCAGACAGAAACAAAAGTAGGCTTCTTATTTCAAGCCAGTGATCATCGACGATATCAGCCGAACTAAACAACTGTTGCTAGCTGTAGCTAGCTAGCTACTGTAATGAAGTCAACATTAGCTCCATCAGTTGGTTCAAAGCGGCGTCTCCAGCTTTTCTCAATGTACCAGTTGAGTTACTTTAAAATGAAAACCCTGTGAAATCGTCTTAAATATGTACTTGATATGTTAACGGGATAACAGACTGAAGCGAAAGCCGCATGTCCCTGGCAAAAGGTTGCCATGGATACCAGCTGATGTAATTAAGAAACAACATTCTTCTTGTATTACATAGTATGGCTAGTTCGCCCAAATATTATTAAATATGACAAGGTGAAATGTAACGTATGACTGTTGTTTCTTACACAACCCTGTTTGCCTGCTTTGCTCACATACTTGGACAAACAAGACAAACAAGACATACACGTGTGCTATTGTTAGCCTAAACTCTGCTCTAGTAGCATTTAGGACCGCTTCCACACCGTGGGCAAATACAACCCAGTGGTTTTGCTATTATGAACATTGTAAAATTTATTTTTATGTATTTGTTTTTTAATGTCTAACCCATAAAACCACAAACTATACTTGGCTAGTAAGCTGCTTTTTTGGTTAGGCAGCTAACATTTAGCATCTTATGTTAGAGAGCAAATAAACACAATGTTTGATCAGTGTTGGCTTTTTTTTGGGTAAGAAAAGATAATGAAATGAGATTGTGCCCTCCAAACTGAGCACTGAGTATACAGTAGCTACCACAGCTCAGTGAACATTGTCACGGCATGTGGAGAAAAGCTCAACAGGCCTGCTGTGACTAGTTACAGTTGCTAAGCTGTGATTGGACAATTGCAGTTGTTGGCAACTATCATGAGTCCAACATGGAAAATGTATTTTTAAAGTGTTTTCTGAAGAATATAAGATGCTAATGTTCATGAGGTGTGGCATGGATTCTCGGTTCTTGTGCCTTGTTTAATTATTACCCTGTATTTAGAATATATTACTGCTAAGATAGGTTGAATACGTTTGTTATGGCACCATCAATTAAGAGTTATTCTGTTCACTGTCAAGGTGCTGCTGTGGGCGGCTGGTCCGGCAGCATGTTGGCTTCACAGCCAGCTTGGCCACAAAGTACTCGGATGTGAAGCTGGGTGAAAACCCGCTGCCCGCGGTGGAGGAGTGGTCGGTGGAAAAACACACAGAGGCGAGCCCCTCCGACGCCTATGGAGTCATCAACTTCCAGGGAGGGTCTCACTCGTACAGAGCCAAGGTAGGAGGGCAAATTCTTCACCGTTGGAGGGCATGTTTTTCATGTAGACTGAAAGCATGTGACTTTTGATCACTGTGATGTGGATTGCCAGGAAAAAGAAGGTACTTTTAGGTGGTTTCCTAGTGCTGAAATGATGACTCAGTCAATTATTAAGTAAATTGACAGCCAGCACCAAATATAAATGGTTTCTGCTTCTAAAACGTGAGGTTATACTGCATTTCTCTGCTTCACGTGTTCATGTGAACATGCTTTTCTCGTGTCTGTGCAAACGTTGGACAGTATGTGCGTTTGTCCTACGACTCGCGGCCGGAGAGCATCCTGCGGCTGATGCTGAAGGAGTGGCAAATGGAGCTTCCTAAAATCCTCATCTCTGTCCATGGAGGAGTTCAGAACTTTGAGCTGCACCCACGCATCAAGCAGGTGGTGGGCAAGGGCCTCATCAAAGCTGCCGTCACCACCGGGGCCTGGATTCTCACCGGCGGGGTCAACACAGGTATGAAGTCAGCGAGTGGTCAGTTTAGTCATCCTGTGGATATTCAAGGGCCTCCCTGCAGGATGTGTAATTGAGAGAGGTTCCAGTGTATTCCTGACAGGGAGAGTCATAAGATTTATTATTTAAAGTCAGATGATTTTACTGTTTTTTTTACAAGAAGATGCCAAATAAAAAACTAACGCACAAACTAATGAATAAATGTTATTTCATGGGAACATTAGAGCAAACCTGTCGATGTTAAACTGCTTTCTGAGTCAAGAATTGGTATTCTTGTTCTTGAATATATGGCAACTAAATAACTAATTACCTTCCACCCCTGCTCTCTTACAGATTCACTAAATGAGCACTCACTCACACTTACATTGTACACAAACACACAGCCACCATCAGTATGATGCGCTGATGTAGCAGAAGTTGTAATACCGGGCTCTAAGCGTGTCATTTGGCTGTGTGTCGTGGCCGAGGTGTGTCTGCAGCCACAGCACGGCGTTAAGATGGTGTGGTCTGATCATAGTGTTTAAATCATTACTCACAGGGTCAATTACCCAGACCAGTGATTACTTTTAATACCTCTCTGGCACCCTGGCCAGTTGGGATGGTCTTCTGGCTCACAAATTACTGCTGAATCCATGAGATCCATTAGCTGAGGATTGTGGTTCACAAACAACCCCAGAAATAATGTACTTGATGTGGACTTGCCCCACTGTGTGGCATTTTGGTCACAGAAGCTTCAGTTGTCTTTGCTCTTTCTTTTCACATGCATAGTCAATGGGTTCACCTTTTCCTGGTCACACTTTGTAATGGGGTCAGTTTTATTATTTAATTGTAGTTAGACATTGAAGCGAGCTAAGGCAAAAGTTAAGTAGCAATAAAAACTTTATGCTCCTGTCCAAGAAATGATGAAAGTTTATTGATTGTTTAATGCATCTTTCCCAAAGGTGTGGCGAAGCATGTGGGGGATGCTCTCAAAGAGCACTGTTCAAGATCATCAAAGAAAATTTGCACTATCGGGATCGCACCCTGGGGAGTCATAGAAAACAGGAACGATCTCATCGGTAGAGACGTAAGACACAACTCTTAACATCTCATCTGTAATTGATGTGCTTTGGTGTCATTTTGGATTGTTTTATGAAGGTACAGAAGTCATTTTTCTTCCTCCTCTTCCCGTTTTACTGCAGATTATCGCTCCGTATCAGACACTGCTGAACCCTCTTAGCAAACTAAACGTTCTCAACAATCTGCATTCCCATTTCCTCCTGGTGGACGATGGGACGGTGGGCAAATACGGCGCTGAGGTCAACCTGCGGCGGGACCTGGAGAAGCACATCAACCTCCAAAGAATACATGCACGTGAGTAAAACCAGAAACTTAAACTTAAAGTTTTCTTTGCTTAGAGTTCTGAGAAACAAGAGATTATATGGGATCACATCTGCAAAAGCAGTCTGGGGATGTTCGTCTGAGGTAATGCAGTGACATTGTTTTTGTGTCTTCCAAAGCCAAAAACAAAGCCAGTCGCCCTGCTCATGTACTCAGCTCCTCTTAGTCAAAATGCCACGTTTGGCCCATAAAATTACTGAAATCCATAACGTCATAAAAAAAACATTGACCAGCTGAGTTTATTTTTATCCACAGGATTATTCTTTAATTGTCGTTCTGTTGTTGGGGGATTTGAAGTTGGACATCTGAAAGCTTTAACTCCACACTGTGTTGACTGATGTGATTTTAAATTTGTGCCAGTGCCTCAAATCAGAGCTAACAGAGTGCCGCCTTCTGACAAGAAAAAACTAACTTAAACTCTTTCTCAGACATCTCAGACATGAGGTTGCTTGGAAAATAATGAATTAGCAGCTATTACAAGATACTGTATGAGATAATCTTTGTGTTTATTATAATTTGTAACTAAATACAGCAGATTAATAAGGTAATAAAACAACCTAAAATGTCTCACTTTTTAAAAATATTTTCACATAGATTAAAAGAAATAGTTCTTTCACTTGTATAATCATTTAGGTTATGGATGTTTACTTTAGGAAGTTGGAGCTCAGGAGGTGCAACCAATAAAACAAACAAAAGCAGTTATCGAGCAGCTCACATCATTAATTCCTGAGTTAGACAATGGGTCTTCATGACATACCCTTCAGAGGAAACTCTAAGGTGTGACCATTACAGTATGATGTCAGTTTGTCTTTGCCTGGTGAAAGCTAGCTGATAACGGTGAGCTAGCCATTATCATCTCGACCAAACTTGGGTGGAGCTCCATAATGTGAATCACATCGTCGCATGATGGAGCCTGAAAACTCTAAGCACGCTGTTTCTCTCCTTTCTTGTAGGAATTGGTCAGGGTGTTCCTGTTGTGGCCCTGATCTTTGAGGGGGGTCCCAATGTGATCCTGACTGTGCTTGAGTACCTTCAGGAGAGCCCCCCTGTCCCAGTGGTGGTGTGTGAGGGGACGGGCCGTGCTGCCGACATACTGGCCTACGTCCACAAGCAGACCGAGGAGGGAGGGTATGAGACACACACAAAAAATGCGGAGGTGGAGTGGCGTGGGCTGGGGAAAGAAAATGCTGTGGTTGGTTTGCCAAACAAATACCGATTTAGTGTAATCACAAATAAAATGATGGATAAACAATCAGAAAGCAGGAAATGAATTAAACACAAGGTATCCTACAGAGAAATAAAGAAAGTTCTGTAAAGTTTTATTAAATATGAAGTGTGGCTTAAAAATAGTCTTCAGTTTGAATCATGAATGAATCATTCAGTGACAGTGATGTTCCTTTTTTCTCCCCCCGATTTCTTTGATGGCAGCGTCGTTGGTGGCTTTCATCTATTTCTGTCTCAGAAGGATTGCTAACAACCCAACCCACATCCCAGTCTCTTAGAAAAGACTTGAAAATAGTTGAACGTGCTGTTGAAAGTAATCTGCTGACAGGTTTTAATCAGCCAATGAAATTTGCTCATCCTGCTGCAGAATGATGTGAGACAGTCAAACACTCAACCTAAATATATTCATAAACCTGAAATAAGGCTTTATCATATCTTAAATGCCACCTTCGCCAGTATTATTCCTGTATTTTTGTTTGACTGTGATCCAGTTTCTCTACCTATTTCTGTGCTGCTCATATTTAAAATGAGAGATTTGTTACAGCAGGAAACCTGCACAGATCCAGAGCAGTCGTGCTAAGATAAGATTAAGGTTTCATTTTTAAATACACTTAATTACATTTAAATACACTGAGTTGCTGGAGCAGCAGCAGGAGAAGATTTGCTCCATCAGGACGTGGTAATAAAATGAATGAATATAAGCAAGACTTAAAATAATCATAGGAGGAATAATGTCATTTCTTCTGCTTAGTTTTATACTCTACATCAGGACCTGATGACCTTAAGATAATCAGTTGCTGAGTCAGCTGTGCAGCCTAAATGTCAATGGTGAAATACTATCACACTGTCACTACACAAAAAGATGCGGTTTATCCTAAATGTCACTCAGTGTATTACTAATCTTCCTGGAGGCTGAGGTCAGACTTCTATATTATATTTGCACATTTTAAAATCTTAATTAAACTTTAAATTTAAACTCTTTGTCGAAGCACTTCATCTATGCAGCGTGTATCTTTGATGTCTTACTACTTTTTGTCTTGGCAAAACTTGCAGAGAATTGAATGATGATAAGATAGATCAGCTGATAATGCCTCATGTGTACAGGGACAATTCAAAACATGCTGTTTTGTATTGTGGACAGAATATTGACATTTTAAAGTCTTTTTGTGTTCTTATCAAGACAAAATTAAGCGTGATCAGCCAGGAGTTTACTGTGTTGTTGATGTATATTTAGACAGGATACGAGCAGCGATCAAACCTATACTTTAAGTGTTTTATAGCCGTGTGGGTTTGAGCCGCGTGACTGTGACCATGTTGTGCTGTAATTCTTCTCCAGTCGTCTTCCTGACGGAGTGGAGACTGACATCATCGCGACCATCAAGAAAACCTTCAACTTCAGCCAGAGTGATGCCATCCATCTGTTTCAGACTCTGATGGAGTGCATGAAGAGCAAAGAACTGGTACATTCACGCACATCACATATTGTTATATCTTTCATGCACATCTTATCATTTATGTGCTGTTTTTTTAATTTCCATTTTAATGGCAATGAAAAAAAATGATCTTACAAAGGTCATTTCATAAAGTGCCTTAAAAACAAACACAAAAGCTTCAGCAGAAGAGACAACAGTATTTTTGAGCTGCAGTTTAAGCACTACCACAAAGACGACTGTGAATTTCTCTGACACATCAGTGACATCAGCTGATGGTCCCGCTGTTTGTTTTTACAAATTGATATATCACATATCACAAGCTCTTGAAACATCTGGAGAATGTCTGTGGGAACATGTTAATAAGTGCTATCTTGTTTCCTGGAAAACAGATCACTGTGTTTCACATCAGCTCCGAGGAGCACCAGGACATTGACGTTGCCATTCTGAGGGCTTTACTCCAAGGTTAGTGGATGACTTCTCTCTGAACTGTGTCCCCCCCCCCCACCTCCTCTCGACTTCTATAAGAGAGTAAAAGTCACATAAAGTTGATTCGGTCTATTCATATGCTGAAGTTGTTGGCATTGCGAGATTAAGATTTCAAGACTTTGTAATGTTTTCATTCTGATATAGATATGCTTTGAGAACAGAGCTCCCCCCCCTGTGTGCCCTTCTTCTTTGTGTTCCTCAGGAGATCATGTTGCTCACATTCACAGGGCCTCTTTATTCCAACACAGTCAGTCCCTGAGCTGCGTTGCTCAGTCTTATTCTTCTTCACCTCCACAGTCTGTGAGACGAAAAGTTCACCTGAGCATTTCTTACTTTGTTGTCATTATGCTGCAGAGGGAAGAAGATAAATACCCGCTTTATGCTTGTTTTAACTCGTTGTGTGAACAGGCATTCATTCATTTCAAGTAGGGAACAAACGGTTTACCTGAAAGAGGGAGAGGGGTGTTGTACTGACGCGTAGGAGGGTGCAGCACATCAGTGCTGGTTGTTCACCCTCATTCCAGTTTATTTAGACAAAAGCAAAGAATCTGAGTGAGCTGATCGATAGTCTGGAGAAACAAGCTCAGATGCTCAAAAGACAATCCGCCCACGCAGGCAAATATTTGTCGGCGTAAGGCTCGGTCATCTTAGTGAAACAGTAACTCATCCTCAATAGGACCCTGGACTACAAAAGCTCTCAAGCCTCTTGAGGAATATTGAGTGCTGCTCTTTCTCTCTTCCATTATGCTTCAATTCATTTAGCAGGATATTAAATGGGAAGTTTGAATGAGTCACTGGAAATGCCATAACTGTGGTTTAAAGCTGAAAATATGCTGCAGACTGTGTGTGTGTTTTTAAGCAGACAAACCACCTGCAAGCTCAGGTTATTTGGAAATCAATTTAGTGATTTTTATCCACTCAAAGTCCGATTTGATATTTTTATTTGACATCCAGACAATCGATTCTGTGCACAGTGATTATGATCGTTTCGTTCGGATGGCTCCTAGAGGACAATACGGCAGATTACTGTGGAAGAGAGCTGTAGACTGAAGAGGGATTTACTTTGTAGTCTAATCTGCTCTGTTGCTGTATTAGTGTGTAATTGACTGTATTACTGCCCTAGCTCTGCTCTACTAACCCCCTCTAATCCTGCTAGCTGGCTAACAGGAAATACACAGTTAATAAGGCTTTACGTGGCTAGGAATTCATATCTATGTTTGTGTGTGCGTGCTTACTCACGGTTTTACCTGTGTATTTCAGGCACAAACGCGTCTGCCTTCGATCAGCTGGTCCTGACTCTGGCCTGGGACCGCGTAGACATTGCCAAGAATCATGTGTTTGTGTACGGACAGCAGCTCCTGGTACGTCTGAATGTTTGTTTGTCTGTTTTTTTTTGTGTGTGTGTGTGAGCCACAGCTTCCAGGGATGTTTGCTTAGCTCAGCATTAGCTTCAAACCTTTGGACTTGCCCAGAATGACCCAGAATCTCTGCTGACCACAATCTGCAGTCTGAAGAGTCAGGGACTGAACTCGGGCAGGCTGCCATGAAGTGCTTGTCTTGACTGTAACATGAACCCACTTACAGTTGTCTTCATAAGCTGCCCTCAGTGCTCATGTTTGTTTTAAAACTCGGGGAATCCTGGCTGTTTGAGTGAATGAGAGGATGGATGATATTTATTTATGTTTCTTGTGTGTTTTTTCTTTTTTTTTCTCCCTCATTGTGTTTGTTTTATAAATAATGATTTGCTATAAAAATATGTCTAATGACAGCATCTCTGTTGTGCACGTATAGGTGAGCTCTCTGGAGCAAGCAATGCTGGATGCACTCGTGATGGACAGGGTAGATTTTGTCAAGTTGCTCATAGAAAACGGTGTGAGCATGCACCGCTTCCTGACAATCAGCCGGTTGGAGGAGCTCTACAACACGGTAACGATATAAAACCTGCACCAGTCAATGAATATAAGAGATGGCCTGTTAATAAAGAAATATATGTAAATGTTTGAGTGTCATGAAGCCTTTTATATCTTCCTCTGCTTTAGAAACAACCTACCAGCAACCCAACTTTACTCCACCTGGTTAGAGATGTTAAACAGGTAGAGTCTGTTCACTTAATGTCATTTTTATCTGTTAACGTGAGTCCATTCAGTCTCATTCACCATTTTGTTTCTGCGCCTTCTTGCAGAGTCATCTGCCTCCAAACTATAAGATCACTTTGATTGATGTCGGCCTGGTTATTGAGTACCTGATGGGCGGGACTTACAGGTGCAACTACACCAGGAAACGCTTCCGAATCATTTACAACAATCTCCATGGCAACAATAGGGTGAGTTTGAACTGTGGAAATTCCCGGAGTGTCTGTAGTGATGTCCACAATGTCGTTCATGGCGTTGAAACCTTTTTTATTTAACTTTTGAATTTTTTATTTAAATTTTAAAGTGATACGATGCACCAGAGTTGAAACCTGGCATGTCGTGTGGATAGAGAATTAAAAAAAAACTTTAAATACAACATTTTATGTGTTGTGTTAATAATGTTAGGCCATAAACTGTGATTAAATGTATGCTTGAAAATGTTTTCATGTGCTCCACAGAGGTCTGGGCGCCACACAGCAGGTCCTGGTTCTCATTTGAGGAAAAATCACGAGTCTTTTAGCATGCAGGCTGACAAGAAGGAGAAAACGAGGCACAATCACTTCATCAAAACTGCGCAGCCATACAAACCTAAGGTAAACTCCTGTGATTCAATAAAACCAACAAGGCTTCTTCTACACTGAAGCATCCTACATGCCTAAAAATGAAAACCTCCACTGATTTAAAAATCACTGCTAAATGTGGAAAAATAAATGTCTCCTTCCCTCTCCTTCTAGCTTGAGTCCACCACCGAACAGAACAAAAAGAGAAGCAAAGAAGAGATTGTGGATATAGACGATCCGGAGACACGGCGGTTTCCTTACCCCTTCAATGAGCTGCTGGTGTGGGCTGTGCTGATGAAGAGACAGAAAATGTCACTTTTCTTCTGGCAGCACGGCGAGGAAAACATGGCAAAGGCACTGGTGGCCTGCAAGCTTTGCCGATCGATGGGCTACGAGGCCAAGAAGAGCGACGTGGTGGACGACACCTCAGAGGAGCTCAAGGAGTACTCAAAGTAAGTCTCTCTGTGGCTTTGATACATCACATAGCTGTAAAATTACTCGCATAAAAGTGAAGGTACAAACTAAATCAACTGTGCTGATGTATTTCAGTGAGTTTGGGACGTTAGCGGTGGACCTGCTGGAGCAGTCGTTCAGGCAGGATGAGACCATGGCCATGAAGCTGCTCACCTACGAGCTGAAGAACTGGAGCAACTCCACCTGTTTGAAGTTGGCTGTCTCTTCCCACCTACGGCCCTTTGTGGCTCATACCTGCACCCAGATGCTGCTGTCAGACATGTGGATGGGACGCCTGAACATGCGCAAGAACTCCTGGTACAAGGTTCATGTTCCATTTAGATTTTATTTTTGGTAACGAAACGCTGGGGGAATAGAAGTGCTTGAATCAGTTTATGTACAACTAAATACAAATATTAAACCATGCAGTAATGGTTTAATATTTGTATTTGCTGCAGTGTTCCTGAGTCTGCTTTCATATCTAATCCCAAACTCTGTTCAGAGGTGTTAAAATGCCACTTAGTTGGATGATTCATGGACACAGTTCATCTTGGGAATACTATTCTTTACTTGCATGAAATGCACATGTTGTCATTTCGTTATTTGGGGTAATAATATGAAGTTTTTGCATCAGTGTGGGAACTTTTACAGAAGAGCTTACCCTGGCTTACACTGTTTTTGTCACCAGTGCTGTTAAATTAGTGAAAAGCCACAAAACTCTTGACAGCGCTGTGCGCTGTGTACGTGCGGTTAGGCAATAAAACACTTGGGATTTCATTAGCGCCTGTAATTCAACAAATCTTTCAACAAAAATAGAAGCATCCACCCACATGAGTGTGTATTTGTCTCCAGGTGATTCTGAGTATGTTGGTGCCTCCTGCCATCCTACTGTTGGAGTACAAATCCAAGGCTGAGATGGCTCACATCCCTCAGAGTCAGGATGACCACCAGATGACCATGGAGGACAGCGAACACAACTTCCAGAACATAGCCGAAGACATCCAGATGGTTAGATTTACTAGGACTCTTTTTCTTTTCTTTTGAAAATATGGTATCGTCTTGGCTTCAAAGCATTTTTATAGTCTTGCGATTAAATAAACGATTGAAAATGTCATATCCAAATTTATCGCAAGAGCCCTAAATATCAAAATCATTCATAGTTCACATGGTGTTCATGGGTTAATGAGCACTGATCATGTTGTATGTTTGTTGAGTAAGAAATAAAAGTTTTTTTAAATACTTTTTTTGGCATTTTTAGCCTAAAATTCCTTCATTATGCGTTTGTTTTTACTTAGTTCATTTATTTACTTTCTTTCTTTCTCTCACATTCTCTTCTTTTGCTCTGTTGTTTCTCCACACTGTGATCTGCTGCTGTCTAATCTGGGCCTTTTAAACATCTCTGCAGGATGTGTTCAAGGAGGCCAGATCCCACGACCACGTGGAGGTTAAGAATGACATGGACACGCACATTCGCTCCAGGAAGCTGCCCTTAACCAGGAAGATTTATGCCTTCTACCACGCTCCAATTGTCAAGTTCTGGTCCAACACGGTATGTAGATTACAGAAGAGTGCAAACACACACGCATGCCGTCATCTACCCATCCATCCATCCATCCAACCAACCAACCATCTATTATATGGTGGTTTATCTCGGTGGGATTTTGGGTAACAGCATCTACAAAGAGAGGATGTTGTTATCCAGTGGCAGTCACTTTAAGACATTGTTTTTGTTTTTGCTCTTTAAAAAAGAGTTACACCCAGCGGAGATGCAGAGATAAAGATGTGTTTTTGACTTTATTACTTCTAGGGCGTTTCCATCAGAGGAACTTTCCCAGAGGACCAAAAACCTTTTTAAGGGACTAAATTTAATTTTTGTAGAAAAAAAAGTTGCAGTGCTGAACGTTGCTCAAATTCAGGCCAGACTGCTGCTTTAATATGTGTTTTAGCTTCACTCACAAAACAAAGAAACACTGGTATCAATACACAACAAATATTTCCACACTTCTTCCTAATATTAAGTTCAAAAATAAATGTATGTTGTCCTATCCAGTTTAAAAGCAGAGCTAAAGAGAGAGAGCACAAACGAGCTGAGAGGAGTGAAGAAGAGCGATGAGAAGACAGTTTGGTGCAAATTAGTTCTCTGGAGTTTTCACCTCTGGTTGTCACATTTGCATCTTTCATTATATGCTATTCAAATAATAATAAATAAAAATAACAGGCTGACTGAGTTTCTTTCGGTTAAAACTGAATCTCAAACACTGCCGTCGTATATGAACCATAGTTTGGCTAATCTTCATGGTCATTCAGATGTGGTAGAAATAAAAATGCATAAAAGGGACTTCACTACCTCGCTTTGTTCCTTTGAGTCCTCAGTACCCAGGATAGTTTGGTCAAAAACTATTAGACACGTGCCATTTGTCATGTTTAGAATAAAGATCAACAAGAAACTGAGAGCTTTACTTGATGCTAAAGGGTCTCTCCACCAACATGGTTTGACAAAAACCCTGCAGACTCTGGCTGTGATTGATTGTCAGTGAATACCACAAATAGGAGAGGGGACAAGGTGCAACCTTGTCTTATCAGACACCCACACGGAAAACAGCAAGACGGCAAGACACGAACAATGGAAAACTCTCTCACCCTATTGATTTTAGCACTGAATAGGTGGACAGCACTACCCGCAGGAAAGTTCAGGGAACACAAGATGACATTTCCTAATCTACAGCAAACATTTAATAAAGCCTTCTCAATTATTTGTGAAAAGTATTTGCTCAGGACTGTGGCTCAGTTGCACGCTCTTAGGCGCTTTTAAGCACCTTAGTAGAGGCTTTCCCAGAGTGACATAGCTGTGTGATTCTTAGCTAGTTGAACACTATTATGTCCCTCGTTTCTTTGCAGAATTAAAGCCAATACTTTGTTTGCGCTCCATAAAACCTAATTGGAAGTTTTCACAAGTGCGAGGCAAACAAGGCCAATGATTTCCTTCATAGTACACCAGCAGCGTTTTACCCTTTCACTTAACTTTTAAGCACTAATTTAAGGAAACCTGTCAAGAAAGGGCAGAGGTTCCAGTTAAAGCTTACTTTAGACGCGAATACATGAATACACACTCATGCACAGGATTATCATTCATCTTTTCTCACCTGCTCTGATGTTTATTTATAAACACAAGCCTGAGGCTGGTTCTCAGGAGCCTGGGAGTCCTCATTGAGGGTTTTATTTGCATGGACAGGGCAGTTTTACAGGCTGTTCAAGACTGAGAGGAGCTGATACCATCACTGAAACCGCTAGCCTGTGCCCAAGCTTATCTACATCTGCTGTACCTGCTTCCATCCTGATATTAACACATCAGCGCAGCACTCAGCAATGACTTACCCATCTGTTAGGAGTGTTAATGGCTGATTTTCCATCAGTTCACACCTGGCATGTTCAAGGGTCAGCGATTTTTGAAACCGTAGACCTAATCCAAATTGTACCAACAAACTGGGCGTGTGTGTACGTGTGACTTACCTGCCTACATGAACGTTTTCAAACTTTCCCACGAGCTGCAGTATGTTTGACTCGTGCTTCAAGCAAAAAGGAGCTCTTCTGCACACTGGGAGACAATCACGTGGCTTGTACTTGTTTCTGTACAGGTGTTAAGAAGATCAGCTCGATTTATTAAACATTTAAAAACCCTAGTAAATAACACTACGCAAAGGTAGTCGGCAGTTGTAGTTTTTGATGTTGGCTAGTATGACGCCTGTGGCCAGCAGGGGCCCGGAGTACTCCAACACAGACACACGGCACTATATAGGATATCACCAAATAATAGTGGAAGTAATAGTGGAAGAACTAGCATGGGGTTGATGAGATCAGTAATCAGTCCAATGACGTACAATAGATTATTTCAGTGTGCAGCTTTAAATGAGGAGTTGGTTAAAAATTCCCATCACCGTTTCTTATGTAACCGTCCCCCTCACCCTCCCGTCTGAGAGCAGACTTAGTCGGGAACTGTGAATTTCACTTGAGGCAGAGAAGCTGGAGTTTTCTCTCACACGGTCCTTATCCACACAGCTAACCGCCAGCTGAGCTCTGAGGCCTCAGAGGCCTCCATCAAAATAACAGTCACGACTATTTGCTCACGACTCAAAGTGCCATGATGAGGTTCAGCCCCTTCAGAGGGCCTCAGCTGACCTCGTCTCAAAATATTTCAGAGCGAGGAATCCCCCCTGTCTGAATTTAGAGGCTCTTTGTCAACACAGGCCAGTTATCATCTCCGTCCAACAAACCTTATGCACAGTATATCTACATTTCCCACGTTTGTGACAGATGTAGTTAAAGAAATGCATCTTTTACATTTGAAGAAGCGTTTTATTGAATGTTTTTGGAGTGCTTATTGTTTTGTGTCTCCCTTTGTCAGCTCTTCTACCTCTGCTTCTTGATGTTCTACTCGTATGTGGTCCTGGTGAAAATGCCCGAATGGCCTTCTCCTCAAGAGTGGGTGGTCATCCTCTACATATTCACCTCTGCCATTGAGAAAATTCGAGAGGTATGTGGAACAGAAGTGTTTGACGTGTGTTGTCATGCTCTATAATATAAAAAAAATAATGATGGTAATCAATTTATTCATATAGCAGCAGCACACGGACAAGCTTTTAATACCAGTGTTTTGACTTGTATGTGTTCTCTATCTTCTTTTCTTCCAGATGTTTATGTCTGAAGCAGGCAAAATAAGCCAGAAGATAAAGGTGTGGTTCAGTGACTATTTCAATGTGTCCGACTTTCTGGCCATTATGACTTTCTTTATCGGCTTCGGCCTGAGGTTGGGTGGAGGCGAAGCCTTCGTCCCTGGGAGGACAGTGTATTGTCTCAATATCATCTTCTGGTACGTGCGACTCCTGGATATCCTGGCTGTCAACCAGCAAGCTGGGCCGTACGTCATGATGATCGCTAAAATGGTGAGTTCTTGCATGATGAAGAGCAAGCAGACGTGAATGTTTCTGTACACAGTGAATAAAAGCCGTCATTATTTTTCAATCTATGCTTTTTTTTCTGAAGGTGCTCTCAGATTTACATTACACAGGACATAAAATCAATTGAAATTCTGCTTTATAGTCATAATGATTAATAATGATCATAGTATGATACATAAGGCCATGACAACTTTGAGTAAAATTAACA
Organism: Argyrosomus regius; assembly: GCA_946959425.1. Lineage (NCBI taxonomy): Eukaryota > Metazoa > Chordata > Actinopteri > Sciaenidae > Argyrosomus > Argyrosomus regius. The sequence continues at coordinate 16,628,196 of OX336882.1, forward strand.
GACACAGTCACAGAGTGCTTTAAAAGGCCAATTTACAGCATACAAGTCATATTATTATAAAACACGTGATAAAAATACACGTTAAATACATAAAACACAGACCTGGTGTATACAGGTTACCCAAACTCTTGTATGGTAAGTCTTTAGCTGCTCTAAAGAATCCACATAATTAGCAGACCATGAGGATGCGGGCAGAGCATTCCTTAGTTTAGGTGCTCCGGCCTCAGAAGCTCAATCACCACGGGTCTTAAAGCGGCGAAATTAGTGTTTTTGATCTTAGAGAGTGAGCTGTGAGTGTGGGTGAAATAGTTCAGCCACATATGCAGGAGCCTGACCGTGCAATGGTCTGTAAGTAAGAGTGAGGATTTTAAACTCGATCCCACACGCAACAGGGAGCCGGTGAGGAGATCTAAGTATAGGGGTAATGTGAGACGGTCTGTTTGACCCAGTGATTAGTCGTCCTTTAAATGGTTGGCTTCATTTGTTTTGTAGCTTTTTAAGTTCTAGTCTGAACATACTGTGAGAGAGTTGTTGCTCTGTTTTTGTGCATTCACAAATTGCTCATATTAATATTCATGTTTTTATTTCATCAATTTGAACATTCGTATTTAAACAGCATTAATCATCTACATGATGTTACCAGGTATTGTAACTACGGTAATTTCCCGAGCAGCCCCTTCAGATTAGAACAGACCAGTCCTACTATTATTATTTTCATTTAGTATTTAAATAAACTTTAATAGATATTCCACCTTCAAACAGAATATGTGATAAAATGATGTTAAGATCATGTGAAAAAATGGTTGATTTCATTTTTTTAAGTTTAATATTTTTTTAAATATACTTGTAATTTGCATTCTTGCTATGAGCTATGCTAATTATGAAGCTAGTAGTTTAGCTTTGACTGGAAGTGGTGGGGAAATGGCTAGCCTGGCTCTGTCCGCTAAAAGAAAATCTGTTTACCAAGCATCAAGTTTTGTTTCATTTGTTTTATCTGCACATAACCAGGTGTGCAAAAATAACAAGTTGAGGTTTTCAAGGTTTCTTTAAGTGGCCGTTTGACCCTTAGACACAGCCACGTTAGCTGTTTTCCCCTGCCTCAAGTCTCGATGCTAGTCTAAGCTAACCAGCTGCTAGCTGTGGCTTCATATTAAGTGCACAGATATGAGAGTAGCATCGTTTGATCGATACAAGAAAGCAAATAAGTGTATTTCCCACAATATTGAACTCCTCCCTTTAAGAGAAAGTAGATTTAATTAGAACGTTAACAGGTTTCCATCATTTACACCTTCATAGCTGTTGAGTAGTCCCTTCATGATCACTGTCTGCTCTGGGGATTTCAATACAGACATTATGAGGATTTATTCACAGCTACAATCAAGAATTGGTTTGAAACAGGCAACACCAGACCAAATCAAACAGAACATTGTTTTTATTTTTCTTTATTTAACAAACCTTTATATAAAAAGTGAAGTGTCAATCAAATAGTGTTGATTTTGGATCCCCAGAGTAGTACTTGTTGTCAGATATTATTTCAAATACTGAGAGTACCATCAATGTTCAGTATTCAGTGTGTGTGACTGTGTGACATCTCTTTTCAGGTGGCCAACATGTTTTATATTGTGGTGATAATGGCCATAGTCTTGCTGAGCTATGGCGTCCCCAGGAAAGCCATTCTGTACCCTCACGAGGAGCCCAGCTGGACGCTGGCCAAAGATGTGGTCTTCCAGCCGTACTGGATGATGTACGGGGAAGTGTACGCTTATGAAATCGATGGTAAGGACGATGAGGATGGTAGGGGAGATTATGAGGGTAAGGACAGTTTTGTTCAAAGCTTCTTAACACAAAACGATTGCTGATTGTCACTCAAAACAAGCACTGGAAATCAAACCTACGACGGCCTAATCATTGCTCCCCCCTCACATCCTCTTTTCACACAACACGGTTCACGCGCAGAAGCAGCCAACGGCGGTCTCTTTGGGGAGGGCAGGGCATTTTGCTTCACCGCAGCATTGACTGCCTCGACTCTGCTAAAAAATGGTCCAGGATAAAAGACAACGATTAAGTGATCATCACTTGAGTCGGGCGCATTTGAAGCTTAGGTGGAACAAAACACCTGGCTGTCCGTGACCTGAGTTGGTATCTCAAGGTTTCACACACCTTTTTGACATTGATCACGTGTTTTATCACTGTTGTCATCACCTTGTTGTGGAAATGGAGGAGGTGAATAGTCAGATGTCAGTTACGTAGTGTAGTAGTAGTAGTTGGTAGTAAAGTAACACTAGTAAAGGGAAGTTAAAAAAAAAAAAAAAAATTCAAATTATACCTCTGAACAATTTTGGTCATATCTCAAGTTTGTACCAACACGGCACCAAAAAGAAGCTAATATTACAGCAAATATATCATATATAATGTAATATATATTAATGTACAGGGACTATGTTACCAACAGATGTAGCCAAGAGTGCAATTTAGCTATTTGTTTAGTTAATACATTGAATAAAAATATGAAGGGTTTTATGTTAAAATAATAAAACAAGGTAGCATTGAGCCAAGTTTGGACCTACTCAGGACAGACAGTTAGTTACAAATTGAACAACCCAGATGGGTTGAGCAAATATATCTTAAATATATTTGGAGGTTGTATGTGCGTGCATATCCTAAAAGGCTCCTTCTCTTCACAGTGTGTGCCAATAACACTGAGGCATCAGTAAAGCCCCTGTGTGCAGCAGGAGTGTGGCTGACCCCTCTCCTACAAGCAGTCTACCTCTTTGTACAGTATATACTAATGGTCAACCTCCTCATCGCCTTCTTCAAGTAAGTGCCAAATACACAGCCGCGTTCCCAGAATACTGCGCGTACTCCTTCTCCACAACATCATCAGCATCGTCCTCAGGGTCATTTCTGTGCTCTCTGTTTCCCAGCAATGTGTATCTGCAAGTGAAGTCCATTTCTAATCTGGTGTGGAAGTACCAGCGTTACCACTTCATTATGGCCTACCATGAGAAGCCTGTCCTCCCACCCCCGTTCATCCTCCTCTGCCATATCTACTCCCTCTTCTGCATGTGTAGAAAGAGGAAGAAGGAGAATACCTACGGACCAAGTACGACCACACTGCTGTCATTTTCTGACATATTTAAATGTTTTAAGTGTAGAAAACAACTTAAAGTGTTTCTGCTTAACTGGAAGAGTTAAGGTAAGTTTCCAACAGTAACAAATCTCTGTTTTCTTTTTCTTTCTTTCAGAGCTGTTTCTCACAGAGGAAGACCAAAAGAAGCTTCATGATTTTGAGGAGCAGTGTGTGGAGACGTACTTTCACGAAAAGGATGATCAGTTTCACTCGGGGAGCGAGGAGCGCATACGTCTAACCTCAGAAAGGTGAGCCTGTTATCTTTACAGTGTGTGTTACTCACTGAAATGCAGTGTGTGTATCCTTAAGTCTGAACGTGGTGAATGTATTTCCTTCTTTATGTGCAAAGCCAATTTTATAAAGTTTTTTAAAATCCACCATATTTTTACTTCCCTGTCTTTGTGGTGCATTGTTGTGTCCTCCTGTGAGTCAGAGGGATAATATTAAACCACTGGCTGGACCGTGTCATGTCTCCCCCACGTGAATGTTCGTCCTTGTGCACAAGACAAACAAAACAATGACCCAGTCCTAAAAGCCTGCTTGATAACAGTATTAGAGGTCAAAAACTACACAAGTTGCCTATAAATGGTACGGTGTAAAGGTAGATAATATTAACATTTCTATAAGCTGACCTAACCGAAGCTACTGTTTGTCATTTTAGGGTTGAGACGATGTGTTTGCAGCTGAGAGAGGTTGGGAACAAGGTCAACTTTATAAAGCGCTCTTTGCACACACTGGACTCTCAGATCGGACACCTGCAGGACCTCTCAGCTCTGACTGTGGACACTCTGAAGACCCTCACTGCTCAGAGGGCATCGGAGGCCAGCAAGGTCCACAATCAGATCACCCGGGAGCTCAGCCTCTCTAAGAACGTGGTCCCCAGCATCGCCCCTGTGGCAACAGACACTGGCCCCCACTCCAAATCATCCGTGATAGGCAAACGCAGTGTGGGGGCCTACTTTGGCTCCTCTTTTCCCCAGGCAGGAGCCAACATTGCAGATTCTCTCTTTGGGATTGGTGTAGGGGCTGGGACGGAAAGTAGCCGAAGAATCGGGCCCAGCCCTGGAGTGGGACTGGGGCTGGACCCCAGCCTGAATCCAGCACTGAGTCCAGAGAGGAGGGGAGTGATCGGGCTCGGGCACCTTTCTGCAGAGGCTGGCTCCTCAGGCAGTGCCGGCCCCAGTGCCTTTGTCCAAAGTGCTGTGGCCATTTCCCCTCCGGAGCTGCGACTCCGAGGGCACTCTCTCACCCAGAGTAAGCTGACCCGTCCACAAGAGCCGGGCCTTTCCGACTCCCCATCCAGCCTGCCCAATGTGCCCTCTGCCGGGGCTCAGTTCCACATCAGCAGCACCCCTTCCCAGCCCAGTGGCTCCAGCCACCCAGAACTCGCCCTAGCTGGGCTTTACCAGCAGCCTCATGAGCCAGACAGCACCACTGTAGAGTTTGGGGCGTTTGTGGGTAAGTATGATACTGAGCGTGAAGCTTGTGTTGATGAGGAGATAAAAGAGGAGGATGAGAACTGTGTGTGTGTGTATCCCACTGTTGTCATAGTCTCTAAGACTTCTGGCTCTGCTCGGCCTGTCTGCTTGCCTGCTTGCACTGCAAAGCCTGAGAACACAGAGGGGTTAGGAAGAGGTGAGGGGGGGAGGGAGGTGAGTTTGGGGTACGTGAACGAGGCGTTCTGCGACGACGAGGGCAGATCAGGCTCTGTTAGTGGACAGAGTGCAAGCCCTGAAGCCCGCCTGGCTGAGGCTAAGTCATCACCGGGTGACACCCACAGAGACAGCAACCTCCCTGGTTGTGCCCATGCCCCTGTTGCGGCACACAGGAGACCCCACAGACGAAGGAGCAGGGAATGGAATATGTCTGGAGTGTCTTCGCCTATAGCGTCCTGCTCCGAGGGTCAAAGTGAGTCAGACGTCCCGCCTGACAAGAGGAACACGACAAGAGAATCGAACACAGCGAGAGGTTTGAGCTTAAGTCGAGGGCTGTGACTGCTGGGTGCTCGGGCCTGTCCAAATCCAGATCAGGATCCCAGTAGACCTTTATATGGTGCCTTTTCCTTTCCTTTCTCTGCTCTGTCTGGACCGCTTGTTTCACTGGTTTATTCTCTGTTCCTGGGTGGTGCTGAGGTTTTCATGTATGATGTGACTGGAGCATGAATGATTGGTTGACTGGTTAAGGTTTTGAGTCCTGTCTATGATTGATAAAAGGTTTGTTTTGCAGGTGGAGGTGAGGGGAGGATCAGATGTTTAATCTGTAATTATTTCAAACAAATCTGTCAGATACTTCTGCTCTGTGATTGTTTTTATTTTGATTACATGACATACTGACAGGGCAATTTTAAATGACCCTGATGTGGGCTGACAGTATCTTCTTTGTTTCAGGACATAAAGACAGTATGGACCTCCAGCACTCGACACCCAAAGACACCTACACCTCCAGCAGACAGCAAAGCCCGGCCACACAGACCAGATCCCAGGTGTGTGTGTGTGCATTGCTGTAATATTTGTCCTTATGTGAACACTTATTAGCTTATTGATGATCAGTCAAACTCTTGTTTTAAAGGTCCTACGTGGACATTTTCTGATGTTCACGTAACAACTTGTGCCTCCTTGTTAAGGTGACACCCCGAGCCCTTTCAGTGTTCACCATCATTTGCCAGTTAGAGTCCAAACGCGTTGCATCGTTTCTCCCAGAAAACATTGTAATAAACTTCAACTCAGTGCAGACTCTGTTTTCTAAAATGTCTCAAACTGATGATGATCAAACTTCAGACTGGTGTTTGACCTGCAGTGACACAGTGAGTCTGTTTGTGACTGATTGTGCTGTTAGTCTTTACTTTTCCCACCTTGTAAAAACTCGCCTGTTGAGCTGAATCCTGATGAATCTCATCTCATAATTGTATTCACTCATTGAATATGTAGTCCTTGTTATGTGATGTGGCACCACTATTTGTTTTCTCTGACATTTATGTTTTATAAGAATGTAATGATCTATTTATTATTTCAGAAGAGGCGAGGCGCCCCTAAACCGTGACGTTGTGTGTTTCAGAATAATATTTACCCTCTCCCACCTCTTTATGTCTGTGTGTGTGTCTGTGTCTGTTTTTGTGGCCACAGGCTCAGCCTGAAAGTCACGGTCACATCAGAGCGGTCAACTCCTACGCTGGCTTCACAGAGTTCGACAGAAACCCGGCTTTTCTCCATCCTGACTCCAGTAAGCTCGCAAAAACAACACAAATGATACCAAGGAAATATCTGCTGAGAACGATACACTTAAATTCATCTCAATTCGCTGCAGCCCAAAAACCTGCCAGCAGCTGCATCCGTTCACGGTGTTATTCTTAAATCTTCAGTATCTCTAACTCTCTCTAACACATTGTGGTCGGTGATTGTTTATTATGTTTCTGCAGGTCTTACGAAGAAGGACAGGAGCAGAGTGTCAGCCGAAGACATCCTCATCCACGAGGACCCCAGGACTGCAGTACTGGTAAGAAAGTGTGTCTATGTGGGTAAAAAAAAACAACACAATCCTGCATAGTTAAACTCTTGTTAACTTATTTAACGGCAGTTTGTGTCATTGTTTAACGACTTCCCGTTTCTCCACCAGGAAAGAGTTCAGGTCAAATCAGCCCAAGCCAGCAGCTTGTAAGTGTCTGACCAGTTTGTCTAATTAAAGTTGATTTCTGATTGTTTGCGATCACACACTCATGCATACTTATTCAAACCGCCTTGCATAAATGCGTCATTACGTAAGCTCCTGTGTAGATTCATGAACTCTTCTGATAAGCATGTGATCTGTTTTGTTAAACTAATGTTTGTCTGTTATCTCTCTGTCAGACGAGCCCCTGGGGAAGACACACTAAATGGTAAGATGTAGCCTTCATCTGTTGGGTCAGACTCGCTCTGCTGGTCCAGCAGCATTTACACAAACGCTGCTATCAAAATGACATTTGACCTCTTCTCTTCATTTGCATGTACCGTGTGCTGGTGTATGAGACAACAGGCATCACTATTTTTCTCGCATAAATACCTCATTATTCCAGTATTTGTGTCGTGTTTAGTCATTTCACATTGTTAACGTTGTTAAAGTCACACAAAGTGACTTCACATTACATGTGAACTCTGTGTACAATACTTAATGTATGTTTTGCTCTTGTTTCTGGATGAAAGCTTCACTGTGCTTTTTCTTCTTCTGTGGTTACAGCCGCAGTTTCTTTGTACACGCCACGGCACACCCACCTTGGAGCCAGAAAGGACTGTGAGTAACCCAGACTGACTGAGCAAACAGCACCACTGACTCAGAGCCATATATCATGGATTTTAAATATCATGACAGCTGAAATGATTAGTGTGTTAATCATCAGAGAATTAATCTACAACTATTTTGATAATTGATTAAACATTTAAGTAATTTTTACAAGCAAAAATGCCAAATGCCAGTTCCAGCGTCTCACATGTTGCTCCTTTTCTGTTTTTATATTGCTGTAAATTGACAATCTCTGGATTTTAGATTGTTGGCTGGACCCTTTGAATGTGTCCTCTTGGAGTTTTTCACTATTTCTTCACAACTAGTGAACTAGGCAATTAAACAAATAATCAAGACCGTAATCGGCAGATTAATCGATAATGAAAATGGTCTCTAACTGCAGCCACACTCCCAAATTTCTTGCCAAAAAGACCAACAAACTGATTTAAAATGATACTTGCAGAGATATGAATGGTCGATTTTACTTGTGTTTTAGATAAAGTTGGTTTTATTATTTATAAGAAAACAGGAATATCCAAGAAGATTTTGGATATAAAATCATATAAAGATCAACTTCCTGTACCGTATATACATCTTCTGACTTTAACTTGTATAGGGAATTATAAATTCTTTATCCAGCTTACAAAAACAAAACCACAAAGAGATTTTTTTCTGTTTTTACTTTAGTTTTAGAAATCACTTAAAGGAAATAAAAGTTTGTTTTTGTGCTTCTGTTGTTGTGAAGTAGTACAGAGACATCTACTGGTGGGTGCAGGAACAGCTCAGGGTATTTTTGTTGGAATTAATATTAACAAATTATTTGTGTGCTGGCATGTTCCTTAAGTATACCATAGTTTTCCAAACAACAGTATTCTTCTTTTTCTCTGCAGCTATTGGCTCACCTTTCAAGCCCATGGAAAGCTACCAGTACTCAGGTGAGACATGGAGAATAAGTTGTATCATCATATTTTCATCCATTATTTTAGTTTCCAGAATCAGTGATTGTAGATTTTTTTTTTCCTCTATTGAAATATTAAATTTAATTTAGAGTGCTGCCTGTAAGTGAAACTGAGATGAAGAGCAGCAGTTTTATCTCTGTTCACTCTTCTTCTGCAGTCATGTTAACCTCTTTGTGTATTTGTGTGTGTGTGTGTGTGTGTGTGTGTGTGTGTGTGTGTGGGTGTGTGTGTGTGTGTGTGTGTGTGTGTGTGTGTGTGTGTGTGTGTGTGTGTGTGTGTGTGTGTGTGTGTGTGTGTGTGTTTGTGCTCACACACGTATATCTCCTCCTGCAGCCGTGGAGCGCAACAACTTGATGAGGCTGTCCCAGAGTATCCCCTTCACCCCCGTGCCCCCCAGAGGTAAGTCTGGATCACGGTGCATTCCCAGACAAGCTGGGTCAGATGCTGCGAAACAGCAACTTGTTGTTGGAGAATGAGGAAGTGTGGCGCCAGATAAGAGATGTGGTCTCTGCATTGTTTTTACCCTCCCACACCTGCAGCTGTTTGCCTCACTGTCAAACTATTGATGAGCAAAGTATAGCTGCTGTCTGTCTTTGTCTGTGCGTGGGTTTGGACTGTTTACTGTTTTGTGTGACTGTCATGCTGTTGATACTGTGAATGTCTTGAAGTGTAAATGCACATGAGTCATGTGATCCAGGCAGTTTTCTAGTCATTTCATCATGGTGGTGTTAGGAGGTGATTATACTGTGAACTTGCAACCAGTGCATCATGTAGTTATGGTAAGAAACTGGCAGCAACATGGCACCAGTATTATCTTAAAATGCCATGAAGCAATATTTTAATTATTATCATTCAATCTAAAGAATCATGTAATGGTACCAGTACTGCTACAGTCTGTAGCTTTTCTGCAGCATTCAGCTTTTTTTGCTGAACAAAGTTTGAGACAGCTCATGAAGGAAATTCATGTATATACAAAGAAAGAGAGGAGTAACCAAAGACAACACCAAACTGTAACTGATCTCAGTTTTGTGCCTTTTTATGCTGATTAATATACTTTATCACAGATGTTACATTAAACTGAAATCTGCATGGGCACAGAGATGAGTTAGCCTTAGATTAAGTACATTTAAAGATGTTATTTAAAAGTAGATCAGCGGAAAAGAATCAGAGGCTGCAGAGGAGACCGTTACTGCAACTCTGCTAAGCTACACTAGTTACCTTTTAGCCAGACTGCTTTATCTGGTGTTAGCCTACTTTTTTAATTCCTCACGATTAGGTTTAGCTGCTGCCTTATTAATTGTGATAAATCAAACTCAGTGACTAATGCTGCATTGCACATCTCGGATCTCGAAAATTTCCAACTCAAAGTCGGCGTTCCTGCTTGTAAACCCGGGGCACACACTTCTCTTGCAGATTTGAATCAATAGAAGAGAGGATAGGGTGTATTTGTAGACTACTGTATTTCTATTAGGCTCATGAATGGAAGTATAAATGTCCTGTAAAATATAACTTACATATTCATGCAAGGCTGCACTGCTGAGAGTTCACCTGTGTGTACACTTCCCAAAGAAACATCAGTTTGTCACGGTCAGACATGTTTTTTTGTTTACGTTTGACATTGTGCATCTGGAACGCTTTGAGGTCGGAGGTGGAAAACTGTTGCCAGTAGGCCAAATAGACTCGCGCCAAAGAGTTAATGGATCAAGTAACTACTGAAACACAAGCAAATATTACAACACAGGTGAACATTGGAGCTACTATGCTATGTTTGAAAGCCGTTACAGTCTTCATGTTGATGCGTGTCTGCAGGACCCGTCAGCAGGCCAATATTTGCTAACATGTCTCTTGATAAACAGCTAGTGTGTCAATGTTCTGCTGCTGTGTCTGTTTGTCTGCCTCCCAGTGGACGACATCTGTAAAGCAGTCGAATATAAAGTGTGTTTCTGTGTGCGTGCGTAACCCTCACCTGCTGCTCTGTGCTCCTTCAGGGGAACCGGTGACTGTTTACCGTCTGGAGGAGAGCTCCCCGAACACCATCAACAACAGCATGTCTTCCTGGGCCCAGCGGGGCCTATGTGCCAAAATAGAGTTTCTCAGCAAGGAGGAGATGGGCGGAGGACTCAGACGGGCCCTCAAGGTGCTCTGCACTTGGTCAGAGTACGACATCCTGAAACCAGGACATCTGTATATAGTCAAATCCTTCCTTCCTGAGGTGGTCCAAACCTGGCAGAGCATCTACAAGGAGGACACTGTGTTGCACCTTTGTCTCAGGGTAAGGAGCACAGACACACCCACTGTGCGCCTCACTGTGCTGTCAGGCTCACTACATTTTGTTAAATATAGTGTGCAGGATGCGATGCTTTTGTTTGAACTCTTTGCAGCTTTTAAAACATATGTCAAATAATTAGCATCTGACTGAAGATGATAACTTATCATATCTCAAAATGCACAGATGTCCTTGCTTCTTGATATGAAGTCAAACAGTGATTACTATAAAAGCTAGAAAACAAATGACAAAAACATTTGAACCACGAAAATCTTAAGGCGTCTCTGTCTGTGGCCTTTATTCTGGTATAATTCCAGTGTCTTGTTAAAAACTGTCAAACTACAGTAGATGAATGTATGTTCAACTTTGTGTCTATATTATTATTTATTTGTTATAATTTTGTTTGTGTGTGTAATTCAAGGAAATTCAACAACAGCGAGCTGCTCAGAAGCTGACATTTGCCTTCAACCAAATCAGGCCAAAGACTATTCCTTACTCACCGAGGTAACACACATGCAGTCATAGACACAATCGAGCTTTTCAGCCTCCTTTTCATATCTTCATATGTTTGTTGTTGTTTATAGATGATGAGCTAATTCCGGTGATTAATTCTGCTTCGTTCACTGTGGTTTGGCAAAACCAGAACAGAATTGGCTCGGTCATGTCTGTACAACAGACCGTGTGTATCACCATGAACCCTTCCTTTACCCAGCTTCCTGAGCATGCCTCTCACTGTGTTGCCATAGCTCTTTGTGCTAAGCTAACTGACAGCTGGCTGAAGCCTTAGCCTCAACAGATATACGTACAAGCCAACAAGTTACTCTAAAGAAGACTTTTGTAAATCTGTGACATTATCTGATAAACAAATTTGATCGTTACGTTTTCAAATCTTATTAATCACATTTACCTTTATACATGATAGGTAGATGCAGTGACGTTTGTCTAATAACCGCTGTGTGTTCAGGTTTCTGGAGGTGTTTCTGCTCTACTGTCACTCTGCCGGACAGTGGTTTGCTATAGAAGAGTGCATTACTGGGGAGTTCAGGAAGTTCAACAACAATAACGGAGATGAGATCATCCCCACTAATCTCCTGGAGGAAACCATGCTGGCCTTCAGCCACTGGACCTACGAGTACACCCGCGGAGAGCTGCTGGTGCTCGACCTGCAGGGTAAAAACTCACCGCACTCAACCCATCAAAAGTTTTCTGTTGTTTGTTTCAAATGAAATTAATGTCCTTCCTCCATTTACTTTCTTTGCACTTTACAAAGTCGTTTTATAGTTGATGCGTTTGTGTGCGTCTCTCTGTAGGCGTCGGGGAGATTCTGACAGATCCATCAGTCATTAAAAGTGGAGAGAAGGGGTGAGTCTTTCTTGAATTCATTCTTTGAGCTTTTTGTGTCTCAAAATTTAAAGCTGAAACAATTCACTGATTAGTAAGGGAGCATGACAGTGCTTGCAGTTATGTTTTTTAACGCTGTTATTTCGAGATTAATGTTGTCCACGTGTTTAAAACAATGCAATCTCTATTAATAACTATTATTATAGTATTGAAAATAAATAAGTTATTAAACAGATTTACAATCAAATGTCGCCATCTGCAATTGATTAATTAAAAGAAAATGTCTGTGTCCTCCTGGGCGGTTCACTGACAATCACACAGAAAGAGACATTATCTGGTGTTGTGTTGAAAACACTTTATTTTACAAGCACAGACCAAAATCTGTTTTTTTTTTTGTTTTTTTTTATTTTATAAAAAGAAATTGCAAGCACGGCCATTACCGGCTTCCGTAGATTAGTTGATTAATCAGCAACTATTTTTTCTATTTCTTTTTTTGTGTGTTTTGTTTTCATGAAGTGATCATGCGCTGGATTTTTCGGGGGGTTTCGGTCTGTTGCTTAGTCATAAAAAACAATTTGACAAAGTCACTTTCACTTTAAGAAACATGTTTTTCACTATTTTGACGTTTTCTACTGTAACAACTTCATGACAAAATAATTGTCAGATTAATGAACAATGAAAATAATCTTTAGGATGAGCAATAATACACCATTGACTAAAATTTCCTTGCATTAAACAACATCTGTGTGACTCTTGCAGATCTTACGATATGATATTTGGACCTGCCAACCTGGGGGATGATGCCATTAGAAACTTCCGAGCAAAACACCACTGCAACTCCTGCTGTCGGAAACTCAAACTTCCCGGTGAGAACTACTGCACGTCACATCCGCTGTTCAGTTACTAAATTACATCGCTGTGCTCGAAATCTGCAATAGTCTTTAAATAACATCTACTCCTCTCTTGTTGAAGAATTTATAACTATACAAATTCCTTTTAAAAGTTTAAACGGGAAACAAGATGTCTCCTTGAAGTCCATCCATAGTAAATGTGCACTGGAAGTTTAAGGAGGAGTTGTGATGTCACAAAAATCTTGGTCATACACATCTGAAGTTTAAGGCAGAGAAACTTTCCCTCTTCAGCAGATTCCCAACTCTTTTTTTAACTCTTTGCCAACGTGGTTGTGTTAAATGCAGTGAGGGAGAGATCACTTTAAGCCAAATAATGAAAAGGTAGGGAGAGAGAAGGACAAACCAACTATTTAAATATATACCAGATAAAACCATCCATTAACATATTTACAATAGGTGCATGCTAATCCAGAGAAAGATAACAACTCTGCTCAGACACAGCACACCTACTGCTGGAGGAGAGAGAGAGAGAGCGCAGCGCTCTTGGCAAAGAGTCGTGAAACGTGTTGGGTGAATTACAATATAATATTTTGATATACAGTATTTCTCACCTTTTCCATGATGGTTTAAATTTGTCACTAGTCGCTTACCGTGTTAAACTCTACACATACATCCTTCTGGAGGTCGAGCAAAGGAACAATAGCACACATTTTTGCCTGGAGGAGTTTAATTCAGCGTGTTTGTGCAGTGATATAAAGTCTCGAGGTTTACAATCACAAATCGAAGACCTAATCCGTTGTTTCTTCTTCATCAGATCTGAAGCGGAACGACTACACACCAGATAAGGTGACGTTCCCACAAGAAGACCCTCCGAACCCGGGGGGCGGCGTCAAAGAGTCCCGCCAGTCAATGAGGCTGATGCTGTGATTGGCTCAAACCGGGGAGAGCGAGCACGAGAGAGTGAACGATCACAAGGCGACACTACTCTGATCAGTCAAAGCCAAGGAGCAGAGAGGTGCACCCAGTCAACTGGAAGAATCACACCTGTGTTTCCATGGAAACCAGTGCATGCAGGCTGTGTCATGTTTGTGTTGGTCCTGCCAAAAACGCTGTGTCGGACACAATTCAACCATCTTAACCTTTTTATTTCTTTAGTACATAAACGAGGGGGAAAAGTTTTAAACATATTTTATACAAGTTTATATATATATAAGTGTGTGTGTGTGTATATAAACTTGTATATCTATAAAAAAAATAGTGTACAGGTACATTATCATTGCAGAGGGTTTATTATTTATTGACGTTTGAGAAGTTGCCTTGTTTTAACAAAAAAAAAAAAAGAAGAACACATCTAAGTGCATTGTACATCTGTTACAGCAGCTTCAGAGAGGACGGCCTGCTGAGACTGAGTCGCTGTGACACTGCAGTTTGCCACCAGATCATTTTTATACATGTATAAAGACTTGTATCACAACTTTTTGTCTCTTAGCTAATGAAAAGATATACATGAATTTGAAAATCTTGTAAAATATGGGCAGATTGCAATGCAACTTTTACAGAACAATATATGTAATTTTATTGTATTGAAAGTGTGTCCACCAAAATATTGCTGATAGTTTTTATTGTTATAAAGGTACTATTGCTATTTGCTATATCTTTGTCATCAACTATTGTGTGAGCAAATTACAATCTAGTGTATCTTATAGATACTTATCCGGCATGAGCTGAACAGATTAAAATATTTTATTCAGGGGAACTGACAAACATAAGGGTATTACTGTATACATTTTGTACTGGATATCATTTTAAACAAATAAAATGTTAAAAAGCTTTAGCAACATCACCCAAGTCTTCAAAGAATGACTGTTTCAATGCACCTTCACATTAAAATCAATTCTCCCTGCAAGCTTCTAGTTAGTTCTAGTTACTCATATCTGAAAGATTTTATTCCAAAGTTTTGATATTCAGCATGGTTAAAAAATAGAGCTGTTAACTGAAGGGCAAAAAATGAAGTATGTGAGTCGCCTGAGCAGCCAGGAGGCAAATTCAGAAGAAACGCTTTCCCAGATTGTGTTGTGGTCTGTTTATGAAACAACAACCGACTCCAATAATCTCCAACTCTCAACAACTGACACATACTTCCTGTCCTCCTTATATACCCATCTTATTAGTCACATGACTAATTAGGTTATACCAATTGACAGGTTTTCTCACATATTTACATACATAATAATCTATAAACACGTATTTATTAACCCGATTAAACACTTCAAATCCAAATGCCCCTCTTCCCACCAGAACTAGTCTTAAAGTCTGTAGGATTTAATGGCATCTAATGGTGAAGTTCCAGGTGTCAAACAACTGAAGACCACTTGCCTCACCCTCCTGTTCCAAACATGAAGGAGAAACTACATAAAATCCGCAAAAAAACACAAAAGGTCCTATCTAGAGTCTGTGTTTGATTCTGGGTTTGTAAAAACATGACGGTTCAACATGGCGGACTCTGTGGAAGAGGACCCGCTCCCTCTGTAGATATAAAATGTTCATTCTATGATAACAAAAACATAATGATTCTTATTTTCAGGTTAAGGTACACCAATGAAAACATAGTTATGATTATTATATTCCATTTCTGCTAATAGCTCCTCTTAAATGTTACAGACTGGACCTTTAAAGTGTGACAAAGTACTTTGATCATCTTTTCACTGACTGTTTCACACACGTGAGGATTGCTACTTTTTTTTTTCTTATGATAGGAAACTTTTGTTTTTGTTGACTGTTGGTCAAATAAAACACCAATGAGTCTATTTGCATATTATACACCAACCAGCCACTTCATTCGTTACACCCTGACATAAATTCTACTTTTACAAAGCTCATAATGTTTTAGTTTTTGTTGACACTGTCAGAGAGGTGCTGTTGTTGTACAGGACTGCATTATATTTAAAGGTGTTTCTAATATTATGGCCCTCTCATGTATGTAAATGGTCAAAATATTAGAAACACCTCTCAACATATTGCAGTCCAGTTTAACACTGCTGGAAACTCAATATTAAGCACAACAGTTAAAGTAATAGCTCTCTGACAGTGTCACCAAAAAACGAAACATTGTAAGCTTCAGTATGAGTTGTATCGGTTCATGTATGCAAATAATTCTAAAACGTTGCCATCACACTGAGCCCATCGTCCGTAGAGAAATGCAGCCCTGCAGACAGATGAAAGGTAAATTCTTGAATGTTTGCCTGCAGAAGGAAACAGTGGGTCTGCTTGTTTGAACAGAGGCCTCAGATTCTTCAGTTGGACGGCAGCTGCTCGTATTTGAATCCACAAACAATAAACCTTGTTCAGGTGCTCTGCTCACCTGTGCACCTGTGTTGCTATCTGAAAGATGAACTGACAGTGTGTGAATTTGCATTTGTCACTTCCTCTTTAACCTTCAATGAGAGGTTCACATTTTCTATCTGTTTGTATCTTTATATAATTCTTACTTTATTACACTTTTTTATGTCTGTCTGTAAAAAATGTTTTATAATGTTCAGCTGAAGCAGCCTGAGTTCATCAAATCAAGTCGATATTCTTCCAAAGTTAGTTATTTTGGTGTGAAATTCCGTCTTTATGGATCATGTTTGTCTGCTTAGCTACAGCAGGTGACTGACAAGGAAGCAGCTCTAAATGAATTATACTGTAGGTAAGGGAGTCAGTTCAAATTAATTTCTGGGCAACTGGACAGACTGGTTTACCCTCCCACTGGGTGTGGTTTGGTCCTTTATAATAGCGCACTAATCATGAATCTGCATTATGCACCTTATCTTCGGAGTGAAAGTCTACAGCTCTACATCAACTACAGCCTAAAACCATGGCGACAATCATGGTTGAATACTGGTAAGTTAACAACTTCTGCTGATTCTTCCTTTAGTTAGTACAGACTGCAATAAAAGTTAAGTTAAACCATAAAAGAGGACCAATTGGAGAATTAAATAAGTAGAAATAAACTTGTGTAGACTCACTTATGTAGACCTACATATTTGATTTCATCATAGCCATGTTGGTTACAAATGCAGAAGTACTTTGCATAGAAACTGTCACACCCACAGGATTTCTCAGCAATAGGCATATTTTGAGTTCAGCCTCCATAAGTATTCATGAGTTTTTCCTTTGTGTTGTTGTTTTCTGTCACAGTAAAACATGAAGTTATGCATACCGCTACCAGGAACTAGCCGGTCTGCTCAGGCAGGTTCCTGGTGTGGATGTGAAGGGAGTCAAAGGGAGACAAGGTAAGGGTCTCCACTCATACAGTCTACTATGGAGGCCCATTACTGCCAGGAAAATATACAAAACAAAAAAAAGAAGAAGAACATTGAAAACTATGAGTTAACAAGTCAACACAGTGCTAGATCTGCCCACTTTAAATGTGGACAATATTCACATAATGTTCATGAGACAAAATAATTAATAAATCATGCTATAGCAGCCTTGCATAAATTCTGTGCAGTACATTAGAGATTATGCAACACACATATCCTGCAGCTGACAGCTACAGGTATGAGCTGACTAGGACTAAAGGAATTTATACTGTGCATGACATTAACATCTTTTAAATTTTCAATCTGGACTACACAACAATATAAAAGTTTATCAAAGTGAAAGTGGTAAAACCTTTTCTTTAAACTCTTCTAATGTTTCATCCCTTCTTTTTTTCATTTCATTTGTTTTCCTGGCAGAAATGGTCTTTTGTATTCGAATCACACAGTGTCAGTTTACGTCTTCTGCTTCTATGGTATCAGCATCAGTTTCAACAGATGCAGTTGCACAATATACAGCAGTTATATGAGATGAACATAAACTATGTGTATTTTTTACTTTACACGTGTTTTGTAAAAAGTAATTCTGTTCACAGGAATCTGCAGTCTTTTTTCTTGTTTATAAACGCAGTATTCTTTGTATGTTTATGATTTTAAAGAGTAAAAATGTGACAAAATTTTACAGATCACAAACACAATGTATGATTGTCAGTTCAGTTTGTGGTTGTAAAACACCAAATGTTAGCTTCTGAAAATGTCATAAATTAACCCAGATTAAAAACAATAAAAATTAAATCATTACTAATAAAAATATACCTCTTTGTGTTGTTGTTTCCTTGGCGTTGCAGGAGTTCATTGTGTCCTTTAAATTGTATTTAAAGAATTACTGATCAGTTGTGAAAAAACACATCATGAACTTCTTTATGTGGAATTGATTTGGATTTAATGTCTCATTTTTCACCCCACAGACAGCTTTGAGGTGACAATGAATGGTCAGCTGATCTACTCCAAGCTTGAGACGGGAACGTTTCCTGTTCCTGAAAAGGTAGATAGATATCTATTTTTTTCCATCATGGCATTAAAAATAATCTTATTTTTAATAACAAAAAACAGCTAATGACATTTCCCTTTAAGTGATAATTAATATATATAATTCTTTATATATAGAAACCTCTTTGAAACAAAAACCGTGAAGCAGTCATCCAATACTTTCCGTAAGACATGTTATACCTGACTGCGTTTTTCACAGCAGTGAGTCGAGTGCTGTGGTTTGAACTCCCACACCCACATACTTTAGTTTTTAGAAAATGTAGTTTCTGTTTTGGTATCACATGGTTACTGTTTTGCAACTGAATTTCCTGTAAAGACAAAAAAGGGGAAATACCAGGAGTCTCTTTAGTCACAGATCTGGTTATTGATTTCACAGGATAAGGAAATAAAGAAGTCATGAAATTAAATAAACATATAAAGCGTCCCACACAGAACTACAAAATTATGTTGAATTTCATGTGACCAGGTGATGGAGATGGTGAAGGAGGAAGTCCCTGAGGAAAAAATGGTGAAACCTTCAAAGTCAAAGTCGTGGAAACAGAAATGCACTCAACATTAGGAGGGTAAAATAACAGCTGTTTTCTGTGGCTACATCCCCTCACAACCACTTACATATATATAAAAATTAATCCAAACATTAAAATGTGAAATGTTGACCAATATATATTGTCTTCACTGTGAATACAGACAAGGACAAGATGGTGATGAGAGTAAATCTGAGGAGCCAGCCACTGATCTGCGCTTCTGTTCATGAATGTACACATTAAAAATCATGCGGTGTGTGCACGATGCAAGTCTAGAAGCTTTTCAGCCGACTGGAGCCTGAGGAACTGATCTCATCACGTCATCACCACTGTACATTTCAGCTTTTCTCGGTTTAGATAAGAAATGATCGGGCACAAATTTCTAAGAATTTTTTATTTTTATTTTTATTTTTTAACCTTTTTGTCAAGAGCGACCCACATGAGAAGATCGACACCACTCTCCTTGTCTTCAGCCATGTTATGGAATTTTCTATCCTTAGGTTACACGAGGTCATGTGTGGGCCTTGAGGTCCTCGGCAGTATTAATTGTTTGGCTTTGGTTGAGAACAGTAGGTGCCAGTCTATCTCAACACTGTGGTGGCCAGGGTCGTAGAGACTATTGCTGCCTTCCTAGACATAATAGATAGCTGGCTGTTGATGTTCCAATCTGCGTAAACAGACATCTGTGTCTCCGGACTAGAATATGCTGACAATAACACCTGCATGGTAAAAACATTCTCTTTGGCTAATTCTGGGCGTATAGTATTTGTGGTGTTATCTTTGGGTTTAAAGTCTATCCACCAGCATGAGTTCGGCAGAATGTGAGAGCGACTCAGGCACTTCTGATGTACTTTGAGAGTGTCTCTAATTCTGTCATATTTTCTCCAAATATATACCTGAACCTATTACCTAGTGTTACGTAGGGTATTATTGTGTATGTGCTGCCATCTCTGTCACTATTCAGTCGTTAAAATAAACAGTATATCAAAGACAAATGTTACATTATACAGCATATATTTGAACTTTTACAACAACTTGCTGTATTGTTATACTGTTGAAAGCTGTAATCAATTCCAACAATAAACCTGCAATAAAATATCACTACATAATCAATGGTCTGCTCTTTTCAGATTATATCACACTACTGTTTTACAGGTCCAGTGTGTATGATTTAGTAGCATCTAGTGGTGTGGTTGTAAATTGCAACCAACTGAATACCTCTCACCTAAATCCCCCTTCCAAGCATGTAGGAGAGACCATGGTGGGTGCTCACTTAAACACGAATGGCCCAAGGTTTGTCCATTCTGGGCTACAGTAGAAAGAAGGCATTCCAACATGGTGATCTCCATTGAGACATATAAAAGTATATATGAAAGGCTCACTCCAACATAACAAAAACAAAAAATATTTCATATTTTCTGTTTTTTATACACAAATTAAAACATTCTTATGGATATTATATTTAAATAATCTGGCATATTCTGCCAATAAATCAACTTAAAACACACTGGTCCTTTAACAGTGCTGAGGTGTTCTGGGAAAAAAGGTTATGCAGGAAAGACTGTAGTCAAATTTCTCTGTGCTGACAGAGGCTGATATGATCGTCCACCTCAACAGAGATCAGCCAGACTTCCTGAACTGTTCCTGCTCACTTGTCCCTCTGTTTTCCCCAGATAAAATCGAATTATATCAGAGAAACCACACTGGGTTGCATGCACAGAGCTTCTTGTTTCAACTATAGTAATAATGTTGGTTAGGTTAATGTATTTAAAACAATTCCAAAGTACAAGATTTCCCTCTGAAATGTGGAAGGAGTAATATAAAATGCAACTACTCAAGTCAAACGTACCTTTAAAATGTACCTCAGTGTAGCATTTCCTGTGTGAAAACACATCAGGACCAGCTGTCTGTTTGTTGTTGTGTTGGTCCGCCCTGAGGTCACAGGGTTTACCGTGTTCATCTTCATCACTCTTATTAAGAGGGGGGGGGGTCGCAGAAATGCATTAGATCAACGAGGATGTGACATGAAATCCATCTGAAAATTCACGTTCCCCAGTCTTACTGATCCTGGATATACTGTATAGTTTCAGGATTTACAGCTGTAAACTGTAGTTTTTAGCAAATATAACTCAAACAGGAGTAAATGGTGTATTTGTTGTATGGTGTATGTCTTGTATTTGTGACAGGAGAACATTGTTTTGGTACATTTGGCTTTAGCTTGATACACACACACAGTACTTGTTAATAGGGTCAATTTGCTGTCGGTTTAGTTTATCATTGGGTTTGTTGACAATAAAGAAACTCTCACCAGATGTAGCTTTTAAAGGGACAGATATCAGCTTATCGAATGAAACAATGAAAAGCACATATAACATATTGTGGCTCTGAACTTTGGCTCTTTAAGCCCTTTAGATTAAGTTTTAAATCAGTCACAGAGGATTGCTGTCCACGTTATCTCTGTTCCATAATAATCCATAAAATAAACAGATCGTGATAATAACAAGACATTCGTCTGCCGTTCATGTTTCACTGGTAGAGTAAAACACGACAACAGGAAACACAGTTCCCCACATCACAAGCAGTTTGGGTTTCTCTGTCTGTCAAACAATGTGAACATTATGTTGTGATTGTGTTGACATGGCAGTGTTTGTGTACGGTGTGTTGTGTTAAACTACCTCACCTCATTTGTAACAGTTTAAATGCATGTTATTTATCTGTGTTAAAATCAGGTTTGCTAAACTCTTGCATACAAATCTACCAGTCAGTCTGTTAGCTGCTGTTATTATTATTTAAATAGCCATTCATTTATGATCCATTAGTAGAATTATGTTGACAGACTCAATGCCAGTGCGCTAAACTGTTCCCTAGTGCATTTAAAGATATCTCAACAATGTTAAAACAATGTTTTCTTTTTAGATTTAAGTGATGTGTGATTTGTAGGAAGGTTATCTTGTATTCTAAAATATTGTAATTTGTCTGTGCGACGGTGAAAGTAGTATTTAAATATTTTACTTAAGTGAAAATATGTTGTAGTATAGAAATATTAGCAAAAACATGTACTCAAAGTATAAAAGCACCAATACATTAAGTGGCAAAGTGGCCCCTTTCAGGTTCTTCTCTATATGATTGTTTTACTTTTACTGAGGCATTAGTGTAAAAACACTTTAACATTGTAGCTGGTCAAAGTAAACCTAACATTAACTATATACTATATGTGCATCACATTTAGCTGAGCATATGTTTTGTATGAAAAATCTTCATCTTTAAAGTCAGAAAATGTAGTGGAGGTAGAAGTAGAAATATAAACTACATATAATTTAAAAAAAAATGTAGTTTGCAAAACTTAAAGTAGCTTAGTGTCAAATGTTATCATGTAGTAGCCTGTGGACAGAATGTAAGTTCCTTGCACAGCTTATTTAGCAAAACTAATAAAATATTCAGTATTTCAGTCCATTCAGCATATTGAAGAATTACTTTAAAGCATATTTCAGGATCTGTGCAGTGTGCAGGCAGGTGAAAACCCAACATAAAGTGTCTTAGTAAGGTGTCATCAAACCATTCAGTGACCGCCTTGTGCCCTATGGATGGAGGCGTCTTGGAAGAGACCACTCCTGTCAGAATAGAAACATTTCATCACAGGATAAAATTGATCACTCTGAACAACCGTGTATTGATTTGCAGTGACGCTTCCCTCTAAAGGGAAACCAGCCAGTGAAGCTCCAACAGTCTGTGCCCCAACAATGAACAATGAGATCTTTTCCTGTTTTTCATCTTCATCTGCATTTTTATGTTCATTTGTTGTGTTTTTCCATGTGTGTAAATGAACCTCAGTGGGTGATTCAAGTATTATCCATTAGATGACTTGAGATGTCATGTGATTCTGTAGCTAGCGGGCTGATTGTGTTGTGTAAGCAGATGGTAAAACAAAGAAAGATGATATGATTTGACAGATTTTTCTTCCTCTATTTAACTGATGAACACATATTTTTGCGGAGCCACAGCATCAGATGATTCATTCTGGTGACTGGCACGGTGAAGTCCAGCACTTTTTACTGGGTGGCAACAAAAACATAGTGCCCACTTGGAAACTAAATATTATATTGTCAATTAAAAGCTTTGTGTTACTTAGTGACACTAAAATGTTACAGCCAGAATCATGTGGAACAAATCATTTTTTTAATTTAGTGTTGACAGTTTTATTAAAACTCTTTACACTGACTGTATGTCAATAAAATACTATTATATCAACAGCAAACATTTGGGAGGAAATTAAATGTAATATGTTTCATGAACTGTGCAAATTCAGATACATCAAGAAATAAACTTCATCTGCAGCTGAAAGCTTGAAGAGAAGCTAGTAAGTGGACCTTGAGTTATCTTGTCAACAATTAAACAACTAAAGAAACTAAAAAATCACCACCTGTGGGAACTGTAAAGTTAAGAAAGGTAAAAGTTAAATTCAAATGTAATCAAATAAAACATTAAATAAATAGAATGTTTAAATTAGATTCAGAAATAATTTTTAAAAAAGATTAAATATATTAAGATAGATATCCTTAACAAATGCTTTTCAAATTTTATAAATTGTCAAAAAATTAGTAAAATATTTGAACAAAACAAAAAAATGATCCTGTGATATTGTACTATTTCTCACTTTCTTTCTTTCTTTTTTGCATTTATTCCACCTATGATCTCATTTATTTAATTAGTCAAACAAAGGTGCATCAAAAGGACATTTTGGTGTGAGGAATAATTCTCACAGACGAGATATTTTAAATTCAACAGTCATCTCCAGTGTTTTTGGATTGTTTTTTTATTTTTATTATTTCCTCATCTGCTGTCACAATATACTTTTAAAAGTTCATTATATTTAGATTGTGAGCAGGTCTGGTGTCTGGACTTCTTCCAACTTGCAGTATTTAAACTTAGGATCATTAGGATTATCGTAAAACTACACTAAAATGTAGGAATCCAAAAGTTAGGACATAGGAAACACATTTTGTTTTAAAGAGTTTCAGTCCTAACACAACTCAACTTTCAGGAGCCACTGTTAGCCTTAGATATTTTGCCCTTGTTGTGTAACGTGAGCTCTGCGATGGTCACGGGACAGACAGCAGAACATATCTTATTTATGACGACATGTCTGCATATGAAAGGAGGGGGAATCGTTTAATATTCATATTCCTCTACGCACTCATGAGCTTCTGCGGAAACATGTAGAGAGGAACAGAAAATCATAAAGCTGACGTCACCACGCTGGTACAGTGGTTCACACTGAAAGTAAAAGATGACTTGACTGCACTCAATCACAAGACAAACTCTGTTTGATTGCTTCTTTTTTATTTAAAAAAAAAACCTGTGACAAATAAATAGAACAAAACAAATGTAAAAATATAATGTTTAAGAGGACTGTGTGGAGGGGGGGTGCCACAGCAATTGTTTGTTCTACATGTAATAACATTATGTTTAAAGTCAGATTGGTCCCTGGTTTGTTGATAAGAATTACTTCACAACACATCGTAGCACCATCAAGTCTGTAGAGCTCCGTTGACCCATGTAAGACATTTCACATGTTGGACAGACGTGAGAAAAATGAAACAACTGAATTAGCTGTGGATCAGTTAAAAAAGAAAAGGAGGGTCACTGCTTACAGTTTAATTCCATATAAATATAATATATTAATTTATACATTGTACACTAGAATGGCTCGTTACCACATACACAACTCAGGTAAACACGTGAATAAAAAGGCAGCTGACGATTTTAAAATCAAAACATGTGAGGGGAAAACTGAAAAGAAGTCTTTTAGCTGCAGCTGAAAATACAAACTTTAAAAAAGAAAAGATGACTCTGTGCTTTAGTAATTATCCTGTCTAAAGATATGCAAACTGACACCACCTACTCCAAAATTTCTGAAGGCCTTGAGATTTTTTTGTACAATCTTAAGGAGCAAGTGACAAAATGCCAGCATCGTTTGAGTATGTGCAAACATTCAGTTGATGACGTAAGATTACAACCCTGAATTCACTACAGATTTAAGCTGGTTTCTTGCAGCGTTGATGTTAGAACTTAACTGTCTACTCGTGCCAAATGAAAGGAGAACGTGGATGAGGATGTGTTCACGGTGCAGAAGGCTAGCTAGCGCACCAGGAGGAAGGTGAGTCCAGCGAGGCCCACACCTGCAGCAGCAAACAGTGCAGTCTTCATGGACGAGTCCTGACTCACTTCTCTGGCACTGCGGGAGAACTTACAGAGCCCCTCCTATAAAAGACAAAAAAAAAAAAAAAAACAGAGGAAGGGTTAGTTTGAAACTTTCTGTTTACCAGCAAGAGAGAATATTTATCTGTCACTCTCAGTTTTTCTCCATTTACTGCAAAAACAAAGGAGCGAGTATGAGCTGCCAAAATAACGGTGGCTTAGCTGACGGCTGACAGCAATTATAAAATATATTTTGGAAAATATTCCACAGTCACTGACAGCCCTGTGTTAAAAATATTTGCACTTCGTAGGTTCTGCTGATGTCTGCAACAAAATGTGTCGACCTGAAGTTAGAGAGATTACGCAGAAGTTTTGTTCTAATAATTATTCACTTATTTTAGCTTCTTCTGCTAAATTAGCAGCTCCATTTCTCCTTCATGTTTTCAAACTGAAGCCACACACTCTCGACCAGTGAGTGCACCTGCTCTCGTCTCCAGGTGTCTTTGCTGCTCTACAGCTGCTTGTTTTTCTCAGTCATACTACACTAACTTTCAATACGGCTAATGCCAAATTCAACACCCTGAAGCTTTGACTGTTACTACAAAGTCCATCTGGCTGAGCTGGTTACGTGTCTGTTGAAACCAGCTGCCAGCTGGAGGAAGGAGGGGAAAGAGTGTGTGTGTGTTTATGTGGGTGTTTGGGAGAGGGGCCCATTCACAAAAGGAGACATTCAAACTGTAGCTGGGTTCAGTTTTCTGAGGCTTCTGAGTCCATCATAGCTATCCCTTTAAGTATTTACAGTTAAATAAGCCACACCAAGCAGGTTTAAAATTAGCTTTGTCCTCTTGATTTACAGTATACACTCCAACACTGCCCGACAACGCAGCCTTTGTCTGACCATTACAAAAAGAAACTCTGATAATCTAAAGCCAGACACCGTTTGATCATGGCCCTGAATTTACATTGCTGAGGTTTGTCTTGTTGTACAATACATTCCTCTGAATCTGGCCTATTGCTACTCTACAATTCACATAATCACAGCAGCCACATGAGACGTCCGAGTGCTCGTCTCATCTGCAAACAGTAAAGTCAAAAAGACGTGCATCTAAACTAAGCCCTGGCCATGTTTTAAAGCCACGTTTACACATAGATCTGAAGCGAAACGCAGACATGATCCTATCAAACTAGGTGCTTTCCATCGCCAGAAGCATAACGACACTTTCACTTTATCTGGGATTTTTTTTTATGGGGTCTGTTTAAGGTGTTACTGCCCTGATATAATCAAAACACTCTTATCTACAGTGTGTGTTGACTCGATCAGCTGTGCACTATCTCCTGTATGAGCCAGTTTAGGAGCAGACGTGTTGTTACGGCTTACCCATCCATCATTCTCCAGCAGCCAGTCTTTCTTCTCCTCTCCCAGGTAATCAGCTATGGTCTCTGCCAGTCCTCTGCAGTGTACGAGCCCCTGTCCCTGTCCCTGTCCCTGCCCCTGCCCAGGGTCCAGCCCCGGCCTTGTGGCCTTCTGCTCCTGCAGTTGTCTGGCCAGCACCCCAGTAAAAGTAAAAAGAGAAATAACCCTCCCCCAGTTCAAGTGTCCGTCTCCCACCAGCTCCTCCATCACCTTCCTGAGGCTGGTGCAGAGGTCCGAGCTGCACTGCTTCAGGAAGGTCTGAGCGAGGGAGTTGAAGCGAGCCTGGTGCTGCGCCTCCATGTCCTGGGCCAAGCGCCTCATGGCAGCGGCTGACTCGCTGGGAGGTGGAGGGGCTGGCCGTGGGCTTGTGCAACGCAGGAACAGGTAGTCCTCTGCCAGAGCCAGGGTCTCTTTCCACAGGCCGCACGACATTTTCTACCAAGGGGAGGACAAAGACAGATTAAGGACCAAGTCATTGGACTACAAATTGACATCTTCAGACTGAACCTTTAATATATTCAACTTAAAAACAGAACAGTTGGCATTCATTTGGATTTTTTGTTGAGAAACGACCAAAACACAGAGTTAACTACTAAAATTGCTGCCATTTAACTGTCTTATCAACTCTTTCGGTTTCAGACCAATTAGCTCTTACTTCCAATCAGCATATCATGCAAATAACTACATTACCCATAAGCTCTAGTTCATAGCATCAGCTTAGAACCAAGTAACGTTATTATATATATAAATATTATATAATATATTTTAGTTGAAAAATTAATATACAGACTTTTTAAAACATGTTTCCAGTTCAGCCAGGTGTATTTAAAAACACGACAAGCTGACTATATTAACCGTTAACGGCTAACGGCAGCGCCAGCAATGGCGTTTCTAACGGCAGACACAGGCTGTCTCAACCAGCGTTAGCTCTCGGTTCATACAAGCCGGATGATGCTGAAGGCTACACATAGCTACGGTTAACTTAATACCCCACAACAAAACAAAAAAAGATATAAATAACACTGCAGTGAGAGAGTTGCACAGCGTTAAATATCCGTTTGTTAAGCGGTTTAAACCGGTGAACTTGCAGTTGGTCAGCCGGTAGTCTCTCCTCCGCTAACTACCCGTTGATCTGTCACTAGAGCAATGGAGGACACAAAGGAACACATTTACCCAGGCTACGGGGAGATAACTCACACACTACGAGCGGCACATCTACGCGTTAAACTCCGCTATATGACATGATACAAACACCCACATGAGGCAGGGCTATTATATGTACAAAGGGAAACACGTACACACACGTACACACAGTTAAAATACATTTTTAAGTGCGAAAAAGAGACAAAAGCTTACCCTCCCAGCGATATCAGACTGCGCTCCGCACATACGGACAGCGGAAGGAGAACCTTGCATTGCTACTCGCTGCTTCCCCTCAGCAGCACATTTATCGTATGACTCCGCCTCCGCCACGGCTGCCCGCAAAAAAACCCGCAAAAAGTACCTATGCACAATGGAAGGGACACCTCTGCTCGATTTATTGTCTGCCTTTCGTCACTGGAAAGGAAAAGTGCAGTAAATACTGCCACTAAATTAAATTGTAATGTGTATTTTGTTTATATAGTTGTATTGAAACATGTATCTGTAAAGTGTCAGAATAAATTAATTAGGAAATAAGAATATAAGAATAAAAGAAAATGAACCTGCAGCTATTTTGACAGTTAATTAATCATTGAAGACAGTTTTAATCAGAAATATGAAAGTAAACCGAGTATTTCTTGATAGTTTTGGTCTGTCAATGTGTCACCTTTTCTGTTTCAGACATTTTATAGGCTAAGCAATTAATTTTTTAATTATTTTAATTATTAAAGAAACTGTTGAAAGTGTTTTGAGCTAGAGATAAATCAACCTTTATCCCCCCAAAATAACTTTTTCTGGCACAATCAGTAAATTGTATCAATCATTAATATTGACTGGGGTAAAAACTAATTAAAAAATACACAATTTGTCATTAAAAACTGTTTCCCTCCATATTCATTCAACTTAGTATCACTCCATATTTTTCCCCTCCTCCTTCATGTCCCACCTGCAGTGGCTCCATGAGCCATCAGTGGGGCCCACCCCACAGTTTGAAAAACACTATCATTACATCACAACTCACTGAAGTGTTAAATTGACTGATGTCTTTCTACAGAAATATGATTTGGTAACACAAAGTTGTGGCTCACAGAATACCTGAGATGACGTAGAACAAAAATATTTGTTGATTTTCATTGCAGCAATGCTTTCACACAAATTTATGCCCAGGTCCATTCATAGATAAATCAATATGAACTAAATATAGTTCACTGGTTTCTGGTGGGACCGCTAAGTTTCACCTCGGACATGAAAAGTTTGAGACTTGTGATTGTAACATTTACTTTCATTCATCATTGAACAGTTGGACTGCTCTCACTCTCACTCTGTGACACAGTTTGGAAACTTTACACACAGACCACCTGAGTGAGCAGCATATGAGGAAGTGAAACCGCACACAAAGTGTATTTCTAGTCAAATGAATGACAGTCAAAGCAAATTATGGCAGAATATTTGGTGTGTCTTAAGATATTTTTAGGTACTTTCATGTCCGTTGGTAATACCCCTCTGTCTTCTGAGAGAGCATCAGTTCCTTATCGTCTATGCCCGCTGCCACTTCATCTTGTGGTTTCCCTTTGGATGTTCGTTTCCCTCTTTGAATTACAGAATTTTTTTTTATTGAGGGTAGTTATGAAAAAAAAAAAAACCTAGACATCGTAAAGGTAAAATGAGATGAGCTCACTTGAATATGCTTTAAATGTGGATGTGCATATTCTAGGTTCTTTTCTCAGTGAAAAGAAGGAGCATGCTGAGGTCCTTATAGTGGAGACAAAACATCCTGACTGGCAGGTCAGTTTTGATTTTGGTCACCATAGGTTAGACAGGTCAGGTATGTTGTGATATGTAAAGTGATGATGTGGATTAAGGCGGCTGACCTTTGATCAGTGTTACAAATAAACAGAGACGTGTAAGATGGGGAAACTCATCTGATCAATAATGTTTTGAGGATGCACACTTCAACAACTGGACAGAGTCATGAGTCATGAAAACACAGAGACATATTCTCCACTTGAAGATACAAAATTACAACAATTAAGTGTTATATTGATGTAAGGTAACCAGGTTTTTGATATTAATATCGTAAATAAATGATAATAAATATTATAGACTTGAGATGAGACAATTCAGGTGAACCAGTATATATACAGCACATGAATATGTACTGGTTCAACACACATTTAAATATCTAAAACTAAAAATACATGCAAAATCACTGGTATGATCCTTTAAGGTTTGAGAATACGGATCACAGGTGACATTTTAAATATATTATATCTAATATGCTTTTCTTTCCGGATGTCTTCTTGAATTATTTAAGTGATTCCTTTGAGAAACAATCAAACAAACAAACAAACAAACACTGCTACAGTAAATTTCACTGGAGTAAATTTCAACAGCCAGCCGTTCCTAGTGTCATTGTGATGCAGGGCAATGCCCCCTGCTGGTATGCAGTGTTATTTAAGACCCCCAGAGTGTCCTGTCTGTCCTTGAGTCCATTTAGTTGTGTTTTGATCTTTTTTTCTGAAAAAGCAGCACACCCAGCAGAATAACAGTTTTTCTTTGGATATCTTACTGAGAATATCGTCTTTAGAACACATGCACAAACATACACACACACACACACACACACACACACACTGGTCTGTGAAAAAAAGTAACACTTTCATGCTCAAGTGTACTTTCACAACAACAAACTCTGTTTAGTCTTCTGTAGCTAAACACAAGCCCACAGTGACAGATCCATCAGGTCTCAGCCTATTTACATCCACAGGATAGGAGGAATGCAAATTTCACCCATTAGGATTGATGCTAGGCGAGCCTCTGTGCCTCTGTGTGTGGCACAATCAGTTCAAATCAGCACATTTACCAAACTCTTGACACAAATTTGAGACACTAAAAACAAAAGTACTAAGCTGTTGAGGTTTATTAATGTTGAAATAAGAAAAATCTGTGGCTACATTTAAACTTCTTTTGGATAACCACAACAATATCTATGGCAGTGTGATAATAACAACAACAATAACTGTGTGTACACACCTACAGTGTGATTCTGGACAGGTGTGGCAGGTCACAGTGAACTGATGCACATAATTTACAAGATAATCACTGATATTGTCTGAAGGTCTACATGGCAGAGCAGACACATGCTGCTGATTCCTACAAGTCATCTTCGCTCTTTACACTCACTGTTATTTCCCACTATATTAGCAATAACAATAATCAAGTTAACAATAACAAAGATGACGAATCCAAACGTGTTAAAATGTTCAAAACCCTACAGTTATGATACAATGATATATTCTCATTCTGAGGAGACATTATGTCACACTGAAGGTTTGTATGAACACACTCCACAGTCGTGTTAAGGACTTGCAGTCTTGGCAGTCACATGACGCTGGCGCTGTCTTCTCTGATCAAAACTCTAGGCCCAAATCTGCATGAGAGAAGTGTGAAGAATCAGATGGGTTCAAATAAAACAACACATTTTCATGCACAAGTTGTGAACATCAACATACAGTACATAACCCTTTAGGTCTAAAAAAGGCAAATGTATGTCAGACTATAAGTCTGTTGTATACGTGAATTGAGGGTTCCAGCTTTTCACAATATTAGTGTAGTAACCCAAACTAAGCTCTGGACTGGACTAATTAGTTACAATCTCAACCCTTTTTACAAAAAAAAGATCACAATTCATATTGAGAATTCATAATGTTATTCACCAAATACATTTATTAAACCCAGTTGTTATGATGGTGATTTTGTGTAGGGAAACTCCTGCTCACCCGTAAGGTGTTATCCCAGGAAGCTGAGCAGAGTGCAGTGCCATCAGGTGAAACTCTGACCCTGCTGATGCGGTTCTCATGGCCATACAGGATGGAGACACGAGATCCCTTCAGAACGTCCCACGCATTGATAGTATAGTCATTGTAACCAGCGAAGAGTAAGCGACCTGGAGGCGGGACAGAAAGAGGAAGAGGGGAATTCGGAATAAGAGGAAGTAAAAATACAAAGCTAGAGAATCAGTTTTATTTAGATCACAGATTTCTTTAGCGGTTGGTTTTTTTTTAAAAACCTCAAAAACTACGTCTGGCATTTTCTTAAGTCAACATTTTTTGAGCAGTTTTTGATAGAAATATTCAAAAGAAAGTGCTTTATAAGCTTCTTACCACTCATAGAGAAGTCCACAGAGGAAGCACCAAATATGACGCTGTCCTTCTGGTAGACAGCTACCTCACGGTCAGCTCGCAGATCATAGAAACGGCACTATGAAACAAGCAACAACACAGACACACACAGGACACGCACAGATTGTAATTACAAGAGTCATTTTGCTAATATCAGACAAATATGTATTAACAAAGAGTTCACTGCTCGTTCGCTCCGACATATGAGTAAGACCAATAAATCAATTTACTTCCTCCACATGCACTGATGATATTGATTTGATAAGCACAGGACACATCAGAACAAACTGATAAGCAGGTGATATAATGTGACTCACTGTGGCGTCATCAGAAGCAGATGCAAATGCGTCTCCACTGGGATAGTACCTGAACACACATGACCGAACACACAAGTCAGAAGGTAAAAAATCTACTCAGTGAGTCTGGTGCTAAATAAAATGAACATGCAGCCAATGTGTTTCACTTTTTAAAAGTTTATGATGAAATAAAGCTCAACAATATCGCTTTAATCACAATCACAAACCTAGAAAGCTAGATTTTAGTTACTTTGGATCAGATTAGATGTATATTCTCTTCAACACATGATCTAAAGAAAGCGTCCGACAGTCCCTCATTCATTAAAGACAAAACAATTAAAGGGTAGCAAAGTGCCTCAGATGTTTTTTATGACGCTGAGCATGTGCGCAGACATGTGTGGGTAAAATGCTTTTATTCATTACGCATTTTGATGATCTTTAGGTCGCCTTTTGTAATAGTAGTAGCAGGAGTAGAAGTAACAATAATACTACCACTGCAACTCTTCCCTTCACTACGTCACCTTTTTTTTTTAATCAAAGAGCTGGACTCACTTCACACAGTTGATGTCAGACTCGTGGTTCTCAAAGGACTGAATGTTCTGTCCAGAGCGCATGTCCCACACGTTGGCTTTCTTATCACAGCCCTGACAACACACATGCAAACACACACTCATTTGAGAAATAAAATCTATATTGAAAAAATTATATATTTGATAATATTGATGTCACAGACACACAAACTCTCTCTCTCTCTCTTTCTCACCCCAGAGACAAAAGTGTTTCCAGTCTCAGACGGGGCGAGGTCCAGGGACAAGACATCAGCTGTGTGACCATGGAAACTCTGCAGCAGCTGTCCGCTCTCCACATCCCACAAGGCACATGTGCCGTCACCACTGGAGGTCAGGATCTGACACGCAAACACACAAACACACACACATATATACATACACATGAATAAATGCACCCACACACCACACATGTTCAACATACATAAAGAAACACACAAAGATAAAACAACAGTATGAAAACATAAAGCTTGTTTTTTCCTCAAAGTATTCTGGATCCATGGCAGGACATGTGTGTCCTCTATATTTTGTAACATTTTTGAACTTCATCTCATCATGGAAGTTGTTCTCTCATGTGATTGATTAAGGGAACTGTGGAGACACTGGCAGTCATTGTACACTACAAACTGTAGAAAATAAACAAGAGGAACTGCCATCAGAGAGGGACTTAAAATGGATAAACTATGTTTTCTTTTGAAAACTCCAGAGTGAAAGGGTGAAACTAAGCTGAACACACAAAAGGTTTAATATGATGCTTTGGTGGTCATAGAAAGAAAGAACATAAATAAATTAGTGATACTAAAAATGTATCTCAAATTATTTTAGAGAAATTGCAAACAAATGTACTGCTCATGCTATAAAAATAAACCAGCAGGATTTGATTGGGTCTAGAGGATATAAAGCATCTGCTCTGTTACGAACACTGACTCAATTTTAACACTAAAAACTGAGAAATGAAACAGCTAAAAATAAACAAAAAAATGACTGACGTGATTCAAATAATGTTTCAGTTCATTTAAGTTCAACTGACAGACATCTGATCATTTAGACCTCAACAATGACTTAAACGAAACAGAACAGCCTCATCAACATCTGCTTTCTGTAACTATTATATCATATGACTAAATTTATCACAAATACATTCAAAGGGAAGTCATATATACGCATATAACAAAAGACAAAGGTCAGCACAGCCCCACAGAAAAACTCTCACTGTGCGTCACGCATCTACATACACGCACGCAAAATGTCAGCGATTCCTCTGATGAAAACAGATTATGGGCACTTAGAGACACATCAGAGATCCCTGCTGGCTGGTGGATTAGAGAGCTCCTGCTGGATGACCTCAGGCACAAAAACACACCACATCCTGCCTGCACTGAGAGGTAGCTCCAGTTTCAACATGAATGCAATTATCAGTAAGCCACAATTACTGACGCACACAGATGGGAACCTCACTGATCTAACAGAGAGCCTTTGCGCCAGTCTAATTTTGCTCACCACCACCTGCATGTTACCATATATTAAATACTTGCAGGGGGTTCCTTAAATTACCCACCGATCCCACATGTAAATGTCATTAATGAAAAAGCCTCACAACTCATAACTCACAAGTCAGCTGCGTGGCTCTCACAGTTAGACACACAAATACACGACTGTATGTCATCCAAACTCTCCTGTGAGCAGACATTATGGCTGCTTGGAAATAAACACACTTTCTGAGGCTTCAATGTAGTCTGCAGTTTTGTGCTCGGGGGTCTATTTTAATGGTATGGCATGCGTCTTTGTGTGCGATATGAGAGAGATGTGTAAGAGACATGTATGTATGTGTGTGTGTGTGTGTGTGTGTGTGTGCGTGTGTGTGTGTGTGTGTGTGTGTGTGTGTGAGCGAGAAAGACAGAAATAACACACGCATGTGCGTGTCTCTGTGTTAAATGTCCTGCCCTCGGGTCAGTGTGCTCCACTCTTTTCTAGATAAAAGCCACTCAGTGTCTATTAATATACCCAGAATAGAGGACAAGCACCCCCTCCTTCTTGTCTTTTTTCTGGCCCCTCCTCAGCTCTACCATCTCCCCTTCCTCCCTTGTCCTCTGTCACTGGGCTCGCCTTGCTGAAGGCCAGTGGAGTAAATTATTGAAGCCAAATATCTCTGGCCGTCGTGTTCTCCTTTTCAGTTCACTCCTATATTCCTATCGTGTTGGAGTCGCATGCAAAGCCAACAAAAAAGTCTAGTTGATGCTGACTCATTGTGCTGCAACAGATGCAAAAAGAAAAATGACGTGATAAAATAATAATCCTTAATTACAGTATTCAAAGTGAATGTATAACATCTAAATATAATTGTCATAGCTTTAAGATCATCTTGATGATGAAAATCTGTGTAGAATAGACAGACAAGTGGCTCATTGGTCTAGGGGTATGATTCTTGCTTCGGGTGCGAGAGGTCCCGGGTTCAAATCCTGGACGAGCCCAACCGTGACAATCCTTGCCACTTGCTAATCAATGGAGGGCTCTATTGGATTTAGCACAGGGTTGACGGTTTAACAGTCCATTAATTGTACAGAGCATCAGGTCAAAACATGGAATTGTGATTATCGAGCATATACTCCATATATTGATCCCAGCATGAGTAGACAAGTAAACCTTCATTAAACATTGCAACACTATGAATGGGAGTCAGCGGCTGCTTCATCTCATGGCAGACCACCAGCTGAACAAACTCTTCTCCAGGCTCCACCAGACAACACCAAAGCCTTCAGGTTCACATCTTACTATAACCCTGAGCTTTTAGTCAGTGTCAATTCTGTTATCTGGACAATACAAACAAAACATCTTTCAAAATGTATTCAGAATCCATGTTTGTCTGGTCCAAGTGAAAAAAAAAAAAGAATTTCTCATAGATAATAGATGAAACGCTCTGATTTCCAGTTCGTGTTACTAGTGCTCACCTGCATGTCAGAGTTGGTGAAGGTGCATCCTGATAAATAGTTGGTGTGCATGGCGACAGACTTCTTCTTTGCAGACAAGTTCTCATTTTTGTCCAGTGACAGCGGGAACACGGAACACTTGTTATCCAAGCCACTTTTGAAGGAGATAAAAACATCAGCAGTTAAATTATTACAAGTGGAGGGGAACCGAAAATAGAATTATTATGCAAGGTTAGGGGTGTGGATGTAGCCTAAGTGAACAAGGCTGACAGAGAAATAATGACTGAGTAAAGGAAGCCTTTATTCTTCCTTCCATTATGTGTCAGATTAAGTATATTAAATAAAACATAATACACATAACGTAAATACACAGTTACTACACATCCACAGCCAATCGAAGTAGCCATCATATGCAAAACGAGTCTCTATAAATCAAAGATATAAAACAAAGTTACAAGAATATGTCTACAATAAGTACAGTATAACTTCTCTTTCATAATTTCCCTTTCCTTAACAGTGAAGTTGTTAATTGTCGTCGATTATTGGAAAGAGTAGCAGTTCATTAAATCTCTGTACTCACCCACATGCCACAGCACAGCCTGAGGGAGCATAAGCACACGCCATAACCCATGTACATGGCAGCGTCACCCCATGTTCCTGTAACACACAGATAGTGTGCACACACACACACACAAAACTTGAGTAATTTATTGGTAAGAACATACACTCTCTTCAATAAGCATAAACAAATTATATGCTCTAAACCTGGATGTGGTGAGTATTAATAGAGATTATGTTCAGTTCAGACCAGGCTGAATCCTGGCTGCCATTTAAGTGCACTCAGGCGGACACATGCACACACACACACACACACACACACACACACACACACACACACACACACACACACACACACACAGGTCATTACAGGGGACAGATGGATAGATAATCTTTAAATGCATATTTCCATGTGATCGTGTTGCACCCTCTCTCTCAGAGGAGTATGGTAGCAGAGGATGACCCACCCATCCACTCAACACCAGTACATATGCTGAAGAGAGCATCTGAGCATCAGAGCATGCTCAGGAGCAACAAGACTTAGCTTTATATAACAGAGCGGAGAAGAGGGCACGATTAAATCGGGTAACTGAGCTTTTGGAAGTAACAGTCCTATTCATTTTTTTATCAAAAACATGTTTGCACTGTGCATTTCGTTCTTATGGATGGACATTAAGCTCAGTCTTTTGATTTATGATGAAAAAAATAAGACTGCGTATATAATAAGTCCCATCACAGTGAGAAACATCCAACTGAGCCTGAGAAAATTCTGTTTTTTAAAGCCTGAGTTTGTAGAACTTGTTGAATTAGTTATAGATTAATTTCTAACTCCTCTTCCTCTCCTAAGTGTCAGGGGTATTGTAGTTTTTAGTGCCTTTTGACATATCAAACTGATCAAATATCTCCTTACACAGATAGAGAGATAGAAGATAAAACATTAACAGTAGGTGGTGACAATATTAAATTAGTCAATATGTTGTATGTGTGTTTCTAAGCTTTAAGGTTACCGATGAAACTTAAATACAAATTTACATTGGTAAAAGCAATAAAACTTGGCTCCTATCATAAAAAATAAATCCCACCAAGTAATATCAGAACTCCTCCAAATGATATGAAATTTTGATAAAGGGATTAACTTTAATTCACGTCCAAAAATTCATTTTTGACGTCCCTTTTTCTTTCAAAACAATGTAAGGTTTTTAACATTCAGACCCTGAATTTATAGTAATCTATTACTCAAAGAAATCCACACGTTCTCTTACATACACGCAAAAGTACCACATACTCACCTTATTAAGAGTGAATGCATCCCAGACAATCACTTTTCCATCCTACATTAAAATAAAAAACAGCATTACATGATATATACATTATCATGTCATATGTACATTTGAATTCATATTTACACAATATTTCTCTTTATATGCTGCATGTGTGTTCATGTGTGTACCTG
The DNA here is from genome assembly GCA_946959425.1 of Argyrosomus regius. Classification (NCBI taxonomy): domain Eukaryota; kingdom Metazoa; phylum Chordata; class Actinopteri; family Sciaenidae; genus Argyrosomus; species Argyrosomus regius. The sequence continues at coordinate 16,665,602 of OX336882.1, forward strand.
AGAGGAACTGACGAGACGACGTTTGTCTTTGCACCAGTCCATACACAGCACCTTGTTCCCATGACCCTTCAGCACACGTTTGGTCTTTATGGAGAGAGCACCCAACACCTCAACCTTCTCAGCAACCTGGTGCACTGCCAACACACACATGGAAACTTCAGCTTCAGGTTTATGTGATGTCTGACTGCCAGCAGTGGTGGAAGAAGTACTGAGATCCTTTATCTAAAGTCTGTGTAAAGTGAGAATAAATATGCGCTCTGAGTTTGTCAAACCAAAGAAGGAAGTGTTATTAACCACACAGCCAAATTTAAATGATTACAAATATCAACAAGTTTATGAAATTAGGTGTTAAAATCAGGTAAAAGTATTGTCAAAGCTGTTCATCCAGGGAAGCTGCATTTGGACTACTTCGAAGGTAGAGCTAGCTAGCAACTGAGTATAAACCAGTATAATAACTAGCATACAGAGAAGCATAGATACTAACATACCGAAGGCTTTTATACTGTTGTGGGTTAGGGAGGCAGGGGGGATTATGCTCTGGGTGGCCTCAACGCATCATCGAGCCACCTTTTAGGACTGCCCAAAAAATCCTGGACTGAAAACTGGTGAAAAATAGTTTTAACCTCTAACTCCACATTTCAGTAACATATCGTTCAAAGTCTTTTCACACGTTTTCAGCAACTATTTTCCAACATATTTAATTTATTTTGTAATCAAGTAAAAACGTTTCATTTAAACCTTACTTAAGTAAAAGTACATTCATTTTTATCAGCAAAAGCACTTAAAATGCAGAATGGAGCCTGTCTGTGTTAAATTATTATAATAAATATTGTTGACTTATAATGACTGATGCAGCATCAGAAAAAGTCTCTGCTACGTGTTTACAAACTATAAAGCCCTCACTCATCATTGTACACTTTACTCCAGGGCTGGTTGGCCATCTCTGACCTTTTAGTAGGCTAAGTCGTTAGCAATTGTTCATTTACAAAACCATTGTGGGTAAACTTCCATCATACATTTGCATTTGATTGCAAGTATCTGACTCCAGTTATCACTCAAGATACAGTCTTGTTGTTTGGCTTGAGTGTACGGACTGAAGTGGGAAAGAAAGCTTTTATGTGCTCTGGTCCTCTCACCTTCAAAAACACAAGAAAATTTAATCTCCCTGTCAGATTTTAAAGCTCTTATAAGTACAATGGTGAATGAATTGGTTGGTAGTTGTCATTTTGCATAGGTAATGTAAGTATTTTGACACGTTGATATATATTTTATATGTTTTTTGTGGTTATTGTTGTTGTCTGTAACTATTTTATGCTGCTGTTTTTGCAGACTTCTGCCTTATAAAAGAAATTCTGTCTTTCATGGTTAAATATGTATTCAGTAAATTAAAAAGAAATAATAAATGTTCCTGGCTAGTCCAGTTTGGGCTTTATGGAGGTTGTGCATGTTATATGCACTATACATTTTTTATGTGGCATGTTACTCTGCTCTGGTAGCGCAGCATGTATATAAAAAAAACGTACTGTCCTTACTGCAGTGACGCAGGTTCGATTTCCAGCCTGTGGCCCTTTGCTGCATGTCATCCTCTCTCTCTACCTGCTTCTCTGTCTATCTACAGCTGCCCTATCCAATAAAAGCCCCAAATAATAATTATATTATAAAAATAAAAAGTTACAGATAAGATAGAGTTTAATGATCACACACCGGGGGAAACGTATTTGTTACAGCAACTCACAATACACAACACAAGGTAGATAAGAAAAATACTAAAAATCTAAGATATACCAGAAACAGAAAAAATAAATATAAAATATAAATATAATTATATTATTATTACTATTTATATTATATTATTTAAATTGTTATTGTTAATGTTACTGGCAGCTTTGTACTCAAAGTACAAATACCTACTTTAAAATTGTAATTAAGTACAGTACTTGAGTAAATGTACTTATAGCTGATGATACATTCCACCACTGACTGACTGAAGTTGATTTGTTTTGATTCACATTAGATATATACACCTCAATATAATCATCAATCATCATTAAACACAACTAAAAAAAAAACAACTCACAGTGAGCATCAGTTAACTAACGGTCAGATAACCGTTAAAAAACAAACCGTCGGTTTCGTGTTTAAAAGACGAGTTCACGAGCTGCCTCCTGTCAAGTTTCTAGTCGTGTTTAAAGTTAAACGTCGACGTGTCTCAGTAAAGATGTGACTGACTTGTTTAATATTTGTTATTTGTTAGTTATATTAACTGAAGTCCCGGGCGGACACTTACACTCCACGTCGTTCAGCTTGTTCCGCTCCTCGTCCAGCCTCTTCTTCAGACTCTGGCTCTCGTTCTTCAGTGTCGCCAGGGTTTCCCCTTTCTGGAGCCCCTGACAAGCCATCTTTGAGAGGCGACAAGAAGACACTCAGAGACGACAAGAGGAAGGAGCACCGGGATGAGGGGGAAACACGGGAGAAACTGGGGGGGTTTGAAGAAGGGTAAACGGGACGGTTTAGTTGGAGGTTAACGGTTTAGTTGAGACTGTCCTCGAGCGCGACAGTGATGCTGCAGCGCGTGTCAGGTCAGACTCAGCTCGTGCTCTGCTCTCAGCCCCCTCCTCCCTCCATCCTCCATGTTCCTGCATTTAGACACCGACACCAGCGCTGATACAGCTTTTTCCTCATGTTTACACAGTTTGTTTATTGTAGGAGAGTTTAAATTTGTTATATGAAACATTTTCTGATACACTGATAACGTAAAAGTGACACTTTATTTCTGTTTCTTGCTGCAACTGATGCATCTCTTTAATTGCTGTGCTTTTACTTATTGTTTTCATTTTAATAGTGTTTTTAAACGTCTCTTAATAATTAATATACTCAATTACTGATTAGGTTTCGATGAGACGAATGTTGTGATAGTGTGCCACCTTAATATTGAGTAAAATACTACAGGCATTGTAATGATTATAATAATTAGGTTAAATGTTATCTGTTTTTCTGCAATAATTTTCATTTAATTAAAATCATGATTGCATAGCATAGCCAAAACAGTAGTTTCCATTTTCCCTACACTGTAAAATAAACCTGTTGCAACTGTGGTTGCTAGGATTTTACCGTGATAAATATGATATGACTTTTTCTGCTATGATGGTAATAGGATGTTAGTACTGTTAATTTTATGGTTAAGGTTGGTGTTTTATTCCATATTTTACCATATAAATGGTTATGTTTTTTGACATAAAAAGAAAAGCTGTTTTACTTTATAATTGACATGAAAATACCACATGAATGCCATATAAAATAAAGTTTTTGCCATGAACTGACCGTGTTTTACTGCATACAGTATAATTTACGGTCTTTTGCTTTTACCATATTTTACGGTCTTTTACTACAGACATTTTTTACAGTGTAACAAATTATAAATCCAAGGGATTACATTAAATATATTGTAAAAGGAAATGTGACAGAGGATGTAGTGTAAAAAGAGTTGTCTCTGTCAGCAGTTTTAAGGTTAATTTCTGCTCGAGATGAAGAGTTTTAATCACAATTACTATTTTACTTTAATTTTATTGCACTTTTCTTGCAAAAATGTGTCAATATTTTCCTTATTTCAATTAAATACAGTTTTATTTATATAGCCCCAAATCATGACAAAAGTTATCTCATGACACTTTCCAAAAATGTCACAAACCAAGTTCATTGGTGGGTGATTATCTGCCACGACTCAAAGACAGACACCGATAAAATTACTTTAGGATTGGTACAAGTATTTAGTTGTTGACAAAGAGCCAGACATGAGGAAGGGGCTCAGTCGTATGCATCTCTCTCTTCCTGATGGAGAAGTTATCTCCTTATGCACACATGGTGCGTATGTGTGTGTGTGTTTAAGATGCATTAATGCAAACACTGCTTCTGAGTGGTGTGTCCTCAGCTGAACAGATGTTGCTCTAAGTGTTACTGTGATCTCCAAACCAAGCCTCAAGCCTCACAGTCTGCTGTTATCATCATGTTCATAGATAAACACAAGAGGAGGATACGCCTGTAGCTTCAGGGCCACAGGGTTGAAACAGTGTGCAGAATTTATGTGTATTTATATGGGTTTAATATTTTTTTTTCAATTAAACAATCATCAGTCAGTTGTTGTTACTGAGCAGTCGGTGTACTATTTGTAGGCTCCCAGAGTTCCCATTGTGTACAGTCAAAATAATGGGCTTATAGCAGAAAATAGCAAATCTTGTTAGATCTGCACTTCATCCACTTAAATAATTCAGAAAAATTGCCAATGATGCCACAGTTTGCAGAGAAAGGGGGGGAAAAAAAAGATCACGCACCAGCTCCACACAGAAGGAGCAGTAGTTGATGGGGTCGGTCTTAATGTAGATGTTCATAAGAGGACTGGCATTCCCACAGCTTTCACATGGGCCAAAAGTGGCCGCCACGAACGTCTGGTCACACATGACTGCAGATGATCACCAACACACCCTGTGGAGAACACACACACACACACACACACACATACACACACACACGCACACACACACACACACACACACACACACACACACACACACACACACACACACACACACAAACAAACAAAAAGATTCAACTCAATCAGACAGATTACAGGTAAGAGATATTTTGTTTTATGATTTCTGTACTGGGTTGTGACCACTTGGTGTGTGTGTGTGGGCCAGGAGATAAGTAGTTGGTAATCTACTCGAGCCTGATCCTTCTCTGAGCTCCAGAGCAGAGGAGTGCAGCACAGCTATTCTGGGAACAGCACTCAGTCTAACACAACACCGTACATGATGACTGATTATGACGTTTCATGCAACAAATCTACATTTGCACACTACTGTACATTCAATGTACCTTTATTTGAAGCAGTAACTTGTAATTTCTCCAATATAAACAACATATAAGACACAATAATGTCATAACATACTGATATTTGTAAATTCCTTCACTTTGTTCTGTTACATTTTGTACAAATGTCAACAAATCTAGCTGTTTGAACCCACACTGAGCATCATTGCCTTTATGTTCATGGAGAAATATGTCATTGCGGACTTTTGATTGTCAATGCTGAGTGAACTTGTCACTTATGATGGCTACTGTTGAAGCAACTATGTACAAATCCTGCAGAAATTATAAACTTTGCCCTCTTCTAGTTAGATTTACAGAACAGATTTCATAACTTGTCCCCACACTAACACAAAACACACTAAAAATCAGTTTAATAAAATCTTACCTCACAAGAGATTTTTCCCCCTTCTCTGTACAGCAGGTATTTGTCCCTGGAGAACTAAGTTGAGTTTTTCCAGTGAAGAGGATTGCCGGCGAGGGACAGAGTAGGAACAGTAAGCTTCTTAGTGTTTAAGCTGTGACTCTGCTCTGCTTTTACCTCCATGCTTCATACGTCCCTGCAGCATTACTTACCTGCAAGGCGTGGAAAAGTACATTTATAGTGTAATCCAATACACACTGATGATGATTTCATATGTTTAAATCCTGAGGATTACCTGACACTGCATGATGTAATATTACTGTACATGTTGTAGAAGAAGCCGTGAAATCCGACTTAAAAGCGCAATTATAAGATATTTTTCTCCTTTTTGTTCAATGTTTATGTTGTAATTTGATTTGTGCAATTGCACCAAATGTAATCTATTACATCTAGCTCTGATTATTTGCTGCCTTAAACAGCAGAAATTATACAGTTTAAACTCTGAAAATAAAACAAGTCTAGTAGAGATCAATACTGCAAATGGGTTTATTTCAGGCCAGACATTTGGTAATATTTTCCTGCTACATAAAAGTGTTTCTTTATTTACATGATTGAAGGAATCAGTGTTTAAAAAACACACAGACGATCTGACAGTGCTGAATTCTTTTATTTTACTTTTACAGATTTGACAATTTATTCCAAGTTTCTTAGTTTCTTAACGGTGAACACATTCACTAAGCACAGCTACCAGAAACTACAAACAGTCCAGTTTGTCAAATGTACACATGGGTCAGAGAGGAAACATTTGGTACTGGCTTCAGCATGTTTGCACCAGAACCACAAAGAGCTGGGGTGATGAGATATCGTTTTGTTTTCAACAATTTTTAAAATGGCACAATCAACGCTAGTGCTGATGAGAACAATGGTCATTTATAATGTCTACATCATATCATACAACCAACTCTCTCCTTCAGGTAAAAACGCAGAGTGAGGGAATGACATTTTCTCCTGTTTGAGAGCCCAAGAGAAGCCCAGGGGAACAAGACGCCGCAGCTCTGCTCAACAATACCAACCAATGAATGAACGTGTACTTTTATTTTTCTCCTCTGAAACTAGGCCAGCCTTCCCACTCTGCACTCTCAGTACATCAGTCCACACGGATAGTCTGACTGAGTCTGAGGAGGCTGGTGCTGCATCCACAAGATCCTTACCCGTGGCTTACTGTACATTAATTGATAATAAAACAGCAAGAAAAAAAAAATCACTGATTAAGAAAAGTGAAGCACTCGCTCACACAGGGAATGTGGTAGAGGAAGCTTAACGGGCCACAGTTCAGTAAAAAGATGGTGGGAATCAAATGAAGGAAGGCTGATATCCATCTATTATTCATCTGACTTCCTCAGCAACGTCTAAAAAGTGCATTTCGACTGATGGCTAACCAGTGCAACCCATCTGTGACACCAACTGTAGGACAAAAGGACACCTTATCAGACTAAAAATGATCACATTTAACAATTTATATTCATTTTACAGTGGGGAGGAGAAAGAAAAACACACTGACAGAACAAAACAGTCATTCAGATAGGAAATAATTCAGATAAGGCTTTGTCCACAATGTGCAGCTTAAATCATGATACACTTCATTAACAATTTTAAACATTCATATGGTTAATTAATTCCTTCGGTTACCTCCTTTTTGCCACAACCTGCAGATATGTACTCTTTACACAAACCATACTTTTAAAACTACCTATTAATCCAAAATATATAACAAAAGGCAGATTGATAACACGTGGTCCCGATGAGAACATATGGATATCAAATTCTTTTACAAGAGCAACACAAAACATCTTCACATACTAACTTTGCTTTACTCCACTTACAATTTGTTTCTCGCCTGTAGCTTGTTCCCATCAGACTGAGAGCGGTCTGTGGCATCTAATATGATACTTCACCTATGTACCATGTATCGTATCAGTACTAGTTCACGGATGTTTCCCCGGCTCTCAGTACTGCAAAAACACTTTGAGCTATGTTTCCTCGGTTGGTTGGCTGCTTGAGAAGAATCATTTTTAGATTTAATAAAACATTAAATCACGAAGTCCAGTTTTGGTGACCATTTACAATTTCCTATATATGTAAGCACCTTAAAAAAAATCTTTCTGAAAGGGTAAGGTCATGAGGCAAAAATAAGGTTCACATGAGGGCAAGAGGCTAATTTGGTTGACTGTTAATACTAATGGCACAGCAGGAAGTCACCGAGCAAAAGTGCTAAACACGAAGCAGCAAGGATGACATGAATGCAGACAGACGAGGACTTTTTGTAACAACGTGGGCAGCTTCCCTGACACTCATCCAACGACTCTCAACTACACCGAGGTTTCTCTGTACCAAAAAAAACAAAACAAAACAAAACAATAGCATGCAGATTAATTTCTGATAACTGGTAATGCTGGTAAAGCCAAGCCCATGCAGGTTAGATGAGAGCAACAGCAGCAGTGCATGCTGTCTAGTTTTTCTACCACACTGTAGGCATACTGACTGAGTAATGGGTGCGGTGCAATGTCACCCTCAGCCTTTGAAAGCAAGTATCAAATATGTCTGGATATCTGAAACAATCTGTGCACCAAACAGAAAAGACAAAAATATCTTTGTATGTCACTAACCCTGAACTAAACCCTACGGTGCAGTTGAGACGTGGGAAAAAACGCAAAAGTTCCACATATTCACTTGTTTTTGGTAACAAAAGCCCATATTGTTCTTTCTTGGCCACAAAACAGGAAGGCATAGGGTAGACATGCAGGGGAAGGAAAGGAATCGGTCCACAAAGCTGTTAGCAGTTAGTATTATTGTGGGAATAAAACATTGTTGTGACAGATTTGAGGCTCCAAAACCAACTTCAGAGAAACCTTCTGCTCAGTGATACATGGCTTTACGATATACATAACTTTGATACTCATGACAATACTGAAATAAATAACTCCATATTGATAATAGTAAAACATTTTCAAAGCTCCGACTAGAGCTGTGACCAGAGAAGACAAGTAGAGCGTAGAGAGCTCTGGGAGCGCAAACCTCCCGGTGATACAGCAGTAAGCAGAGTGTCATGTTGTGTGTGTGTGTGTGTGTGTGTGAATAGATATCTTTGTGCCAGTGTTTCCTGTGACACTCAGCTCTGGTCACAGCTGTAAACAGTAGAGATTGCAGCAGGTCAAACCTTTGGCCAGAGTTTGAACCTCGCACCTTCTAAATCTCTCCTCAGTTAAAACCCATGCTACACGTCATCTGCCTGAAATGCAGGATAAACATGACAAAGCGACATCTCTAAGTTAAGACGTGACCTAACAAATAATCACCTGTGCCGGCACTCCTTAAACTATACTACATCATTTACCTGATATCGACATAAATAGCGTACAATGAAACTAAAACTAAAAACTGTCCCTACAAAGCTGTTCATCTTGGGAAATGATGGTCCCATCCTTCATATCGGACCCGTATTCTGCAGAGAGGAAGCGTCTAATCTTAAAAGGGGAGGGTTCGGTGACGGAGATGAACGCAATAAATAAAATACACGATATATATTATGAATATTTATATATATTTATATATGTATAAATAATATAGTACAGACGATGAGTTCTGTCTTGGCTTGACTGTGTTCAGAGAGTAAAACGACAACATACAGAACAAAGCCTGGTCCAGGATTCCTCAACATGGGGTGGAGAGAGAGCTAACTCGATCACTCATCTGGCTTCATACTGGGACTCACTTCACCTATCAAACAGAGACCTGACATATCAAGCTAGACTACAGCTTATCAAGTTATTCCTCCTTGTGAGGTCTCAGGACCTCCTTTTGGGCCTGCTTTCGTGTGTCGGTATGTACATTCTCACTGGAGAACGAGACGATGACAAGAACTATTTTAACAGCTAGTTGAAACACAGTGGAGGGGGGCTGGGGTGACCAGGGTCCAAGACAACTAAGACAGACCCAGGTGTTGGCGGAGAGCGAGTACTGGAGGCATTGATCTGGTCCTGTGGCTTCTCTAAGAGGCAGGCGTTTATACAAGCGGTGGATGGAACAGCCAGATTTAAACCAGCGGCGGCGACTGTAGGTGCATTTGTGCGTTTTATAAGAGAGGAGGTGCACGTGAGTGTAGGCGTGCATGTGTAGGTTCAGAGGATGGGAGTATTGTACAGATGCATGTTGACAGTTCAGCATGTGTTTGTGTGTTCAGACCAGGTTTATCCATATGAGAACTGGTTACCGTGTTTCAAATTAGCAGCTTTTTGAGACTTTTCAATTCATTTTTGGACATAATTGCTCAAATTGCGTTAATACAAATCCTAATTTTGGAGTGTTTATTTCTCCTGTGGTGATTGTGTATGGGTTTAGACACGGGTGAGGAAGGCCAGGTTGAGCGAGCCGGGGATCTGGATGGTTTCCAGAGCGAGGGAGGAAGGGCTGAACGGGAAAGTGACCGGATAAATCATCTTCGTGTCCATCAACAACTGGGGACTCTCACAACGGTCTCGCAAGCGAGTCTGAGGAAAGGAAGGGGAGAGCAGATGGAAATAATTAATATGCAGTTAATTTAAGTGATCACCAGCCAGACAGTCACAGTTTTTTTATTCCTTTTATTAAAATTTCCATGGTGCAATCAGATAAACTTTTGTTTGTTAAGAAAAATCTGAAAAATAATGCAGTCTGCATGTCACATTCAGGCCACTAATTTTGTGTCCCTGTGTTTGGGAGTGTGCTTGAGACCACCATCAAATGAAAGAACGTCCTACACATAATGACTTAAAGAACCAGTGTGTAGGATTTAGTGCTATCTAGTAGTGTAGTTGCTGATTGCCTCACCCTCTCCTTCCTAACATGAAAGAGTAACTACAGAACTAGATTAAATTTGTGCTATAATTTAGAAAGTGATGTTTTCCAGGACAATGCATGTCCTTATGTTTATACTGGAGGTATGAGATCGAGTACACAGTGTTGAATTGCTACATTTGGAGTAAATTACCTGTATGGTTCGTATAAATGCAACAGACACTCTCTCCTCAAACTCGTTGACTGGAGTGTAGAGGTTCAGGACTTTCACAATCTAAAAAGAGACACAACACAGAAAGGTTATTCCAACTAAACAAGCACTTTATCGACAGTGGCTGGGTTTTCCTTTAGCTTTTAGGCAGACTGAGGTTTAGAGTTAAATATGTTGTAATAAGTGACAGGATGTTGTACCTGAGCAGTGGTGAGGGCCAGGCACATGGAGCAGATGGCCTCAGCATCCTCGTCAGTCTTCTTCTTCACCTGCAGCAGCTGAGCTGCCTGGATCAGAGGCTCCAGAGTCTCCTTGGCTCCGCATGTCATCAGACCTTTGTCTCTGAGCCACTCCTCCAGCTGGCTCACATTGTACCTGCACACACACACACATCATAAATCAATACAAAAAATAAATAAATTTAAATCCCTCAGGAGCTCCTCCCTGTGCAGTGACATCTCCTACCTGATCTGCATGCCTTTACTCCAGGAGCACATGTCCTTGCGCAGCAGCAGGTTGTTGAGGGTGACGGCTCCGATGATGTAGAACTGCTGCTTCACCACCTGCTTGATGAGCTCGGGGTCGGTGCCGTGCTGGCACATGGTGGAGTGGAAGGCGCTGAGCTGCCGCAGGATGGAGTCCAGAGTGTAGGTGCCCTCGTCGGCGATGCTGGACGTTCGCTTGCGGAGACCTGTGGGCTTCACCCCAGACACGCCCTGGATGGTCTCATGTTCCAGCATACCAGAGACTGCAGGGAACACACACACACACACACACTTATTTAGTACTTGTATCATGCACGTAAGCAAATACATGTCCGCACACCATCAACATTAGCGTGTATGACCACCCAAGCGCTCAGACATGTACATGTACACACCTATCATAGGTTGGAGGATGTTCTCCATGCATTTGATCAGCTGCTGGTAGATCTGGATGGCCAAGTCACTGATCACCTGTCTGTACTCTGCCAGGTCGAAGTTGGACAGACAGTGTTCGTTCTGCCTCGATGTGTTGTGCTTCATGAAGGCCTGAAGAGACGCACAGACAGGCAGAGACGGGTTAGAAAAAGTTAAAAGGATGGAAGATACCTGAGTTTCTTTGTTTGTGCGTCAGTCTCACCTCGTCCCCGCTGTATTGTTTCAGACAGTGTAAGAAACGGCAGGTGTTTGCCAGCCAGAAGGAAACGGTCTCAAAGTCATCTCCTCGTTTCTGACGGGAAGGGGAAGAACAAAGTGAGTAAACCAGCTGGTTATTAGTCATGCTGTAACTATCGGGGCCTTTCCAATTCAAGTTGTTGAAGTTGTATTTAAAGGGTTGTTTCAACCAAACAGAGTATACAAACCTTCAGGATCTTCTTAATACTGTTGATGGTCGAGGTGAGCAGAGTGCGGACCTTCTGGTCATCGTTGACATAGTCTGCGTGTCTCAGACACATGAACAGGATGTAGGCTGGCAGACCTGGGATCAGATTCACGGCTACACCGCGAGGCTTCAGCTCTGGAGAGACGAGAGGAGGAACGAGTTCAGTGACGGACTGAAGAGAAACAGTCTGACAAAGCCTCCGTTTCTACAGTTTGATGATGTCAGACTGTAGAAACTGTGGATGAAACTTTCATTTTTAACATCACCCTGTGCTGTTTAATTGACTTTGTGGGGGGTTTTCACCCTCAGTTCTACCTTTTTACTTTCAGAACGGGCATTAAGCATTGTAAAGTTATCTTAAAAAGTGGTTTGTCAAACTTTAACCTGAGAAGGAGCCTAAAAGTTCCTAAAATAACCTCGTTAAATGTTTGATGATCAATCGTTTTCACCTGCTTATTATCAGTTCTTACCTAGGATGAGGTTCTTGACCAGTTTGAGCTCATCCTCCTTCTTGTACTCCAGCATTCCTTGGAAATCTTTCTCCCTGCGGGGAATGTTGACAGGATGGATCGGCTCCTCCACCATCTGTCCCGGAGATGTCTGGCCTTCGGCTTGACCCGCTGGGAGACACACAAGACATGACAGTCAGTCAGCATACTCAAACACACATCACACACATCAAGTGTTTTTGTTGACTGATGATTTCTCCCGTACCTCCCATCTCTCCGATCCTCTTGGAGTAAACCTTCAGCTGCTTCTTGAGCTTGCGGATGGTTCGGTCCTGCTTCTCCAGCTGTTCCATTAGATCCTGAAAGAGGCCGAGAGTTGGAGTGATGGAGAGAGAGAGAGAAAGAGATGGACAAAAAGAGAAAGAAGAGAGAAAATAGTGAGGGCAAAGACTTCTCAGACTGCTTCACACTGTCGCCATCCAGTGGTAAGAAGCAACACTCCAACACTTTTGTAAATCTCACTCAGCTCTGTCTCGTAAAATGTGGAAACAAACAAACAGGAAGAGGGATTTTAAATCAACATGAGAGCTGTTCTGCTGATTTTTTTTTTCAGAGGAGGAGAAGTTACAGGACTTCGCTGGCTGTTAGAAAAGAGAAAGAGGTGTCGAGCTGCTCCGTTGTGAGTTAAAGAAACACTGCTGTGGAGAGTTAGAGCGACGTTCAGCGCTATTTCATTCAAAACACACAACCTCAGTTAGTTCAAACACATGCAAACACACATGCAGGCACACACACACACACAAACACACTTCTCTACATACAACCATCCGTCGTAAAATGATGACTCGAGCTTCTCGGGACGCTGTGGGGTCTTCAGCCAAGAGTTCCTGTCAGGTGACACCACACAAATGAGTGTGTGGTACAGAACTGTAGTGGCTGATTCAGCTTTTCTATGTGTGGCCCATGTAGGGGGATGAAACCACCAACCCAAACAGCTTCAGTGAAACTTCATTAACACATATTTTTTCTTATTTGCCATTTGTATAAAAGGACTACGATTAACACCAATTCTGTATGTGTGTGTTGTGGCGTACCAGGTTCTCGTTGGTGAGTCGAGTGATCTCGTGCTGCAGACTGGCTTCGATTCGGGCCTCTGGAGGCAGCTGGAGGTTTTGTGCCAAGAGCTGCTGCTGACGGTTGTTCTCCTCCTTCACATTTTGCAACTCGCCGCGCAAAGCCTCCACCTCGTTATCATAAGTTCTCCGCTGAGTCTGCAGCTGGTGCTCCAGTAACCTGGAGGTGGATTGGGAGGTGGGGAGACGAAGAAGGGAGGATGAGCGTGCAAAAAACGACACAAGGAAGGGGGTAGATAGGAGATGCAAGGATGAGGGGAAAGGAAGAGAAGGGGCATAAATAGGAAGAAGAAGGAGAAAGAGATCAGCATTATGTTGTGTGTGTGAGAGAGAGAGAGTGACAAGAGATTTCACCACAGTGAGGTGACGCAGGACAGCAGCATGCTGTGCAGCCCACAGCCCAGACTCTCTGAACACTTGCTTGAAAAGGTGAAATGAGCCCAAACTGTGGTCAGAGGTCAGGCTCAGCAACGGAGCAAGTAGATAGAGGTTCAGTTTCTTGCTTCAGAGGGGGGTTGGACCTGCTTCCCAAACTGATCTCATCACACTAGTTTGCTTCACACTCTGTCCGTCAGTTATATAAGACAAGACTACATGCAGCAAAAATGTCCTCTTTCTTCTCTCCATGGTTAATTTACGAGACATTGGAAAGGAAAAGAATAAACTAAAAGATGAAACACTGACGGTCCGATAGTATTTATGAACAATTCTCCGGGTTTTCTTTTCTCACTGTGTTTGGACTAATTTGAAGCAAGCTCTGACACGAAGCTCGAACATTTAACAGGCTGCCATTGGAACAAGGTTAGTAACAGGATTAAGACTTGCTGCACTGTGTTAGATATAAAAAAACATATATGTGTGATATATGTGGGGAAGATTTTTGTATAATTTCTATACAGCATGTAACTCTGAAGTCCTGGGAAAAACTTCTTGCGTTGTGGCAACAGCCATCACCAGATGATACACTAACTCACAACGTAACACCAAACTTATTTAATGTCGACCACCCCGGTAGAGCCCATCTGATGAGCTGTGGGGCCTGAAACTAACCAACTGGCCACCTATACAAAATAACCATAAAGACTGACATGACAGTAAACTGAAAAGTTGATAAAAGTGTGAGAGAGAAAGAAGGTGTGAGTGAAGAAAAACAGCAGCACACATCCTTTCCTGTGAAAAGGCAAACGTGTCATGCTCTAAAGTCACGCTTTAGTTACACCTGATGGTTTCCTTTAAGCCCTGATTAACCAGCCACAGCTCTCCGTCCTCATTCAGCTTATGGAAGTCTGGAGCGGCAGATCTGACCGACACACAACACAAAGGAACATGAACGACACAGTGACAAAAAGAAAAGTGTGGGGTGGCTGGATGAGGGGAGAGGTGTGCAAAGACAACAAGATCATATCTGGGGTGTCTGTGTGTGTGTGTGTGTGTGTGTGTGTGTGTGTGTGTGCATGGACTTCAGTACATTTGGAGTTTTATCTGGAGTTTGAGGTGAACCAATTGGCACTACATTTTGGTGGCTCTTTATTCATTTAGCTTTATTATAAAGTTTTTCCTTAAAAATGCAACATTTAAAATGTTTGTCAGACATCTTTAATAATCAAAGTCCCCTTAAATGCCAAACTCTGTGTGCTTAATAGGACTTAAAACAGACATCGACACAGACTAAACTTCTGGACTTCTTCAAGCCTGAAGGGCTTTTGCACATGTTGGAGGAGTACATATGCACCATCATTAAGGATGTGGATAAGGGCATTTTCGGATTATATCAGTCTCACATTGCTGAGGGCAAGTGTAAAGATTTTGCTCAAGCTCAGGGAACCATACATGAATATCATTAAAGATGGAAATGTAGAGTGTGTGTGTATAATGTACATATTTCTAGTCTCAGACTGTTTTATTGTTATTGTATGTTTTCATGACGGGATGTTATAATATAAGAAAAACAAACGTGACAAACATATTGAAAAAAAAAAAAGTCATCAGTAGTTTATGTTTTGAGTCTATTGTGTGTGTACGTAGCCTGCTGTGTACTAAATTCACTCCACTCTATACTCTTATGTCAGAACAAAGTATGAACAAAGTAGGTCACAAGCAACATGGGAGGGATAAAGGCAGTGATGCACAGTGCAACTTTTTGGGTAACTCCAATGAGTAATAATGTAATAACACTGTTATTTTAATTACACTGGAAAAAATGCTGCTTAGCAACGCTGTCGGAAACGTTAGCTACCTAAAGTGTACAATACCAAGTGTGTGTCTGCTTTGACATCATGAACGAGCGCGTGTGCAGCCAAGGAAATGAGCAGGAAAATATGTAAATGTGAAAAATGGAGCTAAAATTGTGGATATATATATGTAAATAATTCAATCCCTTGAAATTGTTCTGCGCATCTCTGCTTAAACAACAAAGAAACAAGTGAGCCGTCATGCATTTTTTATGCCAAACTCATTCCATAAAGCTGAGACGGGAGGCCTCCTACAACAGTATCGTACCCATCACTGCTGAACAGACTGTGTGAGGAAGTCATGTTGTAAATCTAAGTGTTAATAAAGGTTAAACTACAACTGAAGCCTATGTTTATATTTTTAGCTCAGACATTTCCATGCTTTCATTCCGCACATTTTGTAAATACTCCTCTGTAAATATTGAGTTCTGCAGCATCTCCAAAAACAGAAGCCACTATAAACATCCTTTTTCGATTATTTCAATGAGTTTAATGAGTCAGCTTCAGTTTAAGAGACTCTGCTCTTGTTCATGCTGGACTATTAAAACCCATGC
This sequence comes from Argyrosomus regius, assembly GCA_946959425.1. Lineage (NCBI taxonomy): Eukaryota > Metazoa > Chordata > Actinopteri > Sciaenidae > Argyrosomus > Argyrosomus regius. The sequence continues at coordinate 16,681,605 of OX336882.1, forward strand.
AGACCTGTGAATCCTTAAACTTGACTCCAAAGCCAAACACACATTCCTTGACTTCAGAAACTGGTAACCGCGGTGTGTTAGAGCATAAGGAAGACCTGAACTGGAGCTGTAGAGATGCTACATTATTCCACATGCTGTTAGGGCAGAAAACGCAAAGCTACCCAAGCTTTCATCAGCACTACGACGTAGAATCAGCTGTTTCAGCTTCAGTAATATCAGTCATTTGTAACGTTTTCAACTGTGTTTGGCATCAGCGTGGCCATGCATGCTCTGCTCCATGATGCATAGGCCACGTCTCTTTGGTTACCTCAGCCTACTCAGGAGATCACTGACTTCCAGCGGCTTACGCATGAACCTAGGAGATCTGCACAGGACAAGGCAGTGTTCACAAACACACATTTCTTGCAGGTCATGGTAATAAGCTTGGTAACATAACTTGGACAAAACATAGACGATGGAGTCGGGGCTTGGAGTGAATTCAATGTGAAGACCTGGAGACTGGGCGGAGTACCGGCTGTAACAAAGTACCTGTTGGTGTCTTTGAGGCCTATGCAGGCTTGCTTGAGTTCATCAGCATCCTTCAGTTTGGATACATCCTCAGCATAGACAGACGGCTCGGTCATGGTCTCCTAGAAAAAAGTAGACAAGGAAAGATGAATGAAAAAGAGCAGCAGCACATTCAGAGAGTGCCCTGGCCCGCTGCATCATGAATCAGATCACGGCCGTAACTGTTTTCATACAGAGCAGGTGCATGAATGAAGACAAGTGAGTCAGTGGTTTCACGAATGCCGATTCATTCTGCAGTCTCATCAGTGAAGCTGCTGGCTGTGAGTGTCCTTTTACTCTGACAATCATCAGCCAGTCAGCGCCTCGGGCTGCAACAGTGACAAGCCATCAAATGACACCTCTGCAACAGCCGTCTATCTACGGGGAGCATCACTTCACAGCGGTAACCTTTTCTACCAGCGGCCACGAGACAAGAGGTACTGTTATAGAGCCCGACAGCACTGTGGGCTGAGAGCATCAGCTTACAAATCAGCTGATGCTCTCAGCCTACAGTGCAAGGCTTGAGGTCTTGACTTGCGACCAAAGTGATTGAGCAGGGTTCTTGTGAACACTGACAGTTTGATATGATTACAAGGCTTATTTTCTTAGCTTTGAAAGAGTGACACCGGGAGCTACATTTCTTTAGTGAATCATTACCTATGTTTACAGTCAGCACAGACACAAGTCACCACTGCCCAGTGCTGTGAAGTCAGCCACTTTGGAGTTGTATCATTAAATATTTAAATTAACTTGAATATTATACTTTAAATTTAAGCTTTAAAGTTCTAAATTTGCAGTCAGCTACATCTGATATGATATTTTCTTACTGTCATGTGTTAACAGTAATCTGAGTGTTTTACAGACAGTGTTCACAAGAACGGATGTAAAATGGCTGCTGTCAAACCACTGAGGAGAACTCCCCGTGACTTTTAGTGAAACAGACAAAGGACAAGACAGATGAGACAATCTAACTACAGCCTGCAGAGTCTGTATGTAAATCCTCTTATAGGAAGAATGCTGATGTGATTTTAAGTCACCATTTTGTTTAAGTGTTTTATAAGTTTCCAAGTTTCCAATGCAAGTTGTTGCCATACTTTATAGGAATATTGCACCGTTGGATGCTTTTCCACCCCTACATTACATTATTTTGATGACCACATCATTCCCAGGAGTCTTTGTTTGTTTGCCTCAAACTGATCTCTCTACACGAGTCCTCAAATCGAGTACCACATCACTTAAGTCTTCTACTAAACTGATAGCAGTTTTGTTTAACTACCACTGAAAAATAAGAGAGTCCCACCACTAAACAACCACGATAAAGATACCTGGTTTTATACCTTAAAAGTATAAGAGGATTATGGTAAATAAATCTCCTCACAATGGTGGCAACAGCTACAACTGATTCTGCTTGATCAGATTTCTTACTCGAGAGGGTTTTACATACAAGACACATCATGGCAGTGTCAAATACTCATGCATTTTTTTTTTTTTTCCACTGTACCTTCTCATCCTGTGGGAAAGCATGGATGGAGGAGAGAAGGTGGAGACAGGAGAGTTAGACACACTGAGGGTACAGTGAAAATGTTTACAGCTACATACAGTGTGAACAATAATGTGATTTAATTATGAACTGGACCTAAAATCAACAACTAACTTCAGTTCAGATGTCAATTAAAAAATTTGTAGCTATAATACTGTTTAAAAAAAGAACTCACAGATTTCAGGTTTTTTCTTGAGTTATTCATGAAATATTAAAAATGAATAATGGCAGAAATCTGAGAATAGGATCACAAAATGTGATCAGAGAGATTTTGTTCTGATCACTTTGATATTTTTTGCGATATTGTGCAACAAATAGACAAACAGAGAAACAACATGGGTGAACACACAACACACGCATGTAAGAAGGTGGATACACACAAGCAGCGCAGCATTCACTTATATCCAGCTTCCTTTTTATGAAAGAACAACAGCACCATGTGACCACGGTGCCCAGATGTTTGACTACATCTGGATGATTGTAGGCTGAATACCAGTAAGCACAATGTTCCTCTACCTTGTGGTGCATGGCTTCCTTCTGGCTGACCAGTTGCGAGCGCAGGATCAGCACCTCCTCCTTGCGGACGTCCAGCTCCTCACAGGAGGCGTTGAGCTGCTCCAGGAGTACTTTGTAAGCCGGGGAGCCCGGGGCCCCTGCGCCTGCAGCTGCGTCACCCAGCAGGCTTTGCCTCATCTCCGCCAGGTTATGTTTCAACTTCTTGTTCTCTGACTCCAGCTCCTGACGCTGAGAAGTGAAAGAGTGAAGTGTCAGGGGATCACGGTGTTAATAACAGGTGGGAAATGAGGCTTTCTGAAGCCAGTCGTCTCAGAAGAACATGTGCAAGTGTTGTTGCACTTCTACTTTACTCTCCTTTGAGTGCTTACCTTCAGGGACTCGTACTCCAGCTCCGCACCACGAGCCTTTTTAAACTCTGCGTCATCCTGAAACAAGGAGCAAAACATGGTGATGAAGAGGTTTGTTTGGGACTGGATCAAAGTCAGTAACACATGTCTGACAAGAAAAAATTAGATTTTTTTTTTTTTTGGTCTAACTACATCTGAAAAAACAACAACCCTTTTTTCATATGTAATAACTCATTTATTAACCAATAAGGGACTTAAATTATGTACAGAATGATAAAATGCTTCTTATTATATTAAAAGAGTCATGAAAAGTTACTTTTTGTACTTACACTGGTTTGTAACATGCTTATGCATGTCTATTATGGTACAAGCTTTTCATTAAGTACTATCCAAGTATTACTGTATGCGTATAATATTAAGTGTTTTATAATAAAGTGACATGTTTCAGAGCTCAGTGTAGGTGTCAGTACCCTGGCTCTAGCCCGCTGGAACTGCTCCTCTTTGTTTTCCAGCTCGTTGCGCAGCGATTGCTTTTCTTGCTCCAGCTCTGTGAGACGTTTCTGCAGCTTGAGGGTCAGCGAGGTATCTATTCCTCGTGTCACATCCTGCATGACGAAGACATGTCAGAACAGAGCATGAACCCCCCATGAAAAGTCTTTATATCAAATGCTATAAATGAACAGTCTCTGAAATGTGACTATACTTAAGGTAAATATTCTTACTTCGGCGGCACGGGAACCTTCTTCCAATTCGGCGTACTCTGAGTTGTAGGTGTACTCTGATTCGTTGCTGCTGTGGGTGGAATCTGTTCTCCTGTGGCCAGGCTTGGAAACGTTCTACAGAAGAGAGAGTTTTAATACTTGAGTCCTGAATCTGAAAAGACTTTAAGTGTTCTGCTTTCTGCTATTGAGGTGAAATGTTGAAAAATGAACCAATTAAATGTGTTTCCAGCAAAAGTTGAGTAGCACTAAAATGACGTCTGATTATGAAATCCTCTCTTAAGTACTGCCTGTGTGTGTGCGCATGTGTCCCTCACCGAGGAAACCATTTCCTCCTTCAGGTCGTCGTACTTCTCCTCGAGGCGAAGGTGTTCTGTCAGGAGATTCTGGTAGCGAGAGCGCTCCTCGTTCAGATCCGTCTCCAGCTGCTGAGTCTCCTGTGCGATTGCACGAGCCATTTTCTCTGACGGGACGAAAAACATACAGAAGAAGCAGTTAAAAAAGGAAACATACTGTGTGGTCCAGGGGACGATTACTACATGATTAGATGGATGTGTTGCAGATGTTTGCCTACCTGTCATCTGCTGACTCTGTTCCTGAATCAACCTGTTCAAGTCGTCCTTCTCTTTCTTCAGCGAACCATTCTGATCCTTCAGCTCCGAGACCATCTACATACACATCAGGGGAGAAAATTAGCACCAGCCACCAGCCACCAGCCAAATGTTAGTAAAATATATAACATACGTGGTTTAATTCACTAACCAGCCAAAAAAAAACACAATGGTAATCTATTGAGTGGCTGGTAAAAGCTGAACATTCATTAGCCATTTCGCTGAATTGGACAAAAAAGTTGATGCACCCTGACACACATGATCCATTTATTGTGCACGTCTGTCATCAAACACTGTTTTATTTTACTGTTATTTGAATACAAAAGAAGACAAAACACTCGCCAGAAACACAGAGTACACGCACAGTTCAGTGGCTACCTCGCTAGCACACTACTCTATCTCCTGCGCTCACCTGCCGCAGGGCAACACTGCCCTCTGAGCCCACCACGTGCCCAGTTTCCCCTGGTTCGCTCTGCCTCCTAAATTGGGGGAAAACTCTGATGCCACTCTGATGCCAATATGCACATTTATATATTTGTGATATGTATATTTCCAGGAAACTATGGGAGATTGTACTCATTGGGACCAATTTCTATTGAACTAAACTAATAATAGGATTTTTGTCTCACTAAAAATGGAAATCTAAGTGGTTAAGAGAAGACAGAGGAGGTTCAAGGAGTGTAAATCTCCAAATTACTCTCTAAAAATGGTTTAAACAGGCAACCAACATCTATGGAAATATCCCTGACTACAAACAAGAAGAGGGACATATATCACTCTGTACACGGTGCACAGACAGATGGAGGACCAGGACAACTACAGGTAAATGTAAGGATATGGATCTGGATTCCCGTCTTACTTTCTCCATTTCGTCCCTGTAGGTTTGCGCCCAGTCCTCGATGGTCTTCTTCTCCTGCTGTGTGGCACTCAGCTCTTTCCTCAGCCTCTCCAGCTCCTGCAGCAGCGAGGTGACCTGGTTGGTTTTGTTCTTGGCCTCCTCCTCCACCCCGCGGAGACGGTTCAGATCGCCACGCATACGCTCGGTCTCTGCTGTGTAGGAACTCTCCAGACCGATTAGCCTCTCGTTGACCGTCCGGTTTTCCTTGCTCTGGAGGCGTGGGATGGAGAAGAAGGTTGTTAAAAAAATGAATCAATGCACGTGGACGTTAAAACAAAAATGGGGGGAAAACTCACCTGCTCGTCGATTCTCCTCTGTAGCTGCATGATCTTGTTCTCCATGCCTTTGTTGAGCTTCTTGAAGTGCTCCACTGAGCGAGCCTCGATCTTCAGCTTCTTCAACTCGCGCCTGGCCCTCATCCTGCGGATGCAGCACTGCAGGTAGACGATGGAGACGAGACAGCGCTTGTACCAGCACCGAGCCAACCAGCCACGAACACGCTTCTGAATGATAACCGCCTTGTGCTCCCGCAGCAGCTACAGACACAGAAACAGTAGAGGAGAGGCACAGATAAGAGCACATGTGGACACATATTGCAGGTTTTTAATAGAAGAAAGTGTCAGTGAGACAAAATAGGAAAATAACTGCACTTTGTGCTGTGTGTGTCTTACCGCCTGGTACTTCTGCCGGGCCATGTAGGCTCTGAGAATGGTCTGCATGGCCAGAGCGGCAGCCTGCTTTTGCCTGTAGCGTTTCTTCTCCACGTACATCCTCTGGTACTTCTGGATGATGGTGGCCGCCTGAGTGCGACGCATGAACTTGGCCAGGCTGTGGAGTGTCAAGAGATACATGTCTTAACTAATATGCATTTCTAATTTTAATATTACTTCAGACCTTTGGCTGCAGTAGTCTTATAAAACAAACACAATCAGTCAAAAGGAATGAAATGTCTTTGATGTGATTGTCCTGTCTGACTGGATGAAAGGAGGTTAATATCAGGTTCAAGTGACTCACCAGCGAGCCTGGTATCCTCTGGTGTATCTCTGGATGGTGATGGCAGCGCTGCGCTTGCGCAGATACTTCTTGCGTGCCAGCCAACAGCGAATAGTTTTCTGGATGCGGATGCAGGCAGCACGCAACTTGTCTGCCCTCAACTTCTCCAGGTAGGCAACCTGGCCAGCCCTGAAGAAGATCTTGGTCTTACCAAACTGGTATTTATCCTGGTCCTGAAGGAAGACAGGAGCCAAGATCAGGGATCAGAACAGTGATTAGATGGACCAAAGTGGACATCATACTACGGTATGTCCTTCATTTTTAACTTTTAAGAGAAAAGAGAAGTAAAAAATCTGACTGACCTGAACTAGTTTCTCCAGAACGTTCCTGCAGGTCATCTTCTTGTCGGGTAACACGTCCTTTTGCTTCATCAGCACTCTGTAACGACTAAAGAACTCCTGGTACGTCCATCTGAGACACACACATAAAAACTGTGAGAAGACTGCCATGAACTAAACATCTGATTTGATCGTTTGTTTGATTGTTTGGTCAATCAAGTTTATTTTTTCCCAAAGTAAATCTGCAAAGAAGGAAACTCTTTGTTTTGCTATTTGGCTTTCTCGAAAGAAAACCACAAATTACTAAATGCAATGCATGTTTTATTTATTTTAAGTTGTAAAATGAATTCCGATATATCCTTGACTGACGAAACCTGAAGAAATCTATAATCTTTCTTTTCCTTTCTAAATATGATCATCTAAAACTCTGGTGGGAACAATAATGTATATTCCTCTTTTTTAAAGGTTCTGCTCACAGTCTAAGGTTTTCAGCATTAATATCGATCTAAAATGCATTAAGGACACTAGTAAGTAAAGCGAGACTAAAATCCAGTGGAGGAGGCCAGACCACACAGTCTCCTCTAGAGGGAGAAAGCTGATCACTTGTGCACAACTTGAGTGACGATAAATGATAAAAACATGAGATCAAATCTCATCAGCGCTGCACTGAGCTGGCTGTATTGTGGTAAGGATGTATTCAGACACACTGCATGTGCAGCAGACTCTAAACTTCTGGCTAAATTTGCTATTTTTTAAAAATCTTTTAGGCACACAACACAAATGAATCTATGGGAATCAGTGGCAGTGCTGCAGGGATGCGTCAGTACCTGGATGGGAAACCTGCAGCAGAGATGCGGATTGTTTCCAGGACACCACAGGCTCTGAGCTGCTGCACTGCACGTTTGGGATCAAACCTGCCAACAACAAATAACCACACAGTCAATATGGCCACCAGGAATTACACCTGAGCTAAGATGGTGGCTTAGAGAATATCCATATCTCTTGAGCACAGAAAAAAAAAAGAATAAAACCACAACATATATCATAGTTTTTTTCAAAATGACTATTGCTTGGAAAACATTCCTGGCAGTTTTTCATAAACAGAGAGGAAGAAGACTCACGTGAAGGCCAGTTTGAAGTCATTGGGTTTGATGCAGCGTACGTAGTGCGGAGTGGTTGCATTCAGAGTCTCCATCAGCATTTGTAGAGAGTTACGAAACTACAAGAAGAGACATCGACATCATTATCTTCATGATCATCATCATTTCTTGTAGTTTCAAGCCAGTTGAGCGAGTGTAAAATGCAGATTTGGATAATTATCGTTAACATAATGAGCATCGAATATATATATTCAATTAAAAGAAATACAATATATCCCTCTAAATCTACTGAAAAGTTTTCATTCTTTTCTCATTTTTATGTAGCTGCAGTTCACACCTGACAGCGATAAAAACAAACCCTCAGTGTGTTTGTGGTTAAACAGGACACAGAATATATTTCCAATGTGTTCAGATACCAAAACATGCTGGATTTGACCTCACTTTGTGCTGTTAGACTGGACTGAGAGCAGCGTACAAACATGTAACAGCATCAGACCACATAAGAAAACACCGGAGAGAAATATATCAACCTGGCAGCCGACAGTCTTCTTGTGCTCCTTGCTGCTCTTCTCTCGGCTCTTGTCGGGTTTGATGCTGAGGCGGGTCCGGCCTCCGGTGCCTTGGACCTGACCGGTGGGGCTGGTGGCTTTCTCCTCGTCTTGAAACAGCTCCACCAGCAGGTCAAACTGGGAAGAGCAGCACACTTTGAGTCACAAACGGAACAGCTGATGGCAGCATTGGACACTGCAGGCATTATTGATTTACTGAGAAATAAGTTGACGACAAAGCGTTTCACTCTGGATATTCTGGTAAATTAAGCTTCAGTGCATATTCATGAGCTAAAATTGATTCTTCTTACCGTACAGCATGCATATGGATTTCTCTTACCTATTGCATACAGCCGTACAAAGCACAATGACAGCTTTATTTTGCCACAAGCCTTAATAATTCGACTTGCCTTGATGATTAATTTAATTTAATTTCTATACAAATGTGATTCAGCGTACTTGTAATCAGGTGTAGGAGCAGTTTAACATACATGAGAGCTAATTGATCAAGATTTTCACACAGATAGCTGAAAAGCTGCTTGACAATTTCAGTAGATGAGTGAGTAGATGTTACTAGATTTGTTGATTAGCGTTTGTTAAACTCATTCACAGTCAGAGAGTTGTTGCAATGTTATGAAAAGCCAATAAAAACAATAAATGTTTGATCATATATGACAATATGAAGTGGCCATATATGACATATATTTTGCCATGGTGTTAAATCATATGTAGGATGTACACTCTTTAGTAAAGCACACACACACATCAGTCTTGTTCCATATAACACTGAGGTTATATGAGGAGGATGCTGTGTTACGTGTGCAGCTTCAGGTCCTCCTGCTGTGCTCAGAGCGTTGCCATGCTGCTTCTCTCGCCAGCGTCATTAAGCCAGGACAGCCACAGCCACAAAGGCTTTTACGTGCTGCTCGCTGTCAGCATCACTCTGAAAACATAAAAATACCCTCCTTCCTTTGTCTCTTGTTTTTATGTCCAACCCCCTGCCTCTTTCCTGCCAGAGTGCCTTTAGTGCTCCCCATGCAGCAAACAAAAGGCACACACGACTTCAATCTCCTCAGTGCTGTTAGAGTGATAATAACTCATTGCCAGAAAGAAAGAGAGAGAAAGGGAAGGAGGAAAGGAAGACCTACAGGCGGACCAGCGTTGTAAGAACGCCTCTGTTTACCTTCTGCTGGCAGGGAAGGGTTGTCATGATGAGGACAGAACCAAACATACATGGACAACATATGGAGACACAGTGACAAAAGAAACACAATGACATTAAAAGGAAAGTTTAAAGGAAACCCAAAGCTCAAGTTCAAAATCAGTATCACCCACATCAAAAACTCTAATACACATCTACGATTCCAAAGTAAATGAAACCAGGCGGACTGATGACGAAGCTGAAATGGATGGAAGGAACACGGTGAAGATGATGGGATGCATTTCCAAGCCAAGTTCATCTGCGGCTGGGAAACGGTCACACGGTGGAATTTTATCTGTTATTTTGATCACATCCCTGGGTTGCAATGCATCATGGGAAATCTCTGCATCAGGCATTTCTTGAGTGCACTGTATTGATTAGACTTGCAACTAGACGTCGGCACAAATGCTAGACTCCTGTGTGTCTCGCAGGTCGCGGTGTAGTTTGGAGAGATGCAGGTACTGTGGAGCTGAAATATTTAACTGTATTATTTCCAAAGGAAGTTTTTGTTTTTACAACCTGGGTCTTGTTTTTGTAGTTTTTGGCCAATGTGATCAGTTATTACTGTGATACATTAAAGGTCAGACGATTGCTGGTTTTAAAGGAGCAGTGTGTGGGATTTAGCAGCATGTAGCGTTGTAGTGGCTGATTGCTACCCCATCACCTCACCAAGTCCTTCCTAGTGTGAAGGGGGAAATTATGGTGGACACAAAATATGCATAAAACACTCTGGAGGAACATCTGTGGTATTTGTAGATATAAAAGGCTCATTTTAAAGGTAACAAACCCTTTAGAACATTTTCAAGTGTGTTCACGTGAGGTTCAGATATCTAAAGTTGTTTAGATAATTTCACTGAGCTTGTTTACAACCTGTATGATCCATCTGACTGCACATTGTATCATTGTAGCGATGTCGTTGTGTTCCCAGATGATGATCAAAACTATGTGATAAAACAGAATTTTCCATCGGCAGCAGAAGCTTTACATCCTCTCCATGCTGGCCTGAAGTCTCCCAACTCTGATCATCTGTCTCAACAGACCTGCCTCCATGCCTCATAGCGAGGATATTCTACCTGGTCATGTTGCGTTTTGCATGTTAATTTGTTACATGGGGTTGCAATGAAAAAACTGCTAGCTGACAAATGTTTCTAAACTAATATTTCAGCCAGTTGTTGTCTCAGTTGAGGGTATTGGTAAATACAGAAAATAAAGTGGGTGAATAAATTAGACAGGTTTGACTTGTAAAAAGAAAAACTTCTGTTTAATTGACATTTTACAGATGTGCTGCTTGATGTACTGTACTAGCTGACACACACACACACACACACACACACACACACACACACACACACACACACACACTCAGAATAATGAGATAAGCTTGGCAGAGAAGAACGGAGTTAGACTAAATCTCATTAGGCGCTCATTAACATTTAATCCTAATTGTCTGATTCTCACAGATTTTTACGGTGACATTCAGACTATATGTTGAGTGTGTGTTTGTGTTGTGTTAAGTGGTTGTGTTAGAGGTTAGAGCAGACATTATTTGAACCCTTACCCAATTCTGCTCTTGTTGAAGTCTATAAAAGAACATTTGAAGGTCACTGTGAACATTTTGGACAAACACACCACAGGTTCTGTGTGTGTGTGTGTGTGTGTGTGTGTGTGTGTGTGTGTAGCCAAAAGAGCAGTGAGGATTTAAAGGCTTAGGCTCCCTTTGACCTAACCAGGTTTTACACACTGATCCTGAAACAAGACCAACACACTGTGATGTTAACCTGATGTGATCTGACTAGTTCAGGCTTAATAGCACGTACGTATGTGTAGGCGGTTTTCCTGTTCCCAAATGAAACAATCGTGTGGAATGTATGAACGTCTGATAATTTGTCTATAATGTGTACAAATGTTGCCTACAACTGGAAAGAGACAGAAGAAAATATATATGCTGCCCTGTTGTTGATGAAAACTAAATAAAAAATAGGTTGCTGCTGCTGCATAAGTACAGGATGTATTGCTATCATTCATTTATTTCGGCTCAGTCATGCTTCTCTGCAAGTCATTAAATATATATTTGGATAAGTTGGTGAAATATTTATGAACTACAATCATATGTATCTTCTGTGGGTCAATTGGACGATACACCTCTCTGACCATAAACGGACAGAGCGTTTGTCTTCACTGCAGGTCTCTACACTGTCTCCACATGGCCAGAGGAGGGCGCTGCTTCCCTGAGCAGTCAGGTGGGACTCATGGTCCGTAAACAATAGATCAGGTGAGCTGCAGGCCTCTTGGCTTTGATCAGTGGATGCTTTGTAGCACTTTGTATTGTGCACCGATGTGTTCAAATGCACATGAATCTTCTGCTTTTGACTCATTGTACATAGTGTAACGTAGATGTGTGTGCATGCTCCTCACCTTGCTGGCCTTCAGGACATTGATCTGTTCTTCATTCACTGTGTCCTTGTTCTTCGCCAGAAAGCCATCACACTGGTACTCCACCTGATCGACAAGCACAGCACAGTTTGTGTTACAATAAACCTCAGAGGATTTTTCCAGGTCATTCATTTCCAATGAGAAATTATGGTTTACTTGTTTGGTTCATTTTCGTTTTCCTATCCACATTCCTGCACATTTACATAGAAACGTTTAGTTTAGATGTTTAGTGTACATTTATATGGTAAATGTTTAATCTTTTAGTTATAAGTCAACATGAGGTGGCCAGTAAAGTCTTCACATGAGCTCCAAACTTCTGAATTGAGTTGCTTTAAATACATCAACATTAATCTTTGCAAATGTTTGGTCTGAAACATTTCCAAGGATCCCATTTTAATATCCGCGGACCCTCATGTGAAAGCCTGCATTAGTCCTTGACCCATTTATCTGTAACCTTATAGCGAGGATCTAAAAACAGACATGAAAAATAACCCTGCGTCACACAGCACCTCATTACAGCATACGAAACCTATTACACTAAAGTGGATTATACCAGCACACACACACACACACACACACACACACACACACACACAACACACTAGACACTTCATTGCTTAACTTTTTGTGTGAAAACAATGACAACAACAATAAAAAAAAAAGTCATCCGTCCTCCAGCCAACCTAAATATAGCACTGCAGCAGCCTCTGCAGCCAATCTGTCCCTAAATGTTGTCTTTTGAGCTAAAAAGGCACTTTGTGACACAAAACACTAACGCTCCAAATTAGTCACCACGGTATTACTTTTATAGCTGACTATGCAGACATGCAGCAAACATAACGTCGGCCAAACCCACCTTGTCAGCAAAATGTTGGATGATGAAGGCGCGGTTGGACATGCGCGGCTTCTCGAAGAGGGAGCAGGTCTTTAGGTGTGTGTTGTAGAGTTTCTGAGCCCACGAATCATCTGAACCTTTAGGCATCTGGTACAGGAAGGGAGAAGACACAATGGAAACTGTCAGTGAGACAACATGTACGTAAACGAAGAACAAAACAAAGGAGACAACCACGGACGGACGGATAGGTCAGAGGATCTACAAGGGCAGTTGATCAGCTATAAAGTCAATGTTTCACTAATTGTGACAGAAACCATCTTCTTCTCTCCTACGTAGCCGATGTCAATCGTTCATATGAAGCTATTGTGCACATTCATTCAATACACTCTTTAACAGTGGACATGGTGGGAGATTATTCTTCAACTACTGATCATGGCTAAATGAAACCACAACCTCACATGTTTTGTCCATTAATGACAACTTGGTAACAATAGACACAAGGTGGGAGATGTACGCTCCTAATATCTTATTCAAGAAAGATCAAATCTCTTCACAATATTTTTGCTCTTTCACAAAAGTGCAGAGAGTCCCCACCTCCTCACCACATCAGGTAACCATCTGCTTATAAATAAACTGAGAGACAAGAAAACTGAACATTTTAAAAGGGTGTTGAATTAAATCTCTTTTTTTCTGGTTACACAGTGTGTGAGGACTTATTGTTTTTTAATATTTCTTTGCCAAGAAGTCAAACCAAATGTCCACTTTGTGTTTGCTTTACATTGCAATAATGTTAGCAATGTGGACCACCTCAAAAGTCAACAGCTTGTAAAATCAGAAAGAAAGAGGCACAGAGAGATTACTCAGCATCGTTAGTAATCTGTCTTTACTGCAACTATTTCATACATATTCAACCAAAGCTCAGCCCAGCATTGCTGTCAGTTCTCTGTAAACTGTGTGAAGCGTTTAAGACAAAATAAAAACTGAATACAACTGAAAAAAAAAAAAAGCTAAGTCAGTTTCATTGTGTTCGCTGTAAAGAAAGAAGACAGACAGAGAAGCTTTCATGCCTGTGGTCATCGTTTCATGCTGGGTTTCCTTCCTGCAGCTAAACTCTGATGTGAACTATAAGTGTAGGTGTTGTAGACTCGGGTCTAGTGTGTGGTGCGAGGCACTGACAGGTCCACTGTCAAAAACACAAATGTAAAGCAGAACGTGGGCGTTCAACTTCAACCCACAGGTCTCTGATAAAACATGCAGCATGGACTCCCTTCTCCTGCTTGTTTACATTCATTCCACCAACAGTATTCAGAAGTCAACGAGAAATCAATGCAGAGACTTGTTAAAAGATAAACTGAAGATCAGAAGATCTATTGATTGTTTTATAGACCGAACCAAACAAAAGACAACAGTGACAAAGGAGTAAGATCTTGTTCGGTCTGTCATGTGTTGGAAAAAATGCTCTCTGCATCCAAAGTGTATTTTAATCATGGTAACTTACCAGAGTAGGTCATGTAATATACGTTATTTGAATTATTATTCAGTGGACTAAGTGGATCATACCTTGCACTCTTCATCCAACAGGTCCAGGATGCCCATCTTGGCTTCTATGAGGTTGATGCAGGGCTGATTGTCGTAGAAGTCGATCAGAGTCCACGGGATCTGCTCCTTCATGTACTCCTCCTGCTCCAGCTTGAACACATGCTGCACACCCACACACACACATACACAAAAAGGTGGGGATCAGGCTGTATCCGTGCATCAAATAATTAAAGAAATGAGACCTCCATCAGGTAAAACATATGCTGCTCACCATGTTGAACTGCTGCTGGAGTTTCTCATTAGCGTAGTTGATACAGAACTGCTCAAAGCTGTTGATCTCAAATGTCTCAAACCTTGAGAGGAAGAACAGAGGAGTCAAACAGCTGTATGACATCGACTACATGGCTAACTTTCTCAATTAAATTAGCGAATTAAAAGCTGAGTTATTGGTAGAATGCGCAGATGTACCCGTAGATGTCGAGGACCCCGATGAAGGAGTGCTGTTTGACATTGGTGATTAGGGCTTTGTTAACGTGCTCCACAATCCAGTTGAAAAGCTTGGCGTAGATATGTTTGGACAGAGCGTCACGGGCGTTGGTGGCCTGCAGGCGGGGGAGAGTCTTGATATACGTTTCTGTGGCCGTCTTCAGCTTCCTGTGGCACAGCCACTGAGACATGTCCTGATAGGTCACGCCTACCAAGTCGCAGAACGCCATCAGGTGGCGATTGTTGGGCTACGGGTAGAAGCAGATTTTCATCATTAAAAAAGGAGAAACCCAAGATGTCAGCTATGAAAAGGTGGATTCCATCTTTTGGAGAAACATTAAATTATAATATTTTTGGATGTTATTCCTTTTGGATCTACATAACATTCATTTGCATATTTCTGTCTGTCACTGGCTAACATAAACTTTACCAGTGATTTATCAATGATGCAAATACTGCTGTCAGTGTACCACTAAAGATTTGCTCTGTCACTCCATCTTAGCAGTGAATATGGTGAAACGGAAAGTGAATGAGTGCATAATGTCGCTGTGTGGGAGTCCAATAATTGTTCTCAGATAACCTACAATACTGAAGGTCATCATATTTGTGCTAATAGCCGATTTAACCACAGAGAAGTTAGTCCAGTGTGAGGCTTTCGAAAAGCAAAACTCCATCACATAAACACATCAAACTGTCTGTGAATTTTGTTTATGACAGAGAGAAGAGGAATAGATTGAACATGAATGCAACAGTTCTCATGAGAGCACAACCTAAATTAAATCGGTACATAGGTATGATTGAGGAGTGACATGTATTGAAATATTCGTGACATATTTCTAATTAATTTTTCCCTTTCATATCCCCGTCACATGGAGCGACGTGTTGGGGATGTTTGCTGACTCTTTCAGACATTTGAATTGCTCCCATTCATCACAACAATCATGTCATGTTTGTCAATCGAGTTATAGGAGGGCAGCTGAAGTCAAATAGAGACAAACTTTCCCCCGCCACAAAATGAACAAAAACATGTTTAAGTGTTGCTGACAATCAGTTACTGCAGTATAAATATTATCCTCACAGGAATGACGCTGCTGTCGGAGTCTCTGTCTTTTATCTCCACGTTCCCCAGATGAAGAATAGCAGCCAAAACCTGGAACAACCCCATCTGATAGGACTCATTAATACCTGCAGAGGAACAACACACAGACATCCTCAACGTTTATCAATATCCCCAAATTCAATTCATTTTCTGATTATTAAACACTTCACTCCAGCAGTCACATGAGTGCTCTTTTAAAATCCTAATGTGTATTTAATTATATGCGAGGGTGCGCGTGTTACCGAGCAGTGTGAAGGCATTGCGAGTGGTGCAAAGCTCCTTGGTGTCGTCCACGCCGTCGATGACGGGGCTGCGGCCCTGTCTGGTGTACAAGAAGTCGTTTGCACTGCCTGTGTGGAGAAACAGAGACGGGTGAATACATTTAGAAAACATGCAGCATGTGCAGTTTTACGCTGAGCAACGACTTGATGCATCATCCTGAACTTGTTTCTGATTTAAGATATACTGTAGAAGAGTTATATTACATTTATTTTGAGGTGAGAGGAGCTGTCTGTTAAAATCATCACCATGACACTGATCCACAAAAGTTGGATCATTCTCAGTGCGTGTCCAGGGTAGTCTTCCAAGTAACCATAGGAACAATCCTGGTTTGTTGTTGGTAACGCAACTATACAGACGAGAGGGGTTTTTCTAAGTGGTCATGGATTAAAGAGAATAATACACCAAGCTATATTCTTACAGTGGGTTCATTCAGTGTCCTCTTTTACTTAAGTGTGGGTGTAAATGTTCTTTATCGGCACATACAGAGAAATCAGATTTTCAAAACACTGACTCACTCAAAGCGAGACAGACGCCATGTCATGATTTTGCAGATGGTTCAGCGTTCTTAGAAAGGACGTGAAATCAAGAGCACTTCTGTGCAAGAATGATGTTAGCTCAACTTTCCCACAATCAGTTTCTTTGTACGCGCTTTACGCCGAATTAAGGCATGGCCTGTTGCTTAGCAACGAGAGCCACTGACACGAATGTGACAACCACTCTATTTACCGAGGCCAGGAAGTCAGCAGGAGAGGAAAAGACAGCAGCTGTGTGTGTGTGTGTGTGATAGAAAGAGAGAGAGAGCCAAATGAGAGAGCTGTAAGTGACAGTGCCAGCAGTGTGTGTGTGTGTGTGTGTGTGTGTGTGTGTGTGTGTGTGTGTGTGTGTGTGTGTGTGTGTGTGTATGTGTGTTATCATGACTAGGACTAGCAGGTGCAGGTCCACAGTGGGAGCGCTCTGTATGAGAGCCTGTTCAACCACACACTCAGTGAGTTCAGTACGTCTAAACTGATAAAATGGGACATCTTCAGACACCTCACTGTGCTTTATTTTGTTGAGATGAAATATATTTTATATATGGAGTGTAGTGTGGGATCAGTTCCAGCAGACGCTGCAGTTAAAAACAGTCCTTCGGTAAATCAATCGGAAAAACTGGTAATTAAACTTTAATTATAGTGCGCTTGGCTGAGCCAGTGGGTCACTGCCATGATGGATCTGCATTGTTTTCAGATTTGCTCTTGCGGAGAGCCGCTGCAGCTAACACAATGCTCTTACAATCACTTACTCTGCATTCAGTGCTGTTTTTGCTGTCGCTAATGTATTTGCCAAGTTCTCGAGGTCAGGTAATATTCATATGTGGCTGGGCGCTGCGGCCCGCTTTACCACAAAAACATGACAAGTGTTGAGTTGTTCCTTCTGCTGCCAGAAAGTGAACAGATTTGACTGAAGCCACTGTTTTTGTGTGTGTGTGTGTGTGTGTGAAACTTACTCAGCTTCAGAGTCTTGAACTCAGGCAGATGGGATGAAGCGCAGAGCTGATAGAAGATATGGTAATTCCTCTCCTCGTCCGCCTGGAAGGAAAGCGTGAAGATCACATGATATGAGGGGATTCCTACATGTACACCTAAAGCATGAATGACATTCACCTGCACAGATTCAGTCCTAATCGCACGCTTCATTCATGCAGAGAAAACATGTCTGTGTATCATCGTATGTGCTTTACAATTACACAGCTCCACAGTTTAACATCTGGAAGCTCCACTGGAGCGTCTGTGCCTTGCTCAAGGGCATGTCAACAGATATTACAGAGTCAGATGAGGATATTACATGTTATTTCCTACACTCACAACACAAGATGTGGCCCACCTGTACATGTATTCCCATGAAGAGATACTACTTGATAGATAAGTGCTATGTTGTGATATGTTGGCAGTGTGTTGTAAAGCCAGAAAACACACGGTTACCTGTGTCCTACATTGGTGCTACTGCACCCAAACACAGAATTCACACACAACACACTCACACACCTATAAATAGGTGATACTGGAGACAAGCATGTGAAAAATGAGAGGAGGGAAGTGATCACGTTTTTTTACACCAACATCCTCATTCCTCAACAGCCCTGTCTATGACAGCAGTGTGTGTCTATGTGTGTGTGTGTGCACTCACGCCTACATGTGCATGCAGATTTAAAATATCCTTGTTCTTTATCTAGACGCTGCCCTACTGGCTCCACCAGTGAGCAAATACACCCGCTGAATATACAATAAAGCTCTATAAGAGGTAGGTAGGTAAACTTTATCGAGACGGAACTTGGACACACGTGCAAACCAGAAAATATAACGCTATGACGTCACTTAAAAAGCTTTTTTTGCTTTCACTGATCTGGCTTCTCTGAGACTTTGTGAGGACTGCAGAGGGAGTGAAAACGACAGGATTAGAAAGATAAGAAAGGATCATTACTTGAGGAAAAATGTCTTTGACACTAAGGAGAGGGAGAAAGAGGGGGAAGAGGAAAGGAACGCCTTGCTGTAGCGAGACAGCGTGACAGACAGATAGTTGGATTGATAGTTTGTTTTCTCCTCCTTGTCTTTGTGGAGAAGGAAGTTACTGCCGCATACTTCTTCTGTTCTAAAGAACACCAGGGCCAGACTGACAGTTAATGTTGGTTGAGTTTTTTTTTTTACGACTCCTACTGAACAGACTGCTTTGGTGTGTGTGTGTGTGTGTGTGTGTGTGTGTGTGTGTGTTTGGTTGACCGCACATCTTCAGAAAAAGGGCAGTGAAACATAAAAAAAGTGAGAACAGTTTAAAAGTTTTGACCAGGGTTAGCATTGTTTTTTAACTGCGGGTAAAGTAATAGTCTGTAGGGTTGTTTAACACCTGGTCAGAGCTAATGATGCCTTTTGGATGAGAGGCAACATCTTCACGAATAAGTAACTTTTTAGCCTTTATCAGGTAGTGATCGTAGAGACAGACACAGAAATGCAGAGAGGAAGAATAAAAGTAAGACATTCAACATAAAAGCTCACCGGCTGGAATCACATCATGAGTGCTGCACACTGTGTCCAATGTACTGTATTACCCCTACAATTGGTGGCATAGTAGCTGAGAGGTCAGACATTCAAGACAACTATCCCGCAGTGAGACATTTCACTTGTGTTTTTTTCCTGATTCTCATCTGCTTGTGGTCCAACAAAGTTTGATACTCAAAGTCAAACTATTTCCTGTTTGTGCGTGCATGCATGTGTGAGTGTGTGCAGCAACACTAGAGTCATGTGTAAGACCACTGAAAACCAATGAACTACTGAGTCATGGCTCCAGTGTGTTTGTGGCGTGTGTGTTTCAGTGCTTTGGATTGTGTAATTTACTGTTACTAATGTGGGAGAGTGTCTTTTTAATTTGAGGTTTCAATCGAAGCATCAATACACATAATAAAAATGTAATTCTACTATAATTTAAAGATGAAAGCAGGCTGTTCACTATTTCCAGATCCATGAGATCTCAGATGGGATTTTGATGGGACAATGAGCTATAACTCATAGATTTTGGCAACACACACAATCATTTTGATGCCAGCCAGCAAACCCCTGAATGGTTGTAATACATGGTGTAAATACATTACTGCTGAAAACACATCCAATGTCAAGAAACGTCAAGGAAAAACAAATCACAGGTGATATTAAATTAAATTCTCTTTACTTGTAAGGTCAGCTAAAAGGACTGTATGTGTTCGTGAACAACAAACACATCAGGAACAAGGACACTTCAGCAGGAACACCATTTGCTATCAGAAATTAAGCTAATATGACTGAAGGACACAACAATGCCACTGTGACTTTTGGCTGTGCTTTGAAAAGACTGACAAACTCCAGAAAAGCGGTTTCTGCAGTGCATGAGCTGAAGCTTAATGTGTTGTGTGTCGTGTCTATTCGAGAGTCCAGCTCTAAAATGCAGATCTGTACAAAGGTTAACTTTGTGCATGAATCTGTGATGGCTGAGTCAGAAGTAATAGACTGTAAGTAAAGGAATGAGTGCAAGTCAATGAAATATCCACAACAAAACACCTTGTGTGTGTGTGTGTGTGTGTGTGTGTGAGTGAGTGTGTGAGTGTTCATGCATTTGTGCACTCACCTGAAACACCACTCGTGATTTCTCCAGCAGATATGTCCTCATGTTGGCGCCGATGATTCGGAACCGGGTGTCGAAACCGATCTCGATGTATTTACCGAAGCGACTGCTGTTGTCATTTCGGGTTGTCTTCGCGTTTCCGATGGCCTGGGTGTAAGAAGGAAAACAAAATCCAAAAATGGATGCAACATACTGTGGTGGCCTGTAAATTTAGATACAGCAGATGGTGCAGCAGTACATTATCATTTAAATTCCATTTGTGCACAAACAGTAGCTCCAGTTGTCCCAGAATACCACAACAGCAGTGTGAGAGGGCAGTTTTACTGTGATTATTTGTAGTATGATGAAGCAGAAATGTACTTGATATGATTCTTGAGCATTCTGGGAAAAACACTTATTCACTTTCTGGCATTAACTTCATATTTACTGCACAGACATGAGAGTTAGATCTGCAGATTGACACCACTCTCTTAACGCCAGTTAGCTTAGCTTAGCACAAAATCTGGAAACAGCTAGCCTGGTTCTGGTCTCATCATCACAAACCAGAACCTTTCATACTGCGTCTTACAACCTGAAATAAGCTTAAGATTGTTTGCCATTGGTCCACACATATCAGTTGTATGTTTTAATGGACTTCCACTGACAAGAGTTAGATATGTCAAGAGGCTTCTTCCTGCTATACATCGGCAAACTAAACCATCTGCAGTCAGCAGTCTTAGTTCAATACACAGGATTGATCAATGACCCTACTAGGAATTGTCGGTAGACGGGTGGGGCTACATACAAACGCACACGCAACCACCCAGCTTGAGTAGAGTTAAATCATGTGTGAGCACAGAGGGTTCTTGCTGAGTTAAGGCCAAACACACAGTCTTTCACTGGAGACAAGGAGTCTTTGAGCGGAGCAGGTATTCCAATCTCTGCCTGCATCAGCCAAACACACACAAACACACGCACACACACACACACACACACACACACACACACACACACACACACACACACACACACACACACACACACACACACACACACACTCTGCCTCTCTGGCGCGCACACATCCTCACACACAGGTTTTGTAATATCGAAAAGGCTGATGCAACCATCTACTCCGAGCTTAGGGGCTGAAGTGACATCACTGCACCGAAAGAAAGCTTTCTATTCATTCTGTCAGCTCGTCTGTGATTGGCTCGAGGTGGAAGTGGTGGATGAGAGCGATGTCGGTAGAGCAGTTGGAAAGCTCGGACTGGGTGGGGGATGGCAAGAGGTGGAGGAGGGGAGGATAAGGGGGTGGGGGAGCTGGGGGTGTTGTGGGCATATGGGCACAGGAGAGCTCTCCAAATCCTCCTGTCCTTATGGCTCTCCAGGAAGAAATAAAAAACACACACACACACACACACACACACACACACACAGTTCAGGATAAGACCTGTGTTTTCACAGCAGAGAGCAGCTCAAGGCCAGAAAGACAGAGTGTGGTGGGGAGGGAGTAAGTAAATGCCAGTGGAGGAGAAAGGAAAGGAGCAAAAGGAGAAGGACAAAAAATTTAGTCCATATTATAAGTGAATACACTGTAGCGTGATTAGGCCAAAGAAACAAACGTCTATACACAACCTGCCCGGAAAACTCATGCAAGACTTTCATTTTGAAGACAAATAAATTCACAGCTATGAAACTGAGCTTTTCCCAGTCCTTCACACCCACAAGCGTTTGTTTGGACGTGTAACTTTAAGTGCAAAGTTGCATCAAGTCATTTCACAAATTCAGCGAGTACTCACGAAAAGCTTAAAACACCCTCCACTTTTGATATGTCGAGAAATGTTCTGGGTTTTCTTTGAGTGTCAGTCTTTAAGATAAAAAGGTCAAACGTCTTCATCAACAGACAGCGACCGGTCCTCACCTCCATGATGGGATTAGAAGCCAACACTTTCTCCTCTACGTTGGCCTCGCTGGCAGAGCCGCTGACCGTAGCAAAGTATCTCATGGCGTATTTGGCTGATACAGTCTTTCCTGCTCCGGACTCTCCGCTCACAATGATCGACTGGTTCCTCTCATCCCTGAACAAAACAGAAAAAACAACATAAGTAAACTGCACATATCATGTGTGTGAGACATACAGAATGTATTGGCTCCGACTGGCAGAAGGTGTTTTTGGTTAAGGGGATGCTCGACTGTAATGTGCACAGATCCTGTGAAGTGTGACACAACCAGCGCCAGTGTTAGGCCTTGTGCAGACAGAAAGTGTCAGATGCCTCCCTCAACAAACATGTTTGATGCCTGCAGGAGGAGCAGGTGTTAACACACCTTAAAAGCCCCTGTGTACCTCTGCATGCTCTAATATCCCAGCAGGCCGGCCCCCTCGTTATCCCAAGAACTGATAAAATCCTGAGGCAACACTGCCTCTTTCTACTGTACCACCTTTCTTTGGGATAAACTCCCAGCTGGTGGTGGGAAAGCTAGCTCTGTTGAGATCTTCTTTTCTTTTGCATCTGGCATTATTCCACCTATGGTTCGTAATGCATCCCGATCCCACTGAGCCCTCCTTTCATTTCCTTGTCTAACACAGTTTTTAGGAGGTTTTCCTCTGGCTGTGTCAGGAACCTTTGCTGCTGTGGGCATGTGAAGCGTATTGAGACACTTTCTGTCAAACTGTAGAAATAAACTTAACTTGTGTTTCATAGCAACTTGACATGCATCAACACACCCCGACTCCCACTGGATTACAGGAACCACGACTACTGATTCAAATGACTCATCTCAGTACAATAAATAATACTAATGTTGAATCTTATTCAGAGTTTAATAATGTAAAAAAAAAAAAAAAAAAAGATGTGCGTCATCTTCACCCCCGTGCGAGGCAAGTAACACCGGCTCCCTGTTGAGTTGACAAAGTACTTAATGTTACTTAATACAAATCACATAATATCATTAAAATATTATTATTTACTGACTCACTATGTGTCTGTGTGTCCTACTACATCGCTTGATGGGTTCTGCTAGTTGATTCCAGGTTTTGGCTGGTGACTCTGCAAATTAGCTACAGCTAGAAGTCCTATATACTCTGCACTGGTAACATTTAATTTGAAATGTCATGAGACAGGCTGCTTTGACTGTAACAATGGCTATATGTATTGTCCCTGTCAAACAAATGAATATAATAAAAATAAGCAAATGTGTCACTATGCCCACTGAGATTTTAACAGGCTGTAACGTCTGTCAATCATTCATAAGAAAGATTTTATGAATACTTTCTTTCTTTTCTCTCCACTAAATTAAAATTGTATTCTCTCGTGTTAGATTATATAATTTTCTTTAATATTATCTGCATTTAACTTTTCCTGAAAAGCACCTTGTAACTTTGTTAAGACAGATGCAGTTAAAAATGATTAAGATTATTACTAAATTGCAAGATTAATACGGAAATAATATTACATAAGTAATACATACTTCAATATAGATTATGAATATGATTCATTGTGCAGCTCGACACTGCATTCATCTCTGTATGACATACTGGTCAAACTGAAGGGTCACTACGCTCTGCGAGAGATGGAGGGAGTGCTGATTAAACTTGGTATACAGCACTGTTAGTATACATGTTATGATAGTGTCTCAGAGGGGGGTTGAAGAGATCTACTGGTTGGCTCCTGCAGAGAAAAGCAGCGTGTGCGCTGTGTGTCTGATCAAAAGCACGAGGAAGAGACCAACAGAGCGAGAACGAGAGACGGCGAGACCACCATGAGCCTATTTCTGGCTCGGCTTTGACCTACAAACCCCGAAGAGAGAGAACGAGAGAGGGAGAGGGAGGGTTGAGCAACAAGAAGACTAGAACCAAGGCTACTCAGGTAGCACACACACACACACACACACACACACACAAACCTGGCCATCTGTTTGTAAGCCTCCTCTGCCACGGCGAAGATATGTGGGTCCATGTCGCCCATGTTTTGACCGCTGTAGGCATTGATGATGTCTGAGCCGTAGATCGGCAGCGTCTCGTATGGGTTGATGGCCACCAGAACGATTCCTGCAGCACAAAACAGAGGGAGAAAGTATGAGACAGGTAACACACTTTTCAAACTGAGAGGGCAGGATTGAAGGGGCTTGTTTAAAAAAAAACACTCAGAGGGACCTTGCATGAATATGATTCGATGGTTTCAAGAACAAAGCTGTGACTATTTGTCTGAAAAAACAAGATACAAACTAAATGAAACACACCACATACTGTGTATTTACGATGCTGAATGACAACTTGCTGCAAGCAATGCTTTGCTATACAATAGTGGTGAATATGAGTTTACAGCTAATGATAGAGGAGTTTTATGAATGAGTGTAAACACAGTTAATAGACATAACAGACAGCATTTCAAATGTTGAATGGAGACAATAAACAATGCTTGACTTATAGTATTAATACAACAGAAGTTATTGAAGGCCAGTGCTCAACTAATAACCCATAAAACTGCCCAGTCTGAAACAACAAACATCAAACACTGGCGTAGTAAGTGCTAAAATTAGATTTGAATGAATTGTATTTCTACTGATTTCAGCAACAGCAGATCAATCACAAACTTGTCTGTTTACTGCAGAGGATCATTGGAAATCTCAAAAGGTTTTCATTTTACAGATTCATTGAGTCGTAGCGGCCGTGTGAAGGCAGGTGAAAAAGAATATGACAAACTCTTTCGCCGTGTTCAACTCTTGACTCAACGCTAGTTCAGCTCAGATGATGTGATATGTAGGTTAACACAGAGTCAACGGTACAATGAAATGTGTTGTACGGGAAGGACAGATCAGCTCAGCATTCAGAGCAACAGCACTAGACTTAAAAAGATAAAATAAGATAAAGAAATAAAAATAAATAAAATGGAACAGTTTAAGTATGAGAAGTATGTACAAATACTACATAAAGATAAATTAATGTATTCTGTATAAATGAGAAAGTGAGGTTTGTGTGTAAAAGCATATCATTAGTTGTTTCACATCATTGTTCCTTGAATGTTGGTTGAAAGAAAGACTTCATACTAAAGCCCTGCCAACATGCAGTAGGTCTTCAGTAGGACAGTTTAAGTGCCACCCACCGCAGTAAGTGTAGATGAGCTTGGAGTCGACGAAGCGGACTTTGAGGTTGTGCAACACGGCCGGCTCGTGGAGGTAGCTGAGCGCTGTAAGGTCATTTTCGCCCACCAGGATGTCGGGGTTTCGCAGGTAAGGCAGGTTCTTCGTCTTGGGGTCCAGTTTGTGCTCAAGGCTCTGAAGATGAAACAGGAAAGTTATAACAGTACAACACTGGAAATTCAAATATCTATACAAAAAAGACTGCAACTTATTATTCATGATATGTACCTGCGTCTTCAGATCATATCTGGGCTGAGTGTGCTGACTTTCTGCGGCCATCGTAAAAATACAACTGTAATGTGTAAACTATGTTTATACTCACCAAATGATGAGAGAGAAACATGCCCTTTTTTTTCATTGCTCAAAACCAAACGTGAAAAGGTTTCCTCCCCAAACATTACATTAAATAAAGTCCTGTGATAAAATCCATTGGGACATTTCTTCAGGAGGCACATCTGTAAGGTCCTTTACATGTTTGGCTGCTGCAGCTTTCCAGCTCTGGCTGACTCTCAGCAGTGAACCCATCGTTTAAATAATCAATCACAGATGTCCACTCCCATTAAAAGTATTCATACAGTATTTCATACAAATGTTCTCAGAAATGTCATGAGACGGGCTACTGATTTGCCACAGCTCTGGAGCAAAAGCGGCAGTCGTTCAAAGCTGTATTGTATTGCATTAATCTTGTTTTCACTTTTGTGTGAACAGTTCAGCTTTATGCTTAACGTGCATTTTCATCCACACATTTTTGTTAAATATCCCTATTAAATGGATCTCTGTCTCTTTATGAAGCTTGTTTGACTGGCATGCTTCAATCTGATAAGCTAACATCAGGAATGAATTACTGTAGATAATCAGACTGACTAATTAAGTGTTATTTTGATACGTTAGCGTGATATGAACAGCAGCTATCTAGCCTATAAAAATGAGAGCACGATTCCATCAAGGTGTCACAATCATTTCAATGCGTTATTAACAGAAAACAGTCAAACTTTTAATCCACAATGACAGACAGGGTGCAATATGCAATACAAAGACATTATTTTTTTGATTGGGGTTTGGTGGTCGTCTTTGAGAGTATGAGCTACGTTGAAAACAGTTGCTGCTGTGGGCCTGTAGAGCCCCACTGAGTCATGGTATGTGATATTTAACTTCTTGACTACTTCAAAGAAAAATCCTTGATCTCCACCTGGCCTGGACTGCCACCAAAAGTCACTTTTTCTTGGCTCATGATCTAACTTTCCAGCCAAACTGTTGACAAGTTTTGGAGACATTAAACAACCAGAGCCAAAAACAGAAACCATCTTAATGGGGCAGGCTACATTTACATATGATAACTTAAATAATAAATCATTAGGAGCAATATATGAAATGGTTTTGCCTGCAGCATGCATTCATTAACAGAAGTGCTCGTTGTTGCTGTGTGCTTGTGGCTGTTTGTATTCTACGATGACGGATCCAATTTACTGCTATGCATTTAAAATGCTCCTCGGGGCATCATTGCAAGCTGGTCTCATTTGTGGAGAGAGCTAATGGTAAAACCAATATCCGCTAATGAGACGCAACGCTTTGAAGAGACAAAAGAGAGACAGATTTATCCCAATACCACTCCTCTTCTATTCATCCTCACCGTTCCATCCTCCAGCATGAGCTGCAGGGAGGCGTCGCCATTTTTGTAGTCCTTGGTCAGCTCAGCCGACTTCCACACCTCCTCCGCATCGGGGATCCACACCCGAGCGCACTGAGAGACGAAGAAACAGGAGGGAAACGAGAAAAGTTAGAAGACATGAAGACATGTCACAGCACTTCAGGAACACAAATAACGTCAAGAGCTCGGCATCCAAATCACAACTTTTTCAAGATTTTAATGCCTTCTTAGACGTTGGTTCAGTATTTATGCAGATGGCATCAGGGTCAAAATAAAAAACATATTATAGCTTTAAAAAATACCACATTTCAAGTGTAAGACAGAAGTCAAATTTGCTTCACCTCAGTTCAACTCAAACTGTTTTATAAGAGTAGTAAAAGTTTCTTTCCTAAAAGTTGAAACAGGCAACAGAGAAAACACTGGGCTATTGTGTTTTCAGTCATGAGCGCACAGTTCGTAATGGTCAGCAAAGTTGTGGGAACAAACTTGTTGTTGAACAAATAGAAAGATAATAACGACGATGAAGAATGCAGTTGTGGTCATAACTTTAAATTCACACACACACACACACACACACACACACACACACGGTTCACTATAAAACAGTCTCCTACAGACTTGTGACTGGAGGCAATCAGCTGATCACAGACATGCGGTGAAAACAGTGATGAACATTGGCGGTCACATGGCTGAGGAATCCAGCTCTGAAGCGTAGACACACGTAAACTTTACTTCTTATGGTTTTCCGGACGACTCTGCAGTGATTAGAAGATTGTGAGAGCCGCATTGTGACCTTAAAAACCCTGAAAGACGAGGCCTGTGGTCCATGACGTCAGTGGTCAAACAGCAGTGAAGTTGTTTTTCAGTACGTTTGGCATTACATAAGGGGAAAGATGACAGGAAATTAGGTCTGGTGGGGTTTGTGTTAAAGGAGCGTCTGTTTTTTTCACCATACCTGACATTTATTATTTATTTCAATGAATGGCATAAGTGTGAAAATATAAATAAATGTTTACTCTTATAAGAAAGCAGATAAAATATAATCCTCATCTTTTTGTCTTTGTTAGAGCATTATTCAGACACACAGGCGGACTTTGTATCATATATCTAATGATGAACACACACAGTGAACTACTAAAATGGAGTATATGAATGACACTTTCTTGATGAGGACTTGGGCAACCGAAGCACATGACGATGAGCGATGAGAATCTGTCTGACAACGATTTCATGGCTTCTTTTGGCTTCGTTGAGGATGATTTCACAGAGGCGAGAGAGAAAGACCTCATTGTAGGAGGGCACGGCGGGACAGAAACTGGCTAAATTGGTCGGCTGCTTCACTACCGATCATCTGAGTAATGACATCATGGTCACACACATACACCCTCCCTCCCTCCCTCTGTCTGTTTGTCCCTTCATGTTAAGAAGAGAAAGAACGCGGGAAACAGAAAGTGTTTGGTCTTTTTACTTCTGTCATGTGTTTGTGATTAAAAAGTGCTTTTATTCAAAACTCCACCTCCACCAAACCCGCAGGTGGTCCCAGTTTTTTTTCTTTCTCCAACTTTTCTCTGTCTTCACGCCTGCAGGAGCACCGAACAGTGCGATCACTGTGGTTGGATAGTGTGCCGTGTGGTTTAGGTTTGCCGTTGAGTGACAGTTACAGAAGCAGCGATGCAGTCTGTGTTATTAGTTAGAGAAGAAAGTTGATGGAAACAACAAAATCAGAAAAATTAAAAAAAAGTTATTATGCAATAAAGAACTATAAAAGGAATAAGTAAATGATAAATAACGGACAATCATTTAAAGTGGGAAAGAGGTCGCAAGAGGTGTGTGTGCAGAGAGTAAGTGTGTGTGTAATACTGGATTTTTGAGGCCAATACTGATACATTAATATAACAAACTAATATTGATACTTGAGAATTAAACTTACATAAACAAACACTTAGTTATTAAAGAATTGGGACCACTATACAGCTTGTACTGACATTTAAAGTAAACTTGTTCACGCCCTGTTGGACTTAAATATCTCAAACATATGTTTGGTATTTCTGCCATGCATTTTTTGTACATAATCACTTGGCGCACACGCTGATATGAATATATCTGTGATACGCAAACAGCAGCTGATAAATCTGTCGCCACACGTGGTTTTCTAGGAGAGGTAATGAAAGTTGTGTTGCTCGTGTGAGGTCAAAGAAAGAAAAAGGAGAGCATGAAGTGAAACAGACAGACAGACAGACAGACACAATGTGTGTGTGTGTGTGTCAGTGATCAAAAGGCAGCTAAAAAGGGGAAGCCCTTACAAATAACCAGTGCGGTCAAACAACAGGTCACAACCTCAAGAACACTCACAACTAAAATAGCTGTGAGGTCAAACATCCCTGTCTCTTACCTAAATGAACACAACTCAATCAACGTTTCTGCCATAAGTAAATCTACCAATAAACGATCTGTGCAATAAACAGTAACAGTAATGCTAACGTCTAATTAACGCTGACATATTATTGGCATAATCAGCCCATTGATTGAAATGTTTATATTGTTTCTGTGATGATGTTGTCAGTATAACATCTGCCTGCCAGAACTGACAGATTTGTCAAAGCTGCTGTCACTTTCAGCTGTGAAGAGCCAATTATGTTCATATGTCGATCAAAGAGTGCATCAAAATATTATCTAATGCATGTCTTTGTTTTTTAACCAATGTTAATTTAAGGCAAATGAACAACTTGCACATCATTATTCAGTTCAGGAAACCTGGTTTTATTTTATGTTTTCGAAATAGTGTTCCCAAAGTTAAAGATATAAAATTGATCAGACTAAACTTGAGTGAAATTTGTACAAAGAGAATATTTCCACCTGACAGAATGATGCAGCCATGAAGCAACGAGGTCTTGAATATTTATGATGAGAAATCATCATATAGTTCAATGAAGAGCTGGAACAAGCTGACACAATTCATGTTGTCTAACAAGATTAAAGTTAGACAAAAACAAAAATGGTAAACCTCTATACTAAAGGGTTAAATCCACAACTGTAGACAAACATAACCGCTGTGCCCGCCTCTCTTCATCACTCCCATGCCTCCATTTCGTTAGTCGTTTCACCTTTTTGGTCCCCACAGGAGACCGTCCCATCAGCCAGCCTCCTAGCAACCGAGAAAGAGAGAGGAAAGGAGGAGGAGGAGGAGGAGGAGGACAGAGGCTAAAAATAGAAGCAGCAAGTTTTGAGCAGCATCGCACCTCGCAGAGACATCGCTGCGCTACTGAGCACACTTCCTGATCCACATAATTATCCTCAAACACACACACACACACACACACACACACCACATCTGTTTCACACGTCAGTATTATCCTGAATTAGTTAACGCTGTAATCTGCTACCAGTCTACACGTTTCTTTCTCTTTCACATACAGAGGAGTGTGTGTCTGTTGTTGTGTCTGTTTACCTGAGTAAGGGACGAAAAGACAGACAGACAGCAATATAATGCCGCTGCAGAGGTTATGAATCATATTTATAGACCAATAAATCCCCCAGGATTCAGAAAACAGAGGAGAGATGAAGGATGAAAGCCAAACAAACACTGACAGACATTCACATGTTTCAAGGACATAATCCTCCAAAATGAAACACAAGCTGGAGCGTCTGAAAGCTGAGGAGAAAAATGTGATGAGTCAGAGTGCAGCCTCTCTCTCTCTCTCTGCCTTACAGAGGGGATGGACGGTGGTCAGGCTGGTGTGTTACGAAGACGAAGAAGAGGTGATAAAAAAAAAAATGAGCAAAGACGTCAGAGCATCTGTGACATCAGAAATCACATGACTGAAATGTCTCTGCATTGAGCTCGCTCCACATATGCTGCATGACCTCCAGCAGTGAAACACTAGATTTTGTTTGCAGGTCTGTCTCTTTAGCTCGGGGCTCTGGGTGTGGTCGCGCTGATGTGAGGGTCACAAGCTTTTCTATGTGATAAATAAGTGCTGCTTTTAAATGCAGGCAGGCTTCAGATAGAAAAAGACTAGAAAATACGGTTTGTTTTATGTTGGACAGATCAGAATTATGACATGGTGAGCACGCATACATACAAACAAAGCAACACCGTCTTCAGCTTCCATCTGCATCCAGTCAGTAAGAAATGAATGGTGACATGTTCAATGTATTCAGTGTGATCCCGCCCTGAACACACGTTTAATTGCTTTTCTTTCACTTCAGGAAAAGGCAGTGGAGACCCAGACAAGTCACTTCTTGAGATAATACTGCACTTCAGTACTGGACTTCTATATGGCTGAGGGGTTCACAAGAGACAGAGTGAAGCAGCAATGGCACAAGATATACTGACCTTTAGCCTTTAGCCGTTGTATGGGTCAAGCTCTAAAAAACAACGGAGCCTACATTTCCCATAATGCAACTTATATCTTTTGTAAGACCTTCCATGTCTGGTAAATATCTTTCCATCTCCACAAACTCAGTTTACTGAGTGTGTAAAAATCAATGGAGTGCCTCTTTAATATGAGCAGATCATCCTGCTGGACCACTGTGATTAAAACTAATCATACCACCATGAGTTACTGAAGATGGAGATGCATGTTTCCCAACATTTTAATTTGGACTGAAATTTTGTTTGAAAACAGTGATATAATAGAGATTATACTCTCTGTCTAAATGCAGGATAATAAAATAATCCCACTCAAAATGCCAAAGAGCATACCTAATATCTCCCAGATATTAAAGTACTGTTCAAGTTAAACAGATTCCCATGAACAACTGGTGTGCTACTGGTGTTCAATACAATAAACATGCATCGTATCGATCATATTGGAGGACAACATCAGTGCGCTAGTTTTCTGACACGTTAAACATTCAATGACACGATTTCTTTCCTGAACTACTTTTCGCTTTCCCTCCTGGTGACCGTCAGCAGGTCAGTTCACAGCAGAGGAAAAGCCGCTCTTGAAGGTACAAGGCTGGGCTGATGCTAATCGTGGTTTAACTGAGACAAAGGATCAAGACCTGATTAGGCTAACTCGGGGTTTAACAACGGCTAATCTTATTCCAGTCAACTACACTGAGGTTTCATTACATTCGTGTGTGACTACAGGTTACTACTACTGCAGCTACTGCTGCTGACACGCTGACAGAAGCTTCTGCCTCACTGTCGTCCTGAACCACAGACAGAAACGTTGAACACGGAGCAATGTTAGCATCCAAAGGACACATTAAGGCAGGAGAGAGACACCAGGTAGGCGTTTACATTCACAAAGAGGTGAGATTAAACTGATCGAACAACATGGAAGTCAAAAGATGATTGACTGTTGACTGTATTTCAACACCTCTGCAAGGACGTTAAAGGAAGACTTGAGCGCTGAGTTCAGGGGTCTCCTTACAGAAACTTCTTGTCTCCGTTGAGGATGACATTTAGGATGTTCGGTATTACAGGAACGCGTTTCCTAACTGACAGTGAAGACAGGAAACAACATAAACACAGAAATATTATGATTTAAAGGCGACCACAAGACTGCTCTAACAAGGGCACTGGGAGAGTATGTGTGTGTGCATGTACTGTACGTATATATGTGTGTTTTGGGGTTGTAGGGCTTTACCGACAAGGCGGGGGCGTCCGTGAGAACTGTTTACAAATCTGCACAAAGTCAACAGCAGATTAGAAAGACTTCACCTTGCTAATACTGAGCTCTGAGCTTTCACTCTTGGACGGGGAGTCACCCTGGCCTGCTGTGACTCCTCTGAACCCTGCCAGGGTTTTCTCCTGCGTACAAGGACACGGCCTGAATGAACGCTCATCAGATTCACTCAGTTGATTTGTGTCATTTCAGCAAGATTTACAAGAGCGAGTTGCTCTTTGCATCAGATCTAATGTTGTTATTTTTGATTTCTTAATCACATATGATATGTTTATGATCCCAGATTAGCTTTATTGGACACAAAACACAAGACGATACTTTGAAAGGGAGCACTGTTGACTGAAGACTAAAAGACTGTCCCATGTCGTACCTACAATACTGAGACTTCTAACCAAAGAAGTCAGATATTACATCTATGGCTGATACATTATCCATGTATCCTCAAATAAAACGACTCCTCTGCTCCAGCGAGTTAAATAACTGTGTTCTTTTAACTTTATAGACGAGGAATTAAGAAACAGATTAAAACATTTTGCAGTACGTTCTGACAGGAACAACTGAGGCGGCTGCAGTGGTGTGTGAAAAGTTTTTCAGCTCGCATATTCTCAGGGAAGCTGTCAATAGAGTCCCAGACTGCAGAGGCCTCGTCACATGATGCCACTCATGTGAGTATCTGCTGTTTTTCTGCTCAGCTGGGCAGACGCAGCATGACGCTGAGATATAGAGACCTCAGTGCTGCTGGTGGGGAGTTGGGTTAGAAATAAGCCCTGCTAGTCTCACTACACCCAATGGTGTTTCTTAACTCTTGGCACAACTAGCGCGCCAATGTCCAGCGATTGCCAGATCAGAGTCGCTTACTAAGACGCTGTGACGCTGCCCAGCACCTAATTGCATTAGTTTAGTCGGTGCTAACTGTTGAAGTAGTGTAGTTCACTTCTGTATGTTATGTCAGAGTACGAATCAGTGCACAGCTGGGTCTTTGTCTCACGTTTAAAGCAGACGACAGGCCTGAATAGTTTTATCAATGAGGAAAAGACAAACAGCAAATGGAACATAAGCCATGCTAAGCTAACTAGCTCCTCAGAAACACAATTTTCTTGGTTTTCCAAAACTTTTCTTCCCTTGCTGCCAAAGACAACCTGCTACACCAAACTGTTAACCTGTAAAAAATGATGTATGGCCTGTAGATCTACAGGACGCCAACATGCTGCTGGATTCTCATTCAACAGGAGAACATACCGCTTCTCCACGTCGCTAACTAAGTCGTCTCGAAGCCAGACATGCAGTCCTGGATCTATAAAGGTTAGGACGGGCTACTTCCCGTGATTAAATTTGACAATCTGAAACAAAGATTTTGCTGTTATTCGGACACTAAAACTCAGCTCGGGCTAAAATCTGATTTGTTGCTATTCTGGATTGATTACTGCCCTGTTGCTTTCAGTCACATAACGTTTTTCTACAGAAGGGTGTGCCGGAGCTGGGGCTCCATGTTGCACATATTGCATCTCAATATGACAAATTCAAGACCAGAGCTTACAGATTAATTATCAAAGAACTGCATATAGCTAAAAAGACAAAGTAGCTTCTCTGCCGGAAGATCAAACTTTTTAAATTCAATTCAAAGACCGTCATCTTCAACAATTTCACAAGGTTTTTTTTAGGCTACACATCAACTTAATCAATGAATGGAGGGATGGGATGAGAGCCGAAAGCTTAAAAGAAGCGACAACTTACTTCGACAAACATATACTCCAGCTCCCGGTTCATCTTGTATCTTCATCAAGTCTCTAGCTCATGCTGTGAGTCTGATGGTTTTCTGGATGCCTCCAACCACAAGAGCAGACACTAGCTGATCGACCGCTGAGCTCCAGCACCCGCTGGTGAATGAAACCTTCCCATTGTGTCCGTAGACACAAGCTGCGTTCAACGACGTTCCCCCAGAGTTCCTCGCCCTGTGACAGATGACTGGCCGTCCCTGCTGTCTATCAAACATCCGGGCTTCCTTTCTCGATCACATGAGTCGTGAGCCAGACAGCAGAAAACAGGACTTTCCCACAAACCACTGACAGCAGAGGTACAGATGAGCCGTAAACCTTTAAAGTGTCGTCTTGCTCATTTTAGAGGAGCACAACTTATAAAGTTGTTTTGGTTTCTAAACATAATTTTGTTTGTGTCTGCATTGTGACACTGAAGCAAAGCCCTGAGATAGGATGCTAAAAGTTTGTTCCTCAAATCATTACCATATAATTGCTGCACCGTCACACTCAACATAATATTCATTATAACTATTCTTAGCCATAAACATGCAGCACCACTCTGCATCTATCCATGGCGTGTATGTCAGGACAGGACTGTGATGACTAGCCTAAATACCAGAGCATATACAACATGACTGCACAATTACTTTAACCATGTTATCTCAGTAATCTAATGCACATGCTCTCAATTAGAGCTGCAGAGAAAAAAAAATAAACTACTAGCATTACATAATGTTAAACTCGCCATCAGATGTAGACGAGTTGACACCTACAGCACACAACGTATGACTGTTCTGCTCCATGACATATTTATATAAACTACTACGCTATAATGCTAATTAGAAAATGTATAGGTATGGTCCTTGATTATGATTGGCTGAGCCATGTTTGAACCTGAACACACACCTGTGACCACATTACAGCAGACAAACTGTTGCAAAATGTCAGATTTTGTTGTTTATTTTCATTTACTGGTTTTTAAGCGCGGATGAGCGCCTGAAAGAGATGGACAGGATGGAGGAGGAAGATTTTAAAAAAAAGGAAGTAGACAAGCTGAAATTAAAGTCAATAAATGAAGCAGGGACAGAAGCAGACAAAGCTGTCATTCAATGAATGTACAAAAAAAAAAACACAAAGATACCAGGAAAAGAAACAAATAGAGCCTACAGGGATTTATCTGAGTGTCATGTCGCCTCGTTGGTGAAATACCTCTCGTTGGTGTCACCCAATCCACCAACCTTTTATCTCAAACTACACCAAGTTAACAATGTCACTTCAACTAACTTGCAATCTACACTAGCCACTGACACCACTATAAAAAAAACTCTGATGCTGCCCGGAGGCAGGAGAAATCATGTCAGTGACGGGGCATGGATGTGAATCGTCCTGCGGTCTTACTGGTGTCCAAACTACAAAGAGAGAAGATACTAGAGCGACATCTTTGCCTCTGGCACAGCATCATTAAAACTCAACAAGAGTGGAACACGCCTGTACCAGCAAAGAGAAGTGCTAACATCATTGACCACTACTACCACTACTTTAAACATCCACTGCGTCTGTGTGTTGCTCGGCGACCAAACATCACTGTGCACAAGTACATTGCTGGGCGAAAGATTATTATTATTATTATTTATCAATCATTTATTGTTGCTGTGCATTTATTTCATGAAACCTTGCCAGATATACTGTATGTATTAACTGTTTTATAAAAGCAATACACCAAGTAGAGCTGTGATTTACAGTGATCTGAGAACAGCTAAGGGGGTTTCAGGCCGAAACAACGGCTCTTAGCGGTCCTAAAATCATTGCAGACCACAGTCTCTTTGGGCTTATTGCTTAAATGTACATCATGTTCACCCCCTTAGCAATGACACTATAAAGAATGGACGTCACATCAGAGGTTTCCGAAGAGCCGTTTTGTAGCTCAGAATATGTGGCTCTGGCCTCCTGCTTCTTTCGCCTCCAGGCTAATCTAAAAATCGGCAAAGACGTGGATCATCAGTGGACCTGAGGCGGGCTGAATGACACCTGGGTGCTCGAACAAGCCATCTGTAATGGAGGAGGTTGCCGCTTGCCCATTAGTTTAGCATGCTAACATTTGTTAATGTGCACTGAACATACAGCGTAGCTGAGGCTCATGGAAATGTCATTAGTTTTGCAGGTATTTGATCATTAAAGTATAGAGAACATGGAAGTTTAAACAAGTCATCCTAAGGAGAACATGAATGTTGGTGCCAAATTCCATGACAAAATATCTCTGTCGAGATATCTCACTCAAAACCACACATGTGAACCTCATGGTGGTGCTACAGGGAAACCAGTCAGTAGGATTCATCCTCTGGAAACCATGAATGTCTGAACCACGTCATGGCAAATCAAACAATGGTTGTTGAGATATTTCACTGTGGACCAACTGACCAACTGCTGCCATCATGGCTAAAAATGGTGATGTAAATTAAATGAACACTAAATCACAAAAAACACTGCTGAAACAGTCAACGGCGTGCTGTGCTTTAGAAAACACCCCAACAAATGATGCAAAATCAGGTGTTTTCCTTTCCAACAGCTGTTCATGACGACACTCGCTCCCCCACATCACTGGGTGGCGTGCCTGACAGCTTCAACCCCCACAATGCTGTTTCATGACCCGTATGATTCAGCCGGGGTTTACCCTGAAGTCTCCCATCCCTGTACCACATGCAGCTCTTTTATGTTTGAGGTGGGACTGTACAATCACAGCGATGGACTTTCTTGTGATACTGAGGCAGTCGTGTATCTTTTCTTTGCTAACAGCATTTTAAATGTGGAAGTTTAGCCTTTTGCTGCATGTTTTACATATGAATGATGACACGTGTGCACCAATAGCATGCGTGTGTTTCATTAGTTTCATCACAAAGGGCCGTAGAGTGACGTGAACCTGAAAGCTGCACATGCTGCAATGAATACACAGTATACCGTGTATGAATGAATCCTACTTTAAGATGCATCAGTTTCCCAAAGATCTCAACGTAATGGAGATAATTATCATCTTGGAATATAATCACATACTTGAAAACTGCCTGTATTGTAATACCATCATTATAATGGGCATGAAATCACAGTAATTTATCGTGATTTAACCTGGTGAGCACAGTTCATTATGGTCTCACTTCCAGAACTCCTTCTGAGGCCTGACAGCCAACCACAGCCTGGTTGATCTCTGATGGTCTTCTTATAACCATATGAATCAATGCCGAGTCTAGTAACTCTAAAAATAAAGTATGTATTTGTGGTTCGGCATTCCTTCAAGTGCAGCATGTATTTCTGAAACTCTAGGTTGTGCGTTGAATCGTCTTTCCATCTCTGAGTCATCTAATGGAGCATCGGCTCACTTCCATTTCCATGAGAAAATCCTCTCTGCTTTTAGTTACACAGCACTATTTCATTCACACACACCACCTCTGATAAGTTATGATCGTGATTTGATTTCATTACGTTGGCCCAAATAGATGGAACAAACTGAATTAACACAAATATTACACAAAAAGTTTATTATTTTGCCGATTAATGTCTGCGTCTGCTTGGCCTTCACCTCTGACTCACCTCTCTTTATGCTAGCGGTCAGGTCAGACAGCAGCCAAATGTATCTGATGCTGCGTGTTTGTGTGTATTTGTGCATGTTAACCAAGCAGCTCGGACCCGCTCAATAAGCTTGTATAA
Source organism: Argyrosomus regius (assembly GCA_946959425.1). Taxonomy (NCBI): domain Eukaryota; kingdom Metazoa; phylum Chordata; class Actinopteri; family Sciaenidae; genus Argyrosomus; species Argyrosomus regius. The sequence continues at coordinate 16,719,622 of OX336882.1, forward strand.
GGCCGACTCTCACACACAAAGGGCAGAGTGTTTTCCAGCTCTGTGTTGGAAAAGTAAATCACAGAGAGGGCTCTGACATCAGAGGCTGACTTCTAAAACAGACTGCACCATTCAAACCAGAAAACTAACTTGGTGTTTCCCTGCCACACTGACACACACATCCAAAGTTTGCCCTCTTCCTCGGCAATTATAACCATTTTAACACCCATCAGGATTCTTATGGAATAAGGCCGATGGCTGGCTACAAGCTAAATCCTGCTGGCAGAGGAAAGCTTCAGCCAAAATCTACTTGCATTTGGTTCGGAGGCTGGTTGTAATTTCACACCCAGGTCTTATTTAAGCAGACCCAACACATATTATGCTTGATTAAAGAGAGCAAAAGAAGGCAGCAAGCCTCATTTGTCTTACATGTGTAATGACACTAACGTTTCTTCTTCATGATACGTTAATCTGACATCACACTGCACGTCAGGCCAGCATGTTTTATGTAGTTTTCATTCATTTAAGCCACCAGCACTATTAGAAGAGATTCTGCGGGACGCTGAACGTGCAACTAGGACATTTAATGTTAAAAAAGCACAGCCGACTTGCTAGCTCCCAGCTACAAACATTCACTACAACGGCTTTGTTTAACACTCTATTCTGATTGGTCAGTTACGGCATTACACGGTCGCCTCTATGGACACAGGTCTCATTATAGACTCTAAAGGACGACAGCAGACGCTATAAAATCATTTTTGAATCAGTAAAATCATTTTTAAATCGATCTTTGGACACAAAATATTGATTTCTCTTGTAAAAAGTGAGGTAATGTACAACGAGCCCGTCATTGTTGTGAAATAAACCCCTTCAGGGTGATTGTGCATCATCTTGTCAGGGTTTATTTCACAACAATGACCTGCCTCCCTTACATAAATATTCACTTCTTTGACCTTTGTGTACAGCTTCAATAAGCTTCACGTGTAATCAGTTGATCTCTCGGGCTATAACATGTCCGATAGTTTTAAAAATTACCTTTCACAAGTTCCTGAAGTCCAGGATGATGTTGTCAAATTTCATGTATTATCTGACTAACAATGCAAAACCAATGACTCAGAAAAATCAACAAATATTCACATTGTTGCCAATCAATTTTCTGTTGATCAACTAATCGTATAAGTGTTTCAGCACCAAATGCAACACTCGGTTTGGTGCCTTTTTGTTTAGCTCTCTCGTTAAAGATCAGAGGTCAGGGTCAGCTACAGAACAGCTTCCCAGTAACCAGCAGGGACTCAAACGTCTCAGCAGTGTGTCCATTTGCTGACACAGGGTTCAAATCTGTGTCATCTGGTTCAAAGACAGTCACTGTCTACGCTAATCTAAGACATTTATAACACCAGAGGCTGGAAAATCCTCTATCAGAAGGAGAGATCCCATTGAAAGCTGCTGTTTAGTATGACAATCAACATTATTCAAGCTGAAACACAGCAGCTTTCCAAAATAGGAGGATGGGTGAGTCATCTCCTTCACCCTCCCTCACACACGCACACACACACACACACACACACACACACACACACACACACACACACACCACTTTCTTGTCTTGGTTTCACCTCATTTGCAACCACAGAAATTACCCCACCAGCAGCAGCACTTATGACCTTGTGAGTGTAACAGGCCCTGTAACAGGCAGCAGTTTCATTTTCAGTCCAGTGAGCATGTCAGGATATAAAAGCTACACTGAGGCTTCAGGGCCTCCTCCTCTGGTCTGAACATCCTGGATGCTAAAGGATGCTAAAGTGTCCGGATGCGGCGCAGCATCGCAGCATCTTAGCGGTACTCCAACCTGCAGGACTCGGCTCACATCCCCCCCAAAAACAAAGCCTGAGACACAACATCCAAATAAAACGCCAACATTTAATTTAAGCTTTGAGCTAAAGTCAAATATTAGGGTTTGAAAAAGGAAAAACCAGAGCCTCCATGATGGCTGGCACCGCCTTTGCATCATCGCAGCCCCCTAACCTCCAGTGAGGGGGGATGATGTCAAATATAAAAAGGAGGAGATGATCTCTTGTTTTGGGCAATAAATACGATGACAATTACAAAAAAAAGACACAAATAAAGCTGATTTTTAATGATGTGCATGTGAGGAAAAAAGCGACTCTCTGGGGCATCTGTTGTCAGCTGCACCCTTTACATCTATATTTAAACACCCAAACAACCCCCTGGATGTCAAACCTGCATGTTTTATCATCTTTTATACGCATTTTCATTCATTTTAAACCAACACCGGGCTTCCTATTAAAAAAAACACATTTATACCCGTGTAGAAACACAAAGTGTCCGGAGGAAAAGCCTGAAATGTTAACGCTAAACCCCGCGGACAAGATGTTTATCTAGCCGACCTGCTAACACCCAGCTATAACGTTATCCACATAAACATACACTTGTTTTACCTTTGTGTACAGCTCCGACGCTGCCATGACGGTCACTCGCTATGTCCTTTCTCCAATCTGGGTTAAAACTCCGGCAGGTCTCCTCGCTGCATGAGACCCGGTGTTTGTTACCATGTAGCGGGGGAAATATCCTTTGTTGCTGCGGGAGATTCAGGGAGAAGATGTGCCTCTTATCGCCATGATAACCTGGGAAGCTTGAGCCTGCTGCTGCCGCTGCCGCTGCTGAGGTTTCGGCGTCTCACTTTGCATTCTGGGTATGATGGATGAAATGATTCAGCCAAACACAGAGGGCTGCTGCTGCGTGTGGGAAACTGCGCCCTCTGATGGCCAAGACAGGAATTACACCAACAAAAACACACTACAGTTATGCAGCAGGAAAAGGTGCTTAGATAGATAGATAGATAGATAGATAGATAGATAGATAGATAGATAGATAGATAGATAGATAGATAGATAGATAGATAGATAGATAGATAGATAGATAGATAGATAGATAGATAGATAGATAGATAGATAGTACTTTATTGATCCCTGAAGGGAAATTCTTTTGTTGCAGCAGCATTACAAGTAACAACACAGAACAGGCACACACTATATACAGGCATGAGGTAAAGATTTGTACAGTATAAAATAGAGGAGGAAGGAGGAAGGAGGAAGAATATATGGTTATACCTCTAAAAAATATACATATGAAAATATACATATGGACTCATATGGTGCAATAACTTGTGCTTACTGCTTTGATGTGTATAAAAGTGTCTGGGTTACCACTCTGAGAGGTAAACGGAGATCTCTGGAAACCATTACATTTCTATTTAATGTAATGTTTTATTTAATATACAGTCACGTTGGGCGGGACAGTGGTGCAATGGTCAGCACCGTCGCTTCACAGCAAGAAGGTTCCTGGTTCCTCGAACCTCCTCCGGGTACTCTGGCTTCCTCCCACAATCTTAATCTTAATTGAACAGTTAATTGGTCCAAATTGGCCGTAGGCGTGAATATGAGTGTGAATGTTTGTTTGTCTCTATGTGTCCTGTGTTAGTATCTGCAAAATGGCAGTAGCTCTGTAGACATTTGGCTTGAGAACCGGAGGGTGGACTGGTAGCTGGAGAGGTGCCAGTTCACACCTAACCCCCCTAACTGCTCCCAAGGTGCTGGTCTGTGTGGCTGCCCATCACTCCACCATCTCTCCACATTTGCATGTTTATGAGCCCTTTGTGTGTGTGGTATTTCAGGCCTATATATGTAAAAGAATTTCCCCTTGAGGGATCAAAAAAGTATCTATTCTAAGTGTTATGAAGAAGTCTAGAAACCATAAATTTTTTTATTTCATATGCAGTCATGTTGGTAAATAGTGGGTCATAATTACATGTAAATGTAGTATCTGCAAAATGCCAGTAGCTAGGCATTTGGCTTGGGAACCGGAGGGTGGCTGGACCAAAGTATGGGCTGGAAAGGTGCCAGTTCATCTCCTGGGCATTGCTGAAGAAGAAACCCTTGAGCAAGGCACCAAACCCCTAACTACTCCCAGGGCGCCGCTATGTGGCTGCCCATCACTCCACTACCTCTGCATATTTGCATGTCTTTGAGCCCTTTGTGTGTGTGTGTGTGTGTGTGTGTGTGTATTTCACGCCTATATATGTAAAAACTTGTGAGTGAAAAAAGAATTTCCCCTCAAGGGATCAAAACAGCATCTATTCTAAGTGTTATGAAGAAGTCTGGAAATTACATTTTTATTTCATATGCAGGCATGTTGGGAATTTTCTCCGAAGTAATTAGACGGTCATGTTTACATGTAAAAATAATGTCATACTTTATAAAATCCCAAAAAAATGTTTACATTTTGTTCTATTTTTGCATGTCAGTGTTTGAAAAATATATTTTTTTCCCTGGACACTTCCATCCATGGGTGGCATGGTGGTACAGTAGTTAGCATTGTTGTCTCACAGCAAGAAGGTTCCCAGTTCAAAGCTTGCATGTTGTCCCCACGTAGACACGGGGGAGAAGATTTAAATGCGATAAATTTAATTTTTGGGAAGTGAGAGTTTTTTCTTTTGCCACAATCTCATTTTTATACACTGTTCAAAAATACGATGGAAAGAAAGACATGCAGTAAAACAGATTATAAATGTGTTTTGTGCAGCCATCTTTTATGGCTACATGGCTAAGATTTTGTTTTGGGCTTTTTCAGCTGAAGGCAGACAGGAAAGTTGAGAAAGAAAAGGGGGTGACATGCAGCAAAGGGCTGCAGGTACATGGGGTGCACTCTCTCTCATGTGAGCTACTAAGGCGGCAAAAAAAATAAAAGAATATTGAACTGTAATGTGTGAGGGCCCTCAGCTGTGGGTTCCTTGAATCTTAATTTTTGTTAAGACTATCACAGAGATATTGTTTTTGACAGCTGTTGGTGCAAGCACTGGGGTTTGTCTACAAAGGCAAAATGTAAAAATCGAATTTAAAAGTGGCAGATTACCTGAATGTTCCGATTTTTGAGCAACCTTTTGTTGACAGCTGCATGACCGAAGGTCACAAACTGGTAAATTTACTGCAAGATTTAAAAACTGTCTTGTGGTCAAACCTCTGCATTGATTAGACAATTTAAAGCACCTAAACATACAATATGTCATCAAAGTTAATATAAGACACACACGACACAGCAATTAAACATTTGTGCAAAACTATTTTATTTACAAAACAAAATGGCACAAAGTGACAGCAGGGCAGCCATATACATGCACAGCTCAGACGGATGTAGTGCTAGCTTAGATTTACCACATTGCGGGTAAACTTCATCCAGTCAGTACGAACCCTGGAAAAGCACTTTACAGGGCCAAAGATATTTTAAAGATAAAACTACTTATGCATATAGAAGTTTGTTTTTCCCCAAGTCTGAACACAATTCATAACACTATTTGTTCCCAGTGCCAAGAGCTGCTCCCAGTACATTATTTTTTTTAAACCATAGAGGACGCAAAGGCTGGTCCCTACTGACAAGAATTTAGCTTTCAGGTCCTGTATACTCCTCTAACCCTCTGCAAGCATTAAGGATTCATTCAGGACAACTTGGAACTAGAAACTTTGGCCTGAGGAGAGTGACTGTGTCGCCATCTGAGGCTGAAAATGCATGGCACACCACAAATACAAGCTTTCAATGTTGCCGTTCAAACTGAAGCAATACCACCATCCCCTCCTCTTTCACTCTTGAAAGCATTTCCCAGTTTCAAGATGTCTTGAATGCACCATCTACATGCCACCCAGCGCTTGTATGCTGCACCTGAGCTTGCACCTTGATGAATTAAAACAGAGCTCAGTGATGTTCACCTTTGGGAGCTCTGCGTCACACATGCACTTTCATGTGGCACTCTGGCATTCACTGTCTGGTCCTTTAGTACAGCTTCTCCCCTCCTCGTGGTTCACAATCAAAGTGTTAACAAAACTGAGCTTGGCCTCTGGATTACTAATCAGTCAATCACTCAAGCATATTGACAGCATAATTTAGAATAAGGACATACAGTGAATGATACAAATCTGATGTAAAACGCTCTAAAAGGCTGACGTCTGCCCCTGTGCCAAACAAAAAGGAAATATATATATATACACACTTCCAAACTGAGGGATCGTGATGACCATACTAAAGCCCTCCAACCATACAAGACACAGCTTCTGCCGAGCGCCCCTCTCTACAGCCAGTAAACACTGCGGTATCAGTCGTCCAACAGTCGCGCAGAGGCGTCACAGTCCGCTCAACACATCAAACTTGGTTGTCCTGTTTTTCAACGTATCTTACATGAAAGTAAAAAGAAAATAAAAAGGAACATGGAAATGTAGGAGGACAATGACAGAAGGGGCAGTCAGTTTGGGGGGGAGTAGCGAGGGACAAAAACAAGGATAAGGAGGTCGTAGGGGCAGGTTGAGATGGGGTGCAAAAAAAAAATAAAAAAAATAATAAACAGGGTTTGAAGGTACCAGCTAGCCACTTTGCTGGGTGATATGAGTGGGTTCCTGTTGGGTAAGGGTCCAGGCTGGTGGGGAGGGGACAAGATCAGGGGACAGGTGGTACGGTGAGGGGTGGGGAGAGGTAATGTTACAGCTCTGAGACTTGAGTGGAGAGGGTTAGGGCTGGGAGGTGCTGCTGCAGGGGCTGACGAGGCTCTGAGTGCATCAGCCTGCCAGTTTACTGGCCACCAGAGAAGGTTTCCTCTGCGGCAGGTCCTGGGGGGTGGGGATGTGGTCCCCTGTGATCTCGGTCTTCTCCGGTGCAGCTGTCGGCAATTGCTTGTTCTTTATCTTCGCCTTAGCCATGTTGTAGTCGCCAGAGTCAAAGTACTTTTGCTGAAGGGAGACAAGATTAAATTATTAAAACTATGAAAGATGAACAGCACCTGTGAATAATACAAGCTCCCAATACAGTGAACACTTCTGTTGTTTTGTTTAAATTACATTGCAAAGAGAAATGAACATTTTCATTATGTAACAAACCGGTTTGCTGATATTGGTAGAATAACAATATTTATTTTAAGCCTACTTTAAAAAACTTCCCCTAACTGAATTTATTTAAGTGGTACAAAGAACAAATGGCACAAAGTGTGATTTGTTTTAAAAAGGTATCCTGTGGAGTTTTAGTCTGTTTCCTGCATGCATACAAGGACAAACATGCAGACATGAGCATAAATGCGTTGTGACAGACATTTTTTTACGTTGGTTCTGCACTATTCTGCTCATATAAACGATAAAGGATGTAAACTAGGGCACAAAATTAGCACCATCCACCTGCCAAATGCTGGTAAAATATTCAAGTATCTGGTAGATTTGCTAGACTTATCAGCCAAAAAAACAAATATTTATTTGTTGAGCAGGCTCAGGCTGATTTATACATTTTCAAACCAGTTTGATATCAAGCCAAAGACTGGACCGAATTTTACCACTAGGTGTCGCAGGTGACTCAGTCGCTTCCTGAGTGAAACATACTGAGAGCCATGAATGAGAATGGAGTTGCAAGTGTCCACAACATCTTCCTGCAAATGTTTCACAATAAAAGCCTTGTTAATTTGTTAAGCTGTGAAGGGCGTCTGTCCGCTGAAACTCTGGAGGGTTTTTAATTTTGAATAGACACGCAAAGTGCTGAGTTTGAATTAACGGGGCTAACATAAGCAGATCAAATCAAGGCTTCGTACTGACTGTACTTGTTGGCTAGATGTGATAAACATGAGCCACATGACAGCTGTCAGAGACAAGGCTAATATTAGAGTTACACTGAAAAGGGAAAATGATGGCATCATTGTTTCTTAACTTTATATAGCAATGTATTTCACAAACTATTTAGCAATTTACTGCTAACTGCATCACCGTCTGGTCGGCATTGATAGATACTCTGCTAACTAGAAGTGCTGCAGTCAGAGCTGAGAGTGTTTTAGTGAGTGCCCACTAAATGGCTGACATCACGGAGAGCTGCTTTTGTGTCTTTTTAATTTGCCAGAACAGCTCGTTCAGTCGGTTCGCACAAAATCAAACCAGTTTAAACTTGTACACCAGAAACCAACCCAACCCTACTACTGAGTGGCTGGTAAAATTGAATGATTCACTAGTCATTGGGCCAACTGACAAACAGGTTCATTTTGCACATCACAATTCATAAAAAAGGAACTTTGCAATTGTTTTACAAGAGAGGAAATGCACTCAACACCACGGACACACGCAATGTTTAAAACATTAAAACACTGGATATTTTGTTCAGAAGAAAGATCCACAGGTCACCTTTAAGGTGCAGGAAAGATAAATTTAGGGTTGAAACTAATCATTGTCATCTGTATCGGGGCTTCATTTTAACAGTTTTTATAGTTTAAGCTAGACAATGTCACAACTTTTGTCAAACGTTCAGCACAAGTTACAAAACTGCTCACTGAGTCTCACCAAACCTGAAAGCAATCACTTTATGATTATATGAAATTATATTTAAATTAATATTCTATAAATTCACTTTTAAGGCTAAAGAAAAATATCTTCAGTTTAGTTTTTAATTAGTGTAATTACAGATTAATAAATCAAGTGTTACCATTCAGCAAGTGCTATCACACGACAGTGAAATGAGCAAGTACTTGCTTGTATTTTTACTGGGTGAATCAACTGTCATTCATCACAATAATCCACTTTTTTCTGTCTATGCACTAATCATTTCAACATCACGTCATAGATCATCGAACTACACAGACAGTTGGCCAATTAATGCCAAATACACATGGCTATAACTGAAGAAACTGTACCCTCATGAAGTTTATAATGTTCAGGTTGATTCGACTTTATAGTTATTTTGGAGACTGCAGTTTGTGGTGTTGTTGATTTGTATTGTGTGATACTGAGAGGTGTTTCTAAAAAACTGTTCTGCTTTCAGTGATATAAATGGTATACTCTGGAAAAGTCTAGTAAGTTGGCGATGAGTTGCTATATCGTCAAACTGCATTAGTTTAGTTAACTACTAAACTGTCGACTAAGTACAGCGTTACTAAGCAAACGATGAGCGGGTTCAGAGAATTTAAACTCTGAATGTTTTGCAAACAAACAGATTAACTCACCCCCTTCTGCAGGCGTTTGCGAAGCAGATCAGAGCCCCCGGGCTTGTTTCCTAAATTTGGGTATCTGGCCTTCAGTTTGGCCTCCTCTGCCTTCTCAGGACTGATCACCTTGTCCTGAATCTCCTGGAAACAAACAGAAACATATGGCATCGAGATAAGGGAGAGGCAATTTGCTCAGGAAAACACACAATTACTGCACAACAAGAGAGAGAGAGAGGCACATTCACTGGGTTTTCCCACTGAAATATCTGTCATCTGACAGCACTGTGGTTAAATGTTAGAGATAATATTAGCTGGATCTTCGCTAACGTAAACAAACCCAACGTATCTGAATAAGATCCACCAAAGGATAGCCGGTTAAAGCAACATTAACAAAGCACAGCAGTACGTAAGAGCTTATTGTTAAAGTACAGGTTCAAATTACGGCTGCTGCATTGTATTTGGATGTGCTGTCCTTATTAACATGGAGCTAAAAAGGGGAAATATCGTGTGGCATTATCTCGACAGCCCCCCTCACAAAGTAGTCACCGTCGAGCTAACCTACACCGGGTGGAGTGGGTTGGACCACCGGTCGGGATTAACCGCTAATAACCGCCAGCTTGTTGTTACGGTGGTTAGCTGTGTAGCAACCAGCAACGCGTGAAATTGAAATTTAAGATAACGTTACTGCAACTGGACTTCAACCAGGCTGTCAGAGTACACACATATATATATGTACATATATGTTGCTAACGTTAGCGGCTGAGCTAACTGTTTTTCCACTGTGTGTGAATGTCATGACAGTTAGCTCGGCGATGCTAACGTTAGCTGTGACATTCACACCAACCGTCCGCAAACATCCGCTCGGTTAGCAACCGAAACGACAGGCCAGCTAACCAGTCATAACAAGGCCTGACAGATAACACTGAGTATTACAATAAGGGCTAAGTAGCTAAGCCTTGGTTGATATGTCAACAATAACGGGCGCGGGGCGACGAAGCTAAGCTATATAAGGTAGCGTTAGCTAGCTATAACAAAGTCAATGGTGCTAGTGCTGCTAAACTGCTAATCCGCTGCACAGTTACCTTCTCGTCCACTGATGTCTCCTCGGCCGTCTGTGTTTCTTCGTTTTCCCCCGACATGTCTATATTATCGTGATCTCAGACAAGAGATTGCTCACGAGTTGAACAAGTGATCCACAAATCCCCTGCTCTGTGACTTTCCGTACCCATACGAGTCCTGCCGAGCGCGCAATCCCGCAGAAGAAATACTACGTCACATGCGGAGACACCATGCGCGCTCACGTGTTGGCACTCCCGCCGTGCACCCGCACATAGTGCTGGGGTCGGATTTTACATTGCGTAACATAACCGATCAGCTGTTAGACCCATGCGTGTTGTAACGCAAATCCAGATTTCAAGTCAAATAATCCGCAAATGTGGAGGATGATGAAAGCTGCACAGATTAACACAGTGCAGTTCATGTCATGTTTCCCCATACATACTAATATATTTATATATGCGGTTGCTATGCCCGCATAATGACAGGCGAATTAAGCAGCAGACTTAAGCACAGCATACATAATAAACATATACACAGCGTGACTTGGTCAAAGATGCAAACGTGGTGATGAAATGTGCAGATGGATTTGAGAGGTCATTGGCCGCCATATTAAATAACTGCAGCCTATTTGCAGTTTTGCATGCAGACCTGACAGCTGCGCTCACCTCCTGTTGTCAGCTGTCCCAGGTGTTACAACCTGTAGTCTTACAAGTGTGAAGTGGTAGACAACTGCTGACGTCAAGCTGCCCCATGTCAGTGTTATACTACACAGAGCCTGTTTATACCACCAAATATTATTAGGATACTTTTGTGGGATGCAGGTTTGTATGACAAAAGAAAAACATTACATTGATTGTTTTTCTCATTTGATTAATAAACTAGATGTGCTATTGTAACAAATATGTGTATTGAGGATCTACCAGTCCACAGGTAAGTGGTTTAATAGGGGTTGCCTCTGTGTTTGTCCACCTGTTGTCTTTATTATGGTCATAACCCCCCCAAAACTGTTGCACTTGTAGATGAACCATTCTTGTCCCTCTTTAAAGTCACCCCTCTTATAACCTCTAGCTTTACACTAGTCTTGTTCAGGTTTACTTATTTTATAGATAATAAAACGTATTTACAAGTCAAAACTGGTAAGACTAGTGGCAGGGCCGACAGGTTTGAAAATATCTTGGTTTGAAATATTCACACAACATATATATCAGATATTTGAGTTCTGTTTTTCTCATATTGTACAGTTCAGTACCATTTCTTCTTCCCACAGTCTTAAGACATGAATTTAACAGGTTAATTAGTGACTCTAAATCGACTGTAGGTGTGAATGTGAGTGTGAATGGTTGTTTGTCTCTATGTGTCCTGTGACGAGCTGGTGACTTATTGGGAGCTGGGATAGGCTCCAGCCCCACCGTGACCCTGAGGAGGATAAGCAGTTACAGATAATGGATGGATGGATATAGGAACCGTTGACACGATCATCTGCAGATGGTCATATTTGTCAATCATTCTAAAGTTGAAAAATCTTAATTTAAATTTGTATTTTCTTTCAACAATAGACTTTTTTTGTAGTAGTTTTTTTTTGAGCCTTCATTTGTTTTCCTGTGATTCTCTCATAATGCAGATGTATTGTTTGTGTACTCTGAGGAGCATGTTGTTCTACATCTGAAACAAACAATGTACTGAATGTCAGTAATGGATTCAGTATTTACAGCTGTGTTTTGTACCAGAATATAGTCACTGACTATTGGCCCAATGTTTGAACATCAGCAGAAATTCAGCTGTCACACACCAACTCATCATTCCTGCCTCATGTGTGTAGATATTATATTAAAAACCCAGACTCCTCATTTGAACTTTCTTTTGTTTGTGATCTTCAGGTCAGTGGACACACTTTAATTATTTGCAGAGGTGTGACATTTTAGATATATAAGCAACAGAAATCCGTGTGTTTTGTTCCTTTAACCTCACCCTCCACCCTGCACCATGTGACTGTCTGCAGATGTAGCAGGAAAAGAGAAAACATGTGGGGTAAAAAATAATAACACAAAGACACAGAGAGCGGCTTCCAAGATTGCTTTAGAAGATATATAGATATATTTTTTTCAGATTTGAATATTAATGTCAAAAATACATACTATGATATACAGTTTGCACTACATCATCTTAGCATGACAGACGCCACAAGTAGTAACTGAAATATTAATTTAAATATTAAATAAACTGATGGTTAAGTAAACTGAAAGTGAATGTGTAAACACTAAACTAAGGTTACTCTTCCTATTGCAACACTTCCAATAAAGTGGTTCTGTAACAGTACAAAAGTATTAGAATATTACTATTTTCTGTTTCATTTTCCAGTTATAATGAGAAAAAAAAAAATCCACAGTGCACTTCTGATGTTCTGCTGTGATACTTTTCAGTTGAATCTAGCTTGATTGCTTGTTCGACTTCTTTAGTGGTCCGTCGTATGGTATTTTCTTTTTTTGGACGAGAGGATGGCGTTGTGCCACAGTCTGCCACCTGCTCCGAGCTCAGGAATCACAGGGTCAAAAGCTGAGTTCACTTTTAGGTCAATCAATCTAATATTCAAGGATTAAAAACAAATTTTACGGGCCTTATTTTTTTTTATTTATAATGAAACTAATCGAGATTGAACACATCCATTATGTAGAGATCTGATTAACATTTTGATTTGAGTAAACAGAGTAAAGTAGCCTCATCTCTGCTGAAATAATTTAAGTGTCTAACTGCTTCTGTAGACAATCACTGGTCTCTACTCTCCTGCCAGACGCTGGAGGGGATAGACGAAGAAGAATTACCAATCGTATCTGTTAAGGCCTTTTTAACCATGAGAACAGGAACTGAAACATACACTATGACTGCAACCTTTGACCCAAACTCTCTGATCCATGGTCGTGCACTTGACAGAGAACAAGGTTTCATTTCTGACGAGTCTCCCAGCATCCTAGCTGCTCCCTTTGTCAGTTCTGGGTGACAGAGGGGATGAAACTTAGGATTTTGGGCACAGGCCAGTTGATTCTTGTTGACTGCCATCTTCAAAATCGCTTCTCTTTCAGAGCTTTCTCCACCGGCCATGGGCTGAGTTAAGAGTCTATCGCTGGCATCGAGGTGTGACTGAAGCTTCGGTGGTGGAGGCGGGAGTCGGGCCTCAGCAGCGTGGAGAGAACGGTGGGTCAATGGGGGACTCTGTGAAGGACTGGAGCTCGTAGGCAGCACCGCTGTCCACCTCCATGGACTTCCTGGAAAACAGCAGACGGATGTCCCTATGGAGGTAGATCTTCCCAGACTTAGAACTCTGGAACCTGGTTGGAAATAGGAAAGGAGACAGAGGACATGGATGATCAATAAATGGTAAATGGACATTTATACAGTCCTTAACGGACAAAACTTTTTCTAATATTCCCTTATTCACCCATACACACTCACATTCACACACCAATTGCAGCAGAGCTGTCACGCAAGGCACTGGCCTGCCCATTAGGAGCAACTCTGGGTTCAGTGACTTGCTCAAGGACACTTCAATGCATGGGTAATTCGCTCTATCTCCTGAGCCACAGCTGCCCCACCATAAGGGAGGAGAAATGTCACCGCTCATGGATATATTCCAGGTTTAGTGCTCACTAGAGACAAAATGCCAACTCACCTCAGATGAACGAGGTAGCGCAAGGTGCGTCCATGGCCGAGTGGCTTCCTGCTGGTCTGATTGTTTGAGTCACGGCGGACGGGAACAGAGAAGGTCCTCTGGCGTAGGAAGGTCTGGTGTCCAGCTGGCATGGCTCGTAGATCGTACATCACAACAAACATCTTTACCACCGTCTTGTTGGGGTTGAATAAGGTCTGATGGTATAACCAGAGAGCATGGGAGGATTAAGACTTGAACTCATCGACCTATACAGACACAACAGGACCTTACACGCTCTGATAGATACGCACAATGAACATCATGCAGTGCACATCCCTTCAATCTGTATGTTACATGATGAATTTACCTCTATAACCACTAGGGGTCTCCCTTTCCTTCTGTTACTTGGTGTAATTCTCTCTTTGTTCTCAGCCATGTGTATCATGTATCATGATTTCTTGTAGAAATAAATATTTTTAGAACATTTCTACATCTGTGGGGGGAAAAAAAAACTAGGAAAGTTTCCTCACCACTTGAATGGTTCCTGATGGAGGTACACGGTAGCCCCTTTTCCCCAGGGACTCTAGGTTTATAACACCCTGCGAGAAAACACAACCACTGTGTCACAAACACGCATATAAAGGTAATACACACACGTTACAGACACAGCTTTCAGTTCAAGGCTCAGTCATGCTGGCTGGAAAAACAAAACTGAATTATAGATTGACAAACTGGAAGGAAAAAGTAATCTTACCATATATGGTGAGGGAGCGTTGTCATCGGAGACACTGTAGAACGACACTTCCACAGGTAAGGTCAGGTGACTGGGGCAGAAGGACCCGCTGGCTCCGACCTCTGCTGTGAAACCTTCCACTAACCCTAAAGGCTCCAGGCGATAATTCAGCACACACTCCTGGAGAAAACAGGTCAATTATTATATTTTCCTCCATAATTTTACTCACAGGAGAATTCATTCAGCTTTCACCCTTTGACTAATTCAGGACAGAAACTAAATTTTTCATCCGGTAAAGTATTAGGTCATCTTTTAAAAAAGGAAAACACAAAGTTAGCCGTCAAAATGTACAAGCTGCTACGTGATAGCCAGTCCAGATTTTGCACTTTAACAAAGTCTGGCAGCCAAATTGATTCCCTTTGTGAGCATTCGGGTTTGTTTGCATTATTTAGGGATGGAAACTGGCAGGAGTTGAAGTACGCAATTCTCATAAAACGCTGGATGAAAAAGACATTTCTGTGTGTGTGTGTGTGTGTGTGTTATACCTCAAAGTTTCCCAGCAGACTGAGACTGGCAGGTGGAGCACTGGCACTGAACAGCTGCTGTGACTCATCTGTGTACCCCTCTCTCTTTGGACACACCCTGAAGGGTTAAAAAACACACACATACACACACTTGAGCAACTTGTTTTCAAGGTATGGGGTGTGAAAGAGCATCTTAAGAGGTTGACATGACAGGTATTCCTGGTATGTCTGAAGAGACCTGGATCGAGGGTGAGATAGAAGACTGAACCCTATTTGTGAGTAAACAAAGGCGATATCAGCCATCTTGAAATGTTTGCTACTGGTGCTTATTTACACTGGTCACATATACAAAGTAATTCAGTCTCATATTTTTTTTAATCAAGCAAATCTTCTAGAATAAAAAAAATAGAATACATGGAATCGGAAATAAGAATGACAATGGCTTTTACCAGCCAAACTGACCAGAACTTTCCACCCTGAAGGCCAAACTCGTGAAACATCTGCTTTATCAAAAGCAGCACTGAGCTACCACCCACATCTGCTGCGTGTAGGCAGTGCCATGAAGCTCTGTGTCTGTCTGCCATTTTGAGCAGAATGTGTGTGATTGTAGATGCAGTCACAGTACAGCAGAGCTTCAGCAGGTGGCAGCGTGAGAGGAATAGTCAGCAGAACGGCTGACCTAACCTTACCACCAGGAACAACGCTTTTATTGTCTGATCTCACAACACGCAGACAATACTTCCAAAAGCTACTGCTGATCCAAGGTTATGTCAGCGTTAGGGGTTTAAATATGGCAGCTGTGGTAATCTGCTCTCTAATATAGATCCCTTATATACAGATCCCTTATAAGCTCGATTAACGCCGGCAGTAAACTAACTTTAATTATAATAATTTAACTTTAAATACAATAAAAAGCTATAAAGAAATATCTAAACCAGACTTTGCTTTGCTGGCACTTACACATAGTAACAGCTGAAATGGTGCAAAGTGAGAAAAACAAGTAAGCAAGTTTGATGATGCAAAGTATGAGTAACTTGATCCAGATGGTACTATAATAAACAGATGATGTGGGAGGCAACTGTAAAACAAAAAAAATTCTTTGTCCTTTAACTCTTAATAAGTCAGTAAACATGGAAAAGTATCCAAATCTTATCCACGTGGACAAACTGAGTTAGAGTCAGGTATCTACAGTAAAAAAAGATCCCAGGTGAGAAAATGTGTACCTTTTCCCAGAGGCCCAAGGTAAACCCTTACAGCCAACCAGAGAGGTGTCCAGGTCAAAGTAGCCTGTTTGATTTTTCCTCTGAGGAACCTGCCAGACACACAGGACATGATTAACACAGGGCAACGGTCATAGGTTAGAGTTTGAAGAACAAGATATCTGCTCATCTAGGACTGAAAGGTCACAGGAGAGAAACTTAACAGCACAAGCTGAGTCTTCAGTTACAAGAGAAATACATTTTAAAGCCAGTTTCATAATTATACACGTTTTATATGTTGTAAAATAGATAAACTGATTTGCATATTAATGTATATTAATGTATATTATGTCTATTTTGTGCACTGTGTGTCATGATCCGTGTGTGGAAAAACCTGTTTTGTGAGCTCGCGTGTGTGTGTGAGATCGCTCAGGAAACTGTGATAATCAAAGAGTGTGGTAATCTCAGTGAAATTACTTAGTGTGGCTGGTGAGGCACACATGAGTCACGTGTCTTACTCGCCTATGTGTTTGTATGTGTGTGTGTGTGTGTCTCTTTGTGTGTGTTTTTGTGTGTTACCCTTGGCCAGCACACTCAGTAGCCCCCGGAAGCAATAAAAAACACCTGCCAGATCTTTCAAAGTCTCTTTATGACAAACATTCACAGGCTCACTTCTTACTCAACATACTGAGCGAGTAATGCTTCAGATGGCTTGAAATAAAGGGTAGTGAGTGTGTTGTTATGACACAACTGCATGGACACCGACAACGACTGAGTCAGTAAGTGTTTGCGTGTGACTGTGAGCTTATGAGTGTTAACAAATGTACAAAGTAGAAACTCATGATGACTTTCGTACATATGTGTGTGTGTGTGTGCGTGTGTTTCTTACAGGGCTGGAGAGCAGAGGCAGCCCAGTACAGGGGTGGAAAGCCTTGGTCGCTGTGGCGTCTAATGAGTGGCGATTCTGTTTCTTCCAGCTGTTGCAGGGACGCAGAGGGGAGGGGCTGTGAGCTCGCTGGAGCACAGAGATGGAGAGAAGTTAAGGCAGCTCGCAAGCAAACTGACATCATCTGCATGTCATAAATGATATGTCATCTTGATTATCACTCCAGTCCCACCTGCTTCTTCCAGTTTGAGACGCCTGTTGTTACCTAATCACTGATTAACTGTCAGTACTTTAATAAGTAACTCAGGCTTCTTCTTATGGAATGAGAAAAATTGAATCCACAATCAAATAGATACTGTAAATGTATTTACTTTTTTTTCCCAGGTGTCAGAAGTCCCTGCCAAAAAGTAGTCCCACACATAACCTCTTGTGAAACTACAACTTGCTGAGTCTTTGTGAAGATTAAAGATATTACGGAGGAGGATTTTGTTAATTCTGGACAGGTTTAGCCGAGCTGTTTCCCAGTTTTTAGTCTTTGTGCCAATCTAAGCTAACCAGCTGCTGCCTGTAGCTTCATATACAGACGCAAGTGTGGTATTGATCTCCTCAGCTACAAAGCGAATAAGCATATTTCCCAAAATGTTTAACAATTCATTTTTAGTGATGCAGTTAAGTCTCCTGTAAGCAGGCATAGGACATGACAGCTGGAATAATTCATCATAAATGGACTCACTCAGAATTACATGGAAAAAATGAAGAGTCCCTTACCAGGACAGTAGAAGGGGGAGTCATGTCTGGACTGCTGAAGCATCCAGACTCCGAAGGCGCCTGATTCTCATCCTGCGTGGAGGAGGCCTGGGCTGACGCAGAGATCTGCGTCTGCATCTGGGACTGGTACTGAGGCTGAGGCTTGCTATGGTTGTGGCTTATGTTACAGTTCATGGCTGGGCTGGCGTCATTGCAAGTCCAACTAAAGATCTGGGCATTCCTTGGGCTATTCTCAAGGACGGGGGAGGCAGAGGGGGTTTCATGGCTGCTGGGTGTCCTGACTCTGAGCTTTTCCTGTGCGGGAGTTCGTAAACGCAGACCAGCCTGGGTGTGGGTCTGGCCTTTAAATGAGGGTTCTTCAAGTGTAAAGTGGGCACCATTTTGGGCCCGGGGAGAATGGCGTTCGGTCCCCGGATCGACATGGGGCTTGTCTGTGCAAATGGGCGCATGTGTGGCGGCGGTGTGCGTGCTGCCTCTGTGAGGTTCGTGGCTAGGTATGTGGCCGTTGGCGTAGCCGTTGGTGGCAGTGTGTGATGAGGCTTGCGGGACGTGTGTGGTGTGCGAGTATGTGCGAACCGTGTGTGTGACTGTTGTTGTGTGTGTGTGGTGCAGAGGGCTGCCACTCCTGCTGTGTCTGGGGGACAAAGAGGGGACAGACAGTCTCTCCTGGATGAGTCTGGTAATGTCTTGTACTGCCTGGGCGATCAGGGAGCTGTCTCTCCCCCTCTCCCTGTCTTTCTCCTTCTCTTTCTCTCTCTGCCTCTCTCCATTCCTCTCCTCCTCTGTGTCTCTCGTCTCAGTCATTTTCAGCTTCCTGCAGGCTGCAGGTTTAGGGGAGGAGCTCTCCCGTTTGCTGAAAGAAGCGTCAGTCACGGGTGTGTTAAAGGGGCTGGGCCACACACGTCCCACAGACTCATAGGGTGGTACCTCGGGCTCTTTGGTCTTACTGGCAGTTATGTCATCATGGTTACTGCCCCACATGGCTTTGGGAGGGTTGTCAGAAGCGAAAAGGCCGGGAGGGAGTGGCGGTGCTGTGGGGTCGCAGAAGTTGAGCCTCTGTGCGATGCGGGCGATAACTTCCTGTCTCTCCTGCAGCAGGGAGCCAATCAGGGGGTTTGTCTCGGTTGCAGTGGGCCTCGGGGAGGGACAGCGGGGTGGCTCTGCCAGGGAGAAATTTTTAAAAGCTCTCAGTGGCTCAGGGATGGGCCCCTTTAACCTGTCACTGCTGTTGGTGCCAGACCCAAAGTCCTCCACTTGTGTGGGGTCAGATGAGCCATTGAGAGCCGAGTACAGCCACTTCCCTGCTTTACTTGTAGGGAGCGGAGAGGGGGAGTGGGAGCGGGGTGGCGTGGGAGAGTGAGAGGACCTGTGGAACAGTGGAGAGCCCTGACGTTGGGGGATGTTGACCTGCGGAAGCTCTCCATTCTGATACGTATGGTCTTCACCGGGCTCCTGGCTCTTCTTGATGTAGGGAGGCGGCACGGCAGTGTGGGGAAGGCTATTAATGGGGATGTTGTTGATGGGAAGATTAGGAATGGGTAATCCATTGAGGAGAAGACCTGACATGGAGTTGGAGCTCTTGCTGTACATGTTAGAGTTTTGAAGGTGGTTGTCTTTGCTGGGGTCCTGGCTCTTTTTGTGGGTGGGCAAGCCACCATGGCTGTTGAAGTTCGGGTTGAGGCTTGGGGTCTTGCTGTAAAGTGGAGGCAGGCCAGTGTGGATGCTGCAGGCCAGAGTGGGGTAGGTGGGTTGGCGTGGGAGCGACTGGACACGAACCTGCAGCGCGACGCTGTGGGATACATTTGGGACGGGGAAAATGTGCTCTGAAGGCGGCTGGGAGAACTGCCACACCAACTCCTCATCAGCAGCACTGATCCTGTTCGACAGGGAGAGATTCAATCAACACGCCATTGTTAACTGTTCCATCTTAAAATATCCAGGAATTGTCAGAGCCTCGAGGGATTCAGTGTTACTTCCTCTAATTTGATTTTTGAAAAACAGCACAATACAAAAGATTTATACCTATATATCTCTGAAAAGGACATAACTTTATCAAGTTCCCTCAATTCTTCCTGCAGCTTTAATAATCTGCTATCCGACAGCCTCAGTGAAAAACCTTGAGCCCACCAGTGTCAAAGTCTTCAGTGAGTGTTATGTCTGACCTGTACAGGATGTTTCTGGGGACGATGCCATGGGAGGCGCTGAGCCAAGCGCTGAGCTGGGAGAAGAAGACGTAGGAGCGGACAGCCAACAGCAGGGTCTTCTCCTCAATGAAGCGGTCGCCGCTTCTATTAAAAACACAGTCAAGAAGAAGGTGGAAATGTGCCAGTATGCCACGTTAATGAGAAAACAGTTCAAGGATGTGTGTGTGTGTGTGTTTTTCAAACACAGTGTTCTCTGTTTCTACACATGTGAGTAGGGAAGTGGGACAATTTTGCAAGACTAATTAACCCTCTGAGTGCCAAGCCAGTTATTTTATTTCACATTTCATTCTTTAGCACTACTACACGTCTCTGGATCTAGTAGAAAATGAAACTTCTGCATCTCTCTGGTGTAATTTGACACATTTACAATGTTATTATAGAAACACGCAAACCTGTCCTGGGGGGGGGGCTACATGTGTTTTCTGCGGATACAGCCATTTGGCCATAGGTGTGATATTAAACCATCTGCCTCTCAGATTAGTAATTTATCTCAAACTGTGTGACACTTTCGGACCCCCTGCCCATTTTAAAACCTTTTACTTTGTGAGAAATGATTATGTTTTGTTGCTATAGTACTAGCACAACCGCTACGACCCATGTTCATGTGCAATAGGCCTGCTGGTGAAACCTGTATAAGCTACTTAAAAGCTGCTCACTTAAGCACCCCTGCCCACACCACAGGCACTGTATATACTGTATACATTGAAGGTATTTTCACCTCATGTCAAAGTGCACAGGGTATGTGAAAGGATTATTTGTGTAAATATACAACTATATACCTCTGCTGACCTTAAATTGTTGGTGAACATAGTCTCCTTTGTGTGAACATCATCTCCTATGAACGCTGACAAACGTGCACTTTTCTAGCATTGACCATGTTTAAATAGTTAAGATCACGAGCGTGTGCCTTACTGTCTTGGAACTGGCTGCAGGGTCCATCTCTCCAGTAGCAGAGCATCTTGTTTGATGACCGGGTCGCTGATGGGGTCACTCGGGGGGCACTCATCACCATAGCAACAGTCTGGCAGGAGCATGACCTCAATCATGATGGGGATGCTGTTCCTCCAAAGCAGGATCACCTCTGAACGGGTTCGCCTTGCCTGCCGACACTGGACACGCACACACCCGCAGACAAAAGGTGGAGCATTAGTGAATGTCAACATCAGGACCTTGAAATCTAGGGGCAAAGCAGATGGGACCCTAAAGGAGCCTCACTTAGAGCTGGATCTCTCATTGATTTTATTTAGGTCACATCTCAGTTCACAACATTAAAAATCACCTTCCACCTTGGATGTTTACTGTATATGTGCTATATATAACACTTTATTTGGACAGTCCGCCTACAGACAGTTTTAGGGTATCTGTAACCGTTTTCTGATATTACATCACTGTGGTTAAGGTTTGGTTAGGTTTAGGCACAAAAATGTCTCTACTGAAATGTTCAAATACTCCATCTTTAGGAGAAATATTCAATTAAAATGTTATCTGCTCTTCTCTGCAGCTGCTGCAGTGAATCAGTGGGTGCTGAGTTCCAGCTGTCTTTGTAAAATCAGAGAAAACACACAATTATCCTTTGCGTGTACACGCGTGCTACCTGGGGCAGTTTGTCGCTGCATTCGTGCTTGTGAAGAGGTGGCATGGCCGACTGGGCCGGTGGACAGTGCAGCCCCTCGGTTCTGCCTTTCACAGAATATTCTGGTGTCCTTCCCTCTGTGATGAGCAAGGTCAGGAACACCAGGAACTCCTCGGCGTCATACTCGAAAAACTCCTCCGTTGCATCTAGACAAGGCAGAGAGACACAGGGTCAGCATATATTTTCGCTTCACATCTAAACAGAACACAAGGAAACCAGTGGAGGAGTGTATCAGGTAAACTGCTCATTTATCTATGACAGATGCAGAAAGAAATGCTACTTGTGTTGAGCCGCCTTTACTGACGCGATGAACACGTGAATGTCTTGAAGTCTTTGTTTGGGTTTTAACTTAAGTGGATGTGGCTATTTAACTTTGGCTGGAAAGACTTGTTTAGAGAAGGGGTGTGGGGGAAGGCACTGAATGACACAACTTTTCCAGTTTGGCCGCTTCAAAGGAATATATTTAGATCTTCCATGTCAGCTGAGCTGAGGGGTGAAGCCACACACTGTCTGCTCTCTCTCTTATACAGTACACACACACACACACTTTCAAGTATAGGCAGTACTGAAACAGACGTCATTCACACTGACAAAGCATTTGCAAACAACCAGACCAGTAATGAATAAAAATAATAGAGTTATGCTGCACCACCTGGTGCTACACCAAATTTGCCAGGGTGGGGTTGGCGGGGTGACCAGGACATGGCAGGACAAAGAGCTGAATCAACCTTTCACCATTCAGGGCTAAGCTATTTCCCCTCTGAACCAACCACAAGACTTTAACTATTATGTAGAAGCAGAAGGACACAGGTGGCTGCAAAAATCAAATAATAGCTCACAATGAGCCACTTTATTGTACATTATTATTCATAATAACTACATTTATAGCACCTTTTATAAGGGGCACGATGGGGACTGTTATGTATTAGGTCAACAGTCAGATGCTACTGAATTGGAGCTGTGGCTCGTTGGTTTGTTTCCTGCCACAACAAAATTAACAAACTCATGCTCTGTTTGTGTTGTAATTCAAGCTTAAATCTAAAGTAGGGGTATTTTTAGCAGGAGGTTGAAGAGCCTGTCTTAGCTCTCCTGCACTCCTCCAGAGAAAACTCCCAGAATCCCACAGGAGGTCAGCTGATACACAACAGCTCTGAGAATCACAGCTTTCTTTCTTTACAGCACACGAGCAAAAACACTGACGCACAGAAGCTGCCTGCCCTACAATCCCGAGCCCTCCCTCCTGGCTTCATTTTAATTGGAGTCAAGCAAATATTAGGTCACAATTGTGTGGATAATTTGTGTGTTTTAATCATTTTCGAGGATATCAGGCCCTCATAAGGCTAGAAGTACAAACATATACATACACACATACAGCCTGTCCTCCTCCCACCAGAGTCAGGCTGGCTAGATCAGAGTCCCTCTCAGCTGGCTCTGCAGAAGTGTGAGCTACGAGCTGGTGCTGCATGTGTGTGTGTGCGTGTACGTATTGCAGTCAGCCAGCCAGTCACGCACATTCCTCTCAGGGAACTCCTCCTACATGCCTTTAAGCTGCTGCTGCACGTGGAGAGAGGCGCAGTCCAACACAAAACATGAGGAGGGAGGGGAGGAGGGAGGGAGGGCGGGGGTCTGTTAGCCAGCTGTAGGCTGAATAAGCGCAGGGTGAAAGAGATGGAGAGGGAGGCTATATGCAGGGTCCTTTTCTTTATGGGCTGCAATAGGAAAGGCTTGAACAAAAGGGAGCAAGAGACAGACCAGAGGGAGAAAATATATGACAGAAGTCAAGACTCAAGGTCACAGAGTCCATCACCTTTACAACGACGGCTGGCTTGAATGTGCTGGATAAATATACAGTAGTGGGCTGTTGTTAAGGTATATTCCCAATCCACACTGGGGGAAGGTTCCAGTTGTCAGTACTATCAGGGGATTTGGGCTAAAGGTGACGCTCCATGAGAGAGGCAAGGAGGGTAAAAGAGACATGGATGGATGAAGGGAAGGAGGAAAGGGGTGATTAAGGGAGGAGCAGAAAACAGCCTCTGGGAAGCGGTGTGCTACACATACCCCCTTGAGCACACACACACACACACACACACACACAAACGTATACACTGCCTTAATCATGTGTGCAGAGCAAGTGTCAGATGACTGCTTTCTAGGAAAGGCAAACCCAGGAAAACACAGCCCTCCAGCAAAACAACCAAAAACACACATGGACACCAACAGACACACCAGCAGCAAACAGACAACCCACTGAAAACATACATACATACATACACCGACACATGCAGCAACACACGCACACACGTGCAGTGCAGAACAAAAGGACCAGTGATGGAGGCTTTGGTTAAGGGGCCCAGCCTGCGTACGCATAGATGAGAGCTGTCATTCTTTAGGGCGTCGTGCCTGAATAGAACATTCCTATGAAGCCTACACACACACACACACACACACACAAAAAAGGCACAGCTTAAATGGAGGCTAGGATCTGATCAGGATGCAGGACAACACAAAAAAAAGGCTGAGAAGAAGAAGAAAACCTTTCTATGGACATGAAAAGAGAGCGAGATGCGTTCAACATACAGAAGCACATTTACAGAGCTGACATCGACTTTTGTCCCTTTTTTTAACAACTTCAAAAATGAATCCGTTTAAATCATCGAGGAAACAAACAGAAGCTTGTTTCAGCTTGATGCAGGATATGACATTTTAAATCCCTTGGTGGAAATGGTTAATATCATTCTGCAATCTGCGTTGTTTACCAATCATTAAACCTTAAACGTGGGGCTCAATGTTCAATCCTGCCTTTTGCTTCCCCTCCTCTTCCTCCTCCTCCTCTTTTTCCTAGTGGACCGTGACCAATTCATTCCTGCCTCTCCATCTCTTAAAATCTGTCTCTCATTAATTTATATTTCTTTTTTAAATAAACAAATGTCTGTTGGCCCTATTTCTCCTATTTGTCTTGCGTGCTACATGATGTGATTTAGTTTCTTCCTTTCAAACCTGTGTGTAAACTCCACTGGCGCCCTTGCATTCGGTTAGAGAAGCACCATAGCAACTACTAGCATTGCTCGAGAAATGCAAACAGAAAACATAATCAGGTTTAGGCCCACTGTCTCAATAAGAGGCTCGGCTGATACATGTTGGACCTTTATGGACCCACACCCAAATACATAACACACAATGGAACGCTGATCTTTTTCTTTTCCATGTGAGTGTGACCTCTCCTCCGTCTCCGATAATGTGTGATGTGAATTATGTAACAGGTCGGATTTAGATTCAGCCTTCTTATTATTAGACCTGTGACCGCCTGCCACCAAGTGCAGCTGGAGCCCCGCCTACAGATCGGCTGGTCCGGCCTGTAATGCGTGCATACACACACACTCAGGCACACACCTCTCAGCTGTCTCCGTGTCCTCAGGCCAACAGATCAGTATAGAGTCATGTGGGATGGAAAAAGGCCTCCAGGATAAGAGCGAAGCGTTCAGCCTCGGTAGCCAAGACTATGTTCAGTGTAAACACAGTGTGGTATACGCTGACACACACTTTGGTGTGATTCATCATTACCTAAGGCCCGTCAGGGAGGCAAATGAACAAGTCAAACATGTCAGTGCCTCGTTCAAAAGACTACGATGCTTGTGAACTGAATCAGTTTTTACTTTTGCATGCAGCAGTGTGTCTATTTTAACGGAGAGACGGACAGGATGATGGACATAAAGGACAGAGAGACTGCAAGTGAGATAATTCAGATAAGCTGATCCATTAATACGTGCACTGTGGCCACACAGTCACTGCGTGGCTAGCCCTCTTTCTATTACCAAAGGCTGCCCTGCTCTGCACAAACACATACACTCACAGCTAATTTGAATGCTGTGTAAGTACCCATAAGGCATAAAACCACTCCCTTCCTCCTCTGCTCAGCCAGCGCAGCTCTCTTTACTGTATGTGCCATTTGTTTATGACCACGTTTCATTTCAATGAAGCAGAGAGCACTGCTGGAGTCTTGGTAGTCTTTCCTCATTAGTGATTCATCTGGACTGGAGACAAAAGCCAGTGGCAGATGAGAAGAAAGAGTAACAGATCAAAGTCTCAGTGGGAACACAACACTGATGAGGTCACCTATAGCTGGACTACTGGTTATCAAAGACAATATGAGCTAATATACTGCAGGGCAGAGACCGGGGTGAGATGAGATATACGTCATAAGGAGAGAGACAGAAGGTCTACGCAGATATTGGAAGAGACAGACGAGTAAGTCTAAAGAGCAGATAGGAAACACGCGCAGTCAGTTTAAAAGCCAAACAGGAAGTCATATTCACGCTGTTTTCAGTTAGCTGTCTGTCAAGTCGGATTTCATGCAAGCGTTTGAAACCTTTGCAGAAACCCGAAAGAAAAAAAAAAAAGAGAAGAAGCAAATTAGGTGGGATTTGCATCAGCTCAGTTGATGTAAGTTGATGTAATTTTTCTGAATGTCAGAACAGAAACAGAAAAACAGACTCCATATCAAGGCCATACGTGACCGTATGTGACTCTCTGGAAGATTGCTGGGGACAAATCTATTCCAAAAAATAATTTGAATGTCTAAAGCCACTTTTGAACTGTTGTACTACAAAATTGAACAAATCGTGACTTGGCTGTGGGGGATTTCTTGATTTTTGTTTTGTGCTTCAAGTGACTGCTACAGAATCAGACTAACAAGGCACACAGGAAAATATCAGGACAGACAAGAAGAGGAGTTTATTTAATCCAATATTCAAATCAACTTAAATGTGTGACCAAAATAAGCAATTTAAAGAAGAGTAGTACACTTGTAACAGCTTTTTTCCAGTTCAAATGTTGGATGTGTAGTAAATAAATAACTGTCCACAGCTAGTTTTGAGGTTCCCCTGAGCAAGGCGTTAAAGCTCCTAACTGCTCCGGTGGGGCTGACGTATTTTCTCAAGATGAATGAATAATAAAACCAACAGAACAAAGGTTTGTATAACTGGACACATTTCTTGCACAAACAATGCAGCAGGGACACCGGAGGTGTTCTTAAGATTTCTGATTTTAAATGGGTTTTTTTTTAAGATGCATGAATTTTTACTTTAGGACCTGCAGACTCCAGATAACAAGCACGCCAGAAGGCTGTATGTTAAAGGCATTTCCAATCAGTCTGCTGAGCTCGCTGGGGTGTGTCAGCTTAACACATAATGATATCCAGGTACGTCTGAATGGAACCAAACGGTAAAGGTTCAACCTTGCTCATTCTGATCAGGTACAGCACCGGATGTCCTCGATGGGAAGCAACTCAAAGTAAAAAACCTTTTTTCTGCACTTGTACCTTTTAGTAAGGCTGTGACGTTAACTGGATGACCTCAATATCGTGTTAGTGTGATGCCTAAAGCGGGGCTGTGTAAACTACTGTCATCCCTGCAATTTCATGTTATTCCACTTAAATGAAAAATGTCAGAAACACAGCGTCCGATTGGTCGATGGGCTCAACCCAATGTATCAGTGGCTCCTAACAACATGCTAACAACAACAACAACAACTGTTTACAACATGGGAAAAATTGAAAAAAATATCCCATTGTCGGAAAACTACATAATCAATAATCAAATCTGAACTTGCATTTGTAGACCGACCTAAGCCCGTGTATGTTACACGTACGCAATTTTAATTCATACTATGAAAAATCCTTCAACTGTTCTGCTTCACTTGCATTAGCGGGAATCTCATCTGCATCAAACAAATGACTTCTAATTGCTCCCCAAGTTGCTCAACAAATGACAAAACTGTGTCAAATCCCTTGAACTATGCAAAGGCAGAGGAAGCAGAAGCAGAAACAAATCTAAATTTAACTCTAGTTCAGCTGTGCTCGTACTGAAAAAAAAAGGTCATATTCTGTTGTGTGGGGCTTGAAAAGAATCAAAAGCACTGAAGATGTATGCATGCTTATAGTCACCTCAAAATACGACATGATGGAGCCGATGCCCCGTTTAATGCTACATAACATCATACTCGTGTAATTCGACTAGGCTCAGGAAGATCACAGAGGCAATATTTATATTTTCAAAATGGTTAACCTAAGAATAGTGAGACAAAATCACTCGAATCTGAGTGAGAAATTTTCGTATATATACACACATGGCTGCAACTTCTATAATGAATATACAGAATGTGAGATTAC
Source organism: Argyrosomus regius (assembly GCA_946959425.1). NCBI lineage: Eukaryota > Metazoa > Chordata > Actinopteri > Sciaenidae > Argyrosomus > Argyrosomus regius. The sequence continues at coordinate 16,747,426 of OX336882.1, forward strand.
ACTGACAGTTCCTCCGTGCTAAATCTCCTTTCTGCAGCCCCCAGTGAGATAAATATAGACACAACTTGGTAGCTCCCGTTTTCTGTTTATATTTCTGTGTGTTGGATTTCAAAGTGCAGGTTCCTACAATCAACTATTTGATGACTTTGTGGTGGTGTCTGCCAGATGTTAAAAAGGGCTAATGTGGTGAATGGCTGAAGTCACACACTATGGAGTGCTAAAAATAACTGCAAGACTGTGAGAAAAGTTCCAATGGGCACAAGTTACTTGCCTAAATGCAGACACGTATGCCATTACTGTGCTCCTTTGGTTTCTACGCACTATAGTTAGTAGGCTAAGCTAACCATTTAATGCACAAGTGCCACCCTCTTCTGAAAGGATAGCACAGACAACACACATTATCTGCAAATGACAGAATATGGCACTCCTCTAAAATCCACCACTGGGCTTGGCTTTTGAAGGCTGCCTGATGTCCACTGTGTGGTGATACCAAGACCATATAAGCACATATCCATTTTCAAAGCATTCAAATGAACTGATAGCAAAACAGGTGGCAGATTCGAAGTGTCAGCAACCCTGGCAATGCATTTCAACACCCTGGGAATTGTTTGCAATGCCGTCTTTTTTGTCCCATGGCCAGTTCTGCAGTCTGACCGACTATATTTGGAGACCAGCTGGTCTGCAACGCCAACTAAACTGTATCTCTTTTCCCTATATATCTGAAAGATTACAACTGCTTGCTTATGTTTTTCTCAAGTATGTGCTCCAAACTCGTGTGGTTCCAAACGTGCCGTGTGTCCTGAAAATATGCAGACCACTAACTACATCACAGCGAGCAGTCTCACCCTCAGTATGTACAGCCATGTGCTTCGTGTACATATGAATGTGTACATGTAGAATCCTGTAACACGATCTGGTAAGCGATACACTCCATAACGAGTATTCATTGACATAACTATCAATTACGATGCAAATTCTGTTAGTTTAACATTTTGTACTTGAATCATAGCATCCTGAATTGAATTTTTGAGCGCGTGATTGTGTTTGTGCTAACATCCAGTGCTTTGTCACAAGCTAACACTGTGTTTACAGCTTCCTAGAAGGTCCAATGTGTAAGATTTAAGGCTGTATTTGCCGAATATATAAATAACAAAGAAAATATAATATGCATAAATGTTTTCATTAATGTATAATCACCTGAAAATGAAAACTATTATGTTTTTGTTACCTTAGAATGAGCTGTTTATATCTACAGACGCTCCAAGTCCTCTTCGATGGAGTCCACCATGGCAGGGCAACTGCCATATTTCTACAGTATCCCAGAATGGACAAACTAAACACTGGCTCTAGATAGGCTGTTGTTTCAACCATAGTTTCTCCTTTATGCTAGGAGAGGGTGAAACAAGAGGGTTGCAACACACACACAGTTCTGAGGTAAGCTGTTTAAAACAAACAAATGACCAAACATCGCTATCGTCTAGTATTTTTTTGTTCCTCAAAATGTTGAAGGGCAGAAGAAAAAAAAAAAAAAACAGTCACCATTTTTGACACCAAACCAAGGAGAAGTCTGGTATCTATTTATGTAGTCAGCTGTCTTAGCAAACGCGTCGTCATGACTTTAAGCATATCGTGTACTGAAGTTGCCATGTCAAAAATATGTAACAGGCAAGTGATGCCCAAAAGTGAATTAATTTTAATTAGGTACAGCTGATACATTTTTAGCAGGCAGATGGTCACAAGCTAAAAACAAGTAGCTGAACATAACATTTTAATGATATAATGTTTAGCAAATATTCTGCCTACAATGATAAATTCAGATAACACATCCACACCTATGGGGGTGTTAAATGTCTCAATATTGTTACAGAAACTGCAAAAAGGATTTAATTTAATTCATTAATTAACTGAGCAGCCCTGTGGCACTGTCTTTGAGGCAATGCTTACGTCCCAATGTAAAATGAGTAAAAGGACAGACCTGACTGACCTGGGACCGCTGCAGAACAGTGATCAATGATCACAACTGTTGACCAGGGAAGAAAGGGAGGAAAAAAAAAAAAAAGGGACAAGTGTTACCAAGGCAACAGAGACCTTGTGTTAAACATTCCCGTCACGGTGATTGAAGAGTGTCTGTGTGTAGGAATGAGCTGCACTTATCTGCGTCTTTGTGCGTGACAGTGAGCTTGACGAGAAAAGAGTTTGAAGACAATTAACGCTGCCGTTGTTGCTCGGCCGATGCGTGCGTGGTGTGCACTGGGTATATACAGCATATGATTGTTTTGTGTTAAAGCATGCCTGAAAGTATACCATGTCCTTGTATTTCACACTGAGACCGTCTGTTGTGTCTGTTAAGCTGTTGGTAATCACACTCGCCTTGCGTGTGTGTGTGTGTCAGTGTGTATTTTTTTTCCCAAGTGTGTCTGAGCGTTTGTGTCTCTCTTCGCCCTCTCTGTGGCAAAGCAGCAGAGGATTAATGCTAAATTTCAATTGTCATAACAGGGTCAGCCGTGTTTCCAGTGAGTTTTTAAAACACGAATCACACGTCACTGCCAGCTCACCTTTCCTGTTTTTGTCTGCCCTGTGTTACAGCATTGAAATACACTGGAAGCGGTGGGGAAGTCTGCCAAGAAACTGGTATGTTCGCAAAGGATCGCTGTGAAGAGTTAAGAGCTGATCCAGATTCAGTTTGATGTGTTGAAATTAAACGTCACATTTGTTTTAAATTACTGATAACAGGCTGGGTGACGCTGATCTTTTAAATTCTACTATTAAGTTAGCTATCAGCAAAGCAAACAAACTTTGGACTGTGTCCGCTTAGTACCACGAAGTTTAGTTGTAGTCAAGGTTTCTGATGTTGTCTTTGAGTCTCAAAACTTTTCCAGCTTCCTGCCACCTGATTAACTGAAGCGTTACTTCAAAACTATGAACTTTGAGTCTATGACGTGTGTGTGTGTGTGTGTGTGTGTGTCCCTCTCCCACTCTGCAACACAAAGGGGCAGATTCACGGCACACTTAGCAACAAGCCCTGATTGGCTGAGAGGCGTCAGTACAGTTCAAGCTGAGGAGAACCCTTCTTCTGTTTTGTGAACTCAGCTGCTATTATTCTCCCACTGCCAACAAACAATTCACACACACTCGACCCAGACTGACACACCACCTTGCCCTCTCTCTCGCTCTCTCTCACACCCATCATTGTCAGCCATAAACAGAGCTGTTGTTTGGACGCTGCGCAACTCGCATACAAGTGAAGTCACATGGTAAACAAGCTGCGAGCCTCTGGAGAAGGAAAAAAAAAACTTTTCATCATGAGGTGTAACCACTTGACAGACAAAACTCGTCTCAGCTGATGTGGAAAAAGTAACTTAAGGCTCCAGTTGACCTAGGACCTGATTTCAGAGAGCTGCTATGTCTGTCAATTACTAATCTTTGGTTGTTGAAATGTCCACGTCTCTGCTTTTCTTTACATCTTTTTGATAAGCACACAAATTCCTGTACATCTTTTGCACATGACTACTGAGGGGGAAAAAAAGGCACATTTTCTCATATAGCTGAATATGCAGCATTAGTAGGTCATCTACTTTACACCCACGCTTACTGCAGCAAACTTTTGTTGAGTTCATGCACACAAATCCCTCTTAAAATCACAGCTTCTTTGCAGTATTAGGTCACTACTGTGTAATGAAAGCACCAGTAACAATGGTAGCCTATCACAGTTAGGTAAGCAAGGTTGAAGGAGTGCAAAAGAGTCTGTAGGATTTCACTGCAACCGCACACTATGCCAGCTGATTTCAGTAAGTAGTACACCTTTAACCATACAGGGCCGTCAAAATTAGATGATATTGCAGATACCTGCATACTCTCTGCCAGCTACTGACAGCAAAGATGTAAATTTTAAATTCCCAACCCTGCTGGGATGTTCTTGGTTAGGAATGAAATACAGTGTGCTCTCTTCATCTTCAAGAACCATAGCAACTGAAGTCCTTGAGAAAGGTACTTAAACCCCCCTATTATTCAGATGAGTTGCTCGGCGGCTAAAAGAAGAAGACTTGCTGCACTGGGCAGCTTCCAGGTGTAAATGCATTAGGCTGAGTGAATGCAAGCAGAGTGCAGCTGAAAAAAATAATTATATATGCTGTAAACTTTCCTGTGATTAAAAAAAAAAGACACACTGAATACTAATATAAGGATTCATAAACACTAAAACAATGAGGTAGGCATATTTGTAGACACTAAAGTATACATCATGCGCTTGTGACATTTACTTGTTTTATCACACCTCTCTCTCCCGATCTCCCTCTCATCTTTCCTGAAATGCCAGAGGGATTATCTTCCGAAGCAGTGACCTAAGGCGTGTTGTACCCTCTGCAGTGCCCTTTCTGACCTCACTTGCATACACTGTAGCCAGGCCCCCTGAGCCCGTTATTCAGGCGAGAGCGGTCCTCTGCAAACTCATTGTCTAACTAATACCTGTTATGTATTATGGAGTGGAGTGAGTACTGGGCAAGGTGAGCAAAGTGGGATTTACAAAGCCCCGGTACAGCTGATTTAACCTTAACAATGTACACTCTAGCTACAAACTTTCACTTTAGATTTAATGATTTCATAGAGATGTCACAATGTCGTGAGGGCGCAATATTATATCAGGTACACTGGCAAGAAGGCGACAACAACGCAACGTGATGAGTCTGAGGATGACAATGTTAAAGCTGATAATTTTATCCTCTTATTTTTAGTCACTTACTTATTTGTAGGCTACTAAATTTAACTGTGTGCATGGATGGGGTCTCCCCGACCAAATCTTATCTCCTCTAAAGGCAGCATCATCGGACACTAAATCTTTACTATAGCAGTTTCAATTTCAGCAGGCTGACTGCTGGTAGCTACAGGACACTGGGGCAGTAGGACAATCCAGCCTCTCTGTGTAACCGGAGCCACCCTGTCCAACATGAATGCACGGGCCTTTGACCTATCCTCTGCTCCCCATGCCAATTTCTAGAAAGGGGAGTCCGAATTGAGCAACCAGAGCAGTGTAGCTCCGAGGCCAATGTGAAAAGTGTGTCAGTTGTGGCGCAGGCAGATCGAGGTGGTCACTGACTGGATCTAACCGCTCGGGACAGAGAAGCTCAAGGCCAGACACAGCTAGGGGAAAAAAAAAAACTTTGTGTTATTCTTGGTTAAGCTGTAACGAATGATTCATCCGCCAGAAAAAGCCCAACAGCCCTGTGCTTACTTGTATTTATCATTTAGCACCTTCACCTTAAAGTTCACAAGCTTCACGCCCAAATTCAACAACAGCATTCATTAACCGCGCATGAAAAGCAAAAACCTGACCGCTTCAAATCTGCTGAGTCAAGGGGAAAAAACAGGACATTAGCCCAGTTAAACAGGAGAGACCGACTGTCAACTGGTTGGTAGTGAGGATGAAGCAGTGCTGGGGGTGATGGGGGAACTGCCGGCTGTCGGCCTGAAAACGACGAGATGAGACAATGGAGAGAAGGAAAGGGGATAGTTGGGATGAGTCTCAAATTAACTTAACCTCACACTGTTGTTAATAAACAATGTGCTTCACGCTGCCACGATGAGCCCCTGAGGTACTCTGCGCTAACAAACTGGGAGTGTGTGTGTGTGTGTGCAACCATGATGCTATTACTTTAAAGGAATAGCTCACATTACAGATTTATGGAAATTAACTGGAAGATATTAGAGGTCTCTTGATTAATCAGTATTAGTGATAACCCTCAGTATGAAAGCACATGAACATTTCTTAAGATTCTTCAACCAGCTTTCTTTTTTTTGCCTTTTCTCTCTCTGTACTGTTATCAGACATTTAGACTCTTAATAATCTATTATGGTACTTTTTAGGGTTGGCCGACTTGACCAAGATTTTTGTCATTTTATTTTGCCTCCAAAGAATGAGTGACAACCACAGAGTATCAGAGAGCAGCAAGTATGGAAAAAACAGCTGTAGAGTCAGAATATTTTCACATCGAACTCGGTAGATTAAGGATTTGTTGCTGATTGTTGGAAGAGTGGAAAGAAGATGGCTTTGGTGCCATTTTGTGTCTGTTGTTTGAATGTGTTTTACGATGAGCTAATTTAATAAGGAAAATGTGTAAGAATATTTCCTTTCTTGACAATTTGTGTGGGGTGAGGGGTTCCTTTATTTTTTGCAACAAAGCAAACATGCCCAGCTTAAACTCAGGGGTACACAAACACACACTCACACCTGCTCAAATACATCTGCAGTTGTTGGTTGTTGGGCTTACGACGGCCAGATGTAAAATTTAAAACGTATCCTCTAACCCGAGCACTTTTAGCACTACGCCACACAGTATGGAAACACAGAAACAGATGAGATGTGTGTGTTGGGTGTCGGTCAGGTGTATGAACCTGATTAGAGTGCTGGTGGCTTACATAACACTGTACGGTGTCTGGTAACAGACCTTAACAGATGAAGAGGATCCCAGCCTCTTCAGTGTCAATCCAGACTGTCTGTCAAGAGTAACATTAACCTGTTGTAGCAAATCAGTGAAGTCTGACAAAGAACTAGCTTATTTATTTCATTTCTTTATTGTTTTGTTTTTTTTTACACTTATGTTAAAAAGGGAAAAGTTATCTGTCATGACTAACTGAAGATGTCAAAGCATTTTTACTTTTAGTGCTGTTCTTTTTTATGCTGCTCTTCAGCAACTGAAGCATTACAGTGTACTGTATACACATAATTCATGATTTACAACTAGAATATTTATTTAGCAAATAAACACCATATTTTAACAGCATCACAGAAGAATAAAAAAAAGGCTAGTTAAACCCTATCAGAGGTGACTCAGTCACACTGCGGCAAATGCACATTTCTCAGACATGACATGGACTGAAGAATATTTGCTTTATTTTTAAAAACACTGTAGGCACGCTCAGAAAGCAGTGCTGGTGTGTGTATCGGCCATCACTTTTCCATAGCAATATACGGCATCTGCAAAAGAAATCAATGAACGACAAATCTGTCAGGTCATACTTATGCTTAGTTCCTTCTTGTGTTTTGGATAGTAAGTCAACTTAGCTCTATTTATGTCAATATTCTTTTTGTCTAGATATTATAAGCACATAGTGGTGGTGGAGGTGTTAAGTGCAGAGGTGTTACAGTAGCTGAAGTGATGTGACTCAGAGGACAGGAGAGAAAATGAAAGAGGGGGGTTGAGGAAGATAGGATACGTAAAAGAAGACCGGTGGAGCGAGGAGTGAGAAAGTTGATTCACTATAAGGTCAGAGAGAATTTCTTTGTGCAAGGTCTTCCCTCAAAAATCTTGCAGAATAACAATAATCATACTAACATGCACCTTTGTCAACACTGTTGGCAGTAACAAGATGGTTGCTGAGTTACAACAATAACAGACATAGTGGAAGCATGACAAAGGCATAATCTAAACATCCGTGCCAGGCATGAACGCTTTTGTTTGCTTTAGTTTGTGGTTTCTCCGCAAGGCATGCTGGTCCCACAGATCATAGATCTACTTATGTCACATAATTAATCCTAGAGTGGAAGAGCGGCTGCACGATACAAGTTAATGAGTCTCAGCCACTTTGTGTACATTTAAAGAAATGGTTGGATATTTTAATTACCCGGTTAATTAATGTGTTCTGCATTAATCTAAAAGAAACACATTGCCTTTTAACATCTTAGCTACTTCAAGACAAACTGAATATGCCAAAGACAGACAGAGATAAATACAAAGAGAAAAAGAGACACTGTCCCCACCACAACACCACCCCTACCAAGAGAAAACCACCAGGCCCAGATGGCTCTTCCTGTTCCTGCAGAGCTGGCTGCTGGTTGGCTATGAGGAGCCATGGGGCGGGAGGATGTGACGACCACACGAGCAAATGACATCACTTGCTCAGTGGCACCCTGGCAGCTGAAATATGACCCCCATGCTGCTACTTTCAACCTCAGCCAGTTCAGCACGACGTCTGGATGGTTTATTTTTGTAAGCATATAGCTTGTTAACACAGAGCCTTAATGAGTAGTTGTACTAAATATGCACGCCTGCTGTGTGTGCACACAGCTCACTAGTGACTTTAAGCATTAAGCCTATACTGTATATCTGTATAGGGTAACAGTACACTTGTGTTTGTGTCCTCATATAACATAAATGTTCCAGCATTATGTAAGAGCATTGCTTAACTGGGAGGACTGGGTGCCTCCAATCCCCTGCAGTGGCTAGGCAGGGCAAGTCTAGGCTACTTACAGTCAAACCTGTCACAACAGCTTTGATTTAGGCTGATTACTCCAGGGATGGCAGGATAGTAACTCACAGCTGAATGTCTACCCAGTATTGGTATTCATTGTGAAAGGCAATCTCTGAATCTCACTGTACAACGGCGAGTACAATATCCTTGTTTGGTGCTGCTCAGTCAGCAAAATGGCAGCTGAATTAAAAACAAATGTTGACCTAAAGTTGTTGATCAAATAAACACCTACTATAAGATTGTGTGAGCGTAAACAGACTTTTAAATCAATCTCAAAGAAATCCAAAGTTATGGTTTTTAATGTTTCTGTGTACTTATTTTCCAATCGTGATACACGTAATATGTCATGATAAGTGACAGGATGAGTGTGGGATTTATAAACAGAAATACATATGTTGAAGCTTCCTTCTATGGGGTAAATCACTGCCGAGGAGGAGGAGGCAAAGACAACACAGGCCCAGACAGGTGCTGTACCTACTGTCGCTCTGGGTCTCCCGTCAGTGAGAGTGTACACTCTGATCGGCTGGCATGCGGCTTGGACGTCTCAAGGCAGCTGTAATCTGGCTGAGTGCATGGGAGAAAGCAGCCAGTAAAGTTGGGTGGGGGTGGGTGGACTTGTATTCAAGTCCTCCTTAAAGGACTAATGGCTCCAAACAGGAAGCACCACCAAACAAACACACCACATAACATAACAGAGATCAGGAGCACACTGCTGAGACTTGCCAGCTGACTGAGTCTCTCCAACATGACTAACTCTGAGGTCATCTCTGTGTATGTTGTTCAATGCGTGTCTGAAAGGAGGAGTGGACGAGAGCTGAGGACATAAAGGAGGAGGCAGTCAGTCACCATTCTTAGCTGTTTGCTCATATATTTCACCACACGGCTTCACAGCAGCATCTAATGCAAAGTTTTCCTTTATTCGTAATGTGCCTTTAGGGATTCGGTTGTGAAAAGGATCACAGTCGAGCAAAAACAGCCTGTTTTTATGATGCAAACAATTCCAATTTGGTTTTTCAATAAATCTTTGCCCTTCTACATGTGGAGACAACACACTGAAACTAAATTATGTCTTTAAGGACACAAATAAAACCCAACTCAAACCACACTTCAACTGAAACAGCCTGAAACCCGACACGACAGGCCACGTTTCCCCCAGTGGGTGTAAACAGGTCCTGAATTTTCCATAGCTGCTCTTTATGGGACGTGTAAAAGCTGTCAGTTGAGCCACATGGTTCAACGGTACAGCGCTTATTAGGGCCAACAGCAATCTGTTGCATACTCTTTGCCCCACACGCCATACTGACTCACAGCTCAACTCACAGGAAAAACAAGGGGGTCAAATGACTCTGGTTAGGCCCCTGAGCAGAACATAAGTGCCCCCCCCCCCCTTCTCCTTTTATAACAAAAGCATGGTTCACAAAACGCCACAAAGAGATTTTGCATGGACATGAAGGAAATTCAGCTCATCTAAAGTCTAAATTCGGTTTCGATGAGGCGCCATGCTGCTTTTTTTTTTCTGTGGACACCAATTGTGATACACACATCTGCTGAGAAAGGCTTCCCAACTGATACCAGTTTTGTTTTTCAGTTTTAGTTAAACATAATCTGAGGCTCTGACTAGACATCACTTCTTAAGCTATGTGGAGACATTCATACTTTCTAATTATGTTATTCTAGATCAGGGATGTCCAAAGTACGGCCCGGGGTCAGATTTCATGCAGCCCGAAGCTTCATTTTTATGGCCTGCTAGGATTGTCAGATACTGTATGGCTGGAAGATTTGGCTTTTTTTGGTTGACATAACGAAGCATTATATAAGAGCTGGCCCCTTTTTAAAAAAAGTTTGGACACCCCTGTTCTAGATGCTTTCATAATTGTGTTGTGACAGCAGTGACTAAGACACAGCACTTAATTTGGATTGGTCACATCAGCCATCATCATATTTAGCTCATGACTTATCATGGATGTATGCACGCGACCTGCATGACTGTGACTACAAAGCAACAGAATATCAAAGGAAATGCAAAACTTATTTTAAATTACATTACTGTGAACACATAATTGAACTATTTCATTCAAAACAAGTATAAAGGTAGTATAAAATGCTTCTAAATTTAATCAAAACAATGTATATTTCAGAGATTCCACCAATACCAACTAAGGGAGCTTGCGTACCACCAGTGGTACATGTACCACAGTTTGAGAACCAGTGGATTTGACCCATAAGCCCCTCTCAAGGTGCTATGGTGGCATAAGAGCCAAGGTGTTGCAGGGTACAGCCTGCAACAGACTTATCACCTCATCACCCACACAAAGCCTTGGCTTGACTTTTCACACCCACCTGATGGGGAGGTCACAGCCTGTGAGACCATGTCTGGACATGTTCAGCTCTCTCCCTTCAAACTTAATATAAGTGTGCTCTCCGGTGAAAGCCTCAGTTCAGCATCAGAGCAGCAAAACTGTCCGCTGTACTCTCAGAACGACCTTTGTGTGGTCCAGGCTACTGAGTAAACAGCTTCTCTCACCACTGCAGTCCCTTTCTCTGAGAGCAGGGAGTGGAGGGAGGTAAAAGAAGGAAGGCATCTGGGCTATAAGTAATTTGGTATCTCCAACACAGGAACAGTACAGTGTGTTCCAAATAACAATAGCCCCACAGTGCCTGCCAGTCAAACAGGGAGCTACTTCTGTGGAGCAGCTTCTACTGGTACAAGCTTTCATAATTAGAACATGACAGTGAGCCAACGTGACATGGTGACAATCCATGAAAGGGTGAGGAACAGACTCGCTGTAGTAATGTGCCTTAGGCCAGCAGTTCTCATTGCTTTGGCAATGAGTACCGTTATGGTGTTTAGTTGTAAATCATCTCAATATCCCAACCAGTATTACAAAAGCAGTGCTGCCTTTGTTCGTACACATGACCCAGCATGCTTTGCTGCATTATTAGGCTATAATTACACTGTCCAGTGCAAGTCAGTGTGACCTTTACTCTGGCCAGTCACACTCACGGTTGTCTGGGTCAGTGAGTCTATATAAAGGTTTAGGATCCTACAGGCAAGGCTAGGGTTAAACATCTAAGCCCAAATAGGGCACATGTTTACCATTTGTCTTGCAGTCCCATTATGAGCACATTGTTCTCTCCAGAAGATCCCACTCAGGCCAGTCAGCAGCCCGACTGCAGTTTCATAACCTATGCAAACACAGAGGCTACGCCTGATTGACTGCAGTTAATCTCATCATGACTGAGAAGAGTGGTCCTTCACTGCCTCCAAGTATGGTGCTATTGTGTTGTTGACAACAGATCAAGTCACCAGTTACCCTGGATCACAAACAACCGTGTGCCACCACAGTGTGAATCATTTAGTTTATACAATAAAGGATCGTATACATCTCTTAATGTTAATGGTGTCAAGGCAGAGATGAAGGTACCCTTTACAAATTAATGTGATCGTAAAATTAGCATAATCACAATGAGACAAACAAGGGTGTCCCCTCTGTCCCTGTTTTACCTCTCGCTGCAGATACAGCGACATGTAAACAGGTTGCAGAGCATACGGCAGGAGCCTTATTTCCACAACAGGGTGGGTGTCAAGAACATTTTGCAGCAGCCCTGTGCAAGAGACTGTCAAAACACGAGCGAATGGAAAAAGGGAACAGCATCAGGCATGAGAGGATCTTGCAGCTTGTGAAAGAAATAAAAAAAAAAATGGGGGAAAAGAAAACAGCTGACATTCATGTTAACATCCAAAACTGGAGCAGCAAATGTTATTTGTACACGTCCTCATTGACTCAGGTCAGGCTTTGTTAATTCACTAGTGACCAGCTGTTACATAATTCCCCTGTCCTGATTCTTCTCCCAGAGGACTGGGTACAGTCAGTCTGGAAACACTGATGACCATCACCATGATCACCTAACATGTGTTTATATGTCTCTGTGTGTGTGTGTGTGTGTGTGTGTGTGTTTCAGGTGCTCCACATTACCTCTCTCGGGCTTCATGTTGTCCAGTGTCATCAGGTTGCCTTCAGGTTCTTCTCTTTTTCTATCTCTTTCTCATACAGACACTCACAGCCTTGACAGCAACACAACGGTGTCTGGACCCCCCCCCCCTCCCTCCAAACACTCTGTTGACTGAGACCTGCTGTATTAGCTAAGCAATAATATCAGCTGTGAAGCCTGGGTGTTGGTGCCAGCTGCCCCCTATCCAACAACAAAGCAGTGCTTTGTTAGCATGCTACTGTACGCTTCCATGGTGTCGCACTGTATTGTCCAACAGACTAACACAAAGACAGCTGATCTGAGCCAGTTAGGTGAAGGAGTTGTCAATCTGCTCGCTAGCGAGTAACCAATCCGACTACTAGTAATCTAACTAACAAGCTGACTACTCTTACAGCCTGTCTCAAATTCCTCCACCTGGACCATAGTTACGTCGCGATGCATTTCTGTGTCTCCCCTCCTGTAACGTTGGCTCCTCACAGCCAGAGCTGCTGCTGCTGCTGCTGCTGCTGCGTGTGTGTATGTGGGGCTGCTAACTCAGCAGCTAGTCAGCAAACACAACTAACTAACTTTATCGTGACTGTTTGGTTAAGCGACTAGTGGTGACGACGACCTCCCTAACATCCCAACCCCCCACTGTATAGCGCAGGTAGCCACAGCTCAGCTCAGCTACACCACAACACCGATTCCGATTACGGACGGTCTCGGTATTTGATTTATTTATTTATTTTAACGCTACGACGGAGACATATTTAACGTATCATTCCTCTCACGAAATGTTGACCGGACACGGTCCACTTTCTACCCCAGCCGTCGCCATCTACTTAACGCTACCTGTGCTGACTCTCCTTCGCGATCTTCATTAAAACTTTTCAAAGCAACAACAAATAGCCCCCCACTCTCTGCTCGACCGAGTCCGGAGCACGGATAGCGACGTTTCCCCCCGCGACCGTTTACTGAACAACGGTCGCTATTTCGCCGTTGACATGGCAGCTGGCAGCTATAGCTAGACGACTTAGGTCGATACTAATGTTATTCAGACGAAATGCAGATGAAAGGAACAGTGAGTCCTCCCTAGTCGTGATGCTTTACAGTCTGCCTCCCCTCCTCACTCACTTCCCTCCCCACTGCTTGTCAAAACAGATCAGTGCAGCTACAGTCACGTGTCCCAACAACAGCCCCAGTCGTCACTTCCCTCTCTCTCTCTCTCTCTCTCTCTCTCTGTCTCTCTCGTGCTCGCCAGCCTCGCATGAACTCGCAGCCATAGCAACCGCCAACTTAGGAAGCGGTACCACAAAAAAAAAAAAAAAAAAAAAAAAAAAAGTGAAGGAAAGAAAGGACGCGACATGTTTGGGGATTCAATCAAAAATAAAACAGACTTTAATTTATTTCTCTGCACTTGTTTAACATTAATGACAGCGGACGGTTGAGTGAAGGTACTAAACAACAGAGGGGGATAGTATCCCGTGAGCTGATTGGTCAGAGGAATTCGGTGCGCGCTCACGTGCGCACGTGAGGGTTCGTTTTTTTCCGTCGTGAACATTTTGTCCTGGCTTCCTCGACTTATATGAAGCCAAAGATCGTGTGTGTTTAAGGCAGCGCTGCTAAATATCTTGTAGTACAAAGTCCATGACTAAGCTGGGAGGCTTGAGAAGTTCCCAGTAAATGCATCACATATTGATTATTACATTAGATATTAACTCTGAGTCTGTGATTTCTAAGATGAAGTACTTGTATGTGCAATCAAACTGCCTTCTTTGTTCATTGTTATGTTAGTAAACAAAATGGAGCAATTCAGTCATTCATCATATCTTGTGTTTTTCAATAATTGTGTAATATAAGCAGAAAAGGTTAAAGAGTATAAGTTACAAAATCAAATATCAAACATAGCAAGACAATATTGAATAGAATAAATACTTTATTGATCCCTCGGTTTTTATAGGCCTGACATAGAACCACACACACACACACACACACAAAGGGCTCATAGACATGCAAATGTGGAGAGATGGTGGAGTGATGGGCAGCCATGTAGCGGCATCCTGGGAGTAGTTAGGGGTTCAGTACCTTGCTCAAGGACACCCCGGCAATGCCCAGGTCACCCTCCTGTTCCCAAGCCATGTCCCTACAGACTGAGCTACTGCCACCCAACATTGAGCCAACCAGCAAGACCCATATTCAAGTCAAAGATAATGTTTATGGCAAAAGTAATATCAAAGTGGGAGGTGGAGCTCCAAACAGTTTCAGTTGAGGCTCAATAAATGGAAAAAAATGTTACATTAGTTATCAAACGGAGATCACATAATAGCTCAGAGGTGTTTAAAGAGATCAGAGATACAGTAGTTTGGGGAAATTTTTACAGTTAGTAGTAGTAGTAGGCATCTAGGAATTGAGCATAATCTTTGGGGGACATATAGGGTTAGGGTTAGGGTTAGGGTTAGAAAGAAAATCTAAATTTCTACTGTTATCCAACTTTGGCCAATCATTGTAGTGAGGAGTGCCCCACATAGGAAAAAAAAACTGTTATAAAAATTATATTTAAAAAAGTAAAACTAGGTTAAAGGTGAACTTAAACATGTGAAGTTAAAGTGAACAAAAAAAAAAAAAAAAGACCTAGATCCTAATAAATACAGGATGTGGTCCATTGTTATTGAGGTACAAATGAGAAAGGACAGAGGGAGAGCTCTTTGTTTTAATCTCTTCTCTGCTGAAACCTCTTGGAACAAAGGCAAAGGCCAAAATGAGGACACTAGAATCTGCTTCACAAATCTGTGTGGCAGCTGCATTTGCACTTTGGGTGTTATTGTTGTTTGCTACACATAGATAGACTCTATAGAGTTGAAAATGATTACAACATGTTGGACTGACTACTTAAAATGGCTATAAAGTGTTGTTGTCACAGGGGCCAGACATATTATAAACATAATATACATTTTTAGAGGAATTAGTGCCTGCTATACTGTTTGCTGTGAGCATATTGAATTTTAAATCAACTGAGTTGTCCTTTGTTTCTGATACTAGAGACAAGTGACCCAGAGAATGTAGGGTCATAAAGTTCGCAAAAACAATGTAAACGTCAGCCAGGTGATTATGGGCATTTATCTGGCAAGGGAGCAAAGTTTACAAACTCAGTCTACTGTCACTGATTTACATCAAAGTTATGTTTTTTAAGTGAAAAACCAACTGTTGTCAGTCTGTTAGCTGGTCTGTGATCCTCCACATGACAAAACCACCTGACATGAGAAACCATGTGGCGTCCTCTCAAGATTTTATCTTAGAAAACAGCTGTGTAAAGGGTGACTGGGCGGTTGATGGCAGTCAGGGCTTAGAGATACTGTGCCATTGTTCTGTTGTTGTCAAAGGGCTCAAAGATTTCAACACTGAAAGAAAGACCAACATGACATGACAATACTGTTAGCTACACGGTTAAAGGGGAATGCTATGGTAAAACTGATATTACATATATTTTTATGTAATAGTGTTCATAATCAGTTCTGATTTGTAAAAATGAGTAATTCTCTTCCTCTTGGTAGGACAATTAGCCACCTTAAGTGCTACTAGTACTCAAGCTTGATTTAATTGTAGTTATGCAACTGACCAGTCACTGCCCAGCATGCGCCAAAGAGGAGGGGGAAGCCAATTTTGTAAGTTGTGGTTTGCAATGAGCTGCAAAGACCTGCAACATAGTTTGAGCTGTAGTTAGTGCAATGATGTCATTTAAAGATAAAACCTGAAGCTAACAGAAGCACCTCCTAAAGCTATCACAACACCCTGGCTGGTTTTAAAGAGACGTGTCACTGGAAGATCTGTATTCATATAAAGCTCATTTGGATTTAATATCTGAATCCACAGTGCACAGCGTACATCTTTTTTTTTTTAATGTGGAAAGACAGCCTGTTCATTCCTTTGGAAAAACCCATGTCATAGCCCCATCTAGTGGTAGGATACAAATAATGCAGCAAATAAAAATCTATCTATCTATCTATCTATCTATCTATCTATCTATCTATCTATCTATCTATCTATCTATCTATCTATCTATCTATCTATCTATCTATCTATCTATCTATTCAGTGAAAAGGAGAAGGAAAGAAGAGGGCAGGGAAGGAGACAGAAAGACAAATGTTGTACAAATAAGAGTGCACCTGAGGTGAAACAGTGCGGACACGTTGCCAGGTGTTCGGGGTTCCCTTGGGTCACTACACTGGGACTCCTTGGTCCTCATTCAAGGCAAGTACATTCATAAATAAGAGGTCACACTTCATCTGTCTGACACACTGCTGTGTCTTTACTCAATACACCTTGACCCATTTAAATTGCTGAAAAGTGTACACACACATATACTCACAAACACGTGAATAGTTTATTGATCTGTAGCAGGCAGCTCACAAGCATTGTTTAGCCTTAGAGATGCACTAAAGGTGTAATTAAATCATATCATGTTCTAGCTCGCAAGAGCAGAACATTAACCAGGCTAATTGTCTTCACGCACTGTGTACGGTTTGTGTGTCATTACATTTGAAAGGAAAAGTATTTCATATGTCTAGCTTTAGTCGAAGCATATATAAGCCCAAATAGAGGTGAGATCTGCAGTCTCAGTTTGATGAGAATCAATGATTTACCAGTGACTCAATGTTTAACTGAGAAATAAAGTATTTCTCTTGGCATTTGACCATAAAGAATTTGAATTCAGTGTTTGCCTGAAGACAAACCAGTCTCACCAATATATTTTAGCATCCCCTGTTTACATGCAATAGTTTGGCTCTAGGCCTTGAATCGGTCTAATCAGGGTGATGGATTACTAACAGATTTGTGGGGTTTAACGCCACAAACAGAGGAAAGCAATTGAAAAATCTATTTCCTCACTTCTTTTATTGTTGTGTTGCTGAATCCAATCAATCAAAATATTGACTAGCTGAAGTGTGGATATCTCAGCTTAGCTTGATTAATTTGTGATTCTCTGTAACTGAAGATAAACCATATTAAGGCTTAAATTATGACCAGACGACCGACTTTTCTCATTTATGAATTATGACTGTGATTTTTGCACTATTTAAAGAGACAGAGCACCTTGCTTTTCTGCTCGTTGGAAATTTAATCTGGCAGCAACATCAGATCTACAAAGGAAAGGAAGTGGTTAAAAGTATATACTCCAGCACTGTGCTATAAGGAAGTGCTCTGTCAGAGTGGGTGGTTCCATCAACATTGGTGCTATCTATAGACAGTAGATTGGAATATGCACTCATTGCACTGTGAAGGATAAAGGTGGACCCCAAATTACAGACACAGGACTGTGATTTATTGTAAAAAAATGTATTATAAAATGAAAAATTCATAATTTTATTAAAATGAACCCCTCAGTGTGAGAATTTTGCTGATGATCTTTACCAGATAAAGTTTAAATTTTACATGAACACAAGTGCATGTCATTTTGAAAATGGAGCCCCCTATATAATATTCAATGCATTACAATAACAGTTCACAGCAGCTGATAGACTGTACAGTTGTATGTAAATTAGGGTAAACACAGGTTCTGTTCCATTCAGGTCAAACAGAGTCAGGGTGCTGCTGTGGTGCATGTTAGCTCACTGGAAAGTCTCTGCTGCAATAAATGGAATGGAACCTTAATTAGTATCATTGGAAACACCTGAGTTTACCCAACTATTTCTTGCCAAAATGGCTGCTGTGAAAAAGGTCTATTTACCCAAACAGTGAATGCAATAGCTGCAGGAAGTTAGTGTCAAACGAGTGATTTTGATGAATTTTGAACAGATTATTTCCTGTGAATATTACATCAGAGTTTTTCCCATATTCTTAGGAACTTTTTTATACAACCCTCTGCCTTATTTATTTTTCCAATAAAACATTTTTGGACAAATTTAGTGTTTTTTTCTCTTTGAGTCTTGGCCATTGTTCTCTTCGCTCTTATGTTTTAACTCTGTGCTTTTCTAATGCAGGACGAGGTAAAGAGTGAAGACTCCCAGATAGCCAGGCCCTCGCAAACTTCAAAAATGACAAATTCATTTAGATTTATTCACACAAATTAATAAAATGCTGGGATATAGGCCTACTGGATTTTTTAAAAAAAGTTTTCCTACACCCATTAAAGAAGAAGGCCTTCCATGACACCTGCTGGGAGTTGGGACTCCCAAGTTAGGAACCAGTGACATAAACTATTCAGTGATCTTCTGAAGCTACTTTTCATGCAGGTTTTCATCCAAGACAGACTCATATGCCTGCTTGTCTTGTCCTCTGCTTCTTTATCTGATTTGATGTTTTATTGATTCAATTTGTCTGTCTGAGCAAGACAAAAAAACACACATAGCCAAAATAAAACAATAATAACAAGAGTCAGAATTCAGAAGCTGGAAATACCAACCGTTTATTTTCTACTTTTTGTGACTACAGAAATGTTGAAACATTTGAACACTGAAAAAAGCTGGATGACATCATCACTTGCTTCTCAATTTTCTTTTCTTTTTTTTTCATTTGCTTAGCAATCACAACAGATGATATTGCACGGCACTGAGAAAGCAGTAGCAAAGCCTGGGAAACAGCAATGACAAATCAAGTCATGAGACATGGAGTTATACATCTGAGAGTAACACCTACAGTATTGCCTCTCTGGCACACACACACACACACACACACACACACACGGCACTCGCACACACACGCACACGCACACACACACACACACACACACACACAGACACCCATACTGAAAACTGAAGAAGCATTGTGAGTTGAGAAGGTCAAAAGAAAGCGATCAAGGTTGACAAGAGCACAAGGCTGACGAGAGCAATGAGATTTCATTTTGAAATGCAAGTGCAAGATGAGCTACTACTGTAATCTATTCCTAAATGTCTATGACAACAAATATGCTTGTTTATCAAAACCCTTCAAGCATCTTTGTATATGAATAGCTGGAGGACACCCCTCTGCGGGTGAGAAACTAGTTCCCCAGCGTAAGAGATCCAGATGATTGTCTTAGGCGCTGCAGTATTGTTATGAGACTTGTAGCCAAGCTACCCATCATATGGGAACTCCTTATGGACAAAATAAATAACAGAAAATGTGGGAGAAAATAGATCCACACTGCATCATCCATTCCTTCTTTAATACAGGCCTCTATAAGCATCTGTACTTTGCTGATAAACGTTCACATTCTCCATACTGTGACATAATGACCAAATAACATGCTGATGTGATCTGTCATGGACATTTAGGTGATGACCTTCTGTCCTTGGGGAACCTGTGCCGTCTGCATGACCGAGAGGAAGCAGTACTAACAGTAAGGCCTCTGACAACCAGAGGGAATCAAGCTTACTGTTTTGATATGCGCCAATCAGCCACACACATGCAGACACACCAGCAAGTACATGCACATTTTAACAATGGACGAACACACAGTAAAGAAATATAACATGCATATGAGCACACACACAAACTCAGCAGTACATGACATTTGAGTTGCGCGCACACACACACACACACACACACACACACTCATCCAAAGTTAGGAAGAGAAATGAGCAGTCCAGGTGATCGTCCCCATACACACACACACCGATTCCTTGGTAAGGTTCTTTGCAGTTTTATTAGACTTTGCTCATAGTCATTACACGAGTACGTACCAAAAGAACAGATACTAGATGGAGCGAGGCGGCAGTGCCACGGCAATAAAAACAGACAGCTCCGTGGCACAGCCCCTGGCAGACCGGCTGCCCAGCCTACACTCCACCTCACTCTGTGTATGAGACAGCAAAGTGAGCGGGACTTGCAGCCCTCATTTCAAATGCTTCAGATTGTACATTGAACAGGAGATTCCCCACATGGTAGAGTAAGCTTGTCTACATAGCCCTACGCCTTCTACATTCTATACCCGTGCGAATGGCAAATCAAAACTCAACAAGTCTAACTCACAAATGCCAGTGCTTTTCAACATTATACATATTTTTTTTCCAATTTTTGGTTTGTTTTAAAAATCTTTGGATGTGCAGTAATACCCATAAAATAACTGTTTTAAAAAGTCAAAAGAATAGAAAAAACACACACACACGTACACACTGCTTTTTGCCAGCTGTTCAACAAAGTAGCTCCTGTATAACTTTGTCTGCATTGGCAAATCAACTGTCTGGGTTTCTGGCAGTGTTTAAAACACACATTGAAATGCCGGCTAGGATTTAGCTGAAGAAGAATACAAACTACTCCTTTGTTATATCTAAGCGTGGGAAATAAGGCTGTAACATAAAACTGTCTTTTTTCTTTGTTTTTTTTTTTCAAAAACCTACTATATACAAATCTAGAGTTTCTACAAATGCATAAATTAAAGCAGTGGTTAACCATTACAAAAATGCAATTAAATTAAAATCACAACACAGAAGTAGAGAAAAGGGAAAATATGAACACAATATCACAGCAGTTGGTTTTACCCTGTAAAAGCAATAGTCTACCATCATAATATTGGCATAACCCAATGTCTGATAAAAAATACGCTTCTCCCTCCATCCCTTAAGTTTCATACATCAACCCTGAAACTTGTCCTCCATGACTTGAAGCAGAGCACTTCTGCCAAAAACCAAAAAAAAAAACCAAAACACACACAACAACTTCAAAATAGATAATCATACAGCTTTTTGAAGTAACATTAACAGTTACCACAAGAGTGGAGTTCTGCCTTACTCACAGATACACGTCTCAATGCAGAACTCAAAGGAATTATTACTATGAGGTATTCAGAGACATTGGTAAAGACATGCACGGCCAGAGTGCTGGACCTTCCTACACACAGCAGAGAGACAAGGAAGGTTAGGGGGAAGGAGGGATGGAGGGGTAAAAGGGGGCAGGGGAGAGGAGAAACAAAGACCTTTGGTTTAATCTGTAGAAGTGGACAACAGAAATTCCTTTGGTATGTTTTCATTGCATGGTTGCGCTGGCAAAAGCACCACGGTGTGATTAAAAAACAAAAAACAAAACAACCTTTTCCTTGTTACTTCAGTAGTGGCCCTTCTACAGGCTGAGGTATTCACAGAGTCAAAGGTGAGAGGTCAACAGCGGTTTAACACTTTGGTTCAAGCAAGGCACTCGTCCTGGGAGTTTTAGAAAGATTGCAACACGTCTGCTTCTACTTTCAGGAACATGTCTGCCTATAGTTGAGTCAACAATTCTGCCCATGGCTATGTCAGCTTGTCTGCCTATTGTCACGTAAAGATGTCTGACCTATTTGGCGGATCAATATTATCAACCTATAGATACACACTAAGAGGCAGGGCAAAAGCTGCAAGCAAAAAAAAGAACAAGAGAGACTCCAGCTGGGTACTCCATCAATTTCACATAGATTATTTTGAAATGAATCATGAACCGAACTTAACTTTACCTTTTTATATGCCACAATGTCAGCTTTCACATTTTTATCTGACTTTTCTGCCAATAAAGTGGTAAAAAAAATGCATTCTTTGGTACTGCTAACAAGCACGAAGAAAGACTGATCGCATGGCTAGCGAGTTCGCTGTACCCTGCAGGCACCTGCGTGGCCGCTTGTGTGTATCTATGGCTAGATCAGCATATCTGCCTATAGCTACATCAGCACGACTACCTATGGAGCTGTAATCAGAGCACAGATGAAGCAAGAGCACGCATAGCAGGGGTGCAGGGGTTGATTGCAGGTGGGAGGGTGGGGAGAAAGGAGAGAAGAAAGGAAGAGAGGGGCAGAGAGAGAGAGGATCTGGGGGGAGGGGAGACAAACAACATCTTTTAACACCACTCATAGAGGCCGTGCAATGAGAAAAAATCTTTGGTTATCTTTGGTATCATCAAAGTGATAGAAATCACGTATGGAACTTGAGTGAGGTAGCATCTTTGGTTCACACTATAAAACATCAGCAGGTCTTGACACATTTTTGTTTCTTGTCGTCTTTTTGGTTTTTTTCTTTCAGAGATGAAGAAGCAGCTCTCTCTCTCCCTCGCCTCTCCTTCAGCGCTTGTTCTGATGAATGTAGAGCTGCTAACCCTGGCCATGAGGAGGATGACGGCAAGGGGCCAGCTCAATATATTTAATGATACGCTGCCCTGGGCCAGCCCTGTGTAGTGCTTTCCTCCTAGTGCTGAAATGCATAGCTTACCAGGACAGCAGAGGCAGGATGGGCGGAGGGGTTGGGGAGGGTTGGGGGACTGGGGATTGGCAACAGGCAGGGTGGGGTGCTTTCGTATTCAGGTGACGAGCTGACATTGCTGTGTAAGCGCCTGAAAGTGATTTGATCATTGATATCATCCCCTCCACCCAACATCTTTGATGAGGAGGATAAAATGAAGCACACAGGGACGATGGAGCGACGCTGAATGCTTATTATTAGAGTGGTGACACAGTTTGTCCTCAAAAACAAGAATCCCATCAGAGGCCGTCTTTCTCCCTCACAGTGTCAAGAACACACTTAGAGCATCTTTTGTTTTCACCTTTGCAGAGAAAACACACTACTGAACGGATTAGTCTTTGTTTGCCAGCTGCTGGTATTTGAACACATCTGTAGGCATTAGCTAAACAGACTTACAGGAAAGGATGTATCTGTAATGATTAATCTTCACCACAAGCATTTACAGGAACATTCACATAGACTGTTTGCAAAGATATAACTGGAATATTTAGCTTGATTCAAGAAGGCATCTATAAGGCAAATGTCATAGTTAATTTTCAGGGTTGTGTCATATAATATTTCCATTTGCAGGGAGCATATATTTAAGTATGACTCAAAATGTTGTATGGACCATAAGCAGTAACATTCTCTTCTTTGTGGCTCCTAACTAACAGTCAGTCTCAGGAGGTAAGGGAGGAAATGAGGTAAAAATACTCTTAAGATTATCAACTACAAAATATACTCTTTGGTCAAATTACTTCATAACAGGTTCTTAAGTGGTTTTATTTCGAAGCTGCATGAGAGGCTTCAGGATTTAGAAGGCTTTGGTTTCTCTTGTTTAAATGATTCAACGTTTCAGCATGTTGGAAGAAAGCACTACCATGTGGGTTGAGGTTAGGGGGGGTTTGGTTCAGGGTTGGGATTTTGGTTTTGGGTTAGCAGTCTACGCATGGGCATTTCCCTGTCTGTCTGGAATGCTTGATAGAAAGACAGACAGCTGGAGAGACAGACAGTCCACCGCCACCGATCCAAACAAGGTTGCACAACAATCCAGTCGCTCCTGTAGGATTTTTTTTTTGTCTTTAAAGTTGATTGGCCAATCCCACCGGAGCTCCACATTCTGGCTGTTTTTCAAGGGTGTGGACAGCTGCAGATCAGACTGCCAATAGGCTGATTAAACCTCCATTTAGGGACCCATCATTAAAACCAACCAATCAGATTAAAGATAAGGATGGTGAATGATAGATTGATACTGGGTGGGGAGGCGTGGGGAGTGTAGTAAAGCTATAGACCAGTGACAGTGAGTGTGTGTGAGGGGGGGGTAAAACTATAGTCTTTTTGCAGTATGTTACACATAAACGTGTTGCTGAAACAAACATTTCAAAGCAGGTCAAACAAGAAGTCTTTGGTTTGTTTTTTCATCTTTGGATACTATAAATATCAATATAGTACAGGTTTAAGGGCAAAACGTTGCTTCAAGGTCTTTTTAAGTTTCTCTTTGTTTCTCTTAAGTTTTAAAGCTTTTCCACCGAGGTTGAGTCAGTCCATGAGTTGGTCAAATCAGTCCGTCTTCAGGCTTTGGTGCAGGCGTTGGGGCCAGAGTTGCCCAAGTGACCACCAGAGCCGTCGTCCACCCACTTATCTAGGCTCCGGCGACGTGCGTTCATAAAGAAGTTGCTCACTGTGGCCAACTCTAGGCCCAGCTGCTGGGCGATGGTGACCTGCAGCTCTTTGGATGGACGCTTGTTCTCCTTGAAGATGGCATGGAGCGTCCGCCGCTGCACATCTGTGAACACCAGCCGGGGCTTCTTGGTCATGTTCCCCGCTCACTTCTGCCATGGTCTTGTTCCTTGCGCTTACATGCTGTGGAGAATTCAGTAGAGAGACAAACAGAAAGCGAAAGTGAGAGAGGGCAGGATAGATCTGTTTAGAAATAAAGAATTATGGCAGGAAAAAAAGAATCTTCTCTATCACATATTGGATTTTAAAAAAAGATCTGAATAAATCCATGGACTGACCAATGAATTATCTTAGTGGCTCTCCTTCATAGCAGGTTAATGCAGAAGTTTTAATTCTAACTGGCACTGATATCATTATTTAAAGCTAATACCTGATATTTTCAACTCTGTCTGGACCAAAACTAACTCTAATATAGACTATTTTAGTACACAAATGCAGATCAAAAACAAATGAAGTGTTTCATAGATGCTTATATCAAGATAATTCAAGCATTTTTCCTTTTGAGATTTTTTGTATCAAGTATAATATCAACACTAAACATAATGTTTGACTTGTGTCAGTATTGATTTTAAATTGCCATTTTGACCTGTAACTTATGAATAACGTCAGGAAACACACAGTTTTAACACTTTAACATCTTATGCATCTCTGCAGCCCAAAATTTGAAGAGGTCCTCCACTCTGTTTAATGTATGTTAATTAGCTATGATAAACAGGTATATCACTGTATATACACTCAATTGACTCTGACATTGTAGTCACAGAAAGGGACCTGGAAAAGTGTAAAATCCATATTTATCATGGTGACTACAAATGTTGAGAAGATCTGTCAGGTGTAACTGTGTCATGTCTGCAGGTTGGAAGCAGAGGCACTTGTTTCAAACATAGTCTCTTTCATTGGCAGAGTAGAGTACACTTTTTTCCCCTGAGGGGGAATAGTCCTGGGCACAGTGCTACAGTCTGTTATATATATATATATATATATTAATGCACCACAAAACTGCTAGGTTGCATAGGAAAGTATACACTTCAGCATTTTGTCCGGGATTCCTATGAGACTCATGGTCCCGTGTTGGTCCATGGACCAGAACAGGAGCTCCGCAGGTTGAGCAGACGAGACAGGACACCTGTCAGCCGGGGAACAATGAGCGCTGTCCGCGGTGCTGAAAACAACCGTACCCCTCTATATATTATAGCTCTGGAAAAATGAACTACATCGTCTAATATTAGAAAGACGGACTTGGGAATCCGTTTGACAGCAAATCAAACCTCAATTCACCTAACCTCCTTGTTATTTCATTTTATATATATATATTTTTTTTCCTCTTTCCAGTACAGCCATCCAAATTGAGGCTCACCGGTGAGCAGGGACCAGGAGGGGGCAGACGTAGGCTGCTAGAGGAAGGCCCAACATGGACTCACCGGGGAAATTACTGAAGAGTATATTCTAACCACAAAGCAATCCCTAAATCTATTTTTTTTTTTCAAAATGCACCGAGTGAATAAAAACATTTCATTATAGAAAACCTCAAAACACTACGAAGAAAACCAATTAAATAAAACAATGAGATTCATACACAACACACAATTATGGAGAGAATCACTGCACTATAAATGAACATTTTATATTACATAAGCAATATGTATGTAGTCAATAGTGTTCACTACTTCACGTTACTTTCATATTTTTGATCTTTCGTTTTGATATCTGTCTCATTGCTTTCCAGTAAACAGTAAGCTTCATTAGGGAGTGATTGAAATAAATATCATTATTAAATCAAGCTGATCCCACCGCCTAACCTCATTCTAGCACACCCTCACTCAGATGTGCGGTAAAGTACAGTGCAGCGACCTATATCCGCATGACCATAAACTGGAGTCTAATAGTGAGTATGAGCAGCCTGGTGTCTCCAGTGCTGGTAAATATTAACAGAGAGCCGGAGCTCCTCGTGTAAGGGCTGCTATAAATCAGCAGGTATGAAGGCCACTCAGACAGCAGGAGCCACCACAGAGCGAGCCCGGCCCCGGCACAGGAGGCCCGACCAGAGAAGCAGCTTTCCCAGGACTAAGAGGGGGGGGGGACATAACAACGGCCTCGTTATCACGCTAATCACACACACATACACACACTGCTGCTGCTCCCGGCTAATCATTACAAACACACAGATAACTCCACACACTCAAACAGACTGCACACAGTGACATAGTGTGACGATAGTCCTGCGTTTCATCATCTCACAGAGAGCAGGAGAAAACAACAATCAGACCTCTGTGCTCAAAATGCTGCAAGTATTCAACTGTTATACCGACAAAGAGAGAACATGGAGCCTAATTCACTGTGAGCTGCTGATATGCACTTGAAAACAGCAGAAAAACACAACTGTCTCTGCAGTTACAACCGATTTACTGAGTCCAAAATCATTTCTGAAGTCCTGTAATAACACATATATTCTATTCTATTCTATTCTATTCAAGCAAATTCAGATGTGTAATTGAATACGTGGGAAAAGGGAGAAAGGGCCCGAGATTAATTTCAGAAGCCTAAAATCAATAAGTATATATCACATCTACTTCAGCACACGATCACATATCTAGTTCACCAAGGAACGAACGGATCAATAAAATGGCGCTCAGCCTATTCTCTTCAAATTCATTTAGTTTTAAAATGTACATTTTTTATCCTCTCACAACCCTTTTTGTCGTTTTTGCAACAAAAAGTTATAAGTTTATTATTTTAAGTTTGTGTTCGACAAACTTTGCAATTTTTATTCATGATTTTGTTCATATAAAAAGTAGAAATAAAACGAGAGGGGACACATCATGCTCAAATTACTGAACACAACTGAAGCAGGCCTGAGAAATTCATTTTCCCTAGTATAACCATTATGAATTTCTGTCCCTTTAAATAAATAAATAAATAAAACAATCATCAATACTAATCAATAAGTCACCTGGTCTGATGTTTGTTTTAATTATAACCTGGATGATCAAATTCGAATACAGCTCTCTGAAGTTAAAATTTTTTTAAACTCATCTGCAAACGTCAGTGACAAAATCTCATCTTCATCAACAACCAACAACCCCCAAACACACACACACACACACACACACACACACACACACACACAAACAGAGCAGCAGAAATCTGAAAAATAATAACAATTGCGCTCACATGCACGTTTACACGTAGGCAAATACACGCACTTTTCACTATAAGTGGCCTCAGCCTCACTTTTCGAAATGCCCGTTTATAGGTCATTGATTAAACCGATAAACGTTTATAAAAAAAAAAATATCCACTGGGTGTCTGTGAACGCGCACATGCGGTTTGGGCCTCCTAATTGACTCATGCGTACAGGCCCACCTCAGGGACAAATTAATACAGAGGTCTATCAGTTAATTAGAGAAACCTCAGTCAAGTCAGGGTTAGTTTACGACCAAAAACATCAACACATGCTCTCGATTCTTCTCTGTCCTGACATGAAGGCCGATAATTTTACCAAAGTGAGAGACAAAGCTCATTTCACCCACTAAATAATGCATGGCTTCAGCTTTACTTGACATTTAAATTTACTTTATCACAGACTCTACAGGAACACGTGCACACACGCACACACTTTTCTCTCTCTCTGTTTACACCAAGGGCAACACCAAAAAGGGTGATCAGTTGCATCTACACCAAAATAAACACATTCCTAACGATTTCTGGGCGAAGGATCAGCTTACGCACACAGTCCAGCGGTCGATATTTTGAGGTAAAATGACATGAGCACTTGTTTCACACAACCCCAAAATCAGTGTAGAGACCAAAAAGGGATGCGTATTGATATCAGGCCACTCATTTGGTGCCTGGAGCATCAGCTTTGTGAAGCACTTTTCAACTTCAGAGACTTCACATGTTGTTTAAAGAAAACCAGGATCAGTTCATCTCACACTAAATGTTTAATTATTGGAGACATGTGATAAATGTCATTTTGATAAAGAACAATCAGCCAAGAGGGGACATTTATCCTGAATGCTACCCTGATTCTTGAATTACACTTACTGTCAGTGCTGGAAAATGTTTTTCTCTCTCTCTTATATAATAAAAACCACAAAGCCAGATTTGGTTCCCAGCCCATTTAACCCATTGTTCATTATAATGTAGCATTCAGGGCTAATGATCCTGCTGCCTGAGCGTCTGTTTTTCTCAGCAACACATTGAGAGGATGAAAACAAAAAGGGGGCTTTACCGAGGCTTCGCTCACCTGCGAGCCTGAGCGCACTCATGCGTTGGAACTCAGGCTCCTGCAGCCATTTCCACATGCGGCGGAAGGTCTCTCTACCGGACTTGAGCTTGGACCAGGGTTTGGGGTTTCTCAGCAGGTCGGACAGGGTCCCCTGGGACCTGCACAGGACCCGCTGGGCAAAGATGGCCTGAGGGATGCTGTAGCGCTTCAGCTCCGTTGTGATCCTCTGCGCCACCTCTTTGGTATTCACCTCCTCCATCTGTCCCCCAGAAACACCACCCCCTCCACCGCCGCCCCCTTGCTGCCCCGGCCCGGAGGCCTGCTCCCGGCTGTTCCCCAGCCCCTGGCCGTGCCCCTGCGCGCCAAGGTGGGCGTGAGGGTGATGGTGGAGACCGTTGATTTGTACCATGCCCGCCGAGGAGCTCATGTGCTGCTCCGTGTGTCTGCCGAGCATGGCCGGGTGGTGAGCCTCAAACCCGCTGGGGGTGAGCATCTTCTCACCAGGCATGGCTGCACCGGGATGAGCGTAGGGAGGAATGCCTGCCTGGGTCGTGTGTATGCTGGCCAGACCGGAACCAGACAACGGGGAGAGGCTCTGGCCCATGCAGGGATCCTTGTGATGATATGCGGGATACAGACTGTTCATAGGCGCCAGACTCCGGTCCTCTCGCATCAACGTGAAGCTGCCGCTGACATTTCCGGGGATCCTCTGGTGCGGATGAGGGTGAGGATGATGGGGATGGTGGTGGTGGTGGTGATGGTGAGGAGGAAACTTGTCGGACACGGTGGAGATGGGGGGTAAGGGCTGCAGGGGGGTTAGAGTGGTGTAAGTGCTGCTTGCACTCATGCCAGGGGCTTCACACATGCTGATGGCTGGATGCAGGTGTCCGGGGTGGCTGGGGTGATAGTCTCCGCTGTCCAGCAGGGTCGCCATGCCCATAGCGCGATGGCTCAGACCCCGGGGGCTCGGACGGGAATGTGGACTGTGGCCACTCAGCAGCTCTCCGTGACCGGACACGGACTCATGGCTCACTCCGTGCAGGTCGCCAATATTCTCCATCGACAGCTGTGCGTTCATGATCCGGGCAGCGCTGTGGACAAACCATCTATCTGACCTACCGCAGTTAGCTGCTGTCCAGAAGTCCACACGTCCAGGAAAGTTCAATTTTCTTTTGTTGCTTTTTCTTCTTCTTCTTCTTGCAGCAGCCTTCTCTCTGTCCTTATATTCATATGTTTTTTTTTTATTTTTATCCTACCTCTGACGTTGTTTTTTGCAGAATGGAAACTCCTTTTCCCGAATCCCGTTTTTTCCTTAATATTTTTTGTTATTATTTTTTATTTTTTAATTTTCTGATTCTCGTTATGGTTCAAGCCCCCCCACCGCCAACCAGCTGTCCTTGCGCTCCGGTCGGGTGCCGCGCCATCTCTCTAGTTGTGTGTCTCCAAGCCCCTCTTCCACCGCAGCGCAGATCACCGTCTACACATGCGCACTGCGAACAACCCATCTCCTCCCATGCTCTCTCCCTCTCTTTCTCTCCCTCTCTCTCTCAAACACACACGCCCCATTGCTCTTACGTCAGCCACCTTATTAAGGAAGGGAGGTATCAAACCACCTGCTAAGAGCTGCTCTCCACGATAAACCATATTCAGCAGCCTTTAGCCTTCACTGAAATGTTAAAAATGCAAATAGACGGATCTCTAATAAAATCCACACGGAATCGACCCGCGGAAATGGACTGGATACATCGCCTAATGTTTGATTGCCAATTGTTATTTGGAAAATGTTAAATTCATTAGAGCCATAATGAGGTTTTACCTTCAGTCCTCCTTAAATTATTAGGTGCAAATGAAGTAAACTTCCGGGTTCATTTGGAGTTGATTTTTAACTTGTGAGGTCTGGGATTCAAAACCTCCAATGAAAACACAGAAGAAGAAAAAAAAAAGGAGACATCAGGGATTAAAACAAAGCATGATTATTTAATTAGCCGCTAAAGAGCTGCCACTAAAGTTAGATCACATGTAGGCTATTAATGTGCACCACATAGATCCAGTCTGCTTCAGCTGCACCACCCCCCCACCTCCATCTAACCCCCCCTCCCCATGCCAAATAAGTGGCGGTTTAACCAAACGAGGAAGACTGTAGTACCTTCTCTTTTGATAGAAAAAGATGAGCAGATGTGTCTATTGTTCAACCATTAGGCTTAACGAACCAAGCCCAGCACGATGAGTGTGTGTGTGTATGAGTGTGTGTGCACACACACTTGTCCTATTTGGAGTTGGACACATGCACATTTAATTTTTAAGTTTGAGAAGTATAACAATTGCTTTAAAAAAATAAATAAAACTCCAACATCATTTATTCAAATAAGAGAATATTTATTTTTGTTGCCACAAATACAAATTCACACTCACGAACATTCACAGCAGCTCTATGGAGTCAAATGGAGGAAATGGCATGCTGACACGTGAAGAGGTTGCGTTTTGCATTAAGGTGCATGAGTGTTAAACTCCTCAGACCTGCAGCCGGATAAAAGCCGGGCCCTGCTTACATGTCAGGGGCCGTTTAGCCTAATAGAGTGGTAGCGCAGGGCGTCCTCAGCCCGGCCGAGGTGACAGCTTGCAGCGGTCAGTATCCTGCTGGACCCCCTGCTGAATGAGGGACATGTCAAAGGTGACGCTTCAAGACTCCCAAAGCCAACATCTGCGGGGGGACAGATTAACCTTTCAGACTTTTCCCTGTCCTGGACCTGCTAGGGGCCCCGCATCTGTCAGGAGTCCCCACAATAGAGCCAGCGCTCGGTTGAACGAGTTAAATAAAAGAAAAGAAAAAAAAAGAGAGAGAAGAAGTTAAACTGTCTCTGATGTGAAGTCAATGTCAACGGCGTGTGTGTGACGTGTGTCGAGACAAAAGGACACTAATTCCTCGAAGTGTGGCTGTCCAACCGTGTAGTCCCGTGGACATAATAGACTTTGGAGGCAGACTGACAACAGGGAAATAAAAACACTGTGAATACACACATTTTAAATTAGCTCATGCTCCACACAGTAATTTAGGATTGAAATAAACAGGCTATAAAGTTCACACACACACACTTTTATCTCTTACTGATGATGTAATATTTTTTTTCTAATTTAGTTGCAGAGCTTCAGAGACAAACGACATGTAGAAAGACAAGAGGAGTATGAAAAGCCAAGGTTTGGCCTTACATGGCAGCAAACCTCATCTACACATTCTCATACGGATCGATAGGCTCCTGCCATGTCTGCACGACCTGAGCTGTGTGTTTATGTGTGTTGGCTCTCTATGGCCATTGTGCATGAGATAGGCCTGGCCTTATACGAGCCGGTGACATTTGCTTCGCAGAGAATATAAGGAAGGAGCACATCTTGAAAGAGGATACATTTCAAGCGGAATTCAACTCAATTAGTACAAAGCAGACAGAAGCACATGCCAGCAAGTATAGTTCACAAAGCCACGGACATGCACTATATTCTTTAGTTTTCACTATAATCCAGCCTGATATGAAAATAAAGTCTGTGCCAGAGGACAGCCAATGGGCACCTGAAGTCACTGTGTCAATTACTTAAAGGTTTCACGCTGATTATTAATCAGGGGCATCATTCCCGTGAAGCCCACAGCAGCATATCCGAACAGAAACAATATAATGCCTCGCAGAGAGGGACCGTGGATCAATATTTCGCCAGCTCTGCAAAGTGACACAGCGTTGCAAGCGTTATAGATGTTCAAAATGACAATTACAGCTCGTTTAGGAATAAGCCTTTGCTAAATGGCATCTGGTGAAACTAAACTTTTATAAATGGGGCTAGTTGAGTTTGGCCTATATGGTCATTCATGGCGAATGAGCCCTGTATGATAGAAGGACGCATGAGGAAACTGAATTAGCCTTTTAGAAAATAAATCACATTGCTTTTGTTTTATTCTTTTTGGACCCATAAACTCATTTATCGGTTCACCTTTTAATTCTGGACTTCCAATAAATATTGTTGCCCTGCAAATTTTCAGATTTTTCCTCCTCAAACCTTAAATGTTAGTGGAAAATACAGATATGTTGAATGTGAAAAATATTTGAGATAGAAATTATTCCTCTGTGCGCTCTTTTCTAAAAATGTGCACTGCAGTGTTTGTGGCTGGCCTTTACAGCATATTTGAAGTACAGGCCTTGAAAACACACCACACCGCGCCAATCAATACTGAATAAAATTAGAATTCCTGGAGGAACTCAGGCCTTTGATTTGTTAGAATAAAAATATATGTTTTTTTAAGGTGTAGTTTGTCTCTGGTATTTTAGGCGCATATATGTCTTACATTTTTATTTAAATAAGGCGATTATTTAAATTAGAAAGCCAGTTATAGCTCAAAGAAAAACACACAAGTCTACTAATACACGCGTTAGAATAATATTAAGTAGTTGTTTTGGTGTTTTACTTTATTCTGAAGGTGAAAAAACAAATTAAATATAAGAAACATGAATAAAAAAATTACCATTTCGACGTCAGTGATATACAGTTAGTTAAGATTACATTAATTCGACAGATCATCTTCTGTATAAACTTTTACAGATTTAAATCTCGTATTGGAGCGTTTAAGACGAACTGGTGTAAAAAAAAAGTTAAAATAAAGTGAGCAAACAAACCTGTGAGATATATTAATAACACCATTTGTCCACATTGTTTTAGGAATTTACTTTTTAATTTTTTTGTTTTTAAGTTTTCTCTCTAATTAATACAAATGCCATCATGGCCGAGCAGCAGATGCCGGACCTGCTGCCTTGCTCAGGGGTAAATCAACTGCCTCTTCTTCCCCTTGTGTTATTTCCGCGTCACTTGCTCTGATTCGTGCACTCATGTGAAATTAATAAGGCATCACTTTACATTAAGGTGTCCATATGCCGCCCAATTACGCTCTGTAACTTTGGTAAGACTCCAATTATGACAACAAAACCATGTCAACGATAGCCAAACCAGCCCCACCGTGATGCTCCAAATGTGGACAGACTGAGAGACAGCTTCATGAACATCAATAATCAGTTTGAAAAGCGTTTTTCTAAATCAATGCTGAGATTGGTGCAAAAAATGTAGTTTGATTTTTGGTGCTCTGAATTCTCTACATTTTATCGTTTCAGCCCAAATAATTTTATCAAACTTTTAGATGACTTACCTCTAAAAATATCAGCCATTTTGTGAATTACAAGGATTTACAAGGATGATTGGGCTGGTTAGATCACTGCGAAATAACAATTTCTCTGAGATGTCTTTTGACATAAAATACAAACCTGCATGAACATTTCCTCATTAAAACAGCCTGATAATTAGGGATTATTTGAATCTTTTTTTAGCATGATGTCAAATAAAATGATAATTCTCGGTCTGATAACAAGAAGAGGGTGGGGCTGCTTTCTGATAACACACTTGACAACATGTTTGCCGGCATAATCACTCTTTTTCGGAGCCTTAACATCTAAATAAACCGTTTATCAACAGAAACTTTACTGTTTCACATCAGGATGCGTTTTTATTTTATTTTATTTTATTTTATTTTACAAAACAGCTAAAATCTGAGTCTGAAAGTGTGTGTGCGCATGATCATACATAACATTAATCCACTATTAAGAGCAGTAGTTAAAGCTTATAAAAGAGACTCTAAGTAAAGGAAGCCCGCATTTAAAATACAACAACTAGACTGTGCAGATACACAGAGCTGCATTATGCAGAAAATCAATCAGTATTACGTTATAATATTGCCCACTGCGGGTTGACACTGTTTTATTATATTGCTTATTTAATGAGGCCTGATCTTTAATTAAGAAACCTCTCCTCCAGACAACCTGTTTGGCCATAAGCTGATGCCATCACGCGCCTATGACAGGTTGAAACGTGTCGAAGCTGCGTGTTTTAAGTTTGAGCGCAGAGAAAGTCTGATGCTGTGCGTCAGACTTGGACTGCGCTCTTTTGTCCACGTTTCTTCTCAACAGGGTGCCAGAGTGCAAAATGTCTGCATTTAAACTCTTCATCGTCTGTGCCACGCATAAAACACACACACACAGACACACACACACGCACGCACGCACACAGGCATCAACAACGCACTCACACACACTCAGTGTAGTCCCCGTCTTTACCGCAGGATCCTATTCTGTCATGCATCTTTAACAGTCACCCAGCTCACTCCCACACAGCAGCGCACACAAGAACAGAGCATGAACGTGAATACACATGTAAACTCTCTCCAACAAACGAGTTTTAAAAAAGAAACACTCGCATCCGCGCGTCTCTGTGCGTTTTTTCCACAACGTCCCACCCTCTCCTTCGTCCTCCTCCTCTCCGGCTTCCAGCTTTTTTTCCCCCCCTCCAGAGCTGCCACAGTCCCCCCAAATCCTGACCGAGGTAAACATCCTTAGCCGCTCCACGCGTCTCTCCGTTTCCAATCGCAAATTATCCATCCCGCAATAAAAGCCTCTCTTTTCCTGCTCCGGTGCCGTTTGCTTGTCTCCGTGCTTTTCTCGATGCAGGCGCATTTGAATAGCTGGCCGGTGTTGTTATGGATCCGTGCGCACTGAAAGAGAATCAGTATGCAAATTGTTTCAGTATCAATCGAAAGGTTCGATCCGCTGAGCGTCAGCCCCTTTGGCACGAGAGGCTCCTTTGCTGCATAAATGTTTATAATGATCCCATATATTAACACACACAGGGAGAGAGGGAGGAAATACTGGACCATTGTTAAGATGTAACCAAAATTTTCTTTTGAAGGATAAATAAAATGTAAATGTGAGGATGTAGATGGTGACTCAGACCTGAGACTTATATCTTATACACACTTTTTAGTGGCATAAACCCACACACACAATCACAGGGCGTATCATATAAGTAGCACTGAACTGTTTTATAAGCTACAACCGATGTTTAATCTTTAACTCTGTTAAATTTGCCTGTAATCACTGGAGGTTATGTATCTATGCAGGTGTAAAAACAATATAACCAGAGCTCTTAATTCTGATCAAATATTACACAACAAAATGTGTGTATTTTTGCACACCAAACAACTTGTTTTGAAATGAGTCGCTGAATGCTGAATGATGTGAAATGACCACAGTTCTATAGCAGTCATATGATTTGATTCACAGCAATAATAATCTTGGTAAAGCACAAACTCTAGCCTGAAGGAGCGCTGATAAACACACTGCAAAAAAAAAAAAAAAAAGGCACCTGCGTGGACTGAGAGAGGAAATGTAAAAGGCTAAATGTAAAATAAGCAATGCAGTGAAATACACAAGAGCAGCAGTGCAGGGGAGGAGTGTAGGAGGAGGAAAAGGAGTAATGGTGAAACACATAGAAAGTGGAGCACATAGGTGATGACAGGAGTGGGTCTGAGAGTTTAAGCAATCAAGAACTGGACAGGGAAGATGAAGGAAAAGAGAGGAAGGGCAACGAGAGGTGAAAGGAAAGGCTGTGGCAAGGGGAGGGAGAAGGAGAGTGTGGTCAGGAGGAGATAAAGCGTAGAGTCCGTTATCCATCTGTTCCAGGGTTAGATTTTGACCAGCTGAGGGGGGTCAGGGGTGAAGGGTCGGCGACCCGCTGGCCTGAGGGCTCTGTGGTCAGTGCGCTTGCAGGTACACACACTGCGGACAGGATTATAAGGTAAATAGAAAAAAAAAAAAAAAAGGAGGATGCTTTTGTTTTGCACAGATCGACAATCCAGCCCACAGAGAGATAAAATAAATGATTAGTCTATTAGTTCTATTTAACAACAAGTCAACTGAAATGGGTGAGAGTGCATTTTATTTGTGCGCTTTGTGAGATTTCTACGCTTTTAATGTGAAATGCAATTTGTTTTTATGTACTGAACATGGACATAAAAATGTAGGCATTACTCAATATGTTCTATGTTGTTGATAACACACATTATATGGCCTTCAATAACAAATGGAGTTTGCCCAGTTGTTATGTAATCATAGATGTTTACATTCTTACTTACTTTAGGGAATTTGGATAACATGTATACACATATATATGTACAGTATGTTGCTAATATCAGGAGATAGGCTTTTGTGCATGTACATATATTGTATAGATATATAAATGGGTCTTTAAGCATTTTATGATTTTTTTTATGAGCTTTTATTTTAAAGATTTGACATCTTATAGGTCTAATTTATTGTCTTTATGGTTGTGACAGCCATATTCGATGAGAATTGATGTATTTATGTGTATCTACGTCATACTAATCTCTCTTTTTAGTCGGCCAACTTCAAAATAAAACAATATGGTGCAATGCTCTCCTGGCTGGTTTGCATATCTAGTTGACATGCCTGTCAAAAAGACCTTAATCTGTGTCTCATAGTTGTTTTAAATTGTTATGTTTACATATAAAGAGCAGTGAAATTTCATTAAAAGCTAATTCTGAAACAAACACAGGACGTTCCTGTGATTTTACACGTGTACAACAGTACAGTGTCCCATTGGTCTGAAATGCTCAGAAGTGGACATCTCTGTTTAAACATTAATAACTCTTTGAACAGGAGGGTCCCTTTTGATCAGTTAAGATCCTCTCAGCCACTTACACTATAGGAGGTGCCATATTTAATAACTATCCACCTGTTCAAAGTGATGTGTGTGCGGCGCACAGTGTGTGAAGATTTAACAAGGCGCTCGGTGGTTAAGTCAAGGATTGCTGTCCTTTACTTGTGCCTGAAAATCTATATCTAGGAAAGGGGAAGGATTATATATTTTATGTCAACAAGAGACTGTCCTCTCCTCTGTGTGAGTGTGTGTAGCTGTGATTGGTTTACCGTTGTGCACACTCGGTCTCTGCTAGCATGGGTGCGACAGTGTGTGTGTGGCGTGTAAATACACAGGTGAGCGTCTTCATGCCAACTCTATATTCACGGCTGAAATTTTCCTCGAATTTGCCTTTACTCAGTCAACATGGCCGTTACATTTTCTAAGACACAGACGTTTTTATCAGATTTTTTAAAAACGATTTTACTGACAAATGAAAATAAATAATCAAAAATCAATAAATCAATGACTCATTTGAATCAGAGAATCAACCTTAATGTTAAGACTTCAACATCGGCCAATCAGAGACAAGACCATGTTGATGTGTGTTACTAATATATTGAAACAGTGAAGGTGATGTGGTGACAGAGAGGCTTGTTTGTACACAAGCCTATAATAAATACTGAGGTTTCAGTTAATAATTACAGCATATTTCAGCATGAAATTGGAGGCCAGGTTTACACTAAAAGCAGCGCTATCTCTTATTTTATTCATTTCCACTTCTCCAACTGTCTAATGTGTCAGTCAGCATTGCCTATTTGGTCTCCTTGGGTGGTACTGTATTAGCACTGACCTTAAATATGCTCATGTGTCATCACCGTAAAATGCAGCTTCTGAGGAAATATTGGATATGTCAGGTGATTCAGGTGATTTCGGATGAATTGATCCCTCTCCAGTCACTTGCAGGCACGTGGCTACAGTATATGTTTGTGCTGATGAGAGTCAGTCAGCAGGTGAATTGGTGCGCGGTGACAAAATGTGGAAATAGATGATGCTCATGTGCAAAGTATCAAAGTGTATTAGTCACAATTAATCATGTACAGTACACCCAGGAGTATTTCTTCGTTCGGGTGTGTGTGTGTGTGTATGTTTTGGGGTTGTTGGGGGGGGGGGTGCAGGTGGAAGGATTAGTAGGGAAAGTGGCTGGGCTAAGGACAATGATAGCTGCATCTAAAAGAGGATTACACAGGCTCCCCCTGTCATCATGTACCTGCCATTATGGGATTACGGACGCCACTTCCACCTTCTCCGTTCAACACTGCAGTGCAGGGCAAAGCCTTCGAAATACCTTCGCACTCATATAAGCTCAAAGCCTCAACAGGGGGGGGGGGGGGGGGTGGTCCTGTTTAGGTCAACAGATAGAGTGCCTGTTGGAGTTTGGAGGTTATAACGTGTCTGTAAACCACTGTTTTAATCCAAGATAGGACTGCAAACACTTGTGCTGTGTGGATATACGTAGAGATGGATGCAACACCCGGTGATAGAAAGCACAATTTAAAGCCACACAAACACACCTTATAAACACAGCTGCATTCAGTAACAGGCCTGCTGCATGCGGCACACACACACATTTTATGAGAGGAAAAAAAAAAAAATGAATGGAGCTATGATTACCTCACACACACATACACACACCCTCTTGGTAACAGTGAATACTGATTTGGCACAGTCTCTCATGATATCTATTGTTCATTAGTCATTGTTATCCAGCTTTGATGTAGCTGTAATGGGCTTTAGATGTGTGGACCAGCTCCATAAAGACCCCTGTTTAGTAACGGCCACAGTTTAAATGCTCTTAATGTGCTGCCGAGGTGTGGGGAGGGGCCAGGAGCTGTAAATCACAGAGGAACGTAGGGGAGCAGAGGGGGAAGATTGGAGGTGAAGAAAGGAGCAATTGGAGAAGGCGAGGAGACGAAAGGAGAGGAGAGGAGGGAGGGAGGGAGGCAGGGGAGGAGGTTCAGGGA
The DNA here is from genome assembly GCA_946959425.1 of Argyrosomus regius. Classification (NCBI taxonomy): domain Eukaryota; kingdom Metazoa; phylum Chordata; class Actinopteri; family Sciaenidae; genus Argyrosomus; species Argyrosomus regius. Next base: position 16,786,302 of record OX336882.1, read on the forward strand.
CGAGGGGAATGGAATCTGTGTGTGTGCATTCTGACGAGGCGGAGAGAGCCTCCCTCCGAAACTGCAGACGTGTTTACACAGCGCAGGTTCACACAGTCGCTCGTACAAGTGCACACACACACACACACACACACACACATACGCCGAGCCCTCCCTTTAGTTAAGGTGCTCCTGTGTCGTGTGCATGCTTACATTGAGTTTAGCATTGAGCTCGGCGTCAGGGGATTAAACTAACGTAACTGTGTGTGTGTGTGATCTGCCTTGTTCCCAGTAGGGACAGAGCAAACAGACAGAGGCAGCTATCAGCCTCTCCATTGTATTCGTCTGATCACTAATCTTCAATGGTTAAATCATTATCCATCCACCACCTTAGCAAAGGGCCAGGCAAACACTACTGGGCTGTCACCAAGCATCACCAGTCCTTAATATGTTACTGACACACACACACAAGGGCTCATACAGTGCACACATACACACAAACTCCATAAGCGTTTATGTTAACACTTGTTTTTCTCACAGGAATGCGCACACAGGCAAAAAACAAGCTAATACAAGCGCGGTGTACATTGTATACATGTAAATATGTATGAAACACACACACACACACACACGCGCAAAGAGCGAGAGTTGTTGCCATCTCCGGGTCTGAGGGGCCTCCATCACTCCCAGCAGGATACTCGGGCAAATCTAATTGCAGGTAAATGTACAGTGCTGCTCTCTGTGGCTCCTGTGTGGAGAAGATGGGAGGAGAGGCCCAGCGACATGGTTAGTATTGGTCGGGATGACTGATCGGCCCTGCCCTAACTACATTAGACTGTGGAGAAGTGGCTGGCTCCCTTTCCCTCCCCCATACACACCGCTGCTACCACCCCGCTCCCTCCCAGCTCCTCCGCTCCTTCAGAGATAGTCGGTGGGGCTTTGGTGGGGCTACTACGTGGGGGCGCTGGGCGTGACCCGTCCCCGCCGCGGATCCCTGCGTATCAACCTCCAATAGAGAAGCCCACGGTTGATTGGAGCGTATTAGCAGGCAGTTGGGCTGGAGGTAGTCCAGGTCCAACGGAGGGCTCTGCCATCTAAGATCTGATCAGAGGTTATTAGCAGTAAAGAGCCACTGTGGATGAGGGGAGGAGAGACATCATTTACAGGGTCAGAGCCTGGCCGCACAGAGCTGGCTGGGCAGTGCACACGCACACACACATACACAGAAAAAGCACACACACACACACACACACACACACACACAAGGCTTCACGCACACACATTGGACAGTAAAGGGGCGGCTCATTACTCAGTGAGAGCTCAGGTTTCCAGTGTAGACCTCTCCATTAGACCCCCAGTTAGGGAGAAATGAATGGCTGCAGCTTCTCCGCACTCATAAACCATCCAACCGTCCACAGCAGGAGAAAATGAGATACAAGTAAAAGGAGGGAGGGGATCTTAGAGGTAGTGTGTGTGTGTGTGTGTGTGTGTGTGTGTGTGTGTGTGTGTGTGTGTGTGTGTGAGTGCACAAGAGAGAGCTGAGGGGTCCTTGGGGTCTTTGAGATGGAAATGTCCAGCTGGCCGGCCGTCTGCTGCCTGACCCCTGAGCTCAAGGTCAAAAGCCAGGGCCCCCAACCAACCGGCCACTGACCAACACGCACACATACAGTACACACACACACACAAACACACACTCACAATATCAATACATGTTCATAGCCCGCTACGTGTTTGTATGTGTGTGTTTATGTGTGCGCCTTCAGTGAGAGAAGGAGAGCGAGCGTGCACTCTGCTGCATGCGTGTAATTGATCATTTAATCTGGCTGACATCATAATCCCCGACGCGTGTTTAACTAACTGGCCGGCCAGCGGAGGAGCAGAAGGGCTGAGTAATTATCTCATTTGGATACATTAATAACGAAGCATCACTCACCGTTACCTCGGCTCCACCGGTCCTGAATCAATCACGACATAGCGCAGCGAAGTGTGTTTGCATGTGTGAAAAAGAGAGAAAAGAGAGCGTGTGCATTCGTGTGTATTCGTTCTTGTGTGTTCACATGCACGTTCGAAAGGAAGCCGCACCGATGCGATGCATCTCGAAGCAGAGTGTCGGCCATCACAGAGCCCAACCTGCAGCAGGAGCAAGCTAAGATGGAGACCAGTGCATGTGTGTGTTAGCTTCTGTATGCATCTGCAGTATCGGTGTATGGATTTGTTGGAAAGCCAAAACGCTAAAAGAATGAACCACAAATCAACAATATTGGCGGGGAAACAATCAAAAATTCAATCGGGAGATGAGAATATGAGAAGGATATGGGGTGCGCATCAAGGAACGGACATGTCGTTTTGTTTTCAAACTGAAGTGCACATTCAAAGCCAATTGCTCAAAGGACAGAGACCCACACAAATGGCAATCAAATTAAATGGCAGCTGAAACAAAGAGAAGCGGACCCACGCATGTGTCCTTGTATTTGTGTGTGTGTGTGTGTGTGTGTGTGTGTGTGTGTGTGTGATGTCTGTGTGCGCATCAGGGTCTTAGGAAAATTATTGCTATTGATTTAAGGCGGAGAAACGTGGAAATGTTACCAGATGGGACATTTAGCTGTGAGTGGCTTCAGATGAGACGAGTCATCCTCGAAAGGCCAGGGCAGAGAGATGCAGCGAATACACATCAAAACACCAAATGCTGTCCAGACCTTCCCTCAGGATGAATCCTCAATTCACCATCAAATTCTGAGGTATATTAATTCATGTGCATGGAGATTTTAGCACGTATATTAGATTCAAGATGTCTGAATTTGCTGAAACATATTAGTTACATTGGAGTTCTGTTTAAATTCGTAGTTTGGGGTGAGTGGGTTTAAGTACACCAAACATCGGACACCGGGCCTAACAGGCACTGAAGATCACACACTCGAATTAAAATAGTTGCTGCTCTTGAACTCTTCTGATTATAGTCATGATCCTTGTCTTTTCTTATATTGTTTGGGCTTTTACACCTTTATCTTATAGTAGCAGCTGAAGGCAGACAGGAAAGTGGGGAAAGAGAAGGTGGATGACTTGCAGCAAAGGGCCGCAGGTTGGAACTGAACCTGTGCCACCGCTGTAAGGAATCGGGGCGTATGCTAGACCAGGTAAGCTACTGGGGCGCCCAGACTCTTGTCTTTTCTGAAAGGCAATACTTTGAAATTTACTAGAAAAAAAGTCAGACTCAGTCTTATGTAATTCAGATTTACATTGGCACAAACTTGGTAGAAATGTAAGATTTTCTCTTGTCTATTTTTTACATTACTTTTCTGTTTTGTATGCAAACCTTGTACAGAATAAGCAGCAGTCACAGTGATACTGAGATCTCAAAAATGGTTAATTGTGAGGCTATGTGCCTTCAAACGAACAATGCCAAGTAAGCTAGCAAATGCCCGTATTCAGCCAATGGCTTATGGGCTGAAGAGTTATTGGTTATTGAAGCTACATCATCACCAAACTCGACGGCTGCACAACTGATTTACGTGCATGTGAACTTGCAGTCAGGAATTGTTGAGCTACTACATGCAAGCACACATCAAACTGCACGTTTTCAGACTTCTGCATGGATTCATAATGCTTGAAAATTACCATCAGTGTTCACAACCTGTGAAAAGTTGCAAATCACACATTCCTCCCACAAGAGCGTTCATTCAACCAAAGTGTTTCACCGGCTCGCCACTATTCAGTCATGCAGTGCAGTTGTTCTAATTCACTCTTTACAGCAGCTCCCACCAGCCAGTGTGATCATCACTGAGGGGGAGCTCGAAGGCTTTTCTCAAGAGGCCGCCTGATGGTAGAGGTACCTTCTAACCAATGAGCTTACAGCTTCTGTAACCTCTGCAGGGTAAGTTATGTTTTTAGAGCAGATTGTCCCTTTAACTGTCCGTTCGCAGTGACCACTGACCGCTGTCCGTCTGTTCTAGGTTCAGGTTAGGAGCCTCTCAGTAGAGCTGTTCAGATTACACCAACAGCTCAATAGAGACAAACTCAGCATGCTGCAGCACATGCACACTCATATACACACACGCACACACACACACACACACACGTGCACACATGTACAAGCACACAGGCAATCACTGTAAAATGTACATCAAGACACACATGCCTGCACATAGACATTAATTTCATTTAAGTGCACCTAAACACATCTGGAAACATGCACACACACACACAGGGACACACACACACACACACACACACACACACACACACACACACACACACACAAAGAAAGCCTGGCAGTCTGGTGTTCTTCAAGTTAATTTGACACAGAATCGATTTGATCCCTCGTCATCTCAATAATGATAGAAAAGATGCTAAATGCAATAGAATCTCTGAAATCTAATATTTTGGGGTCAAATCGTTTAATGAAGAGCAATCTGACTCTGGACTTTCACTGTTCGTACTGCATGCTATCTATTAGGATGTTGTTTTTCCAGATGCTTTGTTGGATTACGGTTGGCTTGAAACGATACTGCAAAATTGTCTAAAGGAACTCTAACAAATCAGTACAATTACATTTCAGGCATATGGCTGATTGAGCTCTCGGAGGCTTCATCCGTAGTCTCAACGGGAAACAAAAGGGTCCGAACAAAAATCTAAACCAGCTACAACTCTCAAATTTGATTGACACATATTTGACAGTAACAGCGTGCAAAACACCAGATAATAATGAAAGGTTTGTTATGGTTATTACAGTTTGTTTACATCAGTCATACAGCAAGAGAACAGGTCTATAATTTCAATTATGACCGGATGAACACATACAAACAACTCTTTTGTTATTTATGTGATTAGATGACACATTAGATGGACAAAATATGACAAATATGAAGCATGTGGAGGGAGGACAAACATATAAAGTAGATTAATAGATCAACAAAAATATTGTGAGCAACTAAAAGACACGTTCTGCAGTCGTTCTCATTACCAAATATTACCGTAAAATAGGCCCAATGAAATACTGCAGCCGTGTAGGATGGTGGCTTTCACGTGTGCTACATGTTTTCAATTTATCCACCAAAAAGGACATTTCTTTTGACACATAAGATCTTTATATTAAAACAACACTAGTTATATACATCTTATTTGTGACACAGAGTAAGAAATAACTCTTTGCCTAACATCTATTCCTGTAGAGGCTGATAATGACTGTGATTGTGTGTCTGAGCTGCAGCTTAGTGAAAAGGGACCTTTGAGTTGTTTATTTTCACAATCACGTGCAACAATCATACTTTAACCTTATATGTCAGTGCTTTGGTGTGTGCGTGTTTCTCGAAATGTGTGTGTGTGTGTGTGTGATTACCCATGCTGTTATCAGCGGCAAGCCGCCATTCACTTCGGCTGAAATGAAAGGTTTTCCTCTGTCACAAAGCAGTTTCTTTGTTTCCATGGTGCTATGATTCTGTCAAAATCCCAGAGAAAACAGAGGGGGGAGAAAAAAAATCAATGTCCCCCATCACCAACAGCAGTCTCAGCCTAGCAGGCTGCCGCCATGCAAGTACACACGTCAACACATGCATACACAGACAGTAGGAGACTGAAAAATGAAAAAAAAAGTTGCATCGTAAATCTGTTTATTTGATTTTTTTTCACCAAAGGAAGTGGACAGCAGCATATCTCCGATATTTTTGATAACAGCAGCTTGAAAAGGTAACGATCCTGAGGGGTTAAGAAGAACATGTTTTCTATTCTCTTTTTATAACATATAGCCAGTAGATTCAAAACATATTTACAGTAGCTGCCTGTGTTGAGCGAGGAGACCAGTGAAATTTAGTCTCACACATCTCAGCAGGTCTTTGTCATTACAAGATGTATCTGCTATAGTGGAAACAGGTGACCAGAATATTCAGAGAGAAATCCAGAGTTACAGGATAAGGCATTAATGGCATTTGTAGGGCTGCAACTGACGTCATATTCGCGATTAATCGATTAGTTGTTTGATCAAAACGTTGAAAAATTTGATCACTGTTTCCCAAAGCCCAAGGTGAAGTCTGCAAATGTCTTGTTTTGTCCACAACCCAAAGATATTCAGTTTGCTGTCACAGAGGACTGAAGAAAACAGAAAATATTCACATTTCAGAAGCTGATATCAGAAAATTTGGACCTTTCTTCTCCAAAAATGATGACGACTAATCAATAATAAAAATCGTTGGCAATAGTTGACGACTACTCAATTGATTGTCAAATTGTTGCAGCTGTAGATATTTGTATTTGATGGTATTTGTCATGTTGTTGTAAACCTGCAGTATATATATCTCTGTTCTAAGCCAAGATCATGATGACGCAGTGACAAAATGAGTAAGTATGTATTCCAAGCCTCTGTGATACACTGAAAACAGTGGAGGAGGGTCAGAAGTGCAGCACTTTGCAGAAAAATGGACTTCATGGACTTCAGAGAACGGAGATTTTTAAAAACTTTTAAAGGGGTTCTTTCTTTTGGTTCCAGAAATAAACACTAAAATGCTTTTTGGTCAGAATTTCCAGAGAGTAACAAAGTTACATGTACATGGAGGCCCAGATCTAGCCATTATGGTGCCCTGGATAACATCAGACTTTGGTTAGCCAGCAAGTTAATTAAACTAGTTCTATTACACAAGTAATTGTGGTGTAACACATTTTTGTTGCTGATTACAAACTAACTAAACCTTTAGGGTCGACCTTAACTCAGGAGTGAACTTACACGTAGGTGGTTCAACCCACTCAATCTGTATCTGAGTATCTAGTCTAATATCTGTATCCAAGTCTAGCAGCAATTAACTAGCATTAGCTTGATTGCTACTTCAATGGCTAGCTATTACAAATGAAGCATCTACACACAAAACAACATTCTAATGTCAGCATAAAACGACTTCTGATTATAACTGTGCACTGTAACAAAGCCATAAAAAAGTCAAATGACTGACAGCAAGTAAAATATTATAATTCAATGTAAAAAAAAAAAAAAATAGAAGGTTTTACAAACACCTTCAATAAAGTGACAATACTAATAGTTCAGCAGAGAAACCATCAACACATTCACACACCAATAACACAACCATGGAGGTTCAATATCTTGCTCGGGACACTTCGACTGGACTGAGTCATTTTTGTCATTTCACATACATTTTTATGTAACACAAAACTAATAACATAATAATACAGATACAAAAATGAGAAATAACAGTAATTTGCCCTTATTGGCATAATACTTAAAATAAGTAGTTATGGTTAATAGTTGTTAATTTGCAGATGATTTTAATCCATAATTAAATTAGAATGAAAAGAAACTACTGTAAAAAGAGTTGTTTTCCATATATCTATGATTTTCTTTCACAGTGCATGAGGGTGACACGATAAACAGTCCCACCAATGGTTTCGCACTATTGCACTGATCTACAGGTGGTGGTAATATGCCAAAAAAAAAAAAAGCAGCAATGTGAATGTGCCAACAAAGGCAAGGAGGAAGAAGACTGCTTGGCAGTAACCATGGATTTTAACAGCAGATTCAATGTTAAAGTGGAATTTAACAAACTTCATGTACACGTTGACGGCGATGCAAAATAACAGTGTTCTGTATTTACTGGATGTATCCTCTCAAACTCGTGCTGGTGGTGACAAATTCAGAAATGCTGCCCTGCTGCATTGTATGTAAATATCATCAATGATCATGCTCCTGAATATTTATGCTCATAGATAACAATGGTCCAACCTCCACATGGCGTCAAATAAATAATTTAAAGTTAAAAGTTAAAGTTAATATTGGTGCCATTCCATTAAATATCTGCTCAGGTCAGAAAGTGGTAGTAATCTGTTGCACTGATATAGTTTGTAGATTCTCTTGTAAAACTGTTTTGTTGTTTAACATCTTGGGACTATGTTGGAGACAAATGTTCTCAAACATTAACATTTTATCCATTGGACTGATGTTTTCTTATAGATCCATAAATATGTAAAAATAAAATTCCTCCTCCTATAAAAAACAAACTCAATGCCATTTTCTAAAAAGAAGCAGCTGAAAGCATCCTTACTCAAGATACTGAAGGCTTGTGGCAATTTTGAAGGCAGAAATACCTCGTATTTGCTGCTCAGTATTTGAAGAAGTCGTCAATAGCGGTTATGCTTTGCAGAAAATGTGTTTTTTTGGGGGGTGAATTAAACCACTCAAAAGAATTTGACATAAAAGTACCTTACTACATCCTACATCCAGCATCACAGCCAGCTGCCACACAAGTTGTAGTATTAAACACAAACAATTGCAGGGTCACTGTCAGGGCTTTGCAGGGTCTGGCAATTTTTTGACCAAACATAACAAAGAAAAAAAAGATTATGTTTTAGGTGTTTTTAAGTCCTTTCCTCTTGAAGAAGAAGAAAGGACCCTGTGAAGTGTGTGTACCAGTGTGTGTGTGTGTGTGTGTGTCTGTCTCGCCTGCCACTGGAGGCTAATGTGAGGCCATTAGTGTATGTGCTTGTTTGTGTGTCCCTCTTAGAACCCCCTTCATGCTTTTAAGACGCTCCTCAAGATTCTTCAAGGCTGCGGATACACACAATGAGTCTGGAGCATGGTCTGTGACTGTGAGTGAGTGAGTGTGTGTGTGTGTGTGTGTGTGTGTGACTGTTTACAGTATTTGTATGTGTATTTATGAAAGGCCACTTGCTGGTCTTCAAGGAAGCCCTCCATGAAGTTGGAGACAGGACATCAAACCCAGTCATTAAAGAGGCTTTCTCAGAAATAAAGAGGCAGGTGATGAAGATGATGATGAGGAGGAGTAATTACAAGGAGATGAGAGGAAATGGATTTGCTGCTTTTATCTCTTTAGCCCTTAAAAGGCTAAAGTAAAGTCGTAAGAGTTTTTTTTTTTTTTAAGCGAACAAATGAGAGAAATAGGTAAAGAAGGAAAAGTATAGATAGATAGATAGATAGATAGATAGATAGATAGATAGATAGATAGATAGATAGATAGATAGATAGATAGATAGATAGATAGATAGATAGAGTACAGGCACTCAACACTGTCCAAATACAGGATGTAATAGAGGCAGTCAGATCTTGCTGTTCCTCCTATATTACATCACAGCTATAAATCTTGATTTCTCTCATTGATCACAAACAGGTTCTGCAAATACAATTTCAAATTTAAAAGCTAATGCACAAAAAGCTTAAAAAAATCAATTTTTATTCCACTAAAGCGGGCCCATATTGCGAGAAAGTAGACAAAAATCAAAGCCGATATATACATTTTCCTGTGAAATCATTCCTTTCTGGCCCAGCGTAACGAAGTTCGAGAGAACATAAAGCGCATAGTTTTTGGGAGAAACAGCGATGAGATGTAGTAGAAGTTTAGACCATTAGATTTATTACCCAGGGGCCACAAGGAAAAAACGCATGATGGGAAAGTGAGGCATCCCATCTAAAACAGATTAGAGACGCGTGAGCACTCCTCGGTGGGTGAGGTCATGCCCAAAAAAACATCACAGACACCAAACTACACATAATAGCCCCCAAAAAACCAGACACACACACACACACACACACACACACCTGACTGTGCTCTTTAGATCTGACACTGATTTAACAGTGACTGTCTTTCAGTGTCGTTTGAAAATAAAATGCTAACGTGCCAATGCAGAAAACCTGTTTTATTCATATATCAACGAGCAAGAAACGAAAGAAATAAGACTTGTATTAAATTATTGTCAATAAACGCGTTTTACAATACTACTACTATTGATTACAAGAACAGAAATAATAGTCCTTTTAACAATAATATAAAAACATGTTACAAAGAGGCTTTAAAATTAAACAAAAAATAAATATACCACATTCATGTTTACTATAAATTTCACTCTGAACACTGAATTAACCTTTTTTTTTTCACTCGGGTGAATGACTTGTAAAGCTGTTAAAAGCTCCATTGAGGAAGATGCTTTCAATTGGACTACTTGCTTAAATAAAGACAGAAAGATGCATTACAGAAACTTACATTAAAGACACTTTCATCATTATATTCCTGCTGAGCACATGAGAAGAGCAGGGCTGCATAAAGAGCTTTTTTTTTGTGTGTGTGCTTTATGTCTTTCAGTGAGAGAGAGAGAGAGTGGTGAACCGGACCATTTAAATTCATTTTCAGTTTCTTTTCAAAGCTCTGCTGACGGAGCTTACAGTCAATAATATCCCCTCTAATCAATTTGCATTGTGGTGCAAGGTGCTTTGACTCAGGTGGCAGAAGGCCCCGAGTGTGTTAAATACACTCCCTCTTCCTCCTCCACCGCCTGCTTGTGAATTTGTGTTTGCATGAAGGAGAAAGAGGGATGAAGCAGTGGAGAAAGTGAGTGATGGACGGTTACTGAGAGGTAGAAGGAGGAGAGACGGGTTGAGTCGGTAGGATTTTGGGGGAGGTGAAGTGGAGGGGTCCCTCACAAATGTGGTCAGTAGAGAGGAGACAGGAGAGAGAAGGGGGGGGGGGGGGGGGGGATGTGAATAAGAACGGTCAAAGATGGGAAAGTGGAGGAGGAATTAAAGAGATAATGAGGAAAGAAAGTAAAAGAGAGATGGAGATCGAGGAAAAAGAGAGAAGACAGGAGGGAAGAGAGGGAGAGAGAGAGAGAGAGAGTCAGCATATTGATCGATCAGACCTGTCGGCAGCCAGACAGCCAGGGAGACGTCTGTCCTTGTGCTGCCACTCTCTGGCCTGCAGACACCTAAACCCCCCCTCCTGCTCCTACTGAGGTGGTGGCGTCAGACCAGGGGGACCGTGCATGTGCATGTATGCACTTGTGTTATGTGTGTGTGTGCTCATATGTGCATGTTTACGTGTGTAGTTGTACGTTTATATTTGGTATCAAGTGTCTATGTGTGAGTGTGTATATGTTGCACTGCCCCTGCAGTCTGCCTGTCGCTGCCCTGTGTCTTCCGGGGAGGGCCTCAGGTGTGGAGTGTCTTCTCCTTTGTGGAATTAACTAGGTTCCAGTCAGGAAACTAATCTCACGCTCCCTGTCGCACACAGACGCATCTCAGGAGTATGGATTTTATCAATACAAAGAGCGCCGTGCACTCAGGCAATGCCAGCCGCTGTTGTCCTTTCTGGAAGAGCTACTGTCATACACCAACTACAGCCCCTCCTCCTCCTCCTCCTCCTCCTCCTCAGCCCACTCTCTTCCCCTTTTGGGATTTTGTCCTTGTATAGAATTCCTTTCCTGGACAAGAAACATCTTTTCCAGTGAATCCTCTTTGGCAGCAGGAGCTACAGCAGAGACAACGCTGGCAGCTACAGCACAGGTGGAAAAAGTATTCAGACCTCAGTGTAATAATACTCGAGTCCTACATTTAACTTGAGAAAAAGTATCAAGGTGTAACCAGCAAAAGCACCAAAAGTGACAGTTTAAATGAAGAATGAGAAATTTACATTATTGATTCATTGACGGGTCACCGACATGTTGCCGACATGCTGTAGCTGGTCCATGTGAAATAAAATTAAAATGATTTAACTGTTTTGTATTGTTGTAGTTTACTCTGTAACAATTTATTGCATTTTATGAGCTTATGTCTTGTGTCTGAAGTATAAACTACAGTATTTCCCTTTATGTATAAGTACAAATACTTCACACTGGTACTTAAAGAGTCGGTTCACCTAAATCATAGTAACATTTTTTTGAAAAACATTTTTATCCAGCCATCAAGAGACGTTTGGTTTGGTTTGTCTACAACAAGCTATCAACAGATTTCTTCAAAATAGGGACTGTTTCTTTAATAGAAAATAGTCTCGTTGAAAACTGTTGATCCCGAGCAAGAAACGGGTACATTGTTGTTGAATTTTAACTTCATACTTCAGTGTTGTGAGAACCACAAATGAAATTCCAATCCCCTTTATTGGAGAAAAGACGTGCAAACAAAAGAAAAACTATCTGCATGACTCGAGGTAAACAAGATATTTTATCTTTTTTTTGGTAACCTTTATATTATCTACGTAGTACTTTGCTACTTTTGTGATCTACTGTATCTAAAGATATGTGTGTGTAATTTCTATTATTAAAATATTCCACACTTCAAGAGGCATTACAGGGTCAATTTAATAGATTGAGGGTCCTGTTCACTCTCTGCCTCTTCCTTCCTCTCTGTCATTCTGTCCGTCCACCCATTACAGCTGATCCTATTGTTCCAAACCCCGAGAGCTGCGAGTTGACCCGAGAGGTCAGATAATCAGATGCTCTCCTCTGTGACCTGCACTAACCTGCAGTTCAGGGGACAGTTTGGTATAAGACCGTGATCTTCAGCCTGAGAGACGAGCTCATATAATACTGGGATAATTGAAGTTACAGCGTTTCTGGGATGCAACACAACACGCTGGTGAAACTGCAGTACTGGACATTAAACTAAGATGAAGTAAGACAACACTGGTTTGTCTATCTTTGTAAAAAAAAAGAAGAATAAACATGGAACAAACAAATATGACTCTGTGGATAAGAGGAATATAAAAACTGGGATGTTTTGAATTGTATTTATTCTCTGAATACCCGCAACAATCCATAAAGTGCATATTTAGCCAAGCTGGAGTGTTGATATAGATTTTTCTACTTGAAACAACTGAATTAAATGTAAAAGATTCCTTATTCAGGTTTAAATACAACACAAATCATTTTCAAATGCTTCTGGCAGCGTCTCAACATTAACGCTCATTTGTTAACAGAGTGAAAATGCAACGGACATGAGGGACTGACAAAAGCAAAACACCGAAAGAAAGAAACCCCAGAAAATGGAGGAGAAAAACAGGTATAAGGGAAAGAGAGCGAGGGAGAGAAAGAAGAAACGAGCGCAGGAGAAGGTGAATCTGATTTCTCCCGGTAAATTGGACTCCCCTGCTTTCTCTAATTCATGTTTCAGAGCTACTGCATCGATGGGGAGATGGAGAGGGTGAAGAGAGAGAGGGAGAAGAAAGGAGGGGAAAGGGAAGACAAATCCATGCAGGGGAGAGCAGAGGGAGAGAGGGAGACTGCGGCCGCTCTCCCACAGGCAGACAGCAATCAATAAATCAATAGGAAACTGTGGTTGGCTGGAGAACGGCTGGGGCTGGGAGGATGGAAAAGAGAGAGACCTGAATCAAAGTAGCTCCAAGATGGATGGAGCGAGGAGAGGAAGGCAGAAGAGGAGGAGGAGGAAGGGTGGGTTCAATAGGGGTGGAGGCGTTGAGAAGGATGCAGGAACAAGGGAGGAGTGCGTGGAGGAAAAGGTGGTTATATAGCAGGGCCCTGTGAGGGCAAAATGGGTGGAGGTCCAGCAGGTTTTCTGGGGTCCCCTCCCCGCCCTGCCTCCAGCACATCCTGCATCAGTGGTGCAGTGATAGGGCTTGGCACTGTGCGATGCCCTGCTGTGGTCTGCCCAATGAGCCCAGTGAAGCGCGGCTGTATCTGGGGCCGGGGGAAAGCCGTAGGCCCCCTCTGCCCGCTGGGTGCAGCCTGGTTGACTGGCTGCTTGCCTGGCTGCCTGCCTGCTGGCTGCCTGGCTGGCTGGACATCGATCTCAGTGGGTTGGAGAGTACAGCTGGACGCACACTGAGAGCTGGGGCTAAATCTGGCTCAGGCTCAATCAACGTTTGCACCTGTCTTTTCCAAAGGGAATTAAACGTAGTAGATAGAGAGAAAGAAAGAGTAATGGTGTGTGTGAGCGTGTGTGCGTGTGTGTGTGTTTGTGTGTGTATTTATGTTTGAGTGTGTGTGTTACGGTTAAGTTTTGAAGGTACAGTAGGAGTGGAGAGTTTGTAAAGAACATGCTGGTTTTGTCATTAGTCAACATGGTTTTACTGCAGCGGGTGAGGTTATAGTTTGATGGGTGTTTGTGTGTGTGTTTGTGTTTGTGATAGACAAAGCGTGTGTGTGTGCATGCCTTATCTGCTTGGCTTTGATGTGTAAATAAAGGTGAATGGGAAGATAGTTGCTGAGTTTCACACAGATCAGGCAATTTGTTCGAGTTAAACAACAGAGATAGTGAGATCAAATATTGTCTCCCCCACGTCTGCAACATACAGAAAACAAGATATGAGGCTGATTATGCCCAATCACCTACCAGTGTATAGACCTGTGCAGAGCAATGAAGACAGAAACTAAAATATTAACTCACAAACTCAAACATCACACATTTCAAAATGGCAACGAATTGCAACCTTGGCTCTCTCATACTCGCCATATCTCAGATCATGATGATGATGATGTTAGAGCCCTTGAAATCCGGCACAACATCAATCAAACACTGTATTTCTCAGAGGAAATATGGAAACGTCCATATGTATACTTTGGGGGACTGCCTGGGCGCCCAAAACCATCCAGCCAGTAATGAAAAAACACGACACCTGCTTTTCCCTTTTAATCATTTGGATCTGCTGAATGTGGTTTTGTCTGTGCCCCTTACCAAACTTCACGGCTACAGGAACCCTAAAAATCGCTTGATTTTTTTTTTGTGTGCAAAAATTATTAAATTAAATGAATTTCCAGGAAAATTGAGGGGATTTTGAAATGGGAAAAAGTAGGAAGTATTACAGAATCAACTGGCATACACATAAAGTCTGAAGAAAATCTAAAAGCTGATTTGACCCAGGAGGAAACAGCTAACCGGGCTCTGTCGGTAGGTAACAAAATCAACAATGTATTAGATTAGTTATATATTGTTTGTTTAATTGCTTTTGTTGGGAAGCCACTGCACACAAAAACCTTATAAAACCACAAAATTATTGTTTGTATGGATTAAACAAACAAGAGATTGCATGTTAATTGGCTTTAGAAGTGCTGGTAGGTGAACTTTTTGGACAGAGCCAGGCTAGCAGTTTCCCCCTTGTCTCCAACCTTATATGGTAAGCTAACCCTCGCCTGGTGTTATTTAACGAACAGACATGAGAGTGGTAAGTGTCTTTGCATCTAACTCTCAGCAAGATTGCAGATAAGTGTACTTCCTAAAATGTCAAAGTAATCCTTTAAATGTCTTGCTCAAGGGTTAGGGTAGGATCTTTTGGAAACACTGAGATCCAGCATCTCTCAGAGCTCCACCCACTCCACCAACCAAACTCATGCATTTTAAATATGACGAACTGTCACATTTCAGTTATTCTGCCTTTTTTTTTTTTTATTTGCCAGGTTTATAACTGGTGAAGAATATACTTTGACAAAATATTTAGTTTTCAAGCAAAAACCAGACAATTTTGTCTTAAAAAATGTAACATGTATGATATGTGTGTAACTGTAGAATATAAAACACCTTCACGTCATTAATTTTCTAAATTGCGTGATGATTGTACGGTCTTCATTAATTTGACTTGCTGTGTTTGGAAACAGATGGACTGCAATTTAAGCACTGGAAAGTGGAAACTTAGAAGATCGGATCTCTATTAGCTTGCTATGGCCAACTCTTGAGATGTTTATAGCTATTGTCAATAGTCATTGTGCAATTAAGCTGTTTGCATTGATAGCCTATTAGGTGGCTTTCCACAGAGTCTTTATCAACTGCAAGGCAGCTGTGTGGACTGTCAGAGACTTACTGCGCATGTATAACTAACAATCACTGTCCAGCAACTCGTTAACTGTCTTTAACAAATAACTAGCCCTCTCCTCTTGTTTCTTTTTCTTTCATTTTTCTTCCCCTCTGTCCTCCCATCTGCCATATTTTTCTTCTTTTCCTTTCCGCTCCCCTCGTCTCCTCAATTTTCTTCTCCCTTTGACCTTTCCTCTCTTACACTGTCTCTTCCTATCCTTTCCTGTCTTTTCTTTCCTCCTCTTCTTTCTGCTCCTGTCCTCTCCTTCATTGCTTTTCTGTCTCTCCTCCCCTCTCCTCTCCTTCTTTTCTCTCCTCCTCTCTGGGGTCCCATACTAGAGAGGCTGCTCCCACCCAGACACAGATGGCCCCCAGATCAGATTTATCAAGGCCAGTAGAGCCCTCTGCAAAAGGTCACTCTCTTAAAAGCTGACCGATCAATGGTCCAACTCCTAATACTAACAGCCATGCTTTTTCCTTCATTCTTTTTGTGTGTGTGCTTAACCATGAGTGTGTGTATCTACATGTGTGTGTGAGTAGGTGTGTGTGCTTTTATCCATGCATGTACCTGTGTGTGTGTGTGTGTGTGTGTGTGTGTGAGACGTTCGAGGGCCTTGGGTGTTACTAATCGAAGGGCCGTCCCTCAGACAGTCCTCTAATGACCTCTCCCACCTCGAATAGTGCAACCTTATTGAGGCTCTACTAAATATTTCAGCAAGTCATTAGCTCATTACACGTCATTATCTACAGCGCGTTCAGCCCGCCAGGATTAGCTGCGAGACTTTTAGCAACTTCTCTGCGGGAAATCAATAATCGGCAGACACTTTCAATCACTGGGATCATCTGTGTGTGTGTGTGGCTATCAGAAATTCACACAATCATACACTTGTGGCACACACACACACACACACACACACACACACACACACACACACACACACACACACACACACACACACAAAGGAAGAAACTCTAACTTACAAATGCAGTGTCTGTACTTTCTACAAATTTTCTGAATGAAAATTGAATTATTATTTTTTTCTTTTGCTTGGACAGAAAATAAAAGGAAAGAAGAACATTTGTTGGAAATTATGGTCACCATGAATTATGGTCTTAAAGGTTAAGATAGTGACCATGAACTGCAACGTCCTTGGTTAGAGGCCTGTCGGGGATCTTTGTTACATCTCCCTCATCTCTCTATTGCCTATTGTGATAAAAGCATACCTACCTCTGATCTTTGCCTTGTGAATTACGGAAAGTTTTACCTCTTCATGCTTCTAAAAATCACTTAATTTTGAGGTGATCGAGTCATAACTCATCCACATTACGCAGCTTTTGACAATTTGTACTAAAACGGCACTTCAGGATGTTTTTGGTGGGGGGAACTTTTTCATTTTACGAGTGAACACACTTACATTGAAGCTCATATACCATCAGTCTGTTGCTTTAGTAGTTTTGGGAATTTGTGGTCATGAAAATTCAGGATGATTATAATGAAAAAATGAAAACCTTCGGCCTCTGTTCTGTTTTCAAAGGCTTTGGAGAGGCACGACCCACATCTCCCGGGTTGGCCTTCAGTATTATGACGCCACTATCTAGAAATACATTAGCGAGGTTTTCAAAAATAAACTGCAATCTTGACCCTAGTACACCTGATCAACAGAATAGAGCAGAATACTGTTTGATGTGTTTTAAAGGAGTACGCCAGTGATTTAGTGTTGCACATGAATAATGTTTGGGGACTCATAAGAGATTTAATATTTAAAATGCCGAAGCCACAGAGAGTTTTAAGGGCAAGAAATCTGTAATATCATAACATAATCTTGATTCATATTTGATCAGCACTGCCTAGTTTTACAGTTTGATCTGAGTCTTGTAAACCCTGTGTGTTGCACTGGATAGACTGAGAATGGCTTGTCAATCGCAAGGCAGCCACAGCCATTTCACTCTAATTGCAACCGTAATTTACAAAATGACGGCCGCGCTGTATGAAACAGGGTTGGGAACTTGAAACTAGCGCTTGAGACCATAAACTCGTGAGGAAACTGTTGATCGATGTAATAATTCAATGGGGAAATTATGGTAATTTCTCCATAAGACTCCATACAATCAGACCTTTGTTGCAGCCAATAGTGCTGTCCCCTGCTGGCCGTTAGAAAGAATGCAGGTTTAAGACACTTACACATTGGCTTCACTTCAAACACCCAGAAGATCTGTCCACTAATTATATACTGTCTATGGTAAACACCTACGTCTCCCAAAGTCTGGCCACAAGTTCTTAAATTAGGCTTTCTGTTGGTACCCTATGATATATTTACATCTATAAGCACATATGTGTGAGACATACATATATATGTATGTGAAAATTAGTGGAATGCTCCTTTAAATGTTCTTTAATTGAAATATAGTAAATTAAATTGAACTGACTCATGAAATACAAGTGAAATATATTAATTCATCCATCATGTGGCTCTCATATTTGGCTTTGGCTCCTGTGAAAATAGACTTTGTAGGTTTTGCTTCGTGTCAAAGGGTCTTATGAAAATCAGTGTCACCATTCACTGTTTGCGGTTTGTGCAGAGTTTAACAGGAGCTTTTGTTTTTAAGGGTCACAGGCCAAGGTTGAGTACCTCGGCTCTCGTGTGTTGAACCTGAGCGTGGCTGCTGCCTGGGAGGGAGACGAGAGCTGTTTAAGGCAACCATGAAACCTCTTTGACACACTTTAGGAGTCACTTAACAATGGGCAGGGTGTGCGTGGTTAAGTGTGTGACTAATTTCCTTTAACACAGTGTGAGATTGAGAGACTCAGGGCCAGAGGGGGGGCGGAGCTGCTACTTGTTAAGAAGGTCAGAGGTCAGCTCTTCTTGAATAGACCCAGAAATCCCCAATCAATTACGCAAACACATACACAAACAGAAACACACGCCTGCATACGAATGCACGTGCAAACGCGCACACACACACACAAACGAGAATCAGAGGAGTCTATTATAATCTAATACATTTTTTGTTTGGAGCCACGGTACTGCATACCAAAGTGAAACGGATATAATTCTGTGGGGGCAGTGAATCGACAATCAGTCAACGACAAATGGGAAGCACAGCGTCTGTAAACAGTCTTAACAGTTACGACCTAAACAGCAGCTTTCTCTGCTCCGGCTTTTGCCTTAAAAGACGCATCTGCGGGTCCATCGATCACTCTCTCCTCACCCGCTCGTCCTGCTGCTGCACCGAGACAGAAGAGGGGGATGTTTGAATCAGCTAAAAGTTTAAAAGCTTTATTATAAAGAGGAAATACAATTGCTCTGTTTGGTTGCTCATCTGTCTTCCCTCTGCTGTTGTGCCCTGTCCATTTGGACAGCGGGCGGCATTACTCAGCAAAACAGCAAATCTCCTCATCGGAGAAATTAATAAGTGAGATATGATCTAATCTAAGTTAAGGTGGAGGACCAATCTAGGGGGAGCGCGCTTTACAAAATGTAATCAGATTTGTGTTGCCTCAGTGTTTTCTTTGAGCTAAATGCTTCTAGTGTGTTTCTAATAGGAAGGAATTAGTTTACTTCACAAAATGGGCTCTGCATTTATATTACGCTCGCTTGCATTTGAGACTTTCATCAACCTCGAGTGATTCATTTGATTCATCTTACACAACGATTTTATATGTGTAACATGCACCTCCACACAGCGTGTGACACAATATTCAAACATTTAATTCCGAGCAAGGTGTCAGAAATCAGGTTTACATTGTTATTTTGTCCCCCCCCAAAAAATTGTTACTATTTCCTGTAATTAATAATAAATGTGCTGTGTGGTTGTGTGGCTGTATGACTGCTGCAGATAGAATTTAGAAATCATGCATTTTGCATGCACTAGCTGAAATTGTATCATGTACGTTTAATAATATATATGTCCTTTCATGCTTTGTCATAATATGTATAAAATGTGCTCATGGTGGCTTTTTACATCCCCGAAGCCAAATTTCAACCCAAATCACAAAACAGCTACCCGACAGTGTAAAAAGTATCTGTTGATGTTATCTGGCTGATTTTTAACTTTTTTTTTTTTTACACTCACCCATCTCTCTCTCTTTCCTCCTCTCATTTCTTCCCTCTCCTTCCTCATACTTGATTCAGTCGTAGGCTCATCCCGGCATCCACCCCAACAATATTTCACATCCTGATTTATTTTGGTCCTGGAGTCATGTGACCCTAAATATTGTAACTGACCCTGGGTGTATTGATCTCGCTGTGTCGGCTAGCACTGCGACTTCCTGCCTTATAACGACCCTATGAAACCCTCCACGATCTATCATTATCAACATCATCATCATCATCGTTTAGGAAAAGAGCAATGCGCTCCATATTTATCCGTTTGTATGCGTGTGTTCATTTGTTGATGGTGGGTACCTGTGTGTGTGCACTGTGTTGGTATGTCGTGTTTCTGCATTTGCGTACCTGCATCAAAGTCAGCTGTTTTTTTTTTTCTCCTGTGTGTGTTTATCTGCATGTGTGCACATGTATGTTGTGACCACTGTGTGTGTGTGTGTGTGTGTGTGCGTTTGTGTGTGTGTGTTTCCCTAATGATGCTATTTTGCCACAGGAGAGAAGAAACCCCTGTCACCATTGTAATGAGGGGTATTTATATCAGTTACCTGGCAGTGAACCAACCTGATCTCCTCCCCTCATGTCTCATTCCCACAAGACAGGTGTGTGTGCATGTGTGTGCGTTTGTGTGAGTGTGCGTGTGTGTCGGTGTGAATTTGCATTTATAAGTACAAACGTATCTGGGGTTAAAACACATGGCAGTGGCTGTGTGTGTGTCTGAGCGCAGATATAAAAGTACAAGAAAATATAGAGGATATCATGGACACAGCACAAAATGGTGTGTGTGACAGAGAGAGAGAGAGAGAGAGAGAGAGAAGGAGGAGTGTGTCGAGGGTGGATGAGACAAAGAGGGTAAATTGAAAGGAAATGATGAGCAATGAGTCTGTGTCGCACATTAGTGTTGTGCAGGGTTTTTTTTTTTTTTCACCCTGATTGTCTGTTTCCTTGTACCTTACCACATGTGTGTATGTGTGTGTACATGTGTGTGCTCTTAGGGTGTAGTTTTTTATCCTTATCTGCACGTCCAGGAGTGCGACACGTCTAAAAACGCCTTCAGAAATTTCTACATCTTTTGACCGCAGGCCTTAAAAAAAGTGTGTGTGTGTGTGTGTGTGTGTGTGTGTGTGTGTGTGTGCAGTATAGGTTGGGGCAGTGCATGTATGTATGTATGTATGTATGTATGTATGTGTGCGCGTGTATGTTGGGATAGTGGGGGGTGAGGCCGTATCCATGGTAACACCCGACCGCCACCCCCACTGGGTCCTAAAAGACAAAGCCTCACACACACACACACACACACAGCACACGCACACAGAGCACTACAGGGCCAGCTGAGCCAGATCAATATTTCTCCCCATTTAAAGAACAGAATTCAGAGAATGGCTTTTCAGCGCCCAGACTGCAGCCGTGCTTTAGACCTTGGGTTTTTACACTAAACACCCAATCTGCAAAGTGGAGAGGTTTTTTTGTACCGACCCAAAATAATTCCTGGCCTGAATCTTTTTCCTTTCTTTCGTTTTTTACATTTTTTTTTTTTTTTACTGTATTGATGGATCCGTTCAGCCCTGTGAGGACCTCTGTCTTGCTGTCTATCTTTGTCTGACTATCCCCAGTCTTCCTCTCTCTCCATTTTCCCTCTTTTAGTCCTGCCCTCTCTCCTAACCCTGTTTCCACTGCGTGAGTGACAGGGTCAGATTGCATTCAGCGTCCCCGCTCTTTGTCCCACCCTGTGGCTGACCACAGCTCAAGCCCCGGCAGGTTCCTCTCTGGTCCCCTGGGGCGTCCGAGCCCATCTCTGTGGCTGAAGGGCTGGACTGGCCTTGGCCCAGTGGCCTGCTGGCTGCCTGGAGGCTGAGGGGAGGGGGGGGTCTGAGGGGGTTTAGGATAAAGGGGGTAGGGGAATGGAGGAGGGCTCCCTCTAGCACTGCTGAGTTGTAACAACAGGGGAATAAACTAAAAGGAACAGATCCTTCTACTGCACACAAAGAAAAGCAAATTGATCATTTCTTATGTGCAAGACTCCAGAAAATAACATGCAACATGCCAGCTGATAAACACAGGTGCATGAACATGCATGTAAGACATGCATACAAGCATACAGGCAAACTCTCAGACACAAATAAATGCACAATCACACATGGAGAATTGCCCAAGGCTGATTGGTGCATCCTGTTTTAGAAGCAGCCATGGGAGGTTTCCGAGGCCTCTCTGGTTCGATATCTTGACAGCCCCAGTGTGTGTGTGTGAGCATTGTGAGCGCCTGCATTTCATTAAACACATCCCACGTAGCGGTCTGTCACTCTCTCTTCCTCCAAATGGAATAATTCATTGTTCCTAGAGTTTGTTTGTTTGGAGCCTTCTCAGACACGAGTCTTTTCGGTCTTTCGGCATCGCCGCTGAGACTGCGATCTGATGGAGGAAACTGATAATTGATTTCATCAGGCGTCAAGGCCGCGGACCACTCGGAGAAGAGAGTGAGAGATTGGAGGGGACTTTACCTGAGTGGGTCCATTTTCTACATAATCCTCCACAATCATCCTCCAGTCATCACCATGCTACTGGTGAGCCTGTGTGACACATTGAAGATTACTGTGCAATGCTCTCATTAGATGTTAACACTCAGTGACCTGTCAAGTGCTCTTGAACAAAGCTCCAGCAGCCTGTGGTGGCACTAATGAGAGGACGGTGCATACGTGGAGCAAAGAGAAAGCCAATCCAACACAACTACACCTTTAAAGAAGGATGAGACAATTTTTAACATGTCACTGCAGTTTGACACCACACACTTGAAAGAATAAAGACGTGGCAACAGCCTGACAGCACGTGTCAAAGCAGCACACGTTGCTTTCCACACTATAATCACACGTTAAAAATCTCACGCCTCTTCTAAGGTCTTTTTGTGTGATACACACAAAACACATATTGGGATAAATGTAATTTTAGGAGAATCACTTAATGTCATCCTTTTTTTAAAAAATATTATTTATTTATTTAAGGACACCGGTGCGTATCCCAGCATGAACTAGGCAATAGACAGTATGCTATGGGGAGGGCTCCAGTCGATCAGAGAAACAGCTACAGGCAGTTTAGAGTTTGTAGTTTAAATGAGTGAATTTTCAACTCACTTAATCAGCGGGAAATGGAGCAGCTGGAGGAAACCCACACAGACACACGCAGACACACGGAGAAAACATTCAAAATCCACCCGAACGGCTGGAAAGGTCACTCAATCGTGGATATTTTTGAAACGGATAAAAACACACATGAATCCACTTTTCTACGGTCTATATAACTGGTGTGTATCACTTGTTTGATAATTCTTGTCTGCTGTGAAAACTTTGCACTGCTGAAATGCTGCAATTTCTGTGAAGAATGAAGATATAAACTTGGTTAGTGTTGTGGAGTGTTTTATTTATATTATTTGCTGAAAAGATGCAGGTTCACTTAAATATCACGTACAGTATTGGTTACATTTCTTTTCTTGTGCTGATTTTTTTGGAGTATTTAACTAGAATAATCAGTTTTAGTCTTACAAAATAGACAATAAACTCCATGTTTTGTTAGAACTTAAATAAGATTATGTGATTTGTTGTTTTTATGAAAAAATATAATAAGGCATTTATTAGTAAAGCACAACAGCAAGTGATGACAGACTGCATAAGAAATGTAGCTGGTGTTATGACAATAAAAATATTTTCAAATCAGTGAATTAATTAATCAATTGACAAACTTTGGGGGCATTTGATCGATAGGATTGATGGAATAGGATTCAGACTTCATACTTGTTAAGGATGCACTGTTCCTATACTTTCATAAAAATGATTCCAGTAAGTTCCATTACATTTGGAGAATAGAGACACTGATATTGCCACAAACTATAAGCAGAGATATCAGAATTAACATAAGGAGAGAAAAAGTGCATCCTTGGTACTATCCCAGTAATATACCGGTTGTCTTACTGCAACAAATTCTCATTTTCAACTCGTCAAATATGGCAGCTTGTCTGTGGCTCTATGTTTGACCTGAGAGGGGTGCCTATACAGCGTCATAGTTTGAAGTGTAGAGCCACTGGCTGAGCTGCCATATTGAAAGAGTTGGGAATGAGAACAAGCTGGTCATGTGATAAATACTTAAGCAGGGCTGTTTTATTACAATATTGGATTTAAAGGACTTTTGCAAAAGAATACCCCGGTTTGTCATACATAAAATATATTTTATTCACTGGATTAACCAAAACCAGACATTTTTATCTGGTTATTTTATCTTTGAATTTGTTTTTAACTGAATTTTGAGAAAATTGAATTACTATCTCATAATATATAGTCATCATGATATAAAAGAGAGGTGACTGTGACCATCATGGCTTGAACTACAATCCCAGACAGACAAGAACCATTCAAAGACATGACGTCTATACACTGGTTATTAGATTTTATATTGTTTTATTTCATTCTTGTTACAAACATAACCTTTTATGGTTTGATGCAGCATCCTCCTTCCACGAGTAATGGATCAACAGTGCATGAATGCAGTCCACAAATGTCATTGAGTGTATGCCTCCTTCATTTTGCCTGTGACCTGTTAGAGTGCCGTGTCTCTGAGCTATTTGTGGTGGTGCTTCCTCCATCAGCAGCGACCAAGGTTTTCTGCTGAAGGGAAGAGTCAAGATATACAGACCGGGCAGACACAGCCATATTTCAGATGAGAGAGGGGAGACGTGTGCGCACTCACACTCCAATACACACACGGAGATGTATAACAGCACACACACACACACACACACACACACACACAGACAGCAGAGGGAGGGAAGTGGTAGTGAAGTGGCAGGCTAAGGGGACAGAGTGAGGTGGGGCCAGGGGTTGTGTGACAAGGGGACAGGGACATGCTGTCGGTTGTGCGTGTCAGCGCTAGTGACGTTTCGTGTGTGTGGGCGTGCTTGGCAGTGACACAGACACCTTGAGGTGTGGCAGACAGCCACCAGCTGCCTGTAAATAATGTGTGCTGGAGGAGGAAAGTCAAGAACCTGGAGAAAACAGCAGCTTCACAACCCATAACGACAAGGCATTTTTAAATGCAGGGAAGCTTCATGCAACTTTTTTAGAATACGATATCATCTGCAGCAAATTTAATTCACTGATGTTGCCACTGTCCCTTTCAGTTCAGAGAAAACGTTATATGATAAAATAAAATAAAAAACAACCCATGAACTCTCTGTAAACTTTGAAGAAGAGGTTGGTTGAGGAACGCATCCGAGAGCCGAGAGGCATATGAGAGGCTTGTGGCCTCCGTCTTTGAAAGAAGTTTGAAACCTCTGAGACTGAGAGTCTCTTCACATGAGTTGTCTGGAGAAAGAAGAGCATTACTGAGAGTGGTGACAAAAACAGCCCATGGCCTCTCTGTCAGAGCTTCACAGTTGCTCCGTTGAGATGGAAGAAGCTGTAGCACTCCCATCCGTCTGACTTTGAGGTTGGAGAGTGGTGAAGGAGAAAGCACTCTTAAGTACACTTTGTAGCTGTAATGACTGCTTCTGAATACAAAGGCTCTAAATACAATTTGTGTGTTGCTAATAACACAATAATTAACCATTAAGCTCGGATCTATTCAAATGTCCCAAAAAGCAGTGACAACGAGCCAACATGTGCGATACCAGCACCCTAAAACTTTGTGATGAAGCCCCTTGAAGATGGAGTTCTTGCAGGTGAGGCTTCAGCTGAGATGTTTCTGTGGATTTTTTAGTGATTTGTGTGTGTTCATCTTGTTTGGCATGTTTTACAGTACTGTAACTGAGAAAGATGTGATATTTGTACACTTGGTTATGACCTGTCCAAATGCCCTTATCTGGAATCCAATATTGGATACTGACATAACAATTTCCAGTGTAAACGAATAGCCAGTATGTGCCCTTTAGGTAGATATATTTTGCGACATAATTTCATCGAGCATGATGCACAGTGCTGTAATTAAATAGCATTCTCAGGAGCGTACTTGTAATCGTACTCTGGTGCTGCCCAAAAACAGTCAAATTTGTTGTATTGAGCTCAGCGAGATGAGATCTGATTTCTCATTGGACAGACAGTTATGTAAAATAAACAGTTTTTCATGGTCTACAAATGAATGTTACAATGTCAAATACATGGAATTATTAAAATAAATGTCTCCTTTACCTGTTGGAATTAAGGTCGTTGTATGCTTGAAACAAACTTTGTGCCACGAGTCACTTTAGTTTATGGCTCTTCCAAATGGCCACACTGGAAGGCAAGGCAAAAAGCCTGAGGTCACCGAGTGCAGAGAGACGCCATGAATCGTACAGACTTTCAGACAGCCTCTCATAAAAAGCATCCAAGATGTCGCATTCGATTGCACACGTGAAAAGGGACAGTGTGAAGCATGAAAATGGAGAGCTTATTTTAAAGGAGAAGTTCAAATCCTGAATACCGTCTCCCCTCCTGCACACCTGGTCAAATTCTGCGCGAAGCGGCCGTGACGTCGAATGAAGCCCTCCACAATTCAAACGCTGAGAGGAGAGGGGGCAGTTTGAAGATTTAACAAGAAGCATATCGATGCCTGTTTTTCCAATTTCCCATGTGTGACTTGTTCATGTTCACCGTGGCTCATTAGTGTAATACATCTGTCAGTGTTTTATTAAAAGCCCTTTTCACTGTGTCTCTAAAGATGAATATGGATAATTTTACATGGCAAAGAGTAATGTGCGAGCAGAAATCAACACTGTCATTTATTGGCCTCCGTCTTGTCCCGCAACAGGAAGCTGCAGCAGGCGCAGCAATCATGCTTTATTGTTTTATGGTTCTCAAATAAAAACATGAATCATCTGGCTTTCTAAAGTGCAATGTCTAATAATATCAGAGTGACTGTTTCTGCCTGCGTCTGCACTCTGAGCCAATGATTGTGTGTGTGTGTGTGTGTGTGTGTCTTTATATGTGTTTGTGTGTGAAAAAAAAGACTGAAGAGAAAGAGACACAGACAGATTGAGTGTGTGAGCAAGTAAAGGCAAAGCGAGAATAAAAGAACAGTGAAAAAGAAACTTGTAGCGTTGGTGTGTGTGTGTGTGTGTGTGTCTGCTCGTGTGTATTTCTGCCTGTGTGTGTGTGTGTGTGTGTGTGTGTGTGTGTGTGTGTTGTTGCCCATCAGTAGATGCCTGTTGATTAAAGTGTCTCTGTGTAAGTGTTGAGCAGGGAAGACGACTTCTAGAGATACCGAAGGCATCACACACAGTAGATTTACACACATGGATGCTCTCTATCGATGGAAACTAGGTGTCACTCCTTTCAATATATCATACCTATACATCTGCTTTTACTCTTTCATTCATTGTAAGTCACTCTAGAAAAGAGCATCAGCTGAATGCCTGAAATGTAAATGCATGCTGCCTGTAAATTATGCACAAATGTACACAATAAAAAAGCACCAGAGCAGCTAACTACGTGTTTGTCTTTTAGAGGACTAGACACTTTAGTGCATGAAAATGCAATTAGGGCGTCTGTTTTCTGAGATGGCGCAACCGCGCTGTCTGGCACCAACAATCATACCACGTTAAAAGTTGTCTGGGTGAGACGTCTCTCTCTCGCTCTCTCTCTTTCCATCTCGCTCTCTCTCAATGTTTATGGACCAGCATTTTTTCACGACTGCTTGAATGCCAAAATGTCTGAGGGGTTATTAGTTGAATTACGCTCATTTGGAAACAGGTTCATGTTTCAATAAGTCAGTTGCATATTTACAATTTGTGTTTCTGTGTGTCTCCGTTCTCTTTATGTTTAGAGTAAGACTCCATGAGTGATAAAATAAGTGAACTTTATTGTAATCCTGCACAGCACCTGTCACTTGTTACCAGGCAGATGACGGCCTGAACCAAGTGTCACACCTGAATGTATCAGAACAGTCGTTAATGATATTAGTTACACCTGTGCTCGAAGGCACGTTATGAAAAACACGGAGACATTTTGATATGTCAGAGCAGGAAACGCTCAGGTGTAATTAATAGTCTTAATTATGGCAGACCTACAGGGAACTGAGCCATCATTTAATGAACAGGTTTAGTTACACCTGTGCTTTTGCTACGAGACTAAATCAGTCATAATTTGACTACAGAGTGCTTAAAAAACAACAAACAATCAGAAACAACACAAAAACAGTTGAGCGTGATCTGGTTTACAGAGCATGTGCATCAGAGTCCTTCTCTGGCTGACATCCTGCTGGCTCCCTGCACACACGAGTGGTAAGAAAATAATTGTCCTCACGCAGCTTTTTGAGACTTTTAAACTTTTACTGGATCTACGGCTTAATTTGTTTTAAATAATACACTGACTCTCCAAAAATGAAATTATCATTTTACAGCCTGTTCTTTTGCAATAATGGGAAAAAGCCTTTTTAGGCCACTGCAACTAAATGGTCACAGTCCAGTGCTGTTTCTGGGGGTCTTGCTTGAGTAATGCCTGTATTGAATGCACTGCCAAATCTTAAAAATCCCTTTTAGCTAAAAGCTGGATGAACAGTGGCTGTACTGTACACCAGTAGTAGTGAGACAAAATACTCCCGCATTAATGCAACTTTCATTGTGTAGCACTGATACACAATCCTATACTTGTGAAGAAAAATGTTTTAAAAATGTAAAATTTCTACACATTTGTTCTGCTGCTCACAGACGGGGAACAGTCTGTCTCATCTCCTACCTTTCTCTGCTCTCTGTTCTCAGTCATTTCTCTTCCATCTCCCATTGATCTCCCTCTCTTTTCTGTGTCGGCCTCTCTCTCACTTTCTCCTTCCTCTCCTTCCTCTCCTCTGCTGAAACAATCATCAATTACCCTTATCCCTCTGTGTTATCCTTCCCTCAATCTCCCTCCATCTTCCCAGCCCATCCAGCAGAGTGGTTCCTCCTGGTTGGCTGCAGGCCACCCAACCCCGTCCCTGTCAGTCACCCTGCTCCAGGTAGCTGAGCGGAGACTGACAGCTCCATGAGCAAATCAATAATAATCTTCAGCCGGTGTAATCCTATACCTGAGGATATCCCTTAACGCACCAACGGCTTCCTGATTTCGCTCGTGTCATATGTTCTGATTAGCATGTGTAGTGTAGTTGTGTTTGAGAGAACAAACAACAGAGTAAACAAACAAGCTAAATTCTGTGAAAAACCAGACGTGTGCACATGCTCTCAGGCACGCGGGTATATCTGTCATGTGCATGGACATACACACAAACACACACTCGTACCAACACACCGTCCTGTCCTGACTGTCACCGAGGCTAAGGTCATCTCGTTTGATGTATGAGCCGACTCGTATGACAACCTTCATATAACTCCGACCTCTTTCCTCTCCAAGAAAATTAACAGGAAGGGCTGAAGGACTGAAGGAGAAGATGTGATCTTGCTCTTGTCTCATAAAAAAAAAGAAGAAGAAAAAACATAATAAAGCAAACTTTCTGAGTCTTCTCTGCCAAAAGTATATTTGTTTACTCTTTTATCTGAACTAGGAGCTCTGATTGTGTGCATAATTCTGGGACACAAATGCCAGGTGTTTGACTAAAATGGAAATTTGAATTGCTTCAGCAGTCACGATAAACGTCTTTTTGCTACAGAGTTGTAATCACAACACAATAATGACTTTTCTTTTTTCTTTTGCCAGCGTACTGAAGACTGCAGAACAGTTTTTCTCATCTGGAGGCGCTAATGACAGAGAAGATAGAATAAATGAAAGGAAGAAATAGTAGACATTTTTTTTTGTTTGTCTTAGGTTAGCAGTTCTGAGGTATTCAACCTTGCTGTGAAAAATATGAAAGGCTGTGTCTGTGTAATTTCATGTACTGTACTGTACCATGTGAGAGTTTTTCAAGGCAGCAATTTATCCATCATTGCAACGGCTGCAAGGTGAACAGTGGAAATACACCATTTACATTGATCAGGTAATCGACCAGGAATGTGTGCTTGATTGGAGCTGAGTAGGTTCATTGAAATGAATGAGAGGGCTGCATGTATCATCTTGTCACATGATCAAATAGAGACTTGACATTGGACAACATCAACATACATATGACCCAGCAATCATTACATATCTGAATATGACAAAAATACCAGAGATAAGAAATAATTAATTTCTTAAATAGTTTATATACAATGACCCCTGGATCCCACCCGACACGGCTCTGTGACATTGCGGTCATGATGCTGTATCAGTCTATGCAGCTTCATGTACCACCAGTCGCTCATATTGCTCATATTTGGTCATTTTTCACTGGTTTATGTGTTTCTACCATGTGTAAATATGCTACCTAGTTGAATATTTTTCCCTTTTGTCTGTTTTTTAATGACCGGAAGTTCACACAGGGTGTCTTATTTTGAAAACTGACTGGATTTTCTATGCCGTCTATGTGTCTGACTTCCAGTTTGCTCAATCTACTCTGTGCTGCTTGATGCGATGGGTCATGGCGTCCATCAAAAATAGACCAGACGTGTATTCTCTTCAGAGAATGCTTCTGGGACGCTTCTGAAATGCACCGTGGCACTTCTGGTGGAATCACAAATGTTGTCTAGAACGACCATGATCAGCTCAGACGGACGCAGCACAGCTGAAACGTAGTGCAGCCATGCCCGGTGGGACTGAGCTGTAGGCATATCGCTTTGTTATAGATTGCTACTGACTATTTTACTGATAAAAAGAAAACAATGATGCAGATGGGTTTATGTTACTTTTCATATAAAGGATGACAAATATATTTCTGAATCACTCAACCACCCCGCCCATTCTCCACCCAACACATTGTTGAAGGGCCCCCATCAGCCCCTTGCACCTCAGTGCAACCGCACTGGCTGCACTGTCTATATTTACACCCCTGGTGTCACGCCACATTTCTTGGTACATCACCAACTGTCAATCAATAGAATAGTGTGAAACCGTCAGCAGTTGTTTATCGCATAACCTGCATGCTGGTGCACAATACATGTGCACCCTTGCACTTGAGCTAGTAGAGAACAAGACACACACAAAAGGGGGACACACTCATCAAAAAGTCGCTCCGTAGTGCAGTTTGTAGTCAAAAACTCCACAGGGCACCTTTAGATACAGTATGTTACACTGAGGCATTGTCAATTATGCATGAGTATAAACATATAAACTTTGCTGTCTTCACCTGTCTTCCTCTCTTTGTTTACACCTCTGCTTCATGTGTCAAGTGGATTTAAGAGATGAAAAGTCAAAAAGGGGATCATAGCTTTCACCCGGATCTGTCTGAGAGGAACAGGGGGATTCGGTTGTTTTGTAAAGCAGAGCGAAGAGCCGACTATACAGCAGGAACTCCTCCTTCAGTCTCCTGCCTTCTTCACACCTCTTCTTTCTCTTGAGTTAATCCACTTGCCCTCACTCTGTTTCCCCTGTGTGCAGGTCCCTCAGATACTATCTCCATCTGCTGTAATTATAGAGACCCCCACCCCCTACTCTCTCAGCCTCAGAAACACATACACACACACACACACAGAAGACACTGCCCACTGGTGTAATTCATGCTGCCTAGGGGGTCATGGGAGATTATGAGTGGGATCGATCAATGTGATGGTTCACACACACAAACTCTCACACACACATGCACAACCTCATCATCGATGAGGGCCTCCTTACCTCCCCTCTCCAACCGAGGGACATCCTGCAGCTAATGAGGACACACAAACACCGTTGACTATATCGACCACCTTAGCTTAACAAGGTACTTCATATATGGACCCGCTGGAAGACCGTCAGTGTGAATACTCCCTGCTCCACCACCGGAAAGTGTAGTTAAAGACACAATTAGCACACAACGAGACAACGTCCAGGTGGAGCTTTCACTCTCTCCCACTGCTTTTTACTTCCTGGAGTCCTCTTCTTGGTGTTTTTTCTCTTAGTGGGTGTCGTACATCATACCAGAGCTTTACAGCACATCATTTACAAAGAGATATAAGAAAGCTACACAGATATTTGCACCTTTTCAATAGTTTATTAACTTCTGCAACACTAGAGGATTTCTTCTTTAAGGTGGTGGCACAAGCTTTGAGAAATTTCAAGTCTTATTGTGCATCATCTCATCATGATTCTGCTTGTTCTGTTACTCGCTTACAAAAAGTAACTGACTGATGACGATCAAATGACAAAGTAATGGTTCTCTTTTTATACGCCTTTTAAAAAAATTTTTTTACGAACAGTCTTTGACAAAAACATCACATTTACTGTGTCTGATCCACAATAAAAGCCACCCCATGCTTTTAATGCAAAGCAGCAGCAGTATAAAATGTTTGGTTTGCATGAGCAGTAACTTAAACAAAGCTCTGGTATGACTGATAGAAAACCACAAATGTTTATGTGCTGCCTCGTTTTTTGTAAATCCTTCATGCATACAAAGGCAATTTCAATCCGGCACAAATATGGTGGACCCTGCCACTGACAATACAAAGTATTATATGAAGAGGTGATTACAGAATGCAAAGGGCTCTCACAGTTTCAAATTTCCACGACACAATTATGGTGGCCAAAAGAATTGGCGATAATGATATTATTGTGATGGCTATAGAAAATTTGAAAAGAAATAAATAGTATAAAAGTATATAATATGAAGTAAGTATTCATCTCTAAATTCTATTGTGTGCAAATGAATTACATTCAACTGTAACACTGGTAACTGTGTTAAAGTGCATTACTGCCAAGTGCTATTTTGGAGTGTGCAAACCACAAAGTGGGAACGGAAAGAAATGTAAATTATTAAAGAGCAGGGGGGCTGAATTATTTACAGAATATTTTCATATTTGTATTATTAACACAACATCAATATTTCATTTTTAAATATCATAATTATTGTCAATATCGTTATACCTTGACACCCCTAATATAAATGCATTTAGAAAATATACACACAAGAAAATATATAAATATATATATATATATATATATATATATATATATATACACACATCGGTGACAGCCTCAGAGAAATGTATCATCATCAGTGGACTAATATGATATTTTTGAGAGAATCGGACAAATTATTCATCCATCCATCTCTATACCTTCTTCTGTTGTTCGACACAGGTGGAGTCCTATCCCAGCATGCACTGGGTGAGGCCACAGTGGCGTGAACATTGTAAAAAAAAGCGATGGCCTGCGCGGTTATAAAACCCTCGTCGTCAGTATAGTGTAAGTGTGAAGAGAGTTTCTTTGAGCGTGTTCAAACACCCCATACAAAACAACAACCAGACCAATCAATTTGTCCCAGAACACTGGTGTCCAGCAAAGTGTCAATAATAATGTCTGCATGTCGAGGTGTTTGTTTGTATATTGATGATTGCAGATGTGGACATGCCTATACATGTGCCTGTGTGACTTCATTGTTTGCATTTATGTGTGTGTGTGTGTGTGTGTGTGATGTATGGATTATGGAAGAGGACTGTTGGGGTCCAGAGCAGGTGTCAGGTTGCTGCTGGGAACATGAAAGAGTCTCTGAGGGGGGGAAGGGGACTGGTCAGCAACCCTGACCTACAGAATCAATGTCCTTATAAAAGAGCAAATGACAAGATCAGAAGAGTGGCTGACATCACACAGACACAAAGAGCAAGTTACTTTTTAGATACATAGATATAATAAACACACTCACAGTTTCTGTGTGTACATTGTGCAGCAAAAAAGTCTCATCTTTAAAATGTAGTAAAATATAGTGTATACACTGAGTGGTGTCTGCACTGATGCATTTTAACCTGGTTGTAATGGCAGTGCAGAGGTGTGGATTTATAGCATGCATAACCCCAGTGGAAAAGCTGCTGAAATGGCCTACATACACTCTACTGCTATAAATCTCTTTCAGGTAATGAATAGGGGACAAAGCGTTGAGCAAATGAGTCACTGTCAAGCAATGTGATTCATTTGCTCAACATAAAAAGTTAGTGAATTTGTTTATACTTTGCACTTATATTTGCATACAACGCTGTCTTATCAGGATCCGTGTGTGTGCCACTCACTTATTAATGAATGCACCAGAGAGAGAATAATGAATCACACTGTGAATCAAGAAAAACATGGACAAGAACAAAAACAACAGATGACTGAAACATGAACAAGAAGTCCTGAAGGTGCTCAGAAGAAATGGAAATTTAAATATCTGCATTTCCTTGACGACTGCAACTTCATCTGCCAAGAATAATCTTATATGATAGGGCGGATATATATTTTGTGATGATAGAAAAATGTCTATGCTTCCATTATTTCACTACGGCAAACATTTTCCACAATTCAGATGATGCTTTGTCTACAGAAAAAATATGGGTATGAGAGCCTCACAAATACAGCTGGGCAAACAAACACCAGACGCAGACATTACAAGCGTTTCTGACCGCAGCACACCGTTTGGCAAAGAATCACGAAGTTGGAAGGCGGCTTCTGTTGCAAATTACATCCGCAAAGGCTGTTGTAAGTGCAAAATGTATTAAGAAATATGCTTTTCCATGTTGTCATTGCAAATAAACTATTTAAGCTAAGATATTTTATTGACTCTGAGGGGAAATGTGGCTCAGGAAATAGTGCCACACACAGCTACAGGAAACTTAAATACAATAAGCAGTACAGCAGTACTCAAAAGATACAGTAATAAATTACATACAACCAAAAATAAGAAAAGATATTTAAGATATTTAAGATAACATTCCTTGTTAGTAATTAATTAATTCTTATTGAATTTACGGAAATGTGCTGTATTATTATCTGGATGTGAAATTACATGTATCAGGATATGAGATTTTGGTCATGGCACAGCCCTATCGGATACCACCGGATGGTGAGATTGGTTTTGTCAATAAATAAGACAATGTAACAGGCCACCGTAGTGTCACTGGAGTCTCAAACTGTTTGAATTTGACACTTGCAAAGGTTCAATAAATCGACAATATGCATGAATTTACACTGTGGACTGGATGGGAGACGTGGTGCTAACACAAATGTTCCCTTCACGTGTACCATAAAGTACACAACATTTTGAGTGGCAATCTAGAAAAGCTCTTGAAAGGCCTACAACTGAAAGAAACGTGCCATCTGCATCATCTGTCATCTGGCGTCAAGTTCATTCAGACCTGCTGATCGTGACATCGGATCACATTCAGTCACCACACAATGCACACAAAGGGCAACGATTCAAGACACTCAGATAAAGACCTACAGACCCCAAGTGTGTTCATCTTCACTGTGCTGGTGGGGGGCCAGAAGACCACTCCTCCTCCTGTATCGACATTGTGTGCCCTTTCAGAGCCCCCCGCCACCTTGGTTTCCTTTATCACTGGGTTGGATGGCTCTGCAGCAACCAGTGGGGTTCCCCCACTACAGGAGCTGGGGCTTTCTCCACCTAAAGGTCAGTGATGTTGCCCAGAGGCTTCCAGTCATCGGTCCGTTCTGCTCCTCAGTAGGCTGTCCAGCTGCCAATCCAGTTCAAACGTGAGAAACTGTACAATGTGTTTCTGTATGTCAGGAATGTGAAGGTTCACAATCCGAGGTGTAGCAGGTGCAGATGTTGCTAACTTGGGTATAGTTTAATTAAGTTTTACACGCAACTCAGTGATGGGTAGGAGTCTTCATTGTGGGCAGCACTTGAAAATGCAATTACAAGTCTGGAACAGGGCTTTTGTTTTCAATTCAGAATTAAAAGCTGAGTTAAAATCAAGCAGCAACCTCCAGTCCTGGGAAATGAAGCCAATGCGGAAGCGCTTCAAACAGGCTGCAGAAGTGATTCAATCTCCATAAGCGCCCGTATTAAAATGCCCAACCTCACAGCAGAAATAAACATTTTTACAGCCTGGTTCAGACAGTTCAGACAGTCTCTATAGATAATTTCCCCATCCATGACAACTGAGATGGGGGTGAATTTTTTTTAACTCATCCGTTCAGATGATATTAAGGCTCAAAGTTGCAGATTATTAACAGCGTGACCGCTTGATTGACAGGTAAGTGCCACTACAGATGGCTTATTCGAGCACCCAGGCATAATTCGACCCACCTCGGGTCCGGTGATGATGCACGTCTTTCCTAATATTTAGATTAGCAGGGAGGCAGAAGAAGCAGCACATCCAATACGGCGGCAGCCAGCGTTGCATATTTTTGGCTTCGAAAAAGCTCTTCGGAAACCTACGGGTGACCTCACTCAGGCTGTGTTCATTCTTTTTACTGTCATTGGTCAAAACACATAAAACTACATCGCAGTCCTCCTTGAAGAAAAACACCATCTTTAAAATAAACATGGCACCAAATGGAAATAGAAACATCAACCTTCGGTTTTTCACGCCATTATGTTACAATATAAGTGACAAAGGCTAGAAATGTAGAGAAGCACATCACATTTTTGAAGAATTTGTAAGTAAAAATGTGTCATTTTCTGTCATCTCAGGTTTTGATCCAAATAGTCGACTCAAGTGTGGGAAACCCTTAAATTTACTGGATTCTGTGCTGCTTGTTAGTGACCTTTGTTCGTGTGTGTTAACTATAGAATTCCTTTACTTTAACTAAATACGAGCATGTGACTTGGAGATAATTAGTCATTTTGTGAATGTGGTCCGACAGTAATAGAGAGAGGAAACTGGCAAATGCAGGTGGCTCTGCGTTTTGCAGGCGCAGCAGTTGAAATGAAATCGCCTAGTTAAGCGAACACGGCTGTAATGAAGAGCGGTGATTAGCGAGCGGGGGCCTTAACGAGGCCGTGTTTATTGAGAGGCAGTTGGATGAAAGTGTTGCCGAGAGAAAGAGCGGGAGAGAGAGGGAAGTGGGGGAGGAAGGGGGAGAGAGAGAAAACTTATAGGCTGAGTGATGCTGCCAGAGCCAATTCATTACGACTGCAGCTCTGTCAATCCCTGCTCATCTCCCGTAGCACTAGACCACTAATGGAATTAGTCCCTGTCGCGCACACACACACACACACACACACACACACACACACACACACACAACACACACACACACACACACACACACACACACACACACACACACACACACACACACACACACACACACACACACACAGCGAGAGAGACACAGAGAGAAAGATACACATACACAAACACACACTGCATTAACACAATGGGTCCTGCAGATATATCTCTGTGTCAAAGCTCTCACACTTGCAGCCCATAAATCCTTGGAGGTCAGCAGGGTAGCTACACACACATGCAGCACAAACACACACACACACACACAACACATAATAAAAATAACAAAATAATAAAAACATACGCAGAAAGTCTCAAACATCATGGGTGTTTTTTTTTTGTGTGTTTAACTTAACGTGACCCCTGACTCACCTACAATCAATCCACTCTGAAAAGTCAGAAACTGAACAAACCTCGTCAGACCAGCATGAAAGAGAATAAGGTTAATCTCAGTTAGGAAGTCTCTCTGGTAAATAATTGATGAAACATTTGGTATGTCCAGTCCAGGATGAATCTGAGCCTGTATTAGGTTTTCAGTGGCACACGACAAGACAATGCCTTTGACTGAGAGCTGGTTATCTGATTTGATCGAATAGAGGTCAACACCAGCCGGCCTGTCCTGAGGACAGAAGATCACCCTCCCTCCCTCCCTCCCTCCAAACCCCATCACCCATCCTTCCTGACCATCACCAATCCTTCCTGACCATCCCCCCTCGTCCTGTCCACCTCCCCGTGGCCTCACACACCTCCTCCTCCTCCTCCTCCTCCTCCTCCTCCTCCCTCCTGCTCTGAGTGAGCGGTCATTAGATTACACCAACGGTCATGACCGTAAGGATTCTCCATCACTTTCCAGTAAACTCCATTCCCTGAGACCTAACCAGACCAGCAGGAGGCTATAGGGCAGGAACATACATCCCAACATGAATCTATGTTCCTGGGAGTATCATATAGGGGGCCTTGTTGCATTTGTAAGCTCAGATGGAGCTCTCTGGTCTGTGTAATGCCAATTTACACTAATCACACTTTTCAGCTGTGAGCTGAGCTGAAGCTTGTCAACGCAGGCCGCTGTGACAGAAACCCTACAGATCTACCACGATGGGCCGACGCTACAACATATGCTCCATCACAGCGGGATGGTATGTTTTTATGGTCAGCTACCCCCAACGCCTGCGAGCCCAACCTCTTTCCCTTCCAGCGGAGAATCGTGATTGGCTGGCTTTTGACTGGCCGACCTCAGAGGTCAAGGGTGAGCGACCTCACAGGCCTGGTGAAGAGTCAATTCTCCCCAGGTCAAAAGGTCCGAGGTAAAGCCCCCTTCACGGCAGCTTCAGGAGCATCAGGGGGATGAGCTGTGTTTCAGCATGCCCGGGTGACACACACACACACACACACACATCATAGAAGACGAGAGGTGAGTGTGAAGAGCTTGATTGGGAGTGAGCGAGGGTGATGGGTGGTGGTGCTGCAGGGGAGGAGGATGGGGAGTGTGCTGTTTGGTCCTCTGAATGCCTTTGACCTCTGCACTGACCCCCTGCTGAACGCTGTCCCTCTGCACTGACTGACGGACAGTAATGATTGTGTTTGTGTTGGAGTGTGTATGTACACGTTAGCCTCCACAGTGTTTACAGCTTTAGGCATAGAAAGGAATTCCTTCCTTCCTTCCTACCTACCTACCTACCTACCTACCTACCTACCTGATCTGAGCTTGAAGGAACAAACTCTCTGTCCCACCCTTATTGTTAGGACACTATGACACCTCGACCACTAAACTGAGACAAAACCAGTGAAATCTAACACTGTAAATAGCTACAGGAGATGCTCAAAGTCAACATCAGGCCAAACAAACACTTGTCTTTTACTGTGTAGAGCAATGATTTATTATGGCGAGGTGGTAAGGCTTTGCAAACCACTTTTAACCATAGCAGAGAGGTACCAATATTAGAGTTTCGCAGAATGATGCAGGAAGCAGCGACAGATGTTGTTTTACTTTTATCTCAGAGGTGTATTCAGTCTAAATGTTGGGATATCATCATATGGGATATCAAAGAATCATAAAAGTATATCTCTCTGGGGGAAGAGCTTTTTCCTCAGAAGCTTTTGGGGAAAAACAAAAAAAAAGGTCTATCTACTGGGCCATCCATCTACCCATGAGTAGTCCACGGGGGCTCAGGGGACTCTTTGTGGCAAGTAGGAGGCTAGAAGGTTGTTTTTAAATCAACCACAGGACACTGTTGATTGAATAATTAATGTGCGCCTTCATGTAACAGGGAAACCCCACACTCACCACAGAAAAGGACACATTCAGTGTACTTCCCTTAACTCTGTCTCCGCTGCATCTATCTATCTATCTATCTATCTATCTATCTATCTATCTATCTATCTATCTATCTGCAATATGGCTGCCCTCCCCTCCCCCTCCCTCCGTTGGAATATTTCCTGCCCTGCTCTGGCCATTTCTTTCTCTCCTCCCTTCTCATCTGATCGGTTCCACTCCCCCCTTCCTCTCCTCTTCTGGTTAGCTGTCTTTGACCTTTGCCCCCTTGTGTGATCATGCTAACGCGGCACACAGTCCCATGCACCCTGACAAACAGCCTGACACACTCTCTGACACACACACACACACACACACACACACACACACACACACACACACACACACAAAATATCATCTGGAGTGACTGAGTGTTCTTGACAGCGTGGAGAAACACAGCTGGTTTAAAACACAGTGAGATGAGACTTTAATGTCTGTGACCAGGGACTCCTGCTGGCATCCGAACACTAACTACTAACAATGGAAACACACATGGAGACGCACACACACGCGCGCACAAAGCCCACGGTCACGTGTGCACAAAGCATCGATATACAGTACATTACACATGTCACCGACACAAATACATATAGATTCCAATCTCTTTCAGACGTGCACGCACACATCATATGTTTTCACACACTGCAGTCACAACGACCATCAGTGTTCTCACATTCACACGCCAGGCACACAATCTGTACATGTGCACACATAATACATGCATTCATTGCATGTGCACCGTCCTTGTGCTCTTTTTCATGTCGGTTGTGTGTGTATGTATGCAGTGTATGCGTGTGTGTGTGTGTGTGTGTGTCTGTGTGCGTGCAGCCTCCACAGTGAAACACTGCACCAGAGAGAGATTGGAATCAATACTTTCTGCTCCGTCATTTGTCACATCTTTACAAGGCTGAAACCATCTGAACACCAGTCTATTCTACTTTGGCGTCATTTATCAAATTGCCCCACCTTGCAAAGACAGACACACACACACACACACACACACACACACACCTACACATACACTCACACACACAAACAAATACAGCATGGGCTCACCCAAACTTTTTGGGCATAATTAAGAGCACATAAAAAATGTGTACTTGGCTAATGTTTGTCACCTGAACACTAGACTGTTGTTGTGGATGAGGTGTGATGGGGTGGAGTGTTAGTCTTTCTGGTTGAAGCCCCATTTTGTGACAGAAAGTTCTTGTTATGCATCTTAGAAATTGTTAGAGAGGTAAGAGTGAAACCCTCGTGGCTTCTTCAATTAGTTACTGTGCTACACCTGTAAAGCTTCACATGCCTGTACGGCATATAGTGAAATGCAGTTTACATTGACAATGTAGGCAGATTTACCA
This sequence comes from Argyrosomus regius, assembly GCA_946959425.1. Classification (NCBI taxonomy): domain Eukaryota; kingdom Metazoa; phylum Chordata; class Actinopteri; family Sciaenidae; genus Argyrosomus; species Argyrosomus regius. The sequence continues at coordinate 16,826,512 of OX336882.1, forward strand.
TCAAAACTCTTTGTAGTTTTTGAGTCCATGTGTGTTTGATTTTACACAGAGGTAGAATAAAGCAGTCTTCTTACGTTTAACCAGCGACAGCTGATTTTCAAAAACAAGGCCTCTTCGACAGATTTGTAGAAGAGGCCAGTCAGAGGGAGAAATAAGAGCAGTGAATCCAAAATGCTTCGTTGTTACAGTTGAGAATAATCAGAATCAGAATCACTATCATTGGCCAGGTATGTGTACACGCATGAGGAATTTCACATTGCTCTCAGTGTACAACACAGTTGTAGACAAAAGTACAACTAAAAACAAGGAGCTCGGCAAGTAAACAGAAACGTTAAAACTACCAAGTACAGATAAAAAGTATATATAGTGTATGTCTCTCTGGTTTATATAGCAGATTGGATTATGTACATGAGGTATATGAGGTACATGAGTTGTTTGGATATTATACAGTATGAACAGCATGAGTAGATTGTGTATGACTAATGAGTACTCACACACAATTGAACCAGTATTTAAAATTGAACGATCTAAGCTGCAGATTATGTTTTCACTTTTCTCAACACCCTTGTCTTCAGCTTTTATGCACTGTTAACGCCGCATGTCACAGAATTTTAAGCTTGTGACTGGATTTTTCTTGCCAAAATGCACCTTGGGAGTTGGAGTTAATCAAAGAACCAGATATTTATCTAATGCAGTTTGTAACCTGTAGTACTGATGATTGAACTGGGGAAGTGTTCCAGCTGTGAATCATGTAACATTGTCTATGGGAAAAATAAAACAGGACTACCGGAACTGCACCACTCACAGCTCCCAGTTCAGTCTTGTGGTGTCTAGACTGATGACCTACAAGCAAAATATTGTCCCATAGTTGAATTGCTGCAGCAATTTGTGCAGCTCTTGTACTCCAGCTTTTACATTTTTAAATTGTCTTATCTTCAACTACATCTCTGCTTTCAAGATGAAGTTCAAAAACCGCCATGCTGTGACTTTGTATGAAGTTGCACTTCTCTTTTTCCAAGACCATAACGTATTTTTCCACAACAGCCTTCACTGAGTGCATGGTGAGTGGATAACAGGATCTTGGAAGAAATTGCTCCACTAACCAATTTTCCTGAACCCTGTGGTAACATTCCAAAAAGCCAGATATGACTTTATTCAATTCATCCACAAACGATAAAGCAATTTGGCCCCGACCACTTTCCGCTGCCTTACACATGGGCCGTCGCACATATACACACATGCATGCGAGACACACACAGACTTGCAACACACTGTAAGTGCAGTTAATCCAGACAGTTCTACGGTAAGCGTCCTCTGGAGAAGGCTCTTATTCAGCTCAGTTTTCCAGGAAGGTTTAACACTTAGGCCTGGATGATACATCTGAAACATTGTATCATATTTTTCTACTTTTTAATAGCTCAATATTTCACAGCATTAAAGTTTTCCAATAAAAAGTCATTTTATTTAAGTGCAGGATCTTGGATAGGGTACAATACGATACATCTGGCCTATTAGCCCAGGATTAGTGTTTTCACGTCTTTTCTCGTCAATCAGAAGGATTGAACAGGAGGGATGTTATGATTATGATAATAGAGAGTCTAATAGAGCTGTCAACATGTTGCTCCAACATCTCCGTTAAGTGTTCAGTCGGGGGAGGTCTGGTGAATGTGAAGGCCATAGGATAAGATGATTTTCATACTCAATCAAAGCCAAATCACGCATTTACTTCAAGGGGCTTTATAATCCATACAGCATATGACACCCCCTCATGCCTTATATAGAAGCATACTATACATCTTTTACATGTTTCACCCTTAGCTTTAAATTTTGTGTCCTTAAATTTTTTTTTTTTTAGATAAACTAAATTCTTCTACTAAGAATTTAATTAAAAGTTTCATTTGTGATATTAGGGAACACTTTTTATATCTGTGAAACCACAGTGCATCATCTACATACATAAATCTAGCTGTACTGTTGTGTTTGCCACACATGGGGGACAAAACAAACAGACAGAAAGCAGGACAGGATACACCCTGACTTGTTTCTGTGAAGTCTGAACAGTAGGAAGAAAAACAACCCAACATAGACCCAAATGACACTGTGGAGTCCCACACAGTGCTACACCTACATGCTTCACAGAGTGAGACATGATGACTGCGGTGTTTAAGGGAAGAAAAAAAAATCTCCCTTCCTGACGGCAATATTCAGACCAACCCTTCTGATCTGCCCTCAGGCCTGCTGGTGGGTATCTTCTAATGAGGCGGCGGCCATTGACCATATCCCCCAATAGGATTCTGCAGTTCAGGAATTAAAGATCAATGGACAAAGGCTAGAATAGTTTTAATATGAGGGATGTAAAGCAAGGTGGTGGTCTATTCTGCTTTTAAGTACTACATATATATTTGGGCATGTGCAGTGAGCAGAACCATGGTACCATAATCCTCAACTTAGAGCATTAATGAGTAAAAACATACCTTAAAAGTACAGATCAATTTCTATGCTGCATATATACTATTACACAACATTTTCTACATTATACAGCTTCAAAATACATGCAAAATTAAAGCTGTGCAAGTCAAACAAAGAGTAAAACATAAAAGCACTGAGAGAACTTTGAGAAAGATAACAGAATAATGATCTAAAACCCCAAAAGTTAAAGAAAATCCATGCAACACCCTGATGGACACATTTGTCTGGATGAACAGTCTGTCTGGATCATCGCCACACTTGACAGAGGACGGCAACGGTAGCTACCAAACAAGTTAAAGTGAAGGTAACACCTCAGACCACTGGGACCACTACCGAACATCTCACACCTCTTCTTTACCAGACCTGGAACAAGACGACAGGCTTTCTCCATTTACACCCATTGATTCTGTCATTGACATGTGTTTGAGGCTTGTTTGGCTAAAAGTCGAACTTCAGGACACATCGAACCATTCAATTCATGTTCTCAACCTCTGTGATGGAAAACTGTCCTTTTATGTCCTGGTGTGGGAGACAATGGGAGGACTCAACACACGACAGCATCAAACCAAAATGGTGACTTTATCCAATGTGTTTTTAATCAAAGGTGACTATGTGCATAGAAACCAGACTTGAATGATGAAAGATGAAAGCGTTGTATGTTAAACGTGAATAATTATATTGGTCATTGACCGTCATTGAGGCCTATGTCACATCTGATTTGTTTGTGGATATTCTGTAGCAGCTTGGTGTCATCTGCGTGCAATTTAGGTGAACATGGTGGACGGCTGCCGGTTTGTCAACATATCTGTCCTGCTGCTTTCAAATGGCTGAAGGGAAGTGAAGGAGATTCTCACACAGTCTAAAGCAGCTGTGGAAAACACTCAGATAAATGCAGTAGTTCCTGTTTTAAAAGTCAGGATTATAGTTCAAAAAATGGTAAAAACATTCAAAAAAATAAACATTATCAACAGAATGTGAAGAGGTAATTATTCAGGCTATTATATTATATCATATTATGTTATATGATAATCCAAAGTGTCCATGTATTGTGTTGCAGAGATGTCTACTGAAATTAGCATGCTAAATGATTAGCTTTGGCCCAAACTTTCTTGTTCTTCGAGAAGTGTGTGCGGAGTGGAGGAACAGAGCTGTTTACTGGTGAGAGGAAGGGGAGCACAGAGTTTACTTTTTAAAGTTTTGGTATTAAAAAGTGGATTCCTTCTCTCTGTGCCGACTTCCACTGTTGTTATTGTAGCGCTGTGGGCACCCAGAGCTCTATGATACTACTTCATATTTAAACAGAGACCAGACAACGAAAGCACCTGGAGAAAAGTAAGCCAGAAAGTTGGAGTAAGTGGTGAAAATGTGTCTCTTACTTGATTCTGGTTATCAGTTATACTTTACAATGAACTAAGTTACCACCGATCCAAGAAAACAAGTATTTAAAAAGTTGTTTGCTGTTGTCTTGCAGACAGACCTGAAAAGTATGAATTCAGTTTTTTTACACCCTCATTTTGTAGTTATTTCTGCATCTTGATCCATTTATTGCAATCAAATCACAGCAAAAACGGTTTGTTTTGAGGGTTACTGCTGTAACATTAGTAAGCGGCTTCAGTGGCGCATAGATACTCGCAAGAGTAAACACAAGTGATCCTGCAGGCATATTGTAACCATTTGGCATTACTGTTACAAAAGTTTGGAAAGTTTGCAATTAAGGATACTGGAAAGTTTATTAAACGAATGAATAGTGTCATCACATCGAGGGTGGGAGAAGGACAAATGCTGTCCCCTATTCTCTTTGGTGCATGTGGCCAGGAATTACAAATTGCCCCCTTAAAAGCAACTGCTAGTGTAAAGTGATTCATTAAAATAGTTTATTTACATGTTAAGTATGATTCTGTTATTTCTGTTGTCAATCTTTTGTTGTCAAATTAATAATTAATTAAGTAATTTATGCATATTTGGGCTAACTATTGATATTCTCATACGTCATCTGTGCTGTCTCCCTGCACTGACATTAAAAGCTGTATTGTCCCAGCTCTTATGTATTGAAGGAGGTCTTGGTGGTGGCGGCGGTGGGGTGCTCAGGCGTGACTCTGTAAAGTGGAATCATCTTTCCTTTGAAAGGACAGATAGCTAGAACTCCTCTTTGAGAGTGATCGTTAAGGATAACCACTAACACCACAGCCTGAGAAGAGACAATTACCTGCAATCACACGGGCCGCCAGTGGAGTGGCATTTTATGCAAGTGTTTGTGTGCGTACGTGTGTGTGCGCGTGGAGGTTTGTTCGCCCCTTTGCTAGGCGTCTGGATGGCCCCCGTCTGCCCAGCCAGTCATCTGTCACCATTACAGGACAAAGGCAGCAGCGTCTCAGGGCCATTACTGAGATTGCTAGAGATGATTTGGAGTGTCCTCCTCAGCACCGAGAAAATCATTTCCTCACAAAGAGGCTGCCCCTTGGCTCTGCAGGCCCCTGGCAGCCTACAGGACAAACTACAGAGCCCTTCTTCTGCCTCAGTTGCCTCCAGGAGTGATGGACATACACAGAGAGGGGAGAACGAATCAGAAAACAGATAGAAAAGAAAGCTAATAAGAGCGACAGATGCGGTGCAATAAGAGCTGAGCAAATGAGAAAGCTGAGAGAGAAAAGGATGAAGAATTAGTGCATCTCTTAATGGGATATAAGGGAAGAAGACAGTTAAGAAAAATGGATACAGAGTAAATGCTGCCAGCCTGAAATGAAAGAAAAGTAAGTGTGGAATGAAGTTGAATTAGCCAATCTCTAACACACTTCCTTGATTTGGTTGATGCACTGAACTCTCTTCATTCTCATCTCTCGTTCCCCACCACCACCACCACCACCACCCTTTACCTCTCATTTTGTTCCTCCTCTCTCTCTCTCTCTCTCTCTCTCTACACTCACACACAAACTGCTGGCCAGATATGTAGCTTCATTTACAATCCAGCTGACCTTGGCTGGAATGTGGATGAGTGTTTAAAGATCAGTGTTGTGAAGTGGGTACAGTTTGTGTGTGTTAGTGTATATGTGTGTGTGTGTGTGTGTGTGTGTGGATGACTGGTCAGTGGCTTGAGTGCTGCAGTCACCCCCTTCCACCTCCTCACCCCACCAAACCCACACACACACACACACACACACACACACACACACACTCTCTCTCACACACCTCTGACACACAGAGATCATGATGAATTGTCCTCTCTGCAGGCCCAGATTGTTTTTAAGGTTTAATTCAGTTTCTTCCTGTGCTTGGATGAGCAGCTGTGTGTGCGTGTGTGCATGTGTATGTGTGTGAGAGAGAGTGTGTATGTGTATTGATGAGTGTGTTTGCACCTCTGTGTAGGTGTCACAGTATGTATGTGAGAGAGGGAGTGAAAGAGAGAACAAACAGGCGTTATGGATCTCGGGTCTAATGTACTCCAGCAGGTCAGAGCGAGGGGGCCTCCAGTCACCATGGAAATGACGAAACCTGATCAATACTCAAGGTTACGACCTCTAAACTGCGACCCCTCCCCCAAATTCCCATCTCTTTCACCCATTTTTCCTCCTCATCCCACCACATCTATCTATCTATCTATCTAGAGACCTCTCACATCGCACTTCTCTTTTCTCCAAACTATATCATCCATATGCAGTCGCCAACCCAATCTAACCCTGCACTCTGCTCTGAACCAGATTTTTCTCTCTCTATTCTTTCTTTTTCTCTTCTTCATTTTTATTTTGTTGTTTTTCCCAATTAAGACAGAGCAACCTAGTCCATAAAATTAAGATAAAACCAGCTAAACTCGAGAAATGACAACAGGGGATCACACGTTTCTTTAACAATATGGTGAGATGATGAATCATGGTGAAATGCAGCTTTGCAAACCGCTCTGAAATAGCAGAGTGGTATTGTCAAAGCACCGTAGGGTGCCTTGAGGAAAAGGAGGAGGCTGCGAGACTTGTTTAAATTTTAACACATCAGAAAAGGAGGCAACATTTTTCGACATTTTACATTTCAAACTTATTAAAACAGCTAACAAGATTTAAAGTACTTTTAGGCTGTACTGAGGCACAATGTTGAATTCTTAAAACATATTTATTTGCCTTTAATTCATAAGAAACAGTAGGTAGATGGCAGGAAGTGAGGGGAAAGAGAGATGGAGAGTGACATGCAACAAAGGTCCCTGCTCTGACGTGAACCCGGTTCCTGGATTTCCACAACAACATTGCCTAAAACTGATTATGACTTTGATTTCAAATGTATTATTTCCGCCGATGTTAGCTCATATATGTCACATAATTTCCATCAGTGTTAATTTTTCTCACAACAGATGTCTGTGATGTGATTTTCCGCTGAAAATCTTGCACACCGGGTGTGACTGGGGCCCTCTCACCCCCCTGACAGGGCAGGTAGCCAACAGCAATATAACTACAGTTACCTGTACCTGAACAGGATTTACAGCGCACATACACACAATTAAAGGCAGTATGAAACAATAAACACAGTATAAGACTTGAATCCACCTGCGTCTCAACAGGATTTACAGGACAGAAACACTCAAAGCCAACAGCACGGAAACAAAGGCACCTGTATCTCAACAACAGGTGCACTAAGTCAACAGCTCATGAAGAAAATATACACCACTCTCAACCACAAACTTTAAGACAACAAAATATTAATATAAACGAAGCCCAAGAACATTTGACAGCATGGAGTCAGGTAACGTTATAGCAAACACTTTCTAAGCCTACTTTAATCAGAAAATAGTCTTACCTTATTTAATGCATCTTCCTGGCTCTGCTCCGTGTGAAATCCTCCAAAGTAAAAGTCCAGTGTTGTCCTTTCTCTCCTTGATGTGTTTTTGCGTCTTCTTAGTCCTCAGTTCATCAAGAAGGTGAACATCCACCAAAGTCTGATTGTATCGTCCAGTTGATATCCGTCTGAATCTGCTTCTATCCGGATCAAACAGAGCTTTATGTCCATGGCAACGGCAGAGCTAACGTTATGTCTTCAGAAACCTACCGAATAATCACACCTGTGGCCAAAGAAGTGAGTTTACAACCAAACTATAACAGGCATGACATTTACGTGAAGCCTCGATATTTTCTTTTTCTCTCTGACTTTTTCAGCCTTTTGTCCATTTTATTCGTATTTTACATTCAAAGTCCGCTCTTTCCGAGTTGATTTAATTTGTTTATTTCCGGCTTGACCTCTGACAGCACATGGACGGGTCCACTTGAGGGGGGCGGGGGGAGAGGACCACCTACCTTACTTACAGTGTGGGGAGCCTATTGGAGTTTTGGGACAGTGTAACCCCCCCCCCCCCCAAATCAGATGAGCTGCCCCAACATCAGAAGTGAAACAAAGTGGATAATTTTGCTACAAATGTTTAGTTTTTCTGTACATATTTAAATTTAGATTTGTCTCAGGTTAATTTTAACATATGGATACTGTGTTATAGGTTAATTCTAATGTTTGTTCAATGTTTGCATGCTGTTACTGGATGCTTGAATTTCCTTCGGGATCAATAAAGTATCTATCTATCTATCTATCTATCTATCTATCTATCTATCTATCTATCTATCTATCTATCTATCTATCTATCTATCTATCTATCTATCTATCTATCTATCTATCTATCTATGTCACATGGGGAATGGTCACTTACACTTGCCCTTCTGTCCACTCATCATGGCAAAAGATGGATGCTTAATAAGCAACAGTAACTTCCATGATGATCTGCAGGGACGCTGGACACAAAGTATTGACTGCCACACTAAATAGTTTGCAAAATTCCTGTTTTATCTTTTAATTTGAATGAACAGGATAACTTATAGGTTATGTAGTTATTAACAACATTTTACAACATTTTGAGAAAGTTTTTCACTACAGTTAACAACAAACATGAACACCTCTGTGTGTCAAAGCAGCGCCACAGTCAACAACAGAGAAGTAATGCAGAGAGCTGCGGGAGATGAAGAGGAACAACCTGCGATCAGTTCATCAGAGTTTATAAGACTGCAGCGCTGTGAGAATACAGACCAGGTTTCATAGAGGAGACAAGCGTCTATCTGTCTGCTAACAGACTCCAGTCTGTACTGATAAACCACAGAAGAAGAGTAACATCAGGCTTCATGATCAAAGTTTTTATATCACGTCAACACTTCAATCCATATGAGCTCTCTCTTTCTCACTTGTCCACATGATCTTTCTTTCTCTTTCTCTCTCTAGTGCAAGTATGCATCACAATTATTTTAACGATTTTATCAGTTGTTGTTTTTTTTTTTTTTAAATGACTGTAAAGACTGACTTGTAAAGGATGGTCCGGTGTATCCAAGGCTAAAGGAGATAAGAAAGGAAGCACTAAAGCTCCTTTCCTTAACATGTATAGAATTTGAAAAGTTCTTATCATGGCTGACACATAAATACTTCCAGGTCATTTCACTCAATTAGGAACCTTCCTAAGTAAAAAGACTATTTGACTGGAGCCTGTATTTATTTTAAAGAGCAACAAGCTATCTGGAAGAGGTAAAGACTATAAATAGCAACAAAATCCACTGAAGGAAGTGGTGGTGGAGGATGAATGGATCATGTCTCATGTTTGTTGTTATTTTTAGATTTAGTTGACTTAATATTCCCAGGGCTTTTTTAATTTTGTTTGTTTGTTCGAATTAATTTCGGTTTGATTAGGTTTAGGTACAGAAACTACTCATTTAGATTCAAGCACTGAAGCTACTCAGTTAGGTTTAGGCAACTGAACTGAAGTTTTTTCTAGATGGAAAAGATGCTTTCACTGACTCTGCTAAGAGTGAGACTACAACTGTATAGACAGATGGTTCATCCAATCATCTACGAAATATTTACTTGCCTGCTCTTTTCAAAACAGTTTCCAGTTTCGGTTAAATTAATATTCACACAGTTTTATGTTTAATATCAGAACATTTGCAAAGTTAATCTTATTTTCTTTGATGGCTTTAAGAGATGCAGATTTTTAAGCTTTTGTTGAAAATGTCCAGAAAGCAGAGCAAACTAGAGATGAGGTAATGAATGGTACAAAAGGAAAGACAAGAGAAGAAAAACTGATTAACTGTCAGAACTTCTTGGCTTTGTGGAGTGTATTCATCAATACAGAGACAGCACCCATTTCTATCTGTGAGGGCAGGAAAAGTGGAAAATGTTGGACAAATTCCAGTCTGGAAACCACACACCAAAGCCTCTGTTTGAAGTTATCAATATCAATCTATCCTGGCTTTCCTTCAAACTGAATAAAAGGTATGCGTTTTCTTCATCAGTGCTGCACAATAAACTGATACCATCTGGCACGAAAAGGAGGACAAAGCGAGGAAGAAGAGGCAACAGTGACTAATCACAATAAAATCCTCTGGACATACTCATGTACCATGAACTGTTTCTGACGTGATCTTGTCCTGTGGCTTTCAAAGACTGTATTTATTACCCAAAGGTGGGGCAAAAGAAAAACTGTCTTTAAACTTTTATAGTGTATGGTCTGACAGGGTGTACCTCCAAAAATTGTATTATACTAGCTTGAGGAGATATTAATATTCATTTAAATCTATTGATAATGTGTAATTCAATCAATTAAGCAATACAACATGAGAAGGAATGTTGTTGTGAATATCACCACAGCTGTGATTATCTTCTCAGCCGGCGGCCAAATCCCAGCCATGCTAATACTCAGTACAACATCACAACCTCAAGTGTGATTTTGCCTTTATATAACAGTTCTGCAAGTGGTTAACGATAGTTTACAATAAGTGACAACAGATTATGATTTGTTTGTTTATTTAATAATTAATTTGGCTCCGTCAACACAAATGGGATTGGGAATGCACTGTTGCCAAGCAACACATGAACAGTTTCCTGAACAGCAGCTTGCTAGCTTTGAAGTCTACATGTTACTGTAGATAATTGTATAATAGTAATTTCTATACATTCAGATGCATAATGGATTTAAGTTTTTCTCTGATATCAAACTTTAAGTCTATTTCATTGAGAGAATAAGCAGACATAATATTTTGTACACTCAGCATAGGTCCACGTTAAAAAAAATGAACAGGAGCCAGCAGTGGAAAGTAATGAGTAGAAGGTGGTGGAGGTGGTGGGGGTCCTACACTGAGTGACGTTAAACCCGTTAAACCCTCCACAGATTGCACTAGTGTTTTGACAATGGCCAGTAAACTATCTAAATTGCAGTGTTTTAGCACCTGTCTTTCTGTGCTGAGCTGGGTAGCGAGGCGTGAGGCTGTCAGCCTTGTCAAGCGGCCTTTCTTTCTCTCCTTTCTCTCTCTCTGCACGGCTGCTATCATCATCACCGGCCTTTCAGACGCCAAACTTTGTCCCTTTATCTCCGATTGTGCCTCTCCCTCACTATCCCGCTAAAATTACCCTTTCATTTTGTTGTGCCATAAAATTACAGCCTGGTGAAGATTGGCAGTGCTTTTCTGCAGAGGGAGGGGGGCAAATCAATGTTTTTGTTGTGGCTGCGTGCATGTGTGTGTGTGTGTGCGTGGGTGTGTAGGTGTGTGTGTGTGTGTGTGTGTGTGGGCGTCTTCAGAATGTCAGAATGTAGTGATGTGTGATCGATGTGCCATTGTTCATATGTGTGTATGTCTGTGTGTGTTTGTGTGTGTGTGTGTGGTCAAGTCTCACAGCTATCACTGAGGATAATAGGACTCTTGGTAATGCCAGGCTACAGGGGCAAAGACCCCTGTTTTACTGGACACTTTTAGATTTTTTCAATCAGTAAGAGGAAAATAGCAAAGTAGTACTGGAGGTGAGGGCCTGCGGTGGGGCAAAAGAGACAGGGGAGTGTGCTGTGGTTGATCTCTGTATGAAACTAATCATATACATACTCAATCTCAGCAGAGAAGACAGATTCTCTCAGGTTTTTTTAAAAATCAAAGTTGAGGCTCCAAGGCTTCGACATTATAAAGACTGAAATAAACCAAGAGGCACACACGTGTGCATTTAAATTCTTTGTACATGCAGGTGTCACAACCAGGCTCGAAAGTGTGCTAAACAGGAGCGACACTACATGTAGTTCTTATAATACAAAATGTTTTAATTAAAGATATAAAATATAAATAAGGTCAGGTGTATACCCAAATATAAATATATATTAGTAAAATAAAGGATGGATGACTTTTTATTAGTTCAGCCAACTCTGTACTTTTCAACAAACAAGTGAGCCAACAAATTAAGTTTTTCAAGCATCCATGTAATAGAGTCACTGTACTGCAGTCGCACAAATGCTCCACTTTGGCCTGACATTTTACCAGCCATATAAAGCCTTATAAAGCCATATAATGTTGGAAACCATTTATGTAATCTATCAAGTTCTTTTGTTTTTTTGCACTCATACAGAAGGACTACCAACGTACTCTGTTGCCGAAAAATAGATGCACCCACAGCTCGCAGATGCTTGATTAAGTAAACTTTAATTGCTTGTGAAATCAAATGTGAAGAAATGCTTGACCCTTTTTCACTCTGAATGATTTTTGGTGTTTCAAACTGAGAAATAAGCCAAGGCCTTTACTATAGACATGTCTATGACACTGCACAAAAGATAGGTGGTGGGCTAGAGTGTAACCTGCCACGTCATAGACAACTCATACTTTTTGACTTCTGCAAAATGAAAACTGTATTTTTTCTTTTAAAGTTATTATTACACAATGACAAAAGGTCAAACATACGTATGCACAAAGGAACAGAATAACAATACTTTTATAATAACTTTCTGGATCAAAAGGAAAGGCACCACCAACCAGAGAAGGTAAAATATGGCCATCCTTGGGACCACAATCTTTCTCTAACATAAACTGTCTCATTTGCCTAATCTTAACCATGTCTTAACCATAATTTATTTGGCATAATGATCTTTCCCTAGCCTTATACTATAGCTGCCATGGACAAATACTGTGGAGTAAGAATTTTAAATCTAATCTAATTATTGATGTTCTTGTCTTGATGTAACTTTCAGTAAAGATGAGATTAAATTTCTTCTATATGAGATTAGTAAATTATATGTTTTTACTCATGCTGTAGTATTTATGTTCAGTCTTGTGGCCACTTTCTCAAGGCTAGTAGAAAATATCAATTTAAAGTTTCTTACAGAATAATTATTTGTGTCCCCCCCCCCTGCTGTAAGTGGAAGGGCATAAATGGTGATTAAATGGTAAACGGTGGTGAAAAGCGTTGTGGACATCAGTTCATTCCTGGACAGTCTCGCTTTTCTGTCTCTTTGCTATTAAAAGTCTTTGACAGGCAGAGACAGCGTCTGTCGTTATCAGCGTGAAACAGCCTTCCTCCTCGGATAACTCTTTGTCTGGTCAATTAATAACCAGCATTGATATTAGTATGTTTGCATAAGGAGCGAGAGAATAAGGGCATGTATTTCCGACGCCACCATTTCGTTATCTCGCTTCATAGTTTGCTTCACTGATACTCTGCCGCTTCCTCGTTGGCTGGAGAGTCAAAGCAAACATGGATCTCAGTTTGCACACAATCTGAAAGCTATCCATCTAATTAGGTGAACAATGTTTCCTTTGTAGATTTTGGTCTTGTAATGTATTTTCAACACAGGTATTATAAATGGGAGATTATTAAAAGGTACAAATCTAAAGTTGTTAAAAAAAAGTGTGGCTCATACAAGAACCACTCTACAAACAGGTTTGTTCTTATGTGGTGCATACGAGTGAATTAAGAAAAGGTTCTTGAAATTCACAAGTGAATGTAGTCTTTCTCAGTAGGGGAAAAACTATGAATGACAAAACTGATAATATTTGATATTAATGACCGATAATATCGGCAACTGCCTTAACCTTTCTGCATTAACTAAATTAACCATGTGCCGTTGCGCACTTCTTTTTATCTTGTGGCGTGAAGTTCTTTCAGCTTCTGAAGTGACAGAAAATAAGGTTTGAGAACCACTGCTTCAACAGCTGCCTCAGTGGGCTTATGCCAGTCTGTCTTGGTAAACATCTTCTGTTACACCTGAGAGTGAGCACCAGTGACTGTTAAATTTGTCATGTTTTTGTCTGAAAACAGGAGGAAGATTCCTCTTTTTACTCTCCTCCTCTTTTTGTTTTTGGTAATAAAACTTTGATACAAAATGAGCGGGACAGACAGCCTTACAGAGAAATTTGAAGGTTGTGGATAATGCTAATTATCCCATTTCATGATCACGTACCCACTCAGGAACCATCAGGTGCTGTCAGGTTGAAGTGAATGATTGACGACTAGTTTAAGAGTTAAGAGTGTTTGTTGAATCAAACAGTGAACAAATCTTATGAGCAAGCCTCGCAGAACAATAAGAAAGATTTATGATACATAAATATGCACGAGGCCCATTGAGTCTGACTTAATTTGTTGACCAAATGTTCACAAAATGCTATTTCTTTCTTTATATTTAACTCAGTGACTGTCTGAAAATGTACTTAGTTTGGCACACAATAGCACAAGCCCAGCAACATTGTGACAGTTCTGATTTTCTTTATTTGCTTTTGCTTATTTTTCCCTTTGTGCCACCTCGCTGTGATTACACAATCTACAACAACATAGAGACTCACAACAATGTATTTATTGAGCCAATCCACCTCCTGACTCATAACTCACAGCCAACACTTGATATGAGTAACATCAACATCCAAGAAGCAGATTGAGTTTTGTTACTGCGGTGAATATACTCTATAATAAATCTGCTGCTGTCGTCTTTTCGCTGAAAGCTTTCTGGATCCATACCAACTCCTTTTCTCCAACATATAAGGACGGAGGGTGACCTTTATGGCTTTTGAATACCATAAGGCAATCGAGAACTCTTCACCCGTGGTGCATGGTCTTTGTTGCAGCCAGGCCTCTCTGTATTGCAAAGTCCAGAAGTATTTGGTATTATATCAAAAGAATGGCAAGAGAATGTGGATGGCATTTACTTGTGGAGAGGTGAGGGAAGAGGCAGAGTGAGAGGCAAGCTGCAAGGTGCCATCAGTGCAGAGAAATGGGAGTGAAAAGGATGAAAACCTATAAATGAAAATCAATACAAGAAGGCAGGAAGGCATAAGAACTTGGGGGAAGGTAATAGAATAGACTAAAGATAAATAATGAGGACAGGAGGAAGGGGGATGAAATGAGAATGGAGAGCAGAAAGAAGGAGACAAAGAAAAATGATGGCAGAATACAATCAGAGGAATATATTTGTTATTGTGTGGCTGTCCTTCGCATCAAAAGACTCAAGTCAGAACACGGACAAATTTTTCCCAGAAGCCTCGATGACTGAAAAGTGCTCAACTCTCCTCTGATCTTTTCTGCCTCTGGAGGACTCTCTGATTGAACATTGAACGTAAAGCTTCAACCAGTAACTCTTCATTTACAAATTGGCACTCTAGATGACTTTTATGTTGATTAATGTAACTGATTACATTTTTCCCTCTCACATTATTGATTAACTTGTTGGTATAAGGGTATATGAAGTATGGCACAGCAGTATAACATTATCACAGCTTCCAGGCATACCACCCTGTGTTCTTGCTTGTATGGGTTGTGAATGTTAAAAACACAGAAGAGGAAAAAAGCTTTTTGACTCTCGTCAAGTCATTCTCTTCAACTTTAGAAATGTAAGTCCAATCATACAAACGAGTAAGGCCTAAAATATGCTTAAAATTAACAATTCAACCTTTGTTTTGCACGTCCTTCCTGACACTTTCATTCATTTAATTATCCACCTGTGAAGCAGGAGAACCTTGATGCCACTTCAAACTTTAATTTTTCTCCGCATTCAGTACAATAAAACAGACGGAGGCACTTCTAAACCAAGTCACAGCTTCAAATATGAATCTCACCTTATAGACTGCATGGGAGTTGCTTTTTATACAGGGAACAGGATTTCAAAATTCAACATACACGTTATTGAATGACATGCCCTGATTGAAATGAAAGAGAATTTAACCTTGGTGCCCTGCATTCATCAATTTATTTAGCCTTAGACAGTACACGAGGCAGCATCAGCATACGATTATAATAAAAAGTACCTCCTCAGGCATGCTTTCTAATCTGTATAGCTGAATGTATTTCAGAGAAAAACTCGACTACTCAGTCTGCAATATTCAGTCTTGGTAACTGGCTTTAGCTGCAACGTTAAGTTACAGACCAGCACAATGTATTAGTTGTGTTCTTGTGGTGGTTTAAGAGTCTTATAGAGGCTGAATGACCTGCGCTTAAACTCACTATAACCTCCTTGGAACCAGTTAATTTATTTCTCTATTTATTTATTTCTATTTCTTTATTCATGTTGCCTTTGAAAGGTAACATTATTTTGACTGGTTTTCCCACTCTGTTTTAGAAACGTATCCGTTTCTAGCACTTAATTATATCAAAGTGTCTGCTCAGTCTCTTAATTTATAACACCAGCTCTGGCGTTTGTGCAGTATATCAATTGTAAAATCTATTCAAGTGTGTATCTATTTGTACGAATGTTTGCTTGTGCACAGAGTGCATTTGTGTAAAAGAAGCTATTTAATTGTATTTGGAAACAGAGATGATGGGTGCGAGCGTCCAGGCTATTGATATGTTTCTGTGCCTGCGTGAATGCAGCATCCCATCATACCCTGAGATATTTCAACACAACCATCGATCAGCTTCAGCAACACCCAGATCAGATGATACCGGGCTGAGTTACAGGAAGCATGCATGTGTGAGTGTGTGTTTGGCCCAAGGACAAAGACGGCTGCAAGGAATGAAGAAAGCATCACCTTATTTTTTACTTGCAGGGTAGGAGGATGGAGGAATTGATCAAAATGTTAAAATAATGTTAAAAAAAACTGATGAAAGATGATGATGTGTGTTTTTATGTATGTGTGTGTTTCTTAAGAAGGGGGGGTGTCCTTAGCCAACCCTAAACCTCACCCTCAATCATGAATGAGAGCAGATACTCCACCATCACACTGTGCAACTCTCTGGACGTAGGCCAAGCAGGAAAGAGAGGCTGGCAGCAATTACAGACACACACACACACACACACACTGATCGCACAGCACCGAAAGCACAGAGCAGTGAGGCCAGTTCCATCTGTGATTCTTCAAAGAGTTTGGCTGATATTGATTTGGTGCCAAGGTTAGCAGCTCATTCAGGCAGAGTGGAGCTTTCAGGAGCAGCTGGAAGGAGCTGAGACCACAGCCGGAGACGGAGGCTGAGACCTTGAGCTGAAACACACGGCAGCAATCCTCTGTTGGGGCTAACAATGTCTCCAAGCACACCATCACAATCACAATGCAGACAAAGACAAATAAACACACTGACACATAGGCACACACATGCACGCACACACACACACACACACACATGCACTCTCCCTCTCACCGTCATGAGTGCTCTGCATTGAATGTAGAGTGGGAAAGAGGGCAAAAGAGTGTGAGAGAGGGAAGAGGTGTTGTGTGTGTGTGTGTGTGTGTGTGTGTGTGTGTGTGTGTGTGTAGGTGTGTGTGTGTGTGTTTGTTGTGGAGAGACAGAGGATTAGTTGTGTTTTTGAGAAAGTGATTGCGGCTCTTAAATTCAACTCTCGTCCCTAGCCAGAGGACCTCTGGGCTAACGCTGTGTATATTTTATATATTTTTAACATTTGTCTGCATGCTCTGTGGACGTGTGTGTGCACGTGTGTGTGTGTGTGTGTGTGTGTGAAACTTTGCTTTGTACAGGCCTTGTTTCCTTCTCACAGCACTAATTCAACATAATAATAAAGGCCAATTGTGCTCTGCTAGCAACATTTTTGTGTATTTTAGTGATACTGCTGACATGCATGCATTTGATACCTCCCTCATTACCTCCCTTCTGCCCAACTCATGGAGATAAAATACAGAAAATTGCTGCTTTTATACGCCCTCAAACCAATATTAGGACTTTCCAAGCACCGCCATTATGACAGATGCTAAACTACAGTTATCTAGGCCGAACCCTATTCTACGGACAGTTTACGAAAGAGGCAGGTTTATTCATTTTTGACCCATTCGGAGCAGAACTGGTTCAAGAACCAGAGCTAATTTCGAGAAAAATCGATACTTCTGACTCCTCCACATTTCTCTTCCTAATATTTCCCAAGATCGCCGTGTTTTTTAACCATTCAATTATTCCTCTGCTTACTGTCTTGCGGTTGCGTTTGAGCTTAAAAGAAATACAGGAAATGCAAAACTTAGAAAAATTACATACCATCAATCTTGCTTTTAGAGTTTTAGATTTGATTTCCAAACTTAATTTCTACGTGCTCCAGTTTGATTAATATAACTGGCTGTCTTTTGTGGTTTTAGCATTTCGTCTTTTAGAGCCTCCACTAGCGAGCCTCCAAATGAAATGAAGTCCATGGACCGAGCGTGGAAAAGGTTTCTTTAGACTACAAATGAGAGCATTTAAGAATATTTTTTGTTATTTTCTTAAAAATGAATGAGCTCACTGATGATGATTGATTATGATTCTACTGTGTGCCATTCAAGTAATTACCAATATTTAAAGTATTGTGACGCAGATCTGGTTTGAGACCACAAATTTCTTAATATTTGCTCTCATAAAAAAAAGTTTTAGTTCTCAACATGACAATTTTCTGGTAAAATCATTTGTCTGTTGTTTAGGAGTCTTGGTCTTCCATGGCATTCCCTATAGTGACTCCATTCACACGATGTGTTTATCAACGAATGTTGACTGAACATCACACAGTAGAAGAAGATGGTAGATAACACATAATAGGAAAATAACACAAATCATATAAAAGTAATATGTCATGTTGCAGTCAGCGGTAAGGGTGTTAAGTTCCTACAGTAGGCCCACCAGCTGTCATCTCAAAAGTGTTTTTATGTTCTCTCCTGAAAAGTTTACTTTTACAGTTACAAGGTTTTAAAATGACAGCAGCAACGAATGTATGTGCATGTGTGTCTGCGCGCGCTCACACGCCCACGCACTTCACTGCCTCCGCCGTCATCATTCAGACTAATCCCCTCACAGACCCCTCGTGTTGCTCTTTGAACGGAGTACAAAGCGTGTTCTGGGCTTAAAACAGCAGCACAAAGACACAAATAAAAAACCTGCTGAGACTTTTGACCTTTCGGCTGGGATTACAGTTTTCAAACAGCGTTCAAGGAATTCAGCCTTTGCATCCACACAGCTTTTCAAACAGTCTGCCTGCTCCCTTCATCTCTGCTTGCTTGCCAACTTAATGGCCCTCATTTTTGTTAAATACCACAAACATGCTGGATTGAATGTGTACTGTCTTAGTTTTCCATTGGGTTTGGTGGTTCAGACTGATGAGGAACATAAGGTGAAATCACATGGTTACTGCAGTCATCAAGTTTTTTGTTTACTCCAACTTTTGTTCTTATTGTCTTATTAGTTTAAATAAATGTTTTTGGGGTTTTTTTGTTTTCAGTTTGAGTTATCTTTACACATAAGCCAAACCTGTTCTGGTTTTTTAGAATAATACCACAGAATTCAGTGCAGGAACTTCATGTGTTTACTTTTCTTTGATACTTTTAACTTTGCACGGCTGAATAAATCCCTCAAAACCAAAAACACCAAGGCCAGGTCATGTTGGAAAAAAATAGTTGGTAATAATAGTTTCTGGAGCTACACTACTGCAGACACTGTGATAATAACCAAGGACAAATTGTGGACCGTGTATCACTTCAGGTTCAAACAAGGTTTTACAGTTGTGGAAACAATGTGTTTTATATTTAAAGTGAAACATTTCCCTGTAGGTATTGTCAAAATCATTCTCAGATAATTATCGGTGGTACAGCTCCAGGCTTTGTCTTTTGATTACATCACAGACGGCAGCCCTGTTTTTTCTGGGTTCCAGCTTTAGGAGACAGTTTTTCATGCGTGCAAATATTGATTAAATTGTCTAGGACGGGAGGAATAACATATGTGAATTTTGTTTCAGGCAGGATCTTTTGCTTTTGCCTACGAGCCGTTTCTAAACTGTTTTCTGCACAGAAAAAGTCCGTGTGCGTTTCTAGTAAGTAAACTAACAAGAATATACATGAGAAAACACTCATATTAAACATTGTGTGCACTCTGAGGCGACATCTTCAGAGTCTTACATGTCATCACTCACGAGAGTGCCTTCAAAACAAAACATGAACATGAAACACAGCTGTGAAGGGACCATCCAGTGAAGGTATACTGGGATACTGGGTGATGTGTGTGTATAGCAACGCAAGTCATTGTCTGGTGATTCTACTCCAACCTATGCTCACTCTCTTTCCCCTTCTCTTATAGCCCCCCCAACACACACACACACACACACACACACACACACACACGCACACGCACACCTACACACACACACACACACACACACACACACACACACACACACACGCACACGCACACCTACACACACACACACACACACACACACACACACACACACACACACACACATTTTCTTCTCACTCCTGCTTGGCCGTTGACGCCTCTGCGAATCAATATGTGCAATTCTGGAGAAATACTGCATCACCATGGCAACCGGGCCTCCTGTCCTACGGAGAGGAGAGCTGCAAACCGTACAGTCTGGTTTCTGTCCCACCTTCTCTAATTTATTTGCATTTAGGTTATAATGAACAATTACTGTTTAGATTCAATATTCCTCTAATTCCTTGGGGTTTTAATGTCTCATTTGCACCCTTCCAACTTTTTAAATTAGTTTTATCACAGTATTTTCATATTTTGTAACCTAATATTTTAATGCTGCATATGAACTAAAGGAAAATGTAACTATTGTTGGGCGCAATGTGTTTATCTCTATTTCCTCCACATGTATGTGGGCTCATGCTCAAAATCTTCTCCCACTTTCTATGGCCTCATTATTAGCATTCTCCTTTGCAAACATGTAATGAATGTATATGAATGACTTACTATAATAACAGAGATGACCCTAACCCGGGACAAATATGCAGATCTGTGTCATGACACAGCAACAGGTAAAGACCACAGGGACGATGTGACGAGCAACACTGATCAAACATGTATGGTGAGGTACTTTAATAAACATGAGAAGGTATGTCAGTGTAAGCTACAATCACTCATCACTCATCACTCATCATTCTCCAGCAACTCCACAATTATGGAGAAATTTGTTGTTTGGCACCAACTATAAATTGTGTTGTAGAGTCCAGTAGAGTAGAGAAATGTTGGCCTCCTACCCCAAAGGCTACAAGCTCATTGTCTTTGACTCTGAATTAAGCTTTAAATTACACATCAAGAGTGACTAATGAAAGATTTGCAGGGCACTGTTGCAAATTGGAGATGCCCAAAATGTTGTAAGCCGTGAGAAGATGCCAAAAAGGTGATGTTTCATCCCTAGAAAGCCAGAAAATTGTAATGCACTCTTCACTGGTCCAAACAGTGTGTTGAAAAACTACAATTCATTCACATTCTGCAGCAAAACTACTGAACAAAAAAGATTTGAATCAGACCTGTTAACACTGCAAATGCAGAATTTTAACTGTGACACTCAGATCCTACTCTGTGTTCAGTAAATCATGGACTACAAATCATATTTTGGAGATGATCTTATACAACATCTTTAAACATCATTCAGTCAACTTTAACGATAACATGCAGCGCTTTCACTTTTTTCTTTGCACTGGTATTCATCATTTTACTACTAGCAAGTCTAGTATGATTATTTGATTTGGTTTACATGCACTTCTAAGATATACTAACTGTTTATTTGTGTATGTACAGTATGTGTGTACAAGTGGTTGTGTGTCTGCCAGTGTCTGAGTGTGTGTGTCTGAGGCTAATGAAGCAGGCTGACAGGGAGAGGGGGGGGGCTTTCCAGTGTCCAGACTCTCAGTCTCTTCCCAGGAGGCGAGCTGCCTGACAAACCCCTGGACCCTAAAGACCAAAGACACGAAGACCTGTCACGCCATAATACTTTAGGCTGTCTATCAGGAGGCAATGGTGTTTATTTAGTGTTTAGTATAAAGCTCATTTGGTTTGTTTGTGTTTCTATTATTCATAAAATATTCCAGAACAAATTCTTTCTAAGGTGTCAAAACCAAACACCTTGTTCTTCCTCCTCTCTGCTTCCTTTCTGTCACTTGGTTTTGCCATATCCCTTACCTATGAGAAGTGCCTAAGTAGGTGTATGTGTGTGTGTGTCTACATTTCCCCAATGCAGCTTCAAGGCTGAGACCGCCACGCTCCAGAGGTCTGATGGACACCAGCCATCAAAGGCAGAAAGACGTGTGACAGATATGCAGCTAAAAATACACTCATCTCTCTTTCACACCATCCTTCTTTTCTTCATCCCTCCTTTCCTTGTTCACTTCCTGTATGAATTTTATATCTTTTACATCAATTTTAGTAACTTACTACTAGACATACTGTCTTAATTTTCATGCAATGTAAATGCATAAAGTTCGTCTGTCTAAAGCAATCACACCTGACAATATGGCACATACATAAAAGGATCATGATAAAGTTTCTTGATGCACTCTTTTAGGAATAATCCGTATCTCTACTACAGCATTTCCATTTTTATGTTCTTGTTTGTTTTATGTATCTTCAAGGATTATGTGACAAAAAAAAAAAAATTCTAATTTACTTTACTGCCTCTGTTTGAACAAGCTACCTGTAGCTATTATTGTCACATAGCCTGAGGAAATCTGCTTTATGGAAAAGAAAAAATCAATGGCAAATTCATGAAGGACATTCAATGACATTCACATTCAAACGCTCTAAAGGAAGGATTAAAACATTCACTGGTGGCTCTCCAGCAGCCTTAGGAGGTCTTAGGAGAGCACGCACATCGGGGAGAAAATAAAAAAGGCACAACAGTTCGATTAAGTGTGAAATAATGATGTGGCAGGACAGAAAAAAGTCAGAAAACAGACTTTTTTATATGAAACTTGTTGAAACATTTTTTAAATATCTGACGATCGTGCACAGAAAATGCAGAGTTTACAAAATCTAATGATAAAAAAGTTTTCAAAGAACTGTTCATAAATAGTTAGTCATGCCTCATAATCCTCTTTCAATACATACAAGCTGCAATGGCTCATCAAAAGGAAATCAGTGGAGGCACTGTGGAGGAAATCAATGACAAAATCATCAAGGAGATTCAGGAACTATTGCATTCAAAGCTGTGAAAGGAGCCTAAAAAGAAAAACAACCAAATGTAGGTGATTATCCTGCACTATTCAAAGTACAAGACCTGCTACATAATGATCAATACTTTCTCATCTTTTTGTTGCTGTAATGCCGGATGCATAACATCTTGTAGCACTTGATTCAGGAAGTGCCCATCTCAGCATATGTTTCCTCATTAAAGAGTTGGAGACAGGAAATATGGTAGTGTAGACAGGGGTGGGCCTTCATATAAAGAAAAATCAGACAGCTCATAGATTCACATTCAATTTAAGGGTCCAGTGATCCAAATGTAGACTCCTTCTGCATTGAAGCTGAAAACACTGGATCAAAAATGATTTTTTAACACAACAAAAAACACCAAAAACAACATTATTAAGGGATAAAACAATATAGTTTTAATGATTAAAAGGATAGTTTGGATTTGAAATGTGAAGCGAAGGAGTTCAAGTATCTAGGGGTCTTGTTCACAAGTGATGGAAAATAGAGTTTGAGATGGATCGGCGGGTTGGTGCGGCGTCTGCAGTATTGCGGATGTTGTGCCGGACTAGTACAACATACAACAGCTCCCGTTTTTCCAGTCCATCTACGTTCAACAGCCACCTATGGTCGGACATCAGGAGTGACCTCAGAGTAGAGCCGCTACACCATCATGTCAAAAGGTAAAGAAAGATGGCTCGGGCATCTGATTAGGATGCCCGCCCCCCCAGCACTTTTGAATTGTATGAGGTATTCCGTATGTTACCTACAATAGGCAGCGGTCAGTGTGCTCACACTTGGACCAGCAGAGGGTATTCCTACCTAACAATAAGACTATGCGAAGTCCAACTCAAACTCAAAACACATGACTCTGTGCAGAGTTAGGGGTTATGCAGCGTAATGGTGCAGCAGGTCTGGCATATCCAGCCCATACTTGTACATTTTACACATGCCCATTGCTCTGATTGCCTGGTTATGGAACGCAGAGCAAAGCTACTGTAAGTGAATTGGGTGTCTTCAATCTTCCCCAATCACTTAGAGCCTGTGCATCAGTGCATGTCATCCATCATGTGGACCAGAACATGCTCCAGACAAATGGTGCATCAGCATTCTGTGGCAGCCTCAACGCAGCGATGGCTGGTCACTGCGGCTAGTGGTCGAGGCTGGAGTCCCTGTGACGATCCAGAAGAGACATGACCCTGCGATTATACCACAGTTGATATCAGACACCTAAACTGACCTCTGGCATTGCTCTAAAGTCATAGGCTTTTATTTTGCTGATCAAAAAGGCCACGTGAAACTCTACCGTCATCCCGCGAGAGGACTGAAGGGGTCTTGTCGGGACAAGTCCAAGAATTCAGGGAAGCATGGAAAGAGGAAATGTAGAAAGATAGAGTTACAGTAGTGGGGAAGTGTGCAATGATCCCTATGTGTGTGTGTGTGTATGTGTGTGTGTGTCACCTGTGTGCACTCTGTCACACTATCTGCATTGTGATGCAAGAACTTGGAGAGCTGTTGCTAGGACAGGGTCAGTGTGGTAACCTTGGTAACATGTCACTATAGGACAGTTGAGCTTATTACTAAATGCTTGACCCACACCTCAGCCCTCTCTCAGAGTGAAGGAGCCTGATCTCCTGATGGCCTAACCTAATCTGAAGATGGAGGGACTGTTTAATGGATTACTACACCTCTTCCCCTCTCTCACACTCTCTTGCTGTCTCGACACAAAGCCACGCACACACACACCTGGAGATCCTCTCAGAAAAATGATCAGTAACAGTATTGAGTGGTTGATAAGTGGTTGGCATGTGACTAATATTGAATGATAGTTTGTTTTTTCGCACCACGTGAAGAAATGGATATTGAGATTCCTGAAGAAATCTTTATCTTGCATTAAAATACGAGTCGGCTGAGCTCTGTGTGTGGGCGAATCAGCTGCTGACCATTTTAGATCAGTTCTTTTATTTATTTATAAACAGTATATATCTATTTTTCCCAAACCGAATCCAATAAATGGGAAATTGTGCAACCCCACCCCCACACCAAAGCATGTGTAAATCCATCCCCTACTCTCCTGGAGTCAATATGGGCAGACCCAACTGACATAAAGTGAAATACACGTATAGTTTAAATCCTATATCACATGTTGCCTGTTGTTCTCCATGTGTGCTTTAAATGTGAAAGTGTGATCAAGTATAAAAAATAACATAACTTGTGCAGAAATCTGCATTTGTCTCAGTGTATGTGTGTTCATGTCCGTCATGAGTGTGCGTGTGTTGTGCTTGTTGATGTTTGTGAAGGTACCTATAGAGCCATAGCTCCCCCTGTGTATTAACACTATGCTGCAAACATAAACCTGGCACATGCAGCCTGCACTGGGCCACCTGCCAAAACTCTGTAATATTTTTCCATCAACACACCGTAACATATGACAGCCAATCACATATTACATGAGGATATGTAACATTCACCTGAATGCACAGATTTTGACATGTGTGGTGGGAAAAATGACTTCCTAACAACTGCATTGGCTGCACACTCCCAACTACTGAACTATTCAAGACACCGAACACGAACCGTTTAGGGGTTGAACCATCGTATATCGGCAGGCCACACAGACACACTGGAGCCCAGTAAGATGGATGCCCCACATACAGTCAGACAGAATATTCCCCTGAGCAAAGCTATCGACAGGACAAACATCAAGGAGTCCCCCTCGTCTGTGCTTCTCTCTCTCCCCAGTATGTCAAAGCACACCCTCTTGACCTCAAGACTCCAGATCCTCTCCTCACACCAGTGGTCACATCAAACATTCACAGGCTACAGCTGCCAGGACATGAGACGACACACATTCAGACGCGTGCACACACACGCACACACACATATATAGGACATACACGCGCACGAACATGTGTGCACGAGGAGTGAGACACAGAAACAGACTACAGATGGCTCCAGGGGTCACCTGGTGACTAAACTGTATATTACGTCAGTGTATTTTAGTACCATGAAAACAATTAATTGACCTGTTCAACCTGTCATTGACTAAGTGGCCAAATTTTGATCATAATCTAATTTAAATGAGATTGTAATGAAGTCAAATGTCGACCGAAGTCTTTATTAATATTTGAACAAATCTTCAAGACACGCCCATGCGTGTGCCTTTGTGCCACACCGCATGAGACCCCAAGCCATATAGGACTCTGTTGCATTATAGTGCTGTATGACAATGTAATCCTATAGTGGAGAAACAGCACTCCCCCCATCTTCATTAGTAGGAGTTTAAATTCCTGCAGCCTCTCTGAGCACGCTCGACTGGGGGAACTGTATCCCACGCCACACCGGGGCAGACGGAGGTGGCGCCTCGGCAATTTCATTTTGTTTAAAAATACTCCCCAAATGTTGTTAGGGCTGCATTAAAGGATCCTGTGTTAAAACAGGCAGGAGGGGAGGATTGAATCAGCTCACCGTGGGCTGGCACTCCTCACAGCTCCACTCTGCATTAAAGGCCTGTTGGGTTTCACTCTCAGCAGGAGACAGTGCTACAGCGGCCCACGCTAACTGCATTAATTCCTCTGTGTTGTTAGATATACAGCACCTGTGGATACAACTCGCTCTGTTGTCTATAATTACTGTCTGAACAACAAAGCAATACATGCTGGCAGCGGCTACCACCTCAGTCAGGACTGAGGAATCTCCGCTGACAACCTCGAGATTGTAGGCTGTGATAGAAAGCTGGGAAAATGAAAGTTTTTTAGTGGCGTAGTGTGAGGCCTTTTGTCATTTTAAGCCAAATTGGACAGATATACATTTCCTGATCATCGGGAAATCAGGGTTAGGCTAAAAAAACAGTCCAACCCTTTGACTCCTGCTCTCTAAACCCTTTTAATCGTTAAAACTAACGTTTAGAAGAAAAGTCCAAGTGGGAAGATACAGACCACAAATTTATGTGATTCTAGAATAAACTGAATTTAGACTTTAATCATTTAGTCTTTAGAACGTCCAACAATGGTGAAAATTACTCATCACTGCTTCCAAGAACCCAAAGTATTGTTTTCAAATGCATATTTTGTCCAAACAACAGTCCAAAGATATTTCTTTTACTATCATGTATGATAAATAATAGCATCAAATTCTCACATTTGAGAAGCTGGGAGCAACAAATGAAACAATTAATAAATTATTAAATTAACTGCAAGATTTAAAAGCTAATTCATTTTATTTTGAACAGAACTAAAATATATAGATAAACTAAAAGAGCGCTACTTGATGAAAGAGCTTTCATACAATGGTGTAAGTCTACGTGGAGATACTGTATGAGCATTAAAAAACTCACTACACTAAACAATTCATAGATAAAAGTAAAAAGAAACATCTGCGCTCAGGGCTAAAACACATAACACTATTGTTGTTCATCATTCATCATCCAAGGTTTAACAGGCTATTCTTCTTCCAAATGTAGAAATGCTGTCCACCCTGGAAAAAATTCATCTGTATGTGGTGAAGAAAACTATTGATTTCCCTGCAGTCTGAATGGTGGGAATGTGCTTTGACAGCACAGCCGAGTGCAAGTGGGATTTTTGTCCGTCCTAGCCGCCGTCTATTTGTCTCTCTGCCTTTTGTTTGTACAGCCTGTATCCTCTCTGTTCTGATTTGCATCTGTCTGGTTGGTTGGTTTTCACTTCTGTGTAGCGAACTGCATCTGAAACATACTTTTACATGAAGAGACAGAAGACAGCAGCTATGGAGCCTGTGTAAGTTTCTGTATGTAGTTATTTTTGTTTGTCGGCTGTTCCATCACAAAGGGGGGTTCAAGTCCTGTGCTTACAATATCAACTGTTGAACTGTGTTACTCTTTTGGGTTTAGATCTAGACCCATTTGTCACTGATTGAACTCATCATATCAGAAACATGTCTGTCTACTCTGTCTTCTGTTCTCCCCTTAAATGACACTCCATTACAGCTCATCATCACTGGCAAACCGAAGCTTTAAACTCAAACAAAAGACATCTACCAAAGGACAAATAAAAAGTAATCATATAGCCTATAACTTACAAAAGCATGAATTGATTTATTAAGGCAAAACGAGCAATAATTCTCCATCTACAAGCTGTTTCGACAGGATTTTATTCTCATCATATCAGCCAGTGAACACATATTTTCCTGTCACCCACCAAAATATAAAGACGTGGGAGTTGTTGAGAGATCTGTGTACATCTGCTATGATTGGCAAAGAAGAAAGAAAATACATTAGGGCCATTATTGAGTAAGGGTTTTTTTTCAATAAGACAGAGCCCCAACATCTAATAGAGACAAGACGCCAGCAATTGCCAGCATCTTTTTCATGTTCCTGCAATCAGGAGGCCCTTCAGGACTCATTACAAAGGCTGAATCACTTTGAATGTCTTTGGATGCCGAGGGAGGGATTGTTACGGCGTAACAAGAATATGTACAGAAAGGAAGCAGAGAGGAGGGGAGACAGTGGTACATGTGTCTGTACTGTTGGATCCGTGTACAACATTCAAACACACATACACATGCACACACACAGTCCAAGTATGAGGTCAGTGGTCTGTCTTTTCTTTTGTGCAGGCTCAGTGTCACGTCAAGCTAACAGATGGACATTGACCCTCCCCTTATGGACTCCGATGGACTCCTGAAATCAAGATGGATCTCGGCTTCCTCACATTTGCACTCTGTGAAAATGCCCCGGGCATTCATCAAAATGACACACAAAGAAGCCAAGGTTTGTGAATTTCCAGTGTGGTCGAACAAAACGACTGCAGAGAGCTCAGTCCAACTTCAGACAGTTAAGACCTAGCCATGCGTACTCGTGCCTTATTATGGGCAACTCATTGATTTGTGCTTCAATGAAGATAATACGCAAATAATGTGTATTTTGAGAATTAGCAAAGCAAAATAGTATTTCAATACTCCGACTGAAGGCTCTTGGTATTCATTCACCTTCAGGGTAAATCGCTCAGCTTAATCAGATGAGATCCATTCATCACACCGGAGCTTTTGTTAAACCTATTACGCTTCATCTTTTTATGATTAAGAGGTTTTAAACTGATTTTCTCTTTCCCTCCAATGAGCCCCAGGTGGCTATGGAAGCTGCTACAAATACATATATTGCTTCTCTGCATGTACCAAAGCATGTGTGTGTGACTCTGGCTATAGCATTGTACAAAATGTTGAGTGCATGCATTATAGCTGAGGCGAGCAAAGGAGAACAAAACCCGGCTGGTTCCGAATGAGTCCTTTTATCAGGCGATCGGTGACCGGTGGGAAACCTTGAGAGCCCAAACTGTGTTTTAAGTGAGACTGCAACTGCTGGGGCCATTATCCTTTCACTCTTAAACCTTTCTCTGTCTGTATGTGTGTCTGTATATGTGTGCATACATGTGTGTCCATGCCTATGTGTGTGTGTGTGTCCTTCCCTGCCTTGAAAGCCCTCGGAGCCTCAGGGAGCTGTGAAAAATCAATACTCTTCGGCAGCTCTGCCTCTTTATTCATTTAATAACTCACTACCATTGCATTACTGTTCCACTGATCTCCCATCACAGGGCCCAGATTGACACCTTTGTGCTCTTTTACCACACTGGAGTTTGATGTAATCAGTTAAACCTCCACCTCATGCCTGACACATGCATCAAATGGACCTTGAGTATGAACATGGGTGCATCAACAACATTGCAATATGAAAAAGAGGAGTCAAAGTGTATAGCCTGAGTGTGATGGAGGAATCTGCGTGTACCTGACGTCTGTTTGATCGTCTGATGGCAAGATGTGCCGCAATCCTGGAAGTGGGCGTAGAACAGGAGTAACACACACAAATAACAGCAGCAATGTGAGAAAGAGGGACCACCTAGTGTGCATACTAAAAGACTCAAACATCAGCCTTGTGTATATGGAAGTGATGAAATCAGAGTGTTATTAATATACAATAGACAAGGTGAGACATGATGACAGGTTTCATCTGTGCTAGAGTCATGGTGGGAATGTTAAAAACTCTGGTATGTGACACAGGAAGGCCGTGTGTGTGTGTGTGTGTGTGTGTGTGTGTGTGTGTTTGCATATGTGCGGGTGTCTTTGTGTGTGCACATGTACAGTGATTGTGATGGTGGAGGTGGGGGTTGCCTCCCTGTGTGGGACTCAGAGCAGAGAGCAGGTGGGCTCGGGATGGAGCAGAGAATCTGTATTGATTGTTTTTGTGCCTCAGAGCTGTTTAGCCGTTGTCAAAGCAGCCTCCACCAGCTGAGAGGCAAATTGCAGCATTTACACCGGGAGGCGTTTTCTTTTCTTTTTTTAATCTATTTTTTTTATTTTACAATGGGAGATGTATCTACGATCTACAGTGTCAGAGGATTTTCTCGCTGCTTTATTCCCGGTCTGCAAAACTGCCAAAATTAAAGACAGGCAGCTCTGACGGGAAAGTCAAACTGGGGTAAAAGCTGTCTTTTCTTGACCAAAATTACAGAGTTGCTCACAGAAACACACAGAGGGTTAAAAAAAAGTTTCAAATCAAAAGCTTTATAATTCATAAAAAAAATTAAAAATGTCTTTTTACTTGGTTGAATCAGGAAGACATTACAAATATTGAACAGTCCACATCTACATTACAATGGTCTATGAGTGCCTTATTGCTCATCGGTGTCAGGACTGAGTGAAATCATGTTCAGCACATTGTATGGATTTCATATACACGTGCCAACAGTTGATTTTCATGAATTGCAAGGGGAGGAGTGCATTTTGTTTTATCCATAATAGGTCTTTTATGGTTGAATGTGACAATGCTTACATTTCTCAAGACCTTTGTCACGAGTAAACAAAGCATATTTTCCCATTTTGATATTTGCGGTCAGCATCTTAAAGTGAGCCCTTTAAAAGTCCTGCAGAAAAGAGCACAGATACTTCATTAGAGCTGCAAGCAAGCAAGTTACATGTGATTTCTTACAAACAAATAAAGGTGAACACATCACATATACTTTGAGTGTCATAATTTTAAAAGGTCAGAAGGGAGCTCTCTAACTTATACCCATGTGGGTAATCTCCACAGTGGACAGCGTGGCACGTCCCCCCAAATGTATGAAAGAAGGAAATTTGACCCACCACCTCAAAATTGTCATCCATCGCTATGGTTCGATCTCATACTTTTCTGCGTTTAATTACACTGGATTGGGTGGAGGAAGCATTCATTGTACTAGCGTAGTGCTGTACCACACAATAAACTAAAGAAGAAGATACTCTGTGTGCATGTATACGTGTAGAGACAGCAGAGGCAAAAGAAGCAGACAGAAAGACGCAGGTTTGACACCGAATAACTCAAACTACACTTACATAACAATACTGTTGGCAGCATGTCTCATGTATTGAAGTTCATTATTTCAGAGTTTGAAAAATAAGTTTGTAGAAGTTGCACCCAACCTCCATATCACTAGCTGTTGTCCTGAAGTCTCTGTCTCTCCTTGGGTTAGTTGCTTCACTAAAACTAATATTGGTGATCCTGGATAATAACATGAAGCTAGTTATCATCTGTCTCTGTTAACACCGGGGTTTCCAGCTACAAGCATTAAGTAACATGTTTTTTAAAAAATATTTTATTATTTTATTGTCTATTTTTTCAATATTTCTTATATTTTATTATCTATTCTTGACTTATTAGTCCTCACTTTTTATGTTCTTTATATTTTCTACTTGATATATTTGTTTTGCACCAAAACATCGAGGCATATTCCTTGAATGCAGAAACCTATTTGGCAATAAACCTGTTTTGATTCTGATTCTGAAGTATTGACATGTGATAAAACGCTCCGGTTATAGTGAAGTGAAATGAAATTGAAATGTAAAGAATGTAATCACATAACTAGAACATAAAAAGAAGCTTTAGAAACACTAGAAATATAAACACACTGTTGTTAACTCAGGACTTTTGTCAGGATCTTGTAGGACTGATGACTGATGATGTTTTTTTTAGTGATCTGATTAGTCCACTGCCAGGTTATTGACATGTTTTGACACGATAGTTAGTTAGAAGTAAACCTACAGAGCAGGCCATGCAGCAAAAATAAGACCTGGTCACAGACGTGCATATTTAGGTATAAACAGGAGCTAGTATAGGCACATCTTCCCATATGAGCAACACTTCCCCAGTGTCTTACTAAAGATTTCGCCCTTGCTCATACGTGTCTCTATGAAGGTTTTGGCTCCCTTTATTAGCCTGCATGCTCGAGAAGCACATGAAGAGTAATGCATGCATGGCTAATTTCCGGCTAATGTTGCTTTTTTGATTTGTTTGCTACATTATTGTGTCGCTGTGGATTTAATATGCATCATTCAAGGTGAGGCCGCATCATTCTGCAAACATACAGTAGGTTAAGGCTGTCTTTTACAAAACACTTAAGAGGGAAGTGAAGAAAAATAGAACCTAGGCCAGTACGTAAAGTTTAAGTTTTGAATTATGAAACGTAGAAGAAAGGATGGAGGGACGCAAGCAAACAATCAAAAACAGATGTGTACATTGCCCACAAAGAAGTACGGCTCCATTATGCAGCTGTAGGACCCTGATGGCAGACAAAAGATAAAGATGAAGAAAAACAGACAGAAAAGCAATACGTCCAATGTTTTACCATCATAAAGCACTGATTTAGGCCCACAGAACTTTACAATGCTGTGTTTTACCTGATAGGTTGAGTCATCGGTGCAGAGGGCTAAGTGTATGATTTTATGATGGTGCTCAAGCGGAATATGCACACTGCAGTGTGTTTGCTGATCCAATAACCAGCAGGGAAAGTTAATGACATGAAAGGAGCTGCTGTTTGCCAAACAGACTGAAACACATGATTGATTGATAATCCAGGGAGCCTCAATGCCATTTCAGTCGATAATATAATAGCATATAGCTGGAGTATACTAAAGTAGTGCATGAATAGAGTCACAGAAATACTTAAGAACAGGCTATTTAGTACTAAATGATGGTGGGAGAAGTGTTGGTGTTGAAAAGGAGGCTGGTGGTGACAAAACAAGTGGTTATGATCTCACTAATGGATGGTTAAAACCAGTAAGAGGGCTCAGAAACATCCTGCCCCCTTACATACAACTACGACTGAGATGCTGTTGAGCAAGAAGCAGAAGAACATTCAACAGCAGGAAGTAGGGACTTTATGAAAAAAATATTAAAACATATTTTAAAACTGTACAACTGTCTCATTATTGGCAAGAATTTGACAATATATACCAGCAAAATCTCTAATATGTGTTAAAAACATGTAAAACAGGGTTACTGGTTGTTCATGCATCCATTTACAAACTTCACGAGGCGCTTTCACTGATTTATAGCTTGTGGGTATTTTTCACTCTGGAACAAGATACTTTAAACACTGTAATATGTATTTGTAACAAACAAAAGAGAGAAGAAGAGAAAGATTATTAAATTATTGTTTTTTTTAAAAGCCAAGTCATTTTGATGAACTATTGTCATAAATAAATCTGCCATCTGCAGCTCGTTTATCACACTTGCCATTTAAATATAAATATTTCTCACCTGTAGGGAAATTAAACGAGAGACAAAGAGAAAGACAGACAGAGAAATAGGAGATGGAGAGTCAGAGAGAAGAGTTAGTGGCTGTGTTGTGTTGCTGCTTGGCTCGGCTCCATGCAGAGAAGCTGACATTAAATCATGCATTGTGCTTGTTTGCGTGAGTGTGTGTGTGTGTGTGTGTGTGCTTATTGATTGGCTTACACAGCTTTATAGCGCTCTGTTGTAAATGTCATGTTTTTACAGGCTACTGTTTGATATAAACCTGATTAAAGTATTTGCTTGCTAACACAGATTGCAAGCAGCAAATGGTTACAATCAGACGATTACTCAGCAATTAGGCACCAACTAAATGACTATATGGCTGCCTGATCAAGCAAAGTAAACAAAGTGTTTCCCGTTCCCCCTTCCCCTCATCCTCCCACTCAATCTTTTTCTGTGTGTCTAAGTAATTCACTGCTCTTAAAAAGGCTGCCATCTTAAGCTCATATATGTGTCTAGTTTTTTTTTTTTTTTTTCCATTTTGCACGTCACACATCTAAAACTGTGTAATATCCCAAATTAGATACAGAGATATAAAACACAATGGAAGATCTCTTGACCCTGAGGAAGACTGGTGTGCAATTCATGGTGGTTAAAGTAACTAAATGCAATTACTCAAGGACTGTGCATTACTTCAACATCCAGGTACAGGTACTCTTTTATACTCTAAACTCAACTAAATGCATAAGAAAATAGTGTAGTTATTGTCATTAAATGTATTTGACAGCTGTAGTTACTGAACAAAATTTATATTTTACTCATAAAACATTTCCAGCATAAAATGGTCTAATATTATAGGGAGGGTGGAGGGCTATTAAAGAACTATTTCGATGCAGCTGATAAAAAATAAAACAAGGAATAAAAGAAAGTACAGAGATGACATTAAAAGCAATACACATACTGTTTATGATCTACATTACAATGCCTTACTAGGCAAATAAATTGTGAAAATATTTGTGCAAAAAAAGCAGTGAAACTCCAGCAGTCATAATGTTAAGTTATAAATAAGACAGTTTTATGCATAATAAGAACATTTTTCAAAACTTTAAATAGATTTCATTGCTAATACTTCTGTACTTTTACTTTGCTCGTCATTTCACTGCTAGAAGTTGAGATGCTTTAGTCTTGTTTGTGTTTATTAAGCAGCCACGTGAATAAAGGCGCTCAAATGTTTACATGAAGCAGCAAAGTCTCTTAAATTCTTATTCGAGTGCTTCTCTTGGTGTCACAGATGTACAAATAACTGTATGTAGAACATAAGATCCTTCCTAAAGTGTTGGTGAATGATTGTGTCTACAGGCATGAGAATAAACATAATGTTTTCAAATGTGGGTCTCTTGGCATTCGCAGTCACCCACCCACAATTTGCTCCACAGGAGGCCAACACTTTTACACTTTTACTTCAGGTTGCTGGTTTAAATCCCTTTAACCCTTTAGCACCATTAAGTGCACTTTAGGATTCATTGACAGGTGTAACACAAAATCAAACATCAAATAGTTCATATTCAAGATCTCTCAGGGTTTTCTTGTTCTTCATATTCTTCCTTTCTTTAAAAATATTCACACTATGCTACACATTATGCCTTGACGACACACCACAGGGGAGCTGCATTTAGTCATCCAGCTGACAAATCCCACATTTGGTGTTATTGTCCATATGTTCAGTATTCCTCATGTACATGTTTGAGTGAAACTGTGCCCCCTCCGAAATGTTTGGTGCACTACATCCCTGAAGACATTTATCCCCCATCTTATGTGGCAGAGCTGCTTTGCGCCGACGCAGAACTCATTGATTTGGTTTCACATATGTGTGAATATAACGTATGACCAAACACGTTGACCAAAAGCGTCCCTAACTGAGGCTTTCAGAGCATATGTATTTTAGCTTGCTGGTATTTACCTCTACTGTGGACTTACAGCTACACTTAGTGGCTGCACGGCACAATTGCAATAACACTAGAGGGAGAGAGAGATAAATGAATTGTCTCTGCTTTAAATGTCTTTTTTGTTTTTATCTATAGAACTATTGTAAAGAGAGACACTATGTTTTATGAGGGTACTGGCCATACTGATATAGTTATTATATTAATGATTAATTGCATGTATACATGCGCATGTTTGTTTTGGTAGTGGTGCCTTGTCTTGTCTGATAAATCAACGCACTGAAATCAGTTGGAAAGCAATTGAAACAAAACAAAGCATCAGTGTGTATGAAGGAAAAAATAATTAAATGCCCTAAGAAAGGTCACAATAATGTAAAAGAAAGCCTGCAACATCATTAAGTGACCCGACTAGAGGCCCTAATTTCAAAAGTAAAAGACTTTTGGAGGAGGACTAAAGCAAAGAAGTGCAACTTATATGTTTTGACTCACCTATAGGTGATATACCCTTTTTGAAAAGTCACTTTCAGTTGATGCCAGCACTAAGGGCAAAACACACCCTCCCTCTTTTAATTAAATGCCAGCCTCAGCAGGAGTGTGCTGCTGGAGGTGGCCTTCCCTCACGTCCTTCCCACTTGTTTTTATTTTTGCCATGTAAGTTGCGCTCCTCCTTGACAAAATACATACACCCTATTATACAAAATTAGACACGTTTACTTAAAAAGAATGTCAACAATACAGCTGCTATCATTCTGAATGACTATCTTATATTTGTGGCATTGCTAGATCAACAATGTAAGAATACTGTAAAGCTATTTTAATTAAAGCACTGTAAATGTTATAATAAAATTCATTCATAAAAGATGCTGACAAAAAAGGTATTCCAGGGAAGGGTGTCTCTCTTTCCAGACAAGGTTGCTTGATTCCTTCTCCAAGCCTGTGTACGTGTGGTCAGGGACAGTTAAAAACACATCACAACTGTGCCTACAGCTACATCTGTCAGTAACTACACCACTAGATGTCACTATTCTACACACTAATCCTTTAAGAAGTACTTATGTATGAAATGTAAAAAATAAAACATACTATATTCAGAATATCCTATTTCAGAATAATGTATATTATATCACTAAATCATAATTAGTGACTGTATATAATGTAATGTTAAGTGTATGTGCATTGATGTGTAAGCATCTCTAATGTTGCAGCCAGTAAAGGTGCCACTAATCATAGCTTTTATACTGTCGGGTAGCTTAATGGATAACAATAAATCATAGTTTAGTAGTTGATCTATATTTTGTATATACAAATAACTAACTCAAATAAATCTAATGGAGTAAACAGTTCATTGTTGGCTTCCAAAATGTAGTGGAGTAGAAGTATGAAGAAGCTTAAAATGGAAGTACTCATGTAAAGTAGTCAAATCAGTTTTATTTATATAATCAAATGTGCAAAAGCTGTACCTCATAAAGTACCTCAGTATTGTACAGAGAACAGTACTTGAGTAAATGTACACTACATACACTACTTCTAGATTAGTATTTTGGTGACATTCGGTCAAAACAAACAGAGTTATTAGTTAATTAATCGCATTTCACTCAGTTTCTTGTGATTCTTGTGCTGTGGCAATGATAGTAAAGCTCCATATCATCAAGACACTAAATCAAAACTAGTCGGCTGAAGTGCCAAATGCTTATGGAAAGTAATCTGCAGTTCTGATAAAACACACCAGAGGATGATGTTTTCATTTAACAAGTTGAAGCTATGTAATGCTGTTGGACCATAAACGTCTAAGATAGCCTTTTGCCAACATGTGGAGTGTTAAAGGCCTGAAAAACATGATCACACTCTCGTCTTAATGACATTTGGTAACACACTGAATGGCCATGTTAAACATTTTATTGTTTCCTCATAGGCAATGACATAAAGTGCACTAGAGTAATTGACTGTGAGTTTGTGTGTGTGTGTGATTACCGTGTGTGTGTGTGTGTGTGTGTGTGTGTGAGAGAGAGAGACTGCCTTGTCTTTGAGTGTGCATCTGCCTGTATGTTGAGGACTCCCTGGGAATGGATTCCTGGTGGCTTTGTGAATATGCATGCCTGCCTGCATGCATGATTAATTTCTTGAGCAAATGTCAGTGTATGGGATTAGAATGTAAATCCAACTGTATGCCTACAGCGCATACAGCTGCGGGTTACCTTTTAACTTTGCTCTGCTCTTGCACGGAATTGATTCATTGACGTCTATACATCTTATTAAGAAAACATTGCAGAGACCAAAGACCAAAACAATTCGGCTGTTCACATCAAAGCATCAGTGTGTTGTGGCCTGATTGTTATATAGCATATTGGGCTGGCCACATGGATGCTTTTGGATATTTTTAGTTATTTGCTGTTTCCAAGGTCAGTCAACTGAAAAACAAACAAGCTGGTGATGGCGGCCTCCATATAGATAGATACCAAGGCACCTGACTGGTATGAGTAATAGCTAAAGCCATTCATCCTTCAACTGCTGGTGGTCAGTATGAAAAAGGTTTTACTCAGCAGCTCCAGTTTCAAAATAGCATCATGGATGTGTAGCAGGGTTATTGTAGAGGAGCAAGCACGCTCAGCAAGTCAACCTCAAGTAAATAAAGGACAGAGAACTCATGCAGTGTATTAGTGCCACCTAAGGTTACCGCAAGACAACACAGCTACTAAACAGTCAAATAATGTTTAAAACTAGCAAACAGAGACAAAGCATTTAATGTATTAAAGCCTATTATGACTAATAGATTAATTACAAATACCATTCTTTGTAATGGTAATGAATAATAATGTGTTACTGTGGCGATACCTTAAGGGGAAAATTCTTATCACTCTCAACCAGGGACATCACAGTGCACGGTAAGCTGCTCAAGATATTGAACACCCATCCATCTGCAGTCAGTAGATCTCCAGGCAAATGTCTCTTCACATGCGGATGGCGTCATTAACCATTTGACTACCCTACTGTAGAAGAATAACAGGGACGTTTGGATGTATTATAACATGTTTTATTTTAGAAGGATTGGTCTTGCTGCAGTAGCATTTAATTGCTGGAGGAGCTCAAAGGAAAAGCTGCATGGTGTACAGTGCAAAACTGGTTATTATACTGCAGAGCCAGCCACTCTCTCCACTGGA
Source organism: Argyrosomus regius (assembly GCA_946959425.1). NCBI lineage: Eukaryota > Metazoa > Chordata > Actinopteri > Sciaenidae > Argyrosomus > Argyrosomus regius. Next base: position 16,864,731 of record OX336882.1, read on the forward strand.
TATAATTAACAAAAGTAATACAGTTTTTTTTTTTTTTTTTTTTGTCTGCTGCTCCATTTTAACTACACGTTTCATTACTACTTTCATTTTTCTCTTGCTCTCATTAGTTGAAATTCAGCCGGATTGCAACCATCAACACTTTACAAAGATTTGAACATTTCTGTGATAAAAGGTCACAGATGTAGCAACAGTCTTCTTTTAACTGAAAGATTAAATGTTCGAGCAGTGGAACAACACATCCATCAAGAGGTATGTGCTGTGTTTCTGGGCCCACAAGCTGCTTTCTCATTGCAAACTGCTCTGAGCGGTTATCGTAAATATAAAATAGAAAAGGTGCCAAAGATTGTGTTTATTTGCTAGACTGATGACAGTTTGTATTTACTAGCTCAGTGGTATGCCTTTATGGGAATGTGTAGGCAGAGAGAACCATTACTGAGCTCCAGAGGTGGCAAAGAATGCCAGCTAATGAACCATGATGGATGAGGAAAACAATTCATTCAGATCAGAAGAAGCTGCATTGTACTAACTCTGTCAATGGTGTTGCAATTACACAATGAGCCATGGGATAGAGAGAAAAACAAGTGACCTGCACTTGTTGATTCTAATGAGATTCATGTTGATCATCATTGAAGCAAATCTAGATGATTTTTTTCATTGCTTCATAATGTTGCCACGTCACCTTTCCCTTCTGGCTGTGACTGTGCTTATTGTAAATGTATGATTAATTGTAGAGGGAATTCAAATCAGCATAAAGGAGTAATTGAGACCTGAAAGCTACGCAAATATTCAATCATAATCTTGCTCATGACATCCAGATAAAACATTGCTGTCGTTCATATCTATGGGCTCTTTAGTCAAGTTTATGTTGTGAAAATTGGCTTTAAATAAACTGCTCAACCAGCCACCAAAGACTCTGTAAGCAAAGTTGTTGTTGTCAGGTGATGACAGTAAGCAAGGTTAAAACAAATGTGTCATCTGACATAAACCACAGCACTGTGGAGAAGTGAAGCAACATCATAGCCTGAGCAAATGTCAACTCTGTGGGAGCTTTTCAGGTGAAGGAAAGTCATAAAATGGCATCTTCTGAAGGCAAGGAAACAGTCCCGAATTTTTCTTATGCTGACTGCGTCCATAAGAGATCATGCAAATAAGACCACTGCAGACCACTGCTCTCTCATTAAACTGAAACACCTTCCTCCTTGTCCACCAGAGAGCACTATTGCACTGTCCGCTCCATTCTGCCTAACACTGCTCAGGGTGTTTTCCCAGGCCAAGGTGCTTGTATAGCACAAGAATGGTGTGGGGTGCATGTCACAGTTCAAGGTATTACCTCTGTAAACTTCAGCTCCTCTAACCCCTCTTTGCTGCTCAGGAGGCAGCTCAGTCTCCTCACCGCACAGCTGGGTCTTAACATTGACGTGTGCATCATTATCTGTATTTGTGCGCGCGCAACCCTTGTATTTATGTTGTGATGATGGGAGTCGATAATGATGTACACTTAATGATGATGGTTTCGCATTAATAATTGACATTGTACATTGGTTATTTTACTGCACAATAATTCACATGACTGTCATGATGCGTGGTGACTTGGAATATTGATCATAACCTGCAAAAAGTTTTGTACTGTGACAGCCAATGTAAGTTTCCATTATGAACTCAATACAAATAGAAATACTCCTTAATGTTTCATTTAAATATCCAGTTTGTAGGAGTTAGTGACATCCAATACCACACCAACTGCAACCCTGTCACCTCACCCTCTCCCACCAAGAAAGAGAAAGAAACTATTGTAGCAGCAAAACATGCAAAAAACATGACAGGTCCCATGTAAAGCCAGTGTTGATGTCTGTTCTGGGCTACTGTCGAAACAGGGCGGTTCAACATGGTGGACTAAAGTAACAAAAACACAATTCAAACTTTCAGGGGATTGTGCACAAATGAAAACATTTCAATTTCTGCCATATTCAGTAAAAAGAGCCCTCTAAATCTTACATACTGGAGTTTTTATATGCACTAAAAGTTGAAATGAAAAAGTTGAAATGAAAAAGTTGAAGAATTTGCTCAGGTTAGGGCAATAAATTCAACACTGTTGTTGCATTTGGACCTGTACTGCAGAGATTTCCAGCTAAGATAGAAAATATGAGAAAACAGCTTGATGCTTTCTCCACCAGCAGACTGGATCCTCACTTGGGGCCCAATGACTCTGCCTGTTTGTATTTCTTGACCTTATCATGCAGTGACATAGGAGAGCCCTGCCTTTTGGGCTGAGAGGATGTCTTTCCAAATAAATCTGATAGTGCACAGGCACTGAGCACAGGCACCTGCTGAGTCCATACTTCTCTTGCAGCAGAGGGATTTGGAAGAACCACTGTCAGCTTTATATTCTTTTTGTTCTTGCAGTTCTTTTTCTAAATATAAACAAGTGGTAGTTTAAAAAACTGATACTCACAACCATGGCCACATAGCTCTCATTGTCTTATGTGTGTGTACATATTACTACATTATCAATACACAGAATGAGTAAAAATATGTAACGCATACTGTGCTAGCTAAACATTCTCAGTTTCAAAGAATTCAAACCTTCACTGTCTCTGCTGCCAGGTTTTATCTAAAAAATGAAACAGGACAGAGGAAGGGAAAAACAAGTGTTTAAATATCAAGCACTCTAACTTCCTCAGTCCATCAACACACCACATTCTTGCAAGTTAGCCTTTACAATACTCGATTTGTACATTTGGGCTCAACTTCCACAGAGAAATGAGCAATCTTATCAACTGTTCCTTGGTGCATTGTTTTAGCAACTCAGTGGGAGACTGAATGTCAATGTTAACCATAACTGCCAACCAAAGGAACTGAAGTCACCCATTCCTAAAATAACTAGCTAACTAAATTCATCCCTAGTCTTCAGACAGACAATTGTGATGGGTACATGCATATAAATAGCGACCTGCCAGGAAACTACAGATGGGCCAATTACTCTAACCAGCTCCATCAACACGCTGTACCAGACTCTCTTGTAACCTTCTGCTATGCCTCATAGGGGAGAACACCAATCCAAACAATACTATAGCAAACATCTGAACACTATCTTGTGGGATACTCCCATTTTGTCATTACCTAGATCGAAGGAAGGACATAATGTGAACACACATGACTCTTTAAGGTTAAAAAAGTTTTAAAAAGTCCAACCAAACCAAGTGAACTAGAGAGGAGAGAGACTGAATGCTCAGGCATCTGTACATATAGGTGAGTTGTCACATCAACCCAGGCGCCAACTGTTTTAGTATTTCCACTGTTCCAACAATCACCAACGGTGGTTTGGTCAAAATAAATCCTTAATTCACAGAGTTAGGTATGAAAAATATTCTGGCTCTGGAGGCTGTCACTGCCTCTCTGATGTCCAAACTCCCTCTTGATGCCTCTCCTGTCCCAGCTTGTCTCTGCTGTGTTTTTGTCGTCCCCGGAGCCAGAGTCCAGTGGAGCTGCTGAAAATAATCCAGCTCTTGATGCTGTTTTTCTACGCTGGCCCCTATGTGGTCTTCACAGGTCCAAAATTTCATGCCAACCCCAAAAAGAATCTAGAAATATACTACCCAGGACTATTATTTGAAAGCTGAGACCTGGACTTATGCAGAACCAAGAAATGTCGGACCCTAATGTGGCCAGGAGACACCAGAATCCAGATTGCGTAGCCCCAGGTTATTTGTGTTTGTTTTTTTGTATTTATTTTCAGTGTGTGTGCGTGCACTCAACTGCCTCACTGTAAAAGCCATCAGTCCAATATACTTTACACTCGTAGTCTGTTACACTAATACACACTCATTTCCACACACTCTCTGAAGTGATCCATCTGTTTCCATCTTCTTATTCAGTTGTATGGGGAGGTTAACCTTTTCTGTGTTGACACACAGTACATCTTGCCTTTCACACAAGTGATTAACCATTGGACATGAGTTAGGTCTTACTAAGTCTGACATGAATGTCAAGTGTGTGTGTACACAGCTTGAATTCAATGACCTCCCAAACACACAAACACACACACACACACACACACACACACACACACACACACACACACACACACACACACACACACACACACACACCACCACTTCTTATCTCTTCGCATACACTGTACATAGGAATCTTAATCTTTGCTGCAGTGATTCATATCCCAATGGAGGTCATTAGGGTCATGGAGATAATTAAAGTTTCATCTAATCTTATCTGATCTAATCTAACATAATGTAATATGACATAATATAATCCCACTCACACAGCAGAGCAATGACATAGACCTGACATTCTAATTTCTCTGTAAATACAATAGAAATTGTATTTCTGTAGAGGTGTGTAAACACTGCACAGGAGAGTATGGTTTGGAAATTTTCTCCCATATGGACAAGTGAGACTCTAATCTCTTTTGGATACATTTAGACTTGTGTTTATTCCTATCCTGACAGAATCTTAATGCAACTAAGATTGTAACAAACAACAAATGCTGGGATTTAAATGTCAAGTTAAGATTGGGTCATAGTGTATTTGAGAAAAGAAGATTTCAGTCCTTCTTTTAGGATTATAGTGAGAACTAGAAGGGAGGGCAGACCTATGCTGAGACCAGAAGTCCAGCTGTTATGTTTTATTGTATGTTCAGCCATGGCATACCAATTACTTTAAAGCGTGTAACTTTTCTACCATAAAAGAACAGATTTAAAATCATCATCTACACAGACTTGTAATCAGATGAATGGCGTCTCTGTCATTCCTGTTCTGCACCTCATATGTCTGTTTCTGCTCTATGTAACTGTGATCTAGGTACGATCACCTGCAAGAAGTACGTGATGCTTCATGAGACTAAAATGCTCACCACCAACTATTTCACTTATTTTATTGAAATATTTTTTTTATGGAGGAAATCCTCCTCTGATGTCCCGAGTTTCCTGATGGAGAGTAAAGTAAACTGCTGTGAACTATAGCTGCTGTAGCCGGGCTCAGAGCACAGGGGGAGTGTAAGTGTACAACAGGTGTTTACCACCGGAAAGGGGATGTTTTCAGGGCATGCGGGCAATGTATCTGGGCAGCCTTTATGAACATAATGACAGAGATGAAAAGACTGAAGGCGACGTTGACAGAGGAAACAAGAGTAAATCTGGGACTGACTTTAGTCATTGGTTTAGTCAAGCTGGGCTTATTATTGTTGAACTATAAGTAATATCAGATCAATATCACTATTTAAAAAAAAAAAAATGTAATCATAACAAATACACATGTACAGCTGTCCATATTTATGACAGTTGTATTGCACTCTAAAACTGGAGGCACTAAATACTAATTTTCATGCAGGGTTGCTTTAATTATGATGGTTTGTGCATGTGCAACAAATTCAGTTCATTTTTCCAGGCAGAAAAATAATTTGTGTATCTGCCTCATGATTTGGATCCACTCTAAAATTTAATGGATCCTTGGCCCATGCTACCTTAAGGTTTATAAAAATCGGGCTGTTTTTCTGTAATTCTGCTGACAGACAAACAAACAGCACGGAAAACATAACCTCTTTGGTGGAGGTAATGAAGGGAAAGCTAGAGCATGAAAGTTCATCTAATAGACTGTTATAATATCAGGTACAGACAAATTCTGTATCCAGACAAGATGCCTTCCCATAATTGATTTTATATGTTGTAGGATGGGGAATGTGTCATCTATTACAAACTCCCTCCTGTAATTTAGCACTGGTTAAAATGCCATCTGGAAGGGTGAGTGTAGTTACTGAGAAACATGGCTAATATTTCATCACCCACATCCCCGTGCAGCACTCATCTTTTTAAAACAGCGAATGAGCAGGTGTTTTACATCAAATGTCAAATGCAGTACAGTACGACACGTACTCTTACAGCAGTGATTAGGGTCAGGCCAAAAGTGGAACATGTTTCAAATCCTTAAAATCATGTCAGCAGTTTTCTGTGAGTTCTGTGTTTATTTACTTTCTACAAATGACTCTGTAACCTGTCTGTACACTATCAGAGGCATTTATCTTCTGTTTTTCAAATTAGGTTTAATGATAATATGATGATCCATCTACCTGCTGGTTTCAAAATAAATACCTCATTCACTCCACTTACATGCACAGTGGTGCAGTGGAGGCTACACACAGATAAGATAAATGCACACAGGTATACAGAGTGTAACTACATAGACTTATTTTTCAGTCAGCGTTCACTACTATATCCCCTTTGATGTGCATCATTCAGTAGTGTTCTGCAAGCTGACATATTATTGCTAGGTTGGTAAAAGCATGACATGAGTCATGAGTGGATGGAGTAAGGAATAATCCAATAATCCATCCAAAATTACATAATTATGTAGTTGTCTCTGTCCGTGGGACAGCATTTATTGCAAAATCTACCCAACCACTTCTGTGACTAATATTTTCATGAGGATTCTTCCCCCCTGAAGTCAAGCAGCAGAAGGTAAGTGACAATGTGATGATACTACTGGCCCATTTCCAGGTGTGCTAAATATGCAGGAGTCTTACATGTTACTGTTTACAGGGTGCTTTGCTGGATGGGATGCTATAAAAAAGTGGGGGTGTAAATGAAGGGTATACCCACTTTTCCAAGGCACCACTTCATCACTGTACATGGATACTAGTGTCCTGATTGTACCAATACCACTGATGTGTTTGGTCATTAAACATCACAAAAAAACAAAATAAGCTGATATTTAAGAAACAGTGGTCCATGTTTCTGAAGACTGTGCTCTTTAACTCGAGTGGTGAAACATCTGGAGCCTGTGCTACGAAACAGGTTCAACCCTGGATATCTGATCTGGCTTCACTGACCCTAGCAACCAGATGCAGAAGGGACAGCTGGTAAAAACTGATTGTGACTGTGTGATGTATAAGTTAATAGACTTATTATCACTACCCCATCAAGTAGATCTGAGTATAATTAGATTTGTGTATTCCAATTAATTAATGTGCTGCTTATATATAGCTATTCTTACGGCATGTGTGACAATTTTAGCTATATTCTTTAAGCTGCAAAAGCTGTGTGTGAGTTCTGACATTAAAAGCCTTGGGCACTGAATAGGCTAAGTTGTCTTTCATGAACTTCAAAAACACTCACCATTCATGCCATAAATAAGTGCTCAAAACAAATTTACCAAAAACTCAAATATCACTTGAAAAAGATGAGGCGTTTTGAAGCCTTTCTTTGAAGAGTTTGTCATTATGGCAATATTTGTCATGTATGAGTGTGGAGTTGATCTGTGATGTACTGAGAGTTGTTCTGCGCTTGGTTTTGTGAGCTGTTTAGCTGTAATACAAGTAAACAGTTCACTAAAATATGTTTCTGAAAAGATTTGAGGTTAGAGCAGTAACAGGATCTTGGTTCATATTTGATCAGCAACACCTTTTTAAAGGTTGATCTGAGTTTTGTGAGCCCGTTGTGTTGCCGACTCGGACAAGGATGACTTATAAATTGAAAGGTAGCCACACTCTAAACCATACCATGGTTTATCGTTTAGTTTACTCAAAGTTTTACTGCATATTTCAAGAAATGAACATCATGATGTATGGAGGGCTTAAAACTAGTGATTAAGACCATAAACTCACAAGGAAACTGTTTGCTGAGGTAATAAATCAAGTGAGAAGTAGGTAAATTTTCTCAGATGCTTGCATACAGTCTGACTTTTTTGTAGTAGTATTTTTTTGTGCTGCCCCCCGCCCTTTAGCAATGTTCCTAAGATGAAAGCATTATATTTTTGTTATAGCCTAAACCTACTCCCAGACCTGTAACTTGAGTCTTAATCTCTTTCGACAGATCACCAAACATTGACTACACTCGTTTCAATCATAGCTTGTCTCACTGATATATTATATTGGGTATCACAATCTACATATTTTTGATTCCTTCCATGATTAAAGTCAAGACATGGTGTCAATATTCATACTGCTATACAGTAGGTCACTTGTTTCATAAATGTCTCAAATATGAACAAGACAAAGATATGAATAAAAAAAATTGTTCATATAAACGTCATCTTTGTCTGGATTAATTCAGTGTGAGTGCGTGTGCATTTTTGTTGCATGCTAAACTAGTTTGAAGGTTACTGACGGAGAGAGGGGGTCGGGGTAATTTGAGACAATAAAAGGATGTGCAGCTTTGGTTAGACTGAGAGTCTGACTTAATCTCACTTCCTTCCCATTCCTCTCTGCAATCCCTACTCTTTCAAGTACTTGCTTTAGAGGATCAAAACTAATACATCATTTTATGATATTAAAAAAAATACAATACATAGCAGATCTTTTCTAACAAAGGAGAAAGAAATATGTGAAAAATAATCCTATATCTCATATATCGATGTAATTTAGCACTGACAGGGTGACACTCCAGATATAAATATCTCAACAACTATGTATGTACTGCCACTGGTACTTTTCCACAGAATATGTGTGTTAAGTACCACACAGCTTGCAATACAATCCTGTAGTAAATATCTCCAGGCAGGCCGGTTCTGCGTTCGGGGTTTCCCAGCTTTTCAGGTCAAATGCAAAGCTCTTCAAGGTGGCTTTCAGGATATCCTTTTCCAGTGAGGGAATGACAAATATCCCGAGCCGCTTGCGTGCAGGTTTGTGGCTACAGCCTCCAGCATATCTCTGCCTGCTGCTTCATCTCTTGCCCATCGCTACAGGACTTGGATAAATGACTGGATGTTGAGCCTAATGTGGGCATACAGTTTCAGCTGGAAGGCCAGCCAAGACAAAACAAGCCAGAGGCACAACTAGCTGGTCAGAGGTCACCAGCTGTCAGATCTCCATTCAAACCCATGTTTGCTTGTCACTATTTGAAGAGGCTGAAGCTCATTATTTTCCTGTTCTCATGATGTTTCTATGTTAAGGCTCCGGGATCACAATTAATGGTGGTCCATGCTCTGTTGTCACATACAGCATTGGTCCATGTTGTAGTTTTTTTTTAAACTTGTCATCATGAGCACTGGCCCAAGCTTTGTCATCATGGATAACAACAGCTCAAGCTCAGGCATCTCACTTTCTGTTACTGTTTTACTACTAAAAATAAAACCTTCTAATATATGGTGTGCTATAGCACTGCAGGGTGCTGTGTTGACATCCAAACAACAGACTTGTTGATCTGAAGTGCAAGTGTTGCAATGTTAAGAAGTAAAAGTACTGCTGTCAATGGAGTCTGGTGACATTGAATGTAGAAATGTAACTGCTGTGTCTGGTTAAACAAAAATGTTCCTACTCTTTCTCAAAAAGATCTGAGGCCTGGATGCAGCACTCTCGCTCAATACTTAATGATGAAATGAAAAAAATTGTTGGGTCTTTAATCAATATTTTCACACAAAAACAGGAAGGAAGAAAATCTTGCATATGGATGAAAAAGTACAAGGTTACATCATTTGCATTTTGAAGGTCACAGTCTGATGAAGTTCCCACTGAAGGAAAACACATTTTGGTGATTCAAAAAAATAAAAGAAATAATGCTGAGGTAGAAGCAAGGGATAAAATGAAGTGCAATTACACACTGCAAGTCGTTACCTGCTTAAAACTAGGGTGAAGCATTAAATGAAAAACTGCTTTTGTCAGTCGATGACTTTTCTAAAGTGCAAAGGTTGAATTGAAGCTGCAGGTGATTAAAGTTGTGGCAGTAAAATACTGAACTCACATCACACAATCAAGGAGAACTTTGCCACTGCCAATGCAATTTGTAGGATTATAGAGGAATATATATATATATATAAATAAAAGTACAGATATACTGTATATCAATACTCAAAAGGTAATGACACAAAAATGGGCTAACACAATGCAATATTTAATGGTACAAAAAGTAGGTAATTGTGTAAACATTTCCTTTCTGCCTATAGACAGATCAGATATCGTCCTTGCTCAAAGCAACATTAGTGAAACATTAATATTGACGCTAGACTTTAAGTGATCCTCTCTCCCAGGCTGTGATATATTGTTAATAAAGAGTCAAAGACATGAGATGAAATGAGGTGCAACATTTCTTTCAAAAACCTGCCCCTAATATGAATTGCTGTAATTTTTAAGGTTGATTCAAAATTATTTGAACTGTTTAATGAGAAGGAAAGTTTATCAAGACTAACTTGTCAGCCAAAGTGAATCATGACTAAATCTGTCTCACTTACTTAGTGTTTTACTATCTAACAGCATTTACATATACAGTAGGTGACACATTGCAATAACTACTCACTCATAAGTGGTGAAAAATGTAACTGCATCCAGTCGAGCACATCACTGCAATTACCTGCAACAAGGGAGGTTGTCTGCCAGACCAATCTAGACGCACTGCTGGACTCTTCAGCCTCACATCAGAAGTGCAGGTTTGTTGCCAGATATATTGAGACTACTATGAGCTAAAACGAGCTGTTGCAGCCTTTAGTAGTTTTACCGTAACAGTGAATCTGCCACGTTTTACAGATCTGATGAAGCTGCAGTGTTCCTGGCCCCATCAGAAAAGGAAATTATTGCTTGTCAAGCGACGACCTGAAGATTACACAGCAGACAGCAGTATCATGAAGCCTCATTATCCACAGGGAGACGCGTCGGAATGAACGCTGTGACCAGAGAGGTCCATTACCAGCTGACACTTGGTTCATATAACATCCTGACTATGAAGACGTGAAAGAGATTCTCTAATAATCCTTTACTACATGTAGTAAATAATGACTGTAAGCAAGACAACATACTGTATTTATGACAGATCACAATACAAGTTACATAATGTCATCTACATCGTTTTAAAAAGGTTATCAAACAGATAATCTTTGACAAACATTTCAAAGCATAAAAATGGCGATAACTGTCTGACATAAACACAATTTACTCTGAAGCATGGACACAGTGCTTCGTTACAAAGCGTTTTTTCAACTACGTCAGCAGTTACTATATAAGATCAGTAATTCCTTCAGTTATGTTGACATGGTAACTTGCAGGATAAAGACTTTTCCACGTAGGCTGCTGTCTCATTGTGGCCGGGACAAACTGTAATGTGTGTGCGTTGCAGAGCATCCTGCTTTTTATGTCAGCACCCATGTTATCAGGTCAGAGCAGCCACACAGCCTGTCTAACATACCAGCATACCACCAACATATAGACCTTTCACTACAGTTTCAGTGTACATATATCTGTACAATCTGTTCTCTCTCTCTCTCTAGTGTTTCTGTGCACAGAATCTTTTTGTCATGTGTTAGGCTGTTATTGTATTCATCAAAGGCAAACCCAAGACAGGGCTGTCAGTAGCAGCACTGTAGCAACATTGTCTGTGTAGAGTTGTTGTCACGCACTGCTCAGGTAGGCAGTGTGCCCTGGCTGTTATGATAAGTGTCACTGGTGTGATGAAACTAAAGCGCAATCATGGTAACACACAGGGACAGTGGCTACAGTACTTACTATACTATTGATTTCTTTAGTGGGTTTTTAGGCATTTTTTTCCCCCACACATTTGCTTGTTTGTTACCATACTTTCCACCCCCACATCCTGGTTATTAGGTGTTTAAGTTGCATTACTGTCAGGGCTACTGTCAGGGTTGTGCAAAATAAGGTAACTCAGGAGAAGGCCCAAATGCAGACACTACAGGAGGCAGTAGTTTGTGCAGACCAAAAATAATTTAATAACACAAACTTAGAGGCTGGTGAAGCAGGCAAGGGTCAAAAATCTAAAAAAAACAAAAAACAAAAAAAACTCAAGGTCCAGAAAAGCAAAGTTTCCAAAGCTCAAGGACAGACAATCAAAACTTGTGGGAAACACAACAAAGACAGGAAGTCAAGACACAAGGAGAGGGGAGAATTACAAAATAAAACAGGAAACACAAACCAAGAAATGAAAAACTATGACAGCTACATGCATATGCTAACACTTTACCTTTTTATCTTTTCATAGCAATAATCACTTATCACTGGTCTCCAGGTAACTGTTAAGACAAAGGATCATCATGTTTAGAGACTTTGAGTATAAATACTATGATAAGAAAGATACAGCAAAAGTAATTTGTAGTTTTTAAAAACATCATGGAAAACTTAAATCTTGATTGCCAGTGTTGTAAATTCTTCACAGATTTCAGATCAGACTCTGATGTGCAGTGATTTAGAACTGTTTATTGTGGTGATGGTGATAGCTAAACTTGCATTGGTGTATTACCAGAACAAGAAGACACAAATACATTCAAACCAGAAGAGAAACAATGGCCGCGGCAGCAAATGGCTGACCGCTCAAGTGTTCCTCAATAATGCTGAGGGCTCAAGGGGTTATTCTTCTTTATGATGTGTGCATGCCTTTTCCTTCACTTCTCTGCCATTGCATTTAGGTTGACAGGTATGAAGACACTTTGATCTGACCAGCGCAGTAAATCACAATACTGTGTCCACAAATGTGATTAGAAAGTGGCTTTTATCTGATTATGAAAGATCAGGTTCTGCTTTTTCTCCTCTCGCATGAGAAAAAAAAGTCTAAAAATACAAATCAATATCTTATTGTGCATATGATTTGTCAGTTGAAACCAATACATGAGTGATGATACTTTAACTTACTCCAGACATGACATATAGACAAGTCCCTTTAGTAGAGGGAATATTCATTGTAGTGTTTTAGGTTTTAGTTTAATAACTTTTATTCTTTTGGGTCCTAAAAGCTCTGTAAAAGATACAGCCTGAGTACAGTACAGTTTGCATGTCCTTCCCGTGTCTGTGTGGGTTCTCTCCGGGTACTCCGGCTTCCTCCCACAGTCCAAAGACATGCAGGTTAATTGGTGACTCTAAATTGCCCGTAGGTGTGAATGTGAGCGTGAATGGTTGTATGTGTCAGCCCTGTGATGAACTGGCAACTTGTCCAGGATGTACCCTGCTTCTTGCCCTATGTCAACTGGGATCGGCTCCAGCCCCCCACAACCGTGATGAGGGTAAGCTGTTATGGCAAATGGATGAATAATTCAGACATAGTACTCTACTGTTGTTTTTTTATTTATGCATTTAATATATGTTGGAAAAGAACAGGCTGGACATGGTTAATGTATATGTATAATAAAATGTTGTTGTATTGCACTTTTTGATGAATATGCTTACCATAAATGTAAAGCAGGAAGTAAATCCAGGACATACAGAACAAAAGCGCACACAGTAGAAGTAATTAAAAGAGCAACTGAAATAGGTTGATACAATTCTGTTAATGAGTTAGATATAATTGAATCAGATTATACTTAGCAAAGGCTTAAAAGATGAGTTTTAAGAGGTGATTTTAAAGACGGTTGTAACAGCCTTTTAGGCTAGGACACCTAAAGGACTTTGGGTAGATGACCTAAGGAGCCGTGAAGTAACAAGGTTTTTAAAAGGTATGCTTTACTGTGTAATGACCATTTTGTAATGAGAAAATGGATAGGTAGCCAAGGTTAGAAGGCCATCTAAGAGACAGTATTTGTTCCCGGTCAGTAATATTGTGGCAAATGAAGCTCCATGTCACAGCCAATGTGTGTGTTGCCCTTAAATGCTAGAGCCTGATTGATTTTATTATTACGGGGTCAATACTCACTTCTAAGAGTAGATTTCTACAGAAAAGGCACATTTTAGCAAGAATCCCTCCAATTCTGCTAGAACTTTGTTGTACAAAAGATTATGTAGAGTATTTAAATGAACAACGGTCTTAGAGTTTTATTTATCTTTTGAATTCACACTTGCTAGATTTTTATTTTTATTTTTATAAATGCTAAAGTTTCCATCCTTGACTTTTGATGCACCTGCTGCACACACTGCCTTTGTTCATACTATAATCCTCAGTCAGTGCTGTTTTTTCAATACCACTAAAATAAATCATGGCTTTTCCTTTGAGAACACAGCATATGGGATTGCTCAGAAAAGTCTTTAAAAGCTTTTTAGGTCTCAATCTTTGTGGTTATCCTGCCCAGGGGTCTCTCTCTGTTAAATTCAATCTTGTATTTTTGTGTGTTTGTGTCTGCATTTCTAAAAGGAGGAGAGAAGAAGATGAATCGAGAAGGAGGTAGTATTACCTGCTACTGTATGTACTACACCAAGCTGATTCTGAGCTGGGATGGGAGGTGACACCTTTCTGTAGCAGTAAAAGTCTCCATGAATCACAAAACGCTCACCCATTTCTCTCTCTCTCTCTCTCTCTCTCTCTATACATCTTCCTCTTCATCTTCCTCTTTTTCCCAATGGGACTCAGGCTGCCTGTGTGTCTCTCGCTCTTTCTCTGTTTGTTTCTCCGCTGTCACATGTAACTGTCTCAGGGCACTATCCTCAACATGGGATGTGCCGGAGAGAAATGAAGTGCATTTGTCACCGTTTTCACATTTATACACTCTTCTGCCACATGCGGTTTTGTCTCTTGCTGTGTCTTTACGCCTGTTTCTGTTTCTCGGAGTGGTTCTGCCTTACTGCTGGGTCTCATTACTGCAGCTGATGTGGTGTAGAACAAACAGGAACATCATCAGATCACAATAATAAGGTTTATTTAATTGTTCAAAGAGTGACGTATTTATTGTTCAGGAGCATATAAAGAGTATATGGTTTTTGTTTGTGTTATAGATGAAGAGTCTTTAAGGTGAACTCAAAAATTTAGAAATTACATATTCCCCTCCTACTTTTAATTACCAAATAATTAATATGTAGACACAAATTTAAACGGAAACATAAGCTGCGTACTAAACAGGCGTACGGGCCAAGTGTGGGGTCACAGCAGAGCATCACATCTTTATGAACAGATCTCAGCAGATAACATTGAAATGACAAGTGTATGCTTAGCCTGGGTTTGTGTGCTCACTTGCAAGGAGGAAAAACAGATCTAAAATAGAAGCTCCTGAAGCAAGCGGTGACCAGTGTTGATAATCAGAGCTGACACGCTACTTCATGTGTGCAGGGGCAATGGGAAAGCCGCACCTCAGGGTCCTCTTGTGTGTACGTGGGCATATCTATATATGTGTCTGTGTGGTTTCATGTATGACTGTTTGAGGGCAAAGGAAAACCTACTTTAAGGGAGAGAGAAGGGGGAGAAGGATGTTGATTGATGTGAGGAGATGTGCTTGGTGAGCAGAAATAGATTATAACAATCCCAAATACAACCCTTACGTTTCCCCAGTGTTTGACCCTTTGACCCTTGACAATAGGGTTTGGGTAGCATTTTAAGCTGCACCTGAATTACTTGATTGGTTTATTGACCCATTCTTTATTGTGCCTTGGCAAACAAGGATTTGCACAAAACAGGGCAAAGGTGTAAGAGCCTCTTACAACTTTCAGTATATATATATATATATATTTGTACGTGGGAGACTGACTTTAGCAATCGCAAGTCATTTCTGATTTCTAACATTCATCATGGAGACTATTTCAACTCAACAGAATCAACTGAAAGAAAGGCTGGGTGGACCATAGGTTTATTTCGTAAATGTTTCACCCTCTAAACTGTGAGTCAAAGGGATAAGCTGTACCTCCAGCTGGCCCTGAACTAAAGAATAGTTTGAACCATCCAAAAAAAGGGCATCAGTCTGCTCCAGACTGTGCACCAAGCACTGAATGAGACACCGAGCCAGCAGTCATGTCCTTAAGATACGATTGCACAAAGGCCAAGGTCAAGAACCAGGAGGCAGCCAGGCAGACGTCCTCCACTGAGACACCCCTGAAAAATGCCATCGAAGATTAGAGGCTCCTGGTGGAGTGTGCCCTAAGATGACTCATAACTCCTGTGGACCGTATCACAAATCCAATGAGCGAGCCACCTCAGATGTGACCACCATGGCAAACAAGCATCCAGCAGGTCCTGAACACTGCTGGGCATTGGTGGTACCCAGAGAAAACCGGACACCGGGTGTTTTATTTGTTTGTGAACATGTCAGCCACTGGCCAACTGAACCACTGCAGGAGTGTACAGCTATGTCCAAGAGAAGTGCCACTCTTCCTGAAGCATCAAGTCTGTCCCCGTGTTGAGGAAACCCAGAACGTGGCGGGCTCTCAATGAGCAGGTTTGGTGTTTGCCCAGGTTAGGGCAGATCTGGGCAGAATCTGACATGCCCCTAATTGTTGAGGTAAGCATGGCGACCTCACCATGATGTGCTTCCCCCTTAGCTGATGTGATTTTGTGATTCATTCTCAGTTAGACGAGGGATCAACAGCATTTATCTGGCAAAAAACAAATATTTCTATATTTTAATTGAAAATATCTGAAAGAATACATTATTCTATATCTAATAATTCATTTATTATTTCACCATTTTACTTGATTCATTAATTCTCTATCTCATTTAATGTTTACTTAGAAAGCACTTAAATCTGCTCACCATGCTTTTCCCCTTTCCACACAGACACACACACACACACGCACACACCCATTCATCTACAGGTTTGTCACTGTCTGTTATTGTGTCCCAGTCCAGCCTGCTCTCACTTCCTGCTTGTCAGATACTTTCGCTAGGTCAGGGGCCCTCTGTCTCACTCAGTGTTTATCTGCGGAACATGTGCGATTGTAGGTAGGCCTATAGATTGTAGGTAGTGGGAGAGGGAGAGCGACTGTCCACTAGTTAATCGACTGGATGACATTGTTCTTCCTCTCTTGGACAAAAATGCGATAAAAAAACAAAACAAAACACCAAATATACTTGGGCGGCCATTAATATACCTAGGTGGCCCACCTAAATAAAGCCTATGTGTGAAAAACACTGAAGTACCTTAAGATTTGACAACTGCCCGCTTTATTGAATACCAGACACTGATTAATGCAGGATGAAAACTTTTAAGGGAAGGACAAAGAGGTGATGGATAAATACTGTATATATGTATATCAATGTTTATTTATGAATGTGTGCGTGTGTGTGTGTGATTATACAGCAGCTTCCTTTATTACTTTGCAGACTGGCAATCCCTGCATGGACTCTTTGTTTTGATTTAATTAAATTGCTTTTAGAGCATTTCTTCAAGCTTATTATGGATATTCCTTTGGGGCTGTAGATGTGTCAGCAGATCAGGTGACTCCTATACTGTCTCCATTCTCCATTTTGCATCACATCAAGTTTTAATTGTCCAGAGTCTGGCTAAACAGACTTGATTGCTCACAGTAATGGCTTGATGGATAGAATCAGAATTAGAGTATTGCTACATGATGGTGACGTTAAACATCGGTCCTTACCCATCTGTGTTGGGGTGGTAAAGATAGAAATCTGCGCATGTTAAAGCACAGCTTGGTTGTCATCCTCCTTAGTGAGAAATTTGTAAAGAACTGATGTCTCCTCTTGCTCTACCTGTGCAAAGCGATGATTACCCCTGACTGTGACACACTCTCTCAACCTGCATATAATCAAGAAGCAGCACTACTTATTAGGCAGGGCAGGTTTGGCAGTGCTTTACCAAGCAGGACTGCACTAGATACCGCAAACCCCAAAATCCATACCATCAGTCTAAACATCAAATCCACAATTAATTCACCTTTGTTTTCTAATGCAAGTCCCCTGCATAAATTAGTGGTTTAATTAAAAAACATCATGGATACAAGTTTTTTGACAGCCAAAATTTACCAACATTTGGCAGGTAGTAGGTAGTTTCTTTCCCACTCTGCCTACTGAAAGTGTTTTTGACTCCTCAGCCAAATGCTTGAGTGGATTGGAGACTGCAGTATCTGGTCCAGAATGAGTCATCACAGGGGTCACGGTTGAGGCCTCTCTTGAGTCAGGGCTTGCGATCATAGGCTTTGGGTTAGGTTGCTCATCTAGTGGCTGATGGGGACCATGGTGATCGATCCTCTGAGAGTGTATTGATCAGCTGAGAAAGAGTTATTGTCTCTTCCCACTCTCATCCACTCCCTGTCCTCCACTCCCTTAGGACTGAACTGATGGGAAGTCTACTCTACTTTGTCCAGCTATTGATAGACACTCTTTTCTTGAGACTGTTGTCTCTGTCTGTGTGTGAATACAACCATTTCTGTCTACTTACATGTCTGCCCGTGTCCTTCTCTGTATCTGTTCACCTGTCTCCTCATGCCACCAAGAGGTAGTATATTCAGGACTTTACAGACTTTCGGGTGGAAATAGTAATAAAGACACTGACACCTGAAATAAAATTTCACTTTGCAGAAGGAGCACAGAAATTGTAAAAGTTTCCAAAATGGAGGAGCTCTTTCTCATGTTTGGTTTTATCTGTTTTATTACATTTTACCATATTCTTCTATTTTATTTATCTTTTAAATCATATTCATGTCTTTTTTATATTGTGTTTTCTTTCTTGATGCCTTTTATGTCTTGTGATATGATGTGATGTCATGTGATGTGACGTTACGTTACGTTATAATGGTTGTCTGTCTCTATGTGCCAGCCCTGTGATGAACTTGCGATTTTCCACGATGTACCCCGCTTCCCTAAGTCAGCTGGGATTCACTCCAGCCCCCCCACAACCCTGATGAGGATAAGCGGTTACAGGAAATGGATGTATGGGTGGATGTTGTTATGTTATATTTTGAATTGTTGTTGACTTTCCTTGCTTTTTAAAATTTGCTGCATGGGATATCATCCTCACAAACACCACATGGTTATATGATCACAACCCTAAATTACACAATTAAGATGAAACTAAAAAAAAAAATTGTCCATTACTGTATGTTAAAAAACTAAAGCAACAATCACAATTTCTTTCATTTCAATTGATTACAATTTACAACAGGCAATTTGGGTAATAATGCCAAAGTTATTATTTTTTTGACTTCTAATTAGACGGTTCGCTTAGTTTAACGGGAAAACTAATAGACTGTTAAAACAATATTCCTCCATCATGTCAGAATTAAGAAAATAATTCCTAAACTATAAATCAGCTAAGTATGATATAGAAGTTTTGTTTCACCGAAGAATATGGTAGCCTGATCACTGAGGTTCATGTCGTTCATAGTCATTGGAGTCAACATGGAGCTGTGCTTCCCAAAAAACTACTATACTTTTCACTGTCCATTAGCTGTCGCCTCTGAAACCATTTCTCCTAAAGGGTCAGTACATAAAGATAGTTAACAAGAGCTTATAGTTCCCACAAGACCGGTAAAACTGCATTACAGATATCAATATTATAGCATAAATATTAACAGTTACAAGATGCCATTTGAAGGTGATCTGTTGATGGAGAGTACAGCTGGATAATGCAAGATTGATTTAAACATTAAAAGGCCATATATATATATTAAGTACTACATGTACAAAGACTAGATGGATTGCTTTTATTTTTAGTGCTAATTAGCTAATGTTAGCATGCTAACACACTAAACTAATATGGTGCATAGCATCAGTAGATTAGCATCATCATTTTGAACATGTTAGCATCATGGATATGGTTAGCATGCTGACAAGTCCAGCTGCTAGAGGTTAGACTTTTATGCAGAAGACCTGATGGAAGTGAAGAAATTGAGCTACATCACCTTCACCACTTATCACTAGTCATGGTTGACGTGTCAACGCTCACAGGTGAGTAGCTTGGTCATTAGCAAACATTGTATACTATCTCCCACAATTTATGGACCCCTGTATCACCTTTTTTAGTCAATATTTTAGTGAATTTTGCCCTCATTTACACAAAGACATTAGGAAAATAGAGTTAAACTTAATGCAAAGAGATTACTTACATAATTTGCATGTGTCCCATAGAAAATGAATAGGAGCGGACTTCTCACAACTTTCTGTAACTTTCTAAATCTGACGATCCGACATTCACACCCACTTCACGCTGCGATTGGCCAGCTGTGAAGGTGGGACAGGAGACAGGGATTAAACTTGCTTGCTCTCCGTTTTCATTTTTGATACAATTATTTCTGTCGTATCTTCTGTTGTATGTGAACAACAAAGTGCAACACTATGAATGTCTTATGAGAGAGTCTGTCTGACAATGTGCATACCTGTATTTAAACAAAGATCACATCTCCCCCTCATTATGTCCCCCACCTTAGAGTGTATCTGCTCAGAACAACTAACACTTTTCACGTCTTAGGAACTAGTTGTGATTGGATATTCCCTGGCTCTATCTCTGTCTTATACATATTAAGTAGTCACACATGCCACAACGTGAGAATATCCGCATACATATGCAGAAGCATATTCTCACTGCTCTAGATGTTTGGCTCTATTCAACTATAAACAATGAATGCATTTGCAATGGTTTCATTTATAGAATATATATACGACAACATACAGCAATAATGAGTAAAACCTGGGGCAGTATGGTTTCATCTGTTTCTTTATAATCAGCTGCATATCAGCAGCTTAGCACTGCAGGTAGAAGAAAGGAAGAAGGCAATTTAGATGAGTGAGAAAAAATATTATTGTTATAATTAGAGGCTGTAGATAGAATGGAGGAATGCGACATCTTACATTAAAAGGTCAGTAGTCACAATCCTACTTCCTTTGTTCTTTGTTCTGGTGAGAAGTTGCATAAAAAGTTTGCTCTTCTTAATTGAGAACACATTCAAGTTACAGTGTTTGTTGGAATATAGTTCACTAGTGGAGAGGAATAACAAATCCAAATCTTCTGCAGTTGTTATTCTGGACATGTGCAGCATAAATTCATGAACAGGGACTTCAACAGTGGCTACAAATGCAATTACAAAGGAGCTTGTCTCTGTGTGTGTACTTGTAATTTGCTGTGTTTTCTTGTAGACTTAAATATTGTTTTGATCCCAGTCTTTGAATACAAGTATCTTTCATTGATGAATTTATGCTTGTTTTATCAAACTGAATAGCCATGGTACCACTGAAGTATGTAAACATGGATTATTTATATTTTATTAAATGTAAAACTCAGATAGACTCCTAAAACTTGGTTGGACGAGGTATGATTTAATGATATTTTCTTATTTACTCCTCTTCGTTATCATTAAATATTCTTGATGGATGCATTTCCATGATGTCAAGTCCTGTCTCATTTGAATATTTACATTAGCACCTCCAAAATTAGCATGCGCATTGTATATTCACGAGTCGAGGAATACCGATAGATAATGTATGTGTAACACAATCCACTGAATGGATCGAAGAATAAGGTTCAGTAAAAGGTGTGAAAGAGGAGATGTTTGCTTTCGGCACATGATGTGATCATCTGTGCTATCTTGTATTTGTTGGTGTAGGGCTGAGAGCACTCTCTGTGTGAGATGAAGGTGATATTTGTATGTGTGAGAGGCAGACAGAATTGGAGAAAGTGACAGTAGAGCACCATTGCTGCAGAGGGTGTACAGTTAGGACCTGGATGATAAATACCTCTTCCGTTTTATTACGTTGGAGCGGAGCCCTGGAACCTGCATGCGTACAGTGGAGGCGCAGATTGATTCTTCTATGATGCTCTGCAACTTGGCAAACTTCCTCTCAGTGATGCGAATATTAATTATGTCCTTCATTCGCTTTTAATGTGAAGCTCTTCCAGCTGAAGATGACTTCTGAGGTGTACGTGTTGTTGTCAAGACGGGAGGGTTGCTTTCATCTCAAATGCTATTGTTCTTCCTCTGCAGAAGTCTACTCACACTCAAGGGGAAAATCACCTCTAAAACAGCATTTCCACAATGGTGCACACATTATATATGTGAGTCTATCCTTTAGTTAAAGGGCGCTGGAAGAAGAGGGGGATGATGTCATCTACTTTTGATCCCATGGACAAGACTAAAGGATTTTATTTGCAGGTTATCTGCACAATTATCAAGATAAACAGTGAGCTGGCTAAAGGCTAATACCAACTGCTAGCTGTATTATTCCAAGTGACAGGATGGACTTGCCTGAGTAACACTATTGTATCATTAATTAGCATTAGTGTACAACAGCACTGCTCTGAAGGCGTAGCTGTCAGTGTTACTGTAGTACAAGACTGTCACCCTCTCTAATGACCAGCAAGGCATCAAAATAATGCATGTAATATGGTCATGGCAAACAATTCAATTATGACATCTAGTGGCAAACAATAGAGCCACACACTTAAAGTGATATGCCACCCAAAATCTTTCGAGTATCACTTGATCTCCCTCAGGCTTGAAAGAGATGCTTAGCAGTCAGTTAAAGCAAACACGTGATCGTAGTCACGTAAATGTAAATAGCTAAAACTACAGTGTTATTTTCACTGGGGAAATCCACTGAAACTAAATGAATTCACTGATCACAGTGATTGTAGGACTGAGGGGATCTTCTCATATCTGATATTAATTGCCTCATTATGCATTGATATCGTCTGTCAGTATCTAAACCCTAATACTGTGAATTATTTCGTTCTTTTAGAATTACGACTGTCCATCCTGCATTTTATTCTGTGTGTAAAAAACAATATTTAGAAATTATATTTATTTTAGAAGAAAAGCTAAAAAAAAAAAATCACAAAGGAGGCCAGACCACAGACAAAGATAGTATTATTATGGTGGTGGTGGTAAGCTTGTGTGTGTGTGTCAGTGTCGGGCTGTCGGGAAGGCCTCTCAGTGGTGTCCCACAGAGGCCTGACGCTCTGAAGCATGACCAGGTGTCGCTGCGCCGGGAGACTGTCTGCACACTGTGCAGAATATTAACAAGCCTGACCACACACCTACAGAGACACACACACACACACACACGCACACACACACACACACACACCAGCATTATTGCACATATTCAAATACTCCCACACAGTTGCCATGCATGCCTACACACTTAATACAAAAATAATGTGGAAACAAATACTGGATCTGCGTATGTGTGTACAACTTGAATCACGCTTTACACCTTTGGTACATAATGTCACACGCACACAATAACATGTGCACATAACCATATTTCAACGTGCGTGCGCGCACACCAACAAAAGTCAAGGATTAAGACAGAGGCCCACCCCACCCCCACCACATTGCGATAACGTAGTCGGAGGTTTTTCTTAGCTCTCGTTTTCTGCCTCTGATTGATGGAGGAGTGAACTAGAATAACAAAAATTTAGCTTTCCGCTGCCAAAAGGTTCCTCCAAGACATTTACTCACACATACACAGGAGGCGTCTAAGTAGGTACACTTATATGCATACATTTAAAGGCAGATGGGGACACACATGGAGAGTTTACACCCACACAAACGCACACAGAGATCAGACAAGGACTTAATAGGAATGAGGCTTTACGTATGCGGTATATATTTCTGTCTTAACGTGTGTACAGAATGCATATGTTTTATGTCAGAGGTATGTTCGTGTTATGTCTTACAGTGTTTTCATCATAGAGAAGCAGCATGACTTCATTAGAGCCAGAGGCAGCTAGCCACAGATTACATTAAACCCTGTGTGTGTGTGTGTGTGTGTGTGTGTGTGTGTGTGTGTGTGTGTGTATAAGCCTTCAAGCATGCACGTGTGCACGTGTACGCTACAGCAGGCAGTGCTGCTTGCTATATGTGTTTGTAGATGTCAGTGTAAATCCCCCAGTTTGTAGGTTGGAATTACTCAACATCTCCCATTTATAGAGAGATGGTGAGCTTAATGTCCCAGGATTATTTTTCCTTTAGATCCCTGTGTGAGTGTTTGATATGTAGACGGTGCTGTGTTGCACATGTGCTGTACCGTGTTCCTTGTTAGGTAATTGTATCGATTGCCATGCACGCAGCAAATGTGACCTATTTTAGAAGCTTTTCTCGCTTTGTTTGTAGTCTTTACCTGGGAACATAGAGATACACATTTAGATTGGGTAGGCGTTGGTCAAATGAAATAGCTCAAAACATGATGATATTTCAGATATACATTCCACACATTGGCATACACTAACCAAGTATAATATTTGTACGCAGTTCACAGAAAGAGCGATATTTGCTATGGCTTGGTAAGACAAATCCTACATTTGTGAGGATATACTGTAGATTAAAGGGGTATTCTGCCGAGTATTGGAATTCCATAAAGCTGGGAGGACTCGTGA
The DNA here is from genome assembly GCA_946959425.1 of Argyrosomus regius. Lineage (NCBI taxonomy): Eukaryota > Metazoa > Chordata > Actinopteri > Sciaenidae > Argyrosomus > Argyrosomus regius. The sequence continues at coordinate 16,888,639 of OX336882.1, forward strand.
GAGAGAGATTAGCAAAATAAATAGTTAAAATTAATGCTGCAGTTCCTCGTATGGATTAAGCTCCAAGAATGCTGCTTCCTACACTTCCCATAATGCATAATATTGTCTTATGTTTGCCTGGCTCGTAAGCATCCACAAATATTAAATTCAAAAACATATTATGGCCTTTTAAGTTGGTATGGCATTTGATGAATTCACAGTTCTTGTTTTTAAGCATGTTTCTTGATATTTATATATAGGAGGTAACTTCATTAGACATTTTTAGCTTCCAACCTCTAATGCACATTGTTCAAACTTTTGTATATATAAATGTGCAAATAAACTGAGTTAAACTTGCGAGCAAACAGCTACCAGACAGAGAAAAACATTAAAATTCATTTGCACTCGTCAGTGTCAAGCATAGCCTGCAGGATGGACGATCTATGCCTACATGTGGATTCGGATGATGTCAGAGCCGATCTGCGCACCACTACCCCAGACACACTTGGTGGAGATCTGCAGTCTTGAGTTCACTCTTCTCGTTTGATAGCTAAGATACACAGTTACCCATGGTTCAAGATTTCTGGTTATCCTCTAACAAACTAAAACACAATATCAGCCAAGACTAGAATAATGTGAAAGACGTCAAGAGTCAAGTTTCTCTCCTCTCCTGTTGTCATCATTTCATTTATTCATCAGAGTGGGAGGAATTAATTTGATCAAGACGGCCTTTATTTTCACTACTATTTCACTTCTTTATGTTGTCTGAGTTCACTGGTTTCAGGTATGATTGGAAGATTTATGTAGATTTGAAGAAGAGATGGTGCAGTAGGAAAACAAACATGTTCTCTTTTCCTTTACCATAATGTGTCCTGAGTACGTTATATGTATTTAATTTCAGTTCCGTGTCTGCCAAATGGTCCAATTGCACCTCTTTCATAATATTCCAAGCTATAGATTTAAAGCAAAGTAATGATTTCTAACAATGCCACCTGTTTCAGGCTTTAAGAGAAGCTTCTCTTGAATGAATCTAAAGCTGTAAATCCTTCACACAGTGGACAACCTCTCTGAGTCTCTTGGTGATTGAAAAGACAGATTGATAGCCTTACTGTCTGTTTTAAGGTATTATTGATACTGTATAAGAAGCTGTTCCCTCTCCACATTGATTTAGTGTGGCAGATGATGTGTGTGTGTGTGCATAAGTGTTTATGTGCCTAATTGTACATTTATTTTAGATTAAATCCAGATTCAGATTTAATACTTTTTATTTTCTTACTCTCACTTTAAATCTGCAATGTTCCCAAATTTTTGTTTTCGTCATGATTAAGAAGTATTTGTTTCAACTTTGAGTCAATTTAATATTTCACTGGACACTACAGTAAAGCTGTAGTGCTGCTCTCCCATAAATGGTGGTTTGAACACTTACATCCAGTTGCCTCGAGCCGACATCAGTGGATTTACTGTTATGCTTACTGCTTGTGTTGACACTTTTGGAAATTTAATGATGCCAGACGGGAGATGTCATAGCCTGCAAAAATTCCCACATATCCTACTTACATTTACCTCTAAGAGGTTGTCATGAACGTCTTTTTTCAAGTTTGCAGTTCACTTGAATTTAACATCAGAAAAATCAGTTATGACATGAACGCAGCACTGGAGCACTTGAGCAGTCTTCTGCTGTAGCCATTGCTTATGCTAGTGGAAATAAGAGGATTGTGTTGGCCTGCTGGAAGCTCTCAGGGTTAAGTAAAGCTCTAAAGTTGAGGATAACCAGATCCTCATTGAAAATTATATCTTTTACAGTCAAAGTGTGAGCAGCATAGGGGGAGCTTTAACATTAACGGCTCTATCAATAGCCCCCCCCCCTTTCTTCAAAGGCATCCTGAAAGTCAGATACTGGGCCAAGGGTCAAGCATCGATTTTTAGCCCAACACCACCCTGGCCGGCCCGCAGGGGAATGATTAATGTCAATTCAGTGTTTTGTGTCTTTTTAAATAAATCAGTCAGCACCACAGCAGCTTTTTTTTAATACGGTTTAATAGTACCAGTGGTTTTAAAGTAATTTCCCATAGACATAAAATGGGGTGTAAACACTCAATGTTTAGTTTGAGGAGATAAATAATGTATTTATGGTAGCAGTTGGTTTAGACATTTCATCGTTCACGGTCTGTTTATTATCATATGACAAGAATCTATTGTTCAGCAAAGGTCAAGTGCCATTTTGCTGAATCGGCACAGATTGTGTTACACTAACCCTGGACTTGACCTAAACCGTGTAATGGACGCTCAGTGGTTAGCTTAAAGCAATAAGGTCCTAAGGTTGAATATGAAAACAGTCCAGGCTGGTATCTGTGGAGAGTTTCCTGTTTGGTCAGTTAACAAACCAAAGTGACCCATATAGTTTTTACAGGCATAAATAACTGTAAATATTGGACTTCAACAGGGATATAAAAAGGGCAAGTAATGGTTAATGGTAATGGTTAAGGAAGCAATTAAGTAATAAGTAACTGAGAAAGTATCCACAGCTCATGATCAACTTCTGTGCTCATGATTGTAGAAGTGAATTGGTCTGATGCGTTGCATGTCCTCATCCTATTGTACCTACTGTTGTTCTCTTCACCAATGCAAGTTGGGAAGTGAGTTTAATTGTAAAATAGGCTGTTGCTAAATATAAGACCATGCTTCAAATATGTTTGATTTTTTTATTAGACATGAAACAATTGTTCCCAATATAACTGGAACTGTGATTTATCTTTGCCATGTGTTTAATTTGTGGCACTATCACTAATAATCCCTGGCTTAATATCAGTGGTACTGCTTAATATATTAGTGTAGGTTGGTGTGATCTGTATGTCTGTGCTTTACGCCTATTCATCACTGCTCACATGCTTGTTGTCCCTGAATTGTGCATTGTGACACTGTGGTTCTCAGACATATACTGAATATATATATATATATATATATATATGTGTGTGTGTGTTTGATTGCACTGGAGCTTGTGTCTCTGGCCTACACCCTGGGTGATGCTGTCGAGGATAGGATGTCACAAGACATTAAATCACTTCTAATCTCCTCAAATCTCCTTCCATCCAGTTGAGGAAGTGTAGGCGGCAATAACGAAGAAAGGAAATGCCACCTCTATCCAGGAACATGCCTGAGGCACAGTGATGTTGTCTCACGATGGAGAGTTGACCCCCAAAAGAGTCAGCTTCTCACCTCCCACACACTTACAGTAATTCAGAACTGACTTGTGTTTTCAGCCGTGCGTTGGATCACATTCAGATGATTCACAGTCAAACTGCTGAAAATTAAAATTGTAAATACTGAGATTACCTGGTCTTCGGTACTCACTGTCACAGCAGGTAAGTGTGAAGAATGGAAACTGCATTAAACTCAGCGTTAGGTGTGTTACCAAAATAATCTGTGGTCAGTTGGAGCTCACAAGTGCAGACAAGCTTTTTGACTGCTACCTGCCCAGCACAAAACTGTCATGGTTTTGTGTTTTACTTTAGTTATTTCCTGTTTCATGCTCATGGGTCTTGTGTAACTTTCTGTCTTTGTTGCATTCCCTGCGTTTTGATTGTCTGCATTGTCCAGATTAGATTCACCTGTATCTAGTTATCCTCCCCTCACCAGTGAATTTAGTTTGTGTGTTCCTTTGTTTCAGTTGCCAATTTGATTTGTCCATGAGTTTCTCAGTGTTGTATGGACTACTACTACTGTTTACTTGGACCTTGGAGTATTGCCTAATATAGCCCGTAAAACTTTGTTCTTTTTGTTAAAATAAAAACTACACAGTTCTTCCTCTTGCTCTCTCTCATTTTGGTCCAAGTCCTGGTGTTCCTGCTGCAGTTGTTCAGAGAGCAGTCCAATACTTGCTCACTGTTTAGGTCAGTTTTGGTCACTACGGACTCTGGAAATATCTCACGCTTTAGCTGCTAATTGCTGCACTTTGTTCACCAGCTAGTCACTTTGTCTGTTTGCTGCTGATAGCGTAGAGTGGGTTTTTAAAGGTTTTACACTGAAAACAGTTGAGGGCAGTGAGAGAGAACCAAACGTTAAGGTTGCAGGCCATGAAACCAAAGCAAGGAGCTGACAGACACTGAAACGCTCTAGATCTGAGAACTGCAGTGTCCCTGTGAGCTCTTTGACATACATGTACTCATTTGATCTATTTTTAATCTGAAAAATATTTATTAGTGGCTTCAGGCAACACAAATCTTTGGTCATGGTTAAGGAAAGATCACGTACAAAGTTAAGAGAAACCAAAGTTGACTGTAGGGGTTGGAATGATCACCGGTGTCAAAGTGAAATACTTTATATGCCAAACATCCGCCACTGGTCTCCTTTCTGAGGTGGTATAAAAACATTGCACTTCCACAAAACAACGAGTAACAAGAGGTCACATATCAGAAAACTATCCTCTGTGTTATCTGTCACCTTGCTTACCTGTTGCACTGTTGCACCAATACCACATCGCCCTTTGCTTTGTCGGGGTGATAAATTAAGACTGATGACTATCCGGGTACAACTACACACATTTTTATTGAGCACATCTGTGCGAGTGTGTTTGTTTGTTTAGAATCTCTGAACAAAGATTTGATAGATACATGTGTTATAAGAATCTCAGAACTCAGTGTGAATGGAGTTTTATTTATGAGTAAAAAGAAAGTATTTTCAGCTTCAGCTTCATTAATTAGGAAAAAACAGAATTCTTCAGCTCAAGCTCAGGTACGCCTCAACTGGCTGTGTTTTTACATGTGGCCCTCTGCTACAGTACATGCCTGTCATGCCTGAGACCTCCAAATGTGTGGTGATCTGTCACCTTTTGTTCGCCAAGGCTCCTACATGCTGCCACAAGGAAGCAGCAAAAACGATGATGACATGGTGCAACGCAACCACAAATGTCACTGCACTGCTATTACTATGACAACAAACAGAAACTGACTTATCCATGTTTTCATGACTTTCTATCTGACTGCCAACTCTGATTCCAGCTAACAATGGGTGAGACGCTTGGTAAACCCTGGACACTTCGCCAGTCAATCACAGCACTAACATGCATAGAGACAGACAAACCCTCACTACAGGATATTTTTAGTTGCAAATCAATCTAATTTGCATGTCTTTGGACTGCTGGAGGAAACCTACGCTAGGATGAGGAGAACGGGCAAATTAACCCAGAACCTTCTTGCTGCGAGGCAACCATTGCCACTCCTCAATATGTTTAGTAATTGTTTCAAATATGCTGTTAGTGTCATGGTTTGTGGTTTTTTGTTTAGTGTTTCCAGTTTTATTTTGTAATTCTCTCTTCTACACGTCTGTAACTTTACTTCCTGCCTTTTTTTGCGTTTCCTGCCAGTTTTGATTGTCCGTTCTGCCCTGATTAGTTTTCACCCGCGTCCTCCTGCCCCTCACCTTTGTAGTTAGCCTGTGTGTTCCTTTGTTTCAGTATCAGTTTGTTGTTGTACTATGTGTCAAGCATTCAGCCAATCCCCAGTGCTCTGTTCCCTGGACTTTGCTTGTTTTTTGGATTTTGGATTCTGCCTGCCTCTTTAGATTTGTTTGCCTGAGCTGGACCTTTTTCCTGTTTTGTGCCCTTACCTGCCTCACCATTCTGTAAGCCTTGTACTTTGACTTTTTGTTAAATAAGTCATTGAACTGCACTAGCTCTACCCCTACCATGTGCATTTGGGCCCTTTCTTTTGTGTTCCTTGTTTATTTGCTTGCACAAACAAAACAAGTCTGAAATCCCACTTGTAGAATGCTTTTGCACACAGTAGAAGTATGTCAGTATAAGCACTTTATATATCTGTGTGTATGTGAACTTATGATATTACTGCCATGCTAATTTCTGTTAGCGTTAATGGTAATTCCCATTGCATGTTGGCATCAAGCTAAAGGACTATGCTCTAGTTATATAAAATCAATTCAGGAATAAAAAAAATCATAAAAGAATCACAATACTTAGGGGAATTGATTTGCCCACCCCTACAAATATATTTAACTGAATGACTAAACAGTTGCTTTTTGGCACAGACTTGGAGTAAATTCTGCCTCAGCAGAATAGGCCACATTTGATGTCTGCACAGGGGATTTTCTACTCTCAGTCCAGTGATGTATAAGCACTGATAACAAATGCTGCAAACTGATTGTTTGGAAGTGAAGAATAAAACAGCAATCATCACAGACACAGAACAATCTTGTGAATGATAATGAGATTGCTGGAATGATAAACTCAAAGAACACTTGATGAGGATGATTATGAGTAAATAACTGAAAGATATCGAAGGGGTGGCATGGATTCCCTCAAAGTAGATTTTCTTGAAATTGTCTGTGCCAAACAAATCTTAAATTCCAGCCAATGAAAAACTCACCCTTCTGCTCATGGCAATGATGTTATATAGTCATGATCATGGTGATGGCAACCATGAAGATGACTTGCCATAGGCTGTTCAGAGGCCATTTTTCAAACTGATTCACACTGATTGGATATCCATCGAACCCCGTAACAGGAAATGGATTTTCCATAATGAATGAAGAAAATTCCATAATGAACTAAACCCAGGCAATACGACTCATTGACTGGCGTGCCTGAGCGCATTTCCAGCCCCACCAATCTGATCCACCCAGTCATGCTTTGGAGACTATTTCTGTGGAGATGCTTCAACTGTCTTACCGTTTCCTTGGAAACTGCATTACCTGCCTGCACTGTCAGGACCAGTTCTTGCTGATGTGATGGGAAGTCTCTGGAAACAAGACGTCTTCACCATTGGCCTGGTAAAAAAGCGTAACTGTTGGAGAAGTTGCAAGAACCCATCTGGGTATTTTTCATTCATTACATCAGTGCCACCAGGTGAAAATGGGTCCTTATTAGAGATGTCAGCTAAAACTTTTGACATGCATTTTTTTTTTTAAAAAAGAATTTGTTAAATCTTATTAAGCTGTCTTATTTGATGAGCTGTCACATGAACCACATCATTAAAAAAGTATGCCATCATTTTTTTGTCCATAATCAACTTTCTTGCAAACTGTAGGTTTCTTTCACGTTTGACTTCACTTTCTCGTGTAGGTATACTCTGAGCTTCTTGCCAAAAGATGACACTGATTACTGCACACTTTAGTAAACAATATTAATTTTCAGTGAAGGCAAAATTGTGGAGAGGGAGCAAAGGACATGCTGATATGTGATATGGTATCCAAAACCATAAACATAAAAAATGGCATTCAAAAAGGATTAATCTGACCATTTTCTGATCACTAAAGGTTTTGTTTAGGCAACTGACACTACTTACTTGAAGTTTGGGAAAGATTGAGGTTGTGGTTAAAAGAAATCAATGGTTGCTGTCTGTTGGGAAGGTCAACAGTGCCACACTACTCCCCTGCTTTTGTTCCTACCAGATAGAAGTCATACTGTAATTCACACGGCCACAAGAGGTCCTTGTCAAATAAACATACTGTAGGTTGTTGGAGGCATTTGAACAAATGACAGACACTGTCAAAACACAGAGCAGAGTATATCAGGAGATAAGACAATCTTATTCAAAAGAACAGGAGAACAATATTCTTTGCTGTGATCAGCTGGATCTCATCTTGTGTCCTGGTTTCATTCATCTCAAGCTGCTCATCCAAATCCCACTTTCTAGAGCAGTTTCAGTTTCAAGCACCAGTAGTAATGGGTATTTTTGGCAGAGATTTACAACGATTTCCTTTACAAAGAGGAAAGGAAATGCATTGTGAAAAGGTGTCATTGCCCGTTTTTGTGCAAGTAATGTCTATGGATGTGAGGTTGTTTCACATCCATTGATCAAACAGAAGCCCAGCAGCTGCAGAAGTGGTAATATCAGCTTATCACAGCATCCTGCCCATCATTCAGAGGCTGTTAGTGAGCTGCAGATGCAAGGCTTATCTAACCTCCAAAAGACATGACAGACAGCAGCCTGAGCCAAGGCCGGCTGTTGCAAAACTGTCAAGCCGGTAAAAGGTTCTGCACCAAATTAATTTCCACCATCCTACCTCATGCTTACCTCTCTACTCCTTTTCCACTTCTCTTTTATGGCTGCAACCAATTACTGGATTCCAGTAACAGACACATATTTTACCCTAACACTTACCAAGCAGTCCAACTTCCTTCCTTTCTCTTTTGTCTGGTCTCTGTATAAATATGAGGTAGTATCACTGCGGCTGCAGACTGCTGCTGTAGACTAGCTTGAGAAGCGAGAGTGAAGATAAATCCAGTTTCACAAAAAGTATAAAAAAAAAAGTCCAAGCTGTCCTTCAGCAGGCAGAAAGCGTTAGATCAGAGCAGAATCCGGCGCACTGCCTTCAGGTCTCTGCTCGACAGCTTCCGTTGGGCTGCTCAGGCTGGGTCAGCTAGCAGCAGCTCTGTCCCTGACGTCTGTCCCTAGAGCTCCCCTTCTTGAGATCGGGAACCCCGGGTTCAGGAGATGTCTCTTGGTTAGCAGCACTTTTATCTCTCTGTTCCGTATGTTCTCTACTTCTTCGCCCTCATGTTGGACCGAGGGCAGACTGAACGCTACAGTGACTCACTATCGCCTCTCGGGGCACAAGTATTACAAAAAAGTATGTGCAAAAGCTAGTCGGTTAGCATGATAATTTTAGTAGATATGTGTGCAACATAATACACAGATGTTTTTGACATAATGTCATGGGTGTTACCTTTTCACATTCTGGTAGTTCATTTTTTGAATGTTTAAACATCTTTAAAATAGGACTGGCTATATCTTTTCACTCACATCTTTAAACTGTTTCAATACCTGCCTTAAACCCTTCTCACCAACTTCACTTACCTTTTGTGCTTCCTCTTTATCAGACAAAATCAGATGGTGAAGTGAGGTGTTGTTGGTGTTGCTGCACCATTCACAGAGCTGAGGTAAGATTTTTACTGCCACTAAGGTGGGGGTTTTACAATTTGATGAAATGTCAGTCATGTTTTCCATTTCTGTTTATGTTACAAAATCTTTGTTAACATGTAAGAAAGACTGGAAACCATTTATGGTCATGGACCATTATCAGTGTGGATCTAAACTGGGTGAACATTGCAAACCACCTCACTTTGTTGTTGTCAAACAGCCTTTTGAAAAGTCCTTTGAAAATAAAGATTATCTGCCTGGTTGGAGGGAGAAGAGAGAGGACAGCTGGGCCTCATTCATGAGACACACAAAGAATTAATATTTAATTTTTGTATTTTCTTCTCCATTTCTGAAAAGCAAACCAATATCCTGAAATTTATTTCATGTTTTTGGAAAGTTCTCTTACAGTGAACCACTGAAGCACCATTTTAAAAGGCTAGGACCAAATGTATAGACCATGTCTGTACATGCAAAGAGTACTTATACCACTTTCCACGCAGGTATTAAGTCTATAGGTGTTGAGAATGTGTGTACTCACCTTGCACACTGTATTATAGTCGTTTGAGATTGATTATTATAATGTAGCAAGTTGCCAATAAAGGATAATAAAGTGTGACTTTGGATATCATTTGATGCTTTTTTCTTTCACTACATCATGTTAGGATGCAATCTACAGCATAAAAAACTTAACTATGATTACAAAGTGATGCGTGAGTGGTTAACATCCTCTTTTTTGATGAGTCATGCGTTTGTCGCTGTGCAATAAGAGTAACACCAGTGACCAATTAACAGATTGTATTGTAAAACGCTTGCCACTGTATTTAGGCTGTTGCTATGCATATTGGCTGTGCCAAGTGATACAAATAGCTGCTTTGGCATTGCTATTTCACAATTTAGGTGGAAATGAATATGTAGAGACCATACTGATTTTCTGGCCTGTGATGATAACTGGGTAATGAGATGCTTTTCATTACTGAGAGCTGTTATCTTGCACTTGTGTGCTGAACTGGGAACAGAGGTCAACCAATCAGCCGATTAATCAAAACTGATAGGACGTTTAAAAAAATTCGTTAATGGAGAAAATTGGCTCTGATAGTGGCTCTTGGCTATCTACCTCAACCAGTCACAAGTAGATGTAATGTAGCAGTTGACGTATACGCACTGCTGCTTCATACACATAGCCACCAGTCAACTCAGGGAATATCTATGCTGCCATTTCAAACCAAAAAGGGCACATCTACTCACTGGTGGAAGAGGCCAGGTCCTTCCTGAGAGTGATCGATTAGCTTGCCAACCCCTGGAAACGAGCCCGAAAGTCCTGGAAAAGAGCCAACAAGTCAGTAATTCACAGTCTGCTCCTTCTACAGAATTGGAATTCTCCAACTCCATCCCCCCAGCTCTATTACTCGATGGACCACCATCAAACCACCAGCCTCCGAGGCTGACCATTCCCTGGGCCTGACAGCAGTGTCTTGGCCAGACTACGGGAGGTAAAACTCTGGAGATGACGGAGAATCACTAAGGGTGTCTATTAGATGCAAGAAGAGTCACTTGTATTGAGTTTTTTTTTGTTTTTTTGTTGTTGAGATAAGGACTCCCCACTTGAACTGTGGGTTTTGTATTGAACACCTGGTTGTTAGTGATTGTTAAGGGACAATTTAGTCAGATTTATTGATGACTAAAATATTATTTGTCATACTTTCTCCTAGTCAAACCGCTCCTGTAGCATCCTACTTCTCAACTAGTATCTCAACAATAATAGCTCAAAAAATAAAATCCATTCTCACCTAGATTTTTTAGTTTCACGTTCAGTTCCAGATATATTTATTTGGGCTCCAAATTATAGTTATTAAATCGGCCTTTGAAAATCCACTGTTGATTGATCTCTAGATGAAACAGCACTCTTGAAGAAACCATGCCATCCTCATCCATCTGCGTCTGCAAGAATCAGGTTTTTGGCACCAGAGATGTTTCAGTGAACGATTGCAGATGGACCAGTCATATCCCATTCTACCCTGAGCCAGATTGTGTCCATTGTGTGGGATGGCATAATTTATTTAAGTAATAGATACATCAGGCTCCTTTACACAGCAGACATGGAAATTGCAATTTGCACCGATGTATGGTTTCCCAAATGTAATTGAAGCTACCGACTACACACACTATGCAATAAGGGCACCTTGGGAGGATGAATTTGTTTACATTAATCTGAAACATTTTTCACTCCGTAAATGTCCAGATCATTTGTGATGCCCAAATGATGCCAACAAATGTGGTTGCCAAATGGCCTAGGTCAAGCTGCAATTTATTTATACATTCTCAAAGGTGTGTGGGGTGGAGGCTATAAGCTAGAGCAGTGTCGGGTGGATAGGTTCATGGTAAGGTGTGATTAATTACTGACCTTTCAAGAGCGCTTTTTCAATCTCTTTGGAGATTTTTTTTTGGGTCCATAGCTTAAAACTGCATTCACTGCTTCAGTTACTTTCTGTCATTCAACTTCTTTCATTTTGTTGCAAATAATATAAATTTTATTCTTTCAATTTGATCAATGATTATTTCAACTTAATGGTCGGTAAAATTGCACTTTTTCTTCAACTGCTTCTGTAATTTCTCCTCAAAAATTAACCAAATGCTGGCCCTTTTTTTATGCAACCCAGGCAGTTGGGGGTGTTTGAAGCCATTTGTGATAAATTGTGGGGATGGTCAGAAGCTCGTGCAGATGTGCACAATTTCAGACGGTTGAGATTCAGTTCTAGATTCAATCAAGAAGCCTAACTGCAACAAAAAAATGTCTCTTTTCAGTGCTTTTTGAAGCAACCTGTATAACCATTCCAAAAACTGTATGGGTGTTTTATGATCTGCCAACTCTATGGTTAAGTTTAGACAACTAAAAATACTGTTAAAGCTGCATAAGTCAGTACTGAAATAAGTATGTGTAATGTGAGGGGGTACACCCACAGAAAATTACCTATGGTGCACATGAGTCTATTTTGAATCATTGCTTTGTTTTTCTGGCCCACTTTGCTTTAATAAATCTTCCAACACAGCAGCCAACAGTTTCAGTAAAAAATAAAAGCTCTGATAAACTCACTGTGTGCTACATAACTAGTTCTAAACAACGGACATAATTAATCTAGAGCTGGTGAATAGTCTAGCATCTACAGTCCCCTCCAAAAGTATTGGAACAGTGAGGCGAATTCCTTTATTTTTGCTGTAGACTGAAAACATTTGGGTTTGACATCAAAAGATGAATATGAGACAAAAGATCAACATTTCAGCTTTTGTTTCCAGGTATTTACATCTTGATCCGATACACAATGTAGAAGATATCACCTTTTGTTTGAACCCACCCATTTTTCATGTGAGATTTGGGTTTTGCCTGTGCATTTATAGTTAGAGGTGTAACCAACATGAAAGCCAGAGAGCTGTCGATGGGTGAAAAACAAGCAATTGTGAAGCTGAGAGAAGATGGAAAGTCAATCAGAGCCATTGTACAAACATTGGCCATAGCCAGTACAACCATTTGGAATGTCCTGAAGAAGAAAGAAACCACTGGTGTACTAAGTAACAGACGTCGAACAGGTAGACTGAGGAAAACAGCAGCAGTGGACGACAGAAACATTGAGAGCTGTAAAGAAAGATCCTAAAACAACTCTTAGTGGCATCAGCAACAACCTCCAGAGGGCAGGAGTGAAGGTATCACAATCTATTCACAGAAGACTTCATGAACAAAAGTACAGAGTCTACACCAGAAGATGTAAACCACTCATTAGCAAGAAGAATAGGAAGGCCAGGCTGGAATTTGCCAAAAAGTACAAAGACAAGCCTCAAAAATTCTGGAACAAAGTTTTATGGACTGATGAGACAAACATTTATCAAAGTGATGGAAAGACTAAAGTTTGGAGAAAGAAAGGATCTGCTCATGATCCCAAGCATACAAGCTCATCTGTGAAACACAGTGGAGGTAATGTCATGGCTTCTTTCTGGGATGAGCCCATTAATCTTCACTGATGATGTAACACATGATGGCGGCAGCAAAATGAACTCAGAGGTCTACAGAAACATTTTGTCTGCTAATTTAAAGAAAAATGCAACCAAACTGATTGGGAGATCCTTCATCATGCAGCAAGATAATGACCCAAAACACACTGTCAAGACAACAAGAGGGGGTAAGAAGTGGAAGGTTTTAGACTGGCCAAGTCAATCTCCAGGCTTAAACCCTATAGAGCATGCATTTTACCTGCTTAAGAGGAGACTGAAGGGAGAAACCCCCCAAAAACAACTGAAAGAGGCTGCGGTCAAAGCCTAAAAAGGCATCACAAAAGAATGCAAAAGTTTGGTGATGTCAATGAGTCAAGACTTGATGCAGTTTTTGCAAGCAAATGATGTTTTCAGTCTACAGCAAAAATAAAGGAATTCGCCTCACTGTTCAAATACTTTTGGAGGGGACTGTAGTTACAGTGGTTCTCAACCTTTTTTGGGCCTGTTGTTTCCATCAAACACCTTCAATATAGTGAAAATACTAACCCCGAAACCCCACCGGGCACGTCTCTGTCACGTCACGGCTGTGGCGCTGTTTTGGAGAGTTTGTTTACTTGCTCAGATTTGGTCATTTTCTTGGTTTATGTGCTTCTAAATATGCTTCTACATGTGTAAATGTGTTTCTACATGTGTAAATATGCTACTTTTATCTTGGAATTTGGGGGTAATAGTTTGGCAGAGAAACCTAACACACACATTAACACACCAATGCCACAACCATGGAGGTTCAATATCTTGCTCGGGACACTGCAACTGGGCTGGGGGAGCCAGGAACTGAGTCATTTTTGTCATTTCACATACATTTTTATGTAACACAAAACTAATAACATAATAATACAGATACAAAAATGAGAAATAACAGTAATTTGCCCTTATTGGCATAATACTTAAAATAAGTAGTTATAGTTAATAGTTGTTTATTTACAGATGATTTTAATCCATAATTGAATTAGAATGAAAAGAAACAGAAAACTACTGTAAAAAGAGTTGTTTTCCATATATCTATGATTTTCTTTCACAGTGATACTGCCCCTAAAATTCACTTTGCGTTCTGTCTGAACTAACAGTAAGAGTTTCCCTAAACTAAAAGGTCGACAAGTGTTGGACTGCCTTCACCAGTTGGCCTGAAATATGACCCTGTGTCTCCTGGATGGGTAAATTGGCAATTATATACTTACACATTTGCTATAAGAACTTTTTAAGGTGATAATGTCATTGTGTTTTCAGCTTGTTTTACTGACCATGAAAATAAAACATTAGGGAATGATTGTGGTCATTGGTATGTTTTCAGAAACATTGATGTCAACCAGTGTTGACCCAAAAATGCATCCAAACCTTCTTCCCAACATGTTTTGTTAAAACAAATAACTATATGACTTATTCACATCAGGCAGACTGTAGATGGCAAACCAGATATCAGATTAGTAGTAGGGGGCATTTTTACAGTTGTCTATCGTAAAATTAGGTGAGTCCAACAGAGAATACCGTCAACGGTAAAGGTAGACGGCATCCAAAGTCATGCTACATTCACGTTGAATCGGGTAGATGTCAGATGGCAGACGGACCCTGACGGCATGGTAAAAACAGTCTGATGTAATGGCAAGAGGCAAAGCAAAACATGTGTCATGATGTGTTGCTATTGTGATGTTGTGTTGTTTACAAAGAATGGAACAAAATATAGTACATAAAATAATTTAATGTTTGTTATTTAAACAAATTAATTATTAGGTTGTCATTGTACAGTATGCACAATGACAGGGCTACGTGACATCTGGTTAGGAATTCCATTACGGAGGGTGGCAAAAAGTTTTAATGTTTTAACTTCTGAGCGGTCGCCTATTGTTACCATTGATCATATTCTCTGCTGGCCACATCTTATTTTATCGGTCTGCTCTTGATATCTGATGATCTAATGATATCTGATTTGTCATTTATGGACGGTCTGAATCCATGTGAACACACCATTATTCCATCTGGGGAGGAGAGTTGCAACTGTCAGACGTCACTTGTCAGGAAAAGTATCAACGTAGGTGGTTTCAAGTGTGAACAAATGACAGATGTAATGTTTTTGCTCAGTCTTGAGCCAATGGACTCACCCATTTCATGATCCCCGTTAAATGTCTGATTATTTTCCTTTGCAAGCTGAACCACTGCATTTTCAACCTTCCCATGCTGATTTGTGTTGATATGTTATTGCTGGCATAGTCTCAGTCTTTGCCAGTATCAGTATGTTGTTTGTTCTGTCCAACACTTTAATTTGTTGTGTGTAATGAACACTAAAGCCTCCAGGGGCTGCTAGCAGGGCTTTAGAGTTTTTTGTCATGTTATGTTTCTCTTCAGTGTAAATAGCATCATGGGCTGAAACCATATCCGTGTCTTCCTCTTGTGGAAATGGTATACTAGTGGTATAGTGGGGGAGGGTGAAGAAAGTGCAGAGGCAACAGGAAACCAGAGCAATGATCTTCAAACCATTAATTCATCTTTTCCGATTGGAATATCCTTCCTGAAACAGAGAAGCACTATGTTTGGCCATCAGGGATTTGGAAGAAGCGTTTAGGAGGGTGAGGTGGGAGGCACTGGGGGAGTGGGGGAGCAGAATGAGGCAAGAGAATAGTTCATTTCCCAGGGATCCATGGTAGAGACTATCAGGTTCTGAAAAGTGTGCTCTGAGAGAAATCTTATCGCCTTTATGTTGTTGTCTTCTGTAAACAATGCTTATCTATAACCTCACGTCATTTTTTTTTTGCATTTCTTGCTATTATAATGCACAGCAAATCCATTTACTCTGCAGCTGTTTTAGCTTTAACTGAATCATGCTACTTTGTCAGTGCATTGTTTTAAATCGAATTTTTGAAAACAACCACCTCCCATGTGTTGCTGTAACTCCCTTTTCTGTGTGTGTCTGTCTCATCCTCTTTACATTGTAATTTGTTTTGTTCCTATGTGTTCCTGCTGTTCGTGAGAGTGTGTGTGTGTGTGTGTGTGTGTGTGTGTGAGGCACCACGTTCATGTGAACGTTGATGCCATGGAGTTGGGGAAACAAGATGTGGGCGAGTGTCAACCCAGATTACACCCAACCAGTCTCATCACTGTGGCACCCACACAGCACATCCTTCTGACGTAATGTAAATAGTCATACAGCCTAAGGATGAAGACTTTAGTCCTCTTCATCATTATCATCATTTTTATGATCATAATCTTCTTACCTTTGTTGTGGCCCCTTTAGGTCTCCTTAGCTGAATGTAATAACTCGACTTCGACCAGAAAAAAGTAGGCTTTGTTCACTGAAAGGAAGGCCGCTGAAATTTAATATCACATTTGTGTGATATTAAATTTCTCTCTGCTGTGTCCTTGGCAAACATTCAGTGTCTCATATGAAACTACAAATATACAATACACAATGCAATAATGCCCAAACTGTCAATTTCATTGCAACTTTAATTTCACTGCTAACATTTATGACAAAGAAAGCAAAAAAAAGAGATGGTAAAATGGCATATTTCCTGATTAGGCAACATAAAGGTATAAACATCTCACATTGTAGGTAACAGTTTGCACTGTAATGGAGCTTAAATGCCTGATGCAATGGGGGGTGAATGAGAAGAATGGCAATACCCATAATCAGTGTCATTTCCATGTTTCTTAAATGTTCCATGAAATATCTCCGTTGTTGCTCCCTCTGTGAATTCTTCAGTCATCTATCATCATACACCAAATGAATGTGTATGTATGATGACAATGCACATTTGCATATTTATTTCCTCTATAAAGTAGAGTATCTTTTTTTCTGATGCATTTTGCACTCTTGCGGCATATATATAAAATAACATTCAAATTAAAAAAGCCTGCAGGCCTGCCAAATAGCATCATCAGCAACAATGTAGGCCACTAGGCTGTTCAGCAACACTCCCACCATCATTGGGAATTTATTTCTTGTGCTGATATACAATACATACATGGCGTGATGAGAGCATGTACTGGGCAAGCTACCCTGTCCTCCTCTTTCTTCACCTCCTCTGTACTGATACTCAACAGCAGAGTAAAAGCTAACATTAGTATCTCTGACTGTGCCTCTCCTGGCCAAACATCCTGTTTCATGTGGGAACATCAAACCGCAGCAGAGAAATTGTGATCTGATTTTTATGGAACCTTCCAAGAGACGTAACGTTTGGCACATAATGGCACGCATACAAAACAAATACACACTAGTATGCATGTATGTAAATGCACACATGTGGGTGTGGACATGCATATGCGCGCTTGCATTATGTGCACAGACTGGATGCCATTAGTAAAAAGTAATAATAGATTTTGGACTTAACAGCTCACAGGGAACAAAACATAATTTGCTAACAGAGGTAGCAATGGCATTTGGCATTTATTGCTATTCAGGTTTAAGGAAAGGTGAGGAAAATGCATTAGTATTGACTGCCCTTCTAAGGAGTCGAAGCCACTTTAACTACAGTCGTCTTTGTTTAATTCCAGTCTGTCCCTTTTAGCAGTATGTGCTCTTTACTGTGACCTCTAATAAGTGATGTCATCAGCCATCACAGCTAGTGATGGGAGGACACTCCTCTGGGACAGCCCCTTCTCATCATGTGCAGTGAGAGAGAAACTAGGAATGTCCTCTCCCTGAGCCCTGGTTAGCCAGCTTCCTTTGCATTTGCAGAAAAAGCCAAGCCCATGAGCAATGTAGAGCGTCTCTGTCTCTCTGTGTGTGTCTCTCTCTCACACGCACACACACACACACACATACAAACATTGTTATGTAAACCCACCACATGAATATCTGTTATCTTGTCACATAAACATCTACTGGCCTGCCGCATGCTTACCCCCCACACACACTGCTCCCATGCACATATGCATATTTGTGCCTGTGTATGCCCCCTGCTCACCACACACACCCACACACAATCTTGCACTTGCACACGCGATCCAAATTGACAAACTGTGTGCTTCAGCAGACAGCTTTTGTACTTAGAAACAAAATGAACCCCCTGCTGTCACCAACACAAACAAACAACACACTTGGTGTGATTTGCTCAAAGTTCACCAGAAAGGGGCAGCGAGAAGACAAATTGCTGTTTTTAACAAAAATCTGATGGTAGAAAGGATGCTGAAGGTTATCATTTGTGCTAAGAAATCGCAAAATGACTGTGTTTGAGTCGCTGTGGCTTGGCAGCTTGTGATTTTCAGTCTGCAGCAGATCTGCTTGCAGATATGTTGTGATATGTGACAACAGTGAAGGGCTGCAATCCATTTATGTAATCCATAATTTCTCTGATGACATTTCACTGCACTTGCACGTCACACCCAGAGGGACAAACACAATAAACTACTGAATATATTGTATAGTGCGGAGTCATCAACAAGTCAGCAGTGGAAAATATTCCTCAGTCTATTTTACTTTCATGAGGGAATTCATTGCTTTGCTGTGAGTAGCCGAGCATGCTATAAGTTCAAAGCAGACAAGTGTAGGTTTTGCCTGTAGTGTTGTTGTGACAAGGAGAATAATCACGTCATGACTAGCATGACATGGAGTTCAGTCAAGGAATAAGTGTATTAAAATCTACAAGGTTCGATGGTCAGTGCCGGTCTCACAGAGAAGATGCTCATTGATGCTGAAGAAATGTCAACAAACATGACAGTCAGTGGGAAAAGCTGAGCCACTGAGCCAGAGCGTGTGTCACAAAGGAAGACCCTGAATGAACAGTTTGAATCCTTGGATCACCTAGCAAAGTTCCATGTCTCAACAACAGCCAAATCATCGTCCTTCAAAATAAAGCATTTTTAGTTTTAACTTTGTTAAACTGTGGTTCAGATAGTGTCTGATGATAGTGTCTGATTTTAAAACAAGCTAGAGAACCATCATTTATTTTTTTAAAAAAAACAAAGCTCTTAACAAATATTAGAGGACAAAGCTGTTTTCTGTTTCAACACAATAAAACACTGGATTTACAAGCCAGAAGCTTTCAGACAGTGTAAAATGCAGATTCTGTCATCTGTGGATGTAAAGTTAACCTGCAGCCTATTTTTAGTGGGTTTTGGACCATTTAAAAGAGGAAATATGCTATTTAAGGTTCTGCACTATGAATTTAATATGAATAGTTGTGTTCAGCAGCTCCTCTACAAATCTAGCTGAAGTGAAGACATGCAGCCATGTCAGATTCATGTTCATCTTTCACATTTATCATATCTTTCATACTTAAATTTCAACAGAATAATGCATCAACAAGCATTTGAATGGGAACTATTTCCACTGTTTCACTTTGACTGTCAGGGACACTGTCGCCCCCTTCTCATATTAATGGAGAGGCAGTTATGCAGTTTCCTTAGAAATATATATATATATATATATATATATATATATATATATATATATATAAGGACCTCATGTTTCCCAATGAACTTTGTTCCAGTGATACCAGTCCATTCTCCATTTCTTTATCCCTAAACGCAACATCAATTAATTGGGTTATGCCAGCTTCTGTGTGGAAATCTTAATAATGTTTGTCATCTTCATTAAATTCAAATGTTAACAAACAACCAAACATGTTCTAATTAGTCTGGTCAACCTTATATGTCTCCATTTGGAAAAAAGTATTTAAAGTAGTCATTCTACATATCTAAGAAAAGGGGAAAAAAAAGAAATTTCCTCATTATTAACACCATAATTTTGGAAATGTTTCCCTTTATTAGGTCGATCAAAGATCTTGTTCTCACTCTATTAAGTAAACTGGAGCACGGCAGGAAAAAGCAGATGGAACCTAGTATCCACATTTTGCCATTTCTCCCTGACTGCCGAAAATGATTGATCATTTCTCCACCTCTCCAATGCTATGTCAAGAAAAAAAAAATAGTTTACAATCTTGCCACTCTACTCTACACTCTACACTGGTCTTATCTGGACGTTTTTATTATCTTATTCAATGTATTTTTCTTGCTGCAGATGGCATCATCTTCCTGTGTCTCTCAAAATACATACATTAGTTTGTTTCAAATTGCAAGCCATCTGGTCACGTGCTTAAGAGTGTCTTTTAATAATAAACAGGTTTCCTTGTCCTTCCTCTTTGCTTGTGGAACTTTTATTTTGGAAGACATTGTGTAACTGTGGGAACTTTCAACTTGCCCAATTTAATTTCAAAGTGTAAAAGAGCTTGTCCAATAACTAAATTATTGTAAATTAGCAGACAGCTCTTGCAAGGTCACTGACTATGTGTAGTCTGTGTCTGTTATTTATTTAGTAAGACACACAAACAGATGGACGGACAGATTCTTTGATGGTTCAGTGTCTCCGATTTGGCTGGTGCTTGACACTCAGTTCTGTGCAAGGCTTATTGACATTGCTATTCCATTCATCAGCACAGGTCAGACACTCTTTAACCCAGTCACCCAATCTCTTAAAATCCACTACAGGCTTGTCTGCTCTAAATGAGAATCAACGAGGAGATGACTACTGTGCTTACATGTGTGCCTCCATGGGTGTCCATCAGATTGCAGAGCTTACTTTGTAAATCAAGAGGTCTGAAGGTTGTCTAAGGCAGAGCTAGAGGGTTACTAGTGGATTGATTGATTGTATTGAAATGTGAGGGGTGCCACAACCTGAAACCAACAACTGATGTACCAGATGGAGTTATCTGCATAAATGCTAAAGCATGGATTATCTCCATATATATGAGACCTACTGACCTTATGCATATGCAGTTATGGGGCTTGAGAGTTAATGATTTTATTTTTTAAGACAGCATGGTATTTGATCCTCTGTGGACTCGAGCTGTAACCTTAGCGCAGTGCACTAAAAGTTTGCACTAAAATGGCACAACCATTGTACTTAACTAATGTATTTACTACACTTAACCATTTATTTTATTATACTGTATACAGTACTTGTTATTACTATGCTAATAAGCCATAAGATCAATACTGTGTCACTTTGTTTGGGTATATGTTCACAAATCCCAATCCACAAGTAGTCTTAACCTGTGTCTTGAATTTGACAATCCAATTTATATTGGTGAGATTTGCTTAACAACCACATATCCTGTGGTTTTTCCTCAGGGTTGATAACTTAGAATATTTTGGATGTTGAATTGAATAATCTGGTTAAAGAGGCCAAACATTGTTGCATGCAAACACTGGAAAAAAAAATAATGAGTGTGCAGTGCTGTGAGATTTCTGTATAAAGAGACCAGTGTACATTTCTGAATGTCATTGACATGCATGATTCCCCTCATGTCAGGCCAATTAAAACAAATAGATGAAGAGAGACCTTCAGCTGAAACAGCCTGCAGTGAAAATCAATCAAAATATAAGTAACAGACAGTTTTGGCTAGATTATCTATTTATGGTGCCAGTTAATATATTGTAGCTTTGTGGGCATTCTTTCCCCTGGGCTTGTTTGTGGAGGGCCTAGATGCACTTGAACACATTAGAGGATGGCCGTACAATCAGTTACCTGCAAACAACATCAGCACTTCACATTTACTTGTAAAACCGTTGTTGAACCTGCAATTAACATATATGTACTCTAAAGGTTGCTGTATTGCAAGGAGAAAGAAACGTACAAGAACTTTAGAGTAAAAGGGTTCAAAAATGCAACTAAGATTCATGCATTTAATATATGTATTAATAAAATATCACCAAAACCGCCTCTAGACTTGATCAGGAGCAAATTGGGCATGGCCGCTGTGTCATCACAGAGCATTTTCACTCCAAAATGTACATAAATTAATATACAAATGTGAGGCAGCTCTTCTTCAAAAACATGTTCATTAAAGTTAGCTTGAATTGGTTAGTCACTGACACATACAGTATGAAGGATGTTCTTTACTAAACCTGAGTATCATCGATTTTTCAAGGATTTCAATCAAATACTTTAAGACATTAAAGAATTAGGAGATTTGATTTACTGCATGTTGAAGGTCACTCCACAGGCCACAGTGCAAACGTGCCCAGTGATTCCATTAAGCTTATTAGACAATATGCAGAAAACATTTCTCAGCTGGATCTGTTAGTTAGTCTTCTATAGCGACTGGCCACTGTGATGGATTCAACCAAGTTATAATTGATAGTACGGATTTCTGAGGGTAAATGAGAGCATATTCATCTTAGGATCAATTGCAGCCATTGTGATGATTAAGTGAGCTGGTAAACTCCCTTTTTCCAAATTGCCAGAGCAGTGAGTGTAGTGCGGTGCAATCAATTGATCAGAAGTCCTGGGACATTGCAGTAGTCGAAGTGGTGGTAACTGCAGAAGGCAGCCTATGGCTACTTAGTATTTGAGTGTAGTGGCTACCTGACCACAACAGCAAGTTAACAATCAAAGTTTCTAAGAACAAAACAAGCCGAACTTGGCCTGAATAAGAAATGCATTAAAAATATACCATAAATATAGTAACCAATGTCATACAACATAGTTGTTTTTCTTCCAAAATGTACTTTGTATACACATAAAATGATGAAAGTAATTTAAGAACATGTTATAAAACTACTGAACACCCACAGTGAGGATAGTTGTACATGGTGGTAAGTAGTTTCAAAGTTATTCTGTTTCGATTTCTATTTCAGATAATCATTACAAATTTCTTTTGGTGAAATCAAGTTTAGTTATGGCTTCATGCATCAATGGTTTTAATTAAAATGCAAAGAAGTTCTCAAATGATTAATCATAATTTAGAGAGTTCCCATTTGCTTTGCTCCTTCACAAAATCTTTAACAGGAGTTGGTTTGGAGTGAGAGCCTCAGCAGGCACCTTTAATGTATTCTTCCATCCTCAACGGCATACAGCGTTCTATTTTGTTCGTTCTATTTCTGCAACAATACACAAGAGCTTTAAGACGAGGCTTACAATTAGTAAATGTTAACAAGGGGAGGTTACATGTTCAATGAACAAGCTAATT
The DNA here is from genome assembly GCA_946959425.1 of Argyrosomus regius. Lineage (NCBI taxonomy): Eukaryota > Metazoa > Chordata > Actinopteri > Sciaenidae > Argyrosomus > Argyrosomus regius. The sequence goes on from OX336882.1 coordinate 16,911,434, forward strand.
GCTTTTTACCCTTATGAGGAGTGCCTCAGATCTCTTGTTGTGTGTTCTCTAGCAAATGAAAAAGCTGCTCTATTGCAGATTGATGATAACAGATTCTGACGTCACTTTTAGCGTGTTTAAAAACTGATAGTAATGTGCAGGATGGAATATCAGATATTGTTAGGTTTAATGTTGGGATATTTAGAAAAGAGTAGAATATTAAAAATGTTCTAAAAATGTTTTATAATAGTATTAAAGGTGAGCAGAGCAGTGTCCCTGCAGCTAAAGGCTTTTACCATTTCTGAGCAAACAAACAGGAAGCTCATCTGTGATTCCCCAACAGGCATTTTCAGTGCAAAAATACTGGCTGTGAATATGTATTCGTGTGTGTGTGTGTGTGTGTGTGTGTGTGTGTGTGTGTGTGTGTGTGTGTGTGTGTGTGTTCATGAAGCCTATGGATGAAGTCCAGAGAAAGGCCATCTGTTACGATCTCAGCTCGCCTCTCCATTTCCATACCCCCGTTGTTAACCATGCTCCTCTGTTCATCTCTCAATAACCTCACTAACTACTGCATGTCAATAAAAACAAATAAAAATGACACTCATTGCATATATATACATATACATACTAGCTCCAGGGGCAGTGCTCTGCTGACCCTTTATTACCATTATAAAATCCCTTATTATTATTCTAATAACAAGAAAATAAATATGTTTTATATTCTGTTTTTCTCTAATTATTCGAACATTAAATCTAACAATAGCTTATATTACATCCTGCACATAACTTTCAGATTTCCAACTCAATTTTAGCCAAATGTGCATCCTTGTGAATTTCCCCAATGTGGGACAATAAAGGTCTATCTTATCTTATCTTATCTTATCCTAGAGGGCACATCACATATCATATTTTATCTACCATAGGGGCATCCACGAGGGCACTTCTGTCTTTTTTCTTTTTTTTTCGTGCCTAGGTGCCCTTGCTTAGCAATTGCTAACAAATGGTAGCTGAGGATGGCCGCATCTGGATAGACTTTGGGTAATAAATATGAAATAAATATGAACTCTGTAAAGTTAGGAACCCACTATACACTACCTACCCAGCACAAAACAGCAGACAAAGATATCAACTTGCTGGTGAACTTAGTGGAGGATTTAGCAACTAAAGAACCAGACCTACTAACAGACAAGGAAAGAAAATTTTGGACTTGCCAGGCAACTATATGCTAACAACCAACGGTACATATTCACCTAAACACATATTCACAAAGAAACTCGAGTCAGGTCTGAATTGCTGTTTTTTGCAATTATTTTCAGTGATTCCACATTTTAATGCAGGAAAAATAGTCTGCAAAAATTCTGATAATTAATTGATCATTTTAAGTCACTTTTTAGGGCAAAATGCCAAATATAATCTGATTTCATCTTGACCAATGTAACGATTTGCTGCATAGTTCTATTTTCTATCATTCATTCCTCCCTCCCACCACACCTGCCTAATAACAAGCTCACTCACTCTCTGAGCTTGTGTTTCTATACGGCATCTTATTTGTGCCTGTGATTATAGGCTCCAGTAAAAACCACTGACCAGGAATGATTCTGTAAATAACCGCAGAAAGTGCAGTATTGTCACAGCAAAGTCAGTATAGAGATTAATGACACAAGTTCATACTGTAGAACTCCATGATAATTGCTCTCGGGGGAATTCAACTTTGTGTATGTATGTGCATGTGTGTTGTGTGTGTTTGAAAGAGAGAGAGGGGAAAGGCAGATTATGAATACAGGTAGGGCAGCTGCAAGTAAATCAAAACAGAGGCACATTTATCACTGAGGCTGAAACAAAATTAGCCTATTGTAGTGAGGGCAGACATATTCTCCAATGACAGACGCATGCACTGACGTTTACAGCTTAATTCCATCCAGGAACCATCCAGGAGCTTACTGTATATTATGAAACATCCTTCATCTACAATATGCTACATGTACTTGTGCATGTTTTGTTTGTAAAGTACAGTATAGTACGTGTCTTTTTGTGCACTTCTGCATGCTTGCAGTATTGTGTGTGCTAATTGGACTTCTACTCTTGAGTAAGGTTATTCTTGCAAAAGTCAGGTCATTTTGGAGCTATATTGGAGTAAGCACTGCACATCGGGAATGAGGTACAGATGTTTAAGGTTAGAGTTAATCACTGACATGGATGTCAGTGGAAGGATCTCGCAAGGACACATCTACTATATGTGTATATGTGTAAGTTTGCACTCACTCCTAATGAAGCGGTCTCATGGGTGTAGTGATCTCCCCAATGGAGGCTCTTCACTGTGTGGATAGCACAGATTAGAGCAGCTGTGGTAGTCCATGAAAATTGCTGTTGAACTCTCATGGAGGAATCAGCATAGAGCTCATCCATCCAATTGTTATTTTTGAGGAATGGGTGTGACCTTTTAAAACTGAAAAGGATGTCTCAGCTTTAAACCGAGCATACAGTACAGCTGCAGTTGCATATATTTATCCACTTTAATGTGGATAAAGGTGACCATGCCATTCATAGTGTTCATAGCTTCTAATTCACACCAACCTTTTCTCATTTCTAAAGGTTATCCATCAACAATGACATACCAAAACAACAATCCAGTTTAAACTGGTTTTATTAGACGTGTATGCCACTTGAGCCAGAGAGTCTTTACACTGTTTATACCAAAGTTAAACCATTTTAGCAATGCAAGCAGCTCTATAGATGGCAATGTCAATCTGATGGTTGGTCCATCATCTTGGCCCAGCCTGAAAGACTCAGGAACTAGTTGACGAATTGTTATGAAATTTTGTACAGACACTCGTTATCCCTAGAAGATGAATCTCACTGATTTTGGTGATCCTCTGACCTTTCCTCTAGTGCCACAATAAGGTTGACTTTGGCGGTTCAGAGTGAAATATCTTGATTATTGGATGAACTGCCACAAAATAAGCTACAGAGCTTTAAGCTCCGTCAAGGTTTCTAATCACTTTGGTGATCTCCTGACTTTTCCTCTAGAACCACCAACAAGTCAGTGTTTTCACTTATTCGGTGAAATATCACAACATCTACTAGATAGATACTTGACTCTCTGATGATTTTAATGATTTTAATTTGGTGATCCTCTGGCCTTTTCTTTGCAGCATTACCTTGGTTGACATTTTGAAATATCTCAACTCAACTATTGGATGGATTGTTACGTTTTGTTACAGATTTTGATCCCTTGACCTTTTATCTAGTGCCATCATCTGGTTAAAATTTCAGTTTGCATAATTCTTTCTGTTTAGTGCTAATTAGCGATGTTAGCATACTATTAAAATGGCTATTGACTTTTAGTGTTGTTAATTTATGAACAAATTGGATTCTAAAAAATAAATGTAAAATGAAATGTGTTGTTACATTTTAGTTGTCAAAAATGTAACTATGAATGGATCACCAGCACTGTCCTCCTCAAAAGGTGTGTGTGTAGAGGTGCTTTTATAAAGAAGTGTAGCCCTCCTGCATTTTTTTCCACAATCCTAAATCTTAAACTCTACCACTGGCTCAGTGGTAGAGTGGGTCGTCCAATAACCGAAAGGTTGGTAGTTCGATCCCTGCTCTCGCTGCTCGAAAATTGGAAGGTGAACTGACCACTGGTGGGGTGGCAGTCCATCTCCTTGCCACGGCCGAGGTGCCCTTGAGCAAGGCAGGTGCCAGCTGGATGGGATATATGTGGAGAAATAATTTTGTGTGTACAACATGATTAATAAAGTTTCAACTTAACTTAACTTAACTTAACTTAAACATACAGACAAGCAAACCAGCAAGTTTCAAAGACAAACAGAAGTCCTACTGAGCTTGTGTTTCAAAATCAAAAATCCTCCAAAATGGTAGCAGTACAGGCCAGTCAGAGCATCAACAGTAGCTGTTGACTAGAAAAGCTTTGAAATCCTCAAACTGTGTATACGACACAATTCATCCCACCCTAAAATTTAAGCTGAGAGTCAGCACTTTAACCCCAAAGTCATTGTTTCATCTCCGAATCCAGTAGGCTCTACTGGAGCCAAAACGATGAAAAATGCCTTACTGTCCTGCTCTGCACTGTATATGAGTATATACACCATAAATAAGGCCAGAAGAAGAATAGCTCTCAAATGTATTGTATATCTAACTTAAAAAATATGTCTGCACACACACATAACCCTTAGTTTCTCTGTCCACCCATACCAACCGCGTTTCCATGACTTGTATGACCCTGTAACTGGAAATGTGTGTCTTGCTCAAGGCCAGAACAAACCTGACTGACACTAAGTGGCAATTTAAGCACTTGCCCTGAGAATTTTAGCTGATTTACTTGGGATTCAAAACTGGGGTCTATTTTATGAGTCCATCTCTCTAGCCTTGGACTATTACCCTACTACCCTGCTGTTATTCTTCATGTCCTTTGGTTTCAGGCAAGACTCCTTATCATAGAAATGTGTTCGCTCAACCACAAACATATGGAATAGAAATTCAGTGAGTAGCACGAGTTTTGAAATGGTACCTGCTTAATGGCTAAATTCAGCATGGATTACAGAGTCTAAAACAACGATATTTGTAGTGTTTTGTAAATGTTTAAACAGTTGACTGTATCACAAACGTACATCTCACTTCCTTTCGTCTCTTTCTCTCATGTGCTTGGTTGTTTTGAGGGAGTACCACTCTCAGCAGTAATACTGACTGATGCCACATCAGGCAGCGACAGGCGCTACGGGGGCCCCAGCACATTTTGTGGCGCTTTTATCTCCCAGCATGCTTTGTGCTGTTGTTATCTGGCGTCTGCAGCCTGCTGTGGGAATAAACCGTAAACAGGAAGTGCTGCGCTGACACAGCCATGCCGTTAACGCGGCATTGTAGAGAGCCTTTGCAGTGCTCAGAGCTAATTTTAAATGATAATCAGCTATCGTCTCTCTCATTGTTGAAGCATCAGGCATCCACACCTGGGCAACACTGTGTGAGTGAGAGCGTGAGAGAGAGAAAATAAAAGAGAATATGGCTGCACTATTGCACTGTGTGAATGCTGTTGTGCAGGGTTTGGGATTTGGCAGGTGGTTGAACCTGCCATCTGGTCTAACTATCCTATGAGCTGCAGTCAACAAACAGTTAAAACAACATTGTGTAACTTTTCTACCATAAAAGAACAGATTTTAAATAATAGGTCTGTGATTCACACTCTGCATCCTGTATGCCTGTTCTTGCACAATGTAACTTTGTGTTCGATCTCCTGCAAAATGTACGTAACACTTTACGACACTAAATCATATACCACCAACTATTTCACTCATTTTGGTGAAAATGCTTATTGGTTTCCCCTCTGATGTCCACCAGCTGCTCCGCTTCAACTCTCTGAGTTTTCTGATGGACAGTAAAGTAAACAGCTGCAAACTGTAATGTTAGCAGCTTTTGCTTAGCTTAGCTAATGTTAGCTAGTGTTAGCTCAGTGTGTTAGCTGGGCTGCCTGGACTGTGAACCCAGAGCACTGGGGTGTTAATGTTTGTGTGACAAGCCGTTCAGGAGGAAACAGGAGGATTTCAGGCCCCAGATGCAGGGGGAATGCTGATGAGGAGCGGAGCCAATGTTATGCCAGAACTGGAGCTGGGCAAGCAGAGAATTAAACCATCAGTTTCAGAGCATCGTATAATAAAAGACTGAAAGTCAGCAGCAGAGCATAGCTGGGATTCTTGCTCATAGCTGGCTGCTATGACTGTTTATTGTTGCACTTGCATGATGTTTGGCTGTTAGCAAAGTTGGCGACGTGCTAGTTTTTGATAATATAATCATAACAAATACACATGTACAGCTGTACATATTTAAGATAGTGGTATTGCACTCTGAACATACACTTGGTTACCATATTTTCAAAATTTTGACAGTGTTTATCAACCTTGTGTTATGATGTTGAGTGTTTCCATGTGTCAGTTACATTCATCCTTACAGGGGTTTTGTAATTTTGCAGGGTTATGATTGTGCAGTGTATGGTAATATTGTGTGTGTTGTAGTGATGAGCTGAGCTGGGGAAGGGAATGGAAATCAACAGGTTGTAACCTCTGGGCTTCTGAATGTGTGTGAGAGAGAGCAGGACACACAGACACAGACGGAGAGAGGGAGGGAGCAGTAGCTCCCAGCTCTGGGTGAGGCTGAATCATTCAGTGACACCACTACCCAGAGGTGAGGCTCGCTCACCCTAGCTGGTCACAAGTTCTCAAATATTATGTTCTTGTTCTGCGCCAAAGGGCCAATTCTCAAATTGAGTCTCAGGTCCTCATTTGTTAGGTCACTTCAAGCCAAATCAAGTCACACATAGAGCTTTGCCATCAAGTTAAATTTAACTGATATAAATGACGCTCTAGCGAAGGTTCAGTCAGGAAGACTATTCTTTCGCATATAAGCCTGCCGTTAATATCTCTTCCCATCCTGCTATTCACTCCTCTTATGCACGCTCACACCTATTTCCTTGCTGTCAGTTAGCTATTCTCACCAGCTGGTCACATCTGTCCAATAGAGCGACACACCTGTATTGTTAGCCTTTCACCTTCCTGCTGTCTTTTTAAAAATCATTCTCCTGCTGCTGTTATGCATGCTCTTTTACCTCTCCATCTCCGTCCAGTCTTTGCAGATTCATTAGCTTCATTATTTCCTCCACCATCAGCCTCAACAGATTCATCAGCCACCATCATAAGTGTCTGGACTCTGCACCTGCTGCCCAGGGCCAATGCCCCCCAATCACAAAAGTCTTCTAAGCCCCAAGGACTTTTGGCTTATCGACTTTCTTTGTAAGAATAAGATGAAAAGGTCCATACCAGTCTCATATCTGTTTATTTAGTATTAATCTAGACAGAAGATGGTTAGCTCAGCTTAATTTAGCACAAAGACTAAAAACATGGATTTCGTCCCACTACTGAAAACACACCTAAAACTCACTAATGAACACATTATATGGTTTATTTAATCAAAATATCAAGTTGTGGCTTTGTGGAGTTATGTGCTGGACTATTTCAAATGCCTGGCTAGTCTCTGCTGGTCGCCTGGCAATGTGACAGTGATGATGCCAGAAAGTCCCTTCTTTAATGGTCACAATTGTGAGTCAAGTATTCATCATATAGAATGACACAGAAATTCTGCTGAAATCAACAATAAGCCAGGACAGCTGAACATTTAGTTCTTTGTCATGACTCATCAGTATATTATGTGTTAAATGTGAGTAACTCTGAACAAGATTACATCAGATTTTTGAATAAGTCAACAATTGTGCTAATATTGCTGCAGACATCAGATTGGATTATTCATGCTTGCTAGTTGAATCATAGTGTATACAGGAATGTTTTCTGGTGGTGACAGGTGTCAAACAACACCTCAACCTGTCAAACAACCAAGCCACATGGAGTTACCATCATTAATTGACCATTGCGCATTACAGTCTGACATATTACCTCCACCTCCAAACTGACGGCTAAACACAGTTAGTTAGGGTATAAACAGCATCAGTAATTGAGACAATTCTGCTAGGCAGTGTGAGCAGCAAGAATAATTACTGTGATCCTAGCTGTGAAATATTCCGCTCAAAAAAGCCAGGGGTTTCAGAGGAGCAGGACAGTTTGTCGTCTGGGGCATGACATGCCTGTTTTTCAAGGATAAGCTCTTGGTCCATTAAGGTTTTAAGTGTTGAGCCTGACTCACTCTCTGAATACATGCCGGTTTACCTGCTGCAGTCAACAGCAACGATGATAATTAGTTCAGTGAAGCAGCACAAAGGTACCGTACTGACAAATTGCTTTGCCACATCTAAATTCTGTTGGTATATACATGATTCAGATGTCAAACTACAGATTCTCTACACCTTCAGAATTATCAAAGAGCAGTTTAAACAAACCACATTGTGTCCTTATGAAAACCTGAAGGCTTACATTGTGTTGTTTTGTACTTTCATTTAATTTAACTAGTAGCATGTTGCACAGAATCAGCTTATCATCATTGTTATTGGTGTTATTGTAATTATTAATGTTACATTTTTTTTTGCACGATTATTGTTGCAGCAGTAGCGGTGCTTCTTCAGTGTTTTGCTTTCTATATCTAGAAAACCACATTATCTTAGCATTTTCGCTCGCTTGAACTTCTGTGTCAAACTTTTCATCTTGGGCACAGTTCAAACCCCCAAAACTAACATCAAGTCTATTTTATTTCATTCCTATCATATTTCAAAATGAGATTTTCCATGAATGCATACAGCTTAACACATAAACACCAGCCTAAGTGACAACTATAAGATATCTATTTGAGATATTTTTGTTTCAGTATTCTTTATTATCCACTTACATTGTACTGACACAAAATGAAAAATGCCTGCTGTAGTAAATGTGATTAATTTTAAATTCATAAATGCAAACTGTTTTCAATGTAAGCATGAACAACTATTTTAAGCCTCTTCAGGTATGACTTGCAAAGTTAAACAAGTGAGTGAGCAGGAATAAATAAGCACCAAATTGACTGCTTGAGTGAAAAATATGTAATAATTCTCATACAGTGAGAGGATTTATGCCTGTGCAGATGTTTGAAAGTGTTGAAACCCAGCTTAAAACCAGAATTATTTTTATATCAAATTGCCACCTCTGTAATGCATATGGACTCATTTGGAGTCATTTCCAATAAGACCCGATATAGATTTTTAAATTCTAGCATGACGGATTACAGCTTGTGTATTGCGATTGTGATACTAAATGTGCAGTTATGGCAAGCACTCAACATTTGTTTGGTTGGTGTACTGGATTTTCCCAATTTCATATATAATAAAAATGACTTCTGAAAAATATACCCTCTAACTGATAGTGTGTGATTTATTGAGTTTGGGACATTAGCTGGTCCCTGTTGTGTGTAAAAGGTGTCTGGCAGAGGAGGGGTTTTTTTTTATCTGCAATGCAGCAGTTGGGTGAATTGAGGAGAGGACTCTGACTCTGCCAGGGACTTAAACACCCTCTGATTGATCCATTGCATCCCTCTTGACATCGTGTGAACCCAAAGACCACTCTCTTTCTCAAACTGTAGATTGAAATCCAGACAAGATGGTGGTGTTTTGTGAAACACAAAAAAGAAATAAACACAGGAGTGCAAGAAATCCATATTTGTTTCACAAACTGAAAAATCTTAACACAACCCTCTTCATCTTTATGTTGAACTTGACACCAAAACACTTACTCGTATTAAATGGACTATCAATGATTCCACAGAAGTACCCTTTATTAAAGCTTTGAGTACTTAGTGACACCTTATATGTGATTATCAGTCAGATGAAATTGCACAATCTTTCACTGTACATGAGTAATTGGGGTGAATATTATAGAAAGGATGAAAAGAAAGGCCATCTTTTGCATTCCCCAATGAGCATATTAGGTTGTCTTCCATACATTTTTTTTTTCCAGAAACACTGAAATATTTCAATAACTATTTGATGGATTGCCACAAGATTTCTCCCAACTTTTCTTGTAGTGGCACATTTAGGTTGGAGTTTTTTCTTGTCTAGCAAAATTGCTCAAGGTTGATATTTGTGGTTTTGGGTAAAATGTCTCAACATCTATTGCAGTGTTTCCCAATCCTGGTCCTTGGGGACCACTGCCCTGCATGTTTTAGATGTTTCCTGCTCCAACACACCTGATTCAAATGAGTGGCTCGTTATCAGGCCACTGCAGAGCTTGATGACGAGCTGATCATTTGAATCAGGTGTGGTGGAGGAGGAAACATCTACAACATGCAGGGCAGTGGTCCCCGAGGACCAGGGTTGGGAAACACTGATCTATTAAATGATTTTCAATCACATTTGGTACAAACATTTATGTCCCTGTCCTGTGATGAGCTGGCGACTTGTCCAGGGTGTACCCTGCCTCTCGTCTAAACTGAGCTGGGATAGGCTCCAGCCCCACCGTGACCCTGATGAGGATAAGTGGTTAAAGAAAATGGATGGATGGATACATGTCCCCCTCAAGATGAATTGTGATAATACTGGTGATCCCTTCACTCTGCATCTACCATCATCACCAGGTTCAAATTCAAATGAGTACTTTGGTTTATGACCAAATTCCTGCAAACTAGTGGCACTCCAATAAGCCTCACCTGTACTTTCTATTTATTTCTGCTAATTAGCTAATGCTGGCATGCTAACATACCAAACTGAGTTGGTGAATATGGAAAACATTACACCTGCCTAATATCAACATGTTAACGTTGTCATAGTTTAATCTTGTTTCATTGCTGAAAAATTGTAACAAACTGACAAACAGTGATGGCCATGGTCAACATAACTGAGATTTTTTATACAATAAGAATTTAATGGACCTTTTGAAACATGTTATTGGAGTTGCTTCAGGTGTGAATTTACTTGAGAACAATTTCAGACTTCATCAACACAGGACAGGTGACATGGATGGGTGTAAAAAATATTCCATCACCATCATTACTCTCTCTCCTCTTTTCAATTCACAACAATTTTCCTTTGTCATTCTGCAGACCCCCAGTTACAATATTAAACTCTCTGGTTCACCAGGTGCTCATATGATGAAAATGTGAATCCTCTCCTATAGCGCTGAAGGCAGCGTGAATTGATGCCAGCTGTGTGTCGACAGCTGTGTGATCTGAATCCACTCCTTTAATGTGCTCTCTCTCTTCTCAACATAAATGAAAAGATATTTTTCTTCAAGCTGATGGTCATGCGCTAGATTTAATGCTACATCAGCCCACGGCTATCTCTTTATGCTTCAATGGAAGGATTTTAACTACTAAAGGGCTATATAAAGGCCATCTGCCTATCTCATTGGTGCCAACTTTCTTGTGTTTCTGCCTTCAGAGGATAAAGGTTTGCCATGGGAGATGGTTGAACGATATTTTTGATTCCTCTGGGTTAAGATGAAAGCTTTAACTCTTGTGCTATGATGTTTCTTAAGCCTACAAATCATGTGTCTGCAAAGGTCACAGGCACTCAGCAGCTCAGTCTTTTGACACTTCTGCAGGTCAGAAAACAAAACAAAAACATACAAACACTCACAAAAATTTATAGTATATTGACAAGGCTAGCCTGAGGTATGACTCTCTGGCTCTGTGCTTTATGTGGAGCAGTGAGTTTAGCCAACAGATTAGGAGAGGGGGAACATCACCCTTTGGTAGAAAAAGATAATATAGGGCGAAGATTAATAGTAATAATCTTGGCCAGAGGAGGAAAAAAACAATACACAAATACAGTCTCATAAGAGAGAGAGTGCAGAAACTTTTCAAACTGAAGTAAAAAATCAGTTTGTATATTTGATCTGGTCTCTCTGAGGCTTTGAGGGAAGATGTTCAAAAGATTAAGATCAGTTATGAAGGCAAACACAACAACATATTTAGCTTTCAGCCTTGACTTTGAAACAGCAAACAGGCTCTGCTCTGAGAGCATGAGACCTCTCCATGCAGTGCATTGTAAGTCAAAAATAAATGTCTGAAATGCTGTGAGAGACAAGCTACAAGAGAAACCTTGTAATGTATGAACTATTTGCCAAAAGCCTTGCTGTAAAGTTCATAACTGACCTGAGCTGGGGAGAGACGAATAAGCTGTTATGGGTGTAATCTCTGTTTTGTTGTAGTTGAGCAGCAAATTTTTTTAGAAATTCCTTCTTTCATCACAATAAGGCAATTTTGAGTTGTCTAGCTTTATTGGCTCATTGTGGTTACATAAGAGATACAATAGAACATCAGTGTAACATCAATAATACAGATTGAAATGACAAAATACGGCGAGCAAATACACAGAACAAGATTGGGCCAAGAATTGATCCCTGAGGAACACCACTAAAATAGCTACTGAGGAATCACAATCATTTGAGAAGTGTCAAAAATTTCTATTAGACAGATATACTTTAAAGCTTATCCAGAAAGATCAATACTGTCAAACGCAGCACTAAAATTGAGTAGAACAGCATGTAACAGCCACCACCATCCATCCACTGAGGATGATAAAACATGTCACTTATGACACAAAGGACTGTAGAATTTAAATTGCTAATAACAGATAGGAATTAATCAAAACATTTTTTGCTTATTTCTATCATGTGCAACTGAACAAGCACTATTTTTATTCAGTGAATTCTGGATATAACTAGGAATAAAGATACAGTAGATCTATAGTCCTGAGGCAGTGGGAAATCTGTAAATCCTTTTTTATTTCAATAGAAGTGCAATGATTTATCAATGAGGTTGGGGACACAGCAAGTAACAGGAGGACTCTTCACATGTGGGCTAGGACCAATAGTGTCAATGACTCTTTTCAGAACAGATGGCAGCCCACTGTCAAATGGGCTAGAAGATGAGTTCATATGTGAAATAATTTAAATTGGGTTAAATTAGCTCTGCACAACATAGAAATCTGCATTGCACTGAATATTGGTCACAAAATGACATAATTTTAGATTGAGTCACTGATTTTTAAAAAAGCATATTGGCTGTCTGGGAAAATAATCCTTGCTTTAGTTTTTGGTTTCAATCAGCTCACAGAAATAAACAGGTCAAACATTCCTTGATTTATTGTTGTACAAAGCCAGGAGCTATTGCGGGAATTAACAGATGCCCCTTAAATTTGTTTCCCTTCTATCAGCACGTGGCCTGGATGAACTTGTGTTTCAAATGATGCTATGGTAACTTCATTGGGAATGATTGACAACTGGAACAGACCTTGTTTTTAACAGCACATTAGAGTTTAAATCAGCTCATTAAATCTGCTTACCGGGTCATCAGGGTGTACAGAGGTTGTTGTAGGTTACTGTCAGAATATTTTGCTGAAAAGCAGATTTACCGTAAAGGGTAGCAAATATTCCCTCATGTGAGTTGAATCTACATATATGCATAAAAACAAAACATTAATAATCAGAGACATGGGTGTCTTTGATATGGATTGTGTCCAATTTAAAATAAAAACTAAACATTGTGGGTGATCACTGTCAAAGAGAGGGAACCAGAGAAATAAATGGATTATAGTTGTTACACAAGCTTGGAGAGGCGAGGGCTAGAGAGAGGAGAGGAGGGTGGGGGATGGAGGTGGAGGAGACCTCAGGAGTCTTGGCTAGCTGTCCCTTGGCAGCTGAAGGCACAAACAGTAGCAAGGATCTCAGAGAAAGCAGAAAATGGGAGAGTGAAATACACAAGCAGTGGAGGAATGGTAGAGTAGTGGACCAACCATTGTAGTATAGCTGATTTTTTTAAACATATAGCTTTTTACTGATAGGAAATGACTGTTACAGCCAACACTAGGTGATAAGCTTTGCAATTGAAAGTCTACTACTTTGAAATACTTCATAGCATTTTCCAGACACTACTAATTTACTAATCTAAGTCTTAGATCACATTGAACTGAACCATGTCAGATGCTAAAATAAATCAACATTTGCTTAGCTTTGCTATGTTTGTCTGAACACAAGTGCGCTGCAGTAATTGGAGGGGATCATTTGGGTCAGATTGCCTCTGAAACAGCTGAGGTTCAAACTTGCGGTTGCTTATATCGCCAGTAGGGGGCGTACAGCAGCCATACACGACATCAGTATCTGCCCCCCACCCACCGCCCTTTTCACGCGCTTGCGCACATTACCACATATCCGTACATCCCTACCTCTCTCCCATGTGACGGAGAGAGGGAGAGAGAGAGCGAGAGAGAAATGTGATTTCGCTTGGAGGCCAGACAATTAGTGGCTGTTGGAGGAACGCATGACACACATCTCAGCTGAAAGAGGGAAGCAAGACTGACAGAGTGAGGCAGACTCACGCACACTCACGCACACGGGTGGAGGGGCTGAGAGATAAGAGGAGGAGAAGAGAGAGATGGCTTTTATTTGAATGCTTAATCACCACCAAGGCTTGAGGGGGGGGGGGTCGGTGAAATAATGTGGACTATCATATGACACTTTACCTGCAATGTTTTCATTTCACTGTGTCCGTCTTCATTTGTCCCTGTCAACATGATATTAAAGTCTCGATTAGCGAAATGTCACACAAGGACAAATTAAAGCAATTGGCTAAAATTGCCTCTCTTCCATTGCCCTGCCATTTTGTGGCGAGGTTAAGTGTATTTTCATTTCAAATAATTGATTTTTTTTTTCCGTTATAACAGCTGTAAGAATTTAGTCACGTGCGTTTTCACGACGCTGACGGCGTTTTAATACAGAGTACATCGATGACTAATACACAACGCCAATGAGAAGTCATGTATGACGACATTTCCAGTGAGAGACGTAATTAGATGATGTGTGAGTGTACGTGAAGCTCGGATGCCGGTCTTCTGAGGTTAGCCGGGATTATAAAGTGTGTGTTTGACAGTAAAAGATGAAAGTGCGCTCCTCGTGCCCAGCAGGCATGCCCATAAACCTGTGCACGCGCGCATAAAAGCAGAGGCGCGTGCGCAACGCGTGCACGAGAGCCCCGGACGCAAAATTAAAGCGATACCCCCCCCCTGAAACCTAACATTGTTCTTCAGTGTGGATCTGTGGTGTGCTCAAGGTTTATTGACCCTATTACATCACTCTGTGTTTCTATCGGAATGTGTAGTTTTTGCAGTGGTTGGATCACACAGTTATCCTACGCACACACACACACACACAGTATGTTTGGGGGTATCTTGTGTGTTTGTGTGTGTGTGTGTGTGTGTGTGTGTGTGTGAGAGTGTGAGAGAGAGAGAGAGAGAGAGAGAGAGAGTTTTGGTACAGGGGGAGGGATAGACATCCTCCAGCCAGCGAGCATAGCCTCAGTCTGGGCAGCCAGAAGCAGCAGCAGCGCTGTCTGCCTCCCCATCAGCGCCACCACCACCACCACCCGTCTGCATCCCATTTTGGACTAGACGCCCCGTGCTGTGACACAGTCTACTAGCAGGGGCGTGTGTGCGTGCGTGCGTTTGTGTGTGTGTGTGAGTGTGTGTGTATGTGTGTGTGTGTGTCAAGCAAATAAAACCCAGCTTGCGGCATTAAAAGGCAGCATCTTTTTAACACGAAGAGGGGAGCAGAGGTGCCAGTGACAGAGAGAGAGAGAGAGAGAGAGGGGTACAGAGAGGTGGCATGGAGGAGAGGTGTGTGTGTGTGTTTCTGCGCGGAGGCAGGGCAGTGGGATGTGGCGTCTGACGGACGCGGAGAGATGCTGTGAGCTCTGGTATTAGCAGGCAGCTGCGCACCGAGCCGCTCGCTCACTCCCCTCCCTCCCCTCCCCAGCTGCTCTCCTCGTACCGACCATTCGCTGAAACCGGGGATTCGGCTCCACACGGCTCACTGTGCTCACTACCGTTGGCGTCCTGCGCGGGGATTTGACACAACCAGGTATGTGCAGCGGCGGAGCCCATTTGGGCGCTGGATGCGTTATTGCATGGCGGCGGGGGTGTGTGTGTGTGTGTGTGGGGGGGGGTCTTGACTGTTTGACTTCATCCTATATCTTCTTGTTGCTTCCCTCCCCTTCCTCTGTGGCCCTGTCAGTGGATTAATGAAACGTTATTTGGGAATGATGCGGTTAGATGGCATCATCTGTAGATGTAGATGGGGTGAAAATTCAAATAATGAAGGTGATATTTAATCGGTCTGTTGTTCATTCTTAAATCCACGTCCGATGCAAAACACAGTCGATTCCACAAATGTCCCATTGCTCTCATTCACACCTTCCCTATGTTGTTATGCATAACGCTCAACATGAACGCATGTGAGCAATGCTGTTGTTTCACACTGAGCAAATTGCGATGAGACTGCTTCTCGTCATGCCGGCCAAAAGAAATGGTAATATTTTGATTTATGAGGGGAGACAATCTGTTGTGATATTGGCTGGGTTCCTAAGGCTGCAGGCAGATATTTCACTGTTGGGAAATACACAGGTTAGGAGAAGGGAGGCAGAATGTAGCTGAGAATGGGCGTGAGGGCAATATGATCTGAGGATGCACACACCCTCACATGCTCATCCCCCCCACTGGTACGATTCGCTCGTCTCTCAGAGCAGCAAATGCATGCTTAAGAGCAACCATGCACGGAGGCATACATGTCGCACATGTGTGTGTATAAGTGTGTGTGTGTTTGTGCACGCACGGCTGCACCCACAGACGCACAGGCATGCACACACCCACATGTGCACTAATCCACGCTCGGCCATAATCCATAATCATGTGTTCTGGAGACATGACGTAACACATGAGCATCTCTGATCTATGTGCATCCGTTTCTAAAGGTTTGCACAAAATATCCCCAGTCTCACCCAGAGATGATAAGAGAATGAACAGCACATCACAGCATGTAGTAGCCTATAATTGCTTGCAGCATAATAACCTCAAATTGGCATACTTGCGTTTTCATTAGGAGAAAAAGAGCAGATTGTACTATTGTGAGAAATAGGTTAGCATGCCTCCAACTGACACTCATTTGTGGCAGATATTGTACAACTGTGAGAAATGGAGTGTTTCAGAGCGCTCTGCTAAACTGATGCATTAAGACAAAAAAAATGGGGGAAATAGTTCCCTGGGTAATAATGCAGGGCCTGGGGAAGCAGTGGCCCAGAGCACACTGAGTGGGTGTGGTTGAGGTGCTCCCCCTTTCTCTGGAGGTTTCTCTTGTCTGAGTCACAGATGGGAGGGGCTCTACCTCAGGACCACAGGAATTCCCAGATTTTCTTTTGTCACAACTATTTTTCGGATGCACTTATCCGACTGAGCAAGTAGTTTGCAGAACAAGTTACTTTATAAGATTCTAGACATGTAGTTAATGAGTAAGTTACATGAGTTTGGAGGTTCAGTGCCTTGCTCAATGGCACATAGTTTCTGAACTGTAAATGGTTGAACAAGCAGCTTATAAGGATGGAAAAAGAAACACAAAAATCTTGTATATTTATATGATTTCTCTGCCTTATAGAACATATAACATGCTCGATCACATCATGTTTATATCTAAAAGCCAATTATATTATGTGCCAGATTATATGATACAATAACCTCCATAATAGCTACCTATTATAGGGTCTGTATGTTCAGGGCAGAGGGTGTGTGTGAGAGAGCAGATGCTAATAAATGACTCATCCTATTAAAAAAGCCAATAGCTACTGTCCACTCCTCTCTACAGAATGAGTTCTATTACACTGAATATGCTTATATTGCGCTTCAATGCGAACCCAACATGCAATCTTATTTTCACATGCACACGTCACCGTGGCTCGAAATAAATGGTACCATTTCATTTGTAGCACATTTGCTGCGGAGTCTGCTCACAGAGCCATTTCTTTTAGGTTCTGGGGTCAAATTGATAAAACATGCACAAGTGGGATAAGGTGATCTAGTTATCTGTCATCCTTTTCTCTTAATTCTTGCATCATTACGCTCTAATGGGACGATACAGACGATACCTCGTGGGTATTATCAAGTCATTTGCGTATCAACTCTAGCTCTGGAAGAGGGTGAATGCTTCATTTGTCAAACCTTAACATGCAGATGTCAGGTTGTTGGCTGTGTAAAGAGAAAGGCAGCTCCCTAATTGGTAATCAACACTCATTAAGCACTAGTACTCTTTTAGTGTGATTTGTCCAGACAGAGTGCAGCCACAGTGCTTTATATAAGTGATGTTCCAGTCACTGCTACACTGAACAGAGACATCCTAGATGCTGCAAGCCATGATTATAGCCAAGTTTAGTTTAGTTTCATTAAATACATTACAACAATTGCGTCACAAGTGCATTAAGATAATTGGTCAAAATTAACAAGCAGTCGTTGTTAGGTATATTTGGTGTAGGGTGTCATATGATAATGGTCCATAATGGTTGAGTCATTCAACACGATGCAGCTTAAAAAAAAGAAGCTTAAAATGTTATGCACAGCTTACTTCCCTGAAGCAAGATCAATTTTTAATATAATAATTAACAGAATCATGAATATAAAACAGAAACTGAACTTATAACTAAATGGATTATGAACTTTACAGAACTTGGAAATTCCTATTCTCAGCAATAGAGACCCTCAAACCTTGAATGAAGCTATGTCCAAGATGAGTGGACAGTAGACCCAAGAAAGTATTTTGGATTTGCAATTCAAAGAAATAATTTAAGTACAATCTTGGAATGCCATGTATGGTTTATATTTTCAACCCAATTCTTGAATAAGAATATTCATAAAAAATTCAAAATATTTCTCCTGATCAAATAACATCAACAAACCACACTACGTATATACAATATTAATTTGTCCTTGCATTTGCAGCTATTAATAATGTAATACGCCTCTTTTATTTTTTCTTTCTTTTTTAAGCCACACTAAAACCATTAGCTTGGCTCAAAGCCAGTTCCCCTATGTGCTGCTTAAACTGCGATGTGTTAATTTTATGCAATGTTGTATGTAAAAATGTTTTTATTTTTTTTTATTTTCCAACCACTTATATACCTTGAATTTGAAACTATTTTTCATAGTGCAACAAATGATTTGGTTATGTTAGAGTACTGTTGTAAGCCATATCTGGTCAGCATCCAGCACTCTACTGACAACCACAGGAGGAAAAGGTTTTCAGTTGTGCATTAGCAGCACAGTTCTGCAGCTTTAAGAGGCTCAGCCTGTGCTAACCCAGAGTTCTCCTGCTCCTGCTATGTGTCACCTCTGAATCTGCAAAGAGCAACAAAAGTTTGTTTGATCATACAGAAAGCATGTCAAGCATTGCTGACCCAAGAGAAGAGCAAGTGTTTCATCTCAGCCTTGACAAACAAACCAGCCCTGCTTCAGAGCCATCCCCTCAACTGCTGTCATACAAAGGCCAAAATCAGGATCTACTATCTATATAACATCAAAGAAAACAGTAGTTTGATGACAAAGTTGATCTTAATCCATTACGTGCTCTCTTTGGCTAAGAAAGGCCGGCAGTCGTTATGCTCATCACCATATTCTTTGTTTTCGATCCAGTTAATTTAGTTTTTTTAATCTGCTATTGGTGTCACCCAAATGTCTAACTAATTTATAATTTAGTTATAAATTCCTTTCAATTTGTCCTTATTTTATTCCATTTTAACTTCCTCTACAGCCCATTGATATTTTTTTCTTATACTTATTATCATGCCCACATTTAATTATCCTCATTATATTGTGTTATTCAAGTGTGTAGATAATAAGTAGCATATATTCATTCATTATACGGTCATTTTGGTGTTTCTTTCCATACCCTATGTAAGAAATCACTGACTGGGAAATTAACTCACTAATTTTAGATTGATTTATTATAAGTAAAGAACTATTTCCCAACAACATACAGTATATTCTTGTCTTGTCTCTACAATCACAACGCTTATCAATCAGCAAAGCAGTGTGCAACCACATAGGCATTTTCAATTACTTTGTTTGATTAATTAGACATTCGCTCAGGTTAAAGTTGGGAAGGGATATGCTAGGAATTAAGTGATGCCATCAAAATCTACTTAATAAGAATGATAACAGTGTAGGTTTACACCACAAGAAACCAACAAAAGGGAGAGAGAGATGTCATTCAAGTGTAGTCTGTCCACACAGTCCTGAGAAGAAGTCTAATCAGGCAAAATAAGTGAACAATTATTTTTTTATTGAAATGCCTATATGAACATACCATTGACAAAAATGTAATGTCATGTAACATAAATTCTCTTGTCCTGTTGGAGTAAGTGAAAAGGCCATCATTCCCCTACCCCAACAAACACAGATGTCCTTGAGCAAGGCACTTAACTCTTAGCTGCTCACCAATTGACACAAATTGACTGTGGTTACGCTGTGGCATCTCTCTTTTGCAATCCGAGTTTAAAATTCACATGAGACCTAAAAATGTAAGTGAAAGTATTTGAGGCAATGTCAAGACATATTTAAACAATTTCTGATTTGATTTATTCATGGGAGGGACAGTTTTGGGTCATGACCTATCAGTTGCAAAAGGCTGCTCTTGGCTTAAAGCCAGTCTACAAGAGAGCTGAGTCATGAATCTCCTCATACCATAAGATATACTGTAGTCCTTCTTTACCCAATTGTGCTTTCATTCTATAATGACAATTTTGGATGCTGTTAGTTTCTAATTTTCAAGACTCAAAACCATGCTGACCTGTTATGGCATAAAATTCTCTATGAAATTTACATGTGAAAGACAGTTATTAAGTACAGTTAGTAGACTGCAGCTCGCCCATTAAAATTGGTGCTACTGCATAAGACATATGATAAAAGGTGTTTTCTTCCACGAACATTTCTGCCCCAGGCCTGCCCCAAACCTTATCCTGTGAAGTTAACAAGTAGTCAAGCTCCTGGATTCATTCCATCATATGTGATTCTGGCAGAACTACATCTATGCTGGCAACCTATTTGCCTAATGCCTGGTCCTTCTTCAGAGCCCAGCCATAAAAGCTAACTGTGATGCTGTGTTTCACAGCTCATTTGAAGTGAGCATGTCTCTGTGGTCATGAGACTGTAGACACATCAAGCTCTAAACCCCAGAACTAATGCGAAGCAGCTGTCAGATCCTCTACACAACAAACATCCCTCTTTCAACTCAGTTGGCCAGCACGGCTCTCTAGAAAACACACACCTCTCAGACCCCTTCCAAGATATTGAAGTTTTAACACTACAGCATAATTCAAGAAGTCTCAGGCCTCTTTTCCACAAGGAAAAGGTGGCCATTTTGTCTACTTTGTAACTCAATTGTCTGTTGCACATACAGTATGCATTATGATACATGAATGGTTCAGGTGTTGAACCATTCCAATTAAATTAATTGGAACATTAAATGTATGACAACATAGGCCATTAACTTAATTTCAATTAGTTAAAACATCTGCATCATCCTTATCACTATAATTAATATATGGAAAACAGCCAATAAACACTGTCTTGTGCTTGAATCAAATTCTGGAGATTTGATATGTTGAGCCACTGAATGAAACCCAAATATCATCCAGGTACTTTAGCTTCAGCATTTTTCAGGCTAGATATTTATCTATCATGAACACACTGTTGAAGTGTAATCATGGTTTAGTTTGGCGTTTCACACACTCTGACAGGAGTATGGTAGTACTGAGGCAATTAGAATAATTGGCTATTTGCTGCTGTAGAAGGTGGATACATCAATGCAGGCAGTGGGCCTATTGACCTTGACTGACACACACACATCCATGAATGCACACACAGTCATATACACATGTAATTGATTACCCCTCAAACCGCCTTACTTGCAACCCACAAAAATACAGTATACACACACCACTTTCTTTTGACATTATGCATGTTAAAGATTTGTCCACTGTCGTGGTGATTACAAAGTAATAGCTCAGTATGGGTTCTTCCTGCTTGTGTTTAAATGTGATCTGTGAACCTGTAACCAAATTATAAATATTCTTATTTTTGTTTGTCTTTCAGAGAGATGTTCCTTTTCTGGAGAAAGGCCACTGGATTTAAAAGTATTAGTGAGCCTCTACGTGGACTGTGGTTTTAGTGATTGTGAGCTGGTCCCACTGTCAAGCACAGGTTGATTGTGCTTGGCCCACCACTGCAGTATTCTCAGCCAACTTCTTTCACTAGATGATAAAAACAGTCCACAGGATTGCCATCCATGGTTTCTGCCCTAATAAAGACTATATCATCCTACATTAATAAGATTTGCAAAGGAATGTTTACAAAGAAATTGGCAAACCCAATAAAGAAGAAAGAGAGAAGCGAAAATAAAGAGCCCAAATTGACCGCTGATTTGCAAGCACACAATCTAACTCTCTCTACCACACTGAAGACGACAGTTAAAAAGATTTCCAAATGCTCTTCGGCACGTAACATATCGCTTGAAGAAGACGACGGAAAGAACGACTGCTCATCCCTGTCACCCACTTTCAGTTATCGTGTAGCAATTGCAAATGGACTCCCAAAAAGCAGTCTTTTTTTGAATAATAATGAAAGTATCTTCACTGAGGTTCTTTCAATTGATAGTAGTTACTCTGACTCCTTGAGTGAGACAAAACCTGTCAGGCGTCTGGATGAGCATAAATCATACACCATGCCAGTAAGACGAAACAGGAAGAGCCTCATCAGTTTGGCTCCTTCTGATGGCAGTTCTGAGGGTGAACGAGTGGAACGCTCCAGTCTACACACACTTAGGCTGGGTGCACTACGCAAGTTAAGAAAATGGAAGAAGAGTCAGGAATGTGTCTCTTCAGATTCCGAGGTGAGCAATTGGAGGAAAACCCTAGGCATCCGGAGCAAGTCCTTGGACCGTGCTGGGCGGCAGCAAAAGAGCTCGACCCTGGAGCCCGGCTCCTCCTCCACAGGTTGCATCAGTCAGACCCAGGATGTCATGGAGATGATCTTTAAGGAGCTTCAGGGGATCAGCCAGATAGAGACAGAACTGTCTGAGCTACGTGGCCATGTAAATGCCCTAAAAAGCTCCATTGATGAGATTTCCAGCAGTGTGGAAGTAGTTCAGAGTGAGATTGAGCAGCTTCGCTCAGGATTTGTCCAATCTAGAAGGGAAACACGGGATATTCATGACTACATAAAACAGATCAGCCACCAGGCCAATAATTCAACCTTGCGTTTCCTCAATGTTCCTGAAGAGAAGCCAGAGAAAACAGAGAGTCTAATATATAAAATACTAAAAGACAAAATGGGTTTCATTGATGCCCATAAAACAATTAAAATTGAGCTTGCTCATAGGTTAGGGCAACAAAGAGAATGTTCTAATGCAAAACCCCGCCCTATTATTGTTATTTTTTCAACAACCCAAGATAGAGATGTAGTCTTGAAAAAATGCTATAAACTTAAAGGAACAGGGATTACAGTTACTACTGATAGCTTAACTCATGATGGAAAGGAGAGGAAAGACAAAACAATGTCTTCCTCACAAACCTATGAAAGCATGGATATAAAGGTCTCAGGAAAGGATAAAGTAGTGGAAAGTGATGACTGGGATTCAATGGACAGTGATAAAGAATTAGATGAATTAAGCAGAAATAAATATGCAATGGTTATTTCAAAGCCTGTACACAAGAGCAAATCAGAAAAGAGACGATCCCATGACCACAGCCGGTCAGGAGAGGAAGCAGGCTACTCAGGAGCAGTTCACTATGCTGATGACTCTTACTATGACCCGGACAAGCATGCAAAGGCTTACTACTCTGATTTGACCCCTGGTTGGCTTTCGCAGAGTGACTATTCCACCCCTAAACTCAGCCGCTCTGAGTCTGACTGTTCAAAACTTTGCCAGTCATACTCAGAAGATTTTTCAGAGAGTCAATACTTTACACGGGCTAATGGCTGCTCCCTGCTGTCCTCTTCAGATCAGGAACTGTGGCAGAGAAAACAAGAAGACATGGCCTCCTCTTGGTATGCTAGCCCTAGTCACAATGAGAATCAAACATATGAACACAATGAGGTTGAGACTACAGAAACAATTGATAGTGGGGTAAGCAATGGACTTGTCTGCATGTCTGGGGACAGAAGCCACTACAGTGGCTCCCAGCTCTCTTTGCAAGGTGATTTATCACCCTGGAAAGACTGGCATCATCTGGAGCAGGGTGCCGACTCTGGCTTGGAAGCCTCCATAGAGGTTAGCAGTCCCTTTGACCCATCAACCATCCCTGGTTTCCCAGAAAATATCACTAAATGTCAGGAGGTTGATTTACAGTTTGAAGGAGATGAGGAATTCATGATGCTCGACAGGGAACCCTCCCTACCACCTATAACCACCCACATTATTCCTCCCATCACGGAACGGGAGTCTGTCATCAAGACATCTGCCCGGCAGTCTAAAGAGGGATGTAAGCTGACCACAAAAGAAAGCACGAAAGTGTTGACTAAAGATGCTCCCAAAGCAGCTTCTAAAGTGACCCATAAACAAACTAAACTGGCCCCTAAAGAAGAAACCACCAAAACATTGCCAAAGGAAAGCTCCAAGGTATCTGTTAAGGCTTCCCCTAAAGTGACCTCTAAAGCAGCTCCTAAAGAGTCGCCTAAAGATATTCAGAAATCAACAGCTAAAGAATCCTCTCAAGCCCTACCTAAAGACATTCCTAAACCCGCACCTAAAGATGCCACCAAGCCCACTGTTAGAGAAGTATCTAAAGTCACATCTAAGGTAACTTCAAGTGAGGCTGCTAAAGTCACTCCTAAAGTGACCCCAAAAGATAGCCCCATAATGACTCCTAAAGAAAGTCCTAAAGAGTCACCTAAAGAGAGCCCTAAATTAACCCCATTAGAGAGCCCTGCCTCAACCCCTAAAGACTCCCCTAAAGAATCCCCTAAAGAATCTCCTAAAGAATCACCTAAAGTCATTGCTAAAGAACCCATACAAGTTGCATCTAAAGAAGGTCCAAAAATTGTTGCTAAAGAGGTTGCCAAAGAGGCTTCAAAACTACCCCCAAAAGAGGCCCCAAAAGATATGCCTAAAGTAGCATCTAAGGAGACTGGTAAAGTACCCACTAAAGAAATTTCTAAGATTCCACCGAAAGAAGCCCCGAAGGTAGCCCCCAAAGAGAGTCCTAAGGTGCCCCTCAAAGAGACCCCTAAAGCCGCCTCAACAGAAGCCCCTAAAGAAGCACCCAAAGTAGCCTCTAAAGATGCCCCTAAGGAACCCCTAAAAGCACTACCTAATGAGAAATTCCCTGAGCTGGATGTCAATCATAGCTTTCACCAGACCCAGAATAAGTCTTCAACTATGTACCGCAGTCAGAGTGAGATTCGAACAGAGAAGGTTGAGGAGGTTCCAAAGTCTTGGAGCAGCAGGCTCAGCATAGATCTCAGTGAGAAGTCCTTTGGTTTTGGTTTTGGCTCTACACTGCAGAGGGCCAAGTCAGCTCTGGAGGTTGTTTGGAAGTCTGGCTCACAGACTACTCCTGCTCCTCCTGAGGAGCCCACCAACTCCTCTTCTACATTTATGGGCCGTTTCCGCACCTTGTCCACTTCCACTGTAAGTAACTCAAATACAACAGACTTAGATGCCGGCACAGAGCCTGTCTTCTTCAAGGCAGAGGACAAAAAAACAGGTACAGAGGCAGAAGCTGGGGAACAACCAGTGGACAATGAGACCCACTATGTTGAAGTGATGGAGCAGGTACTAGCTAACTTGGAGAACAGAACTAATGCTAATGAGACAGAGGAGATAGATGAGCCTGCACAAGAGTGTGAGTCTTCTCAGGACTATGATGTGTCAGATGACATTGAGGCCTCTCAAGACAATGATGCTTCTCAGGATTTTGAGGCCTCTCAAGATTTTGAAGCCGCAGAGGACTATGAGGCAAGTAAAGAGCCACGTGTTCTGGAGTATGATTGCAGTTTGGATGAGCAGTATGATGAAGAGTACTGTGAGGACTATGAAACCCAACTCACTGAGGACACTGCTGAATATGACGCAATGGTGGAGTATGTGGATGTAGAGGAACCAGATGAGGACAATGATATGACAGAAGAGATGGATGATGGTGATGAGGAGTTAGAGGAGGTAGAGGAAATAGCAGAGGAGGCCACTGAGGCAACTGCAAAGGATGAGCAACAGCAGGAGGATGAGAACAAAAATGTTCCAGAGGAGAAGCCCATAGAGGCTCCACCCAAGAAACGTGTTCGACCCACATTCAAGGAGGCAGCACTGAGGGCCTACAGGAAACAGATGGCTGAACTGGAGCAGCAGATCCTGGCAGGGGGTATGACTCTCCTTTTTGTTTGTCACAGTGTCACTTTGACATCTTTGTACAAGGCTTAACATTGGCAATACATGGCAGGTCTAACTGTGTTTCTCTGTAAACATTTCTCAAAATAATAGTAACAGTAGCAGTAAGTAGTTGTCAAAACCACCTGGGACTATATCAGTGGTATTGTGTTTCAACATGTTTACTACAAATTGTGAAAACTTAACATGACTTTACAAAAATCAACATCTCAGCTGCAACTGTTTTGGAAAGTCTTGGTTTTTTTGGTGCACTGTTGGTCTATTCAAATTGCTGTCTGAGATTTGTCAGCAAAGACAAACAACAAGCAAACATGGGCATCTGGGAAAGGGCAATGTTAAATTACAATGTCATGTCTTGCACTGAGAAGATACAGTAATCAACTCTTCAGTCTCAGATGCTGGAGCATCCCTTTTACTTTTACTTTATACAGTACTGAATATTAATTATTATTAACTAAATGTTGTCTGTGATAAAAAATACAGCATGTTTTGGGAAATAGTAGGAAGTATGGTAGAATATAGACATTTAATTAATGTTGACATACAAAAACATTGTTATGTGTTGTTCTGTGTTCCGAGTAGAAGTCTGAATTCTGTCTGAATTCTTCAGTGAAATCAAGACTAAAACTTGGTTTAATATCGTTGGATTTATGTAACCCTCAGACTTTGATCCATTCAAAGGATCTCTCTTTGAATTGGTAATTTATTTTGACTTGAAAAACTGAAGCGGGTAGTCTCTGAAGGTGGATTGCAGTGTTGTTTGTGGCATTGACTTTGTATTTATATTCCCATGACACAGTGCTAGATTCTCTTGTAGTGGACTGTGGTTCAAGGGATAAAACTGTCAAACATGTTTTCTGTAGGTTTATCATTTATCATTAAACTTTAATACACATCAAAAGCTACACTAGGGCTGGCCTCCAAAACTACTATCAATTCAGCACAATAAATAAAAACATGAATACAGTCTGTTATTGTGGTGGCACAGTTAAAGACAATATGAACATATAGTCTGCATTTTGACTTACCACTGAGAATGTTCTTTATGTCAGTGATGTTTTCACTTCAGTGTTTTAAATAGATAATTTATTCCCTACATAGCAGAATATTATGGCAATACTCTCATTTGTCTTTTTGTATCATGCGTACAGCCTCAATGTAGTAGTTCCCTTCAATCTAAATTATATATAGGTGATGGTCAAGGCTTACTCACAGGTGTGGTTAAATGGTTGAGATTGATTCATTGAAAGGAAAAGTTTTTCAACTGGAATGAAAAAAAGAGAGCAGGGGATTTCCACTCTTACTTGAAATGAAAAAGCTTTTGACCTACATATACAGTAGCTGCAACTGTGGTTCTCATGGTGAGGTAGGTACTGTAGTTCAGGGAATACAGGCTATACCTGAATACTGTGAGGCTGTGTGACAGAAGTGTGCACACACCTTTTAAGTGGTCACATTCACCAACAACGCTGCAGAGAATAAATTGAGTATTGTTTTTTTACTAAAATTTCCTCCTCTGTCATATGGCTGTATGTGACCATGCCTACCAATCTTCAGGACCAACAAACTGCAGCTCATATGAGGTATTAGTAGGAAAGCTATAAAAGAAATTTAGTAGGAAAGATATAAATGACAGAACACATTATCATCAAAATTATTACCTTAGGCCTATATACACCAACATTAAATTCAGTTTACTTTTAAGTGTGTGTTAACTCATCCACGTCAACACGAGAATAAATCAGAAGGGATGCACGAATAATTCTTGTCAGGATTAAAGCCCAATTGCTAACGGATTTTTGAGGCTAATACCAATACTGATATATGAATTTAAAAAGTCTGGTATAACACATGGGCCTACATTTTTTTTTAAAGATATTTTTTTGGCCTTTTCAAGGAAAAAGAGCCACAGGTCAGATTCGAACCCTGGGCTGCCGCAGCAAGGACTGAGCCTTCGTACATGGGGCGGTTGCTCTACCAACTGAGCTAAACGACAGCACCTACATTTGTTTTTTAACATCACACCTAACATAAGTAACGGTTTTTAAACAACTATAACCAATACATACTAAGCAGGACATTTTACAATTAAAAGCAAAATTGTCAGTGCTCTCTGGTGGATAATTTATGTAATGATGACATAAATCTATATGCCCTCAAAAAAAATCTTTCTTTACTTAAAGTTCATGTTATTTATTGATTGTGATTGTCCATTGTGATTCTTGGATATTGCTTTTGCTGGTCTAACAGGCAAGAAGAGTAAAGAATCAATCTGACTGTCTGACTCATTGACTGATTGACTCGCTTCTCACTGTTAAATCATGCATGTGCAGAGTTAGGCGTATAATAGACTCCAGGCATATGACTTCAAATGAAAATATGACCAGTTTGTCCTCAGTGTCTGATGGATTTTGGCTATTTTCTTCATCTTTCTCTAAATGAGTTAGTGGCCTTGTCTCTAGCATTCTATGGTGTTTCTGTATTGATCTTTTCCGGTCCTGTGAACAGTGACCCATGAGGCCAGATGACATAGCTATTGTTAGTTTTCGCTTTACCCAACAGCGCAAACATATATTGAGACAGGATGCTGAGATTGGGAGACGCAATATGAAGCACAAGTGGCTATATATAAAAAAAGAAAGGGTAATGTTTGTTTACACTGATCTGGTGTGGAGTCCAATTTTTGGCTCCACATATTATATAGCAACAAAATCAACCTCGCTCACTTATCCTGTACATACAATGATCTACCTGGCTGTTTAATTAATTTGTTTATACTTACGTTCACAATAGAGGTCAATATATATACTGAAGCTTGCCACTACTGGACATTTTTGTGCTCATTATGTAGTAGCAAAGCTTAAAATCCTACAAATGAGACTCAATATCACTAAGTAGTTCATGCTCTAAATAGGATATTGTTTCACATTTTTGAAAAACTTACACCAAAAAAAAATCCAGCTATAAATGAATGACCTGCTGTTTCCATTGTCATACAAAACACTCTCATAATGAATTAGTTTGACACAGAAAATAGTAGCCAATGCTACCTGACACAAACTCTGAGAGTCTGCTCAGTTTTAAGCAATCCTTGAATGTTCAATTAACACAGACTTTCCTGACATTTTACACAGTTACACATGTTCTCTTTACTGATGGAAGCAGTTGTTTATAATTCATTATACTCATGATGGAGATATAGCCATAGATAGAAGAGCAAACAAACCCCCTCTACCCATTAGCTTTATGCCTTCATCTCTTGTAGCTGATGTGTGCTCATCATACTTGTGCTCTCAAGCGTGCTCGCTGGTCTGTGTTGGAGCTGTGAAGGGAGTCTCAGCAGTACTGCCACTCTTGCCAGGCCTGTCTTCAACTGGCTACAGCAGCGTCTGTATTCAGATGCTAATTCACACTCCCAAGGGCATTCTGTAACCAGGTCAGCCTTGCTTGGAATATTTATAGAGGTCTGCTGCTAGTGAAGTTTGCTGCTTGCTCCTGGGGGAGCAAAGGAGGTAGACCCTCTTTATGCTTAGTGCACCATTTCTCAAGAAAGTGTGGTTATGAAAAATGCAGATACAGGGATTGAAGAGTCTCTGCTGTTGTTTTAGGTGATCCCATGCAATTCAAAGTACTGACTGATTTGATATCGCTGTGTTTAGCTGGCAGTTGTAAACAGGGAACGTCTCTTCTCCACAGTTCAGGCTCATAACTTGAAGGAGCTTTGATTCTAGTTTGAAACACATTATCTGGCTTTAGCCACTTAAAATACTGTACTCTTCTCTGATTGTTATAACATCCTCATTATTAGCATGATTGCACCTTTTCCCCTACACTTGCACTAAAATAATTTCACAATAACTCTTATATTAGGGCAATAGTTTTGCCTTTATTTGACAATTCAGTTTCAAAACAAATCAATTGTATCTCTGATTAGATGAGGGCGATAACCCATTTTACCCCAATGCTCTATTTCTGGTTCATGCCCACAGGGTTTCTATTTTTGTGCTGAAATTGAACTAAATAAACCCTTTTAAATCAGCCTACAACAGCCTTAAACATTTAGTCATAGGTGAAAAAAATAAGAGCCGAGGGGAACAGTTAGTGCTAATATTGCTCATATACTGTAGTTGTGTTGTGATGTTTTCTCCTATAGTAGGAAGTGGTCTGGTCATGTTGTTTGAGTCATCAGAGGGACAAATAGCTAACAAGCACCCAGGATGTTCACATCTCACTCTGAGCTACCACATTTCATCACATCAAAGCCTGGAGAGGGCTGCAACCTCTCACTACACTCATCTCCCTTTGGTCTTCCTGTTTTATCATAAATCTTTTATCCCGTGAATAATTTGGTTATTAATGAGGCAGCTTTCAAAGTGGCTAAGATATGATAAAATGAAATGCTATATTATATGTTATAAAGACAACAAATAAACATAAATGGTGCATGCTGTGAAAATTCAGTATTACACAATAAATAAATAAAGTAAATAAATAAATAAAAAGTGTTTCCAGTATTTCAAGACTCATCAAAAAGCACATAAGAATAATCATATATGTCTTATACTCAAGTAAAGTAGTTACTTTGTAGACACGTTACTCAATTAGAAGTAAAGTTACTTATGTAAAAATGTACTTGGATAAAAGTAAAAAGTAATTCAGTTAAAAAGTACTCTGTACAATGGCCTTCCTCTGTAAAGCCTGGATAAAATTCACGAGAAAAAGATGACAAAACTCAAACAATTAATAACCAACAACAAAAGGAGCTTTGAACACCGCAGCTGCAGAAATTAAATAACTGCCACTTTGACAGCAAAATAAAACATCACCAAAGTGCTCCTCAAAGTTTTGAGCTGAAAGAGGCTCTCAGTCACAACTGTGACAGAGATTGTCAGAACCAACAGAAAGGCTTTACACAGCTCACTGAGGGTACATGAGCCTCATCAGTGTAGAAATCGTTGCTGGAGGATCCACCATAAGTATTTTAACATTTAGCATTTAGCCAGACACCCAGCGTGCATCACTGCCTGACTGGTAATGGCCATGTGCAATTCTCAACAAAGATGGGACGGAAGCAAAATTGCTTACTCATTAGTTACTTCCATCATCAGCTCCGGGAAAAAATGTGTTACAATATTATTATTTTATTTATTTTTTTATGTAAAAAAAATCCCTTACTTCTCAGTTTTAGCTAAGGTGGCATTAATAATTTGGCGCCATTTTTGCTAATGTATTAATTAAACTCTTCTATCACTACATATAAATATGTATGACTGAAAACATTCATGCATGCTTATACGATAGATGTGATGAACATATAAGTCAAGAATCGTTGTTTCTGGAGCTGAAGTAGCTGACGAGTGTGCCATCTTCACCCCTTCACATCTCTGTTGAGGGTTGCACTTGTTCAGTAGCAATCAGGGAAGTGACACTCATTGGACACACCTGTTGGTCAACATCTTGGGCGTGTTTGATTTGGGTCACGTGGAGTGCTTGGTAGGTGGGTAGAGTTTTTTCTACATGCTTGGAAGGAGAAGGTGAGGCGTGGGAGAGTATTCATTTGGTTGCAATGTGTAACTTCACTGCTAGGTGCCTCTAAATCCTACACATTGGACCTATAATCTATGAAGTGGTACAATAATTCTAACCATAGCCCATTATGGCGACATCCTTAATTTCAGTGCGTTGTTCATTGGTATTGTGTTCACAAATTGCTAGGGACACCCAGGTGAGACAGCACTTACACTTGCTAGGCTAGTGAGCGTACACATTCAGCACAGTGTCTCCTTTCCCTTTTCACACTTTTGATGCAAACACTTGTAATAACACACAAAAAACGACTTTGTTACTTCCACCGGTGGTAAAGAGCGGCCTAAGTAGTTCAAGTTTAGGAATGCACGTACAGTTAAGCTGCGGACTTTAGCATTTGCCACTGGACCGAAACATGCTAGCTGCTGCAGCAGGTGAGAGGTGGGCTGCTTCTGCTAAAGATAACTAAAAAGCTCTCTTTTAAAACCTGTGGTGTCTTGAATACGGGCTGTTGTCCTCTTGGACTCACCTGTGTTTTGTTTAGAGTTGGAGGCTTGTGAGAACCACCATGACTTGGAGTCTGTTCTGGAGTTGTTCTCCTTTCATCGTGTTGTCACCGGGGCTAAGCTAACTGCTAGGCGTTTATGATGATGAAGCAATGACAAGTAATGTAACGTTAGCTAATACTGTTGGGTAATAGACCATTTTCACGGTAACGTTACATATTTTGAGAATAAAGGAAAAGCACAGGTGTAAGTAATCACATCATTAATGGCTTTATTCCAAGGTGAAATAATTAAATGGAATTCAGCAATTAAAGACATTAACAACACCTTTGTTCTGACAACATTTCGACATTTCTGGCACGGAAAACATCAGTTGGTAATGTGATTGTTTTCAGTCACTTAGTACAGAGCAATTTATTACATAATCATTAACTAATTACATTTTAAAGTAACCTGAATTTGCCCAGTTTAGGCAACCAAAACTGGTTGAGGTCATGGAAAGATTGTCCTAAAATAAATCAATGTTGACTGTTGGTAGCAGACACACACCCTGGTCTCTAGGTAGAAGTGGAAGTGTTGAATGGCACTGTTGCAGCACTACATGAAGGTCAAACTCATTCCTGACTTGGCACTGAATGGAAATGCGGGCCATATTAAGCAGTTTGAACAGGGAACAACAGCCAGCCAGAGCAAAGCTGCTTTTTTGCTATTAATTTGGTGTGCCTTTTATATTAGCACTAAACCCTTCCCTGCATTTTTGAGTAATCATTTTGACAAGTTGTTACGTAATGCTAAGAAAGCAGGACATAAATCTAAATACTTCTAAATATATATAGTTATTTGTCATTAACTAACCTTTACGTGATTTTTAAAAAATGTTTGTCGTGAGTTAGCTAATGGTATGGTAACATTATTCCTGGCATGACTTGAAACTTGGAAATATGGACTGGACTTTGGCTTTTCTGCTCTGGTGATCTTTGATCTAAGTATAACTTGTAAATTAAGAATGACAGGCAAAGATGGTCACACTTGTGGTGGCCAGCACTTCAGCCAGCAAACTGGTGGTCGTGTCAGCCTCGACCCCATGTCCAATCTCAACTGTCCTGCTACAATATTTAGTCGTGACAGATCCTGCTCCCCTTTATCATTTTGATTTCTTCTGCTTCTTGGAAATATCCCCATGCTCTCACAGTGTTGGACTGTGTTCATGATATACTTGTTCATTCAGCTGAATGCTGAAAACAATCGGTGAAAACAAGCTTCTCATCACTGATTTCTTGATTTTTTTATAATGATTTTTGTACTGGAGGACAGAGGATTTTCATCTGACAGTGCAACTTTGTGCCTGAATGTCCATCTAAGAACACATGTTCCTGTGTGTGTTGGAGCAAGGGTTAGCTGGTTATACTATCAGCCACGTGCAGGCTTTTCTGCTCCGGTGAGCTCTGATCTATGTGCGGCGTGTGACCATGCATGTCGACACTGAAATTCAGGATTTACCGCTACCGTTGATACCTCTACACTTTCCCTACACAGCACACACACACATACTCTGAAGTTTCCTACCAATCAATTGTATTTTTGTTCCACAGATTTAAGGCACCTGTGAAATTAGGTTTATATCAGCAGTCTATAGCCTATCTTTTTGGTCTGGCTTTATCTAGTGCAGCTGCAGACTTGCTGGTAGAGGAGATGGCTCTATCTTGTGTAGCCGTGCTGAAAGTAGCTTAGCTGATCGCTGTCCATGGTACCCACTTGCAGCTTAGCTCCTCTTTGAGTGCTGTCTCTCTGTGGATGAGCAGATTTTGGTGTTGCCTCACTGAATGACAATATATATATTGCACTTACACCAAAAGTGTACCGTCTCTACAAAAATCAACCTCAAGAATTTACACACTAATTGGTTTCATGTTGACGAGAAAGCATTTTTAATGTTTTGAAATGATCAGTGACTCCATGAGGATCATCATCATGAAAAGATTTGCACTTGTGGTGAACACTAATGGCACTCTAAAGCACTCTGGGTAATAGCATGAACCAAACACTAGCCTATGTACTGTGTTCTCAATGAATGCACAGGTCCAGAATTATTGATATTTTAATGGCTATCAATTCATATTTTCATGGTGTGTGTGTGTGTGTGTGTGTGTGTGTGTGTTTTTTTAAAACTGGTGTCAACATTCAAGTGAAGAGACAGAACTAAATTTAATAGATAGCAGAAAATTTTTTAAAAAAGAGGCTAATTTATCATTGTCTTATGCTGCATTAGAGATGCAGTAATGGCATGTCAACAACAACCAGTGTGTCGTGTCGTTTTAATCTGAGCAGCAATTTGATCTTTCTCTAGTTAACAGCTGTTTTCTGTTTGTAGCACATTAGATCATGATTATGCTGCCATTTATCACCCATGGATCAATAGCACAGTAATTACACCTCTGCTTATGTAAAGGACTTGCCCTCTTCCAGTTCGTCTCTAAAATGGCAATATGATACCAACAGTTTATGCTTACCTAATGTCCCATGTCTCCATACCTACGACTGTTAACTGAAGTAATGTCATCAATCAGAGACTTCATTTTTAATCTATGCTGCACTGATTTCAAATATTCTACATGCAAAGAATGATATTCAACCTTTAGCTGTGCGCTTTCTGTTGTATAACAGAGCTTTCTCTGCTGGTCTCTACTTTATACAGTATCCCTCTGTTCGTAGCCATTCTCCCTGAGGCGCATGTTGACTCTGTCTCCATTTCTGCATAAATTATTTGGCAAAACAGAATGGTGTCATCAGGCGGTAATAGTAGATTAGCGTCCTAACTAAGTGTGTGTGTGTTTTCCAGAGAGCTGCCCTTTCCTAACACTTCACCCTCCTGTCATTTTCTCCTTTCAGACAGCAGTGCTTTGGACACACAGGTTTTAAGTCATTGTTTATCATCAACCATGTGAACACTTGTGATTTTCCTTGCATGTGCATGTGTTTGTAAAAATGTTTTATGGTGTGATGAGTGTGGATTTTGGATTTTGGACAGTGTATCTGTGAGTGCGTGTGTGTGTGTGTGTTTGTTTCTCTGTAGATGAATTGAAGTGATATCTGTAGGTATAAAAGAGAATGCAGCATGTTCCTTTTAGCCCTCGTATCGTGACATTTTGTGCTGGTTGTCCTTTTATTCCTCTGAGAAAGTGATTTGTGTTTCAAACTGACCATTTTGGTGAGTGAGGAGTGAGCGTTGCACAATAGGCAAATCTGGCCTGAAGCACTAAGAGCGGCAAAACTCTCAGTCTTGAGCCCACAAATTACATTGATGTGGAATAATTTGGTCTTTTGCCTGTAGTGCTTCCCTCCTTTCTCGCTGTGCTGTACTCCTCCTCTCCTATCATTTATCTTATCCTGAATTGACCTCCAAATGTACTGTACCTTCCCAAGTACATTATGTTATACTGTATATTTCATTTGTTTTAATTTCGCTGCTGTTTGCTTTGTGTTTTGTTGTGTGCACTTGCCTTGTAGTTTCTCATTTTACAGTGTGTGCTTCTTCTCTCTGCAGCCTCGAAGTGTTTTGGATCCCAAAGTGCTCGGCTTGCAGTCTGGAGGGTGAGTTGTGGCTCACTTCCTGATCTGATCGGTTCACAATTACACAAATCTGAGCTGCCGCGCTATTTTGTACCTCCACACTGAGGCACATGTAGCAGAAATATTACAGACATGCTGATTCCCTGACATGCAGCCACAGTTAAGTTCTCAAGCTCCCTGTTGTGTGCCATACCACAAAAAGAAGATGGATTTACATGATCAAAACATCTGGAAACATATGTATGAATGTATGAACGATTAATGATGAAATTCTAAATGTAAATTGAATGAAGCCAACTGCTGTCATATGAAGTCATGGGGGGAAAATGGCTAATAATCATATTTAGCCTCCATTAACCAGCATGACTATGCCATCTGCAGCATGCATTGGGCATAAAGGCAGCAAGAGCCAGGGGCCCTATGGTGAGGGCCAGCACAGCTCGTCACGTTGTGTGCCTTCAGGGTTGTACCACTGATGCCGCTGAGAGGGCTGACAGAAAAGCTTGAGGAGCCTTATCTGTGTGGAGGCACTGGAGTCTCCATGTCATGCTGAGGTCATTAAAGAGGCTTTGAGTGACAGTTGAGGTGATGCCACTGAGAGCTTCACGGGAAAGGAGCAAGACTGGTACGCACAAGGGATTTGGAAGATGGAGAGAGCAAGCGAAGAGGAACTGAAGTGTTGTCGCGACAACTGAGAAAAACTCCTCTTAAAGTGTCCATTTTTGGAGCGTGAGATCTCATGGTCAATATTCACAGTAAATGCAGTAATATGTATCCAGAAGAGGCGTCACTGCAGCAATACATGTAAAATGTAAATAACAGAGAGATGGGGAGTCTCTGGGAACAGCGGCAGCTGAGAGGGATTACATGAAGCTCCATTGTAGGTGGTCGGCACCATGCGAAGTGAAGAGGAGGGGGTGGGACAGGTTAGGCAGGATGCATGATCCATGGTGTTTGCCGGCTGTGTAAATCAAGGCTCCCCTTTCACCGTAGTAATGTCTCCCCCAGCATGGCATTATTATGATATTAATACACCTTAAATCTGTCTGCTTCTCCAGGGCTGGCAGTATTCTTTATGGTATTGACAGCATGCCAGATTTACGCCGCAAGAGGACAGTGCCTCTTGTCCGAGACCTGGTGAGTCATCTGCCTCAACAAGGTTATGTGTGATTTATGTGAAATGTATCCGAGTGACCCCCCCGCCCCATTACACCACATTGGTGGAATCCTACTCCGTGTGAGTATGGATCCCCGCTGAAGACAATAATAACTTTACTGGGAACCTGATAAAATGTGCTAGTGCTTTAGAGTGACAGTGTTTGTTTCTTATCATTATATAATATCCCAGGGCTAGCCCATCTGAGCATAGCCTTAATATAATTTCTGCAACGATATTGTTTATTAAAACATAAGTTGATTTGTGATTTTAATTAAGTATGTTATAGCACACGGTTGGGATGTAAAATACTTTCCTCACATACATGGACTTGCTGTGTAATTTCCAAATGAGATAACTTTTATAAAATCACATAAACCTTCATTGTGATAAAAACAAGACCGTGAGGAGTTGATTGGTGATAAAAGCAACCACTTAAAACTCTGGCCATTTAGTGTACAGCGCTGCCTATTGGGAATGTTAAAAGTAACCTTAGCCGTAACTCTATGGCTTGATTAATTAGCCTAGAGAGGGTGTTTAAGAGATAGCATCACAGTGATGTTCTCCCATTTGCTTTTATTGCAACATAATGTGTCATAACATATCCCAGAGAGAGGCCTGTTGCAGTGCAGTCCACTTTAGCACAGTGCCACATGGTTAGTCTCTGCGAAAGACAACAGGCTGTTGTGATGAAAATAGTTTTCATGTCTGTTTATAACTGTTTGTCCTTTACGTGCTGCACAGTCTATGTCTGTCTTGTGTACGTATGTCTCTCATCTTCATGTATCTTAGTCAAAAGGATGCAGAACTCTTAAACGAAGTTACTTAAAAACAACCTGTTTGATACTTCAACAGTCTACTCTTTAAAAATTTTGAGTTTCTTGTCAAATAATATGATTATGAAGGTTGATGTCATACACGTAGATGCTGATGAATGTTTATATCGCAGTGAACAACATGAGTTGATGCTGTATTTGTCCATATCTCTCATGAAATTAATAACCAACAATGTCTTGGTAAGTATGGGTTGTCGTTTTTTATTTTTTATTTTTTTGGATTTTGCGTGTATATTTGCCATTCCTACATAGACCCATAACAGCTATGGGTGATATTTTTCAGTGAGTTGTCAGATTTCAGCCTCGCCGATGCTTGGACATTTTTCTTCCTTCCTTTCTTTCTTTTTTTTTTTTGTTTTTTTGCTCGGCAGGTGACGAAAAATTACATTTAACTTGAAATGTTGACAACTCAGCCCAAAAATATATCCGAGAGACTTCATTGACTTGTGATTTAACTGTGTGAGGCTTTTAAATCATGTAAAAGTGACACTGAGCAAGCCTTTTACACGTGGGATGAAGTCAGTAGTCAGCAAATTAATTGGTCCCCTTTTCATGCCTCTCCTTTGTCAATGTCCCCCATTTGCTGTGTGATTGCTTCAGGGCAGCAACAGCGTTTGATTGGAACAGACAGCAGGGTTCCCCCTTACTATGGCGGGATGCAAAAACATAAACGAACAAAAAAAGAAAGTCGAAACTGGATTCACAAAGCATTGAACACTATATTGTAGCTTAAGAGACAATATCTGGACATACAGGGTCATATTGTATTGCCCGTAGCATCCTCAGCAGTGCTGGTGCATGTTGATAAACTTACATAAACACTCACAGTTCATGTAGAGGTCACGTTCCCTCTTACATTCTCCATGGCTTCCATGGATCTTTACCATAGCTGGGCTGTACAGACAAGGGGGTCGTGGTAAAGACTGATCCAATATTGTCAGCTGTCCATGTCTGCATTCCTCTATTACGTAACTTCCTCCACTATGGGATAAATGTTTATCAATCTCTGGTCACCAAACTCAATGGATATTAATATAACATCTAATTTACATGTGTGTGTATATCTGTACGTCTGTGCGTGTGTGTTTCCTGTTTTGTGTTTGTGAGAGTGCCTTGTGTGGGCGTGTACTATTTAATGTTTCAGTACGTTTGTGAATGTCTGAGCACTTGCTTGTGTGTGTGTGTGTGTGTGTGTGTGAGAGAGCGAGAGAGAGTCGGTGTCGTGCAGTGCAGCTGGCTTCACCCATACGTGAGTGTGTGTGTCTTCAGTGTTTCTCTGTTTGTGTTAAACTAATGTGCAGAGCAGACAGCAGAAAATATGATCAAAGCTTCATCCAACAGAGAACTGAATATAAATGCCAAGCATGACTGCAGTTTAGTAACTTCCAATGCATGAGTGGATAAAGAATCATGCAACGGCTGTGTAATCTCTCTTGATGGATAGTTGAATCTTTCTAGAGCTCTATGCCCTAATCAGCAGTCCTGCATGGCAGTTGAGACACCTATGCGCTCAGTATGGATAATACATACAATTCCTCTGCTGTTTGTACTTTCAGAATTCAACCTCCCACTCCTCTTCTAATTCAATTACTTTCTTTCTTTCATTCTCTATTCATGGCCTCCTGGAAATCACAGGCTTTGGTAAGCTAATGTTTCACTTGTGTTTGTGCATAGGTTAAGAGCAATAGATGTTTTGGCTCATCAAGTTATTGCTGTAATCCATTTCTACTCAGGCTTTGTCATTCTTTTACAAAATATAATCAAAAATTCTGCATTAAACTGTAGGTAAAATGGGTCAGTGGATTAATCCCTTTTTTTATTATATCTCTTTTCTTCTTCTTCGTCTTCTTCTTCTTCTTCTTCGTCTTCTTCTTCTTCTTCTTCTTCTACTACTTCTCTCAGACCCTCACTGCTCGAAAGGCAGGCATCTCGTTTGCTCTGGTGAACCGGTCCACCCTCAATAATGAGGACCTGGTGAGTATGAGTACTAAAATACCTGCAATGCCTGCATGGAAACTCATTGTCTGTTTATTTTAGACTTTTGGTGGGTAATGGGGGACAGGGTGGTTCTGTAGGGATGTGAGGTGCTGGACACGTGTTCTCATTATAGTTAAGGTGGTGTTTGAAGAGAAGGGTGCTGAGACCCGGACATACTTTTATAGCTGTGCTGTTTTCCGCTGTACTTCCAGGCCTGGGATCACGTTGCCAGGAACACGGGGTTCCAAAATGAAAATGAGATGGACTGCATTGGTTACTTATTTCTTTAGATCTATAAATGCCATGCCATCATCTGTCTGTCTGCCTGTCTGTGTGTATAATACATACTGTAGTTTATTAAAATAGTCTCTCAGTTTATTAAAATATACTCTCAGTCCTGCTTCTTCGGTCAGATCATGTGGCTCAGTTCAATAGATGGCCCCATCATTTCATTTAGACAACACCCTATGATTAACAACAAGCACTGTGCATTGACGAAGACAGGGCTATAGAAAAAGGGTAGAAAGTCTTAGTCGATGGTGTGAGACACTTCTGTGTTGACCTCCAAAGCTCTCTCTGCATTAATTGATTGCAATTCTTCCCTCCCAGAGGGAAGACTGTGTTATAGGAGGCAAACAGCAGGGGAAAGCAGTTTCCCAACAAGACAAATAAGCAGACAATTTCATATCCACTGATGTGCAACCAGGGGCTGCCTAAGCCTACAAGATTACACTGGGTTTAAATGTGCTGTGTATATCATGCACAAATATTTCACCTTTTCAAATGAGAGACGTGCCACTCAGTTTGTGCACACCGATTTGTGTACATGTCCCTATCACTTATCTATACCACATGCTTGACTTAGTCTTTGTGGTCCACATGCCCAGTTGTACTAAAGTGACATGGTCTTGATTGCTTACTAATAGCAATGGAGTTGATTAAAGGGGCTTTAGGGATGAACATCTCATGTCCCAGATGAGAGATGAAAGATGCTCTGTGCTAATTAGTGTACTGCTTCTTGGGCAAATTTGGAGATTGCTCCACAGCAGAAAGTAAGGAGGAACTTTAGGCATAGATGTCCAATAATCTGATTCAGGGTAAACATGGAAGAGCTAAGAGAGAGTTATAATTGGTGGTCGAGGGGAGTTGAGTTCCGAGCAAAGCTGCATATTGTGTGGTCTTGGTAAGTAGGACGAGCAGATGTCAGAGTTTTATCTGCTGCATTAAATCCAGGAGAGTGCTTTCCTGTGAGGACTGCGAGAGTACTCAGTAAATGACCATATGCTGTTTAAGAGTGTAGAGGAATTAGGGGAAGAGAGGAGAAAGGAAGAGGAACAGAAGTGAAGGGTGAGAAAAGGAGGGAAATGATGAGAGAAGATCAGAGCTAAGACTGATTTGCCATCATGACCTCATGGCCCTGATGTCACTGATGAGGCAGCCACGTTAAACAATCTCCACTCTACTCCCTGAAGAGATGTTTGAACCTATTTAGAGTGCTTCCTTCTTTTATCCTCTTGCTGTCTCATGTCTGGCTCACCTCTTTCATTCTGTTTTTCTTTCGACGTTTTCATTTGATTCAATTGTCTTAGTCTGTCATTGCTGACATATAGAAGTATCTCTCTCTCTCTTGATCATGTGCTCTTTTTGCATCATGTTTCCAATGTATCTGCTTTTTAGAGCAGAAAGGAACATTATGTGTGGCCTAGCTAACGGCACGTGTGTCTGCTCAATGTTCTGAGCTGCATGTGATCTGAGCACCAAAGCCTTTTAACAGTGACTGTCAACATACATCCAAACTTACCTGCTTTGACAAGGGACAGGGGCAAAGAGAGGGAGCCACGATCTGACATGGGTCAAGGACTGTCTGTAAATAAGATGTGATGCTGTGTTGCTCCGAGTCAGTTCAGGTATCATCAAGCAGGTTGTTAGCTTTAAAAATACACTGCATTGATTTTAACTTGCTTACCTGTGACTTCTGTAAGTAATTTTGGGATAGTTTTGTGAATGTTACCCGACAGAAAAGAACATTAGATTGAGTGTAAAATCTTGCAACTGACTAGATTTCATGCCAAGACCATGTTTTTTGTGAAAACACGGATTCTCTGTTAGGGCCGAGATGTTACAGTAGTTAAAGCAAAAGATTAGACGTGTCGAAGGCTGGAACAGGATGAAGGAGGATGGCAGTGTCAGTGAAGTGGTTGACAAGGACAATAGGTGGTGAAATTGGAAAGGAGGGGTGAAAGGAGGAGGAGAGATTAGATTCTTCTCTGTCATGTTGCTCTCAGGCAGAGGCTGCAGCTGTCAATCAATTCTAGCGGTGTCTTGCACAAAATCACCAGTGTTACCTCCCAGTGTAACACATGAGACTCACACACGCAGCACTCTTCCCACATCTGCCGCACAGTGTGACACGTAGTGTCAGGACTGGGAATGATGAGACCAAAAAGAGAGAGACAGAGAGAGAGACAGAGAGACAGAGAGACAGAGAGGCGAATCTAAAAAGACAGAAACAGACTGTGTCAGTGAAATAGCCGAATCGTAAAATACTATTCATGAAGTGGTCAAAAAAATGCCAAAGCTCAGCTAACATGCCCAGTACCATTCAGAACATTTAGTAGGCTGGTAAAATAGAGGCTGAAAAGATAGATATTTACCAGATAAGTTAACTCGCTGAGGAAAGAAAACAGATATTGAGAGGTCTCTGAGATTTCCCACGCTCATAGAAATTTTGGCTCACTCAACTCCTGCAGGCGCTGTTAGTATCAGACAGTTCAGTATTAAATTTGGTGAGGAGCAGGCTTCCGGGTGTGGCCCCGGTCTGGCTCGCATGTAAGTTGTGGATAAATCACAGACATCTGCTTCATCTCATCGTTCTAAGATTAAAAGAGAAATCTCTCTGTCTCCCTCTATGTTTCATTAAAGGTCCTCCGGGGTTCAGCAAGCCTCTCTGTTGCATCAGCAAGGTTTCACAGTGTTAGATAGCCTTGTTGTCCTGTCATCTGGTGTCATTTAATCTTCTGTGTAAGTGTATGTGTGTGTATATTTGTGGGTCCAAGTGAGTGGTGCAGTAGCCTTCGTTGTATAGTGCAGAGCTACTGTTCAGGTGTTAAAGCACTCTGGGGGCTGTCAGCAGAGAGAGGAGTGGAGGAGAAGGGTGGAGTGGAATGGAGAGCAAGTACCACTTGAAGATTTATTTAACCACCATACATCTCCCTCTCTTTCTCTGTCACTTTCTCTCTTGCCTGCTCTCTCTCTCTCTCAATCTGGATAATGCTCACTTTTAAAAACCTTATTTACAGCATCCATTGATTCTGCCTTCAAGAATTGGCAAGTCCCGGTCCGTTTTCCAGTCCTTGTGGATGGCAGGGCTGCTGCAGTAAAGCATTCAATTTGAAGAGGCTTCTGTTACACAGCAATCGGTCCAGACAGACCTCTAGTAGACTTTAGTATTTGGTCTGGAGCTTTAGTCAGTAAACCACTCAATGTGAACAAAGCCTGTGGGCTAAGGATGTTGTTAATCTAAGTTTAATGAGATGTAAGCGTGATTTACTCTCATACAGCTGATGTCTCTATCGATGATAAGGTTATCAGAAAAGGATCAACAAAGCCCCCTCCAAGTTATCTCTTGGAGTAATGTAATCCGTTAGATCGCTCGTTTTAATAAAAGAAGCTGAAGATTGCTGCACTTTTGATGAGTGATAACTGCAGCCAACTTATATAATTGCCAAGATTATTGTTATGCAAAAGTATATTTTAAATTTAACTCAGACTGCAGATCAATATGAATTAAGCCCACTGAAGCTGTTTCTGTTAAACTTCAAAACTTAAACCAGGACTTTATGTTATGACATTAGGCTATTGTGGTTCCTCAGCAGGAAGGCAAAAGTATTCCTATTTTTTATTACTTATCTCAAGATGTATTCAACATTTCTGAAAAGCAATTTAGGTACAAAGTTGTTTTCTATTGACTTCTGGAGTTGTTATTAAATCTTTTTTCCTCAATCTCACGGTGCCGTGAGAGTTTAACAAAATCAGCCGTACATCCTCTGTTTCTGTTTCCCCCTATATTGTTCATCATTTTGTCATCATACCTTATTATTTCTTACACTTTCGCAATGCCTTTTATTTCTTTTCAGAAACTACATGTCTTCAAGAAGACTCTCCAGGCCTTGATCTATCCAATTTCATCCACAACACCCCATAACTTCGAGGTGTGGACGGCGACT
The DNA here is from genome assembly GCA_946959425.1 of Argyrosomus regius. Taxonomy (NCBI): domain Eukaryota; kingdom Metazoa; phylum Chordata; class Actinopteri; family Sciaenidae; genus Argyrosomus; species Argyrosomus regius. Next base: position 16,954,886 of record OX336882.1, read on the forward strand.
GCACCCACCTACTGTCATGAGTGCGAGGGGCTGCTGTGGGGCATCGCCCGTCAGGGCATGCGCTGCTCAGAGTGTGGCGTTAAATGTCACGAAAAGTGCCAGGACCTGCTCAATGCAGATTGTTTACAAAGTAAGGAACAAGGTTCATCCTTTAATACTTTGATCTGCTGTACACAGAGACTTTGAATCTCACTTGCCTTCGCGAGGAAAGTGCTGCACTGGTTTGTGTGAAAGTATGAATCGTGGCACCTCATATAACACCACTTCAAAAAACTATGCTACTAGTTACTGTGTTACCTACAGTAGACAGCATTCAGCACACTCCCAAATTGGAGAAGCATATCGAAGGACAAAGTACTGCTATGGACTGGGTCAGCAGACAAACGTGTTTTAGCCACATGAAAAAGGCCCACCTAAAGAAATCAATATCTGTTTAAGTGTACGCTATGGTGAGCATATTCTCACGGTTTTACAGTACCTTGCTGTCAGATCTGTGGCAGCTGTGCGTGGCACAGTTGTGCTTAGTTCTACAGTTCTACGGCTGTGACATAATGTAGTACCAAGAGAGAGATAAGATAAGATGAAGATAAGATAAAGCAGTTGTTTCTTTACATGACTAAAAGACGTTTTTCTGCTGACCCTGTCCACAGCCGCACAGCTATCCTTATCATATCTAACGTGTTTAAATTTCTAAGATGCATTCACGTTCATTTTGGTACATGATTTTCCATAGTCTTACAATCTCATGTTTTTTTGGGTTGTTGAATAGACAAATTATAAATCATTATTAAAATCTGTTAATGTCATTGTATTTCTGGGTATCTGTTGAGTGCGCACAATGCTATTCATCTGTAATGTTTTAGTGTTACATATTTCTTCTGTATATTTCTATAAATATCAACACTATACTGTAAATCCTACAGTACACGTGAATGCGCTTATGGGGATTTGTGTAATACATATTGCATATCCCCTTGCACTCATTGCGCTACAAGTGACATGGTGCATTTACCTTACTTGCTTAGTCACAGGCACTCATTACATTCTCCAATCAGCTTTTCCAATCAGGCACAACCCTGTTGTTACAGTGTACACTAATAGGAACAATGTGACATGCAGGATTCAGGATGATCCTCACGGCAATCCTCACACACTCTAAGTGGATTAGCTACACCCTGGCTCTTATAAAATGCAATGTTTATAATAGTTTTATTCTAGCATAACTATGTTTTATAATTCAAACTGCGATTCATCTTTATCACATTTCAATCTGCACTCATGAAGACACTCTAGTTACTTGACACTGTGATCAGATACAGAGAATTAACCGCCAGATGTGCTACTTTTGTCTTACAGACACACATAAATGAACACACACATACACACCAACATTAACACGTGAATTCATGAGTTCTTATCTTACGCACACGCTCACGCACTCACATCATAGTGGCACATATTAGATGAGCTGCTAGATGCTGTAACACAGTATTGTACTCTGTAATATTTAAGAGAAATAAAAGTTTAACCACAGTCATTTGAAAAATGAGATACAGATGACAGATACCCAGTGATTGGATCACCAGTTCAACAATTTTTATTTCAGTGCCTGGGTATTAAATTTGCAGACTACTTAGGCACAGCACTCAAACTCTCTGTATGTTTCAGGGGCAGTGGAGAAGAGCTCCAAGCACGGGGCAGAGGACAAAACCCAGAATATTATCATGGCTATGAAGGAGCGTATGAAGATAAGGGAGAAGAACCGTCCTGAAGTGTTTGAGGTGATCCAGGAGATGTTCCACGTCACTAAAGAAGAATTCAACAGCCATCTGAAGACAGCCAAGCAGGCTGTGCTGGATGGGACCTCCAAGTGGTCTGCCAAAATCAACATCACAGGTCAGCTTGTGATTATATCTGTGATTATATCAGAAAGTACATTGTTCAAAGCATGCACTGAAATATGAATAAGACAATCTGTCAATTATGATTTGGAGTTTTCATTAGCCCTCATTTTCAATCATCAGTCAGTTGAATAGCGATGAATGCTTTGCAAGTAGCGATGTATTGATACTGCTGCAAGTGACCCTTCACCTTTGGACCATGACTTATAACCCTTTGTTCAGGCCTCCAGTGCCAAATCAACAAAACTGCCATTACAAGTCAGGCTTATCTCAAATGACAAACACTATTATTCTAATTAGCATTTACTCATTATTAACCTCACAATCCTGGTCATTGACCTCCGACACTGAACCACAAGCAGCAGTGCACATTAGATGAATTGGATGAATCTTACAGAGATTTTGAATTTTTAGACTCATGTGATATCTATCTACTATATCTACTCTACTTGACTCATGCACCTAGACAATGACCGACATAATTTTAATATCACATTGAGTTGTTTTCATTAGAGCTCCGTGACGTGTATCCTTAATGAAAACAATATACAAGTTAAGCAGTGGGAGAGCTTATCAGCTTGCAACGATGCTTTCCAAATTTTAAACTGTGACACAGTAAATACAAAGCAACAGAGAGGCAGTAATAAAGAGGCAATGATGACTATTATAGTGGAAGAGTAGTTGCTGCAACTGCCAGAGATGTTTGTGTTTTTTGAGTTCTAGTTTTTTTTCGTGGGAAATGAACTCCCCTGTAGCTGCACATCAAGCTCTCTCAGAGCTGCCAATCAAAATGCTGTGCCCCTGAGTGCAGTTTGACAGTACAACATTTCACATCACGTTCAGAAGGTTTTTTTTTCTTTGATTAGGTGCATTTAACACCTCAGATTAAAAGGTTTCTCTTTTCAGAGTCTTAAAGGGAAAATAAATAGGAAGCAGTGTTCTTCCTTTTCTTATCTAACATCTGTTGTCTCTGGTTACCATAGTTTAGTTACAATAGAATTGAACCCCATGTGTGTATCTCTAATATAATATTATAGTTTTTTGTTATATTTCACACAGTTATGTTTTATCACATAACTTATGTTGTTTATCCTACTTTTGAAAACCATAAACCTAAAAACAAGTCATTATCCTTGGGGATTGCAAGGCTCTTCGTTCATTTCAAAACTTTTCACATGGTACATGCTATCACTTATTCACTGTGTTTCATTTTATTTCTAGTTAACTGGCAAAAAGAAGGTCAGGAAGTTATCTTTGTAACCTCAACCTCAGACTTCAATCCATCTCTGTGGTAACTGTGCCCGGTCCAGCTCATTTATTGCTCACCTTGCGTTTCTCACAGTGTCAATACACCAGAGAGAAATAGAAACAGAGACGGAGGGAGACAAATAGAGAGAGAGATGGAAAGGATGGGGAGGAAGAAGACTGTAAGAGAGGAAAAGGTGAAGAAAAGAGAGAGAGAGGAAAGAAGGGAGTGAGAACGACATTGGAAAGAGTCAGGGTTGCCTCGATCAATTTTCCAGGAGCTTATTGAACGTCCCATTTTAAAATGTAGTTATTGAGTTGTTATTTATTCACCATTTATTAGATAGACACCGACTGGCATTGACTCTGCAGCACTGACAGTGACCATGAGATATTCTGTGTTTGGTTAATGTGCTCACTACAAGGTCTGGCAGTGAATATGAAACTTGATCTGACATACAGTAGCTACTATAATAAGTTAATCATAATATCAAAATATCAAAATATTATCACACAAACATGAAATTAGGTATAGGTATATTACATTATTGTATGTATTATATACTATTTGTCTTCATTTTCTTTTATTTTTTAATTATATTATTTTCTTATAGGTCAATGCATTGAATGGTAAAACATAGTGTATACTTCACAAGCGTACTTCATCTGGTTATGCTTCTGGTGATGCTGGCTGATCTTATTTAATCAATAGAAATCTTAAACTTTTCTTCTGTTATACTGTATTTGCTGCTCCAAAATGGCGAAAAAAGAAGTATGGGAAATAAATGTAACATGATTTGGGAAAAAAACAAACAACTTATTAAGAATAAATCCAAGTGCCAAGTTCCAATCTCTTTTTCTCTCTTTCTTTTTTTTTTTTTTTTGCTAGAAAAAGACAAAGTATAACAGGCAGTCATGTTGGTTATTTCCAACTTTTGTTACTTAAAATTGCGAGAACATGAACCAAAATAGACTCGATAAAAGATTTAAGGATATAACTCAATAAAGGATTTGATAAGCAGAGCACTCAGAGCAGGGGGAATGCTCAAAACTCTGGAAGTCCGGGCAAAAAGCTGCCTTTAAAGAGGGGTGAGAAGCGATAATCGTGCACATTTTGACAGTCTTCCCTCAAAGGAATTCATGTTGTTGCACTTGTTTGTACATACTGTAGGAAATGTGACAGAAATAGTTGTTTGCATACTTTTTCACCTCTGCACATGTCAGTTTTGAAAAGTTATAAAAATATTGGATGCAACATCCAATTCCAACATAGAAAGGTGTGTGGGTGGGGGTTTTAGATGCAGTTGGATAATTTGAGCACTATTTCAAGCATAATGACTCCTCTATATATATGTTGCCGCCTCCTTTACTACAGAAGGCATTTGATCTTGATTACTACTGGAGCAACCAGGCCATGGCTCCTCAAACCTCTATATCCTGCCCACCAACTCCTGTCAGCATTGAGCTGGGGGATATATATGTACCCTGAATTATTTAGACTGTCACTTATGCATATTTAATGCCCCAGTGTCCTTTTTCCCTTTTATGGCGCTGTGAAATACTACTGTCTCTCCTTCTCTGCACCTTCCTCTCTGTGTGTGTGTGGAAGTAAGATTCTGAATCGTAGATATTTATTTGAAACTTTAGAGTCTTAGCTCAGCATAGACATGTTGTAACAGTGGGCAGATACACAAGGGTGGGAACCTCATATAGACTGGATAGACAAAACATAGATATACTCAACCCTTCACATTCAGGCAAGAGATAAATCATGGCTGCTGTCAATGAACTGAGCTGTTTTCTTTTGTTTTTTTTGCCTCAGCTTTTGGCAGGTGCAAGTTGTTGTAGGCAGTGGAGGCAGTGATGAGGTCTTGATTCTTATGTTTAAACCATAGATTCAAATAAATAAAATTCAGCCAACTGAGTAGTAAGCAGTGGAATGAAACATAGAAATAGGTAAACCTCATCTAGCAATACTCTTTATTCTTGACTTAACAAATAATATAATATTACAATAAGTTCAGGACAAGGGACCTTCCATCTATAACATCAAGTTTTCAAAAACCTTAGATGGTCAAATAAGTTGCCTGTGGTACATATGTGACTATTCACTGTTCTCCAACCCTGTCTTGTCTCCAGTCATGAGTGCACAGGGCCTACAGGCCAAGGACAAAACTGGCTCCAGTGACCCTTACGTCACCGTCCAGGTGGGCAAGACCAAACGCAGGACAAAGACCATCTTCGGCAACCTTAATCCAGTCTGGGATGAGAAGTTCAACTTGTGAGTGCTGTCTATTAATCTGACCTCTAACCAACCAGATAATCCACGCTAAGATTTAAAAAATCATCTGTTCATCAGTGAATAAGTAAAAGAAACTGGTGCTTACCTAATTGCTCAGGAAATTGCTATCAGTTATGACATGATACACACCAGCTGCACTGCAGAGATTTTAGAGATGCAAACTCGGCTAAAAAGAGCTTTACGATGGCATCTATCAGTATAGACAACACAGGTCTTTGCTCTTTAAATCCTTTAGTGCTTTACTGCTTTAGCAGAATGTGGATTCTCATTCTGAATGACCTCTCCATTGTGCTGACCAGGCTTCTGTCTGTTTGTTTTTAGCCAGGCTATTCTCCTTGGTCGGTACAGGTATGCAATAGCAACAGGAATATCACCACTCAATCTACCAGTTACTTATCAGCCTTGACCTTTTGTTGTATTCTTATTTTTTTCCCCACACAGCTGTAAATAATCTGTGTTTTCAATCAGTTGGTAGGTTATCTTTTAAATATGACAAAAGGCATATTGGCAATGTAATGAATGACTGTGAGTTTCCAAGAGAATAATTTAAACATTTAATTTAGAAAATGTCTAAAATTGGAACATTTATGAATCCTGTGTGAGCCTTGCTACAGTATGCTTACCCCAATAAATCCTGTTATTATATCATAAATCCTATTGTCTTTGTTTAGCGGAGTATCAGAACTCTGAAACTTAGAACCAGGTTGAAGAGGAGAAGGTAATTTTCTTTTAAGTGCTGTAGAGCTCAACCTCGGTGCAAAATAGTATTTGCTGGCAGCAGTTGTTCTGCTTGAGGCACCAGGTTTCTGCATCAGGACAGTCCAAGTAGTAACACTGAGCAAAGATATACGAAACTTATACAGTCATATGTTAGATCTTTAGCTCTTCTGGACCTGCCTGCTTTAACAGTTATCAGTAATACTTTACTTTATAATAACTATTTATTAACTAATAAAACTATTTAGGAACTAAATTGGAATGTGTGTAATACTAAGATTTTCTGTATGTGTGCATGCCAGGCTCCACACCTGTAATGAGACTCCAGTGGTGGCTGTAATAAAACTCTTTCCCCTTACTACAGGGATGTAGATTAATAGAGCGATACATTACTGTGTGCTTGGCAGAGAGCAAAGTCCTGGACTAGTGCAGCAGCATCTGCAGCCAGTGCTTCACCCGGAAAAGGATTAGTTAAAAAATACTGCAGATACTGTTTTTCTGGCTGTCGCACCCAAGATGTCATTAGAACAAAATGTAATCTGTTGGTTTTAATTCCAGAGCCGAACAGTCTGACCCCATCTGAAGCTAAGTGATTTGGCCACCTCTTTCTATTTAGCAGAGTCATTATTGCTAAGCGTCTGTCAGCTGCACTGATGCAAGGAGGACCAAAGAGATGGACATAAAGCTTTCACAAATAAATAATCCTTGCTATGAATGCAACAGTCATTGTTGAGAAACACTCTGCTCTTCTCTGATGATTTCAGCATGAATTGGGAGTGAGAGAAATGCAGAGATGCAGAGTAAAGGTCATGCAGGATCTTGGTGTAATTCTTCCTTTCAGGCAGCGAACCCTTCTCGCACACTCACACATACACACCAATGTGCACAAATAAACACATTCTCTCAGAAGTATATTTACAGTACATTCCGCTCCACTGAATACCCCGACCTGATGAGCTGTCGTTGAATATGTTGCTGCTGTTGATGTTGTTGTTGTCATTGTTCTGACCTGACATAATCATCTTCCACATTGCAGTGAATGTCACAACGCCACTGACCGCATCAAGGTACGTGTGTGGGACGAGGACGATGACATCAAATCACGGGTGAAGCAGCATTTCAAACGTGAGTCAGACGATTTCCTTGGCCAAACCATCATCGAGGTTCGCACTCTCAGTGGAGAGATGGACGTTTGGTACAATCTAGGTAAGTTACCCATTGATTATGAGAGTCTTCTTACAAGAGATATTGATTAACTGAAGAACTATAATTCAAATCAGTCATTTAAAAAAACAACAACAAGTAAACAGAATTAAGAATCTGACTACACTTTTGGTGCTGTAGGGCTGCAACTAATGATTTCTTTCATTATTGATTTTCTCTGTTATTGAAAAGATGGCATTCTCATATTTTTCTGAGCCACTGGCAATGGCCTAAATTAGCTCGGTTTGTCTTACAAAACAAAGAATCACAAGCTGGAGCCAGGGGATATTTGGCATTTTTGCTTGAAATATGACTGAAATAATTAAATGATCAAAATAGTTCCTATGTTTTTTTTGTTTTGTTTTTTTGCTGATGCAAAATGTTATAGGCACATAATTGTCGGTACCAAAAAAGAATAAATTTAAACTCTTATTAATATCTTTTTGTACAAACTTTGTACACATTCCCATTACAGTGTTAAACAGGATATGAGGATAAATGTATGGTCAGATAAAGTGTGGTCCTGTTGAGATCACCATTACTATTCATGTAATAAGAAGCCACAGAGACCTGTGGTTCAGTTTTGATACTGAGGCTGTTTATGCAGGGTCTTTCACTGTTTCCACTCTTATACATCACTGGTTTCTCCATACTGTATGAGGCTGAATGGCAGCATAATGGGAGCTCCCACTTCTGTTGAAGTATTATGACTGGTGGGTGCTGTCTTTGTTTGCCTCTCCAGCTAAAAGGAAGCAATTTGTGGTAATAGTGACCCTGTGCACTATTGCTACTCTGTGCTTTTTAAATGTCCACAATGAATGTTTAAACAGGCCTTTGCTGGTGTGGGTGTCCACCCCTCCAGCTGCTCTCCTCTCTAAGCCTCTTCAGTTCCTCTTCAGTCTGGGCTTTTGTGTTCACACCTCTCTGTTGCTTTGTCATGTTATTATTTTTCACTTGTCTCTTGACCCACTGAATGTAGAGGAGAATATCACTCATTTGACACATCAGAGATGAATTGTTTATGAGAGCGCAGAGGGGGGTCATTTAAAATCGGTAACGAACCCCAGCAGCTGTGGAGTCATTAGCTCTCAAACCTGTCAGGAATGTGTATGTGTGCATGTGTGTGTGAACATGTATATATACAGTTTATGTGTTAATATTTGCATGCACAGAATAAACTTAATTTCTCCGAACATACAGCCCATCATAACCAGTGATATTGTTAGAGTGTTTTCTATTATATTAAAAGGCTGTGAGTGTAGATATGATGTCATTTGACAGGACATGATGTCATGCCGTTAATGTTACCTGTCATTAATGTTTTGTGGTTATATGGTGTCATTAATGTCTTCTGTTTTTTTTAGTGTTTTATGTGTCATTCTGTTATGGGCTGGTCAAGGACAGATTTCTACCACAGGGGACAATGTTGTTGTTTATTGAATTGTACATTCTTTCACTGAATGGTATAAGAATTATAGGAAACCTTTAATCAGTTAATTCACTGTATCATCCAAGATAAAGAAAACAGAGATGTTATTGTGTGTTTTTGGAAAAGAGACTGTGTTGGAAAAGTGTACGTTAGTACGTTAATTTAATTATAGGGTGTGTGAATTTTATAAAGTTAGCCAATATACTTAATACATGACTTGCAATTAGTAGTTACTTTTCCGTTAATTTCCTCTTGACTAATCAAGCATCGTTCTGTGTTACAGACAAAAGGACAGACAAGTCTGCGGTATCTGGTGCCATCAGACTCAAGATCAGTGTGGAGATGAAAGGGGAAGAGAATGTGGTTCCTCCTCACGGCCAGTACACCTGTTTACATGAGGTGACCATCATATTGTGATTCAGCATCAGGAAAAATTGGTTCTCATTCAGCTCCAATTGTCTTTGGGGAGCTAACCATTAAGTCGGCAAAGACAGTTTTTAAAGAAAACATGATTTGTTGTGATTACATTGGAAAGCAATCAATATTTATAGCATTGGAGAAAAAAGATGTTGGAGATTTCTCCAGCTGTGATAACAACTTCATTTGCTGGCGTACAGTGCATCACACAAGAAACGTCAGTTTTATTACATGTTGTGACACTGTGCTTCATCATCGTAACCTGTTCTGTCTTATCTTCCTACCACTCAGAACCTGTTCCACTACCTGACCGAGGTGAAGAGCAGCGGGGTAGTGAAGATCCCGCAGGTGAAAGGGGACGAGGCGTGGAAGGTCTACTTTGACGACGTGTCTCAGGAGATAGTGGATGAGTTTGCCATGAGATACGGAGTGGAGTCCATCTATCAGGCTATGACGTTAGTACCACCCTGATCTAAGGCCTTTTACCTAACCAATCTGTCATTGTCTCATTCAGCAGAGTGGAGGAGAGAAGGAGATGAGAGGAGGAGAGCAGAAGGAGAACAGGAGTAGTAAAGATGTCTCCTCAGCAAAATCAGAGCTTGGAGGACTATCGAGCTCCTAAGTTTGATTGATTAATTGCTGGTCTCCTGGAAAAACTCCCAACCTGCCTTGGTCACATTGATCATGGACACACATAAAAACTCTCATTTCCCTCTCTCTCTCTGTCTCTCTGATCTCCTGTGACCCCGTCCATCCATAAATGTCTCTATCTTTGTTTCCTTCACACGGAGACACACACATTAGCACATGCAAAGACACACTAAAACATTAAAATCATTGAATATTGATCAAGGTCATGCAATGCCATGTTACATTGTGCAGTGTTGAGGCTACCCCTGCAGAAGTCTGCATCATGCATCTAACCTTACATGTATTGATCCACGATTCCAGCCTACTTTAACTTTTTCTTTTTTTTTTTGTCTTTATACAGCAGACATGTTTACTAAGTCCTGTGTACCTCACTTCAGGTGCAGGTGTTTCTCATATATAATGTATATAGTGTCCCCTGCTGCTACCCCCTCAAGAAAATCATGAATTTAAAATGGATGCAAAATGGGAGAGAACTTTGAGAACTTTTACGATTTTTAGCTTTCACATTTTTTTCATAGACACTTCAGGCAATTCACTATATTCATCAGGACCTCTCTCCATTGTATATACAGCCTCCAATATGCTTTTTAAATCATGCAATATGCGCTAATGCAATACTGACCTACAATTAAAACAGTTTTTAGACTAAATTTACACAGCGCTTTTTGTGTGCAAGTTATGCTTTATAATCCGCCGCACGTCTGGTCCAAATACATATATTTTTGTGAAATATTAATAGTAGTAGTTTTGCATTACACCCCTTATATCTTGTTTATTGTTTGCATATGGCTTTTTATTGCATTTAATGAATTCACTGACTAGTAATGAGTTAATCAGTATCTGTGGCATCACCACATTGTGATTGCAGCCTCAAATCACATCTTCAAACTACACATTTTAAGCTCCTTCCCTTGTAGAATACGCTTGCTGGGCAGTCCCAGTAGCTGACTATGTAATTAGCTGCTGCTGTAGTAAATCAGATGCTAATTACACACAGATTGTGTTGGCAAATTGAATGAAAGGCACAGCTCACATTTGTGCTTTCATGTCCATAAATCTGACCACGTGTCCCTGAGATGAATCTACGCTGGGGAATTAAGTTTTTTATGGTCTTGATATAATTTGCTGGAGAAATGTTAAAAATTTAACCACATAAAATGTTCATACTGCTGGGTGTTTTGATGACCTGCAGAAAAATGAGACCACTGATTCTGCCAGTAGGTCGTAAGTTAGTATACCTTACCCTGTTTCTGATTTTTAGATTCTTCCCACTAGGCCCTATAAACTCCCACTGTTCTGATCCCAGTGATCACACCTTGACCTCATATATTCCACAGCAACTTTTTTATGTATCCTCCCACTGGCCAACATGTCATTGGGTTTCTGTTGGGCAAGTATTGTTGACGCATTTGATTGTTTTAATGCTGCAAACTGGCGCAGAGTTGCTAGGTGACAGAGTGATGTCAGTGTGACACAGCATTGCAACATATAATGGATTATTGGGTTATTTAACTGCAGATAACTGAAGCAGTAAGTAGTTATTTCCAGCTATCTCAGGTAGAGTTAATGCTTCAGGCTTGAACCTAATTTAAACTTGGTGTTTCTCATATCAGCGCTTATTATGCTTCATCAGGAATTTATGAAAGGCACATCCCTTCAGTTTTCTCCATCATAGAACCTTGACTCCCAGTCACTCCTGACATGATGGGTGCATAAATCACAGAAGCTGGGAAGACACACTCCCTCCTGTGCCCCCCAACAACAACCCCCAACATACCCCTCCCTCGTGTTCGTTTTTCTTCATCTCACTCTATCACCGCTCCCTACCTCCCATCCTCCCACTATTTCTCATCATCTTTTTCTCATTTCTCCAAGCTATCTGAGACCGTGAAATGCAGCCATAAGATATGTGTGCGTAGTGCGTCTCATCCGCTGGTAAAAACCAAGGCAGGGTAACACTGGGACATACAACGTCTTCCTCTTGAAAATTGGCTCAGGAGATCTAGCTCTAAAAGCACCATGGGAATATAACGGATGCCATCATCACTCTCTTTGCTTGCCTAACCCCAAGTGCTCCTGGGTAATTTGGAGGCTGAAAGCAGAGTAATTAAATAGGCCTCCCGATGAGAACATGTTTGTGTTTCTATTTGTGAATAGGTGTGTGTGTGTGTGTGTGTGCGTGTACGTGTGCGTGCATGGGCTGCATTCAGGAGGGGGAGTAAATCTGTAATCATTACTCCACATAACTTTTCTAACACTTGGGCTTTATGAAGCAATGACTCACTGTGCAAGATGTTCTACTGTAGTTTCAAAATCTATATACTCCAAACTCAACATCCAGTTTCAAATATTTATGGAAAAAAATATCATTATTTTCTCTAATACTATATCATATCAAAATACCACAAGCATATTTATATGATCCAACTGACAGTATCTGAAAGTTTCGTTCTTTTTATCTTTAAAGCTCTGTTGATACAAAGCTCAGCAGATTATAGTGAAATCTCTCTTTTTTTGTAGATTTCAGAATGAGCATTAAAAAACTGCACAGCCTTCATTTTCTGGCTTTACGCTCTAAGGCATCTTTACTGTAAAAAACATTCAATGCATCCAGTCCATCCAGATTTTTGTTGCAATGAGTCATGTGGGAAGCTGAAAAGAAGCCCTTGCGTACATTATTGTCTGCTGCAAATACAGTATACTCTCTAGAAAAACATGAATTTTTATGTTCTGTATAAACGAGTATGGAGATGGCAGCCTCATCTCGATGTTCACTATACGTAAGTAACAGTGAATTATAATGTAGGAGGCATTCCACACGGCTTGTGAAGCAGGAGAATGAAGTGTTAAAAGGAGCATATGCTCTTCAGTGAAGCAGAGATCCCTGCTCAAACCAGGTCTCTCAGGCTCTAGCACTTAATTACTGCTGGGTAGCGCTGTTGGAGATGTGTGTCTGTGTGTGCAGGTAAAGAGCGAAAGAGAGATCATCGCAAATCTGCAGTGGAAATAGATGTGCCTCTCGCTGTCTGTAGTTTAAGGTTCAGTGAGTTAAAAAGGTGCTGGAGACAGGAGAAAAGGAAACAAGATTTATTTAAACAGAAGATATCAAGTTTGAAACAGTAAAAGAGCCCCGCTTCAGTCCCTCCCCTGGGAATGATGACTTGTGTGATTTTAGCGCACTGCATAGTATTGAGATCTCGTTTGTGCTGCGTTGACATATGTGGATTCACCTCAGTGGAGAAGTGAAAGTAAGCATCCCGTGCTTGAGTTGGTCTCAGAGGTATTTGTCACAGAATGAAACAAACAAGCAAGTTTAATGGTACACAGTCAAATTTACATTTCTCACATCTTTTCCTCTGGATATGATTATATCTCAGCCCCCACACATGATCCCTCGGTTTACTTGCTCCATCCATTACTTTGCAGCCCTACGTCCTTAATTGTATGTGTGATACGGCTGTGATTTATGACATTGTTTGCTAGTCATTGAAGACACGCTTTTATTGCATGAACAGGACAGTGAACTACTTATGTACCATCTCTGCCACCAGAAGTAATTGTCCAGAACATTAAAAATATGTTCTCTGTTGAGCAGTCAGAAGCTCAAAATAATAAAGATATACTGTACTGCAGGGTAACTGCTCACTTTTGATTTTTTACTGTAGTTGCAGTGCAAAGCAATAGATGGAGTTTGGGGTATTTTTTCAGCTACATATTTCAAGGAAACTATGTTCTTTTTTGTCACTGTATAACTGTGGATTTTGAGGATTAGTGAAGAGCATGCCAATTACCTGATACATTTTTCCGTCTGGAATTGTCTAGTTAATATGTATGCTATGTTTCTTCACCCCTGCAGGCATTTCTCCTGTCTGTCCGCTAAATACATGTGTCCCGGCGTGCCAGCAGTGATGAGCAACCTGCTTGCTAATATCAATGCCTACTTTGCCCACACCACCACCACCACCACAACCACTGCCTCCGCTTCTGACCGATTTGCTGCATCTAACTTTGGGGTAAGTGCACCTTTTATTGTCTTGTAGTCTGACATCTGCAGACATTACAGCAGTCATATAGAGCAATATAGTGCTAAATGAAAATGTGGGTTATCAGTGGTTTCCAGTTAGACTTAATTAACGTCTATTGCTGTCATATAGTCTGCTACTGAACCCCTGACACTGCTACTTTTTGTCATCATTCTCATTTAGAGTTATTTGTCTAAAGCAAGTTGCACACTTGAAATCAACAAAATCTCAAAGGTTGCCAGTGCTTTCTGATTGAACTTTTAATAAGCTAATGTTGTAGGGCATCAAATAATATTTTCAGGCAGGAAGCCGAGTCTGGCAATAGAGCTAAACCATTAAATTTTGTTCCAGGAAGTAAAAATGAATCACTGCCGGCATAGCAATGCTACCAACCGCGCAGTGTTGTAAATTTCTAGACACAATGCTTTGGGTGTGGTGACACTTTGGATTGAATTATGAAATTCTCATCCTGACAGAGGGAGAAATTTGTCAAATTACTGGACCAGCTGCATAACTCACTGAGGATCGACCTCTCGAAATATCGGGTATGTATGAACTTTTTGCAAGTGGTGTGTTGTTAAAATCACTTAAAAAGAAGGATCATTCCACATTAACATTTTATAGATGGACTACATTTTCACTGGACATTGTTGCTCTGTTTTACACACTGCAGGAGCAGTTTCCCTCTCTTTGACAGTGCAGTTTGCCATTTAGTATGCTCTGTTTGGTATTTACATCATTTAAAACTGACTGCAAGCTTGACAGGACTGTTGCCATCTAAGCAACTGCCACCTGGTTGATTTGATATAGATTTCAAGGTTGATTCAACTCTGTTTACAGTACATCGTGTGCTTACCATATCTGGCTCAGAGCAGCAATCCATTTACATTTTGATATTAATGCCAAATGTGTGTCTGTTGCCCTCCAAATGTGGTTATTGACTGGATTCTCTTCTTTCTTGGAGACAGTTCAGTTTTTTATGCCTGTTTGAACCACACTGTAATCACACAGGATTCACACTAATGCCATGTGTTAAAGTGTTCTACCAAAGAACGGGATTAAGATGAGGGAAATGTCATTCTGAATGTGATGGTGTCATAGCAAGAATGACATTTGATAATGTCACATGAGCCACATTCATGTTCCCATAGTATTAACGACATATAGTTTATAGATTTGTGGTTTTCAGCTGTGATAATGAAGGAAGACTTGTGTAAAGTGTGATTTGGAAAAGCAGATTATAGATCAATCCATATAAACAAAGAGTGATCTCATATCATGCATTGTTGTTCCAACAAAAACAAAAATGACTGACGCACTTCATTTATAATTAATTGAATGAAAAAGGATGAATATGAAATGCTTTTGCAGTTTTCAGCAGACTGTAGCCAGTGGGGTAGCCAGGCTCATAAATATCGATAATCAGCCTAAGGTGTCAAGGGGTCCATCAGCATCTCAAGAAATAGTGCTCCTCATGGTCTAATAAATAGACCCTGTCATGAGTGTCCAGCACTCTGTTTGCCATGATGGTTCATGGATTTAGTACATTGGACGCCTTGTAAACATCTGTAAACTTGACTACGTACTCCCATGTTTCTATCTGTGGTTTATAACATCTATGGATTGATTTAATGTTTTATTTAATATAAAAACTAAGAACATATTGTTTCAAAAGAATTTCTAACAGCTACATCCCAGAGGGTGCACTACATTATAAAGACAATCATGTTTTTGTGATTAAGCTGCAGCATTCGGAGTCAGAACCGTCGTCATTAACTGCTAGCTACTTAACTGAACATACTGCAGCAAAAACCAAGGTGGTGCACTAAGGGCAGTGGAGAGAGGGAGCAACAGTTATAGGCTCCTGCTGCAATGAGGCAAAAGCCCTGTAGCTGATAAGTATATATAATCATTGGGGTTAACCATTTTTTTTCAACGTATGGAAAACTTGTTGACACTGTGTTAGACAAGAGTTGTCAAATCTGTGGTCATTTTTGAGGTCTTAGTATTAAATTGGACATCATAGTGAAATGCGTTTGTAATATTCTGTCTGCCCCCACATGCTGCGGAAATATATTTTATATGTAAACCAGTGAAATGACATTTCTTCTCCCACTGAGTCAATCACACTAGGTCTATTTGTTGTATGATGTAACTTCATTCTTCATATCTTCTGTGATTGTAACTGAAAGATGAGCAGCAGATGACATGGGTTAGCGGGCTTCACTGTACTGTTGTGTATAGAGAATTTTCTGGTTGAGTTGTTACATCTATAACGGGTCTGTATTTGATGTAAACTGCTGTCAGTCATTTGATGCCTCAGTAGGCTACATGCTGTCTGCGTATGCAAAGCTCTGCCATTTAGCATGTCTTTCATGACAGGTTGTTTTGAACTTTTTCTTGTTGGTTCATTTGATAGATATACTGTTCCTGCTCATTTGTGTACACATTTGAAACTAGAAGAGAAAAGGAGAGTGCAGTCCTCCAAGGCCAAGGCTAATAGTGCAAGCACTATATATGTCTGTATTACAATTAACCTGTGCAAAGTTAACAAAAATGAAAAATTATTTGTGTATCTGCTCCAAATATTTAATGGGCTCTTAAAAAAGCTTCTTAAAAAGACCTGTAGGTTTTCCGTAATCCTGCTGACAGACAAATAAATAAATGGCATCAAAAGCATAAGCTCCTTGATGAAAGTAATACACTAAAATAAAATATATGTAAAAGTCTATGTTAAATTAAAATAAATCTACAGTTAATATGAACAAAAATACATAAAATGTTTGGTTTTTGCACACCGTATTGTTACTTCTAATGAAGAAAGACTTAATTTAAAAGAACAATCAAAAACATTGTTATCCTACACCAAAATATATGATGAGGTGCCAATTAAATTACATTGAACAGCCCAAAAAAAGGTGAAACGAAGAAACTGGAATCAGGAATTCATCTCTAATTGCCAAAGATCTTCTACTCACAGGCCACTAAAGGTGCTGCTCTGTTCAGCTCAGGCAGATTGAAATCCTGACACACAGTACGCAATCTTCCAGAACAATCCCAGGAGAGCAAATCCTGTTAGACACCACACACACCCCCATCAACACAGCCACACACTCATTTTCCTGATCCTGTACACACACATGTGCTCACATGCAGGTGTAGTACATAATACAAATGTGCACAGGGCTGTAGACATGCACAGAGGTACAACTCTCATCTGTGGCACACACTCTCCCAAATGTGCAGACATCCACACTGCTGTTTGACTGCGCACTGACTCACATACAAGTATGCACCTGAGCAGCCACACACACACACACAAATCTCCACACTTCTCCCCCAGATGGTGGCAGGACACAGTGAACTGTAACTGAAAGATGACCCTCTCACCTTTAATGTGACACAAAAGGCAATGTGTCGTTGAGTGGGTGATTGCTTTAGTTCCCCTGTTCTTTGCCACGGCTCGCTGTGTGAAGCCTCATGTGATTACAGAGACACACCTTGATAGCAGTAGACCCTGCTGTCTGCCTACAAAGAGAAAAAAAAAAAACAAGATGAGAGAAGGACAGCAAGTAGATAGCAAGACAGAGAGAGGAAGAGAGAGGACTTGAGGGAGACAGAGAATGAAGTTTCAAATAGTGAGGGAGAGATAAAGAGGATTTGGAAAAAAGTGATGTGGGTGAAACAAGCAGAGAGAGAGAGTGAGTTGGAGGAGATGGGAATTGGCCAAAGAGGAAGAGAGGTGGAGGGAAAGAGAAATGGGTTTGGAAAGAGAGGAGAAAAAGATGAAAGATGAAAGAAGGCATGGTGGGTGTGTGATAGAGAAGGGGGCGGTGGGGTTGTAGAGTAAAGGAGAGATGGCCTCTTTTATTTTCAGATGGCCTGGCTGTCTGATGATGACGCGTTCACTGAGAGCAGTCACAGAATATCACATTGGCTTCACCTGCCAGCACTGCCCTGCTGCTCTCTTGTCAAGCCTGCCACAGACCAGTGGTTCACACACACACACACACACACACACAAACACACACACACACACACACACGGGCAGTTCATACTCTTCCTTTCATTCTCTCACTTTCTCAATCGGTCCCACAGAGCCAGCCTGCCACTGTTGGACAGTAATAAGATTCAGTTCTAGCTACTCCACCCGTTCACCGTATGGATTTCCCTATAATGATATTCTGAGATAGATTGAATTTGCTTTTGTAAAACAGAGGGCTTGAATCAGCAGAGAGGTACCCGATGTGCAGCTGCCACTCTGCATTTTGCTACATATGCGTTTCTTCTCTTTAAACTTTATTCTAACAGGCCTGATAAGCGGTGACACCTTGTATAGCTAGTCTGTCCCAGCTGGGATTTACAGGTTTCTCTGGGTCAGACATAAAATCTCAGTATTCGGAGCATGTTGCAAGGGATTTGGGCTGTTGGTATAGTTTGGACAGTTTGATATAAAGTGCTGTTTGTTCAGTAAGCACCCCTGGGAGTTGTGTGTTATTCTCCTAAAATGGAACTATGTGCAGTATTACAGTGGACTTTTAGAGAAAAGGTTACTTACTGTAATTTAAATAGCTGTTTGTTGCTTTATACTGTGCAGTAGTTCCTGTTGCCTTCTGCAGTAAAAAACAACAACGACCTAAAATAGTTGTTCCATACTGTACTTGTAGCTCTCTACAGCACGAGTGTGTCATTTTCAGTAACATTGAGCTGTTGGATGAAGCTGATAAAGCATCACATTTACAAAACATTACACTTTTGTGATAACCACAAAGTTGCTATAGAATCAGAGAGGTATACATATCACACTCTGCTATGGAAGCACACACCCAGCCTCTGTCATCCTCACATGGCAGAAAAGTGACATTTTCTAGTTTCTGGAGCAAGAGGATGTTTACAGGACAAAGCTGTATTTGCATCGTTGCAAATAATTGGGATAGTCTTGTTTTTTGCAGAGCAAAACCTTCATAATCCAGAGCTAGCCGTTTAATCTATGACAGTGTAAAAAGCCAAGCACAAGAGACAAGCTATTATCACCTTTCAGAGTGCAAAAGATAAGAAACCCCTGTGTCAACTCTGATAGAGAAAAAACTTATTCAAAGGACACAAGACTCAGTCAAAACTATGTAAGATTCTCTGTTACATGACGTTGCATTAAATCTAGAACGTTGGAACAGCAGAGATAGTTAAACTGCTTTGAACGGACTTTAAGAGAACCCCCTTTTTTTAACACAACATATACCCATCAACTATAATTTATACCATAAAACTTCAATAGACACACAATCCTGCACACACAGACACAGCCTTTGCCATATGCCTTCACTCATGATGGCCAGAGTTCAGGGTGACAAGTGCAGTGTTCCTGTGGCAGTCTGAGGTCCGGTGCCTGTCAGTGCATGACTGTTTTTCATCTCTTTTTCCACATGATTACTTGCACTCGCTCCACTTGTTGCCCCGGTGATTGACCAGCAACTTGTTTTAGCTATTAGGCTGCCTCTGTCATCTGCAAAGGAAATAAAAAACATCATCTATTCAGATTTTAACCATCAACCCAATGTATATTGGGTATATACTGTACTTTATCCAGCATATACTGTGTATAGGAATGCGCTGACCTTGTTTGATAATAAGTAGTCACTGCTTTGGCGTTGTGCACTCAGTGTAGGCACTGGCCCAACATAATATTCAATGTAGACTAGAACAAAGACAAAGAACTAAAAGCTCATCAGCATCACTCTCTTCGTCCCATCTCATAATGGACTTTCTGTCATCTTTGGAAGGCGGTGCTGATGTTGTCTCTACTTTTGGCTCAGAGATGGATGCTTTGCTTTTTTAGTATGCTTGCCTGCTTCTGGGCAATAAATCTGTTTCTTCTCCCTTTTGTTTTTCCACTGATGAAGTTGAAGTTTCTCATTTCGTCTTTGCTTATGCAGACATAGTGCCTGTTCGAGGTAGTGCCCATGGCATGCCAATCAAACATTCTCCAACAAAAACAGACAAACACAGATGTTTGTTCAGTGTGCCATGGCTGTCTGTTCTTTGTTTGGAATTGTTTGGAGATGTTTGGTTAGATTCGACATATTCAGTCTGTGTTTGTCTGTGTTTGATGAAGTTTGATCAGTTTGCCATGCTTTCAAATGGACAATTACCCCAACAGTCAGCATATGGTACGCATATCCATATGAACACAGCTCACACATGCCCCGTATTAGAGGTAAACTCACTGGACCAGCTCTGTATTTGTTCTTATATTGCCCAAATGCCACATGCATTTCAAAATGTGTTGTAATATATATTTAGTATAATGCTATACACTTTGTGGTTATTTCTGTGCAATCATCCATCAAGCATATCTGTATATATGAAAGGTGTGTTTAGTGTATATAACCCCCTGTTTTTATTTATATTTTCTATTTGTGTAATCTTTTCCAATAGCCTGTAGTACTGCTCTGGTGTGACTCCACTGAAAACCGGACCATTTTCCAGCTCACTATAAAGATTAAAAAAACTCCCCTGTATTGTCTTCTTCATAACCACTGCTTGCTCTTAATTTTCTTCTGATATTTCTTATATTCCTTGCATGTTTAAATATGCCTTGCTGTTTTAAGTATTTTGAGTGTCTGTAAATTACAGTAGATATCCTCTTTACTCTCCATTTTGAGGTCAGCTTTTAAATCAGCTGTTTGAAGTGTTGTTTAGTCTTGTTTGATCTGTGCGCCATGGGCAGCTAGTTTTCGAAGAAGGCAATTGCCTGTTGGAAAATGTTTGATTGGTGTGCTATGGGCTATAGACAAGGTTTTACACCACTGTCACTACTTGTAAACTAAGGCACTGGATTCACTATCTATCTATGTTGGTCAGCAACAGTGAGTTTACCATTTCATGCTGTTTTTAAACCATTTAAGTATCCCAAACTTGGTTTCCAGCCTGACGCTGTGATTATAATACAGATGAATTCCTTTCAGGGGCTTCTTGCCTTACACAGAAACAAATGACAAAATGACTCATTATTAACTAGATTGTTGTTAATAATTAATTCATTTCTGTGCACCCTTGCCACCTGCAATCAAAACAGGTTCTGAAATATCAAATTAGATTGGTATCTGAGATCATAACCTTTTGCATGTAGACATTTGGTTTTTATGAGGAACCCACCTACCTGCTTTGCAGCAGCCATAATGAGTGTCAATGAGCTCTTGACTTTACTTGATTTCAATCACTGTAATTACACAGCTAGATTACCTTTTGATGTCAAAGAATCCACTAATTAACAAATCTAAAATGCCACACTGTGAAGCGTTTGTTCCATTTATATATATTGGACATGTTATAAGAATTTATTGTGCTTATAATTTGAATGAAACATTTAATTTCCAAACCAAGTAGACTCAGTGGATCAGACTCCCACTATCACTGAAAGGCAGTTTGGCAGTAGTGAATATTGCACGGTGTTTTGCAATTTCAGCTCTTCATGGGTGATTTTGCTCTTCTAGATAAAAGTGTTAATGCCTATATTGGAAAAGCAAGCACAGATTAGGTTGACATTACTTGAGGAATGCAGGGACCTTGGTGGATTAGCTGTCTTTCTTTTTCAGAGTTACTTTTTAGCAACAAAATCACACCACAGTCTTAATTATATCCACTCTATAAAAGTTGCAGTTCCTACACACAAAACAAGATAAAACATTCTGTGTTTTATCTGTTCCAGCACAGTGGTTTCGAAAGGTATACAACAGCATTCAAGGTTGCAGTGGAAGCTATACAATCCATGTTTCAAATGGACTGATTGTTTCACTTGTTCCTGAAGGCTACATATTGTATATTTGAGGTTATTGTAAGAGAAATTTCCCTGTCAGCAGAGAGAGAAAGGGTAATGACTGATGCGCCCCATGCTATGAATGAGACTGGTGGTGGTACAGTAGCTTCAAAAACATCTTTGCCTGTAATTGAAGGATTTATATTAAGATGAGTCTGGGGACTGGATGACACAGGATGTTCAAGCTTTTTAAATCAGATTTTAAATTTAAACTAAATATAATCTTTCAGCTAGAAATAAATAATGCAATACTTCAACAACTATATTCTTCATAGAAATAGCAGTGATGCCAGCTGTTTTTTGTCTGAAGCAAAAAAAAAAAACACTTCTAATTTTCTTTTCTTTTTTTTCTCATCAGCAGCCAAATATAGTATAACTGGTCCACATTTGCTTATGCAGGATATGTGTCAAGCTTGTTTACCTGGAGGCTGTTTACCTTTACCTTTATTGGGGACTACACATTCACCTCTAAACTAGACCGTTCCTATTAATCATAGATCTAGAGAAATTTACAGTAAGCTCTCAGTGGAGTGCTAACAGTCTGTAAGCATTAAAAGGCCAACCATATATTTTTTTTTTTGTTTCCAGGTTGTGCAACAACTATTCTTGAAAACTCGACTGTCCATTTTGTGTTTTTTGCTTCTTGTTTAAAAAAAGAACAGCCATCTTGAATCATTTATCAACCCAATAAGAAATCCTCTACGCTGCTCACGTCCAAACGATGTCAGAGTTTTTTCTAATGCTGATCGGCCTTGATCTTAGATAGACCTTGTGCTGTCAAGCCGACAGGCTGCTGTGAAGATTTGGCTCTATTTCCTGAATCTCTGTTGTGCATTTATTGACAAGGTAGAGGAGGGATAGAAAACAGGCAACATTTTATTAGAGCACTGAGAGAGTAGGAGAAGTAGGATAATGTATGGGGCAGCGATGCCTTTCCTCAGGGCTGTCAGGGCTTTATATGCTCCCCGTCACGGTGTTCTGCACTGCCTGATGACTTCATGGCCCCGAAATAGAGGTTTTCATCAACAGAGACCTCCCTTGTCCACTAAACGATTAGACAGACAGTCATTTCGTTATGATTGCTGGGCGTTGCTCTGTAATCAATTTCAATGTTTTGGCCTAAGTGATGTGGTGTGGTGGGTGTTTGGAGGGGGATGGTGGTGGTGTTAAAAGGCTGCTTTCAACAAGATGTCCTCTCACTGTCTCTGTCTCTCTGTCTTCCTCCAGGATAATTTCCCAGCAGGAAACCCAGAGCGTCTCCAAGATCTAAAGTCCACTGTTGATCTGCTGACCAGCATCACCTTCTTCAGGATGAAGGTAGCTTGTGTGTATATGTGTGTGTAGGTTGTACAGTATGATCGGAGTGCAATTTGAAAGAGGGCGGGGAGCATGGCATTCATTTTAAGACAAATTGAAAGAAACATAAATGTTCAAATAAATGATGATGGAGCACAACACTGACTAACCTTTGTAGATGTCTAACATATGTGTAATTCATAACCAGTATTCAATTACAAACATAAACCCACATTGATTTTAGCTACGTGTCATTTAGGTGAAATCAATTCAAACTCATAATTCTGAAAACCTGCCCCTCCCTGCACCACAAACCATTCAAATCCAAATGATTTATTGTTGCTGATGCAATGGGGTTGTGTTTGTGCAATGTGTGTTGACCTGCAAACTACAGTAAGCCTCTATGTTTAAAATGCTTCCAGCTCTGTCTTGTTCGCTCTCCCTTCCTCTCTCTCCCCCAACAGTATGCCTCGTCTTGACTTCTCTTCCGCTATATAAAAAGCTCGGCTCCATTCAAGCTGTCTTTTGGCGCGAGTGGGGGGTGTAGTGCTGGAGCACTGAGGCATAGCTAAGATGGCAGCTGTGGGCAAAGGAATGAAAACTGTCACTTTAGGTTATCAAAGCTTTCACTCTGTGCCATGCCCATGCTGAGCTGTAGCTCCCATGCAGGAGCTACAGTGTTACTATACGATATACTGAGCACACACCTAAATGCCAGTCTGGCCACTTGTCAATTATGATATACATAATTGATGTAAGAAGGTTGCCCTTTTTTCCACAAGGAAGTGATATCTTGGAATGTAATATGATATCACCACGTTATCACTCCCCTGATACATGGTACTGTACATAGAAATCCATTTAAGACACATTTACTGTCATTGATTTGGATGATTTTATATAGTCTTCACAGCCATGAGAACACCCTCCTGAAAGCATGCATTTTAATCGTGTGTATATTTGTGTGCGTGCAGGTACAAGAGCTCCAGAGTCCACCAAGAGCCAGTATGGTGGTGAAGGACTGTGTGAAAGCATGCCTGGACTCCACATACAAATACATTTTTGATAACTGTCATGAACTATACAACCAACTCCTCGACCAGGTAAACAACTTTCCGATCTTTTTGACTGTCAGTACTAATCAAACTTCGGCTTGTTAAAGTCAGGTCTCTGCTGCTGCACAGGCTCACATGTAGATTCTCAAACTGACAGGTGCTGACTAATAATAGAGCACACTTACATTATATGCCATGCACAAAGTGAATAACTGCCACGTGTTGAGATCTCTGCATTCGTCACACAGATTTAGTGATGCACACACTAATGTGACACACTGCAATGTGTCACTGTATGACTTTATTTAGTTCTCATGTATCTTGAAACCTTAAAGTCCAGTGTATTCATAGACAAACAAGATTTGGCTCAAATACACTTTGAGCAAGAAAGTTACTGTACTGTAGGTGTGCGTGCATTTGTTTGTGTCAAGAAAGATGAAGAAGGTGCTGGGTTATAAGGTGAGGATAGTGTCGCTGTGTATGCACGGCTACTTGCTTCGTTGTGGGATCAGTCAAGTCAAGTTCCTCTGACTTTTTCCTAAACCCACCACTCATCAGATGAGCCTTGTATTTCTTTTGAAAGAAGAGAGAACAGGAAGGCACACACTGCTCTGAGAGTTTTACATCTGATGTCTGGTCTTGAAGAATGATGTGTTTTGTTAGTTGGTCTAAATCCTGTCCGAGTGCTTATCGCTCATCTCAAAAAACCTTACCTACCTTAAAAAACTGGTCTGTGACTGAAGCAATCGACATTTCTACATCATATAGCAAATGTTGAAAAGCTAAATATTGATGTAAACTGTGGTTGTAAAAATGTATTTGTTTGCCCCTGTTTTAATAAGGGATTTTTCTGCCGCCTGTTCAGCTTTAGTGTTCTTTTGTTTCCTAACAAATGCTTCCCTGCATTTGATAGCCATAACCCAGCCCACTATTGGCCCATCAAGAGCAAACAAACACTGAACATGATATTATATAAAGACAATTTCTAACAGGAGGGTTCATATTTATGGATTGCTCACAGGATAATGACATGCAGACTAATAGAATCTAAGCTGATGTGTTTATTATTATCGCAAAGGCTTTTTGGTAACATTTTGGAATCTTGATTTGATGAGTAAACACAGTGTGAGTAAGAGCTGCTAAACTTTAATGAGAGTAACTCACAGCATACCTGCTCTGCTCATTCATGCAATCACATTTAATCTGCAAACTCGCTACTCAACATCTGGTAATTAGTCTGGCAGATAGGCAGTACTAACTAGATAAGTGAAGTCTTCAGGAACTTAGTACTTGCATCATCTCAAAAAGTAAGCTGTTTAATTCATGTAGGAAAACACCTGAAGCACCTTAAATACCATCAGTCCTTGAAAAGCCATTAGGATTGAATATAGTTATAACCGATTGGCCACTCCTAATTCAAATTTAAGGTAAAAACCAGCACCGGCATCCCCTCTCACCTCATGCCTTTATCACGAATCACCTTCATCCTGTCATAAACCTGACATTGCACCTTCCCTTTCAGCTTTAGTGTGCTTTGTATTGATGAGGAACCACGCCAGAAAATATAAATTCAAGCCAGCATGGCTGGAAATCAATAGCCTCTATATCATGACTGACATTTACCTTACAATAAAAATGTATACTGCTTCTATTGCAAACTTTGCATGAAGGACTTCAACCTTCTAAGAAAGAGAGAGTTTGCGGTGAAGAGACATACAAAAGCAGCCAATCACCAGGCAGCACCTCATGCAAATCACCATCTCATCTGTTTAGGGCTCTATTGCCTCTCAAATGTCCAGATTGATAATGTATGAGCACAAATAAAAAATGCCTCAGTGTGGACAATATACAGAAACTGCCATGGCAGTATCTTGCCATACTGTATCCTCTTGTAAGAATGTATCACTAGCATGCCCTGAGCAGCTGCAGGCGTGTTCTCATAGACTTAATTACATTTTCAAGAAACAGCATTACCCAGTCCACAGTTATGGTTTGCTTCTACAAACGCAAGTAGATTTACATGTGCTAGTTTACTTGCTTTGGCCTAGCCCAAGTAATAATCGGGCAACAGGCAGCTCCGCCTGATTATTTTACGGTTTACTTCCCAAGGAGAATGGCCTCTATGCCACACAAGATAATGTCTTTTAAGATAATGGACGCAATCCGCTCAAACGTTGAATAATAAGCTTCTTTGTTTAAACAGCCTGAGGGGTTGTAAGCAATTACCAAACTGGAGAGATAGACACTTTCCTAATTACATCTTCGTCCACCACAGTTTCACAATTGACAGCTTTTCTATCAATATTTCCTCCACGGCAGAAGAAAAAGGCTTCACCCCAAAGCAAATCTCACTGTGACTATAAATTATTATGTTGCATATGCACTAGGTAGCCTTTGACTCAGCGGACACAACATATAACATTACATTACATTGCTAACAGTGACTGAGTGCGGCGACACAAGAGCTGACACGGTGGCCAGGCAGGCAGTGAAATATCCCATCTACAACGAGGCATCTTGCATAACATAACAACAAAGCTCTCTGCTTCTGCTGGGGCGTAAAATGAATAGGGGGAGGAGGGACAGGAGAAAGCTAGCTTAACAGTTCCTTAAGTCCTGGCAGGAAAGGGAGGATTTTGAGAAGAAAGGCGAAGGGGAAATGGAAATGGAAAGAGGGCAAAATAAAAAACAACAATAATTTTCTTTCAGGCTCAGGAATGTGAAATAAGGTGCACAGAACAGAAATGCTAACATACACATGCATCTATGAAAGAAATATACATATATATGCACACATGCATTATGCAGATATTAATGCATAAATAGACAGATGATTAGAAGATATGTGGTTTTTGAAGAGGTTGGTGATCTTTGACAGACATACACAGGCAGTGATCCACTGTGCAGAAAAGCTGCAGAGGAGCTACAAGACTGAGCAATTCAAATTGATTCGATAAGTATCTCTCTCACCGACATTATCACATATTTGCCAACAATACCCAAGTGGTCGATTTAAATGTGTTTGAAGAAGACGCTGTTTGTTTTCAGAATGTGTGTCCATACCTACAGTATGCACAAATGCAACCTACTTTCACTAAGCCTTCAGACGCATTGCAACAGCTTCAGTTCTGCCCACAGCTATTTTCTCTCGGGAATTTGATCACATTCTCTGAGAACATCCTTCAATCAGAGACTCTGTAATTTATGTCACATTGTGAGAATTGATGAGGCGCCAGTTGTATGCTAATGCTGATTTAACCCACACAGAGACCAAAAGTGCTAAACAATAAACATAACGTAATGCATAAGTGATAGGCTGCTATGAATATTGCTGTCCCTGCCACCCTATTTGCTGGAAGTAGTGGAACTGCACTGCGCTCTTAGTTCAGCACAGTGTTCACCTCCATAGTACAGCTGAGAGTGAAGCCCATGGGTGTGTTGTTAACTGTAAAAAGACAGCAGGCTACTTAATCACCTTTAACAATGTGTTTGTACCTGCTTGAGGTGAATACAGATGAGCAAAGGGAGTCTAAGCTATGTTTTAGTAGGATGCATACTGCATCCAATTTAGTAGGCATGACACAACCTTCAGTGTCCTTCATACAATCATACAGCTATGCATGCACACACATGGTACACATGGTACATGCACAGACAAGTTTTGCATAGCTGTCTCACCTCCTGCAGAGATATGTTTCATTATTCATGCCTTCAATTTAACCGAAATTTACTTTGCTGCATGTAGTATGGCCCGGTCTTCTCATACCAGGCCATCCTTTTTGAAATAAGCATCATTATTCGAATATTATAAACTATGAGTTATGGGCTAAATTGATTGCAGGCCTAAACTCATAAATTGTTCATTTTCTTTTCACTGGTAATCACATGTTAACCTCTCAATACTTTGAATTTTATGATTAATGGACCAAGCAAATCTGTCTTTCGCACTGCTTGCCTTAATTTATTATCACACAGACCAACGATATTTCACATCTCAGCCATTCTTATCCGGTTCTAGTAACACATACTGTAGATTGACTCTATTGGGTACATGTGAACCCAGGTTTATATGCATTCAGCTGATTGCAAGTCCCAACACAGTCGCTGAGTTAATATTCTGTACATATAAAGCTCAGACTGACTCCCTGTTGCCTCCACATTGGAAACCTGTGCATTTTTTATGTTTTGCTGCATAGCAAACATAAGTGAATATTCAAATTAGAAATTCATGAGCATATGATCAGTGTGATGCCTGGGATTGAACCTCCCATGGACTGTAGTAGAATCTGTTTTCATGACAGTGATAGACTTAACTTTTACATCCCCAGACCTAAATGATTAAAGTAGTGAACCCTGAGTTGACACGATCGACTGTCACAGAGTCATCTGTAAGCCCTGTCTGTGTTTCTTGTTCCTGAGATTAAATTCTGTAGCTCCTCCGGCTGCAAAGTCGGCAAGACATGTAGCAGCATTACATCCCTTGCATCACCAGATATTTAAAACAAGAAGTACAGGTTGATTATTGTAGGAATTGATTAGATTCTAAGGGCTGTATTTTATTAATGGACTCATTTTGGATTTCCATTTCCCCAGCTCTCACTACAACATTGTCTCTTTGTGCTGCACCAAAGTCAATACGCTTAAGGTTGTTAAATAATTCAAACTAAATTATTCAATAACTGATTTGAACATGTTTCATTTTTAACACAATTTTCTATTCATCAAACAGTCAGTTACATACAAAAACGAGAGAATGCGTATTACATCCTCTTGGGGGGATATGTCCCCCATAGTATAGTCCACAGTATATTTGTCATTGTCAGTGTGCATAAGCACAGGTATGTTTGCATTTTATGTCTGATATGTATGATACAGATCTGTCACTTTGTTCCAGTATCTGCACTCAGCTCTGTGCTTGTGGCCTTGCTCATTTTCTGTGGAACCTGTTCATGGCAAAATGAAAGACTGACAGTCCTTGCTGACTGGAGATCAGTGTGATTGCACTCAGTGTGGGGTGAACAGATGGTAGAGTCAGTGAGAGGTTTTAGATTCAACACCTTTCACCCCGGGACAGCCACAGAGATTTCTGCAACAGACTTGGATGCACACTGACATCTACACAAATACATTACGGCACATAATAATAACACTTGTAAAACTAAAAGATTTCAGTCACGGTTGATTTGGCGACACCTGTCATTACAAGAGGCAACAGAAACTGCTGTGTTCATATGACATATTATGACATGTAATACAGAAAATATAAATGTATTGAAGTCTGGTGAGTACAACAACCATCTTTATGATCCCAGGCAGCTTATTATTTTGGCCTAATCCCAGAATTCATATTGTCTTATCGTTCTGTCTACAGCTTCCTCAACACAATCAAACTTCTTCTGACTTTCACCATCCTAATTTCCTTCTCCGCAGAGCCGGAAGCTGGACATTTCCCGAGAGGAGCAGGGTCCATCGATAAAGAACCTGGAATTCTGGCCAAAACTCATCACTCTCATGGTGTCTGTAATCGATGAGGACCGGACAGCTTACACCCCAGTCATTAACCAGTATGTACTCCTTTATTATACCATACATATTTTTTATTAAGCAATTTTTTAATCTAATCAAATGCAAGTTTAATGTGTATTTAATTGGTTGCTATACCAGCTTTTGCAGTGTTTTATCACACACACACACACACACACACACGTACCTATTGTCAAGCATTT
Organism: Argyrosomus regius; assembly: GCA_946959425.1. Taxonomy (NCBI): domain Eukaryota; kingdom Metazoa; phylum Chordata; class Actinopteri; family Sciaenidae; genus Argyrosomus; species Argyrosomus regius. Next base: position 16,984,666 of record OX336882.1, read on the forward strand.
TCTGCATTAAAAATATTTTAATTTAAATTAAAACAAGGCCCATGTTGATTAAATATTTACTTCATTGTTCAATATTTAGTATATTATTTTTTACTTTATTCATTTATTTGGCCTAATTAATTAATTATAGCTAATTCTGAATTTATTATTCATCCCACAAATGAAGGAGAGAGATTCTTTTTTCTTATTTCTTTTTTAGAGAATGAGTGAAACTCATCAGCTCCTGTACATTTGAAAAATGTATTTACTGATTGATATTATGGTGAGATAAAGGAGAACGTAGTGTCGCAGAATTATATAACAGATGAAAGATTTGTTTGTAGAAAAAAGACATAGAGAACTTTTTGTTGTGATAGTGTTGAGGGCTGCAAGAGGTGTAAGATGTTGTGTATTTGTGTCCTTACGATGATCTGGTTAATACAATGAAACAAATTACACCACCTGCAGAAAATGGAATGGAGCTTTATAAGAAATAAGATTAAGCATGTTTTTTCTTTTTGTCTTGCTCATACGTACGTATCCTTTCACATTTTCCTCCCCCTTTTTCTTTTCTACTTCCTCTTGCTGATTTACAACGCTTATTAGGACTCTGTTTATGCCCTGAGCTTCCTCTCCTACACTGTCTAATGATAGATTTGCAATATTTATGCTCATTTTCTCCATATTCCCCCAGTCAAGTTCCAGAGTGACAGCAACTCTGGTGCTTTTTCTAGATAAACCCAGGAATGGACTTGTTACCTTCAAATAATGGGTGCTGCTGCCAGAAGAAAACAAAATGTTGCACCGTTGCTCTGTGCTGAGAATATTTACTTGAGAATCTAGCCTGTAATATTTTTGAGCCAACTGATGGAATTTATTTTATGATTGTAATTATAAAATTGGATGCAGCAGTTGTTTTTAAATCTAAAATGATAAAAAGCTTTAGAAATTATTTCCAGAAATACTCCTCGTGCTCATTGTAAACCACATAACATCATTTATTTCACCTCATAGAAGTAGACTGTAAACCGTAGCTGAACTCATTTTTGCCATGAAGTGTTTTTATTGTCTGCCTCGCCTGCAGTACACCATGTCGGTGCATGACGAGACTCAAGAATAACAGAGGTTGAGAGAGAGATTGTGAGAGTGATAGAGATGAAAGGGGGAGCAATTGTTTCTGGGATTCTTGTTTTGTTTTTTTTTTCTTTTCTCCAGTTGCCAATGGGAGCACATCTTCTAGTCTCAGTGTTTGTTCTTTCATAAAAGAATGTGCTGAAGGTAGGGAGAGGAAAGAGGAAAGTGTGTGTGTGTGTGTGTGTGTGTGTGTGTGTGTGTGTGTGCTGCTGGAGTGTCCCGACTGAGCAGATGATTACTGTTTCAATAGAAATCATCGGACAAATGTGTTTGTTGTTGGAAACAGGGCGGTCTCCTGCAAAAGTAAAACATTTCCAGATAAATTGACCTTCCTCAGGCCTAGGCTCCCGTCATCTATAAATGTCCTCCCGTCACTGTCTGAAGATACGGATAATTAAACCATTGACATTTCACATTCAAGCTTTGAATGAAAATCTATAGGCATTCCAAAGAGCAGATTACTTACCAAACAGACTGCCACCCTGTCTCTCTTCTTTGCTGTGTCATTTCCTCTTCCGTTTTTTTTTCTCATCTTTAAATCCTGTGCATGCATATCCATTTCGCACCTATTCAACCAAGTTTGGAAATGACGGGAGATTATTAGATTATGAGATTCACCAACCATGTCTTTTTGCACATCTGTTAAGTCCTTTGTTAGAGATTCAGGCTGGGCCAAGCCATCAGGCCGCCCAGTCGAGCGTGTCATTATACGGAAATGAGTCTGATTGGAATCCGTTTCAATTCCACCAGGTTTCCGCAGGAGCTGAGTGTGGGCAAGATCAGCTCTGAGATCATGTGGAACCTCTTCGCCCAGGACATGAAGTATGCAATGGAAGGTCAGTAATGCTGCTGAACAGACAATTATCTTTCGCTTGATGGTGTGTGTGTGTGCATAGATGTGTATGTTGTGGTGTATTCAGCTTCCTTTTGGGGCAAAAGTACAAGTCTGCATAATGTAAATCATTACATTTTAGGTTGAAGACTTGATTTAAGGTTAGAGTAAGGATGGATTCGGGTAAGAAGTGGTTAGATTTAGAGTTAAGATAAGTCTGAATGTCATGTCAGTGTAATATCCTCTGAAGTGATGGAAATACAACTGTGTGTCTGTGTGTGTTTGTATGTGTGTAAAAGGGGATGAGAGCTGAAGATAAATTATTTAAATTGATTGAGTGCTGATGAAGAATTATGGATTACACTTTACAGCACAACAACATCCAAATAGTTCCCACTGATGTGTAACTACTTCTTAGCTACACACTAAATTATCAGTTAGTTCTAATTGGTTGCTCTCTCCATCCTGTGTGACTGCTCAGGAATAAGTGTTGAGCATTGTACCTCTTTGTATCTGAGTGCTGTTTATTGGCTGGTATCACAGTGCTGTTTATCGGACGTGTTTGGCTGTGGTCAGCTCTACTGCCTATCTCGATTACACTTCCGCAGTTTCACTATCTATTGATCATTATAGAGAAACTGGAACTTTTAATCAAGATTTTGATCAATGCCATAATCAGAAACAGATGAGGTGCTCAGGTTTGTGTGCAACTTTGTGTGTGTGTGTGGTATGTATCTAAGTCAGTGTGCTCCTTTATTGTAGTACCTATGTGTCCAATTGAAGAATAGACAGTCAGACTTTTTAATTATTTATGGGACATTTAAAGGTGAATTTTTTGTGAAGTGATTTACAATTCAGCACTTGAGGCACATAGGGGTAAAAAAAAATCTGTATATTGCTATACTACAGCAAATACAGTAAATATTCTACATAATATAACTCACAAGTTTTGTAATCTTCAGTATTTAGTATATATTATATAGTAAGGAGCAAGAAGGTAAATTGGACGCAGATCTTCCCTCCATTTAACATGATTGATTTCAATCCCCCCTACCCAACTCCCTCCCAAGAGGCAGCCCCGGAGGAGCAGCTTTTTGTTTGTTTGTTTGTTTGTTTGTTTGTTTCTTTTAAAGGGGGGCTTCTGGATCAAACCCCCAGGCTATTGAGATATATGATGGGAAGGTGGAATGCTTTAGGAAGTTAATGGACTGTGATCAATGACTTTGTCTGGACAAAATACATGTTTGCTGCGTAGGAATTTGTATTTGATTTGGGTGGAGAAGATAGTGGCCGCACTACAACATTTCATTTCACACCATATCTTTCCTGGTCCATGTTGAACCTGCTAACCTCCTTTATGCTGAACTAGACAGAGGTTGAGATCTTTGCTGCTTAAATGATGATAGAGGAGGTAGAGAGAAGAGGTAGAGAAGCCTATTGAGGTCCAAAGTTGTGAATGCTCTTTAGATTATGTGAAAAAAACAGAGAAGGAAAGCAAAGCAAAGGAGCTTATTGGTGATTTATCCTCATCTACACAGTACATACCTACTGATTTCTCTGTGCTAAGCCATCTTGAGTTGCTATGGCGACCAGGTGCCAAGTGAAGATACTGCAGACCTGTAGCACACACAAGCACATTGCAAGCATATAGGCTCTATAGATCCTGAGGTATGTGGTGGTTTTAAATGTAAACTGCTTTTGGGGTACAGAATAGATATGAACTATATGCATATAAATGTGGCCATCCATCAGATTTTAATGAGACATGTATATTCATAGGTGCGCACAGGCGGATGTATATTTCTTTGGTGAGATAGGCCTTATGAGCAGCTATGAAGCAGCAAGAAGATGACTGGATTATGTGAAGTGAGGTTTGTTAAATCACTCATCCTAACTGTTTTTAACGTGTGCAATATTCTTGTAAAGACAACTATGATACCTTGGTGTAGGATTTACTGAAAACAAATGAAGCAGCGGTCAAGACTATCAGTAGCCTCTATCTTACATTGGTGGGTTTTGTTAAAGTTATAGATTTTCAGACTTCCTTCTGTCACAAATGAGATGTTGTGACTTGTTACGTGATCTCCTTCCTTTGCCCTAAAGAGAAAAAGCATGGAAATGATTCATCTATCAACCTTGTTTCATTAATAGTGCAGTACTCTCTGCAGCTGTGTCTCTGTTTTGACTGAAAGAACAGTGACAGTATACTGTATGTTGTACTGTGTGGTCAGATGTGGCACAAAATCCGCTGACATCTGTAAACTAAGTGCAAAGGATTTTAGTAATCTGGTTCGAGAAATTAGAACAGTCCAAAGTGTTCTGATGATGACAGAAATAAAGGAAAAACAAACTTAAAAAAGGGGTTTTAAAAATCAGCAATTATTGTCTTTTTTTTTTTAGCAATTATCACAAACAAGGCCAGAGCTGGAAAACACTAAAAGCTGAGCTTTATCTGCAACATCTTTACTATGAATGTGAATAATGCATAATCACTCTCAAAAATCACACAAAAAAATAACATGGGTTTGTTTTTACTGCAGCACTATGAGCATATCTGGAACTTATGATGGTACTTTTCCACCAGAGAATAGCATATTGTCTCATCAGTGTATAATGTGGAAGGGTATGAAATGCTTTTTGAAGAGACACATCTTAAATAAATACAGGTAGTGCGTCATCAGCATAAAAATTCACATTGCAGTCAATTAGAGGCATATAAATGATGTTTGTTATGATTTTTTCTAGATGACAACAAATGTTACCATAAAGGGGCACTTTGTATTTGTATACTAGTTTTAGGAGCAAAGATTTAACACTACCTACTTGTGCACAAACAAAAGCAGCACTAAGGGATTATTATTATTATTTAAATGATTGCAGAGTTTTTGCTTAACAATTTCATTATAGTGCAATAAAGAATTCATCTTTAGAAATTAGTCTTTTATGGAATAATAACTATATCAATAAAGAGACAGAGAGAGCAATGGTGGATCTGTGTGTGGCATGTGACCACCTAGGGTGTTACTGACTGCTGTCACAGCACGTTGTGTGCGTGAGTGTGTTTGCCTGAGGGTGTCCGTGTTACAGAAGGAGACAAAAATCATGAATCCCTTCAGTCACATATACCCTCTTTCTCACTCCTTGAGCCTAAAACCTCTTCCCCTGCTTTGCCTCTTCTTGTCAGTACATCACTGGACGCCCACAGCGACACGTGCCAGGAGGGGGACATGACTGTCATGTTCCTCAAAGGAGCACTTTGTGAATTATTGCTCATTTCTTGTTGGTCCTGGCTGTCGGAGTTCTAGGTTTGGTTTGGTGGAGACAGGCTAGCAGTTAAATAAAGGAGTTTGACAGCTAATAAACCTCGTAACATTGTGGTGCAAACATGCACATTGTAAACCACATAATGTGTTTTACTGTATAGATTGTAAAACCACATAAAAAACAGATGGTGCCAGTTGAAACTTGGAAAGGAGAGCACACTTTTATTGATTTCCCCATGTGTATTACTCACACTTTATATCCCAAGTATGTGAGTCGAGTGTGTTTTTGTTGCAGGATATGATGATGATGTGCATCTTTAAAATGCTTGGATGTGTAATACGCTGACATTAATATCTGACTATCCTGTCCAATTAACATTACAGAGTGCCTCATAATACATTGCTGCTGTGTAACTTCACTTTTACAAGTGGATGGTGTTCGTGTGAATCACATTATCAAAAAACATTTTATAGTTTAAAATGCTCTTTATGGCTAAATGGAAATATTAGCCTGCTTGTGGTGATTTACCATTGTTAATAAAAAAGAATATATATCACATAGTAGAGTACATATAGTGTGTGTGTTTTCACTCAAATTGGGCCTCACTAGCTTTTAAATTGTCTCACGCTGCACTCGATGGCAAGTCTTTCTACTCACGAGGAGATAGAAGTGCAGCTAATGAATTCTCCATCGTTTGATAGAGATCTTTTGATCTTCAATTGATAACATTGACACACAGAATGAAATGTGCAGTGTTAGCTAATGCTACCCAAATGGAAAAGTAAATAATTACTTATACTGGCCTAAAAATGCATGTATCTGGCACATCTAAACATTTGTGTCTTTGGTAGTGGTCTAGATATGCCGGGCTGCAAAAGAGAGACAAAAAAGAAGCAGTGAGAACACATTGGATTTAATTACTCTAATAATTGCTCACTGCTTTCTACAAAAATCGGTCACAACATAATCATTCAGCTGCACATCCATGACGAGAAACTGTTGGAGGAATACTAGAAATTGATTGTTTTGGTTGGGTCGTCTTTGATTTCATGTTTTTCATCCAGCATGTAAGAAAATTACTTAGGGTGCATACTAGTGTGACATTTCCTGTCTCCACAGTCATACTATCAGATAGCTTCAGTGTGTTTTCTAGTTTTTCTAGATAGTCTGTGTGTGTGAAATAATCAGTAAAAAAGTTGTCGAAAAGTGCAACCTCACATTTATAATCTCTGCACATTGTACACACATTCATCCTGTAGTGTGTATGTGCCTATTCCTTCATTTGTGCGTACTGTTTGTGCTCTTACACATTGAATGATAATAATGAGGTGGTAGTGGTACGTACACAGAGCCTGTCCAATTTGCTGCCCATTTTTCTCATTCAGATAAATGGAAGTAACTCATAGTGACCTGTTTACATAAGAAGGCATGCAGAACTGGCAGGGCAGCTGACAGAGACACCCTGAAGGAGGCGGGCCAGAACGTTCTGCTTTGTCGGCCTATGTTTCTCCACATGTGTGTCTGTGCGTGCAGGCATGCTTGTCTGTGCGTTCGTGCAGCCGCACATTTGTGGAGGCATTCAGTTGCGCACGTCAGTAAGAAAGAATGAATGAGAATAAAAGAGGAATCTGTGTGTGTAGCGGCGTCTGTGCACACACGTGAATGTGCATTACTTAATGAAGTCTTTGATGCATTCTCTGCTTCCTGCTTGGAGGCCTCTGGTGCCAGTGCTGGTGCAGAAATGGATGCTGCTAATTTTAGCATCTCTGTGAGAATCTCTGAATGTGCAAGAGGGAGAGAGAAAGAGTTGACAGGGAGAGGTAGGGCTGAAGACTAAAAGAGAGAGGATAAAATAAGAAACAGAAAAGGAGGAGGATGTGAGTGACAGGATGGCTATAGCTGAAATCACTGTCTGATTGATAAACACTCAAAAGAGCACTCAGTGATTCAGTGACCACTGACAGACAGAGTCACATGCTATTTAAAGTTCAGATTCAAATAAATATCAGCCGTCAGGTGGTGGGGAGCCAGCTCACCAAACCTCACATGAGTTAAACAGAGTGTATCTGATAAAAGAGGAGGAGATCCCCCATTTCACTTGAATCAAAAGTGTGCCTTATTAAAGGGTAAGCGTCAATTACGTCACTGGGTTTAAGCAACAAACAAGGATTCCTTGTCAAGAGGAGAAAAACTAGTGCTGCTACTTGTGGGATGAAGTTCTACAGTACAGTACATGCTGTATATCCACTGTATAGCTGTTTAATGGCCGTGGTCTCTGGAGCATGTCATTAAAGATCCAATGCTCCAGCAGCCCATTAACTCATCTTCAGCCTGTTGGAACAGCTTCACTCCATAGAATATTTTAATTGAATTTGAATTAATGTACCTTTTCAAGGGGAGATTTGTTTCCACAGAAAGACATTGTTTACGGGGCTGGGACGAGGCTAAAGGCTGCGTACTGTCCTGCACTGTGATTTTAATAAGCTAGTCTCTTCTCCAACTCTTAGTGTCTAATACATTTTGTGCAGTTTTCAGTACAGTGCTGCCCACTCAATCCTGATCTTTCTGTGCCTCAGCTAACAGCATATGACTTTTTATATTGATGGAGGTTATTTAGCGCTGAGTGAGCTATGCAGGTAGTGCATTTATTTCATGCATGCAGATGTCATAAATTCTTAATAAACTCTCTCCATCAAATGTAATAACTTTGGTCAGTCCCATTTAAAAAAGGATTATCTTCTGGTTTCCATCTGTTGGACATGATTTTGTGCTACATATGGGTCCTGTAAATTCCCTCTCTCTTAAAGAAATCCTTGTACAATATGTTATTTTAGTGGATGTTTTTAATAAAGCTGATAAAAATAAATATTGATTGTGAACATATATAAAATATATTATAAAAATACAATTCACTTTACTGAACCAGGGTGGACTCTTACGTCAAGATTCAGGATTACTTTACTTGTCCCAAGGGAAATTTGTCTTGGACATAAAGGCAGCCACATAAAAATACATAAAAATATAGTGCAGTGACAGACATAGCACTAAAGTGCATGCATACATTAGTAAGTCATACATTTGGCTGTGTCCTAACACATTATATGTTTGAGTCACATCAATAGGAATTAGTGTCTCTGTGGGCTCTGGTGTTAGAGCAGAGCTGTGTCAGTAGGGCCCTGCGATACATCTTAGAAGGCCCTTTGACAGAACTGGGTCAGAAGCCAAGATGAAGGAATTATGTCACAGAGAGAACTATACTGGCCTTGGCTGCCATTCTGATCCTCTAGCCTTTTGTCTCAAGCAAATCTGTCTAACCACACACTCCTATAGATATATTCACTGAATAATAATTAGAAGATGGAAATGCTGTGGTGAGCTGCTGCAGTTCATCATAATATCCACGGCATTTAAATCAATGAGGCAGAGAGTGAGTGAGTCTCCTGTGAGTTTGTCCGTCCCTGTGGGCTGAGTCAGACAAGATGACATCCCCACCAGGGACCTTGAGCCTACTCCTCCCTCAGGACAGCCCACACTGTTTACCACCAGCAGGGCACAAAGGCATACATGAACATAGAACGTTGTGTGTACACACAAGCAAGAAAAATGTAACACACACGGACATGGACACACAGATATAAGGGCTCTATGTAAATGACCTGATTGCAATGTGAGGTAATATGCATACAGAGCACATTCGTGCACGCGTGATACTTTTGTTTATATATGGTCATATATATACACATACATACATATATTGGCATAAAAACACAGAATGAAGTAGATTATGAATAGGATGGGTGTTGCGATTAATCATTAGCCAGTAACATTATCTATTAAGCAGCTGTGCTAATCACAATAACCCATAATGAAAATGTCTGACTAAATGAAGAAGAGAGGCCAGTCTGGCCTCTCCGGGCTTGTTGTCCAGGAAGTAGAGAGTGGCAAGGTACGGATGTACAGTGCCACAAGCCATTTGCGTAATTGCATAAACAGAGAATTGACCATTATAATGCAGTTTGGAAGACAGGCAGTTAAATAGATGAAGCGTAAGTTGTCCCTTCATCACTATAACCAAAACAATTACAGTCATAATTCTGCTGCATCACATCACATCGCAGTGAACAATGCAACAATCAAACCTGTTGTTGGATTTTTGAAAGTATAGATGTAGGAAAATGAGGGAGGAGGGAGCTCAGCGATGCAGAGAAAAAACAGATTTTTCATTGAAGTGTGTGCATCCAATGCAGGATGTTAATGTCAGCGTCACCCATGGTTTGCAGTGCATAAAACCAGAGAAACACAGGCTTATGATGTGACGTGCAAAGAAGACTGTCATGTTGTTGATCTTGTGCATCAATAATGAAAACTGCAAATGAAGCTCATATTTGGATGATAAACAATGAAGATAATTTTTGTGCAATTTGTGCACTGTCCTAAACATATGGTACATGTTAACATTGCAGTAAATATAGATCTGGTCTGTAGACCTTGATTTTCAGCCAAAGATCCCGAACGCTTTGTGGTACCTTATTTGTATGCAACTACTGTATTCTCTCTTCAATCAGCCATACGAACTGATAAAACATATGTCATTGTACCTCTGCATGTTCTTTGTGGCACCACAAGAATAGCACATGCATACATATTATGTTTAATGCTTTTGTATTTTTAATGTCACAATCCATGTGACACCATGAAGAGGCTCCAGGAGGTTGGATTTGCATGAACAGCATAAATAAATATAAACTGACTTACCTTCTAAAATGACAGATTGCCCGTTCGAAAACTCTGACACTTCAGCTTTACAAAATAATTACTGTCGTGGAGTGAAATTCTCCAATGAATGCTACATTAATCATACTGACGTTCAGCAGCCTGTAATTAATTTGAGGAGGCCTTGATTGTGTTTGAAAACACAAGAAATGTCTGTCACCTTCCAACATTTTAGTTGAACTTCTTAGATATAAAAAAGAAAAAAAATAGATGACTCATTCCGAAGTCAGACATCGTCTGTATGTTTTATTGCAGTATTTTTTAAAACACTGCCCCTTGTGGACGTCACAGTGGAACCAGTGAATAGAAAATGATATCCTTTTCATTCATCAGTATGAAAAGGAGCACAGAGTTTTGAAAGCCAAAAGCTTTGCAAGACTTTTAAAATCTCTGTTAGATATTTCTATTTCTATCTTCATACCACAAATTTTGAAGCTTGAAAGAAATGGTAATGCAGAATATTGGCACTGACAATTATCCATTCCATTCAGTAAATAAATTCAGTTACAAATAATATTGACATTTTGTGTGTATTTAAGAGTGATGCACTGAGCAACGTTGCTCTAAGATACTTCAAGAAATTTAGTTGAATGAATGAATGAATTTTGAAGTTCTCGTGACCTCTGTTGGCCCTGACCTTCACTCTAGTGCCACCATCAGGACAGTTCCACCTTTAGGCAAGGAAAAACAAACGTCAAAGAATATCAATTATCTCCAGAGCATTAACTTTTTTCTAAAGCCACAGGAAGTACAAACTTTATACTTTTAGCTCTTTTGCTCTCTTAGAAGTCAGTACAATACGAACAGACCTATTTCATACTATTTTTATATCGCCTTGTAAATTCATTTCCCTTCATAGTTTTCACGTTGACTACAATATCTGTAGAAAAACAAAACACTGACTGTTGACTCTACTCAGATGCACCAAACTTATTCTTTTCACTCATGCACCTATCTTGTTGATATTTTTGGATATAAAGATGGGTTCATGTAAGTTATTGAAACCTTCTAGTCAAGGTAACATCAACGAATTCTTACTTTTGGCAGTAGAAACAAATTGAACAGGTATGTAAACAGTACATATGTACATGATTTAATGTAGACACACACACACACACACTGCAAACACTCACACATAGCAAGCTAGCACATTCTGTCTGACAGCACCAAACAAAACACCTGCTGACCTCTGCTTTTCTGTCTCCCAACTGACCTCCATCTGCTTCCTTTAGGTGACTGTGAGTGTGTGACAGTGGGGATGTGTATATGTGCAGTCAGAGCTTAGGGCAGAAAGGTTGACAAACTGCGATTGTGTGTGGGTCGATCCTGTATGTGTATAAGCTGCCTTGCAGTGCCAGCTCTGTTATTAAAGCGCCACTGCCACAGTGGATCCCTCTGTTCAGATATTACGCAGCCTCTGCAGCAGAATAACTGTGGGTCTTCTATAGTAAAACAACCTTGATTCAATATTCACAATCTTTAAACCACCTGCTCCTTCTATGACAGATTGAATCCAGGCGAAATCTTAAACCTATCAGCAGTTTCAACCTTTAAAACCACTGGGGCCATGAAGGTTGCATGTAGATGAAAATAACTGTAAAGTGCTTATTTACAACTTTAATGACTCCCTGGATTTATGAAAATATGCTAAAATCTATATGTGCAAGATAAACAAAGGCATTATCTGTATGAGTTCAACAAATGTCTTGAATACACAGGCATGCTGGCCCACACACACAAAAAAAAGGTTGTCATATCAAGCATCATCTTTAAAGATGTTACTTCTCAGGCTGCTTTTGCAATACAGTTCCCACAGTCTTCTAATCAATGTTCTATTTATGACTCTGTTACCTACAGTATGTGTTAAGCCAGGGTGGCCATGGCAACTATCTACATACGTCTTATACTGTATTATACAGTACAGTATCTTCACACCCACTCTCTATCTGCTATACTGACAGATTTTCTCAAGAGACCAATACTGTCAAACCTTTAAATTAAATTTGCTGAAGCACTATTCTGTCCCATCTCGTTATGCAGTTACCTCAAAACCTTGAGACAGTGGTGTATACTATATATATATATATATATATATATAAAACATGAATTGTAAGTTGATCCTAATTCAACCACATAAATGCTGTATGTCACAGCCTCCCTTTTATTTATTCATTTTAATGAAATTTAACCTCACCTTAAAGCGTGTCATTGTTCATTTGAATATATTATTCACAGGTAAATATGTTAATTATACATATGTAAATATTTTCCTCTGAGTTTAAAGAAGAGTGTAGCCTGGCAGGCGTTGCACTATTCATCAGAGTAAGCGCTGAGGTTCTTATCAGGATTAAGGTACGACAGCCTGGGTGCAATGCGTGGATTTAAACATGTCTTTGATGTGACACGAATGTATGTATCTTGTATTTGCAAAGAGTGTGTGAATATGTGTGTCTTCATTTCTGCTTCACCATTTAGAAGCACCTGCTGTGAAATTCAAAATAAATCTTCCCTACTACTTTAAATTTCCTGCATCTTTAGCCCTGTGGAAGATTTAATATGTTGTGTCCAAATAGGGCCAACTTTTGTGTCAGTATGGTAAAGTTTTGAATGTCATGTGGATGGATAAAAGCAGATTGTGTGCCAGAGACTGTTCAGAAAGTTTTATTGAAGTTGTTATAATTCATCTTTGGTGAAACCAGACTGACGATTCAGCACCAACAAAAAGAAGAGATATCTGTTTTGCCAGATCTTGCGAGAGTGCATTGCTGCTGAGACAGAGATAGGTCTCGAACAAAGTTAATTTTCTAGTGATTTGTCTGTCTGAAAATGACATTTTAGTGCCAAAATGTTCTAAAGATATGTGACTTGTGAAAAATGGGTCCATCAGTGACTATGGAGTGAAAGAATTGGTTATAATCTATAAGTCAGACCTGTGACTAGTCTCCTAAAGGGAGCAGCAGTGGCTAAACCCATGTGACACAGATACTGTAAATGACACTTAAGTGTCTTTTCTAAACCATCTCTGCCCTAACATGGCTTTACCCTCTTACAGAGCCTTTGCTCTTATCTTGCATGCAATGTTGACTCACTTGCTAGCCTTTGATCTATATTCTGTTTTATATATTACGCAATGATGGTTTCCTCTATTTTATTTTCATCATACTACAAGTGTGTCCATAATCCTTTATGTTGCCATGATATTTCCTCTACACTGTTTCTTCTCTTTCTTCTGGAATGTAACACAGACAATTTAGTTTAGGACTTCTCTCTCTCCGTTCCATTTTTTATGATCCTCTTGCTGTTTTTACTTCACTGATTTCCATCAAATCATCACATCCATTTCATCCTCCGGGGGATATCATGGAAATGTTTAATTGTTCTGATTTACAGTGAGCTGGACTAAATGACTCAGCAGCCATGTCAGCTGACATGAAAGTCTATTACCATTTTCGTTTCAGTTTGTTTCCAGTCATTCAAGGACTTTCTTTCTGTTGAGGAGAGATGGACACATTCACAGGCTCAGTTTTATTTTCTTATTCTTTGATAGCTCGAGGCTGTACATAATTGAGCCTGTTAAGATTAAAAGTAACCATTCCCACCCAGGTCTTTTTTATCCTTATTAAGATATCAGCACATTTCTATCAGTGTGTGTCAGTATGTGTCAGTGCTTGTGCTTGTGAGTTCTGAAAATTAGATGCTGCCCTTCAATTTCACACACTGATCAGGCCAGAGGTGTTCCAGAGTGTTTGACCTCAGTTGATTTACATATGATAACATGTTTGCTTCTCATGTTTTTATTTGCATTACAGAACATGATAAGCATCGCCTATGCAAAAGTACTGAATACATGAATCTTCACTTCAAAGTCAAATGGTTCCACAACGAGTACGTCCGTGACCTGCCGGCCTTCAAGGGTGTTTCGCCCGAGTATTCACTGTAAGTCCTCTCATTTTTACACATATGCACAGTACATGCAGAGACACAGACAAATGCATACAGCTTTACATTATGTTATGATCAAAAGTATGTAGATGCACCACTATCAACAATTAGTTGGTTATATTACTTAACACTGAGTGATTTTTCATTTTCATAGCCCATCACAAAACTTGTTTGTGCCATTGGTGAAACAAAAAATGAAAATCCTTATAATCAATTTTATTTACATAAATGAGAGAAAAGGAGGGGCCCATGTATTGATCTCTGTGGAACCCCACATGAATCTGTTTTGTAAGCTGATGTAATATTTTTCTATACCAAAACAATTTACAGCATCTTGAATAAAAGGAGAAACATTTTCAGTCATGGTATCTACGATCAATTTCTGGTTCAGGCTGAATCTGTAAAACTGTCATGTTCGTATAATCTGTGCTGGCAGTCTTTAAACAAGTTGATCATAAACTGTTTTGAATGAGGAAACAAATTCATAACCTAAAAGCATGCTTTGGTTCTTCTTTTCACGTATTCTCTTCATCTTTTCCATTGTGCATGCATAATCATGTGCAGAAAAGCAGGGATAGCTGCAATATAAACGTGAAATGCAAGCAAGGAACGCGATGCCCTCTCTCATCCTGCCAGTCTATCAGAGTAATGACTCTCCCTCCCCGTCTCCAACACTGTCACTCAAACACCATCTCTAGCAGGATTGATTCTTCCAGAGGCATACACATCATACAAGCACACACTTTCACACACACACACACACACACAGTCATTCTCTTCTGTCTGCCTGTCTCTCTTCTCTTTCTCTGTCGCCACGCCCACCTTATTTATTGGCTTTCCCTCCTGTAGCCGATGCCCTTAGCCAGAGTACAAAGCAGTTTGGGGGGACATCCGTTGCTCTGAGGACAAACTCAGGCAGTATATTAAACAAGGAAATGGCAAAGTGAAACAGACAGTACAGCATTATTATTCCGCTAACAAATGTACTTCTTTACCCGACTCATCTGTCCCGGCCTGTCCTGTCCTCTGCTGTCCTCTGTCTGAGCCTCATAGTCTAATCTGTCCACAAACTGAAACCTGATACCATTGCCTGCATGAATTGCAGCTTTGGCCAAAACCCACACTGAAATCTGTTAGGTCTTTTCAGGATACCTTTTTGAGTGTAACACAATCAGTTTTCATTGATCTCCCATAAATTCAGTGGTTCCCCTAAAATGTTTAAATAGATAAAAAGCCTTGGTCCCAGGATTGTTCGGATAATCAACATCGACTCATCTGGTGCTCCAGACAGATGAGATGAACCAAATGCTAAAAAAATACTTTCAACTATGATTTGAACCTTCAGTGATAGAATGCTTTTTCTTTTTTAGGTGGTTCGAGCCATTTGTCATTCAGTGGCTTGATGAGAACGAGGACGTTGCTATGGATTTCCTCAATGGAGCACTGGAAAGGGACAAGAAAGATGGAGTGAGTATACCACTAAAGTTTTCTTTATATTTAACCTACCAATCCACTTAAGACCTCTTTCTTATTCACAAGAACAGCCTGCAAAGACTGAACTTAGCTCTTGAGGAAAGAGGTTGTAGTGGATAAAGGCCTTTAACACAAAAGCAAAAAGCACTCCCCTCTCAGAGAAATCACCAGCAGATGAATGAAATTCCAATTATAAATTGATAAAAAGAGGAAGCAAAATATGATTTTGAGGGAGGTAAAAGGCATAGAGGCAATAATGAGAGGAAATGGAAATGTGTGTTTGGCCCAGAAATAATTATAAGTAATAATATTGAGTGTATTATTGTACTTCTATATGTATTTTTGTTCATGTGTGTTCATTTGTATCTGAATAAAGACATGCACGTGTTTTATGTCATTTCTTGCAGCTAAACACATAAAAGCACTATGCATTGGTACAGCGAAATTTAAATAAAATGAGTGAAGCCTTTTATTCCAATTAAACTCATACTTACTTCAAGACAATATAATAATTTTAAAGCCACTAGTACTGAATACACAAAGTGTAAACTGTAATATCTTCTGTGGTTCTGTATCGCCTTTTCAACTCAATCTCCTCATGAGCTTGAATACTACAAACTTAGAGAGAGAAAAAAGGGAAGTTTAAAAGTTTTGAAAGTTTAAATTTTGTAGAGGTTTGTCAGTCTGGCAAGGTCTAAACAAAAGACATGGTGCTTCAAGTGCAGGATCCATTTTTAAGTAATACAGTCTGACTATGTGGTCTGTTTAGTTACACAGTTTATCTATTATCTCCCTAAAGGTCACGTTCACTCTGGCTCACTCTAAGTTTGTTGATTACCATTTGCTGAAAAGTCTAACTCAAAATGTGCAACGAACAATGTTAAAAGATAAAAACATCTTTACTTTAACATATGAAACATATATAGAGCTTTTGAATAAATGCAGGAATTCAAAAGCGTTCAAGAAACTACTCCACACAGGGTGTCATTAGTGCACTTCAGCAGTTACTGAGCATTCACGCATCAAGGGTTAACGGTACATCAACCTGCTAGGGTCATTAGCTGTAAGTGGTCTAGATTCCTGCTCTGAGTGATGTGGTTATGGAGTAACTGGTACATTATTCGAATGTTGTCTGCACTGTCTGAAATAATGTCTCACGATTATGAGCTTAAGATCTGAGATTCTACATCTGTCTCTTTCTCCTCGCTTTCTTCCTACCCCTCCATCATACTCTCTACCCTTCCCCTCTCTCCCTCTGTCTTTCCTGCAACAGTTCCAGCAAACTTCAGAGCACGCCCTATTTTCCTGTTCGGTGGTGGATGTATTCACTCAACTAAACCAGAGTTTTGAGATTATCAAGAAGCTGGAGTGTCCAAACCCACAAGCTCTGGCTCACTTCATGTGCCGCTTTGCGAAGGTCAGATTCAATGAAAGTCCCCCCTCAAGCGAATCCTGAATACTCCTGTGGGGAGTAATAACTCACAGTTAAAGAGTTTGCCATTGATCTAAGGAGACTCTGTGGTCTATTTGTTCTGTTTGATATTATCTTGTTATTAGGTTGTGACTGCTTTAATTTTTTCAGTGAGTCGCAGAAATTCAATAATAGAACAGCAAACAAACTGTAATTATAAAACTGTCTCTCTCCCTACAGACTATCAACAAAGTTCTTCTGCAATATGCCGCAATCATATCCAAGGACTTTCCTTTGCATTTGAGTAAGGAGAACGTGGTAAGTGCCCACTCAAAGTCTGCAAATGTTAACAGCAAAGGCTGGTCAAAATGCAAATATGGTAAGTCAGGTAATGGTGTTTCCATGATAACTGTCTCCAACAGTCTGTTGAACCCTGCCCTGTCTTCTGTATCTATGTATTCTATTTCTGTGTCTTTATTAAACCCCATGCAATTATTCATCTCACAGCTCATAGCTGAGAGGGAAAAAATCATTGGTATTTTCTGTCCATTGTTTAATGTGACAGATGACTAAATGCTGTCTTCTGAGTATCCTAATTATCCACGCAGGTCTTTGAAGTTGAAGTGAGAGATAACACGCAGGGTATGAGCGGGGTAGGCAGATGTTTCTTTACAGTGTTGACAGGCTCATTACAATTGGCCGAGAGAAAACATGAAACGTCCCTCCTCCTAGAGACAGGACTGAACAGACAGATGATGAGAAAAAGGAAAGAAGAGGCAGATGGAGTTGCACAGAAGCAATATTACATGAAATTTAACCAGATCTCTAATTTGTTACATATACAGCATATGGCCTAAATCATAGCCATCTGTACCAGGAACATAAAGTTTGTCTGTCTTTGACACCAGCACACTGAAACATACATTAAGAGAGGGCAGTGTTATTTAACACTTCACACAAAATCAAATCATTACATGCAATCTCTGCCATAATGTGGAAATGAGCTGTTAAAAGTTTGCTCTTGTTCGCTTTAAGGATAAGTCTAAAGGGGTAAATACAATTTTTACCATAAAATTTTCCATAAAAAAACACCATGATAATATGGTGATATCATGAAAAATGCTTTTCAAAGAGAAAAATCAATCATCTTAAGAATACAGATTTTTCTTGAAAATATAATACGAATTTGCGATACTGATAATATTTGCAGACAGACGTGTTAGCTTAGCATCATCCTATTCAAACACTATTAACCCACAAAATACTGTAAATCAATAAATACACCACTGGCAAATAGCTGTCTTTTTTCACTCTTTGGTATCTGCAGCCAGCCTCTCGCATTTGACTGATATATTATAACATATCCAGTGAAATTGTTGGCAAGCCAAACCCTTTATTCTCTACGTTTCACCCTCTTTCAAGTTAGAAATATGTAGCTGAGGAAAATTTCCATTGTTCTTCAGATCCAATCACTCCAATACAAATATGTCCATAAATCTAGTCGAGTCATTATGTGTTGCCGCAGAGACGCTATTGGCTGCTTTGCGGATTCAGAGACACCAATCATCCTTTGCCTGTGGGGTGCAGAGTGATCATTTTAGTACTACCCATTACCACTGTCATAATTTTGGGGTGTTGTATGTTTGTCAGTTATTTTTTGGGCCGATAATGAACATAATATGTGACTGAAAACTGAAGTATTACTCATAGTCTCCATATAAAGCAGAGTGATTAATGTCTGTCATCTGTTAAACTTGTTGTGGAGCTGAGAATCGATAATGCCTGACATATTCAGTGCAGACATTTCTCTCCCTCTTGTATTATGTATTGCATTTCCCAGCTGGCTGTCGACGATGTGTTGAAACCTTGCATCTTTGTATAGATGATGTGTCAGGAAATCAAAACTGATGGGTTTGACTGTTTGACGTTTTGCAATGTGTTTTCAATTATATGGGCCAGTCTCAAGCTCACAAACTGTTACAGCGCAGTGTCAGTAGCTGTAAAAAAAAAAAAAAAAAAATAGGACATTGAATGTAGGATGTCACCAACATTAAATATATATTTGATGTTCTTGTCACACATATATCATACATGGACAACACAAAACAACCTAGTTATATTTATTCTTGTACTTTCACAGCCCTGCATCATCCTCAACAACATTCAGCAGCTCCGTGTCCAACTGGAGAAGATGTTTGAGTCCATGGGTGGCAAACAGGTCTGTGCCTTCCTAAGTGTATATGTCTGCTATGCCTGTGTCAAGTCTTGGGGTAATTCACTTTCAGTTGAGATTTTCTATACTTTAGCGGCATATAACATAGGAATTATTACATGCAATACTGCATTGATCTTTGTCCTACCACTGGAAGGTCAAACCACAAGGTTAGCTGAAGAACAGCTTCCCCAGGGTTTCAACGGAGTCAGTGTTTTGCTAAAGGACACTTCAACACTGATGCCTGATAGTATGGAGGCTTAAACCTCCATCCTCAGATCGGCACTCTGCTGTGAAATAAATGCTTTGTCACGATTATGTAAATGATCATTTCAGATGACATTTTATATGAAAGTGAATTGACCTCAACAGTGATGTGCTGTAATCCTTCCCTCAGTTCTGTACTTAAGCATCTAATAGACTAACCTGACATGTAGTTCAGTTTGCTAATATCAACTTTTCAACTCCTGCCTCTACTACAACTTTGTTTGTGTCCCCGTCATAATTTGCCCACTTCTAATCCCCCTTGTGTTTAACACGTTTGTAAATATTGAGTTAAAACCCTATAAGTCTGTGTGTTTGGATTTGAAACTACATGAATTTTTTCCCTGTCGACCTGTCAGCCTGTCAGTCTAACCTGAGAAGCAGCAGCTTCGGCTTCTTATGACTTACACGCATGTTTCTCTTCAATATCTAATGCCTGTCTTGCCTTGCGTTTTGTCTCCTGTCGTTGTGTCTTCTGTTTCCCCCCCATTTCCTTTCTGTGCTCTCTCTCTCTGTCTCCAGGAGGAGGGGGTTGTGTCCTTCTGTAAGGTGTGTGCAATAGGACTCGTCAACACCCCTTCCCACCATATACCAAATGATACGAGAAAAACCACGCCCCCTCCCCCCTTTGCCTCCCTGCCACCCCTCACGCTCCTATGCTTCTCACCCCTCCCCCAACCCCTCCAGCAGCATGTGCCACAGAGCATACGGAATCTGAATTACCCATCACGCCTCTGGACAGGCTGCTCAAGCTCACCATCCCCGGCGCTCTGGGGATAGTGGCTCAACCCACCCGATCCCATCTTTATTTTTAGCTTGCTTTTTTTTTCCGTCTGCCACTTCTCTATCCATGGCTAATTTCGAAGTGCGATATTTACTTTAGTTCGTTGTCCCCTCCTTTTTTCCCAAAGCAAAGAGCAGACTCAGAGGCTCACCAAGTGGTTGGCTGTGGTTTTGATCATATCTATCCATTCCCCAGGCTGCAGCCACAAAATGCTTCAGACAGGATTTTTCAGGCTGTGCTTAATGAGCTTCTCAAACACTTACAAATTTCTCCAGCTGTGCCCTCAGCTAAGGTGCTGCTTCCTCCCCACCAGTTAGCAGATCTAGACCTGGATCACTCCCAGGCCATTATTGTCGGAAGAATAACGACACCAGAAGTCTTTACATCCTGCCAGAAAGTAAAATTATGGATATTAATTGTTAATGGACAATCAGGCTTATCTTTGTCTTATCTTTAAGTAATTTCTCTTGAATACTAATTATACAGCTAAGGTGTATTTCAGGTGAAAGTTTTCCATTAGTTTCCTCTTTGCACAGTAGCCTTTTCATTAGAGAATATGTCCCTATCAGCAATTAACTGCCAGAGAGCCAATGCAATTACCAAGTGCAGTTATCATAGCATTACCAATAACAGAGATTAGCAATAATCGGTTTCAATGCCCACATTTATACTGTCGTCATGGAGTGACTCCCCAGATTGGTATCAGGCTTTTTTTTGAGAGTTGGCCCTGTTTGTTAATATGCTTTTCTTACTTTAGAAATGGTGGTTTATTAAACCTTTATTTACGTGCCAATGTTTAGGACAAAGTTTGTTTCAGACTAACAGCCTGCCAATGAGTAGATATTGTATTGTTGAAACAGGCAAAGCTGGGCTGCTGTTGATAGGCCGTCAGCCAGGAAAGAGTTTGTACACTCTGGATGTTCATCAGTGTTAAATGAAACTAACTACCATGGAGGAGCGGGGTGCTCCAAAATTTGGGTTTCCTTTTGCATAAAGTTGAATTACCATAATGGAAAAATGAATTTCTGTATACATGTGTAAGAATTTCTTGTAGTGTTGTTGGTACACATATTGACAAGACGTTAGAGAGAGACGTTAGACACCAGATCTATTCATAGCAGTCAATATACATTTATATAATGACATTCATCATTTTTTTGCTCGACATTATATCCCATTTGCAGGCTAATCCTAGACATTATCTTTAACCTGACATTTCAAAAGATGAATCTTTGATATTTTCAAACTACAATACTGCCTCACTTGGCAAGTCAAACAAATGTCTGCGACTACCTTTGAATGGAGCCCTTTCTGACAAGATCACAGTCTTCAGGTAGACATTTGACTTGAGTATCAGGAACCACGCAGTGGAATTTTCTCCTCTCATGAGGTGACAGGTGTCTTGGTTGATCTAACAGCCAAGTGAATTTCCTGTGCCAGCATTCCCATTAGGACACTGTTCTTGGAAAAAAAAAGAATCTCAATTTCAGAGACTGCCAATCTGCAGATTAGAGCCTTAGACTTTCCCTAGGCCAAGGGGAACTGATAAAAGACCTACAGTATTTTTCTGCTATCACTTGAAAATATGTTATCCGTTATTCAAACAGTAAAATAACAACTCCAACCTGAATGGGCAAATTTCTCTGTGACAGAAAAATCTCACATGCTGCAGGCCTTTTCATTCAATCAGGTGACAGCAGTATGAACACGTGCGCATATGAACAAGCATACACACACGTATATAAATATGTCCCATTTGTGTCGCAGATAGAGGCATGTCTGCAGAATAACAATGTCTATAAAATATAAAACATCCGCTTCACAGCTGAGCCATCCGCCATTAAAATGTGTGAGATGAGCGGCTCCATGGCTAAGCTTATCGGGTCTAATGTAACGATCTGTTATGCATGTGGTGCGGTGCCTGGCCTCACACATCCATCTCAGGCACTGAGTCTCAGCGACGTGCGTTCTCCACCCCCATCCAAAACATCAATATTTAGACATTTGTACATGGCGAACATGATTCATAAGAACTAAGGCAAACGTACATAGATGCACTCATACATGTTACTGACACACAAATACACACACACATACACACATCACTGCACAAATATCCCATATCCACTCATCCATTTTCTCAGAATATGCCCAAAACCACAAATGAACACAAACATCTGCACAACCATCACATGCACATGCATAAATACGGCACTGCAGAAACCCAACACATGCCATGCATGGGCATATAATCCTGTGAATCAATTTTGCAAATGTGTTTGTGTGGGCTGGTATTGAAAATTGTTCATTGCAAGCCATGTCTGACTTGTAAATATATCATACTGTAGCTATTCAGGCACGTTATAGATGAAAAGTATAGTCACACCTATATAATAAACAAATGCAGAAAAGTTGCAATCAATTTTATAGCGTAACCAACAAATGATCAATATTTTGCCCTGCAGCAACCATTTTCTTCTTGAATATTAAAAAGAGGATTTCAGAATCAGAACCTTTATAGATCTATGCATCCATGACAGTAGGTTTTTGTTAAAATATTGAGGCTGCCTGACAGCATATCCTCTCCACTGTAACTTTTGTAGTAGTGCACAAAAATGTTCCCTTTTGAGAGACCACTAGCCGGCTGTTTCTTTGCTGACACCATGTCTCATGACTCGGCAAGCAGTCATCATTGCAGCGTTGGGAGGTGAGCCGTCCATTTGTATTCAGAACGTCGCTCGGCACAGATGGCAGGCAGAATGAGTGGGAGGCCACCAGCGAGGCAGGTTACTCCTGTGCCTGTCGTCCCCACTACCCCCCTAACACCGCCACCCCAGTTGAGGCAGAGATTCAGAGGTCTAGTCACTGTGGTCTAGTATATGGAACGTAATGATGTAGTAACTGTCTGTCTTTTACTGACAGCTGGATGCAGAGGCCAGTGATCTGCTAAAGGAACTGCAGAATAAACTCAACACAGTGCTGGATGAACTCAGCGGAGTGTTTGGCTCCAGGTGAGCATTAGTGTGACTTAATGTGTGTGTGTTTCTGTGGGATCATTTTCATTAAGGTTGACGTCTCTATGCCTTGTTCTGTGAAAGAGATTGTGCTAAAAGACAGGCAGTTTTGTTATTGACAGGCAAGTACTCAAAATATAATTGACTGGAGTTCATGCTGTGCACCATGCTCAGTAAGCACAGCAAGTTGCTAAACGTTTCAGCTTGAACAAAAGACACCCCACTCTTAACACCTTTTCAATAATGTAATAGGACCAGCAGGGGTGAGCTAGCACCTTCTCAAAGTTGAGTTGCTGATGCAGCCTAAAATATGAACCTGGTAACAAGGATTTCAAGGATTGTTGTTTTCATCACACAGTTTCAAACCTGTGATCGAGGACTGTGTGAAGCAGATGAACCAGGAGCTGGTTCAGATGAAAGGTTCGGCCAAAGGAAGCAACGCTGCCATGGATGCAGAGACTGTCCTCCGGCCTCTTATGGATCTTCTGGATAAAAAGTGGGTATACACTAAATGCAACCTCATAGTTTAAGCTCTAACCTTATGTATTTCTTTAAACTACTCACAGTTGTCTTTGCTGGCACCAAGTTTAGGGTGTAGCAGTGGGGTCCAATTATTTCAGTCATATCACCAATGATTAAAATATTTCCTCTTCCTCTTCACTCAAACTGGTTAAACATTGGATACATTTTAGCGTTTTCCTACAGTACCCACTTGTTCATGCCCAGTCCTCTTGAAACTAAGGACAATGTCCAACTGGACAAAGTGGGAAACTGCCCAGGGCCCCAGGCCACAAGGAGCTCCAAAAGTCCTAGATTTACTGCATGCCAATTGGTTTTGGTTACTTAATTAATTGCAATGTGTTAGAGACTACTGAACTACAATATGAGTTATGGTGAATCCTGCATTACTACCTAATGTTGACCCTGTCAAAATAGTTTTAGCTTTATTGTTCTAGTTGAAGCAACAGGTACAAAGTGCATTGAGATTGTAAATGAGCTGTCAGTAGGGGTCCAACAGCATTTTTTCCCCCTAGAGACCCCTAACAGGTTAATCCAGCCATGTGTGCCGCTCAAGTACCAGCTTTTACAAAAGTGACTTCATGGAGAATTTTGTACAATTGTGATTATAGTTCTCAAAGTAATGAATGTAGAATAGGAAATCCCTTTCTGTACGACTCCTCAATCACAGTGCAAACATTGTTCTATTCACTATTTCTATGTTTGGATTTGTTTCAGCCCCTTGCAATATTGTTCATTTCTGAATGAGAAAGTAAGCTCTATGAAACAGAGCAATTATAACAATGTTTCTGAACAAGTTAGTTTTTATATCGTACAGAGAAATGAATTGATTATTCTTTTATCTGCTATATCTGTTATATTAAATGTGTCAGTAACTAACTAACGACACAGAGTACAATGTTTTTGGACAGAGCAGGACTACTTGTGTATTGTAATGATGATACCATGACTCAGTAGTTCAATTTCCACTCATGATGAGTTTTTCACTTCCATTTTATTTCCATTTCTAATTCCAGTTTAGTTTTGATAAATGAATACAAAATCAAATTGCCTAATAAAATGGATACAGTACAGCAGTATAATAATCACTATTATTTTGCATTATATGTGAATGTCTATTAATTCTGCCTCAGGAGTGTATTTACTTCTGTGGCATTCTTGAAAGAATAGTGATGATATGGTTCAGCTGAGCTTCGAGAATCGCTCTCAACCATTTGTCAAAGCGACATTGAGGCCAATGGAGTATTACAGGGAATCCTCTTAATGATATGGAAATACCAAATCCTTCCTCCTGTCTCTGAAACCCTGCTTGCACAAAAGGGTGAGATTAAAGAGTAAAGCTGCAGCATTTATTCTATGAATCCCAGGTGTTTTTCTTTATTTAATCATATTATTCATGAAGATGTCATCACTTGGAGCTTCACTTCAGGCTCGTTGGTTAAGACTGTTGACCTGACGAATGCTCTTCTTTTGCCACTTTGCAGTTTGATGTTGTTTGCCAAGATTTGTGAAAAGACTGTGCTGAAACGAGTCCTCAAAGAGCTATGGAAAATAGTGCTGAACACCATCGAGAGAACAATTGTTCTGCCTCCACTGAATGACCAGAGTGTGAGTTTGATTATCTGTCTCTTTCTCTTTTTTGTTACTCTTTTCATCTCTCTGCCTGCCCTCCACCTCCCTCCTCTCCTCCACCTGTCTCTCTCTTATTTCCTCCATCTGTTCAGCAATCTCCCTCATAACACTCAATTTACTGTACAGGAGATGAAACAACATGGCATCTCTAAATCTTCACACACGTGGAGTGAATATTTTCATACAGTTAATCCTTCTGTAAGAGCCAGGTTGACAATTTTCATCTTGGAAATATCTCATTTCCGAGATGGAAACATGAAAGGGCAGTCTAATGCCATCATGTCAAGCAAGTTTTTAAGCATTTTCCTCTCTCGGCCACTTGTGAAACACAATGATAGTAATGAGTTAATGTTAAAGATTTTGCCTATTCATCTTATATTAATTATTTCATTCACAATTGTTTTCATATTTATCTATTGAGTATTTCCAAGTTTATTTTCCATGTGTATTTTGCCATAACAGAATAATGTTTATCTCTCCAACAGCAAGGAGCTCAGATGATCTTCAATGCTGCCAAGGACTTGGGACAGCTGTCGAAACTGAAGGTAATTTTTGGATGAACCCAAGGCGGGTGTTGCTAATCTCAGCACACAAATGCTATAATGTTGGATTCCAAAGGGATTTCTCAAAGCTTAGCCTACTTGTTGTCATCTCAGTAAAACATGCATAACGCTTACAAATACACTGAGATCTTTGATTATGCTAGCCTTGGATTATGTACTGTATTATAGTGTAGCGTAAACAGCACAACTGAGGTATTACAGATAATACAGATACACATAGACTAAATGCTCTTCAAGAAACTCACTACACAGCATAGAAATCATAGAAATCTGTATTAAAACATCTGTAAAAAGATTTTTTGTAGCCAGGTATGTATGTAAACATCTCTCAGCCATACTCCACACAAACCATTTGTATTAAAATATATCAGTAGAGTGAGTTAGCACCTGAACCAAATTGTGGTCCCGGATTATTTTATCTCCACATTTGGATAGATGGATTTTGTCATTTGGAAGCATGAAGCTATTTAGGCTTTTGTATTGTACAGTATCACTCAGTGCAACACTATCCAGGCCGGTATCTAATTGCTGATGTTACCCAAGGAAGTTCAATCCCTGGAGCTCTGTGTAGTGAGGCGTTGGAACGGATCAGTGGTTGCACTGTGGTTTCACTAACAACTGTGGTATGATGATAGTTCAGAGAGGTATTTTAGCCCAAAGTCATACAGGGCATGCTCCTCAATATTTATGTGTGAATGTTTACCTGTGGGCGGCACAGTGGGGCAGTGGTTAGCACGCTTCAGAGCAAGAAGGTTCCTGGTGCGAACCGTCTTGCTTTGTGGAGATAATGGATGGATGGATGGATGGATGGATGGATGGATGGATGGATGGTTTACTTGTTAGTTTGTTCATACCCTTGTTTGTGTTGTGTGTGTTGTGTGCGTCAGATGTCCTTTGAGGGAACTCCTAGATCAGTACAGAGATGGGTGTGTTTCTGTCTTCCTCCTTCTTCCTTATTATGAAATAATGAAATATTTTTCAAAAGAAAATGAAATTATCCTTTTTTTTTTATGTAGTCCAGGATATAAATTCTCTTGTTTTTTTGCTCAAGTTAATTATAACTGCTTTGCCGTTTGGTTACAATTAATCACATCCTTACTCACTTAATTATATAATATATTATTAATATATGTATGTAACCTCACTACAGGGGCTAACATATAAAATTAATCTGTCAAATTACTTTTCAATTGCTGTGACCTTTGACCCATGTAATGGCATGGATTCATGGAACAGCAGAGTTAGTCTGGCTGATATGTTATTATGTAAATAAACAATATTGTGGCCACCACTTTCATTCACTTCACAAATCATGTGGTCATTTCAGGGCTGCACTAATCTGCCCAGGAAAATGCTACAAAGGAGCACTTGTAGAGTTTCATTTGCTTTGACCCTGTAAAGGTAGTTGGAAGATTTATTTATTTTAAAGAATATACAATTCTTGATGTATGAGTAATAAAACCTGGGTAGAAAATTGGGGAATAAAATGAACTGAATCCAAAGAAGAGGTCTTTCTTTTCATCAAATAACAAGCACACTGTCCATCATGGGTTTTCATTAGAGAGAAGTATTTCTTCCAGCCTGCAGCCTCTAGTTATTTTGGGGCTCATCACATTGTTTTCACGGAATGGAGAGATTACTGGAACTGAGTCAATACAAATCAAGTGGGCCCAGTCCAATTTTGGCATCAAAAACAGACAACATCTTAGCACAGATGTTGATTAAAGCGCTTTTCGTCTCACACCAGCCTTTTAAAATTAGTTTAAAACAGATTTGTCACAGATTAAATCTCATATTCTGAATACAAAAGACCTATCAGTGTATTTCATCTGCAGCCTCTAATTTGATGGATGAGATGTGCATTTTCACAGTGCTGCACGATGTACACGCCTCTTCTAGTGTTGGTGTGCTGATTAAATCTTGGCAACCAATACCAA
Organism: Argyrosomus regius; assembly: GCA_946959425.1. Classification (NCBI taxonomy): domain Eukaryota; kingdom Metazoa; phylum Chordata; class Actinopteri; family Sciaenidae; genus Argyrosomus; species Argyrosomus regius. Next base: position 17,012,399 of record OX336882.1, read on the forward strand.
GCTCATGCAAAAATTCACAGACTTGTGTACTTTTCACACACGGGTGGCCAGATGCATGAAACTTGTAGCAGTGTTTGCATCTGTGATTTAGTTTCCCTTAAAATATGAATGCCATATTTCTCTATACTATTATAGAAATACTTTGGAAATAAGGCAATGCCAGAAGTTATTTACTGTAATCAATTCACAGATCAGAAAAATTTCAATTATAATTGACATTTTTCATAATTAAAATAGATTTTCAGAGCTTGTGTTAGACAGCAAGGCACAGTAACTGCTGTTACTGGTACTGTTCTCTAAACTGCAAATTGTCTTGAAGTTCCTATCATCTGAAAGCGACTTGTGTTCATGTTTTGCCAGCTGTAAAGTGTTTGACTTGATCTGATATACTTCCAGGAACATGTCATTCGAGAGGAAGCAAGAAGTCTGACTCCACGACAGTGTGCAGCCATGGACCTTGTGCTTCCCACCATCAAGGTGAGTTTTATGTTGATTATGCTGTTCGCTGTACAGCAAGACTAAACCTGACCTTTAAAAAAGACAAGCGAGCCTCATAAGACACAGCTGAGCAGAGATTTACAAATTGAGCTAAATGAAAATTTTGTAAATCAAAGACACTCAGGTCGCTCAGGTCTTGGTGTAATATATTCTGCATCTATGAGCTGGTTAAAGCAGACATCTTACAGCACAGGTATGTCTCAAATGGAAAAAAAAAAAACATGCTATATTGTGTGCCTGTGTATTTTTATTTCAGTGTCATCAGATTAAAATGGAAAAAGAATAATATTCTTCACTGTCACCTGACAAATTGCAAAAGAGACTTATAATATGTGATTGTATGAATTGTTCTCTCTTTTCTATCTCCTTGATGTTTCTTTAAGAGACACAATGTAGTTGAAAAAAGATAAACCCAATTAAAGTGCTTTCAGCATGCTTGAAAAAAAAATCCATTATAGTTTTAAAAACACATGACAATATGCTAGTCTGGACTCCTCTGCGGAGACGTAATTAATATCCAGAAATATGGAAAGATTCCCAAAACCTCTCAGCAAAAGAAAGTGTGAAACTCAGCATTGTTAATTAACCACACAACTGTTTGTTGTAAAGGGATATGAGACCAAGCCTCAGTTCTACAGGGACAAGAGGAGAGTTATGGTGAGGTGCCACTGGGGGAACACTGCATCATAAAGTGCCGAGAAAACTAATGGATTCTGCTGTCTCTAAGGAAACTAGCTGCAGGTTTAGATCAATCATGTTGTTGAATTCCTTTCATCAGTATTCCAATGAGAACAGTCAATTAACACAGTTTGGTAATGCCTAAGGAGATTTGGCCGATCAGATCAAGAAATGCTACACATTACTGGCATCATGTTTTTCACGTTGCAAGAACAACATCTTTAAACCTGTAATTATGAGATGCATTCAAGTAGAACCAAATATACAGTATGTGTTGACTACTACAAACATATATGGTTAACTATAAGTAATAGACTAGTACGTCCAATTTATACCCCAAAGGTACGCACTTTAGTATAGAGCCAAACATACATTAATGCACTAAAAGGGGCACATGCCTTCAGATTCACACAAGCAATGATTATAAAGTCTACTTAGGAAATAAACCACAATATGTAGATATACCACAGTGTGTCTGCTTGAATAGAGTGCATCTAGTGATTATCCCACTGAACATATTTCATCCAGACTGAACTTTGAACCTGTGGAAACTAATGGGTCGGATAATGGGTAAATGCACTCTCCCATGGAGGACTTCCTATGTGACAAAGATGGCATGCAGTCAGTTTTACTAATTCCCAATAATGCACCATTTGTTCCTTTCTTTAAACTCTGACCTATGAGTGATTGTAGAAGAAAGGCAGCTGTTTGTTTTTCACCAAATCCAGCTTTGTTGTTCAGGACTACAATGGACTCCACATGTTCAGAAGAGATGCCATTTTTTGCTTCAAGAGTGTATGAAAACCAAAAGTTTCACCGTTCATTTGTGACAGAATTTATATTCATAAAATAGATTTGTTTGCTTTAGGCTACATTCTGGATTGATTACATGTATTTTCCCATTTAGTTTGTGCGATTTTATTTTCTTTCTCTTGATAAACTCCACCCATGACTCACCCACAGCATGCTAGATTATGTATAGTTCATGAGAGGCACGTGGCGGTCAAATGTTGTGGCTCATGAGTCATTAGCGAGGCAGAAAACTGTGCCTCCTACTATACTGAGTCACAGTCACACAAGTCATCCACCCTCTAGGGGTGTCATTCTATGTCTGATGAAGATGATATGGCTCAAATATCACCTTGCAGCTATATATAATGTGTTGATTCTATCTCTATCTAGGTTTTTCCGGCACCTCTTAGGATATAAGATTAGTCTGTATCAATTTCTTAACTTAGACCACCACAACAGACCCTACACGATCTCTGCAAACAAACAAAACATGAGCATTGTTCCTGTAATGTTCATGTGTTACAGAAGAGAAGAAGCAAAACACATGAGGAGCACAAAAGAATAAAGCCTATAGAGGGTTTAGAAATGTGTCTCCAAGTGCTTATATTCATCTCCAGTTCTTTTTAGCAACGCCTCCTTTCTTAATAAGATCTGTCCATGGCCACCCTCCCACCTTCCACATGTGGGAGTGGTGACAGCATTTGAAAAGAATGCAAAGCCTTGTCTGTCCTCAGCTCTCAGGCTTATCAGCACAAATGGGCATTAACCATCCAAGCATGGGTTTCGAGTTTAAATGCATAGTAATTAGCTACAAAAATGGCTATTACTGCTGTCTCTTGTCTGGTCTCTTCATGTGTCTGCTCCTCCTTGTAAAATGCATACTGTCTATATAATCCCAGGCTACTCTCTCAGCCAACTGTAACCTACTGTTACTCAAAGAGGTTGCCATCATGTTCAAAGTTATTCAGCGTTTCTATTTACCTCAGAGAATTATAAATCTGAGCAATTCTTTCCTTTTATTTTTGCAGCAATACTTCCATGCTGGAGGAAACGGGCTGAAGAAAACCTTCCTCGAAAAGAGCCCTGATATGAAGTCTCTCAAATATGCTCTCAGCCTTTACACTCAACCTACAGATGCCTTGATCAAGAAATATATATGCACCCAAACCTCTCAAGGTAAGGAGCTCGCCCAGGACATGCTCAATTAGGTTTCAGTTAAGGAAGTCAATTTACTTCACTAATCAAATGCTGAAAAATGTTCGCTGTTTTCTGTGCCCATAAAAAGTGTACTTTCAGACTGAAAGAAAGCTGCATGGAAGGCAAGAAATGTAAGCAAAACCAAGTGATGGTAAAATATGCTTAGATAGTGAAAGTAGCTGGAATGGTGTGTGTGTGGGGGGGGGGGGGGGATGCACAGATTGTGGATACTATTGTACAGCAGCTTCTTCAGACACTAGTTAGTGAACATTTTCTAATTAAACTAGATAAACTCTGCAGCCTTTCTCTACTTTAACCATATACCCCTTACAGTAAGTGATAAACGTGAAGGAAAGCTTTGTTACTACCAAATCATTTACTGCTTCTATTGGTATCTAGAATTAATTGAAAATGATGTGGCTCCATTCGTGGCTCATTTTAACCTTCACATTGTTCTGTTTTACCATCAGTCTCATCCTCCCTTACTTTAGTACGTGCATTCTGGGGAGCTCCCTCTGCGTCGCTTTATTTTCTTTAGGCTTATATGAGCAGTGGATATTGCAGTAATGGCATTATTGCCCTCACTGTGTGAGTCGTTTGTCTCTTTCACTGTAAATACATTTTTAAAAAAAGAACAAAGCAAATGAACAAAATTGTCTATGACCTCTTCACCCCATACCCCGACAGGCTCGAGGGCTCCCACGCTCATTAAGAACACATAAAACACTATTATGATAAAATTATCGGATGTGTATGTGTGTTATATTGTGTTCTCTCTTTCCCTCTGTCCCTCTCTCTCTCTCTCTCCGTCGTGAGCGACCCACTTTTATGTTGTTGTTTCAGTCATCTGTCTCTGTATTGAACTTTTTTTCCCCCGTCTCTCACCCTGTAACAAGGCAGAAACACCTTCAGGTGTCCAGGGAGATTTGTGTGGGAATTCAGACCAGTGGGGCGTTTGAGCTTTAAGCTCCTGGTTACCTCAGTGTGTTCAGCCTTGCAGAACGCTGCACAGGCAGGCGGCAGGAAACAGAATGGGAACGGAAGAAGAAAGCTCTAGTCAGCCAGCAGGCCCAACTAGCATTCTCTCTCTCACTGACTGGCAGATGGGCATCATTTCACTGCGTGCTATTTTGAGATTACCCGATGTGTTTTTCCTCTTCCTCACTCACCCCATCTCTTCACCCCTCTGATTTCACACCATGTTTTTGTTCCCTATCTGAGGTGGTCTAATGTGATGTCTATAAGTGGATGTAGTGAGGTGGTTGATGTGCATTAGGTCAGTAAACAGTGTGGAGATGCTCGATGTAGCACAGTGGACAGTGGCTTCATTAATCAACAACCCCTGTGCTCTGGCAGCGACACATTTAGACCACGACATGCACTAGTCTATTTCTGCGCAAGTGTGCTCTCTGAAGCATACATGTGTCTTTCTGTCAGTTGGGGATTTGGCTGAGGTTGTATAGCTGCTTCATGCTTCAATAGAAATACAATACAAATATGTATAAGTAATCTGTTGATTAGTTGTGCATGTGGATGAAGGGTAACATCTTGGTTGTTTAAAAACAGCAGAGGATAAATTCAATGAATAAAACCGCAACTCTGCAACAGTTAATACCTCCTGCTCACCACACTAATCTGTTACTACCTTTTGTTTCCATTTTTCTCACTTGATCCTCCTCAGTGCCACCTTTGTTTTATCGACTAATGCATTCCTTTATCTTCCTTATGTACCATTAATCTTATTCGCACTCTGCTCTCCTATGTCCCTCAAGCTGCCCCTTTCAGTGCCAGTGTACATGCCTGTTTATTATTTCATGAAGGCACTATCAGAGTCTCATCTCTGACTCTGATCAAAAACTTACAATGTCTATTTATTTATTTATTTATCACATTATATTGGCCAATAGCTGAAGTAAATTTGCATTTCCCACAAGTCCAGGGCTTAATTGTGCAGCAGCAATGTTTTTGTGTCCTCCTCCAGCCTCTCAGGGCATCATTACAATAAATCAGAAGGCTTGTTTCTTCATTACAGCTATAATGGGCACTGCATGTTTGGCACATATTGATTAGCTATTGGATCAACATGCCCCTTCATCAACCACACCGGCACTTGCCTTCAGTGTTCAACATCTGTTTGTCCTGAGCTGAACACAGGCACAAGGCAAGTGTTTAGAGGCAGCTGAAATGGGCAGGGCTCCTTACATCAGGCAAAGTGAGACACATGGTCAGCAATCAATTCTAATTGTTTCCTGGCAACAACATATCCCCATGCGATTGAAACCTGGCGTAAGTACGCAGGGTTTGATGACCAAAAGGGTGTTTCCTCCTTTACGCGCCAGTGTCTGTTTTTTTTTTTATGCTTGTCTGCATGCAGTCAAAGTTGATGCTTTGTTTGTATTTCTGTCAAGTTGAACAGTTTGACGATTTCATCGATGTAGAACATTATTTATTCAGTGATCCCTTCACACCATTTGCCTCCTCTAAAACAGGGAGATTATTTCATGTTTTTTTTTTTTTATCTTCTTCCTCTTGTTTAGCCCCAAGCTAAAGGAAACTCTGGCTGTGCATGCTACTGGGCTGCTATGGGGGTGAAATCATGTCTATTCCCCTACTGTTTTTTTGTGAGGGGTTAGTATTTTTCAGCTCTGACACACTGAGAAGTGTTTATACACCACTTTTTGGATCACTTCCTGGGTACCTCACCTACAAAAAAAAGCTGCACCCACAGTTTTGGATTCTGTCCTTTCATCCTCTCTCTTTTGTTCGCTTCCTGATCTCTCTGTTTCTCTCCTTGGCTCCCTCTCTTCCACTCCTCTGATTTTCATTATGCCTCTTTCCAATTCTCTTGTTTTGGTGTGTCTCCAGGTCAGTCATCCAATGGATCGGTGGGGGAGGTGTCGATGCAAGTGAATCTCATCTCTCACCCTGGCACTGGAGAGCACAAAGTCAGCGTGAAGGGTAAGATTTTCCTATACTCAGACCTGCTTTTTTGTCATTTCTATTTACACGTGTTCACACTTGAAAACATTCAAAGACTCACCATGGACAGCTCATGGTGGTAATCTCATTTGTCTGATGGTACTGCTGGGTCCTGATCAGCAGTATTGGAGTTGTGGCTCTCTTTGGGGAAAAAAATAAAGAAATGAACATCTGAAAAATTGCAGATGAGATCATTACAGTCAAGTAATTATACAAAAACAACAACCACAACTTGGGCTGTTTTTTCTCTAAAGTTGTGTTTTCTCTCTAAAGTTGTGGCTTAGTGTCATTTATACAGTAGATCTGACACGTCGATTGAAATATCCAAACTATTTGATGGATTGCCATGAAATTTTGCAGATATATTCATGTTCTCCAGAGGATAAATCCTACTGACTTTGGTGATGTGGTTATAAAGGACCAGTGTGTAGTATTTAGTGGCATCTAGTGGTGTAGTTGTTGATTGCAACTCTGTTGTCTCACCCTCTCCTTCCTAGCATGAAAAAGAAACTACAGTGGCCACGAAAACACTGTTCTGGGCTGTACTGTGGAAACATGGTGGAATCTCTATATATAAGGCTCATTCTAACGTAACAATAACACAACTCTTATTTTTAGCTGATTATACACTAATGAAAACTATATTTGATACATATTTTTAGAGAAAGATGTTCATAGCTGCAATGTTACCTATTCCGGTTCCTGCAGTAGCACCATATTGACTACAGCTGGCAATCAGCAGTAACATGATGATGTGACTGTCAGTTAGGTTACCATGGCAATCATATATGCAGTTTTCTATTCAAGGAAAATCCATTATTACACGACGAAGAGCTGCAGTTTAGCTTTTTTCTGTTTTCCACACTTCTTTTCTGTTAGTGATTTTTCTGCATTTCCCAGAATTACTTTTGGCAACCACCACAGAAGAAAATTAAAAATAAATAAATAAAGAATATTCAGCTTCATGGTCTGTTGAAATCACTGTGCCAATCTCTGCCTCTTTAATGGTGGATTTATTTATGTTGTTGTTTTGTTTTTTGAGGGGGGTCAGTGTAAAATAGTCTGAAAATGCATTCTTGCAGTTTGAATCATTGGCACAGACACCCAGAGATGTTTACCGTTAATGATCCAGATCAGAGGAAATGTTTCTGCTATCAAATTCTGTTGTACTCGCTCTGACGCAATACATTTAGCCGGCTCTCTGTGGCAATAAGATAAACACACTTCTAGAAGTAGAAACAAATTGTGCCAGGAATGTATTTTTAAAAAAAAAAACAGTATTAGTATTTGACATCTATATCTATATACGATGTCACTGATGATGATTTTCTCTGTGTTTCTCAGTGGTTGGAGTAAACAACCTCATCTGGCAAACCAACGCCATGTTCCGGCCGTTTGTAGAGGTCAACGCTGTTGGACCACATCTGGCTGACAAGAAGCGCAAATTCAGCACCAAGACCAAGAATAACAACTGGTCACCAAAGTACAATGAAACATTCCAATAGTGAGTGCTTCCTTCATTTAAATACAAAAGTGGAGAGAAGAGGGAGCAACACTGAGGGTGTTTTTAGGAGCACATACTATATTATTTACTGTATTATTTTTATTCAGCATTTAATCTGGCCTGCATGCAACCTACATTCTGTGTGTATCATTCTGTGGTGTATATGCTGCTATACCTTCAAACAGTTCAGTATGTTATCTGCACACTTTAAAGGACCTATATACAGTGCCTGTAAAACCTTACATCCAATTGTTCTAAGCAAGTAAGTAAAGTTGCTTTACCAGCACTTCTCTTCATTGCATTGAAACTGCTGAAGACTGCTGTAGTAATGTATAGGGTTGTTCCCTCATCGACACTGTCATTCTCTGAGCCAAGCCAAAAAGTGATCTGAGAATGAGTTGTAGCAATACCAATATGATCAGTGCAGGCCCAGGGCTGCCTGCTTATAGATACATATTGTTATTTGAATTATAAGAAGCCATTAAGTTGCTGGGGATTATTAGAAAACAGCCTAAAAAAACATTAATTTCACTTGCAAAATATGACTTGAATTGTCTCATCACAGCCTCACATACAAGGAAACATCACCGAGCCAGAGCCTCTTACTGACACATTATATTCAGCTGCGAACAAAGCCGAATGTCAGTGTCCAAAAAGCAATTGTTTTGTTCTCATGTACAGTGCTATAGAATGAGACTTTTCATTAATTTTGAACAATAAAAGCAAAGCACATCAAAGTCAGTGTAGAATAGTTACAAGGGACAGTATCTGAAATGTCATCATGTGGTAAACTCTACATTTTTATTACCCACGCAGGTTAAATATTTAATAGGTGACTGCAGTATTACAGTAAGCAAGTAAAACATCCCTCTCTTGAATTTGACCTCTCTGATCATTCTGTCTCATTTCTCCAAGTGTTCTAAGTAATGAACATGGACCGGAGGCCTACGAGCTGCACGTCTCAGTAAAGGACTACTGCTTTGCCCGCGAGGACCGCATCATCGGCATGACAGTCCTCCAGCTTCGAGAGCTGGCGGACAAGGGCAGCTGCTCTGCCTGCTACCCCCTGATGAAAAGCGTCTCCATGGACGAAACTGGCCTCACCATCATGAGGATACTCTCTCAAAGGACCAACGATGAGGTGGCCAAAGAGTTTGTGCGTCTCAAGACAGACACACGCTCGACAGAGGAAGTGTCGTAATGCAGTATTAAAAGAGTTGTGTTGTCTTAAGTAAGAGGTAAAGATGAAAAGGGAGACAGAGCGGTAGCAACAGTTGTTCTTTCGTGATAGAGGCTGGAGAATGAGATTGTCCAAAGAGAAGCGAAGGAGGCCCACATGTGGCAAGGCAACGTAAGAGAGAGAGAGAGAGAGAGAGAGAGAGAGAGAGAGAGGGAAGGAGGGAGAGCGAGAGAGAGAGTTGTGTTTGTTTGTTTGTTTTTGTGCATGTGCGTAAAACATCTGTTGGAATGTTCATTTTAAAACTACAGTATGTACAAGTGTTTACTTACCGTATGCTTACTATTAAGTACTATATTCTACGAGTTATGTTAACGAGACATGAAATACCTTTTGTACAACATTTAGTCTTTTTGAACAGAGATTTGTTCCAATAAAGTGCCAAACCAGTGAAAAAAGAACAAAACCAACGTATATGAATTATGGTGAACTTAGTATGTTTGAAATTTGCTCGATTATTTTGTCCGGTGTAAGTCATTTTCTGACCGTGTGGCGTTTTGATTGTTGCAGAGTCTATCATTTTGCACCCTCGTTTTTTGGCTTCACGTTCTACCACACAGCACTGTTGTGCATGTCCTCTTCTCGGTCATGTCTCTCCCATGATTCCACAGTGACCACCGAGCAGGGTCCTGTCCCCTTGCCTTCAAACTGTTTGTATTTTAAGTCGACCTGAAAATAGACCATGTTTTTTTAAATGGCGATGACTGCTATGTAAACCTTCATAGGTGTTTGTAATTTTATAACCATGACAACAATGACGACAGCCTCCAGTGCTAACAGTCTTAGCAGAAAGGATGGAAATGTTTTCTTTTTCTTTTTGCTTTTTGTTCTTTCTTTTGGGCCATCAGCTTCCAGCCTTTCTGAATGACCACTGTGAACATGAGCTTTGGAAGGCAAGCTTACATGACATTGCGGACAGTTTGATATTATTGTTTCATATTTTTCCGATAACTTTGTTCCTGATAAACTGCCAAAGTTATATAAAATATTTGTACAAAAGCAATCCATTACATGTATGAAAATATATATGTACATGTGATCTATTACTTTTTCAATGCTTAATATTTGACTATTAATAGGGTGGTACTAAGATTTTATTTTTTTTATTTCCTGTGAAGCTGTTAACCAATATGAAAGTTGCACATGTTACTTTACACATTAGGTATATCAGCTTCTGTCACTGGAATTATTTTTCTTCATAAAGGAAAGAGTCTAACATTTGGTAAATATGCAACATTCCTATGTATTGCACTGATGGCGAATTGTATGTCATGTAAATATATTTAGTGAGATATTGTATAAAAGTCTACTTTTCTTCAATGTGCATAAAGTATGTGCAAACGTGTTAAAACATCTGGGTCATTTTGAACAGTTTTCCAGTAAGCATCTCCTTAACACTTGGCACAAGTGTTACTAACCTGTCAGCTACTATTTATACAAACTAACTAAAACTAATATTCATGGACTTTGCTTTGACAATGTTTGCATGCATGTCTGTCATGTTTAATATGAAATAACCTCGGGGTAATATAACTGTAAACATTATGAAACCAAATGATGCCAGTATTTAAGAAAAAAAAAAGAGGCTGTGTTCATTGCGGAAATGATTTTCACTGGTTGCTCCCATGTTGGGTATTTTAGGGTGATAACCATGCGGCAGCCTCCATGGCTGTGAAATGAAGCCAGCACAAAGTGCCAAATCGGCCACTTGAGGCTGGCTACAGAGCAAGTCAATCTCCATAAGCCATCAGAACCAGAGCTCTCATCTTTTTTTATTCCACACATTCGTCGTTTTGTCAGAGCCTTGAACCTACATTACCCACAATGCAACTCTACTACTCATAATCAGTGATCCAGGTGTGTTATGCAAGTAGTGGCTAACACAGCCTCAAGCCACTAGCTTCAAGCAGACTTGAGGAGCAATCTACGTATATCTGGTAAGCTCACTAGAGACCGATGTGACATTACTTGAGGCAATCAGGCAGGACACAAAAGGTTTTATACCATTCTATCACATATCCAGTAGTACTTGGTCTGACAGACTTTGAAGTGTAGAAGTGTTACAAACATCCCTAAATACACAGTTATATTAAACATATGTCTTTCAATGCTCCTCTGATATGAGATTAAATGTCTTAATCGTACATATTCAACTCCAGAGATAACCTGATTCCAAGATCATCCATCCATCCTCCATAACTGCTCATCTTTATCGGGGTCTCGGGGAGGCTGGAGCCAATACGAGCTGATTAAACTGATCAAACTTATGCCTAAGAGAATTTTAAAGCATGTAAAGAATATGCAGTGAAAGACACTATGCTATTGGATAGAACACGAAGGCTTTACTTTGTCAAAGTTTTTTTTATGTGATTTCATGGTGGCTGAGATGAGTGTTTTCACATCAGTTCCGCTCTACTTACTGTCAGTCATTTGACACCCTAAGGAAGGAATGCACATCTATGGCAGGAAATAATCGCTCAAAAATATGTCACCTGACAAAACTTTAATGGCTTGTTTATGTCTTTTTTATTTGAGCCATCTGTTACATCTGAGAGAACAGTTAAGTTCTGGCTAAATGTGAGAACATAGCCTAAAGCTTAATACTGTAAAGCCCAAAGTAATAAGTCGAATGCTACAAAAAATTGTACTTTAGGGAAATGCAAGCTGTATAATTGTAGATGACGGTTCTGTCACAATTCAAAACGATGCACAAATCTAATTTTAAAGAACCTCTACTGAAACCACACAGGCAATAACTTTTCCTTCAGACATGACAGAAAAACTACTGTTCATCAAAAGCCGATCATTCGAGCCACAGGCCGTCCTTTGGTCAGAAGCCCGCACTGTGGATCTAATCACCTGGAACCAAGACATAAGTGGGCCAGACAAAGTAAGTTCATTTGTCAGTGTCACCGTTTGTCTTTTCTTTACAGCTGTAGTCCCGTTCTGAAGGAGACAGGGAAATGAAAGATACAAAGAGATACAGAAAAAAAACAGGGGTATGAGAGAGCAGTGAACATATGGAGAATCTATAGAACAGAGATGCAGATCTTACAGAAAAGGGTGACATATGTGGGGGATATTTTTAGTCCTGAGTTGTAAAGCTTAGAGACTTCACACACTTCAATTCTTCCACACGGACATAACAACACTGTTAATGTTTAAAAAAGGAACACATTTCCCCACTGGGATTTCATTATTGATTAATAATGATATATTTATAGTATTTTTGTGTTTTTTGTGTGTACTGTGTTATGCGATGTATGAACATCTACACAATCTTTCAGCCAGTGTTTCTACACTTTCACTGTCACTGTATGTCTAATAGACCATTTGAGGACATTACACGTGTAGTGTATTTGATAGACATGGACATGGATTCTTTGGACACTTGATGGAACTAAACTATTGTTCAGTAAATTTGTTTCATCTGAGTTTCCCTATGACAAGTCAAAATGTCTACCATGAAAAAGGTCCATTTATTTTCCATTACATTAGCAAAACAACATGATCACACTCAATAAAAAAAACACAGTAAAAATAGGGTGACCCTCCCAAATCAGGACCCTTAAGTGTGCCACACATCAATGCATGTGCACATGTATACGCTTATGCATGCATCATAGGTGTCTTCATCAGGATGGGGGACAATATTTTCAGTGCTTAGCACACCTATTGAGTGGACCTTTTAACACCATGGAAGCCATGAATGCAGCATTTATGAAGGAGTAAGCCTCCCGGAGCTCTAACTTTCTCTTTGACATGACAGAAAGCGTCAGAGTCCAGTCATTATGCAAAGCTAAGTTAGCCAGCAGTGGTATGACAGTATTCTCATCTAACTCTCTGCAAGAAAGGAATTAAGTGTATGTCCTAAGAATATTTCTATCATATTTTTCGTTTTTTCTTTTTTGGTAGTCAACAACCACAACTCCAAATATTCTAAGTATTTTTGTGTAACATCTGAAACCATAATTACGTGGCAATTAAATATGGTTTAGGATAAGCTTAATGAAAGAAAATAATTGTTGTCAGTTAAGACGATTGCTGATAGAAGGCAGGAGACACTCACATACTCCTAATTCTGATGTCATCTTTCTGACATTTTGTCATATTACCAGATTCAGGATAAAAACACACTTTATCTAAATGACAAATGAAGTTTATAGGACAGGTAACTCAAGTTAATGACATTACAGGGTAATCACCATGTACATAAAAACAAATTATATAGGTCATTCACCACCATGAAATGTCAAAATAGCTAATACAACAGCCAGTATAATAGATATATACATAGATATTAGATTCCTTTCTGAAATGAAGGGTATTGAGTGGAGGACAAAGAAGAGAGCCGAAGACCACTGAGTAGATTAAGTTAAACATTGTCAGCCAATTGTCACTAAGTACAAAAGCCCATACCATTAATAAAACATATTTAAATATATACACTGCACAGCTAATAGTGTGACAATAGCGTCAGAGCAAAAATTAATGCAGTGAAATGTGTCTGAATTTAGACTGAATTACATTACAGGAAATTGCATCATGGTTTTCAAAGGAAAGAATCCCAGAAAGCTCCAATCCCCCATCCAACCTGAACCAGTGTGTGCAGTGTTTAATTTTCTATTCTTTTCTTATACCAGACACCAGCTTGTTTCCTCACCGTGTAATCAGAGACTGTAGAAGTAGGAAGTTAAAAGAGGAAAACATACACAAAAGAGCAAACTCTAGCAGAAGGAGAGGAAAAGCACTCTCACCCATCTACTCCCAGAAGGAAAAACACTAACCTGACTCATGCTACAGTAGAGCTGCCAAGATGCAAAATTACATCAACTTTGACTCCTACAACCTTGACCTCTCATTTGCATATTGTCAACTCCTCCAGGAATTTTTAGTCATCATCCGCTGCACATTTCAAAGGACAAACTGGTGGAAGGCAAATTATGATCTCTGAGGATGAGCTGATATAATTTATGTTAAGACGACAGCCACACTGTTAACCAATCTGAGTGTGTGTACAGTATGTGTGCACACACCCGGCCTGGCAGGCAGCCGACCTATAGGCAGCTGATTTCTCTCACTGATGATACTTAGGATTAAAGTATCAAAATAAAGCCTTGATGAATTCCAGGAAAAGCTAATTGAGCATATGACAGGAGAATAAAACAGCAGTGAAGCTCAATTAGAGGAGGCTACATTATCCAGAAGTTACGGGCCACGGGAACATGTCCATCTGTGTGATAATGGAATGCAGCCAGCTGTTATGTATGAGTAACAGCCTAACAGACATGAAGCATCCAACCTGGACTCTTTCTGTGTCCTTCAAAATAGAGGGCTGTTTATTCTTCAGGGGAAGATTGATGGCACTCACCTCGAGGGAGAGATAAGTCATTCACAGCAGGATGTTTTTCAAGCCAGGCCGAAGATCCGAACTGGTGGATTTCTAACCTTTAGGCACACATCTATAAATCTAATATGAACCTGAATCTAATCACTTCATGTCACTGCTTCATGTAATGTGACACAACCTGATCCAGTTCTAGGCAGTATAAAGAAACACAATTTAATACTAAATTATAACACAACATAAAATATGGAGCAATATTATGTGATGAGGCGTCGATTTATATATTACTTTTTCTGTTGCATTTAATTCCCTCAAGCAATAGAATAAATAAAATAGGAAGCAACTAGTTTCTTTAAAGGGAAAAATGCCAAAGGGGAAATTCAAATATCTACCGGTTGCATCAACGCAAACTAAACTGAATAGATTGTTACTGAAGGTTTGCATATGAAAGTTTCAAGCATTTTATGACCTTCAGGATAAACAAGACTTGACTGTATTTTATCATCAGCTCCATGCAGCATTTGTTGTTATTTTATGCCTGTTGGGAATAAAGTATATACATCAGCACTGCAGTAAGAAGGAATGTACTAAGAGCCTCATATCTATGAGAACAAACAGCATTTTCTTATAGCAGGCAGGTTTAATTAAGCAATTGGGTTGTATGTGAACAATTTCATTTATGAAAAGCTAGTACATACATAAACAATTGATTCCCACAGAGTACCAGAACATTTTGATTTGAAGTAGCATGAACTGCACAGGTTTAGAGGCCACGGACACTTCCATAGTTTGTCAAAGCACGACTGATTTGTTGCTGTATCATTTAGTGTTGGGGCACTACATTCATTTACCCTCTGCTATTTTGTTTGACTGCTAATCTTAACCACTATACACTGCCTTAAAAACTTCCCCCAGTGGAATGAAAAAAAGTAGTGTCCATGGCAAGTATACTATTTTCTGCCAACAATTTCACAATGCAATGTAACCTCATTTTTCAAATGCAAAAGTTACTATTTTGCGACTCTACACCTGTGATTACGCATTTTGACTTGCTATGATTTTCCTGCAATGCCAAAATGTCTTCTCTGAAAAATGTCTATCGAGTAAAGCATTCACTGTCTATCATTTGAACACCGCTCAAGACTATGCTGGAAATTGGTCAGAAAACTTTGGAATGACAGAAAGAAATGATAAAGGTGTACATTGTCCCAACATTTTCATTTATGTGTGCTATTAAGCCAGGCTCGTAAGCCAGAACTCACCAATCATCACGCTGGCGCACATAAATGGAACACAACCATCATTAATATTATTTGTTACACTTGCCTTTGACAGATGAAACCATCTGCTGTGAGAAACGCTGTAACCTTTCAGTCCGTGCAGAACAGTACCTGGATTCATTGCACTATGAATGCTATATTTTATTTAGCAGCTCTATCATACTGTTTTACTCTCCAGGTGTATTTACCTGGGGAAAACCTTTCTTATAAGCTTGAAGCTCTTGAAAGAGTTTCCCAGCTGGATCCACTCATAGACTGTCCAGTATGTGACAAGTTGTCCAGATCTCCGCCGCCCACTTCACCCCCCTCCCCACGCTCGCCCTCCCCCTCTCCATCCTTTCTCCTCTCACTGCTTTAATAAATCATCAGGATGATGTCTGGAGACTACCATATACAGTATGTGCTGTAAGGAAAGGTAACATTGTATGACCTGCATGTTGACGCACTGTGCGTGTGCTCCCATGAACTTATATAGTATGTCCTTAAATGTGTGTTGTATGGGTGTACACATGCCCTGTCTTCTCTCCTTAACTAATCAGGCTGAGAGTAATTACAGCTCCAGGCGTCTCAGTGGACACAGGGACCCTGCTCCTTCTCCTGCCATTAAACAGAGGAAATGCATGTCTACAGCCACACAGGGGAAGTAAGAGGCAGCCATTAAAGCACAGAGGTGAACACTATACCCTACTTGTTGAGCACTAAGTAACGCACCACCATAGTGGCACAAGGTGGGATCTTATGGTCATTAGACATGGCGAGGGACTGCTGCAGCGATTACTGTAACAGCATGCGCTGACAACAGGGCAGCCGTTTCGACCCTGATAGATGAGATGTTGAACCGAAGCATGACACTGACCAGTCAAGCGTTAGCCTGTAGTTGCCGCAAACAATGCTGTAATTGCTTCTGCTGGTTGACAGTTTTATAGCAAACACACATGACGACAAGGGAGGGGGAGACATAATTTATTTCCTTCTGCGATACAGTCATCTGGATGTAGTTTTCAGTTGACTGCGCACAGTTTCATTTTGCTGCTTTTGATTAAAAGGAAGTGCCTGCATCTAGAATCTGGTCACCGGATCAGTCAATGGCAAGTATATCACTTTGATTTGACAAATAATTACATCTTAAAGCCAAGAGCTGTCCTATCTCTATCAGGCATTTAAAAAGGAAACAGCTCAATTGGGTCCCTGAAACAGTAAATACTGTATGTACAGGACAATCTTCTGTTTGCTCCAGAGCTCTGGGGCCACTGAATCATGTGTGTGGTGCTGCATGAGTAGTTCACATGAATCTTTAGTTAAAAGGTAAATACATTCTAAAGACTTCCTTCCTGTTTTTGTCTCTTTTCCTTTCTATACATTGTCTTTTGAAGAATTACTGGAGCTGGACTGAAATATGTTTTTGCTTCTGTCTGCAGTGGGCCACTGATACACAGAAAACCACAACAGAGGCATTATTTGTATTCCTCACTCGTAAATCACCTGAATGATGAAAGGACATGGCTAGCACAGCAAGCATCTATCCTACTCCATGTTTATCTCATGGGAGACCATAGAAAGACTCCAACTGCACTGTACAGTATATGATTTTTTTTCTTACTGCTGCAGGCAGTAGATGCAACATTCATTTAAATCTGAGAGAAAGTAAATGTTTTCCATGTAAAGCCCCAGATATCTGTCCCGATCAATAGGGTATTCAGGTTATGGGAGGCCTTCTCTTAGGGATTTCTCAGTGGTATGTGCATACACACAGCTATAGGACTCACATTGTTTTATATACTGCACAAAGATGGTTAGCCATGGGGGGCATGATGGTTTAGCTGCTTCAGTGATGGAGCTCATGACTCCCAGGTAACACAGCTGCCACTCTATCTGTACAGTCATCCTGCAACCCCCACCGCCATCACCTCCACCATCAGCACCCCACCCTCCGCATTTACCGTGGACAATAATCTATGTGCAACAATGCTTTGAGGGCTGTGAGAGAGCTCGGTGCGCTGCAGGTAGCAGGTCTGAGAGAAGGAGGGATTGAGGGAGGAGAGTCCTCCAGTAAGGCCATCTGTTCATGTGTAATTACAGCTTTGTGCCTCAGTTAGCTCAGTCTGAATCCGGGGCGCCCTGACCAACCTATAGCCTGGCTGAGAGGTAAATGCTGGCTCTGTCTCCTGCATCGCAGCTTACATGGTTTTAAGTCAAGAGCAAGCTGTTAAATACTCCTCTAGCTGACTGGATTTGAGCATGAGGAAAATTAGACAGTGGTTTATTATTTAAGACAAGATATAATGTCTTTATACATTGGCTTATGGGCTATTTTCATAGACAATTTATATGACAAATAGCTTATTTGCAGGTGTTTCTACCCACCAACCATTAAGATCCCCTCTGGGATTTCCTGCCAGGACCATAAGAAAGCGTCACGGATGACCTGCCCATAATGTTTGTAATGTCACATAAAATTCTGTGTAGCATGGAGGCTGTCTAACATGTTAAATATCTAAATGACACGTAGAGATGCTTGTATGCATGTGTTTTCTCGCAAATCCACCATCAGTGTGACATTGCTTCATAGAATGGAGCATAATCTTATATGCAGGCACTCAGCCATAGCTGTTGCACAGAGACACTTTTGCTATTAATCATAATCACTGGAATAGCGCCACCTTTCACACTCCGTTCACACACTGTTGGCAAGTTGCCCATTTGCTCAGTGACAGTGAGTGTGATGGCTTTTCTTTTTTTTTTTGCATATGTCTATATTTGTGTACAGGGTTAAGTGTATATTTGTATATGCATGAGTATGTCTGTGTGCAGGTATGTCTGTGTGTGTGTGTGTGTGTGTGTGTTTGTGCAGCATGGCTTGTGGGATTCAGTCAGGTGGTCAGACTGCAAATATCAACAGTGACAGTTTAAGATGTACAACTTCCTCGTGGCTACATCTCCCACTCTGACCATCAATAACCATGCAGGGATGTACTGCCCAGTTGGAAAGTGGCGATGTCTCAGTTTCAACATTAGGTCGCCACAGTCTGCCCCTGTTCCTGTCCAGACTGTAGACCATAGGGGAAAGCCCCATGGCAGATGGTCGGAGAGAGAGGTCTCATCACTTTTCACCAAACTGCTTAAGTGTCGGTGGTTCTCTAAACGGACATGTGGCACTACAGAATCCCCAGCCATTTATTACACACTCCAGTGTGTCCCCTATATTCATTCAGTAGCGGCGCAGCGCTAGATTATGAGCGCCGCTGCTGAAATTTCACAAGATCATTAATATCAATGCGCCACTAATGATTTTTACTCGCACTGTGTGCGCACAACAACACATGACGTTATTTTGGACTTGTTTTGAGTCATTTACTAGCACAGAAAATCATGTCGGACCCTCTTCTCATTCTTCAAAGGACATCTACGTAAGTTAACGTTCAAGTATATACACGTTAGAGTAGTGAGTAGCGTAGGTAGCGTACCGTTAGCGTAACGTAGAGTAGCGTAGCTCCTTATGGCAGTGTCCAACAAGTGAGCGAGCAGAGAAAGTGACGGTGAAGTGGTAAAAGTGAACGGAGCAGCAACAGCAGAGAGAGAGATTAGCAGGAAATGTAGTTTGTCAGTTAATAAATGCTTCAGCCTCTCAAGCTAACGTTAACAGTACGTTTTTTAGCTGCTAAGTAGCGCTAGCTACATTAATTAGCTGCTTGTCATTACTACCTGTGTGAGTCCAGAGGAGCAGAGAGAGGAGTGAAGAGAGGAGCGAGGAAGGGAGCAGAGAGAGGAGTGAGGAGAGATGCAAAGAGAGGAGTGAAGAGAGGAGTGAGGAGCAGGACCTAGAGAGTTTTCCACAATGAATATAGTTAATCTTAAAATTCATTATTAATTGATTTCTGGCCTCACCCTCATGATTTGTATTTGTTGTATTTCTATAAGACTGACCTGAGAACAGACTACAGGGAGAGCATCTGGTGAGCATCAATGGCTATATATATATACATATATGTATGTATGTATATATATATATATACACACATATTTAATACGGGTCGACATCGCATCCTCATGGACACGGACATAGCAGCACCGCTGCTGAAAAAAATTCTAGGGGAAACACTGCACTCTACAACGTGTATTTCCACAAGTCAAACTAAGAACAGAAAAAATAACTCTACTATACAATATAGATTGAATTTTACAACATTTGTTGGTACAAAACTTTATACAGCCTTTCCCCCTAGCAACTCCACGAGGTTGACATTTGTTATCTTAAGTGAAATGTCTCAGCAACTATCTGATGGATTGCCATGAAGTTTTGTTCAGCGATTCATGTCCCCCTCAGGGTTGTTGTTCCTTTAACTTTTCCTACAGCTCTATCACCGAGTCAAGAAATTGTATCTAACAATAACCAATTAGTGCTTAGTAGCTATTTAGCAAATGTTAGCATGCTAACACACTAAACTAAGATAGAGGACATGTGAATGGTAAACATTATACCTGAAGCAAAATGTTATCGTGATTGTAAAAATCTTAGCCCGGAATTTTACTTTATTTGTCTGTGAGGGCCTGCTAGGGTCTGCATGATGTATATATATATATATATATATATATATATATATATTTTGGTCTATGCGTAGACTAGATGTGGGCTGCGCATGTGTGAAACAGGTCTCCCAAGTGGACTTCAGAAAGCAGTTAAAAGTTTCCATTTAAATGCATGTAGATGCATTATTGTGTTGTGGTGCAAGAAAGATAAACAATCTAGACTTTTTACTTACATGAACATTAATGGTCATCATCCATCTTAGACTGCAACAAACTTTACACTGCAAAGACAAACACATTTCTACAAATAGTTGCCTGATCAGCAACTGTCATTAATGCACACATTATTAAACCATTAATCAAACCAATAATTAACAGCAGTCAACATCAGACAACCTTATCACACTTTAGCAGTTAGTGTTTCTCTAGTGGTAAAAAGCATATATATGTATAAAAGTATACATATTAGTAGTTTGAATTAAACTAAAGCTCTGGGGAAAATATACATCAAATTGTCTTTAAGAAATATGACGTATTAACAATTCCTTAAATGTCTGTAAAAACACTACAAACATAAAATAAAGGACGTCATATGTCAACAATTTTTATGTCAGTTCGGCATCAATATAATACATAAAGATAAATGGTAATCCTGTACAAACTTCACATTTTGGAGTTTATCACCTCAACAACTCTCTACCAGCCTTCTTTGATTAATTCACTGTCTATTGTGTCTGTGATGAGTTTTTTCTTCCGTTACACATAGCTGTCCACTTTCTTGCTTCCTTTTTGATTTGATTGGAACATCAAGATGAGAAAAAGACTATTTCCAACAACGACTGTCAACAGACTCTTATTTAACTGGTTGTATAATAAATGGAAACATACAGATAAATGATACAAAGGTCTGTGATAATGCGTAGACTTATAAAAAGTAGCTAGCAAACAAGTGTTCAGGAAAATGTTTATGTGTTGCTTGGCAACAGTGCAGTCCCAGTACATCTGCAGAACTATTTGTGTTAATCTGTTGTCACTTAAACTAACTAACTAATAAATGGTGCTTGTAGAACTGTTGTATTGAATCAAGATCACACTTTGTTTCAACATTTACTGTTGGTATAACACTTTAAACAGGTAATTCTTTGTCCAGGTGTCAGCTAATCTACTCCTCAGCAGATGATCTTCAGGCTATGAGATTTACACAGAAACATCAATCCAAACTAATCAACTCCATCTGATCAATTTAAGAGCACAAAGAACATTTTCCCTGGTAATTCAGACACTGTGCAATTAAAGTCAATTTACACGCCACACTGGGTGCCAATTAGTTGGGCTGCAATTAACAATTATTTTCATTATCGATTGATTGTCGATCATTATTTGTTTGGTTGTTTGGTCCATACACACAAAGATATTTAGAAAAAAGACGCCAGAAGATATTTTCATTTGGGAAGCTGAAATCTCTTAAAATATGACTCAAAATGAATCACTCAAAACAATTGTTAGAAACAGTATATAAATATATAATATCATATAAATAGTTGACAACTAATCGTAGCAGCTCTACTATTAACAGTTACCACACTTTATCTGCAGGCTGTGCACTGAAATTCATATTGTTTCCGAGAGTGAGTGGTGCAATACATTACATCCAGATTCCCAGTCACCACAACCATGGGGAGCCACAGGCCAACTCTTGAAGGGGAAATAATGTCAGACCTAATATGATAGCAGAGTATTTTATGAATGAGAAGGACCTCTACTGTGCCTGAGTGCCTGAGTAGCAACAAACCTATTCACACTATCTGCACGTATCCTTCCAGTAATCCTCTCTAGGCCTCTCTAACAGTATTACCTCTCATTGTTAATAATGTCTGTATTGTTCCTGTATAGGATTTTTCTTGAGTGAAAGATATAAACATATAATCCATACTTTCCTCAAACTTTTTGTTTTACTTAATTTTATATTCTATATCTGTGTCTGTCCTTATATTACATTTCATATTCCCTGCTGAATAATTTTACTTTTAATGCTATGATGACCTAATTTCCCAGAAGGAATGAATAATATTTGGAGTTATCTTGAACCTAATGCTAAACCTAAACCAGGATATAGGTGGTGAGTGCACACAGAAGAGTCTGTTGAAGATGCTTGGCCGGTGAATGGGTCGGACGAAAGTCTGTCTTGATTTTTTCTTCCCCTTTCCTTTTGATCCCCAGAATTTGTATGGTTTACCGATGCTGTCTTCCTTTCAAGTTGTCTGAGTATGCTCATCTTTCCTTCAAATTGATCACTTGGATCTCTCAGTCCATCACTATTTGAATATGCATTTGCTGCTTCTTCTAGGACAGTTAAACAAGCTTCCTGATTTAATTCTTGGTGGTGAGATGTGGCTGTGGCTACCATTAGCTTAGCTACCTTCACAGCCCCAAAGCTTGTTTCTGAGACATCTCCACGCCACGTTTCATGTTTTGATTTTCTTGATATTTTTGCTCTATACATCAGCTTAAATTCACATTAGTTATGTATAAAAAAAAAGATCAGTCTGTGTGTAGACCAAACATGTCGTCACATGCTCACTAGTGCCGCTGTTATCCAGAATATAGTAACATACCTGTGGGTTTATCAAGCCAGCAGTTGGCAAAATACTATACTGAACATCCTTGGTGGAATATTGATTATTGAACAAAACACTGAGATACTGAATTTCTGAATAGTTCTCAATAAATAAATAAATAAATAATTAAATAGGGCAAATCAATTACGAACTTAGAAAATCCTCAAAAAAGAAATGTTTTTTCTGGTGTAGGAAACATGTGGGCCTCAATAGTGAGGTGGTTAGATAACCTTTCTTTGTAAGAGCTTGCCCCAGCCAAACAGACTTGTGATTTAGGGATCACAAGTCATTGACCTGATCCATATTGCATTGTCTAAAGAATGAGGATTGGTTGCCTTTGCCTGCATTGGAAAGACTTGATGATTTGTGGCATGCTGTAGTTCAGGCTTGTCCATAGGCTTAAATGGATGTTTGGGTCATTAATCTCTATAAGGAGAGGAGATGGCACCAGTATACAGGTCATGTTAAGGAGCTCCATATCCTAGATGATGCATCATCGCCAGCAGCCTACCTTTACACATACTCATCTTTGTTTCCACATCTGACATGATCCCTTAACACCCACAGAGGCTCAGAGGGCCAGAAACAGTCTAAGTTGCAAAAAGATGAGACCAAAGTCACTCTCTGGCTGACTAACTCTTGTGAATACAGATTACAATGCCATAATCATAAGTTTTTATTGCAGATATGGGGAGTAATATATCCAAGGAAAGGGCAGGGAAAATCTTCAAGTGATTATGGGATTGTTTTCTTCCACCTTACTGCACTGAATTGAACAGATAACTCAAAGACCCAAGAAAGACAATGCTAATATACAGAATGATAACAGAAAAGTAAACTATAAAAACTCTTATACTTCACTTTTTGTGTAATTGTTTTAATTTCCTTGTATCTTATTTTATCTGGTGCAGGTACAGAAGTGAACGCTAGAGGGCAGCGAGAAAGAAAAAAAACAGGAGAGAGATGGAAGGGGATAAAGTCACAAAGTGTAAGAAAGGTGGAGAAATGCTCACTTTGGAGTAGATAGCCTGCTGAATGTTTGTGTACACAAAGGAAAACTGTAGCTGAGGACTTAAGCTTAATCACATGTGAGTAGGACGTATGTTTTGTGAGTGTGTCTGTGCTAACTAAGCTAAAGTTAGCGAGTCGCTGGACTTGAGGACACTATTGCTGCCCGGAATTGTTTCCTGACAAGGAATATAGGGCTCTAATTTGGGTTATTGTATTATATGTATCCTTTCAAAAGATAAATATTATTTGTACTACATTCAAAAAGAAAATATAAGTAAACTGTTGTTCCCTTTGATGAGTTGTCTGGGCTCATTTGGTTAAAATGTGGGCTATTCAGTGTGACTAGTTCAAACGGAAAGTCTGACGATTCTTTTTTAATCGTGCATTAGGTTCAAACCTTTATGGTAGCTACCTCAGGAAATCAAAACCAAACACCATAGTCAACGCAGTCTAAGGTAGCAACTTACAGACATATTTGTGAATTTATACATATATTGTGAATTTCCCCATTGTGGGACAATAAAGGTCTATCTTATCTTATCTTATCTTATCTTATTTATATTTAACGTTAATAAAATAACATTTTGCTTTGTTTGTTTGCTTGGCTAGCTGTTTCCCCTTTATTTTCACTCTTGTACTGTCGGTTACTGTCTGTAGCTTTACATTTAGTGTACAGTTTGAGAGTGATATCAATATTAGTATTTAACCCTCACAAAAAGGCCAATACATGTAGAGTAATTTATTGAACTCTCTTTTATCATCTTGCAAGGCATACCATGCATTTCAGTTGTATGAACAGACTTGATTGGCTTATTCAGGGAGACTTACAACAAAGAGAGTTACCTCCTTTCAGCATGTTACATAATATGTTGAGAACTTAATAAAAAGCTGACTTTTTGGCTTATTCAGGGATTATACAAGGCACCAACCTCTTTTTGAACATGGGCTGTAGAGACTAATGATTATACTGTAGCACTGTTCAGTGGCTTGACACTAGAATTACCTTCAATTTCCCAATCAGCAAAATCACAGGCAGTAAAAAGGAGGCCTTTAAATATCTGGGTCTTAATCATGTTTGCTGATTATTCGTGGGTTAAGGGTGCAAGGGAAAGGAACACAAATGGAATAATCAGGCTCAAATTATTATTTCAGAGACTTGGGAGAGTGAAGTGATGTGATGGCATCCAGTAGGGAGAGAAGATCATTTCCAAATGAACTCATGGTGGAAGATAAATACAAAAATGGTAAGGTTATACTGTTGGATGGCCTTTCAACACCACAAGTCAAGTCCACATTTACATCTGAATATTATAATATCGTCAAAAAAAAAAAAAAAAAACATTAGCAAAAATTGTCCTTAAGGCTTAAAGATAAAACAGCAGCCTACTGGAGCAAGGCAATTAAGGACTATATAAGCTGTAATATCCAGGAAAATAATTGGTTGTCTAATCCACAAGCAAAGTGCTTAGGTAGAGCCTTTTTCTCTTTATTCTGTCATTTTATTCAGCACAACTGCAAAGCATTGCCAATGATGGAGAGTCAGGAAAGGCTGTGCTCTGTTGTTTAGAAAAGTACTGCTTTTGCTGCTCAATGGTGATGACTCACCATCTGCACGTTTGTGTTGCCTCCCCCCAAACCCCGCTAAAAAGGGCAGATTTGCATATGTTTAATTTGAGCACACTGGCTGTGCTTTGAATGTATATTGCCTAAAACAGGTTTGTGTTTGTGTTTGATCTGGGAATACAGGGAGTGAAGAAAACAGTGCTTAATGGCAGTTAAGAGACAACACAAAACGTGACAACTGTGCTATGCATTCCTAATTGGCCATGGCAATTATCATACATTTAGACTTGTTAAAGAGCCTCTAATATACCCTGCTACTAATACCAATTGAGTCCTGGTTGCTAATATAATTTGAACTATCTCTGGCTCAATTAAAAGGCAACCAGGGATGTTAACCCAGAACAGTACTTGCCATTCTGTTCATGAGTAGCTGGTGAGTTTTGTTGAAGAATTCAGAGCACATCAATATTCCCATCCAGATGTCATGAGCTGTACAGTTAGAATAGCTAACTAACTTGTGATAGTACTGTGGTATATTGTAATACATTTATTTTTTTATTTAAGATTGGGCCAATAAAAAATAAAAATAAAAATGAAAGCTTACTCTTCTTTAGTGACCACAGGACTGATGCTATACTGGAATAAAGCTTTATTTCTACTGGTGCTGGGAACAGTTAAGTGTTTGCTTTTACCTTTTTTCTGTCCATCCCTCCTAGTGTGGTTGGACTGTATGTTGTGGTTATCTACACACAGGTTTAATCTATTGAGATAATTTTGTTATCGGGTTAGATTTTTGAAAGCAGTTTGTGTTATTGTTACTTGTGAGTTATTGCCTTGCCACATAGCTTCATGATCAAATCTCTAAGTTTACTTGCATGTACTCTGTTTATGACATTTTGAAGGTGTCAGCATCACTAAAACTGTAAACTGTGTTTAATATGTATATTATATGAATTGCCCAGTTAAAACTCAATAGCTACTTTACTTGGGAGTGCACAAAATTATAATTAATTATATAATAAGTAATTAATGAGTTGTTACTAGTTTTGTGCAGCTCAGTGGCTGATCCACAGTTAATCAGGAATGACTCATGAAGAAAGTGGTCAGCATGTTGATTCACAGATTTTTATTAACTAATCATTATAAGGATTTATTAGTATTAGGGAAGCCCCGATTGATTGGTCGCTCACTGTTGTCAGCTGATATTCAGTGAAAATATGCAATCGAGAGATGGGAAATAATTGAAAACCAATCAAACTATTTTTCAAGGTATTCCAGTGCTTCTTTTGCTGGTGGTAACTTATACCAGCTGCTATAACAAAATAAAATATGATCTGTATTAGCCATGTTTTGTCTGATATGGCTTATAGATGATTGGAATCAGAGGCAAAAAATAAGTCTGGAGCATCCCTAATTAATATAGTATCAGTCAGTTCTCGAGTATTCAGTTAGAGTTATTCAGGAACAACTTATTAAAGATTTATTAATATTATTATCAAGTTGGTCTTGTTCCTCACTCGTTTCTTAGTAACTCCTTACAATTTAGTGCACCTTATTTAATAGTTTTACCCAGCTGAAACCATAAAGGGAGTAAGACACTCTCACCATTGGAGTCTATAAATCAGAGAAACTGCTCTCAGGGTCCTTCAGAAACTTCTATTTTAAATCATGTAAAAAATGTTCCTTGGTTCATGTGTAAAATGAACGGAGGTGTAGTACTGTAGGGCTCGGGGCCAGAGACGCAGAGACGGGGCTATGTACCTCTTACCCAACAGGTAATGTTACGGTGAATTGTTAATGATGCCATGGCTGATGGTTTGTTTGTTTCAGCTGGTGAACTGATGGCACATTAGAATGTCATTAGAGATATTGGTTGTATTCAGCCGGGGCTGCTACTGCTGCACGATAATAAAATGCTTTGGAATGAGGCCATGATGAGTTGAAAAAGGTTAGCCTGAGGGAGGACAGCTGTAATATCTCACACTTCTATTGTTGTGGTTTCAGAAGTGCTGCTGTCAAAATAAATCGCATTGATGACTGTCTAGCTATTGATTATCCACCACGTTTATTGGTAATAAATTGATTGGATGCTTTGAAGTATACTAAACCAAAATAATATGTCTTCAGTAATTTACACTTCCATTTTCCACACTGACATATTTCTATTGAGGCTCACCAAAAGTGGGATATAATTTATCAACATTCAAGCTGAGTCGCTACACCACCTCTTTACAAAGATACAATCTGTAGCAATACAGTATAATTTAATTTCCACAATGTTCACACTTTTCTCATGCTCATATTTGCTCATATTTTCCAAACTAGAGACATAAACACCTTTTATTGCAATAGTGTTCTAATAACATAGTTTAGAAAAGGGAAAACAATGGCAGTGATTATTGATTTTATTATTTCACAGCAAAGGCCAAACCAGTCTTACTCAAAGTCCTGTCCAGCAAGTGACCTATGAGCACATACGGTATGTGATT
Organism: Argyrosomus regius; assembly: GCA_946959425.1. Lineage (NCBI taxonomy): Eukaryota > Metazoa > Chordata > Actinopteri > Sciaenidae > Argyrosomus > Argyrosomus regius. Next base: position 17,040,119 of record OX336882.1, read on the forward strand.
GCTTGTTAGTTTAACCAAATAGTTCAGGACAGGGCACAGAGCTTGCTCAGATAGAGATTCATTGCCCTCTAGAGTTTGGTCATTTGTCTTCCAAATGAAGATTCCTTTAACGAGCCATTAAAGATACCTTGGTGATCTCTCCTAAGCCACAGGATATTGGTGCAGGCCCAATAAACACGTTCATGGCAAAGAAAATTACTTTACATGACAGAGCATGGGATGATCAGTGAGAAGGAGGGAGAGTCAATCCTGTATTGATTCCCCTCTCTCCCCAGAGACTCAGCACGCAGCTCAGTCCTTTGGCAAGAGCTAGTCAGGTTCTTGGTGGGAACCATTTAGATAGGCCGATAGAGCCAGTGGCTGTGTTGTGAAAAGGCCTGAAATTAGAAACTTGTACAAGAGAAAGTGAAACTGTTTGTGCTGTATTGAATTCTGCTGACCGGTTGTATAGAAGCGATACCAAACCCCTTTGTGGGATCCACAATGAGGCAGTTAAAAACTCATCTGTCCACGGGCTCTCCATATGGCTGGATGTGGAGTGGTTGAGCACCTCTAATAACCTTTATGGGCCTGCTTGGGGTCCAGGGAGCTGCCTGCATAATGATCTCAGCTCAGGCTGAGCGCTGAAATCATAAATCAGCTGAGCACGCTCAGGCTGAGCTAGTGTCCTCATGGCCTCATGGCACGAGTCATCTGTTTGGCTGGGAGTGTCCCAGAACCTTCTCTCTAGGACAATGATACTCTGTTAATGTCCCCGCCTGAAAAATCAGTCTGAGATGGGACGCTTGTAAAATGATTAGAGCCTTTCAATATGTCATTGTGTCCTTATTGTGCCGACTCAAGTCAAATTGGCAAATACTTTGTATGACTTTAGTCACCCACGTAGATGTGTAGGAATTGTAGTTACAGAGCAGTGAAAAGGTTCAGACACTTCATTACTTGGAAGTCAATTTAATAAACTACTCTACTTCTTGACTTGAACTTGCAGTACCTACCACTGTCAAATTACTCATGGTGCTTTCAGCGTAATTTTTGGTTGAATGATTTTTCCTTCAATGGTGTACAATGCTTTGCCTTCTAAAAGATAGTTGCTCTTGTTTGGTGAGCATGTCAGGGGTGAAACCAATACATCTGCAGTATAACCCAGCTGAGACAGTGATTTATGTGCATTCAACAGTGTTCCAAATAGCCATCAACACACCATGGAGCACATTTTGCGCCTGTAGACTGTCAGACCTTCAACTAAACTTTAAACTTTTACTCTTCTCTGACAATTACTTTTTCCAGTTCTAGAGACACCTCTGATTTGAATATTCCCGATGCAGTGCATGCCAATGTGTGTCTTTCTACATTGTAATATGGAATGGACACTGGATGTTTGACAGCGCCTCCCTGAAAGATTTGTTGATAACAAGGTGCAGGGTATTTCTCCAGGGTGCTGGGCAGGAGCCAACCCTTGGCTTTACAATATAAACAGAAAATGAGGGTCAAGCCCAGGCCATTCCCGCATCAAGCCTCAGAGAGATTGCCAGCAGATGAAATCTGATGAATGGGAAACCACTGCCAAGGCCCATGATTCAAATCACCCGGCCTCTGTGTTTTCTCTTTTGTTTTAATTGTTTTGCTTTGCAGATGCTGTCAAGTTTAACCCAATAGCAGACAGCCTATTCACCCCTTCTGAATTAGAGGTGAAAGACTCACATCTGCAGACTCTTCTAAAGGTTACCTAAGATCTCTTGAATCTAAAGTCCACCAGAGAGATGCACAATGATGCAGAGGCAATGCATCTCAAATATGTAATTAACTTCTGCCTCTTGTTTTCTGTATCTTTCCACACAATGTACCAGCTGTTCTTGTCAGGCAAGAGGAAGGGAAGGTGCAAAGCATCTTTTTATTTTTAGAGCTCTGAATTCCACAAGCCTCCACTTGAATGGGTATTATAATTCTCCATATTTTTCATGCATGTATTTTATTCATTTTTTTTTGTCAGCACCAAACAATACCGTATATCTCTGTGTGTCAATCAAGTATGATAATAATGTCAAAGTCTACTGTTGAAATGCTTAGGAGTGACATACTTGTGAAGCTTAGAGAAAAATGAAAATGATCTCATGACTCTCAGGGCGAGTGCCTAAACTTCATGTGGTGAGAGCTACACATGGACCCTGTCTCTGAGTGATAAGCCTTTAGTCAGCAAGGATACATCATCTTCCACCCAGACAGTCTTTTGCATTAGCAGTTTAAACCAGATTAGATATGCACACTGTACATCACACTAAGGAGCTGTTTTCAAAGCAGCACTTTGCATCTCATACATCAAAACAGGCAAGCCATGCTTTAACTATAACTGTCATGTATGCCATTACCCTTAATGATGCAATGACACACAGAGGTTGCCAAGTAACGAGACTCACCACCTCCATTATTCCTACCACTATGGCCACAGTTTAGCCTCATGTGTGAATGATATAGCTATAATAATAATGGGGCAGATAACGCTGCAATTCCATAACACATTTTACAGGCACGTGGTCCTAAAAGCTCCTCACGGGCATCTAGAGTAAATAAGCCCTGCAATAAACCACAAGCCATGCATAAATTACTCAGCCCTTGAACAATTTCCTTGACTGCTTTGTGTGGTACCTTTGGGTCACTGCTGGTTCAATGCTGCTTGAATAGACTTAAATGTAAATGTAAAGCTTACTGTGTAATTGTACGGTCTGCTGTAGCTCGAGAACAGGCACTCAGCCTGCTAACTCTAACTGAGATTATGAACTATGCAGGGCTAAAGCCTATGGCCATCTCTGCAGAGACCCAGGGTTATTGGAAAGAAAACATCAGGCTGTGGGATGATGGGAAGCCAGTCAGGGTCTTCACTCTTGTCACTGCACTGGCCATTGGTAATACTTTACCAATTAATAAATCCTTTATTATGCACTTATTCATGGGCACTGGATCTACATGGGAGCAATACTTAGTAGGATTAATACATTCTTAATTGTGCGCTTTGGACAGTAAGAGGGGATGACATGCAGCAAAGGGCTTGATTCAAACCCCAGCCTCTGTGGTAAGGACTCAACCTTAGTACATGGTGTAGCAGATGAGTTACCAGGGTACACCATGCTTTTTGCAGCTACTGAATCTATACTGATAAAAATGCCTCGTAAATACTTATTATGCTGGCAGTGAGTCCAAGATAGTCCTTCTTTCTTTTACTGAATCAAAACTTTTGTGCCTTCAATTGTTCTTTGGAAACTTTGTATTTACCATATTTATGAGTTTTATCACAGAATCTTTATATTAGGGATGCGTGATTTATCAGTATCGGCCATATTTATTTGAAACTACAGAGACCTTTCTGGAATGCCTATTGTTCCTTCATGTTGCCAGACAACGGTTGCTGTGTGCAAATTTTTCTTTTGCTATGTGCTGACATATTAGAAATATACTTAAAATGCTGTTTTATTAATCGGTGGAGCTGTGAAAAGCACAGTTCATGTCGATGCAATATATTATTTGTCACAGATAATCAAAAGCAAGTGCAAAACAGTGTGTTTATGAGATATTGTTATCAATATAGATCCGGTGGGTGTCTGCAGTGCACACAACATGTACTAAGGCTGAGTTCTTACTGCAGAGGCTAGGGATCAAGTCCCATATATCACCCCATCTTGTCTAAAGGTACACAATTTAGGATTCATCAAACTTGATAAGAAGTTGATAAGAATATCACACTTTTGGTTCAGTACCCTTAAAAAGCATATTTAGCTGTAATAGTTAAACTATAATGAAGAAACAACAAAAGCTAGGTAAAGGTTAAACAATGACACTATAGGTGATTTAGTGAGATAATTTAGTTAAACTCAATAAATGTGTTTATGATGTTATTAAGGCCTATATATTCTTATTAACATTAGTGTTTATAAGCATCTTATAAGGGCCCTTTTGACTATGAATTAGTGCATTTTAATATAAAGTGTTACCCCAGCCATGTACTATTGGGTCACTGAGACAGCATGTCCCAAAGTGTAGAGTTAGCAATAAAAAGAACAGTAGTGCAGAGAGAATTAGACATTTCAGAAAACATGGACAAATGCTTGAATAATATTTGTTCGCCGACTTGGTTGCCTGTTCTGTATTTGATTATCTAAAAAAAGGCTCCACACCATGAGTGTGTCTAAGTGCTATGTCAACTAACTAAAGTGGCTATTGTTATTTTAACACTTTTTAATTTTAGCATTTTTGAATGAAACTTTACTGAACTAACAGTGCTTTGGCCAGTTCAAACTATTTTACTACTCTTTCCAATGTATTAATGTGAAATAAGGTGGGTTTTTTGTGTGTTTATGTGTGCACGCTATGTTCAACCCTATATAAGTGTGTTTGTGTATGGAGATCCAGACAAAATGGACAGCTGTCTGCTGTGAACTGGCACAAATATACTCTATAGGTCTTGTTTGGCCCACTCATTAATAGTTATTCGTATCGTTGCTGCAGGCAAGGAGACACTGTTACAATACAATATGGCAGATATTTGTGGGCATTCATCTCTAGAGATTTTTGAATAAAGTACCGAGTCCAAAAACCAAACATCTAGTGTTGTATATTCAGCTGGTATCTTCTCGGCTCATTATTCCTCAATTCATTGCTCAATTTGGTAAAAGCTGCAAACTGGTAGTCCATCTCATGCTTGTATTCCAATGGGAGCAATGGCATTATATTAAGAACCCTGCACAATCACACAGGTATTTGTCATAAAAACCCATGGGCAAAAAAGAATGACAACACGATAAGTCAGCCTGCCCACTAACAGGAGTGTGAGGCACGCACACATACTGTAGTCCCGAGAAGACATCTTATCAGGCAACATAAGTGAAAACATTTGTATGGGTTCGGTGCCGGTGTGTCAAGGCTTTAGAGGATTTAAAATGACCAAGAAAAAAAAAACCTTAACTTGCAGGAAATTCCCAGTTATTTGACTAAAAGCTTGACTCTTAACATTTAATAAGTTCTAAATGAAACATCATTTTTGATTTTTTTTTTTTTTTTGTTTGATTTTTTTATTATTTCATTTCAAAGAGTGTGCAATAACCAGCACCGGTAGGTAGACATGCAAACATAATAGTACCCAGGACCTTCTTGGTGCGAGGGGATAGTGCTAACCACTGAACCACTTTTAGTGATGTTATCTGAGCTGACAGAACCTACTATTTAAGTCACACAAAACCCACATGATGAGGCCCAACCCCTCAAGCGGGCAAGGAATTGTGTAATTACGGTTCAGTGAAAGATGATGGGATTAAGGGTTTTATGCTGAGGCTGCTACCTGGAGATACTTGTATTTTATGACATGTACAGGATGAGAAGTGTGCCATGGAGAACTTAAAGGTGCTAGATTAAAATTGTTTGTGGCCCCCACTAAAGAAGCTCGTTGCTGTAATGCTGTACTCTGAACCCCTGCCTTCATTATTGGTTTTACCCTTTCCCTATTGGACCACAGAACCCTCCGTCCTGTGCTCCTCTCTGGTGATGTTCTGGGTTCAACCTTGATCTTCTTCAGCACTTGGACCTTTGGTTTAGTATGTCCTGCACTAGTGCCCACTGTTTTTGGTGTCTTTGGTTCTGGTCTTGGTACTCTTCCTGTTTCTTTTAGTGGCCCCAGCGTTCTGCATGCTGGAGACCTTTTACTGGTCTTATCAGGCAACACCTCCCTGTTCATTGGTGAGCTTTTCCTGGGTTTCGGGGACACATCCTTAACTTGACCTACTGTCCTCTTCTGTGGTATAGGTGGGAGAACAAGCTTTTGTGAAGTTATTCTTATCACAGTTTTGGGTTTGGTGGTCATATTGGCTGCCCTGGATTTATCTGGAATCTGCGGTAGCACGGGGCGGCGTGTTTCCGGCATTTTCTTGATTGCATCAGTGGTTCCTTCACTCTTTTGTTGATGAGGAAACCTAACTGGAGACTGTTTTTGTGTCTTAATGCTGATATCATGGCAAACCTCCCTGTTCATTGGTAAGCTTTTCCTGGGTTTAGGGGGCACATCCTTAACTTGACCTACTATCCTCTTCTGTGTTATAGGTGGGAAAACATGCTTTTGTGAAGTTTCTGGTGCTATGATTTTGGGTTTGGTGGTCTTATTGGCTGTCCTAGATTTTTCTGGAATCTGCGGTAGCACGGGGCGGCGTGTTTCTGGCATTTTCTTGATTGCATCAGTTGTTCCTTCACTCTTTTGTTGATGAGGAAACCTAACTGGAGACTGTTTTTGTGTCTTAATGCTGACATCATGGCAAACCTCCCTGTTCATTGGTAAGCTTTTCCTGGGTTTAGGGGGCACATCCTTAACTTGACCTACTATCCTCTTCTGTGTTATAGGTGGGAGAACATGCTTTTGTGAAGTTTCTGGTGCTATGATTTTGGGTTTGGTGGTCTTATTGGCTGTCCTAGATTTTTCTGGAATCTGCGGTAGCACGGGGCGGCATGTTTCTGGCATTTTCTTGATGGCATCAGTGGTTCCTTCACTCTTTTGTTGATGAGGAAACCTAACTGAAGACACTCTTCGTGTCTTCATGCTGACATTATGGAAAGGCTTTCCTTCCCCTTTCACAACAAGAGAAGGTGCTGGTACATTTTTCCTAAACTGTCTTCCAACACGTGGTGGTGTTGGATAAATGTGAGCTGCAGCCGACTTCTGGACGTTTGTTGGTGGTTTCTTCTGACTCTCTGCTTCCACAGTAGAATATGACAAATCTTTGTTCAGCTTGATTAGAGCCTCCTCCACCTCGGCCTGAGATGGAATTTGTTGTGTCTCTGTGGTGGCGACTGGAGTCTTATTCTTTTCCTTCATGTTTCTGAAGAATTTGTTCTCTAGAAAAGGCAATTTACAAAAACAACATTAGTACACACTAGATCTTTTGCAAAACATAGATCATGAGTGACAAAATTTAATCAATTTTGCCAATACGAAGACTAAACTAGACGTCGATTAAAACTACTAAAGGATTTTTGATATGAAACATACATACAACATTAAAACTGAATTTGACTGATTTATAACAAGATATTGCAGATCTTTTAAATGGATAATTACATTAAAGGACTATATTTGATGTATTTAAAGTGTAACTCACCCCATAGTTCTTGGTAGCGGAAAGAAACATCTTTAAGATCAGCTTTAGGGTATGATCTTCTGAAGTCGATCAGCTGAGACAGATACTCATTTAAAAAGCCAGGGATGTCGGTTGGTTGAGAGAGGTGTGTCGCTCTGGTAATACACTCCACTATGGTCTTGAGTCCGTACGGGCAGATTTTTTTTGGATCCATCTTAAAGTATTCAAGAAAATACTCTTTCGTACTGTATAGTCAGACTGTGTGATCTGAAATGAGACTGGAGTCACAGAGCCTCCTCTGATAAAGGGACCTGATGTCACAGAATTTTCTGGTTCTAAATTCTGTTGCCCATGGTTTTGTTTTTCTGGAATGTTTCCACCTTTGACCACACTTCACTTCTAAAAAACTGTGTTACATTTATAACTATCACCAGCACACTTATTTATCACTTCTAATGTTTGAATTTGTCAAAATCTTTGCAGCCACATTCTTTGTTGCCTTTGTGCTCCTACTGTAGAGCAATAAAAACACACATCAATCATTCAAATGTCACTTACAAAACAATGCAAGCAAGATATGACCTCAAGTAATTGTATAAAATATGACTGACTCACTTCTTCTTTTGTTTTTTGTTCTACTTTGGCCTGAAATTTCAAGTCTTTTCAGGTGAATGAGTGATAGTAGATAAGTTTATCTCCTTATGAAGGCTTCATTAATATGCAATTATTTTACATTAGTACAAGTATAATATATTTTGGAGATACCTGGTTTATTTTTATTAGAATATACTGTATATTAGAATTTATATTTATTTTAATTATTAGCAAATATATGAGGTGGATTCTTAACCACCTTAATTGACAGACTGATAACAATTCAGACCGTAGGGATAGTTTAGTTTATCATACTGACTCTAAGCAGCTTTTTAATAGGTTATGCTCCAAAGTTATGCACTTTTTTGTATGAAATTCCCTTGTTTCCCTGGAAAGTATTTCACTGCTGAGCTTCAGTGGAGGGATAGGAACACAATTTTTTACAAAGATTTTAACTTTGGAAGATTGATTTGTTGAATTTATATTCTTCTCCTGAATTTTAAAATGCACTTTTGCACAGAAGAAAGACAGGTGAAATGATTACAGTGACCAAAATCTGTTTAAATGTACATATGGGCATGTGAGCATTATTTGGACTTAAAAAACTGTCTTTATACTCAATGATAGCCATGTTACTTTTCAAATGTGTTGTTGATTGCTATCTCTTCATAATGCAGTGAACCAAGGAAATGGAGGAGCTGTTCACAGTTGCAAGAAACTGAAATAAATTGTGGACGGAGCAGTGACTGATCCAGGATAATCTAAAATAAAAACAACACACAATGAATGCATTGAGTGTGTATTGAAAACATTTTGTGTTCTCTTTGCTGTGGCTTTTTTATTGGCATTGATGCCCAGCTGCAGTTCCTAAACAGTATAATCAGAGTTAGTACACAAAAAGAGGGCACCTTTTTGGTAGCATTGCCATCAGTGAAGCGTTCCAGACAACTCAAACTCAAAGATTTCTAACCTGCTTCTACCCGACTTAATGAAGAAACAGCTGTCTGTTGTCACACAACAATGGCAGCATCCAGTGAAATAAGCACCACCGATATAACTTACAACCACCCTATACGTGAGAGGTCTCTTTTTTTTTTTTTTTTTGGCAAATTAATTACATTCAGCTGAACAAGGCACACCTACTATGTTGGAATATGAACCACAAAGCGGGAAAGGAAAGAAACTAAAATTCTTTAAGAATCATATGTGTATTATTTACACAGTATCAATACATCATTTTTAAATTTCATGACTATTACCGTAACACATAAACCAAGGAAAATGACCAAATCTGAGCAAGTGAATAAAGTCTGGTGGGCTAAATGCTCTGATTCTGAAACACTATCGGTGGGTTTTGAAGTCTCGTGGAGGACGGACCAAAACAGTGTCGCAGCTGCGACATGACAGAGACATGCCTGGTGGGGTTTCGGAGGTTAGGCTTTTGTGGCCTCTCCCAGGAATGAAACTGATCGACCAGGACTTTTAACCTCCGCAACTCTGCAACAAAATGCATGAAATACTGTACTAATCATGTAACAATACAGTCATATTAAATCACACAGTAAATTAAACAGGAGAAACTCTACATGCACATATAAATCATATTTCCAAACACAACTCCAACACCAAGCAAATTCATTATCAAATATCAAAATCTGTATCTGTGTTTTGCTCCTGTAGCCTGACAATGTTTTTGTTTGCGCGTTCTTCAGTTACAAACCTGTTCTATCTCTCCTGTTTCTTTCTGTTATCTCTTGCCACTTACCACAAACTATTTATTTCACTACTATACTACTACTACTACTACTGCTCTGTAAGGCACTTGTACAGATGCCAACTGGACAGTTAATATTAGTGCAACCTTAGCAGTACTTAATTAAGTACTAATACCACACTAAAATACTTTTAGTCCTGCTTTCATAAAGTTACTTAAGAAAATGTATGTAACATAATGAGGAAAATCTACTATTAATATTAAAAGTATTCAATACACAAAAATGCTGACTGTTATACAATTATATATATCATTAGATTATTATCACTGATGCATTAATGTAAAAGCAGGATTTCACTATTCACTATTGTTTATTGGACTGCAACTGAACTAATGAATATTTTTATTATGGATTAATCTGTTGATTTTTTTCTTGATTAATTGTTTGGTTTGTAAAAATTCTGAAAATAGTTTTAATGTTTATTTTGTCCGACCAACAGTTAAATTACTGAATTAATTGAAAGGAAAGGAAGCACATCCTCGCATTTCAAAAGATGGAACCATAAAATGTTTGGCATTTTTGCATGAAAAATGGTGATTCATCGACTCATCATTTCAGCTGATTTGTAAAGTAACTAGTAACTAAAACTGTAGATAATTGTAATGAAATAAAAAGTACACTATTCCCTCAGAATTGTAATGGAGTACTTAAGTTAAGTATCTCAAATTTGTACTTAAGTACACTGCTTGAGTAAATGTCCTTTCTTACGTTTCAACACTGATGATTGGTTAATTATAGCAGAATAACATGAGCTAACCAATGAGCCAACTCTTGACGTTGTTCCTTAATTTTTAATTCAGCCATGAACACTAACAAGGCTTCTTCATCAGCCCTGTGATGGTAAAACTGAGGCAATAGCCTGTGCAAGATATACAACACATTATTTTTAATGATGTTCTTGACGCTCTTTGGAAAATGACGTAAATGGCTGGCATGTGAGGGAATCTAGATAACGGCCAAGTGCTGTGTGTTGTGCAGCGCACACTTACTTGGAGAGCTGAAAAGTGGGTCACCCAGCCCACTGAGATTCAGCCTGTACCATTCACTGATGTGGAAATAAGTCTGCAGCATCAAGCCTTGCTAGCAAGGCTGCACTACCAAACGCTGCCACAGTCAGCACCCAGCTTTGTACACAAGCTGGACAAAGAATGAGTCATTCTCACCACAGGTTGGTTTATAATACAGGACTGCAATCATTGTTTTGTAATTTTCAACACGTGCTAAGAGGATAATGTGTTTTGCTGAGACAGAAATACTTGCTTCTCCAAACTTGGATGCATTATCAATGGCCTTTTATAGACTCTCCCGAAGATGCCTTGAAAGAACAATTATAAACATGGACGCTATTATCACAATTTAGCAAAATAATACTGTCATTTGTGATTTAGTTGACATACTCTTGAGACCTTTCACTGGGAATGGATTAATTTGTGCACTAGGACTTGAATTTTGTGATTATTTAGCTCTGAGGTTGATGCACCACATGCCAATAAATGGTATTCGTTGTCCAAGGAATGGCTTTATGACCTTTCATGGTTACCATTTGTCACTGACAAATGGAACGACCCAAGTTATTTCTGTAGCATTTTTTGTATTTCCTCTGCTGTCATGGGAGAAAAATACAGAAAAGCAAACAACAGAAGTAGGGACAAAAATATAAACAGGGTGCATTGATTTCACATCATAGACTGTCATGCAAGCCACATATTTGAAATTTTTGAGTTAGCCACATAAACTTGGCTGTGACTGTTGTTGCCTACAAAACAGTAGAAATGCATAATTTTTTATTACTAGCAGGCATTAACGCTTGAAGATGTGTGTTCATATGACTCTGCCAAGCCTTGTGTAATGTATGCAGAGATTTGAACTCCTGCAGCTTTGACATCAGGTCAGACTTGGATATATTGTAAGAGCACGTAAAACCCTTGTTGAATGACTGATGGCCAGGTGCCAGCACTTTACTCTGAACAAGCCTTCACTGGCAGGCAACATGCAGGCTTTAGTCCACACGCATTGCCCAAAGCTTGAAGGTTTTCATTGCCATGGTTAGCTCACAATTATAGGTGGATCAACTCACCAGTGGTCCAATGTAAAGCCAGTGAGACAAGCATGCTGTCAATTCATTACCAGATTTAAGGCATCCCTTCATCAGCCATGGGCATGCATGGTTTGGGTTTTAGGTATGACAAAGTGACAAAGGTGGAAGTAACTAAATAAAACTACTCACATTACTGTAATTATGTTATTATTATTTGGGGGGTACTTGTCTTTTTTCAAGTCTGTATTTTTACTCTTACATCAATATCCAGTAATCCCCTTTGCTGCTTTTAAAATCATTACTAAGTAGGACTACCATTTGAATAATATTCAAACCTTTCATCGTTCACCTTTCAGGAGGCATTAGTGCTGCAAAGCACCCCAGAGCACTGGCTACTTTCTTCCATGTTAACCAATTAAACACTTTGCACCATGGCTGATTCACGATCTGCAAGGCTAGTTTCAGCGTTTCTTCTATTTTTTCCATGTGGCACAAGCAAATCTGGCAAGAAAGCAAGCATCGGTTGGAGAGGTGACCAGACTGACCAGAACAGCGCAGGAGTTAGGAGAAATGTAGGGGCTGAAGAATTGGAGAAACAGAAACTAAATGAAATGAGATAAACCATTAGTTTTTTTTACAGTTTAGTAATATTTCATTACTAACAAGTGCAGATTTTCAGTCCTCTTTCCACCACTGGGAAATGAAGGAAAAGACCGGTAAAAGAAAAGATTAAATATCAAAATACAACACTATATTGATCTTAATATCTCTACATTAACACTTGAATCTTTGGAACTATATAATAAAGCTCCATTATCCAGTCCTCTGACTCATCTGGACAAAGGAGTCAAGGATGCACCATTTCTTCAGTTCAAATAATAAGTGTCACATTTGTCCGTGGTTGTAGTACAGTGAGCTTTAAAGCGGTTCCCCCTCTGGGGTCCTATTGTGGCCAGCCAACAGTGAATAGAGGCGGCACACAAAACCCAGGGGAGGGAAGAAGCTGGGGCAAACAGTCCACAGCCATTACTGACAGCTCTCTGGTTTCTCTGCCTGCCATGCCCCTGTGAGCTCACCTTTTACAGCTACTCTATAAGGCATATTAAAGCTTACTGTAAAGCACACAGGATTTAATATAATTCCAGAGATATGTAGTCCAAATAAAGCAGATGACTTCCTCCACTTTCATCCTCCTCTCAAATCCCCCTCTCCCTGACTTCATTCACTTATCTACCGCCTCATTCTCCTTCATTCTCTTTCTCCTCAGGCTATGTCTGTTTAGTTTGGGGAATATTTGATTGGCAGGTTATAACCCGAAGTAGGGATGACATTGAGAAAATGTCTTATCTGTGAGGAGCATTACTTCTTATAGTAATTTCAGAGAATAGCCAAATGAACACAGGGAAAGCGAGTGCACACATGCAGATATCAACATGCACAGGTGCAGAGTCATGCATGGGGATGTGGAGATGTGTGTCTCTTTTTTAATTTAAAGTCCAACAGTAGGAAAGACAGAGATGGAACGACTTTCAGCTGAGGTCAGGTGCCAGACCTGTAACCATGATGTCATACAAGTACACCCACTACAACACCAGCAGCTTTTATATGGAGATGTAAAGCAGGAATAGTCGAAGAAAAAGGAATGCGGTCAATATAATGCTTTTAGTGTGAGAGGTTGTTTGATTGAATGAGCCATTATCCAAAGATAAATAAACTTTGACATTTTTAACCTCATGCACGTAACACTTTGTTTGAACCTGCACAGGGGACAAGATTTGCAATACAATGTATGTAAGACAATTGCAGACATGTAAGAATGTTTTAAGATGTACAAACAGGATGGTCATAATGTTTATTTGTCTGGCAAAGATGATAAAAATACAATACGTCATAGGGATCCAATGAAAGAGGGTCACCGTGGTTAAAATGTCATGTTATAAATAAGTAAACATTCTTTTATTTTGTACTCATAAATAGGTGCTTTTGTCGAGTTGTTTCTGCTCCTGGAGTTTTGAACCTGATGTGCTGTGCATGACTAAATACTAGAGCTCCTAGTTTTCAGAATTTAATGATTTGCAAATACATACCGACCCAGTAGGTCTTCTGCTGTGTGCTTTGAACTGTCAAAGAGCACATATAGTTCAGCGATGAGACAAGTGGAGCTGATGTTGAAGGTGGAGACTGTAGTAGCGTAGTAGCAGACGCAAAAAGTGGCAAAATGAATGGGCTGATTCAAGAGCCTCGCACAGTTATTTCCCCACAGGCAGAGAGCTCAACCTCACGAGTCCAGCCCTCACCTGACTTTCAGTGCCCCACTCGCCTGCCTCTCCAATGAAATATGAGGCAAGCTGAACTAGAAACCACTCCGCAAACACACACTAACAGTACACATTCAGACAGGTGCATGGGAGATTACAGTAAAGGCGTATGCATGCATGCTTGTGTGTCGGTGTTTGATATTTGTTCATGTGTGCGTTTGTGCATATATGTCCCCTTTCGGAGCTCTGCAGAGGAGACTCGCCCTCTGATTAATAGTGATGAGTGGCTGAAGATAGTGAGCCCGACCCCTCTGTCGCTCAGCGAGGGCTTTTATCTAACTCTTCAGGGGATTCTGCCATGTGATGTCGTCTCAGTGCTCCTGTCTTAACTCCGTGCCCTCATCTCCCCCTCTTATCTCCATCACCTCCCTCTCTGTCTTTTGTCTGTCTGTCTGTCTCCCCTGTGCACACATGCACACACACACAGACTGTGAAGACAAATGCATATATGCATTATTTTACACATGCACACACATATCATGTTTTTTAGGCTATTTGATGACATTAGAATGTAGTTTTTTAAGTGGAAATCAATGATGATGGAACAACCCAAATGAAAATTTTTATCCACTTCTATTTTTCAGGTAATAAAGGAATATATAGGATAATATACATTTGCACATCTGCACAATTCTACAGCCAAGGCAGGTATGAGGTCCGATTCTCAGGCAGCAGTCTCTGCTAATGGGAGTGGCACCAGGCTTCTTTTCAGGAATCATTGTGAAGAATCACACTGCCCCCCAGTGGTTTGTAAATGAATGACATATCTAACTATGACTGATTATTATTACCCAGAGGCTATGCTGGAGTGAAAGGGTTGGGGCAGAAAGCATCTGAGGTTGTGTTACCTGGTTGATGTGTGTCCCCAAAGGGGAGCTGGAAGGCTGCTTATCGCCATGCAGGGTTTATTTAACTGCAGCCCCTGCTGTAGAGACATAATTTTTGGTATATAAGCAATTATCCCTCAGTGTAACTGGGGCAGTAAATTAAAGAAAGTAACTAATAACATATAATTTGATTCTTTTTTTAAGCATAAGTCTTTAATTGAATTAATTCTACAGTAAGCACATACTATGGTTTTACATTATTTTTACATTATCTTAAAATCATCAGCTGCACGGGCCCCTTTCTAACCGCCTTCCCAAAGTTAAAGAAGGTGAGATTCGTTTTAATCTATGAAAGCAAACCAGCACGGCACAATATATCATACACTAGGATATAACGTAAAAGTCAAAATTATTGGAATGTGACAAGAAAAAAGCCAAGAAGCCTACCTCCCTGACATGTTAAATGTCATTTTGGGGAATGTAAATTTCAAGAAAAGGAGGTTAGGTTGAACAATACACAAGATAGATCGAGATAAAAAAAAAAAAAGACACACCAAGCCTTACTTTCATCTTTCTTTGATGTTTATTTACAGAAGAGTAGTTTCCACAGACATCTTGAGAGTATCTGTGAGTTTTGACATTTTCACATATCGTAACACAGTGGAAATATTTCTACAAACCACAAGTACTACCTATCCTCTGACGATTCCTCTGAACAAGCAACGTTTCTATCACAAATCATGACGCTGAGTAATCCATCTGTCGATTTACAGACCAAGAAAATTGCACTTCTAGAAATGTAAAGATGACAGTCCAAAGTTGCTCATGGCCCAAGAAGAAGTGCTAATCTATTAAGTGCTCCTACAGTAGCATCTTTTGACATGAATGAGGTCTTGTTCAGCACACAATGATTACAAAGGTGTCTGAGTAGCTTCAGAGGCTCTCTGGTGGCACCTGACCACAGAGTCTGTGCTTACACATTCTGAGAAGCACAACTGAGCTGCTACACACAGATCTAGGGAAGAAGACGTACAAAAAAATGCACAACAATGTGACATCACTGGACGAAGCAGCTCACCACAAAGCACCAGAATGTACAGAGAAGAGCCAGAGAGACAGAAACACACTGAGTGATTTGTACAAAACCAAATATCATCTATGCATAAGAGTTTCCTTGATTTTTACTTTCCAAAAAACAAAATGAGGCTTTGTTTGACAAAAAAATGACATGTATCTGAGCTGGATATGCTGCATGATCCTCTACAATTTTTATGCAAAGATGGGGCACCTGAGTAGAGAAGATTTCTAAATGGCTGTCTATACTGAGAGGTATGATCTGCCTGGGGAGGATGTCCCTTTAGCCCTTCTCCATGCCTAAATCTTCAGTCGCCTGGGTTGTGTACTCTACCAAAAAGTGACTCTTAGGCAGTTATTCAGCAGAATACACAGACACAATTTTGCTTTTTGTCCTATGATTTTTGTTTGAAGCATAAGCACCAGTTGAGTGTACCCATGCTTTAAACTCTTTTTAAAAGCTTGGTAATAACTACCATTGAAGAATAACAACGTAAAAATCAATTCCAGTGACTTCCACTGACCCCTCCTCCCCTCAATTATTTACCCCATCACCACAAGACTAAACCATCCAGGCCACTGAAATAAGTAAAAACTCTCAATGAGGTAAAACGAAACAGTCAGTCCTGTCTATGAAAAACCTGGCTCACATAACAACAGGATGATTACGTATGTCCTACTCATTACAAAATGTGCAGTATCAAGGAACCGATCCGAATCAAATCAACAAGTTACCACCATGAGGTATACTGTTTAATAAAACCCTTACAAAGGAGGATGCAATAAACAAAATTATCAAAGTAATTATCATCTCTACAAAATGAGAGAGCGTGAGTCATTTTCCTCCAAAGAAATCTGATTGTTCTGGCCAACAAAAGTTACATAAAAGAGTGGTTAAATGAGTCAACAGACCTTCTTTAAGGAAAGCATACATCCTTTATGCTGGAGGCAGGTTTCTTTGCTAATCCCCTTTCCGATCATCTGTGTCAGCTCCACACACCATTTGAATCCAATACTGAATTAAGACTTAAAACACAGACAGATCAGTGTGATTTGACTGAAATATTTGTGGGGTGAAAAAGAACATACGACATGGATTTTAAATAGTGTAACTATGTGTCTACACTGTGCTATTTCAATGTCCAACTAAGATCTTTTCATTCGATTGTGGCATTATCATAAAATCTAACTCTTGCATCACAGACGTGATAGTGTCTTTGCTTAACCAAATACCATCCAAAAAACTGCAACTCACTGGCATAAATCAATTCATTTATAAATGTGTTGAATGTCCATCAGAGGAAATTGGTGCAGTGGTGTAGACAGAGAAACACAGCACATTATTTGTACACTAAATCTACTTGATTGCCAAATGACTCTGGTCTGTCTGCACAGAATATTTTGGAATACTTTTAATAGTGGATGGGTGAACGGCTGTTTTCTTTTGAAAAGGACCATGCTGGGTGAAAGCCAACTCCACAAACTTTATACTCAAAAATTATAAACAATCAAAAGAAAACACTTTCACTGTCACTGTGACTGACAACTTACTTGAAAGGCTATCTTAATGTCTGTTTCAGTGACCTCCACCCGCTCCACCCACCCACTTCACTCCAAGCTGTTTCGCAAATGCTTCAGCCTAATGTCTTAGTGGCTGAAAATGCTTTAGTGAATGGAAGAACTGAACCCAGGTCTGGATGAAACCTTACATCAGGGCAGGAGGAACACAGTCTGGGGTTTTAGCACATCTCTTCTTAAGGTAGCATGGGTAATCATGGCTGACCTGGACTGAGAGAGGTATGTTTAAGATATCAAACTGGAATGCTTTTGAGAATATTATGCTTCTTTCTGGACATATAGGCTTTTGAGGATGATGAGAAACAGTATCAATATAGAACAGTACCAGTAAAGAACCTGGATCAAAAATATACACGTATAGTCTTGGTGGTTTGCTTAATCACTCTGCATATATAGGGCAGATGATCGTCAAACCACAGGACAGAAAACTGCGGTTGCATTGTTTGCTTTACATTTAAATTGTCACCCAAATCAATGATGTCACAGCAAGTGTTTTATGTTTAACAGCTGATGGAAACCTGCTCTGACATCACTAATTGTGGTATAAAATGTGGCCGCAAATAAAACCTCAGCAACACAAGTTTCCTGCCATGGGTGAATTTGCTGTTAAATGCTCCTTATGTAGCATGTAAGCGTGATTTGCCAGATAGCACGGTACAGTGAGTGCCCCACATGTGTGAAGTCTAATGAGAAGGTATTTCATAAACATTTCTGTAACTGATGAGTGGTAAAATCTGAATTGTCCTTATGTGGCAAAGCCTACTCACTCACCTCCAAAATCCAATTAATGTTTCACCCAGGTTTGCTAAGAACACATTCACTTCTGTCCCTATATGACTGCTATTGCAGTAAAAAAACATGTTAATCATGTTAAGTACATACATAGCAAGGCTAAAAAAATAAATCTCTTTGAGGTACCAACCATGCATTTTGTTAAAAAAAAAAAAATCAAGAAGTTTTTGAGACAATACAATTATGTTGGTGAGAAACATGTTCAGGGTGTTTCATACTTTGTCACGAGGAAACATTTACATTTCTGCTGATGTTACTGAGTTGAGCTGGTGAGATCTTGACACTTGCATGGACATGAGTAGATATATGGGAAGGATAGAAAAGGTTTTCCGCTCCCTTTTCACTGCTGGATGACTAGAAAAAAGCCACCTGAGAGAAGATGAGACATCATATACAACAAGGCTATGCTCTGCGTAATTCTGTCCATGTCTGAAGGTGGAAATTATTATTAATATTACTATAACTAATGATCCGAACCTTGACAAAGTTGCCATTATCTCAGAATCACATAGTTGTACGACATAGGATCATATAGTTTATATTACTCTCATACAGAGTAATCCTTGCCCTTTCTGAGTTAAATGAATTAGGATAAAGTATAGTGTTAGCATCCTTAATATAGTCTTTTTAATGTGAAGCACCTAAAGGAAGCAGCTTGTTAATTAACTCACAATCTCACTCTTTCTCATGAGTAAAGACATGTCAATTACTGCCTCCTACAGGCAAAGAATGTAAAAGCTGCTATAATTTTAACACTTGTGCCACCTGCAGAAGAGAGGTTGCAGTAACACTCATTGTCTGCAGGTTGTACAAGTGTCACATTGCAGCACCTAATATGTTCCTTGTCAGTAGTTTCCATTAGTTTTACTGTGAATGAATGAATAGTAGCGTAATACTGAATGACACAATGTTTTAGATATTTGAAAGGAAGCTGCAATGCACTAAACCAATGTAAATTTCTTTGACATAACACAAGAACGTACAGTCAGTGTCAGACGATTATTTCTGCAAATACCAAAGGCTGTAAAATCAGACAATTTAAGAAAGAGATCTTAAAAAGGTGCTAGTTACATAAAACTAATAAAACCACACTGGAAACCATCCTGAAAAGAAATGAGGTAGTGTTGTTGATAAGGAGTAGGGATGCACCAGTTCCCCTTTTACACTACCAAAACCAATGCTGACTTACTCAGCTTCATGTATCAGTCAATTATGGAAAGAAATCTGATCGAATGACTTAAAGAATATGTTAAACAGTTTAGGGTCAATGTAAAAAAAAAATCTGAGCACATTTATTCATTTTTTTTCTCATCAGACTCCTTTCCTATTTGATAAATGCAGAAATTTCAAGTCAGCTTATGTTGGTTTCTGGTATTGTAGCAGAGTAGAGCATTGTGGAAATGTTCTCATACAGCTGGAATCAGATTGTAGAGTCAAGTTGAATTTCTTATGAATTAAAAACATGGCAAGCATTTCACATAAAAATGATTATACTGAGTTTAAATTGACAACTAATGGCACAATCTCATATTGGTGCATCCCTAAATGGGAGCCAAACCAGAAGAGTGATCTGCAGATGAGTTATTGTAACATCTCCTCTAGTTCTCCCAACAACATAATTAACCAATATCAACATGAGCATGTAAATACTTTGTTTTCGAAATGAGATATCCATCATCGACAAATATAGCAAAACCATATTTTACTTTTCAACTGAGAGTTCCTGGTTTACAAAATCTCACATGGATAAATGGCATTTTGGAAAAGAATACTTCATGTGTACCAAATCTGTATACACCACATCTTTTTACAGTGTTTTTTTCCATTCATGTTGACATGTGTTTTTTTATTTGTACTGAATATAATCATCTATAGAAATATACAGAGGTTATAAACGTACCTACAATAATTAGGCACCTGAGACCTCCACACTCCAGTCAGGAAATGTGTGTGCGTAAATGTGTGTTTATGGGTGACCGTGACGTACCATGGAATTAGCTGTACTTTAGCTTTCTGTGTTTGTGTAGGTGTGCGTGTCGGTGTGTGTGTGTGTGTGTGTGTGTGTGTGTGTGTGTGTGTGTGGACCCTGAGACAGCAGGAGGCTGGAGAGAGACACACAGGTGTTCTGCACTCTCAGAGTGTGCAGATACTTTTTAAGGCTTATTCCTCGGTGCCACTCAGTAAAGTCGCATCCACACGACGAAGCCCAGGGAGACCCACTGAGCTGCACTTCCGAGCCTCTCATCCATGATGATAGCCTGTCTCACTCCTCACAAAACATTCCAGGCTTTCTTATTCCTGAGTGGAACACAGCCATGTGCGACACAGTGGGAATAGCCTCCTTCAATCCACTTCCATCTGCTTGGTTAAGTTACATTTTTACTTTCCTATAGGACAGGAAAGAAAACCCAGAGGAAAATATGCGAGAGAATGCATACCCATATACAGTACTCTACCACTAAAAATATACTGTATATGCATACTGTATATACACACGTATTAAACAATGGATTCAAAGTACCTATAAAAACTTTGCAAGGAAGAGAAAGGAATCCAATAATGAGGTGCATAAAAATAATCCTTAGGGATTCTTCCTGGGTATGTAAAAGAAAGGAAATCAGTCTGATGTCTGTCTGTCTACATGCAGAGGCTACGGGCACAGATAACTGTGTGCTGCTGAGGTAGAGTGGACAAGGCCGGAGCTGACAAAGGGGGCAGGGGACAGCCCGACAGAGATGGCCTTTCCTGGTGCCGGAGGGCAGTGTCTGGAGTCCCCGTTCTCCAAATGCTCTGACCTCAGCACAGGACACACAGTCTTTGGGGAATGGAAGCCATTGGTTAGCCCCGTGTCCTGCTGTTGTTCTAAGTGTGCGTTTGGCTGGTCTCCCATGGCTTCTAGCTCCCCATTGTGGTTAGCCACCAACTTTATTGAGGGGAGACTCAAGGGGCTTTGAGCCCTTGTGTTTAGTGTGTACTCCTCTCCCGGTGGGCTTGGCTGACTCAAAGGGGAATATCTCTCCTCTGATAATGAGGGTCCTCTGGTGGTGTTAGAATCCTTCTCCCTTTCACTATCCTCCTCTGTTTTCTCCCTCCCAGGGTCTGACAGCTCTGAGTGAACAATGACTTCTGCCTCGACCTGGTTACTGCACAGGGATGTAGACAGACGATCTTCTAAGTCCTGCAACAAAACAATGTTACTGTTAATTCAGGTTTGATTACTTTATCTACCCAGATAACTCATTCAATGGCTTTTGATTAACATGGGTTATTTGCTAAAACCCTCCCCCAAACAGCAATGTCATTAGATCTGTAACTGCCCTGTCAAGTTTCAGATTTTTCCTCATGCAGAGAGCGAGTGCTGTATTTTGCAAGCTTCAACTGTTGACTTTACTTTTCAGTCCAACTTTACTGTCCACAGTAGTAAGTTTACTTCCAAAGCCAAAGAGTGGAGAAATTGGAGACAAACATGCTATTTGACCAAGTGATGCTAAGCTAAAGCTAAATAGATTAGTCAATGAATTTAGTTTATTAATTTACCGTGCTGTTATCAGTAATTAGCATGTTGAGAGCTCCATTAATGAGTGTTGGAGAGTCTTCTGTTATGGTGTCTCTGTATCTAGTGATTCTGTTGGCCCAGTTATGGCTCACAGAGCCGTTCCAAGCAGCCTGCAAGTATAACAACACAGTGGATACACCAAAATTACAACTATTATCCCACTATCAACACATGAAATAACAGCAAGGCACCAAGGCCCATCTGGAAAAGAGCTTCCCCTTTACTGGTTTTGACCTTGGGTTCAGGTGCAGGTGCGTCCTCCCCTTCCCCTGGATTAGCGATTGCCATCAGGCTCTGCTCCTCTGAGGCCTCTTCTAACAGCTGACCAGACTCTTGGCTGCCTGGGGGCATCAGTGTCTCCAGCTCATGGCTATCACTGCACTCTGCCAGGTCGGGGGGAACAGGGCTGCCTCCTCTCCTGTACTGAGGGGTCACAGCTGTGGAGTCCAGGCCCCCAGACACCTCCCTATTTGGAGCAGAGATAAGAGGGATACTATCTATACGAGTTGGGCACTATAGAAGACTGAACATTAATACAGTTCCCTGTGTTGTTTTAGCTGTAACAGTTGTTCAAGGTAAGCAAAAGGAGTAACATGTGTATAGATATTGTCTCTACACTCTAGAATTCCCTTACCTGGATTTGCCATTACGAAAGCTGAAACACATGCAGAGGAGGATGCATATCAGTCCCAGACACACACCAACTATGATGCCTGTCACTGCATGGATGTCCAGCTCTGTTAAAATATCAGACAGTATGGAAAAGGAGGAAAAAAATGTAAGAATTAATAGAAACAACAATCAGTGCAACACACATTTGCAGTACACATGGCTGTTGCTCCTTCCAGAAATATATATGCCATGTATCTGATCTATTACTGGTACCTACAGTATATTTGGCTCATATCTAAGCCCCTGTTAGAGAATAAAAGCATTCTTATAACATATCTAGTTTGAAATGCTAATCGGCAAAGGCATGATGTAAAGAAACTTAGCGAGAATGTATTGATTCTTTCATTTAGGTAACAGTAGTGAAGAGATATGAGGCAACATTCAACTAGGGAGTGCAAACCTTCATTGATATTCATTTATGCTGGGTATCTTTGGCAGTCTGGACATAGAGAGGAGAGGAAACAGATGGCAGGAGCTTTCACCCACCCACCTGCCACCTCAGTCCCATTCACACTGCACACTGGCTTCACTGTTACAGCCTATGTGAACAAAATAAACCTGTTACTCTGTCTTTTTAGGAAGGGTTTGGGGGAACAAACAAAACCGCATTTTCACTGCTTATCCTTCTGGGAAATTTAATCGTCAAGTATTCCAAATATATGACCCTACACACAATTCCTATCAATTATTGCCTTAGGTGAATAAAAGGGTAAAAAGTACTTTGAGTACAGTATAAGCACTATAGCCTGGTGGATAGCATGTACACAACAATATTCCTCTTGAGAGAGAAATAAAATGCTTAAATGCTTAAACTAAAATGTATAGTGATTATTTTAATTGCCGATGGGAGTGTTTCTTATGATGTAAGGACAATGAGTCTGACAGGAATATTAGATTACAGGGGAGTTAATAACTGTATTCATAACTCCCTCTGTTTAAAGGCAAAAGGGGATTTTATTAATTACAGGTAAAGCTAAAATGCTGACTGATGAAATTAAAGAGTGTATAATGAGACTGCATGCTTAAACACAAAGTGACATGAGAGTAAAGAAAGTGCTTTTCACAGCAATTCAGCTGGATACAGAGAGCAGTGATTCAAAGCTCTCCCCTGGGGGTCGCCATTGAGGCCACACCTTTCCACACTTAATATTATCCTCAAAATGCACCAGAGCAGGAGAAGAGAAATAACAGCATCCTGCCGAGCTACACTTTCCCTGCTGGCAAGGACATTACCAACTTTAATAAGAGAGGCTGTGCTTGTATGTGTGTGCATGAATATAAAAGTGTGTTTGTGTGTTAATGCATGACGTGCTTGTGTGTGTCTGCTTATGAAAGCAAAAAATGGCCGTAATATTTGGCGCGCGTTGCAGTAGTGTGTGAGACGCAATGCTCAGTGTGCTGCTCTGAGCTGTTAATAGGGCCACTGAAATGAAAATCAAACAAGAGGTTCAGTGGTGCACATGCGCTGTTCAGGTAGGCAGTGTGGCCTGGTCGATTTGCTTTCAAAACCTTCAAATCTTCAATCTGAACTCTAAATTGATTTAAAATATTTTAAACAATAAGATTGAAGTGTCAAATTTCTGTATTCTAAAAGAAAATGTACTCAAATTCTGATAAAACAAATTAAGTCAAGTCCAAAAACTACAGCTCAAATTTGATTTGATTTTTTAATCTTTTTGGCATCTGAATTTGACCAAACTTGAACCAAAGATAAGCAATCAAACCTGTATGGAATTGATGAAACCTATGACTTGTCTCTTATTAATCTAAAATACATAATGAAGTATAATTTTAAAGCAGATAAACTAAACTAAACTAAACTAAATTACCTACAGAGCCGAACCGCCAAAAACATAAACCCACTTAAATCTTGTTGCATCAATTCAGATAGGTTGCTAAAAATGTTATTTCAATTATAATGGCTATTATTGGCACACATATCTGCACAAGCATTTTGCATCTGTAAATCCTCCTGACACTAACACTGCAACCTGCCTCTCATTCCCTCTGTGTCAATTTCCTTTCATAAATTTCTGTTTTCCCACATTGTCAAAGCTCATGTCATCAACAAACTGAATATGTCACCATCTAACTAATCGACTACCTTACCATGTTATGTAATTGTTGTTGGATCTTTAAACCATGGCCAGTCTGTGACTGAATTTTCAACTTTTCTTTTTTAAAAGTTGAATCTCTTTACTGAACTACTACTACTATTACCACCACGACCATGATTACATGCTACATGACACGTACCATATTTCGGAAGTGAGGTGTGAACATCCTTTATAGGTGAATAAGGCCCTGGCCCCACCTCAGTAGATGCACTCAACTTAAAAAAGTAACGGGTGCCACTGGACAAACCCTGGACCTCCACACTAGTAATGCTCCCTGAGAAAGAGAGAGAAACAAGGGGTAAGAGGCACTTCCACTAAATAAAAATATGAGTCAAAATTTCAGTGATTAACACCAACACCCACCATCCCGAGACAGGTTTTCCCACAAGTGCTCAGGCTGGCTGAGGTTGCCACTGTACAAGATCCTGTAGCTGATGATGATACCGTTGGGCTCCAGCGGAGGGCGCCAGCTCACCAGCACAGAGGAGGAGTCCAGAGCGCTCAGCTGCAGCTCCTCCGGAGGTGTGGATGGCCCTGAAGGAGAGAGGAGGACTGGGTCAGTAATTAGAGGCCAGAAATGAGGCCTCACAGCTGTGGAATGTATATTGTCTTGGTGGGGGATTTGACATGTTGTGTGACGACCATCTGCGTCCTCGTGTCCATGCCACCTGGGTACAGGAGAGAGGGGACAAGCAGGGCAATGGGGGAATGGGCTGGGGCTCAGGTGATGATACATGGCAGTAGAGAGCGTGACAGGGTGACTGGTGGTAATAATGTCATTAAAAGCAGCCCACTCTCCACTTACCACCCTTACTTGGCTGACAGACAGAGCTGCTGGCCAGCATGAGAGCCACTACACCTGGGTATTTCATTATGGCCAGTTATCATCCATCGATGCCAACCACTAATTCCCATGTCCACTGGCCACTGGCCAGCCAACACACTGATCCACACACGAATGAGTACACACTAACTTGCATGCACAGGCACACTCAAGCTGAACAAAAGCTTGACACCTTTACCATTCTTGCTAGAGACCAAAACCGAATAAAACTGGTATTATCAGCCTATCAAGTGCAGCTAATCAGACATAAAATCTGAAAGGAATCATACACTTACAGAGCAAGATGAAATATTTTTTTATCAGGGACATAAGGTAATATATTTTACCAGACACAATGAAAAAATATGTGAAATATTTTAAGACCAACTATGAATCTAAGAGTAGACAGTTTAAATTACTTTCTGCAGTATCACTACTCACAGTACTTTTTTCTTTAACCTTTATTCAAACAGAAAAATATTTACTGACCCTGCATCCTCCTTCTCCTCTTCCAGAAATGTACTCCCACACATTTACACACATCTACACTTAGTACTGCTGCTATCGATTATAACCACACTCTTCTACATATATAAATATATATATATATATATATATATATATATACAGAAGTTGTAGTTGTGGTATTGTAGATTCCCTTGAGCTGCTTAGGAGTGATTTGCTCTGGGACACTGCAAAGATTGTGAGGGAAGAAGACTTGAAGTGGACAAAATACTACAGGGAAATCTTCAGGGACTTTGATCGTTGGGTCATACTTAATTGACTACATTGATACGAGCACAGCAGAGACTGACTGTCAGGCAGAGTAGACTCCTCCACTGTGCCGCTGAAGGGTCCCACCACGTCCACTCCATTAGACTGCACTGCCAGCTCATAGTGGGTGAAGGGCTTCAATGCCCCAAGCAGTATCTCCTGAGCAGAGCTGCAACACACAAACATGGGAGAGAGTCCTGAGTGTGTGGTGTTTGTTTTCTATTCTGCACTGACAGAAAAAATTATGTTGTTTAATTCAATTGGACCACTCTAGGCTACAACATGTATCACCTTTACATTGTTAACTCTTATTACCTGCCTTAAGCTTATTTATTGTTTGATGCTTGCAAGTATTTATGCACCTCTTTAGCCCAAGAACCCCATATCCCTACTTATGATAATACTTGAAAAAATATAACACACCAAGAATGGCAGGCAGGAGGGGAGTATATTTCAATATTATAATAGGTGCTTTTTACTGTATAAATGATGGGTAATCGTGGAGCTAGTCAAAGCTATTCAAAATATAAAAGACCTCAGAAGAAATTTACATTGGCTTGTTTGGTGTTGAACATAAAACTATTTTTTATGTAAAGAAATGCAGAGGGCAAGGTGAAAAGCTCTTCACTCTGGCACTATTAGGCAGATATGGTATACTCAAAGCTTAAAAGGAATTGAATGACTTCAAACATAAACAGATTTTTGACCTCACATGGTCTTCCTCAGAAAAGAATGAATGTCCAACTAAATGAAGACATTTAATGTACCATTCCTCTTTGCTGCAATTAAGTGTGAGGAATGTTTCTTTTGGTGAACAAACTCATTTTATGCTCTTTCTGAAGATGTGTTCATACACAAACTGTTCAAATGGGCTTTGCTATATATTACATTAACACTGTTACATAGGAAGTTATGCTGGAAACAGTATTGTTCAAATACTTATCATGAACTAGAGTGATATGTTTTGAGATATCCATGATAGACATGATTAAGCTTCAAAAGCTCAATCCAGTTTCTGACCTGGTGTGATAGGAGACCAAGGAGGCATTGGTGGTTCCTGCTGGGCTGCAGCGCACTGTGTAGTTGATGATTCGTATGTTGCTGAACCGTGGTTTCTCCCAGCGCAGCCAGATTGAAGTAGAGCTGTTGGCCATGGCTTGGATGCTGCTTGGGGGTAATGGAGGGGGGCGCATGGGCGGGACCGATGCTAAACACACACACAAACACACTTCAGCTTGAATCTTGGTGGTGGATTTATTTTTTACTAGTCAATTATTAATTTATAGATACATGGACACATGAAAAGAGAAATCATACGTTTGTCATGAGCCTTGTCTGTCCTTCCCTTCCACACAGCAGCTGCTCCGTCTATCTGCTTGTTGAATGCCCAAACTCTCACCTCATACTGCCGGTCAGGGACTGAAGAGTAGAAAGATATAAATAAATATAAGAAACAAAAATATGTATGTGATGTTTCTAGCCACATATGTGTGTTACAAATGAACTTTGGCAGCAAATTTCATTGTACAAGGTAAAATGACAATTAAGGCATTGTACCATGTTGAATATTAAACCTTAAATATAATTTAAATTAAATCAATCCATGTATGGTCTCTCCAGATGTTGTACCTGTATCTCAAAAACCACAAATGGCAGCTGTGCTACAATCTACATTTGAATATATTGGCCTCAATTTTGAATGAAATGCTTGATAATTAATCATTACTTTTTTGTGAAAGGTGTTGGCCTATTTTCATTCCTCTTGACAACACTGTCTGGCAAGGACACTGAGAAAATATTGTAATCTTTGCTTAGAATTTAATTAAGCTGTCTAAAAGCTGGGTATGCTGTTACGTGTGCAACACTAGCAAACTCAATTTTATCAAACATTTTTCAAAAGCAAGGTGAGACCTCATTACATTACAGTCTGTGTCAACAACTTACCCAGACCAGTGAGGAGATGATACCTGGCCTTCTTACGGAGCCTGATGGTGTGGGTCTGTGTTGTCCTTTCTCCATTGGCTGATTCGTCAGCCTCCATCTCTCGACAGGACAGCTTGTAGCCAGAGACCAGTGTGTGATTGGGTGAGGGATGCCATGTCACATTGAGTGTGTTCACTCTGGCTCTGACTTTCAGCTCCGTAGGGGCAAAGATCACTGAAAAGGTTAAGAGGAAAAGAAAAAAAAAACATGAGCAAGAATTCCACATGGCAGACTTTTACTGCAGCTTTATTTTGACATGTTGCTTGCAGAAAAAGAGTACTGCCTAAATCCACAAATATGCCTGTATTCAAGTATGTAGGTGTAATTTCTGGAATGGGTCATTAATGTGATAAGTTTCAGCGGCTCTTCAAGTCAAAAAGGGTCTATGAATTTGATATGTTTGGGGATAATGAAAAAACAAGTTGGCTGTCATGCTAGAAATTCAGGTTGGAAAGATTTAAACCTGACATGTACAACATGGAAAAAGTTGACAGGGAAGGTAACAAAATGTTGTTGTCAATAGAACAACAGAGCCAAGTGTTTCTTACACTCTCAAAATTCCATGTATTTCCCAGAATAAGTGAGAATCCTGGGTAAAACAAAACAGAAATTTTAGGGTTGAACAAATGATGAGGGCCTGTTGTCTGGTGTCTTCCTTACCCATGCTGAGGTTGCTGTTGTTGTAATGGGCTAATGTTTGGTGCTGAGCCCACTCAGAGGGAACCCCAAATCCAACACCCGTTCCAGCTGCTATTCTCAGTCGGTAGACCTGATTGGGCTGCAACTCTCTTAGTGTGAATTGAGTTTCATTACCCCCGACTTCAACTGAAAATACACTGTCCACTGTGGGAACACACAATATACACATTCACAAACCTCTATGTGAAGGGCATGAAGGACAATCTGAGAAAATTGTTCTACTCAGAGTGAACTCTTTGTGCACTCTGTAGAGCTGGGTATTCAATATAAATGATTCTGATCTGCAATTACAGTTTTGTGTTGTCTAAATATTCTTAACTTTATGATACACATCTGCCATTATAGCAAGTAAAGAGTAAAGAAGGCTGTCAATACCTGTCCTTTTCAATTATTAACTTACATGAAACCAAAATGTCTCATTAACAGTAGTCACTACAGTCAAAGTTTATTGAGTTACCCACCCTGATCCAGAGTGCTGTACTCGATGCGGTAGCGGGTGACAGCTCCTCGACTGTGCTGCGAGGACAATGGATGCCACATCAGCCTGATATCTGTGGGGGAGGTGCTGGCTATAGACAGCTGAGGAGGTGCACTCGGCACTACAGGAGGGAATAAAAAGGACAAACTAATCTGTATGATTTTGCACATTCAAGGTAAACCCAATAGAGCTGTACAGTTACTGGACAGTTATAAAACACACAATATCTATAGTTTTTTAAACCTTTGGAAGTGTGTACCAAATCACTGTTGTCTTAAAGAATTGGTCAATGAGTGACTCAAAATGTCAATCAGATTTTAAAGCAAAAATGCTCTGTAGACTGCCCACTGAGCTACAAATATTACTTTTCTTGACTCGACTGCACACTGACACTTGAACATGAACGGATAAAACTAATGATTCATGAGCTCTTAAAAATCTGGGAGAGATACAAGGTTGGAAAGCTAATAATGAGTCAGTGAAGCATCCAAGGTTGACCTTATTTTACCTGCTTATAGTTCTATCACTCACCGTCCTCCAGCATCTCTATAGTTACAGGCACTGACGGGCGACTGGCACCCATGGGAGAGTAAGCCACCACAAAAAATGTGTAGGCAGTGTGGGGGAGAAGCTCTTTGACGTGATACTCTGTGGTGTCGTTGTTCATTGCAAATTGGTATTCCACATTATCTGAGCCTGAAAAGGAAATATTCAATATCAAATCATATATCAAATATGTTCTTTTAAGGAAATGTGGATATGCACACACTCATGAACAGAAACACACCTGCAGCACGTTGGCAATGCAAAGAGTAGCCAATTATTTGGTCTGAGTTGTACTCAGGTTTCTCCCACGTGAGCAGGGCAGTTGTGCTGGAGTAGGGCGTGGCAGATAGGTGGCGAGGAGGGCTGGGCAGACCTTCCCTCACAATGACCGTCAGCTTGGCAGTGGCACAGGCCGTGCCCAGCCCGTTGTCTGCTATGCACTGGTAGTAGCCCGAATCCTCTAGTGCCAGCTGGTTGATGAGCAGGACTCCAGGGCTTTGGCTCTTAACCCGTCTGAATGACTTGATGGTCTGCCCGTTCTTCAGCCAGTGCAACACCGGAGGAGGCTCCCCAGAGCTGTTGCACACAAACCTTGCTGTGTTTCCCCGGGAGAGGGACGCTGTCTCTGGGGGTTGGAGAATCACTGGAGGGGCTGTTGGAAGTAGGAAACAAAGCTCTGACTTACAGGGGGCAGAATAAAGATACAAAAGGAAACAGATTTAGTATTGCACTTCGATAAAGTTGGGGGACTTACGAGAGACAAATTTACAAAGGAATATAACTTTTAGTTTTATCCTACATGTTCCAAAATGTAACTCGATAGCGTCTATCTTAGACTTTTCTTGCCTGGTAAATGCCCACATCTTTCAAAGTCCACACCACCCAGATTGTAACAAAGGCGAGTTATTTTTTCAGACTTTACAAAGAGCCAAAGAAGACATATAAATTAGATAAATAAAATATAATTTTATCTGATAAATATTATTGATATTTGTTTATTACCTGGTGTCATGTCATTTAGCAAAAGTTAAGAAGTTGAATATCCCTGTCCTACACACTGGACCCTTAAGATACAACAATAAGCAATTACCTGTAAACTTAAAAAAAAAATTATTTGCTATTACAATACTGTCAGACCTTTAATTACTTGGTCACCTCCGGTAAAGCTGGTGACAGATTCAGAGACTAGTCTCAATGAAACAGCTCTCAGAAAAGAGGAGCCTCTCAATTAACTTTCATGTAACCAACAGGGAGTAAGGACATTTATATCATATATTTACTCAGGAATTTGTCAAATCATAGGCTGGGAATTGTTGGGAGTGAAATGCAACAGCCAAGAAATGTATAACCACACAATGTAAAGACGTAAAACCACCTACACTGGAAAAGAGAATGTATAACCAGAAGGGTAAGCATGGAGAGTTTAGAAGATTTGGGGGTGTTTTATAACCTCTCTGGAGTCCACAACATAATATGCCTTTTATATTCACACAAACATTGAATCCAACAGTCATGTGTGAGTCAGTCATGCTTGTTTTATATAATTTTTGTTTTATTGTACTCCCCCTTTGCAATAGTCTAGATATTTTTCTTGTTTGGTGCTTTATTCTGTACTGTAGTTTTAACTTACTCCTTTTTCTTTTAACAGGTACATATTCTGTATAAACTAGTCGGCTGTGTAGGGGTAGGTGGGCCGAAGGGATGCGTTTTGATAGGAAGAAGGGCTGGACTGATCAGGCATCTATGTGCTTATATTTTTGTACACTGTATCATTCAGCCCTAGGGCTATTATGTTATAAAACCAATAAAGACAATGTGGAAAAAACAGAAAATCTAATCTGTTATTATGTACAGTACATAACGTGACTCCTACCAGGCACATGCAGCTCCGCAGCAGCAATGACAAATTCTCTGGTCTTGGGCTTGTTGGCCCGGCAGACATAGACGCCGGCATGGTGACTCCTTGTGTCCCTAATCACAAGGTTTGAGCCGAGGACAACCACATCAGTGGAAATAGGCTTTCCATCTGATCAAAGAAGAAAGCAACAAAGAAAAACAGATCTCAGATCACACAGATGGAAAAGAAGAGATTGGCATTGAGAAAAATGGAGATAATTTCTCAGGCTTTCAGTTGCCTGAGAAACAGCACAAAAGAGAAAGGCAGCACTTTGAGCACCAGGGGATTTGACCTGTAATCCCACAAGCTGACCAACAGGTGGCTCTGTGACTTTTCAGTCTGTGTTCACCGAGGTGCCTGCATTACACACTGCTGTGTGTAAAATCATTGCCTGTTCACTATATAGACCTTTACTTAGTTTGTCCGCCATTTTGTACTGTTGTCAGATCCTCTACAGACAATGATTATCACCTACATAGTGAATTATCTTACAATGCCATAAAAAAGTAGTGAACAAGATGTTGTTACTAACCAACTACCACTTTGCATTACCAATGACCTGAATACTGTAGCGCAGTTGATACTGATGACAAATGTATAGTCATCAATAGAATTCCCTGTAGGCTAAACTTAAATGTTCATTGTAAATGAGGGGAAAATTTCAGATGCCACTCCAAGAAAAAATATGAGGCTATTATAAAAGTTTCGCATGACATCATTCCCACAAACACTACAAGTGTGCGTGTGTGTGTGTGTGTTTTTTTTATGGAGGTGTGAATTAATCAATGTGACAAATTATCATATGTAAACCCTGGCTCAGTGCACGAGTGGAGAAAAGACAGCTAATAGTAAAACAACATCTTTGTAGCTACAGCTAGCAAATCTGATCCTGACGTGTTGATGTTTGAGAGACAGATAGGTAGAGACCAAGATGCTGATAATGAAAGTGCGACAGATGCAGTAAAAAAGAAAAACAAACAGGGTGAGAACCACAGACAGAAAAGAGTGAGTAAGAACATTTTCAAGTGTTACCTTGTCTGCTCCAGGACACCAGTGGCTTTGGCTGGCCTTGTGCCATGCACTCCATCACAGCGGGACGGCCGAGCACGACTGTTGCATTCTGAGGTGGTGCAACAATCGCAACTCTGTTCAGGTTTTCTGTATTGCCTAGAGCAACAAAAGAAGTGTATATCATGGACCAATAAATATTAGATAAGTTTGTGATTGTAACTGGAGAGTTGCCATTTTGAAGGTCCCGACTTCTGAATCGCTGCCAACATCTACAGTATTCTCAGCAAATATTTCATTATTCACCAGTGAAGTGAAACAAAATGGCAATGGCTTTCTCGCATTTAAGGACAAGTCGTCAAAAGCTAATGTAGCCCTTGCAAACAAACTTACTTTCTTCGCACCCCTGACATTACAATGAAGAGCACAGCCTTCAGATCAGCAGCTAGTTATTCACAGTAGTTTAGACGGAAGATGGGACAAGATTCAGTGACTCAAGGAGCATTTGCTTGAGACTGACTTCCTTCATAACAAAGCAAGTCACTTCATTTTAGTTTCTAAACAGTTTCTATAGTTGGCTGATTGGTTTACGGCTGAGGCTTAATTCATTCTGGATTTGGATACGACCTGAATATAAAATCTCGATTAAAAAGGATATGATGTGAGATGATTTGCTAGGAAACATGATGGAAGCCCTCATCGCACATATTATTGAAAGACATACTGTTAAAATCCAGGATAGCTCAAAGACGCTTTCAGGACATGAGAACAAGAGGAAGAAAAAGAGTAAATCTTTTTGTTAGAGAAAGCTATATAAGGCCTCAATTATTATACTGAAGGACATTTGTCCTCTTCAGCAACTAAGGATGCTACTCAAAGCATATTGTTTATGAGTTGAAGAGAGCATCTTAATTGTGTATCAGTCCCCAAGGTTCCACTGGTAAGAGGGCCTTATTTCCCTGCAATTTTGCTCAGCCCAGGCAGGCTCAGCAGCACCTAATGTTAATGATTTTCAGAAAGAGGCCTGGCATTCTATAAACACATTATAAATTAATCATTGAGATTACATACAGAAATCCTTGGTTATGCATAAGGCTTTAAGTGGGTCAGTTTGCCTTTGCGACACTACACTACACTACACTGCAGGCTGGTCTTAGGTGGATGTGATGGGTATGGGTGTAGAGAGAAGGTGAAGTAAAGAAGAAATGGAAGAAATTAGAAACTGGAGGTTTACG
Organism: Argyrosomus regius; assembly: GCA_946959425.1. Lineage (NCBI taxonomy): Eukaryota > Metazoa > Chordata > Actinopteri > Sciaenidae > Argyrosomus > Argyrosomus regius. The sequence goes on from OX336882.1 coordinate 17,074,012, forward strand.
GCAGATGAATAATTCACATTTTCTATATCCTTTCAACTTAAGTGCATGATATCAGCGATGATGTGTCACGCTGTTGACTTATTCTATTCAGAGAACTCTGAAGTGTAAAGTGAAATGATGGCATTAGATCTGACATCTGTTACATGTAATGGCTTGCAATAGAGCCTTAAATAGTTCCCTCCTAGGATTTCACAACAGCAGCAGGACCACCTGTGGAAAGTATCCTGGAAACATCAGTCTCCTTGTCATTGCAGGTGTTAAAATCCATTAAAATATACCATATTTCTGCAAGTAATTTCCAAAATGCTCCTTTATTAACTAAAGAGTAGAATTCCTGTAAAAAGGAGAGACTTTTCCTATGTTGTGTAAACAATAATAATAAATAAACAATAATCAAACTTACTGGTAATGATTGAAGTTGAAACTGAAAAACTGAGTACTGAAAGACTGCTATTTTCTCTTTCTTTTTAAAGGACACAAAGGCTGTGACTTAAATAGAGGACACAATGTTTCCAAAGAGCAGCCAATTACAGCTGACTGATCTCTAGCTAGCTAGCCACAGAGGCAGATAATACGACAGGGCTTTAATGTGGGCTGCCTAATGGTCAAATCACAACTTACAATACTATTCACGGAGTCACTGCAGCATGTAATCAACTAATGCAAGTCCTTGTAGGTTGCAGTCACCCTGGGACTTCGATCAAAGAGAGAAAGATGTATGCGGATATAAAAATAATAAAGTGGATACAGTACTGAAAAATATGTCTTTATTCTGTAAAGTGCATTACTTATCTAATTTAAATGTCAGCCTTTCATTGATTATGCCATAATGCAACATGTATCCTTTGTTGCCATTTTTATTCTGCATTGATGACATTTAGAGGATTTGATTTCTTCTCTGTTGTGTATTTTAATCAGAGTAAATTGAGGTAAAAGCTATGAAGAGTCAGGGTTCTGACACAATTTGCTTTTGGGTTAAAATGATCAGTGATGCAGTTAAAGATTACATTATTGGTAGACAATAAAGTGATTCCTACATAAAAACACATATAAATGTTTTCTCCACAGCACTTAATTTGACGCTGTGATCAAAGCGTGTGCCTGAACTGAATATTCTGCATATTTATTGAACAATTTGCAATTCTTTTAGCAAAGAGGGAGGCCGAGTCTTGTGGATGAAAGAGATGAACAAAGAAACAGTGTAAGGCGCTTACAGGAAGATTAATTGAAAGAGTAAGCACAGTGCCTGTATCCATACAGAAAATTAGTACTGTAAGTCAACATAGAGATAAAAGTTTCTTGATAACTCAAGTGTATGTGTTGCAGCAAATTAAATCCGAAGGACAGCCGAGGTAAATGCTTAACGCTTTCAATGAGAAATGGAGAGACTCATGTATAGACATAAGACTGCATAAAAGACAAAGATAAAATGGCAAAGGTCACTGAATTTCTAGTAGTTTTGAAAAGGTATTTAAGTTCAGTTTTTAACAGTTATAGATATTCAGAACATGTGTTTTCATTACATGATTTAATTTTCACATTAAAGCCATTCATATTATAAGGGAATGAGTAGAGGGGCTGATGTAGATACAGTCCTGTATGTTCCAATTTCCCCTTTCACTAGTTGAAGCTAGTGCAAACTATTTGCAGAAACAATACTGTTAGAATACTGTGTAGATTTTGATCAGATTAGTTGTTGTAGTTTCAAACGCACAACACACAATACAAACAGTGAGTTACATAAGCAAGTGCCATTTTGTTAGCACCGGAGGGACCCACATTTCAAGCATCTAGTCCTAAAACTCACATTAGAGTTTTGAGATTGGTCTGGCAGCTCCCAGCAGGTTCTGGCTTCCTGTTCAAATACTATAAAGCACTGCAACAGACCTCACCTGTGGCGACAGTGAGCCTGGCTTCATGACTGATGTCCTTCCTGGCAGAGTTGGACACGACACAGCGGTAGGCACCCTCATCCTCCTTGGACACCTCAAGAATCTGGAGCACCCCGTGAGGAAGGGAAATTAACCTGTTGCACACAGCGCAAAACCGAGGAGAGGTGGCAGAAAGAGACAGAAGAAAGCAAAGGAGAGAGAGAGAGAGAGAGAGAGAGAGAGAGAGAGAGACTGAATAAATAGCTTAGTGCCTTGTAGCAAAATACATCCAGCTGATCAACTCTGCAGGGATCCTGCTGAGTCCTCACAAGGCTCCATCCTTTTTATTCAGGAGAGAGGCTGTGTTGTACAACTACTACAAGGAGGGGTTGCAATTAAGAGTCATGCATCACAATAAGTGAATTAAATACAGTGATATAGGATTAAAGTTGTTTTCTGGACAAAGATGAGATCTCAAGCACCTAAAAGCAGTATATAAAAATAGTGATTACATTTGTGCATATCATCATTTCTTTATTGTTTGCTATTTGTTTGCTGATCTTTACTATTTCTACTTTAATCCCACATCTACTTCTCCCTAAGGTCAGGGTCCAGACATATACTGCTGGCGTTCAAACCAAGCCCCTAGGGCCCTTACAATGCGATACCATCCCACAACCTCTTATCGCCTTTATCATAGCCTATTAATCCCACTGAAATGTGACCAGTGGTAGCCTGTTCAGGAGGGAGGGAGGGGAATGGAGTGTAGAGGAGTTGAGAAAAAAGAAAGAGAGAATTATAGAATAAGCCAGTGGGAAAATGAAGAATAAAAAAGGGAGATAATGAGAGGAAGACAGGGAGCCATGAATGATGAGGAAATAGGGACAGAAGAGTAACAGAAATAGAGATGGAAAGGGGATAATAGCAAAGAGAAAGAGCAGTGGTAGAGGGTCCCATAGAGAGAAATAGGCACATTAGAGCCAGAGAGAACAGAGAGAGAAAAAGCCAGTGATGTATCCGCCATCCCTTAGCTCATCTTTGTGAGAGGCCATTAACAGCGCCTGAGGCAGGAGAACCACATGCCACCAATAAGACCTTATGAGCAGCGAGCTGTTTGCGGGTCATACAGGGCTACAGCAGCCATTAGCACTTAGTCCTGTACAATAAGGCTGGAACCAAATTTCAAGATTCTGGGGCCAGAAGAGCCAAGAGAGAAATGCCAATACCACTAAGTGGCCTCGTAAATGAGACTATTTTTTGAGAGACAACTGACATAGAGAGACATGTTGAGATAAATTTGGAAAATGTGTTTCTTTTTATCTGTAAGAACACAAAAGGCCCACAGTGGTTTGTTTTAAACTCAAGGTGATTCTTCATTGCTCTTCTAAAGTTTAAATCCTGACTATGTACTTTGAAAATACTCCTGCGCTTGTCTAGTCCACTCTAAACCTACAAAATGACTGTAACATCACAACAAAAAAGGAGTAAATACACTTGACATGACTGCATGTTTTAGTTATCCTTGCTATTATTAGGAGGTATTGTCAAAGTAGTATGCTCCAAATTAATATTAATGGAAACAATGAGGTAATGTTCGGATGATGATTTGCAATGTTAGGATAACATTTTCAAAAACTTCTTCTTGACCTTCATGAGTGAGTCACAGCTTCACAGTTGCAACATCAGTGCAGCGTTGAGCACTTTTTATACCAGTGAAAAAGTACATTTATATGTAGCTTTTTTTGCATGTACACACACACAGTTTCCAGTTCCACAGTTTCTTTCCCAAATGAACTGCAAACTAACTATCTGAATATTTGATATTGTTACATTACATATTGCTTTAATCTGTACTGGCATTTAATATTTTGAACTTATCAAAATAATTTTTATTTAACTAAGATGACTTAGCAGTCTTAACACGTTGAAACTTTATGAACATCACTTCAGATTTTAAACTCAAATGTGGAGGGCCACAGCCAGCTAGAGTTATAAAACTAAATCAGCCTTCATGTCATATTCACAGACAGAAGTGAAGATTGAATTAGAAGAAGATGGAGGACGACAACAACAACACATAGAAGGGGGTCACCTTGTGTTCTCAGTTATAGCCACTTTGTCTTTTTCCCAGGTAATAACAGGTGTGGGGACTCCCTCAATCTGGCAATCAAAGCGGGCAGCTCCCCCAGCAGGCACAGTTTGGGGTGATGGCTCCTGATGGAACTTAGATAGACCTGGGGGGAAAAGAGGTTACAGAGGTCAGGGGGTATTTATCAAAGCAAGAGTTGGTGATTTCCCAGCGGACAGACACAAAACATGGCCCATATCTAAACTGATGTTAGTGTAAATTATGATGTGAAATCTGTGTGTCACGTTGTCTACCTCTGGTCTGATGAGTTTTGTCTGATGATGTGCAATTCCAGTCCCAGTCCACAATTGGTCTACAGCACCCTTTCCATCAGACAGTCCACATGGACAGAAATGGAGCACATCCCAAGTGCACTGAATTAAATGGGCTGCAAAACCAATGTGGTCACAGGAGAAAACAGCTCGATACACTAACTCAGGGTTCAAGCCCTAACACAACACAGTATAAAATGATTTCCAGAAACAGGCCATCGATCCTTTACACAGTTTTTGTTTGGTTTGGTTTTCTTCTAAAAATCCATCTAAAGTGAGTTCAGAATCTATCTGTAACACTAATCTATTTCTAAGACTTCTGATTATGGTATTTAGACCATTTTACGGGATTTAAAGGTACAGGTTTAAATGTTAATTAAAGACTTGTTTAGACCATTTAAATACCCCCGAAAGCCCTGATTAGGAGAAATTGGGGGATTTAGATCAGGCCTGGACAGATTATTTTTCTCTCCAGGTCGAGTCTTGGCATGGCTCCAATTTTCAACACATTCACACGCACGGGAAAGTTTCCTATGGTAGATAATACTGAACACCAGGAGGCAGCAGTGAGCACTCTCTGAGGGCCTCTAACCTCTGACCCTAACAGGCTGTTGGAGAAGAGAACAAAACCGGTTGGCTGCCCCAACCACTTCGCCTGTAGCTCTGACTGAGGAGTGGAGAGTGGGGGGTTGATCAAAGGAGAGAGCATAGAAAGAAGACAGAGAAGGCAAGAGAAAGCAGCAAGGTAACATAAAAGAGAGACTCCAAATCCCAAGTAGGCTACAAAATGCAATATAGGTTGTAGCGTGATAGCAGAAAACCATTACAAAACATTAGCCACATAAATTGTAAGCCACTAAATCACAGAATTTTTTTGTAAAATGTGATAAAACAAGGTAAACAAATGCATCTTAACTGTCAGAAAGCCTGCCACACTCCCTGCAGTTACACTGCTACATAGCTCCTGAACGATTCCTTGGACTTCTTTCCTAAGTTATTACTGTTCTGTTCTATGCCTAATTTGATTACCATACATATAAAGCCTGTTAAGTATCATCATTAAAATAAATATATGTTGTAGTTCAACTTTATAGTTTGAACTAGAATGGAGAATTGTTAATCGCTCTGTCTGGAGAGCTTTTTTTTCTTTTTTTATAGTTTGTGTATAATCATCCGTAACTTCTCTATTACGTTATTACCTCAGTCACTGCCTGTGCTTTGCTTTAAGTGTCTTCATGTTGAAGTTTGCTGTAATGGCACAGAGTAGACTGTTTTAAAGTGTTCTATATATGACTTAATAACGCATGAATGAATGCCTAATGGAATTTATATTAGCAGCTAAGGCTAATATCATGCATTGGGAAGTTAAGGCGTTTTTAGTCATGTTAGTGATTATAATAAACACATTTGATTATCCAACCGTTGTTGATTAATGCTGATTATTTGATGGGAGTGAAGTCCACATCTGCTGCCTCAAACAGTTTAATTGTAGAAGGTTCTCGACCTCTCTTTCATTAACACAATAAGAGTTGGTAATCAGTCATTCTTTTTGTTTTGTATATCCTGTTCTGTAACACATTTTCTCCATGTGCAGCTAATTAGAGAACTGATTCAGACCAGATCTGCACAGCATGAAAACATGTAAAGATTACCCTGCAGTGTTACATATGGTACATTGATTCCATTAATTCACACGTACATTGATTCACACATTTCAAAGAGCTGGTGGTAGCAGGAGCAGACATACTGTCTTATTAAATAAGTGACTGTGAACAAATTACACAGCTACTGTATCTTTAATACAATAAAGTAGATATTACTTAGAGGTAGCTTTCAGAAATCCCACCTTCAGTGACTGTACTTAAATTTGACATCAGTTAGTATTTGAGTGATAGTTGTATTCCACTTCACTCATCTGGTGAAGCAACTTATAGCTGATTTCCATTTCCAGACTGCTAACATGCAGATGTTTAGCAGGTATCATGTTTACCATATTCACCATCCCATGCTATTTTAGCATGTTCGCAGTACAGTTAAGGTACAGCTAAGGCTGAGGGGAATGTCATTAGTTTTTCAGGGCAGACAAAAATAAATTTTGACCTGAAAAATAAGAGATGTTACAATTGTAACTACTGGTGGCATCAAATTTCGTGGTAACCAAACCAGTATCCTGACTTAGAGGTTAAGTCAGAGGATCATCAAGGTCAGTAGGATTCATCCTCCATCCATCCACCAAACCAATGTTGCCATCCGTACAGGCACCACTAACATAAAAAAAAAAAACCTGCATAAGAGTGGACACACAGTGGGATGTCATCTGACTTTAAACAAACAAAACTATTGAAGAGAGGACTGAGTGCACAGCCTGATACTAGTTCCCAATCTTGTTTCTGCTTTGAGATAAAACCATCAAGGGTGGGTGTTTTCAAAATTACAGCCAATCACATGGCTCATAACTCATAACCCATTTTTTTTTTTTGGACACGATTTCCTCCAAACCACTGTACGCTCAAGGAGCCACAGGGCAGACTATCCAAGATTACCCTAACCCCGATCACACCAACTGTTAGTCATGGTAACAAACTGGCCATCTGTGTTTTTCTACTGCGCTGAAGGAACAAAGTTTCTCAATGAGTACACAGAGGCTGACACACTTGCTTGGCCATAGTAGCAGAAAGCATGTGATTTAGTTCAGAAAAAAAACCTGCATTGACTGTTGCATAGGGAGCTTTGCAGGAGGAGTTGATGATTAACCCCTGTCACTTCCAGCTATTACACAGCATGATGTCCTCATGTAAACACACCACCTGTAACACTGCCAGAGAGTGCCTGACAGGGTGCCAGACTCACTGCGCGTGTCTGAGTTTGTGCATGTGTGTAAACTTGAGTGCAGCTATTTGTTTACTCTAGTGTGTACCTGACCTGTACATAGACTGCATGGACTGAATTACTGTGTGCATCTATGTGCACAAGTGTCGTGTATGTGAGTGGTGAACAACAGCTGATTAGCAAGAGTGCGCATTATCAGGCACTAATGCAAAGGGGAATGGGGGTGTTCGGAGAAGACACTTCACCATGCTTTGATAGAACAATGGTGGCTGGCTGAGCTCCCACCTCCGCTCTGTCAAAGTGTAATCATATTAGTCATTTCCCAGGATTCCATCAGTGTCCTCTGCAATGAAATTCCAGGGAAGATCTGTGCAGCAACGTGCCACACTCAAACGTTGCAAAGTTGACACTGTTCTGCCCAGGATTGTGATGATACACTGGCCAACTTTTCAGAGTAACACTCCCAGCAAAAGGTAACGTATCAAGCCACAGGGTCAAAAATATGTCAGATTGTTTCCTAGCAACAAGCTCTCTCTATCTCTAGTTTACAAAAAAAAAACATTTTCAGGCAGCTCCTTGGGCACAGCTCTATGTAAAGTGTGTAACCCTTCGATAAATAAAAAGTCCCCTTCTTGTCTTTGCTCCCTCTCATTTGTCTTTTTTCATTGCTCTCTTTCTTTCCCTCTCTCCTGCCCTCGACTTTACCCCAACTCTTTCTCTGTCTTTGTCCGTCCCTCTATCTATGCCCCACTCTTTGGCCCCATAGCTATCAGATTGCAGTGTTTTTCCCCTCCCCTTGTGCAAGCAGATAATTCCACCCGTGACCTCTTTGCTACCCAGCTTTCAGGCTGACTAACCCATCAAGCATGCCCCCAGCTTCAATAGATATTTATAATAGCTACTGGAAAATATTTGCAATCTGAAATTTTTATATCCTACTTACAGTACACTGCCCTTTTTAACTCACTTCAATTCTGTTTTGGAGTTTTGGCCAAATTGCAACACATTTACAATAAATCTGTGTTTGTTTTTTTAAGTAAAGAGTTTGTACAAGGCTGCCTCAAGATAAGAACATATTAAAATCGGATGACTCGTGTGAGTTGAAAATAAAGAGATAAAACTGAAACACCAAATGGTCAAAATTGTGTGTACCAGAAAATCTGTGCAAAATATAATGCACTGTTCTACAATGTCCTTTGTAAATGAAGAGCAAAAAGTGAAGTAGCTTGTTTGTATGGAGGAGAGAGCACACTTGTCATGTTTATGACATCAGTTAAAGCTAGTAGGAATTAGGAAATATTGACATTCACCTCAAGTCTCATAATGAAAAAGGTTAATTGCTCTAATTAACATTGAAAGCTGCTTTTTTTTCAGCGTCATCATTTACCCATGGATGTATTTGGGAAATGTAATGTGCACACTCTATGCCACCTCTGGCATTTTGCCAAGAGAAGAGTGAGCTAGAGACTGAAACGGTGTAGATCTACTTACATTTTTTAGCTGCATTTAAAGAAGGAGCAGGTCTCTTTCACTGTCTCTTGCTTTCAACTTTTAGGCAAGGCCACATGCATCATATACTGCGACAGGGAAACTGGAGCAGGTGGGTTTCATAATGTGTTTTCACAGATGTGATCTCTGCTACGTTCTCTCTTCGGTCTCATTTCTGCTGGTGAAGACGCAGTTGGAAATGAGAATGTCCACTCAATGTCAACGTTGAAGCAGTTTGGCTTTGACCTCATGCATGCTGGTCGCATCTATCTCATAGCCTCTCGCCACTGATTTAATTCGAAAACCATACACACATTGATGCACGTATACACACACACACACACAGACTCAAGGTCATTCTTAATGGTCTCTGAAGCCCTTCCTTTCACAATCACCACAAACTCTCTTCAGTCTTTTCTGCCTTCCCACCATTCATCCAATACCCCCCTCCCTCCCTTTTACTCCTTATTGTCCTTCAACAAAAGAGATCCTCATAAATAGGCATGTGACAGCTGACAAAAGCAGGGGAATCGACAAAGGATACTGTCTCATTTTACACAAAGCTAATGACTAAATAAAGACGACCACTTAAGAGTGTGAGAGAAAGACGTTTCCTTGGAGGGGCGATTAAATAGCTACAGTCTGTCCTCTCATCCCTCACACGTGCATCTTTTTGTTCATTTTTTTCATTTCCACCCACTCTTCCTCTTTACTCTGTGCCTTTTAAAAGGCTTGTTTAAGAGTGTACCTGTTCCCAGGACACTTGTTAGCACTCCACCAGAGGATAAGTCTCTTATCTGAGGCAAAGGGGAACCAAGTTCATCTTCATCCATGCGAGGAAATTCCCTTGACAAATCTGACAAATCACAATGCTCTGTCTGTGTGTGTCTGTGTGTGCGTACATTCATACCCAGCTGAATGCTTTAAATGGATGAATGAATCAAAGCAATATTTTTTCCATTACATCATCATGCTGTAACCTAGATCCTCCTGCAATTTTAAGCATTTTTAAAGCCCCAACACATACAGACGCACAGCAACTCATATATAATGACAACAAAGTAGCTGTAAAAAACAATATCACAATTTCTCAGGTTGTAGCTGTGCCTATTATCCCTTGACATTGTTTCATACTTCAATTTAACCTCATGAACATTACTTATGTAGCTCCACTTGCACTTCCACTTGCTTGAAAACGGATACTAAACCAAGTGCTGCCCAACTGACAGTATGTCACCCACCAGCTCCACACTCTTGTCCAAATATGGTCACTTCTGGCTCCAAAAAAGAAACGAAAAAACAAAATGGCAACAACTATAATTCTCTAAATTTCTCCAAAATACTTGTCACTTTGGGGGATTTGGGACACTTTTGCGGCAGTGGTTTGCATTCATTTAGACATAATAAATGTTTAATTTACAGGATACCTACTTGCTAGGAGAACATTTACAGTTCGGCTGGTCAGGGCTCCAAGGGCGCTGGCACTGACACAGCTGTAGCCCCCCTCCAGACCCTGGGGAGGCTGGTCATCCTTAGAGGTGGGCAGCAGGAGGAGCGATCCGTTTGCCAAATACTGCAGGAAGTCAACCCCCTCCAGAGGCAGAGGCTGACCATTCTGAAGCCAGGTGACATTGAAAGGTGTATCGCTGGCCCCAAGGTTGCAGCCCAGCAAGAGGGGCAAACCTGGCTCCAAGACTACATGGCTGGGTCCAGCCCCACAGCTTAGCTCCACCGAAACAGGCTTTTCTGTGTGGGACAAAGAAACAAAATTTGTTTGTACAGTATAACTTATATATGCACAATATATAGAGAGCCTCCCTGCAACCTTCTGCATGAGCTTTTTTATTGCTTTGTGAACACTATCACAGCTCAACAATAAATTAAATATTGCACTTTTCATTTTCATTGGTCTAATTATTCATACATCTATGTAATTTGTCATTTTTGGCTATTTTTGTCTACCTTATCAATTTCACCCTTTGGCAGTTTGTCATTTTATAACATAACTTCAATAGAATCAATAATGCTGGCAGCACAGATGGATAGGGGTAGTGCATTCCAGGGTGTTTTGGGGACAGAGAGGAGACTAGAGGAGGAGGAGGCGGAGGAGGAGGAGGAGCCCTGGAAATGAAATGGGTGCAGCAGCATGAAAGGATTTGAATGTCAGCAGCAGGACATTAAAGTCGGTGAGAGAGGGAGAGAGAGAGAGGGGGGAAATCCTGGAGTGAGAGGTTGATGAGCTGGTGTGAGATGAGCAGCAGAGTGCTCCTGCAGCTAAAGGAGATGTTTAACCGCAGCAATTCTACAATGCCAATGCAATTTTCAATAATTTAATAATTCCTTTAAAGTGATCAGCATTTTATTAAAGACAACATTACTTTGAAAGAAAGTTGCAAATGTTCATGAATGAAAATGAAATGACTCATATAAGGATATTCTTCATATATTTTAACACAGTCATTGTAATTTTCTTTATCCCCTATCTTTATATTTCCTGTATTTCATCTACACAGTTGGTATTTTTGTGTAGTTACCTACAGTGAAACAGTTTTAATTGAGTTTTGTGAAGAGCAAGGAGAAGAGGGCAAAAAAAAGTAGTAAAAGAAAATTAATGAAAAACGAAGAGCGGAACGATCAAGAGCAAATCGGAGATGATGGATACTGAGATAAAACAAACTGACTGACACAAGCAGTTAATTATCCTTTATTAGTAAGCTGGAAAGCATTATACATTTACAGATCACAGTAAGTGTAGTATCTCTACATTACACTATTTTCAACTGACTACACATATTACTATTCATGATCTACTTTTAATACTTTAATGTGTGTGTATTTCTTCTTACATTCTTACATTATGCATTATCATCTGTTTTGGACAAAGTTACACTTCCTACTTTATCAGAGCAAACTAAAGCACTGTAAAACAGAACTCATATAACTTGTATTTTATTAATGAAGAAATGAAAATCAAACGTTTTAAAAAGACTACAGTCAGACACTTAGGTACAGTAGGTAGCAATTACACTGGATCCCTATGTAATGTATGACTATATTGATCATATCCTGGCTGAGTATTCATTCCTCTTTGTCTATATATGTATTTTGTCAAATACAGTGTCTGTATTTGAAATACTGTATGTACCTCCGTCAATTTAGCATCTTTGGACAGTAGTCTGTGTGAATGTGGGAGTTTTTCACTAGTTTGAAATTGAAAAAAAATAGTACATACATAACATACTGCTTCTGTCTGACCTCCACAGTCTAGATGTAAAAGTGCCATGTGGAGTAGCTAATCACACCCAGCAGGAATTACTTACTAGCTTTATTACTCATTAAACTGTATAATTTCTCGCACTGTAATCAGAATAAATGCATTATCCAATAAAAATCAGAAACGCACAATACTGTAAAAGTTTAATTCCAGCCAAGGAACGTTCGACAGTACCCAGCTAGAAAGAGATATGTGCAATGGTGGTTCACCATTGACCCTGTATGGGCAGTACCTGGTCGTGCTTCAGCATGTTGCTCAGACGCTGAAAACAGCACAACCCAAAAAACACATCTTGCCATCTACAACTGGACCATATTCCATTGAAACTTAACATTCTTTAAATTATAACCTGTTTAATATAATGTAAAATTATGGTTGATGACTATATTTACAACATTTAAAAGATTCTATTGGATCTCTTGGCAAAAGATATATTTCTTGGCAAAAGCACTTAAGAGGGGAAAGTCTGTTTGCACACACTGTTACACTGTGTTTATTACTGGATCTAAAAGTAATATAATTCAAATTTCCTTTCTGTAGTTCATTTGACAAATCTCTTTGTGAATTCAGCTTACAAACATTATATTCTCACATGTGTAGAGGCACACACAAACACAAACAGGAAGGCTTCTTTCTGCTTTTCTTTCTCCGGCGTTGGATTAATTAAGTTAATGGGAGATGAAATTTTTCCCTTGATTAAATGAGGCCTGACCCCCCACCATCACTTCCTGATGAAGAGGCCTGGTAATGTTGAGAAAGGCTGCACAGCGCTCTGGCACACGCACGCACACACACACACACACACACACCTCTGATGGAGAAAACATAAACATGCATGAACCCACATGCACTCTAACCACATACAAACACAAACACATACAGGAACAAATGTAAAGAACACCAAAACACTCTCACAATCTTGTAGGAACAGAAACAACAAGCGCGCCAACACACACTAACACAGATCACCTCCATAGCTTCTCTCTTCCTCTCTCCCATTTCAACTAATTAGGTCTCATTAAGTCATTAAAACGTTCATCATCCATTTCCCAACTCAGTGCCAAAGGTTTCACTTGGCGAGAGGTGGGGATCATTTTGCTTTGGACATGGAAGCCATTACGTCTCACAAAACTAGAATAGAGGTGTGATGAGGAAATGGAGAAAAAGACAGCAGGAAAACACTAATTTCCTTTAATAAATGTTTAGACTTATGAACCTGTGTAAAACTAATTGCTAGCATGTAATATAATTAAAATAAAACATGTGTCCCACCTAGAAAAGTCACTGTAACATTTTCAGAATTGTGGACCAGCATGACCTACTATCCTTTAAAAAAAGTAGGCAAGGTAAGCACATCACATATTTCAAGTAGTGGCTATTTCATCTGGGAATAAAACACTTGATATCCACACACACATTCGCACCAGAAACCTCAACATGCCCTAGATTTGTGGCCATGTGTGGCAAACACACATCTACAGGACACACATTAAAATGCTAACATGTACGCACGCACGCATTACAATACGCACAGATGCATGCACGCCCACACGGTAACTGTCAGTGTCTCATGACGACACACTGTGGTAAGAGGCGGGGGTCTGTGAAGTGGCCATTTTGCCATTTTACTGTACAAATGGGAGCTGTTGGAAAGGACAGGGTGCACTCTGGGATGTGGTAGCGGCTGTGCGATCTCACTGAGCTGTAGTGAATGGATTGCGATGGCACTGCGCCAAGTGGTTCATACTCTAAGTAGAGAGAGGGCAGCGGTTTACAAAGGAGAGAGAGGATGAAAAGAGGCCGTCAGACAACACAGGAGACAATCAAAAACATTTAAAAAAGCACATATATCATACATACATCATACAATGCCCCTTTAGCCAGTGTAACAATTTTGACTTCTTATCTAGATTCATAAAAGCTTTCTAATTGTTCCCATAACATAACATTTGGATAAAGTAAGAATACAGTGGTGGAATGATCCCAATATTTTGTGAAATCACATGTTTGGTCCTACTCCCACTACTGCTATACATCATAAAATGTAGAAATTGATATGTAGTCCTAATCACAATGAATTACACAAAAAAGAGAGACAGAAGAGAAACAAAACACACACACACACACACACACACACACACACACACAAAGAAACAGACCCTGAAAAAAAGAGAAAAGGCAGGGGAAATGGAGAAGTTAGGAAAGCAGCGCTCCCGATACCATCAACACTTACTCCACTAGTCCATTTCTGTTAATGGATCACCTATTCACAAAACGTTTGGGAGAACAGAAGGAGAAAGGGGAGGAGTAGGAGGAGGAGAGTGACCCAACAACACAGCGAATATTTCACCCGGCTCCAGCTCACTGTCAACAGAGACTGGACACCCCATGACCCGGAGGGCCACAGCTCAGGTTTCCACAGCTTCTAAAGTGAAGCCATATAATACCTCAGGCCTTTCAGGGACGAGAGATATGCTCAAAGCTTGGCTAAAAGAGCCCCAAAACTGGTGCCAAAAACTGAATTTTCTTTTTACCTGATGCTGATGCCCCATTTTTTAAAATATATTTGCTGTATTTCTGCTACAATAAAACTCGACAGTGAGGTTCTGCAAGTGGACAGGATTTTATAACCAGAAGTTATAACCATCCAAGGTAGACACGCTATGGGATGGTGAAATTATGTTATATGCTCTTGTAAAAGCCATATGATAACAACCATCTTTTAAGAAAAGCATCACGGGAATGTTTACAGCACTGTGAACGCCTAGTGAGTTATTTTTCTTTGTTCTGTAACTTAATTTATACACTTCCAACTTCCAAGCCACTGAACTCTATGGTCATTTATGTTATGCTTACCATAGAGAAACCATGATTTCCTTTTCCGACATGCAGTTTTGTTTTGTTTTTTTTATAGAATCACTAAGTCAGTGTTTGTGATGGCAAGCTTGTGGGTTCTATCAGGGCCAGTATATAGGACAAAATAAAGGGTTATATTGAGCTTTGCAGGCTGGCTAGTTAGGCAGCTAACATGAGTTTACGTGAAGCTACATGACTTGTACTAATGATGTAGTTACACTGTATACACACATGCACAACACAAACTACAATATATTACAACATTATTATTAACAATATAAACACTTAAAGATTAAGTTAAAAAAAGAAACACACTACAATTGTTAGGCTGGAAGTCACTGAAAATATATTCACAGTGTTTTATGGGATGAGTAGTTCCTTCACACTTTAAATAATTATGTACACATTTTTCCAGTATTTTTTTTTTTTCTTGTTCGGATTGTCCCTATTCATCTTGTAGTTGGTTGCCTTAGCTCCAAATCTCTTTATATAAAGTTGTCATCAAAACTTTGTTGACTGAAATGTCATGTGATGTCAATGTGAATAAATGGGAGAATTATGCATTTCTATCAAAGCCATGATTTTTTGTGAAATTTTTGCACAGTTAGTGGCTTGTACTGATATACATCACATTGGTTTTCATACATTTACAATTATATATCACAGCACTGTGACATTTTAACAGGAGTCTACAGCCATGCTAGTAGCTCTGTTAGGCTGTACTTAGGTGCAGTGGTGCTTTCAGCTAACAAATGATTACAATCCATCCTGAGGTCTGTACCGAATTCCGTGTCAATCCATCCCATAGTTGTCAAGATAAAACCAAAGTCATCAACCTCATGGTCCCAGTAGGTAAAAAGTCAGAGGATCTCCAAAGTCAGTAGGATTAATCCTCTAGGCACCATGAATGTCTGTACAAAATTGCATGGCAATCCATCCAATAGATGTCAAGATATTCAAGTCTGGACCAAAGTGTTGTACCAACACTGCTATCAGTAGAACTACACTGCTAACATGAACATATGACATATGAGTGCGATAAAGTTTCATGTACAAGTGCCATGTCGGCTGAAAGAGGTCACAAACATAAAAAGGTGGAGATTGTAAGGTAGGAAATGGAAAGAGAGGACAAGAGACAAAGAGAGAGACCCTGAATTACAGAATGAAATAGAGGACTGCAAGTGCAGATAAGATTAGGGCAGCCCTGAGACTCAGAGCAGCGAAATGTGATTATAGACATTTCTGTGAAGAGCGACCTGTATAGCACTCAAAAGCAGTGATAACCTGATTGCCTTGTACCCAATGCTAAACTGACACAGCGGCAGTGGATAATTGCTATGAGTCCCGAATGATGTTAGCAATGTATTATACCATACAAGTAGGTAGTACTTGCCTCAGAAAAATCACTATGCACAAAAACCTAAATACAGGCTGAGTGGACAGGGACAGATGGTCTGATTGATAGCACTGGGTAGTTTACAGCAGGGTGTGTGTGTGTGTGTGTGTGTGTGTGTGTGTGTGTGTGTGTGTGTGTGTGGTAGGTCTGGAAACCACAAACCAAACCTCAAATCAAACTGAACTAGAGCTTGCATGCTGCTTCAGCTGGTTTTGTTTGCTAACTCAATTACCTTACATCGATAACAACAAGATAAAAAAAGAAAATTCCAGTCACTTACATACGCTTGTGGCCAAAAACTACCTGGCATGAGAATAAATCAATATTTTGAAGCCACAGTTGTGATAATCTAAGCAGAGAGGCGGCTTGCGATAAACCCTGCAGGGAGATGGTGGCTCTCAGGTTTCGGCATGCAGGTGGAAATGCCTGTGTAATATAAAGAAGTCTCACTGAAAGATGCACGTCTCTACTGTCTAAATATTCAGGCTTTTATCTAATAGGCTTCATCTCTGGCTTTCCACGTCAAAAATGCTGCCTTGGGCATTGGGTTCTTTCTGTGAAATGCACTCTCAGGAGTCTGAAGCATACTAAACAGTCAAGTCTTACATTGCACTGACGGCAAATTAAAACTCTCTGTTTACTAGTTAAGCAATACTACATACAGAGGGCTCAACATTTTACTGAACCCATAGTGAGGCTGTGAGTCACTCAACAATCTGAACAGCTGCCGTGTCAGGTGTTAACCGTTCCAGCTGTGTTTCCTCCCATGGCGATACAGCGGGGTTCTTCTCACACCCAGTCATCTTAACCACAAACATACACTCACTTTCACTGTCAGGGAGCTGATACAATGAATCAAAGATTGTAGTCTTACTTTGTTCACAGAGAGTTGACTGAGGTTACACATACTGACTGCGCTGCAAATTGAAGGGCTGGGTGCTTTTCTCTGATGGGAAAAAAAACAGTTTCAGGCATCTTTATAAATGAAGTACTCTGTTGCTGTTCAGTCCTGGCAGACTCCTGGGCTCTAAATCAAGTGGCATATTGTGAGTGTTTACTTTAACCTAAAACCAGCCAAATCTAAATTATTACTAGCTAATTACTTCCCATAAGAAATTGTTCTCATTACTTATTAAACTGATGATTTTGTTCAATTAACCAGTTAGCTGTTTGCACTTTAAACATTAAATATTAAAAAAATACAAATGAACAAAGCCAGCAAAAACTCACATCTGAGAAGATGGAACCAGTGAATCTGGGACATTTGTGCTTAAAAATATTAAATAGTTGCTCATTAGTTTTCTGTCAATCAACCAACCAATTAAATTAATAATCATTTCAGCTTTAAATAGTATCCAACCTTGCATAATGGGATGCAATGTATTTGTCAACTTGCCTTTGAACCCTTCACATCGTATTTAGATGTACAAAAGCTCTACTGTCCAACATCTACTAGTTTTATTTGTAACAGTTTGCATGATTTGCATAGAGTAAAGAACCATAAACTTAAGACATTTATGATCATCAATACTCTCTTCTCAAAGCCAGTGGCACAACAAATGGCATGAAAGTGTACAATAAAAAATAGTGGCTGTGGTGAGGCTAACATGACACATAGTGTCCCAGTGAATGTCTGTGTACAAGAGGGAGAAAGGGAGCAGAACAGAAAGTGAGGGGTAGAGAATGCGAGAGGGGGCGTACCAGTGCAGTCCCTCATGCCTCCTGCTCTATGTACAGTGCTCATTCATTCCAGTCTAGCTTACTCCAATCACAGAGCAGCGTTCCTGCATGCAGGGCCTCCCAGCAGCATGGGGCCTCCACATGGCCATGTCAAGTGCCAGGCCCACTTGCATGAGTCAACAAAGCAATAAAACTAACATGGGAGTAACATGGGAGATCCAAATCAGAATCTGTTCATTCACGCATTGGCACAATGAATGTACAGGAATTCATGCGTGGGGACATTGGCACATTAGACGGAATACTGGTAACATAAGTATGTAGACAACAGGCCGAACAGTCGGAAAAACACTCCCCTCTTACTCTGTCTACTCTTTGAAGTAAGGCACACATACATTATAATGCTTGTGTGCAAGGATCAGGGTTCAGCATCTAACGCAAGGTCAGGATGATGAATGAGACCGCTATGTGACACTACATGCACTGAGGAAGGGCATACCGCACTGAGTGGGCTTCACATATTATGCTCACATTGAGGTGCTCAACAATGACATTTTCCATCACTGATGTGAGTGAGATGCACTGTGATCTTCAAGTAATATCCTGCACTTGAATGAGAACCAAAGGGAGTCTGTACTCTGTGTGAATGCACTGATGATTCTTCAAAGGATTCAGGGATGTATGTAATCGCATGATGGTTACACGTCACATGAGAAGCACAGGAATGAAGGCACAGTCTACTGCTGCAGTCCTTTGCTTTCTATTGTACACATCCTGAACTGCCTTTTGTTCCACAGCATGTATTCATCAACATATCATCATTTTAAAGCTAATCTACAAATTCTCTAGATTTACCCACACCTTCCTACCTACACATCCACGTTTAGTGCAACTCCTCTGACCAAGCAGACAGCAGGGAGGAATGGAAAGAATGTGAATGCAGGTTAGTTGACCATGTGAGTGTAGCCAGACCACTGTTTCTCTCACTGAACTCTTTCTCTCACACACACACACAAGATGAAAGCACACCCATAGAATGAGAGCCACAGTAATGAAAACAAATGTAAGTGATGAATCAAGTAGTACCTTAGAAATGAAATAAACTGACTTATTAGAGACATACTATCTTCAAAAAGTCTACTACTGCAAGGAGCTGGTTAATGGCTTCCCTTTGATGTTCTGTAACCTCATTACACAAAATATCGCCGCAGCTTCACTAATACGTCTTGTAATGTTTACACGAAGCGCTATCACATCTGTCAGTGGAGTTGGGTCTATGGATAGAACATGTACTGGGATTCAAATGAGGTTATGATCAGGCCTTGGACTGAGGTTAGTGCTGTCTACAGCTCCAAGCTCACTCAGATAATATACTGTATACCACCTTTAGTGCAGCTGTGACCCTACTCTGAGCATCAGCTCAAATGACAACATGTAAAGTTATCAATTACACTCCATGGCAAACCTCAGTGACTGCATAAGCCGACAGGATGAAATGCACAATGAATCAGAGTCGCGTCATTGCTTTATTAATATCTATTTAATAAAATATATTAATAAAATGTATCAGCATTACCAAAGAGCAACTTTTAATGTCTCTTTGAAACTGCAAGTGCAACTCTGTGCATAGGAGAATAATACTAGAGGTCCTGTAAGGCATTCTCTGCAATGTAAATGCTCTGCCAATTTTATATGTTGGCCTCATCCAACATTTTCTACATGGCTCAGGTGGTTTTTTTTGTAAAAGAAAAAAGAAAAGAAAATAGCTGGAACTTGGGCAGAGAGTCAGAACAGTTATCCCACACAGTAACAATCTCTCACCTCATACATGACAAGTAGCCCTCCTGGCATGACTGAAGAGTCAAAATTGAACTTTCTCATGACTGAGAAAGTCAAGATACACAAACCCTAAGAATGTCCTATACCTGAAATAGGTTTATATATAAAATTGCTTCATATTTGAATAAAATAAAAGTGAGAAAATAAACAGATGAAAAGAAAATTCTCAGGAAATTTAAGGTTTATGATCTCTAAATCTCTAATTTGTTTGGCACATTATGCTATTATAATCTAAGCTAATATATACATTTTAGACAAAAAAACCTACCAAAATTAAACATGAATTAATTCAGTTATTAGCTCACAGGGTTTTATTTTCAAATTTCAATATTTCAGAGGCTACGTTATTCATGACCGATAAAAAGCATAAAACAAATTCACATAATACTTTGAACATCCCAAGAGAGCAAATCATTTCAATTCATAGCAGACAAAGTCAAGCTCAAGATTTCCTCTCCTCTCATACAAACACTTCTGAGCTTAAGATTGCCTCTCTGGCACCATGAACAGACGCACACAGGGTACCATAAAAATCAACATATTCACTGCACAAATATACCCAGCTGAAACTCAGCCCTGGGCATCTTTAAATAATATGCATCCTAATTTAGCATGGACTCTCGGGGGAGGGGATCAAGATGCACTCACAAATCGCAGCTGACACACCCACGCTTACACACAAGCAAGCAGACAGGCACATGGGGTGAATGCACCTCAGCAAACACAAACACGCACACACATGCAGATACTTAATTTCCTGCTAATGTGTACTGCGCTATTCTGCACAGGCGCTGGTTCCCGCCAAGCTCTGGTTTTAGATCTCATGAGATCTGTATGTTTACATAAATACAGAAAGTTTGTAATAAGTTCAGGCCCAAAAAAACGCAAGCAACTAGAACATAGTCATTAAAAATGCAATTAACATAAATACATCATTTATACATCAGTTAAATCAGAAAAGCAATGACATACAGTCATTAAGGTGGTGTATTCATAAAGGGGAGATTATCTGTTAATCTGTTACAGGTCACAGAAGAAGGACCTCAAATACATTTTCTACCGACCTTGGAGCAGTTACACACTGATATGAGTTATGGGAGGTAACACTAAAGGCCAATGCAAGTCAGTGTACAGACAGCATACATCCCTCTACAAATTCAATGTTTAATATTCTGTAGCTGCCTCTGTACAGGAGGTTGAACAGCTGGCCCTTTGGTGTAGACACAACAAACTGGAGCTGAACACTAAACATTACAGATGACAACTCTTGATGGAGACCAATATTAACTCCATCTTCCTGGAGTGGCTTGTTTCTGTGGTGATTTCTATATCAGTTTGTCATGTACTGTATATAACAGCTCTATGTTTGTTAGTTTGTACACTGACACTGACCACTCCCTCTGTGTCCAAGCATACTTGGCTGAAAACTTGACTCTGCTTTCAGTCCTGATCCCATTTTGACACTAAGTATGAAACTGTAGAATGAAGGTTAACCTCCAAAAATACCACTACATCACAAGTGTGCTGACTCCGTGGACTCGTGCCACAGAATTAGATCATTAGACAAAACCAGTCAGCAGGAGGAAAACAAGTGTCAGAGACCAAGCTATATAGACGTTTATTTATTTTTAATTTACTTTTTTCCTCTTATTAACAGACTATTTTCTGTAGATTTGGTATGCTCTGTAACTGCAGTATTCCTATGCTATATAGAATGCAAATAAAATAAAAAATAATAACAGTAAAGGAGATTTTAAAGACTTTAATTCTTAGCACCAAACAAGCCATTTGTTCACTACCTGTAGGACATTTACTGTATGCAAGATAATGTAATCAAGTGGCTGTGGCAGCGAATCAAGCATCCACCAAACCAAAGACAGCTAGAATCCTTTTCTCAATATTTGGTAGACCAAACCAAGGACAATAGACGAGAGTACTGGGCTTACATTTAAAATTAGATTTAAAAAGAGGACTCCTTTTGGATGGTGCTTTGTTGTTGTAGCAAATGTTACACAGTGTTAGCCACAAAAATGTGATGAAAGGAAAACCAAAGGCTTGCTGCTAACCACAGCGTTTGTTGCACTTTCTATTGCAATTCCAAGCTCCTATGATGACACCAATGTAAGAGTTTATAGCACAGGTTTTGTGTTAGTGTCTTGTTTGACTCGTCCAACAATCAATAATTTATTAACACACATTTCAGCATTTGTGCTTTCTGCTCTGCTTGACATTACCCTGGTGTTTTTACACTATAGCTTGAAGGCAACATAATGGAAGCAGAGGAATATAGAGAATATAAGAATATATATTTTAAAAAATGTCAGTGTAGCACAGGTAACACCCTCATAATGTCATTCAACTTTATTGTGATTTTATTCGCTGTGCTGCAAACTTAAATTTGAGCATTCTGGGATAAAAACATGGCCAATAAGAGACTTCAGACTTTTTTAATTGATACAATGTAACACACCAACCTCACTAGATTCAAAATATCTTTCTCTGACACTGTGCCAAACTGCAAATGTAACCCCTTGTGTAACTTTACATCTCCATGATATTTAAGCTAGAGGATGGACTTTGCCCCAGAGTGTCCTGGTGCAGTGTGTGGAATAAATGGTTGACTCAAAAAACATTTCCCTCCCACCACCATGCAGGGTCACTTCAGCAGTGGGATTCCTACAGGCTAAATTGTCTTGGGTGTTCTGTTGAAATTTTAACTTTGTATGAAATAAGTTGCTGAGATGACCCCATCTGACCAACAGTAACTCAGGGACTAGACGTTCAGTTGTAGAGTTATGCATCAATTTCACAATAAAAAGAATGTATTTTGATCCTTCCTGCTGAAATCATACAGAGGCAGTCAGAGGTGAGTCCTAAGCAAGTTAAAACTAAAATATTAACAGTGTGTTGATGTCAATAGATCACAGCCTTCACAGTAAAAGCATATGAGCAAATGCAGCTCATTTGGATAACTAACTCTGAATGATGGTCATCATAGTATCAACTTAGATAAACTAAGTTGGGGCATGTTCAAAAATTCAAAAACGTAGTCTGCCATAGGGTTAGGGGGTTAGGGTTACCCTAACCCTTACCCTTTTCGATCATAAGTAACGTAACCATAACAAATTCTTGTGTACAACTATCCATATTTACAACAGTGGTAATGAAGGCACTAAATCGCAACAATACCAATTTGATACAAAATGTGTTAATAAAGGTATATCACACTATGCTGCTCCAGTGGAATTGCAGTAGAACAGTGTGACTGTGTGAGTGTTATGATAGGCAGTGTAGAAAAGCATCATGGGCATGCAACCAATGCTTGGTGGTACAAATCAAATGATTAAGAGGCTGGGAGACTGAGAGGAGATTTTTAATATCAGTTAATGTTGACTGTTAGACTCTTAATCCAAGTAATTTTCATACAACAGTATAGACAAATGTGGTGCATCAAGGGAAATGATCTCATGTGGCATTCTAAGTCAGTGCAGCGGCAACGCTTCATCATGCAACTGTTGCCCTGTTTACAACTTTCATGTGCATATAAAAAGGCCAAAGGTGTTACAATAATCACATTAATTTGCTCATAAAGTCTTGCAGGAGTGCAGATGGGTGTTTTTATTATGTCCATTAATAACTGTGATTTTTTTATGCCCACAGACACTGTGATGTGTTAAATGAAGCTTGCACATTTTCATTTGATCTTTAGAATGGACAAAACAAGCTCTTTGTCTGTGGATGCACTGTAGCAATGACCCCTGGCCTCAAATTCGCCTCACCAGTGCCCGCCAATTCATCCCTGTCCCAGAATCACCCCCAGCCCCCACTCACCAGCCAGTTCCCACAACTACAAACACCAACAACACTCATGCTCCACTTTCCAAACTAAAAAAATGTACACAGAGAGAAACATGCAAACATCAACACTGTATTGTTAACATGTTTTGATTATTTAGCAATAAAACATGATAAATACTAATCTGTCCATTTTATCGCAAAACATGATAATGCTGTTATTGTTTTTCAGCACTCGTGAATACAAATGTGGCTTCTTCTCTGAAGCAAAACTCTTTTTGATGACAGCTCTTAAACATTTAAATGGATTTTCAAGTTTGTGATTTGCTTAGTGGTCTTTTAGTGACGTTATTAATGGGATATTTTATCAGTTCAAAGGCTTTTTAGACAGCAACCGCCTGTCAAAACTGTTTGGCACCAACTTTGAATAATAAATCTCGGTGTAAATAGATCCATTTCCTCTTCACTCTTATCACAGACAACCTCTATCACAATCGCCATTTACCTGCGAGAGATTTCATCATGTGGATATGATCGCCCCCAGTGTGGCACTTCAGGGGAGTAATTCCTTATTCTGTCTCTGCTGGAGTCTGCAAGGCATTGTAATCTAACTCTATATAAATTCTACCCTCTGACCTTCTACAATGGCATACCCGTAGTTGCTTCCTTTTTAAGGCCTTTATATGCATAATTGAATATTGAATAATGGAACTTTTGTAATAAAATTTCAATATATCTCTGAGGGGGTGGTGTCTACCTGGATGTGTGTACAGTAAGTATTTTAGAGTTTCTGATATTTTCATTTCCGATCCTTGTGCACAATATTCTTTTTTTCTCATCATTGTACTGGTGGAAATCACTCCTGAGCATGTCATATTAGAGGTGCAGTAGCAGCATAACTATGTGCAGGCGATTTCCAGACACAAGAGAAGGATAAAATACTGATGAGTGAGACAAAAGGCAGTTAAGTGAAGATCTGTCCCCTGTTTGTAAGAAAATCTGTGCTTACATGCAATATGTGTTCTAGGAAGAGAGACAACACACACACATACAATATTACAGCAAGACATCGTAAATCTTTAAGCAGATGTTTTTGCCGAGAGATATACTTTAAAATTGGACAAAGCGTCAACATGAGATCTAGCGGGAAATAATAGCTTGTGTAGTATTTTCCTGGGCTAATCGAACAATTCAAGATATCAGGAACAAAATATTGTAGGTGTTGGGCACACATAGGCAAAGGTAGTCAGATGTGATGGTATGCCTGTTGTCTCATCCAGACATATTAAAGTCATTAAAGGTCCAGTGTGTAGGATTTAGTGTTATCTAGCAGTGTAGTTGATGCTTGCAACCACCTCACATCACACTCTCCTTCCTAGCAGAAATATAGTGGTTCAACATGGCAGACTATGTGGAAGGTGACTCACAGTGACCTGTAGATATGAAAGGCTCATAACAAAAACACAACAATCCTTATTTTCAGGTGATTATACACTCATGAAAATAATTATGCATATTATATTCCATTTCTGCCATATTCTGTAAGTCTTACACTGGACCTTTAGTTAAGTTCTGTAGCAGAGTCTCTTTTTACATGAAGAAGAATTTAAACTTAGTGAGGATTTGAGGGACCTGCTCTACAATAACTGTGTGGCAAAGTAGGCTAGTGCTGCAACTAACATCCTTCATCGTCATTTGAATGAATCAACAAATGCAACAAATAAAAGCCTGTAGTTAAGAAGCTGGAAACCAGATTACATTTGACATTTTTGCTTGAAATGTGACTGAATTGATTATTAAAATAGTTGCTGATGCATTTTCTGTAGTGGCTTTAATTCAAAGGAGTTGTTTTAAGTATACCATTTGCTCAGTGTGAATATGAATGCCGCCTATAGATCTTACTCCATAAGAGATAAATCTCAAAAACCTGTAGTCTCTCTTGTTCTCTCTCTCTGTCTGACACATTCATACACACAATCCCACTTGACTGGTCCTCATGAGGGACTTAACAGATAAATATCAACTTGTTAATGTGTTAATGCTGTGTAATTGAAATTTTATGCAGTTATGAACATTTTGTCTCGTCTGTCACGCTGTCACACAGTTAACATGCAGAATACTGCAGGTATGTGGCAGTTTTTCGCTACAGTTTTACAGTCTGATGTCAAGTGCTTTAATTTCCCTAAACATCGACACAAGGATAATGTGGGTAATGACTATTTTGCTTCCCCAATACCTCCTCACCTGTACCCTTTTCCCGAAATTTAATACACACAAAAATATTCTGAGATATCATTCAATGGTCTAATGAAAAAGTTTTAAGAGAAGAAATGCATGCCAGGTTCACTTTTTATTGTTTTATCTTTTCCTGTTCCTAAAGAGAATTTAACTGTATAACCTCCAATGATATTCTGCACAGGTCTTTGTCATGTAAATCTGGTGGCCACTCTTTCACCCACTGTGACTGTGTGGGCAGACTTTCCTCTCAAACCAGCACACTTCCACTCCAGCAATCTGTGGGAAATACAACTGCTACCATGCACCTTTCTCTACCACCATTCAGACACACTCTTCTTCGAGTTTATAAAGATCATGCCCACATATATAAAGATGTCCCCTCATTGATGACATTATTACTCTTTTCCTCAAAAGCCTCTCACTCAACTTTCTGAGCCAGTGGCCAACACCAGACGTCCCATGCGCACACACTATCATTAAACTGTGAGGAGAAAAAAAAAGTTATGGTATTTTTATTGGCAAAGCAATCAACATTTAAGACGTTGCTGCTTCCATGGCGCTTCACCAAGGCCGAGCCCCACATGTCTCCATAATGAGCCCCACATCCCCTGTCTGATCGGAAACCTCCCCGGTCCGGTTCAAAGCCCTCTGCCCGAGCGTGGCACCATTCGGGGGGCTGCTTCTTGGGCAATGTGCTGCTTCTTGGGCAATGTGCTGCAACTTCACAACGCCGAAGCAGTGCGTCCCGAGAGAGAGAGACACCCATGAGGTAACGCACCGGAGAGGCCACATGAGGTGAACACAGAATACGGAGTGGGGGGATATTAACGTACCGTGCAAGGTGCATGTTCACCCGGTAGCTCTGTCCGATCTTTTATCACAGCCCACTTATGTTCTAAGTAACTGCACTTTAGTGTAATATGAGTGGCCCGCAGCCTCACACATGCACTCCACTGATAAAAAAGAAACATGCAGCTGATTAAAGTGAGCGCGTTACCTTGCTTGGATGGACCACAAACCAGCGAAAGAAGACAGAACAGCCAAATTGTACTCTCCACCGCCATGTACAGCCTTTGATTTCCACCAGTGGGGTAGCAGCGGTACGTCTATACAACCAGCTATACCGTTACAGCGACATGCATATGTTGGAATCCGCTATTGTCTCCGCCGGTGCGTGTGGAAGTGTCTGTGAATGTTTCGGTCTCTTTGGTTAACAGTCCCCTGGCTTCCCTAACAATGAGGTTGCATTAGTCGGGGGAGAGCCGTCGTGTCTCTCGGCGCTTCAACGCCATGTTGCGAACGAATGTTAAGTGTGTGTTGGCTGCTTCCCCCCCTCCCCTCCCCTCCATACACACACACACACACACAAACGCACGCACACACACACACACACGCGCGCGCTCGCGCACGCACGATCACCAGACACTGGCTGGCTGGTTCGTCGCTGGAGTCCTGAAAAGCTGTCGGTGATATTAACACACCCCTTCCTTTTTTTTGTCCAACTCTATGCTTTCCACTAACACTTGGACGATTCATTCAACGCGGACACGCTGTGGAAACACTTACAGTAACAAACGTGTTCAAATAATGTATGTCTCTGTCTAGAATGATGGATTGGTTAGGGTAATTCTTCATTCTCGAAGTGTGGAGAATGGTCCGGCTAAGCGGTCATCTGTAATCACTGCAAATGTGTTGCCCTGCATGAACCCAACGTTGAGACACCCTCGATATAAGCACCCAGACATCCAGATACACGCGTTTCAATGAAAAGCGCATGTTCTAATCATGCAAAACTCATTCATTCATATAAATCCAACCAGGATATCCTAGTGTGTTTTTAATCTAGGTTTCTTCACTGTGTGCGTTTGTGAGCATGCACCTTTGTTTATGCACAATCACAGACGTGTATGGTTGCATGAATGCTTGTATGTAATAAAGCAGGTCTGGGTAAAAAAAAAAAAAATGGAGAGCAAGAGAGGCACATGTGCTCCCTGAGCAAGAACAGCAAGGAGGAGGAGGAGGTTGGGAGGAGGTGGGGAGGGGGGGTGTTGGTGGTGTGCATCCCAATCAATCAACTAGCTCGCCTCCTGCACTGAGTGCTGAGGGACCCACTGACTTTTGCACATAGCAGGAGCCAGCTGGAGCCCAGCCTTCCCAGAGCAGACAAAGACTCGCCTCGTGCAGCACTCTCAGCATCACTGATACCAGCAGCATCCCCACATTCACCAGCATATAGGAGTGAAACACACAAAGGCTTTAATCAGTCAGGAATGGCTTATACAGCCGTCTACATGCTCATCAAAGCTGTTACTTGTTACACTGTAATGAACAAAGCATTGTTCCTTGAAGTTCCCAAGAGCCATATACACTTTTTGACTTCTACTAATGAATTTCTCTTGAAAAGGGGCATTAAGGGGCCATGTTGCATCAGTTGAATTTTAGTGAAACATTTGTGCCTTCATATATAACCTTTTTTTTTTCAAAATGGGTTTTCAACATGTACAGTTCTTTATATATTGCCTATAACATGTAGAAATAAGACAGGCAATCATAAAGGGTAGTAATGAAGGAGTTCCCTTCGGTAATAATAACTTGTCCGGATGGATTTCTCGTTTGAGTGTATTCATTTAATACTGATATGAGATTGATTTGAGCTGATGAAATGCGATGGATGCATTTCCCAGGTGTCTGATTGAAGCAAATGTCTGGGCCATCGGATTACGTGATTGCATTGGAAAACTAATAGCATTGCTGTGTCCTGTGTGATTGTGGTCAGGCTGTAATTTACCCGCTTCTCTTTTTTCCTCCCCAGTTCCCATAAAATAATGAACACAAACTACCAGCTGCTCGCAAATCACTCTACAACATCACTATAGTTTGAATGCACAAACCATCTCTCAGAAATAGCTGTAGTTCAATTTTGTCATAAAATATTGACACATCACTATTTGCTGGAGTTTTGGCTGCGAGCCAGACAAATAGAAGGGAAATGACATGTGTCCTGTCAGAACCACAAAAGCTGATCCAGTGGAGGGTACAACCTACTTCCAGCTTTGTTCTTAATTATGAGCAACCTGATTCCCTTTAACCACAATCCAACTGAACATGCTCCAGCAACAGTTGTGCCCCATCTACTATTTGATTGAAATGTATTATAAGACTGGTGGCTCTGTGATTGAACATTGTCCAGCATTACCGCATTTAAAGCAGTTTCATACAAGATAAAAACAATGTGCTCTAGGAATTACAGGACATCGTTCCAACAGGCACAGCTTTCTTTTCACAATCAAGGAAAGTCA
This sequence comes from Argyrosomus regius, assembly GCA_946959425.1. NCBI lineage: Eukaryota > Metazoa > Chordata > Actinopteri > Sciaenidae > Argyrosomus > Argyrosomus regius. Next base: position 17,102,977 of record OX336882.1, read on the forward strand.
GGATAGCCAAAGATAGAGCAGGCCAATTGCTGAGAAAATTATTTACACATTTGATGCTCTGCCCACTGAGACCAATTAGGATAGTAAACTTGTCTGGCTGGAGTCCAACAGCAAGAGGTTTTAGTAGTTTCTCTTGGCAGTATGAGATAGGTTGGTGTTGCTGTTTTTCTTTGAAAACAAATTAGATTTTTCTGTTACAGACAATACTATAATTGGTTGGCGAGGAGCTGAGCAACTCTGCTGCCATCCAGAAAATGTCCATCTCAGGAAATGTTGTGGTCACAGTGAGATGAAATGCATTTATTAAAAAAGATAAGATGTTTTTTGTTTTCCCTGCAGTATAAAATCACAGTAAAATAACAGTAGCAAAACCACCAAATACATTTATCCATCAATTACACATTGTACAAGTAGGACAGCTAGACATATTTTAGCCTGGGTGGTGTTAAGGGACTTAATGGAGAGGAGGACAAACAAATGTTTGAAAAGGTGGTGCCTGTGTAGAGGAACCCTGTACAGTCTGCTTGAGAAGAGGACCTGATACTTAGGGTGGAGAACAGAAGAAGTTTTTATGGCTGTCTATATAAGTCAGGTGATCTGCACCTTTGACTGTACTCTCAGGTTACCATTTTGCAGGATGCTGTCCACAAATGCATTATAGAAACCTCCAGGATGTGCAGCCTCTGCTGCACCCAGCTCCACATGGACCATGGACCACACCAGTTTGTTATCCATGTGGATTCCCAGGTATCTGGAGGAGTCAACCTACTCCACGGTCATGGAAGGACACTGATGAGTGATCACCACTGCATTTACTGAGATTGGGAGTGAGGTGTCCAGGCTAGTTAGTTCCATTGCTCTCTTTTCTTGAGCCACAACCATGTCAAGGCTCTCCCTGTCACATCTATGGTGTCATGATCCTGCTTTCTCCCTTGATGTCCCAAAGTTTGTTTGGCTTTGGCCAAGGAGCATGCTGCATAGCCTCTGCGTCCAACTTCAAACGAGATGTACCATGTCCCCAGGCCATCTTGACTGCATTCACCAACCAGCACCTTCTACTTGGTGTGCAAGCAGTCTTACCAGAAGATCTTTCCTGTTTGTAGGTTCAAACAGAGGAACAATATCAGGTCTAAAGGTGGATTACTGTAATGTGATAGGAACTTGAGCAGTTTTGCCAGATTCCCCAACAGCTGACCTAACTGAGGGCCCTGGCTGCTCCCAGCTCTGAGGAAAGTGAAGAAGGCGCCTGTTTTGAGGAGCGGGACTGCTTGCTCCATTAAACTCTGGCACTGATGTCTGCAATTAACTTCAGGACTTGATCATGGCACGTCTTCTTGTGCCTTGGGGCAGAAACTTATGATATGATGTAGGGTTCCACATTTGGAGAACAGCAAGCATGACAGCTTTGAATCCTGAATCCTGCCAACTCTCAGCCAACGCTTTAAATCCATGCAGACGGATTGGAGGGATGATGTATCCCTCAAGGTGCTGTCAAACTTCACCAAGGCTCTTTACTAGCTTTTCTGTGATGGTGGGGATGTTAACATCTTGCAAAGACTTGGCTGGTTCTCTATCCTCTGCAGTATCCACCTACAGCCTGGTATTGAATTTCTGGCAGATTTCACCCTGGGTCCTCTGCACTCTGGCTCAGTCACAGCAGATTTTATGAGCATGTTCATGACCAAGGAAAACAAAATCGCTGAGATAGTGCACCCTGTGATTATCCCTACTTCGATCTTGTGCCAGCCTCATGTTACCGCATCAGAGGAGACTCATCCTGAAGTTGTTTTAATAGTCAGTGATGAGATTTTGGGTTCTACTGGGTACATGATGTTTTGCCAGTGTGATCTGGACCAGCTTGTGTGGTATGGAAGCCACAACAAGGCAAAAGAGTCAACACTGAAATTGAATTATTTAAAAACTCACCAATTTTTAACAGATACAATATTATTTCTTTTTGATATAATGTAGAAAGTGTATAACATTTTTTTCCCAATTGCATTACACTGAAAGCAATTAGGGAATTTTCAAGCAAAGCTATTTTAAATAGGATATTATGTGGGCTGTCTAATGACGATAACATTATTATTATTCATTACCGCCATTCTTAAAGAACACATATTGTATAATTAGTGGTACCTTATTAAGTAAAGAATCATTTATGTAACTATCTAGTCTGTAGTCACTATATGGGTGTACCTTTCTCTAAGGAATAGTGAATTGTGGATAAATGTATATTGATGATTCCATTATGGAGTTCATTAGCCACTCTGTGGTGCAAGAATTATAAGTGTTCATATGCCAAAATGATATATGTAGCATCACAATTTAGTGTTTTATGTTTTGAATAAGTGGTCACAAGATCATTACATAAGCTTTTAAAATGAGTCGTTCATTTAGCCTTTGTTTGAAATGTATTTATGATTATATGTTCTCTTGACCAAAAAAGTATTTCAGTGATTTGAAACACTTACTTTTATTACTGTCTTTCGTACAGTGGTAGGTCTTATTGTTGGAGATTTTGTGCTGGATTATATGGAAATTACTCTGACTGTGTGGCAGGCAGTCACTGCTACAATTATGGCCCCAGTGAAATATGTTAATGATGGTTAGCTGCAGTCCTGTTTCTTTGGTTCCATTATTATTTGGCCTATTAAATTAGTGAACCTTTGTCTGGGTCCAGACCTTTGAATTCGCCCACTCTAGCAAGTTAACTGAAATGGAAATTAAGTGTAACGAGCTGACAATTCTGTCTAATATCAGGCAAAGTGAACCTTTTCCATTTCACTGGTATTTAAAGGAGTAAGTAAACTATCCTGCTTGCAGTTATATTTTTCTGTTAAGCTTTATTTATCCATGTCAGTTGTAAAAAGTTAAAAACAAACAGCACATGAATTAAAAATTAAGCAAAAATAATAACTAATGCCACAAATGTTACAGTCTTCAGTCTATGAGGTTTGAATGCTGAGTACAATGGTCTCTGTGGTGACTGTCTTTCATCTTCCTCAAGGTTAGAGACACAGAGCTCCATCTGACAGAAGAGTCTCCTGAATAGGTAAGGAAACACCACAGACTGGCTGACAGACAGACAGAACAGTGCCCCCAGCTGGAGGTCCTGAGGAGTGACCACATCAGGCCCAGACACAAGCATGCATCATTCATGTCAACGCTACAAAGGGAGCAGTGGTGATCAGAATGCTGAATAATCCCAGTGCACAAAGAAAGATGTTTTCCACAATGTGAGAGAACAGTGTTTCACTGTAACTTTCTTTCGTCTCTTATCTTTAGCTTGAGAATCAACTAAACCTTCCTGTTGATAGAAAATAATAACCATATACGTATGTGTGCTCCATTTCCAACTGGGTTTAATCAACTACTGTGAAATGTTTAGTGAACAAACACTGTATGCCACGGTCCATGGTTCATGTTTGGTTATGTAAATGAGGTTGGTGTATGATTGCCTTGCCACAATGTTATTCCACCTCCTTCCGTTGGAGGGGTGCCCTCCACATGCTTGGTCTGGAGGACAGCGTCTCCATAGAAACCACAACAACGATGGCACATGGGGTAGGGGGTGACTGGGCAAATGGTTTTTCTTTTGGAGTACAATGGCACTAGGGTGCACTGGCGCTGAGCCGCAATTGAGAGCATCAAGCAGGGATATTGAGTGTCGAACAACAGACACTTACTTTTACCTCATTTAAAGTGCATTTACACACCCAGTGATGAAGATAAATAAATGTATTCATGTATTCAATACGAAACAAGTGGAGTAACATGTGTATGTATGTGTGTGTGTGTGTGTGTGTGTGTGTGTGTGTGTGTGTGTGTGTGTACAAGGGTTTACATGTGTGCCATGCCATTTTGTGCATGTGATAGTGTAGCACCTCCACATGTAACAAAATTTCATAGTTTCATGAAATTTTGGCATGAACTTTAAATAAAGTGTAACACTTTTAAAGAATACAATCTACTTTTTTTTCAAAATTATATGAATGATCAAAATGATGAGCATAAATCCAGATGGTGAACACCTTTATGTATTTTATTAATTTATGACTGCCAAGAGTGGAAGCAAAGAAAAGAATTTTCTCTGATCCAAAGAAAATATTGATACTAAAATGTCAGACCCATCCTTCACCTTTCATTTCCTTCCCACTTCTCTCTGTCTTCTCTCTCTCATGCTCTCACTGTGTTACTCAGCACTAAATATCCTGCCTTCCATCTACAGCCCGTCCAGGATGATGGCAAAGCAGGCAGAAAAGAGGACTCAGAAAAGACTCATTGTGTTGCATCAATGCCGTGTTGGGAAAGCTCATGGGGGAAATCTGACTTTCCCATTCTAATCTATGCAGAGTGAAGCACTGTTGGTGAGCTCAAGTGGGAGGGAGAAGGTGGGCTCTGTTAATACAGAATAGGACCATTTCTTCCTGAATGAAGCAGCCCTTGTCCTAATTAGCTTTAAAAGGAGATTCTGAATTAGAATCTCAAATGAAGATTGTGAAGCAAATAAAGAAAAGATTTTGAGCTTCAGAGTGAGGCCTGGCGAAGGTGATCCATCCAGGGTGGTTTAAAAATGGATGGATAGATGCTTCAAGCTGCCTTTGTCATGCATGTAGCACTTTGGTTGTTTGTAGGACACACAGGATAAAAAGTCACTTATTAATTTAATAAAACAATTACAAATACTTGGCTTGGTTATTGTTCCAGCTTTTATTTTAATCATTTTTAACAATTACTTTTTCTATATAGCATGCAAGTAAAGAAAAATACTTTTGACTTTCAGTATGCAGGTGTATTGTTGAGGTGCTCACTGCACACGCACACTGCTACTGCAGCCAAGATATGCATTGAATCAGCACATTTAACTAACTCTTCAGTTCCTGCAGGCTGTCAGATTATGATTTCTTTGTTAAAATGAGTATTAGACTATTACAAAAGCAGCTACTTTGCATTGCTGAATTCAGATGTGAAGTTAAAGATATATTAGATAAGACTTGTGATCTGTGTGAGAACATTGAATATGATGAAAAGCCATATATCTAACAAAGAGACAATATTCTGTATTATTCTATTATTCTACAATATTCTATTGTTCAATATTCTCTCCAGTATCTAAAACAAATAATACAAGTTTCTGCTATAAACAATCACACACACTTTATTTATTGTTCAGTTTAAGAAAGTTTAAGTGATTACATCCCAGGAAGAGTATTGACAGTTGTTTTTACTTTAAAATTAAATTAAGAACACCTAAGTGTCCCCCCCGTGCTTGCTTGTAAGTTATTTACTTATATTATATATAAGTAAATGTCAATGTCTCATAATCTTTTCACAATAAATCATATCAATAAAAGTTTAACTGACATAGCTGCTAAGTCGCAACAGAATGTGGATGAGTGAAAATTTAAATTGACACATTATAGCAGGTTGTCTGGTCTTGTCTTATAAATACAGTCATGCAATCTGTTTGTAACAGTTAAGTATTTATAACAGAGAGTAAGGTTGCTGAGAGCCAATTATAAACCAAATTGCCTCCTCCTGCTCTTACTCTTCTGTCTGTGTAAGGGCACCTTGCAATTTCAGTGGATTTCATCATTCAACTGAGTGCATTAGTGTGCGAATAACTTCATTAATTCATATTTTTAGTGGAGCAGAGTAAATGATGGCTTCCTGAGAGGAAAGTGAATCCTCCGTTTCTGGCCATGAAACCTACAGGAAACAACTCCTAGATCACTGGTTGTATATTATCTTTATTCAGTGTACATTGATAATATTACAAGATATGTCTGGTGTTGGTCTGGTTGTAATTAATCTCTGTTGACTTATTTTTTATTGTGTTAAATTCTCTCTGTTGTAAGGGTTATGACACTGCATGATCCATGTGGGCTCATCAGGGTGCATGTCTGTGATGTAGGTTGACATTTGAATTTGATGATGTATTATTTCCAGAGAAAAGTTGTCTTTTGTTTTGCCCACCTCCACAGGGAGGCGGGAGCACTACAAAACAGCTCCATGGCACCATAGCCAGTAAAAAATGTTGCCAAAGGACAGCACATTGACTATATCTCACTGCTGTCTGCTAAAGTTAGGTTAAGCACAGAAATTGTTTTTGGTCTTTTATTTGTATAGCACTTTTCATATATGAATTGAAGCTCAAAGTGTCTTGCATTTAAAACAAAAAATACATTTAAAAAAAGACAAATTAATATATGAACAAGATTAAAAACATATAAATAATAACTTAAAATGGAAAAAAAGTTTCAACAGAAAGGCAGAGATAAATGACAGCAACAAGAGATAAAGCTGTATGACACCAGCTGAAAGCCTGCCTGAGCAATTCAGGTCTTCAGTTGACTTTTAAAAATGGCAGGAGAGCTTGCATATCTAATATAGCAAGGTGATCCACAGTCTTGGAGCGTAGCAGCTAAAAGCAGTTTCCCCACTCTTTTTGTGAGCTACTTTAGGAAAAGTTAAAATACCCTGAATCAGAGGACTAAAGGGCTCTTGTTGGCTGATGTGGAGTTAAGTTTGAAATGTAAGAAGGTGCTATGTCATTTAGAGCTTTGTATGTGACTAAAATGACTTTAAAATCAATTATAAAAGAAAGGGTAACTAAAAAAAGGAGTAATATGCTCTATTTCCCTTGTCTTTATTAGCTCAAGTCTTCCTATCAACTCTGTTGGTAAGCTTGTGAAAAGTTCATTACAATAGTCCAAAATGCTAATAATAAAGGCATCAATCAATTTCTCAGCATCCTGTTTTGTTAAGAACAGCCTTACTTTGGCAACATTTTCACAGATGCAAGAAAGCTGCCTTAAGCCAGGTTAACAAGTATTTCAAGGTTCTATTAGCAGCATCTCTGTTTTGTCTTTGGTCAGTTTTAGAAGATTGTCCTCAACTATTGTTTTATCAAGGCCAAACTGTCGGTTCTATATCTGATAGTCTCACTGACAAATCATTGGATATACTGTGTGTTAGGCCAAGATAGAGCCCAGTACAATATAACATATTATGTTATGATCTAATAGTTGGAGTAATCAAAGTTATGTTACTGAAAACCAGTAGGCCTTGACATGATTGATGAATATTATGAGTGAACTCATGTGTCTTATTTAAAACTGCAAATGTGTTATTGGGGGAAAATAAAATCCACCTCATCAATTACCGTGGACCCATACAGCAATTGGTCAGTTGAGTGTACTAGCAGTGGGATTTTATTTACCATTTAACAATGTCCAAACCAGTTACAAAGCTTCTCTTCTGTGAGATTACTCCACTGGACATGTACTATAGCATTGTACCAAACACTTGTGATCAATTACCACAACTTCATTCAGTCTACTAACAAAATGGGGGAAGGGTCCTTTTTAGTCAGCCAAGCAAAGGTATGCCAACAAGAGTGTTGACTGCCAAGAGATTATTTCCTGAACCAGGTTACACTTTCCTTCCAGCTTCTCTCATTGCAGTGAAACAGCAACCCCCGCTGGAGAGCTCGAGCCAACAAGTGTCATATATATAGGTTTTTGGCTATTGACTTATGTAGTGATTTGATTAATGGCCCTGTACCACTTGAGGTTTGGTATAGCTGAATTTGCACAATGAAAAGGAAATGACTTCTAGCCTGTTACAATATCATATTTAACATACTGTACAAGGACTGGAGTCCCAAAGAATAAACTACTGTAAGAAACAAACAGCACAGCAAAATGTCTTATTTCTTCTCAAAACATTATTAGTCATGTAATTTATGTATTCTTAAAACAAACAGATTATTATTATTTTAGAAATTGTGGGATACTTTAAATTAACCCACCATGGCAAACATAAACTCAGTAACTAGTGATCTATTAAAGCTGCATAGGTGGGATTGGGTGCTTGAAAAGCACTTGATCGCCAAAGCCATGAGAAATTGTAATAATAGAATAAAGCATATCTGAAAGATATGACAAAAGTTATAACTCTACCTCTGTATATACAACTTACTATTTACATTTTGTAGATTGTGTAACATTACAGCTCATAATATCCTGGAGAAAAATATGAAAACACTGAACAATACAAACGTGTAATTAGAAATGTGACAGGATCACTCATTACAGATGAACTGCAGGTGCAAGGTGTTTAATTATCACGCATGATAATGTCAGAGAAATGCTCAGCAGTGAGGCTGCTGGTTTACAGTTTGCCTCCAGATTCAGCACCATGGACAGATAGCTAAACAGTGATTGGGTGAACAATACAACGTCAAGGATTAGAGTAATCTGCCTATTGGTCTAAATCAAAGTGACAGTGGACTCAGGCGCAGTGATTGGTCGAGAATCAGGGTAGTTGGGATTTATAGCTCTGATCATACAGTACAGAAGAGAGTATTATAATAGTGTAATAGTTTATTTGTAGATATCATCCGGCTGGTAGTGCTACTACTATTCGACACACAGCTGAAGCTTCCACTGCAGACTGTTATACTTTAAACAAAGAGGCGGCTGCTCTCTGGAGGAGGTAAGCAGATTATGTTTCCTGTTGAATCCGTAATTCCTGCCTGTGATGGCCAGCTCTCTGTGAACATATCCACCTGTCTTCGCACATATACAGCCAATATTATTGCCTCGTATCCGCCAGTGGAGTGCAGCTTGCACGTGATTGCATGCGTATGTGTGTGTGTGTGTGTGTGTGGACTGTTTGTATGTATGTGTATTTTTCTGGTGGCTTCACTAAAAGCGGAAGGATTCAGTCGTTAAAATCTTCTCAGCAGGACTGAGTCGGTGTTTGGAGGGCTCACACATTAAATCCCCCGGCAGAACGTGTCGAAGCTTCGCTTATAGCACACTGTTCATCCCATAAAGTATGTCGTCCTGGTAATTGTCTAATGAGATCTGCCCCCACTACTGAGACATACATATGAACGTAACTGCAAATGACCACAGGCTATTGAAATACGTCAGCACCAACAAGTCAGTCCTAACCTCAAGTTTCTTCTTATTTGACAGGCTCAAGACACTGAGGAAGGAGGGAATCTGAACAGGGAGCTCCACACACACTCCACATGGCAGGTCAGTAATTATAAAGTAATTATATACTCTTTATAACCTGTTCATTTTTCAGTATGTTTAGTACTTCTTGTTTATACCTATAAACAACACAGCATATAGATTAACTACCTGTTTATCCATCACAATATGTATGTATAGATTCATCACATTACTGCACAACCTGTTAATATTTTGCTATTACTCACTGACTACCACCTATTACAATTTATTTTACATCACATCATTACTTTAGCTGCTGCACTGTTTTATATCTTAGATTTTGTTCTGCTAATATTATGTCTTTATATATTATTTATATATTTTCATATATATCTGCAAGAGTTTTATTAGAGGGAGCCTAACATCTAAGAGTTTCTTTGCCAACAACTGCTTCACTGTAACTGTGCGCGAAGTCACGTGCAATCTATCTCTTGTGAAATGATTTGTCTCAGAGCCAAACTTCCCCCCACTGCCGGGATTCATCCCACTCAAGCCGTGCTTCTACCAGGACTTTGATGAGATCCCTGAACAGCACCGCAGCATGTGCAAGAAAATGTACCACCTGTGGATGTGTGAGTGCCTCAAAGTGATGTTGTGTTGTTGTGAGAGTGGAGTGTGACATTATCCTTGCATCAGGCTACTATACGTATAAGCTTCAAATTCAAAACTCAAACTCTATGAAACTTTAGGCTGACTTTTTCTGCAAAGACTACCTGACTTTCTAATATAACAACAGAAAAAAAGTCTTCTCCTCTGTTGTTAACTCGTGATAAGAAGTGTGTAATAGAAGGTCAATGTTTTATGAAGGTCCCTTTTTTTTTTTTTTTTTTTCATTGGCTGTTATCCTGACTGGTTTATGCTAATGAGTAATAGTGCTGACCAGATGGCTTTGGTGTGAGCAGAGCAGTTAACATTGAAATTGTGTTAAACAACTTTTTCCAGAAGCACATTGTTCAAAGTGTATGACACTATAAACAAGCAGTACAATGATGTTTGTGACATTTCTCTGGTCTGAAAGCTCCCTGCCTGTCCAGGAAGGCATGCAACATATACATAGGTGTAATAGCAGTTAGAGCAATAACTTAATTAACAGTAGAGTAATGGGAAGTTGTGTAAGATGAGGTGCCGATGCAGGATAGCAACTGATTTTGGCCAAATGAAGTAAGTGCCTCTATATTCTAATATACCACAATAGCACCAATAAACCACAGCTTGATTTTGCACAAGCAACAGGACAAAAGATGTTTCCATTGGAAATAATCATTTATACAGAGTAAGAAATAGAACTGTCTATCATTATGAGTAAACACTTTTCTTTCTGCAGGCACCTTCTTTTCTACTAAGCATGACCATGAGCAGGTATTCAAAGTCCCAGTCTGCTTTTGGTTGTGCTATTATTTCTTTCCCTCTGCAACATTTTTCAATATCCTTCTTTTTTTGCATTTTGATTTGCTGTTTTCCATATGCTACAGTGTGTGGCATGACCATGGCTTTTTTTTTATACTTGATTGCTATTTGGTTTGTACATTTCTTTTTCTCATTACATGTGTGGAAAATCAGTTGAAGCCTGTTGTGGATTCAGAAACTTAACTGTGTTCCTTAATAGCTGTCATGTTGCAGCTGTGTTTGGCCTCATAATTCTCTTGTAAAGCACTGCGCATTTTCTCAATAGAGCGACATTTGAAGCTGATTCTCTGCTACTTTAGAGAAGAAAGATGGGACCAAAGCGCAGAGCTCCAATTAGAACTAAGTGCAACAAAAGCGGGGAGTACTGTAGCCTCATAACATTACTGAGAATTAATAGAAAAGGACACCCGCAAAAAGGCTATTCAGGGAACACAAGCCATCTTGTGAGTCAAGCATTATAATTACATATTTCACATTATGTTAATGTAGCTGCCTTCATATCCAGTTTCCAATCTTTTTTGTGCATGTGCATGTCTATGTAGTATACCCAATAGATACTTTTTTACATTTATACCTAAAATACAGTGTGTCTGTTTTGGTCCTACAGTGAATAGTGCTACTCTTGCAGTAAATCTCATTGGCTGCTTTGCGTGGATGTTTGGTGGAGGTGGCGTGACTAACTTTGGACTGGCTATCATCTGGCTCCTCATGTTCACTCCCTGCTCATATGTCTGTTGGTTCAGGCCCATCTACAAGGCCTTCAAGTAAGTCAAATGTGATGCACTGACTGAAAATGTTGCTTTGTCAGTGTTCCAGTGGTAACCCATTAAACAGGTGATTATGTAGCTGCATTATTTTATTTTTTTTTGGTACAGTTGCACAGTAATAAAAAGTTATCAATAGCACATGCACTGTAATAACAGTATATGCAGCGATGAAGCTAAATGCTATTTCATGTATTTTATTCGCTAAAAAGAGATAATAAATGTGTTATATACAATCTAATCTAATCTCTAATTATGGCTTAAATAGAAAATATTTACAGCTTCACATATCCACACACTAAAATAAGTGCAAGTTTGAGTTCAGTTCAGTAGAACAGAGGACTACTACAGGGCATTTCCTTTTGTTGCCATGTAGCAAGCATTTTATGTGATTGAGAAACTCTTTGCTGAGTCATTTCGACACACTGTACCATGGCACTGTAGTCTATAGTTTCTCTATAGTATACATTATGTATACTAGAGTGATGACCTATTGTGGACAGGGGCTTTAAGCAAATTTTTTCCTCCATCCTCTTAAAGTGTTGAGTGGCAGCAGAGATAAATTCAGCCAGTCCCTTTGGAGACAAAAAGGCACCTAGAGCATCCCCTTCGCTGAAGGGCAGCACAACTGAAAGGGCTGCCAAAGGAAATATCTTCTTAAATCATTCCCTTATCTTCTATGTTTATGTACGCTCTTCCTGCTCCTTGACCACTTTGCCAAGTCAGGGACAGCCGACATGTTGTCTTGTCTAGTACAGTAGATGATGCCCTGATGCATAATGTGGGTTCTTGCCCTTCACTCTGGTGAAGATGAGGGCATTGGCTCGTAAAAGCACATAAAACCTCCTTGGAGGAGAAAGAAATCATTACCTGCAGGCGGGGTGAGTAGGAGTGGCACACAGTCGCAGAGGGACACGGCTGCTGCCACACTCCGCCTCACTCTTATCAGAGCACAGCACTAGGGGAGGAAGTTGGCACAGTCTTGGCACTCCTTGATGCCTGGGTTGACAAAGTACTGCCACTGTGGACCAACCAAAGAACCATGGCTGGACAAAAAGGCCATTCATGACTGTGTAGTCATCACTACAGAAAGACAGACGTGGAAGAAGGAATACCATGGTTACAGAGGCATGTGATTGAATAGTTTCATAATAATTTGGCTCCTCGTGTTGCAGAGTGGAATGATCTAAATTAAATTTATGAATACATCACACAGAATATAACATCAAATTCAAGGTTAGATGTATAGCAGTGATACATTTTCTATGTGTAAATATTTCTTGATTAATATGAAATATTATCTCTTTTTGTTTTTACTTAGGAGTGACAGCTCCTTCAACTTCATGCAGTTCTTTTTTGTGTTCATGGCCCAAGTTGGCATCAGCATCATCCAAAGCATCGGCATCCCTGGATGGGGAGTGTGGTAAGAGTTAGAGAATGAAATGCATGCAACACATTTATTCTGAAATAGTTTTTTTAATCACTTACATTTTAGTCACATTTAGAATATAGAGGATATGATTCAGAATCTGAATTTGCATGTTTGATGTTCAATAGTTTATTATTTATTTTTATGTTGATTCCTTGAAATACAAATAATTGTTTTGGAGAATTTGGAGAAATTCTTTCTAAAATATCAATTATATCAAGGAAAATTCTTGTATTCATTACCAAAATTAATTCATTTAAAAACCAATGTACTAGAGTAAGAGAAAATACATTGACTGACATTACATGACATTTAATTAAGGTGCAGAGACTCACACTTAGAGCCAGCCAGTCTAGTGCAACTCAACTACCAGAGATAACAGATATCTCTACCAGCATTTATGAGTGATTAATTCATTGTTACGCAATAATAGCTAACATTAAGAATCAGAAGTTGTTTTAATAAGACTACAAAATCTACCTTTGAATGAAACATTTTGAGCTCAGGCTCTTTTTTTTAAAGACCTTCTTCTCTGCTTTGATTAACGTGACAGTGATGGAACATCTGAAATTGCCCTCATATAACTTTTATGATAGTCCTGTTATTAGATTTTGAGAGGCTGTTAAAGAGATCCTCAAAATGTCACCTGACTCAGGCTGATGATCAGAAATGAATATTATGACAGCCTCCATAAAGTTTAGAAATGTCACCATGTGCAATTGGATTTCCCCATGTATGAGCTATTAAACCTGTAAACTTTATATCGCAGTTCTTAAAGTCCACAAAATGACTTGCGTTTAGCATCCAGATGTTCAGTGGCAGTATCATGATGAAGACACAATCCAATCCAATAACAGATAATTATGGTTCATGTTATGTTCATCTAAAATCTTTTTTTTATTATTTTTTTTATGTAATTGTGTTAATGGTCATCTGTGTCTTTTTCAGTGGTTGGCTGGCTACCATTTCCTTCTTCAGCTATAATATTTTGATTGCACTGATTATGTTGGTCCCTACTGTCATGTTCACCGCAGTCGCCTCACTGTCTTTCATTGCCCTCACCAAGGTACGAAATTAAAGTTTTTTTCTAACAAGGGATGAATGTAGACAGCCGATCTATTTGGATCAATTTTCTGTCATTGTCTGTAACTTCCATGCTGTCTTTAGCCACACATTACACATTCTCTATTTTACTGTGATAGAAAATAGTGTTACAGAGCTTAGTCCATGATTTAAGGTTGATTATTTTTAATTATCAATATGTACAAATCACCATTGTTGTGCTTAAAATCAAATGCCAGAATTCAGTTCAGTCCTTTGCTGTATCTAAAAACAATATTCCCCAAACAAACAGATATACGGATTAGGGAATACAGACAACTCGATGTGATAACATTAACTAAAGTCACTGAAATAACTTACTTTCCATTCATGACAGCTTGTTGGTAATAACTGTGTAACTTGTCACACCACCTTGCCTTCAGATCCATAATTTCTATCGTGGCAGTGGAGGTAGCATGTCCAAAGCTCAGGAGGAATGGGCCACAGGAGCCTGGAAGAACCCTCATGTCCAGCAGGCTGCCATGGGGGCAGCTACTGGAGCCATGCAGGATCAGTACTCCAGCCCACAATATAATGAGAACCAGATGTAGCCTCTTCAAGACAGAGGTGTCGAAGAAAATGTCGAGACAGTTATGCCAAAGTTTGAGCAACACAGTTGGGAAGATTTGATCATTTCCCACAATATTGTTAATTATTCAGTTACACAATGTTTCAGAAATGACACACACACATTTGAACAGTTTTTACATTTTGGCCAAATTCATATTAAGCAGAATTGTCAGTTATTTCAAGCTATTTCATCATTCGGCAAACAAATAGCTCTGAACATCTGTGGTGGCTCTCCTGTAATAAAGGGCATTCTAATTATTTGTAGTGTTTTATATCATTTCATATGTTTTTTTGTTCTGTGTGGGAGGTTGAAATTAAACTAGTTTTGAATGTGTATTCCTTTAGTGGCTCTGTGAGAGCTGTGTACTAATGTGCTCTTTGTGTTGACCTGTAGTTCAAGCAATTTTTACAAAAGAAAGCAAAAAATCTTCCTTTTTTTCAAAAGTTGATGTACAGTAACTTTAGTTGGGACGAAGATGAAATTGTTTAATAATATTTTGTGTAATTTATTTACAAATAAACAATTAGAATCATATTTTTTTTAGGATGTAAAATTACATTCGTTTTTCTTTTATTTGAAAAAAAGGGCAAACCAAAGATCAAATGTAATAATGAAACTGTATTTTAAATTGTGCTACTTTATATGACCTCAGCATAACTCATGCATCACATTTCTATGCAGTTTATTAGTGATTGCACTGCGAAATAAAGGAA
Organism: Argyrosomus regius; assembly: GCA_946959425.1. Lineage (NCBI taxonomy): Eukaryota > Metazoa > Chordata > Actinopteri > Sciaenidae > Argyrosomus > Argyrosomus regius. The sequence goes on from OX336882.1 coordinate 17,117,994, forward strand.
TGTTGTAATAAAAGTAAAAGATGGCACTCTGTATTACAATAACAAACAGTATTATTGAAAGTCTACCTTACACTGAAAACATCAGCTTTACATCACAGACAAATTAAGTGAAATATGTAATCCATGTGCTGTTGTCACCTGTAGTTTATCATAAACAGTGACAGTTTATACTGAATGTCAATTTAGCGTGTGCTCTTTTATAAGCTGTTACCGTATGTTTAATGCAGTGTTTAAAAAACAACTTTTCTCCTGCTGTGTGGCTATTTGACCACAGGGAGGCACTGATGGTTTTAGTATGAAATAAAAAGCTCCAACATGTACCGATTACCTTCATTCATCCTTCACAGATCATAGTCTGCATTTATGGCATTTATTTCCTGCTTCTCTCTTTTTCTCTGTCTCTCTTTCTGTCTCTCTGTCCCTCCTTCCCCTGTGTCCTCTCCTTCTCCTTCTCCCATCACACTGAATAAGGGCTATGGAAATCAAGGCAATCACTACACGCACCCACTCATGGAAACAAATATAAAATATTGTGTTATTTAGAGACAACTATGCTCTATTTTAGTAGTAATCTGCATCACATTGACACAGTTGGCTGGCATGGAGACCTGTTGGGTGCCAAGAAGCTCTACTGGCGCGGGTAGGGGGTTAAAAACCTTGCTCAAAGGCACCTCAAGGACAGTTGGTAGTGAATGACAGATCATGACTCACTCACTCCTCCCACCAAGCTGCAGTTTGTATAGAGTTTCTCTCTGACCTCTGGTAACCATACCACCATCCACATTGTACTGCTGCTCCTATATTCAGTGAAGAATATTTACTAAGACACGAACAAACAAACAAACAAACAAAAACGTACTTATATTTCTTCTGATGTTTGGAGAAGCTAACACAGCAACAATCTTCATGTTTTATTTCACTCATATTGGCCAGCAATGTGAGGTCTTCTTTTATTTTTTCCTAAAACAAACTGTCCTGAAATACTGACACTTGATAGTAGGATTTCAGTGTATTGAAAATTAAATCTTAAGACGAGCTTTAACTCATGGGTTGCAATCCCCACTGAGTGCAAAAAGTTCATTATATTATTCTGCAGCTACTCAGTGATGTTGCTTTGCATAGAGCCTCTTTGTTTCTTGTTTGAGTATTTTGTTATATTTGCCCCATTTAATCAAGACATTGTACTCAATCATTAAAATGTGATTTTAAATAGTTTCCAATACATTACACACAGCAAATGGTACAGCAGCCACATTTAAACACTGTTAAAATGAGAAATTAAAAATAGGAAGCACATTCTTTGCCTTCAGGTGGTAGTATTGGATCTTTGATGCTGTCCACCAGTCAAATTGACTGTCCACCGGGGGCACTGCTGTATATGACTTCATTTTCCTCCCAGTGATCTATTTATAAAGTCTGTAATAAGAAATGTGAGCTAGTTAGTGTGACTAGTAGTTATAATACTAGTAGTATGAACTTACATGAGGGTAAACACAATTTCTCCCTTGACATCCTGTGAGCAGGTGACCATCCTAGATTAAATTCAAAATACACTTTAAATGGATTTATCTGTGGATGTCCTCTTCCCTACTGTCTGCCTCTCCCTGTGTTGTGAGAGTGATAGAGTTACTGTATGGAGCGGTGGGTAAAATTATACAGCTATACTTTAGATACCCAGAGGACCCAGCAGGAGCTACCAAGAAACACTGTAATTGCTATACACATGGAAATCTCTTGTGACAAGTGGTGACAGCAAAGGCTTCAGGTAAAAAGGACAGGTTGTCGGCTACAGAATATAGTTATTGATTCATAACAAATCAAGACTGCACAGATGTTTTTCCTTTTAAAATTCATTTCTGTCCACTTGTAAAACATGGGTGGTAAAAAACATCCAAATGCATGCCTCTAATCATTTAATTCTGGCTAGAATAAAAAATATAGATCTGACCTAAATGCCAACTGTGTTGTTTAGTTTACAGTGGGCTATTTGTTGTTGCATCATGTCACAACCAGAGGGCCAGATTTTAAGTTGTTTTTTAGAGTAATATCCATAGCCCCTATCTGTGCTGAGAAGGCTGCAGTGGCTTGTTTGTCTCTGTTTTGGTAAAGGAAAAGCGGGGTATTTGGGAGTAAAGAAAGCAAAAGTCTTACCCCACTCTCTGTCTTGTGTGTAGAGGGTTTCTTGCATTGGTGCTTGTAAACCTCATCATTTTAACAAAAATAGCAACTTTTGTCTTGTTAGCATCCAACAGCTGTTATAAGTCTTTTACATAGACGTAGAACTGCTGTATTAATTTCAGCAGAAACAAGCTCTACAACACTTGTTAGCAAATAATTGCTTATGAATACCGTCAGTAGTAGATATGGAACAACATTCCAATATTTACGCTCTCTGTTGCTCTGTTTTAGTCTACACTAACTCAAGAGGGAAATACCTTAAGCTCTTAAGCTAGTAAATAGTCCACTTTGTGGAGTGAGCTAGTAGCTAACAGTGGGTAGTCGAGAGGGTTTTCTAGAGCTTTTTCACTGAAAATAGCTGTGTGCTGTGTCTGGAAAGTGAAACAAAACAAGAGAGTTGCAGGCCTCAAAACCAAAACAATGAGCTGAAAGACGCTGAGATGATATAAATGGGTACATTGCTACAACTGACCTCTTTCACTCACACATAGTCATTTGATCAACTGTTCGCATAAACACATAGCAGCTTTAAGTCATCCATTTAAGACAGTGTAGTTGAATTTGGGATTGTGAATCTTGATGCTACATTTGCTTAATTATTAGTCATACGAACAAGAGAGAACAGAGAGGTTGGAGGAGGGAAGAAGGAGGTGAGGTCCACATAAAGACCAGTGTATGTGTATGACCTGAAGTTAAAAGAGCACAGAGGGTCTTTTTCTTTCATTTCTCAGGAGAGATGGAGATAGAGTGCCCTTTCACGCTGTTAAACACACACATGTATTGCCATCTGGACAAAGGTGTACAGACGTGGGTAGAGTCATGCACTCACACAGGCATGCATTTATGCTTGTAAGACACACAAATACACATGTGCACATGGGGCTGGTATCCCACCACCCAACAAGTCTCCTATACTCCTAAACTGTTCTCTGGGGTCACACACAGACCAACTCATGGGTAAAATGTAACGAGCTGAGACGAGGGAGAGGGCTAGGTAGGAAGTGCTTTCTCCTAAACATGGTAGGGGAGACAAGGTTGACAAAAACTAATAATGAGCACATGATGAGAATCCAAAATAAAGGTTTAGATTGAGTTTTCTAGTGAGTGAGTCATTTACCTCTGCCTCTGTGAATACATCTGCAGCCTGGGGTTTTGCAAATTGGGCAGTTAATGATCAAACTTAAAATAGAACAAAAAGTGAAAGGGAGAAAAAGGAATGAGAGTATGTTCATAATTGTTTGCAAAATCGTCCATTTGCATCTCCGTAAAGTTGTTGTTAATTATGGCCTTTAAAACTGGCTACTAAAAGAAAAAGAAAAAAAACCCTCTGACTAATCAGACTGCAAGATGTCATTAGTAACATAACAGCAATTAAAATCAAAGAATTACACTAAGATCATCAAAAGTGCTGTGGACTAAAATAGTCATGAGCTGTATACGAAAAGTTGAAATGTGGTAATGGAACATGCCAATTAATGATGTTATAGCAGTGTATCCTTTTTGTATGTTGCAGCTCTCTAATCTTGAAGAAAGCTAGACTCTGAATGGTGTTTTACTTTATTACAAAATATTTGGATAACAGACAGTAAGTTCAGTCCCAGCTGTATTGATTTCTACTAAAATGCATGATTACACTGCAACACTGATAACAAATAGGCATTTATGTTAGCCTCAACATTTTGGGAAATATGCTTGTTATGCTTTCTTGTCGATAGTCAGATGAGAAGATCGATACCACTCTAATTTCTCTCTGCTAAGTGTGACTGCAGACAGAAACCAGTTAGCTTAGCTTAGCAGGGGAAAACAGCTAGCCTGGCTCTGTCCAAAGGTTACAAAATCTGCATACCAGCACCTCTAAAGCTCACCTCAACACAATATGTTGCTAATTTGTACAAAAAACAAAGTATAAAGGGGGTTATGTGTTGCACTGTTTCTTGGCTGACACATTGAATTCCTATAGTCTTTGTTGCTTGCTTGCCTGGCTACCTCCCTGTGGCATGACATCAGGAAGTTACTGCTCCTATAGCCAAAGAATCGTCTGGATTTTGCTACCTTTGGACAGAGCTAGGCTAGCTGTTTCCCAAATAATTCCAGTCTTTATGCTAAACTAAGCTAACCAGACGCAGGCCGTTGCTTCATATTTACTAGACATATGAGAGTGGTACTTATTTCCTCGTCTGAATCCTGCAAGAAAGTGAAGTAGTGTATTCACGGAAATGTCAAACTGCTCCTTTATTATGAAAGTGTCCAACTCTGGAAATAAAACCAAGCTGCAGCTGAGACTTCACCCTTATTGTATTTCTAAAGACTTTGATATTTTTTGTTGACACAAACTCAACCAAATACAGCAGCTTCCAAAAGCTATTGGCACCATGCTTCAAACATTCCCAACCAAGATCATCTTTACATGTACATGAGAGGAATCGGAGCATCCAGCCAGCTACTAAGGAGGGGTCACCCAGCAGTCTGGAGCAGGGCCATGTTAGTCAGTTACAGCGAGGGAGTGCTGCTGCCACCAGCCTGTGAAATCACCGATGTGATGATGGGAGTCGTCCCCCTGACAGCACAGGAAACGGTGACAGTGGAGGTTGGAGAATGAGTCTGGTGAAATATGGGCCTGTCAGAGGGGAGAGAGGCTGAGCACAGCGGCACAGGGCCGTCGCTCCCCGTGGCTGACTTCATCATTGACACTCCCCATGGAGCCAGTGGAAGGGGTGGGAGGGCGGATGGGGGACCCGATTAAGGCTGGAAGCCTATCTTCCCTCCACAAGATCTCCTCATTTGTTCCAATTGCCTGGGACTATAAACACGAATATCCCAACTTCAATTTCTGCCTTTCAAGGAAGGAAAGGCTTAATGAGAATTTATTGCCCTGTTGTTGTAACCGCGTGGACTCCTAGGGATGCCGGAGGAATTGTCCATTTGCATACTCCTTAAAATTGATGAGTGGGAAAACTGAGGGAACTAAGTTGTAAGAAAGAGTGCTTTTTTTTTGCAGCTGACACCAAATACAAGCCAGATGTTTCAGTGATGAGGCAGGCGGTATTTAAACTGTCAGGCAGTGCACTTGAGCATGTCTTGTGTCTATGACACAAGCTGCTTCTTTGTCTCATATAACGCCCATCGCTTTCGATGTGGAGTGTTAACACAAGAAGTGAAATGTTTGTTAACTCAGATATATATGGTGGAGTCAGCTCTGCATAAAGTGTGCGCAGGATGAGCTATTATCAAAACAAATGAGCCAGCAACTGCAGCTGCATGTAAATCAGAACACTGCTTTTCCTCTCACTATTCAAATGTCTTCAGCCATTCAGTATCTCCCAGCCAGTGGTTTCTCATCTGCCTCTATTCTTCCTTTACAAAGCCAGCCTTTCCTTTTACCTTTCCCATGCAGCAATGTGTTTATCCCTACGGAAATGAAGATTTCTTCACATCTTTATTCATTTAATTAGGTCGCAAAGCAGAGCTAGAGCCAGAAGATGAATTACCTGTGGCCTTGATATTGTGCCACAGAATCTCTACACAGTAGGCTCTGCAGAAATTAGACCTCAAGTCTGGAGGTGGGCTTTTTGGCAATGTCGGCTCATAGACTAGTCCCTATTCTCTCTTTCCACTAAATTCAATTATCCTCACATAAACCTGCTGGAGTGAAGAATTGAGGTCTCAAGTCATGTCTTTTAGCCCTGTCTCATTGTAAACCAGCTGGTCAAATTAAGGTGGTTTGGTAGAGTGATTTGAGTCTGTCAATAGTTTTTATAGCTTTTTAATGATATGCGGAAAGTCTAAAAAATGTATATGAAAACTTTGTAACTGTGTTGGACAGTTAGTAAGTTGGGCACTCTGCTGTAGAAAGACTGGTGTTTATAAGATTACATATAAATCTGGGACATTACCATAAAGATGTATGTATTCAGTGAAAGCTTAATTAAGCTCTTGCACATGCTACATGGGGGATTATTGAGGAAAAGCGCTCCAGACAAAGAAGTCTGATTAAAAACAAACAATAATTAGAACTTGAACACAAACACTCCCTCATGATGTGACCTCGCCATGAACTAATATACTGTGGCTAAAATGGGACAGGGATGGGGAGGGTGCAGTCGAGGAGAGCAAATTACTGAAGCTGAATGTTGTCACCTTGTCATCAGTGTCACCACAAACTTATGATTATATGCTGCATGAATGAAATAAATGTCAGATCAACTAAAATATCTGGTGCACAGGGGAGGTAAACAAAAAGGAAGAGAAAATAGAAGATAGGAGCAGGAATGTCATTTTGTAATAACGTTTTTCAAAGTGAAGGAAAAGGTTACAGGAGAAATTGGAGGACGTGCTTGTTTTATTTATTAACTTAATTTATTTTATTCAATAAATTATTTGGTGTTTCTTATTATTTTCACAACTTGCCTAGGGCACTGCTTAGACTACACTGTGATTGTGGCTCAGCAAAGATGTGATGGATGTTGGAGAGGGACAGAGCAGTACAGCAGATGATGATAGGTCAAAGTTGTCATCATAGACATAACAATCTCCACAATCTGCCTGTATTCATCGCAGATCCCCAGGGTTACACCTCTTTCAGCCTCATCACTGTACAGACAGTACAGCTGTAATGACCCACTATCATCCTGCTTCACTGCTACTGCCAGAAATTTAAACCAAAGGCCATTTACGATATTCTGCCCTCATTTGGTCGTTACTGACAACAAACCATGAAAAAGGTGTTTCCTTGTTTTTTTTTTTTCCATTTTCAGCATCAGCAGCAGTACACCCATGGATTCTGTTCCTGTGGGGGTTTTGTGTATTCAATGACGTCTCACCGCAGAGAATGCTGGAAGATCTAATCAGTCGTGCTTCACTTCACTTGATCTGTTTCCTCAATTAGGTTGCGAGCTTGCAGCTGCAAAACGCTTGTTGCTTTACATAGGTCTGCTGGTAAAGTAAATGCAGCTTGTTGTAAGGGGAAATATTTGCCTTGAGGGTTTTCATACCTCTCCCTACAGATCTTCTGCTTATCAGTGATCAGACATAACATTTTTTTGCCCAAAGCAGACTATTTACATATGTAATGGATTTGTAGAGTCTTTCCCTTTTCTTAGGATACTACTACGCTATCTTGCCACATGTTCTTTTGATCAGGTGCCAGCATGTTTTCAGAGCACATGCACTGAATGAGAAGGGGCCTGCAACACTCAAGGGGAGTTACAACATGCCTGTTGCTTCAGATCCACTCAGAAAATGTATTATTAAGAAGGTCAAGATCTTTCATGCTACTTGGATTCCATTGGGATGGAGCCTCAAGTGCACAATGTTTTAGGGCCACATAGCCTGCTTTAACTCTTGGATCAGGAGGTGCAATGACACTGCACACAGCTGATCGTATCATCTGACTCTAATCATACAAGCTGTTCTTACCATATATACAAACACTTCCTCCTGCTACATGCTGCTAGTTGTGCTAATTTGTCCCACCAGTCTGCTTGCGTTGGCATAGTGCATCATGTATATTCCATATCTCAGTGATACAGTATGTGTCTGCCGGATTTTGTTCTGTACACCCCTTGGGGTATTTTCATGTGTTATGCTCAGAAACTCACACTGTTTGGATTCACTTGGGAAACACCCATTAGAAACATTTCTGATAAATACAATTGCATATTCATGTGTTGCAAGAAATGGTCCTAAATCATTTACAAACGTCACATGCTTTGACAGCTATTGCAGATGCTGTTAGAGCTGCAGTGTATGTTCTCTTCATTACTCATAACATGAACATGAAGCCAGCACTGTAAAAGAGGCTCCTGGTGGACATACTACTATACTATACCCCATAGAGGAATATAATGCTTCATTTAAGCTACTTAACCAGGAGCCATATGAGAATAAGCAAAAACTGAGGCATGCTTATGAAAAATGGATATATAACAAAATCTGTCCGTTCGTTTTGGAAAAGTAATACCTCTAAGTAAAACAATTCATTGCATCATTTGGCTTCTCTTTCCCTCATTAGGAGTTAACCATCGACTTCTCATACACACACACACACACACAATTATACACAGGCACACACAAACACATTAACATAAACAAAGATTGTTGAGTGCATGTCAGCACGTACTGCAGCACTTTCACAAAACATTATGTGCCATAGAGAGCTGCAATGGGGTGATTTCGTGTGAGCTGCCTGAACAAACAGCACATACCAAGAGGAAGTCCCTTCACGGGGGTCAGGGTTTTGTTAGGACTGACCAAATATGAGAGTGAGACCAGCATATCAAAACAACCAGATAGTGGATTCTCATTCTTCTTGTGGGACAGGAAATACTTCTTCGAGGAAAGTCTATGTTTTCCAAATAGCCACCATATTTCACAACTGGAACTAACTACACTGTGCCGGGTACACAGCACAATCGAATACAATCAAATACAATACCCTGCAATAAATGCTATCTCTGTGAAACTTTTCGTGTCCAGTTCTTGACTTTTTCAGAGAACCAATTAAACTTTAGTGTCAACTCTCAGGCTGTTGGCAAAATAATCTCACCACAAGGTCGATTAGTAAGTGTAACTGGAGCCTTCAATCATCAATCATACCACATGATCTTAGCAGATTTCAAGTTTGCCAAGTTGCCAAGGAATCAAATGCCTACCTTTTGAACATATTAAAAACTTCTTATTCATGTTGGCTTAAAAATTCAAATTTATATTCTTATCTATTTATCCTTTTGTTGTCAAGAACAAAAATCGAAACATGAAGAAGTGAACAATGTTGGATTGCAGTTGATCTTTTGGACAGAAAAATCTTGAAAAATTCCATCTTTTCAGGATGCCTCTTTTGTGCATGCTGTAAGATCCTCTCTCTCTGTTTTCTTTCCTTTTGTTCCTTCCATCTTGTTCTTTGGAGACTGAATCGATTTTTTGGAAGGTGAATCGTCATATTTCTACTGAAGTAGATTATTTCTTTGGAACATGTAACTTTTGTTCACACTTGAAAGATTTTCTTTTAAAAGTAACTACATATTATCTTGACTTTCTCATAAATGTGTGATGAAGCTTGTAATCACTCCACAAGTTCATTAGTCTATATCTCCGTGACAGTGCGGTACAACATTGCCAACTCTCTCCCAGTCATTGTTAATATTTGGTTAGTCAATGAATCACCTGATAAAACAAAGAATATTATTTTTTATTTTAGATTTGATGAGCTCCTCTCTCACTGTTGCAACATGGTGTTGTGCTCCATGTAATGACTCCCCATTCATAATGTGATTAGTTTCTGTTTGCTGCCAAAAGAAGTCAGATGAAATAGCAAATGTCACTTCATTGGCAACAAAAAAACTTTGTTGTAGAATCGTGGATCTTTGGCTGTGTGTGGTAATACGATCCAATCTAATTATTTTTTCAGGATGTCTCATCTCAACATGTCAGATTGCGGAAACTCGACCTCAACCTAGAAACTAGTGTGACTGATTCATTTATGCACAGCGCCGGTACAACCACCCAGATGTTGCATTCACTGTTTGGTATTTGCAGACATTTTAAATGCAGTGTGTATTTTTCTGTATTTGTAAAGGTCAGATTTACCTCCCTGCTTGAATCATACATGAAAAAATTACATACAAACCCAGGAAAATGCCTGAATGCATTAAACACATCACACCTAATCTTTTATGAAAGGGATGAATTCAGCAACTTGTCACACCTGTCACACAGCATTTCCTTTGAATCTACTGATATGTATTCTGCGTAAGCCTGTAGACGTGGGCTCATATGAAGCACAGTTATCCGCTGCTGTGGTAAAGATGGTGCATAGCATTCATATTCCATTCTGTGGACATGGCAAATGTGTAAATGTATTTATTGTATATGACAATTTTGACAGGTGTTCACTGTTAAAAAAAAAAAGACAAATTTCATCACCACATGTCAAAGATGCTGTATAACTGTCATCTACTCTTGTGCTCCTCTTGTGTTCCACTGAATGTCAAAATCAAATGTTGTTGCATCTTATCGAGGAGCGTACAGTATTATCATGAGCTACCAAAGAAAATGCAGATCAAATCAAAGAACTGACTATTTACAGTAAAACATGAAAGACCTGTGTGCTATGGCCTATAAATTGGATACCAAAGACCTATTCTGCATTTAAAGCGTTCTGTCTAAAAGAAAACGTGAAACTGCAGAACGAAAACAGAAAAATAAAAAAACCCTCAAATTTAAGTTATTAAGTTATAATCCTTAAGATTTTCATGTAATCAAACAGATTTTTTTTTTTATTGTCAGAATTTTTTCCTGCAATCACCATTCAGTGTATTTACAGTACAATGCATGGCGGGATCCACCAGTCCTGCAATGGATTCAAATTGCCTAACCAAAATGAATAAACAATGCATGCATGTAATTCAGTGTTACTGTTTGTAATTTTATCTCAATGATATCATCTTTCTGGTGTACTATTCACACTGATTACACAAATATGTTATTTGGTATTAATAGTGTAGTAAGTGTTCAACTGGTGAAACATCGGGTGGCTTTTATCGTAAAACAGTTACAGGATATGCAATATTATTGCCACCTTGGTTAGTATAATTAAGATTTTCAAGAATCTACAAAACAAGACAACAAGATTTTGGACAGCAGATCAGTTTTAAATATTACTGGGTTTAATGACACAAGAAGGCCCGGTCACCATGAGCTGCAGGCAACATAACTCCAGCTTCTCAGCATTGTAACCCACTGCTCTTCATGTGCACTGCTGTTGTGTGGAAAACTCCTTGCTCCATGTTCAGCATGGGTTCTTTTTAGTTTTAATTAATTATTTATTGAAACGTGAGTTTGTTTGGTTGCACTGTTGCAGACACACCAGTTGCTCTTCCACTGCTGCTGACAAAGTAGCTGCTGTAATGCAGTATTAAACCAATCAAGACAGAAATCTTAAGGATTATGACTCAAAACCCATTGTTTGCATTCCACATTTTGTGTCCTTTGATATGTTCAAAAGATTTAAGGGGTTTCAGCTAAATGTTCTGCAACAGAGTGGTAAGAGGACACCTAAAAGGAAACAACAGCTCACTCATTTGGAGAGGTAGGTAGAGACGGCTTTCTGACACATTATAATACTGTCTGTAGCAGTAATGTTATTTTTTCCAACAACACATTCTATTTGAATAATTCAGATTATCAAGAATATATATATATATATATAATATATATAATTTCACAAAATACAGTAACAGATCAAACTGGATAAACAAAGTACAATCAGTTACAACAAAATAATCTCCATAATTAGAGTCATGCATCAGTGGAATATTTGTATATACATTCTTCAAAAGGTGACAAAGATGACTTATGTGCCATCTGACCAGTGTTGGTAGTTGAAGAAGCGAACCCAACACAGTGTAAACATAGAGCTTACATACTGTGAGTCTTGTTTTCTGGAAAGCACCATTTTCTGCCAGTTGAGCTTCCTGTTCCTGTTTTACTGAAATAAGAAAGGACGAATGGGGGCACAAGACGAATATGCAAAGGTTTTGTACAGCACCCAGTACTGACTGTCTTTATGTTGACTTAAATTTGATGGAGTTGACAAATGGAAATATGACCTGTTGTCTTCCTTTTGCTGTTAACACAACATGGATGTGCACAGAGAATCACAGTATCCCAGCATGACCCACTCTTCACAGGCAGTGAAGAGGGAAAAAAAATCCAGAAAAACTAACACATTGTAGTTCTTCTGAGTCACTGGGCATCTCTGTCTGTCCCCACACTGCATGGATGAATGCTCCTGGGAAAACTTTGTCCTCTAATTTTATTTGTTGGATTGCAGCTGAACCCTGACTTGTCTGGAACAACTCATTTCAGCACCGGCACCGTTTCACGGTTTATTTATAATTCAAACAGAACCACTCTGCCGGAGGTGTGCATAGATCTTTTATGTGCAGATACAGTAAACACCTCTTTTGAAAGTCAATGATGTGTCCTAACATTAACCAAACCAGACTGGTAGAGCTGCAATATGAGTAGGTAGGACAATATTGTAAAATTACAGTAATGTAAACTGTTGATTCATTACTGGGATATTAACGTACAATATGCATTAAGCATACAATGTGTGTGTGTCTACTTTAAACCCCCGTTTCAGTGCCAGTGGAACCCTTGTTAGCCTTGATCCCAGCATACCAGGACAGCACAAAATATTAGAGACAGACAACATCAACAATGAACCAACAACAAATGGATTCCATTCACATTTCAATGGAATAGCAATCAGGGTCACTCTAATGTGGCAGCCTTCCAGTGCTTGATCAAGACCTGCAAAATGAACAGACAACGAAAAACACTTTCGTTAGAAGTGAAATACTCAAGACTCAGTGAAGAATTTCAGTGTATTATAAGACATGGTACAACACAAACTATTTGCCTGGGCTCAAACTAAATAACGGTAGCTTCATTAGACATGCAGATGTTACAGTATGTTTTACTTTTAACAATATGAAAGAAAATACTTTTATGAACTCTTACAAAGGAAATTTAAAATGATGTCAACAATAATCAGCTACAGTACATTAACAAACAATATACGTTTTTAAATGCATAGCCTATATATTTCATCTTAATCTTATTTGAAGCAGGTTGTTAGAATCAAGACATACTTTTATAAAAAGTGTGATATTTTGTTGCAAATTAAAATGCTTTTAATCTATATGGGATGGTAATTATAATATTTTGTTATAATTATAATAATTTGTTGTATACAGCCACATTGGATAGAAAATACTTGTTAAAATATAACCACATTAGTGTAGACATAAATACATATAACATGATGTAAGTGGATTTATTTTCAAGTAAACAAACTGTTCAAATATCAGTCTTTAATGATGGGAATAAGGACCACAGCAGCTGCTAATGTAATTATTTTATGAGCATCAGTATCTAGCAATTATAGCCAGCTTTTATGAACTCTGGAAATGCTTTGGCAGACATATTTTTAAGTATATGTTTCACCGTACCAGTGAAACTGGCCAGAGCACTTGAACCTAATGATGCTTTGTCTATGTATATCCACTCTCTTTATATATAGAGTCTTTACAAGAGGATATGGTAGTAATTCTGAGTGCAATGATACACTTCCTAATAGCGCTATTTAAAAGTTCAACACTGCTACATCTCCCTTCGAGGGAAGATATGAAAGTTTCAGAGGCTATTAATCTTAACTGGAGAATGAGAACATCATTCATTAAATCATCAAATATTTCAGCTAGGAACCCATTAAGTCCACTAAGTAATTCAAAACACTGTGAGGCTCATCATAAAACTGAATTTAGCTGCCCTGTCATGTGGTTCAGTATAACTCAGTGGTGGGAAAATGACACAAAACCCTGATTTACACTCTTTGCATTCCACAAAAGCACAATATCTGAATTGCCCAGGTTTCTTTGAGAAAATTGTGAATAAATGTGACACTCACAGTAAATGATTAACATCAATTACTATTCATATGTAATAAAAGTTACTTACTGTGCTATTTTGCAGTTGGTTGTTTTAACAAACTGTCCTGTGTAGTGTATATTACACCTGACCACATTGTTGGTAAAGTCTGATTCCAGCACCAAGAACTTGGGATTAACCTGGAGCTGAGAGACAGAGGACAGAAGGCACAATACAATTCACCATAATCTCTAATGCTCCAAAAAACAATATATTTGGGATAAACAACACTGAACACACTCATGTATAGATCTTTTGTGTATACATCTTGCAGCCATACTGATCAAGTAAAATGTGTTTAAAAAATAGACAATAAGATGGATGGGAAATGATGCCACTGAGCCATGAAGTGCTGCAACCTGAAAAACTCCAGATGAATGGAAACCTAAGAACTTCATAGCTCTTTTATAACCCAGATCAATTTATTTTGGTGGCTCTGTCTTCAATGATATAGGGCCATGTGCTGTCAATAACGTTTCCATGTGTGTGCACACCAGATTATCACTTGATTCATACCTTTAGTATATAGTTTCCAGGCTTGATGTCCGTGATATCAATCCACTGGCAGTCAATGTCAGCATTGTATGTGTCATAGCAGCCTGGGCTCAGACCCTGATGAAGCAGAGGGAAGGAGAGGTACTCATAAGGAATACTAATCTGAGTCAAATCCTCAAAAAGTGAATATAATATGTTGCAATAAACATGCGCAGGATAATGACCAACAAAAAACAATGCTTGCCAAAGTAATAAATGTGTCACATATAATCCATCATAAAAAACAAAAAATTTATAATAGCAAGTGTGTTAAGATTACTGGAGTACTATTTTTTCATATGCTGTGTTACCTGAGTGTGAGCAGTGCAGGCATAGCGCTTCAGGTGACCAAAGTCACAGGTGGTGTCCTCCAGACAGAAACTAGCCTTGTGTCCCTCTGCTACTTTACGGCCAGTGCTGACCTCCAGTAAATCATAATGGCTGAACTCATCCATACTGTGGTAGTGCCTGTCGGAACAAGCAAAACACTGTGCATGTAATCAAGTACTGAAGGTGGGCAATCACAACGTTATCGCTTAAGCCATGTGTGCTTTAATACAGTATTCAAACAGAAAAGTTTGTTAAGTTTGTTAAGCTCCTTTTGTAATTACCTCACTATTTTGTTCAAATGTAGCTTGATCAAATGATCCAAGTTAAAGTGTAACTTCAAAGATAATCAGTGAATTTATAGACTGTATATTCAACCTGTTGACCTCATCTGTTCACATTTTTGTAAGTGATGTTGCACCTTGACTGAACACATCATAAAGTATCAAAGGACAATGGATACTAATTAATGGCAACAATAAAGTATCACTGAAGCACGACATTAACACCCTAATGATGTATGAATGTTGTTAATTAGCTTGTATCAGCCTGCAAGATTGGAGGTGTTTGTGTGTGTGAGGGTGTGCGTTGGTGTGCTTGCGTTTATGTACGTGGGTGCACGTGGTCATTTTCATAGTGGATGTGTGTATCACAGTATATGTGTGTTGGTGTGTTTGTGTTTGTTTGTACAGCTTTAGCAGCTTAGCAAAGCCTGGATGCGCATGGTCACTGATCATCTCAACTGAATCTGAATATTACTCTTAATGAGTGACTGTAAATGACCTGGTCCATTTAAAATCATCTGCAATATTAACTGCTATAAGGCTTGGACCTCTCCCAAATTTCAAAGTGACTCAGGATACTATTCACTTTTTACAAGCCTGCCATGCACATGATTGTGGTATACGCTAACAAGAGCATATTTACATAGAGTAGGATGACAGCATAATTTCATGTTAATGGAAAAAACTCTATTTTTGGTTATTGATGTATTTATGCAAATCTCTGGTAACAACTGCACACATAACTTAAATAGCTAGCAAAAAATGTGTCCTGCCTACAACACCCTACTTTACCATTTTCATTTTTTTGTTTTTATTTTACCTCATTCACATGACTGCATATCATTAATCAGTTAGTTAATTGTAAACTCTTTTTTGCATCAAACAAATGCTGAAATACCACAACTACACATTTAAAGCTGAGTTTTGACACAAAAATGTAAGAATGCAGAAAAATAATATATATTCCCTGCCATAGTGTTTCTCAGTAAAAGTGTCTATGTGTCAGAAAGCCTGTCTAAACAGCCAAAGATGAACTGCAGAACTCAACATATACCCTTCCAACAACATGAGCAAATTATACTTTTTCATAGCACATAGATAGTGCTGACAATCTTCTTTCAATCTTCTTTAAGCTAACTATATGCTGTTGGTGGAACAAATATAAGCAGAAAAGTTATAGGAGCATGCGACTACCGCAGAAGCTGTGGAACACTGCTGAACATAAAGCATGGCTGTCAGGTTTCTGGACATTGCATCACTCGTCACTGGCACGACACATACAGTATGTTCAGCAGTGAGCAGTATAACTAAGCGAGCAAAGTTCCTACAGTATGCACACTTTTCTATGCACATAGTTGAAAATGTAGCCATATGTAGCTACTGCAACCTAATGTAGCAGCTTAGCAATAACCCATACCGTTATGACGTTAAGAGAGACGTTTATCTAACCCCATCCATTGTAACAAATATTTTTATAATATTTTGTTCCACCTATACTGGCAAAACACTTTATATAAGTGTCACACAACCCATACTATAACTATGAGTAACTTTTACTTAAGTTCTGATGACACTTGAGAGCTGACGAAGTATAAATGTTTTTATAGTAGTACAGAAGTAAAGCCTTTCAAAACTGTTGATCCCAATAGCTGCACTTTGAGTCTTTTGGATACAAATATGGCTTGCAGTAACATGGCAATGTTCTTAAATGGGACACCCAACTGAAAATGATAGCTTACAGGATGTAAATACACCTTCTAGCAGTTACTGAAATGATTAATTTCCATGATCCTTTGATTCTTAAATTGCTCCATACAGCATACTTAAGTGGTGTTGACTTTAGTTGTTGTAGCAGGTGAGGTAAGCACTGGATCTTTTACAGTCAGACAAACTCAGACTATATAAATATTGCCCTTTCGCCTTACTTCATAGCCCATGTTTCAACATAGCAACAGCTTTTACTGGAACAGTCATTAAAGATTGAAGGATGACTTGGAAGGAAAAGTGGGTACTTTCCACTGATGGAGCGAGTGACCATTCAAGGACTCATTCTTTCCATAGGAGAGGCAATCAATTATGAGCTGCTCTCAGGTAAAAACCTGTCTGTTGTTATCTGAGGCTGAACACTATCTTTATTGTGACTGTGGGCTTAAATTACTCTTCTGTCTCTGTTAACATGCAAATGTACATAGCTGTGTGTGTTTATAGATGTATTTTATGTGGGGCAAGAATACATTTCGTGCAACACATGTGCGAGTGTATATTCAAATATGTGTATAAACTAGGGTGGGAACTGAACAGTCTTTGTTTGTATTCCCGAAACTGGCATTCATTACAGTGGCAGTCTTGAGATGATTATCTACAGTACATGTTGTGTATGTGTGTGTGAAGGAGAAAGAATGACTGCAGGAAACAGAGAAAAAGATTGGAAGTGGGAGGTGCTGGGCTACGAGGTGCCTGGAAGGGTCCCCTGCCTCCTTGGATTCCTGGATCCCCTCACTGACTATGTCAGCTATAGAGAATTTAGTGTTGGAAGGACACATAGTGGATTTAACAAGAATAACTTGTAATCGTAATATACAAAACATTCCAATCCTTCTTGATAGTCATGAGTCATTTTCCACTTGTGTTGCAACAAACAAGACTTTGAGGGTTTCTCAGATCACAGCTTGAGTTGTAGAACACAGAACCACAGTAGGTTCTTTGAGAACTATTTAGCAGTGGCCTGACATTTGCCTTCCACAAAGCAACCAGGATATGAAGACATATGCCCAAGCACCTGCACAAACAGCAGCCATGATCTTTGACCACACAGGTCACGTAGTTTAATAAAGTTCTATCATATGGGGCTGAGATAAGTAAAGCACAGGTTGAAGAACTTTTATCAAAATGTAAAAGGTCCACCAAACAAGAAGAGTATTTTAATGACTTTCATGTGTTTTCCTCACTGGCTGGTATAAGAAATAAGATCCACATGGGATTCTGTGTCCTCATTTGAGTAAAAACATACAGAATTCCAACATTTTCACCACAGCCAATATCACTCCCATCCCTAATACTCCAGTGAGAAAGATAGGGGTGAATGTAATGGAAAGCAAAACTGTCAACTACACAGCTTATTTAACCGAAATGTAGGGCAGGGAAGTTTATTGTCAAATTCCAGGCTAGAGATTTTCCTCCCCTAAAGAGATTTCTTTGTTAACAAACACTCCCTGTCCCAGTAACCCATATCCATGTCATCATACTTTAGCAGCTGCGTGATCTGGTGTTGCAGATTGACAAGAAAAATGGATTGATTTGTCATTCTGATCACACAGCCAGTGAAATGATTGCCTTGGCTTTCTGCCTCCTGGGAACCACTGTGTAAATGCAGTCTGGTGTCAGACAGCAACAACACTGCCAATCTCCTAACGGCCAGTCAACATTCCTCTAAGATGAGGCTAGTAAAGGGGAGCCTGGCACTAGCGTCAGTGGGTGGACTTCCTGAAACTGAGATAAAAGCCAGTCAACATGGAATTTAATGTAATAAAACAATGACGATACCCCGCAAATCACCTCATCAGCAGTCCTCCAGAGATATGC
Source organism: Argyrosomus regius (assembly GCA_946959425.1). Taxonomy (NCBI): domain Eukaryota; kingdom Metazoa; phylum Chordata; class Actinopteri; family Sciaenidae; genus Argyrosomus; species Argyrosomus regius. The sequence continues at coordinate 17,136,392 of OX336882.1, forward strand.
CATGACTGGCTTGCTAAATCAACTAAAATCTGTCCATTGAAAAAGACACAGTGAGGAAACTGCTTGCTAAATGGATCAAACCCACAAGTTGCATACCATTATTTTTTTATATTATGTGGATTTTGAGTATGTTGTCCATATTCTATTTCAGACAGAGCTGACTCTCTAAGGAAATGGATTTGATTGACATGTGCCTAATCAACTTAACGAAAATAGACTAAACACTTCAGACTGTCCAGACTGACCAACAGCTACTTTACACACAACAAAGAGCTTTCACTACCTGAAAACCCACCATGAACCCAGGCATTCAAAATGTTAGTGCTAAAGTCATGCCCATGGGGCGGACTATCAACAGAGAAATAGCAACTGCACCCTAATTTTGTAAACCAGGGCTACATCTAAGATCAGTGACTACTTAAGCGCTTTCTTTTTCTGGTGTCCACCTAGATATAATGAGGCCAACTGGGGTTCTTACAGTAAGTTGGGTAACATCCAACTCCCAATGAGTGTGTGAGATGAGTGCTGCTGCTCCTATGTCAATTAGGTCAATTGGGTTGTAACTAAATCTTTATTAACACATTTTCAAAGTGAATCATCATTTGTCACCCTGCTGTTTTACATGTTATTGCCTTAGTGGATTCAGAGTAGAGTTGTTGGCCCCCTGAGGGAAAAGCTCATTCCAAGTAGCCCAGGAAATGCAAATCATTATCGATCATGGCTCAGCACATAAATTAATTAATTTACCATAAACTCTTCATTAAACACAGCTAGATCAGTAATTGTAATTTTTTTTTAGAACATGTACTACAATCAAAGCTAATGACCAGATCTGTTCATTTTATAACCTTGCAATAACCTTGAATTATGGGTAAGGTGATCAACACATATCAGCCCATGTGTACAGACATTAGTTACATGAATAAATAGACCAAAGGATAAAGAATAAAATCAGACTGACAGAAAAATGTTTGCTAACTAGCTCCCAGCAACATTGTAGTCAGTAAAGCATAACTAGCTGATTGGGAAAAATCTGTTTTGTATTCAGTACTTACTGATGACAGCTATGCCACTCCCAGGTATGACGTGGCCTGTTAGGCATGAAGTCAGCAGTCCCCTTGTTCTTCACCCTCTGTGGGAATCGTAGCAGGACCCTTACATCATAGTCTGTGGTGTCAGGGCCATAGGCGGAGCTGAATGGCAGACACATACGTTAAGACAAAAAACGGTGAGGGGAAACTGCACAAGTGGCTACAAAAACAATGTCGGCATGTCTGTTTCTCATAACTAAGACAAGGAAAGGAAAAAAGAGCAAGACTGGAAAAGGCTCGGAGGCAGGAGCATATCTACTAAATAATTCATTCTACAGATTACAACCATCTCTCCAGATACACAGTTTCAACATGGGGAGGGGGAACATTCTGTTGTTTGATTCACTTTTTTGGGTGAAAAAGGAAGCACAACCTCGAGTTCACAAAACCATTGAAGATCTAAGCCATTCGTCTTGTGGCTATTGTTGACAATGGAGTGTATGGCAAATTACAACAGCCCATCTGTCCGTGATTGCTGCAAACTCAGACAGGATATGAAAGGACTTTGAGGGATGGCTGTGCTTTTGATGGGAAGAGGGCAAACAGTGCAGTCATGGGGACAGCACAATTCCATCATTTCAATAGTGTTCTTAGTGCAGAGGGAGTCAAAGGGCCCAGGCCCGGGGCTCAGGGGATGAAAGGCACCAACACAGAGAAATGAAACTAACTATAGCCTGTATCCCTGAAGGTGACCAGGATTAAGTTCACCTATGTTGTGCTGTTGGTCAACTTTTTTTCATTATTTCTTACAGATATTGTTGTACAGAGCTGGTATAATCCTGAAGGCTATGCTAAAATTGTGGATGGTTTACTTGTGAAGCAGGTGAAGCAGATATAAAACATGTTAACATTTAACAGAAATTTGCATTTTGTTGTTAATGCATGATCCGAAGCAGAGTGCAAACTGGACAGGACAGCAGCCTATCAGAGGGCTACATTAAGACAGAATCAGAACATCTGGCACTAACATGAAAACAGAACAGAACCAAAAAAGCATGTTAAGAATTGGGTTTACCTTGACAGACATTTCTCCTCAGCAGCACAGCGGAGAGAATACATGTGGGCCCTCTGGATATATGTGGAAGCCTGGACATAGTTGGGATCAGGAACCAGGTCAGGCAAACCTGAAATGACAGACAGACTGCTCACCCTATGTTGTCATTCGGCCGCTTTAACTAACACACAACTTTGTTTCATGAAATAATTTGCTCACAAATGTTAACAAACAATGTTATTAAGTGTAGTTACAGCTGACACACCACATTCATAGTTATGATTTTTCATAATCCAAACATGAATGATTTGTAATCTGTGATGGTCACCCCAGAAACAGAGGAACTCTTTCACATATCTGTCATCAATTTCTTATTACCTGGTATTTATGGTGGTGCTGATGGAGGATATGATGGGTATCAATGCAGCAACAGAACCCACAGTTCAAGACTAGGTCAGTCTCGAGAGAGCCATTGGCCACTAATTACTTTGCATTCCAGATTATTATCATGGTTTTCTAATGAGACACTTTTGCTCCATATTCCTCTCAGTCAGGGGTGAGTTTGGGGTGAGAGAACACATCTACATTTGGGCCTCTAGTGTACAAAATCCCCAAAAACATATAACTACACTTGCAGTACATTAACTTCCAGTGTTAAATACAATTTGCGCCTCACTAAATTCTTATCTTATCTTTAGAGAAAAATGTTTATACCATTAATAATGTCTTGCCTTCCTGGCTAATGTAATGCGATCTTCCACGACACTTATCTTAATATGAATATGTCACTTCAGCTTTAATATAGTAAACATAAGATGACGGTAAAGCTAAACTTGGAAATATCTGAGCTACAGTATGCAATGCAGCCTGTGTTGTTCATACAACTTCCCATATTGGGGTAACGTGTTCCAAAAGTATAATATTTTATATTACCATTGTATAATACCTAGTCATACTTCTGTGGCTATTTTAGTAAAAGTAATGCAAAAGTAGTGCAACACATTACACAAAGATTAATACTGTAAATTAACTTGTTTCTTTCAGATGAAAGTAACCAGTAATATGTATTAGATTTTGAAAGTAACTTGCCCAACGCTGGTGGTTTTTGCAAAAAAAGTAAGAGATGTAGGAAGGCATAGATGCACAGAGATACAGCAAGAGAGCCAGACAGACACACAGAGAGGGAGAACATGTGTGCCGGGGCAAAACAACAGTGATCTCACACCACTGCTGTTTTGAAAGTGGGCCACTGACCAAGTCTGTCAGAAAACCTGAGGAACAAGTTAAAAAAAAGCAGGCCTGACTTGTCAAAGTGAATGTCTGTCTGTCCTGTTCCCAGGAAAGGCTATGCCAGCAAGGGTCTCTGGTGTAGCTTATCACCCCTCTCCATTTAGCTCACAAAGGCCGGACATGCTTTAATGTGAGCTTGTTCAAGCAACTGAAAGTCAAACCATCTGACCTCTAAGCGTGGAAGCATTCATAAAATCTACAATACAATCTTTAATTTCTCTTCATCAAGCTTAAACTATTAGAAGGAAAACAGATGATGAAATAATGCACTGCTGTCTTTTGATTCTGGACTAACATGAAGTACATTAGTTATGGTTTGTTTATGGAAACCAGATAGAAAGTTTCCTATCTTATATTTGCCCAGCATTTAACATCCAGGTGAGTCCTACCTCCCCAGCTGCAAGTTTAAACAAGGGCTTTGCCTTTGCGGGTTTTATGTAAACATCACATATGACAGTCCTCTCTGAGGCAGACGTATAGGACAGGGGGAAGCTTCCTGGGGCAGACCATGTAAATACTGTAAGACCAGTGTGAAACGCTGAGGTTTTCCAACAGCACTCTCAGCCCCCCTTTTTTTCTATCCTTACCCCAAGAAAGCTTTGTTCTCTGCCCCCTAATCTTTTGAAATATGAAATTGGGTCTCTTTCAGAAGGATAAAGTGCATTGAGAAGCCAAAGCTGATCAGCTCTTCACAGCATGTGACAAAGCCACACATTACACTCTAAGTGGGGCATGGAGAAAAGAAACTGAATCTTGCCATGCTTTTTATACCATCTAATATAACATAATAAAAGACATGAGGGCTCCCTCTCTAGATACTCTATAGGCTGCTAGCTGCGGAGGACTGACAGATTAGAATATTTTAAAATTCACTGAGGACATCTTAAAAATAAAAAAAACCACAGCAGCATTTGGTGATTAAGTATGTGGCTACTTTCACAGCTTCTTTCATCGGGTAGTTTATACTCTCTATGATCTCGTTATTACATCTTATCTATTTCCGTGTTTATCAACCATTTTACTTGGTGGTCAGTTGATATATTACAGATTAATTTCAGCAATAGTTAGATGCTAAAAGCGTTTCCCTTAATTTGAAGATATCATGCTGAAACTAATGAGTGAAATAACTGCAGCTCTGCCTTGCAGCTGCCTAGATGAATTACTCTGCACCAGTTACGGTCTAATTATTCTCACCTATGACGGCTTGTGGCTTTGTCAGGGAATATTAGAGTAAGAAAGAGTGAGATGAAATGACAACATGTGGCAAAAAGTATAATTTGTACAATATGCAGACTTTTAATCGATCTTTGCTATTGTATTTAATTAAGCACAATTCATTATTCACATTAGGGCTTTCATAACTACACTGAGTGCATATCTTTACCAAGGTTGTACTATTCAAGTTAGATTCCTTTCAGCAAATAGTAGCAGCTTATAGTACTGCTAACTGCCCTTGTGAATTGATTTGATTCATCCCCTTAATTTTAACTGAATTTCAAGAAAATCAGCAAAAGGAAATGAAAATGAATGTATGTTTTCATCCATTACCATCATACAATTATTAGGAGTTGGTTTGTCAAGATAGCAGCACTAATTTTCCAATTTTCTAATTTTCAGGTGTCATTAACCCATTGCAGAAGAATAGGGCACAACAAAATAATAAAATTAAATAACCAGGCAACAAATGTGAAAAACAATGTAGAAAACACAGTGCAAATATGGCCTCTGTGTTTGTTTCATGCATTAAGTGTCATTATTGCTCCACACAAATCTGATGTTTTTGTCTGCAGTTATTTTTCGTCTCTTCAGTGGAGCTGAAGTTTGAGTTGAGTTAAAGTCAAATGCTTTGTTTATGTTGTATGATTTATACGCAAAAGTCTAAAAGACTATTTATTCAGCCTTAACACTACAACAGGCGTTATGCAGCTCATGTCAAGTGGAGATGGCTTGAAAAGACACTTGTAAACTTGATAAATTGCTCCAATTTTGCACTTATGATGTAAGGATCTATTTGCTGTAGATTTCTTGTTCTCTTTATACCACACTCTGATATGACTACTATACCCTTGTATCTTTGGCTGTGGGTCAAGCCCTATTTACTGTATGTGACCCTGGGAACAGCTTGTACACCCATGCTAACCCTAGCCTAAACTATTTGTGCTTAGTTGTATTTCACTGACCTTAGTAGGCCCCATGATAAGATTCAATTTATTTGTATTAAGAATTTCCCCTCAAGGGATCAATAATTTATCTATTCTATTCTTCTATTGTATTTTCTATTCAAGAGCAGTCTGGCCATTGAAATAGATGTTTATCTTGATGTATTAATGCGTCTTATGTACTTTACTGCTTCTGATATGATACAACATTGCCTTTAACAATAGTGTTATAAATACACTTGTCTGTTGACTTTAAGTTTAAGTACATTTTAAACTTGTAGATCATAATCGTTATTACGATACTGTAACAGCTTAATGCCGTGCCATGAAGCAATGCAATAAAAATGTCAGCTTTTCAATAGCTCCCAATGGCTGAATCTTTATCACAATGATTACTGGGAGCACTAAGGCATCTGCACACATGTTGGCTTTTGTACTGTAGAATGGCTCCCAGCTCTAGAGTGTCTAATGAATGATGGTTGCAAGCACATAGCACACTACAGAGACTACTGCACAGTAAGGCAGATCACAGAGTAAAAGAGAAGGTAAATCTGCATTATAAAGTGGTTAAGAATCTCATTGGAAGGCCGCATCTCCTCTTAGCTCAGACCAAACACAACCTCTGGCAGGCAGAATATAGAAAACCTCACATGTTGTTTGCATTTAGCTAAATTATTTTCCCACAGCATTAACAAGCTCAAGAGGAACCTCTTCCTCCACAGCACAGTCATAGATTATGAAAATAAACTATCTGCTATGTTACAGAAACCTTTTCTGAAGCCGGGTTATTGCACATTTTGACACTCCACATTCTTCCCCTAAGAACTCTGACTAAATATTTCTTTTATTTCCTGTAGCTGAAGCAATGGACCCCATGTGTTACAGGGACTTTCCACACTCCCCCCCCTCAGAGAGTAGTGAAGTACTGTATCCCCCTCCCTTGTTTCCCCTCTCCTGTCCTTAAGTCCAGGAGGCAGCCATTGAACACCAACACAACCCACTGTCACCAGCCCCCCCCCGTCCCCCCGCCCCCCCTATGAGGTCACTACCATTACCAAACACGCCTCATGAACCAGTCTACTTTTGTGTAGCACAGAAACACAGAGGTTCTTGTGTGTGTTCTCTGTACATTGGCAGGGCTTGCTCAACACCTGGTTTCAATAACCATACAAGTGGGAAAAGATGAACCTTGCGTTCACTTTGCTTTGTTTGTAAACTGAAAAAGAGGTTGAATTTTAACCAGCTGTTTTATTCTGATTACTTCAGATATCTCACAAAATATGAAAGAAGAATATTGGAAAAACATGACTGTGTACTTGAGGGGGCGGTGAGGTCTTTACTCCCCTGGGTTTTGCATATTTCAAATTCATATGTCCAGTTCTAACACAAATCACATGGCAACCTTTTGTTTTTCAACCTTAAAGACATTAATACCTTGGGTGAATTTCTACAAGTGAACATGTTCCCCTTTTCCACTGAGAAATATTTTAAGTGGTTCAGAATTTTCTTAAAAACCACATTGCTCCAAATCTGCATCTATTGCAGTCCCACCCATGTATGACATCCTCTCCTAATATTATCAAGATTTAGTCAAACTTCCTGGGCAAAATGGGGAATAAAAGAGTCATTGTATTAGTTCACAAAAGCCAAACAAATAACTTACTGTACCTCTCTGTTCTGGTCGGTACACACTCCCGACATTCATACTGGGGTTCTCAAGAGCAGAGTTGGGAGAATTTCTGCCTGGAGGAATGGGTTGCAGGAAAGGAGGTTGAGGCCTTCCAAATGGAGGAAACTGCTCATACTGAGGGCTCCTGACTGGTGGTTGACCAGCTGCTCCTGTCCTGTCCACTATCACAGGAGCAGCCTGGTTGACATCCGGGACAGGGACAGCAGGAGCTGAGTCTTCGTTGTAGAGACTGTGGGTGTATCTGTGGTCCAGACCATCTGCGTGCGGTTGTTGGGCAGCACGTGGACGCACCGCAGGATTTGGTACGTAGCCATAAGACTGGTAGTAACGATAGCTATCATCAGTAAAATCAGTGGGAGAGCCTGGGAGTACTGGGGCCAGACCACCCCCATACCCTCCTCCATTATATACCTGTCCAGTACTAATCCCTCCACCCCCATATCCTCCACCAACAACAGGCTGAAAAGGTGGCTCGTAGCTCCTGACTGGTCCCTCCACAAAACTAGAGTCGTAAGGTAGTGGTTGGAAGGGAGACTGTTGAGGAAGTGGGTACTGTGGGTAGGCTGGTATACTATAGGAAGATGAAGAAAAAGACGATGATGAAGAAGAAGAAGAAGAAGATGAAGAACCTGTGGATGGCCTGAAGCGAGTGCTGGAGGACCCTTGGAAATGGATACCACCTGTGCTGCCTGCAGTTTGTCTCCAGTTATCAGGCACTTGCCCAAAGCCAAAAGGATGCCTTGCCTGCCCACGAACAGTCTCAGAGGATCCTCTCGATGGAGCCTGCCGGCGGACATTGCCTCCCTGAGGTCTACGAGAAGAACGTAGACGAGAATCTGCTACAACCACCCTGGGACCTCTGTCCTGGGACCCTGCCCGAGGAGGGACATATTCAGCTCCACTGTTCAGCAGGCTAAATACCCGGCCATTGTTCTCCCACTGAATCACCTGCCTCCAAGGGGTGGCAGAGCTGTCCTGCCCCTGGCCTTGACTCCCGCTCTGCCCCTGAGCCTGTGTGGCAACCTGAGCCTGCCCCAAGCCCAGCAGGATGAATACCAAACATGCCACAACAATAGGCAACATACTGGCTCCAAAGACACCACAGCTTACCACACAGGAAAAAACCCTTCCAGTACACCAGCAGCTCAAACTCAAACCACCTGTATCTCTGTCAATAAAACATGTGTATCCTCCTCCCGCGGGTACAGCTTTGGTGTGAGTGTTGAGACAGATGCAGGGTTGAAAAGTAAGCCTGTGGTTGAGTGCATCTGCAGGTCTTCACTGCCAGCAGTAGAGGAGGTTAAATGTGCATTCAGAAGCAATCACACCCAGGAGAGTGAAAGTGGGCTTCAGAAGACCCACTCGTGGTGTTACCGTCTGTGAGTGGTATGAGAATATGTCCTGACTTCTTGTCGGTCTGCTGGCTCGCCTGTCAGTAGACTGAGCATTGCTCTCTGCCTCCTGGAAAGTAGTGTCTGTGCACTGCACAACAGCAAGCTTCTATTTGCCTGATTACTTACAATGGGCTGTGAAAAAAACTCAAACTTTTTTTTAAGGAGAGGTCCCACATGGCCCTAGTGCTAGTGATGTTTCCTGGCCTGCAGCAGCCAGGGCTCTATAAGGCTTCCAGTGTCAACATTACCATCTGCAAAGGCATTCAGACATATAACACATCTGACTTTCAATGGCTTGAACCCTTTTTCTCATTTTATATAGCATAGATAGTGACAACATAGCTTTGTTATTCCACAGGTGTTTCAAAGGCTTGCTTTGCCTTTAACCCTTTAAAAATTACAATAACTGTGTGCAGATGGGAAACTACATAATTGGTAACAGAACCAGTGATGTAATCCACACAATAAACAACTGTTTTCTTAAACTGAATCCTACTATAAAATACAAATGAACAAATAATCAGGATGTTCTGTTTGATAATTTGCAATATGACCTCATACCAGTGAAATACTGTTGCCCCTTCAACACAATGCTCTGTTTATGTGGCGGATATGTTGGGAAATACTTTCTGTATCCTCCACCCGAAGAAATATCAAACTGAGGTCAATTAGTAAAGTGCTCAAAATCCTCCTCCCAACAACACACACAAACATACATCACCACCTCTCTCTACCTTTCATTCCTCTTGTTGTTTGTATTACACTGAATGAACAAAAGACATGTATACATGCAGAGCTCCACAGCAAGGCAACACTGTAGGGTGTTGTTGTCTGTGAATACTATCAAAGCACTGAGACCCTCATTTACACAAATGTTCTGAGAGTAAGTCATTAGTAAACACATTCATGCATTTGAAGCAGCTTGGTTAATGTTTGTATTGATAGAGTGCATGCAGATAGAATCAGATTCCCTCCCATTATCAAAGTCAGCAGTTTGTAAGGTATTTTCCTTGGCATGGCTTGCATTGGCAATGGCCGCAGTGTGCCACAGACCAAAGAAAGGACAACATTCCTCCCGGGGTGTAGCAGTCAACATTCATGTTACTGCTCTGAAACAGGATCCAGAAAAATAACCTGATACACACATGCTGATTTCAATTCATGTCCTCTCCCACAAACAGGCAAACACACTGCAGAGAAAAGCTCCATCATTATCATTTCTGCACAATAGAATGTAGTGATAAGTCTTCGGGGGAAATGATGGGCCATGAGAGTGTAGCAGAGTGCATCAATACAGATACATCATTATTATGTATAGTATATACTGTACTGTATATATCACATCTGGGTCTACAGACATGAGCTGTTTCCTCATACTGCTATGCAATGACTCAAAACACATCTCTAAAAGGCTGACACATTCATGACGGAAGAGCAAACATTTTTATATTCGTCATCACAGAAACAGTGTAATAATTTGTGGAGGATAATTATTAGATCAAAGTAAGAATTTCTGAGAGGTAAACCCCCCCCCCAAAAAACAAAAACAAAACGATGTTTATGCTTATACTGTATATTTTACCATCAGGACACCACAGTTACAATCTATTATATTGCCAAGTGACTGGGTGGTATACAATATCTTGTTTTTTTTCCTTTTCATTAGCCTCTAATGTGTGCTTAGATATTTTTGCCATGATGCTTTATGAGGGATTTTTACTTCAAAGTGACACAAAATGGAGAAATTCCTTGTGGAAAGACAGTGTCAGATTCTTCTGAGCTTATGCTATCACTTTGTTTAGTACTCTTTAAAGCCAGGATTCTTTCTATCTTTTGGATCAGTATTGTTTTCATCTCTTACTCTGGCATTTTTATTACATGCCCTAAGATTTTTTTTTCTGTTATATTCAGCTTTAGGTTTTTTTTTTCTTAATTACAGATTGATCCCAGGGGATTTTCTTTAGAGACAGAAATCGCTGCTTTAAAGAAGCAGAGCCTCAGAATTCCTTAAAATCCTGTCACTGAGACATTCCACAGAGATTAGTCTAAGTTGTGAGGCTAGGTTTGTTGTTTTTGTGTGACTGCTGTGTGTGCCTCTTGTGTGCTGCAAACACCATGTACTCTGTGAAGTTTGGTGAAAGAACGCATTGATCTTAGTGACTATGCAGCACAGAGGGAAAGCCCAGGGAGAACGTATCCTGCTGAGAGCAACCTTTAGCTGCACAGAATCAGAGCTAGGGATGAACTACATTCATCCTCTGAGTAAACGCAGATAGTTCTTATACATGATACAACAGACTTATCAGTGTTTTCAGTCCAGAATTCTATTGAATGAAGTATTTGGGAGAATGATAAGTACAAACGAATACAATATGTTTTACACCGAATTGTGTCATATTCCACCTCAAAACAGGCACCAAAAATAGCCTCGTGATCAAACTAACAAATGTTTTCAATTGATATTAATGATGTTTTTTAACCCAGCCAGATACCCCAAGCTTATTTTTCATGAAAACAGGTTTTGTGCAGTGCAAATTTCTTGCTAATTTTGACAGCTGACAACACAAGATCACATAAATAGAAGAGATCTCATGACTATGGGGGGTGGGGTATCTTTCTTTTTTATAAGAAAAAATCTTTTTCAACTTTGCAGCTGACAGATGTTGCAAGAGTTGCGTTTTGCAATAAACTTATTTGATCCTTCCGTATTCCAAAAGGAAATTGTCAGACAAACAAATGACAGATAGATGAAGAACATGTAAAATTCTACTGGCTGCCAGTATAGAACAGCTCCTATTCTGCAAATACAGTGTGCATTTATGTTAAAATATCCAGAATGGCATAATGCAGCTATGCTTAAGAAAAATATGATGTTAAAAACTGAGACTTCTGTGAGGCTAAATGCGCCCATTCAACGTCAGACATGATAATAAACCACTTCCTGAAGTCAGTTAAGAATTTGACATGTTCAGCATTTTTGTCCTGCAGCTTCCCTTCCCATCTGTAATCTGCTGGAGAAACATTAAAAGATTGCTGTGGCAGCATTTTGTGTGGAACATTTCCAACTATTTTGCAACAAATTGTCTGGGTCATGGTGTAGATTCTTTTTATTATTATTAAATCAAAACATTAAGGAATGTGCCTTTGTTGTTTAGGAACATTGATTTGATTTGTCCTTTGGGTTTAAAATAGGTCAGTTACATTATTCAAACAGTAAAATAAGTGTATTAGAGCAGAAAAAAAAACAGTGTGTACAACAGAAGAGCAGACATCCTGGTTCACTGATAGTATTATAGTCATAAGTGCGTTATAAAACCACAAACATGGATGCATAAAAGACAATACAGAGCCCAAGTTAGTAGGCACATTGTGATCGTCATAAAGAGAGACTGGTGGTAACACTCACACAAACTGTATCTGTACTTTGAGTCTGGAATAACTGTTGACTCCAGACATCAGATCCATTGTCTTTCATCTGCTTTACTCTACTGTTTCTAATATTAAATAATTACTTCCATTCATAATCCTAACTTCCACTTCGCCATGGTGGCAAATACAACAGCTGAGGTTGGCGATTGCAAGAACATTTGGTCATACCGTTGGTGCAGTCAGCCTTTGAAGTACCCACCTGCTTTGCATTAATTTAATTTTCATTCAAGTAGAGTCATCAGGCACCTGCACTCTGTTCTTGGCTCAGTATCAGATACCACGAGACAGAAATGATAAAAATGCCCTCAATCATAGGATGATTTACATTTTTTCTTCTTCTCACAACATCAAAATGAACCATGTGACCTTCCTTTTAAAAACACACAGAGAGAAGGATCTTTATACATCCAAAGTGTACTGTAGCAAAGTTTAATTTTCTTTTTCTTGAAGCACATTTGTAATGTCTTAAAATGTGACTACACAATAACAGGGCTCAGTTATGGGGTCCTAAATTCATGTTGTGAATATGTGTAATCAAGTTCAACATTGCAAGGTCCAGTAAAAGCTAAAAAGAAGATTAGGATCTTGTTAGACAACACCACTTGCTCCATAAAGCAACATACATAATGGTGCATGTGCCAGGCTAAAAACGTGCAGTGTTAGTTAAATTGGGTCTCCAACTACCTCCCTATGTATTAAGATGTAAGCAGCAAGATTGTCTTGATTGTTCCCAGAGGGATTGTTTTGGACACAGTGGAGCTGCTTACGTCATTTAGATTCTTCTGGTAATTGACTGGAGCATCAAGAAGCAGTAAATGTAGGAGAAACAAAACAAGAAGGTGTGAGAATGTGTTTTTCACACCACATTTACACCTTTTGTTTGGACATAAATAAATAGAAAGTCATATAAAAAGGTCATATGTCTCTAATATCCTTAAATAGTAAACATATTTGAAGGAAGACATATAACCTAACTCCATATGTAATTATGGGACCAAGTTCACAGAACCTTTAAAATGCAGTATATCAATGTGGTGGGTGGTGAAAATCAGGGGGTAAGGATGGAGATGGGAGGAAATAGAGCTTTGACAATTACTGTCCATCCCTCAGCATTGTGATTAATGTTAAATTCTGCTTGATGTTCGCTGAGGGAAACTAGGAGCTGTGGGGGATATCTGTGCTTTTCTGGTCCTGATGAGTATGTTACAATGATAGACAATCAACAAGAGTGTAGCAGATAAAAACATGCAATTGAGAAAAGCACAGATTTGCATTAACATGGACATATACTCACTCATGCATCCATGTACAGACAATACAGCAACAACAATATGCATTTAAAGATCCCAAAGGTTTATTATTCCTCTCATGCACCTCCATAAATAAGCCTGATTTCATGAGTTATGACCACTTTCACTTCCCTCGTTACCATACAAATGTCCAGATGGACCTTTAGATAGTGATGTTCACTCCTCACACATTGTGACAGAGCTCGGGGCGATATTAATCTGCTCATCTGATCTGTCTGTTTAAGTGTGAGTTCATGACCTGTTACCCTCGTCTCAGATGCAAACTTCGGAGGCAGGGACTAATTTGAGCTCGGATCTCATACGACGGTGGCCTTTTGCACGCACAGCTCAACCTCGAGGGAAGGACACGGAGGCAACACACAATCTAAATCAGAGATTATAATGCAAACAGCCCTGTGGGGCTCACTAATGACTAAGGTGAGCCTGAGATGCAGCTTCAACTCTGCTTTGGAATATCAATTAGGTCTCTCAGGGACATGGAGATGGAAGGAAGTGACTGGCATAGTAAATGCCTACCGCTTGTCTGTGGGCATCTCTAGCACACGCTATGCACCACCATGAGAGCTGGGAGATATCAAACAAAGAGGAAAAGAGGGAAAACAAAGTCAGGATGGGAAAGGTGGTGTGGGTGGAGGCAAGTGATGCAAGAGGGAGAATTCCATTGTCATGTGTTTCCCAAAGAAAGAGGACCCTGTAAATTTGCTGGAACAGCCTATTCAATTACCTCCAGAAATCCACAGCTGGTCCCCAGAGAGTCATCTCCACAGATGTGTTGTGTGCTGTTGTCTCCACATCTCAGAGAACTACCCTTCCTCTGTTCACTCTTTCAACTCTCTCCTCCTCTCTTTGTTACATTCTCTAGACAACACAACAAGGTCCTGGTAATCAGATGCTGGCTGAGCCAGGATACAGACCGTAGAGACAGACAACAGGCTGAATCTGAAATCATCTCACACCTCCGCTTGATATTGTTCAAGGAGAAAGAGTCATCAAAGGCCCTCCTCTGTGCAGACACAAAGGCATGCACACTTAAACACACCCACATTCAGAATAGTGCACAAAAAATAATGGAAAAGGCTGCGTGAATTTGTGAAGGTGTGGAGTGAATCATCTCTGGAGGGAAGGGTAATGTTATTGTGCCATTAGTCTGATGCTCCACCTTTGCTGTCAGCAGATCCACCACTGGAAATTCTTTGTAACTTTGATACAGTGGGTTCTTGATTTCATACAGTGGGAATCAAAAGCATTTCTAGCCTGTAACTGTTTGATTTTGCTGGCTGAAATTACATTTAAGAAGCTCTAGCTAGCTAGCTAGCTCCATGGTGAAAGCACATTGACAGGTGACTTTTTGATGTTTCTAGCTGACTTATTTCATTTTAACCTTATTTTTACTTTAAACATTACAAGAGAAAATGTTTTTCAAGGACAAACGGATATGTCTGACAAATGAAAAACTATCTTGGATAACATTAGTTTGGGTTGCTTTCCCAAATCTAATAACATCAGGACAGGGTTGCTAACATCAGCCTAAACTCTAAGATCATTGAATATCACACAATGCCCTCCAACTCCACAAACTAATGTTGTCAATTAACAGGTCTGCTTATACCATTCTTTCCTTTTCTCACATATTTCTAGGTCATCTCCCTCGTCGTCCTCCAACTTTGTTGATTCTGCAGGGAAATTCTTGTAACTTACACAGCATAGTATTTTTACTGTACCATATATCATACACGGATCCAGAAGTTTTGTATTTTCATCTCACGTCATCCAAGTTGCTAGAACATCTATGAAACACACTCAACACACTCAATTCATCCCATCTGTCACTGTAACCTGGCAACCCACAAAACGATTCAAGTGCGCAGCTTTCTAAAGCTAACTTTTGGCTTAGGAAATAACACTGACTGTCGTCTGTTGTAGTTACCACGGACATGATAACAATTGAATCTTACACTGTTTAATCCATTCCTTGATCAGCAAGCAGTCAATTAAACCGATAATATATGATTGTGATTTGTTGTTCTTCCTTACATTTTCTATTTGTTACGTTTGGGTTCCTGTATGATAATGGTTATCACTGTTCATGAGAACTTCTAGTTGCATTTATTCCATACAAAAAAACCCTGGGACAATACATGACAGGAAATAAGTTAAATCCCCACATTGTGTAATACTATTATTCCATTATTCCTTTTTATAAGAGTAAAGTTTTTTTTTGTTTTTTTGTTTTTTACATCTATACAATGCCCCCCCTCTCTCCCTCCCTCCTCAGTCAGACAGAGTGATTGATCTGATACGCCATTGAGTCAGATTACATTATGCAGTTCTCACTGATAACAGAATAGCGAAACAACTATTTTCTTTCCCCTTATCTTCTCTGAGAGGCTGTGTTTCTAAAAGGAGAACTAGCCTCCCCGGCCAGATATCATTATTCATTTTGATCCGAGGCCTTCAGTCCTGATTACATTTTATAGGCTCACAAATTTCACAGCAATGGTCATCAGGAAGACTATTGTTTTGTTTTTTTTTTTAAAATATAAAGTATAAGATCCAAAATGAAACTACTTGTGAGAATTTGCTCAAAAATCTGAAGCATCTTAATAATTTCAGTCAGGTGTTGAATGTGGAGCTTCTTCCTGAAATTCCATCTTTAAAACCTTGTCTTGTTTCAAGTCAGGGTTGGCGAGTGTGGGAAATTAAGCTTCATCACACCCTCTTACCCTTTGGGAAGAACCCAAATTCTTATCCTGACACTCCCTGGAGGGATTGAAGGCGTCTAATGTTTATTATTCAGAATGATTATGGCAAAGAATGAAACACCACAAATACAAGCCACAACTAAGATTATCTACTGAAGTTACTACATAACATAACAATCAAATTTCACATTGATTTAAAACCCAAAATAAGAACATGTGGAATCAATCTTAAACTAATAGATGCTGGATAGTCCCAACAGGATGACAGAATATCTCAGTTACATATACTGCAGTCAGAGGCCAAGCCTTTTTTTTTTAAACCTTTATTTATCCTGGGAGGGTTGCACTGAGAACATGTGCTCTTTTGCAATAACGCCCTATTCACAGTCACGTGCAGTCATACTTTAAAGCTGCTCGGTCCAGACACAGTTTTCTACTGTTGGCCTCAGTGCAGTTTCACTAAAGAGTTTGGTGCCTTGCTCCAGAGCACTATAAGAATGTGTTTCTCATTGCAGAATGTATGTAATAAATATTTCACAAACACATGCTGCCTTGGCCCAGTGAACCAGCAGAGTATTTCTGTAATGTATGCTGCTATGCGGGGTCAATGCCAAAGTGCTTCAGAGAAAAGAAAGAGAGTGAGAGTGCTGTGCAAACCTACTGCAGAGGCCAAGCCAAAAACCAACTGGAATATTTGCTCTGGGCTGTCTGATTTAGTGTTCTGGCATTTTGGATTAAGGTGGGCAGGTTAAAACACTTCCCAGGCATTTCCTGATGATTACATTGTGGGCGGATAAAATGTTGGCTGCCAGACAAACCTATGCACACGACCTGATGAAGGTGAAGACATGAGGTCATGCTGTCTCCTTCTCCGTCTTCCAATATTGTCCTGTATGTAACAAAGTGATGGAAAAATAAGATGTCAGTAACATTCCTGGCCTAATGATCTTACATCGTTTCTTGTTTCTACCCATTATTGGAGCAATGGAATGTACCTTCACTTTCCCTTACAGCCACATCCAAACTGACAAGGACACAAACAAAGCACTGCCCCCTTGTGGGTCTATTTATGGGAAAATAAATGCTAAGATACAAATGCTCCTTTCACATCTGTAATAAATGTTTGAAAAGGCAAAGTTTTTTGAATAATATTCATTTCAACCATTACATTTTTACAGAGCAGCATTTATTGGTATTTTTAGCTCAGACCTGTCAACACACATCCTCTCATAATCCTTTCACACATTTATTTATCTTGTTTGTGTCAACTGTAGCTATGGATAGGAAAATCCGCTTTGTTATCATGAAGATAATCTCAAATAAGTGATAGGATAACTAACATTATTCTCACTTGAAAATGCTGATAATGCATAAGTCTTATCTGTCCCAAGATATAATAAATTGCACTGTATGATAACAATAAGCTCATATTTGGCTTTTGTTGGTGAAAGATAAGCACATAGCTATGATGAGGTGATAGCATGCTGCGTAATGTGGCTCCTCTGGGGGAGAGGGTGACAGTACACACTGAAGCTTTTTAGTGGCACTGCACCCGCTGATTTTATGTGATAGCTGCTAAATATAGTTTACATTATACTACTGTATGTAAACACTTCAGCATGGAGATGGCCGACTACTTTAGCACTTGTCAACACCTCTGTGTTTAAAGTTTTATTGTGTATGAGCTTCCCTTGGCAGGCATAATAGCCCTGAAATGCTGACTTGGGATCTGCTTTGCCAGACCTTTCTTCTCTTGTTAACTGCTTTGAGTCCAGGTCTGAATTAAAAAGCTGTTTCAGTACTTTTTTTTTTTTTTAAAGCAAGGCCAACTCTGTCAGAGTAACACAAACAGTTCATGTGAATCACATCAGAATGAATGATTTGTTGTTTTGCAATTAGCATTTTAGATCTTTTATTAAAGAGCTCATGAACAACTAGACAAGGCCCTAATAACAAATACAATGACACTAGACTAGACAAAGTACTAATGGTTTTTGATGATACACAAAGGTACAAATCCATGATCTCGGTTTACAAAAGAGACAACGGTATTAAAACTTCAGTTTGAAAATTTTAAGTAGGGCCAACCACAAATGCTTGGTGCAAAATCAGAATTCTTTTTGCATCTTCAGTGTGCCCTCTGCATGAGGTGGGGATCCTTAACCAAATAATAAATATACATACAAAGGAATCAATGACAGGGATGACTTATTATTCGTGTCATGGTGAACTTCTCGGGTCTTTATCAAGCTGCAACCTCCCACCCCTATTTTCCAATACCGTAGCTCTCACCCCTTTCAGCCTAGGCGTCTGGATTCTCCTTTTCTTGCCAGATAAGCAGACTGCCCTTTCTTCACTGGGGAAATGCGAGAGTAAGAATGCAGGATTTGTCCTCTGCGTTAAAAAAAAAAAAAAAAAAAAAAACAAACAAACAAAAAAGAAAACAGCAAAAAACCCCAGGACCCTGGCTCCTTGTCCCACAACTGAAAATGTCATCCTGGCCGTGCAATAAATCACATGGGGTTGTGATGTGTTTACTTATTACAGTGAGGTGCATCGCTGTCATCCACATTCTTATTTACTCCCCTGGCCCTCTGCACACACCCCACACACACACACACACACAACAGTTTTTGCTATATCAACCCCCCACCTCATCTTTCCTCTCTTTCTATCTCTATCATTCATAGTACTACGCGCATATCAATATCTACATATAAATAATTTCAAGCATTTGTTTAAAGCATGATATTTTATCTCAAAAAGTCAAATCTAGAAGACCTTCAAACACCAGACACTACAATTTTTGCCAATACTCAAACAAACATTTGCTGCCATTATGAATGGTGCAGTCACTGTGTCTTAACAAACTGGCACCAGACACCAAAACCAATTCACTGTAGAGCCAGAAGAAGGCAGAGACTGTTTATCTGGAGATAGAGGCTCTTGTCAGAGGAACACAAAACAAAATTGGTAGTTATAAGCACAAAGCCACATTTTGAAAAGAGCAAAGCTATCGAAACTTCACTTTGTTTTACAGATCAATGTTAGTTAGAGGAGTAATTGAATATCAAAAAGACTCTGTTTCCTTAGTCTCTCATTAGTCTAACTGCTCAGATTATCTCACACTGCATTATGTAAAATAATAACTGTTGAGCTGTCTGTATGCCAATCATCTACCTCCTCTTTAAACATTCAAGGCACTTAGTGGTAAATACTAAGAAAAGCAGGTTTGCACTCAGGCAGCTCCCAATTTGTGAATGACATAAGAACATGGCACGTGATGCTGCTTCGCAAACTCTTTTTCAGAGTAAGAAAAGTATAAAAACTGCAATGTTCATGTAATTTCTGTTTACTCTGAAGAGGTTCCCAGGGGTTAGAGTAGGGCAGCGAAAGGAAGCACAACACGAAAGTGGCAGGAGTTTGATAAGAGCAACAGCAGGCAATTACATTTGAGCAGCTCACCAGAGAATTGGAGGCTGTAACCTGTTGTTGGGACAGAGCCATCACTAAATCTGTGGCGATGGACAATGCTGCCTGATCTGTGATTTGATGTTGCTTTTACGTTCAAATTTTCAGAACTTGAAATACACGCGTGGTTTTCTTTAGTGTCTCCAAATATTATAACAGCTCAACACAAGTCAAGCTGGGACACACTTTCTGTCCTATCAACATTACTAGCTTGCTACCGTATTTATTTAATCAAAAATATTCATATATAAATCTCAAAGTGCAATCAGCGCACCCTTCCCCCTCCCTTTTTTACTGCAACATCAGGTAATTTAATGGAATTTAATCTTCCATACTCTGAGACTCATAGAAGGATTTAAACACAACTGAATATTTGTGTGTCTGTGTGTATGAACACTATGTTCCCCCTCCATTTGAAGTTACTATAGCTCGTGCCCTCCCTCCAGCTCATTTCATCTTAGATTAGTCATGGTGGCTGTTGCAGAAAGAAGCTGCAACACTGATTGAACAGAACATATGATTCTTTTTTTCCTTCCATAACATTTTAAAAATATATACTATATATAATACAAACTACCTTCACCATTCATATCGTAAATTAGCCACAAAGAGTACAGTTCCATTTTGGTGGTGCAACAAAAGCACAGCTATAAAACCTATATTCACAACAACATTACATAAACTGTACATTTTTACATTTGTATCTGACATTTTGTCTGTGACAGGCACATCTGCAATCCAGTGAGCCACACCTGAGAGTAAGCTGGTCATCAAACGCAGCTGAACTTTGATTTAACAGAGACACAGAATCTGAATGCATTTTTGTTTTCATGTATTGTATCTGTATCTTCAGCATCCATCTGTGGTCAGAAATGGTGTGTTCTTTGAAGGTTAGGACCTCAATAAGCATGTGATGGCTCCTGGGTACTTGAAGAGCAGCGACAGACCTGTGTGACTCTATGCGGTCAACATGAATTAATTGGCAGCTTGCTGAAAAACTTGCATTAGTATCTAGGGTCCATATTCTCTGGAGGGTGAGGTGAAAGTGAAAGGGCAGGAGAAAATAAGGGGGAAACGTTTTGTTCTCTCTAATTACTGAAACAGTTTCCTTTAGGGAGTTATGTTGTGTCTGATAAGCAAGAACAAAATTAGTCAATAGTTGAAAAACAAAACTCTGCAAAACATTACTGTAAAACAAACCACTATTTTAAAGAATTTGTGGATTTCAGGGCTCTGCAGTTAAGCCTAAATCAAATCCCCTTGATGATAAAGAGTAAAGGTAAATACTGCAGTGATACGTATTGAACTGTACTTACCTTAAACCTATGTGGACTACATGGCTCACCAGTGTGAGCTATATGAATTAATATATGGTTACTGCATCTAGGCCATCTTCTGAATGCCTTCTGAAATCCTAAACACAATGTTATATAGCCTCTCTGTATGCAGACGGTTTATTTTAAGCAGGTTATACAGAATGAGTGAACTCGTGAAATAATAGGATGCTTAACTCAGTGAGCCGCAAAAACTTCAATATGTGCAATTAAAGCAAGGCAACACTCATTTTTCAATCCATTCATGCCTATCAAATTGATCATGCCTTTTTCAATTTTGTATATATTTCATAATTTAAGTATTTTTTTCTTCATATATAAAACAGACGGGTCAGCATTTTCTATTTGCGTACCTTCCCTGTTTTGTACTCTGTGTTTCCAGATTATGATGTAGTGCTGCCTGCAGATGAGAAACTAGAGAAGTGGAGCAGGGACCTCAGCACTGCTCTATGGTCACATTGTGTGTCAGCAAGATACCACAAATGCCCAGCACACGCAAAGCTGTCTTTCAGACGATGCCTTGTCAAGAGGAAGGTCAGATGAATGCGGAAGGTAGACAAATTACATATCACCACCGACAAAGGAGCAAGAGAGCAGCACTTTGGGTCCCAGAACCTGGATTTGTCTCACATGACTAATGATACCGGCCGATGCTGGATCATACATGTCATCATGTTCTAAAGCCTCAAATCCAGTCCCTGAAAGGACTGTTAGTTTTCCTCGGCCCCTGGCCTTCTCCCCTGGGTGGTCATTAGTGGTGGTTAAAACCCCTCCACCTATCCACCAGTAGATGGCGTGGGCGATCTGACTGTTCTGCCAGAGGTAGTGGCTGAAGATGGAGGCTCTCTGGCTTCTCTGACTGTCTTCATAATGATGTTGCTGAGTTACATAAGAGTGCAGTATCTCTCAGCAGGCTCTCCATAAGAAATTATGCGTTAGATCTCAACCCAAACTCCCTGCTTTTATTTCTTTTTGTTACTGCGCAGAGCTGTAATGGAGAGCCACTAAAATGTATTTTTCTTCCTCCCCTCCCGAGTGATAGAGAAATCCTGCTTTGATCACTGACCTAATTAATGAAGCAATTGATGAATGTAAATACCAGATTAGTTATGCAAATGATCAGACCACAGAAAAAAAAGAAGAAAAAAAAAATACATTGCCCCCGTTAGGAAGTTCTGAGGGCGCAGGAAATTATGAATGCATGAGACAAGATCTTGTTCATGATAAATTTTAAAAAATACAGATAAACAAAAATAAAGCTGTGGATTAGAGGCAGAGGAGTTTTAGGGTACAAGTGATCTGAATGAGGATGCAGGATGAGGGGCTTTGCCCTTGCTCTCCCTCCCTTTTTGTAGCTGTGTGATGAATCTGAAACTTTGATGAAACTTCTCTGACGGTGAAGATCAATGCTCACAATAGCCAGGACATAGGTATTTAGTGTTGCTGACATGTGAGTCTAACTTAGTGTGAGTATATCTATACAGTACTTGATGTATATACATGCAATTAATATGACACAATAGAGTAACAACACAACAACGTGCTCTACTGTATAGGTAAATTAGCTGTATAGATAAATTATATATATATATATATATATATATATATATATATATATATATATATAGAGAGAGAGAGAGAGAGAGAGAGAGAGAGAGAGAGAGAGAGAGATTCTGCAGCCATGCTAGTGAATCTGTGAGGCTGTACTTACTAACATACTCACAATGACAATGCTAACATGATACTGATGTTTATCAGGTATTGTTTACCATGTTCACCATCTTAGATTAATATGATAAGAAGCTATCATTTGCACACAGCAGTGGCTGCTGAGAGTGTCTTTACTTTTGCAGATCTTTGGTTGTGAACCCAATGATTGGACAAATTATAATTTTAACATGCAATGGCATTATATGAAAAGTCAGGGGTATGCCAACATGTTCTGGATTCATGCTGAGGGGAACATTAACATGTTTACCAAATTTCATGTCAATCCTTTCAACAGTTGTGCTATTTGCATCATCAGAGTACCATGAATTTCTCTCAAGGTCATTGCAATTCATGCTGTAGTTCTAGAAATAATGCTACAATAATGCTATCAACAGTCCTCATGTACTGTACATTCTTGGGAGGCTTGTATAGTGAGGCACGGACAGTCTTCAATAAGGTCCTCAGGAGGCTTTTACAGCAAGGTGCAGACATTCCTCAATTATGCACACTGGCCACACACATTCTAGGCTTTGACTGAGTCTTGTTGTGTATAAGTGTCTTCAAGTGTGGCCTTTCGGAACAACTATAAACTAGCTCATCTATCCCTAATTCAGGCAGGGAAGGATCCTAAATTCCTTAAGTCAATTAACTTGATTTGCAATAAAGAACAAGATGGCAAGCAGGTGTCCTGAGACAACATGGGTCAAATTAAGCACAATGAAACATAAAATAACCAATAAACGAAAAATAAGATAATTTTCTAATAATACGTAGAGGTCTTTGGCATATTTAGATTTCATTCATTTCAAGGGATTTGGTATATAGTTAAATTTCCTTTTAGTAGCACGTGAGGATGGGTGGAGTCTATACATTTAGACTGGCTAAAATGAGCAAAACACAACAAATGCATCCATTTTTTGGTCTTCTAATAATTTACCAAAAGTAATACTATTAGAGTCTATAGCAGACATTGCTGTGGTTTTGCTACTTTTGCTAATAAAGAGACAAAGCAAAGAGACAAGCCAAATCTGAATCTTAAGAATTCACTGGAAGAGTTGAAATAATTCAATACATGGTAGTGAATTTCTTTTGTTTGTTCTTTTGTCATCAACTTAATTCTAGGATACTGTTGGTTGGTCAAACATATTCCAAATATTACTTCTAGACTGAGCAGGATATAAATCGTTTCTCGGAATAGAACTTTTATCAAGAAAATTAATACCCTTTATAAAAGGTGTGGGGAGATGAGATGAGAGATGAAAACTGAGAGTACAATACATGATATGATAAAGAATAGGTATACGGGATTAAGAAAATATTTGAATTCTTTGTGGTTGCAATCAAAATCATATTTGCAACAAGAAATATTGTAAGGTAATACATCCCCATTTGCATCTAATAGGTCCATTACACATCAGATATTCCTATCCATTCAGTTCTTATAAAATCTGTCTGTATCTGTCATTCCATAATGGTATGTTATAAGGTGTGAAGTTGTGATAGTAAAATCATTTCCAAAAAGTTAAGGCCTGTCTGTGATATTTAGAGAGCTGAAAAGGTAATTTGGTATTATAATCACATTTTATTATAAATTCTCTATGACCCATCTTGTCAAATATAGTTTGAGGGAATATGTGCCAGATACTGCAAGAGGATTTAATACAATTGTTCCAGACAGTTCAGTTTAAAAGTTCCATGCATACATTCAAAGTCTATTGCTTTAAGCCAACCTTCAGAGAGTTGACAAAGAGGGATAGCTTTTTTAATATAGTGAGTTTTAATCATCCATATAAAATTAGAGTTGTTGGATTATACAGTAGATCTAACAAAATCTGACCTAAGTGTTAATGAAGATGCAGGGGGAACACACCTCTAGAGATGCTTTCCATTTTTGGTGAGATACATTAAGTTTACATTCATCTACTTCGTTTGTCAAGCAGCTCACACTGCTTTCAGTATTCTATATGAAAGCAGGAATCTGATGTTCATCTTTGAGTAGTAGGGTTGTGTCATCCGCAAACTGACAAGCTCTGTTCCAAATACATTACGTTTTTTCACAGTTCTTTATCATGATAGCCTGCATTTCTGCCATTAAAATAAATAGTCCTAAGTTCACCTAAAAATTCCTGAATGTACATTAAAATGAGACGAGGTACCAGGAGGTACTGAAACACAACTATTAATGTTCTTGTATGAAGTCTCCATGATCTTTATGATGCCCTGAAAGTATGAATCATGAAGGGGTGTTCAATCATGTCGAAAGCTTTTTTTGAAATCCTAAAATAAATTTAAGCCCTTACCCTCCATCATGTCACTGCAACCTAGTATACAGCATACAAATACGAATAAGACAAATGTTATTGTAAATAGATTTATCATTTAAAAAACCTGAATTGAGATATACCTTTTGTGAGGTGAATTGTGTATGTGCTAAAAGCATATAAAAGTATTATAACACCTTGTTTCATACTTGTTGGAAGATTATGTTCAGTAAGAGCCTCAATGAACATCTTTAACACCAAAAATGTTTGTAAAAATATGCTGTCAGAGCCCAGAGATTTTTCAGAATCTAAATGACTGAGTCACTTGTGGGGGTCTATATTTAATCTGCTCAAAACACATTAAGCAGTGACGTTCAGAACACGACATCTGATACATACAAACAAGATTTCATTAGATATTGTTTTGTGATCAAATGTTTTGGCGTTTTTCACTTGACGGGTTTTCTCTAGTTTGCAAAAACAGGAAATGTTTTGTTCTCCCTGAAAAGATGATAAAGATGCCATGAAGTCTGTTATGCTGTAGGAACGCTTGTGTAACAGTGTGTATTCAACTCCTTAATTAAATAGTTTTCCTCTTTTCTAGCCATAGAAGTCTTTTCTTTACTAAAGGATATTGAACGTACATGATTTAAAGATTCTTTTATGACTCTGATGTTCTGACAGTAATCTTCATCCTTCAGTAAGCTTGAGCTAAATTTTCAAAAACCTTTGTCATTTCTGGTAGTGCTAAATGGCTTTTTGTGATATATAAACTCAGAGTTTTTGCTATTGTTTTTTATTGTAGTTTTTTTATTGTTGTTTTTTATTGTTAAGTAACTGAAACAGGAGTCATCTTTGATAGCTAGTGTGATTAATGGTAGGTGTGCAATCTAAATGTTTTGCATAATGTCTGCTTTATGTCTATCCATGCAATGATTTTGGGTGTGTTTTGATATTTCTAAGATGATTGTTTTGAAGATTTTTTTTTTCCTATTTTGTTTTGAAGCATTTAGGGATTTGAATTAAGTCAGAGTGGTTTTAGCTGGGACCATTACAAACATTTAGTTTGTAATGGTCCCAGTTTATTTTGGGAGATGTGGTCTTATTGTTAATATTTAGTCTATGATTGGGAGAGATTTATTCATCCAGTAGGGTAAATCATGGTTCATTGTTTTGAGCAGGGTGAAGTTAAGGTTGAACTACTCTGGCAGCTTGGGACAAATGTTAATAGCTAAATATGTGATGTTGCCAGTACACTGAAAGATAGGAGGTGTTTAGGCTGCTGAATCCCATCCACTCAGACAGAGTGGTTGGGATTTATTCCAGACGATGGAGTAATTTGTGATTGTGGAGAATGCCTCACTAAACCGGATGGTCTCTTGTTTCAGATTTTTACAACTACATTGTTATATGCCTGAGATAGTCGAATCATGGACCGAACTGAAAATGGATGGCTGCAAATGTGTGACTGGAAGGTTGCTGGGTGAAAAATCTGGACCAGCACTAAAATCTTGGTTTTAAAAGTGAATGAATAATCCCCTCTCTCTAACCCCAACAGCTTAAGTGGAGCTATTTAGAGACCTGCAGTTGAAGACTGTGGTCTTAGTGAGCAACTCTAACACATGAATGAGCAGTAAGAATAAAGTAGGGCATTTCTGCAGAAGACAACACACGTCTCTGAATAAATGAGACAATTGTCCCAGGTTAACTTTAAATATAAAGGAAAATGTGAGATAAAGATATATTTTATCTTCCCCTTAGCTCTCTTATTAAAATCTGAACAAGCTGTTCACTGATGAAAGTTTTTACAAAAGAAGGAAAGGAAGTTTCATGTGCCATGATGTGAGGAGAAATAATGATAAAACCAGCAAGGCTTTAAAAAAGTCCAGCTCTCTAAAATTACCTGAATTTTTCTGGCTGTCTGTGCCTTGCACTAATAAGGATCAGAGGCCCTCCATATGCTCCTCATGTCCCTTTCTACACTGGAGACTGCAGGGATTAAGAGGCTTGTGCTGCAAATGAAGCCAAACTGGCCTCGGCTTTACCAGGGCATATAGACAGAGAGAGATTGAGCATGAGAGAGGCAAAATGATGCTTGTTCACACCACTGTACTTTCACTTCTTGTTTGAACGCACACAGGCTTATGGCTGCCTGATTGCTTCCTTCAACAAATACGTGTGTGTGTTGTGCATGTGTGACAATTTTCAGTAACTACACAGAAGATATGTATATGTATAAGTATTTAGATACTGTTACCTCCTGGATATAAAGTGATGGCTTCTTCTTGTGTCAGGGTTGTTTATGAAGTTTCATGTAATCCTTCCAACCCCTTTATAAGCATGTTCATCTTATACCTTTTAGTAAAGATCTCCTCACTCCCTCTATGACAGTGCACAGAGTTTTCAGGGTTATCAAGGTAGTACAGAAACTGTTGTGCCTGTAGGTGCAGACATTAATACTATTATCTGAGCAGATTTGCATGGGTAAGTGGTGCCTTTCTTGTGTAGTTGAGGTGCCGTGCAGGAGGATCTGACCTGAAGCCAAGAAACTGAGTGGTCTATGCGCCTGCTAAGACAGGACCCAAAGGCTTAATCTCCCTGTTTGCACTATTCTGCTGTCCTCAAGAGCCAGCTATCATCTTGTGCTTAAACCACATATATATTTTTTTAATTAATATATTATTATTGATATATTTAGAATTAATAAAAACAACAGATCAAATGACTATGTGTAATGTGAATGGGCTTCCTCACAATGACAAGTGTTATCTGACTCTACAGTTCGAGTGTCATTAACCCTAATGTTGTGATTTTTACGGTCCGAACCTTGCTGTTTTGATTCAGTGTCATCACTTTCAATGACCCTGTTCCTACCAGGTGGTTGTGATAAAGTGAAAGAATTCTGACCTACCCAGCACCAAACAGCAGATGAGCAAAGATGAGCAAACCTAGCTGGTGAACACAGTGGAGCATTTAGTGTACTTGCATTTGTTAGGTGGTGAGCAACACAACTCCAATTGAAGGATAATGTAGCTGGATGTATAAATAAATAGACAACTGTTTGCTTACATTTGTGTTAAGGAAACACTTTTGGGAACACTACGACCTGTGAGACAAGAGTTATGTGACCACCTGGCATAGCCGAGCACCACCACCAGGGAGCTAATGTGCTAGCATGCTGGCTACATAAGGTGTTATCTTATGTAGATTAAATTGGCTGTGGATTTGATGGTTTTGGTTTATGCAGGGTTTTTTATGTTACAATAAATTTCAGTACAAATTAATAGCTGTTAATGAAGTTAATATAACAATGTTCGTTGGTTACGTGACCTCTGCCTTTCAGGTCGTAGCTGTTCTCTTCAAAATCTCCTATTTGCCACCACAGCTTCATAAGGTGGTAATATTTAATGTTGTGTTTAGAGCTTGTTGTCCTCCTGATAAGTAGCCAAAAAAGTAATAGATGCAGGTTTGGAATCTGTCTGTCTTAAATCTGTCTGTAGAATCTGTTGAGCTAGCTTTCAATTTATTTACTGACATCTTGTACAGCAATCAACTTGCTAGTGCACTGGCAAAGTGCCACTATGAGCTAAACATTAAAGCCAGCAGAATTATAAAAAATAATTATAGATATAGATAATGTTAAAAATATGTTTGCAGTTATATGTAATATTTATTTACATAATGTTCTATGTAAACATCCTGATTATTGATTGGACAAGTGTAGTGTTAAACTACTCAGTTAACCTCTTTTGATAGACATTAAGCTTGGCACAGCAAATTATTATCACCATGAAGGTTACATTTGATTCAGTTTTCAGTAATCAAACAGATTTATTCAACCTTCCATGGATAACTGTTGTCTCTTTGGACGGGACTGTGGAATTGCCTGTACCCTTTCCTTAACTTCTTTAGGATCCTGATCCTTTAATGACCAAAAACAATCAAAACAACAACACAAATGTGCTTCACTCAGCCATTCCAAAGTCAACAGGGGCTCATGACTTTAACTAAGTCCATCAAGAGTGAGTGTGACTTAATTAAACTGCACAAATAATGTCACGGACCACAGGGGCTGGCACTGCTGCTTTGCCAGAGCTCAAAATGTGAGAGAAATTCCATTACCTCAGGTTACTTTACAAAGAAAACATTTTTCTCAGAGGAACTCACACTACTTCTGGCTATGATCCTTCAGCAGACAATTGTCACTATTTATTGGTCCCCAATCAGGTGCTTTGTGCTTTCATTTACTATCATAACTTTTTAAAATGTAATGCAATAGAGATCAAACTTTTTCAAACATATTTCTCTGATGTATCATAGAAGCATAACAATGTATTATTAATTAACTGCATACTGTGTCATTATAACTTTTCAAGTCTAACAATAAAGTTTAGCAGTACAACTTGGATTAAACATGTTGACTGCTGGCTTGACCACCTTACGACTTACCTACGTATATGGTTATAGGCCATTATCAACTGATCATTAGAACCAGTTCAGCAAAGTGGAAAATGTGATGTTCAGCCTTTGTAGCTACAGGTTTGTGAAGCAGATTGAATTAGCACTTGCTGAGAAGTAACAAAACTCAGAGGTTGCTTAATTAAAAGAAGCCAGCATCTGTTCAGCGAGCGATTAAATATGAGAGGCATTTACATGTAGTATTTAAACAGAGTTTTGGCACTTTGGTTTCTTTAACAGATGATTTAGCAAACAGCTGTTGGTTTTTTGTGGAATGAGCTAAACTTTCGACTACTCTGCCAAGCCTCTTTGTTAAGATGCTGTTTTCTATGCTTCAGCGTGCTTGTAGCCTATAAGTCTTGCTTGGCAGTGATGGGTAGTTAAAGAGTTGCTTCTCAGGTCAGGTTGGCCGACCTGAGAAGCAATTGTCGGGCTCTGGTCTGCTACATAACTTTATAATCCGTCTCTATCTCATAGTGCTGTGCACTGCAAATCTGTTTTACTGTTTTACTGCCAAGCTTTTAGCACACAAAAAAAATTAAGCAGCCCACATACACCAGAGAGCACCCTCAAAAAAGTTGAGTTGAGTAAAAATAAATAGTTTTGATTGACCTCTTGAGTTACTGAAAGCCTTGGGTGTATAAGGAGGAGGATATCAATCAATGACCTTTGACTACTCATCCTTTTTTCAAAGACAGTAGCCAAATTTGATCAACTCACAGCACCATAAAAGTCAGTAAAACATTCCGAGCATATTCAGGTAACCATTGTTGAACAGACAAGATGGAGTCAGAGATGGATAAGTTGTAGAGGGGAAAGTAAGAGTGATGCAGCAGGTGAAAATCAAGAAAAACAAAGGGCAGCGGCAAATGCTTTCCAAGACCTCACCAGAGTGCACAGATGGTCTGCTCAGGCATTGCTTCTTTCCTTGAACATGACTACCACTTAAAAAAAGATATGTTCAAGCATGATTATGTCAAAAATAACAAAAACAAACTAACTACAATGCTTATTCCAACCACAAATTTTCAATGGATAAACCCTCTGAAGTTGATTTCTAGATATTTTTCACAAAACACAGTGGACACAGTAATTCAAGTAGGTAATTTATTCAGCAGCTATCATTAACAGTCTGTGTTTAATAACCCAATAAAAATGTATGTAAATGGAATTTGCTTGCTTTTAACCTCAACTAGACCCCAGGATGTGGGCCTGAGCAGAGCAGCTCATTGTTTCTTGATGTACAATGATTTACTTATGACCACCAAAGTAAAGGACAGCCATCACAGAGCCTGCTGGCTATCTTCCAGACTGCCATGGAGAACAGACAAGGGAATGAATAGGTGGGATGCTGTGACAGCAGATTGAATCTCACAGATATATACCGATTCATGGAGCCACACTAGTGTTGTCCAGACTCTAAAGCGTGACTCTGTTTTTGTTTTCATCAATTTACCCTAAGATTAAAACTGCAATGCCGCAATGGGTTAAACAAAACTTTCTCCTTCTCAACAGAAATGCCCTTAGTGATTATTCTGTTCCAAAAGGACACTGACCAAATGACCCCAAACACCTTCATAAAAAAAATAATCCAGGTTTGCAAAGCTCAATTTGCAGAACACAATACTCATCCCATAGTCTATCTAGTCAAAAACACAGTTTATATTTGCAACAGAGCAACATTAGCATTGATTTGGAGTCATGATTCTCTCCTCCTGATGATTATATGGCCAATCAATATTCACACTCCACACTCCATCTCTATTTTTGGTCTTCACCATCTCCTGAGAACATTGTCTCGCTCTTTACATATTTGACTTTCTCCACCAGCTAGCTGCTAACTTATGTGCAGTTTGGTGCTGGCAAGTGTAGAATGAGTTTATGGCTGTCTTTTTGCTAAAAACATGGGTTAATGGGTGATTGACTGAATAGGACAGAACTATACAGTACCTGCAAGTGCAGTACAACCAAAAGAAGAGCTAAAAGTGACTAAAAAGAGTTTGATGATGATTCTCAATATCTCATTGCATGAAAGCTCTTTCACATTTTTAGACATTTTTAATTCATTCATTCATTGTTAATGCTGTTAACAATGAATTTGATAATAAGCATTGTGGTTATGATTATGAAGCCTATTTTACCTTGAAAATCTAATAGGGATGTCAGTTTAAACATGGCCAAGAGCCAGTATTTGTCTTTATTGTTTACCATACAAAGCAAAAGACAACAAGTGTGCATGTACACGTGTGCACAGAGCATCCACCTGTGCTGAAGCACCTCTCTGGAAGAGCCTGTCTGCTGTTGTATCCAGACTCCTGCTTTGAGTGATTTTTATTAATTCTCTCTGTCAGTCTGGCTCATCCCGCTCACTATCTAGATGCAAGCCAACAATGTAGAGAGTCTTTGTCATCTAACCCTTACCAGGGTCTGAGTTGTCTGTCAGTGAAGCGACATTGCCCTTGACTGCATCAACAACGCACCAGTCCTGATTTAAACAAACCATAGTTGATTCTCATTTTTTACGTGCTTCACCAGAGAGAGAGGAGGACACAGAGGTTTGTCTGCTCGCTCGACTTTCCTTTATTATGACATTGGTATACCTGATTTCCCGCTTTACACTGAGATCTTTTATTAGCCTTTATACCCCTGAGTTGTCTTTTTATTTACTCATTTTATCCTGATTTGGATTAACTTATAGAATCCCAGTTATACATTCTATATATTTATAGAGATTTTTCAGAATGGAGAAGGAGACTAGTTTGCATCATGTTGGTGGCATAGGTAGGTGGTGTTAATGGTACAACTGCCTTATGTGATGACAATAACTACTTACAAAGCTCTTTCAAAAGTCAAAAGTCCATATTGGTAAAAGATTCGATGATCTGGGGGATCTCTTATATATACTTGTCCAAATCCTGGTGGCAGTATCAAACACTAGTGATTGTCTTCCTCTGTTTGCATGGAAACGAATGCTAACAAAGTGCCATCTGTGAAATAATCAACTTCCAAAGCAATATTTCTCAACTTCCTACTTCTTGTAAACATGCGACAATATTTCGTCTTTGCAGGCTTTTCAGATTCTCCCAGAGAACACCAAGAAGGTGATGTTGGGTTTAATGAAAGTGCCCCAAGATGTCACGTTTACGTTTAAGTTACAGAGCCCTCCAGTGGTCATAGTAATAATGACAGGGGCAAAGACAGAAGTAAGGTGACGTTATTAGAGAACAACGTCTGCAGATGTCAGAGTGGAAAATGCACCAAAAAAACAAAAACATCAGACTTTAATACAGGAAAGTGTTATTTGTTTCTTGATGTTGAGAAACATTGGTTTCTCTTCCTTAACTACATGGTTATTATTGTAACCATGACAGCAAAGCTCCTCTAACCAGAATTAAGTAATAATTTTAACCCAAACTATAATGCTTAAAATCCAAATCTTACTTACTTTGCTATGGAGTCAAAGTGTTGAGTTTTCAAGAGAGAAAGCAAACAACAACATTAGGTACAAAGTAATTTTAGGCTGTCTTTGAACACTCCAGTGCCTTTTTATTGTCTTTTAGCCATAAGCAGTCACTGGATAAGTTAGCAGACTGATGTATGCTGTGACATACACACACAACGGCTCAGAGGAAGTGATTTACAAACTTACCAAGAAAGTCAGTTTCCCTTATTTATCTCCAGGCACCCCTTTCTGCTTCTGTCTGTGTACATTCGTGCAGCCATGGAGCTCCAGATAACTCAATTTTCAATCAGGTTGAAACCTTTTCAACTTGGGCGGACGAGTCTTTACCTCAATTTCCAGCGCATAGACCAAATTTAAAAATTTTGTTAAAAGTATTAATCATCAAACTGCCTAATGAATTGACTGTATTTGTTACACACTCAAATCCAGTCTTTATGAGTTGCTGAATTAATAATACAATGTTGGTTAGCAGAAAGCATGAGATCCAGATAGTTTGAAGTCCAAGTGCATATATATATAATTATTCATAGTTAATAGTTCTGCCAACCGAGTAGAGGTGCTGGTGCAAAACAGAGTAAAACCTTTTATATATGGTTTACACAGGATATTTAAACTGAAATTTAAATTTAAATTTCAAATTTACTTAAAACTACTTGCTGTATTCTGGGGGGAAAAAAACACCAGAATCATGTTGAAAGTTGTTGAAAGGACAACATTGACAAGATACACTGTAAGTACTTGTGGTGAGAAGTACAAATAAGTAAACTATAGTATGTGTTTGAATCTACTAAACATAAAATATTGATACCTGTCCACACTATAATAAAAGTAACCACCTGCAAAAGCATAGAAAATTGATCTAAATCCCATGTAGCTGTGGATATTTTTAAGGCACTTTGTATGCTGTGTAACACTGCACACACATTGAAACACACACATTGCAATGACCACCTTTTGCCTGAGGGGTGTGTCCACTTATGTTTGTGCAGACGTATACTGTACGTGTGTGAGTGTGATTCTGTGTGTATTAAGGAGTGCATGCCTTCGCTTGTGTCTATTTCTCTTGCTGTATCAGGCAGCAAGTATTTCTGAGTGGTGGAAGCTAATGTTTAGGTGCCTAGAGGTGTATTCAGACTGAATGCAAAGCGAAGTTTTGCCTTGATTAATTCATGTAAATTTGGCTGTTGTGTTTATTTATAAGTACATTTCTATTGGACTTTTTAATCCAGTCTCTGTACATATTGAAATTCAGCTATATGTTTTTATTTCTTCGTACTGAAACATTTTAAACTGGACTGGATGTACAATAACTCTTGTCTGTTTTTAGCAAAAAGCTATTCGCATGGAAGAGATTTGGACATGTGACAGCAAGAAAAGCATGTGTATATAACAAAATTAATGACACTATCTTGGCTTATTGGGACACTTAAAATGAACAGAGCCATAGTTAATATTATTAGTTACACTGTGCTTTTTCTACTACAAAAACTGAACATGTCTGCTGTGAAAAAGGATGATTAGCATCTTTCCCTTAACATTGCATGAATTCACACCACTTCTAACTGAGACATGGAACTGAAACATTCTTGCTCATAGATAGCAAAGTGTTTCTTTGGATCAAAACTGGCTAAGGGGTCACATTACAACAGAAAGCAGAAAAATCTGTCAGTGTGTTGTGGTTGTACCACCAACACAAATCAATTCATCATCATCACCCTGCAAAGTGAGTTTGTGATCTGAAAGTGAGTCACTGGACATTCATGGTGACTGATGCTGCATCAGTTACTAACTGAGGCCAACAAGCCATCAGCATGTATGGCCTGGATGCACCCATTAGTGTAATAGGATAAATAGGACACAGATTAAGGAACACAATTTCCCTTTCCCAATATGGCTGGAGGTCTCATTTGGAGATATGGCTAATCTTTGCATGGCTCTCCATCTCCATCATGGTGCCTCTTCTGAAGCCCAGTGAGACAATTCCTCTCCTCCTCCAATGACATCTCCATTAGAGCAATCCTGCTGATAAATGCCAGGCAGAACACAAAAAGGGTGGTTTCATTTCAACATGCTCCTTAGGCTGCACTCCAAGACAGGCCAAGCTTCTATTCCCCCGCCCTTTAAATTATACCCTGTTTCTTCACACAGTCAACCAAGACCCACTGACTATGAATAATGCATTGGGGTAATCAGGACCTCTCAATGGATGCGCAGAGCATGGAAGGGAAGGATAAATATGGCAACGATTTGGATACCGCATGCTGTATGCTTAAAATGTGACAGAAATAATTTAAATAGCACTGTAAACTATGAAACCACTCAGCAGGTCCAGTATATTAAGCAGGTTTTATGGAATTCAAACTGGTTCTTGAGAGCACCCTGCATGCATAAATAAGTAAGAAAGCATAAGTCTTAAGTATTGACAAGGACACTTATAGACTTACCTCCGATCAATAGCAGATAACAGTTTTCTGGCTTTAAATTAGCTACTACCCAGCAGGAAGCTGACTGTCAAGAAAATGGCCGAGCTTTTAATGCACACTAAATCAACACCCCACCATGACTGCTGGAAGTTACAGTTCTGAAGACAAAAGTATTGTTATCATTGGGGAGTGATCAATCAGGAGCATTCAAGGGGTGCCAATGTCACGTCAGTGGTCTCCTACTGTGAAGATCAATCAGAGACAAAGCCCATTCTTCTGGCAGTGGCAGCGGGACAGTCTGTTTATCAGTGCAACTAGCACTTCAGTTATAACAATAGCAATGTTCAGATCCAAGATAATGCCAGGAAAAAAGGAAGGGCTTTAACAAAAAGCAACACTGTTTTTCTCTTAGTAAATAAAGCCATTGATACGTGCTGTCCATCAGATGAACGGACTCTGGAGCCGTAACTTCACACTCTGAAACCATGTGTACAAAGTCATCTCAGCTGAGCTTATCCTACTTCCACCTGTTCTCAAATTTAAAATTAAGTACTATTATGAAATATATATATGTTGTTTTTTCAAGAAACAAGTCAATGATGGCCAGCTTCCCTACTGCTCAAATCAGCCGTCCAGTCATCAAACATTTGAACTTTTAAAAGGAGACTGTGGTGCTTTTAATAAGTTCAAAATGTTCTTGTAGTTACATCAGTAGCGTGACCAATATTTTCATCTAATGAGAGCTTATAGCTCAAAACTACAAAGTGATACCTGTTGGACACGCCAGCATGGATAAGACTCATACTGACTAAACCATGTGATGTGTTTAAGGACAAAATTAATAAAACCCCAAAAGCACTGCTACAGATTTTGGGTCTTTGATGTAAAGTTTCCTATATGTTATCAACAGTGCAAAAATTATATTGACTTTTTATATTCTTGACAGTATCATCATTCATGGCCATAGCTCAGTAGTAAAACAGATCAATCTCCTGCCAAATAGTGCACCCTCAGTGGGGTGCAGTGAGCTCACATCCCACATCTTGTTTACAACCTGCGACAGTCTGTTTCCATGGCTACAGACATTACTTCCTCATTGGTAGCAAGGAAACTAAAAAAGAAGGAAGGGTTATTACATTATCATACCAGCATTCAAATGCTTCTATTAATGGACAAGCACACTAAAACCAGCTTATCTACACCGTATGACCTTTGAAAGAACATACTTCAGAGAATAGATTTTTCCAAATGTGCACATCTGTTTACTATTGATCTCCAAATAGTATCCTGAGATGATTACAGGCATACTTTACAGGGCTTATGGTGAGTCAAATTAAAATCAACAACATGGCAAATAAAGAAAAGTTGCATGTGAAGTGTCTCTTAAAAATATTGAGTTTAGGATTCCTCATTCCTTCTCTCATTTTATTTCAGTCCAGAGGCAGCTTTACAATGAATGACACAGCTAATACAACCTTGATAATCTGGCTACGGGATTAAAGGCCTGGCATTTTACACTTGTATAATTACAACAAAGATAAAATCATCAACTTTCATACATTGCTAAAACGCTCACTACAAATTCATGGTGGGATGTTGTGATTGGACAATATAGTGGTGTCAGAGCAATAAGTCTGAATGAGACAAGTTCAGTTAACTCTGCTGACATTTTTAATTTAATTGTGGTTGGGGAATGAACATGACTATCCAGCCCAGATGTTGTTGAGCTGGCCACTCTTCCCAACAGTCAGCGTTCGCTTCTAACCCCGAGGAAATCAAAGGAGCTCAGTGTTGCACACAGTGTGAGATATTATTTGGTTTGACTGGACCTTTTAGTCACCAAGGAAACTCAGTTGGGCAGGTACTGTGACCGACAAAAATGCTGATTTCTGTTCCTTCTTTGGTTACAAAACATTGTTGACGTAGCCCACCCATGTTTTTTTCTTTTGTTCTTTTTTACTTTAAGCATTTTCAAGAAATGTTCTATTGAAATTATATTCCTTCTGTGACATTCAACTATTGCTGAAATAGTATAACATGACATGACATACAAGAAAGACCATTCTTCTGCACATAACAGTACATGAACATTCATTGCTTGGTACTATTTTTGCTAATGCAACAAGCCGGCACACTTGGTAAAACTTGAAGGGTCTGTGTCAGAAAAAGCAGATCGCATCCACAACCCAGAGTGTGATTCTCTGCAGTGGTGAGATTACAAAGGTGATAATAGACCACCCTACTCACATACACACACTGACACGAAAGAACTTGGGACCAAAATGCAATTTCCATGCAAATTTTGAGCACACTTACAAAAAGATTTCCATATTCAGTGTGGTTGTGACTCAAACTCTCTGTTTACGCTGCTTAACCTTTTGATTTATTTATACTCTTTTTATTTCCACCTTCGTTCCATCTCTCTGTCTCTTCCTCATGTGTTGGCTTAATGCAGGTTTTGTGCATTGACCAAAATGTACGGGCACGGGGCTGTTTTACCCTCCTGTTCTTGTCGCTTTATTTATTCATGTGACATCTTGTCCTTTTGCCTCATCCAGCTCAGTGCTTCGCAGGGATACAGATGCTTTAGATAGCAGACACATTTGGGTTGCTCAAGCACTGATCGTATGCCAGCTTCTCAGACAACACCATTAATCTCTCTTATCAGCATCTCAGTGGGTGCTCTGGCCCCAGAATGGTATGTTCTGCATTGGGCTACCATTACTCAACGGATGCTAAATAAACCACATTGCTCCCTCTGATTTACCCTCAGTACTGAGCTACAGCCCTGAGCTGAAGAGACAAAAAGGGCCATCGCTCTCCCAGTGGCATTGACCACTTTGTTATTGTTAGTTCCTTCAAAGTGTTCCTGGCCTCTTACACCAAAGGCTTGACAATTTTGTAATTGCATTGTGTGATAAAAAGCTAATTAAGTTATGGAAGATCTCTTATCTGTTTTATTTTCCTCAGCACTATCCAGGGGATGACCTTGATAAGATCAGTTGGAGGCTGTTGGCTTTTTTTCACTGGGGCTCTGTGTTAATAGGGACAGTGATAACTACTGTGGATGGAGATGAGAAAGGGCTCCTTGATGACAGTAAGCTTAACACAAGATGCAGAGATACAGACCCTGATAAAAGAGAGGGAGAGCCTGAGGGAATCACCCTCCAATAAAGTTCTGGTTCTTGTGATCCCATAAACAACTGATAAGACTTAGAAGCCTAATGAGTTGAGTTATTTTACTGACACTTGGAAAATGTGGGTTGACTGGTGTCTTATGAAGCAAAACAATATGCTCACGCTTGCAAATTTGCACCATAAGCAACGGAAAATGACTTTATGAAGCCCCTAGTGTTTTACAGCAGGCGTTGAAGATGTGGTTACACTGGGAGCAAACATTAAGCAGAGGCAACACTTTGTACACACCGGGTATTCTGCACTTCCACATGAAAGGCCAAGATGAAAAAAAAAAAAAAATCTAAAAAGCAAACTCATCTCCGCTGGGCAAAAATGGCACATTGTCAGTCGAAAACCAACGGGCACACTACTCATGCAGACATGCACACATACACGTGCTTATCTATTCCATTCAGACTATAATATCTCTTTACTTACTTTACAGTGTAGTGATTGACCAGGAGCAGGACTGAGCTGATATCCCGTGATTGCGTATTAGGATAGATTAGGATTGTGCTGTCGGTGCAGGAAATACATCTTAGTCTGGGATTTATTGTGCCTGGTGGCTTGTTTACGGTGCAAAGCATGGCTAGCTGAGCAAGCATAGCCCTAGACATAAAACATCATTTATTTTAGTTAGGAATGCCTGCCTGGACATATATGGCATAGGAATGGTACTGAATAGCTTTTTTATTCAGCCACACACACGTCAGGGATCCTGTATGCCACCTGAGGCTGTACATGAGAAAGGCCTTGCCACAAATGGCTCTTTTTTACATCTAGAAAGTAAAAGAAATATAAGTTGCATACACACATTCTTGTAATGTAGGCATCATGATGCAGTTATTTAGATTAAACCCACAAATGTCCATCAAGAGTTTCAGGTGTGATACATTTAAACACATATACACATAAACACATTTCTCAAAGTAGCGTGTTTTCAAGGCTTTTCACAATGAGAGATTTTGGCAATATTTTTCAAACGTACACAACGTGGCTTCATATTTCTGTTCTTTTGGATGTGTTAAGAATGTATCTGGGGGAAAATTTGACAGTGCTCTCACCATGCATTACCTAAATGAACTGTTATCCTCAGCGCTCACCCAGGCCTTGTTTGGTATTAAATAATTCAGGACATTCTCTGTTGCAGACTTCAGCTGCATGCACATCACGTCTGTGCTTGCTGTCTCCCCTGTGTTTCAAAGGCGTAATATATCACATCGGCCCATGATGCAGTGGAGACTGTTGCACATACTGTATGTAATATGTCAGTCCCACATTCACCTGCCAAAGGGTGTGGTTTGGGTGATGGTTGGGAAACAACTACATTGTTGTACATCTTTCTCTGCATTATTCTACTACACTATTCTAACTATATGGAATAGTAGCAAGTGATGTGATAATTGCGGTTTACAGGACAGAAGCAGATACAAAATGTAAAGGGTAAAAAATGAAGGAATATTTGGAGTTAGCGAGAAATTACCTCAAGCTTTTTCTTAATGACTGACTCCATGGTCTTTTTTGTCTTCATGCAGCAGGAGGTTTGCACTCTTACAAAGCTTCCATCAGCAGGACTTGTCTTGAACACCTTCTCTTGCAGAAATTTAACTGTCCAACAGGCTAATTACTTCTTTGGCATGTGGCCTTTCCATTCCAGAGAGAAAAAAAATCAGAGCTGTGTTATCACTGCTACAAGATGACCTGCTGACAGACGGTGTCAGAGACTGCCACTGGGATTGGTGTATAGATCAGATGGGGTAGAACCCTATCACAGTGCAAATTGACTGTTTACATGTGAGTAGACCTGGGGGGTAAATTAAAAATGTATACCGTGTAACTAACTGAGTAGAAAAAAAAGACCTCCACAGGACAAAGAGGAAAAATAATAAAAGTACAACATTGTCTGCATTGCTACATTGTGAAAACATAATTGCACCAATACACACACCTTTCTTAATTTCAGGTAATAGTCCAGGGAACCAGATATTGGACTTTTGTTCTTCTGAGTATTGGGTGAAGAGAGCTGCATATTGACACTGCATGGAAAATGTGCCCTTGAATGACTTCCCTCAGCACTCTGGCATTTGTACTTGACAAACAGGCTCATTATTGGATGACTTAATGAAAGCCTTCCATTCAGAATAGATTTCTGTCAAAGACAAATGATGTACACGTGGCACCAAGAAATTAGAAGTCTGGAAAGGCAGAGCGCGGCTCTGTCAGCACCCACTCAATTGGACAAATTCCTACATCCAGAAGGGGTAATGAGCCCATATCACTGCAATGATTGTAATTATGACATTGTTTTGATCAATTAGTCATCCATATTAGACTGGTTTCAATAAAATGGATTTCACAGTCCTTTTGGATTTGACAAAACCAAAAATCAGAGTTAAACATTCTGGACCTCTTCCAAATACAGTGATTCCTATCTAGTTGTAACATAGTAGGGCCTGAATGAATCGTAAAAAAACAGACAATTAGAGTTAAGAAAAAAGTAAACCTTGAAAATTTTAAGAAAAAATTTCACAGAATAGCACTACTAAACTACTGAATTCTATTCCCATTAGTCTGGACAAATTCCAATTTCAAGTTTTTGTAACATGAAACAGTAGATGTCGAAATTCCAAACACAATTTAGCGCAGACAAAAGAAATAACTTCATGGTCATAGTTTAAGAAGTAAACCAGCTATGTCCAAGCAGTTTACCCAGATGTCGCACGCTCCCGACCTCTTCTTCCTCTCAGTTTACTCCTTCGTACTCGGTTGCCCTAGTTCTTACTACTGTAATCTTTTTCCCTCTTTGCGAAATTGGCCTCGCTCTCTGTTTGGAAAGGTACTGGAGTCAGCAGAAACCCATCTTGCCCCAGTGTTTTCACTTCACCTTGGTAAACCACTGGATTTCCAAAGATCCATTTACCAAGTGCCTTGTCTGTTTCTCTACCACTGGCTTTCATCCCTTTGCCTAAAATAATATTTGTGCATGAAAGCGTTCTCTTGATACATAGCTTGACATCAAGAAGATGTCTGTTTTTAATATTACAGATGACAATGAGTAATGCCAATACTGTAAACCTATTCATTTCAGATTACACAAAGAACAGAGTCCCGCTTTTTTCATTTGCCAGGTCAATAACAAAAACACTAATGAAAGTGATTACTCAAACAATGAAAGCCTTCTCATCGGAATAGACCTAAAATCAGCTGTGGCTTAATCCAAATTTAAAAAAAAAAAACAACTGCCATAACCCTTCTTGTGTGAGACAAAACCTGTGGACTTCAAATGTCTTCCTTCCCACACATTGACAAATACTGTAGGCGGCAGCATTCATTCTGGCATTACAACTGACTAAATTTTAACAATGCTTTAGGTATTTGCTTGCTTTTTTTAGATGAATGATCTTCATTGTCATTATACTTGGGTACAATAACATTTTGCACAGTCTCTTCAGATGTAGTTAAAGTGCATCACTACTGCAATAACAATGTTCTTTGATCACACATGGTAGTGGAAAGAAGCTATGAACACAATGCTGACATATTACTGCCTTTTAAGTTGATATGTTAGCAACAAATCTAACAGATTCAGAGCAATATTAGCAATTATTTGAAGTTGTGTTTTCTTGATAAGTATCTGGATCTTTAGAAGCTAAAAGCTCCACTATTTACTTAACCATCTTGCTAACTTTGTCTGCCTGCTATTTGGTTGTGGGCAGGTAGGCAGTCGGATTTTAGAGCTTGATAAAGAATTACTTGCAGCTGAAAACAAAGCTATAAGAGAGGTGGGACTGAACCAAAACAGTTGCAGACCAGAAAACCAAAGCAATTCACTGTAATATGCTATAAAGTTTTGATAAAGTAATCATGTCATCCATTATATTATTAAAACACTGACTTTTGCAGCTTTAACTTTAATACTGTTGGTATCATCTAGTTATAGCTAATTATAACAACAGATTACAAAATATTCTCATGCTCAGGGGCTATTTTCATCTTTTCACACATATGAGGTAAACTTCATTCAAGTATATTCTGTTCATCTAAATACTGTAAGAGAATTGTGTACCTTGAAACAATTTGCTAATGTTAATAAAGCCGTAGAATTGCCATGAGCTCAAGTTTTATGGCAAGTAACTTAACATTTAGGTACTTTCTAGATGAGCTGACATTTTTCTTTCATTTCAAGAATGCCCTCAGATTTTCCTTTGTTTTCTTTTTAGCTCTTGCTGTACCAGGCAAGAACACACTCTTATATATTGCTGTGGATCCAGGAAATAAAAAAAACAAAAAAACAAAACAAAACAACTAATTTCTTTGTGAATAAAATTGCCTTGATGCCTGGAAGGTACTGCTCTTTCCCTGAATTATATTTAAACATTTCAGTAGGCACTTAGAATATTCCAGGTTTACTATCAATAAGACAAGGTTTTACTTTATTTACAATATATGTATGATGTAAAGCACACATAACAAGCATATTTGTGCTTTTAAGAAGACACTTGTAAGTAAATGCATATTATACTGTAGATTTTGGAGTGACACCATTGTCAACAAATCAGCACTGAGCAAGAGGCTGTTGGACAAGAGCAAATCTGGGACTGACTTTTTGGTGTTGGCGAGAGCTTTGTGCTAAATCAAAAAAAATACCAATTTCTAAGCAATGCTTTAATTAAGCGATCTAATTTTTTTTTTTAATTTACTAATTATATCATGAAACTATGAGCTTGTCTTTGATTGCTTATATATGACAACATGATCTGAAATGAAGAAAAAAAAAATATATTTATATACAGCATATCATTTTTTTTTCTTTGCAGTTTGGGCCCCCTTGTTCATGAACATCCGAGCCTGTGCCCAGAATGACCATTGGATAACCAGGTCCAGTTAATATGTGTTTGGAGCTGATTGATCACATTGCTCAAATGACAAACAACAAATGGCAGAATGTTGCTTTAAAGTTCACTAGAATTCCCCCTACAAGCCATTTAAAAATGCATCCGCTCATGCCAGAAACATGTCTGATGGAGAACATTAACTGCACAAGGGAAGATATGCCATCACAGAGTGATAATAGAAAGTTAGAACAGGTGGAGCAGGGGTAGTGGAGGCAAAGGTCAATCACCTGGGCTACAAATAGCAATGTGCACCAGACTGTTAGAACAAAGCACAACCAGCAGTGGTGGCACAAGAGGGAGAGCTTGCCAAGTTCTAAATACAACATCATTGCATTGACTGGTCATGATGGTGGTGACACTAAGTGAATAGTCAGCTGTTTCTGATCAACACCATGCTGTGCCTGAACAAATTATTCATTTGCTTTATACGTGGGTCTTATAAAGACAAGTCTTGCTAATTCTCAAAACACACATCATACATAAAGGCGAGAGGGAGTCCCAAAATATATATAAATATGAATACCCAATGATTATAATGCACACAAAAAATAATAATATAGATATCGTACATTTAAAACAAAGAATGGCAGCCTTCCCATAAAACACTTTGACAGACAGATGTCAAAATTGTACTTCTTATAATGCATTTACATTAGCAAAGTAAGTTAAGCCTTTGTAAAGTAACTACTAACTACACCTGTGAGATAACTGGAGTGAAGATTTTTCTCTGAAATACTTGTATGTTACTGTATTTCCATTTCGTGCCACTTTATACTTTTAATCCCCAATATGTCAAAGTTGTACTTGAGCAAATGTATTCAACTTGAACTGAATCTTCTCACTGGAGCATGTTCCAGCTTCATGAACACTTCTAATGAATCTTTGATAAATGTGTGAAACAATACTTGAACTTTGACTGGAGAATGTTCACCGTGCAGGGAAA
This sequence comes from Argyrosomus regius, assembly GCA_946959425.1. NCBI lineage: Eukaryota > Metazoa > Chordata > Actinopteri > Sciaenidae > Argyrosomus > Argyrosomus regius. The sequence continues at coordinate 17,180,586 of OX336882.1, forward strand.
ATGATATTGAATTAATGTGGGAGAGATAACATGGTCTTTCTACACTGTTTCTAAAAGAACCAAAGTCTAATGTAGTGAATAGCAAAAAATAAGTTGGCAATGAACTGCAGGGATGTTTGTTCATTGGAGATGGGGTGGGGTCTTCCCCCCAGTAAATCACATAGTGGCTTTTCAAATATTTGGACTGCTTAATTTCAGTCACACACAGACTTTTCTGTGTATGGAAGATCAAATGCCCAACATGTCATGCACAAAGTACTAACTATATTAGACATGTTTTGGCTGTTGCACTTTTGACCTGAACAGGCAGGTTACGGTTATTAAGTGCAAACACAGGAAAGTCTTGACACCATAATCACATTGTACAGCTTGATTGCTACTGACGTGCCTTCTACTCTGCCTCTCATCCCACGCTGGCTGTCAAGTTCACAGCAAGTTACTAAAATATCAATCTTGTGCTGCTGATGAAAAGGCCTTTGTTTTGTCAAAATGAAATGATGAATTACACAGTCTCTAATAATGAGAATTGTCTTTTGATTACTGAAAGATGATTATGTTAAACTTGTACAGGCCTATTTGTTTTTCTTAAGGACAAAAAGATACAGTCTTTCTGATCAGTGACTTAACATGCATGGATTAGATGAAGGAATGGTGAAGGATTCTTAGCTGAATCTATGATTTACTGACCCTCACAAAGAAATGGGATGCTGCCTTATTTTTTCATGCCACAGTGTTAGACATTGAGACGAATGGTTGCATTAAAAGATAAAAGAAACTGAACATTAACTGAATACAAAGGGGAACACGGAGCATGGCTCCAGAGATATGAACCATAATTCTTTTCATGACGCAAGCATTGACATGTGATAGCATTCTTTGCCTTGCATCTTTTCTCTCTCTCTATTGTGGGGTCTGGGGTTTTACTCTCTGCAGGAAATGCATCAAAACTCCCTGTAATTTAAAGTACAGTATGTCTATTCAGTCACTGTTGCCTCTTAACACACTGCATATAAGTGTATCTGTGTTTTCAATCTCTATTCTGTAGTTCTTCAGAGAGAGAGTGAGCTTGTGTGTGCCACTGTGTGCGCTTCAGTATATTATTGTTGCCCACTGAGCCTTTCTCTCATGACATATCTGAGAAGTGATTACGTCTGCTGGGGATATCACATCTGTCTAAAGGATGGGAACAGACATGATTGTGATCTGCCTCTTTTGTTCTTGACTGAGCAGCACACAAACATACACTGTTGGTCTGGCTTCACTTCTCCTCCTATAACTATTCCCTCTATTTTGTTTCATTACAGAGAACCACATTAAAGAAGTGGCTATGTGCCCTATGCCTTCAATATGCCTGTATTGATCTGGACAGTAACGTTGTGCCTTAGTGTTGCCGCCGTCACCTTGAGTCATGCCTGGAGAGCAGCCAGACTACTTGTAGCCAATTTACGTCACACTAACAGCACATAGTGTTTTCTTAATAGGATTGTCACAGTGTTAGTATAGGGTGCACCTAAACACAGTGCTTTGCCAAACTGCTGATTACTCTTTAGAGAAGATCCAAGTAAGGCATAATGCATTCATTTCACATCAGAATTGGGAAGTAACATACGAAATTGAAAAGAACTTCTTAGTCTCCTCATTTGCCTACATTTTCCCCCATACGAGTGCACACCATATGACACAATGAAAAATTCAGTTCCCTTGAGTAGAGCACATAAAATGTGAATATTTTTCAATCTGGGTCATCTACCACCAATGCAAGTGCAGCATTAGCTTGCACACAGATATAGACATACAGGGAAACCCTGAAAATACACAAATTGGTGATCAACATTTATCATGCTCTTGTGGCAGAACACCTACACTTTATTGCAACTTGATGTTGACATGCCTATACACTATAACCTATTTATTTAAGGAATAAGGAATGTCAATAGAGATTGCAGCACACTAGGTGACAAAACTGCATTCTCTCCAGATAGGAATAGCATTTGCCAAATTGAAATATAAAAGTGCACACAGCACATCTGTTCTTATCTGATTCTTTGTCCAATAGCATGCCACTAGCACATGTCAAAGGTAGGATGCATGCACACATGGAAGCAGAAAGCAAGAAGGGAGACACATTTTGTTGTATTATTTCACTTGCTACACAACAACAGATCTATATCAAAGTTGTTTATTTTACACCACGTTATTGCAATAAAGGTAGTAAATTCTATTCTAGTTACTTAGATTTTCATTAAACATTTTCAATATGCTTGACTTGTATCACAATTAAAATACTCCAGATGATACACAATGCATTTTGTAACTCTTGCTCAGTAAAATGTCTTTTATGTTATGGCCATGAGTTCTGAGCACTAAATTTCTTATGTATTCATACACAAACAACAGGGCACACAGTAGTACTTGAAAGCAGTAATTTAATATACTGCATTCAGTGACATTTTGCTGAGTATGCTTAGTATTTGTTCCCATTTCATATTTATACTCAACCAAATCCATACCTGGGAGCAGCCCACTGAAAGTCTGACCACAGGAAGTCTGAGAGAAACAGTTTTATTCAAGACTGTGTAGTCTGTGTAAGGTGACTACATTTTTATTCATTTTTCCATCCAGATTTTTCAAGTTTAGGGTGAATAATAAACCTGCCTGTCAGAAATCCATATCTATATCCTCTAGATGGCGCGTTACAAACTTGTTTTAGTTCATATGCCACATAGAGTCCAATTTGATTTCAAGTAGGCAGGACAAGTACAACCATTCCATTTAAACATATAAATAACATCTCCTCCATGCCTTTCATGTAAAAACGTACAGAGTATATTCTGAATAACTCCTGAGTAGCTTTATTTAGCTTGCTGCATATATGTTAGCATATATGTTAGCCCGCTAGCTAAAAATTGATTCATGTGATAGCATGCTATAAGGCAATATTACGCGACATGATGCAAATGGGTCTAAAAGTAGTAAAGGTTTGGATGATATGGCGATTTAATCTGGTCTAATTAGCAATTGTCAGCTACACATATTTAGCAAGAATTTAAAAAAAAGAAGGTTTTGTCCACTGGAGCGGCAGTTTAGCATAACAGGGCTTTAGCCTGGCCTTGTGCACATCCTTGCTTCCCAACCTAATTTGATGAATTCATAAAAAAAATGATCTACATGCATTTAGCAAATGTAGCTGAATAGTGCTACTGTTGCTATATTTAATATCACATTATGATGGTTAAATGCCAAAGCAGGAACTCAAACTGCACTTTGATTGTCAAAGTGATGCTGGATTATGTGCAATGCATTTTAATTTGAGTGTTTCCTTTCAAACTGCATTCTGAGTAACATCGAAATTGTTGCTGTACTTTGACCACAATTTGAGTAAATTGTGGGGACATTAGGAAAACTGTCATAAATGGGTGACCAAGTGGACATAGTGACTCAGAGGTTAGGACATCTGCCTCTCAGCAATAAGGAGTTTTATTCCTGGCCTCAGCATTTCTGTCTTCTCCCTTTTTTCATGCGGTTTACCTCCTATAATTCAAAGACATTCAAGAAATGTGGTTTAGAGACTTTAAATTGCCTGTAACTACAAATGTCAGTGTCTACCCATTTTTGTTAACACAGGCAACTTGCCCAAGTCCAGTCATTAGGACCCTTGTAACCCTGATTTTTTTAAAGCCCAAAGGAAGGTACATGAAAGACCAAAAGTAACAATAGAAACTACTTTTTTGTGGATATTAGTCCAGGCTGTTCCAGTGACCTTTCGGCACATGTTTTTGGAGTAAAGGTCCCTTTTGGAAATCTGATTGGTCCCCTACAAACAATAGTGTTTATCTTGAGGTGGTTATAGTTAGTCTTCATCACATAAAAAGGGCAAATTAAGTGAACCAGTCCCTGTGCCTCACCACTGTGGCAAAAGGTGCCTCCCTAACAGGTTAGGAACAGTGTAGAACACAAGCAGGTATTGCCAAAGGCTGAAGGATTAGCCATTGTTCTAGACCTGAGGGCTGTCCATCATATTATTTTCTTTCCAGCCCTCAAGACTAACACATATGGATAAGAATGGCTAAGCGTTTTACTGTATATCAACAAGCAATGTCATACTGGGTTAGTGCCCCTGAAGGTGTGTGCCAGAGATGGACAATCACAGCCCAGGAGGGTGGATATTACATGTGGTTGCAGAATCTTCATGCTGCATCAGACTAGTAATGTTTGCCCTCTTTTTTATTCATGGAGACCACCCATTGTCAAATGTTCTTTTCCCTAAAGAAACATCTCCCCTCCCCCTGAAACAAAATTAATGGTCCATCAATTGCTTTTGGCTCTGTCAAATGCCTTTCTCACCTTTTCCATACAGTACCTCCTGCAGAAACTGCAGTAAAAGAAGGTAAAACTTCTTCTTAGTATGCAATTCCTATCCTCCGATGCCGAGAGTCATTGTTTGATTCCTGGTAGTGCTGGTACAGCTTGGTTATGTGCCCTAACAAGCACAATCAAGCACAAGAAGTGCACACAAGATGCTGCTGATCGGTTAAAAGAAGCAGCTGGTGGCAGCATGCATCACAGAAAAAACAGTTGTGTGTCTCATGCCAGAGTGCCTAAGATTTACCAATGGATTGTGGGTGTTGAACATGACGCTGATGTAACACTGCCATCAGGTGTTAGGGCACATTTTAACTGTGGCTGTCAGCATCATGGGCACTGTGGCATGGTGCCAGTCTTACTGAGACTGTGACAATGCTATATTTTTGGTTAAAGTTAGATATAAAAACAACTTGGTTAGGTCTTGGGGAAGATCATACTTTGGAATAAAATATGTACTTTGCTAAGGTTAGGGAAGCTTTGTCATCAGAGTCTTAATAAATAACACTTTGTATTGTAAAGGTTGGGGAACATGGCCATGCTTAAAATTGTTGATTGTTGAGTGTGCAAAGCCTAGCAAGTAATTATGATTTGTCGATGTAAACTATAATACTGTCATTAGAATATGCTGAAAAACATATCTTTTACATGAACACTGTTAAATGGCAGTACAAGGGAGTGCAGTAACACTGAATGCTTTAATTTTTATCACTTATTCAATTCACACCACAGTTGATAATGCAATTTATTATCTAATTGTTAGCAATTACTACTTACTTATGTTTCTATATGAAACACCACTCCATGTTAGTTACCATAGACTAAAGCAAACTAAGGTCTCATTTGCAAAGGTGGAGAGGGTCTGCAGTAAAACATGCAGCCCTGTACATGAGATCTCTATACCAGTGGGGATCCCCTGCTTTAGTCTCTCATACCTTGCAGTAACGCTGACAGCTGAAGCTGCACTGACTCCCCCATCTGCCTACACTAATATATACATTACGCTCAATGAGTTGGAGTTAGGGAGCAAAATGTACATTGCATGGTTTTCCCTGATGCAATTTAAGACTGCTAAGCCATGAGCAGTGGCCTAGTCTGTTCCATAACCATGAAGCGGAATATTAGATTTCCCAGCTTCCCCTGCTTGAGCACTGAAAAAGTGATAAGGGGATGGGAAGCTCCCTGAAGGAGACCTGGGATCAAGCACAGCATGCACCCAGCCTGGTCCAAGGACCATGACCAGATATAATTATAAGTTATGACTAACATTAGACATTTAATCATTCTCAAATTTAAAAGATCTTGGAAAAACACTGTAAATTCGTCCTTGCTTGTCTGTCATGCACATCTTAGATGTTGCTGATTGTATATTTAGCAATATTAAGGAATTATGGTGTTTATTTTTTAAGTTGTTGTGACTTCCATCTTAAGCAATCAAAACCAACAATTAAAGATAATGACTCTCTTTTTGTTTGAGGTGACATACATGGGTTTGATGCAAGATGCAACATTGTCATATTTTTATCCTAAAATTCTTACTTTTAGTCTGTGAAATTTGCTTGTGTTCAAGTGGAAGTGGAATTCACCAAACCCTCTTAATTAATTAATTAATTAATTATTATGATTGGGGTGCTGAAACTACTGTATGCCCTATTTTTTTATGTGCTTATTCTGTACCATCCAAAAATGACTGCTACAATGTAAATAATATACTGTATATTTACTGTATATATAGCAATTTAATTTCTTTTAAATTACAGATTGCTGAAAAGTTCCTGCTGCTACCTAAAACTAGCAGTTAATCTTTGATACAATTGACTCTTTTAAATTTAATGTAAACTCAATGCGACATCTACAATGCATGTATGGGGATATGGGGGATATGGCATTTCGGTCCAGTGGACAGCACTTCATTGTTTAGATGCAAATTTTCAGGGGAGTGATGAGATCATGCTGTCCATTTGGAATCTGACAGAGGGATATTTAATGAGAGGGCCAGACTATCCATCTGATAAAGATTCATCTAAAAGGCAAAGCTGTTTGAAGACTGAAGCCAATTAGACATGATATGCAAAGGGGTCCAAGATTTACATTTTCTTCCATCAAGCGACAGATGGATTTATGTCACTAACGCCTCAGATCAGAAGAAGAACGGAGACCAAAGGCACGCATATTATTCATTCAATGCTGCTGCATGCATAATGTTTAGCCTGTATTCAATATATATATTGTCTCTGAGGTCTGCATTCATGGCAAAACAAACAGGAAAGTCTTTACTATAGCTCATGACTTCTAAATTTGAGTTTCTTTTGCAGGAGGGTTTAATTCTGTCTAGATGTATTAAAATAATCAATCTAATTACAAGCCTTCCATTTGCACAGAGAGAAAAAAAACACATCAATGGGATTTTGAAAACATATTTACAGAGGCTGAGGCAGGGAGCGTATCTTCAAATATTGGATTTTGCTGTGAAGGGAGCAAATGGGTCAGGGTAACATTAGACACAGGGAAAACGATGACAAAGCGAGACCAAAGGGGAAAAAAATCAGATAAATAAGAAAAGCAATAAGTCAGATAACAATAGAGTGGATAAAGAAAGCCCATCAATAGTAAGTAGTAATCAAGCTATGCACTGTTGTATCACACAGCAGTCACGTGCATGAAAACTGGGAGCTGTGTACTATTGTCTTAGTGTTGTGATAGTATGCTGATAGCATTATGTCATGCTGAAGGATGACACTAATCTCATTAGGAATCTAGTGTGGTATAACGAAGAAAACCAGCATACAGCACATGACATGATGTTGCAAGAAAAACAAAAGTCCAGCAGCAAACATACAGCAGTGCAAACAAGTGTAGTAAGGAAAAGCCATATTTCCATTTTTTTTGTAAGCAAGTAGTTGACATATTTGCTGTCTGGTTCACCAAAATGTCTTGGTACCAGTTTTCCTGGCCAGTTCATCACTTGACTGTCCCAGCACCAGCCTGGTCTTCTCCAGCTTGCACCTAAGTGAGGTGTTCTTCAGTGGTACATTAGGAGAAAATAAATAAATAACGACAACTACAGTATGGGCGTGAAGTGAATTGCAATGAATACCCTGTGGGTCCATAGATGCAAAGTCACATACTATCTGTAACATTTCTATGTTTTATTTGGACCATCAGCTTCATAATACCAGAGTTACCACGTAACAAAAGAGATGCCTCACTTAAAAGTCATTTTCTGTATTTGTGTCACGTGGGTTTAGCCACTGCTGCTTCCCTTTAGGGGAACATCAGCTGATCTTGAGTCTATTGACTCTAATGGGAGAAATGAACATGAGCACAGATTATGAGCAATTCTTTTGTTCCATAGTCACTGAAGTAAATATTGGACTCATTTTTCACAAGCCACATATCTTCTGAACATTCTGACACTAAAATTACATTTTTCAGACAGACAAATCAGGAGAAAATTAACTTTGTTCAAGACCTCACTCTGTCTCAGCAGCAACATACTCTTGTGAGTTATGGAAACACTTTTATCTCTTCTCTCTGACTGTGCTGAATCGTCGAAGGATGAATGAATTATAGAAACTTAACTAAGACTCAAATAACTTTCTGAACACCCAACACAAACAAGGTTTAGAGAAGGAGAGTGACCATGCCCACTGACAGGAAGATAGGAGACAGGAAGTGCACATAATTTCATGTCATTGGCGGAGATTGTAATGCTGTATCTTTTTTTATAGAAAATCTTTGATGGTACTTACTAGCTTGCCCTTTTCAGCCAACACCATGAAGCAGCCAATGCCAGACCCATGTTGACAAGCAGCCAGATGGCCAACCCCAGCTTAGCTTTAGTTAGTTACACTTAGCCAGTTGGCCTCTGCCCTGTAGCTAGCTATAACCTCAATATCACAATATACTTCACATGCTTTGCAGTCATGTTAGCTTTGACTTTGGACTTGATATTGGAGTCTGTGCTGTAGTTGCTGCTGGTAATTTGTTAATAATAGCACACTCAACTTCTAAACTAACATTAAAAAGTGTGATTGTTGGTCAGTTCCATAGTAACAAGGTGAAAGCAGTATCAGGAATTAAATGGCAGACTAACGAGGAGCTGAGAGGCCCCTTAAGCAGCAAAATGTAATGGCTACATGACAACCATATTGTATAGAGCCCTGGAGTTTCCTGTCATTTCATCAGATGAATGGGCTGACTCGCACATGCACACGCTCACCGACACACGCATACCAACCATGCACAATGTATATTGACTCTTTTTTCCCCAGAGCTTAACACTTCTCCACATGTGGTGGATGGCTTTGACTAAAGTGCATTGTGGAGACGTATGGGTGGACATTTTTAGCATTAATGCAAATCAAACCCTTTGCCATGACTGCATAAGCACACACTGCTGTATTCTAGATGTAGACAAAATAAAGCAGCTGGACAAATTTCAAGACATGCCAATGTTGGGTCTGTCTAAAATGCTGCAGGTGGGTATACTCTACAGCTAGGACAGATATGAAAACCTATACGCATACGTTGTGGGCAAACAAAACAATTTTTAAAGCTTTTCAGTTCCGAAGCCATTCAATTTTCAAAGCAGTAGAGTGTACTGAAGAGATGCCTTGTGCATGCCTGAACAATGTATGGCAACTGGCGCAGAAAGTGATATGCACAAGTAGGAGAGTAGCAATTAGAGGCACAGTGGAGTGCTGAGCCAATACAGGCAGATAAAGAGCCCCTTTGCCCACAGTTTTCAAGCTGTAATTATGTGTAATTGTGATTTTTTTTTGTGTGGCTTCTGAGCTGCTCTCAGCACCACGTTCCTCTCAAATGAGTCCTGTGGGACTCACCTTCACTTTCCCTGCTCAGCACTTTCACACCACACCCACTGATGGCCTGCTCCAACTCATTATTGTGGAGCCATGTATGGTTGGGTCTTCACGCCTACATACCCACAACTGCCGCCACCCTAAACTCCATCAATTTAATTTAATTAAATTTCAAAATTTGCATGAAACAGACTGTCACCACTGAGCATGATAAATGTACAGAAATACTGAACCTATCCGTGACATTTCTTGCAGAGACCCACTGATGCAAGGGCACAAGGACAAGACCTCCTGCATAATACAAAGTGAGTGTGTAACATTGACCAGTATAAGAGTTTACGGCCATGCTAGCAGCAGTGTGAAGCTGTACTTTGAGCTACATGCTAACACCAAAAAGCCAGTTTAGTGTTAACAGTGTTCACCATCTTAGTTAAGCATGTTAATATTTGCATATTACTGCGGAACACAAAGTACTGCTTATAGTAGAAATAGTAGTACCAGCAGTTAGAGCAACCGTGTAAGTAACTATTCACTTGTGAAACTTATAAAGTTTACTTTGTTCAATTAAGAGAACAGCAGCTCCCCACGGGAATGTGGTCAAGCCTGTAGTGTTGGGCTTGGGGGAGTCAACTCTGTAGAAAGAGCCATTGTTTGTGCAGGAGGATCAATGGTACCTACTGGATAGTTCGGGGACCAAGAATTTGGCACCAGAGGCATGTTGGTTTCCATTTGTAGTCCAAGTAGTATTGACCAGTCACGTTTCAGTGCGTTTTGGTTGCAACAGAGCGTGTAGATAGCAAAAGAAGCTGAACACATTGTACAAAATACAATCTCAGAAGCTGTCAGCTATTGCCTGACAATGATTTAGCTTTTTTAGTTTAGTTATCTGCATTCATATGCAGATATAGACATCAGCAGAAATGTGTTTTTCTCGTCATTCTCATATATCAAGTTTGCTAATTACACTGCAGAGGAAGTCTTGGCCCAGATATCTGTTATCCGTTTTCCAGATATCTGCTGTAGCAGCCCAGGAACATTGGCTGTTGCCCCCATAAGGTATAATCATAAGGCAATAGCCAGTGGGTTCCGAGATTGGTGTGGATACTCACAAATCCTCAGCTGTGTTTGAATGAAGCCCATTTTAAAAAGGTTTTAAATTAATTTTAACATGCTTTGTACAACAAAACACCAAAATCTTGCAGTATGGTCATATGCAACATACATTGTCTGGCATGTCATTATTTAGAGATTGAGACTAGATGATGAACAGACCTTTAATAGTCTCCTGAAATGTCACTAAATTGTAAAACACTGTGACATGTTGCAAGAGCGTTGCAATATGTCAGAGTGACAGCACGCAAATACTTGAGATTTCAATGCAAAATACAATAAAAGTAAGATGCAGTCAACAGTTTGTGGTCTTTAAGCTACACAGTGTGAAAGCACAAATGAGCATGAATCACTGTTGAGCTCTACTCCAAATTTGTCTGTTCTGTACTTCAGAGAACATTTACATAGACACACACACCTGGGAGAAGGCGCTCCACCTAAAATTGATATGTCACCTGAGACCTACAGCAAGTTGCTGAGGAAATGCTTTACCCGATTATCTATTTGTTGCTCCTCTCTCCCATTTTACTCCCTTTGGTGATGTCACTCATGCAGAGGATTGGAATTTCAAATATCCGTTTTTGATGACATTTGTGCAGAGGGCTCTGACATAATATTTTCTCAGTTGAATAAATATGTAAATACAGACCACCGTGTCATGTCTGATTAAACACATGAATGACTTCATTAATTAAAACTTTTATTTTTTGCCAACTTTGTGTACTTTTTGATGAATTTATTTGAGAACATTGTTATCACACTGAGGGCTGGTTGCTATGGTGAGACTTTCAAATCTTCAATCAGCAGATCAAATATGGTATTTAACATATGCTGACTCATGTCCTTTATACTCCCTATTTCCTGTGGTCTAAATATTTTTCTACAGAGAAAGCAGAGTACAGAGTGCTAGAATTCGAGAACTCAAAAAGCCCCAAGTAGTGGCAGAGCTGGAGCCTGGTGTGAACATTGAGTTTGTTCCACCATGCCGCCACCCTGTGAGCCCCCAGGTGGATGCCTTGGGGTTTTTTTTCTCTACAGATCAGGGTCTCTTTCATGCCATCTGTGCCTGGCTCTGGGACATGGCATTCAAGCAGGGCACAGAGCAGGCATGGCTCCTATACCGTTGCTCCAAAGAGGCTGGAAGCTTTCACTTTGAGTGAACATACCTCAGGTCAGATGGCTACCACAGCAAACAGACATGGCATTAATAGCACCAACAATAAGCATGTCATCCTCTACCCAGCCATGGATACGCTGCTTATTTTCATTGCTGTGCGTGACACCACTGCAGTTTTTTGTAAGGGGGTCACTGTGAGGAGATTGCCAATACCAAATAACAACAACAACAACGTGCCAACAAGATTTCTTTGAATACTGAATAATGGGACATACAGTAGTTGCTCATTGTTAAATCACAGTGTGTACGTATGTGCCCCCATCCGACACAGCTCTCCATCAGCTTCTACTCAAAAGTGATGCGGAACGTCTACATATAGATATTATGTACATCATAATATTGGTGATAAAAACAAGAAAAGAAAAACATCTTTCATAACATCAGCAAAGGCTGTCCTTTTCTCAGAACTAACAATAAGAGGATACAGCGTCAGGTCTCTGTTTAATCAGATGCTTAGAAGACAGAAGCAGGATTGCCGCCAGCTACTTGTGTTCCTGCATCTACAGCTCAGCTTGAGTCCCACTAATCTGGAAGAAATCAAAGATTAGCATTTTTGAGAGGTTTGCATTTGCCTCAAAGACCGCTGACTCAGATATTCCCCAGCCCTCCCCAGCACTCCAGGGACAGATCTGTCTGGCACATTTCATATTCTACACTACAAATAACAGATTTTTTTTCAAAGAATGTAGGTTGCGGCTGACATGTGCCAAAGATGAATTGATGGGGACACCACCTATTTGATAACAGGGGCGTGACCGATGGAAGGATTGACTATGCATTGAAAATTTCAATGTAATGAAAATCATTCTTTACAGGAGAACATTTCAGCACTACTTCATCATGTGGAACAAATTGACCGGTCCTCTATTTCATTGGCAAATTAAGATTAATCACTATGTACTCTAAACATGTAAAAAATTAAGAGTGAAATGAATTTGCGAGCATCGTCTTGATAGGTTCAACTCACAGCTCTCTGTAGTTTTACTGCTGAGCTCAAGCTGACCTAGATTCCATTATTTCTAAATTCTGCTGATTTTCCAACAGCAGGTAATTAATTGTGATTTCTCCACCTTGTTCAACGGGGTCCTGTATGTTTCAGAGTTGGCTGCTGAGTCAGATGGGGTGGCGCTATGCGGCTAACTGAGATCTCGGGGCACATCTCAGTGCTGCTGCCTTTAGTGTGCGTGCCAGCTGCCTGCCAAAGGCCCAGTCTCATTAGCTGAATTACAGAGATCAAACAGAGAGGCCGAGGAGCAGAAGAAAGAGAATCTGCTGTCCCTCTCCAAGAGGATGGGATGAAAGGCACACAGATAGTGAAGTGGGGGCAGCAGAAGACATTGTGTAACTGGCTCTGAGTTCGAAGGGTGGGTTCTTTGATTCCCTGTCTATTAAATGAAAAATGTGTAGCACTTTGATGGGCCTGCAGGTCTGTTGACATTCTAGTCTGCTTACTGATGTACTGTGGTAAAGGAATATCAGCCCTATTGTGTCTTTGACCACCACATAGGCATGGCATATATCATGTCTGATTAAACTTTCAGAGAAGTGGTTCTGCACATTTCAGTAGAAAGTCAATGCTCATGAAGCTTTAAAAATCTGTTTTTGTTGCTGATGTTTTTTTTTTTGTCCAAATTATCATGTTTGTATGAGACAACTGTATCATTCAGATAACCTGCTGAGTCGAACAATCCTTCCGCTCAATTACATTCAGTTTCAGCTTTTAAATTGCTTTTAGCTTAAAAAGACAGAAATTGAACATGTTAATAAAGTTTATAAACACAATAAAGGCATCACACACACACGAGTCCAGTCTTGGAGTTTAACACAGCCCAGTGTAATAGGAGTTCTGTCCTTATAATCAAAAGGTCGAAACAGCCCGGAAATTGTTTCTTATCTTCAAACTTCTCATCATTCTTTTTAGCATCGTCATTCTTCTACCAATCACAGTCAGGAAAATATAACCAACATTATTTTAGACTTAAATCAGTTTATTAGCAGCTGAATAAAGTCCTGTTTTACTGAATTATTATTCAGTGTATCAGCTAAGAGTTGAGATAAGTAAAGCTTACACTGATTAAAGATCAACATTGGTGGATAGTGCAAATCAGTAAATATGGCTGTGTAGCGTGATTTTGAATACATGACACAGCATTTTTTTCATGCATGCTTGTTCAGGGCAAATCAACTTTAATGTGAGCATATATCACTTATTTTCATTTTACTCTGTCACTAGGATGTGCATGCAGTGGTATACAACATAAAGTGACTGTACCGTATGCCTCTCAGGCAAGTTAACAATCCATGAGCTAATTACTTTTGATTTGTTTAGGCCCTCTATCTGATTTTGCACATTACATTGCAGAATAAGATAAAATACTTCTTGGGCCTCTGAGATTCAACAACAAAAGCCCTGTTGGAATTGGAGAGGTTTTAAGTACATCACTGGTATCGGTAGTGAGGTAGTGAGGCTTACTTGAGCAGAAGAGGGGACAGCAGTGGATTTAGAGAGGAATTTCATTAGGGCGAGAGAGAGAAGATGGTGGTCCAGCCCTGGGGGGATGGGGTGAAAAGCCCACTGGACTGCACCACCATTTGTGGGTTTGACAGCTTTGGGTTAAAGCATCTTAACAATATAGACACTTCTCTTATTAAGTCCTCACTTGCTTTTAGAAACTTAATTGATGAGATAATTGGGTAGTGGTGGGGGTCTCTTGCTAATTATTCCATTGGAGGGTTTTTAGACATGGGAGGTGAAATTGCTTTTATAATAATAGTCATGGTAGCTCTGCTGCAGAGAAACCATAAAATCAATTGATGGATTGTTTTTAGGAAATTGTGCAAGCACATCAGAATTAAAAGTATCAAAGCAGTGATGTTGATGTAGTGAATCCCCGGGAGCCACAGATGGTCAATTGAGTGGGTCCCCACTAAAATCTGTTGGGTTTTTTTGACAAGTTTTAAAGTGTTAACCTTGAGATGTTGTATGGGTATATTTACGGTTATATCCATGTATGTTGAAAATCAATTATGGAACATTTGGACCTGAACAAACAGTTAATTGAGTCATATTTTACAAGTCTTTATTTATTTCCCTGTGATTAGACTAGACTGTTTTGTGCATTTTTCTATTTGAATGAAAGTGAAAAGGTCTGACCAAATTCCTTTCTCAACATTAACATTTTAAATCTGCTTTGTGCCAGACTCACCTAAGAATATTTATCAGTTAACTTTTGAAATCCACATGAGCGACTCTTAACTTTGGCATGAATTAGATCCACTGCATGCACTTATTTACAAAATTAATATGTCACTTTTAAAGCTGGCTTGCCTGTTACTGCTTTTATTTTATTATTCTAACCACACCAGGGACAAATGCCAGGAGTTGAGTTTTCATTAAAACAAAATTATGACTGGTGTGTTAACTGCATGCCAAATTAAAGCAGTTAAATTACCATATGACTGGTTGCTGACAAGCAATGTAGCATTTTAAAGAGTCTGACCAAGTGCCCACTCCACATAACACACTGGGTCTACTTAACATCACTCCAAGCAAACGTCAGACCAGTGAGGGCCAAACAACACCACTAGTCTATTTTAACCAAATTTAACCAAACATTCATGTGTTGTTTACTATGGACCCTGTTTGTTACCAGTACCGGCTCCTTTGTCTCTGCACAACTCTGTCCTTTGAAAAATAAAGTAAAGGCTAATACAAATAATAGGTAAATAACATAAATTAAACTTTTTTTTCAACTGAGATTTGTTGCTCACAGTGTAGCATTATCAGGAAAAAATAATGCATCAGAGACCCAGGACGTGTATCTAGCAACATTAATGCCGAAGTGATCTAAAGTCACTTAGCAGTAACATAGTCATACTTTACTTTGATCCAAACTGAAAAATTACAACAATTTTTGAATGGATTTCTTCTTAATATAATTGTGGTGTGACTTACTTTTGCAACCCAGAGTTATCAATCTTCTGTCAAAGGGTTCAGTTATGAGGCATCTCAAAATCTAGATGGATAAGCATGTTTTTCACAAACACTTTTACTGAAGAGAAATCCTGATGACTTTAGGGACTTTTCATTGAGCAGGATCATAAAGTCCACATTTGTGATATTGTGATCTTGATAATGGATTACCATGAAATATGGTGCACCCCAGGTTAGAATGACTACTTGAATTGAATTACTTGAAATCTGTCTGTACACATTTATGCATGCACTCAATGACAACATAGCCTTTATATTTTCCACTCTTGCTTTACTTGTTAATTACATTTTTCGTGTTGACTAATTAATGTCTTAGTCTTCTGTTTTAAGTTGTATATGCATGTGCACATTAATTTCCTTTTAATTCTGTGCTAAATTAGCACGTTAGCATGCTACCATATTAAACTAAAATGGTGAACATGGTAAATATTGTACATACCATAGATCAGCAGGTTAGCATTGTTATTGTCGATACAATGCTAATGCGTTAAGCTCAAAGCACCACTGTGCCTAACTATAACTGTAAACACAGCACAGTGACTGTAGGTTCTAGTCTTGTTATAGCTGCTATATCGGGAAAACCGACAAAATAAAAAAGACAAAATACTGTTACACCCAGATAACAAACTGAGTTATCACGCCTTGACAAAAGTGTGTGTAGTGTGTTAAAGATGGAAAGAGCCTTTGAAATGCCCTTTTAATTGTGTTTAGTCATTCAAACTGAAATGTTAAGGGTTTACCTTTTCAGGTATATCTCAGGCATACAAACAATTGTCAAGACAAGGAGTCTAAATTTTAATAAACATGAGAATATGTTAAGCATCATAGATTTAGACGAGGAGAGAAGATGAAGCTATTCTGAACACTTCAATTGTATTCAAATGGAGTTCCAGACAAGTATGCTCCACATGGATTTACTGTCCCTGGGGAAAGGGACAGACTTCATTGCAATCTCCTTTCTCATTTTACTCCCTGAAAGGTGTTGGCAGTGCCTTGCATTTAAAGTGCCTTAGAAATTATCAGTGTTACAAGACCTGACATTAAGAGCCACAACTTAAAGATCACTTTAAAGACAGCTGAAGGAGAGGGAAATTTAAGAACAGGGGTTTCATGTGATGAAAACTGCTGTGAAGCAAATTCATTTCAAATAGTGTGTTACTGCAGAGAATATTAAAATGGTGATCTCGGTGAGCAGTAAATAGTAAATACCATACTGTGCTCATTTTGTGATGCATTAAAATCCACTGTAAATCCACAAGACTTTCCCACATAACTGGGTCACACATCAGGTCTGCAAACTAAGCATACTTAGTCTGAAGACTTTAAACATGCTTGAAACTCCCAAACCAATCACACTGTAGCACAGGCAATGCATGTTTGTTATCTTTGCTAATTCATAGTTCATACAATACATGTAAAAAGATTAGATCTTTAGTCATCCGCCAGGCTTTTCATCCCATGATCCATCATGTCAGAAGTCGATTAGTACAGTGTGTTGATAAAAGAATTAGGTCACAACATTGTGACAAAACACTTGCTATAGCTTTGTTCAAAATATGAAATGGTACACCCAATTTGAGTGACTTTAAGTGAGATTTTAGCTTTTAGAACAGTCATTCAAATTGTCATTCTGTGCTTTTCACAGATCTATGCAGTTATGCCAATAAGGATATTAAGGAAATGCAAATGCACCACCATGCTTCCTTACCTGAGGCAATGCAGCCTGCTCTGTTTCAACACAGCAACCAAAGCTGAACCGCTCACTCTCCCTGGTGTACAAGTGCAGCCCACGGCAGCCAGGGGAATGTAGCAGAGAACCAAGCACAAAAAACTGAAATATGGTCACAATAACACCCGTTAACAGTGTGTTTCTTAGCAGTAGCCACAGAACTAGCTTAGCATCATTTCTATCTGCTTATAAAGAAAAAGTCCCATATCAACTAAGTGTACTTATTCCCAGTGTTATAAATAAAAGATCAATATTCTCTTCAAAACACATTATTCATGTTTTCAAGGGGAAGAAATCACCATATTGGAAAACACAGCCTTTGCCAATGGATTTTTCTTACCTTCCATTTCATTTATGCTCTTTTTCTCTATATCGGGGGGGAAAGACACAGATGATGCACATTGAGCTGCGTTCAATGTGCATCATCTGTGTCCCCCCCCCCCCCAGTAATTCAACTTCTACAGTAAGGAAAACAAACCCACAAGGGCTCACCAAAGTCAGTAAACTTAACCCTCTGGGGTTCATGAATGTGTATATAAAATTTAATTTTAATCCACGTTATAGTTGTAGAGATATTTGAGGCTGGAGAAATGCCATTCTGCTATCAAAAAAAAAAAATACTTTTGACATAATGCCTCCCAAGGCAGAACACAAACATCTTATGCATTCAATATGCATTATAAATTTACATGTGGTAGGGAAGGCAGGCTCAGTGAGGCCTTTAAGCTATCCTGAAAACAGCAGAGAGGTCACATGTCCCTATCGCCGCATGAAGCCAAATTCTTCACCAGCCATTCATCCATATTTGCATAACCTTCTTATTTGCCATGGGAAACTCATATCAAAGGTTTCTAAGAACATTTTGCTTCACCATCTCTGTGACTATGAGAGTGTGAGAAGGGAGAAAGAAAAGCAGACTAAAGGGAAAGGGACAGTGATTGAGCACAGACCTCTTTTTTGTTCTTTATAGCATAACTATATTTCTAAATTTCTAAATGCAGTATATAATTGGTGGATCAGTTACAGGGGTTCAACAAGCACATCTTTTAATGATCTGAAGAAAAAAAATCACACACTTAAATATCAAAAGGAATGTTGAAGTAGTTTGTGTTTCCTTGATTATTGACATTCTTGCATAACAAAATCAGATTTAAAAACAAAGTTTCATGATTGATTATTGCTGTGCAAATGACCGGCAAGAACTCACACTTTTGTCATTAGTTTTGTATGTTTAATAGCAGTAAATACCCATACCCATGATTTTCACTGGTGGGGAATATGAAGGAGACGTCAGCCAGAAGTGCAAATGAGATGGCATGGCACAGGCCAACAAAATTTTCATATCTGGACATTTATTGCTGTAATGCTCACTGGGACACTCATAAACTGACCTGTTTATTCAATGAGGAGTTTTACCATCATCCACTGATCATCAGAAGTGCTCTAATGGCCAGTCACCTTAAAACAAGGTTTCTACTTATGGAATCCTGGCTGCCCACAGACTGGCTAGAGTCCATGCAAAGGGTATACATAAAACAAGGGTAATTTATTGAAGTTTAAATACAAATGAGGTGTGGAGTTCAGCTATGTCAAGACTGAAAGCAATGCATGGATATGTGTTGTGTGCTGTGGATGTGTTAAAAATGCAAAACCAAAAGGAGAGAGCAACAATGTGAATACATGGGCCAGTTTTTATGGCCTAAGGGCCCAGGTGAACTTAATCAGCTGACAACCTTCCCATGTTAGGCAATTGCTGCTGAGATTGGACAGCTTGGACAGCCTCCAAGACGGTGGGAGGGGGATCACAGCGCAATTAACCCATTACCACTTCTCTATTTCCATCATATTTATTGGAAACAGTAATAAGTTGCAGGCATTTTTGGTTGGCTATTTTCTTTCAATATTATACAGTATGGAGGAATTAACCTCTGCCCGCCTTCTATTTCTGTGTGACACCCAACAAAGTACACTGGAGAGACTTACAAGGCCTCCAGACATCCCAATGATACAATGGCTGCTTGATGGTGAACGTGATAACTCAGTTATCAAGTTATCAGCACCATCCACCATTCGTGTCCTTGTCCACCTTTCCTGTCAAAAGAAACCCTATTCTTGAGGACACTGGTTTGCAGAGTGCAGAGATCCATGTACAGATCTGTATATATGTATTTCAACTATAAAACTATAAAGTTATAGACAGTAATGCCTACCTGATTAATGATGAATAAAGAAGATTGCAAGGCAGATCTGACTAAATTGCCAGAGAATATGGCCAACAAAATATGTCACTTAACATGACAACATCTGTGCATTCATCTCAGATATTTCAAAACACAAAACATTTCTAATGAACAGTAGCAAGCTTTGTTTATTCAGAATGAATGATGAGGCAATGCATTATTAATTTTGATCACAACCATACAACATATCAAACACATCAGCCTGCTAGCTAGCTTGTTATTATTCACACATGCAGCAGTTGCGGTTCATTTGAAATTGTGTTTCTGGCCACCTGGTTGATGTAAGGTCCAATATTCCACTGTTTTTGGTCTCTACCAATTAGGTAAATATCTGGCTCTTTAGTGTCTAAATGCTCCACAGTGTTCATCAGTTAGTCGCTAACTGTATGAGTCTGCCATTTGGTGCCAAGCCAGTAACACACAATGGATTTTTAGAGCTTTTTCACTGAAAACAACTGCCTTCTGCAAGTGACAAAAAAATATAGTTGTGGCAGGGACAACTAAGCAATTAGCTGAAATGCTCTATAAAGCTGCAAGTGATAATACTATGTGGGTTCATCACTATGAGCCACCCCTTTCACACTTACATTGCTGCTTTTGCATTGTCATTTGATACAATGTTATTATAATAATATCAACTAAAAAAGTGCATAGATATTCAACTTGTATCTTGTCCAACACCAGTGGACCAAAACACATCAGGTATGGAACTAATTTGCAGATGTTCCAAGACCAAACTTTTCTAGGGACGGCAGTTTTTGGGCCACAACAAAACGTCAAAATATGGCCTTTTTTTGGCCTCGTTTTTGGCATAGCTGTCGGGAAATGCCTTTTGTTATGTCAAGACACATATTTTGGTGAATACTACTCCCCTAATGGGAGCGCTTATTCAATAGTGGTGTACAACAGAGCAGTCAATAAAAATCTTTTTAAACTTATGAATCACCGCAACCACAAGTGGTTACCACAGTCATGAATGTGCACAAAAAATATTAGGCTGATGGGTCCAGTAGTATGCTAGTTTAGCACGGACACACAGACGAGCACGACCAAACACACGATCCCCTCCAGGCTTGCGCCTGTGATAAACAGCTGCTTTAAAAGCCCCTTTAAAGTTCCAACTGAGTTTCTTGCTTTGATGCTGATTACTCTCTCTAGCTGAAAGAAAGAAAAACAAAAATAGGTCTAAAATTAATCTATGTTGTATGCAAAAATAGCTGTATTGCAGATTTACCTACCGGTAAACATGTAGATTCAAAAGTCAAACGTAACTCAGAGGTGCACTTGCTGCTAGGAAGCGTGAGCGTCTACCAAACAAATCATTGTCATTGCACAGATTTTAATCAAAAGCATGTAAAAAAAACAACAAAAAAACCTGAAAATTGTAGTCTCAAAGACATATGTATATCTGTCACATGGTTATGTTCTCATTATTTCAGTTTTTTCCCCTATCTTCTCTACAAACGTCTTACAAATAAAATATTCCTGCAATCCAGATTCATCACAGTTTAATACATTGGATTGATCTTAAATTCTGTCATACACCATCTGGAACCACTGTAGGATTTCTCCCAGAGGCCCTTGCAGCAGACAGAGCTTGTCTGGCTACCGATAGTCAGACTTTTATTTTATTTTTTTAAGGTATCCTGCTCTTTTCTTCTTCTCCAAAAAGACTGTGGCCCTCAGATTTTAAGAAATAATTTCACATAGGAGTTTGTCATATGGAAGCCATTTCTCCACTCCTCCATGGTATTCTATAGATGTTCTCAATCTTCTGTCCTCCATAGATTGTCAACTAGGGTCTTAAGGATGCATCTGATATATATAATATATATATACACATTTATATACTTGTGATGTTAAAAATATTAGTAGTTGTTAGTAATTCTAAGTCATTTGGCACTGTGACCAATGTGGCATGAAAAAATAAGAATGCAAAAATAAGAATAATAAAAAATATAGTCTTTATTTTTGAGATCTGGGACCAATCATAAAACATCTGAGGCTATAGCCTCAAATGCCCAGGCCTACATATGCTACTGGTGGCAAACTCATGAACTGCAGGTTACATGATGGTAATTATAAACTCCATTAGAAAAGACTATCATGCATATATTTTGGAGTATTGTGCATTCCAAATAATGGATGCTTTAATGTAAACCATTAAATGAGCATTGCCTCTCAGTGAAACAACCAACACCGATTCCATCAGGAAAGGGGTTATTTCCAGCAGTCTCCTGCCATCCATGAAAGTAGATTGCATCTGGTCAGAATGAAAGAGTTGCCTGGACCTTGATCACAAATCTGTGAACACTGAGTTATAAGGCTTTATGACATACACATTATCTTTCCCTTTTGTTGTTCTTAAATGTTGTTTTTAGTCAATGTTGTTTCAATTACTGATTGCATTGGTCGTTTGTCAATGTCTGTTCTATTGTTAGTCTCGATCCCTGTATGCCTGTAGTCTTGTATTATGTGTTTTATTCCTAAAAAGCCAACCAGGGGAAAGGACAGCAAATTAATCATAGCTAGAAGTTCTATATGTATGGCATAGGTTGTTTTTTTCTTTAAATGTAACAATGCTGCGTGTATGTATGTATTGTCCCTGTCAAATAAATTCATAAATAAATAAATATGCAAGCTTCTAACTGAGGTTTCCAACTAAAATGCAAACTTATCTTTGACAGATTCTATCACATACAGGAGATGCTAATTGGCTCTGTAACATGCGGAAAAGACAGACTTATCTTACAGGTGCCATGCAAAAACTCTACATCGCTGCCAAATGATGATCCATGTAGAAGATATGGCAATAATGGTCAAGTAGTGTTCACTGTATTAGAAGGAAAATGCTGTTTGTGGTTTCCAACTGAGCCCTGTTCAGATATTGTTCAAATAATATATTTAGACAGGTCATGATTGGGATTTAATCATCACTGTAAGTTTGTATGTTTCAACAAATCAGTTTGGCAAACATATCTCGGATAAACTTCTTCAAATCCAATAAAAAAACAGGACAAAGCCACTACCTGAAGCAGCTGGGACCATCTCTCATATCCCCAATATCTCCCTTCAATATATTTGAACACTATTTCAAGTTCTCTTAAAAAATAACAGCAGAGTTAACTGTGACACGAACTGCAGGGATTGGATTAGACACCTCAAATTGACATAAAATGGGAAAATCTGCAAAAAATAAAGAGGATTTAAATCAACAATTAAAAGATCACTGGTTGTCTAATTTAGGACTTACTATCAATGGCTGATGTTGTTGTTTTTTTTTTATCCATCAAATTCAACTCAATTGAAAAACCAATTCATCAGTGAATTCCCAATATCCAGTTGCTTTATAGCCTGCGGTCAGTATTTAGAGTAGTACACATATTCAGAAACCATTTCATTATGGTGTACTTTAGAGGTAAACTGTATATTTAGATGTATGAAAGCAAGCTTTATAAACTGTCAACACATGAATTTTGTTGGAAAAAACTTAATATGCAGCACCTGCATATTATAATACTAGAGAGCAGTGCTGTCAAGGCCTCCTCTTTCTGTAAAGCCTATCATAATGAATTGCTGTAGGAGTTCTTGCTCCCGCATGAACAAAAGAATCCGTTTTAAATATCAGACGCTATTTGAAGCTTTTGCAATCCAGCAAGAAGTCGAAGCTCTCCATTCAGACCTCCATCACTTAATCTTTAATCTACTGTACTCTGTCACTGGAAATTTCCCTTTTCCACGTCCATCAAGACCTTTGCTGAGCACTTACTATTCACACAATCAATCTCATCACTCCACACAAATGTAGGCATCCACCGACAAAATGAAGAGGTGTTTCGGAATGAAAATAAAAAAGCTGACTTTTTGCTTTTTTGATTTGCTTTTTACCTGGGATTACTATAAGCATACACTCAACAGCTGAAAGAGCAATAATGCAGCGCGCATGTCACAGTGCACACACACATACAGACACACTCTTGTATGTCAACACAAGGGCATCTTTTTCAGGGCACTTTACAGAAATATTCCCTCTTTCAGGGGACACATTTCATATGTAAATAGTTTTGATGACATTCATCCACTACAATTTTGAGCACGTGTTAGCTGGGAAATGCTGGCACTGGGGCAGAGAACAAGTGAAACCATGCAATGTTGCCTTACGTCTGAACACAAACAAACAAAGCAACCATAAACTGAAAGGTTAGCCGAGGCCAAATAAACACATCAAACTAAATATTTGCAACTGTGTTTGTCCAGACCCCATGCCTCACAAAATGCATTTCCATGTGGTAGCTACACCGCAGCTCACCAGGCTGGCAACAGTCATGCTTTAAAACCAAATCCAAACCCTAACACAATTTTGCTGTCTGTCCTCACAGACAGCAGAGAACTGTTACAATTCCCAACTGAGGCCAGAAGATTAAACATTCAGAGTCTTTTTGTCTGCTATGAGCAACTTGTTAAGCAGCTAGGTTACAAACAGCATTTGTTATTGAGAATTGAGAGGTTGAACAGTCCCATGAAAGGTCTCTGAATAATTTCACCGTGTTCTGCATGTCTTGATCTCGGTACATGCTCATGTTCCTAGCGTTCTGTTTTCATGTGTTTGAGAACATGCTGAGCTTCAGATCCTGTAAAAATTGACAACTAACAAAGATCTTGAAGATCAAGAGCCGTAGATTTAAAGCGTTTGACAACACCATTGAGTGATATGCAAATATCATCCCCTGCTTGGTGAAGATTTTTTTTTTTTTTTCTAGAGAATGGAGTGAAATGTATGCACGCTGAAATATGTGCACCGTACTGCAACAGAGGAAAAATGATTTATTGTATTCAGGGCTGGGAATGGACAAATTGGACTGGAAGGATACTGTCATTGTTGCACCCACAGCATTATTATCTTGAAAACCAATGGGTCTTCATACTGTATTGGAAGATGCTGCAAGTATATCTTTCAATATATCCTCAACATATACTCAACACTTCACAAGCATGTATTGGGTTACAAAATGATGTTTAGAGGACTCTGTATATACACTATATAACCTTTTAAGGGACATTAATTCTCATAAAAAAACCCAAAAGTTCTAAGCTGCTACAGCCTGTTTTTCTAAAGGGTACAGGTATAAACATTTTCCAGAAAGTATGGTCATATCTGTGTTCCCATAAAACAAGGTATAAACAAAGGCTCTGAAGCAAAGACACACTCCATAGCAGTGGGTGGCTCTCGTGCATAACCTCATTGTTTACCAGCTACCATAAAACATAAAAAGAACAAAAAAGAAAGTACCAGAGGAAACATCCGCCATCCATTAGTCCATTAATAACATGATGGAACGAATGCAGGTGGAACTTTTAATATTTATTTGTTATGCATTGGATACTATGTGAAGTGGCAGGGTGAATTATTATTTTCTGGACTTACATTCGCCAAGTGACCAGTAACACAACTTCAAATGAACGATAACGTACTTCCGTAACTCCTGGATGGGTAAATAATAATAAGCTAGATGAGAAGTGTTAGTTAGCTAGCAGGCTGACATGTTCAATGTAGCCAGTTAATGTTGTAGCCTGTTTGGCTGGGTATTATGAATGGCTTGTCAATGTTTATGCTGAATAAATAAAGTTACGGTACATTAGGGAAACATTTTTCATCTTACATTTTAGGGAATTTATCACCAAGAAAGACTGTTTGTAGGCACAATTCAGTATTGGAGGGTGACTGCTAAGAAGAACACTAACATTAGAATTCATTTTATTTAGCAGATTTATAGTAACACTAAGTTATACAAACTACATTTCAATCTTGACCTCGGGTAAGAAATGCTAACAAACAAAAAGTAATTAAAGATAAATAAAAGTTAATAATTAAAGATGTTTAATTTCCTCTCCACTACCCTTCGAATAATGTTTGCTTCCTGTTAGAATAGCACGGTAAGCTTTCTCACTTGTGACGCCACCAGAGCGAAGTAATTCTGAGGGCTGCTACATGCGTCTATGGCCTCACTATACAAAAGTACAAATTACTATTAAAACTTCATTCACTGATTTTGGTGAAACTGGATCATATTTTATACAAAATATATTTTCTGGTTTTCTCTCTAATGTTCTCTGGCGGCTCAGCTTTAACTCTAACAACTTGCTTGAGTATCTGACCGCTAATTGCTGAGTCAGCAGTCTCTGGGAACAGGTAAGGCTACCATGGTGATTTTTGGACTTTCCTGATAGAAAAATGACTATGTAGCAAACTGCTAACCGTCGTTAGCTTGGTCAGCCGTGCAGCTAACCGAACTGACTCAGCCCTGGGATGCCAGGAGCCTAACCTGGCAAGAAAACCACCTTGGTAGACTACTGTATTCACTGCCAAACTGCTGGTTTTGGAGGTTGTGTTCGATCCCAGGTCCAGCAGTATCCACTGAAAGACAGATGCTGACACTAGATCATAGCGCTACCTGCAAAGCAAAGTGGTGGGGGCGCGACACAGACTCAGCACTATTGACCTCTGTAAACAGCAATCAATATCGGCGACAAATTTTTCCCTGCCTGCTCTTATGGGAGACACTTAAATATGTGGAAGCAAATATCACTCCTCTTTTCATTTCACGGGAATATAAATATGCCAGTGTCCTGAGGATACCACTTGTGGCAGCAGAGGGTGCTGTTGCTGCCTATCTACAAAAGTTTCTAAAAATATGGAGCTATATTTATATCTTTTAAAACTCACATGTTCTTTTATTCACAGTCTTAGCTATCACGAATGTTTTTTTAAACAATTTTACACATTGCGTTACATAATTTTGAGCTGTGAATGAGGTGTTGGGTCCATGTACAAATATACATTACTATATTTAAATGTAGTTACAGTGGCACTGCTAAGCACATTGCTTTAGCAGATGGTTTAAAGTCCTAGTTTCACTCCAATAACACCTACAGCACTTGTGCATTTGTTTGAGCATATGTGACTCAATCTTCATGGTGGCTTCTTTGGTGAGCAATGTCACACTAAACCCTCAATGACACAACTCTTTTTCTATACATTACTGTGCAAATCTGTGCACCACAATCACTCGATATTTGATGAAAAGCGATTTGCCGTATTACAATCATCAGCATTAAATATATCTGCTTTGTGATTTATGTTTTGGTTATTGGCTGTCTTAACCTCCAAGTAAAGCAGAGCAATTGCTCTCCTCCCAGGCTTAATCCTTTGATTCAGGCAAAGCGTTGGTGGGATGTCAGCGGGATGAACAGAGCTGTGACAGGTGAGAGAGGGCAGGGAGAGGCAGAGAAGAGCTGTTCTGCCAATCAAGTTAGTTGGGAAAACTACACGCTTTGCGTCTTAATGAATGAGCCAATGTCCCCTTTAAGAGGACAAGCCTGTGAATTACACTTGCACCTTGTTTAGTTGAATGAAGACGAGTGGTAGAGCGACAAGGAGAAATGGACAAGGAGGGACTGGCAGAATCCATACTGCTCTTAGTAATGGAGGTGGTGAGTTTTCGGTGCCGATTCACGGTGAGGAAGAGAAGGAGAGCACAGCTGAGAACATGATGGAAAACAAGGTCCAGTGGAGATAAAACTGCCTCTCAAAGCACTTTAAAGGGGTTGTCCAGGTATTTTGAAGTGGGATTGTATCTTCTATCCATCTATCATCTATCTATAGTCAGTGTATTACCAACAGTAGACAGCAAACAGAGTGTATTATCTCGAGTTATGCACTGCTGTGGACAGGGTCAGCAGAAAATCTTATTTTAGTCGTACAGTATAAGAAAGGCACACTTCTCTGTCTGTTTAAGTGTACACTATATTAAGTTGTTGATGTTGATGTTTTTAATGCTTTACTTCAGACAGCCTTTTTTTTGCACTAACCGTAGAACTTCCTACACATACATTAAGCCGAACTGCACCGTGCACTGTGTTACTCCACAGATCAGTTGTTTGGGTCCTAAAATTACAAGATCAGAATAAAAACAAACTTCACGTTTCTAAAGATTTCAATGATGGAGTGTGCTTGTGTTTTTCTGGCTGTGCCACTGTAACCCTGATCCAAAAAGTTGATCTGTGGTGTAATACAGTGCGATGCAGTTGGGCTTATGCATACAAATACAGAAGTTAGTTACAATTAGTGCCAAGGTAAAAAGAAAAAGGCTGGCAAGGTAAGTGGGCAAAACATTCTTAATATAGTGAGTATATGCATGTAGAAGCAGATTTAGATTGTTCCTTGATGCATAAAGTGTAACTCTTAGCCATTTTGTCCCCCATGCACAAAAGTTAGCTCCTGCCACAGAATTCATTGATTCATATCTTATCTTTTGTCTCTTCACCTTGGGTTGATATATCTTTAATGGCCGAAGTTTACTTCAGATGGATTGATGCAAAGTCGTTGACACTTTTGCAAGGTTCATTGCAGACCACCAGTTCATCCTGCCCTGTCAGGGGCTAGACCACGGTATCATCAATAATAGAACAGGAAGACAATACACCTTGGCTCCCAATGCACAGTTCCAGATTATTGAATTGCCTTGTATGACAGGGCAATAGGGCACTGTCCAGGGTGCAAATGAATTTAGTCTTCACAACTATATATATATATATATATTTTTTTTTTTAGAAATAAAAAGTATTTTAGTTCTTATGTATATATACATTCTGAGTGACTAATGTAGTTTGATAGCAGTGTTTTTCCTATAAAACAGCCTCAGGGAGAAGGCTGAGGCATGCAAATTGCTTTGAGGTGGTGTTATTAATGCATAGCTTTACTGGAGTGGTAGCAAGGCCTCTAACTAACAAAAAGCCTCTTGCTCACCCTCCTACCATAAGATTACTCATGCCTTTGAGTAGTAAGTTGATTAGCAAAGGCTAATCTGTTTTTGTACTGTAGCAATGGGTATCAATGACGTGATATTCTGCAGGTTTCACTGATTTGTTTCTCTTTGTGTTTAAAAATCTGTCAGTTAGTAAAACACCTGCTTAGTCTTTGGTTCAAATGGGAAATGTGCTGATGCTAAACATAAAATGATTCATTATACCTTTTTGGTTATAACAACTATAAGTTTATATTTCATGAACACTGAGGTCCTTTTTATCAAAACAAAGCAAGGTGTTTTACAAGGTGTGAGTATTTTTTCAGTGCCTGAAGCACTAACATCACTGTAGCAGTGACACAGTGTGGTACTTATATTATTCAATCACTGCGGGATGATATACTGCATAATGTATACGCTAAAGCATGAGAATGCGGCATCCAACACAGCTGGTGAACCACATCTTAAAGCATTGTTCCTTTCTTCCTAGCTAATGCCTTGCAGTGGGTAGAATTTGCCGGAGCAAAATAAAGAAACAACATAAGTCAATATGTGTCAAATAAAATCAATTGTCTCATTAGGGAAACAACAAGGAGGATTTTTCACAGACACATGAAATGTGATAGCTTGCAATTCACTATACTCTTTGCCTTTTGAATTTTGCTAGTGCTGTAATCACACTGAGATTGAGTAATTGTCTAATTAAAATAAGCAAAGGGAGGAAAAAAAAGAAACAACATGCATATAATAGACATTCACCTGTTGAGTTCAAAATGGTATCAATTGTATTTGACACCATCCATCTACATTGTTCATTCTGGTCTTGATTTAATTAGACATTTAGGCACCAGGCTGAAATTCAAAAATTTACACAAACATTTTGCATAATGTCAATGCTTCATACCCCATAAATAGAACTGTTCTCTAATGATCCACCATGGCCACTCATGACCATTGTCACTTCAGCTGGCCACTGAGTGCAACTGTTGATTTTAGCACATGCAATGTTTCCTGTGGTGATCAATCATGGCTCCAACCCCCACAGTCCCTCTCACGGGGGAACTACAGTGAGCCTAGTCTCACTCAGGGATAATGAACAGAGGCCATGGCCTGATGGTTCAGCCTGGCCTCACTCCCTCACCTTCCCCCTCCAGCTGGAAATATCACTTCCTGTGGGTTTAGATTACTCACTTGCTGCCAGTACCACAGTATTAGTACATGCATTAAAATCATTTGATTTTACTGCAGAAACTCCAGAATGAGTAGTTTTGTTTATTTGCCCTTAAAGTAAAAATTATACAAAAATATACAAGCAGGCAAGGTTTTGTTCACTCTGAATTCAAAACACATTGGACTGCATATCAGTCAAGACATTTTTATATTAACACGAGTTGTCATTGGGCCAAGGGAAAATAAAGGTCGGACAGAATAATAAACAAATACTCTATGAATAGGGTATGGCAGTTTGGGCCGTAAGCTTGAGACACGTCACATTTTCAATCTCCACCAGTGGGAGGACAAATCGCCTGAGAGGAGGGATTAGGGTTGTGAATCACTGATGGAATAAAAGCCTCTTGTTGTTGCTTTGTAATTGTCTCTGCCATATTTACATGTTAAAAAATGGAAATCTTTTGTTAGGTGTTGGCATGAAAATCATTCTCCTATGAGTCAGCAACAATGTTAAATATTCATGACTTTATGTGGAAAGCAGCATTTAGGTCCAGGATGCGATGAGAAGTAAGCAAAGGCGCGGATTAGCAGAGGTGACAGGGTTGATGAATACAAACATTTAGGAGATTATGTTTTTGATTGGAATAATGCTTTGCAGGCAGATTTATTCGGAGCATTGGGGGAATGATTAGATTTCCAACCTCCCCATCATCCATATGGAATTTTGACATGCTGTGTACGCCGGCTCCCTAGAGGTGGGGTGGCATTCAGTTTTCTACTGTGGAGGGGTAATTGATCCACAAGGTGACACACAGTATAAGAACTGTCAATAGAAGGTCAGCAGCTCTCCACTGCCAAGCATACAGAGTGTGTACTAAGCCTCTGGTGCAGCCATGCAGCGTCGATCAATGTGATATGAGAAGGTTGTAAACATCCAACCGAATCACCCTGCAGCTTTGCATTGGATTGCAATAGACGTGGAGCTGTATGAATTTGGGATGAAAGGGAAGCCGTTCCAAGTGTGCATTAAATATTTCTGACAATCTTACAAAACAACACTCACAAGTACCTGTAGTTTGATAACTTGTGCCAGAAAATAAATACAGTGGGATACAGTGATCTCTTACTGGAGACTAATAGATGTGATCACTTTCATGTGACAGACAAAGCATCTTCAACCAAAATTGTATTTGTTTGATGTTTCCTTGTCAGTGTTGGTGAGATAACAAAAGAAACACACACACAAGTAAAGAAACACAGACAGACACAGGCAGACTCAGATATACACACACACTTAAAGTGGGGAAAAACTTCAGAGATGAATTTCTGTTCTTAATGTTTGACTTTGATCTGCTTTATTTGATGTGCACTACTGAAAGAATGAGTTCCACTATTTTTTTTTATTTTTGACCTGCTTCCTGCTTTGACATCAAATAAGCAGTGTCCTCTAGTAGCCCACAGGGGATTGAAAGGTTGCTAAAGTATCCTGAGGTCTAAATCAGAGAAGATATCTGGCTTCTTTAAGTTGATTGCAAAAAGTCAATAATGTTACACTTTATTCTGAATGTCAATTATTTAAGTAAAAGACTTTAAAGTACAAGCAAGGCAAGTTTTGTGTTTTAGTGTTTCTGTGACTAGTTATTCTTACTTGTATTACTGGTACCAAACAATGAGAAGGGGTCTGCAGTAATGCTAGCAGCTCTTTGAGGCTGTACTTTAGCTACTGCAAAAATGCTCACACTGACAATATTAACATGCTGATGATGTGTAGCTGGAATAATGTAGAGCATCTTTCTTTAGTGTCAGGATGATGGGAATGTCATCAGTTTTGCATGTATACAATACCTAACAAGATACTTAATTCTCATAAGCAAAATGTCATCCTCATGGTGGCACAGAGGAAAAGTGAGGGGGCTTCATCTTCTGGGGACCATGAACGTTTGTAAAAAAAAAGGATAAATAATGGAACATAGAACACCTGACACATCTACAGACCGACATTGCCATCCCTAGAGCCAGTTGACTAGGGATATTATTAAATTCATGTGTGTTAACAGCCTAAACTGTGGGAAAATAGTCAAATTATTTCTAGTACAACTAATTCCTAGTCTGGATGGCAGTTCACGGTGCTGTTACATACCCTTTTCCTTTTCCACTGGGTCTGCTCATCTACCCAGAGCTTAGATTGTTTAACTCGGTGAGGATTAGAGAGCTAATGTTAGCAGCCGACATCTAACAGTTAGAATTTTGTACTTAGCCGCACTTGTGCTGCAGCATGAAAGTCCAATTATCTTGACTTTTGTAACCGGTGGGCTAGACAGCCTGCCAATCATTTAATTAAATAACTGTGTGTGTGCAGAGGTACAGTATATATCTTCCAGTGAAGCTCAGTCACTTCACATGACTGCTGCTACATGCTGACATGTTGCATTCCCTGTTCAAGTGGTATGTTCATTGTGTAGCTCTAATTGCATTGTTCTATTTTCTGTTCATTTAAATTACTGAGCTCATGCTGTTTCAGGCAGACGGATTCGCCTCGCCTACGCCTGTTTCACTATGTCAATATTTCTCTCAGTGTTGCCTTGTAGGTTGGAACAGTTGCAATGTTTCACTTGTCCATAATTGCAATAATCAACTTTCACTACCATTGTTGTACCCAGACAGGAATCCATAGGCTATCGTCCGATCACGCTTTTGCCTCTCTTCCGATGCAGCCGGCCTTTATTCAGATAACATGTAACTGAAAAGCTAACAAAAAGCTTAAACATTGTCAGACAAAAGCTGATGGATTTCCGAGATTACATTTCAGCCTCCTTACGAAACGTTTACCTGCATACAACGAAAACTTGCTCACATGCGATTGGCCAATTGTAGTCAGACTACAAACAGACTACAAACAGAAACCAAAACACTTCCACTACCAAAGTCTTGTCCCTTGCCTACAGATTCTGCATTCACATGTTGATATCTGTTTATAGAGATCTGTGATCCTGTAAGCACTTTGAGCAATTTGGATGTAATGGTTTGCTAGTTTCCTCTTCTTCCGACAGGAGGCCTACCACTGCTGTTTGAATTTGTTGTGCCTTAATTAGGTCAATTACTCTGCCTTACATGCGTGGATGATAGATAATTTGCCTTATAGACAGATTTTAATTAAGTTCTGGCCAGGTTATTTTTGTTTGTGTACCCCTTGCTGATCGAGGAAACTTAACATATAAATTGTATACTGTTTTCATTTATGTGTTTAAGTGTGGGAAACAGCATTAGTGTAATGAAGTATCACCGTTACGCACCTTAAAAATTCATCCTTTTTTCATCCTGGCTACAAATATTTTTTTCTCAACAAATAGAGATAAATATAAAAAAAATGACTGCTCCTGACTGTAGACAATTTAGGTTTAAAGTCATAATACATAGGAACATGTAAATGAAATAAATAAAGAAAATGGAAATAATGATGTTGTTTATAATATTAATATGAAGATAAATTTAAAAAGGCGAGTTTAAAAAAATCCAATTCCAGTTGATTATTCACAGCCAAGTCCAGCACCAAAAGTCAGTTTATCATAACAAGAAAAAGGAACAAATAAACTCATGAATAAATGCAAATTGATATAAATATGCACATACATAAGCCAGGCCATACTAGTCTGATGACAGGAGGTGGTTGGATACAGAGCTTTGCTTCATTGCTGCTGCACTGTTGAGCAGGACTCCCCTGCTGGCCCGTAAAAAGACTCTACTACAACCTCAAAATGCACTTAAGGCACAGTTCCATGTTCTTTCCTCTGTTTGCATTGTGCTGGTAAAGATGCCTCTGTATTCTGACAGTAACAGGGCGCTGTGTTGAACTGTACACCATGTCTTTCAGACTGACAGGTTTGTTTGTATGCAGAACACACACAGCCATCACCTGGGGAGCAGCTGGGCCTCAGAGCAGAATAGAAGAGTTCAAACTCACTCAACTACACCTAGATGAACAAACAGAGCTATATAAGAATAGATACAAAAATAGTCACAACTGTATACATGGCCATGCATGTGAAGTACTAGACTTGTGGTGGTAGCAGCATAATGGATTTCAATGACCAGTCTCCTCCAACTGTTCAACAGCCAGTCGAGAAGGAGATCTATATTAAGAAAACAGAAGCAGAGGCCTTTTAAAACACCTCAGGGGTAATGGCATTAAAAAGACAAGATTGATGCGCGAGGAAGGACTGACACGCATGAAGGACACGGGAGCTTGGCCTCATCTTCAAAGACAACAAGGACTGTCATAGCAGTGAAAATGGGAACTAACAGAATTATTTTAGAAAGTGGCTCCTAGGCTCTCAGCCAGCCCTCTCAGCAGAGTGAGAAAAAGAAGGGTGGTGTCTGCGGCTTCTTACAACACTCTTATAACATTACTACCTCCACATTTTCCAAAAAGGCCACCACGTGGGTGCCACTGGGAACTGAAATCACATTTAGAGGGCACCACACTTGTGCCTTTTGTAGAGGCGGCCTTTTATGTTGTCATGTGCTAGATTGTGTAACATCTCCACAAATACTGCCTGCCATGAGAATAGAAGGCATTTTGATGAACAGCAAATTGCCTTCTACTTTATTAGACTTTTTTCAATTGACATTGAACTAACATTTGAAATTAGATTACTCCACGCAGACAAGTCAGACTAATAGATACTCAATTCGATGAAATAGTTGCTTCCTATTGCTTTTCCACATTTCATGCCACCCAAGTCTGTGTTCAGGCTGGCATTCCAGTTTTTATTTTACTTTTAAAGCTGCCTTAATAAAATTTTGATCACTACTGAGCAGGCAGATTTCAAAACAATCCCAAAATGCTGCCTAGCATGAGCATAGGGCAACATGCATTTCTGACAACCTTGTACATGCAATATGGCACCCACTAACCTAAATTCCCTCATTCAGGTTCTAATTACCTAAAGACATTAGGTCACGTAATATGTCCTATGACTCTGTGATTCTCTATGCTTTCATGTGTTACTTCATGTATTTGCAACCTTGTATCAGGTAGAATATGTATCTGTAGGGTGCAAGCAATGTTGTTGTTTTCTGTATTTGCAGAGTGTTGTGTGTATTTGCAGCATGTATTCTAAATGTTGCACATCTGTTGTTAAGGTGATGAAGATGTTTTATTAATTTTCTCATATTACATCAAACAGTCCATTATAATATGTTTCTGAAAACATTTGAGGTGAGAAATAATGCAGTAACAAAATATTGATTCATATTTGATCAGCACTGCCTAGTTTGGCAGTTTGATCTGAGTTTCGTGAGTCTGGTGTGTTGCACTGGATGGACTAAATGAGAGCCACGCCCTGCCATAAAGCATACCATGGTTTATCGTCTAATTTACTCTAAATGGGACCATAATTTAATAAATGAACATCATGCTGTATGGAAGAAGTATTTAAACTAGCGACTAAGACCATAAACTCATAAGGAAACTGTTTACTGAGGTCATAAATCAACTGATCAGTAGGGTCATTTTTACATTGCACTCAATACAAACACTTCTTTTTGCAGTGAGTTAAGCCACCCCTGGCTGGCCATTAGAAAGAATGTATGTTTAAGACATTTCTGCAGTGGCCTCACTTCTCAGACCTGAAAGCCCTGTCCACTACTGTCCGGATCAGATGCCCAAACCACGTCCTTTCAATGCAAAGTAGCAATAATTTACCATTGAGCTTTGTCTTGATGTTTAAGCCCCTAAACCTGTGTGCTCAGACACACAGCAGAGAATTCTCATTTTAACAACTATGACGTAATTCTTTCAATCACTAGTCTGAGCTCATAACTGTAGGTGAGAGTTGAAGCACCAATCCTCCTGTCAATTTTACACTCCTCTTATGCTCACTTGTGAACACAATGAACAAGACCTTGACATACTTGAAATGCTTCATTTCAGGCAGTAACTCACATCAAACCAGAAGGTGACAGAAATCAGTTTTCAGGAGGTGCCGTGGGAACTATTTTCAATTCATGGATTTTATTTTGTCAATGATTTATATCAAAATCCATTTTAGTCAACTTTGGATTGAATTATTTTGTACACTATGAACAATAATGGTACAGCTGCCAAATCAGTCTTATCCCTAGGTTAGGTCTTTGTCATACACATGCACACATGGAAGAAACATGATTAGAAACCCAGTTTAGCAAAGAAAGTATGTTCCCGAGCACGTAAATGCACTGGTAGTTTATTCATAAAGTCTGTGGCATTAGCAATTACCCCACCATCTTTTTATCAGTCCGCCGATTCTTTTGAAAAAATGTTTTCTGACATAACTAATCAGGTGTTTTATGTGCAAATTCAAAACGGGTATGAAACAGAATTGTATGTGTCTGTATCATCCAAGAAGACTTTTTGATGTCTTATTACTTCTTTCAAATATTCCCTAGTTCATCTAAACAGAGTGTAAGTCACTAGAAACACATTAGATTGCATGCAATTATGCATACGCTTAAACAGCATCATCAAAGTAATTTGTTTTGTATTCAGACAGCAACACTGGAATCATTTTGTAATATTTGCATAGGTCGCTGGAGGGGACTGCATGTGCCCAGATTCTTTATCGTCATTTCTATCGTAATATTTCCAAAGATCCTTTGCTCTTTTTTAGATGACTCACCTAATCAGATTACTTAGGCACTGTTTGCCCTGTGAACAGGTTTTGATACAGTGCAAATGATTTTAATTTCACCAGACCAGCCTGTGAGACAGTTCTAGCCTTACCTTGCTGATTGGTGAAGTGCTCTTTAATTGGTTTAAACTTTGCTCTCACTGCTCAGGGATCTACACGCTTAATTTCAGCAAAAGGTCAATATCAATAAATCTGATGCTAGGGAAGGGAGGAAGGCAGAGGCATGAAAATAAAATGCTCCACACTCTTCTGGCTCGAACTGACCACTGGGAGGGGAAAGCGAGCTGACCCTGGTAACACCGCGAACCAACAGGGTGCTAAGAGAAGATTAGAATTTGAAGCTCTGTCGGCCCACCCTCTTGTCAGGTGTTTATTGCCCATGACCTCCGTGAGATGAGGTCAGATTTTCATATTATAGCAAACCAACTCCTTTGGCACAATTGGTTGCACTATATTCAACAACAGCATAATGAAATGGCCTAGCAGGAAGAGGAGGGGCTGTATCAGCAAGTGAGGAGAGACAAGCCGGGATAGGTAGTGAGTCTTAAGGGGCAAAGTAGAAGAGACTGTGCAAGATTGTTTGCAGTGCAGAGCAGATGCAGAAAGAAGGAGAGTGATATGAACAAAAATTTACTGTGTAGGGACCTTTCGTGTTGCATCAGTTCCTCTCTTGTGTGAGCATTACAAAGCCCTACAGGGGCAGGCACGAGAGACTGTTGTGCTTTGGGCCCTCAGTGTGGAAGGGTATCCACATTCCACACTTGCCCCTCAGGATTTCACTCGCCCAAATGGAGAGATGAACAGCAGCACTGATTACATGTCTAATACTTTCTACGGCTCATCAGTCGCTGATGCCCAAGTGGAGTGCACGCTCAACACACAGGCATACGCTCTCTCACACACTCACACAGACAAATCTAAGTGATAATCATCAGCATCCTGGCTCAGAACTATTATATCCATCACGACATTATGTCGCCTGTCAATCAGAGTGATGGTAAAGTCTTTCAGTATAAACACACACACACATACACACACTCCGTCAGGACTGTCCAAGCCTGATTAAAATAAATTACCACAGCTCACCTTGGGCTTTTCCTAATCTGTCAGCTGATTGGTCTAGATTGTGGTGGTCATGGCTTCAGCAATGCAATGTGCACTCCTGCACAATGGAGCTGAAATCGGGTAATTATTCCGTCTGGTCACCATGCATCACTGCTCACATGAACCCAGAGAAAGGCAACACCAGCCAGAGGGGAAGTACAAGAAGGAGAAAATAAAAAAACAAAATGAATGCCAGAACTACATAACATCGGGACACAAAGTGTACTTTTTACTGCTAGCACAGAAAATCATCTATTTGTTTCTTAAATGATTCATTAACCCTTTCTATATAGCTGGCAGTCCCCATTGTCAACATTAAAAAAACACATAAAGAATGAATGAGATTGTAAAAAAAAAAACAGGGGGTTTTAACATTGGGTAATACACATACTCTGAATTGTATCATACACTGCTTCATTATATATCAACGCCAATAAATCTTTGTGCTTCTGTAATAATTAATGATTGCTGAGAGACTGTTGGAATCATCCTGAAAAAATTAAAGGGATCCTAGCAGCTTAAATATATCAGATAGAAAAATATGGAATATCAACTTTGTCTCAGTTCCTGACATTAAAATGTACCAGTCGACATGGATTGCTGCATTGTCATTATTCTTTGCCTGGGACCAGATGTGATATGCTGAATGTGTGAAGAATATGGTGAATAATTTCCTATCAGAGATGAATTTCAGTACGAGGTGCTATAAAGAGTTACTTTCTGGCACAAGAAGCTGGGAGAAAGATATTTATTCTCTTAAAACAGGCTGCTTTCAGTGTCCTTTAATTCACTGCCAGTATTTGGTTGATGATAGTGAAATAAAAAAAAAAAAAAAGCTGAAAAAATGTACGGCTACAATGGCAAAAAAAAAAAGATGTATGGTCTAAACGCACAACCAACTATAGTATAGATAAAACTGTGAAATCCTTACAAAGATTCGGAGTACATGCCAGACAATATTGGATTGTTGTGTCAAGACAAACTGTCCAGACATCTGTGATGAGCTCAGTATGGGCTGTACTCCGTAAATTATTTCACTGCAGCCTACAAGCTTTTAATCTGTTGAAGCTTCATACGTCTGGTGTTTCGAAAAGCACATTAAGTTAGATCCTGGTCGTACTTTAGAAGTTTTATCTATCTATCGTTCAAGCAGAACACTTCTCAAAGTGGACACTGTAGATGGAAAGAATCTATCATGATAGCAACAAATATTTTATCAGTTTAAATGGAAGGACCCTTCTCAATATGCGAGCAGTTGTGGATGACATTATTTATAAGAATCACTCAGACATGGTAAGAATTGCTCAGTTATAACACAGAATCTGCCTCAATCACAGTGAAGGTTGCGCATACTATTTGTCAATGTCCCAAAACTACACAACTTGATTTGTATTAACAACCACGGCTGCAACATTCTCCAGCAGCAATGTGGGTTCATTTGGAGCCAGGAAATGACCAAAGAGACAAGGAGAAAAAGTGGAATTGCCCAACAAAATGTCATTGCCCATGTGCTTTCTCTGATGACTTAACTCAAGCAATAAGTAGGACTAAGAGAGAGCTGTGTTACGTGTTTTCTACAGCTGACTGGACCTGGCCTTTAAACCTCCTGCAGTGCTTCTTCCAAGATAATGACTGCAAGGAGAAATGAGTGCTTGCCTCTTGGTACCTTGCTTGATGAGCACTTCATGAAGACATGAAGGAGACCAGGGATGGACTGTATTTATAATGCGCAATGGGGTTTGTTAAAATCTTGCCCTTCCTCATATATCACCATAATAGAACACAGGAGGGGACCAATGTGCACAGATTTCAGCTGTCAGGAAAAGAGACTTAGCATCATTTCAAGCAGTGATGATAATCCATGTTCACCTATCCCCAACCAGGAGATGAGAATCTGTAATGACAGGCCCCAATCAACTTGAACCTCAGTAGCTAGGAGGCTAATAGCATTTCATGTCCAATTAGGTTAGTTGACGCTGGTGCATCTCCCTGACACAGCCTCCTCTCTGTGATAGGCAGACTCTGACAGAGAGGGAGGAGGGATACCTCTGACTGGGTTGACAGACTGGGTCAAAATCAGCTCTCCGGTGGGTTAAGTAATTCTGACACTGTGTCTGCCTTCCTGTGTAACTATGCTGAGCCACAATATACAGTGCACGGAATCATAAAAAATTGAAAATGATATTTCGCTTTTGAAACAAAATAGCCGAGGCATCGCTTTCACCACTGGAGTCCATCTTAAAGCTTAAATGCCGAGGTGCATTTCAGACCAGGCTGAGACAAGTCAGTAGGGGTGATGCCTCTGAAAATACTTTGATAAAATGGGAGACTTGACCGGTGAGGCGTGTGATGCAAATTAAATTCCTCTAACAGAGAATCTGATTGAAGTCAGAGAGGAACTGACCAAGCTGAACACAGACCTCACAAGCTCATCATCCCAGGCTTCGGCTTCTTGGCTTGTGGCAAGATCTACCCCCCGTAGCCGAGCAAACACAGATGTGGCAGCCTCATTTAAATACCTTGCTCAGGGGGCCGCAATCTTGTCCATGTTTCCCCAGCTGGCAACCAAAATCTCCTGTGAAAGGCAAATTTTAGTTTTTAGAGAAATTGCCTGTTGTTTCCAGTCACTGATTTGCATGGTTTCAGTGTACACAAATATGTTTGAATGAGTGTGAAGACTGTCTTGATTTGTTTTTAGAGCGAACGTTGTGGAAATACTGTAATATACACCTGGCTCAGATTTGTTCAGAGAGAGAGAACCCCTGTGATCCTCAAACTACACAACAGAGCTACAGTGTGGTATGGTTTCTCTGTTCTCTATAACACAAACCTGAGTAAGAACAGTAGGGAATAAAAATAAAAATCAGTGTGCCTCTGCCAGATGGAGCCCTGTTTGGTAGATAATGCCCATCGCCAAGCCCCTGAGGTACATTAGCAATGCTTATTTAAACAGCTGGGCTGAATATTGCCCTTTTAAATGGAATGAAATAGTCCCATTAGCAGGCCATGCACTCTACTCCTTTCACTTATTGTTTCCAACTGCAGTAAAACTCCCTCAACATTGACGGAAAGTTGATTAACAGTAAGTGAAGCTGAATGGGTGGTAAGGTGGCAGCAGAACAACACAGTACTGCTGGAAGCTGGATCAAAAATACAAAATACACTCAAAGCATCTACATAACATTTAACTTTGTTAGACATCTAAAGCACACACTTAAAGCCTTGTTGACATTCTGCTTTAATTTTTCTTCTGCTCCACCATATTCAGAGGGAAATATTGTGCTGCTCACATGTCATGAAAGCAATAATTGATAGATGCAAATAAAAGTTTTACATTCAAAATATATAGAGAACCAAGGCCCTGACACCACTTCTGGGCTAGGGGGTGTTCCACTAGATTTTCTGACACAATGTCATCTGCTATGGAAGGTATTGGCATTGCTCTTTTAAAAATGTACAGCTCTGGTGCCGTTTTAACATGGCAGCTAAAAAAAATGTTGTAATGGAGTACTACTGCTTTTACATCTCTCCTTGATGCAATCATGTAGAAATGTACTGCATCAGTACACCATACTGTTACAGTGACGCAGCCCCAAAAACACAAGCACACATAAGCTGTGAAATCTTTAGAAACGTAAAGTTTGATTTCAGTCTGATCTCAAACTTTCTGAGCCAAACAGCTGATCTGCAATGTAATGTAGAGCATGTCACTCTTGGGCTTGAGCATAGGAATACAAAGTTCTACGGTTAGTGCAAGCTACAGTGGTGAAAATATTCTTAGTATAGCATACACGTGAATTGATACTGATTATTTTAGGCGGGCCTTTTTTTACATCCTCCTGTCTGCTTCTATAAAGTCTTAATACAACCCGTCTATTCCTTTAATCTCATTTTATCATCATCTGATCTTCAATATTGATCACGGAGCTGCAGGATGACCAGTTGTGTCTGTGCTTCTATGTCTATATTTACAATGGGTGATAGACTACAATTCCCTTCCAGTCTATGCTACTAGTTATAAGCGGATCCCTGCCCTAATATTCAAGTAAGGCAAGGACACTGACTCAATAAGTTGAGCTACAAGTAAAGACAAGGTCTTCACTATAGTTGTCATCTTGATATTGTGTCTTTGGGCACTGAAAAAAAAATAATGAAAAAATAAAACCTAAATAAGATAAACTACAAATAACTTGAATGAAATGAATTAAATCCTGACCTGAGCCTGTGTATAACAGAACTACAAACAGAAATAGGAGCCGTTATAATATGTTTGCTCTATTATGCAACAGCTGTAAATTCTGAAAGACATAAAATGGTATAGGATAAATAAATGTAAAAATATATAAATGAATAAACAAACAAGTGTAGAAATACATAAATAGATAAAATACATATAAAAGATTAATAGCCATTTTCATCAGCAAAGAGTAAATAAACGTATCAACCTACATTTTCTTAAAGAAATAATATAATTTATTGGAGTATGTGTCTTGGTGAAGCAGTGATGACTTGACAGCAGCACCTTTTCTACACAGTGGCTGTCAGTCTGTGAGCTTTTTTCAGGTCTGATTAGGTTGACAGTTCTTTCTGTATCGAATGGTCATTTCCTGAAACAATTGCCAGCATGGCTTGCTGGACTGAACACTTTTATACCTCCTCTGTCTGTACTTTAAATGAATGTACTACTGGACAGGAAATGTAGCTGGGAGGTATTGCAGATTATATATCAAGCTGGAGCCAATATTTCTTGATATATATGATATATACTGTATACCTATACATTATATATGTATATATGTGTGCATAAGTTTGATGGTGGATCTATACAGTGTGGCACTTTTGTATGCATGTCTTTTGTATGTAATGTTTACAATATAGAGAAAGAGAAGGATAACGTGAGTGAGTGTGGGCTGCATATTTTCATTTTTGCTTTCATTCCAGATTAGAGTATTGCATCCCTGATTGGAGAGTTAACAAAGCAGACCGTTTTTACTTTTCCCTCTGAGCTCTCAGAACAACATGAGAAGGAACAAAAGACCAAGGGACTGATGCAGTCCTTTCAATTCTACAAGCTAGACATGGATGGATGGACGGATGGATGGACATATTTTTCCATTAGCAACCAAACTAAGATAATGAGATTTATTTTCTTTCTTCAATAACTTAATTGACTGAAATGCTGTGAAATGGTGATCAAAATTCCAGGGAGAAGAAAACAGAAGAAAAGAAGGTAAAAAGAGAGAAGCTCTTGGAGCTACTGACACTGTGTATGGCCGTCAAGAGAGTTAATGGCTAGCTTAGTCGCTATGTTACCAAGCTTCTGGTCCACCTATTTCTCATGGACTAATAGATGCCACTTTGTGGTGTGACTACCATTAAATGCTACCCGATAGTAATAATTGTCTGGAACATTTGTATCAGAAGCACTTTAATCTGA
Organism: Argyrosomus regius; assembly: GCA_946959425.1. NCBI lineage: Eukaryota > Metazoa > Chordata > Actinopteri > Sciaenidae > Argyrosomus > Argyrosomus regius. Next base: position 17,223,204 of record OX336882.1, read on the forward strand.
ATTTTTAGACAAATGATGAGCAACTTTGTACTCTGAGAGATATCAACCAGATGATTTTAAATGATTTATAAAATCTCCAGAATTTATTGTCAGACATTACTTACCGAATGTTTATATGTACTGTATTATCACCACTAAATATAATTTCACTTCAAATCACAAATCACACCAGTAACTTATATTTAGTGACAATATCTGGTCTTGCCTGTATTATTTTTTTTGTTATTTTAATAACAAAAAAAGATGCAGTACATTATCTTGTTATATTCTCACATAATTTTAATGTAATTTTGTAGCACTCACTGCATATACAATTCTTCCACAGCATTGTCATTGTATTGTCCCTCTTGAGCACTGACCGCCTAGAAAAGTACTAGTGGTCTAATTTGACCCCCTACTGGACAATCCTGCCACAAACAAAACAGCTAGATAGAAGGGAATTTAGGACTTTTATTTTACTTGGTGCTATTTGAGAAGGATGGTCATATTGGTGAGTGACAGAGAAGTGGAGGTGTCAGTGAAAAATGAGTTCTCCCCACTCAAATATGAAACTTTGGACTATTACCTCAGTAGCGATCCAAACTGATTGTGCACATTTGTCATTCCTTTTGACAGAGCTTAAATAACATATAACCGGCTTTCAGACACATTTAACTCAAAACCAAAACGGTGTGCGCTTTTGTTGAGATTGGTTTTATATGTCAATATACAGACTGACTGATTGAAGCAATAACCCCCTTACCCTCCCCCCCTCCAAGGTTAACTGCTCAACAGCGATGCAAAGTTTCCTAAACTGCTCTACCTCTGTGTGATTTTAGCTGCATCCCTCAGAGCTCTGCCAGTTTGTGTCTGGAGGTTTGGCTGGGAAAAAGCTGTCTCCAGACGGACAGGGATGATATAGTCACTTCTCCTAGGCCCCCAGTACTCTAATCGGCTTTGAAAAGAGAGACTGATAGAGGACATCATTGTCTGTTGCTTGGTGTTTCAACCCTCAAGGCCTCAGCTCCTGTGTACCAAGGCCAAGCATCTCTCTGGCCTCACGCAATCCAGCTTGTGTGAGCCACGATCTGTTTTACGCCCCAGGGAGCTAGCCACTGCTGGAGCTCACCAAAGTTTGTGAAGTCATCCTAGACTGACTTCTTTCATGTCTAGATATGTCAGTGTCTCTGCAAGATCCCACTAAAGCCATCTGTGGAGAGAAACCCTTCTAAAGGCTGTTGTCTTTGTTCACCATAAAGGTTAGCATTTATTTTGCCTCTCATTTTCACCTGTCTCTGAAAAATGGAGCCGTTGTATTAATGCACAATTTCTCTTTGGTAAAAGGTTTGTTCTTTTTATTGAATCTTCCGGACTGCCCACACGGCTCAAATTAAGTGTCGCATAAAGCTTCCACTTAAATTGTCCTCTAAAGCATATGCAAAGGTATTGCAGATTCTGCCATTAAAATCTGTTATCAACAATTCCCTTGGCTTTTAAAAGTTGCACTAGCTTTTAGAAATACACAATACCACTATAATGAGGAAGTGAAATTACAAAGTCAAAGTCCCTTTTCACCACCAGAAACAAAAGTCTGCATCCATTATTCATTTGCGATTTTAGAGCATTTTGCTCACCATATTGTCTGTTATGTCACCGTCTATTTAGCATTACCAACACTAAATTGTACCAATGTGAGGTTTGCACTTTCCTCAAATTGCGTAAATGTGATATGTGTTGTTCTTTTAATAATTCATGCTTTACCAGTTCAGCAATGCATTATGCTTCAATGTAGGAGAGGTTCTTTTCACTGATAAATTTTTAATATAACCAACCTTGCCCTTGAAGGATCCATAGCACTGTCTCATTATGAAGAAGATGTAGTTGCATTAGTTTCACTTTGGCACCTGGGAGACTTAAGAGCTTCAACTCACCTCATGTTCTGGCCCAGAGTAATGGGAGGGATGTATTTGATCAATAATGCATTATCAAGATAAATGCAAAATACTCCTGTTGTTTATTTTAATGCCAGGGTTATCCTAACCTATGGGCTGCCTTTTTATTACTGGCCACCGCCGTTGTTGAAAATTCCAACCAAAACAACAAAGCTTTCTTTTTTTTTTTAAATGGCAGAACTATTGTGCCATTTATCAGCAAGTGCTTTGATGCCACTTTGTTACAATCAATAAATTACTGTTTGACCGACACAAAAACATTGTTATTTTTAATACCTTCATGTTGACTTGCCCTTATTGGTAAAGACTATGATAAAAACAATTGTGATAAAACTTAATTTAGATTTTTTAGAGGGAAGAGATCAAAACCACATATATATAGAATACTAAAGAAATACATTTAGGCATTTTCAAGAGAGTCCAAATTTCGTTTTTTTCATATTATTATGTAACAACCTCTTTTTCCCCAGGGAGAACTTCAACACAGCGGCACTCAGTTGGTGGCTTGTGAGTATCCCCAGACTCAACCTGAGCAACTGTGGAAAAAGAGAGTCTGGAACCAGCTCTATGTGTAGTGGTGAGCACAACTAGATCTAGTTGCTATCGCTCCACCTCCCGCACCAACTCTGGTTCCTTCCCTGCCAGTGAGAGGACCAGTCTGTGATGCCAGAAATCAGTTTGCCTGCTGCTCAGTGTGCCAAGCCCTATGCAGGTGGTGGGCCCTTTGTTATTGGACTTCCATGCAAACCATGGTTTGGCCATAAAAAACAACATGTTCAAGCACAGGATCAATCATAAGTGCAACAGCCTCAGAGGTGCATAACACCTCTGAGGCTGTATGTCTTGGACACTCGGATGAAAAGAGGAGCAGTGCTGTCAACTGATCACCACCTGGTGGTGAGTTGGATTAGATGGCGGGTGAGGCTGCCAGAAAGACCTGCTAAACCCAAATGTTGCATCCTGGGGAAGGCTGGGGTCATGGAATCTGCATGTGCCACGTTAAAAGCCTCCATTGCTAAGGTGGCTGGTAGGAGCTGTTGTCAGATGATTATCATGCCTGTTGCGGCAGCAACCTAAGGACCTGCTGGCGGAACCTTGTGCTCTATTAAGCTGAAGAAGGAGGCCTTATTGAGCCTAGTTGTCTCAGAGATCTCCTGATGCAGCAGACCAATACTGGGGGACTAGAAGGGCTGCAGCTTCCACAATTGCAGAAGCAAAAACTTGGGTGTGGGAGGAATTTGTAGAGGCCATGGAAAAGGGCTTTCGATTGGCTTCAAGAAAGTTCTGGAAAACCATTTGATAAGAATAAGAAGGGAAGGGAAAGCTGAGCTTGGCTCGGGCTGTGTTCGGCCAGGGTGGAGAATTGCTGATCCGAACTGGGGATATTGTTAAGCAGTGGAAAGAGCACTTTAAGGATCTCCTGAACCCAGCCAATACGTCTTCTGTGGAGGAGGTAGTCTGAAGACTCGGGGGAAGGCTTGCCCATATCTCTGGCAGCGGTCATCAAGGTAGTCAAGAAGCTCCCTGGAAGCAAGGTGCCAGGGGTGGATGAGATTTGCCCTGAGATGCTAAAGGCTTTGAACATTGTTGAGCAGTTTGGCTGACACGTCTTTTTAAAGGCACAGAGAGGAAGGGAACAGTACCTGTGGTGTGGCAAACCAGGTTGTTGCTTTCTATTTTCAAAAAGTGGAACCGCACAGTGTGCTCCAATTACCGAGGTATCACACTGCTCAGCCACCCAGGGAAAGTGTATTCCAAGGTGCTGGAAAGGAGGCTCTTACTGATTGTCAAGCCTCAGATTCAGGAGGAGCAATGGGGATTCTATCTGTGGCACAGTGGACCACATTGTACATCCATGGATCCTATGGATTATAGGACACGTATGTTTTCAGTGGGTGTTTGAATCTGCCAAGGTTGCCCCTTGTCTCTGTTTGTGATGTTCATAGATGGGATCTCAAGGCACAGCTGGAGTGAGGAAAGTGTCTGGTTTGGGACCCATGACGTGGTTCTGTTGGTTTCATTAGACCATGAACTTCAGTACTCACTGGGGCGGTCAGCACCGCCAAGTGTGAGGCTATGGTTGTCTGCTGGAAAATGGTGAAATGCTTTGGGTAGTGAGCGAAAGAATGATATAGTGGACACAACCGGCCAAAAAAAGTTTCCTTCGTATGTGGCTGGGGTCAGCCTTAGAGATAGGGTAAGGAGCTCAAACATCCGGAGGGAGCTTGGAGTACAGCCACTGCTCCTTCGTGTCAAAAGGAGTCAGCTGAAGTGGTTCAGGCATCTGATTAGGATACACCTGTGCAAATATATTTTAAAATCGTTTTAACAATGCCTGACCCTCCAGGTATAGCCAATGTTTTCTTTGTTTGGAGGATAGTCAGAAAATGCTTCAAATAAACCAGTCTATAAAATATCCTAAATAAAAATGGCAAAACTTGAAAAGAAATAAACATGTTGGTAATTGTTGACAGTTCTCTTTATTGTCTCCTTCAGAACTGAGGTCAGTGAATTCTGAGAAGTTCCCTCAGGGCTGGACTCTCAAGCAGCAGTAAGCCTGGACACAAAAGGGCCATGGCTAAGCATATTGTCTTAACAGACATCCAGAGATATCTCTGATGAGACAAGATTTGCTGATATGTGCAAATGACTGCATGGATCAAATGTGGATTAAAATACACCAACCTAAACAAAAACAACAAAACAAAAACAAAAAGGTATAAAGAGGACGCTGCAAGATTTTAATACATTATATAGAATATTACATAGGATTATTCATCAAGAGTATTCATTTTGTTTTTAAAATATATTATAAAAATAATGTTATTGGAGTTGGTATGATTGGATAGTTTTCCTTTTTTATTTTAAGATGAATAACACTTTATAGTCAACTGCGTGGGATTTCATCTTCCCCTCGTTTCCTACACGGGGCACAAACAGCACGATTTGTTTACCATTTGTTGTTTCCTATATGTGTGCCATGCATTTATTAACCCCATATATACATATGCATTTTTTTTTTCTTTTTACAAATTATTCTTTCTTTAGCTACGATGGAAGAGGAGTTCATTTCACAGGATGATGAATGAGCCTTTACATTTATGACAGTTGTATTAAGTATGAATGGGATATAAAACACATTTGATTGATGTGTGGAAACAAATAGCTTCATATATGTCTTCCTGCATTACATTAGCTTAAAATGAATCGTGTAGGGATTCTTTTGGGGTGATATATTCAAGAGATATTAGGTTTGACATTTAGTGGCCTGTTACAGTGCAGATTATTTTGTACAAAACGGTCTGCCTTAGTGATTTGTATATACAGTAGGTGTATACAGTAGGCCTGGTTAATCTAGAAACAACAGAAGTGAATATTATATTGCTTTAAGAAATCTTGTAAACCATTGTTTTGCTGCTCAATTGTTTGTTGTACATAAGAAAGTAGAGATAAATAGCCAACTAGTGTAAAATAACATGATGCCATGAGTTAGTTTTCCTCCTTTCTAACTGACCAGGCACCACTGCACAGGGATCCTGGTTCTGTTCACAGTTTGAGGGCATGTGAGCACTAGTTTACTGTGAGGACAAGACTTCTGGAGTGTTGTGTGCAGTCACTGGGGCTAACTGTTGATGGTCAGTAAATACCTCCAAAACATAGACTGGCTGCTCATTAAACCACAACAACTCCTTTCCCATTTCCTGTGGTGGTAAATACAAAAGTTGCTGATGCCATTTTTGCTGCTATAGTACATCCTGCAACATTAATAAATAAATAAAATTTAGATAAAACATTCATTTCACAACATGGATGTCTGTGCAAGTGTCTGAATGTGCAGGCCTTCATGTGCGCATGCATGTATGTGGAAATTTATGTCTGGCTGCCTCAGTGTGTGTTTGTGGCTATGCTGCTACTTTGCATGATGACTCAATTCCAAGGCTGTGGCTGAGCACAGGGCTGTCCTTGGCTGTCACCTCTCATCATTTGCCGGTCAGTAAGACAGCTGAGCGGAGGGCAGTGTATGAGCAGTAAATAGATGGAGGGAACTCTGGTGCTGAGTGACAGACTCTGGCACTGAGTGACTGTGCCCTGTTAGGACCCCTGTTGTCTTTATGCAGAGCCTGGCCCTCAAGTGGTATAGGAAGGGATGAAGAATAATGTTGCATCTACAGTACACATCCACACTTCAACACGCACGCATGCAGACAAACATACCAGCACATGCAGAGATATTGGAATACATACATATAAATGGGTTTGTACACATGCAGACACAGCCACAAATGTACAGGCAAAGACAGAAATGAATGTATTCACTATGCAACCACCCACATGAAGACACACACACCTACACTACACACAAACACACACACACACACTGACAAACAATCACACTTTTGTCTCCCTGCTATTGATATTCTTCACAGCTGTGGCCTTCATACACTTACAAGTCATCATAGGCTGCTTTCAGCCACCACATATAAAGAAACTCAATAGAACATTATTCCCCTTTTTCTCTTTTTCCTCTCAGGAAGGAATGTAATGCATATGTAAATGCATATATGTGCACATGGATGCATCTGTGGACGCAGTGATAAAGCCAAATTTAAAAATGCAAACACACTGGCTGAAACAAGAGAGAGAAATAACACAGAAACCTGTGCATTTAGTGCCTCAGCAACACAATAAACCATCTTTAAACTGAGAAGACCTTCAGCCAGAGAGGTCTGTGATTAATGCAAAGCATATAAAAATTCACAGGGCACTATAATAAATGATCCCTCCTTGGAATGATTAGACATAAGAAAAACTGGTTTTACCCTGCGTATCAGCAAGATTCCCTTATAGCCCAATCTCTCTTTCTCCACAGAAAAACCATCAGCATCATCAGTGAGCAAGCTGTAATACACAGAGGACTGTGAACAGGAAAGGCAGCAGTGCCTGTCAAAGATTCAGCTGTTAGTTTAGAAGACTGACAACAAAGTAAAAGCGAGAACATTCAAGATTTCACATTCACTGCATGATTCTGGATAACCCTGTAGTGCCGCTCTTAAAATTTAATGATCCCCAATTGGTAAGCAGTTATGTGTAGGAGAATTTCAATGAGACAAGGTGATGCATATTCCAGATATTTAAAAAAAAAAGAATATAATAATGCAAAAAAGGACATGCACACTCTGCTCCTAACACTGGAAGACTGGCGAGAGAATGGTCTAGCCCCAAGCCCGTTTTACTTCCATACTATCAGAGAAAATTAATACATGCGTGGTGACAATGACAGCATCCTCTGAGAGGCAAGGTAATGCTTCAATGCTTTCATGTGACAATGTGTGAATGGACATGTATATGTGTGTTGCCAGCCTTTCTTTGCGTCTCAAGATTATATTGTTTTTTCCTAATTTTTATAGCAACGCAGCACCATTCCATACCCAAATCATAAGCTGTGACAGTGTTTTTTGAGCTCTGCAAAAACATCTTAATAAGTCAACTAATTTTATATTCTTCTTTTTTTCGTAGATATGATTTATGAATATGAATTATGAGTAAGTAAGCACACTGCCAGTGGGATGAGCTAATGTCACCTTTTCCTATGCCATCTCAGTTGCCTTGAGAGTTTTCAAGAAAATATGCCTTTAAAAATAAATCAAGGCTACAAGATTAATTTTAAGCAGAACACCGATAAGGGTTTTGTGAGTGTTTTATTCTGCTGTCAAAGTGGCGTTGATATTTTTTTTTTTTTTTCGGCTGAAAAAATTCTCTCCCCTCATTTCTCTAACCCCTATCCCTATATCTTCCCTGACAATCTCTGCTGTGGACAGAGATGAATCAAATTGTGATATATTTTACTCTAGCAAAAAGACTTTACTTAAGTTATTACCTTCGCTCAGGTCACAGCAGAAAAGTACAGTCCTAAACTAAAAAATTGTTTGATTACAAGATATCTCACTTTTACCATTATACTTGCACTTCTAAGCAAACCTGATTTGAACATCCTCCAAAACCGACACAACATCCAATGAGTCCCATGGCTCTGGTGTAGCCGTTCTAAGTGACTTGATTACGTGGCGATGGTTCGATATTAGCTCGCTCAGGCTACAGTTCTGGTTTTGAGAGATAGAGCCCAGAGTGGCTGCTTGATTACAGATTCAGAAGCTGGTTAAACTCACGTGTGTCTGCATCCATGTATCTTTAACCAGTGTCATCCTTTAGCATAAACTGTGCTGCTCAGCTGACTTTCCGCAGCCACATGCTCCCTTGTCCGATGCTCGTTACCACTCTCCATGTTATTCACGCTCTCATTAGCACTGTGGATGAAGACATCAAGGTCTGCTTCATGAATATAGATATATTATTTATTTTTTAAAGCCCAAAAGACAACACACAGTGGGTATTAATCTTTTTGTCATTGTTTGCTATGGTAACCTGCTGAGATACTGCGGGTAAGCTTTGTATGTGTGTGACAGAGAGCGGATGCATCTGAAGACGTGGGTAATGCATGGCATGAGAGCTCTTTGTCATCCAAAACTTCCAGCTGTGAGCAGTTGTGTTAAGTAAAGAAAAGTACTTTTGAGTAGATTTAACTTGTTACTGAGTTAGTTAAATGTGAAGTATGGTTGTTGTTGCTTCATTATGCAGATAAACTTTACAGTAAAGTTAATAAACACAGGTCTGTGTGATGTCCTATACATGCAGACACATATATGCTATGTTTGTGTGTGTGTGTCCATGCGTACTTCTTTCAGCTTCTGCGTGTTTGTTCTTCTATATTAAAGAAGCCCAACATCATGTCAGCATGTGGCTCAGAGATGACAAATCTCCTCTCACTATCTACAGCCACACAGCTCTCCACAACGTGGCCGAGGCCATGTTTCCCAGCCTCTCTGACACACAGGCAAGCGGTCTGCCTGCTAAACTACCCCCGCTCCCCAAATGGAGTTCTCATTTTCAAGGGGAACGGCTGCATGGCATTACGCACTTTGTCTTGGGAATTACTTTTTCTCTGCCTGTGTGGCTCTCTCGGATGGACATGGCTGGCTGGCTGTAGGGGGAGACAGATGGAGGCCGCTGGCTAGCCTGACACATGTTGAGAGGCTGTGATGAGTCAGTGACGAGAGGGTGGGCGGGATAGGGGGGCACAGCACTCTGTCTATGTGATGTGTTGATGAGAGCGGGGAGAATCGGAGGGTGGAGGCCTTGCTCAGCCTGGAATCTGCTGTACTGAGACTCTAGATTGGAGCTACACTAACCTGTATAGTGAACGTGATTTGGATAGGAATAAGGACAAGTTTTATCACTATTAACTAGTGCTTAAAATAATAAACTCTTACAATATTTTGCTGAGAATATTTATAAAACAGTGGTTTTTGAGGACCATTAATGTCTGTCCACATGTTTAACGGCAAATCAAATGGTTGTTAAAATATTTTAAAGTGATGGAACAACATGGCAGACCAACATTGTCATCCCTACAGCCATGCTAGCATGGCTTAAAGTTATCATAATATAATACTTAAATATTACATTGCTACTACTTCATTTTGTAAAAATAAACACATGAATACAAGCCATACTGTTAAATCTAGTCACAGGTGTGTTTTAGTTCAAGCTACTTTTTACAGCTTTGCAGTGCCTGATTAGATTTCTATTAGCTACAACGTGCAAGTCAAAGGGTAGACTAATGCTGGTGTATGAGAGCATACAGCCATACTTTTTCTTGCACACACACACGCACACACACGCACACACACACACACACACACACACACACACACACACACACACACACACACACACACACACACACACACACACATACACTAATCTTTTTTTTATTCCTTAATTAAATCTTGTGACTGTTTCTCCTGGGGTCCTGTTGTATTAAACCAAAAATTCCAACAGATTTTAACTGTAGTAAATGTGAATAGATGTGAGATTTAATTTGCAGAAATAAATACATTTACACAGATGGGTGGTGAGTTATATTTGTGCTGCAGCCCAATTATTAATTATTCAGAAGCAGTATGTATCATCTTCAGCAGATCCATGTGTATATGTGTGTGTGTGTGTGTGTGTGTACAAACTTTCTGTGGGACAACAATGAGACAGAGTGTTTACTTTGATCAAGTCAGATCATAAGGGGAGTTTGAGATGCTAATGAAGTGATCTATTGATTTGTGTAATTTGTAACTGCCTGCATCCTTACACCAGATCTTGACTGCTCCTCTTCAAATGTTAACTAGAGGATAGTGGTCTTCCTCTAGTGTCTCCTGCTAGATTCCGAACCGTGGCTCTGACAGAAGAATTTGAGCTGCCTTAGGCAATGAAACAAGAGTGGCAGTAGGCATCAGGGCCGAGCTGAATAATTCAGCCCCTGGATCACAGTATATTTTCATATTCATATTTTCACTGGCACATTTATCTGAGTGATCCTCCCCTCCTCTGCTTGAATGCATCTTCCTCTTCAGACCCCATAAATATCTGAATCAACTAATGACTCCTCTTGAGGAATTAAAAAAGCATCATTAGACAGCACCTGAAGGTTGGGGCTGATAGGACTCTGTCGATGCTGATTTGGAAAACAGTCTCAAGGGTTGATCTGTATCACAGCAAAGTCATATGTAATGAGGGAACCAGGTGTACAGTTAATGTACAGCATGTCCATTTTTACTATTGTCAACACATGGATTAAAGATGAATTACTGCATTCCTTGCAAATTTATGTTGCCATATTCTTTAAAACTCAACACAGTGCATACCAGTTTTTGGTGACCATACCATCCAGTATACAGCAGAGGCACACAGTAAAGAATTTATACATTTTAATGTCTTTTTATAGAGTGACAGCTTATATATGGACTCTTGGCACAGAGAAAATCCATCAGCTGTCCTGTGACTGACATTTACATTACAGATGATGTCTTGCAGCTGTGTGGAAGTATAAATAGCCAGACTTCATCTTTTAAGTCCATTAAGCACCAGTATAAAAGACTAATCAATAAAAATATGACATACAGTAGACATACATTTCTTCTCTTTTTTCTCTCCATATCATTTCATTTCAGCTTTCTGGATGTTGTCAGCACAGTTTGTCACAACAGCAATGTATTTCGCCCTCCTGGATATACAGTAATGTTTGAATCCCCGTGTGACACAGAAGATTCAGTGTGTTGCACAACAAATCAAACAGTTTTGATACAAGAAAAATAGCAGTAATTTTCAAAGGCGTTCTTTTGAGCATTTTCTTCTTCCCAAATCTCCTACTTTAGAGTACTCTCTTTAATTAAGCTCTCTCTTCTGCAGGTGACAAACACATTAGTAATGATTTTACTCTCTCTTTTGAGTGAGGTAGACTTGCAGGAGAATATATTTTACCAATCAAATCTCAAGCACAGCTGAGAGAAAAACAAAATGCTTGTCAAATAGGCAACAGGCAACAGGTGCGCACAAAACATAAGTATGGAGAGGAAAAGGGGGAGAAGGAGGGGCAACTGGGAAGATGTAGAGGCAGCAGAGATGACCCACATTGGTGCGACTCGTTATGAATTTGCAATGATGCTGCTGGGCTTGTTAGCACACGGCTGGGGAGTCAGGGGTGATGGGAGATGCACAGTCGGCTATCTCCGCTAACCCCTCTGCAATTCTATTACACTTGTTTATAGCTCTTGGCAAACAGCACACCAAAGATACTTTAGCTTCTGAGAGAAGGGCAGGGTTAAAGGGGGACGACTACTTAGCATTTCACAAAGAGACAGAGAGGGCATCCTGAGCAAAGTGAACACGCAGGGGGAGTGAGGAAAGAACAGATTGAAAGATACAGATAAAACTGGGTTGACTGTTAAGTATTGATGCATGCAGTAATAGGACCAAGCAGAGCAAAAACACTACGGGATTAAACTTTATTATGGATTCGTTTTTTTTCTAACCTTTCTGTAAATTTGAACCTTTAAGTCCTATCCATAGCACAGTTTGAAAGGATTTGTAAAAAACCTCCCTGCTCTGCATGAACATTGAGAATATTTTTGAGTGACATTCCCTCATTCAGTTTCATATGCTGTGCCAGTTTGAGACATGCCAACTGTCACAGCTACAGTATGCAAATGCAGAGTTGGTTAAACTGTGCTTTTTGTTCAGCGGAGTGGGGATGATAGTTGCACCTGCAAATTAGCAAGTCTTGTCACACACATACACAGAAAAGTGTTTATGCATTATCGGGAGTGCAATATCAATGACAATGCAAACCAGTACCTCAAAGACCTCGCTAGCATCTGACAAGACCTCTGCAAACTGACCGACCCCTGACATTACACCTACAATTTACATACTAACAGTGATAACACAGGAGTCAAACATGTTAACATGGTTGCCTGTGCCACACCTACACATGTACCATCTACATTTACCAACATTACATCCGACATAACAAAATCAACTTAGTCATGTGTAGGTGTGGTGCTGAGTGAAGATACAATGGTCAGGTGTGCTGCAGATTTTTTAGTTACATGCAGAGGAACATGTGGCACTGTGACATCTAGTCAGGGGTATCAGTGTAGGGTTGTGAAGCTGATGTTGGCAGGTGTGAAGCACTATGCTGCCACACCCGACATGGCACATTTCTGGAGAGAGAGAAAGAGAGATCTGCACCCAGTGTGTCATTATTAAGTGTGTTGTTTTTATAGGCTACATAAAAAAAGGTGATAGCAGTTTATTTAAGATTATTTCCAGATTATTCACATCTAATTAATGTTACACACGCTCTGGTGCACCACTCGAGAGTGCAGTGCTGTTATGCATGGTCGTGCACTGTGTTTACCTTCATTAAATTGCCTGAAAATGACAGTGGGCTGCTACAGTATAACCAAACAGATCTCTACACACATCAGACTAGTCAGGTCTAACACAATATCCTGATTTTATATGAAGGATGCGTCCAGTTACAATCATAGCATCTTATTCAACTTTCTTTTTAGCAAAAGTAAATTGATACACATCACAGTGCAAACACTATTGTGTACCATTAATTAGATGACTAGAGAATAATCAGAAAATAATCTTTTTTTTTAATAAACTTTTAATTTGAATCATCCTTATGTAGTGTACATGGGGTGCTGATTGAATCTCTTTCTCTCTCTCTAACTAGACATTTTCTGCTTTCAAAGTGTTAGTGTTAGAGTCAGACATCACTCAATGGTTCACCGGACTATTGTTAGCTTCACTCAGCATCACACCTGTTTCTACAACTAGGTTAACTCAGTTTGGCAGAGTACAAGTTAGGCATATAAGTACATGTTTGAGGGACTGGTGTGCATGAACATTAATATGTTCCACCCATAGTGTGTGTGTGTGTGTGTGTGTGTGTGTGTGTGTTTAACTGCTGAATAATGTATACACATATAAGTTGCATAGTCTTATGTTGAAGACATTTTCTATGACCTGCAGCTTTGAATTTCTCTGCTATCTTTTTCCCTTTATCTTCCTGATCAAAGGCTGGATTCTACTTTAACATGATCTGATGATGCACATTTTTCTTCTAGCTTCCACAGTGCAAGATAAAGCCATTTTCTACTGTTGCTATGAATCCCGCATTTCTTAGCAGCTCATGCAGAAGTATAATAATGGAAAATGAGCCCATAAATGCAGCATACAAAGTCTGACATCGAAAAAAAATGACCATATGAAGTTATTACCTGCTAGCAATCAGACTATTTTGTCGGCATTCAATGAGCCAATGTTGACAGAAATTCCTACAAGACCTGGGAATTTATTGAACAATTTATAAAACAAAGTACATCCAACAACAAACTAATCTAAGAGAGATTTCTCTCAGGTGTTAGATGGCTGAGAGGAACAAATTCATTTTTGCATTTCGGAGCAGAAAGTTGCTCTTGATGATGACCATGTCATGCTGTTACTTAAATAAATAGACGCCAGCAAGAAATACATAAGCACAATCTACCTTAAAGACAAAGACTAGCACATGTTTGAGTAAATCTAACAGCAACATGGATTTCCAGTACAGCAAAAATAAATTAACAAGTGATACATCAACCAGTGGCAGTTATTGATGGAAGAATGTTGATGCATTCAGGTTTTTCACTGCATATGGCTTTCTATCCTTAGGGCAGTAGAGGCATACAGTACTGTAGTATATAAAGGAATCACAGCATATCTTGACATGCTGCGCTCATTTCTATTTCCACTGCGTCCTCACAGCAGGAGATAACCACATTTGCCCACAGTAAGCAGGGCCAAACATTGACCGTTCCTGTCCTCAGTCGTGCAGTACAGTAAACTGACTGGCTCAACATGTGTGTTTATGTGGTTAAGTTGGTGTTAATAGCTGAAAACGTCTTGCTGCTGGTCCACATTAAAAGCTTTATATCTGCAAACTACTGGAAGGGTATGAATAAGCTACAGGAAGTGTCAACTTAGTTATTGAGGTATATTAATTGCAATATGACTGCAACCTGCTTTTAACATCTAGTTTTGGACACTTGTTTCATAGGTTTTAAATGTTTCAGTAATAAATAAATGAAGTAAATATGCAGCCAAAATGAAGAGGTGAGAGGCACAAACGATAGTTTGAGCGACCATTAAAGGGGAAAACTGATTTTACAAATCATAGTCTGTTCACAGGTCTTGTGGAGTACAACATGTGTGGGGAAAAAAGTTGTACATAACCTTTTGTGGCTCCAGGGGGAGCTGTGTGCTAAACTGCCTCAAGTGATGTCACTTAAGTCAATGTCGATTGGATCTGAAAACTACAGGTTTAAAAATGAAAACGGGTGAATTAGAGCTCACCAAATCTCCTCAGTAATCCTCCCCATCTCTGCTGGACGGTAATGACTCATAGCTACATTAGCAGCTACTAGCATAACACACCTGAATGTCTGATTGAATATTTGGTGGTCGAGTTGTATTGTGGGAAATGTAGGCCGCAGGTTAGGACCAAGAATAAGAATGCGGGGAATAAATAAGATGGCATGTCTTCATTCTGACTTTTCTTTTTTAACTGTCTATCTTAACCAACCATGTTAGAGTGTATAGAATGTAGAATATAATGTATAGAAGTGTTACGCTAAATTGTTGTTGTCCTATGGTATGCAAGGCAGAGACCTAGACAATAGAGAGAATTAGAAATGATAAAATTTGATCAAGTAACAGTGACAGCTCACAGTGATGATGGGCCTGAGTGCAAAGTTTTGTAATGGATCCATCCACCCTGAGACCTGTTTGATTTGATAACTGAGGCTATAATTTATAGTCACACCAATTGAACAAATCAATAAACTGTGAGTTGGACATTTCTGTAAATTGAAGCTACTTTTACCAGTAACTGTGGAACAGTACACCAACAAACACGTTCTTTTCATCTGACTCATGCTATGATATCCTCTCAGAAGACATAATTGGTCAGCCAATATAGACTGTCCTGAGCCCTGCGGAATGCTCCTGAGTAATTTTTGAAAAGAATTACCGCTGTTTCAACTGTGTGACAAGTGTTATATTTCATAGCTTGCAACAGACTGTAATGAGAATTCTTCTGCTGTAAATTTACAGATTCAGAGTTGTTCTGCAAAGATAACTAACACTGACTTCTCTCCTCACATGTATGTAGTTCCTTTCATTTTTATGTATATAATACTTTTTTTTCTGACATACAGCATTTATATTTGAATATCAGGTTTGATTTTCCATATATGTGAACTATTATCTCTCTCTCTCTCACACACACACACACACACACTCACACAGGCTACTCCATCATGTCATACTCTAAATTATAGAGGCTCATATTGATCCACATCTGTTGGGTAATTTCAGCTCAAAAACATGTCATGTGTATGACACACAGACACTCGTCACAATGAGACCACAGACCCTCTTAGACCAGATGCCCCCAGTGCAGCTGCATGCACTGACTATATTTCCACCACTGGTCAGGAAGGTAAATGAGAAATCAATCAAACACTTAAGCTTCATTTCATTGTGTAAGAGCACTGATCCATCACAGGGTGTTATGGTCTGAAACAGCCTCTGCTCCTCTGCATGCTGCAGAACTATTGAAAACACACACACACACACACAGAAACACACATGCACAGGATGCAGACTAAAATATCAAAAGGTCAGTAGACAGGCAAGAGGAGAGACCGGAGTCGTTGTAAGACAGGCTGGGCCTCTGAGCTCTCTGTCCCTTAGTGTTTGTCTGTGTGAAATCAAGGACACACTGGAAATCGTAAACAGGGCCCGGTGTCTGTGTTTGGCCATGCATATTGTAGATGCCAGATGTGCCTTCCAATTCCTTTGGTTCATGATCATCATTCAGTTTTTCCATTTGAAATCATTTGACTATACATACTTTTAAATAAATCATGCCACACATGAACTGACTGCCAAGAAGCTGTTGATTTATTCATAAATATGTGTTGAATGTGCAATAAAAACTGCAATTAATTTCCCTTTGATGCTGTGTGATTTCTTCACACAGTGTCATGTAACAATTAATATTTCAGTGCATCAGTTGAATTCCAAGAACACACAACTTTTCTCTGTCTGTTCACCATTTCAGTCTTCAGTCAGATGCAGAGAAAAGGCAACACGTCACAACTACACCACAGTGCCACACAATGGCCAGGAGAGGAAAAGCATAATGGTAGCAGATTAATTAAAGGAATCATTCCCAAAAAATGTAGTTTATCTCTTAACATAACAAGAAGAAGGTTGTGTTTTCTATCCTGTCGGCTTGTTTGATAAATATCTGACTAACAAATATAGCTGAAATTCACAAGAAAGACAACGCTTGGCCAAGAAATCAGCTGACTATGAGGATAAACAGTGCACCCAAGCATTCACTGTAATGGAGGCTGCATGTTTCTCTGCATTGTTGGCCTTTTGTACTTTGACAACAATTTTAAGTCACCTTCAAATCCAGAGTATCCATCTTTGAACTGATGGATATGAGAGATTGACCCAGAATGTTGAACTGATAAACACGGTTTTGTTTAAAGCACGAAAGAGCAAAATCCCTTGTAAAAGACAGAAGGTTCTGTGTTTGCAGCTTTTTGAGCACTGAAGGGAATCGAAAGTATTGAGGACTGAATGAGAGCTAATTAGCGAAGAGGAAAGAGTGATGTATTGCTGGAGGAGGGTGGTTTGTACTCTTGAAGCTGGAGGCAATATGGTCCCACCCAGATCCTTCACAATGTAAATTTGTTTTTTAATGTTAAACTCTTTACTTACATAAGATCTCATGCTCTTTTATTAGAATCAATATGTCTTTCTGGAAATACTGTATTTTTAAGCCTGTAGGTGTAAATACAACTTCTTGCCAAATACAATTATTAATGTTAAATAAAAAGATCCCTTCAAAGCGTATAGTTTAAATAGTTAGACATTTTGGCATTTTCAGATGTTTTGTTAAATGTTGTGGATGTGTTTACTGTAAACTTAGCTTAGCTTAGCATAAAGACTGGAAACAGGAAACAGGTGGCCTCAGTAAGTCCTAAGGACAGTAACGCCTTGATTCCACCAGGCATAGCTCTGTGACATTACATCTGCAATGCTATTTTGTTCCATCCTCCACACGGCTTTATACCTTATCAGAGTTTGAGAAGTGGAGCATTTTGTCCAGCCAAATTTGTTGACATGCTCAGATTTTGTTGATTTGGGTATTTTATGCTGTTTCTGTGGCCAAACTCCTGCCCAGCTCAATCTGCTCTATGCAGTTCAATAGCACTTCATTAAAAAAATGGACCAGCTGTGTGTTCTCTGGGGAGTGCGGAGCTGCTTCTGGGATGCTTCTGAAACACGCTGCAGCGGTTCTGGTGGAATCACATGCATTGTCTAGACTGACAGCAGTCAGCTCTGTTGGCTGCATCACAGCAGGAATACGACAAAGGAGAAAAGGTGGTAGCTAGCGAGTTTTATTAGTATTAGTGGATGGATTTTGTTGACTTTGGAGAGTGCCAGGGTAGCCATTTTCCCATTTCCAGTCTCTATTCTGAGCTAAGCTAACTGGTTGCTTGATGTTCTTTTCTTTACGCAAATTAATTGAATGCATTATGTTTTCACATTAAACATTAACCCACAAAATGTGCTCAGAATGCTGTTTTATGAAGACGTTGTGCATTCACTGATTAACCACTTAACCAATTATATAAGATCAATAGTCCAGGTAAGGATGGAACCTTGTCATATAACTTCCTGTCGATGTTATGTAAAATAAATAAATACATACATAAATAAATGTGCTATTAATTTTTGGGAATAAAAAGGTGGACAAACTGTAAGCTTTACAAAACTTAAAGCTTACAGTAGTGGTATTCTTGTACAGGCTTTTTGGGTGTGGTCTCCTCTACACCTGTGTTAAGTTAGGTCATCGTCTTGTTTTAGTAGGAACAAACATGTGAGTGTTGACATTTGAATAAAATGTAAATCTCTACAGGCAATATTTGGGCCAGCTTTTTGAGCTAATTTATATCTTTGGGGTTGAATGTTAGTGAGTCTCTTCTGTGTGACACATAATGTATGTTATGTATGTTTTATTTAGTGTTTCCTGCAGCCAAGTCTCTTCTATTATATATTAAATAGAATAGAGTGTGACGACACATACGTGGGTATGCTGTGTGGAGACAGCGAGGGTATAGAGTATCTATATTGATTGCTGTTATTCACCTCTCTCCACTTTATCATAAAAAATAAATCCTGTGTGCATTTTCTATCAGTGTCTGCAAACCAAGAAAGTGTGAGGAAGATAGCCAAAAAAAAGTCTGTTGATCCCTGCTGTATCAAATAAGTAGGAGTATGATAGCTTATTGGGAGGTAAACAATGCAAGCCATATAAAATCTTTCTTGGGCTTTATTCTTATGGTACCAAATTACCAATATAGTTTCCTCTGGATAGGAATGCCAAGCGTGGTGTTGTGTGTGTGTGTGTATGTATTTGATGTGTGTGTTTGTGGGTCTGTGTCTATGTGTGCCTGTGTGTATTAGTGTGTTTATGTATCTTTGTGCTTGTTTGTGAGCCTGTGCCGGACTAGAAAAAAAAAATTACCTTCTATAAACCGTCTCCATAAACGGCATGGCACAATAAATCCAAGGCAGAAATATTAAGTGGAACCAATATTTTGCTGGACCCACTCCAGATTCCTAGTAAAACTCACGAGTCGGGATGACCTTAGCATTAAAAAAATATATTTTACAGGGGGAAATAATCCAATTCTCTTCCAATGAAGGCATAACTGACATGGAGCTATCTGTGCTGTGCACCTGGGCACTTCCATTGAGAGGTCATTTAGTATACATTCTATCTTTTAGAGAGACCTCCATTAAATACACCATGAATATCCAAGAAAATGTATTTTGCAATGTCAAGAAAAAAGAAAAAAATGGCCAAAAATTAAAAAAAAAAAGTGCTGCAACATGTTGCTGTGTTTTAAGAAGGGAGCCTCCCATATGTGCAGAGAGACTAAGCAGTGAAGCTACAAAGGGAACATGCTCAAGGACACCTGTTTCTTGGAGGGAGCAGTTTGTGAGAAGCATCTTGTCTGTGCAACACTGCAGCAGCCATGTGTAAATGAAAGGAAAGGCACAAGATCCCATTGCAGTCCCCAAACTCCACATAGAGCCAAAATGTGCTCCAGAATGTGACGACACGTTAAAAATTTGATGAAGTCCTAAGATGACACAATGTGAGTGTGTACTCAGAAAATGATAACATAGAATATCAAGCATTTCTTTATTATATTTCTTAAAAGCCAAACTCGATCTTTTATTAATCAAAGAAAACATGCAAAAGAGAATTTATTATACTGCAGAATATTCCCCCAATTAGCCTTACAGCATCAGCATAACGTCTGTGATCCTAGTAGTAGAAACCACAGTGGACCCCAGAACAAATTCATCTGCATGGAAGATCCACCTAACCTGAATACACTCTGCATTTCTCTTTACAGTTATGCTAAGGATTGCACTGTGCCTCTGGCTGTTCAGTACAGTTATCTGCCAGAACCCTCTGTAAACTGGCGTGCATTGCTCAAGAAGTTGTCATTATGAATTTTCTGTACTGTTACATTATCTCCTTTAGAAAACTAATTTCATATTAGGGTAATTGCCTCTGGTGGGGTTATGCACGGCTGTTGTGTTGGAGAAAAAAAAAACTGCTGATGAAGAGGACGGGGGGGAGAAAAAAGTCATGCTGGCCCTCCCTCCCTATTTCTGTCTCACAGTCAGATGAGGTCATCAAACACCAACCTGCTTTGTATATTAATGATGTAACAGCCAGGGATTTTTGGACACCCCGTCCCCAGAGACTGCTTGGCTGGAGGCAGAGGAAGACTTCATCTTGATTTAAGAGAGCGATAACACCCTCGATAGAACTGTGACAAAGGCTAGATAGGCAGCGTGAGAGGAGATAGTGAGAGAGTGTGGACGCCAGCAGAGAGGAGAAGACAGGAGAGGAGCGAGGCAGAGGAGGGACTGCGCGGTACACTGTGCCTTTAAAGCACCAAGCCCCTCCCTCCACAGAGCCGAACAGAACAGCCGAGTGGTGCTGGCAGGAGCCTGAGCCCCACGATAAACTCTGGCATCAGCTTCCCTTCATCCGGCAGTCAGCGAGGACACAGTGAGGGCGCAGGGGCAGAGAGACGGGGACGGAGAAAGGGAAAGAGCACGAGTGACAGAAAGGGGGGGGGGAGAGAAAACAGGCAGATAGACAGAGAGGGAGAGGCTGTCATAGGAATCACACAGCTCCCTTTTCACAGCAGCAGCTCAGCCGTTCTGTCTGCCACCTCCCGATGCATGCGAAGGCTGACGAGGATGACGGGTAGTGTGCTTTCGGCAGCACAGTTATCTGAGTAATGGTAGTGGCCGCGGCGGCATCACAATCCGAAGCGGGAGCTCTTCTCGCCACTCTGGCTGTTAGTCATCTTTCAGCCTCCTCTCTCCCTTCTCAGAGTGCTATGAGGACCATTCATCGTTCCCATCTCATGCCTCCTGCTTCCTCCTCCTCCACAGCTTCATCCTCCACTTCTACTCCTCCTCTGATGAGCCACAGCCTCAGAGTGAAATAACCCTGCTGATAGAAGCTTCTTTCTCTGTCAAGACAGTAAGTAGGGGAGGGAGGAAGACAAGTGTGTGTGTGTGTATGAGGGAGAGAGAGAGGGAGACAGAGTGTGTGTGTGTGTGTGTGTGAGAGAGAGAGAGAGAGAGAGAGAGAGAGAGAGAGACAGAAAGAGAATGAGAGAAAGAGAAAACAGCAAGGCAGCGAGAAGAGAAGATGTTAGTGTGTGCGACAGAGGGACTGCTAAAGAACCAGCAGGTTGTGAGTAGCTTGAATGATCCTGCTGTGCGTGGACAGTGAGCTCTGGGCATAGCAACAGCAAAGTGATGCACTGGAAAGGTGAGTAGGTGTGTGTTCTGGTGTGTGAGTGTGTGTGTGTGGAGGTGAGGTGCTGCTGCTGCTGAAGCAAGAGATGCATTTTAACAGCAGCTAAAAATCGTCAACGCAGTTAATTCCTGTCCACCTCTGAGGCTCCTTCACTCTCATTTCTGTTCCTTTTCATGCTGGTATGATTCTGAGAAAAGAGGGGTGAATAGAGACGAAGGGGGGATGAGACATGAGAGAATAAGTGATTGCTTTCCCTCCCGTCTGTCCAGGTGCCATGTGTGATTGGCCAGCGCACCCAATGGCAGTGGCATCGCCCTGGATTTGGCGAGAAGCTCTCCCCCCTGCTTATTCTCTGGGGCTCCTCTGGGAAGCATTCATAGGATTTATCCCGTCCTGCTGGATGGCAAAGAGCTCTCTGCCTCTCTGAAAAAAGTCCACAGAGAAAACATACACTACACGGATAAGAAGTTAAATAATTATCCAATCACAGCACAAGGAGGCAGACCGGGTTCCCTTAGCAACAACTGAAGGAGAGAAGAGAATCCTTTTCTCTTTCTGCTCCCTTGGTTTTTTGGGCACACCCCTGTGGACTGCTGTGGGTCAGTTTTCTAAGACGACTTTGATAGCACCGTTGCATAAATCAAGCTGCCACCCAAATTCCAGGGGAAGGTGCTCACTGGCCCTCCAGCTCCCTTGTAACTGTGTCTCATTGGCACCATGATTTTTTTGTTATCCCTCCACAAATTCTCATCACAAGTCACGTTCCGCTGGCTTGGAAATCAATTCATTCTGATCCCACGCCACCTGGAATAAGCTCTGCTTTGGGGGGAGATTGGACGCTCTTGTGAAAAGACCCACATCTACCTTCCTCCCTTTCATGGACGAGAAATGAAGGACAACATGAGTAAGTCGTCATCTGCAAAAAAGAAAAGAATGGATCTGAAGCAAAGTTTATTTTGACGTGTGTTTCTACAGACAATCTTTTTGTTTTTACCGAAGGAGGAAACGCCACACTGCACAGAGGAATATCCCTTTTTTTCCCAAACAGGATCTGTCCTTTCTCTCTTAAAAGACAGTAGCCCTCACTGAGGGACTATATTTAGAAGGCAAATCTTGTCCCCACTGGCCAATAATGTAGAACACGATCATTTTGAAAACTGAGTCACTGCTGGGAGTTCTATTTTTCTATATATGTTGGATAGCTTTCTCTATTAAAGAGTTAATACGAACCCCTTTTCTGCTTTCACTTTTGTATGTTAGCCTGCCATAATGTCACTGTGTTTCACAAGTAAAAAGGACTGTTAAGGACACGTGGAAGACAAAAAAGGTCTCTTCCCTGTATAGACAGGTGTTTTAAATAGTATCTCCTCGGGAACAATTTCAAACATACACACTGACACATGAGATGAGTTGGCTCAATACGATTATGTAAGAGTTTCATACCAGCTTTAGCCCATGTATTTTGCCTCTTCCTTTTCCATGGATTTACAGCGTTTGACTTTTCCCATGCACATTTTCTCTTTGTTTTTGGAAGCGTCTACCAGAGGGCATGGATGTCAGAGTGTGACCCTGTGCCGAGTGTGCGGGCGAGGCAAGGTGTTTTGGCTGCCCAGGTGCTTTTAAGATGTTGAGGTCTCCCTGCGTGGCCGGGGCCCCTGTTCGGATCAGTAGCACTGAGGCTCCTTGTAGCCAAAGACATGGACCCCGACTCGGCTCCCCCACGCCCTCAGCCTGTTGGCCACTGGCCCCACGTCGCCCTGTAAAGGATGTCCCTCAGCAGAGCTCCGGCCCGGGACACCTCTGAGACCCCCAGCCCGAGAGAACGCATCCGCAGCCACATGAAGATGGTGATCAACCAGCTGGAAGGTATCCTCATAGAGCTCAAGGATGTGGCCAAGGAACTCCGGGAGGTGAGGTTCAGCTTATACATAACAGGATTTTGGGGGGCTTTAGAGAGGAACAGGGGGAGGAAGAGACAGAGAGAATATGGGTGCCAGGTGGGTGTGCTACTCAAGCAGGCTGCATTTAATTAAGTGTAAAATTCCTTTTGCAGTGTGGAGATTTTGATTAAGATTTGAAAGTGATGAGATCTCACTTTTTTGGGGGTTTTTGTAGCAGGAGGATATTGTTGATTACAACCGCAGCAAGGCTGTCTTCCTTTTCCAATCAAACAATTGCTTATCGGCAAGTACAAATGTCCTTCATGTGTTCAGTGGTGTCTTGTGGGAGGTACAGTAGATGTGAAGAGCTGTTGAAAAGCAGCAAAGCAAGGCTGAAAGGAAACACAGAGGCAGGCTTAGATAAGATACAAGACTTAGCGCCGCAATAGTTATATAACCATTTTGTTAAGGATCAGCTGGATTCCTACTGTATTTTTGCAACTGCCATGGTAACACTGGGATATTTGTGTGTGTGTGTGTGTGTGTGTGTGTGTGTGTGTGTGTGTGTGTATATACAGTACACAGCCTGAACAGGGATCAACAAAGAAAGATACCTGTCTGTGTGCGTGAGTGTGTGTGTGTGTGTTTGTGTGTGTGTTTGCGTGTTCTTATATGCATCTACAAATGTACAAACTAAAAAATGCATGTGTGACAGCTAACAATCAGAGTACATCTGTTCATGTATCTGAGAGTACAAAATGGCCCTCATCATCTCTTCGGGATCTTCCCCCTGTAGTGTCCTCAGAGCCGCAAGCTCTTCTCACAAAGCTCCTCCAAAGAAAGAGATGAAGGCAGATAGAGAGACAGAGACAAATGAAACCTGAGCAAACAGTTGTTTCTGACCCGTCCCACATCCCCCAAGCACATCACATGATTAACCTCCCACCTGCTTCTGATCAGGGCTGCAGAGGGAGTGTATGTGTGTGTGTTTCTAAACGTGTTGAAGAAGCGAAATGGTGGATGTTAGTGCATGTAATGACCTGAAGGAGGAGGAGGAGGATTTTGAGCAGCCGAGTTGAAGCTGCCATAACTCACTCCATCACCGCACACAAACCTTACCCCCCGTGACATCCTCCCCACTTCTCCCTGACTCCCAGCTCTGTCCCACTCACCAAGCTACTTTATGTACTTGCACAGTTGGAGGTGCAAGGGCACAGCTCACTGTGCGCCTTCTCTCTGGTGAGCAGGAGAAGCAGGAGAAGCCGGCCTGCGCGCGGGAGTGATTGATGATTATGGGACAACAGCAAGTGGAATAATGCTGGCTGGAGCTATTTATAAACAAAAACACGGCCTGTGCCTCTGCCAGCTCCAACACATATTACCATTCTTATCCCAGACCCCATTAGAGAGGGCTCTGCACAGTGGCTCAAATGTCATTTTTTATTGGGAGAGCATAATCCCACATATTGAAATGGCTAAGGAATCATATTAGCTGCTGTGGCGGGTCATAATGCTAGTATCAATATCCTGCAATTAACTGACCTGCGAGATTGCAGACTGTATCAAAGGGAGATGAAGAAACGGAATCAGTGTAGCGCCATCAGATGCATGGAAGCCTAATGTTCCATAAAATCTCTCATTCTTGGCCACATGAAAGGAACAACATAATAGATAACAACTGTCACATAAATAAATGATGAATTGCCGTGTGTATGTAGTGAAATAAATAACTCAGTGGAGGAGCAGTAATGACTGATTATCACCCACAAGGTCTTTGGGGAACTGGAGATACTGCAGTGCTCTGAGGAGTTAAAGCTGACACTCCATAGCACGTAGCTGCCCAGAAATGAAGAAGTTACTGGTCTGTTACTATAGTTGCTTCACAGTACTGTTTTCATACCTCAAGATCACATACGTACAGTGTAGCTGTGCCCATTTGACGAAAGCTGAATCCAAAAACCTCATTTCAACCCCTTTTATTAGTCACAAAGCAATAGAATCGGCCATCTGTCCATTACCTCAAACGTACAGACATCGTATATTGCAAGTGTTTATTTAGAACATTTAGTCCATACCTCTACTAATGTGGTTGTCACATCCTTATGCATTAACCATTCTGCAGAGTTTTTAAGCAGGAATAATACTTTACTAAATTTTAAATGAGGATTTACAAAGTTTTAGTTTTTAATTGAATAAATATATCATGCCCAAAGGAAAAATTTAACAAGGCCCAAGGGGAATCTCACATCCACAAAAGTAGGTGACACAGAAAAATGTTTGAATACATTTTATAGACCGATTTGCCAACACTTGGCTTGGATTGTGAGAAGTCTGGGAGAAGGCAACTAGAGGTACTGTTGCAGATTTGGGATCTATCAAACATAATAATTATACATCCCAAACGACTTCAGCTCAATGTGGTGTTAGACAACTGATATTAGCAAGGACCAATAACCACTAAAATCTGAACACAGTCAACATGGTGGTATAAACTAGACAAATTCAATGAAGGTTAAAAGGAAACAGAATTGTCCTTTAAGAAAGACATTCACGTCCACCGATTCCACCCTAAAGTGGCTTGTTTTCCTCATAAAGGCACAGAAGTCTTAAAAAGGGGTCACCCATGGGTCTTACTTTCTTGTCTGCCAGAATTCATCATCCTCATCATCCCTTCCCTGGAGAACATGTGCCAACCTTACATCTTAAATACTGGCAAAAACAGGTTCATCATTTCTACCAGAGAGTTTGGAATTACAAACAACACTAAGTGCAGTCTAATCGAAACTCTGCAGTGTAGGTACCATTAAACTTTAATCACTGTCGTGAATATGGGGGTTGTTTCCTGTGTGGCAAATGGATGGCACTCAGAAATTTGTAATATTAAAACACTGTGGACAGCACCATAACAAAACCTGGCCTTCAATTGTCTCATATTCTGCATGCTTATTTCTATTGGAATTTTAGCACTCAGGAAACAGCCATTTTGAGAGAACCTGATAAATGAGCAATAATGAATGTTAAATTAAAAAGCAATACCAAGGAAATTTCCATTAAAGTATGTAAGGCCTGTGCTTTTTCAGTCCAATCTTCACACAATACAGCAGTTTTATCCATCCTATTACTCTGGTCCTTGACTACATTAATGCTGGTTTTGTGTTTTACCATAAAAGCCAATACTATGGATTCAAATCTACAGACATTTAGCAACCCATGCCATGTGGTTACCTACACCAAAGCTAACAGATGAAAACATTAAATCATAAGCTGTCTCTATGCTGTGCATTTTATTACATGGAACAAAGCTATATACCATTAGTGTACATAAAGCCATTTCATGAGAGAGATCATTATGATTTAACTATGTAAACCATCACAATTGTTCGTACATGCTACAGTGCAGTCTCGCAGAGTAAATCCCCTTTACATGTCAAAGATAAATGCTACACAAGAGCATGCACAGTTTTTCAAGATTGCGCCCTTCAAAAGCCTATTACAGTCAAATGCAGCCTGTCTTACTTGTGAATCCCATTACAGGATGCATGACAGGTAAAATGAGAAGGATCTAAAAGAAGGACATTGGAAGGTAACGTACTGATAAACTACACCATTTGTAATAATAATACTGGCAGGAGTGGCAACTCTAGAGGAAATAATTCATTTAGGTATCAAGTCAACCTTGGATTTAGAAGTCTGAGGATAAACAGGGGAAGAAATGTCACCAAACAGAACACAAAGCACCCTCTGAACGTTTGATGTAGAGTTGCTCCATTTGCTAAAACTACTGAATTTAACTAAAAAAATTGTTGGTTATTAGAGAGATACAGATGGGTAAATAAAAAAAAAAAAAAAAAAAAAAAATCTCGACCAGGAAGAAGAGGCAGCGGTATGGGGTAGGGGGGAGGGCAATGGCAGTGAGCTACACATCTTTATATGGAACCAAACAGGAATGATGGACTGTTATTATGTGGATGCAGTTATTATGCAGAATTGTACCATGAGCAGACGATGCTGCACGTCTGTGCTGGGCTCAAGACAAATGAACACAGGAAGGCAATCAGGACTCGTAGAATTAAAGCTCTAAATGAGAGGAGTGAATGGACAAAGAGCAATTATCTGTAGCAGAGTACAGCACGTCCAGGACACTAGCCTTCATCAGTCAGCCTCATCATAATGCGACTGGCTTACTTTTTCCACTCAGCTACAGGCCTGAAGACAGAGGAGAGAGGCAGCAAGAAACCACCAGTGTCAGGTAAAAACTGCATCCTCCAAATGTCAGCTTTTTAGGAAACAAGTCCTTAATAACAACTTTAGTAATGACACTGGCCACCATGCAGTTTTAGAACTATACAAAGGATGTTTTTGTAGAATAGTCAACTTTGTGTTTGACAAGCTTAGCCCACCACAAAACATGCACAAGCACATCTCATTTAGAGTTACAGTCATCCGTGGGCACCATGGCAGACACAGTGGCACAAACGGGTGGTCTATTCAATTTCTATTCATCAGCCAGTACCAGATGCGTGATCCCATTGGCCCGGCTGTCAAATCAAGGCTTTTGTGCTAAAATCGAGTCTGTTAAAGAAAACTGCTTTTTGAATGATTTGATCAGAAAACCTAGTGTAGTGTGTTTCATGTATGAGTTATGCTTAAATGCTACATTGTTAAAGCTTGATATGGTGGGTGAAGTATCCAAACAGCTGGTCCTCAGATCAGCTAGCCAGCAAGCCAGCCAACGGCATCTCCCTATCCAGACTGAAACCAGTTATGACACATCAACGTTGAAGCGGGGGAAGGGGAAACCATGGTCCCTCTCTCTGCTGAAGCCGCCGCACTCAGCACTGAACCAAATCTGTTCCAAACCCAGAGGCAGCCCAAGGGAGACCAAAACCAAAATCAAAGAGCTATTTTTTTTCTGCAGGGGCCATATCCTTTCCTCACTCTGTGTTTCCCCCTGCTGATACTGCTGAGCAGGGCAGGGAGCAGAAAACTGCCTAGCAAGAATCCTTCAACATTTAACCATGAGGGGGATTCCAGTAATCACTAGTACTTTCATTTAGGGGGTAGAACAATATAAAGGCTGGTGGTGGACACATTCTTATTCCATGAAATTGTTTATCCTATTACTATGGAATTTTTTGGGAAACTTTTAGGGCGTGGTAAAGATATTAGGAGATTTCATGATCCCCGTGGGCAGAGGCATACAATAGAATACAATAGAATATTTTTAGTCTTTATATATTCTAGATTTTTTAAATTTATGTTAAATCTTTACCCCAAATAAATTAATTTAATTAAGTTCTATCTTCATAGCTACAGATTTGGGAAAATATGGGGAAAACAAGTACATTTCACTTGTGCTTCTACAGTGCATGTGTCAACATGCTGAAGTAATTACTTCGGAAACAAAAACCCATTTTAATCCATCCATTAATGATGACTTGATATGGCTGAATATCACATCATCCTGGCAGGACATTGTGGTTATTTCTGTTTGTCCAAATTAATGCCTACAGTCAGAAATTACAATCAGTCACAAAGCTGTGTCCTGGTGGATCGTTTCCCACAAAGCAGCCATTTTAACTTGGCCGCCAATGTTGTGGGTTTACTGCCCAGTTGACCACAGCCCAGTGATCTCCATTGAGGATAGCCAAGCCGGTTCTCCAACAGAGAATCCATTTACTTCAGATTAAGACAGGGTTTGGCCCAGTCTCCGATCTGTGAACAGGCTGACCAGCTGTCCTTACAGACTACCAACACTAAGCGAGCAACGCAACGAATGCTTAACCACTCACAGTGGAAAGTAGCCTTCAACCTGACATACCTGGGCCAAAGGGTTTCGTCTCATTAAAAGCCATTTGGACGAAATGACAAGTACCCGCCTGCTGTGTCTGTCAATTTGTTCCTCCTTGCCTGACCTCTTTTGTGTGTGGAAATTAAATTCCTAAATTAAACTTGGTGACGTGCCTCCAGCGGAGTTCTCTTTGCTCAGGAAAACAACAAGAACAAGGTACCTCAAGCCTTATCTATTCTTCGCTGAACACAAAACACCCTGCCATCTCCACACCTGTGTTGCTGCCTTGAGCTGAGCTCCACATAAATTTGTCCATTCTTGGAATGAATCAGAGGCTCAATTATTCCCAGGACTGACGAAATACCGCTTCGGGATTTGAAGCAAAACGTCAGATCGTCTCTTGGTTGAACTGATTTTAAATAGATTTGGACCTGGCCATAATCAGGCTCATGTTTGCTAGTACAAAGTCTATACTTCTACTCCTTGAGCCCCATATTATAAAATATGCAGTATTCAAGCCTGAAAGAAGAACAGAGTCAAGGAAGGCAGGGAGTTGTGGTAAACAACGGGTTAAGACTCTAGCGGCATCTAACCTTGACAGCTGTGGAGAGAATAAAACTGCACCACGCAAAGCATTCCCCTGAGCCTCTTTTACCTAGCTCTGCTGTGGAGCTCGAGCTTCTTTAGGATGCAGGCCCAGCATATTGACTCGCCCATCATGCCTGTAAGACCCACTGGATTAGCTGGCCCTTTGAGCTCTGCCTCTCTCCACGAACCCTGCACTCAGCATAGACTGTAATGAGGGCTTTAGGTTAGACCTCTGCTGAGGTAAACACTCCAAAAATTGCGCTCACCCTGCTCATTGATTTATATCAACTAACACGCCTAATGTGGGCTAGTTACAGATAAAGGAATACAAATTTTTACCATGCATGTTTGTACTTTGAGATTCAGCCACAAAACCCTTTTGCTTGTCCCTAGGCAAGGATAGAGCTCAATAGGATAAAAAATGGAGTTAAAGGCAGAGACAAAGAAAGATAGAATGTGTAAAAGAATATGAGAGAGAGAGAGAGAGAGAGAGAGAGAGAGAGAGAGAGAGAGAGAGAAAGAGAAAGAGAAAGAGAAAGAGAGAGATGAAGGGTAGATGGAGATAATGGTTTCTCCTGCTGTACAGAATTGCGACAGACTGGGTGGAACAGCTTAGATCAATTGTTGCAATTGTGCTCGTTCGTGGGCGTGTTTAGGATTGTTTTGGCCTATCTCTGTGCTGTGAATAAAACCAGTAGGCTGTAGTTAATGGTGTGAAAAATGGCATCCATCGAAGTGCACAAGCAGCCTCCAAGAATAGCTACATCATTTCATTGTGTCAAAGCATACTGTATGCAGAGGGACAGCTTGCTCTCCATTAGGCCGTCAGACTGACTGTCTCTTTTACCAGGTGTGGATCCGATGCAAATTTCTTACCCAGAGTACAGACACAAGGCATAATGAGCTCTACAAATTAATAATGTGATCTGATTACAAAGAGATGCGATATTTTCCTCCATTTCCGTACCCTGTGAAAGTGCTCAGGGCAGCGTGGGCCAACCCACTCACCAGCATAACAGCTTAATCCAGCTGCAATCTTTGGAACTGTGTTATACTGAGGGATCATCAGGAGGCTTTTTTGTCCTTCCTTTTATTTTTAGCCGTAGTCTGAGATGCACCATAAATCAACCCAGTTTCAAATGAGATTGTTCGGTTTTAACCAGCAGAAATAGCTGAACTGAGATGGCACAGAACCAAGCATCTGTACCCTCTGGCCTTAACTTTTTAAGGTCTTTTTGGGAATGTTACGATGATGCACAGTATGTAGTGAGTATGTCCACCCTGACATATAATTTCAAGCAGGTGTTCACAGATACCTAGACATCGGTTTCTTCTTATACTCCTTTGAACCACAGAAACATAATATTGTGTCTGGCAGTTTTTTCTGTGTGGTGAGGATAGCTTATTGGTTTGCTAGTTGGCTACCTAAAAGGGTAGTAAATCAGTAGCATTTTGGATGGTGGGAAGATTGTTATTTCCTTAAAGTTCTTTATTGTAAAATGCTTATTTGTCATAATCAAAGCAACGGCAACCGTTGGAGAAATGCACTTACTGTACATTTAGCCTAACGACCTGTAAAATAAATGGGTGCTTATAGTTTGACACATTACACATCTTTGTCATTCATTATGAGGTCATTGCGTTAAAATTATGAGGGAGGAAAAATCATTGTAACATTTCAGTTTTGTTATAAATCTAAAAACACAAATGTCCAATGATTCTATAAGGAAGTTGTCAGAGTTATACATTAGCGTAGACTATGGTCATTCATTACTAAGCACATTTCCCCAAGCAGTTTCTTTTCGTGTCCTAAAAAAACAACAACAACAACACACACACACACGACAAAAAAGGACACACCGCCATGGAAAACTCATTTTTTAAGGTCTATAAATTTTGGCACTTCTACTAGACCTAGTTTTATTGATTGTGTTGAAGTCCAGACAGCACAACCACAAACTCAAAATTTTCTCCACATTGCAATTTTGATCTCAGCTGCATTGTTGCAATAAGACATGTCAACAATATGTCTTTGAAGATTTTGGAAATATTGAAATTACTTAAAATTTGGATACTAACATTTTTATGTCTCATTTTGTTTTCTATGGCAATTCACCATTATGCTGAATATACCTGCTAAAAGAGCAACATTATTTGAAGAAATCACTGAGGGACTAAGGCTCCTCTCATTTTTTACAAATTCACTTTTAATATAGGTAATGAAATTTACCTCAACAGCAAGTGGTTGATGTAGTTAAAGCATGATACATAGTTTGTTATTTTGAACAATAAAGATCATTTGGGGGGCACCTCGGTAGCTCACCTGGTAGAGTGTGGCCCCATGTATCAAGACTTGGTTGGAGGATCTTTTACTGCATGCCATCTTCTCTCTCTCTTTCCCATGAATTTCCTGTCCATCTATCAAGCTGTCACTATCCAATAAAGCAGAAAATGCCCCAAAAATATCTTTAAAAAAGGATAAATTGTTTATTTTACTAGCACAAACAAGAGCAGCTGTGCTGTTCTTTACACAGCCATGTAGTACCAATTTGCAACAGGTGCTAAGAAAAGAATTAGACTGAAATATTTTTGCCTCAAATTCAGTTATTGCAACTAAACCGCTTTGTATGAGCCTGTGTAGTGTAGTGAATAAAATAGTTTTTAGTTTTTCATGTTTGTCTAATGAAAGTGTTTGCTGACATTTGAATTGACGCAGCTTGTTGGGGGCAATGCACAACCTGAGAGTGAGCAGCATAACATGACTTGAGGCAACCCTCTCAGATATATTTACATGTAAGTTGGTTGAGGCTGACGTTTAATTTAATTTGGCCTGGGCTCATAATAGAATTTGTCAGTTTAGTTGCTCAAATGAAAATGTTCAATTTTTCATCAATTTTGAAGGTACTGCAAAGAATATACTGCTGGAATTTGCATTCATTTCTCTGATTGTGAGATCACACACTTCTCAAGGGAATAATGGCTAATACATAGGTAATGCAACAAGACTCCAAATGCCAAAACATTACATTTTCTTACTTCGATTTGTTTCTAATTCACCTAATTAATGCCAAGTAGACAGAGATCCATTTAACATTTAAATGTCATTCATTTCTTCACTTTGTGAGAAGACTGTCTGTCCCAGAGTGTCATAGATAATCTGCATCGTGGACCTGAGTGGGACCTGTCTTATTGAATGAATCAGTTATTTTTGTTTTCACTTATTATGCCAATAAGTTGAATATCAGTTTCAAATGAGATTGCTCAGCTATCAAAATAAAAATGGATGGGACTGCTACAGTCTACAGTTGCTGGATGGATATTGATACCCTGTAGTGACATGGCCTCCTGAGTACTGCAGAGATAGTGCTGGAGACTAAGATATTAATCAGCAAAGAAAAACGGTGAATCCTCTAAGGACTCACCATAGACAGCTGTACTAATCCCATGAATCACAAAATTTAAACATTGGCATGGAAGATGAGCCAAGTAAAACAGTGACACACAGTGCTGCATCAAGCAAACACCTGTTCACTCAGGAAGTCTCTTTGCATGCTGGGAGCTGGGTGCATACACATTGAGCGGGATATTGTGATGCATGTTTCTTACATTTTTTATGGTTTTCTTTGCTTTGAAATCATTTTAAGTGCACTACTTCTTTAATCATTTGGCTAGGTGGCTAGCTGTTGGCTTGCAAATTGGACTGGTTTTAGATTTCATTGGGGATGATGTCCAAGGGGAAGCCGTCTATCCAACATGGAGCGAGTTTTGTGCCAGGAAGTGTTGGTGGAGCAGGTGTGAAACCTGCAGGTGAATAAGTTGGCCATGATAGTGAGTTATTCCTCCGGTACGAATTCAGTGGTGGTTGTGTTTCTGAACAAAGAAAGCTTTTTGCTCAAAGTGACAAAGTGACCTTTCTTGTAATGTTTGTACATGTTTTACCACAGTCACTGTGATTCCCTGTAAAGGACAGCACCTTTACAATCGCTGAGTCTAAGATGTAAAACCACGAAATGTAATCCAGCTGAGCATTTTAAAAAAACAGCTCTGTGTTCCTGGAATCTCTGTCTCTCTCTTCCTCTCATTGCCTTGCACCGGCACCGGCTCACACTTTGCCAGTGTCATGGCATGGTTGGCTGCAACGACTGTCTCTCTAAAAGCATGACAACGCATCGTCTAATGCAGAGCAGGGCAAAATGAAAGAGGCACAGCAGAGAGGGCAGGCTAATTATTCAGATACACACATAAGAGCAGACAGGGGACAGAACATGACAACAAACTGTTTGGGTGATTAATATGTTTTGTCATTTGCGCAGTAACCTGTGCAGTTGGTAGATCAGCCCAAGACGATGAAGCCTAAGATTTCTGTTTTTATGCAAAGTAGACGATACAGCAAGGTCTATGAGGGTGAAAAATATAATTAGACTTTTTGGTCTGCTGAAGGATATTAACTGGGGATGAGACTGCAGGTTGATGTGGGCTGCTGCAGGAAAGAAAAATCCTAATTATGATTATAGAAAAAGCAGATTGAAAAAAAAAATTACTGATGAATTTACTGATGAACATGCATTAGAAAATTCCCAAGGTTAATAACCTTTTGGACTGTCTCTGTTTTGTGCTAACAGAACAAATTCCCTGTACTTAAAACTATTTGGTCCGTTTGCTATATACAGTGTTCAATATTTCATTATTTGTTATTCCATGGATTCCCGATACCTCTACAGATATGAATATGTATATTTGTCTGTTAGTATCTAATGTGGTAATGGAAAGGGTCTGACTCGTGGCTACTTGACTATTGTTTTGCTCCAGTAAATAAAATCATCAATAGTCACGTGGGAGGCCTGTGGGAAGCTGTTTCTGTTGTCAGAGGACTGAATGTTTATAAAGAGTGAGCTGATAAAGTGTCTAAAGATGTTAACAGCCGTATAACCATTACTTTATGATCATGCAGCTTTTTGACAACAGAAACATATATATAAAATATATGTCAAAGATAACACCAGTGTTTTTTATTTAACAAAACAAATGGGAGAGATAGGTCCTCTATATTTACGGGAGTTTAATTTGAAATATGTATGGCATATAAATGTAAAACGGTGTATTACAACATACAACAGTTAGGCTGTTTTTTTTTAGCAAAGGAATAAATTAAGAAGAGCTGGATCACTATAACTTTAAATCAGAGTAGAATCAGTTACTCAACCAACTGAACATTAATCAGCAGCTATTTGTATTGATTGATTTATTGCTTATGTCATTTCTAAAGTGAAGACACTGATGCCAATCTCAAATGTTCCTGCTCCTGTTCGTCACCTTACATACACCCTTGTATAACTGCCATATTTCTCACACTTGGATCCATCAGTAAATAGGACATTTTCTAGTCAGCCACTGTGAAATGCTGGTATTTCTTAGTTCACCCCAAGTGTTTGGCCTTGTTTCCCCTCCTGAGAAGTGGTTTAGAAACTGCTACTTGTCCTCTGAGACCACTATAAGACAGCCTTCTTTTGACAGTACTTTTGCTAATTAGAGTTGTGTGTCCTTTATTTATCAAATTCTGTATCTGTGATGATACAGATAGTTGCTTTTCTATCTCTCAGAGAACTTGATGTATTGATCTTCTGATGGCATGGTTTCTTTTGGTCTGGCTGATTGTGCTTTGGATACATCTGATCCAGTTTCTGCAAAGCATTTTAGAGTTGACTGCCCCTTTAGAAACCCTTTAGTCTAGCCCTGATATGACGCTGAGAAAGCACCTCTTTGTTTATGATAACAATTTTTTCATTCACTTTCACTTATTACTGAATACTTGAACTTTCTGATTATTTCCTGGTTTACATGAAAATATTACTTTAGACTGAAACTTTAAATGTGGTCTGAGACTGTTGGACCCCACCGATCCGCAGATTAATCTATAAGAGGGGAAAAAATGTTAGTTATGAATACAATTTACCATTTTACACTGCAGTTTGTTTGAATTTAGACATTTCTAGAAAAAAAACTGTACAGCAGTGACCTGTAGCCAGCAGAACAAAAGGTCATCCTAGCAGCAATAATTCAACCTCTAACTGTAACATTATTACAAGCCTATATATGACTGCATGATTTATTTTATTAATTTAAAGATCAACACAAAAAGCTATTCCCATCACAGATCCCATTGATTTTAGTGGTGGTCACCTTGACTGTGGCCACTGAAGCATGCAACTCTCATGCACTTAAAGACTGACTGAAATTAATATTGTTTGATTGACTTCATGCAAGTAGTGCTTCCATCACTCTCCCTAGCCAGTATACAAATACAAAAATACCTGCAGAGCCTACAGGGTGACATAGTGGATCGTTAACCATGGTCATCTGAGTAAATCTATTATGTAAGGCATGCTCATGTTCATCCACACTGCCTCACATGTACAGCAGTAAGTAATGTACATACTGTACATACAGTACATTCTAGAGGTGTGAATTTGATTCTCAATATATCTTGATGCATCTCAATCTGTGTGGGAAATCTGTGTGTGAAGTCAACACCAGTCACCAGGTAAATGGTGGTGAAATATGAAGGTGGCTGTAAAAATGATAAAATAATCATGTGGTTTACTATTACTAAGTGGCTGGTGAATTTAAAAATTTAGATTTTTAAAAAGTGTTAAAATGTATTGCTCAATTGTCTATAGTTATGCACATGGCTGCTTTTTCATCAATTAACACAAGGAGTCAGATCATATTAGCTAGGCTAGCTGTATTTTTTATGCTTTTATTTTTTTATGGAAAATGGCTCACATCCGAAATATGAAATGTGCCCAGATGTCTACTTTCAACACATTAGGGGCATTTTTTATTACTCACTGCTGATCTCCAACATGAAAGTAATGTTAGCCAAAGATGCTCTGTTAGCCTAACGTTCACCCACAGTTCAATGTGAACAAACGTGACAACATAACTTTAAAAACTTTATTGTCCAGCTGTGGCTGGAAAATCAACGTTAATAGACGTTACATAATTTTCTGAAGACTGCAAACTCCCAATTGTGTTCCGACACTGCATGGATGCAGAATCTTTCAGGTCCGCATTGTGATGCATTTTAGAATCAAGTAATATCCACACCTCTAGTACACTCACTCCAACATGGCATAATCCATATTTGCATGCTGTCTGTGGTAAAGAAAGTATGAAATAACTGAAGAGTCTGACAAGTAAAGCCGCTCCACTGTCCTAAATTCAACTATGACTCACTCAGTTTTGTGGCTCTCAGTGAGTGAGCACAGATTATTCTGTGGAAATGAGATGGTTGATAGAGATACTGAGAATGGCTTTTTTTCGGACGGGGTAAGATATGGACTGATTTGTTTTTTTCCAGTGATAACTTACTGTGACTTACTTTGTTGCTGTGCTGGCAAATGAGGATGAACAAATTGTATACCCTATTATAAACCCATGCTGCTGTCCTTGTATGTTTTTGAAAGTTTCCTTCTTCTTCTTTACAGTTTTAATGGTCAACGATTACAGTGCGATGATCAATACAATGTGAGGTCCACTGTGAAGTAAAAGGGGAAAAAAGGACTTCAGGTTAATCATGATTGCAATGACCTTCACATTGCTGCATTTTCTGGCACTATACCACATAAATCATAGTGCCCAGTCTGTAGCTCGAGGTTTATTACCAATTCTGTGTGCATCTGTGACTTGCCAAAAGGCAAACTACGTGACTAATTGACCTAATGTTTAGAGCCTGTCCTTGTTTGGCTTAGAGCTATTGACATGAATTAGAAGACGGAGGGAAAAAGAGATGAAGCGGAGGTGGAGCTGCAACGATGACCTCTACAGTGTCTATCAAGGTCATAGCTGGAATTATAACTCCTAGAATCAGCTGTTCATGTTGGCAAAGAGGGCAGCTTGATGGAGTGGTTTGCCCACAGTCAGGACTTTCAGAGTCAGGTGAGGGTGAAGACACACAGGTCATCCATTGTTGGGTTTGAGTGGAGAGGCTTTTGTCAGCACAAAACAAATAGGACAAGGGTACAGAACAGCAGGGCACCCGATGTCCGTCGCAGACTGTGTAGGTGTCTCTGTATGTGGGGAAAATATTTAGAGACGGAGAATGAAGAGATGATGTGGCGAAGGAGGAAGAGACGGAGGCAGGGGGATAAAGGAGGAGCCAGGAAGAGACAGAGAAAAAGAAAGAAAAGAGAGACAGACAGACAGACAGAGCGAGAGAAGGCTTATCTCTTGGCCTGCAGACAACAGTTCTTTTTCAGAGCTGGAGCCGTGCACAAAAAGGGTGGGAGGGGTATCTGTATGTTCCTCTTCAGGGGAGTATGAGCCAGAGGTTCAGCAGTTCAACCCGCAATTCTATGGGTGCACGTCAGCCGCAGATGCACGACAATAAAAAAGTGGGTCTAGCTATTTAACACCTGTCATTCCTGCATCTGCACTGGGAGCTGAGTAGAGCGGCTGTTAGCCAAAGCATATTTGCAGGAGTTCACAAAGGAGCACAAACGATTTCTCTTTAGCCATCTGTGTGCTTGTATTTTTCATTTTTTATTCATTTTTTTTTCAGTACTGACGTATAAATGATGCTGGAATTTCACAAGTCCTTTGCCCCTAAAAAGCATCAGATCCATCTGTCTTGCATCACTATTGCTTTGCAGAGTCATTTGTAACAACCAAAAATAGATTTGGTCTACATTTAGTCAGTGACATCTGCTATGACCTAAATGGAGGAAATATTAAATGGGCTGCGAGTAGCTAAATTTGTGGTGGCACACACTCTGTAGAGGGATCTGTGTTTTCAGTACATCCTTATGTCTAAATTATGAAGAAAGGGAAAAAAAAAATGAAGGGTGCTGCTTACATCTAAAAAAAAAATATTAAAATGCCTTTAATGTCACAGTATGCTAACTGCCAGCTTCCTTAGGTTGATGTTCTGTATTTTCAGTTAATAAAGAATATCAGGGCAGAACATAATATGGGGCAGCATTATTCAGAAATATAATCCAATGTAATATTGGGGAAAACATATTTTTATGTGATGGAGGGCTAAAGGTGCAGCTTTTTTTAATTTTTTTTTTTTCAAATTTCTAAGCCAAACTTCAATTATGAATGTGAATACACCTGGGTTGCCACTTTAAACATAACAACACAACATGAACACACAGCCATCTGGGTAGGCTTCATGTACATTCTTTATGGAGAGTTATGCGTTGTGAGACACAATAAAATTCCCAATTCAATTAAGGAAAGTCTTGGCAAGCCTGTGAGCGATAGCCATATTTCCCCACATTTTCTATGCAAATGAAAACCTAATTTCCCTACTTATCATACCACTTTTCTCAGATCAGTGTACCCTTACTTTCTGCTTGGGAGCAAGTCCCACAGTGCTTTGTATCCACAGCTAAGTTGCCATTATAATGCCCCACTTTGATTCTTCCAAAAAAGGGATCTCATCCTCACACGGCTTCATCTCCTTTTTAGTCAATGCTGCTCCAACTGATTGCTTTAGAACTTCAAAACAAAGTGTTGAATAGAAACTTAATAACTAAAGATAAAATATTTTTGATGTTTAGTGCTACTTTTTTGTCATTGAAGTAAAATGTCTAAAAAAAAAAAAAAAAAAGGGTGTTCATCAGCAGAGTTGTGTCTCTCTAGAGGAATATAATAAAAGAGTGACAGACATGCAAGGGACTCTAGTTTCAAAACTTTTGCCACTACTTCGACACAAGCAGGAGACAGTGTGACCTTTGCACATAACATAGCTGTGAATGTAAATCTCACACGAATCTGTCCAGCTCCACTAATTGATGCCTGCAGCAAAAAGACAAAAAAAATCTGTTGCTTTGACATGTTCATGTGAAAGCTTGGTGGCACTCCTGGACCAGTGCACCTCTGGGAATTTGCACCCTGTCGAATGCCCTCTCCTTTGCTTGAACAGATGCAGCCCATCCGGACACCTGGAGGAGGGTGACACCATTACCTCTCCCTCAGTCTAATTGCATGGACATAACATTGGCAGTAGGGAAACTGTTCCGAAGCCAAATTCTACAGGAGAGGTAGCAGGTAGCTTGATGCTCTGAAATTCATTCTGACAGTCCCTGCCTGATTGACAGATTGATAAAGGTTGACTGTGGCCTCTACTCGCCGCAGGTAGACAGGCCATTTGCCCCGCCTCCACGGGGCTCCAGGGAGGTTGGCTTTAGGGCTGGGAAGTAGAAAACAGCTCAGGAAACATTTAGTGTTGGATTTGAATCTGGCTGTAACCGTTGGTGGTCAGGCAATTAGATATACACTGTGCAAAACACAGCCTCATGCTGTTCTCAACCCACTCCTGCCTGCTTGCCTCAGCACTATACATATGTATGAGAGTAAGCTCAGGAAGAGAGAAGGAGTAGCAAACCACCCATAAGCCATAACCATTTTTGAATACAGGTTGTCGTAATGGGTTGTAATGCGGAGCTATTGTTTCCTGCTATCACTGCCGTGCTTTGACTCTTGTTTAACCAGTATATGACATTTTAATCATTTTTCTTGAAATTGTATTGGCTTAATAGCTTTTTTGTTAAAATAAAAACCTACGGCGACAGTCACCTAGCCTGTCATGCTGTTTGCCACAGTGGTTGCAGTCTGAGTAATGAAATTAAACCCGCTTTTATGCACTTGAACATAGAAAAAAAAGGGGAAAACAAAGATCAATAAATGCTACTTTCACTTCACAAATATATTGTTGTTTTTTTATCAGTGAGACTAGTGGAGGCAGAAGATACACTATTGATTTCTGATCCTAGGACACCAGTGGATATCCTTGAGGAATAAAACAACAAACTTTGTTGCTTAAACTTTGGTTATCATCTAGTGTATCAAAACACAGTCGCATTAGAGGCACGCTAAGATGTGATGCAACCAAGCCTTACATCCTTGAGGAAACAAATAATTAAATAAATAATGTTTGAGTACTGCAATGTCAACAGTTTTGCATTGTAATGAGGTGTGCAGAGGTAAATCTGCATACCGCCATATTATCTTGGAATGACTGGCTTCAAATGCTTTGGATACTAAAATCTCTGATCCATGAAGACTCATAAATTGGATTTTATCTCGTATTCATGTATACATCTCTCAGTATACACGTCCTTTATCTTGGATAAAAAAGCAGCCTAATAATTTCAGACTGATCATCTTAAAAAGAAAAAAAAGAAAGAAAGAGAGAACAAACAGTATCATCTCTTTGAAGGGCAATGAGCCATTAAAGGCAAAAACAAGCAACAATGAAGTAAGGACAACTTTGTCACTCAGCCCACCCACCCACTCCTTACCCTCCTTTCACACCACATTGTCAAAATAACTGTCAGAAGTGTTTCATGCCTCAGAACTGCTGGAGAAAATGCTGGACTTTGTGGGAGGTGCTGCTTGCTCATGATATTGAGGACAATAAAGAAAGAAACAATCAGGCTTAACAGTTCAATTTAGAAATATCATTTATTTGATGAACGGTGCAACACAGCAAGCCTTAGCAATTCTTAACAGTGAGACTCCATTTTGAAGCATTGGAGAATTTTTCTACCGACAAAAATCACTGTAAACTTTTGTGACAGCCAGTAGCTATATTTTCCATCCGATTTATATTTCATTGGATTTCCTTCCTTCATATGCTATCGCTGTATTTAGCATTGATGATTTCCAATGAGGGAGTAAAAATAGGCCATCAGATTCTCTTAATTCACCGCACACACTCTGCCCCTGTCATTTAATTGATAGATGCACGCTCTATCTTTTTTCACTCTCTCCCGCTCAACCACAAAGCTATCCATTTATTGCCACTTTCATTACTCGGAGCAGAACGGTGAGTTTCTGAGATCAGTGCTGGGTATCTGGTGGCTAATGAATTGGGTGGACTGCAAGTGATTGCAGGAGCATCTGCCTTGGCTATCTAAGGACACTTAGTGACATGTTCAGAGTGACAACAGAGAGATGAGGAACTAAAAGCTACTGCTGCCTGACTTATTACAAAGCAGACACATAAGTCTTGAATTTATCCCAGTTTATTTTCTATTAAGGGACCAAATTATAATCGTACAGCTACATATTGAGGCATATACATATGAGAGCTCTTGAGATATGTGTTTGATTACATGTTTATTTATATCACTGATTAAAAAAAAACTCCCTAATGCCATGCAACTTGAGATAGTACATATTATTGATGTGCATTCACGAAGCTGGATCCCTGCACTACAGTAACAGAGCAGTGCTGGTGTGAGTGTGGGCCCAAAGCACCCTGCCAGCAGCACTGAGGCATGTCATTAGAAGCACCCAATCAACCCCACACGCAGGACTGTTGCCAAAGTGCCAGAACTGTGGCCAGAGGCAAAAAAACATAAACATTGGTCCTCCAGCAGGTATAAGGAGCAGTTCAGGTCTGCTCAGCTCTGTCGGATGGGTGAGTCCAGTTCCTTATTTTTTATTGGTTAAATTTAGACCAGTGTCCTACGCTGCAGATAGAATACTAATCAGGCCAGTGCCAAGCCAAAGAGAGAGCTGCAAGAGACTCCACTCCTGTATTCCTCCTCCATTTCTACTGCATTAAAGCTATCAGGCTTTCAGGACACTGTACAACTGAAGTAACCTAAGCAATAAGTTTAACCGTAGCCGAGAGATATATTGACTACTTCTCAAACAATTATGAGCAGCATTTGAAACACCCAAGGCATTTTAGTAACACATTGAAGTCACTTAATGGGACGCCACTGGACTATCCAAATAAAGTGTGACCCATTAAATGAATATTTCATATGCATTTTGATGGGATCTATCTGAGACTCTGCAAACATTACCTGTTATTTATTGCCCTGCTGATATACTCTGATTTCTTTCCATTTCACATTAGAGAGTCAATGCTTTTGTCATTTATTTGACTATCTACTGTAAATTATTGAGTAGGTACAGTATATTCACATACATAATTGAAGAGCTGTAGATGGAAAAATCAGCATTTTGTGTATCTCATAATCAATCATATTTCAGAATATGGACTGTTTTATTCCAATATTTACATTGCTGATGTAGACACATTTTTTTTGCAACATTATAAAAGAGATTTTAGTCGTGAACGGAGATTTTAGTTGTGATCTGGTGGCTCTCATATTGTCAATCAAATATAGCATGTTCCAGTCTTTGATTTTTAATAACATACAGCAACACATGGATAATTCACGCTCCCTTAAGTGCTTGCATGGGGAGCTTTCCTGGCTACTTATATGGGAGCATGTCCGTGAGACTTTTACTACACGTTCCTGACCAACATTTCTTTTCAACATCGATAACACAGCTCTACTCCAAAGATTACAGGAAAAGCTAGAGTAACATTTGTGGCTGACCGAGCACACCAACCCCCATCTTGCTCAGTCCCCTTCCTTTTTTTTTTTTTTTTGCTCTGGAAATGAGAGCAGATGCCAAATGAAACCACTAAGCAGAGCAGTACTGAAATAAAAAATAGCTGTAACCGGGACACACTGGGTGAATATTTAGAGCAATGTTCATATTTTAGCATGCTATTTCATGTCATTCCAGGTCAAAGCGGATCTCGCCTGTGCCTGTACTAATTTAACTTCAGGTTTGAGGGCAAGTATAAGTACAGTACAGTGGTGCCAAGTAAGCACTGTTGACAATGTGTGTTGTTCTTCTGAGAGATGGAACTGGGGTTATCAAATAGCATTGTCTCTGGCTTCTTCTGTCTCTTTCTCCACATCTCTGTCTTTCTGTGTATCATGCTCTCTTAGTCCTTGAACTTACCTGAGTCAATAGAGACACTCCAATCTCAGGTCTAAAGTCATGGGGCAAGGGAGATGATACCCACGTGTCAGCACTACATTTGCTCCAGCCTTGGAGGGAGAAAGAAGGGTTAGGAAGGTC
This sequence comes from Argyrosomus regius, assembly GCA_946959425.1. Taxonomy (NCBI): domain Eukaryota; kingdom Metazoa; phylum Chordata; class Actinopteri; family Sciaenidae; genus Argyrosomus; species Argyrosomus regius. The sequence goes on from OX336882.1 coordinate 17,266,686, forward strand.
AGAATAAGGGCAAGGGAAGGGAGCTAAAGACGGAGAAAGAGGCAGAATCAGGGTGCTTCATCATCTCCAGTGACAACTGCACACAGAGGGAAGCAAAGTACATGTCCACTTACAATCTGCAACCTTATCCAGCAGGCTGCCAGCTAGCGGTCACCTCGCAGACGTCTGGCCAAGCCCATCTATTAACCCAGAACAGCTGGCCACTTTCCAGGTTGAACGACTGTGCTTTTAATTGTGCTTGTGCTCTGGTGGGGAAAGGAAGGGGGGGTCTTCTACGATTACATTTACATTTTGATCATTAGCAAAGCGTCTCGCCTCACAGGATCACTGCTCAAGAGACACAGTTTGACAACAACCCATAGACGGAACACCTGCCATCGTTAAAATGTAATAATTTTTTTTAGAAAAAACAACAAACATATCATGTTTATTGTGTCTTTTTTTTCTTTCTTTTTTTTTTACTTTAATAACCTTGACCCCCACAACACACACACCATAACTGCTGATTCCCGTCTATGCTGCAGAATGCACCAGCATCTACATAATACAACAAAACTAATTTCCCTGTCTCCTGCTGTTCCTGAGTCCTGAGAAGATGAAAATATTCATTGCTGTTGTCCTGAACACAGCATAATCATCTAGGATTTATGCTTCTTGCTTGTATCAAATTAATTGTGCATGGAGTGAGGACAGTCGAGAGAATATCTCATAGCAATGGATTTCACCATGTCATCACACAACTGCATAAAGTAAAAACTATATTCTTTGTTTGTTTTTTTTCTTTTTCATCTTAGCAATGCCCACACAGCTGCTGCCTCTACTAGAATACAGAATGCAGTGCACAGATACGGTGCAGCATTACATATTAGCTAATTTCCAGGCTTGTCAGCATGGTGCGGAGAGGGATCATATGCAAGACATTTACATTGGAATGGCTATGCATGCCAACATATTATGAGACTGCTGCCTTAGGATTATCCCATGGCTTTGAAGTCTTCTGCTGGTGCAGTGGTTACTTCTGCCTAAACACTTAAGTCACAAGGTGAAACTTGTCAGGAATTATTAATGGAAGTCTACCCTTTTTAATGGATAGTGAAAAATCTACGTACTAAGAAATAGTCAAAGACTTAAGAAAAACTTGGTTACGACATCTGTAATGTTACTCATAGGTTTTAGAAGGGATGTTATGAAGCCTTGAGTGTGGATTATCATGATTACTGCTGTGGTTGGCGATCATAAAATCCAAATTTGGGCCATATCACAGTCTGAGTACTCCTCCCATATAATTTGTATTGGAGCGTCAGAATAAAGCAGTTCCAAACTGGATTTAATAATCGGCTATAGTGCTGACCACTTGAGCAAATCCTTTGAAACACTCTCTCGTCATCTTTATGAATTATTATTATTGCAGTGATTATGACCTTCTTTCCATGAATTACATATTTCATTTAGTTACACTAGTTTATCACTATATATATATGTATAGAAGTTTTGATTGAAAGACTTAGGGTCAGTGTGATGGTGCCAGTGGTGTTTGAATGCATCTCTGAAGCACTATTACTAAAGATGATGATGAACATTCTCACACAGTTCATAAGTTTTAATGTGTGGGGCAGATAATTAATTTCTCTGGCATGATAACAGCTTTGTAACCTTAATTAAAGGGATGAGAAGGTTTCATAAGCATGCATGATCTTTACATTGGAGCTGTTCTGTAAAAGTATAAGTTTATACTTTCTGGGGCAGAGCTACCAAGGAGCTGCAGATTCAGTAAGTTTCTCGAATGTATTTGAAAAGAAAAGGCATATAATTACAGGTATTATTTGTCATCGCTTGCGTCTTCGAGATTGTAAATTAAATCAGCAAACTTCCAATTGAAAACAGACAAGGCAAGCAGTGTTCACAATCTTCACTGCAGTGCTTAGTATTTGGACCCTAAGTGAGCAGTGGATCTAGATTGGTGTCAACCATCCAAGTCCTCAAATTAAACAACAAACAACCCGCCTTCAAGAACAACACATGCAGAACGTTTTCCTCCTATCGACAGGATGACTTTGTTTGTCATTGCTTTCCAAATGTGTTAGAAATACATTCATCTTATGATCTGCAAGCACAAACAGCTTGGTTATGGATAGTCTACAGCAGAAGTAAGAAGTTAAGGATAGGAGACCTTCATTGTGACTGCAATAATAACCATGTGGTTAAGGTTAAGGAATGGTCATTGCTGAAAGAAAGCCACGATGACTGGTCAAAGGAAATGGGAAACAAACAGCACTCTACTGTGTTAAATGTTGTTGTTAACCAATTCATTCACCCAAAACTCATCCCTCTGTGTCACTCTATCAAGTCATCTGACTTTCTTATATGCTCCAAACAGATGAGAGTCATAATTACTACAGCTTGTAGAGGGTTTTGTCACTTTAACTTGAACCAAACATGTTGTTTTGGAGCATTTCTGGGAGTACAGTCTCATACCACAATATGTTTTCCATCTTCCTCTCAGGCTTACTGAAAAAGCAATGAGGGGTTAAAGGTTTAAACCAGGGGTGTCCAAACCTCTTTTAATGAGGGACAGATTTAACAATGTGAAGATGCCCGGGGGCCAATAATAACATTTTAAAAATGAAAAATTACCAATAAATGTTACATACAAATGAACACTTCTGTGACAATATTTTCATTGTCACAATTATCATTTTGTAATGGTAATGTAACCAAATCTAAGCCAATCAGGTGTGAACAAATCTAAAAACCAATTCTGCCTTTCTTTCATATCCGAAGTCAGATAACACAGAACAAATTGTAGGGAAAACGTTAAACTTGCATGAAGTTGATACAAATCTTAACCTCATGTTCATTTCAAACATGACTCATTATGAGTAATGCAAAGTCTGCTAACATTTAAGTTTAATACGTATCACTATTGCTCTTCACTTTCACAAAATCATTCAGTAATATTTTTAGTCACTTCTACAACACCAGCAATTATGTCCTTAGAGGTTAACGTTTAGTGCATTCAAATGCTTCGTTATGTCAACCAAAAAAGCCAAATCTTCCAGCCATACAGTATCTGACAATCCTTGCAGGGCATAAATAATACATTATAAAATAAAGCTGGGGGCCACATTAAATCCGACCCTGATTGGCCCCCGGGCCGGACTTTGGACATACCTGGTTTAAACTATTCAGATTTGCTATCAGTCTTTGAAACTGACATGCCATGCTGGGACCACCTCAAATGTTGACTGTCAAGTCAAGACATATGATGTCACATGTGCAAGTCATGTGAAGATGTAGTAAAGTCATTGCCACAACGGCAGCTTCCCATAAGAAGAATGACCAAGTCACAATAAAGGATTGGGCAGTGTAGAAATAAAAGAGTGGAAATGGAAGACTGTGCCACAATCATAAGCTCAGGAAAAGGGAGGGGTTGACAGTAAACCCTGTAAATCCATTTGGTTTTTCAGACATGGAAGGAGAACGGAACTGACAATAGCTTGAGGGGCCAGTGCTCCATGGAGTGAATACCAGAGCGGAGGAGAGGAAAAATAAATAAAGAATGTGTCACCTAGTGGGAGGAGGCACAGAGGCAGGATCTGTCAGAACTCTGCTGCTGTCTGCAGATTAGATCTGGGGCTATTTAAAGAGGGAGAGCACGCCAAAGCTCCCGACGCCAGTGTCCACACTGCACCCGCCGCCACACTGACATCATTGGCAGCCATCACCTTGTGACAAAAAAACATGAAGCATAAATGATGGCTTCAAAGAGGGTGGGGAGGGGAGGCATTTTCCTCTGCCGTGACTGACCTGATCATGTTGTTCTCTGCATCCATGTAGATTGACTGCATAAAAGCCAAGGTCACATGAGGGGGGATTTGCTTGATGATGTCATAGATGCAGTCAGAGCTGCGGTACAAATTTCTAAGGGTTATTGTTGGCCTATAAATAACTCTATAACCATGAGGTTAGATGTGCAAGCTGCCATCAGAATAATCACAGTTTCCTATCGGGATCAAAGTAGCATGAGCCAGCCTGGCAGACAGACTGATTTGGCGTGTGCTGTATGTATCTGCTGTGTGTGTATGACAGTGTGTTTTTATTTGAGGTGGAAAAAAGAGCCAGTGATTGATGCATGCGTTTGAGTGGGTGTTAGAGTATCTGCCAGAAGATATGAGATTGGCTGTGTGTACAGGATTGTGTGTTCATATACTCTAGTTTTGTGGGTGCCTATTGTGGGCGTGCGTACTTGTGTGAGTGCATGTTGTTTGTGTGCGCTTTCTGTCTTCCCACAGTAGATTGATTAGATAGAATGCTGTTGGCAAGGCCCCACTGTGTGTTTGGTCACATTAGTCTGTCTGTCTGTGATGTTTTTCTTCTCAAATAAAGCAACGTGATCCCAGTCATGTTTGCCTCCGAAACATGAGCTAAGGATGATGAAGCTATGTGCAGTACCAAACTGCAAGGCCTCATTTACCTCGTGATACCTTCTCCCTTCCCCACTCTCTCTCGCACTCCTGTCTCGCTCTCTTCCTCCAGGCTGCAGCAGACTGACTCTCTGCTACAGACTGAGTCATTCTAAGCCAGTCAGTTATCTCTCCATCCAGCCCTCAGATTTCACCACTCCTTTTGTTGTCATCAATCAAAGCCTGGCTGCCAGAGAGAGAGGGAGAAACCCTGAAAGGTGTCAAAACAGTGGCCAACTAAGGACTTGCACTTGTAGGTTGGCGCCGCATTTACGCATGGACACAGAGTCTATGTATTATTAATGCAGCCCCTTTTCAAATGTTTCCAGGAACCTTGTAGAATGGTGTGTGAAAAGCAAGAAGCTTGCATCAGAAGATGCCTTGGCGAACACCAGTTATTGCGTCATGCAGACTCGCAAACAGGCACTACACTCGGTTTGGAGGACGTGAACTGCTGGAAGGCTGTGTGAGTATAGGGAAGAGGGTCACGGAGAAACGCAGGTAAAAACAGAGAAGCGAGGGAGGCACAGTCGCAGAGATCCTCACAAATGTTGCCCACAGATGGCTCGATGAAGCATCCGTACTATACCTCTACCTGCTAATTACATGCTGCGCCTGACTTCACACTTTCTCTTCCCTACCAATGCCAACTTTATTGAAAAGATGAATATGCTTTACATGGAACAATACATCTCCATTCTTCACTCCTTCCAATTTGTGTCAACAGCACAGTACAATGGACCCACTGTTTATGGACTGGCAATTTAAAGCGTGAAAGCAAGAGATGAAGTGAGAGGAGAAAAGGATAGAAAATTGCTGCCTCTCCTGTCCTTCACCTTCACTGTACATTGGTTATTTGTCTGTGGTAATTGGCCCTTTTAATGTTCCCGGAGAATGCAGGTAGAGAACCCCACTGTGTTGTGTTTTTTTCTAACAAGACAGCAGAGCAGAATGTAGACAGGAGAAAATCTGATGGATGATGCGTGTTACAATGGACTATATTCCTGGTTGGCCACCACGGACCTTTCCATATACATCGACTATATGTGAACTTGACAGTCCAGATTAAGCCATTGTGGGGTTGCATTTTTTCCCCATCACTGGACAGACATTTGACAGCTGGCTTTAGTTAAATGCAAATGAGCTGAGCAAAACATGATTTTTTTTCTTTGATTATGCATGCTGAAGAAGGACACAGTTATCTGGTGGTATGTCCATGAGTCCAGAAAGTAGTAGAAATATTAAAATATTAATAGCGCACTAAAATACTGCCCTAGTTAAACATTTTGTTTTTTCTCTCACTTTGGTGAGATTTGTTTACCAGGCTCTTCTTGCCGGAAGGGCTTCTATGAGTGAGGTAACGCTTCTCCACACACTAACATGCTTCCCTGCCAACTCTGCAACCTATAATTATCAAAACTCTCTCTCTCTCTCACACACACACACGCACACACACACTAGAATGCAAATCAAGAGAATTGTTGGGAGGAAAATATGTTGTTGGAGGAAAATATGTATTGCTCTGAGGGGAACATATATGTATTCTCTGTACATTTCAGCCAAGTAATCAATATGTTTTTGAGCTTATGAGTAATATTTCAATATGTAATTAAAGGAGCTGATCCATGCACATTGACTTAATTGTTCTCGCTATAAGATGGCTGATGAAATCCATCCAAAAAAAAAAAAAAAAGAAGGAGAAAGAGAAGAAGGCTGTGGCAGCTTCCTAATGGGGAGCTGCGCCAGCACATCTGGGATTTTGATGACTAATTTCACATTCAAAGGCGGTATTTTGCATTGGAATTTTGTTAAAGTTCATTCTTGCTAGGAGAGGATAGAATCTTGGATTGAGCATGAATAGAGAAAGGATATGTTAAATGTACAAACAAATATGGTAGAATTTGTGTATTGATGCAAAGAGAACTTATTAGAATCTATTAATGAAGCAATATTTTAGTTTAATTATATGTAATGTAGTACATTTCTTATAGGGTTCTTAAAATATAGTCGCATATAATCAAATGCCTGACTAGCTTTTAACTGCACATTCTGTGTTAGGGCTCTCAATATCCTTCCTTCACTGGGGAATGCTTGTTCAATAACATAATACCAGTGATCAGAATTCAGCTTACTCCCCTCAGAGATCAGACACTAATTACTTTATTGATAACTCTGATAGCCCACTGGTGGTGGATGGCTGACATTGCACATCATAACAAATTCTGCTTGTATCAATCTGGAATACCTGGAAAAGGTTAGATCATGCCCAATGCCCTCATCATCTGTTTCCACCAGTCACCGTAATAAGTAATAATTTTTACCTCACACTTACGTGGCTTCATTCTGTTTCATAGCTCATCTCACTACCTACTCTAAGTACAGCCAAGCTAAAAATAGGCAAAGAGTTCAGATAATGACAAAGAAGGTCATTGCCGGCCTCGCTATCTCCGCAAGGTCTGGCAAGGAGCCGGCTGATTGTTCATTTCTATTGTTAGGGATGGCAGACTGTTAGAAAGACGTTATCCACACATTACAGGGAGATGTGTTGACATCTGTCACCCTGATGATTGATTGCCTGAAGGAGATTCTTCAGTTTGCAACATTTTGGTTGCTGTTTTACAAGATGCAATGTGTGGGTGGGTGGACAGGAGAGTGTCTATAAATAGAGAATCTGGTGATGGTGAGGGAGTGAAAGAGGCAGGTATGTGTGGCAGCCAGATGGTGCCTTGTGGGGAATGTCTCCCAGTGATTTTGTTTGCAAATAGGTCTCTGTAAAGTCGTCGGCTCTTCTCCTCCAACTTGCCTGCTGTTATAGGCAGAGCTTTAGGAACTGCCATATCTGATAAAGGTGCCGGAGACTCAAAGATGTCCTGCCGCTTGCCGGAGAGAGAGTGAAAGTGACGCACGGTGACAGGTTTTGTCACTCTCTGAGGCGACCGCCCTACAGATTGTCACAGATAGAAATGGCAGAACCCTGGTAGCAATGACAAATTGTTTTAAAAAGAAGGACGGGAGTGTGCTACCACACAAGATCTTTGTTTTTACATCCCATAGCCTTATGTGTAGGTGTCATGACCCTTTATGAATGGGCTTCTCTCTGCAGATAGAAATAACTGCAGATCAGTAATATGTCTGTAATATTTAAAGAGTTAAGCATTAAGCAAAATTCTGTTCCCATGCACAGAACATTTAACTAAACAATCTAAATGTACCCTAACGTGGTGATTCCCAACCAGAGGGTACTTATAACCCAAGGTGTACTTCTGCTGTTGCCAGAGATTATGTAGAAAGGTTATAGAGAAGCTCAATAATTTGAAAAATGTAATTAAAAATTCATCCACATACTGAGTCAGACACAACAACCAATTTAGGTGTTGTGCAATTAAGAGTGAATAAACTAGACACAAGCAAGCAAAGGAAATGAAATAGTTGACTAAAGGTAATTGAAATAAGTAGGTAAAAGTAGGCAGAAATGTTGGAACATCCAGCTTTTGCTACTCCATGTAGACATGCAACTAAACATTGGCGGTGTGTTGTATGAAAATATTATAACATCCTCCATTATATCCACTTTGATATGATTAATAGTTAAATAGCATCCAGTTTGAAATTAATTTAAATGGACACATTTGGAAAATAATTTAAATGTGAGGATTTAAGTGTTGTTTCGAACAATCTCAGATTTTACAGAACATTCATCAAAAACATTAAGTTGTCTGATTCCCTCCCTGTGATTCTATAACCTTTAACGTTTTCACGCTGACTTGGTAAAGCAGCGTTACAGTACATATACATGTGCACAAGGGTCGTCAAAAGTATCAACACTTTGTTGCAAACACAGTGTTTATTTTTTTAGGCACAGTAAACGGTGAACACACGTGGTTGGTGCCAATTGTCATTTGGTATCACATTGGTTTAGACTGGCTACGTCATTAACAGGAAGCCTCCTCCACACTCGGCTCACCAGCTGCTGTGAAAATGGAATAGCAGGTGAAAAAAAACCAAAATGTGACTTGTGCTTTTTGGGTGACTTTATAAAAATACTGCTGTTGCTGTATGATACAGTGAGAGAGGTGGGACAAGCCAGCGCGTGTGTGTGTGTGCGCGCAGTAACAGACATAAGAAATAACTACAAATACTAGAGATGGGGTAAAAATAAATAAATAAAATATCACACAGCCCAGTTACTTATTCTGTGGAAAACAGTGCAACTGGTCCTCAATATGAGTTTAGTGACTTTTTCTGTACTAGCAAAAAATGTCTATTTTGTGCACCTAGGAATCTTTTTCTTTTTGCTGCGGTATCGTAAGAGGTATCGAGTATCTTTTTTTAATACTAGTATTGTACCAAAATTTTAAAAGTTGGTATCCTGACAATCTGCGCTGTGCAAGATGCACTAGTCTTAGTCAACAGCCGAGAAGCACCCGAGTCGACTCACAATTTTGTCAGTCGGCTCACTGCACCTTTTTAGCTGTGTCACTGTGCACGAAGCAATGAGTAACGCAGGAGCAAAGGGTGACAAGCTGTAAAGTTTACAAACCGAGTCATGTCTCAAACTGAACTCGCCACAAAACTAACTGGTGGAAGTAGAGAATGCGAATGTAAACAAAGGGCAGCGTGATGCCAAACAGCATGACTTGTGTCTGTTGGCTGCTGCAACATTTTCAGCTCCGGTGCTGACTGCTAGTGGAGTCGGCTATACTACTTTTGAGCCAGCACTGGTACATTCTCACAGGAGAGAATTTTATGACTGAACTACGACCAGAACAAACATTCTCACATCTCAGATGAAGTCAAAATGTAACAACATGTAAATCTTAAAGGTAAAACCTCAGACTCATGTAGGCTGACATAGGAGTTTAGTATGTGGTGGTGAGTTGAACTGACCCTTACTGAGCTGGTGAGTCTGGTTGATGTATCGCTCTAAAATGCAGACTCTGAGGCAACTCTGAACATCACGATCCGGGAACAGTCCTAATGTGCAAATGAACAATTCTATTATAATAAAAAATAGATGAAGTCAAGATTCTCTTTATGTCATCAAGAGAGCAATCCTTGATCTGCTCCACTGAATTAGTGCGAGTACGACATTGTGAACGCAGTAGCAGAAGCCAGGGTGATTTCACGGAGATATGGGCACATTTTCTGGTTCGTAACTGCTAGCATCACACCAGATAAAGCTCATTTGGGTGTAAAAGCTCAAACAAACATTTTATGAGTACACAAATTCAATCTCCAATTATTTTTTAATAGAGCAGCTCCAGGTTTTTATCTCTTGAAGTCTTCACTACTTAGGGTTGTCTTGTCCTCCCATCTGTAGCTCAGGAGAAACAAGATCATAGGATTAATGTTTTTGTATTTTTTAAACATCACAAATTTACTGTGGAAGTTTATTATTACTGAATGACGTGTGTCTTCATGAGGAAATATCATTTTTTTGTTTCTATTGTTAGAATTGTTTTGGGATTAGTTTTTTGTTTTTACTTGAGTGCAACTTATAAAGTCAATAATGCCTTGGGATAATGCATCACTGTAAATGGGACCCTATCATAGCATATCAGTTGCCATGGTATGGTAAAATAGACTTATTTTAAACAGCTCACTCCTCCAGATAGTGAGTCACAGTCACAGGCCTGAGGGCGAAAAAGCTTTGTTGATGAGAGGTCAGAGGAGACTTGTTCAAGCTAACAGTGGCCACAAATAAGTGCTTAGTGCAACAACGGTGTGAAAAGAGGCATCTAAGAATAAATATTGGCCATCAAACCTTGGAAGATGGCAGATGACCTGCAACTGTTGTAAACCTTGCTAGATTCGACTTTTGCTACCCAACTGCAGGATTAGGCCTCTATGGGCTTGTGATCACCATATCATTAAATAGACGAATTACAGAATCTCAGGGTTTGCTGTGACATGGAGATAGGGCAGTGCCAGCATCAGTAAAAGATGGAGGCGATGGACTGGCATGAAATGGGGTTTTTTTAGCAGAGATTTTTTTGAATGTCCTGATGTATCATACAACCTTGCTGCTGACCAGATTCATCTTCTCTTATCGTCTTTCAAGATAACACACCACGTGACTAAGCATGTATCATTTCAAGATAGTTATCTAGTAGCTATAGACAAATTCCCGAAATCTACCACCACCACTGTATGCAGCAAAGAGGTTAAAATGAAAATGAATTGCATAAAGTGCTTTTTTTTTTCTCTGAGCCTCAATGTTTTTACTTCAGCACGGTGCATCCGGCTATATTTGGTGGGTAATGATATATGGGTTCACACAATAAAAGAAAATGGGAGCACACTCCCATTAAGATAAGCGCTGCAGGCCAAGGAAACCTAGAAATGCCAGTGGCATATTGATTGCATGCCTTATATTAATAGTAGGGTTAGCTGCTGCTCTCTCAGCCTGGACATTTCATCCAAAGTCGTGGCCCGACAACAGTGAGCAGCATTCAAAACTAACCCCAAGTGTTAACCAATTGAAAAAGTGCTGTGAACCTGAAAACATAGTTGTAGTCCACTGATATGCACAGCAGTGCAAAGTCAAATGTTGTCTTAGACCTGTGATTTAACTAGTGTAGTTACTGGCGAGCATTTTCATTGGATTGAGTAGGTGCCATCTTTGGGTTGTGTTTGCAGTTCTAGAGTGCATTCATGGTTTAAACTTGTGTAACTGCACAGTGTTGAAGCATACAATGAAAATCCACAAGCAGCCAAAAATGAATCACTTGTGGCAGGTGCGATGATTTGCAATCAACACTGATTACGGATCAATAATCAGATATACCTCCAGTATATTCCTATGTGCCAGTTAATTAGCATCACCAACTATAACCGTGTTAATACAGAGAGCAATAACAAAGCAAGCCCCTGAGCCCAGAGCACGTACGTTAGCTTTCCAGTCTGGTACAAGCAGGAACAGTTTTTTTTTTTTCCCCCCCACAAGAGCAGTTCATTTACATTTTAGTGCAGGATTTATACTTTCTGTTGCTGGCATGTTGTTGATGGATATGTCTTACTTCATCAGAGTATATGAGTGTGTGTGAATAAGTACAGATGCTACACAATAAACCAGTGCAGTGTTAGACAAGTTACAGCCAGGCAGAGCAGATTGATGGCTGACGTTTGAATGAAAAGTGGGACATGCTCACATAATTCATGACAACCTGATACATTATTGCATATGGAGCAGAGCAGCAGATGTGGCCTGTATGTTGAATAGTTTAGGTAAGATATCATGCCAACAGCTGACTCCAAATTCTTTGGACCTTCTCTGTACTCATTCATTGCACACTACATAGCATGTGTATATACGAGTGTATATATTTTTGTACATAACATGTTGTTAACATATATATTTTGTATAATAATATGCAAAGACTATCCTGACCAGGAAACCAGCAGCATTGGTTGTTCAAATGCTTAAAACAACCTCTGTCCATGTTTTCCTGACAGGTGACCTTTTGAGGTTATGAGAGTAACGACTGCCCTCTCTCTATGACAGAAGTTGTTATACCACCACAAAAAGGTTTAGAAGATAGTCGGGGGGATAGTTGACACAGTACATGACTTTGAGACCACATTTTATATCCAGTCTTTTACCAACAGTCAGTGTTGGGTTTTTAACCATACAGGTGGGTCCTTCCTGAATTTCCTAAATTTGCAGAAATTATTTTTTTTCACTTCATTGTTTCACTACAATTCATGGTTGGCATTTTTTTCTTCAACAGCCATTCAATGTATTGACATTCGATCTCAATATAGAGTAATTTTCAATTTTTCGTAGCAAGTCTGTATTGAAATTGCCTTCACACGCATGAACGATTCACAGGAAATGGTACAAGTAATTCAGCGTAATTTTATCTCATTGATAACAGACTTGCTGCTTACTCTCCTCATGCTGTATCAGAGCTGTATTTTTTTCACCACAAATTTTTACTGCTAATGCAAAATGCACACTTGCTGTTCTGTGATTGCAATTATTACTAATTATGGCCTTATTATAATGAGTTTGTTTGGTTGTGCTGTGAACAGATAAGCCAGTTGTTCTTCTGTTTCTGTATATTTAACAGTAGTAGCTGCTCAAGGACTGTTTATTGTAATATGAAACCACACGGAAAAGGCAAAAGGCATTGTGAGGCATTTCTAAAATCGTTGTATTGTTTTGTTTTATGAGTGCACTGAAAAATTACATATTTTGTTTTGAATTATTTGAATTATTTGCTAGAAAACTAACTCTACTGAAGAAAAGAAGTAAAACCATCAATCAGTAAACATAACGTTAATATTTACTGATTGATGGTTTTACTTCTTTTCTTCGGTACAGTTAGTCTTCTAGCAGCTTTAGAAACTTGTGCACTATGTAGCAATGGTGACTTCTGCTTGCTTTAGACAAACAGTGACAGTATTGACAGTTGACAGTGTGAAGAAGACACTGAACTTGACACAAATTTTGTCCATATGTCAATAAAGAAACCATCTGTAATGTTATAAACACACAGAGCAACAAATCAATGCTGTCATTTACTTACCTAAAACTAGTGCGTTTGCATCAATTGTGACTTGTGACTTAAGTGACAGTAATGGCAACAACCCAAAAAAGTCTGGCAGCTGTCATGGATGATACCTGAGTGATTAACACTACACTACATGGCACAGTTGGTCAATTTTACACATCCAGGTACATGATCCTCCAGCAAAAGTGTATTCACATCTCTTTTTTTTCTTTACCGCCAACAGAGCTGATAGATCTAACTGCAGAATCTTGTAGGGAAAACACTAAAAACATGTTCTCCTCTGTTAAAAATGTAAGCCTTCGGGGTAGTGTTTTTGCACCTTGGTGTGTTATTTCAGATTTTTGGGGGTGTGTAAATCCATTTACACCCCTGGAATTGTGAAATAACACCCAGTACTGCTGCATGGCAATATCATCTGTGCCAAGCCCAAAAAGACAGCCACTCATAGGAGCCATAATAGTAATTTGGAAAGAAGGATTTTTAACTACGGAACAAGAGCAGTTGATAGCTTTTGCATGGTAAATCTAGGCATGGATCACTTCTCACACAACCATAAATAGAAGTCTCAGTCTTGTTGGCCGAAGGGAGCGGATACTGCAAAATATTTTGCTGAGTGGAGGGTTTGTAGTTTCATCCTCACTTATGATAAAGGCACTGATGGCTGAGTGACTGTACACTGTATGAGTGATAATGTGACTGTGAGTGAGGTGCAAATCACTCTGATGTTATAAAGAAGTTTTATTGTAGGCTATATTTTTCAAAGATATCAATATGTTCTTCATAGATACAAAAGTGAAACAAAGCTGACAATGAAATCTTAAAAAGCTGCATAAGTTAAATGTGAAAGTAAGTTTGGATGAAGATTATTTTCCTGCCCATCAGTCTTTTGCCTGCTACACAGCTGCCTCCCCTCCTTCATCCCTCTGTCCCTTCACCCATCCTTCATCTTTTTATGTTCCTTCTTTGAATAACTTTGAAATGGTGTATTACAAGTGACTGTTAGAAGTTGTGATCAAAAATAGATGCTTGTTTGTTTCATTTAGACTGACACAAGGACATAAATGTAAATCTTTATGTTCACGTGTGTGCAGATCTACAGTTAAATGAATGTAGGCCCACATTCTTGTCACTACTACATTCATAAAAGCCTGAAACATGGCAGGCGACTTTCTATCATTTTATTTTTAACCAACCAAATACTTGTCAATTGTAAATTGACTGACTATTTGAACTACTACTACTGCTACTACTACTGCTGCTTTTATAGGTCAGTGTCTCTTCACAACAATACAGGGCCATAAACAACCCAAATCCCAAGAAGCTCTCAAAGCTATCAAAGATAATAACTCAGTGTGTAACAAGACATGTAGGCTGATATGTTTAATTAATAAATAAAAACAAATTTAGTGCTTGACTAATCAAGCACTAAATTTAAACTTGATCTGATGTAAACAGGCAACCCAGAAAAAAATGTTTATATTATGCTGTGATATTTTTATGTACTAAAATATTTAGTGTTATAGTAAAAATTAGGCATTGCTATTGTAACTGCAGGTTAATGATATATATATATACATATATATATACATATATATATATATATATATATATATATATATACATATATATATATATATATATATATATATATATATATATATATATATATATATATATAGACACACACACACATTCTTATAGTCACATTGCCACAAAATGGGATAGCCATGTATCCATGGAACTGTACTTTTTTTTTTTTTTTTTTTTCTTTTCAGGGTAGACTTGCTGCTTATCTGCTTACTGGTTTGGCCTGTAGACAAACTGGCAGTGTGAAGTGTCAGGGTGAGGGATTTACTGCTGGATTGAGCTGAGCCGCTTCCTGTGGAGTTGTATTCTCCCCCACCAGAGAGATTCTCCCCTTTTTCCAGTACGGGTCAACTATGTATCCTCTCTAACCCACCATGCAAACACATAAACAGATACAGATTTGCAGTGCTCTAACAAACTGCAATCAATTTAGAGTATTTTACAGAAAGACACCATGTTGTTACTGAAACCTCTACTCTACATTAAAATAGGTCAGTGTGGCCTGGCCGAGCTCGTATGCACACCTTTTTTCCTTGCATGTGACCACCGTGACCTGACAGTGCTCAGGTCTAATCCGAGTGCTATCTCAGGGAAGCAGACAGACTGAGGAGCCCCGTAGCGTGGCACTACCATCTTTTTCTGGTCATTACCGGCGCTAGGCCTCTCAACATGGATAGAAGCAATGAAGGAGAACCTCAATAAATGATCAGTGTGCTCTGCCAGCACCAACGCATGCTGCATCTGCTGCCTCCCTGTAGTTGGAAGACAGAGTTCAGATCTTGCTCCCTCACTGATTGAACAACCCATAACCCTTCCCAACATAACAGCATTGCCATACAGCAGGTTGATTACTCTACCCAGTCCAATGACCTAAATTTGGCAAAGGAAGTGGTTGATAGCCCAGGCCTCAAGGATTGCAGAAGCCCACCTCTACTAAAGCCCAAAAGGGATAAATGAGGCCCATTACGCAGTGAAGTTTCTAATGATGCTTTTGATTAGTGAGTTGTCAGTAGGTATTGGCCCTATGCTCATCACAGCGTTGTTTAGCACTTTAAGGCCTCCATAAAGATGAGTGTTTTTTTTTTTTTTTTTTTTTTTTTGAGAAAAAGATGAAAAAGCAGGGGGCATGTGCCTAATGAAGTCTCAGGCTTATAGCTCCTCTCATGACAGGATAATTACACCAAATGCTTCCAGCGAACACTTCAAAGGACACTTCATCCCTGTGCCAACACCATGCAACACATCTTAACAATCAAGATGGCCTGACCTAAATCAGGTCTGTCTGGCTTGTCCCCCGCCCACAGACCCACTGGACGTGCAGAGTCAACAGCATTACACTCCATGTATTAGAGGAGGACAAAAAGCACACAGGAATTAGTCTCTCTGATGTTGCTGCAGAAATGTATGGACAAGTTAGTCCTGTAGTATGTTAAAAGGATAAAGGTCACGTGGAGCACTAATGAGGAGAGCAAACACATAGTAGCAGTGAATGTGCGAAAATTCAGAGATGCAAACACCCATCATCTGAGTCGCACTGTGCATGCCATCAGTTAAGCCTCGTCTTTTACATGCACAGGGCTTGGAAAGGGGGATGAAATGGGATTTTTCATTTCTTCATTTTTTCATTGATGTCTATCCATATTTTCCTAAACATTCATATTTCTAACGAAATATATCTAAATACTTTGCTTCTGTCTCAATCTTGACCTTGTTTAGATTACAAGTAGGCATGTGCAATGGTCTGTGTGCATCAGTGAGAGCACCAGTTTCCTGCTTCACAAATCTGCACTGAGGTTTTAATGTGATGTGGCCAAAGCTTTTCGAGCCCACGGTGTTGTGCATATATTTTCAACAATCTGCATGTTGTTCACATAAAGCTGGGTAATATTAAGTACGTAACAAGAAATTCAAAATACTCCATAATGAATAAGATGTCTGGAAGAGATTGCACACATTTACGAGCCACTGGACAATTTTTCATAGTGAATCCGGTAAATATGTTCTTTCAGAGTAAGTCGGGGATGATAAATTAGCTTCTGGGGGATAAGATAAACCATATCACCACAATGTGAGTGGCTTGGATGCTCCCCTCTTCACGTCTTGAGGAGAATTAAATTGAGGGTAAATAAGCATGGGGTAGAGAGGAAAGTAGGAACTGCACAACTGCAGGAGGTAACTGCATTAAAACAATATTTGAGAATGGTTTACTTACGAAATCAGCATGCCAGGTTATTGTGATAATTGCTGAGACTTCCTAACTGGCATAAACTGCTTCCAGCACTGGAAGTGCTGCACAGGGGCAGGCTGGAAATCTATTGTGACATGTTGAGAAAGAAATAACACTTAGATGTGTTTGAATGGCTCCACTGAAAACATTTCAGTTTTTCCCATAAAAAAAGAAAAAAAAAAGAAAAGCCATGCTAGACGCTGGATGCTGCATAATTAACAAACAAGCACTGCAAACTTCTACTCTGAAAATGACTCCTGGAAGAACGGGTGGCACAGGAACAGATGGAGAGAGACCACTTGAACACAGCGTAATGAAGCGATCCACAGAAAATTCACTCATACAGCGTGCATTTCAAATGAACCCAGTGAGGGTGTTATGTCTCATTTATTTTGGTAACTCACACCTGATGGATTTTTTTTACATATGATCAGACTGCACTGCTACAAATGCAACACTTGCTGCTTTTATTCACTGATAAATACTAGACTATGTAAGACGGCACAACCTTAGAAAACATGATATTCGGATCATTAGTAACATGTTCAAGATGCACGTTTACATCATTTACGTACATATAT
Source organism: Argyrosomus regius (assembly GCA_946959425.1). Lineage (NCBI taxonomy): Eukaryota > Metazoa > Chordata > Actinopteri > Sciaenidae > Argyrosomus > Argyrosomus regius. Next base: position 17,284,060 of record OX336882.1, read on the forward strand.
AACACTTGCAAAGGATGGCAATCCCCATGTGTTTACTTGACAGCTAACAGAAATCATCTCATACAGAAAGCCATCAATGCACATCAAAACAAGCTATCTCCATTAAACATCTGTTTAAAGATCAACAGAGTGATTAGAACATGTGGTAAGTCCTCCCCCTCTCATCAGAGACAATTTCATACCAACATTTTCACACTTTCTGATTTTGACCTCAGCCTGTATTTTTAAACTGCACGTTAAACATCAGTCATGGAATAAATTATTCCAGTGCTGATGTTCTAGGATATTTTGAATAAGCATTAACAGAGGACAGGCACTCACTTGGGGGAAAAGAAACGGGTACCCACTCATGATAAATAAATCATGATACCAGGTGGAGCTGAATATTAGAGAGAAGGACTCTTGTAATGATAGTGGACAGTGCGGAATCTATTTCCCAAATCACCACTCCAACAGAGAAGAGGCTCTTCGGAGAGTTTTTACATTACTGACCATCACTCTGTGTTAGATTATCCTTGCCTGTCTTTTCCATCACCGTACCTTTCTGTCACAGACAAGGCTGCAAGTGCCCTCTTTCCCTCTGACCCTCAATTACCCGACACAATCATCTCAGACAGGTGTTGAGGTACAGTAATAAACCCTCGCCTGATGCTGCCGAGGCAGCCTCTCTTTTAAAGCACCTCTGAGAGCTCTGAAATGACTGAACTCGGTGTTGATCAGGTGCTGTGACCACAGTTGACTCATGGCTGCTGGCTGATAGTGTGCAGTGAAAAAGAAAAAAATTTTTTTTACAATACCACTTACTGGTCCGTATATTGGACGGTATAAACAAGATCAGATGTGGTTAGTGTTAGCTAGAGGCAATCCTGTTTAAGAAAATGGTTTATTGCTGTAATTTGTGTGCTAATCATTCAAAAACAGAATCACAGATATTGTTATATTCATCATTTTAGTTTTTAGTAGCTTCCACCAGACACCCTTTACAGTTAAGAAGATGCGTTCAGCTGTGAGTGGAAGCACTGAGAGAAAATTAAAGACTAAAGATAAGCTCAAATCCCCAGCACTTATATCCACGCTTATACTATACATTACTGCTTAACTGTGTTGCAAATGGAGTCTTTTCAGTCACAAGGATATGCCATCACTGCATCATAAACTTTGTAGAGTGGTAGTGCCATAAAGTCCATGGGGGATACACAGCCTAACTTCAGAGGTTTATGACATCCTCAAGCTGTATATCCAGAATTTTTAAGAAGCAAAAACAAATGAGAAGTCAAAAATACTTAGCTATATTTACTGTTCACTACTATTTAGCCAACAGGCTTATATTTCAGGCATTGTTAGAAGCGATCATCAGTCAGTTTAAACATGTAACTGTGTGTGTTGTCCACCCACACACAATCATTCTGGATGATTAGACTCATGTGCACAGGACCATTAAGTGCTGGTACAGTAAACATGAGCTGGTTATTGCATAGGAGATGAGCACTGGGCTAATTCTGTTTACTCGCGCAATGTTTGGTTTATTTCCTACTCTTAGAAAAGACCTTTTATTTCATAGTCACACTAAGGGACAAATGACTAGATAATCTCAAACAGACATTTGGTATCTTCTTCACTGATCTACAGATATGATGCTGTTCTACTGTGAAATCTTTCATTGTAAAGTCACATAATTACTTTTGCCTTCTATCTTTGACTCTTGTAGATTTTCATAATGCATTTTCTATTTTAAACACATTGTGCCCATTGTTAATGACTAGTTCCTGATGTGTTCATTCATCCTTTGTGCTAAAGCAATCTGCTCCTCCAATTCACTTCATAGCTCCTTCATCACACATTCTCTGACTGGAATAAAAAGCAGAGACTACCGTTCATTGTTGCTGCATAGAGCATGTGCTGCATTGTGACCTAGAAAGATTCAACAGAACCCTTCGAGCTGAGACACTTATCAAGCTAAATTAGCCTACATACCGCAGGCAGGGGTCAGGCTAACCAGCGGCGTAAGCTGGCACAGCTTACCGTTAACATTTGAGAATGCATTTTAAATGGAATATAAGCAGGATCGCGATCCCCTGCAGAGAAACAAACAGCAATCACCAAGGGTGATGTTTCAACAAGAAACTTTATTCTTACAATTCCCTTTAGCTCAACACGTCACAGCACAGTGTTCATGTTTAAACTGTTTTAAATACAAATCTAAATTAGATGTTTTAAAATTACTTTCTGCTCATTGTAATAACTGCTAACCAGCCAGTAGTCTGTATTGGTGTCATGGCAAGCTTGTGTAATACATTTGACAGATAATTTCTTAACTCATTGATTAAATTAAGCCCCTTGCTCAAGTTGTGTAATCAAGTAAACAAAGCTATTCAGCCTCCTCCGGGCCTGACAAATGTCTTACATTAACAACTCCATGAGTAAAAAGTCGGCAAATCACACAGCAAACACGTTGAGTAATTCAAGGATTAGAGGATTCATACAACCCAATTCCCTCTGGGCAGTCTGCCAATAGAAAAGCACGGTCCAGGTAGTCATGAGGTGCAGGATGCCACAACTAGCATATCTGCAGAGAAGCTCGTTGACAGATGATCCAGTGCCATGCATGCAGATAGACAGCCAGATTCAAATGCAGGTTGTGTGACTTAATGGCATAAAATATCTCTGAGAAAAGGATTCAGGAGCTCAATCCAGCACTGAGGAGAATAGCAGCATCTAGTCATCCGTCACACTCAATTTCTCTTAAATTTGTGGTCGGTAATGTTAGTCAGTGCTCTTATTTTTGATTCAAGGTTTCAGTGTGTAAATTAATGTTAATGGATGTCAACTGCCATGTTTGTAGTGGAGATCACCTGAGCTTTTGGCGAGCAAAATTGGCAGAACGATTGGCTGCTCTATAAGCAACGTTGCACTTGCATTTGAGTCTCATAATTTATTATTTTAAAGTTGGACAGAGGATGACGAAGGATTTTAATTATCCATACAGAAATAAGACTTTGTGTTACTGGTACAACAAAACAAAACCTTCTTGGAGCACAAACCTAGTCTCGTCTAACTAGTCTTAATTGCTCCACAGTTTGGAGAAATGTATGATTTGCAAGCTGTGTGACTGCTGAGTGTTTTCATTTTTTACAATAGATTGTAGCTGAGAGCAGAACACGCTTATTGAAGGTGCTAAAATGTCAAGTATACAGGGCTTGGATTTTAGGTGTTGACAGCAAACCAGTGTGATTTCAGCTGAAGTGCTTTCTATTCATCAAACACTCAACGCTGTGGCTGCTGATGACAGAAGCATTGAGGTTAATTTTGAGGTAATCACGAATTAAATGCTTTTATGTGTTACATTTCCATGCAGTAGTTGAAAATTTGAGTTTATTTTGTTTGACATGGACATTACAAAAGCACTGGGATTAAAATACACGTCAATGTAGAAGCATCAAAAGCCCTGGGTTAAGTGCTTGTATCATAAAGCTGTATGCCTGTGTAGGTTTATCTCATTCATCCAGGTAGCTACAATACAACATCAAGGCAAAATGAATCAGCCACTGGACTGAGGATGTACCGCTTTTACCACTCGTCTCCTTCAGAGGATGCTTCTCCAGCTCTTCTCTTGTGTCTCCTCTCTAAAAGCTGAAGACGGTTCTTTGATGAGTCTTGACACGTCTTAAATGCTACAACCTCTCTTCTTCCAGTGGGCATTTCATTTGGTCTCGATGCATGTCTCGAAGCATTAAGCTAATTTACAGCACCTTGTCAGAAATAAAAACAAATTTCAGAAACCATGAAGAAATAATTAAGAATTTATGAATGAAAAGTGGTGTTACGGCAAGCTGTAAAGGCACACAGATCGATTAGCAGCCGAAAATAAATCCTAGCTTTTGTTAAGACCTGTGGGGGGTAAATCAGTGGGATGTAAAGCATCTGGAAATTTCATGTAATGTGTGTCTAATGAGCTGTCACCAGATTAAGGTGAGCTTCACAATAAGTACTTTTGGTTAAGTTTCTAATTTTACTAATTAAAACGAATCTAATTTTACTTTTCTACTTAGTTTATTTATGCGTGAAAAGGAAGATCAGTATGCATTCTGCACTTGCAATCCTTCTACAACTACCAAAATATGAGTAATAATAAACCCCCTGTGTTTAAAAGGGGCCCTGTGGAGATTTGTTGTAAACAAACAAAAATTAAGTTTACATTCACCAAAACATGTGTGGCTCCTGAAGGTCTAAACAAACATGCTGAATGCATTTCCTTCCAAATAAAATATTTGCAGTTGTGCAAAGCTGTAGCTGTATTTTAAATCCTGCATCATTTACATTCATGTTTACCAGCAGTCTTCTCTTCCCTGCCTTTGCAGGCACATCACAGCTTCTTCATCATCATCATCATCTTGGCGTGTTACCACTGTTGATCAGTGGAACAGTATGACACCATCAGTAGGATAGTGTATCACTCACACATTCACAAAATAAACAAAACGGAGGCACACTCCTCAAAAACAGCTCCATCACACTACCAGAGGTATAAAACTCCAGAGAGGACGTTTAAATAATGCAGTGGTGGTGCAAAGAGCCTTTGTTTTGTTGTGCTGGTTTTGATGTTGTCAAGTGTACTACAAAGTGAGATTAATGTGTTGGCGAGGTATGTTGAGTCTAATGCCACTGTTTCCAATGTGACAAAGGTGGCTCTCTTTTAACCTGGCTTGATCACCATGGTAACTTGTGCTGCATACCTAACCTACTCCGGAGTTTCAGATTTAAATTGGCTGTAAAAAGCATAATTATTTTCCCGACAATAGATCTATGAGTGAGATAGACTATATTTTATATGTACATTTTTCATACAGAGCAGATTTTAGACTTTAATAATATTTTTTACAGAGACCTTAAATTTCCCACCATGAGCAAGCCCTTGGCGACAGTAGCAAGGAAAAACGTCCTTTAAGAGGTAGAAAGTAAAACCCAGCTCATGGTGGAGAGCCATCTATTGCACCCATTTACAGCATCATGCTGGTTTTTCCACCCTGTCTCATAGAATTGTGGATATACTTTTATGCTTCTGGATATGTTGTATCAAGTGTGATGGCTCTACAATGTGCGACTGTCATGTTAGAAATAAACAAGAGCCGTTAAGGGCCCTGCATAAATGCATTTAGGGTGTGCCCAACTCACTTTTGCTAGTTAAACAGCACATAATCTGGATGCAATGCGCAAAGGGTTTGTATTTGGTCTCTCCATTAATTGTAGGTGTGTTTTGGGCGTAACATGAATTAAACCAATCAGCTTGTCATCTCCTATTCCCTTTGAAACCAGGTGCGCCTGCACCTGGCGCCTTGCTATTTAAATGGTGGATTTGTGAAGTTGGAGGAAACAGAGCTACTCATGCGCTTATCCCACCAGGCTGTAACAGACATCTGTAATCTGTCAGATGATTTGGAGACTAATACCAGCACTCAGGCTCAGAACTCAGGCTGGTCTTTACCTGATACCTGCTTGAAAATGTGTGTGTATGTCAATTGTACCTGGATAAGCAGCTACAATAATATTGCTAATTAATTATCTTTTGGGAAACATGAATGTGCGAAATATTATGGCGATCTATAATAGTTTGAATGAAATCTCTTTCTATTCCATTTTTGGCCTGTAATTTGCATCTCTACAGTATCTCATCAGTTTTCTCTCTCGTGCTCTCCCTTTTCTATTGCAGGTGGTGGGTCAGATCGATAAACTAACGTCAGACTTTGACTTTGACCTGGAGCCAGATGACTGGACAGTGGCCACAGCCAGCAGCACGTCCAGCAGTGAGCGAGGCTTGGGAGAGGCCTTCAGGCTGGACTTTCTCAATGCAGATGTGCTTTCTGATAGCTGGGAGTTTTGCAGCTACTTGGAGGCAGCTGGCGCCGCCGCCCGCAGACCTGGTGAGCAACCAGGAGATCTGCGATCGGAGCTGGGCCGCGGGACCATCCCCACCCAGACGCAGACCCCCACCCCGCCCCCCACCACTGCCTCGGTCTACTCCCAGATGAATGGTGGGCTGCCCATTCCTAATGGGCCCCGCATTATTACTCCAGATTCATCCAGTGAAGAGGCCAGCAGCTCCACGCACAGCCACAAGACTTCCCGTACCTCTGGCACAAGAGAAAGAGTCCGCTTCAGTGACAAAATTCTGTACCATGCATTGTGCTGTGATGATGACGAGGAGGAGGAGGAGCAAGAGGAATTACAGGAGGACAAGAGTGGCTGTGCTACACCAGAGAGTGATAGTGAACCCAGTCTCCTTACAAGCTCAGTCACCCCCAAACGTTCTTCCTCTGAGCACTCCCTCCTTCATAACTGTCTGGACCCTTCCTATGTCTCGTCGCCGGTGAAGGGGACAACGGGAGCTCACACACTACCCAGGAAAGGTCTCTTAAACCCCGGCTGCCGCAAAAAACTGTTACGAAACAGCAGCACACAAACTGTCTCTGACAAGAGCACCCAAACTGTACTGCCCTATATTCCAACCAAACAGAAAACAAAGGACCACTGAGAAAGCCCTAAGTTTATCATAAATCTCATGAAGAGGACTGTGCATTATTTAATATTAAATACATAGCTCATAGATTAATACACAAATAAATTAATTACTAAATAAATAAATGATATATGGGAAATCACTCGACTACCTAAAGTTATTCTGAGGCTCAGGGAAAACAGGATGAAATGAAGCAAAGCAGGCCATTAAGATGAAAGTTAATGGTGGACCAAAAGGTTAGTGCCTGTTCTAATGTTAAGATACACTGAATGGATTCCCTGTGTTTAATCATCTGAAACAATGAATTATAAAAGCAATCATTTTTACAAAAACATTTGAAGTGTTCAAAATTGGAGTGAGGTATGAAGAGGTTCTTTCCCCTCCTCATACAAATAGCATAAGACACAAAAAAGAAAAGAAAATGCTTGTTCCTATAATGTGGATCCAAAGCACTGCACATTCTGTATTCTGAATCTGTATAAACATTGTCTTTTTCCATGTTCCAGTTATTTCAAATGTCAAGGGGATTGTTCCTTTCAGTATGCACATGTCAAGCCTCTCCCTCTCTTTGATGTCAACAAACGACTTAGAGCGAAGAACCAGAAAACAACACTATTTACCTGCCCTTGAGTTTATAAATCATCTCAATGTGATCTCCTCTTGGTCCGCTGCAGAAGCTCAAACATAACAGTGGCAGGCAGAAAATCATACACTAATTTAAGAATGTGCAGTCCACAAAAGTGACATTTACACTTTTCTTTTCTCTTTGTCCGTGACGTCATTGGACCTAGGAGCTAAATAGCAGTCCACAAAAAAGTGCTAAAGGTTTTGTCTCTCTATTCAGTTGCTCAGTGGGGAATTGAACTCAGCAGAACAGCATTTTATTCACAGGGCTAACGCCAATAGCCATTCCTGATCAATATGTTAGAGGGAGGTTGCAGCGAGAGGTCTCTCTGCTGAGCCTGCATGCCACTCTCTTGGGATCTGAACAAAAACTCACAGTCAGACCTATTTACTTACACTGAGTGGAACAAAAATTAGAACTGCGGCCCTAAAGAACTGACATTTCAAAAAATGTGCGTCCGGGAGTGAGAGCCGATGGTGATGAGAGTGTTTTTACAGAGCAATAATCTACCCTGGGGAATGGCTTTGAAAGTCTGCTCCCCTGGTCCCTTCATCCTTACATTCCTAATGTTGTGTTTGTGTGCGTTTGAATCTTAATCATTTACATACTGTAGAAAGACACTTACGTATATATTTAATGCTTCCATGTAAAATGTATATGCGAGCAAGCCATCTTGTTTTTACCTCCGCATCGCAGGATTTTTGTTGTTGAAACTACTTCTGATGTGCTTTTTCCTTTTAGTGGAACCAACAAGTCAGTTTATCACTAAAATATTTTACTAAATTCATGTAGATTAGTCCGTTTTAGTCTGCAGAAATGTTCTCAAATGATCTACAGCTGGTCAAAGCAATATATTGGAATCAACAACCATAACTCTAGACTAATAAAGTATAAATGAAAATATCATGCTACTGTAAACCAGATAATTCAAATCTCCTTGCAATGCACACAGAAGGGCAGGTTTTACAATTTTGGCAAACTGAAAAAAGCAGTAACAGTTGCGAATGTGACTCAAAATAAGCTTGGTTACTATTCAACTAATTACATGGTAATTCTGTTGTGATGTTCCAATGCCAGCACTGATACCCTGCGTGTGCTGTATTTCAGTGAATCTCTGCTTTGATCAAGGTTTCTGATGTGTCCAGTCTTATACCACTGGCCACCTCAACACTGTAGATTCGTAGGTGCTCTGGAGAAGCACATCCATAACAGCCCACCTCTTTGTTTTTGTTTGTGTGTTCACTTATTGCATAGTGCACTGCTTAGGGGAATTACAGCTGTGCTGTTTAGGCACCATCAAGCCTCAAGAGACCGATATAAGGGAGGCACAGTGAGCACTTTTACACCAGGCAGCTTGGTAGAAGTCGCAGAAGCATCAATTAGCCTGAAGCTGATGTGATATACATACATATACCAGAAGTAATTTGGTGGGTTTTTTTCTCTCTTTATTTTCTGGTTTTGTAACGTTTTCCTTTTGTCTTGCTCTGGCTCAGTTAATCCCAAGTACCTGTGAAGAAAGAGGCACTGAAGAGAGATCAATGGCTCACTCCCCAAAGCATTGGCTGCCATTTCCCTGCTAGATTGGGGACCAACAGGTCATCACAGCCATTAGCATAAACAAACAAAGCTATACCGCCACACAGGCAAAGCATCAATTACAGGAAAACAAACTAAGCCCCTATTGTGATGCCTATACACCCGCCAGACATTATAATGTGAGGGGATTTTTTTTTTTTTTTTTTTTTTTGCCTTTTCCAGTCTAAAGATTTTATAAGTCATATCTGCGATGGAATCACCTCTTCAAATATAGAGCTGTTTGGCGCTGGTGCAGAATACATTATCATTGGGGACAGATTTGAGATATTTGGACAAAACATTAGCAACGTCTCTTTTGCCAACAGGCTCATTATTCATCTCTAATAGGGCACAGCTTTGTCCTCAGTTCTCTGTAGGACAAGGATGGGAGGCATCCAGAGGTTATGGAAACCTGAGCACACGGATGCCAAATCATCAGACTGCCAGGAAGATCATTTTGTGACGCCACTGCATACAAAACAGATGTTGTGTGTTTGTGTACGTGTGCATACAGTATGTGCGTCTGTCTCTTGTCTGTATGTTTACTGCCTTTGTGCCTGCACAATGTGTGAGGAGATAAGTGACACTTTCTGAATTATACATCGCCTCATGTTTAATTTCATATTTCACTGTCACAGCAATTAATGGAGATCAATACAAATAGACGCAGCACATCCCACTGGAAGTCATTTGGCCAGACTTGTCCATAAGACACGATTAAATAAAATCTCTTTTAGAAGGCTGCAAAGTAAGTCATGCCATCTGTGTTTTGACATCAGCAGTGGGCATGTATTATCTCACACCGCTGATCAAACCACTAATCACTGCCAGCAGGAAACTTTCTGTTGAGTGACTGACAAATAGTGTAGAGAAAAAAAAAAACACTTTGAAAAAGGTGATTATGACACTAAAACCCAGAAGCATACACCCCCCACCTCTTCTATACCTACCCTTCATATGTAATTACCATACTTCACTCTCACGGCCCCTTGCCCCCTATCAGTAAGCAGAGGAAAACAGATGACGGATCTCTGTTTTCTCTGCTGATTGGTAAGAGTCCATGAAGCGGAGAGCCCAATGCAGTTTCACTGATTACTATGGATTAGCTAACGGCCAGGGCTACCTAAGGTTGATTTGTTTCATCTTTGTGCTATTTATATCCTGCCACTACTAGAACAAACTATTTCTATTCCGTCTCCAACTGCAACCTACTCTTACCACACACCCCTTTCCACAACACACCAAGAGATGGGACGAACATGTAATGTCTCAGTTTGGGTCAAACAAGTAGAAAGTTTTGTGTCATTGAGCCAATCTGTACCCAGATCACAGTTTGAACTCTTCCAAATCAAAGTCAGGCTAACAGCTCCCTGCTCCTGACGAGACAAGGTCAGCAGCAGCGGAACAATGTGCTGAACCTCTGGTACGCTGGACGGTTGGCACAGGGTTACATGGCACGCTGCGTACCCCATGTAGAGGACACTGCCAGATTTATGCACACACCGAATGCATTGTGCCCCGGCCAATCCGAGACAGACTCCCTGCACCTGAGGGATGGCCGGACAAGGCCACGTCAACCATCAGTCACCGTTTGATTGGGCCGGGGGAGTGATTAATGAAGAGCCATGCAACAGCCGCAGATAAGATTAGACCTTCGCAGGTGATGAAGGACAGGGCCTGTCGCTGCAAGTGGGGGGCTGGGCGGTTCCGGGACAAAACACTGCCTTCAGATGACTTGGCATACAGTAATTAAAGTTAATGAGAACCCTGTCACTTTCACATACACAGTGGCGTTGTGATTGAACAGTGTGTCAAGCAAAACAAAGAAAGGTAATAGGAGGTGATAATTATTCTATGATAGGTCAAAGAGAAGGCGACCATACGGCCTTGATCAAATAAAGCTCCAAAATCATTTTTAGTGTTTGTTCTGGACATTGGCTAGGGAAACCTGTATTAGTGCTAGTTCAGATAATGAAAATGGAAAATGTAGAGGCTAATACGAACTGACACAGGCACAACTGCAATCCTTAGCAGTTAAGATTACCAGAAACCAGAAACACATTTTAATACAATCACCATTTAAGAGTCAATTAGAGCAAATAAATCCTACAACTGCTACATCTGGTGGAAAGTACATCAACAAGACAGATATAAGTTTATAATACGGTCCACTTGAGAAAAAAAAATTGATCAGCACGCCCAGGCTAAAGAGAGAGAGTTACCATTTTTATCACATTACCTGACTGATAATTGGAATATCTCCCAATGTGAACTTAAAATGTGCCATGACCGAACAAGGCAGGAGAGAGCATAATCATTGCTGAAGCAATTTATGAGAGAGAGTCAAAAAGAGAGACAGAGAAAGAAATGATTGCAGCTGAAATGCTGCGAGTCCTCAAATTGAACCACCATAGAAATGTAACCTTGTTGCATACCACATTAAATTGCACACAAATGATGTGTGTAATGACATGCTCAGCTGAGCGAGGAATACATCAAGAGACAATTGAATCGGTCCAGAAAAATACACAATTATGTGAAACATCACTGACACAGACTGCAGGATTGGGTGAAGCATGTTTCATCACGATCAGGAAATATACATTACTAAGTTACCGGTGAGTTGTGAAAAGAAAGGATCAAGTGGAGAAACAGCAGTTAAATTCATTTGTATTTGAAAGGTGGACTGTGGAATATAAATGCAGCTAAGTGCAGCTCTATGCGGGTACCTCTAATTCTGACAATACACGGTACAAGTCAAAGAAAAGCCAGCAGCAGTCTTTTCCAGACAGCTCTAGTTTGGCAGCCTGTCAGCATTTCCATGGCATTTTACAGGTAAAGGCCAAGAAGGCAGGGAATTGCTGACAGTTTAGTAAGACCAACAAATAAGAGTTAAATGATGATAAGACAGGTGCAATGTACAAGGCGAGTCCCCAAGTGCCCCTTATTTCACCTTACAAGGGGCTTTCCCCATTGCTCATATTTACTACTTTCTCTACAGTCTTCACCATACACTCACTCTCTCTCTCTCTCTCTCTCTCTCTCTCTCTCTCTCTCTCTCTCTCTCTCTCTCTCTCTCTCTCTCTCTCTCTCTCTCTCACACTCCACCTCTCTATGTCTCTCTCACACATGCACACTCCTCTATTCACTCTTTTCTATGCACTTGTCTCCTCTGGCTGTAATGAGCTCTCCACTCTAGCCCAGGAGGCTGTGACTGAGGTCTTCATCAAACACACAGCAATTCGCAAGGTGCCAAGGACAGGTAAGAGTCACTCTTCTATGAAACAGAAGGGAGGGAAATAAGTTGTAGTTTGGCTATGCCGCTGCACTGGATGATTGATTGTGCCACAGATTGATTCCTGTCTTTGGCGATACTGACAAAAATCAGACTGGACCTTGGGGGGGAAAGAAAGCTCTGATTGCAATAATTATTAGTGAGTTGTTTTTTTTTAGTGGTTCATCAGCTTCTTCCTCATTCTTAATAAATTGGGTCAGCAAACAGAGAGGGGTGCCTGAATGTTGTGTTACGCTGCTGTGCATTTCCAATACATTATAGAAGTGATCATTCTCAAATGACTGCAATTAGTCAAATGTCAGGCTCGGTTTGCGCTCTCACGGTGGCTTGCTGACAAAGTAGCTCAGAGGTATGTCAAAAGATTAATAGCGGTGGGATTTCATTAAGACGGGTGCTTGAAAGAAACAGGAGGGATAAACACAAATTCATTCAAGCTTTGGTGCAGTCCCTTAAGTTTAGTCCATAATTAGGCACAGGTGATAAAGATACATCTGTCAATAAGCTCAGGCATTGATCTGGTCCACATATACTGTATATCACAGTTGACAGTAGCACTTTACTACTCTTATCATGCCAGTTAAATTTGTAATTATTAATAATAATAATAATAATAATATCAACAAAAAATTTATTTTCAGCAAACTATCAACATGAATGATGGAACACAAATCATATCTGAAAAATGTCCAACTTTTCCTGAGCTGTAAAACTTACACCTTATATGTAATTCAAACGTTGGTGCACTCGAACTAGAAATGAACTAAAGGAAAACATGATGAATGTTTGGAAAACGTGTCTGCTTGTCTAAATCCACAGTCATACAGGGGTCAAAAATAATTTCTAATTGTTTGCTCGAGCACTGGCATGCATAAATAAACTTCAGACCCATGACTGTGCGAGTACAAATAGACACCAAAGCATGATGCACTATCAATTAAGACACACAATTAACACAAACCAGCAATATACTGTAATAATAATGCTATAGAAAGAAATTATAAAATTGAAAGTCCAATTTTCACCTCCTGAATGAACAAGAAAAGTCACTTGTGTCGGAGCTTAGTTCTCCAGAACCCGGTGAACCTGTGAAGGCCTCTAACTTTTGATACTAATTTGCAACATATTTGCTCTCAGACTAAATGATAGGTTTCCTACATAGCAATTGTGAATACAAAAGTGGAAATATTATTGTTATAATTTCTGACCATTAATACATGTTATTAAGACATGTATTAATGATCAGTTTATTAAGAATTCAACTATTTTTTATCTTTTCAATGAAAGCCATTGCTACAGATAACAAAGGTGTTAAGCAGGGGTCAGTGTGGGATATATTACAGTTGTTCAGATGCCAAGTTGTGTCACAAACAAACATCAGTGCATTTCCTTTAAAATTGATCCAAAGGCAGCAAAAGGCCTGTAATGCGGCTTGGATAAAAAGCAATCAGGCCACAGTTTTAAGTTATAGCATCTTGGCCTTGTCCAAGTGGTCAATCAATGTTCTCTTTTGCTTGTGTCCTCAGTGCATCAGCATGGGCTATAAAGCCTGGAAAGCACAGCCGTTAAATGGCTGTGTGGGCCCTTTGCTAGCCTTGTGTCTGGCAATCTGGCAAGGGTTTCTGGCACCTTCAGTGTCAGACCAGGACTTTAAGAGCATGTAAAGTGTAAATCTCCCAACTGACAGACTGATCTCTGTTGCCTCCCTCCTGGATTTACCATCTTGCACAGAGCTGTAAGAGGCCAGCTGTAGCAACATGCTATTATAAGGAATAAAGGACACATTATGGAAATCTTTTCATGGACACTAACAACAGTGACAATTCATAATCCCTGAGTCTATATAATTTGCATGGTGAAAATATTCCATGAAGACAAAAAAAGTAACATTAAAAGTGCAATTACCAGTAGCAGCCATCCAGCGAACTTTGTGAGGTGTGGTGCTATTTTTTCTTTACCTACACCAGATTTGTATTTTGGTATCAGTATGTGCAGTAGGTGTGTTTAATTGGAAAATCCACTGCAGTTTTGGTGCTGACTGCTTCTCACCTGCATGAGTCAGGGTGACAGAAAACTGGTGCAGAAAAAGGTGCAAAACTATAATTTTCTTTATCAAACTATAATTTTATTTTTATACATCATGATAGTATAGTAGGCAAACACCCAGCTGGAAACTGCACAACCATGTGCATATGTCACGCTTGTTTGTATTATTTGATCGTACATTCCTCAACCAGTATAGGTACAAAAACTGCACATATGCAGTTTTGATCCTATTATGACAATAATGACAATAATGCTATCAAAGCATTATGTATAAAAGAGTATACAGTTTTACCACCATCTGCTGTTTTAAATAAATGCTTGTTTAAATAGTGCTAACAGAGGGAAAGGGGTGTGCTATTTGTTGCAAGGTAGAAAACAAGGGTGTAGAGACTGGGTGTGTATGACTTTCATGCAGGAAACTATAATTACAATTTTTCACTGACTTGCAATGTGCAGATATTATAGAAAGTGAGAATTTTATAAACGTTGGCAGAAATAAAATAAAGTTTTGCAGAATCATCTCATATTGATGCTCTTGTCTCAACAATAATATTAATTTGTTCTTAGGAAAATCCAGTCTGGACTCTCTATTGCCTTACCTACGGTCAATACTTACCACCTACTAACACCCCCACTGATAATGTATGGTAAATGAATGTTGCTAATTTCACCCAGTTACACTGTTCACCTCTGGCTATACACTTTAAAAAATGCAGAGTGTTTTACAACGTAGGAACCACTGAGGACTGCGCTCCAGACACTGAGGCTGCCTTTCACTGGCTAGTACTTGTTGTCTATGGGGGAGTATCAGGGTAAGCCAATCAGAGGCAGAGTAGGGTGGGTCTTGACTTTGCCCTCCCGGAAAAAGGAAAGGGTATTTGTAGCCCTAAGTGTAATAGCCATAGTACAGTGCTTCATAAATGTCTTTTTCCAAGATAAAACTGCACATTTTAGAGGCCTTTTATTGTGACCAGTTCAAGGCACACAGGTCATAGTCATGCAACTTAATATGCAACACCTGTCAGGTGGATGGATTATCTTGGTAACAGGGAACACCTATTTTAACAAATTTGTGAACAAAATTTGTGTGAAATAAACCTTTTGTGTACATAGAAAAAGTCTTAGATATTTCACTTCTACTACTGAAAAAATGGGAGCAAAAACAAAATTGTTGCGTTTATATTTTTGTTGACGGGAGATCTGAGCTCCTTTCATCTCCTTCTCTTCTAAAAGCCGTGAGCGATACACACTGACAGCAGCAGGAGGTCCAGACCAGCTTCCTCCAGGAGGCACCTCTGGTCTTGTTCTTCAAGATGCATCAAGGACAAAGGAGGACATGTTTTACTGGTCGAACGCATGTGTAATTAATAACATCAATAAGGGCTACATCCCATTTAAGTGTGCAAAAAGCCAGAGTTCTGGTATTGTGCAAGTTGGCTTTCTGACATGACCTATAAGGAGATTTAAATATAGTGTAGCCATAATTAATGTTATTAGTCACACCTGTGCTTTCCCTGCATTGACAAGTCAAAATGTCTGCCATGAAAAAGGCCAATTAGTCACATTCGGCTACAGTACATTTCCATGCACATAAACATGTCACCAGTGATAAGACAGTTGGTAAACCATGAGTGTAAAACCCTGAACTACATACAGCAACCCAGTCCCCCATCAGTCATATCATGGTTGGATTAAGCTGCATCATATAAGCTACAATTTAAATATGGACTGTGAGGCACTGGGTACTGAATCTAGTTTAAAGCTGTTTTTTTTAAAATAATGTTAAGTTACAACTCCCTATAATTACTGAATTTCTTACATAATTTTATATGATAAGTGATTTATTGCAGTGATATTCTTGCACCACATCACATTTGCCATAGTCACCGGCCTATTTGTACTGCAATTAAAAGTACAATGCTCCGGGCACTGCTGGAGAAACAGTCAAATAATGAGTGTGGTCGCTGCTTAGGTTTTACTCAGTTTTAATGAGGGGCAGACACATTACTCACAGTATGATACCAGCACAACTGTTCTCGTTTTGATCCTCTTTCACACACATACTGACATGGTTCGGCGTTGCCTAATGCAACCACTGCCTGAATAACTAGATTGAATATTCCTTTAGTTCGTTTTTTGATCAATTTTTATTAAGGCTACTGTATATGCGAACCATGTGATCAAGCTACCTACTGTACAGCTATTGATCATGTGGGATCGGAATATAAAGCAGGGATTGGGCAACTGGGTTCATGAGTTGAATGAAGACCAGAGAAATTGAACATTTCAGAGAGGTGGCCACTGACATATTATGGTAGGAATCTAAATTTCATTCAGTGAAGCAAAGTCACACATATAGACATGTATAGTTGGATTCCACACAAACATACAAGGCAGTCTAACAAAAAGAAACTAAGTGTAAGTGTTACAGTTCAGTATCAAAATGTCCTCTTTATGTTGATAGAAAACAGAATTCAAGTGTAATTTCATTCCTTTCTAAATATATTTGCTCTTAATAGTAGTATATAAATGTTATTTCTAAAATGCTATAAATTTAGAATAAATAGAATAAATGTATCAAGTCAACTTCATTTTTTTTTTTTCATTTTTCAAAGAAGCAGTATCTCCTGAAATGTTGGAGTAATTAAAGCTACAATCTGGTTTTCATATTTCATACTACAAGAAGGATGATGAGGCAACCAGCTTTGTGTTTGTGAACTTGTTTTAATGTTTTTCTGTTAGAATGCGGCGTAAGTGCCTCTGACTGATGAAGGTGTTTACTAAAGTGACAAAGTTAGACAGCATTGCTACTGTCAACCTGAGAGGTGTAAACCGACAAACAAAATCAATATTTCTCTGCAGCAGGATAAAAAAAAAGGTCCCAAACCACATAAAACTGTCCCCAAACTACGGTATATATGTCCCATTTTTAGCGTTTCACTACTCTTTACCATACAGATGGATATTAATAATGATATCTTTATTAAAAACCATTATGGATTTCACCTTTAAAGATCATGCTTTTCGAACTGTTGTGGAGTCATAAATCCTTTGTCTTCTAAACTTCCATTTTTCCTGCCTCTGCCTTCAGTTTTATAGAGGCAGCTGCTCATGTACTTATTCATTCATTCATCCACCCAAAAAGAAGTAGTGAGTTGAGAAAAGGAGATTCCTTTCTCAGGCCATTACCAACTATTTCCCTGAGGTGCAAACCCCATCACACACTGTTTTTAGAGACTGTGAGAAAGAGACTTGGCAGAGTAGAAGAATACATTTCTGCTTAATTAATCCCATTCCTTACTTTAGGTATTAAAAGGCAATGGTCTGTTTAACAACTTTCGGCGACACTAAACGGGTAATTAGTCACAGCCTAATCATTTTTCATACATTTTATGGGTATGTCCAGGGCGGGGTGTGCTCCCCCGAGGGTCCTCCCACTAGCCACCTCACTTATTCCACGCCCTTTTCACAGCTCCTAACTCCATGCGGGATTAAGTAATTTCCTTTCTTCTCAGCCAATTTGTCTTTAAACATGTCATGCTCTGTGATCAAATAACCAAACCTTAGTAGTCCTTACTTCTGGATCTGACCACCTGCTTCTGATAGCACTGGAGACAGTGTTGTGTTTCCTCAATGTTGGGCAGCTAGACGCAATGTGGTGTGATGTAGACACCATTTTCTCCAATATGAAGAGGGAGGGAAAAAAATGAAATGAGAGTGGGAGCTGGGCACAATCAACTATGGCACACTGACTAGCAGCGGGTGCCAGCTGTTGCAGGCAGCCAATCCCAGAGCTGAATACAGCGTTTGTGACATTTATTCAAATGGTTGGGAAATTAGAATCATTTAAATGGCGAGAGCCGCCCACTGCCCAGGTGTAAATATGATTTCAATAATGCTTTCTGTTCTCTAAATAAGCACAGCTGTTCAGACACACAGCCAGGATTTTGAATTCAAAACATGGTGCAGCACATGTCATTCTTTTTTTCTGAAAGACTATAGATTAAAATAGCTGAACACACCAGTGATAGCTTTTATCTTGCCCCGGTAATAAGCTTTAACCGCCTACAGAAGCAAAGGCTAAAGATAAAATCAATTAAACAAAAGTCCACATCTTCGCAGCCAACTCCAACATCCGTTTGAGAATTTAAATCAGCTAAGTACTCTATATTCATGAAAAACATGTGTTACGTGCCCAGACCGGACTCACAAAGATGAGATGGCGGTGGAAAGCAGCGTGTGGGTATTTGGCTGGACCAAACAGAGGAGCGTGTATGTGGGCTTACCGGGGTGACAATACCGGCAGAATGGCAGGGTCCTCAACCGATGCAGCTGTTTCAACGGCAAGATCGAGAATGGACACTGCTCCGGTTCAGTGATTGAGGTTTTGAGCAGTCTTTTTCTTTCGAGTAGCTGAAAAACAATAAATGAAAAGCATCTGAAGTAAGTGTGAGCACTGGCAAATCAACTGTGAGATCTCTACACCTTACTGATGTAACCATGTACATGTTGCTCAATAAATAAGGGTCTTGCATGACAAGACAAGAGTGTTGTCACCAGCTACAGGTTTTGAAAACCCACATGCTATCCCCCCTCTGTCTGCTGGCCGTCAGCAAACATTGCTACATTTGTTAAATTTCCATAAGTCTTTTACTCTCAGTAACTAAAGCACCCAAGATCATTTCAATCAGGCAATTTCATTATGCCAACTATTGCAAAATCAATCTCAACATATCAATCAGCTTCAAACAAGCCAATGCTTTGACTCTAGATCCTGAGTCATTAACCCCTAGAACGCTGAGGTCATCTCTGAGCCGATCATATGAGACAGTCTCATGTATCAAGCGGGCCCCAAGCTCGTGTCACTGGTGCTAATGTCACATCTCTTTTTGTGCCACCTGCAGTGACTGCAGCAGTTACACTAATATTGTTCATTCCTCACAGCTCCATCTATTTCACACACGTCTGTAATTCAGCCAGCGTTTCAAATTGTCCACATTTCTCTTTGACATCTGTCTAAAATCAGAGACCATGACCAGCAGTGTGCAGCAGTAAAAGCCACAGGTGGCATGACTACAAAGGCATCGCTCGCCACTCATCATTAACCTTTAAACACCCAATAGACCTTTTCTCATGGCAGACAATTTGACCTGCAGGAATAGCACAGGTGTAACTAACTATTATTTTAGAATTAATGAAGGCTCTGTTACTGTATATTAAAATGAGTAAGCCACGCCAGTGAGCACCAAGACACTCATTGACACCCCTAAATGAACAGCAAACATCAACGAATGTGTCAAAATGTCTTATATTTGAAAAGTCTGTTTACAACAAAGGTGTCAAGGCGGTTTCTAGATTATTATGTATTTGAGAAAAACAACGTGGTATTAAATGACAAACAGTATTACACTGATGTGACAAATAGGAAACAAAACAAAAACAGCAAAATTGCCACTGTTGAAAAATAAATGTTAAAAACAGAAGTAGGTTAGAAGTAATCCGAGGTAGTTGTGGTAATAATGTATAGGGTGTACACTTCCAAAAGAAGAGTTAAGAAGAAATCAATTCTCCAGTTGGACAGTGGTCTTCACACAGAAGTCACCTTGTATAGAATATTTGTACATTACAGTACAGTACAATGGGATCTTTCAAAGTACAAGCTAAACCTGAACCTCCACAATTCGAAATCAGTCTCCATTCACGCAGACCAAAACAAATGATATAAATAACCAAGTTATTCAACAAAGTGTAAAAACTGTGTATGATGAGCCTCATTTATAGGCTGGAATGATTTGCTTGGAACTACTCCAACCATGTAATATGTATTTCTACTGTATGTTTACACTGTTTGAAATATGGCTCTGTGTTTTTAATCTGCCGTTTTTAATGGCACAGATCCATAACTTACAGGCTTTCCATCTTCACATGGAATGTGTTGATTTAAAAGAAGAAAAAAAAAAGACGCAGCATTTTCAAATACATATGCATTAAGGCTGAATACCTGAAGTAAACTGGCACAGATGCAGCAAGGGCTCAAGCTGGACAAAATATATCAAAATATCTGAGTGTATACACTGCTACTAGATCTTTAAGACCCTGGAATTCAAATTCAAAGTGTCTCTCAAGTGAAGTGAGAATGTAAAGTGTTTTGTTTTCCTCCCATATGATTTGTTTGATCGCAGCAGGGACAGAATACATTTATTATTAATGGTTTTGGAAAAATGTCAAAGCCCCTGTCTGTTTATTGCTTTACAAGGCTCCTGTGTTGTTGTTAATCCTCTTGCCTTTAATTAACATAACAAAATTATTAATGTCTCCTTTTTATCTTTATTATCGTGTCTTAAATCCCTTTAGCAGCTGAGAAGCATGCCCAATCGCGAGGAAATGGGTTGTGATATGTGTTATTTCAGCTTGTTTTCCAACTTGCAGCTGCACTTAAATAAACGAAACCAGGGCTTGTATTTATACAGCGTCTCAGAGTAGGAAATTAGTCCTAACTCGTCTAAAATTCTCACAGTGATGCATATTTGTTCTTGCTTTCAGACATGTGAGAGAAATCACTTATCAACTGTTTTTTAAATGACACATCTCGTTCAGGATTAAAGACAGCTGCCGAGCTATCGTTAGTGTTGCCGGCAGTTTAACATTGATCCAAAAACACGCGTGTACAGTGTGGATGATCTGAAAATGTGAACATTTGGTTTGGAATTACAACAAGCTTTGTTAAAGACACAGAATAAGCTTGTGATGGCAAATTTTGTCCAGGATCATTTCTCCATCTATGACTGCGCCAAAAAAAAAATACACGAATTTTACATTGTTATTCAAAACAAGAAAATAGAGCTACCACAATATTACTTAAAAATGTGATGCACAGTTGAACCATGAGCACAAAAAACCTGTTAAAAATATTAAATAGCTGCACTGGCCTTACCTACCAGTTATTTAAGATAAAATGTACATATAATTCAAATATATTTTCAGCCTTTGTGTCAGTGAACCCTCAGATGTGCCTATATTCACTATGTATTCATCACCTTTCCTGGATCAAACTGAATTCAGATCAGCCTGTCAGTTTGTTGACTGCACCCTCGAAACACAAAGAAAAAATACACGTCATCATTAATTGCATTGTATTGTCACATGGTGATGTCAATCACTCAAAACAATAAGAGAACAACTTCTTTCTCCTCTTCCACATGGCGAACAACACATTTTTACATTACAGCCATCCTCCAGTAAGGAGTGGGAAGACCCCCTGTTCTTCCTTCCCCACTCTTAAATTATGCTTCAGTATAGCCTGATACCCCATTTCATAGTTTCTATTACCATGTTTCTTTAATCAAAAAATTGTAGGATACAATTTGTGATCATAAATACTGTTAACAGTGACCTGCATTTCAAGCGATGCTACAATGAGAAGGCTGAAAAAGTGAAGCAACGTCAGGTTGGCGAGGTGCTAGCTTGCAAAGAAATCTGTTGAATCAAATAGAAAGTGAAGCCAGGCACACTCATACCTCTGATACATTATTTATTAGGATAAAACCAACATTTTGGAGCTACAGTACAAGAGTGTATGGCCTCTCCTCTACATACACAAATGTTATTAGTTCCCTTTGCTTTTCTTTTTAAACTAGTTATATCACACATGTCCTTTCTCTTAGTTTAGTAATATGCTGTGACTTAAACTGAGCTCAGAGTACAAGATACTACATTTTCACCTCCTGAACTGCTACACACTATCATAGCCACTAAGTACCTGTTCCATATTTACACAATCTGGACTAACGTCTTAGCAGACTTAAGTGAACCAGCAACAGAGATAAATAAGGACAAGAAATAATGTTAGATATGGAAACAACAAGGCTGGTGTAACCTGTGCTTTGAAGGGCATCTATACGTTGAGGAAGAGGCTGACAGAAATGTGGCCAAAATTGTTTCAGCTTGTCTTCAGTATACAGATAAAGAGGAGATGGATACCTACAGGTGAGAAAGAATATGGGTGCACAAGAGAGTAAAGTGATAAAGAGAGCTAGTATGTGTGCGTATATGTGTGCGTGCGTATGTGACAGATACAGAAAGAAAGACAGAGATCAGTATGTTTGTCAGAGAAAGTTAGGTGATGCGTACGCCCCGCTGCAAAGATAATCTTAATAATATTCTGCAGTACGCAATGCACTGCTATTTTCTAATCTTGTAGTTTGAGTGCGTTCACGATTCAATAGATAATCAGTTAAATTTCTCTTTAAGCACACGGTGAAACTTAACTCAGATTACACTTTAAAGCTTTAAATGTTGTCTTTGTTGGCTTTGTGATATGTATCCATACATCCATTTTTAATTTTAATTTCATGCATTCTCATTTCATTCAATGATGCATTATCAAAATGTCAAATACTGTTGTTGTGCAGAAACCCACCTGAAACAGGCCTGTTGTGATATTTCAAACGCTAAACTAATTAATTACTCCATAAATTGTTTTCAACAAATTATAAATAACCAGTGAAAATTTGAATAGAATAGAATAGAAAATACTTTAGTAATCCCAAACTGGGAAATTGTATCATTGTATCATTGTATAATTGTCAAAACATTTTTATGTTTTAATGTACTTTAGTTTTTCTTTTCATACAGCACTACCATAATTCAGCAAAGCTGAACTACTTAACTAATTCTAACTTATGTTAGGTATGTTATGATGTTTTAAATTAAATGGGGCACAGAAAACAGCACATATTTAACTAAAATATTATATGTTGCTGTCATGATGAAGTGTTTACTTTCATTGTCAATGACCAACCCAAACAAAATAGTTACATGGGACAAATGTGAACCACTAACTGTGACAAACAGAAGCTTTGATTGTAGCTGCATTTTGGCACCATGTGTTGGTTTGGAACATACTGAGCATATGGATGGAGAGCTGAGAAGTGTCAGGCTACTACTAGCAGAGCTAGAAAGCAGCTGGTGTTGCCCTAACTGTGCCTAACATTTATAGTTTGTAGACTGTGTAGTGATGCATCAAGTAGTTATTAGGTAGGCTTAGTATCAAATTCAGATCTGAACAGGCCTTTTAAGTTATAGGCCTACATATAGTGTAAGAATGTACAAATATTACAGTCCAATATTTTGTATCTTTTAGACAAGAAGGATCACAGCCACCCCATAACATGATGTCTAGACACTAGAGCTGCCAAATGTGCATTGGTTAATACACTATATAAAGCTTCTGAAAAGTCAAGTTTTATCAATGCTCCAGAAATACTACTTTATGCGTAAGCAGTCTTCATACAGCTTTGTAACCTGCATGTATCATAGGATTACAACGCAACTATAACTTCACACCGGGTCTATTCATCAGGTGCTGTGATGCTTAGTGTGATTTTCAGTGTCAGCACAATGTGTATAAAGCAGTAAATCAGATAGGCTTTATATATGCGTGTGTGTGGTGTGCGTGTGTCTGAAGAGTGTATTCATACTGCGCACTGACAGGAGCCACCGCTGACATCAAGTTGAAAGAGGCAATGCGATTACAATTGATTAAACGCTGCTTTGTTGTTTCCTTCACTGGTGAGTGTTAATGGTATTCGGTTAGAAAGTGGGTGCACTTCCAAAACCATTCCTAAGTAAACAAATCAAGTCTTAAGAGCCACATGAATTAGCTTATGTTTTTGTTTTGCGTATAATGGAGTTTAGAATAATAACACACTGGCATTTATTTATTTGTTTTGATGAGCTTATCCGTAGGAGATGTGACCCATTATTACTTTACTTGAATATCAATGTAAATAGATCTGTGACCAACAGAGATTGTAAGATATCCTATTACAGAAAATGAGTCATATTACTCATCAAAAGCACTGAACTAGATATATATTTACAAAACCTTATCAACACATGAACGGTTGATAACACCACACTTCTCACATTACTGCTGTAATTATTCTTGGCTCTCTAATATATTGTATTTTTTTTTAACATAACTTAATTATGGCCTTTTACCCAATTAACAGGCTTTACAATAGTGATGATGAAGTGCTTTTAAGCATGCAGCCTTAATAGAGACGCCAAGATGCTGATGTCAGTCCACACTGTTCCTAGTACTGTATCAAATATGAGTCCTCCAAAGTGACTGTCGCATAATACAATCTAACATTGTCCAACACTTGAGGTCTTCTCAAACATCACTGTGTGCTTGGCTCTTTGATTATATATTCAAATAACACAGAACTGTAAGATGCAGCATTGATTTTTTTGTAACACTGGATGATATATGGCTTGGTGTTCAAGTTGGACATACAGTAGATCTGTGCTGGGACTCAGCTGGTAAAGCCAATTATAAGTTACACACACAGAGAGAGCGAGAGAGAGAGAGATTAAACAGATCAAAACATGTCTGTTAACATATGGAGACACACAGTGAGGGCAACAATATTCTCATATTGCAGGGCTCAGTAGCTTCATTTAACCTTTACTCATGCACCATTGAGTGAAATTAGCCTACTTTAGGCCATAGCAACACAGTCAATTCACTGTGAGAGCTGCTTCCCAAGAAGTCAATAGAATGTATTGTATTACATGCTGGCAATGATGAGGGGAGCAGTCCAAAGGGATAATACAGACTGAAATGCTGCATACCTTAGAGGGTTGCACTGGAATCTGCAGTATAATATGGGCAAGCAGAAAAATAACAGCCCCACTCCGTGGAGTGGAACGGGAGGATTCAGAGATCAAATAGATAAGCCACTTCAGACCTTTCCATTTCAGCGCATGATAGAGCTCACATCTCTAAATTCTTGCTTGGCACATCATCCCTTCCCTATTTGATCTCTGCTACTGATGCTTAGAGTACAAGGATTGTCTGTGTTACAAGATTGTGATCCAAACTGAAGCTTAATTAAATTCTTAATTATTCAATTGACCCAGCAGCTGGTGATCAGTGGAAATGAAGCATGAAGAGGGTGTTTTATTAAAACCTGTAATGTTAAATTATATAAGCAATGTCAACTCAGATGTGCATTAGTCGGCTTCTGCATGATGCTAATTAGAACAGGAACTAAGTACACATCTTATTAAAAATCACAGTTAGTGGCGACGTCTCTCGCTTGCACGGTGAGCAAACTCCGCCGCTGATGTCACTAAATAAACAGACGTACTAAAGACTGCTAATGAAATTACAGACAGGACTATTTCTGGCTGAGATCCAGAATAAACTGAGAAAAAAAAAAATGGATCCACAAACCTTTCATGGAGGCTCTCCCACACACTTCAACCTCTGTTCAGAGCATCACTAACTGCTCGCGGCACCTGAGCTACACAGCCACTGAGAGCACGGCACGCAAGGAGGAAGCACTTAAGTAGATATTTACTTCTTTTCAAGGTCTTCATCATGCATCATGTTTCCTCCCAGTGTCCCAGCGTAGCAGCTCCATTTCTGTTTGTCAACATGTATTTTGTAGAAGACTGGGAGCTAGAGAGAAAAAAAAAAGAGAGAGAGAGAGAAAAAACGTATGATTATGGAATCCCAAGTCGTGCCTTCACATAAAGACACCGTTTTGATTTCGCTGTTTCGTTTCACCGCGGAGCTAATGCGCAAAATGGCATGAGAGGCCAGAGGCATTCTTCTGCTGTCAAATGAAAACTTTTATCTCTTAATTCTTCAGGACTTAAGCCCTTAGACTCTCAATGCAGTAGTAACAGTCACCCCACCGCCTGCTTAGTTTATTTTATGATTTCCCTTCAGTTCGGTGGATTTACAACACTTCTCACTTTTGTACTGAGCTTTTCAGGGCTTTTGATATTAGAGA
The DNA here is from genome assembly GCA_946959425.1 of Argyrosomus regius. Lineage (NCBI taxonomy): Eukaryota > Metazoa > Chordata > Actinopteri > Sciaenidae > Argyrosomus > Argyrosomus regius. The sequence goes on from OX336882.1 coordinate 17,309,919, forward strand.
ATCATGCGCCTACACACTTTAGTAAACAAAGTTAAAATATTGCTCTTCCAGGTTTTCTTGATGCGCGTTTACAAGCCCAAAATGGATACCGAGAGCGCTTTGATTTCTGCTGCGATATTCCTCCCGTTTAGTGACATGAGGGCGTGTGAAGCGACAGTCTCGCAGGGGGTCTGAGCGTTGATAAAGGCCAGATGTTTCCTTTGAACACATATCGGCGCAGCATGGGGGAGATCCCTCTGGAAACCGTGCTGCTCATTATCCTGTCTGATTGGACACCACTTTGACACAGAAGTCCAATAAGTGGTGCATTTTACTTGCATCATCAACCGTGATTACCTTCCCACCAACCTGGTAATAAGAGATGAGCAGATTGCAGGTATTGTGCACCGACTGATATATATTTACAAAGTACTATGTCGTTTCTTGACATTCTGAACTCCAACTCCAACTCATCAAGGGATTGCCACTTACTTTGATGTGTTTTCAGTGAAACACTTGTGATTATCTTGTTTGTGAAGCATTACAGGTTGTTATCTTGAAAGAGCCATTTGATCATCTTGAATATTTGATATCATAGGCCTTCATGGCAGTAATAACATGTAACAACAAAGAACACAGCCTTATCTGGTACACCGCCTTTGCAAATATCATTAAATTTGTATTTAAAGTCATAAGCTTTCTTGTAACCCTTCTTTCAAGGAGCCTGTAGGAAATTGAAGCTTACTGTGTCTCTAAAATACTCTCGTCTTTAATCTGCTTTTGTTGTTAAATCTCCTGCATTTTCGCTTTTGATATTTAGAAGACACACATCCAGCATTTTACAAAGGTCGCCAGCCTGCTTGCTTCTTCAACCTTGGGTGTCCAGCAATATCTCCAGCCCCTCGCTGAGTGTGAACAGATGGAACCAAATCAAAACGGTGGGAAATGAAGCAAATACATTTGAGTCGTATGGGCTGACAGGACTGGGCCTGAGCCAGACAAGCTACAATGTAGCGGGAGCCGTGTACGACATATGTGTTGCTATTTCAGTGTGTTCCAGAAGGGTGCATTTGTCATGACCCACGTGGCCTAACATTCTGCAAACAGACTGGGATCTCAGAGACCTGGTGCCCTTTGAAGCGAGACCTGAGAGCAAAACTAAGTGCCACAAATTCCCTGGCATCCTGGCAAAACAAAGCTTTAAAAATCACATGAAATCATAAAGACCTATCTCAGACATTTTCATATTATTTCTTGTTTATTGGATTTGATTACCTCGTCATGCAAATGTTAGGTGGCAAACAAAAAGATGTCTGTAATCAAACTGTAGGTGATTGTAATCAAACAAAAGCTACAGCCAATAATTGGTGTTTACTGAACTGCCTCGTATTGGTTGGAAATGCGTGAAATGTCATGTGAATGCTGATATGAGGTGTTTGTATTGACTTAATCATGCCAAGTACCCAAAGGCAAAATTTAGACTTTGTTCATAGAAAGACATCAGTGAGCTTTCATTTACAGCAGGCTGAATGGAGTTACACCCCCTTCCCAGTGTTAGAGCTACAACAATTAGTTGATTAAACAATTAGTCAATCCACAGAAAATCAAAATCAGCAACTATTTTGATGGTCGATTAATAATTTTAGTAAATTAATTGATAGTTCCAGCTTCTCAAATATCACAATTTGATGCTTTTATTTGCCTTTTATTTTGAACATTTATTACAGAAATGTCTACTACTGTTTGTATTTTGAGACATATGTATCCAGCTAGACGATTTTTGAACACCAAATATTAAAATAAATTCAGATTCTGTAGTCTTGGAGAAAGTACAGCATGCAGTCTCAGAGCTTTCTGGATATATGTTTTTAATATTTTGTAAAACCCCAAGCTAATCATGACATACATAACAAACATTTTGGACTTTTTAGCAGTAAGTAGTCAATCCCAGGCTTCCCATTCAAAGGGAGATTTTTGTGTGAAAAATCTGTGTAGTTAGAAAAAAACAATCTTTTTTTTTGATTGTGGCATTAAAATCATTTTTGCACTAAACTAAACCATTACAAAGAACTGACTGTTTATTTTGAATGTCTATCAAGCTTGTGAAGCTATTGGTTTTTTTAAGATTGTTGTACTGGTGCACAGTTATTAAATAAATAAGTAATTCAGTACATTTATATCTGTTTATTTGTTTTTAAGATTTATGTTTTTTTTATGATCCCAGTCTTTTCCACACAATGAGACATACCGTTTGTTACCGTAATTCCGCGCTGTTTTTCTGTATCGGTATCGGCCGATACTAAACCTCAGATATCGGTATCAGTATCGGAGGTGAAAAACGCGGATCGGTGCATCCCTACTTTTAGCATAACACACCAAATCTCCAAACTTTTGGTGGTCAAGTTGCATTATGAGTAATATATGCGTCAGGCTTCCACAACAAAGAAGAATGTGCGGACAATATTTTTAGTTCTGCTGTATCCTTTTTTGTTTAAACTGTCCATTGACAGGCTTGCAATGTTACAGAAGTACTTTTTTAACATGCAGGGAATATCATAGATGAAGAATCTGAGCCCATCCCTCAGCTGAGCATCACAAGTTGGCAATAAAACCAAAGGGCTCTTGATAATACTAAAAGGCCTCAGCTTGACCCCTACAACTTGGGGGCCCACCCCTCCTCCTAGAGCCTTTTAGTTTGGGTTAAGTGGGCTGGGCCATTGGGCAGATGGATGTAGGTAAGTGAGGGGCAGACAAAAAAAAAAAAAGGTGTGTATTCAATGGCCTCTCTCTGTCTCTCTTTGTCTGTAACGGATGATTTGAGAGGGATCTACACTTTCTCTTGGATTCCCCTTAGAGCCATGCCTTGGTCTCAGAGTGACACATTTATTGCCTGCTATTTCAGAAAGGAGGCTAGGGAAGAAACAACACGACTGTGTGCCCATGTTCACATGCACATCCTACATCATATACAACCAAAATTATTCAACAAATATTACAATAATCATAATTCATATCTTTGCAAATTCTTTGACAGTGTTCAGGAAGGTTACAGGTAATCAGTTCAGCATCACCACACTCTGACATTACATTTTGAGTTCTGTGTGATTGTAGATGTTGACGGGGATTAGGCAGGGCTTTGCTTCTCCCAACAATACACTTGTATCTTAGGCATAGCTTTTACCTCCTCCGAGGAGACTGGACAAATAAATAAGTACATTAGACCTTCATCAATTATCACTGGACTCCCATAGAAAATCCCAGGTGAAAGAAGCATCCCATTAATAAAACAAAGAGTAAATCTTCTGCTTCAAAATCTCATTAAATATGATCATATGTCTTTGGCTCTCAACACAAAGTGTGCATTAAAATAATGGCCTCATGGTACTATATTCTAAATATAATCAATAGCTTTCCCAGGAGGAATAAGATCCACTGTAATGTTAAAAACAACAAGCCTTGCTACAAGGACTGCTTGCTTAAGTTAAAATGATGATCTGACTATCACTTTAGTCTCTTCAGGATGCAATGTATTGTTAGTATGCTGTGTCAGTGTGTGTGTGTGTGTGTGTGTGTGGAAGGCACGTGTGCACACATGCATTAGCTTCAGGGAGTTATGGTTCTACCCTGAAAAGAGGGAGCATAATAACGGCATGAGAGCAGTATTTATCACATGAAATAACTATTCCTCCCTGACACTAGAGCAGACCGTATCCCTCCAAGCCATCTGCACAAGAGGTAGCACCATGCACAGAGTGACCATAAAATCCAACGTTCATCTGAGCATGTAATATAATACCACTGTAAAGATTACCTATGTTGGCCAGCTCATACAGGGGCCTTCTGCACGTGGACATTTACAGCTCTCAAAAAGGCAGCTCTGCAAATACTATATACACACTTCATCAAACCATTATCTTTGACCAAACAGAAAGATGTGGATCCATGTTTCACATTAAAGGGGGAATCAATAGGTTCCAGCAAGAGGGCTCCAAGTGCTAATGACACTGTAGGCCCAGTTTACATCTCAGCTATCTTATGCCAGCGTTACGGTACAGAAAACCTGCATTGTGTGGCCTGTATCTAAACGTACATACTGTATATACAGTATAGAGTTTATGCACAGACCGGATTTTGAATATGGTACTGAACAGCATTTTGAGCACACTGTGCCCACTTTCCTTTAACTGCAAAGGTGTTCCTCTCATTTCACACTAATCTCACCAATACTATACACAGTGTTCTTTTTTTTTTTTTTTTCTCCTCTCAAATTGATCACAGTAAAGTGGGTTGAAAAGCTGAAGCTCATTCAGAGACAGCTTAACTGCTTGGCTGATCAACCTGGATGTTTCTGGAAGTGTTTTCTTTACTCGCTGAAAGGGCTGCGATTTCCTTTACCTAACAGCATCTCTCCTTCATGCAGAACCAATGTGTGCAGATTGCTGAGTTATCTTCTATAGACAGTCCCTTAGCAAATGGTTGTCATGGAAATGCTTTTCCAGACCATGGCCTGTACCGATTAACTGTACTTTGACCTTCAAAATTGAAATGACAATCACATGAAAGGGGAACTGGTGAGTGAACAACAACCGCAAACCATCTTAAAAAATAAATAAACAAATAAAAAAGCATAGTCGTTTCAGTAAAGTTCCTAGAAAATCCTGATAGCTATCTGTAAGACCCTCATAACGGGTTTGTCGTTTTGAAAATGGCTGTGAAGTAGAAAAGAAATAAAGGATGACAAGGTTAACAGTGGCTTTTTCACACCACCGTGAAGTTGCAGCACATTTTTTTGGACAGAGGACCATAATGTCTGGCATTGCAAAATCAAAGACAAAAGCACAAAAGCTGCCTGAGGGAGTTTTGTTATGAGCTCCCTGCGAAATTTATTTGATGCTTTATGATGCTCTTTTATGGCATCCACATTGGCAGCTAACACATAAATGTTGCACACTTCCTTACAGTGGTCATCTAAAGTAAAATACATAAAAATGAATCCCACGAGTGAATACTTACTGTACTCATTATAATAATCTTAGTGAAAAGGCAGAGAAACTCTAAAATAAACACTGATCCAACACTTCCAGATCAGAAAATGTCCATTATCCTACTTATTGTACATCACAATCATAACTGAATCTCTACCTACTACATTACCCCTTTTAAATTTGCTACACTCTTCTACACATCTGGTGTGGGAACCAATGACAGTATAAAGAATGGACAGAGCCTGAGTGACGTCACCCATAAGTTCCTGAAGTGCTGTTTTGAAGCCGAAAATATGCACCGTTGGCCGCCGCCATGTTGGATGTACTGCTCCGTCCACCTCCTGTGACGGGTTGGGCATCGAGTATCGATTGGAACCAGGACTAACATTTCGATTCTCCCGGAATCGTTCAATTTTTTTAATTTCGATTCCTAGTTTCGATACCCAGTCACTGGCGGACCTGAGGCGGGTCGAATGACGCCTGGGTGCTCTAATAAGCCATCTGTAACGACACGTACCTGTCAATCAAGCAGCAACGCTATTAATTATGCGCAACTTCAAGCCTTAATATCATTTGAACAGGGGAGTTAAAAAATAAATAAAATCACCCCCCTCACAGTTGTCATGGACGGGGAAATTAGCTACAGAGACCAAAACCATTGCCTGAACCAGGCTGTAAACATGTTTATTTCTGCTGTGAAATTGGGCATTTTAATACAGCCGCTTATGGAGATTGACTCACTTCAGTGGCCGCTCGAGGAATTACAGTTTTTAGCACTTCCGCATTGGCTTAATTTCCCATCACTGGAGGTTGTCGCTTGGTGGGAAGAAAAATCTTCTTGTGCAGAGTAACTAATGAGTTTTATATTTCATGCAGAGAAAATAATGACTTTTTGAGTAATTAAAAGAACTAGTAATTTAGCATGAGGTAGCGGCCATCAGAAGAAAGCCACCAAAGCCACAGGGGGAAGCAAAAATGTACTCACCACACTGTTTCACTGACAACTGATCTCTGCAGAGTACAACAGTCGCTGCTTATCATCAAAGGACAAATACATTTTTAAAAGCATTGCAGATTACAACTTCCACAAGACTTTGTTAAACTGATGAGGCAACATGTTGGCAACTTTGGCAACTTGATGTTTGATATACAAGCATACTTTGTAAGAGCAGAGAGTTGGTAAGTGGCCCTCACATGTCACAGGAGGGAATGTGCCACATAGCAGTGGTAGATAGTATATTGTATTTTATATAGAGAGAGCTAAATCAATCATGGAGATACAACCAAATACTGATATCCATGACAAAGCATTAGTAGTACGAGTGATAATAATTTAGCATTTTCAGGGTGATTCTCTCTATTCAATGTCTGGGCTGAACCTAGAGGCAAAGTATTAGGAGGCAATTTGCATTGGGGAATGAGGAGCTATAGGGGCAGCCATCTCTGCCTGCTCTCTTAATTTGTCTCACTGTCATTTCTTCTCTCAATCACTGAGATGCCACAGACATTACAGGCAGGCCATGGACCCTGCTGGGAGTGCAAACAGTGATGGGTATCAGTATTGACATTGGTCTAAAAGGATCAGTTAGCCGTCTCTTTACCCTGCAGGCCGCACAATTCCCTATTCATACAAAAACAGCTTGCAAACACGCTTCTCCCCTGGTGCTCTTACTCTCTGGTGATCTCTAAGAAAATACAAGGAGCACTACTGCCTAATGCCCCATAAAATTCTGACATCACCTTTCCACAGGAGAGGAGGACACACTCGATTTGATGGGCTAATTGTGTGTGGCATAATTAATCAATGTCTCCTGAACGACAAATTCCCACATGCACACTCCCAATGTCGCATGAATACCGGTGAAAGCACAGGGGGTAATTGAATTTACTTTTATTTATTCTCCTTCATCAGGTGATTTAGTCATTACTGGTAGATATCTGTCACTTTTCCTCACGTGGAGATGGACGCCGTCACAGCTGTGTAAGACAGATTAGGTTTACCCACACAAATCAAACATCACTATCGTCCGGTATGGTTCATAAAGAATTGACAATCGGAAACTATGCATTTAAAGTGTAAAAAAAAATATATATATTTTATGAAGAAGGAAATGCATTCAACACAGTAAATCAAACTATGGTTTGTTTACACAGAAACACTGGAATGTTGAGGTTCAGCTATTATCACATTAAAGAAGTTCACCAATTGACTCCTGCAGTGGATTGGATTTCCATTGCTCAGCAAACAGATCAATTTTAAATGTCTCTTCACTTAGTCGTCTCCTCCATTATGGAAAAAACAAGCAATCACTGTCTACACTTGGTCTACACATTGCTAGTAATGGTACAGTGTACCATTACTAGCAGGCCATGGCAGATATCTTAAAGTAAGCTGCAAAACAACATTTAAATAATAAAAATAATAATAATAAACCAGAGTCACAAAGGGCTTTACAAGACAAAAAAAAAAAAAAAAAAAAAAAAAAACATTTTTTACAGCATTAAAAAGTGGTACATATAAGAGAGTAAATGTACAATAAAACAATCTAAAATAATTATTGCCTTTTGAGGTTTTAAGAAGTGGCTCAACTCAAAATAGAAATCAAACCTCGAATCAGATGGGTTGATGGTTGTTGGGCAGTGAGACTATATTGTTGATGCTGAACTTCACGGTGGTGAATGACAAATTACTGTATACTGGTTGGGCTGATGAGTTGCCTTTTTTGTCATTAAAATTTCATTGATTGGCAGAAATGGCTGCAAGACACCTAGATGAAGAGTGACATAAGGGATGGAACGTGGCAGAAGAAGATTAATTTCACGCTGCCTCTTCAAGGTCCTCATGAAACCTTCACTTATTGAGAATTTTAAAGTTGCGTCAGATAGGCCGTATACTGGAGAGACAATTTAAGAAGAAGTCACATAAATCACACCCACAGTATTTAAGATATAATGTAATTTACATTTACTTTTTTTGCACTGCTGACACTCTTCTTCTGAGTGAATCACAATATGGGAAACAGTTGAATCAGCGTAATTTCCTGGAGCGATCGCAGAGGGAGTCATTTCAGCAGTAGGGAGTGAAAGCTACAGATTAAAAGAACCCTGATAACACAACTGTAAATACTGTTCAGACCCTAAAAAGGTCATTTGAGAAAAAAGGTACGGATGCAGAGAGAGGTTTAAATGCTTTTTCCACTGTGAAATGACAAAAATGTATTTATGTAGTTTTAACTTTATTATAGCTGCAGGCACCTTCGGGGTACAGTCCAGATATTCAGTCATGGGGGAGGAAATGTTGATCTTAAAGTTGTTGGAACTGGCAGAGTACAATTCTGCAAGGCTTGGTGTATTTTTATTTATGGAAAGCATTAATGCGCAAAGATAACAAAATTGTAAAAATGGGTTAATTTATTACTAAATCATGATTGGAAAAAAGTGATTACTGTGGATGGACTGTATATATTTTTTGCCAATGTATTCAGAGTTGTTTTCTAAGACATCTGGAATACCGCTGAATCAGCTGAGGTATGGTAAATTCAAATAACTTCAATCAGCACATACTGTAGATTCTCATCAGATGGAATAACTTTGTGTTATGCAGTTTTGTTGAGCCCTACGTTAATGCCTAAGAACAATGCTGTAGAATTAATTACAGGAGCACAAACTGTATGCATTGGGTTGTGGTTTTTCAACCCTTTCTCGTGGAAATTATATGTTGCTATTACAAAATATTACAATAAAACAAAGTACAATTCATACAGTACATTATGCTAAATCAAAATATGATCTCCATGTTCCTCAGTGGGCGCTCTCACAGCAGCAAACTGGTCAGATGATGTAAGATACATAACAGCAAAAACATTAATGTGGTAGGGAAAGGCATAAAGAGGCATAGAGTAAATAGAGCCTCAAAGCACTATGTCTGGAGTGAGTGGTTCATTTCTGGAAAATGGACTTACTGTTTGATTACTTGTCAGACGTGCTGTATATGAAAAAGCCAAACAATGCCTCTATTTCCCATCTTTTGTTATTCATACACTGATAGCTACAGGCAATGCTCTGCTTTTACATTTGTTATTGTGCTAACTATGTGCTAGTGGCTGGCAGTCTGTGATCTCGGCAGCAACAAGCTCACAGTATTTCTGTGTAGAGATTACTGACCAGCGAGAGAGAAATGAAGAGATGCTGTTTGACGTTCTCTCAAAGCATATGAAATGCAGCACCGTATGTAGCTGGGTGTCTGACTTTGGGAGGACGGATCTCTTTGATGGTTGCAAAGATCAAAGGCAGGAGATTTGCTACTATCTGCAGTAATTTCAGATCCCACACACACACACTTCTATATACACTTACGCTCCCTTAATCTATTTTTCTGACTCCAAACATTCAAAACTGTTCACGTTCATCACATCATTAAAGTTAACATCACTGGCTCGATGGCTCCTGTTTTACATTAATAATGATAAGACGGCATAAAGTTTTATGTTACACTTTACATTATATGGCAAAATACTCTTCATATTAGTTGTCTTCATTTTAATTCAGAGCCTGACTCAAGCTAGTTTTCAGTGATTTGACTGAAAAGTCAAAGGGACAACAGACATCTTTTCATCGCAGTGTGAGCTCCTCTGAAAGAACTGGCAATAATCAAGGTAGACACGGAATAGCCAGATGTCATTGCACTATCGTGCACTGCTACAGAACATTTATGAGCCATTAGACTGCCATGCCAGAGGATGCAGCAGCTGCTTATGAGGTCTGAGAGGCATGGATGTGGGGGAGGGACACACACCAGGTGAATTTAGCTGGTGACACAAGTCAGACTGCTCTTTTTTCTTCAAGGAATATTTGTGCAGCTAAGGCTACATACAAGTTTCCCAAAATAAAAAAATGATATGCTGACATTAAATTACTGTATGTCCTGGGAGATTAAACGTTTTCTCTGCAAACTCTCATCTGTCAGAACGTAGCGTGAGTGGATATCACACAGTCCTCTTCACTGCATCATGTCAGCTGAGAGGCCAGCGCAGATATGGACGCTAAAGCCCTTTTTCTAAGGGATTTTTCTGTAAGAAGGTGATTTTGTTCTCTTGGTGTCCGTTATATTACTTTCAGCATTTCTGCCGCTAAGACGAGATCTCATTTCAGCATCGTGCCTGAGAGAAGAGGCTTAGGGGAGATGACAGGCCTCTGTCAGAGCCTCCGTGCCAGGAAAATTAGGGTTACACAATTACACACAGTTCCACAAGCGTCACCAAAAAGCCCTCTTCGTAATTGGATCCATTTTAGAGGGTTTAAAGTCCGCTTCTTTCAGATATACAGTCAGAGCAACCTTAGGAACAGAATTCATCCTCTTCCTCTCTCAGTCTACATCTCTTTTGCATTTAGACTGGCCCAAGGAAAAAACAAAACAGGATTGAAGTTAGTCCTGTCACATTCAGTTGTACTGAGCAGATGCAACATGTCACTCTGGATCTGAATAAATTATGTCAGTGTCTATTTTTATTTTTTTATTTGTTTGTTTGTTTTTTACCAGAAAGCGGAAAAAAACATCTCAGTCATGAGCAGGCCTGGAGAATGTTGACTGATATGACAATATAATGCAAAGCACCACATATATTGTGCTAAGTTCTATTTTGAGCATTAATTGCTTCTCCAGAGAAGTATTTCAAGTGTTTTACAAAGACAGCTTGGATAGATGGAGGTCGAATTACAAGTTATGCTTTATGCCAAGTCTGATAAGTAGCTTTAAGTCTTAAGTTAAAGTTAAAGTCAAGCCTTATACTGTATATAACTCTTCATTAATGAATAAAATGTGCACAATTTCCAAAAAGAAATCTCAAGCATCTCAATGTTATAATCCTTTAGAATATAATTATTGTATTTTCATTCTGTACCGCTGATGCAAACCTATGATTTCTGAATGCTGATGCTTCACATCAAAAGAGTTCAAGTGGGGAATTATGCTGTGGCCTTTATTGTGAAAAGGACACAGGAAATGCAACACATGAATCATTCAAGTTAGCAGTGATTTGTCAACAATGTTACTTTTCAATGTACATTTGCAATTATGTAACATAACAATTGCTTATGTAATGACATAAATAATGGATACATTTCATTCAGCTGTTTCAGTACCAAGATCCTGCCATATTAAGTGATGGCTACTAATAATCTACTGAATAAAATACCACAAAGTAGCTGTCAACCCTTATGTGTAGCTGTAGAATTTGTCATCTGTTTTTTTTATAGTTGGCTGATTTGCAGTAGATTAATAGAGATTGTGCTTTTAACTATTGTAGAAGTGAAAGTAGAAACCGGGCCTTTAAAGGCAGAATAAAAAGTCAGTAATTGCTAAAAGACAAGTAAGAGGGGCTTGCCAAATTTATGATGAAAGGTCCTCTAGCGCCTGCAGGGGCTGCAATGGACCAAGCTCAACTGAGCACTGCACTTCCGGAAGATCTCAGGCTGAGTGGAGAAAATGATTTAGATGAGTCAGAAACAGGTAGTCATTTATGAAAAGGTTGGAAGAAATTACATTTTGCCACAAACTACAGTAAATGTACATGAAAGTATGTAGCATGCACTCATCAGTGTTCAAAAGACCAATTTAGTGGTTGAAGGAGCAGAAAATTCTGCCTGTTTGAAAAATCTGTTTTGATAGATATACTGTAGACTTAGACTTACATACTAATTAAATCCTTCAATCTTTAATGTCATTTGAAGGAAATACATTCATGACAAAGTAGGCTATCACTTCTCTCTTATCACAAAAAGCCAACTGCATGTCACCTCCCATTCCCCTGGGTGTTTATTACAGCCCCTGAGGTTCAAACTGTCTGGGGGAGACTATAAAGGTGATTGCGGTGTTTATGAGAACTGATTTTCAATCAGGCAAACACAGTAGAGTGACTTTCCTCTTGAGCACAATTCAGCCCCTCACATGCCGAGTGATAATTGCAGCTCATCTGAAAAGGCTGTTTTCATGCTCCCTCTCAAGGTGTATCTTTTACATTTCCCCCTTCCCTATTTGCCATTTTGGATCTGTTTCTTAACTGTTCATAACTTGAGGAAGTAGTAGAACAGAATAAGCTAAAGTTTCTGGAGCGCGTCATTCCCCTTAGGCAAGGTTAAATTAAACTTTATCAAAAGTACTGTAAACTGTAGTTTTGTGCTTGGCAAGGTTAAATAGTTTGTGCACTGGTGAAGACAAGTTGTTTGGAACCGTCTGTGTTTTGTCAATGTTGAGCTTTAATGCCAGAAAGTAAGACAGAGAGAGAGTCGTCACACATAACTGCACAAGACTGTCCGCACAGGCACACCTACTGTATACCAACACAAAAGCTTCATTAAAGCACCTTGCCATCTTCCCTTCCCCACAGCACATACACACGTACCACCACCACTTCAGCACAACCCTTCATCCTCTCTTCATTTTCATCAAAACATTGCAGATGAGGTCTTGAGCTCAATTAATCATTCTACAGCCCTCCTGTACTGCCCCCCTATTAATCACCAAGCCCACCATACTGCAGAGCCGGGCCTCAGAAACCTTTCTTTCTGGGAGTGGTTGTCTTGTCACTGGATGTGTATACATACCTACACTCCAAATGCACTCGCCTACATATACCTGCAAGCACTCACTCACATCTGAGACTGCAATTCATGGAGCTTAATCTATTTAGGGAATGAGAGTTGGACTTATTTTAGAGCCTTCTGTGGATAGCCTGGTCAAAATAGAGTGATAAACAATGTACCACACAGAGAACATACATTAAGAAAAACCCACTAGCAGTCTAATGGAAATAAGACATGAAATATATATATATCTCAGAAACAAAAGTGCAAACAAAAAAGTGTTTATACTACATCAAGTCATCATTGTTCAATCATCGCTTATAAACCGTAAACAGGCATGACAGGCCTGTCAAGCTTTGGATTTATCCACATGGAGACGCAATAGTGTGCATGTTGCCACACAAGAGCGATATCAGTATCCAAGGAGTACGGAGGGCCGTGTCTTTTTTTTTAGCCTTTGCAAAAACTAAAAAACAGAAGAGCGAAAGCATAAAGAGAAAATGGATTAACAGTGTGTGTGTGTGTGTATGTGCTCTAGCTAAGCTATAAACGTCAGCATGTCTGGCTAGTTAGCTTCCTACCTAATATAAAGTTTATACAAATTTAAGATGACACACAAATGAATTCAAATGGATTTGACACATAATCTCCAAACGTACAGTACAACTGTATGACACCACACAGGAAAACAGACTATACTAAAGAAAGACACTTGCTCTTACAACAACAATGGACATCATATCCTTGCATATAAATCTTGCTATCTCAGTGATTTTGACGAGCTTCTTGCAAGGGACCTGCTGAAGTTCAGTGTACTGAATAGTTGTAGATGAGGTTGTACCCTTCACGTAGCTCTGATTCAGGGATAACAACAATAACCATGCAGGGCCTGGCTTAGCAAAGGGTCAACTGACAAAGCTCTTAACCTCCAACTGTTTAGTTCTCTGTAAATGATAAGACGTATGTCCTGAATTTGAGGAACAAGTTAAGACATTGCATGACTTCTGGGGTTCTTTATTTCACCTTGTAATTAGATGAATGGTATTATTAAATTACCTAAAAATGTTTAAACTAATGAACAACAAATTAATACTTGACAAGGAAATTAGGCCAGAAAACTAAGAAATATGGATGTAAGTCCATAGTCCACTCAAATACAGCTGCTAGTGTCATCAGTCTCCTCGTATCTTTCCATTATATTTTAAGGTAATTTACTGACTTATTAATATGATGGCAATTGTTATGTTTATCCCTGATATGTCCTTAAAGTCTTCTACCTTAAATTAACTCTGAATATTTGACCAATATTTATTTATTATGCCTTCCTACCTGCCTTCCTTTGCTATTCTGGGCTGTTTTGGTAATAGAAAAAGATAGTACAACAGCTTGAGAGGCAGGGGCAGCTTGCTTAATTATAATAAATTTGTGGCTCTTATCTGTCCTTAGTCAACCTTGGCAATTTTTACTGCACTCCTTTTACTGCTCCCTCCTCCAAGGCACAGAAAACACCCATCTTTGCGTCAAATATCTGCTTAAAACACAAGACAAAGCCTTATCTACAGGCAGCTGTGAGCGTGCTAAGAGAGCAAATGATTCAGTACCTCGGTACAGCACTTGTCCAGTGATGCATTGGATTTCTCAGTATTCAGGAGACGATAGATTCTCATTTTGAGAGTGGCCATATTTAAATTATTCCACGATAATGCACATTATATCTGGAATATTAACAGACTGGGTGTCCACTGAAGCTGAATTACAATCAACTATTGTAGTGTAATTGTTACAGATCAATACTGAGACTGTACCTGAATTTCTCACCAATTCTGACAAACAGCAATAACCCTGCAGTAAGAAAGTGGAAGTATGTGGTGGTGGAGCATCTGACCAACGACACAAGAACACCACATGCCACAAAAAATTCACAAATTGGCTGTGTTCCTATCAGACAATCTGCTGCTGGTGCAGTCACAGTCAAAGTAAATCATGGCCTTTTTAGGAATCCTATATTGTACAATAGATACAATATGACACTTGTACTGTATGATTAGGGGCCTATGTTGAACATGGAGCTGTGGTGCTGTTAGGCTCTTTAGATATGCAACTCATGTCTTTAAAGAAATGCTTAACACACAATTCCTTAAAGGATAAGAATGGCTATATGTTTTAGAATTATATGTATGAATACTATATGCTGTACAAATGTGAAAATGTTGTGTCACATATATATAAGTATTGAAAAAGTATCACTGTAAAAAATAGATATGAACGTACTACATGTATAAATAGGATATCTACACTATAAAATATATGAAAATTGAGGATTTAGAGTAAGTGAAGTGACAAGTGTATACAGTACAGAGTATCAGTCCTGGTACTATAGTAGTCCTAGTTGATGTAGTTAACATCAACCATGTGCTGCAAATGCTCACGATAACACAAAATGTGTTAACTTCCTTAAAAAAACAAGGTCATTTTTTTTTTTTATTATTCCTACTACTCCTTGCTGCAATGCCCAGCTGACTGAGGACACGACCTGACCTAAAAAACAAACTATACATCCATGACCCGATTTTACCAATGCAGGTGTTTTCACTTGGGATAATTCGGCCTGTGCTCATGTTGAAGTTAGGTGAACCTGTAATGGAAATTACATGAGGTCACTAAACACCATGAACCATGAATGGATTATAAAGAGCTAACTTCAACTTTAACTAACAGTTAATAGGACATGTCAGTCAATCATGTAAAAGAATGATGCATTTGGGGTGCACAAACAGAACAGAGAAATTAAGAGGTGGACTAACACATTGTTGCATTTGAGTCTTTCATAGGATTTGCTGACAATATCAAAAGTATAGAATTATGCCAGACCAATCCTTTATAAAGTAATTTATCTCTTGTAGAACCCGTATTTGAAGAATTACATTAATCTATTCATACTAATCCATGCTTTATGCTGGCAAATCCAACATTATATAAGTGCATTCTATAAGTATCTTAAGATAAACCTTCTTGATCTTGCATGTCTCTTAAACCTAAAATGTATTTTTAGATTTTTTTCCACTGCTGACATTTTGACATGTTTGCAGGAAAAGAAACAATAAAAACAACTGTTATAATATTAATGATAGCTCAGCTCTATCCAACTGTGCTGGTAAATCAGTGAGACAGAATGCAAGCCCGGGCATTGGAACACCTAAATGGAACGCAGCCATTGTACTGTCATTAGTTGCACCTGTACTTGTCAAGTCAAACTGTCTGCTGAAAGAAGTCTCTAGATAAGATTTGACTTTGAGTGAGGCACTCACTGATTTATGTAAAGTCTCAAGCATAACTGAGCCTGACAAGATGTCTTTTTAGATAACACTGGGAAAAAAAACTAAAAGAGGCAAATTACTTAACAAAATCACTTTTATGTTTACCCAGTTGTCAATAAGTCTTAAAACATGTTTCTGATGTAGCATCCAATGCAGCATCAAAACAGCTCTGAATGCTACTTGCCTGTAAAGCTGCGCTTGGTGCACACATGGGATATGTCAGCCTCTTTGCTATGCAATGTGTTTGACAGCTGGTTGACAGCAACTCCTAATGCATAATGCAAGAAATAAACTCTTGTCTTTGATTACACACCATCTGAAAGTGATCAAAGTGTCATTCACAAATTCAAAGTGAATACATTCGACAAATTCATCCATTTACACACAGCTTTACCTGGTCATTGACACAATGTTGGGTTGCAGTTATGAAATAGTGAAGAATGCAGAGTGAAGGAGCAAATGGAGGGCAGCAGCTTACACTCATACATAGGTTTCTGTGATTGAATGTATATATATCAGCGTTTGGAGTCAGCTGTTGTTTTATGAAGGGTGAATTTTTAGGTGATTTTTATCATTTCATTTAGCTTTAATTTAATGGTTTGCCTTCTGAAGAATGAGTGAGAGCTGCCACTAATTGACAGACTTTACTCCTGTAGGACAAAGAGGCCAGCAATAGCAGACAGAGGCAGTTGAGAAAAACACTCTGTGACATTAAGGGTTTATTTTGACCAAACCAGAGGTGGTGATTGTTGGGACAGCAGAAAGACTATTTTGTTCATTTTGTTTATTAAAGCTAATATAGCTTGTGATACATGGCAAACTCATTTCCAAGCTGTAACTACGAGGGGATGAATATATCGGCAATTGTCGGTTGTTGGGCTAATGGTGGCCTGTTGGAAAATTTTATATCACCCTACCCCAGTTGCCAATGTAAACTTATGTCTGGGATGACCTTTTCTTGGTGCAGTGTAAGATACTAGGCCACTGTGATACTTGAGAAGGCCGTAGAGTGTAATAACATCCAGTTATTACAGTTTTAGTGTGAGCACAGAGAGAATCAATAAAAGTGAGGTAGCCTGTATCTGATCCTGACACATAGATTGCAGCGTGGAGCAGTGCAATGAAGATTACTGCCACAGACATGTTGCATTTCTTTTAACCCTGGCAATATTCACTCTCCTTCCATCCGTCTTCTTTCACGATGGACTGTAGTGTTGCAATTTGCACTTCTCTTTGTATTTGCAAGCCAATCCCTTTGTCACCACAAGACTTTCAACTCTGCTGGGCATAAAAATGTAGAGCACTTGCTAAAATCATAGCCTATGATTTTATTCATTGTTGTGATGCTGAATACACAACGTCCTCCACTGGCTCAAACCATGAAAGCTGAAACCCGTTCTCTTTAGGCCCACATTCATTCTTTCTCTAATAAAGTTTCTTGCCTCCACAGGGAAGGCAATTAACAGAAAAGCAGTGGTGTGCACATTTGCTGTGCCCCAAAATCATCATTTGCACATCAAACAGCCTCCGCCTTCATCCCGGTCAATTTGCATATAATACCACAAAGGTGCATCAATGTCAAATAGAAGTCTTCATTCCAATGCAGCATCTAATTCTCCTCTGTTGGGATGCTGAAGTAGGTGCAACGGAGATACACAAAGCACTAAGTAAAAATTAAAGAATAGGGGGTCAGGTAAAGAATACAACACAACAATTTCCACTACTGAACTCATAGAAGGCGTGTCATACTTAGTACATAGTTATCACATGGTTTTGTTGAATATTCGTGTCTGATTTGTCAATAACGGCATTCTACAGTCTGTTATTTCTGGATAGTAGACTACTGCAATTAAAAACAGACCGTTGATATGGACCCAGTCCTAATCAAAGACTCTGGAGGAACACAGCAGATGCAATAAAATCATTTTAAAACTTTTTAAAAAATCAATCATCTGAGGCAAAATGGTCAAAAGTAGCTGTCTAATAAGCTACTATAGAAGCTTAAGGTGATGCTATTATAAATCCTTTGCTTCAAGTTTTAAGTTTCAGGTTTATTTCTCATGTGCAGGTTAACACAGGACCAACAATGTAATGAAATGTGTTAGACAAGAGCATTAAGAGCACAATAATTGTGTAACAAGAATAGAAATAAGCTAAAGAAGTAAAATACAATACTATAAAAACATTTAGGTTTAAAAAAAGAAAAATAATACAAAATATACTATCATAGAATATTAGATAAAATACGTATGACGTAGGTCTTCAGCGATGTGCACACTGAGGAACTTGAAAACTGACTAATCTTTCCACATCCCCAATGTGGATGGGGAGGTGACCACCGCCCTGCTGTCTCCTCAATCATCCAGTCCACAATCATCTCTTTAGTTTTACTGACATTCAGAGAGGTTGTTGTTGTGACACCAGCTGGTTAGTGTCTTCACCTTAACTCTGTAGGCTGCCTCATCATTGCTCATGATGAGGTCCAGGATGGCCGTGTTGTCAGCTTTTTGTCAGGGTCCTGCATGCATCATCTTTATATTAAACAGGGTTTATTTCAACATATCCCTTCTATAATCATGGTGAATATTCACATTTCTGTGTTTCTTTTTTTGAATCTTTGAGGTTTTATGACTGTGGCCCGGGCTCTGTCTCATTATGTGAGGTAGATTCTGCACACACATACAATACAAATACACAGTGTGCAGTTTGTGCCTCATTATTACTACATCATTACATTACTCAGCATATCGCTGATAACCTGGTTAACACACTCATCTGTTTCCAAACAATCAAAACATATTACTCAGTATTCATCACAAGTGTGAAGGGGAAAAGATTTTGACATTGTACCCACTGACTGTAGGTACACTTTAACTATCCAGCTAGCATAACACAGTAGTTTGGATACATGCATTATTCATGCATTTCCTCTCCTCAGAAGGACCCATTAAATATTTGTTAACTTATAAAAGCATCATGCAACACTCTGCACCTCAGGACTATTAATTTTCCACGCACGCTTCATTGTAAAGCTCCATCTGCTACACCACTGGTCGTATTAAGGCAAAGGAGGAAGGCTTGAATATCGGTGCGGAACAGTTAAACCTCGAAGATGGAGAAGAACACAAGGGAGAGAATCTATATCCACAAATAAATAAAGCAACATTGTGCAGTCACTCTCAAACAACTATTGCAACATCTCAGCTCCCAGTGATGTAGGATATTGGCAAAAAGGACACAACAGTGCTATAAAAACAAGACACATGGCATCGTGACTTTGATATGTGATTGCTGGTAGCTCTGTTGGACAAAACAATAACTGTTCTAGCTTAAATGTATTTAAAACTGCCTATGTGTGTTTACTGTGAAGGAAATGGGAATGCATGTGTCATTTAAACTTTTCCTCCTTTTCCTCAGCTGTGAAAGTCAGCCGTCTTTGGGATAAGTTTTAATATTCTTAGGATTAAAAGCAGGATGTGCATGGCATTGAATATTTATTAAATTGTATTCTTTCAATAGTCCCAATAAATCATTTTTAATCACTAAACACCCAATTTAACTCTCCTTAATTTCATTCTGTGCATGCAGACTAATTACAGTGCATTATAAATAGAATTCTTTTTTTTTTTCTACAGTGATTAATTAGGTTCTATGTTGCTCCATAAAAACAATATTGTATTACAGATTCAAACATGTTTAGACTCCAAACAAATGAACATGAAAGAAAGCACAGATTACTGTGGTGTGTTTGTTTGTTTGTTTCTCCAAGCAAGCTTAGAAAAATTAGGCCAGAGAATTTTAAATAAAGTATTCTCAAATCTGGAGTATGTGTGACAGCCAAACTGAAAGGATGTATTTTCAACTGTCTCTGAGAAAACATGCCAGGGACATTTATTCCAGAATTTAAGCCCAACAGTGATCAGATGTTTCTGGTTACCCAAAGACATATCTACACACATCTTGGATCGCAATTTTAGATGATATAACATGACTGGATAGGCAAATACAAGCAATTTAAGCTCTTTAAAGTACTGTTATGAATATATTATATAAATATAATTTATATGTATGTTGCTACCTCACCTAACAATATATATATTGTTTTTAGAAATATATTAAACATGAATTCAATCAGGGAGAGACTGTACAGCACTATACAAGGCCTGAAGCTATGAAGGGTCAGCCACTGCACTGGTTAATGAGTTATCAGTCAGGTATTTAAAAAGAACATTTTGTTTTAATATTTACCAAGGAGAAGAAACATTGTGGAACCACTAACTTTAACCTCAAAGGAGAACTGTATCAAAGTCTGTTTACAGGATTTGGAGAGTACTACTTCATATGTGGAAAAAAGTTGTATAAAGCCTTCTGTGGTTCCAGAGGGAGCTGTGCAAAATTTGAAAAACTGCATCAAGTGACACAATGTCAGCTGAGTCTGAAGACTACTATAGTTGAAAAATGAAACAAATCTGGAGGTGAGGAGTTGGAAAGAAGTGAGCTTACCAGACCTCCGTAGCCCACTCCTCATCTCTGCTTGAGGCTACCACCTTGAGGCTATGTTAGCCACAACTAGCATAACACACTTGAATCTTTGACCAAGCTGTCAGTGTTCGAGTTGCATTGTGGGTTATGTATGCTCCAGGAGAATGTATGGAATAAAAAAGATGGTATCTTTGATTCTGCTGCCTTTTTATTATTTTAACTGTCCATCGTGACAGTCGAAACAATAGTATAGAAGTGTCTTGTGTGAGTGAAGTATTCTTTTAAGCATTAAAATAAAAATAACAAGTTAAAATCTTAAAGGTACTATTTGTTTTTATTTTTATATTTATTTTTTATTCAATCAAGAATAACCTTAATTTATTTTGCATGTTAGTATGCTTGTTGCAGTGCAAATTATGATTATGATTATATGGATTATGACTTTTTGCTGAATTTACTATCTGTTTATGCAGTTATGCTTTTTACTGTCAGTAACAGTCAGGGTCACCAACAACATTTCAAAACTGTTTTAAATTCCCAGACTTGAGCCTGTCTGTATAAACTCCTGTGGTTCAGTTTGACACGATGCAGCAACACAAATCTTTAATGTAGACTGTCAGTAGCCAGTGGCGTTGAGCTCCAGACAGAAACACAAACACACACAACTGTGGAGGCTGCTGTCTCACCTGTTTTTAGCTTTCTACTACCCCATACCACCACATATCTCATACGTGATTGTTCATTTGTCAGTTGTGTGATGTCTGTCCCTGCTAAGACAAGACTGTGTGCTAAGACAAGACTGTGTGCCTTGTGTCAGAGACTAAAATATAAAAACAAAGGCTCTTCTTTTTTAAAATTTTCAAAAGCCACAAGAGAAACATCAAGACCAGCGAGTGAGCGAGTCCTGGTTGTTTGATCATATCAGAGCTGAAACTGTCAGAGGATGTAAAATTCTAAGTAATTGCGCATTATTTCTAAAACTTGAGTATCTAGTGGATATTAATGCACCGTGCAACAGCTCACAGAGACAAAGCTAGAGGCACTTGCAGCCTCCTTGCCACAGGCTGCGTTCAGAAAAAGGTCTTCATAATTTAACAGTGAACCTACAAAATAAAACAACTGTCGTCAGAGCGAAAGCAAGTAAATTGGTGATTAAGTGCTGATTTACTGCATGTAATTGTTCAGAAGGGAATGTACTATCAGTTCATTTTTTAACAAAGAGTTCTGATTGCATTGCATAATCAAAAGTTCAGTTGCTTCGTTAGTACACCCACTAAAAATTCGTTTAAAACTCAACAGGAAATGTTTTATAGCCAACATTGATAAGCACCTCCCTAGAGTATAAAATTGCTCTTCCTCTCTGCAGTTTCACCTCAGGACACAATCAAGGCCACTGTTATTTAAATTTTCTTTGTACCCTTGTGATTACATTTCAAACCTTTAAAATGCCTCTTGTTTTTAGTGGATGAGCCACTGCATTGTGAAGTAATTTAACACTCCAGCTCCTTTCCTCTTGGCATAATTAACATATCCAGTGTGTCTCTAATTAAGCAATCTGGATATGCCCATTAGTAACATGTAAAAAAAAATGAACACTGTAAGAATATCATCACCCATTTTTTTTTTTTTTTTTTTAATCATCACATTTGATAGGGTATCATTTTCCATCCTCCTGTTAATTGAAAATATGTTTCAGAGATAAAATGCAACATATTCTATGCCCACAAGACATGATTATCCTCGTGACTGAGCCTATCAGAAATACAGATCAAGACGAGGAAGATGACTTCAAAAATGTCAGATGATCATCTGCGTATTGTCAAGACAGAAACGGGGCACAAAGGATTTCAACAAGCTATTAATACAATTTCTGGTCCATCATCCCGCAATGAAAAGTCCACGCCAGACAAAGAATAAAGGCCACTAAACAAACAAACAGGCAGAGTTTAAAAGGCTGGCTGAGGCTGCCCAGAGGCTCATTAAAGCAGCTTGCCTCTGTTCTTAAAAGCAGCTCCACTGGCAGAGTCGCCCATAGAAACTCCAAACTGACAGAATATTTCATTAGAAGACCTGAATATTTCATTTGAATACACATCTTCGGATGCATTTCCTCTTTCCTCTCATACATTAGGAATTAGGCGCTGCAACAATTAAACACACTCATCTGCATATGAAGAGCAGCCTCTAAAATCGGCGCTCAGTGAATGAATGCAATCCTGGCCCGCATTTTGAACAGGTCTATACAAGGAGATTTAATGGACAGAGGTTTGGTAAAAAATGCACAGGCCCCTGGTACAGCACCGAGGCTCATCAGCTGGCTCTTGGACATACCTCACGACATTCATTACAGCCCTGGCTACTCCCCACCCCATCTGACTTCCTGTGGCCCACAGAAACCAACATCCAGCCCTCCCAGCCCGTCTGCCACTGCATCACCATGGCAACCGCTCTTTTTCTCACAACCCCTCATAGATTTTTTTTTTTTTTCCACAGCTACATTTCCTGAAGGCTGGCTCCAAGCATGACAGCTAGCCATCCAACTGGTGTTAAAGCACTTCAAGGTGAAGATGTGGCACTGTGCCACGTCTTGATTTTTTCTTTTTCCCCCTCAAAGAAAGTGGGAAGGCAGATGAAAATAATTCCGGACAGCTGTGTTATAATCATTTTAGAACTGATCTCATTAGTAAATTACCATAATTTACTGAAGCTATTCTTTTGAGATTGGTAACCATTATTGTATCTTAGCCATTTTGTTTTCTGTAGCTGCTGCTTATTTATGAGATATGCCAACTGCCTTAGCACTCAACCTCGCCATCCCAGATTGTCATTACAATAAGAACAAAGGCTTGGAGTGAAACTAATCAGATTATATTGTTGTTGTTTTAAATCATGAATATATTATAGGGATGTCAATTTGCATGGCTTATTATTCCACCTCCATCTTCATACCAATACACTGATCTTTCACACGCTAACAATATAAAATGATCTGAAACATACTGAATTTGAGTGACAACTCTGTTCAGAGCATATTTACAATCATCCATGTTAAGAATATTTCTGTTTATTTTTAATCTGGGATTTCCTTTTCTAGTTTTTTGCCACCATGCTACTTAGAGCTGATCAGAATCTCATTGATTAGTACTTAGTACTGGCAGCTGAGTAGTAGAGTAGTATACTTTAGTTTTACTTACTTTTAGAAGTTTCTATCCTTTAAACTCTGCAATTCTCTTCTTTACTTTTTGCAACTTCATCATGACATAACTGAGTAGTTTGAGGTCTCACAACAAAATTATATCTAAATCAAGACTCCACGTCTAAGGACAATGCAGCCATTGGTGACGTAAGCATGGCTGAGTCAGTGAGCTTGCTAGGGGACCAAAAGGCAACTCAACCGAGTTTGAAGTCTAAAAGTGATCTGGTCAATGCTACTGTGTTCAACCACAGGCAGAGAATTACTTGTTTGGAATCCAATGCAAACTCAGTCAGTGAACACTGTTGAGTTTGGAATCTACTGTACATGTGTTGAGCTAGCCGCTGGAGATGTTAAGCTAATCGTGGACCTCGCTGCTTAAAGTCGTTGTAACAACATCTGCATTATAGAATGCCTTTTATGGCAGCTAGTGTTATCTCAGGCTGTTTATATATGCCGAGACTAAATGAATGCTCAATTGCTGTTTAAGAGGGCAATTATTTTTCCTGTACAATTATGTATTATAATCACATTGATCAGTTATGCAATCTTCACTCATATATTTAATTCCTTTTTCATTCATTTTTCATGTGAGTTTTTATCCTTCAGCATTGAAATGACTCATCTTTAAGTGCACTTGTGTTTAATTTTAGATATTCTATAGTTTATGGAGATGACACCCGGTATTACAGCTGACTTATAATTGAAAGTAGTCTACCCATTGTCTGCACTAGTGTTATGGTCAGTGGTTTAGTGCTGCCTGCAGCAGTGGATATACTTTTAATTTATGCTCCAATTTTTTTGTAAAGTGGTGCATCCAGTAAATGATAAACACTCTGTGTTATTAACAGTGACATGCAAGACTACTCTTGCATATTTAGCTTACCCACAAAAAGGGCAAGTAATATTTGCACATTGTCACTTAACTTCTGCTGCTTGACTTCAGGGAGTAAAGATCATTATGTAATTAACAGATTTTGCCATAACTACAGTACACTGGCTGAAGACGGGTGAGACAACTACATCTGCATTTAGAGTTTATTATTCCTAACCCCATCCACTCATAAAAACTGGACAACTATGTCATACCTTCATGCAATAGAGGGCATTTAGAAGTGGGTATATGTGATGCCGACTGAAAAATAAGTAGCCATGCTATATATATATATATATATATATATATATATATATATATATATATATATATATATATATATATATATATATATATATATATATATATATATACTGGTTTTGGTTTGTCTTTGTACCTTATATCCTTTACAGTGCACAATCTTTTATTGTGGATTTATGGTGTGTTTGTGTTTATTTCAATGGGAATGGAGGTTATCAGGAACAAGGTATGATAGATCTCTGCTAGGAAGGACTGTATCAAGGGAGATGCATAAGCAGGGTCAATACATAAGATTGGGCCAGAATTATAGTTCAAGAATGTTAAAAACATTCAAAAAATGAACTAACATTATCAACAGAATCTCAAGAGGTTACAGCTATGATACTATATTAAATACTACTTGTGCTGCAGACATATTTACTAAAATCAGATGCTGTCTAACTTTTGTTTTTCTTGTAATACCATGTGTGCCACGAGAGGCAATAGTGAGTCACTGTGGCGTTCAGTCTACCCTCAACATCAGCGCGAAAAATCATGTGGGACCATGTTCTGACCAACCACATCTTTAAATTACTCAAAATGTTACAAACAAAACATTTAATCACCAGGAAACTGCAATTCCAACGTGCAGGTACCATTATACTTTCCATTGCAATAATCTATTCAGCAAAATCTATTCTGACATTCAGTAGTATATAATATAATTATCTCGGACTTGATGCTCGTAACATATCAGTCATTGTTCTTATTGTGCTATTATATCCATGCCAATTATAGAAGTTAAGCAGCCATTATCAATGATGCTTCAAAGATCAGCACTTAGTTAATGAGACGTCTGATGTCTGATGAGATGTCTGACATCTGTGATGTTCCTGCCATGGTAACTAATATAATGGACCAACAGCCATTTATTGTGGCACAGACCTGGTTCTGTATACTGTATGTCATTCATTCATTTTTCATTTCTTGTCTAATAACTAAGTTGTCTTCTTACTTCTGTCATTTGTCTCTGTATATACCATAATTAGGTGAGTACCACACTATATTTTATTCTTCATATCTGGGTAATTTTCAGCTCATCTGCTGTGACTCCCTCACTCAATTAATGAATTCTCTTCTTAGTGTTGCTATATCTGGCACTCACTGATCAAGTCACATATGACAGGTAGACTGACACATTGACAAGCTTTGAACTTGCAACTTAGCAGCTGCTGACACCTCAGCCATTGTCACATTTAATATTAAAATAACCAACAATGACAACTCTGTTAACCTCAACATTCTAGAAACGCTGGTGAACATTCATTGTCTTAGCAACATTGGTCATTTATTCACACAGTGCTGTGGCTCCAATACTCATAACTGGTTTCTGATTACCATGAAGCAAGTTAGTTTTGTTTGCCTTCAATCTGAATCTAAAATCTGAGAAGTTGGTTTCAAATCTTATGTATTTCTCTGACAAACAGAACAAAATAAATCTACAAACAACAGTACTGTTGGTTATCTTTGTCCTAGTTATACAGATGCCAGATCAGCAATGTGATCATATGAGTCATTTTGGACGAATAACCTATTTTGTCGTTAGGTCGGAGGACTTTTTTAAGATCAGTAAAGTAATAAAGTCAAAATGAAGAGGACATAATTAAGTCAGTAGGCTAATTTCCCTGAGTACTACCATGCAGAGACATTCTGAGGGGTACTGGCTCCCTGACCTAGTATTGTGATCCAGCATCCAAGAACATATTTATTGTGCAGGCCTCACTGTTTTCTGCTTTAATAGGTGATACTGAACAACACCATTGCTTTAAGACAATTAAATACTACTTCCCACCGGCTGTTTTACAGTTGACTATCATGAGCTTGTATTCATGGTCATTTTAAAACAAACTGCTGCTCTCATAACTTTCATTTAAAATGGGGAGGGAACTGAATGCTCACACCATCTGGTACCGTTCCTACCTAAGTGAAAATGCTTGAATTCTCAATAGGGATTTCATTAAAAAATGATATCCCGATCTGCAATACAATACTTAGGCAGTGATGCTACTTAAAATTTCATAATCCTTTACTGATTTCTTGGTGTAGTCACATACAAAACTGTTTTAAAAAGGGGAGTAATAATCACTACAGATTAAACAACAATTACAATTATGGTTGGATATTTAGGCTTTCAAGCATAAAAGTCCTATTTTAAAGCAAAATAAATACACAAAATAGCAGTGCATTGTGTTTTAATTTCCATTGGATCTGTGTTTTGTGTCTCAATCTAATTGATTAAAAAATTAATTGTCTAAAGAAGAACCTCTTCATCCGTGTATAGTAAGGTCTGTTATAAATCGGCTATTGGTCGCTTTATTGTGAAAGCGGGTGAGCAGTTTGCAACAGTTGTGTCTATGGAAGCGCCTTTGTGGGTATTGTGATAAATATTGCATGCTTCAGATGTGTTTTATTGAACTACATATGACAGCTGGTCGCAGCGTGTGAAACTGTGGTACATCTAGATGGAGCTTTTGGGTCAGAGACCGTTCATGACGTCTCTGAGCTAAGAGGAATCTAGTATCAAAGAGCTGCCTCGGAGAGGCGACACAGAGGAAGAGGGCCTTATCATGTTGAAGCTTGAAATATTTATTTGATACAATAGACACTTACAGTTGCTGTAGCTCAAGTGTGACATGATTGAAAACCACAGCAAGCCATTAATGTTTCACATGTGGTTATGAGTAAAAGATGAACCAGGGCCTTTTTCTTACTCTTATTCTCACACTGTTTATATAGTCAACAAAGACTTGAAGGTAATTAATCATTTTATTCACTATTCTCCCCATTTTTCTGGCTTGACAGTGTTGTTCACTGAACATATTGTTTCAACTGAAGGCACCACCTTAAATGAATTCTTATTAGGCATCTAAAAATAGACTCCAGGAGTGAGGGTCTAGGCTGCCTGTCATCTGACAAGCACAGAGGGAGCATCATGACCAGACAGCTGCCAGCGCCTCAATGAAAAACATAAGGAATATAGGCATTATATCATAAATCCGGTGGAATATCAGTAGCTGTGAAAGATTTCTTGCTGATCATTAGCACTGGCAAATCAATAGGAGGAAGCATATCGTACATGTCGCACAGTTTATGACTGCACTTCTGGTGTTGTTGTTCCACCCCCAAGAAGAATGTTTCATTTACATTTATTTGCCATTTAGTATTTTATATTGACACAGTGAGAATCCAGCTAGCTAGGGTAGTATGTGAATGTGAGTGTTGGGGTCTGAACATAAAAGGCAAAATTTTATGAGATCCCATTGCTGTGCATTTCCAGTTGTGCATTACAACATATAACAACATTGTTATGCTTTGTTCAATTATATTCACACTGCATCCTGCCCCATTCTTTTTCCAAATCTTTCTTTGTCATTACATTGTCCATACCCATATTAATTTGTATCTCTGGAGCCAGCACAATAATGCGCTTTGTAGAGCAACTGCAAAGGCCTGTACATCTGCTCATTATAAGTTTGTTTATTCGTATGTGTTTTTTCGCTGACAACAATCTCATTACTGCGAGGTTTTTACAACCCCAATTCCAAAAAAGTTGGGACACTGTGTAACGCATAAATTTAGCCCGGACGACACGGCATCAATGATTTTCAAAAAACAATTTGAAATGGGGACTCATCTTTCCACTTTCCATCAGTCCATCTCAGATGAGCTCCGGCCCAAAGAAGTTTGCAGTGTTTTTGGACGTTAGAGTCTACAACTTGTATTTGTAGATGCAGCAATGAACTGTGTTTACAGACAACGTTGTCTTCTGAAGTTTTCCTGAGCCCATGTAGTAATATCCTTTACAAAATCATGTTGGTTCTTAACCTAGTGCTGCCTGAGGGATCTTAGATTACGGGAATTTAATGTTGGATTTAGGCCTTGCCGCTTATCAGCAGAGATTTATCTGGACTCTCTAAACTTTTAATGATATTGTGGATTGAAGAGTGTGAAATCCCTAAATTATTTGTAACTGTGTGTTAAGAAACATCGTTAAACTGTTGGACTATTTGCCCACACAGTTTTTCACAAAGTCGTGAATCTCATGCCATACTTGCTTGTCAACGACTGAGCCTCGAGGAGGTCCCTTTCATATCCAATCATAATACTATCACCTGTTACCAACATGTTTACCTGTGATCGAAATGGGGGCTTTATGAGCTCTTCGGAACAAAGTCTTTTGTTGCCCCTGCCCCAGCTTTTTTTGAAACATTGTGCTGCAGGCATCAAACTCAAAATGAGTGTATACTTAAAAAAAAACAATAGATTGTTTTGCAATCAGGGTTGTACAAGCTTTTCAGTGTTTGTGTTAAGGTCAGCATCTTACTGCTATTATTAATCGCAAAAAAAACACAAATGCCAAAAAAAAAAAAATCAAAAATGATCTCCACTCTACTGCAGGATCAACACAGAAAACATAGTCATGCTCTCCTTTTAATGAGTTCAGTTCAGCTAACATACGGATATATGTTAGTAGAAATGGAAAGCTCTTTGTCTAAGTGATTATATTTGTGAAACATGCACATACAAAAAAAAATTTGTAACAATTTCCTTTTCAAGAAGTTGCATTCTGGGACACTGAGCCTGACTCATATTCTCAATCAGCAGATGTTTAGGTGCTGTTTTTTTATGGGTCCTGTTTTTACAAGAAGAAATTCCGATGTAACAGAAGCATTTCTCCACTCACCAGTGTGATGTTTGACAGCTTGATGCATTGTATGTATATAAAGGATTCTTGTAGCAATATTTTTGTACTTCTCTTTAGTTGTTCACTTTAGTTCATAAAAGAAAAACATTAAACTCTCACAAGATCTTCTATAACTTGACACATGGGATCAAGAATCAAACACCAATTTAATCACCACGCACAGGCAGAGACGTTGTTAGATGGTAAGCTCAAAAAGGAGGAACTGCTTTGGGAAAATCAGTGTCTCTGAGTGTAATCTATCTCCCTGTATTCCCTTCAGTCACTGTAAGCAAGTTTCAATGTCTGCAGCGCAACGACCTGGACGGCAGTCCACTGGGAAGAAGGTGGGAATGCAGGATAACAAACTGCACAAGGGACCAGGGCACAAGGATTGGCTTTAACACATGCACCAATTACAGTGAGCACAGCGTGCATCCTTTTCCAAACACTGCTGAGCGCGCCACACACCCCCTGAGAAAACATCTGCTTTTGTACACAGATCCCAATTCTACTCCCACATATACGCGTCTATTATTCTGGTACACATGAGAACACATACATACACACACACACAGACACACACACACACAAATCTTGTAAACACATGTAATAATGCACAAAATAAAAATAAAAGACCTGCTTTGTTAAATAATAAAGCACATTTTATCATAAAAAATATAACTAATGCATATCTCTATTATAATTATCCTTATTCTCCCCAACCGTGAATCTTTCATTATTTCTATTTTCATACAAACAAACAAATCATTTAAAAAAACTCAATGCAATTTTAACTTTGCCTGTTGTGTGAGATTCACAGACTCAGATATAGAGCTCTATCTTACAGCACAAGGCGTCACAGCGCAGCACAAGTATCATTGTTTATTTCTGACCAACTTGTCATCATTCCCAGCATCCACATTGTGTATGGAGCAAATGTACTTGCGCCCATCTATGCGTGTTAGTCTTTAAATGAGGTGTGGTCAGGTGCATTGCTATCTTGAAGCAACAGAAGGCGCCTGCACCAAACAAGTCATTGGTGCAGTATTTCTCTGCTATTTAAAGGGCACATTATTTAGAAGTGGGTTCACAGTGGTCATACAATCTTGTTACACACACACACACACAGAATCAGCAGCACTCCTCGTCCTCCGATAAAGGTTATAGCCATTATTCTGTTTAAAGTAAACATAATACTCTCGCCTATTAATTATTGAATTTGAATTAAAATATTAACTACATTTATTAATTATCTAAAACTGGGAGGCTTTCTTTAGTCAGGTGACTATGTCCGGTGTCTGTCAGTCTAACAGTGTGTGACAGTGGAGGTTGTAGTTTTATGATCATTTTGACCATTATTGTTTGTCCCTGTAACTTGTTTTTTAGATTATGTTGGTTTGTCCATTATGGGCTACTATAGAAACATGGTGGCGCAACATGGTGGACTATATGTAAGAGGACCAGTTCTGTCTGTCAAGATAAAGGCTCAAACACAATTCTTATTCTTTGATGATTATACAGTAATGAAAACATATTATATTCAATTACAGCCAATAGATCCTCCTAAATATTACACACTGGAAAAAAAATAAACATGATGAGAATCAGATGTTGGGGCAAAATCATAATGGCTAGGCTTCAACCTAAAAAAAGATACCATATGCTACTATGATTGTCAGATATAATGAACAATTCTGCGGCAGGTACTTGAAGTTTCATTATATTCAGTAATAATTCAACTTTTTTCTTTTTTTTTCTGCTTTCCACCAAAATACACATTTTCACATTCAGTACCTGCAGTTAGCAGTTCATTTGTTTCTTAAGATATTTTTTGGGCGTTTTCAAGCTTAATTTGACAGGGACAGCTGAAGAGTGACAGGAAAGCGGGGATTGAGAGAGGGGGATGACACACAGCAAAGGGCCACAGGTCGGATTCGAACACTGGGCCACTGCAGTAAGGACTGAGCCTACATGGGGTGCACACTCTACCAACTGAGCGAAGCGGCAGTCTTACATCACAACCTAACCTAGCGTACACACACATTTTCTATCCCATCATCGTCAAGATCAACAGACAAGACACATCATAGAAATCTTAGTAAATAATTAAAGCATCAGCAAAGTTAATCTGAAAAGTTTTGTTATGGGTAACCTCAAACATAGAAATTGACTTGATAGGAAAGTTTAAAGTTCCTTTTATCAGATACTCAATGTTCCGTGTAACCTGCCTGCTTGTGGGTGGAGTTTGAAGCTGAGGTTTGGTTTATGTAAATAAGGTGACAGAGTGGTGTTTAGGTACCAACTTTGGCATGAATTTGTGCTTTGTGGCCATGCAGATATTCCTTTTTTAGAAAAGCTCTGCGCAGAGCAAAAGTATAAGTATTCATAAACAGACCACTCTAAGATCACATAAAGCACTTCACTTTGATAGAAATTTGAGTCTGTACTGGCTTATATTTATCTGTTGGTTCTTACCAAAAATAATAGAAATGTATCATTTTTTTAAAATTAAATTTGTATAAAGTGTGTATTATTGCTGCATACATTAAGAGCATTATATTATAAAATAATTGACCAGTTTGACTGAGCAAAATACCACTAACTCACTGATCAATTGTGTGATCACAAAAATAAATCTTGTCTTCCTTCTGATGCAGATTTCTTATCCAAACGTGATATTTTTCACAGATATGGTTTATAATTTAGTTATTGGTTTTGAAGACAGTTTCACACCTGAGGAGCCTCAGGTGTCCCGGCCAGGGATACTGATAATCAGTCCTTCACAACTTCCTGGAAAATGTATTAGGGGTCGTCACTTTCAATCGGTTAAAGCAGGAATAATATGTGCACTGCATCTGCACTGTCTAATTTGAAGGCTGTGCTCCGCATTTCCCAATCACGACTCACACAGCATAAATTAAATCTTAAGTCTGCAACAAGTTCTGGTAGAATAACTATATGACCTCCTGTGCTATTCTGCACATTAACGGTTCGGCTACTCCATTCAGATTTCAAGTTTATACACTGAAATCACTCTCACTCAGATTATATAAGGATCAATGCACACTGAGCCCCCTAAAATATCTCACAGCACTTTTTTTCCCTGATGGAAACTCAAGACACCATTTTCTCTGGATAATCAAAACCATACAATACGTTGTGGAAATGGGGTTATTATGGAGGGCTGTCGATTTATGAAATCATGTTCTATAAATGCCTTGAACAGACTGGATTACTTTTCTTGCTGCATTATTGTACACATGTACATGTCCCCAAATGGAATAACATATTTTGGGTCACTTTAACAAAAATATAGGCCTTTTACTACAAGTCAGTGTAATTTTCTGCACGGATATCATTGCCTTGTGTGCATCACTACTCATGAAAACATGGTGACAAGAATTTCAGTGTTGTCTAGAACATAAATGAAACATAAGAAAGATGTTGTTCCTGTTTAACATATTTGGGAAGCTGCTTATTTATACTTTGGGTGCTACATTCAGTGTTTGTACATTGGGACTTTAGTACCTCCCACACAACAGTTTTCTCCTCAGAGAACAGGAGATTGGCCACACTGTGATTGAAGCCTGCAGTGGTGCAGTAGGATTGCTAACCATTGCAATATTCATGCAAATGTGACATGTGTTCATTCATATTTTTCTGTTGTGGAATAAAATACAACTTGCAAACTGGGTATTTGTCTTAAATTTCTTGGTTATCATCACTCACTGCCAATAGTGTGCTGTCTCAGCACGTAATGACATGAATGATGTGTGTGTGTGTGTGTGCGAACAGAGGATGATGGAAATGGCGACGATGGAATTTCAGCCTGCTTCTCTAACACATTTAACTGGACAACAGCTAAGCCCATCTCTATAAAAACAGGCCAACCCATAAGCTATCATTTCTTGCCAACCAAAAGTATGTAAGACTGTCAAAACCCACCTCTGCATCCATGACTTGACAGTGACTATGTAGGTCAACATCCTCTGACAGGCTCTATATGCTTAGGGGGTGTAGCTGCATGTTACAGAGAAAATCTCATGCACAGAGAGACAGATACACACAAACCCTCCAAACAATAACAGATGAACACGGTGAGGACAGGTACAGAAAGAGGTCATGAGCCTCTCTGAAGCAACTAATTTGGCTCTATTGCATTGTATGACCAGGATGCAGCACCATTACACAGTCCCCTTCATTGCACTAGACTACAGTAAGATAAAAGTAAGATCAAGTGTGGAGTTATGCTTGGGACGAAATTTTTGAACCGGTGATATTAATACAAAGACTGGACCGGACGGGTAATACCAGATTTTACCACTAGGTGTTGCACATGACTCAGTTGCTCCCATCAAAATAAGTGGATTAGTGGATAAGTGGAAATGGATTTTTCGCAACACAAATGTTTCACAATAAAAGCCTTGTCAAGAAGGGGATGAAAATGTAGAGGGCTTTTAAATTTAAACGGATACAAGATATATGTAGAGTTTGTATTAGCAGGGCAACGAAAGTGAGTTAAAGCGAGGCTTCATATGTTATGTTACCGTACTAGCTGGCTAGCTATCTTGCTAACACAGCTAAAAGATGTGTTAAACATGACATTCGTCAAGAGTTATACTAAGAAGGGAAAATTATGGGGCCATTTAATATCAACTTTACATCAGTGTATTTCACAGACTAGTTAGCAACTTACAGTGAAGACACTGCTAACTCTGCACTGCCGTCTGCTCAGCTGTGACGCGTACTCTGCTAACACTACATGTGCTGCAGACAAAGCTGAGAGGATTGCCCGAATGGCTCGAAATGACAATTGGCAGTTAAGTTGGTTTGCACAAAACAACACAAAGCTGACCCAACCCGAGGAGTTAGCATCCAAGAACCTCCAAAGACCACGCAGAACACTTTACTTCTGCTCACAGAGAGGGATAATATACAAATCCATTTTCAACACAAAATTATGTTCTTATTAAAACTCACAGCATACATAAACTTATGTTCCAGAGGATCAGTGAGTGAGATGTAGTCAGTCAGAGGCATGACGGGCAATAACACAGAGAGATTTCAGCACTTACTGTAGCTCCTATACGTTGACAGGTTCATAAATGTAAGAAGAATTATTTAGCATGAGAAAGAGCCACAATGCACTGGCCATAAGGCAGGAGTCCCTAATTACTGCCTTGTGGGGCCTTGCTTATCATCAGCTGCAATTTTTGTGTGGCAAATATTCCCACAACAGCCTTTGATGTAATTACTTTTCAAACAGCTCCCCTCTAGCCAATATCCTGTTCTAAATTCATGGCTTGGCTTGTTTGCGACGTCACTGGAACACACACGTTTTTCATTTGTTGCCCTGTAGAGAACAGAGCAGCTCCACTGACGCCAGGAAGTGCACCAAACTACATTCACCGCCACAACTGAGAGTAAACAGGTGAAGTACAGACTACTGAAAACACACTAGAAAAACAATGATTCATAAATAAAAACATGTTGTTATGGCCAATTTCTAACTTGGGAGGAAGCAATATAGGGGAGAGTTACACAGAGTAAACAAGAGGTCAGGGCCACAGCTGCTAACATCTACTGTTTTTCTCTAAACACTATTCAGGGATAACTATAGTTATTTTATTTTTTTTCAGAATTTGTACCACAGTGAGTCAAAAATTAGTTTCATCAAAGAGTCATATTTATGTAAAAACACTACATAAAACATTAAACAAAATAAAAAAGCATTTTAATAATGTTTTAACTGTGCAGTTATACCTTAGCAAAGAGTGTTATTTAGGCAAGGATCAATAACAGCATTACAACAACATTTAAATAGAGAACGCCTTGAAGAAAAATCAAACAGTATGAATCACTAACTTCTACAAGAGTTAAAGTGACTGATGACATGAAAGCAAACAAAAAAGAAAAGTTATTGCCATTGTTGTTTATCTCATTAAAAGATTACTGCTTGTGCTTTTGCAGCTCTGTGAATGTCAAATTTGAATTTATGTTCAGTAACCAACCAGCCATGACTCTACATGCAGTCTCTCTTTGGAGTTATGAAATACACTATTGTAGTGCTGTCTTGTTCTTTCTAAGAGGCTTCCCTGCACACTTTGTTTGTTGTCATTGATATTTCTATAAAATAAAGGCTAATTAAATTTTCTCTTCACCACCACACCAAAACCACCTTACTTTTAATATACCTGTGCAAATTTGAAACCATTTTTTAAAAGGCAGAGAACTGACGACAAGTAAACTGAACTTCCAGGCCGGTCTGCCTGTTTGATAAATAACCCTCCAGGTACAAAATATTTAGATCAAAATGCTTAATACATTAAGTTCAAAGAGGTTTCAAAGGCACTCTAAATGATGTCCTTGTCAAAGATGGCACTTTGTTGACACTTTGACAGCTAACTCTACTGAACAAAGGTGTCAGTGTGTTCAGGAAGTTGTTGCCATAACACATGGTCGTGTCGTGTTATCATTGTCATGTGAAAAAAAATGGGATTCATTTTATACATTTATATTCAGCAAACTGACTAATAACTCTTTCTGTCCCTCCTTGTAAAGTAAATGCCCAGCGACTTTTATTGTGTTTTGTGGAATAATGTGTCTTATAAATAGTGAAATGTGTCTTTGAAATAGTTCTTCTCATGTACTGTTTATAAAGAAATAAATCAAAAACAAATAAGTAAAAGAACTTTCATTAAACTTTATGACTACTGCAACTTTATTGGTGATCAAAGTGTTCAATCAGGCCACTGACCTTGACAAAAGTGCACGATTCAATTTCATTTCCAGCTTGGAAACAGCCAAAATGATCACTTTAAACAGCCAGGCATGATTTTGCTCTAATAGAATACATTACCAAATTGCAATAACCAGAATATGTTTTGTCTAAAAGAAGATTGTCTTGTCCTGCTGCATATTTGCAGTCACATACCATGAAATAAAGATCACAAACTAGAGATTTTCAAATGAATGTGACCTTTAAACTAGACATTTGATGCTTTCACAATGGCATCACCCATTTTCATAATGACTTGATGTAATCTGCTTCAAAGGACCCTTACATATTTTGGGTTGGGGTGGAAAGGCGAATGCATTTCTGCTCATGTAACTTGACAAATTGTGCTTCAAGGTTTCTATTTATATCTTTCTCATCTCACAGGGAGGGTAGAATCTTCCCAATTCCCTTGCCGTTTGCCAGAGGCTTAGTGTGACATATTGCTAATCTGGTTATTATGCAATTTATCAGCCGTCTCTCTTTTACAGCCGTGCATGGATATTATGCAGGTTTCTTATGAGCCTAACTGCAATAACACTGCAAGGAGCTAATGAGCAGCCGCTACTACTGTGGTAATACATCTCAAGTCACTTCAGGGTATTCTTGTTGCAACAACTTGTTAGTCTAAGTCACTCCATTAAACTAACCAAATTATTTTTTTGCTAATGATAAAGAGAGCCTCTCAGGCTGGAACCAATGGATTGTGACCAAAACAAGGGAGGAAGGAGTCATCAGAGTCCACTGTTTGACAGCAGATACTTCAGGAAAGAGAAGTTACAGACCTTGCTGCAGACCAAAGGCCTCACGTAACTGGTGCCCGGAATTGATGAGAGGGATCAGGCATCTCAGCAAGGATTCATTATTGCCTCTGGCATCTCTCAACATATGAGGTATGGCCACGGCCACAAGAGGAAGCTGTTTTTGCAATGTGAGCGCGGCTTGATATGGATGACAGATTGAAAGTGGCCCGAAGCAAACATCATCCTGACCGTGGATGGTCATCCTTTTCAGTAGTGGCTGTGTTTTTGCGCCATCAGCTAATTAAGGGTGGCCTGTCATTAAAGACGCGTAAATCAGGCCTTAATGTGACTCAAGAGTCTTGGTTTAGACACTGGGCGGGAAGAATGTGGTCCTCTGATTTAATGGGCCCTGAGCTGAAGGGGATATAAGTCTTGATAATGATGGCCAAGTACAGTGTATTGATCACCGCTCCCTCTGGTGTCTATGTGGGTTAAAGCAGCCAGCACGGAAATTGAACTGGGATTTCTCAACTGTGTAGAGCAAGTTTACACAGAGGCGAGGTGGTCAAAATAACTTGACTAATGTGTTTGTATAAGACCACTCTGGTTCACTTTGTCATTTCTACAAGATGCCCACTCATTTGTCCATCTGGCCACAACTGTAACAAAAAAGTCAATTCTCCAGGGCTGCTGGTAATAGATTGTTCTTACATAAAAGTGTTTTCTTTGCAGGAGAAAAAACTAACTTTGGCTCAGTTGCAGAAATCAACAACCTGGAAACAGTACACAAAGGATTACACTCTGTGTAACTAACTCTATGATTTGTAACTCTTTAATTGTCAAAAGGATAAAACATTCACACAGAGTGGATGCCAAGTACTGAATTAATGGTAAACTCTTCAATGTGCAGTCCAACTCTGCTCTACACACAATTCCCTTCCCTGTCACCACTCTTTCATGAGACTGCTAAAAGCTGGCACAGGCTGCACTGGGAAATTAGACAGTTAGAGCTTCCTCTAATTACAAGACAACAGCAGCAAAAGTTTGACAGTTAGTGGTTTGGCATTTTGCATTTCCATCATTATTGTAATGAAACATTGAATATTTATCATATACGAGTCAGGGGGGAATCATTTTGCCCAGTGTCATTAAGATTTTGGTTAATTATCATGGCCCATTGGGTCCAGCACCTCCTGCAATGTGTTACTATCCCTCCGTCCATTATCCACTATGTAATTATCAACACACACTGCCAGGCCTCCATCACAGCGTTTGCACTTGGAAACATGTTCATAATCACCTCAAGATGTTGATTTGGTAAATGCAGTTAAAGGAAAGCTCCTGTTAGTTTGCCTGGTATTGAACTCAAACGGCATATATGGAGACACTTGGGAGCACTTTTTACAATTAACTGTTCCTGCAGGTTTTCCTGCCTGTTTTTTTAAACTGCTTGGTGTAATGATTGCCAATCTACTGTCCGTCACGCATCTTACAAAAATGCATTATTATAGCTAGCCATCCATTGTGATCCGAACATAACAGCCCAGATATTGCTTGTAGTTTATAATAGCACTCATACATAGCATCCACAGAAAGATCTCATGAAAACAGCCTACCAGACAAAGACTGGAGCACACCTTGTTCAGGTCCCACTTTCCAACTCAGTCCTGGGTACAAAATAATCAGCAGAAAAAAGATAATTGATTGAAGATGAAACACTACATATATAAACACAAAATACACCATATATAAACAAATAAAAAAATTAAAAAACGATGTAGTCACTCTCAGCATGGAGTGATTCGTTCAATATGTCCAGTAATATTAAATGTATCTATTTTTTGTCGTGTTTATCATTGTTTTTTATACTGTAAGCTACGCCTCCTGCACACACACCTTTACTAAATAATTAAATATGGAGCAGCTGACTTACTCACCAGAGTCCAGAATATTTTCACACAAAAAAAAAAAAAAACGATCCTGTCCTTCTCCAAATTAACAGCTTTACTCACTTTTCCCACACGGCCAGAGCAAACAACAGGGGAGGCCACCATCATCGGCTGATATTAAAAATTCAGTCATTACTCTTCCACCAACTTGCAGGTGTACTGTTTGGTAGCTGGCTAACTGTTTTTGCAAGCGCTTACTTATCATGTTTGTCGGTGGCCAAGCCAAAACCTGCCTTTTGCTACACCTGAACTAGCTGAACTAATCTTCACTCCACAACTAAAGAAGGACGCTTCAGCTAACTACTTTTATAACGTTAGCCATGAGGTTTACTAACCTCAAAGATATTCCATATATTTTATCGACCGTCTCTGCTGCTAATCTGCGCGTCTCATTAGCATGAAAGGTCAAAGGACAATTGACCGCAACCTCCTCTTCTGATTGGCCATACAAGACATCAGTTGGTCTTTGGTTGAACATACAAGCCCGCCCACCATGGAGTGCAAAAACAGTGTTTTCTTGAGGGTTTGTGAATGCAGGAAGAGATGATTAGACAAATTCATATTTAAGATTTAATCAAGAGATTAAGTTTTCCTTTTGTCTGCACGAAACAAATTGGGTTTTTTGTTGTTGTTGTTGTTGTTGTTTGTATTGTCACAACCATGTATTATTTGGAGCAACAATGATAATTATTTTACTTATTTATATTACTTATCACAACATAGGTTTTGTATATAGAGTACAGGAGTTTGCATTTGTGCAGAAAATGTACAAATGTCAATAAGGCTTAACCCATTTTTTTATTAGATTAGACTCAACTTTATTGTCATTGCACAAAGTACAAGTACTAAGACAACGAAATGCAGTAAAGCATCTAACCAGAAGTGCAAAAAAGCAGCGTATGTATCAAATTTGTGAATGTTTGAATATACATATGTTTTGTGTATGTATAAATATGTTTTGCAATGTAATCACTCACCAAAGTTTTCTGATCTTAAAGCCAGAATCCATAATCTTGTACATTTCTTTTACTGCACAGAAAATATCAGGCTGCAGCACCCGATGTCTAAAGTACAATCATGGCATGTTCCCGAGCCCCCTCACAGCTCTGTACCTCCTGAATCAGTTCGGTAAAACAAAGCATCTACTGCTGTACTTGTGAAGTTTTCCCACCTCATCTATTGAAACAAAACCAAACGAGGCAGATTTGGGTCAGGAGAGAGGAATCCATGTGAACAACCCACTCTTGTGATAGTCACAATTTCAGGAGCGTACATTTTCAAGTTCTCACAAGTTGTGACATGATACTTTTGTTTTTAAAAAATGCCAGAGCTCACAGAAGTTTGTCATATTTTTTGTTGCTTTTTTCTTGTTCTTCAACATGGTGTTGAAAATCAAATGCATTCATTATTATTTAAAAGACACGAGAAATCTTACCTATATACCTATATGAACACTTGAAACACGACAACTAACAAGCTAATTGTGTACTGTGCGTTACCTCCACTGAACAGCAGGATTCATCACAACCATATGGAACACAAGTGACATCACAGACTGATGATATAGTTTTATAAAGGATAAAAGTATCTTTTAATGTCAGAAAACTCGTTAAAAATCTTCTTTGACTTTATCTTTGCATTTGGCCGTAAGCAAAACATTTCTGTGGAACTTTAAATAAATAATAAAATGATTTGGCTTGATCTATCAGTGGAGAAATTAAGATTCATGAACATATTTCTACATCACAGAGTCCATCATATGGCTGAGAAGCATTTATTTCAGGCCCCTAGTGTGTCCGGTGATTACAAACAGTAGGAAGAAGAACTAAACACAGCAGTGCCTTCCTTTGCCTTGTGCTTCTCCTCCTGCTGAGATGCAACGGGAAGTGTGTGGGAGCTGAGTTTTCATGTAACATGTTGCCTGTCATGTGCATTAACTGCCAGGCGTTAATTACTTGGTTTGCTAATGAGTCCCTGCAAAGCCTCTCGCTTTCTGTGTCTCCTGACAGTAGCTCAGTCCCGATCTGATGTGAGCAATCCTTTCTTCGTTCCCCTGTCGTTACCAAGAAGCTGCAGGTCACATGGCCTGACCTGATCACAAATGGCATATTTGGCCATCTGTCAGTCGTTTGCTGCAGTCATGGAGAAACTGTAGTAAAACATGAACTGTGCAGCCCAGAAATCACATTTCCTTCTTATGTCATTTAAAGAACTGAGCATTACATGTATTGTAGTAAAAATGATAAAAATCAAATGTGATTTTCTTTACTGAATGCACTCCCTGTCATGCCAAATCTAATACAGTAAACATGCAGGTCAATTAGGAGCAAAAAGGTTGCCTGTTATGACTGGAGGACAAACCTCAAACGACATTACCACAGCGCTGCTGACTGCATGATGTTTGACTTCACCATGATAATTTTGCATGACAAGAGGAAGCATTAAGTCCTCAAATAGTTCTGGGGGGTTATTCAGTAATAATGGGGGCATAATTAAAGCAAAAGTGTCCTACAGTGGCTCAATGGAGAATGCATTGTATTGAATCTGACATAACACGCTTTGTCACTTGGGTTTCCTCTCTTTCTATTCTTTCCTCATCTGTATACTGTCTTATAATGTTGACATTATAAAGAAATGTAAGGGAATAACTCAAAATTTGGGGAATTACACTTATTTGCTTTCTTGCTGAGAGTTACATGAGAAGATCAAGGTGACTCTCATGCCTGTACGATAAATACGAAGGTAAATTCAGCAGCTGGTTAGCTTAGTGTAGCATTTAGATTGGAAACGAGGCAAACAGTTAGCTTATCTCTCTCCAAAGGTAACAAAATCAGCCTCCCACCTCAAAACCACACTCATTAACAAGGTATATCTTATAGATTCAATTAGTAAAAAAATATTAGTCTGTTTTAAAAATGATCTATTGAAATTAAATTCAGTATTTTCTGTTCTAAGAACAGTGCTCACAGAAAACCCTACTACTCTATACTGTATAATGAAAGACCGTGTTTCTTGTTTTTGTCTTCTGTATGAAGCAGAACAGTCATCAGACACAGTGTTTCTCCTCAAGCGGTGTTACAGTGCAACAAGTTCATCGAGACAGCTGCTGGGGTGCATCTTTCAAAGTAAAGGAGTCCCTGAGAAATGCAGCCATGTTGAGGGATCACAAACTAAGGACTACTTACTGAATTATAGAGACCTCCCAAAATCCCACTATTGTCACTGGAGTGTTGGCGTCAAAGTTAGTTTGATATCAATAGAAAATAGTTTTTTGGGAGGTACATACAGTTTAAATTGCATTTCTAGGATTATCTAAACAAACTAATCTCACACTTTTTATGTATAAAGAGAACCTTTCTGACTATGATCCTTGTATTTAGCATGACAGTGGCTTGTGTGGCTCAACCTGTCAGAATTAATCAAACATGAAGCACCATGTTTCCTCACAGCGGCTTTTTTATAGTAAGCTTTTACTGCAATTTGCAGCAGGTCAATCTTTAAAGACATGTAAAGAGGGGTCATGAAGAGTTTCACCAGTCCCCGCAGAGGGGGACTGGACTAATTTCATCACCAAACACAGCTGTCAACATCCAATAAAAAGTAGGGAGAAGAGATACAGTCCTCAATATAAAACTTAAATGACTTCACTTTTATTTTTCACCAGCTATTCATAGAGGAGGGGGTCATGGAGATGCATGCCAATGAACAGCTGTGTTTATTCATTATTCTTATCCAGTGTGATAATCCAAAGTTTATCTGATATGGATTGCTGAGAGCAGAGACACACCGCGGGAAAGCAGGGATAATTTGGCAGAAAAAGCAAGTAGCCCCAGCACCCCCACCCCCACCCTCAACCCCACCCCCACCCAGGGCCTAATCTTTTATTGAACAACCTGAATAACACAAATGAGTTCGTGCATCTTTATTTGTAACATTCAAAGGGACCAATCATTATCTTTTAATTACTAGTACCCAGTAGTAGGGCCCATTAAAGCAAAGTAATTAATCTAACACTTGGGCAAGGGAGAGGATCTGTTGTACAAACAGCAAGTTCATTGAAACTGGTTTTGAGCTATAATATTTGCACATGAAGAGACACTGAATAACAAATTAATGGTGCAAGCAAGTACTACAGTGAGGCAGTACAAAGAAGTGAAAGTACTCATGACACGAACACCACACAATAGTTGATCAGATACTATTTATTTTTTGACATTTCCTTTTATTTTCTGGCTGCATTGTTAAGCAAAACACCCATGGCACAATGGCTAAAGATGAAAGAGCAAAATAAATCAATAAACAAAGTGCAAATATATTATGATCACACACAACTCCCTGTGTACGACACCTTTGTCTGCATACAGTGTGAATGCATGAATGCTATTTATAGCCCTTGTTAACATATTAGTGTGTGCTCTATGTTGATGATTGATTAACATGTCAAATTAAATCACTGTCAAAGTAACATTAGCTGTGATGATATTCCAAACAGTCCAATTACAGCCATTAATTGAGTGAACCCACTCTCAAGGACAACAGGAGACTCTCGAGGACCACAAAGATCTGATTTCACCATCTGTAACCACTGCGGTGTGGTTTATAGAAAATAACAATTCAATCAATTAGCATTTTTTATACAGAAATGTCAGTCAGCTTTACAGAGCTCTTAAGCATATTTAAGCTCCTTGTTATGGTTGTACAACCTGCAAATTCCACTCTCATCAACCCTGTTTCCAGCGGCAGCAAACTGTTTTTAGCAACAAAAAGGTGCTGATAAACCTGCTGCTAGCTACCTCCTCAGCACCAAA
Organism: Argyrosomus regius; assembly: GCA_946959425.1. Classification (NCBI taxonomy): domain Eukaryota; kingdom Metazoa; phylum Chordata; class Actinopteri; family Sciaenidae; genus Argyrosomus; species Argyrosomus regius. The sequence continues at coordinate 17,353,589 of OX336882.1, forward strand.
ACATATCACAAGCCAAGGACCCAGATAGGTTTCTTACAAACTATTGGAGACCAGTAAACACAAGTCCAAATTAATGCTATTTTAACAAATTTATATGGTGATAATATCTCAGAAGAAGCCTATAATTTGAGCTTGTGGGGGGATTATTCTGTCCAAGTGGTCAGAAAATCAACCCAGCTGCAGCTTTAACAATATTATTTTGCATTTAATGACATCAACTTATATTGTCCCTTATTATAGTAGATAGAAAGTTGGTAATAGCCCAGATAAAAAAGACTTCTAGCTTTCTAGACAATGATTGAAAGAAACTATATCAAAATTCGATTTAAAATGATCATCAAAATAAATAACACTACATTTGTTTAACATTTAAATCATTTTGGAATGCAGTGAAATCATTAATAGTTAACAAAACTGGAAGTGAGAGAAAATTGGGTAACAATAAATTCTGAAGAATAAATATAGAAATAACAGTATGTTCAACATTGCTGAAATGCTGAATGCTGGTAGCTCCAGTTTTTACACATTTACATTGTGATGAGCAGCAGTGGAGTCAGTCTACTGTATCTATTTATATAATATTGTAACTGGCTGACATATTATGCAACATCAATGAACTGTGTTTTGGGATACTAACACTTGCTGCATTTAACAGAATGTATAGAAATTATGTTCACTAAATGCAAATGCAACCAACCAAAACCATGACTAAAAAGTACAGATACTATAACTACTGGGGCAATATCTACAGTATTTTATAAATCTGCAGTGGATCTCAAAAAAATCCAATATCATATTGCGGCTGCAGGATCCATTCCCTATATTGGAAGTGGATATTGCAGTTATCGATTTGCCATTTTGATATTGCACATCCATTTTCTATATCAGTAATGGACATCTTAGTACCTATTCCCCACAAAGGTGTGTTTTTATGACAATAATCCTGTGATAATAAAGTACTATGTTGCATAGTGTAAAACATTGAGTCAAAGAACAGTAAGAACCAATCATTAGACCGTGGGTCTCGTTGCTGGTTATCAGTTGTTTATGTGTGTTCAATCCGCATTTTAAATAGATATGGAATATTATTATCCTCTATCACCATATCTATCTCACTAAAATCATAAAAAAATACTCAGGAACTGAGATTGCCCTTCAAAATTATATAATAATAGAAGTATTCCTTCACTTTATGAGAAAAAATTGAACAGTGAGTGCAACTAATTACACTGTTTTGCAAACTTTTTGTTTTCTGCCTCAGGAAAAGAGAAACCATCATCACCATTGGAAGAAAACAACAATGTACGGCTCCAGAGGAAAATGGTTTGGAGATTTGACAGCCCTGTGGTAATTTGTCAGGGTCGTTCTCCATGAGCATCTCTACATCGTCCCCTCACTTCATACAGGAAATGATTCATCTGCATCCAGGAGAGAAGCTGAGCGCCATTTCTAAATTACCTATGAGTTATCTCCTCAATAACTTCTAATCAGACAGCTGCCGTTTCCTCCACTGTAAACAAAAGTAATTACAGTAGATGTGATGGATGGAAAGAATAAGACAGCTTCTGCATGCTCAGGACCAGTCTGGGACTCTGTAGAGCAGAACACTTTAATTAGGGACGGCCTAGCCCAGCACAACTGAATGAGTCTGACAAAGCACACGTTTCAGTTGCTAAAATAAGCCTCTGCCTATGCAGTGTCTTTTGTTTTCCCAAGTTTGGGCCAGTGATTTACTTCAGCGCCTCTGAAGAAGTTGTTTTGAGAAGGGAATAGAATCTAGCATGATATCACTTCATCCTGATTAAAGATAATGAGATTCTAAATAGAATTTAGGAGAAAAATCAAATATGCAACCACAGAGTCAAATAAAAGCTGCAGTTTTCATTGGCCAACCAGGAGTGTCATTACTTATTTGCTCTTCAGTGCGCTTGGTGATTGATCATTATTTATGAAATATTTAAACTCGGAGCAGAAACAGTACAGTTGGGATACAAATAGAATTCAGCTCTTACGTATATTCAGTATTCTGTATATGGACTCGGAGGAGGAAAATTCTGCTCTAAGGGCATTTATTTTACAATATTGACTAAGTCAAGGTAACTAGCAGCTGGGGTTGTAAAAAAAAACAAAAAAAAACTTGCTCATTAAAAATTATAACTAAAATTATGCATATCAACGCTATCAATTAAAGTAGAAATTATTATGATAAAACATTTGATAAATGTGACACAGCAGATAGTAATTCATAAATTATAACATGGATTGTGAACTTTTGTTTTTGTTGCCTGTGGAATAAATGAACTGAGCCGCAGTTTATTTGTGGAACCTTTAAAAATTACTGGTGTTGGCTATTGAACCTCACCGCAATAGATCAGGAAAAAAACTCAAGACAGAATGGATTTTTAAAAAAACAAAACAAAAAACAAACAAACAAACAAAAAACCCCATCACATTATGAATATTTGTTTGTTTTTTGTTGTTGTTTTGTTTTGTTTTTGGCTGGACTGACATGGGAGTCAGTGATGTTTAAGTCTGGCAGGTCTGCATGTTGCGACCCCGATAAATTACGACAGTATACTGCTTTAGAGATGGATTTTGTAGGTGCCCTCCATAACGACCCATGAAACTGCTCCACTGGGAATTCCTGTGAGTGCTACGTTTAAGGTCTGGTAATGTTTAGGTAACTAAAACTGAACTTTATGAGAATGGAGTGACTTCATGTTACAGGAGATTGAACTCAAACCACAGTCTCAAGTGTCAAAGTCAGACACAAGGTCAGTGTGTAGGATTTAGTAGCATTTAGTAGTAAAGCTGCAAATTGGAACCAAATGAATACCCCTCGCCTTATTCTCCCCTTCCAAATATGTAGAACCACAGTGGCTGTGAAACTCATAAAAAATGCAAAATGCCCTCTCTGGAGCCAATGTTTAGTTTGTCTGCATGGGCAACTGAAGAAACATGGCAGTTCAACATGTCAGACTCTGTAGAAGAGGACACGTACCCTCTGTAGATATTAAGGACTCATTCTAAGGTCACAAAAACACAATACATAGCACAATATTTTTTTCTTTACACTAACAAAATAAATATTATGTTCCATTCCTTCCATATTCTGCCAAAAGACCCCCTTAAATCTTACACATTGGACCTGTGAGTTTTTTATGTTGTTGTTTTTTTGGTGGTAGGACAATGACATGCCTTTGCTGCTAAGAGAGAACAAGCATTATTTGCATGACAACAACAAACAGCTCATGCACTGACAAACAACCCATGGGGTGACACTGTGGTAGAGAATCAATCTTAACAGTATTTTACAGTTGACATGCTGAAGTAACTCTGGTTTACAAGAAGCAGCAGCTCCTTTGATTTCACATTACCTTAGTAAAATCTTTAAAAAAAAGCCTTCACAGTTGCTCTGCATACCTTCCTCAGATTTAATCCCTGTAATATACAAAGACAAAGTTAAAAATTAAACCAAGATTTTTCCAACATGATGTGACACAGATACGCAGTGATTAAACTTTAATGCCATTACAAGAAAATGCTTTTATTTCCTTACAATCCAAACATACGGAAATAAAAAGGATAACTACTGTAAACTGAACCAACGCAGTTGTATTCAGCTTAAATATAAATGAGAAGTTGTAGCTGTCAGAGAACTTTGAGTCATAAATAGAGTTAAGTCTTTATTGATTAGGATTTGGTGGAAGAACATTTGAGCTATAAAACCTTTGGCATGGATTCCTCGTACAGTTGGATCCAAACGCTTGTGACCATGTGTATTGATTCACATATTATCAGTCTGTAAGAGCTATAAACACAAGGAAGGTAGCTAAAATAGATTGAAAAATATTCTACAGAAACCAGGACTACCCTACTGTATATCCAGTATGGCACTCCCATTACTGTTGATGTGCATGTGGCATTGCATCGTCTTTCTCCCTTTGTTGAATCTCTGACCTCATGGACATTGACTATTAAGGTTTTCCTTTGATGTTTATTGTAGTATCAAGGGATTTTCAGCTGTTGCCTACATATTATACAATATAGCACTACAGGGGCCCACCCCTCTGTGCTCAATGGGTACAGCTATACTACCTATTGTACCCATGACACCTTCATGTCTTTGATGTTGATTCTCAATAATAAACCACAACCAGCTGACCTTTTCTTCCTTTTTCTCCCGGCTTCTTTAGAGACTAATATGTATAGCAGAAAAAATGGCACAGTTTCACTTAGCATTTTTCACAGAACACTGATCAAAGAACATAAACCGCAGTGCACTGAAAAAGCACATGCACATGTTGGTATAAAGGACACGTTTCTGTGACTCGTTCATTTGGCAAATCATGTTTTTTTGATTAACTGTCTTGCCAAGTTTGGTTAGCAGGGGGGATTCAGTGATTTTATTTCATTTTACAGGAGCCAAAAACTGTATTAGTGCCAATAGCAGTGGCCAAGATTTCAACAGAATAAGTACCATACATGAAACAAGGTCAACTGCAGTTTGTACCTGTTAAATGTGCAGATAATCTGTGCAAATATGCGCTGCTAGTGAGTGCTTGGAAAAATCTGTGTCCTCCATATGTAACTCAAAATTTAGATAGATTCTATTGCCACTGTCTATCAGTAATGTTAACAAAAAATAATAACAACTTGTTCTCACACTGACCTGTACCAATTATATACTGAGTTTGACCATGAAGACTTGGATGAACTTCAACTGAGTGGGTCAGTCAGATACCTTATATATTTTAAGGGTTGGACATCAAAGGGATAGCTGGCAAGCTAGAGGATAGGTTTGCGGGAGGGGAAGGAAATAACATAATATCTATAACTGACAGCATATAGCAGTTTGGGTATATTCTATATATATTTGCTGACATCTGACATGTTCAATTTAACAATTTAATTGGAGTGCAAAAACAAAACCGCAAATTAAAACATCACATCGTAATCAATCAAACAATCATAACATTATTCACAGCAACTGATTTTCTATTCAAAATAAACAATTAACACTGATTTTTCACTCAAACCTGAACCTAGTCTTGCATAGCAAACATGTTCACAAACATGTTCTTCAGTACTTTTTAAGGCCCATTTAGGAGTATTTGTAATAATAATAATATTGAATGAGATTCAAGATACTTTCACTGTGTTGTTCACTTAGTAACACAATAACTGATATAGAGAACAACCAAAAGCCTGTCTTCCATTCATCCAGTTTTTCTCTCCTCACCTGGAAAATCCCTTCCAAAGCTGATGTGTTCTTCATCTACCCAAGGGATCTTTTCCCAGCTGGACGTGCCCTGAACACCTCCACAGGGAGGAATCCAGGAGGCATCCTGATCAGATGCCCACACCACCTCAACTTTTGCAAAGTAGCAGTGGTTCAGCTCTGAGCTCATCGGAGGCACTATTAATATGCAATCTTGTTTTTTCTGTCACTACACAGAGCTTTGGAAAGGTATCTGCTAATAAATTAGTATCTGTCTCTTTGAAATGACAGTCTGCTACAAAGCCCACCATATTATTACTGCCCTACCAATCCATGATCTTCTCTAACTCACTGCTGTAAATGTTAGTCATCCAACAGCAGAGATATCAAAAGGGCTGATGTGACACTGCAACCTGAAAGCTCTAAATCCCTTCAAGGAATTCTGTGTACATATTCACAGCTGGTATTCTTGAAAATTTTGGATTGAGGCTTTACTTCTTAGCGTTTCAGTTGCCCTTTTTTTTTCCTTCATTGTAGCTTGGCATGCCCTCCCAACAGAAACCTTCATTTTCTGGCTCTCTTAAATCCTTACATCAACATCTCATGCCCAGTGCGGCTGCTTGCTATTCAGGGTGAAGGATGAGTGTTACGAATTCAGGTGCTTTCAAGTTTTTTTTTGTTTCTTCTTTCACTTTTACATCATAATTCCCTCAAGGAATTTTGATCTAACCTCGAAACCAACTCTTTTGTCCTTGAACATATACTAGCATTAACTTACAGCTTCTAAAAAGAGTAAGTAAAACGTAAACAAGATTTTCTGAAGATCTAAAAACCTTTTCTTCCCAATCCTTTCGATACTTACTGGCCTAATAAGGCCAATAATGAGGTGGTAATTAAATCATTAAATTAATTAATTAATTAAATGTGTAATTAAAGGTCTGTTTTAAACTCAAATATGGTATCTCACTACTTAAGTGATTAATAACACATGGAGGTGTACTCATCTGAATTTGTCCTGGTGTTCATACTGATATTGCTTTAACTCACGAAAACCCAAACTGTAGTGAATGCACGTTGTAATTGTGTTTGACCCATTTATACAAAGCTACTGTCACACATTAAGCTCTTTCACACAAGAACCACTAGACCACCACTACACTAGCCCCACACCCTACAGTATATAACACATTTACTGCGTGTTTTGAGCTCTAAAATGATCTGTCAGGCAGTGTGGATGAAGTGGTGTAGTTTCATCATAATACACTTATTTATTTCTTATAAAGGAATAGTCTGACAAACACTTATTTGCTTTCTTGCTAATGGTTAGATGAGAAGATCAATACCACTCTCATAACTATCCATTAAATATGAGGTTACAGCTAGCAGCCAACCAGCCAAGGTTTGCATAAAGATTAGAAGCAGGAGGAAAGAGCTAGCGTGGCTTTGTGCAATGCTAAAAAATCTCGACATTGCCATTATTAGTGAGCTTTAGAAGTGACTTTATTTTTAATTCTAAAGCTACGCTAACCATCTCCTTGATGTAGCTTCATATTTGATGAACAACTATGACAGTAGTACCGATTTTCTCATCTAAATCTAGAAAACAGAAAGGAGAAAGGGAAATAGGGTAAGCTTAGTCCCTCAAATATCTTGGTGTTACTTTAAAGCAATGGAAGGGGTTGAGTTTGAAATGAGATGAATCTGTGTTTTAGAGGGTTAACAGATGATGTCTGGAGTACACACAATGTCAGGCCAACACCCGACTGTTTGGCAATGTTTAAGATGAAATTGGGAATTTATTTATGTTGTTTTAATTATTCATGCAAATTCATACGTGATATATGTAACATGGATATTCTGTAAGCATTAATATTAATAGCACTTAACCTAAAAGGTTTAGTGTGTTAAGTGTGTTGCTGTTTCCACATCAGAAAACAGTACGATTATTAGCAACCTGCGCAAAAATATCAGTCCCTGTATCGGCTTTCAAATCCACATATTGGTATATGACTATCGCAGTTGACTTGCCTGTTTTATGTTTTGCCTTCAGCCTCTGCATACTAAATACATTATTGAACCTCCTCAGGAGAAATAAAACACAGTGTAAAATGCTGGCAGTGTTTTTCTCCTTAAGCGGTGAACAAACCAGCAGATCGTAAAAATGATGCAAGGACGCTCACAGTGAGCAGAATTCTTAGTGTTTACATACTATGCATCCAGAGTAACTGACTACTGGCCATAGCCCAAGCTATTTCCATGCACCTTGATAACTTGTGATAGAGCATCCCATGATGCTGTGAATAAACCAATTACACAGTGGTCTTCAATCCTGGTCCTGGAGCTGGTTTTCTTTACTACCGTCTACTTAATTGCATTCACTTGCGGCCCCTAGTGTGAATCAGTCCCTGATTAGACTGAATGAAACCAGCAGTGCTCTGGGTGCACAGTACTTAGACTGAGAGCCACTGACCTCAGGTGTCCCATCCCAAACTAAATATGGGCCACTTGCAAGTATGAAAGGGACAAGCCACCAGCTGTGTTTTACTTTTGATAGAGGGAAAATAAATTACACGTGTACTAGTGAAATGATGGAAGATGTGTATATGCTTACGCTGAAGTATGTGCTAAACAAAAGGGGGGAAGAATAAAGGAGGATATTTACTAAGGAGCGCACTACGCATTTACTGTGCACTAAAATTTAAAGAGAACATCTGGCCCCATTTGAGTGAGTACTTTACTAGGACCTCATGTTCAAATCAAGTCAAATGCAGAGTAGCAGAAGTGCTATTATAAATCTACTGTTTTTGGATCACACTCTGAGCCAGGGTATGTGAGCTGTACAGAGTTGGAGTGCTGGAATACTGTTTCATCTCATCTGCATTGATAGATTTTTTTTTGCCTCACTTTATTTGAGTGAATTTGACGACTGAAGTGTTTGCTCTGTTTGTGTTTTGCCACAAATAGCCAACAGATGTGTTCCCAATAAGAACATACACCAATTCAGTGTGTGAAGTGTGGCACTCTCTCCCTCTCTCTCTCTCTCTCTCTCTCTCTCTCTCTCTGTGTGTGTGTGTGTTTGGCAGTTTAAAATGATTAAAACTTACCAGGAACTCTAGTTGATTCACTTTTGGAGACTCGTCTCTCTGTACATTCGTGGAATGTAGACTTACAATTCGGGAGACCTTGTCAGCGCAATGCAAGCACACACACATCTTTGCCTGAATTTGTGCTGCCTAGGAAAAAAACTCTATTTTCTTGCCTCTGTTTGTCCTTCTCGACTGACTTTGTATACATTCACATAATCTCTAAATATCAGTGAGCATTGTACCTGCACATGTAAGCACCACATAACTAAACTGAAGGACAGCATTCACCTCATTTGCTGTAGCACAGACTGTTTACTCTTGCCATGACTGGAAAGCAAGAGGGCTGTCAGTGGAAATGGCTGATGCTCACAAACACTGCTCTCAGCAACTGAAAAAGAGGACTGAAACCATGCCCGTGAGAAGATCAACTTTGTTATGAGTAGGAATCTATCATATCAGATCATTTATTTAGCTTAATATATTAGTCAAACTCCACATATTATTTAAGGCCAGGTTCCAAAAACTGATTTTGCTCTTGTGATTTCGCTTTAAAGGTAACAATTGAGGCAAGGGATGGTTTACAAATGTACCTTAGGGACCCTCAGGGAAAAGTGTTTGTGTGTGATGCACCATTATTTTCTAATCTTATAGCGTGAGTTTGACAATTGGAGACAATTTAATCTGTGAAATCTTTCCTTATGTGTGTGGTGTAGTCTAAGGCTTGGCTGTGGGGCAACTCTAAACTCTGCCAAGTATTTTGATAGATAAATAAAGATGTGACATTAGCCTCTTAAAGATTTATCCTCTTGTGCCCGGGTCTGTGAAAGGTGACATTAAGTGTGATCAATTACACATTTGTGAAGTAAGTTAAGTGATGAACTGTAGTGAAGTAAACTGATAGCGGGCTTGTGCTTTATGCTGCCATGTGTTTGGACACATTTAGACCTAATTTCTTTCTTTCAGTAGTTACTTTAGAGTTACATTAATGAATTTCAATTCACAGTCTGGACTCAGTGTCCCTTATGTTGTGGCATGCCACAGACCTCCTGTGTTGCCATCTACTTACTTAGTTTCTAATTAAGAAGAATCCGGTCTGTCTTCATATTTGTAGTTATATTCCCATATGTACATTTAAATACAAACTGGTCACTGTAAGCTTTCCTCTTGTCCATTCTGGCAATAAAACCAAAATGTGCACCAAAGCTAAAATAAAGCCTCATTAATCTGATTTATCAAAATCAAATCTTCAAAAGTATTATTGTTTTTTTTGGGGGGGGGGGGGGGTTGTGAGATTATGTGTGTGTGTCATCATGGCAAATGTGCTCCTGGAGACACCTACTGTAACTTCTAGGTACTTTGAAAGGTGTTTATTTTGCAATTTCTATATTTATGTCTATGGATAGATTGTCAACGTGATAATTTTGGTCCAAAGATGGGTGTGGTCCAACCCATGACACGCTGACAGAAGTCACGGCTGGTGTGATTGCATCACAAGATAGTGCCTTTATTTAGTGAGAAATCTTTGCACACATGTTTGAATATAGCTTGAAGTGAATGTAATTTGGAATTAAGGATGGCAAAAGGCTTGACAGACTTCCATATTAATGAGGGCTTTGCACAGAAACAGAGCTGTTTCTTCAGAGTTCCTTCAGCTTGACTTTGGTTTTTGTTTTTAAATCTAGCTTCCAAGCACCCATCACAACTTCCAAACCCATTCCCACCAGGCCTCTGTACGACACTCCTACAATGTGTGATTTAAAAGTCTTTGTAGACATTTCAGTTTTAGGGGACCATTGGCTCCAGCGCTCACAGTCAGAAGAAAGAAAATGTCTTCGGGACAATTTCTTCCTTAAATCCCATGACATTTTTCCAAGTCCCTGAATGAGAGAACGAGCGCTTCTCAGAGAGGGGCCAACCAAATAAACCCCTCTTTGGGCCTGGAGCCACTAATCTGTAATTTAATTTCAGGCGGGTGTCTGGGCCATGAGGACACACAGCAAGGTCAAGGGCTACTGTACAGAGAGATCTGCGCATTTGGGCACAGCCTGGGGTTTGATCAACAGTCTCATCCAGCTTAGGAAGAGGACACAGTTTGTGTGCATGCTCCAGTGCATGTGTGTGTCACTGCATTGGAGAGGTATTTCTGCACTACTTATACAAGTCACACTTGATGCAAGGTAGCTATTTCGCATATGACAGCAACAAACAATCACAGAGAAAATCCATTATTCAAAACAAGTAAAATGTTTGAGATGACTGAGCATCTGCAAACAGAGAGGGATTAGCCCTAAAATAGGACTGCGTCTAACTGGGAACAATTCAACATGTCAGTGTTGATCTGCATGTAAATGAAATATTTGTATTACTTTGACCATAATTCATGTTTTACTCATTATGTAGAATAGTCTAGTCGACAGATAAATCAACTAATGGAAAAGTGGAAGGATGAATTTGAGGCAGCATGGCTAATCCTGTTGGTGAAGAAATGTCTGTAATAAACTCGACCTTGTTCTGCTTGAATGAACACAAAGTGGCCCAAAGAATGGGACCAATAATTACCAATGACCAGGCAGTTTCACCATGTCTCTTTAATGTAAATAGGCACTAGGTTATCTGACACAAATGGCTTTGGCATTTGGCACATGCACATATGGCACGGGGACTTGCTCAAGTACCTTAAAAAAAAATGCAGTAAAACAACCTGTAGAGACCATAGTCTGGAAGAGATACAACATTTCACACAAGCAGTAGAAACTAGCTGAAATAGTCTGTGTTCATTAAAAACAATTTTTTACATATAAGGCTGTCAGGTCAGTGAGAAAATCAGGGTGTATCCCATGGACCATTTGCAGTTTGTTGGAGCTTAGCTGGCATTCAATTTCAATTCCCTCAAGTTACTGAATATAGGAGAGCGGCACACACTGACAGGTACAAGTTACTCCAGCGACAGACGCTAATTAGCAAGTGCAGGAGTAATGGGAGAGCCAAGCTCTCTCTCTGGCAGAGAGACAGTGATGGCAACTGAGGCAGGGTCATCTCTTTAAGTGTCTCACTTCCTATTAGACAGGAGATCTCTGGCACATGCCCCATCACAACCCATACAGAGTGATGTCAGCGACAGAGAAAGGATCCTGTCACATCCTGTAGTTTTCAAACAGAGCTTCTGTTTTGCATACTGCATACAACATAACCCACTCAACTGCATTCGCTCACTGCTGCGGCCCTCCAATGACAGAAAGGGAGGGAGGGCAATAGAAAATAATGGCACATGATGTGTTTATGTGTTTTGATGGAAACTCAAGGGAAAGTCTTGGAAAGAGGATGATGGACTCATCTTCTGCTCAGCGAGGCTTTGACATTCTGTAAGGGGACGCTGGAAATAGTCTCTGGGTTGATGGATAGGTGGAGTGGGATTACCCGCCAGACTCATCTCCTACCCGCCGTCTGGCCCCGACTCCTGGAAAAAGGCACAAAAACACAATGCATATAATGTCAGGCTATTCACCGTGGGAGAGGTTATTAGCTTTCCAAAATAATGAAACACTGTACACTGGTCACAATAACCGACAGCTGACCCAATAACTAAGAGAAGCAGAGGGAAGAGTTGGCCTTACATGCAGATTACTAACAATTTTCAAGCATTATTTTTTATTAGTAATAGTAAAGGACACTGTATTAATGAAAAAAGTGGAGAACACACAAAACAAACAATCAAATTTGGCATCATTAAATAAACAATCACACCAATAGGAAGTCTTGTTTATCCAAGGATGCTACAACCTTCAAGTCTCTCTCCATCTACACATCCTCCTCTCTGTAATACTAGTACTGAACTTCTAATGCCTCTCCTCACTCAAAGCCCCTGTGGACCACCCCACTGCTAGCACAGCGAAAGAAATTGTTCTCCCTGCATCATTAAACAGTTTGAATTAACTTGGGTGGAATTTAATTATGTCACACATGAAGCTCTCCTACTTGAAGCTTTTAAAAGCAATATAGTTGCCTATATGCTTGGGGGTTCGGGTTTTAGATACATTATTCAAGTCAGTCGGCTGTATCTGCATGCAACTGGACTTCAAAATGAAAACAGTGCATCTTTTAAGTTCTGTTTCCTGGTGAGATGTCCAACATAAATACCCAGAGATGAGCTAATAATCCCTCATGGCAGTCAAAATTCTGCTCATGCTCTGTGTTCCATTAGGACTTTAGCTGTACTAAACCTGTCATGAATCTACTTTTGATTTAGATATACTGTAACTTGAATAGCTGTGACTCTGTGCATATGTATTCTCGTGTTTGAAACACTGTGTCTATCTTAATATTTCATCACAGGAAATACAAAAATAGTTCTGTTAGTGAGCTTCTCCTACCTCCTAATTGACGCTCATTATCATTCCTTTATTACATTTTACACATGACAGGCTGGTGTGATGTGGATAAATCCTAAATGAAACCCTAAGGGCTTCGCTTCAAGATGTCAAAGCAAAAACTGAAACAGTAATAAAGCCTGTCATTCTAAATGATAGGAATCTTTGCAAACTGCAAAGCTCACAGAAGAATATCTGTTTTACGGAGCAGCGCTGCATTTGAAAATGTAGTCTGGCTTCCATTTGCTCCCTGTCAGAAGGTAATCCGACTTGCCAACTTATCCATCATCCAAATGAACACAGCCCAATTTTCACACATGCATTTTCTTGGCAGATTCAAATTCACCCCTGCGTGTCTCGAGAAGAAAAGTCACGCTTGCTGTTGAGTCCAGAGGTCAGGGGTGAAATTAAGGACGCTGGATGAACATCTGCAGCACAGTTATTTAGAATCTTACAAAATAACAGGAACAACCACCTTAAAATGACTGATTTTTTTTTTTTTTTACTTTTTTAACTGGCAATCAAAAAGTAAACTCCAACTTAAGTGTTTAACAAATAGCTTCTCTCTGTCTGAGAATCCAAAGCAGCCATGGCAGGGAAGAACCATTCCTCCACTCCAACACCTGAGACACAAGCTGATGGACAGATTCATTTACAGGAGGTACATGAGATTGCACACTAATTTACTGGAGCTATAGGAGATTGTTCACGTGAAAGATACAGCGGCACAGTGGATCCAATCTAATGAACCGCTGTAAATCCACACTGTGCTCATTTCTTTCCTCATTTACACTGAAATGTAAGTGCCATATTCCATTCTCCCCACTTCCCACTTTTTTTTTTTTAAATTTATATACTTGTGGAGCATCACACCTAAAAAAACAACAGGCCTGCTGTTTTTTTTCTTTCTTCAAAACAGACAGAAACACAACAACAATCAGAGGAACTATCAAAGACAAACACCAGGCTATTATGTGAATAACCTTGGAGAAGTATTCCAGGATAATGAGGAAAAAGCTAAACCTTGGTGATACTTAAAGATCATTACCAGATGATCAAACTCACCATGACGATTTTTCTGTGCAAGAATGGATAATTATGAAGTATAATGTACATGACTCATAGCGGATGCAAAGATCTGCTTCTATGGATGCATTTACATTTGAACAAATTCATGCCTCAATATACAGTAGGTAGCTATGATGGAAAGAGGATCCCCTGGGAACTGTGGGACACAAATGGTGGGGGTGTGATTTGTATTTAAATAGTGGTTAGTATCATCAGCGTGGGTAGAAATATAAGAGGCTATTATTAGCAGACTTAACCGTGCATGTAAATACATAGCCTTTAAGTGAACTGTGTGGTGCATGCCTTTAAATATGCCATCAAATAGTTCAAGTTATTCCAGTCTTCTCTTTTTAAAACAAGACTTGACAATGTTTCAAACTGTTCGTTTAAATGTTAGCTTTAGCATTTCTTTTGACAAACTTTCATTAGGGTTACATGTGTCTCATTCTCTCTGCAGGCTGTTACCAGTGTTGTAGAAATGTGTAGAAATCTCTGCAGCCTGTGTGGGACTGTAAAAAAAAATGTCCAGGGATATTTCACATGGGTCACATTGTATAGCAATGATGTCTATGAATGATGCAGCAAGGCAGCAGCTCTTACTACAGACCCCTCCACTTTGTCCCAATAACAATAAGCTGGAGTGAGGTGTCTGACAGGTCCTTCTGTTTGCAGCAAACATCACACTCTAAAAATCTTTCACCGTTATCAGCTCTTTTTCTATGATCGTGGTACCACACCCTCTCCAAAAGCAGCCCCCCTGGTGTTAATTATAGGACTGTTTTCTCTCCCGGGGGCCTGGGTGGGACGTGAAAGTGCATTAATCTTTATTCTTCACTTCACTCTAAAGGATCGTTTGAAGAGACTGGTGGTAAGCCCCAAAGGCGAGGTGACTCAGTATCAGGACAAAGGTAGAAAGGGGGGAACATAAAGTGTCACAGTATATTCAGTGCTCGCACCAGGATGCTGGCCAACTCAAAAGGCAAGTCAGTCATTTGCCCTATACCACTTATATTCTCAGTATGTTGATCTGGAGAAACATAAAGAGTCACATAGGAGTACAACTGTCAAGCAACTGTCCTCCACCTGTGCTTTTCACTGATGCAGCATGAAGGTGACTGTCGTCCTATAGCCTGAGCTAAGGCCCATAATGGCCAGGCACAGAGGTAAATCACAACCTTTTGGGGGTTTGTTATTATTTTTTTTAATAATGTAGAATACAAAACTGTTTCGTGATGTGTAAAAATAGTTTAGTACCCATTATTACTCATTATTATAGGCCATTGCTGCCTGAATACCCAACTGCATCCATACACCTTGTTGCCAATGTCACAGACTCTAAAATGGAGGGATGGAAATGACACAGACTTCTGGGTAATTGCTTTAAAAAAAACATCACAGTCTGAAGACAACAATGGAAAAAGTCATAAGTGATAAACAGTGGCCTGAATACATCATCTGAAATGTCCAACCATAGGAAATGAGAGTAAAACTATAATTTCTTGCTGATTGACAGGTTGAATATTCACAAATAAACCACTAATTAGCTGCATGTGACACAATTAAACAATCATTTCTGATGTATTAGTTGGAGGAATTAAATTCTCAAGTCAGTGTCATCGAGTGCATTTTAACAGCATCATTTCTGTGCACTTACATTTGAATGACTTGTTCCGCATGTTTGATCCTGATTCTCTTTATCTCATTAATCTACTTCTACAGTATAAAAGCACTGGAGCAGTGAGTTAGCATGCAGAGACCTGCATGTTTAAGTTCCATCTATCCGAGCATGTGCAACTTCTCCTGCAGTTTCACGATAATGTGTGCACACTTCAGAAAGCTACACATTAAAGTCATCTCACCATTCAGAAGACAACATGTTTAGCATATTCTCATCACAGTGGGGGAGGGCTGTTCAGTCTTTAGGTTTGTGCCATCTGTACATTCTCTCGTGCTGAACATACTCTTTGATAGCTATCCATTGCATGCAATAAGCTGGGACCCATCTAAAAAACACCAGCTCCTACTTTTGACTAGATTCAAGAACATTATGCTAGGCTGTGTTGGTTTGGGGTGAATGCTACATTTATAGAATGCAAAAATTCAGAATGCTTCAAGGGAGACATCGTGTTGCCGAAGCAACAGAGATTCTTAAATTTGAAGACTTGTTTAGAAAGAGTGTCTTGGATCTTTAGACATGTTGTGTAGGTAGGTAACTCTAACTGAACTATTAAGTGACGAAAAAGGCAATAGCCTGGTGACCACACACAAAGCAAACCATGTTGTCACCATGGAGCTTTTAATTGCCCTTTACAACAATGTAAAACATACATCTGCTGCATTAACTCTGCTGCAGGGTCACAGGTTTTGCCGGGTGTGCTTCTATCTCCATGTATGCAACACTTAACAGAATAGCAAGTTATCATGGAGACTATAGATCCAGTGCAGACCTTTTGCTTCATCTGATGCCCATATTTTGGTGCATAGAGCCTCAGAGAGTGTAGTTTTGTGTGTGCAAATAATGTCTATCTTTATCATTGCGATAATCACTTCTATTAAAGAAGCTACAATACATTATTTTGCTTGTTACGGCTCTCTTTATGGATTTTTTAAAATCATCTATACATTCATGGCATATCTCAGCATCACAATGTCCCAGTTGTCTGTATCCATGCATGCCACTTCGGTTTGTGTGTGATTTTCAACATCACCACACCGCTGATCTTGTACACAGTCTCTCATCTACATTATGAGTAATCTATGGTACTTAATTGAGCCCAGAGGCAGTTGGTTTCAATGAAGGCTCCTGTGCTTTTCTGGCAAAAACAGGAGAGAAAGAGCTCTCTGGAGAAGGCAGCTCTCTGTCGAGAGGCAAACAGAGCAGAACTCCTGCCGTGTTCATTAGCTGTCATTGATCAGTGATTCAGTTGCTGTGCAGCTCCTACCGCGGCTCACATATTACCAGTTCCATGTCCTAAAAATTAATATAAAGGTAAGAAAGTGGAGCCAGCACAGCATTTTCCTCGTTATATTTTATTTTTCAATGCACTATTTTGATGTGAATGGATGTTTGCCAAGGTTTTCAACAGTATGCAGAGACTGCTACGCAGCACACTTGTCCATTCCACAGTTTTCTGATATCAATATGAGCTACTATATTCGGTTATTGGCTTCCCTCAGAGGCTATCATCGCTGCACCCCATTCCATCACAGGAGATGTACTGTAGAATAAGGCTGTGAGGTATAAAATTGCTGATAAATGGCTGAGACAAAAGCATAAATAATGCAGAGATCAGAGATACTGGAATAGTGAGTCAAACTCCACTTCAAGACACCTCCCTGGAGAGAGTCCAATGTAAGTGTCCTGTCTGACATCATCAGTGTCTTCTGGGCCTCACCTGCCACATACAGCAGCAGAGGATCTGGAGGTGCTCCCCTTTGTCTCTCCCACTGCTTCAATCTCCTTCTCACCAACTAAAAAAATCTGATCATCAGAAAGCTCACATCCCGTCTAGTACACCTGACTGCAGCTTGCTTCATAATACACTTAGACTATTTTTTTCCTTTCAAATTTCACTCCATTTTTCCCCCTTTTATCTCTTCCCCGTCCTTTGAGAAAGCCCCCCCGTATATGCAGACTGTACTTACAAAACCATGACAGAGTAAACCCTGAGCTATTACTTCAAACAAGTATAACAATGAGATATTCTTTGCATGACAGTCCAGAGTTTAAGTGAATATATAGGGGTGAATTAAATCAATATTTCACAACTCTGCTGGAGGAGCTTGGAAAGTGCCATTATGTAGCACTAATTGCACCTATAGGGCCAATCTTTAATCAAAATGTAATCTGCGCTCTCATTGGAACTCATCGAAAGTCGTCAGGTAGATGACCGGCCACGCTGCTCCTCATTTCACTTTTCTTTATTCCCTTCATGCGTGCCTTTGAATTTTTATTCTCCTCTCATTTGCAGCAATATCTGGCTAGGTCTAGGTTCTGTACAATTCCATTCATTATTTCCCCTTTACACATAAAATGAACAAGAAAAGACTTTAAAAAGTCATTGTAGATTGTGCACATAGGTCTAGCAGTCCATGCAGAATTCCACCCGGAAAGTTGTAAGGTTTTTCTCGACAATGTTCTTTCTAAGATATTATTTTTTATTATACAGTTGAGTGATGTAATGCATAAACTCTGGTGCCAAAAGAACAATAACACTGATATTCAGACACTCATTCAGACACTGTGAAACTATCAACTACGTTTAAGTTTAAGCAGTAAAAAAATGTCTCAAATGCTGATTCCGATCCTATTACTTCTATTATTGTCTAAGTTTCCAGAACTACTAAGTTGCCATAATGATGAGTATGTAGTATTTATAATAGCACACAGTAAGTCTGAGCCACTAAAGGTGGCAATGAAGCAGTGAACACAATGTACAAAATATTGAGTGCTGCAGATAGCCATTTACTGTGTTATGTGTGCTGGGCTGCTAGTAATGAAACAATAAAAGTTCCAGTAGATAAACATAAGTCACAACTGAACACATGTATCAATAAGGCAAAGGTTTATGAAAACAAAGTGCCGCCTGACTCTAAAACGACTTAATTAAATGCAGAGCCTTGCTTTATTAAATAAGATATGCCGCACTCTGCATAAATGCATTAATCGATAGTAAAACTGCCACACAAATATTAGAATAATTGATCCAGGATGATTCAGCAGCAGAGAGGCCTCGCAGGATATTACCTAGCATTAACAGTCTCGCTGAAGGTCAGTGGATACTACAGTAATGACAAATGTCCTCTCTTTGACTCCTACTGGCCAGACTTTATTTTGGCTAGTTACAGGAAATTACTTTCTGCACCTTCCATCATCTTCTACTCACTCTGCATGCTGCGGCTTTATGGCAATGGCCAATCAGGGTATAATAAAAACAAGCTGTAACTGTCCAACCTTGTAATAAAAAGTATTCACACAACTGACACCAAACTGCTGGTTATTAAAGTAAGAGTTAGAGACACAGTGAAGAACAGACACAGTGCAGGTCCACACTGTACAGTAATGTGAGATAGTAGTGAAGTAACTGTGACTCATAGACAGTGGTGCGACTGAGCAGCATCATCCAGTTTATTTTTTTCTACCTCCTCTGCAATAGATGTGTGCCCATACTGTACACACACGTACAGACATGGGCACCAAATATACATCAAGTCTGTTCTGCTTCAAAGATGCAGCTGAAGTCTAGGTATGTGGGAACTTCCAGTACAGATTTCCCTTATTAGCAGGATGCATTTTAAATGATTTCGATAAATTTAAGTTGTCCCAAAGAGCAGGAAATATTCCCAACAGCTACATGGATCAAATTGTGTCTCATTTTCTGACAAAAGACAGACAAGCTACACCATCCTGTTATCACTTTAGCACCATCCTGTCTGAAAACTTCTGTCAAATTTTCTTGTCAAATCAAAATTGATGGAGTGCCTCTAAATATATCTGCATCAAATATCAAATGTCTCAACAAAATGGAAAAATATTTTTATCCTCAGATAAAAAAGAAGCTTTGAACACAAAAATACCCTCTGCCCTCCCATCTCCTGTTCTTTGTTGGTTACAGTGCTGTATCTCTCCCAAAATAGCTCCAGGGTCTGGGGCTTTCCTGGGCTATAGAAGTCCATGTGTCGTGTCCAGGGAGGGATAAAGTGCCTGACACAGGATGGACATGGTTGAGTGAATATGGGGCCAGTGCTGGGAGTGTCCCATTCCTCTCCCCAAGGGCCACGGGGGTCCAACAATGCCAGCACCCTGGCTCCCAACACTGTCGATAATGCATGCCTGCGAACCACTGTATTACTGCTGGTGCCTCAGGTCAGCCTGCTACTAGAATGGAGTCATTACAAAATAGGGAATACAGTCATTACTCAGCCTTAGAAGAGTACACAGCCTTACTCTCTGATAAACAACTAGCCGTCCAACATTCAAATATAGTCAAGATAAGCTGTTTTCACGACTGGAGATTTAGCATAACACACCTGAGAGCCCTAAGACCCCTACAAAGAGAAAAACAGAATGAATAAATATTTAAAAAATACATATTATGGTCTCTCTATGTTATATCATACCTCTTACTCTCTACCCTTGTTTCCTGCCTGCCTCTTTAATATGGACTGTCCAATAAGTGCAAAAACACAGCCCCAAAAATGATATGTGCTATATAAAAGAAACATATACAAGTCATTAAACAATATCAACAGTCCATTTGAGATTAGTTTCAACCACCTTCCTCAACAGTGTGAGAAGTGGAACTGTCCATTGTGCTGAATTTCTGGTCAGTATACTTTGTCTTGTTACTCTGATCAACAGGATCTTTGACTGTCTCTCCAAACTGGGGACCATCTACCATAGGACTGTAGTTATTATACTGACTATAACCTTGTACAACCCCCACAGCAAAACCTTTTTGACTAACCCTTAACTACTGTGTAAGTGTGTGCGAGACTGTGTGTCTACAATGGCAGCTGGGGTATGTAGCTTGCCAGTATGGTGGTGCGGTTAATGTGATGGGATTTGCAGATAAATAAATGTAATGTTCAAGATTATCCAAAGATGCACAGAAAAGCAGTGACACATTGCTTAAACGTAGCAAAAGCATGCCATTAACCTTATTATGCAAGGCTCTTATTGTAAACACTGAAATGGTCTGCTGCGGCTTCTCCGAAGCTGCTGGCAGACTGGAAGTTGGCAGACTGAAAACTTCATGAGGATGACAGTGAATAAGCATAGTTTCAGACAGAGAGAAAGAGAAAGACAGGCTGTGTGAGTGGCACCTTAAATGTTTACCATTAATCAGACTCTTACAGTGGCTTTGAGCAGGCCAGGGAATTTATGTTTGCATGCCAGATAAAATGAAATAGATTTGTCATATCAGCAAGTGACCCTGTGATTCCTGAAATCAAAATGTCAAGACTTCTCATATCTTCTGACTGTCTGCTGAATTAATGCAGCCAAGCCTCATTACAGCAGCACTTACCCATAGCCTCCAGAGACACTGTGTCCTCCAGAGCATTACTGCTGAGGATACCAGGCAATTGTGATAAGGAGGGGGGGAAAAAAAGGTGTGACACCTGAGCAACACATACTCACCTTTATTCACTTGGCCTTAGCTTTTCAGCAGTGTCATGGCTAAAGGAAAGAGAAAAAACAAGTATGAATATAAGAGCTCAAAATATTGTATCATTTAAAGATTTGTGAGAAATACTACTGTGAAGTGATCATGTCAGCATCAATGTAACTTTCATGTCTGTTGTTTCATGGACCAAAGCATCATTACAGGCTTGGTAGTTGTTATCGTGTCCTCTCCTCCTTCAGCTACCCCCACTACCACCACTAGCCCGCCTGCCACCGCCGCCTCCTCCTCCTCCTCCTCTGCTCCATCTTTGTGCACCAACCTTGCCATGGCTAACAGGAAGCAGAGGGCACAGCGCTTTATTTAATTAGTCACAGCAGCTGAGTGCTCATGTGGAACCAAACAGGGGAGGCAGATTGGGGTAGTGAGATGGATAGGCACTCTCTCCCACCGGGCCTTGGCTGTGCTGTCAGAGGAGCGTAGATTACATGACAGAAGGGGGAATGTGGTAGAGGGGAGGGGTATGGCAGGAGAACGTAAGGGAATCTGTACAGGGGGATTCATCCCATGAAAAGGATTGCCTTCACTGCTAACTGTCCTTTTACAAAAGGGCTCTTTATACTGTTACTTCTGTTGAATATGCAAACCAGCCAGCAGTGGGACTGGCCTTGATGTTGTTGTGATTCACAGCACTGAGTGGTTTGACTGCTTTTATTAACTGTGACAACACTCATTATTCCAAATGATTTAGGAGCTGCTATTTTTCTTCTATCTCTTCTGACAATGATCGGGTGGCCTTTTCCTCACGGACCAGCAGATAACCTCTGAGAGGTTGCAAAAGTAGCTCAGTGTACAGCACATCCTTGATGAGTTTCCTCCCAAACTCAAGGCGAAGGAGAGAAAAAAAAGTTTCTCAACAACTGGCAATCTCCTTTTGTAATCTAACACTTACTGATGTTAAGGTTTTAAATATACAAAAATAAGAGAAAGAAGCAACCCCATGAAGCATCTACTTGTAAATAATTAGAGAATTCAGCGTTATATATGATTTATGTGATAGGAGGTTCATAATTCCCATTATTATCCAACCAGTGTTTCTTGGCCTTCAACACCAAAACAGCATCTCTCAGGGTTCACCCTTGGAGAAAACACAGTGGTAAACATCTAGCGTACTGTATGTTGCTGAACCAGCAAGGAACATGAGTGCAGCGCTTGAATAATGTGTGCACAACTACTAAGCAATAGAGTGCAGGGAGCTCTTTTTAATTAGCGCTCTTGAAGTTATCCAGTGACCCACATCTAATAATGAAGGCAACATGAATGTTCTATTTACATATCTTTAGTCAGTAATGTGTGACCGTTGGGAGAGCCCAGTGGATGAGTATGTGGTGCCAGTGAAAAGGGAGGACATGTCAAGCAGAGCTGCCTGGGGCTGCTTTCGAAGGCCCTCTCAATTCAAACTGTAGCAATGTGGAATGGTATATTAGTGACCTGCAGGTCTGTCAAACTGGGTTATGTTACAAAAATACTGCATATAACTTTTTAATAAGCATTGGTCTGGTAATGCCATGTATTCCGTTTTTTTCAGTACACAATTATAACTCAACCACCTGCAATTTCTATATTTGGTGGCTTATATTGGGCTATAAGTCGATTAGGGAATAACCTGA
This sequence comes from Argyrosomus regius, assembly GCA_946959425.1. Taxonomy (NCBI): domain Eukaryota; kingdom Metazoa; phylum Chordata; class Actinopteri; family Sciaenidae; genus Argyrosomus; species Argyrosomus regius. Next base: position 17,376,125 of record OX336882.1, read on the forward strand.
TTTTAAAAAATGTAATACTTTAATTTCTCATCTTATTCTTAGTTCTCCAATTCCATACAATGCAGTTTTTATGGTTAAATGGAAAGGTAAAAATAATTTCCGAACTACAGTAAAATTGAGTATAATAACAAATCTGTAATTCCAAGCAACATACAGCCATACTCACTTCATTCATTCTCTCAACATGCTACACTTTGGGAGACATAAGGCGAATATTAAATTCCCTGTGCATGGAGGTGTTGTATTTTCATTGCTATGTGAATGACTCAATAGACATGACAGAGGAGGGATATAATAAGCACAGAGGTGACTTTGACTGGTACAGCTGTCCTTGTTTCTGTCTGTCTGCTCAAGAGTCACCTTTACACAGCTTTAGCTAGCTTCTTAAAATTAACACATTTAGGATGATGAGCTACTGGACTTCAGGCTCTAATATGATTTTAGCAACTGTCATCCATCTTGCAGTGATGGCCTTGGCGTGAAGGAGTCAGATGATGTGAAGGTTAGGGCTTCCCTCTGCTATAGCGTTAAAGGGCCCAATATTCTCTAACCTTCCACATTCAAGGGACCTCGCCTCAGTTAAGACAGGTTAATAAAACCGTTTTTCACATGGAACTCCCTTTTAAGAGGGCGTGCCAAACTGTTCTTTCTGACAAATCTTTGTCGATGAAAGAACTGGGTCACTGACTAACACTATCTTCCGGGTCCTTGTTGCTAAGGCCTGACTCCTTGGAGTCCAGGATTTAGGGAGACAGGGGCTAGTGCACACAAACTAAAGCCAGCTTCTGACAGGAGGAACTGCACTTGCGTGACTGCAGCCCCCTCTAAACAGCACATCATGCTCAGATTACTGAACACATTTCAGGGAGGAGGCGGGGAGGTGAGGGATGAAGCCAGCAAGAACTGTACGCACTCCATATTTCTGCATGTGGATGTAGATTGTGGTGTGGTGTGTGTGCCTCTTTGCATGTGTGTGCATGTGTAGACCTATGAGGGTGTGTTTGTGTGTGCAAAGGGGTTGTTGTTGGCTTTACCACCTGCAAATAAATCCAGAATTTGAGCTCCACTGTTTGTTAAACATTATTTGCCTCTGCTGTAAAGGCAACAAAGGGATCCTACCCCACTGCAAATGAATGAGCCCAGGTCCCTAGTTATCACTGGTTATTGTTCAAATCAGGCTGGCTTTGAAAGGGGAGGCGCGCTCTCCTTTGGACAGCTCATTAAGATAACACACAAACGTGGCTCCCCATCATCCTGGGTTTATTAAAGTGGGGCTCATTTCAGCTCCTTTGTCTCATGCAGGAACCTCTGCCTTTGTCAGCGCAATTGGAGCCAGATGGCAAAACAAAGCTGCCTGTCTGGAGTGCTTACAGAGTGATCTCAGAAGGCAGAGCCATTAGCTTGACTTCACCAGCTCACCACCCACAATGTCCACCTGGATCAACCAGGTGCATGGACGATGACGAGAGGCAGCGAGAGCAAGAGTGTCTGCAAGTTGCTGTCTTGTCACTAGAGTACAGGCGTACTACAGCTCTCCTAGCTCTGTTCTCCTTTGCCCTGCTCATTTAGCTAAAGCTGAACTATTAAGTCTCACTAGTTGTGGGATGGCTGACCCCGCTCCTGGCTGCACAGATCTCTCTGAAACATTCATGAGAAAGGCATTAGAGAATAAAAGTCATTGTCCCCCTTCACTCAGAGACTCTCCTTCACCTCTCAGCTTATTAAAATCACATGGTATTAACTTTGCCGTTCATAGAAAGGCTAAATAATTCAATCAGACTAAAGAAGGAGTCAAATGAATAACTCTAATGACATTAACGCTTGAGGGAGAACTGCTCAGGACAGGGGTAGTCACTAAGGCTGGGAAGGCAGAAGAAGCTTGCTCTGCTGGCTAATGCCGAAATTAATTATGGACTCATAAGGTCATACTAAGCAAAATATCACATCACTCTCATCACAGAAAAAGAAGCACACGAGGGAGTATTTTGCCCTAGTTCAGTAGCAATATTTAAAGCAAAATATGAGTTTGTAATAACTTATTTGAAATTGCAAATATTAACATGTTAACACACTAAACTAAGATCTCTAAGATCATGCTAAAAATCATAAGCACTGCCATTATGAGCATGGTAGCATGCTGAGATTAACATTTAGCTTAAAGCACCTCTCTCATCTTTATTTTCTCGTTTAAATACTTGTCTGTGAACAGTTGCTTTACCGACGGGCAATATTTCTAAATGTGGAATATAGCTCCTGGGCATTGCCTTTGTTGTGTGATTTAAACTAGTTAGATCTGAAAGAATAGTGACTTGCCAAACTCTGTGTAGCATTATTTAGCGCAAAGACTGTCATAGGTGATGTCTGTCCATTCTCCTGGATTATTCATCATAAAAACTCAAAGCTACTTATTCCAAGCGACAACAATATGCATAACACATTTCTGCCAGGATTCAGTGCAAAATCAATTCAGCTTGGTAAACAGCATCATTTGAGTGCAGGACACGGCAGCACTATTGTCGGCATTTTGTGCAACTCGGAACTTGTGGAACTTGTTACCATTAAATTTATAGACAAGATAGATTTCACTGTTATAGCTGTAGCTTTGGGGGAACGTATAATGTAAAACAGCTTGTTGGCATCACTAAATTAGTGTGCCCGTCTCCCTCTCTCTGCCTCAAACACTTACACACACGCTCATAGCGGAAGAGTTATGCCACTGGGTTGCTGTGTTGAATGGATTTGGTGCCTGGAGCTGGTCTCATTTCTCACGTGTACTCATGCTTCATCAGCGTTCACTCACACTTCAGGAAACAAAGTTAACATTGCAGTTACTTGTTCTGTTCCATCTCTACCACCTGCCACCTGGACTTCGTTGTAAAAAAAGGCAGACAACACTGTGGGGGATTTTTGTGTTATTTGATTTTTTTTGTAGCTTCAAGGCTTTGCGCACAGTAAATAACATATGTACCATTCCAGATTGAAAACATCAATGAGATTTTGCATGTGTAAAAAATGAAATGCTCTGTTTACAGCCCCACTTGATAAAACAGTAATTTGTTTTCTTGTTGTCTTTGGTGGATGAAATGCACTGTTGCCTGTTTCTGACAGTGTTTACAGTCTTGCATGACTACATAGCTTAGAGTGCTGAATGCCAAAGATTAAACATATTTCAATATTTCAATATCAGTTGTAGCTAAAGGATGTGAAACTTTAATAAGTGGATTTTCAGCTGCTGCTGTTTCCTGCCCAGCATTTGCCACGAGCACTTGTGCAGCTGCAGTGTTAGCTAAAACATACAGCAGGTCCCTGATGCACACAAAGACTTAGGCTTGACCAGGTGTGGATTGGCTGACCTGTCTTTGACTCCTCTTCTTCCAGCTCCTTGGCCTCTTCAGCTGTGGGAAGACAGACGAGTCATTATCAGTGGGAGCCACAGTACAAAGGCAGGCACAAAATGTAGTCACTTCATCACAAGCCTATGGTGAGCTGATCCTTCACAGCTCAAAGGACAAGCTCCAGTGAAAGAGCTATATGACGACGAAGCTTCACACAATGGTACCCACACCATATCATAAGCATACACACACACACACACACACAGCAGAGCCATAGCCACCTCTTAACCTCTTATCCAGCCCTTCTACAAAGACAGTAATCACATTAGGCTTTAGCTGCTGGCTCTCTCTGAAAACCCACTGTCAACAGAGTTAGGGAGGCAACTCAGTGATGGCTGTCACACTTACATAAACACGTGTCATGCATGTGCTCACACACATACAGGCTAAAAATGGACATGTGACAGATCTCCAAGCTGCTGATATTAATTCTGTGATGCCATCTTAGCCACAATTAGCCTTGAGATTGACTATTTAGCGTCTGATACATGAGATTAAATTGATAATGGAACAAAATTGAATGTCAAGGCAACAGAATTCATTTGTTTATATTCTTGTACGTTTGCCTGATTTTTCTTCACTCTGACAGCAGAGACTATAATCCTCTGGGGAAATTAAGCACAAATCCTTATTATTACAGCAGCAGAACATGCTGAGTTTCCAGATTCAAACAGCCTGTATATGCATTAGTCTACTCACACCACGTTCTTTAATTTCTCTTCCTCTGTGTTATGTTCTGTGTTTTATAAAATCCCATATTACTATTGTATACACCGGATATGTCCACATAGTCTTATGACTCGTTATCTTTATGGCTTTGGTTATAAAGCTATCTGATTTTTTGTAACTTTTTTCCACCAGCAGACGGGTGCTAAGATGAAATACTTGAACTGAATGTCTAGAATATCATTTTTAATTAACCTGTTGATAATGTGTACACTTTTAATAAAGCACCTTGGAAAAAAGCAACATATACCACTACTCTATCTTCAGAATTGCGGTGCAATATCCACACAGATGTGTGAGCCTGTTTACCTTCACCGCTTCATTCAACACCTCCAAATCGACTAACGGTCCCCACCACTGTGGCAGCAGTGGAAATACCTTGGGGGGCATGGCTTTGATAGGAGAGTGAGGCTCATTTAAAGGCACCTTAAAGTCAGGGTGAAGGCGAGGGCATCCACAGGGCAGGGAGTGAGAACTGCTTCCCTTGTACATCAAGAATGTTACAATTTTATGCCCCTATTGGCTGCATCCCAAATGTGTGGGGGTAAGAAGAGTGGTTATGGCTTAAGCGCAAAAGCTGGACAAACCACATAAAAGAGGAGAGAGTCAGGGGACAGAAACGGCTACTCAGTGAAGCCAGAAGAGTGTTACTGTTCCTCATCATCCTCCCTTCTGCCACTACGTTTCCTCTACACAGAAGTGGTGCAGCACTGCTGCTGAATCTCTTCCAGCACTGCTGTGACTTCGTGAGTGTTTCAAATTTAAGCAAAAGCAAATGGCCCCAGTTAGTAAACCTATAGTACTATAAATACACTGATTAGTTGGCCTAATTAATTCATTCCTGCACCCTAGAAACAGCAGGGCATTCTTCTTTTTAAATCTTTTGTGCATATTAGGACATAAGGCTTAATGACAGCAGCATTTGCGCTGCGTAGGTTTTAATTCATTTTCTCTCCCTTTGAATATCAGCTCTTGATGACAAAAATGAAACAATTTTGCTCATTTTAAAAAAGGAAACAGCTTTCTTTTGCCAATATTTGGACTGGGATTTTAAGAAATGTCTGTTTTTTACACACTGTCTGTTATTTCATGTGAGTCTCATGCACATAAAAGCGATCAATCACAGTATTTATCGGTGGTAAAACCAAGGGTTGACCCCTGTGAAACATGTGCATCCCTTTGGTTAAGAAACCCCTTGGGGAAACACTGTTTCCCTTATGACTTTCATCCGTCACACAAGGGAGACCCGTCCCCCGTCACCTACACATGATCGGCAAGCGTAACTCTGATTAAATCATATGCTTATCTAAATGTAAAATGAGCTTTGGAGAAATGGAACAGTGGCCCTGGTTAGGTCACTGAAAACATATATTAGATACATAGTCACAGTCATTATGTAACGGAGGACAGGAGAGAGGGATGAAAGAAAAGAGAGAGAGAACAGAGGCAAGCTGGTGTTGAGATACAACATTGCCCCTGGAATTGAGCTTTCACTTCCAACTGCAATACCGCAAACTGCTCTGTGCTGTTATGAAACACATTCGGGTTCTCCATATACATTATGACAGGGAAGAAAAATGACTCTCTTCTCCACTTTTACCGAACCTTCCACCCTCCCTACCCAGACAGGGTGAAGACAGAGTCAACTTCAATCTGGCCAATACATGGGAAAACGCCATTAAAAGATAAGACAACCACAATTAGGTTGCACTTCTCTGCTTCCTGTCCTCACCACAGCTCTGGATATGTGCATAGCAATCCTATTTTAAGCCCATTCACATCTGTATTCATTCAGTATCATTCTATCAGGAGTATAAGAGTCTGCATGATATGTGAATAAAGGCAGCGTTCGCACTCTTCAGGTTCGTGCTTGGATACACCAAAGACCGCAGAAGCATTGCTGGCAGGGGACAGAAAAAGACTTAACATTTCAATAAGGCGGACAGTGGATGACCACATAATCAATCCCGCCTTCAGTGTTAGCTGCAGGCGGGGGAAACGTAGCTCCTCATCCACTCCACTGAAGAAAAAGGCTCCACAACCCTAGGAGCCTTTTGCCCGTGGGAGGAACTGCATTATATTTCTCTCTTTCCATTTCATTTGATTTCATATGTTCCATAGAGCTATTTACTCTTTCCTCTGAGTCTGTGTCACTTCCATATTTATTTTCAAACCTCTGGGCCCTGGTGCAGACACTGGCTGACCTTTATTTAAATGTCTCCTCCACTCTGAGCGGATCTCATTACAGCAGAGCTGGTGGCTCTGCACTATCTATCTCATTTCGAAACTTTTTCTCTTTGCACTTGCGGCGATCCTCAGCTATTCCGCAACGCTAATTACTGGACCCGAGTAATGATGCTCCTCTTTGCCGAAGATATGTGTCCCACGATCCGAAATCCTGCCTATACCCATTAAGCAGAACTCCGTCTGGATACTCAAAGTTCCTTGAGCAGTTAACATCTCATCACTGCTTTCTGCTCTGTCTCTGGCGTTGTGCCTCCCACATGATCTAGGCAACACGTAGCAATTATGCATATCATCTATTGGCCCACTATTTGAAGACTTTAAGGAGTCCTTCTGCATTTTAATGATGGCCATAAGAAGGGATGAAAGGGCCAGAGAGCATGATAGGTTAGCATCCATTATTGAGCAGACCCTTGAACTGTAAAGGCCAAAAAAAAAATTAATAATTTCATTATTTTATCTTTTTGTGCACATAGCTCAAGTGGTCACTGCTCTGAGATTAACTTTTTTTATTGCCCCTAATGAACACAAGATAGTCCAAAACATGCTTTTATCCAACCTTGAGGATTAAACATAGATTTTTAAGAGAGTCATCGCCAATGAATTGTTTCCCTTCTCTCTTTCTCTCTCTCTCTCTCACATTCCCTCTACCTTCTCTCCTGGCCTCCTCGCAGCTCTCCTTGATCTTCCTGCGGCAGACAGCAGCCAGGGCAATGAGCAGCACCAGCAGACACACGGCCAGGCCAACAGTTACCCACAGAGCCACCGGGGGGAACGTGATGTTCTGACCTGAAGCAAAGGGCAGAGTGAGAGAGAGGGAGGGCAAAAGAGGGAGAGCCTCATTATTCACTCTTGCAGAGCTAAAAATAAGAAGCACAACTGTCACCGCTGTATCCATCACCATTATTTCACCATTTGACAATTTTCCTGTTAGAGTTTGTTGTCATAAAAATCCTGAACTATCCAGACTGCAGAACTACTAAAGCACAACATGATGACACTGATAATGATGATTGCCATCATCATCATCATCATCATCATCATCATTACATTATCTCTGTCGTCATCATCATCAGCTTTGTCATATCATACATTTGGCTTTCAGTCAGACTGTTAGAGGAAACAGAAAGAAGTGTGAACCTTTTGCTTCATGTGAACGGAGTACGAGCTTCTTTACTCGTGTCCAATTAAGACACTTGAATCTTTCAGTTGAGTCCAGGTGGCAGACAGCTCACCAGTCGCACAAGACTGTGTTGTCATTTCACTCAAACAGCACCAGAACAGCTTTAAGGGGATGTTGGCACTAACTGTTTCTTGATGTCTAGATATAAGATTCTTCACTCTGAATGGGAATAAAATGTCAATATTTGGTAATATATTTTAAATTAGATCATTGTAAAAAAACACACACAATATGTACAATACACATTTATTACAAATACAATGATAGCTATAGATATCTTTTGAGCAGCACTGAACTGCACTAAAAACACTTTAGACAACATTCCACTTAGGAGACAATTAGACATCAAAATAAGTGACAGTATCTTGGCATAACTGCAAACAGATGAGGAAAAATAAAAACTGGTCAGCAGGACAAAGAAAAGATACCAGAGACACAGCCAAATTTCCCTGGGGTATTCAAACTGAACAGAGGGTGAAGAAAAGAAAACAGCAGAGCCACTAAATAGCTGTGAGCCTGGCTGTAGCACAAACAGACCTCCTTCAGAGAGTGCCCACTCTGGGCAGATAATAATAAGACAAAAAAAAAGAAAGACTGAAAAATGACTGGCATTGGAAAGAGGAAATGATGAAGCATCTGTAAGGACCTGGCATCAGCTATGAAGACAGGCAGACAGGCTATAATACAGCCCAGCCAAGATGGAGGGCAAATAGAGGCATCCTTTTTGGAGGTGATGAATTCTCAGATGGAAATCCAGTCTATCTGATGCTGAGAAACAGATGTACCTGATTGTCCCATGAAACAGAATTAATGAAAGGCCACAGAGGGCCATGGGGGGGAAGAGGAGGTGGGACATGTACTCGCCAATGATAGAAAGGGGTCATTTAAAACAATCTGTTCAGGCTTTATTCTGCTGTTGTTTTTAGCTGTGCTTGTTCTCGGGATTGGAATGTTGGACTATCTCAAAAATGTTGCACGCAGCTTTGATCCAGACTGATATATCTCAACAATTATTGGATGCTTACCATGGAATGTTGTACAGGCATTCATGATCCCCAGAGGATAAATCCGTATGGCTTTACTTTTACCTTTCATCATTGCGTCAAATCTTTTACTTGTCTCATACGTTGGTTTATAATCAGATGGCTGCACAACTAATGACCTTCCCATCAGCCTCAGCTGTGCTTTGTGTTCAGCTATTATATTATATTATATTATCCATCCTTTTTGTCCTGACATGGTTTAATGGCAGTAACAGTAAAACAATCACTACCTCCAATATAATAAAGAGGAAATTGTTGCTGATATTACTGTATATTACATGCTATACATTTCATGTTATTTTAGGGTCACCACAGTCTGTTTAACAATATATATCTATGTTGTATTTCAAGACAGTCTCTCTCTGGTACTGCTACAGCAAAGCAGGATAAACAACCAAATGTCACAGAGAAAGGATAAAATCTGGAAAGTCAATCTTGTCATTTTGATGAAGCTGCGTATGCCTCCCCAGGCTAGTCATGACTGATGATGCTGTGGCTCGCTGTCCACCGAGCCCTTCACTCTGCTATATTTAAAGAATGACCATCTGAGAGCCACTTCATACTATCAGCGAGAACCACAAAAAACATGTATGAAAGAAGAATAATCACACACAAGCTGTCTCACAAAGTCAGAAAAGTAACAAATGTGTCCAGCTCTTTGTGACGAGTAAAGAAGACGTGGTCCTCTTTGTTTCCATCGTCTTTCTCATTCTCTTTTTATTCTCACACCTTCCCACCACGCTCTCCCTCCCTCAAGGCAGACTGATAAAGACAAATGCCATAGTCGGCTATCATTGCTACGCCGGGGCCCAAAGGGCTGCAGGATCATATTTTTCTTTTTCTCTTGTTTGATGATGTGATTTTGTTTTCTTCAGAAATAGATTTGTCTCTAATGGCTCTGTTTACCTATCCTCTCTTTCCCCTTTTCCCTATTCCCTCTGTGCAAGGGTAAGGATGGAGTGCTTTGGGCTGCACTGTCACATTACCGAGAGTCTGCAGACTTCAGAGCTGCACCAAACAGGGAAAACTTCACTTCACACACTTGGCTTTTTCTAGATACTATGAATGTGCAGCACACATTAAAATATAGTGGCAAATGTGTGTCTATAATGAGCTGACATGATTTGATAGAGGATGAAACAAGACAATCATAAAAACAGACCTAAATGTCACACACTCACCAGGATTCCTTTCTGTATTTACATCCTCCCACTTTTGCTGATGTCAACACTCAATGTCAGTTGACTAGTAAACATGAAATGGATGGGGGCTACAAGTATGTACCCTGTCGGTGTACAAAAAATGATACTATAGATATAGTCGATCTTTTCATTTTTTGTCATATACTTTACAACCTACATGAAAGCCTGGAGTCATGACAAATTTCTGCACATTTCAGCACATTTACACTGCATGCAGCGTTTATGAATTTTGTTTTTATTGGATTCTATATGTTTGATGTGTCTCAGTAATTCCACACTTGGTAACATTTGCATTATAGCACTATCTGCAGTCAAATGCAGTGGTTAGAGTTTACTGCCACCACGTTTTTCATGAACCCTTCCCTAATGATTAATTGCACTATCACAGATGATTATTTTCATACGTATGTATCATGCATATTTTGTTTATGTAAAAATGATTATTTTGCAAACACAGAACCATTAAAGCAAGTGAATCAGAGCAGATCTCCAGCTTATATATTATTTCTTATTTTGAAATTTACATTAATGTTTGCTTCCTTTGTGTAATCAAGGATTAAGCTTCATGTTACTCTGTCCCATGGGTTGTGGCACCAAGAATGTCCACAATCCACAGCTGTGTGAGCATGTAGAGGTCACATCTGTCTCATACATTACTGATAGATTCAGTAGGTAAACACAATTACAGGAACACCTGCACAGTATAATGCAAAACCAATATAACAGCCTATTTAAAACGTTCAGATTTTATTGAAACTGTCTATGAGGCATTGAGTCAACACTGTGGCAGTTTTAGAGACTATAAAATGGTGCTGTTGTATTATATTGTACATATAATGTGATGTGTTACTGTGTCCATCCCTTGCAGCTTTTCTTTGTTGAGCACTATCAAAAATAATATATAATGAAAAGATACTAGTGGTAGCTACAAATGTACCTTCAATTTATGTTCACAAAGTTTTTATAGGTGCACCTGAAGCATATCCCCGACTGTTACATCTTATACATGGCGCTTCACCGTAGGTGTTTTGTGTATCATAGGAGGCCGAAGCAGACTGCTAAGGTAAAAATAGATATTTAATGGGGGCAGGCAAGAGTATGATAAAACACCACCTCCATATGGAGCCTCTAACACAGGGCACATCACCAGTGAGAAATGAGGCTCCCTTAGTCTCTGGAAGACACTATAAGGGACTCGCAAGGGGCCAGCTTAGGTATTGTTTGGGCTTCAGTGAATGTGAGAGCCAAGATTTGCAGGCATTTTTACAAGCCTGAGTGTTTTCTCTCCAGCACCTTTGGTGGAATAAAGTGCTCCTAAGACTCCCTTGCCTGTCATCTTGGTTCTGCAACTTGAAGACAGTGGAGATCAAAGCTGCTTTCTCTCCAACTGTCAGCCCAGTTTTACCTGCCTAGAAGAAACCTTGCCTCTTAAGCTGTGACCAAAGGAGAATAATGTCCCTTGACAGAAGGATGGCTTCAGGCTAAAAAGAGCCTCAAGGCTCATTGTAGACAAGCTGAAGGGATGAGGAAGAGGAGAGGAAGAGTCAATTAGGTTTTTCTTTCATTGTCAGGATGAACAACCTGGCCTTATTCTGCCTGGTTGTGAAAATAGAAGAAGATAGAGAGGGGACCTGTAGAGGAGGAGTGCTGATCACAGAAGAGCGAGGTGGACTAGAGGCTAGCCCAGGGGTTGAGCAGCAGCAGTGCCCAGCCCTGCTAGAGGGCCTATATAGCCCTGGAGACCAGAGAAGCACAGGCAGGTCCAGGACTCGAAATAGGCTTATATATCTCTCTAAAAACGAGTCACATGGCAGAGATGAAGACATTCATTCAGACAATACAGTAAGGCAGGGAAGAAACAGTAAAGCGAATGCGATATAAAACTCAGTGAGACAAAACAGGAGCTCACACTTAAATCACATTCTCCCAACACTGGTGTGGTGATTGATGCATACTACCTCAGCGAGTGCAAACAGGCTTGGCGACTTGGTGATTTAAACTTCTTTATTCAGTTTCTGTGTAGTACCGTGTAGATCTCACAGTAAAGAGATTGGCAGAAACAATAACAACAGTGCTAATGGAAAGAAGATGGCCTCTGTGTCAGAAGACACGGATTAACCGGAATGAAAAACATGAGCTTGAATATTAGGATTACACTGAACGAATGACTTTGAATTTGTTTCAGCTTCAGTTTCAATTAGAGGCCTTTATTATCAACCTCGAAGGTGTCCATCAAAACCTCTGAAACCTCCCTATTCAAGCCCAGCTTGAAAACCTTGTGACCGCGCAGACACACCAGCTGTTCTTGCAATATTTCTAGGGAACACCTCTCTTCTCTTGGAGAGGACAAGAAGCTCACTTATAGAGGGAAAACTTGGCAAACTGAGATGGATGGCGACAGGTTTTTGTCCTGTCAGCATCTTTCCTCTGAGCCTTCTCTCCTCTTTTTGCATTTCAATAAATTGCTTTTCACGGAGATGCTACCTCACTGTCTTATTGGCATGCAGGAAGGCTACGCGCTCGTCTCTAGGACGACCTAGCGCCCATTTACTTATACAATTTGTCTGACATTATTGCCCTTCCCTTGACGCCATGGGCTTGTGGCAAACACGAGAGTATGATGTGCAGACGTGCACATTAAAACAGAGTAATGGCTCTGCATTTATAGGAATAAAGTTTCTAACAGCCCTCTTTTTTTCCTCAGCAGGAGAACTATAAAAGCCATCTGGTGATGGTGGGGGAAGTGGTGGAGGGGTGAGCAGGAGAGTAAGGTGGATGAATTAGTGAGTCAGTGAAGGTTTGTAGGATGGGGTAAAATTGGGTGAGTGACCAAGTGACCCTAGTGGATGAATGAGTGAGGGAATGAGCAGGGGTTTGCAAGCAGGCAGGCATCGAGCTGGTAACTGTGTGAATGCTGGACTGAGCTAGAATCATAATGAGGTTTTGAGGTATTAGTCCACTCTCAACTTGTAAGCTGTCTCTCAGACGTGTCAGGCTGCTACTGACCTTTCTCCAGCGGAAGGTTAGTTCACAGTCCACAGATACTCTGCCTATAGAGCAGCACTATGGTTTAAGAATGATGAGTTGAAGTGGTAACATTACCTCCACCATAAAATGAGCCAGACTTTAAACTGATTTATCCATAGGTGAATATTCCCTGCTGCCCAGCGGTCACACACTACTGACACAAGGTTATCATGAGACATAGAGATGGACAGAGCTTCAGTTGCAATCGGCAGGTCAACGCAGGATATGGATTTGGATCATTAAGTTTTGCTCAGACAATGGGCCAGTTGGAAAATTATTGACTTCTTAGCAATAAAAAAAAAACTGGAAATAAGGAGTATGTGTGAGAGGTACTTACAAAAGCGGCAAAATATGCTGAACATCACAGATGTTGGTTATTGAATATCACTTAAGGAATATTTCAGCTGGAATCCTTTCCAGAACTCGGCTGTGACAAAAATCTCGCATTGAAAGCCAGAATATATTTTATGGCCATGCATTAGCTTGTTGCAAATAAAGTCACAGGGAATTGCAGCACAGAAATGACAAAGACATGTTTGACTTAAAATTGTTTATGCTGCCAGAAAGGTTTGAGAAGTTGGTATAAACATGTCTATACTGGAAACTAGATTGCTAGAATCCATTATAACAACTGTAGCAGAGCCAACTTTGAACATACTGACCTTATGTGTTATAGCAGGAAGGTAGTCCTCCAACTCTATTAACTTCCTATCTACATCAGAAATGGGTCTCGTATTGTGTACAATGACATCTGTGTGACATACAGGACTGACAGATGGAAGACTTTCTTCTGCGGCAGTCTGAAAAGCATCAGCCTCTACTTAGTAACACTTAATAGATCAGTCCTCTTGTACAGTTACGTGTTTTAGAACAATATATTAGAAGTTGTCTGAGTGTGACCATTCACAATAATACAATATTTCTTCATCCAAAACACAAAGTGAGTGTATTACGATACATTATATTACAACATCCACATATGGCTTTACTGGAATTAATAATAAATGTGGTGAGACATCTGTTGATGGCACTGCATTTATTTATTTATTCATTTAAAAAAAAAAATTCATAGCATCATAAAAAGTAGTAAAATTGAATCACAAAAGTGATCTCAATAACTACCAGGAAGATTTTTGTATATTACTCTACAACCAGACTGACAGTATGACAGTCGCTGATTTGTCTGGAAGGGAAGCAGGGGAAAGCTAAGCCACGGGTACATTCAAAGGGATGATTTCAAGTCTTACTCAGCTATGCCAGGAGCATGGTTAGAGTGTATTTTCTCATCTTTACAGTTGAAGGTAATCCCATACCCAGTAGACTGGCTAATTACCTGAATGTACAGCTCAGAGCCAGCTGCATGGTTGTCGTATTAGCAAAGCAGAGGCTATGTTACGGCTATGTTAAGCAGAGGCAGAGCGGGTGTGAGAATGTGTAATGGTTCTGTGCTATACTACTGTACATAAACAACAGCCTGGAGTAGAGATGAATAAACTCCACACTGGTGGAGATACGTGTCGTGATGTGGATTTGCCTATACCATGTGCTCTGGTACAGAGTGGATTTTAAATGTCACATCAAAGTGCACCGCAAGCATTAGCTTAGTGCATGTTAACCAGTGCGCATACGCTTCCCTTTTACACTAAAACAAACGCACATTTGCATGCGAGGAAAAGGCGGGTGAAGAAATTGAGTCAGACAGCTCAATGGAGACAAGAGCAAACCATGAGGAAACATGTCAGCAAGTATGAGGAATCTTTGAAAATGTGCTCCAGCTCTGACACAAGTAGTACTGGCACTGGTGTAAAGAGAAAAACCACAATGCAGACATCGTTGCCAGAGTCCTTGTCCTAATGATAGGACAAGTAAGTCAGCTGTGGAAGGACATGGTGAAAACACAGAATCCATGGTACATAAAAAAGACTCACATGACAAAAATCCGAACAGCTGTGAAAAGGTGAAGCACACACACACACACACACACACACACACACCCTGCAAACAGCTGTGTAGTGTGATAAGCTTTAAATTCCCAGCAGGTATGAAACTCTCCTCTATGAGCACTGTAAACTATATTAATAGTTAATTGATCATAACTTTAACATCAGGTAATAAAGTGTTACTATCCTAGAGTCTGTCCAGCATTTGAATGAAGGCTGATTAAAAATTATGAGAAAAAAAATTAACAAAAAAGACCATGATATATGTCATTACCATCAATATTCAACGTATACTTTGATATAAATTTCATGTCATACTGCTCAGGTCTAGTCTGGTAGAGGGATGAAACTAGTTTTCCCACCTCAACATCGACCAGGCTACTCTCTCTCAAAATCTCCCGTGTCCCTCCCAGCCCCACTGGGGCCTCAATTAAAAACTCCTCTGATGTCTAGTAACTGACAGAGACTCCATCACTTCCACACATACCTCTCCACTGAGAGTGGCATTAAGATGTTGGAGGCAGAGCGGACTATTGATTTTCTACTTCTTTTTTTTTTTTTTTTCTGGTTGCTCCATTTCTTCACTAGGCCATCTTCGCAATGCGGGCGGAACTTGGGTGCAATACTCAGTTTACCACGTTGTGTTGTCTAAATTTTTAATTAGCTTTTAAACAGGAGCTGCCTGTGAGATGCTGAGGATGTGTAGGAGAGAATCACTTGTGACAGCCATCAGTACGAAAAACAGACTATCCGGCTAGTTGATAATGCAAAGTAGAGAGCCTAAGAGCAGAGTGACAAGGACAAATAGGTATAAAAGGACTAAAAAGCCATTTAAAACAAAGTGTATGCATTGATCCTGCTAAACAAACCTAAATTTAATTCTTCACCGAAGCTGCATCTGGTTCCTCTTACGTGTAGCACTATTATTTTGCCACTTTGGGCACTGCAGTAACATGTAAATATAACCAATATGATCAAAACTAAACTAAAATGTCCTTTTAGCTTTGTTTTGGTCTACCCCAACTCCTGGGAGAAATATCTTGCTCTTTAGCTGCTAAATGCTCCACTGTGTTCAACAGCTAGTCGTTAACGTTGTCAGCCTACCATTTGGGGCTGGCTAAGCAATTTATGTGTAATGCTTTTTCACTAAAAAAAAAGCTGCCTGAAACGACACAGATGAGAGTGGTAAGACTAAAGCTGACGGCCGCAAAACCAAAACAAATAGCTGAAAGATGCTAAAATGCTTTAAAGAGCTATGGGAAACTACATAGTCAGGTGATAGCTTTCTGCAGGTTTGTTACGAAGAGCAACTCCTAACAAGAAAATACTACAAAAAACATTGATTAGTGCAGCTTTGTACGATCATGATCCTGCATGTAACATTATTTTATGTATAAATGTATATTCACATGCTGCTAGTGATAAAGTGCACAGATGAAAGCATAAACAAGGCTCATTACACATAGAATACTCCAGTGACACATAGAGACAAACAGTAATGTCCAGTCCTAATAGGAAAGCCACCCTAACATGGCAGATGAGCCACAACTCCATAGTTTTCATTTCGATGGCTCACTGCACCAAGAACAAACTGCAGTTTGAAACTCTCTACAGACAGCCTGTGAAGTGCACACCTATTGCTGAAACAACTCCTGTATTACATCAGTATAGTGCGAAGTGGGTGAGAAAAATCATTCAGGATATGAACTTTAACATGACACTTATTGAACCACCATTTCAAGTGTTCATTTAAGTCAAGAACACACCCAGTATTTGCACTAGCATTTGTAACAGTATTTCACATTTGCTTTTTGTCTCCTTAGCTTGCTGTGAATCTGTAACAGGACAGCTAAAGAGTACTGACACATCTAGCGAGCTCTAGCTATAATTTTCTCTTGCAAAAACTTTCTACATACATTGTTGATTCTGTATCGACTGTATCAAGCATGAATATTTGTTAATGAAGAAACAAATCCATTGTTCAAATTCACATGAACGGTTGCTGCTTGCATGATAGCATCTCTGAATACAAAATGACAGGATGTTAGCTTTAGCAGACATCACAAAGCAATGCAGGTTCTGCTCAAAACATTAAAGAACTGCCTGGACTTCTTCAAAGAGCGCAAGTTCTTAGTATGCTTATCCCACAGCAGTATTACTAGGAGAATATATAATGACAGATTTTTTTAAAAGACATGTCTCTGTATGTCTTTGCCTAGGGCTCTCATTATAAAACAGCATTTCTCATTTTCCTCTGCTGCAGTCTTTGGTGGCGACTGGAGAGACAGATGAATATTCTCAAAGCACTCAAGCTAAGACGACCTCAGACTTTGGAGCAGGTCAGCTCATTTCTGTTAGGTGTTTATCTCGAGAACAAAACCAAACCTCTTCACATGATTATACAGTAATTTGTTTAGTTTTAATGCAAATACAAGTACAAACACTATTGAAACCAAACAGTTGTTTATTTATATTGAATAACGCCCCTAACACCCTTGGTGTTAGCAGGGGTAGATTTCTCAGGGAAGTTCTTTACCAACAAGCCAACCTTTTCCATATCATCACTCTTCTGCTCACAGACACAGTGTAGAATGTGTGTGTGTGTGTGTGTGTGTGTGTGTGTGTGTGTGCATTTTTAAGAAAGTGATGTGCATCTCAGTGTAAGGAGACAGCTAAGAGAATGCTCAAACAAAGCAAAGTCTGAAACCACAAATAAGGCAGGGAGGACACATTTGCTCACTGCTAGCTTAAATAAATTACTGCAGCCCCGAAGCTAATACTGAGATCCATTGTGATAGGAAAATATTAAAAATAGACATTTCAAAGTTTTAAAATGTTTTTTTGTTTTTTTTTTTCCACTGGAACATCTAAGAGCTCAGCTGGATCAATACATATAACTCCTTTTAGAAATGTCATTCATTGAGTTTAAATCTTAAAACACTTTCTTGCCTCCCTTTTGATTTGAGTGTGTTTGAAGTTCTTGTGAAATACCTTATAACCCTAAATCAGTACTCAGCTTGGTAAAAGTATATTCAGTATAATTATGACAGGAATTACATTAAAATGTAACATTTATGGCACGTTTACATTCTTTTTTTTATGGCAGTCATTTTAAAAAAGCAAAATGCTACTCAGGGCTACGCTTTGACAGTTCTTTTAAAAGAGTCCCTAACAATGCCTCTAAGCTGTTCCAAAATCATTGTCAAGAATAGTTTTCTCATGGCTTATTGCTTAAATATACTTTGTCTCCTTCCAGCACTTTAAAAATATGATATCTTGGACAGGCTTAAAAAATGACTCTGTAAATCTCTCTCTCAGTGGAATATAGCTAATCACAGTCTCACAACTTATGTGTAGCTAAGTTACTTAGCCTGAGAAAATGCTCAGCCGCTGACTAAGAAAGCAAACAGGGACAATATGTTCATACCAATGTCCCACAAGGGTAACACTTTCCACAAGACTAATATATTATGACTAAAACAAGGCTAGCTAATGCACAAATCAGGACGATATCTACACAGAGGGCTTTTGTAAGTAGGTTCTGAAAAAGTTTGAAGGACAAACAAAAGATTAAACCTGACATTGATCAACCTTAAATTGTCTAATGATAACCACGTCAACAAATAAGAGATACACTGACTCAACAAATCAGATCTTTTTTTCTTTGTTATGCAATTCTGGCTTCAGGCTTTGAATAAAAAATACAGGAGAAAAGAGGCAAAGAATAATAAAAATGGGATAATTTTAAGAGTTTTTGAAAGTTTACATGGCAGACAACAGCAGGCTACTGTTTTGCTGCCCTTGAACAAGGCATTAACCCCTGAAACTCCTGTGGAGCTGCCCAGTGACTGGCAGAACGGGTTTGTGGTTGTTCCCAGGTGTGCGTGTGTGATCCAGGCCACTGCTATAAACAGCATGCATGCTAAGTAAGCATTTTCTGAGTAAATAAAAACAAAAGTGACTCTTTTACTAAGGTCATGACTTTGAGACAATTTTTTTGGTGCATGGAGAACCATAGTCAGGACTTTTAAAAAAGGCTGATGGGCTGCGGTTTCAAACAGGTCACAATCATTGGTCCAGGGCTTTATTGTAATTAGAGGCTTACAGATGCATCTGTACGCGTAACAGAATAGTCACTGTCCAAACTTCATACCACTCAAAAGAGATTAAGTGAGTCACATTTGCTATGTGTGATGTCAAAGGTGTCCAAATGTGTGCAATGCACACTATACACGCAGCTTAATAGCAGCTCCAGAATAGGTGATCATTACTTCTCTGAGCAATTAGTTCCTGACACTCTGTATTGTTCTTTTTTTGGTTACACAATAGACCTCTATAACCCCCACTGCACTGAAATGACAGGGAGACCTTGAAGCAAATGTAAAAATGAGTTTGCCCTCTTTTCCACCCTTTTTATCATATTTTGACACCATTATGATGCACACTACTGCCGTCTTTGAAGCTGTCTGCCCCCTTGCTTTAAAATGTATGATAAATAACAAGAAACTACTGGGAGAAACATTATTTAAGATATTCTTATAAATCAATGGCAGATTTACAATGTGCAGGATTACAACTTGAATCCTATTTTACTCTGTAACCTTGACAGCTTCTTTTCCTGCTTTTGGAGTACCGGCACTAATTCTTCTCATGGTACACAATACAAAACAGGACACACTTACTTTCATCTCTGGGTATAAGTCATCACTCTGCTGAAGCAGCACATAATTCAAACCTATAACCAGTTACATCATCGTACCCACAATGTCATCACATTATGCCACGTGGCTTTACTGAGATGCTGTGAAATATTGAAATCCAAGGACATCAGTTGTATACACATCCTGCAACAACACGTTTAATTTGTGAGATGTCAAATGACATATATCATTAAAAATTGGACATCCTATTTGTACAGTACATAGCTCAAAAAAGTGTAATACATGTGTGTGCCTCATTTATCAAATTCAGACAGTTTTCTTCACCTGCATTTAAAGCTTCACTGAATACGGATGTTCAGTGATATTCATGATGTATTAAAGAAATTATTTGGAGGATTATTTGCTTTTCTTTTGCTGAGTTAGAAGTTAGAAAATCATTACCGCTCTGTCTGATAACAAATAAAGCTACAGACAGCAACGGCAGGTTAGCTTAGCTTAGCATATAGACTTAAAACAGGGGAAACACTAATTACATACTGGTAGGCAGATTTTGTTACATTTGGACACAGTCCCCAGTCTCCCTTTCCAAACACCAGTCTTTTGTTGAACTGAATGTCTTGGTTCCACAACAAAACGACAGTACTATGAAACACTCACGCAGTTTAACCCTGTTTGGATTGCTTAACCCCTCTAACAACGACATCAGGAAAAGGACCCGACATTACAAATGGCATCACTCTTCATCTGGTAGAGTAAGTGGCTGAAAGCATCAAGACAGATACATTATAGATATGACAGACTCTTGCAGTGTGGGTCACCGAGCTGTCTCTGCTGTTGACAGAGACTTGCACTTACTGCGGCAACACGCATGAGGAGGGCAAGTGATGAAATTAAACACAGTTGACAATATTAATAAGGTAAGAGGAGCGAGTTTGTTTCCTCGTGGACAGTTTGTCTGTAATGAGCTGCAAGTTGTCAGGCTCTGGGGAGACAGGCGTGGCTACAGAGTCCGAGCCAGTGGGAAGATATTAATGCAACCTGAAGGGGATGTGAGTCATCGCAAGCTGCTGTCCATTCAAACTGGTATCATAAGGAGCACGACCGCAGCATGGCTTAATCACAGTCATTACTGTGATATTTGACACTGGGGTTGAAATAAAGGGCTCTGTTAATAGGTGTGTTTCTTATCACACAGTGAGTCAGTGGGTGCTTACGTATTTTCAAGTCAAGTTGTCAGTACAGAGGGAGGTGAGCAAGTCGAGCAATACGCCTGCTCGAAACTCCTCTCTTCTGGGACACAGCCGCACTCAGCCTGTTCTTAACTTCCATTTCACACTTGGTAATCAATTACTGGTCTCTAGAGCTATCGAAGAAAAGAGCTACCTATCCTGAGAATAAGCTAAATCTCTCAACGCCTCCTAATTGAAAACACATTATATCGCTAGACAATGCTCTTTGTGTGTAGCCAGCCACTAATTTGGACTGTTTGCATGGACAGAACAAAGCAATTTACTGAGGTTGCAAACATCCTCTGCAGGACAATAATTCATGGTGTTATCAGGTGCAGAGTTTAAACATCAAATAAACGGGCTGAATAACTAAATAAGCAAACTTTGAAGGTGTGCCCAGTCGTTTGTTGGTGGCTATTCTCCCAGTGACTCTGAAAAGCTGAAACTAATATGATTTCATATCGTGAAGCCAAGACTGATGCCAGACCTCCCGAAACCAATCCCTCTTACAGGATTTAGCGAGAGCTGTGTGAAATGTACACTGCAGGGCCCCACCGGTCCCAATGATAGTCCTTGCTGTGAGTCCAAATCAAAATGAACCCGATCAATAACAAAAGAGGGCTTTTGTACGTTTACTGCTGTCATAAATACAGTGTCCTGAAAAGGAAAGCAAGGGAGAACAGAGAGAGGCAGGTTTCCACCAGACTGAGGATAGGCATAAAGATGTCAGACTGCTGTTTGTGAGAGGGTGGCAGTGTGATCATATCCACGATATCCATAATATGATGGCCCTGGAGCAAAGATAGACCCAGTTTTTGTTTGCATAAATGTTTACATGAGGAAGACAGGAATAAATTCAAAGTGGATGCATGTGGCAGATATAAAAACAATGTGTGTACATGAACATACAGATATCCACAGACACACACACACAGGGGATCTTTTCTTACAGAACAAATGCAAAACAAAAAGACAAAAACTCATTGTCATGGAAGAAATACAATAGAAACGTGGTTTTTAAATTGTGGCAAAGAAAAGTATTTGTACACCCAACCGGTGCAAAAAACCTCTAATGCTAAGAAGTCAAGATGGCAGAGAGGAGAGTAGAATAAAGGGAAAATAAATCCCAGCACAAAAGAGAGGAGCTTGTTTTATCTTTCTGATTGTACCGTTCTAAAAGAGCAGAGCACAGACCAGAAACTGCCCACAACTGAATCCAACTCAACAATCCCTCAGAGTCACTAACAGTAAGAGTGGGAGCATGACAAATAACATTGCCTGGACCATAATACAGGGATAAAAATTTCTATACTGAAGACCCAGAAGAGGATGTTCAAACGTCTTAGAGCACCGACAGCAGCAAGTGACCCGAGTTAATAATGCTGATAGGAATGAATGTGCTTACAATGGTGCCATTTCTGCCTACCTGGATTTATTTTAGATTGCCTACATTACTTCATCTGTCTATTCGGTTGTTTTTCCTGGCTGGGTTCCTGATAACACAGAGCATGCATTCAGCAAGAGAAAGAAGGCCTATTTGTGCACTGGACACTAATTAATACAGTGCTCCGTCGGGAAAGTTGCCTGCTTGCTGCTCTACTGACAACAGATTCATTTATACTGCTGTTTTCTGCTTCTCCGAAGGCTCTGTTAATTGCATTTAAATTAGCCCTTGTTCAGTAGAGAACAAGGACCAGAATAGCATTTTGTTTTAGAAGCTGGAAGCAAAAACGTGATTTTGGGCAACACATTACCCCCAAAGTTGACTGACAGAGCTTTTGATAAAAGATCCAATCAGAGAAAGGCGCAAACATGCTTGTAAAAAATTTCATGAATATTTGCAATTACTGTGATTTCAACACAACAGTTATTCTAATGAGAGAAACTTTGAACTAGCAGATCACTGCATCTTTCTGTTTGGCCCTTTAGCAATGCTGATACAGTAATCCTTTTACTAGAATTTAAGACACACAAGTGTCAAAACAAACTCACACGATGTTTTCATAAATTCTGGGAAAAGGAATAATATATATGACAATAATCAGAGAAAACGCTGAGATACATTGAGGTACTTCTTAGGAACAATAGAGAAATGAGCACGGCGAGTGTAAGTAAGTGTGGCAGGTAGCTATTTAGATGGCAACGTGATGTCAGGATCAAGCCCTGAAGACATAATAACATAGTGAGGAAAAAAGGGGCAAGCAGCAAGCTGGCACACATCTAATGAAGAAACGACACCACTAAGTTTAACAAATAGTTGAACGCTCTGAAGCAGTCCGTTTACTATTAGCACCTGTGCTAGATTCCATCTCCGCAGTAAAGGTCAATGTTTATATAGCAATTAAAGATGTTTTTTAACCTTGGTTTATCCAGTGAAGGTTGGTTTAACATGCATGTGCTTTACAATCATACAGTAACAAACACTCTCCTTGGGGAAATATGCCCCTCCAAAACAGTGTTGTACCTGGAGCAGAATAAGTTGGAAGACAAAATAGCATCTGGAGGAAAGTGAACGGTCTGAAGGAAACTGGAATGATCTGACAGAAACCTGAGGAAATGTTAGAATGTGGTCAAGAAGACATGGGAGAAAAGTACAGTGGGATTATTAGTGATAATGTTTATTCCTGCACAAGTTGATTGAGTTGAGCAATCCTTTACACAGTGTGGACAGTGTGCAACTAAAACGTGGTTTGGCCAATTTCATCCACCTTTGCCACCTTTAGGCAACAACAGAACACACTGAGTCTCATTAGATGTTTCTGTTCATGTTCATGTTTTAAAACTCAAAGATCTGATTTCTTTGAATGCTCTTAAATCCATATTGAAAGACCAAGAGACCGAATCATTGGGGTGTCGTTGTTATAACTGATATTGTTGAATTCATGGCTTGTATTGTACTTTTATTATTTTTCTAGATTGCTATGTGTTTTAATATTGTCTGCGCGTCTGTTTTAATTTGACTTCTTCTTAGTTTGTTCTGCTGCTGCCTGTCTTGGCAAGGACTCCCTTGAAAAAGAGGTTTTGTAATCTCAATGGGACCCTTCCTGGTTAAATAAAGGTTTCTTTAAAAAAAGCCTGCTTACTTAGGGTTGTGTTTTGGTTCATTTCAGGTCCAATTGGGCCAACAAATATAGAGTAACATACTCCACCCCACACATGGGGCTAACATTAAGCAACTACTAAGCCAGCCTCCCAGCTGGCTGCCACACAGATATTGCACCAATCAAATTACCAGTACCAGCAAATTATGTAGGGGGCACTATCACTTTTTGGGCTAAAAACAAAATATAACAAGTAAACTTTGTAATACCTCCATACACTGGTATGTCTTTGGAGTGTGAGAAGAAACCAGGGGATGGAAGGAAGCCCACACTAACATGGGGAAAACAATCCAAAGCAACACAGACATGGCTGAGACTGGGGGGGAAATCTGGGCTCTTCTTTCTGTGAAGCAACAGTTCTAACCACTGAGCCACTGTGTTGCCCAGTGAGTGCCAGAGAATGCCATTAGATAGTAAAATTCAGCAGAAAGTTTTCTATACCGCGTAGGGTGATCTCCCTCCTTGTCAGCGAGTCCATCTCCTGCCTGTCAGGCCGTAGTGCCACAACTCTGAGCTCAGCAAACGTTTTCGTCTCCATCTTGCTTTCTGTCATCCACTTCTCACCCCTCCTAACCCTGTCTCCCTAGCTCCCTCTCTCTATCTCCCTGCCTCATCTCTCTGTCTCCTTCCTTTCCCCACTCTATATATCTCCATCCACACACTGTTCACTGTAAATGCTGTGCCAGCAGAGTGATGCCGGGGAAATGGCGCCATCCTCATTGAGAGAGCAAGCAGACGGCGTGGGGGTGGTGCTGGAGGGGGTGTTCGGTGACAGGCCCTGAAACCCAGCCATCAGAAACACACTGCAGCAATCACACAGCTCCAGTAGATGGGATACACAGCTAAAGCTCCACATTCAGAAAAGGATCAGTAAAAAAAATGATAGGATATAGACTCTTGATCCCCCAAAACTCCAAAAACATTATTCTTTTTTCAAGAGAACAAAGTGGTCAGGAAAGGCTGGGAGTGTGAGACAGTGCAAGCCATCAAGACAGGTGGAGGGAGGGGGAGGGGGAGGACCAGGGATTGGTACACAAGCTTGCTGGCCAGGCAAGCAGACAGGGCACGGTTCATTTGAGGACTGAAGCTGCTCCCTTCCATCATTCGACTGTTCATTAATACCAGCTGCTCCTATGGGTCTCCCCGCAACTAAGCCTTGCTGCAATCTATCAATATCCCAGCAACACAAAAACACTGCCTATTTCAGAGCCAGGCTTAAAAACTGACCAGCTCTCCATGGTGCGTGTTTACAAAAAAAATAATCATCTCTGAGATGCCTGATAGTGTGTATGTGCCATGTGCGTATGTTATTGACAGTCTGGACATGTCTGGTGAGGTAGTTAAGTTGGTGGTGACTACAAAAGAGGTAGGATTAACATGAATGACTTAATACAGACCCTCAAAGTGTAGCTCACAAAGTGTTCTGCTCAGTGTGGGTAAAGGGTTCATTTTCTCAAAATTAACCTTGTCAAACTCCTGTTCTGCCTGGGGGAGATTTGTATTACTATTGCAATTTTTCAATCAGAGATTGAGGAGAGTGTGAAATTTTAACATGCTTGTTCACTCTCTACCTCCCCCCAATCTCTCTCTTTTACTCTGTCTTTTTTTTTTTACCCACTCTCATAGTCCACTTTGAATTTTAAGCAGATTTCAGCTATTCTTATAATAGGATTCTCCACTTCCTGAGTGTGGTGTGCTGTGTTTGTAAGTGTATACAGCAAGCGAGTGTGTTCGCTATATCAACTCAAGCTCGGCACACTCCACACTCTGCTACTCCAAGCAGAAGAGTTCTGCTGGGTCAAAATTAATTACAGAAGCTGTTAAGCACACACCAGCTGTTGTAAACAAATGCAAATAAATTTTCATTTCAAACAAGCCCCCTTGTATCATGGCACACAAAATACTGTAAATCTTCTGCATGTTTACTAACAACTTGGGCCATCGTCAAGCTGTGCTGGCGGTCCGACAGAGAACTTATTCTTATTCATGTACGCCCAACTGCTGAAAATTCTGATCACCACTGTTTTAATTAAGGGTTTCCCTCAGTTTATTTGTGGACAACAGTTGCTCCTTTAGCCGTTCCTCTTTCAATCTTTCTTTCCTCACACTTCAATAACTCCATTGCTCTTTGGCAGACCTTTATTATGTCAGTCTGTTTCGCTCTTGGGCACTTTCTTTGACTGAGACTGCTTCCTTTAATTTTATTTTTTTTAGTTTGGGAATAGCAGGACCATGACACTCTGACTAAAGGAAATAACAAATCAAAGCCTATAAAAATTGCTCTGATACTGAATTTGATCCTTCCAGTATTAGGGCTGCAACTAACTGACAAATGAATCGTTGTCTGTAAAACCTGTCACTATCAAAAAACACTGAAATATGCCCTTCATTTTTTTTCCCACAGACAAAGATGGCATCTTCAGATGTCCTATTTTGTCGGAACAACTATTCAAAATCCACATTCAGTTAACTTTATGTATGACAAATAATAGTATCAAATCCTCCCATTAAGGAAGCTAGAAACAGAAAAAAAATGACAAGTAGACAATGCTGGCCCCAATGTTGTGCACTCAAATGGCACCAACATAAGGCGCAGTCTCTACTAGTAGCCAACAGCGTGTCTTCATTGTTTATTCTTTATTTGTCCACATTTGTTTTTATATATTTATCCACATTAGCTCTTAAAGCCTATATAAATCCAACAACAAAACCAAACAACAATTTCACATCACACTATCAATAAAACGAGGAAAGGCAAAACAAGCCAACAAATCTTTTAACAAACAGAGAAAAGAAACTTGAAATGAAAACAAAAATAAAGGTTCCAAAAAGCAGTAACTTAAGTAAAATTTAACCAAAGTAAAGTGAGATGTAGCAAGTTTTGACTACTGCAAGATACAATACATTTAGTTTTAGCAATAGTCAGTACTAATTTGTTCCTCCTCACCGATTTATAATTATATGCAACTTAACAGCTCCATTACTGATGGTGCACAGACCATACATAACTATATCAGAAAATTTAAGAATATATGGTAAATCTTTTATACAAATAAAAGTGGACCCAAGAAGCTCCCTTGTGGAACATGGCAAGATGCTTCTCTTCCAGAGAGGTAACTCTTTATTCAAGCATGAGTTGAAGGTAACCATAACATTTAAGCTTGACAATAAGAAACACTATTGTCAATGACAAAAGCTGCAGTAAAATCCAAGAGCACAGGCCGAGCTATTTCCAGTAATCCATATGTGTTAAACATTGATCAGTCATGTCTATTAATGCAGTGCTAACAGAGTGCCCTGGTCTATAAACATGCTGTGCTTTTGTAAGTAGTCCATTTCTACTAAAATAATTTACAAAAGGATCCTCTGAAGTGTCTTATTCGACACAGGGAGTACATTATTGGGTCTATAATTGGAGGCAGTAAAATCTGCTTTTCCATCTTTGGGTAAAGGTATGATTTTAGACTCTTTCCAAACAGGTCACTGAGAAAGCATCCATCAAAAATATGACATATAGGTTTGGAAGGCAGCCTAGGTGCAATTTAAGAAATGTTTCCATCGAGGTTATCTATACCAGGAGATGTGTCATCAGAGAGGGAGAGAGAGCTACCTGCTTCCAGTTCTTGCTTTACATAACAAAACATTGTTAACGTTGTTGTTGTTTTGTTTTTGCACTATAATGTTTCTGGAACATCATGATTTTTTTCTTGGAGTGTTTCATCTTTTACAATGTGCTTTGTCAATACTGTTTCAATATGGTCATGCCAAGAAAGCCTCTTTTAGTGTTGTTTCTCATAATATTGTTAACAATGGGGCTACATGTTAAGTTGATATCATCTTATTTCATGCAGATTGTTGGAAGTAAGCAGCTGAATCACAATTTTCATGACTTTTTTACCCTCTGAAGCATTACAATCTTCAACTCATCATCTAACCATGGCCCCAGACTGTACTTTACAGACCTTTTTCTAAGTGGAGTATGCTCATCCAATAACTTCACTAATTTGTTCATAAAAAAAAAAATCATAATTTTCCTGACATACAGTATATCAGACAACTGTAAATCTTTAACATCATTCACACATGGATATTTTAAATGACCTCCAGTAAACAATTTCAATCTTTCTTGTTGAGGTGATCAAACTATAGTCACTGCCGCTGACACTGCATGTACTGTATGTTAATGACTGAACCTTTAAGTTGTGCAAAGTTTCTAGGCAGTATCTTTTCAAAAGCCCAGTGCACATTTTGTTATTACAGTAAAAGAGCCTGAACTAACAGCACATAGAAAACAGAATGCTGCCAATCCATCACTCACAGACATTTCTGACTTTTGTCCTTTCCCTTGAGTGAGTAATTATCACACTATTAGTAGAATGGGCATTGATGCTGTCAAGTAGTGCTACTACTTTCATCCAAAGAGAGAGACACTGGACTATGATGACATTGTTGCATCCCTGCAGACTAAGCCTTCATATCTAGCACTCTGAAGCCATCTAAAAGTAAGGTGATTTAACTTTGGTACATAACTGAGTGCTTCTGGTCACACCACTTAGTTGAAATGTCACAATATCCACAATCAGGGAACCAACCTGTAGAGTTAAAAGGTTTGGCTTAAAGCAAATGGTTTTAAATTATATAGGGGGAAGTTAAGAAGAGGAAAAAATGGAAATGTCATTGTCCCCTGAAAGAAAAAAATCACCATTACCAAATTGCCAATCCAGATGACTTGATCAACATTTTTCGTTTGTCCAGAGGAAATAGAGGAGACAAAAAAAACTGACATCAAAGGTAATAAAACTATCACATCTATTTCAGCCAAACCTGAAATAATGCATCAATCCAGCAAAGGTCAAAGGGTAATAGCAGCCACAGACTATTCTAACACTGCTACCTTGCAGTCGTATTTCATTCTCACCATGTGTTTAATACCTTTCCACTCCCCCAATGGTCCCTGTGCCTGGTTATCTGTGCTGTTTTGAAAGAGGCCAACCAAACTGTTAGAAAGGCCACCTTCCCTCATCCGTCCAGCAAGCCTGCCCTGCCAATCGGCCATCCTGTTTCCAGACAGCACAGTCATTTCCCAGCCCAGTGGAGCAGCACTCCCTGACCTCTGCCTCGACCTCCGCCTCAACAGCCCGAGCTCCAGCACCAGCTCCAGCCTAGAGAGCAGGCTCGGGCCACCTCTACTTATTTATGAGCCATTTCACACAGTGCTGCTCCCATTAGAGACCCAGCCTTGGCCCACCTTACACGGCACTCTCCTTGCACTTAACACACAGAGTACACCAGCAGGGCCAGGGGGGCATGGGTGGTGGGTGGTGGTGGCAGGTGGGTTGATGAGACCATTAGACCTATCACACAGGTATTGTCACACACTCAGCTCAAGATTACATCAAACAATCAGAGAAAGGCAAATATATCAATCTACTTCCTGGTTAGCAAAGATTTCCTGCAGACAGCTGCTAGGAGACCAATCACCACCATCTAGCACATTTTTTATTACTGTATTGCCTTTTGAAATATGAGATGAATAGCTATTTGACTATCCTCAGGGAAATAATCACCCACTGATCTAATTTAACGACGCACAGGAACTGATGGGTTATGCCTATTGAACCATAATTGGACATTTCATTATTTCTCAATCATTTTGTCGGAGCTGAACTGTTACTCTTAGCAGGAAACTGGAAGAAGATAGACTTTGAAAAACAAAGCAAAAAACTTTCCATAACATGAAATTTGACTGATGGGTTGGTCTGTACAAGCACACAAGACTTATAAGAATATAATAAGAAGCTTTTTGCATGACTGAAAACAAGATTAGTCCTAGCTGGTAACATCCAAACACTGCAGGGAGTCTGTGAGTATACATTATGTTTACGTTGAGCCAAAATGGAGGTGACAACATTGACTGAAACGCCTAGAAGCAACTTATAGAGGAAGAGAGAGATGAAGACCCACACCCACCTGTGATTGTGACAGAGGCGTACCCCTCCTCGCCCAGTAGTGGATTGATCAGTCGGCAGCTGTAGGTGCTATTGGGCTCCAGCACAACTGTCAGCACGCTGGTCATAGTGAACAGCCCTTCCTCATTGGCCACGAATGAACTGGTGATATTGTCTGTCAGGTTGTGCCCGCTCGCATCCTGCCATATCACGTCAGCTTGAGGATAACCACCGTAGGCCACACAAGTCAGAGCCACCTCATCACCTGGCCGCAGATTGAATTCAGGCTCCAAAGTCACTACAGGTTTGGAGTAGGGGGCTGAAAAACAGCAAGAGTACACAGGAAGAGGGGGAGGGTGGTAAGGGTGGGTGAGGGTGGTAAGGATTGAGAGTGGGAGAGAGGAGAAAAAGAGGCATGGGGTGGGTGAGTGCGTATGAGGATGGGGAGAGGATAAGGGAGCAGCAGACATACAGATAGTTAGAATCGCTGCAGTGAGAGTCACCCTGGGAACTGTTTGACATGATTCCCATTAAATTCTTAATTATATTTAGCGAGCTTAGCATAACACAGTGCTAAGATCCCACAGACATAGACAGCATCTGTGGCACATCCTAATGCTGCATCCTTACACTCTAACGCCGCTCTCTCTAGAGAGCCAAAGCACTGAGCCACTCCAAGAAAGGAAATACGGTGCACGGTATGAGGCAGAGGTGGGCAGGCCTGGGAGAAAACTGGCAGGCTCAGAGATTTGGGGCGACTCCGCCTATGGCCTGGAAAAGAGCCTAGAGGGGTGGAGGTGAGGGGTGAATCGCCAGCCTCGGCTGAAATCACGTTTCTCGAGTCCCTTGAGCTAAAACAGGAGAACAGAGGTGTCGGAGAAAGACGCTGCTGTATTCCCAGAGCCAATCATTGCACAGCAAACAATGGGGTGGAGCTGAGGGCAAGATGAAATAAGTTTGTCTGAGCTGCTTTTTGAAAAGTGGACTCAACACAAAGACAGATTTAGCATGGTACACACTAACTTCTCCAGCTGTCCATTTGACTGACAGGACGAATTCCATTGAGACCTCCTTTCATTTTCTTCCAGCACAGCACGAAGGAAGTCTACAGTAATAACTGTAAATGCTGGCTAAAAATAGAACATCTATAAATCTAATGCATAAAATGGAACCAATTTGTCACTGTTGGAGATATTGTTTTCTCTCTTCCCAGCCAGGAGAAAAAAAAAAATGTTATTCATTAACACCGCCTAATGCACATCCATCCTTGGAGAATACAGGAGCATTCTCACAACAGATATAGAAATGGGAGAAGGAAAGGCACACAGTGTCATTATAAATAAATAAAAGGCTCTCAGCTGTGAAGGTGGGCGATGTAGTCACACAGCAGAGAAGATGTTAGCAGTGGCTGATTGACCGTAACAACAGCTAATAATCAAAGTCAGCAGATATTGACCATGACAGAGACCACAATCAGCGCTTATTGACCAAAAACGCTGCTCAGCAGCCCTGAGGAGACAGTTTATCACCTGTTTACGTATTGTGAGAAGAAATTATCGTTAATCACCTTCTGCATAGGTAACTGTATAACACATTTTATTGCATGCTGTTAGTGTATATGTGTGTATAAGTGTTGAGGTCAAATCACTTTCAGTACAATCAATTCAAAGTGTAAAATGAAAATAATGTGCAAACATTAGCTAATGAAACAGCATTTATCCATTATCTAGCCAATATATTGAACACACTGTACAGAATGAATCCTTAAAACAACATTTAATATTCATTTGTTTAGTTCTCGAGGCCTTTATAATTATCTTGCACTCTCACAAGATATTTTCTGTGGCTCAGAAGGACTTTTGTCCAGTCTGAGAAAACTTATCCTGATGAGATCATCAGTTTTCTAAGCTTGGGTTTGGAAACAAGTTAAAGAAAGCCTGTGTTATAAACTGGGGGTGTGGGGTTTTAAACCCTAAAGACACCAGGCAGAAGATGCTATAATGTTGCATCATGGGAAATGTAGGATTCTATGAGTATTGTGTCAGCTTTACCCATACCAAAAGTCAAGATATCTCAGGCCCCAGTGGTTACATTTTTAAATTTGTCTCTTGTAAATGCCCCAACTCACTTCACTAATATAAAAGAAAAGGAACATAAAAGGGAATGAACAAAAGAAATACATTTCTAACTAATTTATTTTTCTTTTGTTTTCAATTCATCATTAATCTATAAAATCGCCTAGTGAGCTGAAGGTTTTGCTTGATGAAATCAGTAAAGGGAAAAAAGGGAAAAGCAATGCAACAAATGAAGCTAATCTGCAGTGTGGTTTTTTTGTGTATTGTGTCTATCTACTTCCTGTGTGTCACTGGTCATAGGTGTCCATGTGCGTGTTCATCTGTTTGTTTCTACATGTGTCATGGACGTCACAGCTTGACTCACCGGCCACCTGCAGCAGCAAAGCAGCACTGCCGTAGTCCTGTACTCTGACGAAGCAGGTATAGCTGCCTTCATCAGCCACCACCACCCTGCTCAACAGGAGGGAAGTGTTGCCCAGGCCCAGCTGGGCGGGGAACAGGCTGGTACGGTTGGCGAAGCGCTCGGCCTGGTCTGCCAGCTGGTCTTGTCCCTTCCAGTACCCGTGCACACTGCGTTTGGTGTCTGTCAGCTGCCAGAAGACGGTCAGATCAGTCAGGTTGAAGGGGGTGGGGACGCTGAAGGAGCAGTTGAGTGTGGCGTCCCTGCCATGCAGCGCCACCACTGGCTGCTCTGGGACGTATACTTCCATCAGAGCTACAAGAGATGGAGTAGGACATATTAGTGATAAAACAATATTGTGTTTTAACCTACTGTTAGGTAAGAAATTGACAGGCAAGCTTCCAACCACAGGAAAATATATACAAGCTCTTTCTTGCAATCATCCCAACTCTTCAGCCTTCATTGTGTCAGTGTGATATGCCAAACATCACTCATTTGTCAGCTAGATAGTCTAAAATAGACAATAAACAGTAATAGTAAATACTGTGTGCCCCGGGTTTAGCATAAACATACAGTATTCACTGATTCACAGCATTAATTCACTGTGCTGTGTTCAAATGTGACAGACTGACACCTACTCAAATTTGAATGTCTTTGAAAAGGAATCAATGCAGCATTTTGAAATATACGCCATGACTGCTTCAGAAACATCCACTTTGTTTGTGCAGCATGTTAGCAAGGAGCAGGTAAGACGGGATGAAGGCAAGAGGGAAGAAAAGGTGGGATCTGCAGGTAAGCATTAGGACTTTGTTTGTGTTCCTATAGGCTTTGCCTCCTGGCGATGGCTCAGTGCACTGAAACTCAGTGATGGAAGAAACAACATCTGTATGGCTTTAGTTAAATCGGAAGTTAAATCTAAGAAAAAAAACTGTTGGAGGGGCTATAACTGCAGCAAAACTGTGTGTGTTTTTGTAGGAATGAAAAGTGACTCCACTTCTTACCAAACGCTTCTCAAAGGCTGCTGATTTTCCTGTGCATCTGTGCGTACACGTGTGCGTTGTTTGTCTAGACTAGGCTAAGAGCAAAGACTACACTGCATAATCATTCTGGATTAGTAGCCATCTCAGGCAGTCCAGAGTACATCCACAGTAGTCAGCATTCTCCATTGATCCCTGTCTGCTCTTATACAACTCTGAGACACTCATGAGCATCACAAGGGAGAAAAAAAAAAGGCAGCCGGCCCCTGGAGCAATACACTCTACTTTACGCTCACCCTCTCTAATTGTTATAATCACAGTGGCATTTTAGCCTCCTCACCCCTTTTTGAGCTCTGTCTATCACACAGCCAATGTTAATGTTGAATCACTTTGCTCTGAAGGAGATCTGACTGCTGCAGAGGTGCAATAATTACTACCCCTATTAACAACAAACAAGTCTTTCAACAGAGAGGGTTCATATATGTATGGGTGTTGCAAAGTCAAGGCAGACCTATTTTCAATCACATTCAGCCATTCCCAGCAAGGCAACCTCCCCACAGCACTCCCCCCAACATACTGCTCATCTGTAGGAACACTGCCACCTACTGCCTGATCTCACAAGTGCAGAGAAGTGGCACAGAAAAATGCACAGATTGCTGTCCAAATACCCCATGCCCCATCTGAACATGGGTATCAGGGTCTTAATGAGTGAGAAGAGTATTTTAAATCTAAATCATCCAATAATTATGATATAAATAAATAAAACAATAAGACACTTTTTTATGAAATGCTGTTTTTCTTCCAATATTGCATTAAATAAAAATGGAAACAGAAAACTGGTAAACAAAACCTGTTTTGCTATCTTAGTCCACCATACCTGTGTCACGGGTTCATGTGTTGGCATTACTTTAATTTGAATGAGAATGTTGCTCCATATCTTTGACCTGGAGCAAATCAAAGCCAACCAAACCAAGTGCCAGTCACACTGACCCCCATGGTGAAAACAGCAGAAAGTTTTTCCCCTTACTGTGATTACAAAAGCTCTTCTGGTGCTGCGGGGGGTTTTCTATCGCCCCATATTGTGCCCACATTCACTCAGCTGGGCTATAGCACAGCAAACAATAGAGAGAGAGAGTTATCAGGGCAGAGCATGGCAGGAGCAGGCGGTATTGTGCCACCATCAATAGGGATAACCGAGCAAATTTCTGGAGTGTGTATTTTTGCTGTCTTTGGAGGTGGCCCAACCTTTACGGTAATGAATAGGTCGCTGGTGTTTTTTGTAAAAGTGGAGGGTCAGTGACAGCCCTCTCCGAGACGTGCATGTTGGAGGAGGAGGAGAGAGAGCAATTAAATCACTCCCCGAGCAGGCTGGGATGACTCACACCACTGAGTTCATACGGGAAGGGGAAAGGGAAACAGAGAGAGAGAGAAAGAGAGGCTAGCATCAAGCTCACACTTAAAGATAATATCTGGAAACAAGCCAAGGAAGAGGCTGTGGTGAAGCCTCACACACTAATCCCTCAACATGGACCAAAGCCATGTCAGAGAGGAGAGGGAAGATAGAAACTCCCTTTTGTCATTCTACATCCTCCTCCTCTTTCACTCACTGCTTCTTTACCCAGTGACCTACCACTTGCTCCAAGGCCCTGGGAGGACGCAGGTCTACACAGGGACCTTGTGTAGAGACATCAACCGGTGCTTGGAAAGAGAACACAAGCAAAGCATTTTGCATTTGCAGCGAGGGGAGGGGATTGGACAGGAGAGGAGGGCAAGCTAGGCTGGCTGACGTCATGGAAAGCGCACATCTGATGTCCTATTCGTCAGAGGTGAAATACTATGAGCCAAAGAGAATCACTGCGCAATGGGCTGTTTTTGATCTGCTGCTGTTTACAATAAACACCACTGTACAGTGGCTGACTGTTTGATCGTCTCTCCTTACGTCTGCTCTTGACATGAAAACACATGCCTTATCTAGGGAGACAAGTGTAAGTAGTAGTAGGTTGAAGATTAGAACACGAGTGGTCTTTGGTGAGGGGGCTGGGCTGCACCTTGTAGACCAGGGCTGCGATGTCTTCACAAGGTGTAAGTGGGGATCTCGCCTCTCCCTTCTCCCTCTCGATAAAGAGATGCTCAGAAGCCATAGAGGGCAGGCTGGGAGACGTCAGGCTGTGGGGATTTACACACTGCACTTTGTGTTTATGGGCCTCAGCTCTGTTTGAGTGCCTGCGAGACAGAGACGGGCACTTTCACAGCCGACATGAAATAAACTCATTACAGCCTTCGCGAGTGCTGGCAACGGGCCCTGCTTAGCAGCGAGGCACAGGGATGGCTAGAGAAGGCTGCAAGTGATCTTCACACTGCTCTCCACTCTACTTTCAAGTCTACCCACCACCTTGTCACTATCAACACCTCCTTCCATCACGCTTTCCTCAGGTGTGCAAAGCATGGGTGCTGCTGGATTTGCTTCACCCCTGTGTTATTTGCATAGTGAGCTGATGCTAGCTAGGCACATGAGGTGAGCATGGAGGCTGAGTGTGAGACAGAGACAGCGTAGGATGCGAGCAGACAGCAAATAGGAGGATCACAGCTTTTATAGGGAGGGGGCTTGCAGGGTGACAGCAAGGCTGTTGGTAAATAAAACCCAGTGATATCTCACATCATTCTGGCAGATACAGACAGGTGAGTGTATACGTATGCACCCACATGCAATTAAAAGTACAGTATGTGTACAAAATCAGATAACTGGACTGGGATTATAAGCATTCACTCGGCTAATTATGTAGATAGACATGGTTTTGATGTGTACCTTAAATAAAACAAATAATACCTGTGTTGGTTTTTAAATTCAAATCTGCTTTGAACAAATTATTAAAAAGCTATGATGCACTTTTCAGTATGTTACTATATAAACAACATGTATAGGATACATGAGGCAAGGTACATAGAGACTAGAAGTCAGTGCCTCTTTAACAAGCACACGTAAATAGTAACATATAATGGGCCTTTTTCATGGCAGACATTGACTGCCTGTAAAATAACATAATAATGGCTACATGCCATTTAAATGTGCTAGTTCCAGGTCACTGGTAGTGCAGCATGGCGTACTGGGACACTGGGACATTAATGAAACCAATCAAATTCCTCTGGAGTCCGTCTATGCATCGGTGAATACACAGAGCATGTTTTATTTATAGTGACATACTATCTCATTTATGCCTATAGACTAGGGCTTCTCAAAGTCTGGACCGCATGCCAAGTCAATCCAGACACAGCCCATACCTTGTATTGTGAATACAAAATGTCATGGAGTGTAACACTTTGTATTTTGAAATAAATTTTCCCTTGATTAATAAATTGTTAGCGATTGAATATGCAGTGAAGCTGGAGATCATTCACAGCGATCCTGTCCCCAGATGAATGAGGTTTTAAAGTGGCTTATTTATCATTGACACCGTTGTCAAGGCGACGTTAACTGTTGGAGAGGGTGCCGAGTGTTGTCACATGCTTTAACATTACACCGGAGAATCTGCTATCAGCTCCTTAATTGCAGATATAGATTGTGTCTTGTTTTATTTAGTACACATTTAGTTTCTACAACTAGTGCATATGTAGTTGTGAGAATATGTCTGAGAAATAAATATGGACTGACTGTCTGAGCTTTGTCTACTTTGGTTCGTCTGGTCAAATCACAAGAACTGTAGATTAAAAGTTATAATGAGTTCATTAAATGTTATTTTGTTCACCAATCACCAATCGTACTGGAACTCTGACCATGAATAAAAATCATGCGGACCTTTGACGAATACATTCGAGAAGCCCTGCTGTGGATCATATTTTTTTAATATTCTCAGTGATTAACAGGCATAGACTTTCAATGAAAATGCACAAAAACAAGTTGGGATGAAATCATTCCTCTGTTATAATGTCAATAGATACGGTAACATTTTGAGTGATTATGTTTTGTAAATTTCGAATTTTGGGTTTCAGGGATTCAGGGATTTAGATGTTGTTAAAGTCAGCCTCTTAAAAAAAAGAATACCATGCACATGGGAAAAGGCATTTAAGTAAACAAAGACAAAATTAATTCATATCTGCCATGAAATACAATACAGAAAGATGCATCTAGCTAAAATCTAAGAGTGGTCTGTAAATTTGGTCTGAAATACTGTAGATACAGGCACGTGCCCTATTCACTCATTTTACACAGTTTTTTTTATATACTTTTTATCCTGCAGCCCAAAAAATGAGTCAACAAATGGCTGACTTAGGGATGTGTAAGCACACAGTTTCATACACACATGTGCACAGATTAGCTACTGGTTGTCGACGGGACAAAAGTGAAATACCTATCAGATATTTTCTCTCACATTTCATCATAGTGTAGCATACACACACTAACAATTCCAATAGACACAAAGATTGACAATTTAAGTGAGAAAAAAATATAAATGAGGAGCTAAGGGGCAACTATTATCTGACCATTGTCATGAAATGCAACTTGTTAGGACTAAGAAGGAATTTGTGCATTTAGCAGGGTTTGGCAAAAAAAAGATGGCTATTTGGAACATAGTGACAACACAGATGGACAGCAGAGAAAGGGATTATGCTGCAAGAGTTTTTATGGTCATTTGCGGTTTTGTTTTTTTTCCACTGTGAAAACTGGTCACAATTGGAATCCATTCACTGACATGAAATCAAACTTTCTACAGCCACATTTCAAGCCTAAAAAGAGGTTTGATACTCATATTAAACCAATTTCATAATGAGAACTTGAGGGAAAAAAGTGAAATAGCAAAGCTATGTCTTTCTCAGAGACTGAAATCATTCTTTTGATCATCCTTAATTTATATCAATAAACACAAGCCCATCTAGAGCCATGGCATGCTCCAGTGGTAGTGAGTAGAATCAAACTGTTGATCATTGACTCAGTCTATTCCTTCTGGGACAAAAAATACTCCACATTTCAAAAAACTAATTGTGCAGATGCCAGAAATGATCACTTCAGCATGAGTCAGAATTTTAAATGGTGGTTATTTAATTTCTACTGTTGTTTATTGATGGAACAACTAGAGAGGAATGATTTTGCACAAAACCTCCTCTGTAGAAGCCGACTGATTGAAGTAATTACGGGTCACCTTAATACTGTTGGAAAAAAAAAACAGGTAAAAGTAGTGTTCGGCATTGATATTATTAAGCAGCATCTGTGGTATCAGTATCTATAAAATCCAAATAATATTCAGCCACACATATACACACCCTTCTCCAGAAAATTTCATGCAGAAACAGACACCCAAAGGCCAGAGAACACATTGATATTCCACACCTGTATGACTCCTGACAGCTCCACAGTAACACTCTGTCTGAGGAATTGGACACGAGACACTACAATGGAGATGCTGTTACAAAGCTGCTCTGGAGCAGAGAGGTTCCCATCAGCATGACCAGCAACAGACACATACACAAACACACACCTGTACAAACTGCGCTAGTACACCGGTGTCCTGACCTTTGTACCGTTCCTAATGCATACAAACCCATACATGCAGACTAATGTTTCCATCACTTTAAAGGACATTACAATCATTTACATTTATTTCATGGAGACTTCCTGGACCCTGAGCATTGTATTTTCGGAGTTTTATATTTTGCCTGTGCCTGTGCACCACAAGTTACAACCTTGGGATGTACACAGCCTCACTGTTAACCTAACCTTAACCTAAACCTAACCTTACCCCAACTTTAAACCACTTCTTCACCCTAAATATTTAACGTTTTTACATTATGGGGACTTAGGTTTTGTCCCCAAAAGGAAGGCGAGTCCCCACATTGACGTGATGTAAACAGATTTATGTCCCCACAATGTGTAATACATACACGCATACACACACACACACAACAGGCAAGCAGACATTGTTCAAGTTAGTGAGTCCTGCAGCAATTGTATCGGCAAGGGTTGTTTTCACAATACATTGAATTCAGGTAGGGTCCATATGTTGATGTCAAGCACACATGAACACACATTTTAACATGCAATTCGATAACAATTCAGAGCCTTTGAGTTCAATAAGCAGCATAACTTCACTCCATCCTGTTCAATAACAACTACAACCACACAAAGACTAGTACCTCACAGTGTCACAGTGAAAAGCTAACAATGGTGACAGTTCAATAACAGACAGTGAGGAGAGCTATTTGTTAAACACAGCAAGTACACACATTTAAAGGGTACGTCTAAAACCCTGCTGAAAAATATGACATGGGGGAAATATTCATATGATTTTATAAATAAGGAAAATCAAGCACCGGCACTGGAGGGGGCAATATTGACACAGCAAAGTAAACAGGTGCAATACTAACAAACTGTCACTGCAATGACAGTAGGGTTTAGTCGAGCAAGAAGACAAGCAGGAGAAATATGCTTTTACAACACTGCCCCCCTCTGTTGATAAATGTAACTGCAACACATTTTCATTCTGGACATTTTGCACCACCTGAACATCAAAGGATTTTGCTCAAAGGATCTGTAAGTCCTTTCATACGGATTATTCTTATGATATAACCAATGGCTGTAAAAGTCTGAGGGGAAATCTAGCTCTTGATTTCATGCTGTCAGGAGCAGATGCAGATGTCCATAATACTCCTGTTCAAAAAAAAAAAAAGGCATCTGGAAAACATTATGGGAGTGATCGGAGTATGGGCATCGTAAGCATGATTTGGTTGGAAATTATCAATCTGAAAAAGAGTGTGTCTTGAGCGGCTTTTCAAATGGCCCCTCGGTGAAAAAGCCACAATATGGAAGAGATTAAGCGAGATTTAAAGCCGTCTGTGGCGTAAAGGGGTCACTTTCAACATTAAGCTCCGAGCATGATCTCTTCCATTCCCATTTTTGCTCCAGGAACTCATCATAGAGTGTGAGTGCCCTCACTCAGGGAGAGATACAGGTGATGGCAGATGGGGAAGACAAGAACTCTGATTTGCTTATTTTCAGCAATGTTATGAATCAAGATTGGGCTCCCTTTTGTCGTATTTTCTCCTTTTTTTGCTCACTTTCTTGCCTCCTATCTCTATTTCCTCTGTCTTGCTTCCTTCATAGATGTATGCCATTTCATATCCCGTCCATAACCTGTTAATGGGCTCTGGCAGTCAGATAATAGTGCCGACTGAAGAACAGCGGGCAGATAAGGGCACGCTTCTGGCTTATAAGCCTGAGAGACAGAGAGCTTTTGATGAGCAGGAGGCGGGGAATGGAAAAAGGAGGAGTGTGGCTGGTGGATGAGCAAGCACCTCAAGTGCAGGAGGGTCGTGGGGTCAGATCTGACTTGAGTGCAGCTAATTTCTAATAATGGCAGCCGACACTGAGGTGTACATACACGACGGTGATCATTACAGAGGAGCCAGAAGAGTTCATGAGAAAGACAAAAACGTTTTTTTTTTCTGAGCTGTCTGATGAGGCAGGTGTTTTACGCCTGCTGTCTTGTGAAATTAAGTTTTTGGATCTTTCAAAGGTTCATATCCTTTGCTGATTCATGGTTTCATGCACCAGGAGACCCCCGTGCCTTACATCACTACCGTCACTTTACCAAGGCAACACCCTGGGGGTAGGTGTCTCCCTGTTTCATCCGCTGGTTTGCTTCCTCAGCAAATCAGTAGCTGTGATGCTTTCCAAGCACAGATCAGCATCCGTTCAGCCCATTCATCACAGCCCACTAGGCACACAGCAGACACACATATGGCTCCAGGCCCCTCTTTCCCTCCAGAACTGCAATCTCGGCATATTAACCGTATCAATTTTTTAAAAGATCCCACAAGGCAGCATTTTTAGGACTTGTTGAAATAATCATGAGGTACTTGTTGGGTAATGCACTCTGTTTCAATGAGCGCGCTGTGAGAAAAGAGGAGCTCGGAAACGGAGGCAAGCCAACAGAGACTGGTCATTATGTATGCATTGCGGCGAAACCAATCTTTGTTGAGCCTGTCCTCGATTGTTTTTAAAAGGATACTTCACTGGACGCAATCAAATTAGCAAGAACATCACTGATATGGGGTAATAACCCTAAATTGAATTTCTGCACAGGCTAAAGTGTCCCCTCTCTGCAGAATCAATTGCTGTGAAGAGAAAAGGAGGACAGGAAGAGGGCATTCATAGTTAGCAGACCTTTAAAAAGTACACCAGAGATGCCGGCATGAGCAGGCTATTTTCACGCTCCGGAGCCTTGCCATAATGTGTGCCTGCTGACTACTACGATAGATGCAATCTATCCAATTATGCTAATTAATTTGAATTACCTTACAGCTCCCATCACTGAGAGTGAAATCGGGCCAGCTTTCCATTTCTGTATTTGCATGAATACAATTCTCTTTCATTGTTTGGGTGCTAAGAGCTGCACACAGAGAGCTCTGGCAGCCTAGTGGCTGTGCTAACTGAACAGAGAGTATGACAACAACAAGCAATTAGCTAGACAGCCTCCTGTTAGCTCTGCCACTGGCTGACACTGCTGTGTGCTGTGCTGGAGTGAGCCAAGGATGTTACTGTACTCCACTACTGTTGTGGCTCAGCCATTACTGTATATATACATTGACATTTCATGAATTTTGCTGACATTTATAACCACCATGGGTTATAATGAGAGCGATAAAAATAAACATAAGCTATTATAAGCAACCACTAGGGTCAAGGGTGAAGCCAGACTGGGTTGGTGTAGCACATTTCTCTCACTTCTGCTCCCTCAATAGTGCATTTAAGCACAAAAAACAAGAACTCCTTACAGACAATCCTCTTCACGGCTGCGGTGACACAACAGCTGTGCAGTGCTGTATGAGTAACATC
Organism: Argyrosomus regius; assembly: GCA_946959425.1. Taxonomy (NCBI): domain Eukaryota; kingdom Metazoa; phylum Chordata; class Actinopteri; family Sciaenidae; genus Argyrosomus; species Argyrosomus regius. The sequence continues at coordinate 17,418,103 of OX336882.1, forward strand.
AGGGAGAGGTTTCACAAAGAATGATCCATCATCTGACTACTGAGTCAGGATACAGCTGGGAGCTACAGAGACAATGTTACTGCGTTGGGATGACAGTGCTGTCATGTGCTGTCCTTGTGTTTTTCTTCCACAGATACTGTTCTCATGATAGCAAGTGTGTTGGCAGGGACCACAAGGTGTAATTGTGCCTACAGATATGGGCACTTGCGATTTATCGAGCGATGATGTGGCTGAATACAAGGAAGATTACAGCCAGTAATCCCAACGCGGGACCTGGAGACCTAGAAGACCCTGAATCATACCAACACAGACATATACAGCTGCTCATATAATTACACAAGTCTGTAGGGTTTCTATTTGTGTGGCCAACAGAAGCAAAACATGGCTCTTTTATAAATCAAAGGCAACAGAATTGACCTTTAATTAGTTATAATTACTGTTGTCCTATACTGGTAAAAAATAGAATTACTGTGCATTTGTCAGCCCACAGTGTTATCAAGTACATGCCACTGCACTCAATATCTTAATTTACACAGAGTAAGAAATAAAGTAAGACTGAATTTTGGCTGTGTTGTGCTGAAATACACCTGAAACTCTCTTTGAAGCTGGTGGCACAGTTGAAGTTCTAATAATATTACACTAGATCAAATAAGCGCTGCAAAGCATGCAGCGTTTTGTGTCATCATACAGTGTTACATGCGCACACCAAAGCATCAAACTAGACTCCAACTAATTCACTTAGTGCTCCAGTTAGCAGAGAGAAACTGAATCATTGCGTGAGCTACAATAGCCCATTACCCGTGAGTTAAAGAGCTCCATCAGTCCCTGACACCTCCTCCTCCTCTTCCCTCCCGGTGAGAGGAGCGAGTTAGGCAGTGGATGCCACACAGCCAGTAATGAGCAGGCCGCAGGCCCATTTGTGCTGGGAGAGAATAGGTCCCTAATGAACCACTGAAGACACTTAGGTCCACTGAGTCAAGATTGAAATGTGCCACTGATGGCCGATAGGAGGTTGTGTCAGCTCAACCAGAGAGCAGAAAAGGCAAAAAATAGCTCTTTTTAAATGATGGTGTTTTGGACGATAAAAGTTCTTTGTGAACTTTGTGGGTTCGCCAAAGTATGCTGAGCCCATTTTTGGCACGAAGGGAGAACCTTTCAAACCTGCCTTCCTCCTTCTTCTTCTGGCTATATATTAATATAAAGGAATATCATCCGCTATGAGATTTTAATTTACATTATGTGTCAGCCACACACCACGACTAGAAAAAGGGTGGTGTTCAATATATTTACTGTCGACCCCCCTGTTGACGTGCTCAATTCCCTTCTTTTATTTACCGTGTCTTGAGACATTATCAAGCCTGCACAGGCTATTTGTCTCTTTTTTTTATGATGACACATGTTTTTCTTGGAGCACCATTTCTACTGAAGTAAAACTTTTGAGTGCGTGACTTATGAATCCTCAGTTGCAACATCAACCATAACCCTGCTTCCCCATGTTATAAATATAAGAGGATGACTTCCACACCACACTCCCTGAGTCACAGCAGACAAACTGCACTTCTAGCAGTTTTCATCAAGGGCTTCACCCTAGCCCCAAGGCGTACTTTTCACCTGTCTGGAAAAGGTCAAAGCTATTCTGTTTTACAAGCTAAATAATAAGAGAAATATAAAAAAAAAAAACACACTCCCATATGATAAAGTTGTAACCCCATAAAAACATATTTTTATTCCCTGAGGCAGGGTAGTATGTATAAATAAGAAAATGTTTTTGTCAACTCATCTGCATGGATAAGAGTTTAAATAGGGAGGGTTTCAAACTTTCCAGCTATTGACACATTACTTTTAGTAGGAGTAGCCTTATTTGAACTGTTGTTTTGCCCAGTGAAGCCTTTGAAGGGGGAAGACTAATAGGCCCTGCAGGGCGTATTGTTTAACAAAAAGTGGCATTTCCTGCTGTGGTGACTCAGATCTAATGGTAGGGCACGGGCAGGGGCGACACCCACCCATAGTTTGGACGGCCAGCATTGCGGGCAGCAGGAGGGACAGCATGGTCTTCCAGGGTGGATTCGAACCGCAGGTCATCTTCTTCTTCAGACACAGCGCTGCGGGGAAAACAACACAAGACATCTGATGAGGAGGACGATTATAATAACACAGAACACAAAAGTACAGCCAAAAAAAGAAGATGTGTGGACAGAAGGGTGATTAAAGCGTGACAGAAACAGAGAGGGGTTTTCTGTCTTTGTTTTAACTTGCTTGGTCTCTCGGGAGGGTGCGAGACAATGAGACATATTTCATATTTCATGAAGTAAAGGCTATTTTTTGACTTACAAACTCATCTGAGTGAAAGTAAGTCTGAAGGTGAATATTTCAGTCTTTTCTCTGCTGCTCAAGGCTTTTCTCTTTCGGTGGGAGTGGAGCTGTGATGACAAATGGGGACTTCCAAAGTTGACAGGAAACAGCCAAGTCATTCTCTCTGAGGGAAAACACTACTTTAGGAGTGAGTAGAGACAGACAAAACTATCTCCTTCCCGTCTACTTCCACTCTACCATGCATGAAATATTTAAGAGATATACATCTCAGAGAGAGTGGCAGAGGTCACTGTTTGTATCTGTGGTGATTGAAACTATACTTTATACTTATATTCGTATTTTTGAAAAATCTTTTTCATTGATATTATGTTATTGTTCCACAGTCACATATTGTAAATAATTGGGTAAAACAGCAGTACAACACCATGCTATACCAGTTACACATTGTCCAGTCCATATTTGCTTTGTTGCATGTCTTCTGGGTTGCTGCATGAATTGTGTGCCTATATGTAGAGTACAAAAATAAAAAGAGGTGGACAAAAAAGTGAAATAAAGAGAGGGGGAAGAGTTTTGTATTATAAGAGACATACTCATAATACTCATACTGCATTTTGAATATTAAGCAAATGGGGTATTTCGAAAAGAGAAGTAACTCTATTAAAAGATATAAGTAGAGAAAGGAGAAAGGAAATCTTCTTCAGATGTCTTTATTGCGTTAGAATGTGCTATATTATGTTGCTGTTTGTGAATGACCGCATTTTGATGTATCAAGCTGACTTGTCTTGCAACGTTAAACTGTATGTGCTCTGCATGCTCTCAATATAAAATAGGTTTAATTTCATCTTCTTCAAACTGAAGTTTTTGAAAGAGACATATCCTTCAGAAAAGGATGTGAGTAACAGTCTAACAACAGTCATAAACCATCTGGTTTCCTGTCAATAACTGATTTAGTATGACATAATTTCCTTAACACATAAGGAAAAAGGAACATAGGACTACTTCCTTTCTCTTTCTTTACACTCACTTCCTCGTGGTGATTTATCCACATCCTCCTGTCTTTATCCCTCTTTTCCTACAAACATCCAGAGAGGCAGGCCTATGTGTGCGTGTGTGAGCTGGATAAGGAAAGGACAAAAGCTACTCCTCTTTTATGCTAAACATCTTTCATCTTTGAAGTGATTCATTTATTTTCATATGTTTTTGTTTGGAGAAAATTAGACAATCCCGGTGAAAAGTGATGCAGACTATTTGCTGATTTCAACACGTTCATCTCTGAGTCCAATGTCCCCCAGTGTCAGTTTTAAGTGTGTGTATGTGTGCTTTGCTCTCAGCAACAGTGTCTTTTTTAATACTTCCACTGGGAGTCACCAAACTTAGACATTTTCAGATCCTATACATATATCTGTAACAGCTATAAAGAAATGAAAAGGTTAAGTAAGGCTAAACATGCAGTATATTTTAAGGTTGCCATTAAAGATAAACAACTCCTTTTACTGCTGATTGGTATAGGCTGACAGTGTTACACAGAGGAGTGACCTGTGAACTACATGTGCCACAGGCTGCAAATTTAATAAATATTAAAATAAAATCCACCAAACGTTTAATCCAAAATGGAAGGTGTAACACGTATGAATTTTAAAATGTTGCTTATTTGTGAAAGTTGTGAAATTTCTGTCCAAACGTCTTTCTTCTTCTTTCTCTCTTTTAGTTCCTTTAAAAAGAAAATGGTTTATTATCGCCACCATATTCATGCAAGAGTGTAGCGGAATGAGTTATGGCATGTCTGCTTAATTGTTTTAGTTTGGCTGCATAATGTTCCATTTTCACCCCTTTAAGCTTTGTGATCACGCAATACATATGCTGTCACCTACATATTCATTTATTCTTGTTGTTAGACTACTGCATTTATGACTATGGGTAGTGTTAAATGTAGCCGACAAACAGAAAATATAAATAATAACACCTGCACTGTGTCACTGGCAATACTAGAGAAAGTTAGCTTCTTAACATTGCTGCTACATTCGAAAAGCTCAGTTTTCCATAGCCATGGCCTTTGTTTATAACGTTTATCCAACTTTAATAGTGTTTTTAAATTGTAAACAAAAGTCTTTCCAATTTTAGCTTTGTTTTCCACTTCTTACCACATGAGTGGTGTGACCCAGCATTTACAGTAACTACTGTGGGTGCCACACAACTCTGATGAGCAACGCTGAACATCAAGGTGTGGCTAGAACACTGTAACGTCCCACCAATCTACTTAAGTGAAACCTTATGTTGGAGTGCCTGAATGTCTCCACAAATCTACAATTACAAGGTCAGCAAACTGTTCTATGTTTTGAACATAGAGAAATACATTTAAATTGGATAACGGTAGGTAAAGGATCAGTCTTGGTTTATGTATGATTTCAATATCTCAGCTGTAGCTCCACCTTATGACTTAACCAAAACCTTTTCCATGACGCTGCATTTATGGCTTCAGCAGGATGTGGGCAGGACTGCAGCTTCATCACAAAGTTCTCATAACAGCACACTCACCATTTGCTCTCTGGACTTTCAGAAAGTATTAGTCTGCCAGAGACCAACTCCAAAGAGAAGCTTGAAACACTATCTGAATCTCCCAAGATATTATATCCTCAGAGGCGGGAATATGGGTTATTCACAGCACAGACATTCAGAAACAGGAATAAATATTCAATGAAGAGGGGCAGGATATCTGTAAATATATCCGTTTTCCTGAGTACAGCATGAACTGAGCTGTGCCAACACACCAAACCACAGTCTGACTCTGCCTGTGTTGTGCAGACACCAGGAAGCCATCAAACTTTTTTTTTTTACTGAATGACTCAAGCATTAAACTGACCCCATGCGAGCATGCTAATGCTTTCTTTCTCCTTTTCTTTTTACAATTCAAATTTAATGTCAGAGATCAAAACAAGATCACCACGCTTGCAAGTCACAACCTGAAGAATACAATGGCACAATTAACTTTAACTGTAGAAGGTTTTATTTCAAAGAAGCTACAGTATCTATATTACACCAGTCTATCAAACTATTACTAACTTATTATTCGAATCTCAATGCTGTTCGTGTAATTAATTAACAATGGGGCTAAATGGAAAAGAAATGGCCACTGAAAGACTGTCTGACAGGCATTCAGACTGTCTGACAGTCTGAATGCCTTGAATTTCTTTTGGTGGTGGGCAACTTTTGAGCCGTAATCACCAGTGTATTTCATTTTGACACAGCGCTAAGGATTATTAAGCTTCTTACTGAGGTCAAAGGAAAGAGAAATGATTCTTGAAGTATCACAGAACATTAAGATTTACAATTTTGCCATGGTCACTGTACCATTGCAGTATTCTTTGAAGAAATCCATGACAGTAGTTCTCTAACAGTTTGTCTTTTTACTGACACTACTGCTTTTGAGTGTACTCCTCTCCTGGATGACAAGGCCATTCTTAAATACTATTAATATAGTGAATCTGACTGACCTTCCTGGCTCAAATGTCTAGTTGGCATATGGCTGGCATCATTGCCAAGCTCCTCAAACCATTGGGAACTATTCAACCCTTGATGATAGGGACATTTCCAACCTGGAAGACACTGGCCTCATTGAAGACCGCATCACAGGATGAAAGTGAGCCTTTCAAGTCCATATGGCAGCAGTGGTGAGAATTCAGCAAGCCATCTTAAGGGATGACTGGATTTACTTCATGCAGGGAAATGTTCCCCCGTAGTTGTCAAGTCAATTAATGCATTTCTCGGTCAAATTACACATTAGTTCGTCAAACTGAAGAAAGATGAGCTCCATAAACTTCAAGAAAGTTTTATGTCTCAGATGCTGTATGAAAGTTTTACTTTGCCAACTGTCTCTATAATTAATGAAAATCTAATTTACAGTTCAGATCAGGCTATGCATCAGTCTCATATAGCAATCCAGTAATAGGAAAAAGAACTAGACTGTATATTTTTATCTGACTGATAATTAGCAAGTAAGGCAGTGACAACTGTTTCTAGCATATGTGTCTTCTCAAGACCATAAAACTGCATATGGTCAGTATGCAATGTGATAGGTGGTCTAACATCCTGCTTTTGCAAAGCCACAGGAGCCAATTTAGTGTAACCTTTATCTTACAGCTGCTTCACATATATGTGCATTAATATGGAGATGAACTAATGTTATGAAACTGCCTGCTGTCACAAACTGTAATCACAAAAAAAATGTGGTAGAGCATTTTGCACAATGTCGAAAAACATCATTATCTTGCCACGATAACAGAAATTATTTCCTAGACAAGTTGTCAGTATGGAAAATACTACATCCTCCTACATGCCACAGGAAGCTGTACCTGCCAGCAGAGCACAGCTGCACTATCACATGATAAGGCCTGCATGAGGCCAAGCAGCATCCCTATTGTAGCTCAGAGTACAGTGCATCTCCAATAGAAGTTCCAAACCTTTTCTTTTTACTTGTGACCCCTTTAAAAAAAAATAAGGAATGCCTACAATGCAACCCCTCCTTCCTGGGTGAACGTGTCCTCTAGCTGTGATCATCTCAGTCAAAGAGTAATTTCTTTCCCTCGCAAGATTTTCCAGTAACTCACAAGAAAGATTAAGCATAAATTAAAGGAAAGTATAAAAAATAAGCACAGTTAAGTGCTGCAAGAATATATATTTTTTTGTGTTCCTTTTTTTTTTCATCTGTAAATCATTAATTGTCGTGACTCATTGTTGGGTTTTGAAAGTGGTTTGGAACCACTGTAATCTAACCTATCCCAGTTTATTCATCCCCAAAAAAGATGGACAGAAAGAAGAGAAAAACACATATATATTCAAAGACAACTCTTAAGTACATATATACTGTATGTATAGCTGTATATGGACTATGAAAGTTATACCACTGAGTGTTATCATTAAAAAACAGACTTGGGATAAAGTGCGTCACTTGCCAGTAAATGTAAACGCATAACTCTTCCTTTTATGTCCCCATTCTGAGTTATGGAAGTTGTCCCGTTACACTGATTAAATGCGGTGGTGCAGTGCTGACTTTTTGTCAAACGGGGGCGCAGTCCATTTCATTCATAAACGGTATCAGCTCTCTATATGTAACTGTATACTGTATAGCATAGCAGGCCTCTGTCTTGCTTTAAAACTAGAAACAAAAATGAGCAGACATGCCAGTGAACAGAGCCAACTATGTGAACCAGCCCTGTCCTGAGTTCATGGGGTTCTTCTGCTCCCCGCCAGCTGTTGCTCGTCTTTACAAATAAAAGTTAGCAGTCATCTTTTTTTCCCCACTAGCCTTCGTGTGATAATGTGACTGTTAGCTCGTCCTCTGCTCTCAAACACAATTTCTTAGGGCTTACCATGTTAGGAGGGCGAAACTTAAAAAGCACCAACCATCCAGCGGCGGTGACTCTTTTCTTTGACCAGCACAGCCGATGTTATTTTCCAGAGTAGTTCATTCCTCTTAACAACAAGAAAGCACTGAAGGAACTGCTGCCGACCGACGTGGTAACACTTTGTTTTGACGGTGAATAAGGCTACAGGATGGTTTTTCAGTGTGTGTGGCTGTGTTCCATTGATTTCTCCTCACAGTAACCACTCCTTACTGCTTTGTCCAGCAGTGATGTCATACCGAGGGGGAAAAAAGAGTCTTGATAGTCCCGACCCCCAGGTTAACCATTTGTGAACACACCGGCATCTAACTCGTTTCTTTAAGTCCTATAAACAGTGTAATAAATGCATTGTTTGATATATACTGCCCGTGTCTGTGGGCACTACTTTTTATCGTTATACCGCATTGACTTATATGGACCGTAAACGTCTCACTGCAGCCTATGCAGACACATTTATACCTGTATTATATAGCCTACCTAAGCACGTGTCTCCTGTAGATTTATAAAAGACTATATGTGTGGATTAAAACAGCAATTTGATTAACTCACTCTTGGATAACTTGTGGCACAGGAGAATACTTTTTAAAGGGTGTATATAGATGAAACTTTGTAAGCAAAAATTCACCTGATAATTACATTTTAAGTTAGACTGGTGACAGACAGACTATAATCAATAATGAATCACGTTTGATCAAGACATGACACAGCTGTGGAAAATGTGCAGCAGGAAAATTAATTGAGAATCTGTGATGCGCAGTACATGAAGAAAGTTTCACTCAAACTGGTATGGACACACTTTAGACATATATATTACACTGTATATTGTATTGTGATTTTAGTTTTTCTTTGTCTTGAGGTGTGGCTGTGTGTGTAAGAGAGAGTGGGAGAGGAAGAGGTTTTAGGTTTGCCGGTGGTTAAAAATATGGTGAAGGACACGGAGAAGTAAAAGCTTCTTTGTTTGGCCAGAGGACGTAAACGTGACGTATACCACGTGACTAAAAGCAGGAAGCGAATCGAGTGTCAACAGTAAAATGGTGAGTGAGTGTGCGGTATTTCTTTTCGGTTTTATTTTCTGTATGACATTTATTTAATGCTACCGAGCTATTGTTCTAAATCAGTCCTACGATATGAATAGCTCACGTTTAAGTTATTAAAGCGGTATGCTATTTATTTTAGCAAACGCTTAGCAGCTAGCAGGTTTGCTAATGTTGTTTTTCAGGTTTAAACCCTCAAATATAAAGGTAATAATACGTTTTGACTCGGGTCCCCCCTTTAGAAAATCACTATGTAAATCGACTAATGTATTTTATGCAGTATGTGGTACTTAACGAAGACAGAAGTGTCATTTCCTCTCACCTATCTTTAAAAAGCATATCAAAACTATGAAATGTAATTGTACCTTTTGATTAAAACCCCCGGGCTCACACCAGTAATTACTGATTGAATCTACCTTGTGTATTTGCTGTCCATGTCGCCGTGTTGAGGCTGTGGTTTTGTTTGTGTAAATAGGTAGAAATGGCTTCTTCAGACTGGCAGCTGTCTTTGAAGCTGGTGGATCAGCCTAAATCCGTCTTCCACTTCCCAGAGATGATGCCAGGGGATGTTTCGCCTGGAGGATACAGAGTCGCTACTTTAAAACAACTTGTTGCAGCACAGCTCCCAGACTCCATCCCAGACCCCGAGTTTATAGGTCTGTTGCAGATAATAAATTAGCTATGAATGAAAATGTTCTGTATGTGTGCGCGCTGCTGAAAAGAAAGAAAGTGTAATCTGTTTGGTAAATTCATTGAGGTAAATAAAGGCTGTCTATGTATGTCAATGATATTTTTGTTCCTTCAAATGTTCCCTGTCTCTGCTCATGTTTCCCATCAGAGCTGGTCCACTGTGGGCGAAAACTTAAGGATGAACTAACACTGGATGCCTGCGGGATCCAATCAGGATCCACTTTACACATCCTCAAAAAGACTTGGCCTGAGCCAGAGAGCAATCCAGGTGTGATTGGTTGTTTTTATCATTCAAACATTGAAATTGTGTTTAAGTTGGACTGCAAGTGAAACAGAAAATATGAATCTGAGCATGTGTGTGTGTGTGTGTTTTCTTCTCTAGAGCCTGTGAACAGAGCAACTGCAGCCAGGGAGTTCAGGGTGTTTAATGCTGCTCTTCATTCTCTCAACTCTGCCTACAGAGACTCAGTGAGTAGAAAACAGACATACAGTTGTGTTCAAAATAATAGCAGTCCCACATCACTAGCAAGATAAATCACTGTTTTTGTTAGAATTTCAACTTCTACACTGCAAGTAAGTTTCTAGAAGGTTTAGTAAAGGTATAGAAAACCAACAGACCCAACAGGCATGACGTGCATGCTGCTGATTCTGTGAAACTGAATCATTTACTGAAAGGGGCGTGTTCAAAAAAATAGCAGTGCTGAGTTCAATTAGTGAGGTAATTGATTATGTGAAAAAAATAGGTGTTAAACAGGTGGCCCTTATTTAAGGATCAAGGCAACTGACGCTGCATATGCTGGCTGTGCATTTGTCCTTGAAAAACGTAACAGTAAACAGTAAAATGGGTCGTTCAAGACACTGTTCAGAAGAAGAGCGTTCTTTGATTAAGAAATTAATAAAAGAGGGGAAAACCTATAAAGAAGTGCAGAAAATGATAGGCTGTTCAGCTAAAATGATATCAAACGCTTTAAAATGGCAGCGAAAACCAGAAAGGCGAAGAAGAAAAAGAAAAACGACTATTCGAATGGATCGGAGAATAACCAAAATGGCAAAGGCTCAGCCAATGATCAGCTCCAGGAGGATCAAAGAAGATCTAAGATTGCCTGTGAGTACTGTAACAATCAGACGACGTCTATGTGAAGCCAAGCTACCAGCAAGAAGCCCCCGCAAAGTCCCATTGTTAAAAAAAATACATGTGCTGAAGCGGTTACAATTTGCCAAAGAACACATTGACTGGCCCAAAAAGAAATGGCGTAATATTTTGTGGACTGATGAGAGTAAGATTGTTATTTTTGGGTCTAAGGGCCACAGACAGTTTGTCAGACGTCCTGCAAACACTGAATCCAAGCCACAGTACACAGTGAAGACGGTGAAGCATGGTGGTGCAAGCATCATGATATGGGGATGTTTCTCGTACTATGGTGTTGGTCCTATTTATCGCATACCAGGGATCATGGATCAGTTTGAGTACATCAGAATACTGGAAGAAGTCATGTTGCCGTATGCTGAAGAGGAAATGCCCTTGAAATGGGTGTTTCAACAAGACAATGACCCCAAACACACCAGCAAGCGAGCAAAATCATGGTTCCAGACAAACAGAATTCAAGTAATGGAGTGGCCAGCACAATCCCCGGACCTTAATCCCATAGAAAACTTGTGGGCTGACATAAAAAATGCTGTTCATGAGGCAAAAACAAGAAATGCAGAGGAATTGTGGAACATAGTACAATTGTCCTGGGCTGCAATACCTGTTGACCGGTGCCAGAAGTTGGTCGACTCCATGTACCACAGATGTGAAGCAGTTATCAGAAACGGTGGTTATGCAAGTAAATATTAGTTTATGATTCTCAGGAAAGTTGAATCTTCAAGCATCTCTTAGTTTATACAGTACATTTTTGAGTTTGTAAAGAAAGATGTCAACACTGCTATTTTTTTGAACATTATATTTCTTGCCTTTCTGTAAAATCAAATCAAATTCAATTACTTTTTCCAATTTTCTTGCTTTAAAATAGAATGTGCAGTGTCCCCAATGCATTTGTGTTCATTAAAATACAATTTATTTGAAGAATTTTGAGGTTTACTCACCTTTTTAAACACACTGCTATTATTATGAACATAACTGTATATACGCACACGCACACACATTCACATACAGCGGCAAGCACATCAGTCCTCATGGCGACACTCATCTCCCTCCTCCTTCCCCCTACGTCAATGGTCTTCCAGCCACTGTTCATGGGACTTCCCTCTCAATGCACGCTTCGTTTTCCGTTCAGATAAATTCAGACCAGAGGTGTGAATCTACTCTATCCTTACAATTTGATGTGATTAGGATTCAACTTAAGTGCACAATAATTCTGGATGCATCTTGATGCATCTCAGTCAGGCAGGGAATTTAGCAACAGCCATCAGCCAGATGCTGGTAAAATATGAAAGTGGCTGGTAGATTACAGACAAAAAATAATGATTAAACCTACTACTACCCTGCAAAGTAACAATGTAACTTTACAAACAATGCTCTGCAGTGTAGGCCGGAAAATCAACAATCAATATTAAAAGGCTATAATTTTGTGCAGGCTGCAAACTCCCAATTATGTACTGTGCTGTCACTTTATCAATGCAGGATCTGACAGATTCACATCGTGATGCATCTTAGAGTCAAGAAATTTTCACACCTCTAATTCAGACCTGCCTTCACAATATATGAAATTCATCCTGAGTGACATCTTGTGATCAGATTTCACTTCTCTTCCAATCTGATGATTATGTCTGTAGGAAAATTGGGACTGTTGCTTAATACAAATTTGCGCTAAAGCTAGAGGAAAGCGTAGGTGAGGTTATAGAGTTGACTTCAATCCAGAATTTGTCTGAATTATTTGAAATGGGAAGTTAACCTTACCTGGCATGGTTTGGTGACTTTCTCATGCCTAACACACAGTACACAGTTAACCAGGTCGCGGAATGTAGGAATGCATTGGAGTGTTTGCACTGTGCGCACTTTTGGACACACGCATCCTTCACCTGAAGACTATTTGGATTGGGTGATTGTATTTGTCTCCACAGTCACTTGGATGCAGTCACACAAGTGTTCACAGCTGTTTACTTTTGATTCGATCACTCTAGATCAGGGGTCGGCAACCTATGGCTCGCGAGCCAGATGTGGCTCTTTTGATGACTGCATCTGGCTAGCAGACAGGGGTGAAAGTAAGCCGGTACGGTCTGGTACTGCCAGGTACTGCGTACCACTAAAACATTCAGTGGCGGTACGCAGTACCAGGAAGATGGGAGAGAGGGAAATTCCTTTTAACTCAGAACATCTCGGAAAAGAAACTGCTTATGAGTTAACGACCGGAGATTTCACTCAGCAGTACGTGAGTGCGCACGCAGGTTCCCGACCCCTGCTCTAGATGCATCTTAGCGCGATGTGTGAACAGGACCCTGGGCAACTACGGACTAAAGATTATCCTCAACAGGGACAGGGTTAGCTTTTATAGGCTGGCAGCTTTCCATGGTATAAATCTATCACAATCAATCACTTTTAGAATATCACCACCTTTGCTTAAGTGAGTGAAGGAATCAATATATAGTGACATATTTTTCATCATCAAACTGGTACAACCTACTCACTTGTACTAATATTGATCTAGGAATATTGGCACAGATGTGGTCAATTGACAAACTGTTGAAATCACAAGACGGCACTCAATCATCGTTTGAACCATTTCAATCGATTACATCATTTAAAGTGTACTCTGATCTGTCTTGGAACTATTTTATTTGCAGAGTGACACAGATATGAAGACAGCAGAATCAACCATGGACATATAAATATATAGAATATATAATAAATATACATAATATAATATATAAATATGCTCATTTCTGTCTGATAAACTGGTATATGTCTCTGATACACTTTCTGTCTTCTCCCAACACTTAGGTGTATAAAATGCTGACAAATAAAGAGTCTCTAGATCAGATCATTGTGGCCACACCTGGGCTCAGGTCAGACCCAGTTGCCCTTGGTAAGACCTGCTGAATTTTATAAATACATACAATACCATGCAAATAGTCAAACTTCCCCTAATACTCTTTGTACCTGTTCAGGGGTGCTGCAAGACAAAGATCTCTTCGTGCAGTTCACAGACCCGAACATGCTGGATGTGTGAGTGTGACTTTTCTTTGTTATTGGCCCAGTACAGTACACACACACACAAGTGGAAGGTAATTTAAACTAATACTCTTCTGATTTGTTTCATAGATTGATCAGTTCACACCCAGCGCTCGTCAATGCCATCATCCTGGTCCTGCATTCTGTGGCAGGCAGTATGCCCAACCAGTCCAGTGCCAGCTCTTCTCGCAATGTCTCGGCCAGTTCATACAGTGATATGCCAGGTGAGCATGAAAGATGGCACGGTAAAACAGGAATAAAGTACAGCAAGAAAGAAAGGATTACAAATGGATACAAAGAACTGCTGTTGACAGGCTCCAGATATTGAAACTGATAAACTGAGACAGACGATAATTTAATGTTTTGATAAAATGTAACATAAAAGTAGATTTCTATATCATACATTGTTTTACTACATTATTGTTTACTTCTTGTTTTGTGTTTTTATAAATCACCTTGTGTTTTCACTACAAATGTGCAAATAATTATTTTTATCTGGCAGGAGGCTTCATGTTTGAGGGCATGTCTGATGATGAGGAAGATTTCCAGTCCGTGAGTCACTCTGCTTGATACTTAATATCAGATATTGTGTGCAGGAAAAACGTTAATACCTATTCTGTGTGTCTAATGTGTGTAACAGGGGAGCCCGGCAGGTCCCTCCAACAGAGCTGGAGGCTCAGCAGGAATGCGTCCAGTGTCTCTGAGCCACAGTGGAGCAACAGGTCCTCGACCAATAACGCAAAGCGAGCTGGCAACAGCTTTGGCCCTCGCCAGCACTCCTGACAGCAGCGCGGTCACTCCAACAACTTCAAGCCAGGTGAGATTTATTTAACTGAATTTACTTAAGATTGAAATTTGACCCTTTAAAGACATTTATATGTATTAAAAAGACCATCTCTGCTACTAAACTGAATCTTTTGTTTTTCTTTTCTGTTATTCTGTCTTTGATTTAGGCGGACCCCTCCAGTACTGTAGCTCCAATGCCAGCAGGAACTCCAGTCAGTAACGATCTCTTCAGCCAGGCTCTACAGCAAGCTTTGCAAGCCTCCAACATGTCTGCTCTGCAGGTGAGGCTATAAATTCACAGACTAAATCCCACATATTTGATTCTATACTTTGAAACATCAAATAATCTAGTAATGAATGGTTACTGGCCTGTATGGTATCAGTGTAAGTTGTACACTGTGGCTGTGAAATTGTTTATGCAGGGCTAAAACAAAGCAGAGGGAAAATAATTGGCGCTTCAGACTCTGTTGACTTTGGTTTGGTTAAAAGAGTTATCCAGTGAATGTGTTTTTGTTCTGCCAGGGCCGCTGGCAGTCCCAGATGCAGCAGCTCAGGGACATGGGGATCCAGGATGAGGAGCTGATGCTGAGGGCGCTGCAGGCCACAGATGGTGACATCCAGGCTGCCCTGGAGCTCATATTTGCTGGAGGACCAGGACTCTGAGCTCAAACCACATGAACAAACACTTTTATAGAGGAATGAGCAGGAAAAAGCTTGTCATCCAGCTGCCTAGAAATGATAAATTATGGCTGTAGGCATACAGTATATAGATTTTTTTAACCTACATTTACATACAGCACAATTTGAAGTAAGCTTCACAAAGATCATGGCAGGGATATGATATGGATGAGAGATAAAAGATATGGATGTGACCAGGCTTGAATTTTAAATAAATGTAATGGTGCTTACCCCGTCAACACCAGCTTTCCTGTTATTTGATAGGTGGCATTGGCTGTAAAAGTGTTGCGTTGGTGTAGTCACCAAATGAGTCTCAATTGATCTCTCTTGTAGGACGCCATGAGAACTGCTCGGATTTAATTTCTCTTGTTTCTTTGATTGTTAATTGTACAAGCATATAAAATCATATAAATATTGGGTTGCAGTATTAAAACATGCGCTAAAAACCTTACTGTATTGTCATTGTCTACTCAGCCTATGTAATTCACAAATTTGTACACTAGATGGCAATACAGTAGTTTATTTCTATCCAGCAATGACTGTCATTCAAGCAGAGATGCTGTTTATTTGCTCTTTCTTCCTCTTCTAAATTTAAAATCATGTTCTTGATCTGCCCTCTGTTGAAGTGTTCTTATTTGTAGTTGGGGGCTCTCATTTATCAAAGAATTCATTATGCTTAGACAGCCAGTAACAAAAAGAGAAAGTTGCACAGATAAGGTAATAACTTTATTTGCATCCACTGACATGTTGCAGAGCATTGTTCCCATTAGCCGAGCCCCCTTTTTTCCCCCCTAGCCTTATTACAGAGGGCTACATTTGCTTTGTCTCGTTGTCTCCCATCAGGGTATTTTAGGGGAGGACATATTGCGTGCCCCCCTCCGCCACCTACCGTTCTCCATCTACAGTAATTGCCCTGCTTAGTTTTATTACTGCATCTGTGAATGTGACAGCTCAATCAGTGGATTGCCCTTTCATGAGCACAGCACCCAAACAGCGCTTTGTGTCCGTCTGTCCCCATTACCATTTTATATGCATGCACACCTGCGGGCAATTTCAACCTCCAATTGCCTCCAAGGGTATTTTAAAAATAAAGCATTTCCACTGTGCAGAAGGAAGCGGTGTCGTAGCTTCAACAAAACAATAGTGAATAAAAGTGTCATTGACTTTCTTGCAAATTAAAAATAGAAGACAGTTGTGTTTGCCCAGATTAAATTAATTAATTTTAAAGAAAGCAGGAGTAATGTTTCCATTTAGACTTGTTGTATTTACGTACTTTGTTGCTAGTAAGCTGTGAAGTCAGATGTGGAATATGTTGCAGCATAAATACACTGTAGTTGTATTGTGTCTGTTTACTGTTTTTATGCATGGACTACCATCACAAGCCTGATAACTGCAGCTCTTCTGATCTTTCCAACAATTTACTGTGAGAAATCATGTGAAGTTGTCATGGAGACCCGACGGTGTGTCTAATGCAGTCACACATGGTATAGAGGAGCTGTTATTACACACCATATTTAGGTCCCTTTGGTTGTCATCTGTGAGAGTAGTATTGACTCTATGTAATCTCTTTGGACTCTGCCTGATATTAAATCCTCTATATTTATTATTATGTCAAAAGAGAACTGAAATTACATATGAACTACTATGCTGTATGAACTGATTCCCTTTCATCACCTCTCCATTAATGTAAGACCTGGCTATTTCAAAAACATCTAAAGAGTATATTTCTTCCACTAAAATTACAAAAATAAAGATGATCCAACACATGAGAGATCTTAAGGTTCCTCTTAAATGGGGGCTGTATTGTATTGTGCCTGCTGGTGCCACTCACCATCACAAGTGAACCAAAAACTTTGAAGATCTTGATGGAAAACAAGCTTATTTTTCTGTCTACCCACTTAAATCAATGTAGTCACTGTTCATTGTGCTTTGCCACAGTTATCACAGGGTGCCTACTTCAAATCAGGGTCAAAGAGGTTTTAAATTATTCCATATAAATTTGTTTGATTCTCTCTGTGTTTTCTTTTACTTATTACCTGTTACTATAATGATACCTGTGGTGGATGTGTCCCTGTGGCAAAGCACTTCTGAGCAGGGACAGGAAATGTCTTTAACAGCTAGAAAGGTGCCATGCTAATGAATCAAGCCTGGGGCTTTGAAGCTGGCACAAATCTGCCCAATTACTCCCACAGTGACCCAGGATTCAGGTAATGAGCAAGGTTTTGCACCATGTCATTATAGGCAATATGTTAAAGCAATAGAAATCATCAATGCCAGACCTTTTGAAACGGTGTAAAAGCTCTTCTCATCAAGCCTTCACAGACAAGTTGAACAATACCAACACTATTCTCTCCAGATGAAATCCTCAGACGTGCCAGAGGAGGAGGAAAGGACAGAGTTGGTATAATGCCCTCCATCCGCTTTTGTCTTTCTGAAAGGAGGCAACCCACGTGTTATTAACATGAGGTCTGTTACCTGAGATTGCTTTCTGCCTGGCATGACTGAGCGGAATATGAAATGAGGTTCTGATGGACACAAGGCCATTTTATCCCCTTGTGGCCCATTCATTGCTTTCAAACCATGATTTTATTCTTCCCCTCTTCTTTTTCCAGCACTCCTTTTTTGTCCACAAAAGCTCCTTTGATGCATTTCATCCCAGGTGCTTTAACCCTTGATGGAGCTTCTCTAGAGGAGAACAGAGCTGCAGCAGGGAGAGAGACAAAGATCGTGCACACAACCGCTGGGAGTTAGAGTGGAAACCTAAAATAGCAACTTCACGGCTAGTTATATCTGAAGTTGTGGATTTGATTGAGTCAGGTGGGAATTAAAAAATACTACTACTAAATCTAAAGTGACATTTGAAGTTTTAATTATCAGAATTCAGTGCATGTGCAGCCAGTGCTGTTATTGAACAATGTTGTAATTGATGGTTGTAATTCTTATTTGCACGTTCTTTGCATTTTTGATAGAATTTTACACCTCACCTCATTAAAATTGCCAAAGAAACCCCTAAAAAACTAAAATGGCAACCTTTCACATTATAACAATGTTTTCTATCATACATGGACAAATGTAGCTGCAAACAGCCCAAACAGGTTCACTGTTAGAGCAGCGCACACAAAGTCCTCCCTGTCTAGCTGTCAGTTACTGTACAAACCAGACTTGAGGTGTGTGCATTACAGATTCTGCCTACTATCAAACGACTCGGGTGGCTGTGAATGTTCAGTGTTTCCTTTCATCAACCGCCTGCCTGTGCTCTTCCTGAATGCCTGTCACATGTGTTGTGGCCGAATTGTGCCGTGTGAAGTTATGAAAGAGATTTTAGCGTCAAGGATTAGAGAACAGTGCTGACTGCAGTTTCATTTACATGTAGCAGTAACACCACAGGGATAGCTCTTCAGTATTGTTGTGATGTGTCTGGCTGAAAAGTACCCATAATCACTTAAGAATGCAGTGCAGCGGGCATGTATATTGCCAGAAAACGGTACAAAATATTAGAAAGGCATATAAAACAATAACCTAGATATATTTTGTTGTAGCAAGACATCCAAAAAACATGTATTTCCTGGTATTTGTCTATTGAATAACGCAATTTGCGCTTAATTTAAGGGAAAATAAAGACTTCAGAATTCAGTTGGTACACTTCCAGTTAAATCAGAATAATTGGTAGCATAACCTAGACAGTCTTTTCGTCAGTGCTGAGCAGGTCATCTGAGCATAAACTAGATCAATAAATATGGAAAATTTGTCTTTCATCAATAAACTGAGATTTACTTGGGTTTCAATTTTTAAAGGACTTTTAAAGGACTACAATTTTTCCTATAGTTAGTACCTTAGTACTTGTTCTTTGTCCTGGAAACCACCAGGAAAAATAAGTAGAACATTATTTTACAGACTTATAAAATAAAGCATTACCATTGGAAATCAACTGCTCTCCTGTCTCCTCTTGTTTGGCAAAGAAATGTCCTCTAAATCCATCACTTGAGGCAAAGACATAAAGGCCAAGAATCATATAGGATTTACACTTGATTAAATGTACAGAGCAGACAAAAATAGCCTACATGCATAAAATGCAGCTATAAACAGCTTTATTATCAAAAAAGGACAGTGGTGTAATTACTGGAAGCAGGGAACCTAATTGTAGGCAAATATGGAGTAGCAAGCTTCAGACAGATTGCACCATTTGAAATGGTACTGGGATGAACAACAGAGTGAAAAAAAAAACATTACAGGACTGTGCAACAAAGTGGATCAATATTGGACAACAAGTGCTGGAGTACTGGCTTCATAATAGTTCCAGCATTCTGTCCTTGACTCAAACAATGGTCGCTCTTCACTATTTATCGAAGGGCTTCACCATGGTAACTGGTGATGGTGAAGATACAGGAAGGAGAATTTTCTCTTATTGCTAAATAATTATGTGTGTGCTTTATTATGGCGTGTCTGCATGAAACAACAAAAAATTCACTGAAACATGAAATCACACACTGACTCATAAACCCAATTTTATTTATTTTGAACCTTGATGCCTCTATGTCCCCATACAATACATTCAGTATATACATTTGGCCATGAGGGACTGTACAGAGATATGTTATAGTAGTGCATACATACGTGGCACGAAAATGTACACAAAGGAAACTCATACATGCCACTTTACCACAGTAAAGTGATACACAAGATACACACGGGGCAAGTCAATGGCTGATGGTTGATTACACCAGTACACACACATACACACACGCGCACACCCACACAAACACTGTTTCATGCATGCTCAATTGTGTGTACACACACACGCTCGCGCTTTAAGACACTTCTGAGGGAGGAAAAGGGCTCTTTCAGGTTTTCATAACAGAAATATGTGAATGTGGAGAGTGTGTCTGCTGATTGCAGCAATTCCCTCACCCTATCAGAACACCTTCCCCCCTGTTTCCCCCTTATTCTCAATTTCCCTTTCTCCAAAGCTAAGGCCTCTCTCTAGGCAGTGCGGCCATCATATGCAGGCTCTTTCCTGTAGTAGAGTAATACTCATCAGCAGCAGTAACTAAATAAAGAGCCTCTACTGTCAACATTTGATCTCTTAAACAGGGAACATTCGGAACATAAAGGATTCATCACACATAAAGTTTATTTCATTTGCATTTCTTCTTAGGATATCTTCTCTCAAGGAAATACATAGGTCCACTCTGACAACATACTATTCCTTAATAAAGCTGCAGAGGTTGCCTTATCACATGAACAGACACCCTCATATGACATACTTACATCTGTCTGCTCACTTACTGCACCAACAAAATAAACGCCTGTATACATCCCACTTTCTGCAAACTATTCTTTTTACTAATCAGGTCGGTCTGCTGATTACATCTCTCCCTGGTGGACTTTTTGTACCATCACATTTGTCATAAACATCTGTCAGAGGCACACAATCGTTTTCCCTTCAGTGACTGCAGTTTTATAGTTGCATAGCACACAGTGGAGATATAGTCAAAGCCAAAATGTTTTCGGCTTTGTATATACAGTGGTCATGCTCGCTCAAGTCAGATTCTAATTCCTTGTATCAGTCATTTCCAGCCTGGATTAAAAGTCTCCCCAAAATTTTCATTTGTTCTCATTAAACCACAGAATTCTGCAACTAAGAGTGACAAAGTTTCCTCTGAAGAGGCAGTTTGATCATACGATGTCAGTTCATGGTGTGGATACTATTGGCACATCATCGTTGTCTTCTTATAAATTGTCAGCGATATTACAAGCTGTGGGCTCAAATTTTATTGGGTCTGTTACTGTAAACTGCAGAGAGCAGGCCATGAGAAAGACATGTCATTCCTATGAGTTGCTAAAATTAAGTGGTAAGATGAGTGAACAGAAGAAATGAAAATCTGTAAGTCATGGGGGCTGATTTCTAGTTACACCAGTTCAGGGGAGAAAAAACAAAACAAAACAAAACAAGATGCCGACAACCAAAGAGGTTCAAACAAGGGCTGTCACCAACATGTACCAGCAGGTTAAAAACACACTGGAACTCAGAAAGTCTGTGCACACCTTCATATGCATACATCTACCGTACACATGAACATGTTTGACACATGCGTACTCACTCACATTCACACACGTATGCACATCTGGTAGTAAAGGGTAGATGATAGAGATTTCATTGCTAAGTGGAAGCATGAAGCAGGTTGACAGAAGGTTTTTATCTGGTTCAAACAGCCTGTGCTGTGATTGGACCGGGGTGGGGAGGGAATATGCGATCGTCTCTCACGCGATGCTTGACAATCCCGTTGGTCAGGAGACGCTGTGACCCGTGTCCCAGAGTCAGGCCACCGAGGCAAACGTGCATTTAGCAGAACTTGAAACAACCAAAATGCAAAGCACCACAGAAAAAGAGGCTGGAGTAGTCCCGAAAACACGATCACATCGGCACAAAACAATGAGGGCAAGGGGGCCGATGGGCCATCACGAAGGAGTAACACATCAGTAATAATTACCCCAGAATAAATTACAGTCACAGAACAATCGTTAAAAGCGGAATTGGAAATCAGCTGATCTAGCGGACTGATTTGACCCATGCATTATAAGGCATTAACCAAACATTTGTTACTGACATCACACAGTATCATATTAGTGACTATACATACAATTGCTGATCTGGAAAATCTGCTTGTTTTCATAAAAACAAAAAAAAATCTTGGATTAAGTGTATTCAAAAAACATATTCCTAAAACCAATGATGTAATTTTAAAGGAATTGGGAATGTCGAAGGGAAGGCAGATCAATGTCTGCAATCCCATTGTACCTATTGATCTGCAGATGGGCGAATGAAATTGATTTTCTGAGGTAGACAATGCAGGCATATTTCATTCTCCCGATGCAAAGCCATTCTAAGCAGGGGTAGCGGGGCTAATTTGGTCCATTTGGACAGGCTCTGGTCTCCAGCCTCAGCCAATTGTACTGTGTCGGATGGGTTGACCTATCCATCATGCTTTCCTGCCTGTCTCACCACTATGGTACTTACACTGTCATTGCTGTGGTACATCCACTCAGTGATGGATAGCAGACAGCATTCACTATGACAAGATAGAGAGATCAGTCTGCACTGTTCACAGGCCTGTTATTTCCACGCAGCTGGGGACACACCATTCATACAAGGCCAGTTTATTCAATATCCTGGCCACTGTATGGGGCCCATGTGGACAATATCCCTCAACATGCCTCATAAATGTCGCTTCCCTTACACGGCTCTTACAATCTTAAAGTCCCCTCACAAACAATTACAGTATCAACAGAGCCTAACCAAATGAGCAAAACTTTTTCATACACAATTTTCATGATGTGCACTCTTCTGATAAAGGTACAACATTTTATGAGAAAAGGTACACCCCAGTGACATGTTTTAATGTTGTACCTTTTTTTTTCTTTGAGTGTTAAGTGCTAAGGGAAATCAGCTAAAGAATCAATGAAATGATGTTCATCAGATAGTCAGTCTGTGATGTAATGAAGTGGGTGTCTGTCATAAATAAAATAAAATAAAATAAAATAATAAAGACTTCTGCAACATTGAGTCTGTTATGTATAAGATAGTATGCAGTAGGCCTTCAAAACAGGTCTGGAATCTGTCGGCCAGTGAGGTGAGTCAGGATCAGCAGTTTTGGGATGCCACTGTTCATCTTCCCATGAGCCTAATGGGCTCTGTCCACAGGGACAGGAAGTGTGGAGCCACAGGGTGGCCCAGTGAGTACTGCAGGGGCCAACACCTGCAAGTGACCCAGAGCACTATAGTGTCCTGATGGCTACAGGGTAGAGCAGGGACATGTGTTCGGCCCCCTTAATGGGCAGCTTGCGACTGGAGTAGAAATGGATGATCTCAGGCACGCTGTCGAAAGGGCAGCTGTTCTGGCCCAGGATGTACTTGTTCTCCTTCGTCCGCGACAGCTTCATGTGCATGAAGCCCTGGCTGCTCCTGGGGACAGACAAAAGAGAGGGACAGAAAACATGTTTGTTAAAGTTAGTTAAAAACAAGCGAGTTTGCATTATAATCTGAAGATCTGAAGGCACAATTTCCATCTCTCATAGCGTGAAGATAAATTGTTTGAGTGATGAGTGGTGTCATACTAATGTAAGGTTTATGTGCCAATCAGGACTGTGTGGGTGGGGCCAGTGACAGAAATAGTAACAGCATATGCAGTGGGCAGCACACCATGGAAGCTGGAAAAATTACTTTTTCCTCGACAATTTGAATTCAAATGAATGGATGCCATCTTGGAGTCTGGTGTCCAGTTCTTACAATACATCTTCTGCTAACACACTCAAAATAACAGTACAAACATGCTGTCACCATATTAGTTTAGTGTGTTAACATGCTGATATTTGATATATCTGCTATTAGTACTGAATAGAGCTGAAGGTTGATGGGAATGACATTCATTTGCAGGGTTTTATAAACTAAACTTTTGGAAAAATCTAAATTTTGATTCAATAGTAGTAGATGAAATGTCTAGGATCACTGAAGTCAATAGGACACATTGTATGGGAACGATGAAAGTCTTTACAAAAATGCTGAACTAAATTTTGTGTCAGTCATGTAGATGTGATATTTCACTGGTGAAAACTTTGACCTGCTGGTGGCGCTACATGAAAAGTGAGGGAAACATAAAAAGACACTAGGGTTCATCCTCTGGGAAGCATAAATGTCTGTACCAAGTTTCACAGCTTTTCAGTGTAGACCGAAGGGGTCTACTGTCATGGCCATGTCGTTAGCATGGCAAAAAACTTATTTAAGGAGAAAAGTAAGTCAGAATATATTGTGAAACTCAACAGTTCAGCCCTCCTTGACAGCCCCTTTCCCTTTTTTCCCCACAGTAGTTGCTTCCTACAGTACGTGACAATGTTCTGAAAGCTGGATTACCTCTGATAACTTTGGAGCTGTCTGGGGAGAAGACTAAAAGGCAGGTTGCTTAAGGTGCTGGGTTTCACATGCAGAGCATAAGGATGAGGCTAATGAACCCCCAGGATGAATCACTTAAGCTACAGCAATAAATGCACAGCAAATTAAAAGCTCCCTGTGTGTTCCTAGGAGCCTTCGATCAATACATTTTACAGCTTGCCAGTAATCTTCTGCTTTAAAATAGAAAATTACTATTTTGGACGTAAGTGAAGCAACACTAAGCAAGGAACTAATGACCCCACATCCTGCTGTAAATATACTATTCTGATAATTTGTCTTAAAAACATTAGCATAATAGCTTTTTCAATCAGCAGCTAATGCTTCTAGCAAGTTATGATTGCTGAAGGCTCAAATAGTATGCACTCACTTGCTGCAAGAGGGCATTATGGCCTGTCGCAGTTCTTTCCGGCTCACTAAACTACCACCTATTCTACTTTAAATTGTATGTTATTATATTTCCCTAATCTAAAATGTAACCCCTGTTGCTGAAATGCAGGATAAGAGTAGAAGTTTCCCATTACACCGGCACAAAAAAAAAAGAAAAAAAAAAAGATTACAATTTCTCACAGACTCTTTCTGTGACAAGCAACCAACACATCAGGTAAGCATGAGAGATGCAGACCCATTGACTCATGGGGCCAGTTAGCGTTATCTGCGCTATGCATTCTGTCTGTGTCAAACGATGGTCTGGAATAGGCTTCTCGCAATTAGTGTGCACATGCAGGATAAGCGTACAAGGTGTTAAGTAGAAAAGATATTATTTATTAATTAACAAAACAGGGCACACATTTCTGTTTGGATAATGAAGCGAAAACACGGTGGTCAAGAGTGTTGATGAGGTTTACAACCTTTATCATAAGCTCCTCTTTTCTGTTGTTTGTTTCTATTACTGATTATTTTATGGCTCCATGAATAGTCAGGCAGACAGACAGCAGCTAAAGCAGTCAAAATTCATATTCCTGAGATCATTGAATATATTCCCACTGTAAATATATGCACATCATTGTGGATATGCCCATTATCTGTGATGAACAGGAGCAAGAACTGGGCTTAAGGCACCTTAAAGTCCATTTGTTACTTATCTCGTAATTTCATGTGTAAAGCCTGCGGATGTGTTCTCTCCCTGGTGTACAGAGAGAAACCGGCACAGAGATAACCCTGAAGTGGTAAAAAAAGAAGCTAAGAATATGCAGGGTTCAATTTAAGGACATCTATCAAGAAAAAGAATACATTTAAACCTCTAAATAGTGATTCCTTCCTGTGGCGGTATGCTTTATTTCAACACGTGACCAATTTTATTTTATTTTTTTCAATGTAGCATTAGAAAATCAAATAAAACAATCAATGAAGTTTTAGATTTTCATGTACCGTGTACGGCAGAAGATGGAGCATATTTCAGAGTATTTCGGGAAAGCTAACATAAAGCTGCAGGCTTGCCGAGCTATAAAACTGAAGTAAACACAGCTATCAGGGCTCTCCATTACCGTGCCTCTGGCCTCGATATTTGAGCATGTCATTAACAAGTTCATCATGATTTGAGGAGAGCAGGACAAATTTCCCTTGCCACAGGTCTCTACAATTCTGCCATTCTGCAAGTGGTGCCAGGAGAGCTCATTTTAAAAAA
Organism: Argyrosomus regius; assembly: GCA_946959425.1. Taxonomy (NCBI): domain Eukaryota; kingdom Metazoa; phylum Chordata; class Actinopteri; family Sciaenidae; genus Argyrosomus; species Argyrosomus regius. Next base: position 17,443,745 of record OX336882.1, read on the forward strand.
AATCCTCCCTGCAAAGTGCATTTGATGAATCTTCATGCAGAGCTCTGGGAGACGGGGCGTTAGGTTACACAGAGCCACACTTAAAAGGCAAACACATCAATAGCATCATTTTTAGATTCCCTACTGATTTTCCAGTCAGTGTTCAGGGCTGCTTATCATGTTACAGTCCTGCAGAGACAGAAACCAGGACAACAGAGCAATACGGCAGGGCTGTTGATAAAAATGAATATGGGGATATTTTTGAGAAGACAGGCCTTAGTGGTGTTATCATATCCCTGTGTTTATGGGCTTCAATTGTTTAATCAGGATTAATCTCACTGGGGAGGTCTCCTGTCCTGTTTATTGAGGTTTATGACTTTGATTTGAACCCTGTAGTCCTCACAGCAGGAACAGCCTGACAGCAATCACGGCTTATCTTCACCTCCAACATATTGGATTGCTTCATGAATGATGCTCTCAGTGTTATGAATCTGTGGCACCAGAAAAAGGCAAAGCCATCCGCCAAAAGATAATGATCCTTGGCAGAAACGATGACCTTTTTAAGCATTACTGGGCATCAGATATCCTGTTCATGCCCATTATTTCATGTGAGTCTACCATGGATGAGCCCTACCGTTCTGTGATGAACATTTGATGAAAAAAGGATGCGAGGAAGTTTAGAAACAAAATCTGTCATCTGAATAAGTTGCAAAAAGTCAGATTCTATTTACCTTTTGTGGTCTAGACATTTGTATTGTTCAATCAAAAAGAAACCATAAAAACATGACATGTCTCTGGAGTTAAATTGCAGGTGCACAGCGTTTTCAGTTGTTCTGTGAACTGGCTGTTTAGTTTCTCCTCGTTTGTGTTCTGGCATAAAAAAAAAATCTATCCAATCTCTTCTTTCACTAACAATTTCTCTGCTCAGTCAGAGGAAATATGTTGTGCATGGTTCTCTTGTGAAGTGAGAAACAGGAATGACACTGTTCTCTCAGAGACTTGTGAAGAGTTTAATATGTTTCAAACACCTAAAAGGGTTTCTCTCCACAGAGAGAAAAAAGATAGAGAAAATAAGGGGAGAGGGGCAGGTGAACAGAAAAAAGGGTTAGGAGGGCAAAACAGACAGAAAATGCTTTCCGTCAGGCAAGAGGACTCTTGAGGCCCGAGGTCCCAGCGACGTCTGTCTTTATCAATAATGCAATACACGCATACGTGCCACCTCATGGCCTTATACATTTTTCAGCAACCTCAGACATGGAGAGTCTTCACCTTGGGTTTCCACTCATATGCACTTGCTGTAGAGGAGATGGGCTCGTGTTAGCAAGCTGAACTCAAGAGTTAACCCTGCCTGCAGTGTGGTGGCACCTGCCATTCCTATGAATCAGCCTGCTGACTGTTTTCTCAGCTTGATCTGATTGATGCCAAAAGTACAAGACATGACATTCTGACAGAAGCTGACTCACGTAAATATACTGTCCATGTGATTGTCTGCACGCACAGAAGCACAAAGCTTCAAGAAACATTCTCTATGGTAATGTTTTTGCCAACTTTCTCCTTCTGCAGGTTCTTCCCCTGACAGCTTTTCAATGAGCAAATTGTGACCACTTTGATATGCTATTAAAATATAGCACAATTTATCAAGAAACAGAAAGAGAAACAGAACTTGTGTGCAGGAATAGTGTTAGTTTTGATGCGACATTTAACTCTGTTACTCCCTACAATAGAGCCTGACACCTTAATTTATGTGTCCCGTGAGTTATTTTAAAATGAAAATAAAATGTGCTTGCTGTGTCACAATCACCATATGGGAATATTAGTCACAGGAAACACTCGCCCTGTTGGGTGATGTGAAGAGTACTGTGGTGAAAACTAATAAGCTCATCCGATCAAGAGGTCTTAACCACGAGGACTTTCAGGCTTTCCTAATGGGAATAGACACGCAATACGAGAATGTAATCTACCAATCTGATCTGCACTCGGTTCGTTGTAGGACAGTTCTGGAGCGGTTCTATCCCCTGAGATCTGAAATTGACCGGTTTTGAAAGAAAAAGGTCACAGCCTTGTTGAACTGAGTGACTCTGAGTGGCTGGGAGACCTCGCTTTTTAGTTAATCTCGCTGGCGATCAGAAGACATTGAAGAAAACGCTTGCAAGGAAAATATGGGGTATGCAAATGTATGGAGACATAAATTCATTTGTTGTGAAGCTTTGACTTTTTCAGAAGCAAATCAGTGACGGTAACTCTGTGGGAAATTATCTCCAGATTTCCAAATGCCAACGTTTCTCTGAAAATGGAGAAAAATGTGACTGTGCTCACATCACTGATCACAGAATTAAGCCATCGCTTTCAGGATTTTGCTGCCACTAAGAGGGATGAACGTGTTCTCAAACTCTTTTTCTGTCGATGTGGAAGGAGTACATGAGGATGTGCAGTCAGAGCTTATTGAAATGCAATGTGATGATAAGTCTCTCACTGTCAGTTCTACAGGTGTTTGGAAAGGTTTAGATTTTACCAGATGAAATGCCACGCCAAACAGATGCTCAGTTTATTTGGCTCTGCATACATACACGCGAGCAAACATTTTCTCTTATGACACAGAACAAGAGGTCCAACATGACTGACAGTCACCTCTGTGATGTACTTCCAGTCAGTATATACTTTTATACTATAAACTTTTTTCTCCATGTAGCCCCATGAGAAGCTTTGGCACGCTTAGTGGCTCCTTTCTCTATCACTTTGACTTTTACCCTCAACAATGCCAACCCTATCAACTCTGAGGATTGCCCAAGGCAAAAGAAACTAAGTGTCTGCTTAGGGCCACCGGGGCATCTCTAATTCCCGTCACGATTAGGGCCCCAAAAAGCTTGAGGTCGGCCCTGGAGCCATCCACTTGACAAAGAGAGAAAAAAAGCACACAATGCTACTGCTCCCACCGAGTCACAGAGATTAAACAACTTTGTTATACCGACAGAAACCCATTCTTGTTTTTATTATTTCTCTTCTGTTCTTCTTTTTTCTCTGGGTGTCATATGTCATGTGATTAATTACAAATTAATCAGCATAAATAATGTGGACAATAATCATTATAAGTAAAGCTTCCCTCTTCCTTTCCCATCAGTAAAACACATCTGCTCTAATAGTGCAGCTCATTATCGAGGGTCAGCTGGACAGCTGTGGGATGTGAATTAGTGTAACTACATGGATGCTTGCAAGGCCATTACTGAAAAAGAAAATGTTTTCACCACAGAAATATAATAAAACTTTTACTCAAGATGAAATGCACTGCTCTTGCTTTGGTTATGTTTATTCTGTAAAACAGAAATCGCTCCACATAGGTTTCAGCGCCTCCTGATCTTCTTCCCCAAAAACTTTATTCATTCAATTATCCATCTATCAACCAGCAATTTCATTTTGGGAGGTCAAACCCCCAGCTTTAAGAAATCTCCTGTTCACCATAATAGAGAGATTGATGGATTAATTCTCTCTAACTTCACAAAAAATACCATTATCGGCTTGTGCTCCAAAATTAAATTGGTGCTTATTAAAAGTGCATTTATCAAATTCACGCCCTATATCAACACCCCTATAGCAAAAACCTTTTGTTCCCTCTACATTGGAGATATGGGTCTAGTTAGCAAGTCAGTGTTTTGTGTCTATCAGTGAGGCGGAAAAAGAAGCAGTCACACAAGCATAAGTAGATGATCAGTCACTGAGACAGGAAGTTATACAGGCAGTCAGCTACAGTAGCATGAAGAGAATTGGAGCAGTGGAAAGCATTATGTTTCCCTGCCAAGAATATATAAGCCTCCAGCAAGATGAGCTCTGCTGTAATAACAAAGGCTAATCAGTGTCTCTTAGCATATTACAGTTTCATCTCATCTGAAGGTTGTCATGGAGTTGAAAAGACTTCTCTAAATGTCATATGGTTGAGCCTGTTTGAAATGTAAAATGGACTGTATATAAAGGAAATGTGAAAAGACCATTTGTCAACAAAGATTTTCAGAGGGCTACAAATACCTGGTTATGATTGACACTGCTGCTATGGCATCTGGTACTTACACCTGAAAACCATTAAACCAAACCCACCAAAGCTGCACCGCCCTGTCAAAAGAATCAGATGAGACCGCATTGCGGGCTTACAGGTTAAAATAACCTCTACCAAATGTCAGACTAGACTAAACCAATCAGAGTGGCTCCTTTGAACCCTCTGCTGGACACAGCAGGGATCAGGGGGTCACTGATGAAGGGCACCATTAACCAAGTTGTGGGCACATCAGCATATCAGTGTCAGCGGGGTTACCAGGCGGAGGTGGAGGACAAGGGACCGGCAGGATGTAGGTGGGAGATAGAGGTCTGAAAGGTGAACTTATTACCATATTATAAAAGCAGAGTCAGCAGACTATTGGGGCACAGGTATAGAAGAACCTCTGTAAGCAAGATGTTAGATTTGTCCACTATGTGTTCTCCACCAGTGTGCATGAGTAGCTGCTACACTTCTTTGGTGTGTGTATGTGTGTGTGTGTGTGTGTGTGTTTGCCTTGACACTTGTTCTGTGTACAAATCACAGAAAAATGTACTTGGCTGACGTTTACAGACACTTGATTTTCTCTCTCTGACACTTCAGCAGGCTAAATCACCCAGCTGTCATGTGCGCTAGTGTTTTTGATAATACCGTTTGTGGCTTGTTATTCAGGAATGAGAGTGTTGTTCTTACTTAAGGGAGAGGGAGTAGTCGTTCTTGCTGGTCTCGCTGTTTCTCACCAGGTAGCTGGCCTCCTTACAGAGCCTGAGCAGAGACTCTGCATCTGTTCGGCTGATAGCTCCATGGTACCAGCTATAGCGAACAATAGGCAGCAAGGATGAGAAAGGAGAAGAACAAAGGAAAAAAGAACAAAGAAAATGAACAATAAGGGTCAAACCCTCTCATGAACACGAAAGGGTGATTGTGGTGTATTTGAAATAAAATACAGTCAGAATAAAGAATAAAGAAGACCCCACTCACAATTGGCTCTCCAGGGGCATGGTGGGGTCAATACGCTCCCCAAGAGAGGAGCTGCAGTGATCCAGTGAAGTCATTTTGGTATTGACCAGACAGCCACTGGAGTGTCGCTGCAGCGGTCGTGTTTTCCCCTCCTTAGTAGGCGACATTCGAGACTTCTCTATGCCATCAAACTGGACTGTAATGGAAGAAAATACAAACGCTGAAACATTTTATACTGGTGAATGACGTGCATTTTAAAACAGTGAGACCACTCACAGCTCTAACACAACACAGTCCTGTAGAGTACATATACTTGACTAGACTTCAAGTTAAGGCCACTTGGAAAAGCTGGTGTGCTGAACAGGAAATAGACATTTGAAAAAGTTATGGCGTAAATTGTTGTTAAATGTATCTACGATGTAACAGAGCAATGAGGTGAGTGTGAGAACAGAACAGGCTGTGCTTTTACACACACACACACACACACACACACACACACACACACGCAGTGTCACTTTGTGTAACTCATCCAACTGAAGGACATGTACACAGAGTGGAGGCATAAATCAATCCTTTCACACTGTGTACACATTCCAGTGAGAGAAAATACACATACATACAAACTTCCTCCAAACCACTCAAGCCCACTTGTAAAAGTCATATACACATATACGCCCACAAATCCCATGCATGCACAGGCACTGCATGTTAAACATTAAGCTGACTTTCCAAAACTCTCAGAGTCAACTGTGGATATGATAAGCTGCCTTGGCAACCTCACAGGGAAGTGTTTGATGGTGTGTGTGTGTGGGGATGGAGGTGACCTGCGCTCATGACATGACTGGCGGAGGTCACTGAGCGAATTCACAGCCAATCAGCACACAGAAAAACATTTGCCATTATTTACAAAAGCTAACACGAGGACAAATGAAAGTAAACTCCTACTTCTGCCAGAGAGTTGTGGAGGCCAAAAGAACGAAACATTGGATGTTGGAGTAGCGGTGAGGTTATCTCTTTGTGTGTTTTAGCCATTTTCCCTCTGTCATCCATCACTATAATTGATGTCACAGCACACATGGCTTTGAAAAGACCTTGATACGCTTCTAAAAAAAAATAACATATATGTCACCTATATGACAAGCTTTAGCTGGAGATTGTTGGCTGCTTAAAGGTTTTAGATCAACACATCAGAGCTTTGATGGAAGGAGTTAATGTAGTATGAAGCTCACAGCCACTGGATTAACTAATGGCCACTCTCGTGTCGAGTGTTTAATTACTGGGGCTGAACATGGCAGGCACTGTACAGACAGACTGTGATCTTCACAACATGTCAATGGATCTACATCTGTCTAGACTCTGAATTCCAGTCAGAGGGTTGCATTACACTTTACACTTTGTGAGCTTGCCAAGTGTTTCTGCACCAGACAGAGTAGAAGAGCTGACAGTATCAATCAATCAATTTAGGCTACACGAGACAACAGCATGTCAACAAATTTCATTGAGCTTGTGCACACCCTTAAGTGGAGCAAAATGGGAAAACACATGGCCTTCTGTAGACACTGAACATGTGACAATATATTTATTTTTTAACATAATTGTTGACATCCTGTCATATATATTAGGAATGATAAAAATCAGAAGCGAGCTACGTGCTTTGACTGGACCAATCATATCACAAACTTGTACCAAGATAGAAAACCTTTACTTGACTTGTTTTTTCAGTTTGGGTTTTAAGATTGTTTTTTAATTTTGTGATACTTGTCAACTCCATTACATTTCAGCGAGAAATATTATATTTTTTAGTCCTAAAAATATATATAAAATGCCATAAACTGTGATAGATCAAACCAGTGCTTTTCAACTCTACAAAACATCTTAGTTATTACAGTATTTGGGGCCTTGGAGGGCCTTGTTACAGAATTTGCAATATTGGAATATTTTGCAAGAAAAGGCTAAAAAAAATGAACAGAAGTTTGTGGAACAGAACTTATACTTCTTTTTTTTCTACCCCACCTCTGATTTATCTGATGACCCTCTGGCTTGGGGTCCACCCCTAGGTTGTGAACCAGATGATTACACTACCTAACTGTATATGAAGTTGTTAAAATTAGCAGTAAAATGCTAGATCAGTACTAGTTATGTCATACATGACGACACATCAGCCCATTTTTCGACACTTTAAGTACATTTTGATGTAATACTTGTAAGAACACTGTGTAAGACACAGTGCTGCTGTTTCAGCTCCGACCACCAGGGGCTCCTCTTCACCTCCCCTCAAGTCCAGGTTGAACTCGCTGGCCTTGTGCTCACTGATGCATTTCCCTAAACATAAACTCATGGAAATGATTATTCCAAATGACAACCACCGTTGTTATCTTGGCCTCTGCACTTTTGTTCGTTATAGGGCCATGGCTGAGTCAAAAAATGACAGCCAAATTGTACTGTTGCATGACGGCTGGGTAAATTGTGGCTCTAACCTCAGACCCGTGAAAGACTATGAGCTGTAGCTTCACTTCTTCAGGGTCTGACGCTTATGCTCGACTGAAGACAGTCCCTGTGTTTCATTCAAGTCCACATGTAAGACATTATTAGTACTCCTCCTTTTCATACAGTCCATTTGAACCACATGCTGACTGCTGGGAATACAGCGCAAGTAGGATGAACATACAATATATGTGTAAGGGTGAGAAATAGCGTTTCCATGGAAACTGACCAAGGGGACAAGGGAGATGCATGTTTGCTCCTCTCATCCCTGTCAGCGCTGACAGATCACAACATGAAGACGCAGCCAATTGCTCTCTCTCCCTCCTTCGCTTTCAATTTCTCTCTTCCCCTTTGCATACGTCCGACTCTTCCTGTTTTTTTCTCCCCCTGACCTTTTCTTTTGATCTTTCCATCTCGTGCACTCCAGTCCTGTCTCATAAGTCTCACTGACTTTTTCTCTGTGTGTGTTTGTTTGTCAAGGACAGAAAAAGATAGTGGAAAATAGACTGTGGAGGAATGTCTGCTCGTCTAGTGGTCCAAAAAAACAGAACAGACAGAGCAGTAACAGCTTTGATCTGTTATCTCCACTGTTTCTGGTGGTTCTAATGCAGGGCTATCAGTCACCGTTGTCTGATCCTGTAACAAAATTGTTAAACTTTACCCATTTACATTATATGTCCACAGACAAGGTAGAGAAAAAATGTCTTTGAACATTATGTGATTTTTTTTCCGTCCACCAGTGATCGAAACAGGGTGAAAAAGGTATCTGTTAGTGTGGCATAAGGACCAATGTTGCTATCGTAGTTTTTACACACAGTCTATCTCTCAGTGTATCCGCCATCCGCCTGACCTCAGCTCTTCACATTTTCTTCATTTGTTCAGCACCCACGCTAATTCTTACTCTTCCTCAGGTCCAACACAATCAGTGCTTTATTTGACCTTGATTAAACCCTTTTTCCTCCACCTCCTAGAAAGGGTTGAGTGGCTATTCTCAGTGGATCTCACCCCATCAACCTTTCCTGTCAGAGCTGAGACTTTTTTCACAGGCTGAGCGCATAGTTCCACAAGAAGAGAGAGCCTCCAAACTAAACAAAAAGCTATCGTTTTATTTGCTCAACAGTGAATGGACCCATGCCTTCTTTGATTGTCTGCCATCTCACACAACACTAGCTTCAACTACTATTGAAGAATTATATTTTAGGGCTGAATATCAATGGGAGAGAGCCAGGCTCATTCCTCTTTAATTCTCTGGAGCACACAGTCTGAGACATGGCTGACAGGAGACTGACGAGAGGATTGGCCTAGAGGAGAACAAAAGCTCTGAGAGGCAGCTTAAGAGAGAAGAGAGGGTGAACACACACACACAAACACACATACACGTGCCTACACATACGCACAAAGACACATACTTGAATGCACAGGGGCATCTGTGCGTGTTATCAGTATTGTTGCTTGTAAAGCACAGCAAATGGAATCTGTGTATCAGATTGAACTGTCAGTCAGATGGTGACTGATGGCTGAAAGACCTGCCCCCTTTCAGACACATATAGCTACCTTTAGAGAGCACAGAGGACGTTGAGGAGGGAGAGGGTATGAGAGAGGAAGCTCATTGGTTAGGACATATATAAACACAGAGGTTAGGATGACATTTCCATGATTATACTGCAACCAATCCACAACATACATAAAGTGCCGCTATGTAGTATTGCACAGCCCAGCACAAGACAAAATAATGCCATAAGAAGAGGGAGAGAGAGACTTATAGCTGCCACAAGAATGCAGCTTAAATAAGGAAAGACTATAAAATGAAACTGTAAACTTTTCCAAGATGTTAAGGCCACAATAACATAAAGCGAAAACATCAAAAATGTAGTTAAAATAAAGATAGTCGCAGAGGTGAGAACAACCTGACTACTCCTCCCCCCCCCCTCTGCACACACTCCTGAGCAAATTTCTGTAATTAGCTGGCTAATTAATTGTCATTTACTAATGGTGCTCCTATCAAAAAGAATGACGAGTCTGAGGGGCGAAGTGTGCCATCGACCACGGCACTGTGAGGTGAAAATTAAGTTTTCCAGCTAGGACGTGTGAAATGATTAACAGGTCTGCATCTCATTAGAATGCACTGCACATTGAAAAGAGCGCCCAGTGTGTTCTGTTACCCTGGGAAATGATTGCTTCAAAAATCACTCACTTTTATGCTGATATGATGTGCATCGGGTAAATAAATAATTATTGTTGGACGGCTTTCAATAATATATTTTCAGAGATTCCACCATCTAGGAATATGCGTTCTTCTTTTATATAAATCCCCAAATAAAACTCTAATTAGGTTTTCCAAGACAAAGGAATGACCCCTAAACGTGTCAGCTAGTGAATCTATTTAAAATTAAATCTGGATATCTTTTAATTACTTTATTATTTTTGAAGCCTTGCTTGATTGGAGGAAGGAGAAGGTAAAAGAAGCACTTCAGAGTGTGGATAATTAATTCATGTCAAAAAACAAAGGCGAAAAGCTCTTCATTATACTCAGACAAAACGTACCCTCCATTTATATGTAGATGTAATATCTACCCTGTCAAACCACATTTACATTTTGATAATTAGGTTGGACGGATATGGCAGATTCCCCTGAACTGTAATGGATATTGTTTTTTCCTAGTCTATATTAGAATAAACCACAAAAGCCTTTACAAACACATACAGAGACTTCGCTCTTCACCCTCGCTGAGCTGATCTGGAGTAAGCAATCCTGTGTATAACAGATGACTAATGTCTTGGTGTGTGACTGTGGGTCTGCCTGTAGTCTGAGGTCAAGAGAGTGCATTGTAACTGTATTCACAGGGGTCATAGAGGCCATCACCCCCCCATGTCTGCCACAGTCACCTTTGACCCCAAAGATGTAGAGTGGGGCCATACTGGCTTAGACAGAGAGAGGATCGCTTTACAGCTGGATGCCAATCTTAAACCCACTCACATCACAGAGGGAACCAGAACCTTTCCCATGGATTTATGGACATAAATCAACTCCTTGCCCTGTCCTCGCCTGCAGCACGCAGTGGTGTCCTCTTACATGGTCTCACTCTAAGTCTTCCCAATCTGCCAGGGGAAATCCCATTCCTGGCATTAGTTCTGCTACATGTCCATCTTTTCTCTGGGTAATTGCAGCAGAGAGTGTAGTCCGTGGAGGGGCTTCAAAAATCAACTAACAGCTCTATTGGTTGAAAACAGATGAACAACTAATTGATAAGATGGTAAACATGGCCAAACCTGAGGTGAAGAGACTCAAGTGAAGAACTGAAATCACCTCAAATTAGTTAGATTTTTCAATTCGTGTAAGCCACTTGTAGAGAACAGAGGGCTAGAGGGACATCTGGGACTGTTATGAGTATGTTGACAAGAGGAAATGGGGGTCACGGAGAATGGCAATTACGCATGCAGAAGGCAGTTCAGCACAATTAAAACTAATGAGCCTTCAGCCCTAAAACCTGCACACGAATTAGTGATTTTCTGCCACATGTAATCCAGATGGAAAAGTGCAGTCATTACTAAGCTAATACCTAAAGTCATATAATACAGTGCTGCTAAAAGATGTGAAGTCTTTCAGTAAGTCATCATTGACCAGTTAAGTGTAAGCGGATACTCTCATTTCGTATAGAAAAACATTTTAATCAGGAAGATTATTGGTGATATTCGTTGCGAGCCACATATAATGTCTTTTGTAGCCGTGTATGCTTGGTTAGAATTCCACTAAAAGGTAAAAGTACAGATATGCAACACATCACACTTAATGCTGTTTTAGTGAGCGCATCCACACTCTTCATCACTCATACTGTTCCTTTATAAAATCAGAAAGACAGATATATAACCACATTGAAGCACGTTGATGAATGGACAGATGGATGATGGATTAATGGACTGACGGATGGAAGAGGGGGAGGGAATTGATGGGATTGATGCTGGACAATGTGAACACCAACACCCACCATGGTGGTGCTGGTCACAGCCTGTCTGTCCTGGCGACGGCTGAGGTGTCTGGGTGGGAGACTCCAGCTCCTCCACCACGGGAGGGCTGGTGTTGAGCTGCCCGACAGGAGGGGGCCACGGTAGGTCCTTGATCACTTTAATCTCTACTGCAAGTGTCGCCCAAGCCACCAGAGGAGAGATGGAGGGAAGGAGAGGACAGAAACGAGAGGTATAAATGGACAACGACAAAGGGAGTGAGGAAGGAGAAGTAATGACAGAACACAGAGGAAAAAAGAGAAAAGGAAGAAGACGTAAGTGGAAAAATAGATAAGAGCAGGGTGTGGTTTATTTGTGATCCAAGAATCAGCAGTAGCTGTGGACTAGAAAAGGAAAGGAATGCAACAGGACTGAAAAAGAAGTGAAGTTAGTTTACCAGAAAGTAGGATTGGGTTCTGATAGCGGGTGCCATTTTGTATTTGCTTCAAGGTTGATTAAAATTCTTAAGATCTAAGGGCTAGTGTTCAAAGGTTATCTACAAACATTAAAAGCTCAATTTTGATAAGGGATTTGGAAGGATTCAGACTCAATAAGCAAATCTGGAGGCTATAAAATGCTATCGAACCCCAACCCTACTTGAAATGTTGGGCCCTCTTGGCTTCTCAATCCAGACTTGTACCCAAACTGAAAAGTCAAAGTCCTCAATTCCTACTTAGTTAGTACATAGCATTCTGTGAAACAGGCTTTACTAAAGAGGTGGACCCAAATAATACAACACTGCGCCTTCACAGTGGAGACTATAATATATATTAAGGTGCCTAGAGCTCAGCCACAGATAGCCACTGATACAGTACATCAACATACACTGCTTTTATTCTTCGTGCTGAGTCTGAGAGAGAGACCTTAGGCCTCTATATTAAGATAAACAACAATATGGACAATATCCTTCACTGGATGAATGTAGCTCAGAGCAATGCATCCTGGCAGTGGACACTCCCTGGGCTTCGCCCCTTAAATAATGTATGCCTCATGTCCAGGCAGGGTATTACCAGGGTAAATCGAGCACCCTTCTAAAAGCATATTTGTCACCAAGCAAGGGCCACTTGTTAAATAGCTGTGGATACTTAATAAATTGAATGGTGAAGGGAAGGTTGTTTTTTTTTGTCATCTAAGAGAAAGCTAGTAAAGACTACGGAGCCTTAAAGCAATAAGAGTGTTATGTACCATAACACATATCTTCCAGTGATGATGCTTCTAAATGACATTTCTTGTTACTAAAGGATAAAATCATGCAGGTTTTGCTCTTTAAATTAGCCATAAAAGAAGACCTGCCAAGAACAAACAACCAAAAGAAACAAAACTGAAAATAGAAAAATATGTTCAAACTTACAATAAAATAGCAAGAAAAGTAGCAAGATGAGATTAAACATAATTTAATTTTAGTATAATTACGTATAATTACTAATTACTTTAGTATTACTTATAATACTAAATAATTATAATTAATTTAGTATTATAAGTCCAAAAGGTCACCTTTTTTAATAAATTACATCTCGTGTTGATGAATGAGACTGAGATGAATTGAAATTGGCAAAAAGCCTTCAGTGATAGAATACACTTATATCAATCAAAGTGCTCTGAAATCATCAATGTGACAGCTATACTGCACATCATCAGTCACATCAGTCACGTAAGGGTGATGATGGCCTTATTTGACTCAGGAGGAAGTGGGCGCAAAGGAGAATAGCAACAGATTGGCAGATGAAAATCAGCCAGCAGATATTGAATACAGGGCCACTTTGGGACATGTCAATAAAATGTATTAGACTTCCTTTAAAATATGTTTTTAAGTCTGCAAACTGGGTCTTATTTCTGCCTAGCCTTTCTATCACTGCATAAGTACCTAGTTGTAGAAAATACAGAAAACGTTTGTAGTTTTTAGTTAAGGGCTCACCATTTTTCATAAGTCAGTGTCAGTGTGTCGTGTCTTGTGTTGGCTGGTACACAGGCTGGTTTTCAGTGGGAGGATGAGCATAATGTTATGGACTTGTCTGTCTTCCACCCTGCAAGGAATTGCAGCGGCGGTGGTACAGACATGCTAATGAGAAGCAATATCTGCAAGCTAGATGAAGGGGGAAACTGGAGAATATTCAATCCGACAAGCAATTAAAAAGCTGGGCCTGCAGTGTCAGGGGGCTAATCTAGAAAAAGGTGGCTGGAAGGAGGAGCTGCTTGCTGTCTATCCTGATGGGAGAGGTGCGGGGTGGTGGACCAGTAGGGCTGGAGGGTGGGGAATGGAGAACGAAGGTCAGAAACTCTGGGAGATAATATAACTTCCACTACTTTGGGGTGAAGTACGGGACTCTTTTCCTATGAGATTAAAAGCCTAATACTCATTTCACATTGCAGATTAGCGTGTAATTGTTTGGGGAGCAGAAGGCGGCCTGCACTCTGCAGCCTCGCTGTGAGGATGAGGAGACGATTTGGGGCGAGTGTGGCTCAGATTCGCTTGGTCGCACAGCTGAATAATAGCATTTAGCACTGTGAAAATTGAGGTAAACTGACTCAATAGCCAGGTGTCTTTTTTTTTTTTTAAAAACTCTGGGTGAGTAAAATCTCTGTCACCTCCTAACATATTCAAAAGTTCTGTCCCAAGGCCCTCTTGAATAATCATTGAGCCATGTTGCCGCATGGATGAGTACATCTTTACACCTTGTAGCATTCTTCAGTAACAAATTCAAATTCAGTGCTAAGGTGACAACAGCAGTTGCCTTCACATGCTAGAGCTGATTTACACATCAGCTCTCATGACACTGCCACAGACAGTTTCACATTTCTGCCCCCATCGCACTGCCCTCTGTACACACACAGCGCTAAATAAACCTGCTCACAGTTATACTGGCTGACACAAAATCTGACAGCTCTGTAGATGGTACTGTGTGTGAACAACAGGTTAAGTGTTTTAGAGACTCTAGGTGAATATCAGGTAGAAAATGTGAATATTACACTCCCTATGATGAAATCTTTAACTACAAATTGGAGGTTCTGATTTTTATTATTATTGGCAGCAAAACAGAAATCACGCAGAGCCAAATGAAAGAGGGCTATTTCTGAAGACGTGTAAATACTTCCAAAGATTACGACATCTTTGTCCTCTAATCTGACCGCATTTGGATCAATATGCCATCTCTCATCTGCATAATCCTCAATCTGATCCAGATCCTGTACACTTTCTGTTGACATAGGAATAGACGCTATTAAAGATCAGCAAAGCACCTGTCACTCAAGTTAACTACACAAAACCGGCCATGTTTGGACTTTGAAAAGGAAAATGTACAAACAGTACCATGCGTCCATTACAAATCCTGCTTGCTTTAGAAATATGTGATGTTGGCTGCATGTCATGTGGTCTGGAGACCGCCAGGTTGAGCACCAGCCTGGGGTGGCCATTCAGAAAGCTTAAGTGTTGTAAACGCTGCAGCTGATTAATTGTTTGTTTCACAGCTATGCTGACAGTACAGTGCATCAAAAGAACCCAAGACTACTTGAACAATGGACATAGGGTCCCTTTTTTATCAGTGTTTACCGTCCCTTTGTTCTTCCAGGAGCAGATCTATTTTTAACGCCAGGTATTTGTTTACCCAGGCTTTTCATTAGCCCATGGCACTTCATCACTGTAAACAGTGCAGCACCATAAATCACCAGCTATGCTTGTTTCCACCAACGCCATTTAATTTAGTTCTGCTTAATTTGGTTGGCTAATTGCATGCATATTCAAAACAAGCTGGAAGATTGCAATGTTTATGCCGCACATTATGAGCAGAAGAGCTTGGAACACAAAACCAGCCTTCTTCTGAAGACGTGTTTGTTCCATCGACACCCAAATCATTACAGATAACAACTGTGCAATGCTCCGGGGAACTGAAATGCCACCTCATAATTCTCTGCATACTCTATCCGGCACATTATACGGTCCGTCTCTCTTTCAAAGCCCAGATCTGTTTTGAAAGTCTGTGTGTTTGCATTAAAAATGAAAGTGGCACAGAAAATAGGTGATGGAGATGAGATGACAGCAAGGCCTTTTTCCCTGCTCTTCTATCGGGGAGAGGGGAGGAAGAAACGCGTTAGCAGCGGCTGGAGCTTCCCGGGTAGAGGAGAGCTGCTTCGATACTTTGTGTGGGAGGTTTACAGTGCTGTTGTGTGTGGCCAATGTGTGTGAGTGAAGATAAGACCTGTGGCGGCGCACAGTGAAAGACGGCAGGACACATTTGAGGCTCATGAAAGAGGGCTGTCAGGAAGGTTATCAGCAGGGTGTTGCAGCAGAGGCCAGGAGGACGAGACAGAGCTCAGGAGTGACAGTCAGCGCGGGGGAAACTGAATCAACTGAGAAGAGAGAAACAGAACCATTGCACCCGCCAAAACAGCTGGCTTTGACCCCCAGTGCAAATAACCAGCGCAGGACTGTAACTGAATCAATTATTTATTTTAGGACATTAGACTTGAGCCTCAGATTTCTGGGTCGTTAAGCCCATGAAGATTCATTAAAAAACCATAAAGCTCCTCAAGACCTGAGGGAGCAAGCGACAGCGCCTTCTCTTATCTCCCACGTTAAATGCATGGTACCCCGCTGGCCAGGAGCCAGGCGAAAGGAGTTAGTAGCAGGTAACAGAGGGCAAGGAGATTAAGTAACAATGGCTCTTGATTCCATTCCTGCTGTGATGAGGCTCAGATTTCTGATGGCGGCGTGTCCATGTCTGGGTGTGTGAGTGAGCGTGCCATATGCAGAGTCAAAGGACACAGGCTTTAACTGATGGACATATGAGCACGCTTTCTCTTGCCCTCACATGCAGGCTTCGTCATATGGTCAAATTCTAATGTGTCTTCCTCACTCTTCACCTTTAGGCTCATCCATCACCTACTCAGCAGCCAGAAGGGAAGTAGGAAGGAGGCTGTGGTGAAGGGGGGGCAGCGAGGATGAGTGATTAACCAAACCACAAGTACACAGCCTCCCAACACTCTAACAAGGCAGGGAATTTACATTCCATTGCATACCTGTCAGGAGATAGCCCAACAGTGAATAATAACACCAGACCAAGTGATGTGAAGAGGCGGGCATGCAGGCAGCGATGGGGACAGCGGAAAAAAGGTTGCAGCAGGGAGCATTAGTCTGCTCTCCATCCCCTATCATTAATGAAGACAAATAGTCTTTTATGCAGATTGCATTATCATGTTATACCAAAGTGGGAGGGCGTAGGCAGCACTAGTACTTATTTAATCCCACCGCCTCTTTTTTTCCCCCACACCCACTCCATGGTTTAGTAAGGTTGTGCATCTTTTTTCATTATCTGTTAATACTTTGTTTATAGACACTTTCATTTCCCACATAATTGTTGGGAAATAAACTGTGAAGGTTTTGATGAGCGCAGAAAAGTGCCTCAGAAATCCAAATGGTGAACAGTATCATTAGTCATTGATATTACACAGCCACAGTGCTTCAGCAGATATAGAAACATAACTGAGGAAAATTGCTCTCTAGAAACCTAACAACACATGGCGCTGTAGTTAGACTGAGTTTAAAACAGGCCGTCTGCCCACAGAGGTGCTTGTGTGATGCCTGAAATAGTGACCTGAAACCATTTTTTACATACTAACTTAACTGCAGACATCTGGGGACACGGCAACATCACCACAATGAAACCCAGTAGAGCAAACAACACGAGCAGTCAGACATTCACACCGGTTGTTAAAAATTTCAACCATGTTATCTACAACTCTTAACAGGGAATAAACTGAAATAAAAAGGTACACAGAATATTGTAAAACAATATAATAATGTGTTATCATCCACTGCAGTAGGAAAATCTTAAATCATGAAGTAGTTTTGCAAAATATATTACAATGGACAGTTCAGGAAATAAAACATTTGCCTTTGGTTTCACTTCCAAATAGGTAGTTTATGTATGTTTACATCTTCTTTGACCATTTGTCTATAAAATTGAGACCCAGGCTTAGAAAAATATGGAAATTTTCTTTAAATACATTTTTGTTCTTCTTATATTTACACATTGATACACAGCTTTGATTGGTTTTGACATTGCCCCCTTGGTGTTTAGCCTCAAAATGACACTTTGGACCAAAGCAAATTTGCATCAAGCTTTTTAACCACACATATTTTATTGCTTTTCCTTAAGAAACTAAAAAAAAAGTTTAGAAAATGTACCTCTGATAAATGCTGTTACAACCGAACCCACATGGCCTCAGTTTGAGAAACCAAAAATATCTAGTTACAGATTCAGCTACAGAAAGTAAAATATAAAATGAGACTCTTAACCAGCCATGAAATTCAATCCCAACCTGGATTCCACAACTACTTGAGCTAACATGTCCAGACGTCT
The DNA here is from genome assembly GCA_946959425.1 of Argyrosomus regius. Classification (NCBI taxonomy): domain Eukaryota; kingdom Metazoa; phylum Chordata; class Actinopteri; family Sciaenidae; genus Argyrosomus; species Argyrosomus regius. The sequence continues at coordinate 17,461,547 of OX336882.1, forward strand.
CAAGCTCTAACTTACAGTAAGCCTATGACCTTTTGCCACCAGTCTAAAATTTCATAAACCCCAAGCAACCCTGACTTTGAGTGTGCATGCAAGACAATTCAATACTGCCAATATGAGAAATATGATATTAAAGATTTTCAAGGTTTCCTGCTATTAGAAAATTGACTGGATCAAAATGAATCGATACTTGTGTTGCGAAACAGCTGACCAGCTTGCCAGTTTGTACCTGATAGTTCAAGTAGCTGTTTAAGATGGGGAAATCAACATCTGACAATAGGCTCTAAGTTGACTCTTAAAATATGCCAGGAGGGATGAAACAGGGATGGTTGGTAAAGTCAGATTGCTGACAGTCCTGAAGAATTGGCTCACAAGTGGACTTAAATACTTAAATAGTGTATAATTTCATGACATTGTAGCTAAGCTGGTTGCAAAGATCAGAGCATTGGGTGCTGGCACATAAGCTCAAGCCTTGAAAGGTGGGAAACTTTCTCTAAGCCCCTTGATGTCAGGATCCAAGGCCAGGCTGCACTGACACCTGCAAAAGAAACAAGCCTGTGTTGACAAGGCTTGTCCCAGGGATGTCTTTCTCATCATTCTTCCTTTTTTTCTCCTTCCAAATAGTGGGGAATTATTTCTGCCCGAATTAAACATAACACAGAATGAAGAGGTGTAATAAATCAAAGTACTTTTTGGAGCTGCAGCTTTCTTCTTTGAAAGGCCTAAAGACTTATCTCCTTAGTTCCCAGCCAACACTTTGACGTCCATTGGAAATTAAATTAATCATCATCAAAAGAGGGACGCTGTCTGTAAAAGGGGGAGTTAAAAGAGGCATGTGTTAGTAAATAGCATCCTAAACAAACACTTCTGAGTGCTGCTTGACAGAAAAATAATGAGGGAGAGAAGAAAAGTGATTAAGAATGCAGCATCCCTTATTTAACTAATCACTGGCAGAGACAGAACAGTGTGACTAGTATGAAGACTTCAGTGCCTAAAATACACAGAAGTAAACAGGAAACATTTTGATGATGATGATGAAGGATTAGACAGACACACGATCTGTATGTACATACATAGAGTTTAAGCCTGTTCTGCCTGTGAGAATTGTGGCCACAATGTGAAATAAACTGATTTAAACATTTAATTTATTACATACAGAAGTCTTGAAACAATCCATTCATCCATTTCGGGTAGTGATACTATCTTCAAGGGTTAGGGTCAAGATATAATGTAGTCTTGTACAGAGTGGAACGCCCATTACCTGCAGGAATGCACTAAATACTCCCTTGATCGTCTTTTTCTTCTTCCACAAATAAGATTCATGAGCTTGCTACCATGTAATGCCACATGAGGGACTTAACACATGCTTAAACATGAAGTCCAGTTCAGCACTTTACACTCTACGACTCACCTTCTCTATTAGCTATTAAGTATCATTTCAACATTAACATAAATTTTTATGTTATCAGAGACGATTTAAACTTTTTTCATCAAAATCAAAATTAGATTAATTTCAATATTGGGATAACAGCTGAGAATCAGAAAATGTCCTTATATTAAAATGAATTCACTGCTGCCATAGTGACCTTGGACTTGTTCTATTATGTGCGGACTATGAAAGTGGCTTAAGGATTTCTTATAAGATGTGTTTCAATGTTGGGAATATAATATGAATATATAATGGTTTAAAGGTTTACATACTCTTCTAAAGGGACAGTTCTGTCAAGGCAGTTTGGGGATATTAACTTTGTTTTCTTTGATTGGGAAACAAATGAACAAACAAAAGAAAATGTGTTTGTCTTTTTATACATTAGTTGTAGTTAAAAGCAAATTTCTAAATATACGTACAGCAGAGCTTGTATGGTTCCATGTGAATGAAAATGTTTCATCAGGACAATGACCCTGTGTGGTGCTTTTTATGGGATGGCTAAATCAAGTTAAAATTATGTGGACTACCCAGAGTAGTAGAGTCTATGCAGAAAACTAAATTGGTTGAACTCTACCAAACCAGAACCTTGTTCATAACCACTAAAATCAGCTGATTGTGATGAAAAGGGATAAGGGGCATACCACCAAATACTATTTGTGTGTATATCCAGCACATTCTGTCACATTTTCAAAATCCCACAAATATATTTAGGAGAACCACAAATAAGTATGTTTCTGAATCATTATGTAAGTTTTAGAAATCATAACCCTTACACTGTTTTGACACACACTTTTTAACTGCAACTGCATGTGAATTGTCTTTTAGAATGTGCTTTTCTTTTACCACGCAAAATCTTGTGAATTGCCTCCACATCTCTAACCAAGTCCCGTGTGAATCCATATTTAACAGCAGTCAACAGCAGAGCACCATCTGGGATTATATTTCTCTCATCTTCTCGGTTTCTAATCAATTTTGTTTTATTGAAATGCCATGTAAATGTAATGCAGTGTTTCCAAAGCAAACTGGAGGGAAATTAAAAGATAAACACAATAGAGGAATATAAAAAGAACAAAGCATAAAAAATAGAATTTGATCAATTCATAATGAAGAAAATGTCCATTATTTCCATATTATCTTCTCTGTGAGATTACAATCACTTCTATAAAGTTCAATTACTCTTCTAAGTGAACAAAAATGTATACCACAATGTGCTTTTGGGCCATGCATATCTTCATCATGAAACTTTTAGGTTTGTGTACAGTATATCTCCATAGAAGGAAATAAAGTATTTTTCTGTGTTAATTACTCTCTTTCCACAGCAGCCCTAGAGGTGAAGGAATCAACACAGATTAACTCACTCCAACCACCAATCACCCTTCATCCCTTCTTCTGAGCATCAAGCAGTGTTTGTGGCTTTATTGCACTTGTTACACTCATGTGTCCAAATGAAAGGCTGATTTGAAGAGCATTTCTACAGATGCTGCACCTTCTTTAGTCCACTTCAAGCACTAGGCAATCACACTAGTAGCATCCTGATAATGTCATTTGAATCAAGAACCTTCCAAAGCAAAGCGTTTTACTGTAAGTGGGTGACCTTTTTTCAACACACTGGGAGGTTTGAGTTTGAGAATTTAAGGCTCACATATTAAATTTTGCAGTATTACGGAAGTCTTGCAAGTGCAAATAACCTGAAAGGCATGCTTGTAACCTCAATTTTTAACTTGCTGAGGATTTAAGGAAGAAATAAATAACAAATTGCATGACTCAATGCAACTCATAGGGTTCAGGCATCAAAGTCTAAGTCTAAGATGAACATACAGAAAGAAAAGAGACACTCCCCAGCCCCATATCCAATGGTACCTGTGACAGATTTAGAGGTGCAGTCCTTTCCTCCGTGGGGACCTGATCCAGTGCCACTTACAGAACCCTCGTAGCTAATGCAGTCATAACAAAGCAGAGCTGTTCAAGGATGAAAAAGAAAAAATATAAAGACAAAAGGGGCGATGAAAAATAGAGTCAAGGGTTGCTGATTTTCTTTTCTTATATCAGTTAAAAGGCTTGGCATTTTCTTTTAAATTTGGGTTGCATATTTATATTCCAAAGCCGTATTCTCTCCAGGAACAGCCCTGTTTGATGTTATGGCTGTGTTAGCCATGCTGAAGCTCTCAAACAACAGACTACCTGCACCTACATGCACCTGCACAATCAATCATGCCCCCCAGAGCAGAATAGGTATCATCTTAGTTTAAACAGGCAGCAGTTGGATCAAAACAGCAAACAGTAGACTGGACACCTGCAAGTGAACTTAACGGGTGCATTAACAGAGGCAGAAAAAAGGAGTGTTAACAGAGAGTTTGAAGCAGCAGCAACAGTGGCAGAACCCTCAAAACCTGACAGAAGCCAAAGTCTAAATTGTTAGAGCTGGAAAAACAGATACCTGGGTTAGTTAAGCAGAAAAGAAACAGTTTTAAATTGTATTGTGTTGAACGCTTGAAATTTAAATAAAGCAACCCTTACAGAAATGCTTACTGCCTGAGCTTCTGACATCAGCACTAACAGTATGTAACAGGTGGAGCTGAAGGACTTGTTTTAAGAACAAATATACCTGTTTAATGACTCTACAACAAAGAGCAAAGCAGGGAGATTGTGTGTTTGTGTGTGTGAATATTTTACTGATTTGTTTTAGCTACTTCTCCTTGTGTTATATACTGTGTTGATGGCAAGTTCAATCTAATGTCTCTGTGCACTGGATAACGTACCTGCAAAGGCTTTGGAAATCCTCTCTTTCTTCCACTCCCAGGGCTGGTCATACTCCTCAGGGGGTCGCTCGTCATCCTGGGGCAGTCGGCTTTCTCTGGGGCAGCGCGAGCGCTCGGGGTCTGAGTCTCCGCCGTTCTCAGTTGGCTCATACGGTGTGTCGTACAGGGGCAGCTGCCTCACCGAGCCTTCTTTAGGTCCTCGTCCACCAGATCGTATTTCTGCAAACCGGGAGAAAGACTGGTCGTTAATGCTAGGCTTCTGAAATAAAATTTTATAGATGAAAATGGCTCAGAGGGGCAGAACGCCGTCAGCGTGTTAGAAATGAGGATTTATGACTGCAGATGTACTTACACTAAAGCAACACATTTTCTAAAGCCTGACTTGCATTTCTCGCATAGCGTATGATAAATGTGTGGTGATTGGTGTGTGGTTTAAACTGATTTGACTGGAAAACAAAATATTCACAGCCTCATATTTACAGTTTCAGCTACTTGCATCCTTGTTACTATATAACTGAAATTACAGTCACTGACATCAGTTTGTAGCATAAAGTGCGTTAATATCTTAAAATGAGAAAGCAGCTGAATTGCTAAAAACATGTTGGTATGTTTATGTGTTGAAGCAACCAATTGTCCACAGAGGTTTTCCAAAAGTTGCCCAGTGTTGTGCTGCCTTAAAGAAAAAGCAAATGTGACCAGGGACCGCAAGTTTCTTATGCAGTAACTGGATGCATAGCAGTTAAACTGCCACCTAATACTAGTATACTAGCAACAGTTAGCAATGCATTGCAGGACTTAAAACTACAGACAGTGTGTCCACATGTCCACATGACTCTTAGTAACATACATTAAATGTATGCTCGATACTCAATCTCTTACCCTCATCTTATATCTCAAGTGTAAATTCCCAACCTGTGATAGTCAGGAAGAAAACTTCTGTATGATGTGTGAGTTGTAAAAAAGGGGCCTCTTATGTGTAGTGAATGATGGTGACAGTTGTTGCTAAACTGATGACAGAAGGAGGAAGCAAGAAGAGAGAGTTGAAATAAGGGGAGAAGAGGGGATCTGGGAGGCTGAGCACCTGCAAAAGCGCATATTGTAACCTCCCCGAGTACAGCAAAATCACACAACAGTTCAGAACAGCCTTGCCCGGGGCTGCACATGCCTCCTCTGTCAGAACACAGGAGAAGAGACAGCAGAGATTTCCTTTCTCACCTTGTTCCTTCCATGTTTCCCCTCCAAAACGATAAACACTGCCCTCAATATATTATCTACTCTTTCATACCAACAGCAGGCAAATTTACTTTTTTCATTTCCTAAAATCAATGTTTTTTCTCCCAAACAAAACAATACACTGATGACTTTTATATTCTTAGAGCCTTCACGGCCACCATATGTTCTACTCTGTTAAGTTCCTTGAAGTACGACCTCAAAAGCAGCTACTTTGGAGCATGTGCCAATCATCAGTAGCTGCTTTCGAGAGGTTGTACTTCAAGATGTACGAGAGAGGACTTACAGTGCCAGAAATCATTGAACCAAAAAGCTACTTGTCTTTCAGTGAGGTGGAGATTTTATCTGTGATAGTGGTTGGGTAAAAAGAAATGAGGGCATAATGGCATTTCACCTTGCACAATCTTCACACAATGCAGAAAGGGACCCACATGTTTTGTACTTTGACGTAGATCCTCAGTACATGCATTTCCGAGAACATTTCTAAATCTGTGGTGTGTCTGTAGTTCAGTTTCCATATTGCTGAAGAGTCCATATTTTCTACTGTATAAATATAAAGTCATGAATAGCAGAGACAGAAACATTTAAAGCTTTAGACGCTTGTGACTTTCTCTATATAAATGTTGCACATCAGGTTCAGAATCATGAATGAAGTGCATATTTTTATGTTTTTGTTTTTTCCACCCATGTCTGCTTAACATCACCTGACCTAAATTAAGACACAGCCTTTTATTCGGCATGTAAGGAGATAAAACAGAAATGACTCCTAATGAAGCATCATGCCCTTGAGAGTTCTCCTCGTCTTCCTCGTATTCCTCCCCTCTCAAATCTCCCTCTACTCATATGAAGTTGTTAGCAGTATGCATCCTTCCTCCTGGGCCACATGAAGCTGTTAGTGGCCAGCACCACCATAGAGTAATGCAATGTGAAGAGAATGAAATATTATGCCACACTACTGCATAATTGCCTCTTAGCCCAAGGGAGCTCTTGCGGAAAAATGAGCAATGCGTTGAGCCTAATGGAGCTACCCGCTGGTGGTGGTGGAAGTGGAGGGGTGGAGTGAGGTTAGACTGCCAGGTCCTGTATCTCAGCGTAATCCCGCATTAGGCAAACTAGCACTCTTTGATCTAGCAGTTAAAAGACTTGGTATTACGAGATCCTGGTATGATTATGTCCTACCTCCCCTGCAGAAGAACAAATAGCTCCAGAAGATGATGAAAGAAGTGGAGGGGGGCTTCCAGAGGAGGTTAAATGTGATTGGGAGAGGAGGAGGTCAGTACTGGTGGGGTGGTGAGGAAATCTTGTGGGAAGAACCCTTTAATTGAAGGCACGCTGCCTTCGATAAACTGCTGTTGTGTATTGAGACTCCTTGCTAGCTCCCAAGAATGAGGCCTTGTGTGTGGAGATAGGAGCCTTGTTGACCTTCCTCCCTTAGTCTTCTTTAATTTCTTTCTCCTTTCCAACCACCCTTCCTTCCATGTTTCCTTCCATCTTTACTCTTTTCTTTCTCTCTGTCTGCTCCTGTTAAGGCATGCTTGGTGAAGTGGGTGGGGACACTTCTGTCTAGGTAAATTACAGTGATTGGTATGACAGTGGGGTTGCATGTTGCAACACAGCTGCAGTCTATCTTCCGTATTTGACCTCTACCCTCCCTTTGAGGTCAGAGGTCAGCCACCACACCCTCGCTTGATGTACTTCATACCTCCCCCTCCCCGGATGTCAGAGTTCCTGTCCAGATGCTGAACTTCCTCTCTTTTACTTTTTGCCCCTCGTCTACTTGGTCTTTACAACCCCTTCTTTAATTTTCCCATTTTTACTCATGCATTTTATAAGGTGAAGAAAATGAGAAATTTCAAGACCATCTATGCAGGTACAAAGAATGTGTTGTTGCTGCAAAGTTTTGACTGCTAAAGTATTTTAAGAAACAATTAAACATCTAGAAAGTGTGCCACACTCAACAGGGTTTCGCCAGTTATGTAGCAGCAGCAGCAGCAGCAGCAGCAGCAGCAGCAGCACTGACCACAACCATCTGTTTAGTGCCGCTAAAAAAGATGTGTGAGGGGGACAACAGAGCATACTGCTGAGAACATAACAGCTGGATTCAGGCTACAAACCATTTTTCTCTAATGAGACAATACATTGAAAATGACTGTGATACAAACTTGACTGTAAAACACCTCAGCTAGTAGGATTCCACATGCAGTTGGAAGAAGCACGAAGCTTTGAAACAAGTGACAGATCCAGTCTTTGTTATCGTCTTTCTCTCTGGTTCATGAACTAAAGAGATTAAACCTATGGGAAAGAGAGGAATATATTTCTTGCAGTAAATCCAGGGAGGCTCCTGTTCCACTTACTACAGGAAGAGCCCTCCAGGCATATTACAATGGCAGTGCATGGGCAGGCAGAGAGCTCTGGATTAAATCAAAAAACATTAACTGCAACCAACCTGGCAGCTGCATCCTGCTGCACATAAAGGACTGACCAGGCCATCCAGACCGCTCCTGTCCGATTCGTCCTCCTTCTCCATTATCGTCAACCAGTAAAAGTGATTGCATTTGCAAGAAAGTAGCAAACAACTACATAACTGTGCTTTTATTGCAAGACTGAAACTTCAAATATGTAAAGGAAAAACACATTTATCTGCCTCTCTGGTTGACTGCCACCCACCCACTGCTATTGAGCCAAGGAGAATTTACAGCAGTGAAGCTCTTGCAGCGGGCACAGCGAATATCTGGATTTGATTGAGGGGATCTCTTGTGCACGAGTGAGGGATTAAATGCGATTGACTTTACACCCCAGGAAAACAATGGCCAGAAAATACAGAGGCTTCAAGGATTTGCTCTGCCTACTCCTCAAGCTCAGTCACTCTAAAAGAAATCCTGAACCTGGGCATCCATTAACATTTCAGAGAGGTTATTAACAATGTGAATCTCTGCTGAGTGCATCTGAAGAGTTTGACAAAATATCAATGAGGGAACTGGGTAATTGAATACATCATCGTAAAATACTCTGCACTGTTCAATGTTTTAAAAAAAGATAGATGACTGCCAGATGCTTTCTGATTCCTGTACATTAATTAATAAACTCATGTCCTGGTGTTGAGCTGCACATGAATATTAATGCTAAAATGTATTTTAGTAAACTTAGCCATCTGTGACACTGGCCAAGCCACGCTTGTTCCATGACAAAGACACGTTTAAGAAGGTTTCAGGTTTCATTAACAAAGCCGTCGCAGCAGCGCTCATATATAGCAGTGAGACCTTTCTGTACCTTTGATTTCATTCAGTTTGATTGCCCAGGCCTGTGAAGCACAGATAGGGTCCATCTTGCAATGGCATTGAAGCTATATTGGGGGCCACCCACAGGTGCAGTCAGAGAGCTGGCTGACAAGTGAAGGTGTTTGCTCCTTGACCCGTGGCGGCCTGCCGTTGAGTGTCATTCTGCTTAGTGAGGTGAGCCGAGAGGAAACTCTCGCCGCTGACACTTCCCCACAGACCTCTGGGAGAATAGTTATGATAAGCAAAGACAAAACATCCCTGTCAGCTTTGTGCTCACATCTCGCCTCAGTTTTGATTCATTTTCATGTCTCACATTGTTCTGAAGGAACAAAAGCAGCAAAGACAAAAGGACTAAATTAGCATGTGTGCTTCTGTTGTGCTTCTGCCTTCACAATTTTAAGATTCCTTACTTGACTTGATATTTAGAAACAATTTGTTAAGTGTCTGCAATCACTAAAGCTTTGATTTTTACAGTCGTGGGACTGTCTTTCTGTTAACATGACAGGCTTGTCCGTCTGCAAGGGGGATGCGTGTCTTTGTGATGCTGCATCTCCATCAGACTCCTGCAGACAGAACAAAAGCAGCCATGGCGTTTGTTCTCTCTGTCTCTTTCTTCCTCCTGGCTCATACTGTGCCAGGCTTGTGGTGGGTACACTCTGAGGCCTCTGCCTGCCTGTCACATATATACTTTTGGGAAGGCTGGGGGCCAAGGCTCAGACAGTCTATTCATGCTTGGCCCTGAGAGAAGAGTATTTTCGGTCTTACTGCACTATTTTTGGTTTGTGTTTTCTTATAAATGTCTTTCTGTTTTAGCTGGAAGCTGTACTTTTGACAGAGAAATGACACATAGTGAAAGGCACTTGTAGGCAGGCCGAGAGCTGGTTCCTTTGTAAACTAATGTTGGGACATCTATCTAAACGATATTTCAAACAAGCCATGGAAGTGTATTTATTTGTTCAGGAAAGGATAGCAATGTAAAATCAAGAACGTTAGAAAAAGGTTTCGAATTGTGCAGCCAGTCACATGTAATATCCTAGTGAAGGCTTACGTGTGGGTGTGCGCACTCGTGTATGTGTAAAATTCGCTGCTCCCCCAGATGGCCTGAGGGAACAGAAGCTGCAAGAGTGTCTTCCACAACATGCTGATGTGTATATGGTTTTATTTCCTTACTGGAGCAAGAGAGTAAGTCTAAAGAGACAACATACACAAAGCAGAAAACAAGAGGCAGGAGGGTGATGACGGAAGTAAGCCAGACAAAGTAAAAGACAGAGGGAAGAGGAAGAGAGGGGAGCTTCAGAGGGAGACAGTGGGGATGCATGAAAACAGAAAGAGACAAAGAGCGACAGCAAGTGAATAGAGAAAGGGAGGGGAAAATGGAAAATAAGAGACAGGCAGGTGATGCAAGTTTGTCACAAAGGGAGAAATAAACAAAGAGACTGCCACAGGAAGTCAGCAAGAGTGATGGAAAGGGAGAGTGCGAGACATAGACAGAGGGAGTGAGTGGCAAGAATAATAAATATGCATAGCATCTGTGAAGGGCCCTTCATATCCAGCAGATAATGAACACACATCACTTGAAAGCTCACTACTGATGAAAATGACTGTTCGTTGACTTATGAGGTTTTGTATTAGTAGACCACTGCTTCTATGTGCAGTAAACTTGTATTACATCAGAGAGAGTTTTCCACATTTTCATGTGGCTGTTATGGTTCTCGATGTAGTCAATGTTGATCGTGTCTCTGGCCTTCTGTTTTTATAGCAGAGGGAAAGCTAAACTTGTATACACACACATCAACTCCACTTATAGTTGTATATAAAGACAACTGAGCTTTTTAGGGAAATGCTCAAATCAACATGCCACTAATAATAACAACGCTAGCATGTTGATGCTTAGCAGGTAGAATGTTCACCATGTTAGTTTAGCACGCTAAGCTAACTCTAAATAGCAAATGGGAATGACATTAGTTGTACAGATATTTGGGTATAAAACAAAGTATTGTCCAAACAGACATTTTGATGGTGCTAGATGAAAGGTCAGGAGATCAAAGTCTTCACATGAATGTCTGTACCAAAAGTCATGGCAATCCACCCAACAGGTTTTGAGATGTTTCAATAAAAAACAAAAATGTCAACCTGCTGGTGACATCCTTTGGGAACCATGAATGTCTATACAAAATTTGGTGCCAATCCATCAGGTAGATGTTGAGATATTTCACAGGCACAGTGGAAACTTTGACCTGCAAGTCAACAAACTTGAACTTGAATATCCCCCCATCAAATTTCCTGGCAATCCATCTCATAGTTATTATGGTATATTTGACAAATGTCAACTTCGTAGTGGCACTTATAGAGAAGTTAGCAGATCATCCCCACTGACAGACCAACATTGCCATCCCTAGAGCCATTAGGGTTAGAACAGAACAGGCTAAAACAGGAGTTTCTGAAACAGCATGAGGTCAAGTCCTAAAGATAGACGAGCTTAAGATGGATTTGCGTTTCCTGTCATCATTGAAAGGACTGCAAATTAACAATGTCTGGCATCCAGTTATGAATAATTAACTGTAACTGCTGTTTAATGTGGGATGATGTAACATCGTTGAGGGACTCCCTGTGATTTGATGCTGCCTCACTGTGTAACAATGGCAATGCCACACCTATGTAAATGACTTTCCACTGCAGGGCCACTACAGGGATGCTGGCATTGCTCCTATGCAGGATAAAATAGCAATCACAGCTCGTTAGGACAGAGGTGAAAGCTTATTAATAGAAGATGAATGGAAACAGTGGCCTGGAAAGGTTCCCGTCCACCTACATGAATCACAGAATATCCCTCACAGCTAACTCACGCAGCTCCACAGTGAACAAACAAAAAGACGAGCAGTAGATCAGCATACTGACAAGGCGACACCAAGTACAGATGCGATTAGTCATTTGCCAGTGCTGTCGATTGCACTGCAGTAATAGAAATTCAATTTGGACGACAGTCAAACACACAGAAGCTGGACTATTTTCTCGACACGCAGTGTGGAGGATTTAATGCGAAGCAGTGACAGGCTGCTTGGCTGATGCTGTTGGATGCAGAGGGTCCAACAGCCTTGTGGGAGCAGAGCTATTTTTCTGCAGGCTGCGGTTCTGAGCTGTGCTCGCTCTGTGGCTATTGTTCCTGAGCGGAGATAAGACTGGTAGTGGATTAGAGGAGAGTGCATGCAGAGTTCAGGTTGTGTAGGGCTGCTGGAAGGAGAAGACAGCATGGGAATGGGATTGGTTCTGGAAAGGGAACTGGGAAGAGGAGAGGAGATAAACAGAGGAGAAGAGAAAGGAAAGGAGAGAGGAGTCGGCCATGCCAGTGAGTTCCTCTTGCCATCGTGTCCGATCTGCCTGTGTGGTCACAAAGGAGGGGAGAAGGGGAGTCTGATGACACGTGGACGTGGCTATGATGAATAGCCACTTCATGCCCCCTACGCCATAGGGGTAATAGGCCACTAATGGTGATAGGCCTCCAGCAAGACCCACTTACACCCCCACAACCTCACTGTTTCAACCTTCAACGAGCTTGTTTTCCCTAAGGGGATGTCAAGACTGCTCATCTACTCTTCTCTGTCAGAAAGAAAATAGGATTGAGAAAGAGGTGACATGGGAGAGAAAAGTCCTATTTGTAGCACGAGGGAAGCACTGTAACAAAAGCTTTGGTATAATAAAGACACGGGTCAGACGGAGGTCATATATCTATGAACTCACAGCAACCTCAGACATTCTAGACATACATTCTAGCTTTAGGCCCTGGGAATGCGGGAGGATGCTTTTTAACTTGATTGGACATTGTCAGGAGTTCTTGGTGGGAATCCAACTTCTGATCTTTCAGTACGAGCACAACATCGCCCCAGTGCTTTGGTCTCCAATGATTTTTCTCAACAGCCATCTGTGAAGCTCAGACTCAAACAAAGCCAACACACAGCTGCACACTTAGATACATCGACGTAGATGCCTTGCTGCGAGTCAGAAGAATCCTTTTATATCTATATCTTACTAAAACCTACTTTTTATATCTATCCGCTTTTTTTTCCCAACATTTTTCCTTATTGTGTGATAATCCGATAATCTCTCCCCGCAGCACAACAATGCAGACAGAAGCCGCAGCCGAGAAATCTGTGGGAAATTAAGTTCTATCACCTCCATGCTGAGTGGAGCTGACAGTCACTGTATTCTCTTTGGGCTGTCTCTCATTAGTGGAGATGGATGCATGGGGAAGCGCTGACATATTTTACTCACAAACTGGGTTACAAACAGAAAACAGCAGCAAATCTTTTCTTGTTGCAACATTACACAACCTGAACTGTGTATGACCTCAGTTTTAAAATTCACAATAAACCAGCAAGTCTAAAACCGTAGAGGCTCCCCATGAGCACTTAAAAAATAAAGCTTAATGCTACTCGTACTATTCCTGAACTTCAAAGTCAAGGCTCATTATGAAGCATATCAAGCATCAAATAAAGATACAACTGTAGCAAATTAGAAAAAATTGTGTAAGTAGCTCAACAGAAAAGCATAAATATTCATTATATCCAAAAAAAAAAAAGCATCTTCAGGCTAAAAGGGAAGCAGATAGGGAGACGCTGGAGCGCTTGGTATTGATTTGTTCCCTTTATCCGAGACGACTATTTCTGCTGGAGCAGCATTGTGACCTGTTTACCAATCCTTCCAGTCCAGAGGACGTGCATGCCCTCTGGGAAACGTGCATTAGTAAGGCTGTGGCAATGCAAATAGTTACACAGTAGTGACCTGGCTGTCTCTCTCTACGTGTGTGCTGTTTTGACCTTCACATGAGTGCCGCCTCTTGGTAGGTGCTCCCCGCATGACTCTATGTGGAGAGGGTAAATACAGTAAAGGTGGATTACCATGGTAAGCTGCTAACAGTGTTTACATGAGTATGTGTGATCTGATCCCCGTCACCTGGCATCTGAGCGAATAAAACACAACATGACCGCAAACAGATTAAACAATGGGAAACAGTGACGGTCTTTCATACGACAACAAAGGTTAAACCTCAACTGGAATTATTACAAAAGTGTTGTTGAGTTGCTAAAACACTGACAGATTTCTTATGAGCAGCTGCTGCACATTTGAGTTGAAATGCGAAATCAGCCAACCGACAAAAATGATGTCTACTTTTGCAAAATATGTGCATTCAATTTTTTAAATGTTAGACCGCAATGGCTCACAAAATGATTCAATTTCTATGGACTAAACATAATGAAATGTATTTTGCCAAGATTTTTGAAAATGAACTTATCATTTGAGGGCAGCAGCAATTCATAACTTGATCAGTCAGGCATTTCTGGTGCTGAATGGTATTGTTTTTGCCAGCCATAATACAGTACGTAGCTTAAAGCTCATGCCTCCGTATAAAGCAGAGAGCCAGAAAAGTGGCTCCAAGTCCATATTATGTGACTGGATAATGTTCATTTGTTTTTCATGTGTTATGTTTTTCACAGAATGCACACGTGCACGCATACTACATGGCTCAAGATCTGACACTGCATTAAGTCCAACTATCAGACATGCACTGTAATTAGCCACAGCCTATTTAAAGCCCACTGTAAAAGTGTCTGGCTACAGCTTGAGGCTGTATTGTTGTTTACTCGAGCTTAGCTTCCTGTGGCAAAAAACAAAACATAACATGAAAGCCTTGCTTATGCATTATGATGACTATGATACATTTCACCCACCACTGCACTGTCTAAACAATGTCTACCCACTCTGGTCCCTGTCTCGGTGTGTCTACTATACCCACAGGACTAATAATCTGCAGTGGTGGTGTAGGTGTGTTAGTGTCTCTGATGTCTGATCTAATGGAAGCTGAAGAGGACAGACAGCAGTGAACCCAGAGAGAAGCTTCTGGAGGCCAGTCAGCTCTGACCAACCTGATTCATTCTGACAAGCCAGACTGACCAGTGCAGGGGAGGCATGTGAAATATGATCTAGCTGTAATGCTACAACTTTCCAAACGAAACTAAGGTAAGGCACACATAATGTGAAGGCCATTACACACTCTATAGATGCAAGCTAACATGCATATGCATTCCTTCTGTCTTTGCAACCAAACCACATTCACATAAATAAAAACCTAATTTTCATCTGTTTCACCCACATGCCAACCAGTTGGCATAAATATGCTCACCAAGCTCCACGCAGGTGCAGTTGAGTGCAGACCTGTACTCACATGGTACAGACTGGACGAACGAACATAGAGTAGCAGATGGTCATTTGCATTATTTTCATCTGCAGCATCGTGGCTCAGAGAACACATGCAGAATAGGGATTTCTGGCAGAACTTTGCCGACATGACATGCACAAGATGCATGGAGGGGAGAAACAGTCTGAAGAGTTTAGCCTGATGACCGTGAAGAAAGGCCACAAGTCAAAACACATTAAGTTGCTCTTTATGCTATAAGTGTTGCGAGAGTTTTCATGGCAGATGTGGAAAATCAATATGTTTATATATGGTTTTATTTTATGTTATTCTATGGTTCTTTCTGGCTTGTTTTTACTTTCAGTCTTCTAAAAATATGTGAGCAAAACAAGTTTCAGCATATTATTTATCTAGGAAATCATGCCCATGCTGATTATCTCTCATTTGTTCACTGCCTATAAACCTATCATAAATATTACAGCAGGTATGTGACAGGCTATTGAATTTTGTTTTTATTAAACCCTTTCTGTTGTCGTTCGTGTTCTTTTATTACATTGTCTTACCCCCGACATTTCATTGCTCTCATAAACTGTTTGATTGATTTGTCATACAATATCAAAATCAAAATTCTAGATCCCATGATGGCATTTAAGTCAATATTTGACAACACTGCATACGATGATGCATACATTTTTTCCAAAGGATGCATTTCTGAAATCTCATTAGCTTTTCAAGTGGCTCACTGTTAATCAAAGGCCTTTAAATTTATTCATGGGGAGAGCTTACATATCAATACTGCTGAGCACCTGTCCCCGAGGAGTAAACAAGACAAAACACAACGGCAAGCAAAAAATAGGGATGTCATTCAGACTGAGAAGACAGTAAATTTATACACTGTTGTGAATTTATGTTGTTTGGCCAACAGCGGCTGAAAATACTTAACAGTGATGTGTACTTACGGTGACATAAAACAAAGACATTAAAATACACAAATCATGCCGACAAATGTTCTGTGTGCATTATGACAGCATGTGACAAAAACTCAAACATCAGTTCAGTCTTGCTCCCAATGAACTTCCTAATTCAAATCTTCTTCAAATTTGCTTTATTCATACTCTACAAAGAGCTGTCCCATAAAGGCATGCTCATTTTCCTTAATGAGTCAAGCGCTCAACAAAAACTGCAAAAGACTGAACAATGAATGCAAATCAACCCCGAGGGTGCACTGTAGAAAATGAGCTCTTGTAAACAAAACTGATTACCCACGAAAAAACAAGCTGCAATGTAAACCTTGACTAAGCTAGTTCTATTACTGACTAATGAGCAGATCCTTTAACGCCTCCTGCTGTACTGCGATCCTTACATTTTACATACAGTAGTTTATATACTGCAGGAGCTGGACTGGTTTAAAGGCTGCTGATTGATGGTGTGCAGGAATTTGTGTTAAGGATTTTTGGCTTACTCCTCAGTGACCTTCGGTTAAACTAACTGCTATGCCAATATAAGCTGGTAATGGAAAAGTCATTGGTATTAGCATATTTAATTTTGAAGGCTGGATGTCGACACCTGCTTCTGGAAATATGATATATCTGCAACAGAAGTTTGATTTCTGTCTTCTGTGAAAATGTTAACACCAGCAATACTCATCAGTGTCTAATATGAATAAAATAATTTTCATATAATCGTGTTGGGCAAAGTGGGTTTGCACAAATAATAAGGATTATGATTTTGCTAGTTGTTATTATGATATGATTAGGTTTGTGATTTTGGAGGATTATTACTAAGAAAAATGTAGAAAATATTGTAATAATTGAGTAAATAATAAAAAGACTTCAATCAAATAAGATCATGGAAAACCAAACACAGCTGCCTTCATTCATGCTCACAGATGAACAAGGATTACACAGCAATAATACTATGTCATTGTCTGCTCTGCAAGGCCGCATACCTGAGTTTTATGACGCCTCTCTGTTGGCTGGGCCCCAGGCATGTGGCTGCAGCATGCCACGTGGGCTTCTCCACCAACCTCGCCAGCAGCAACAGCAGCACCACTAGTCGCTCGGGAACCTCTGCCAAACATCCGTCAGCATGCCACTGAACTTTTATAGCCCCAGTCCCAAAAAAACACCCACCACGAATGAAACTACGGCTTTGAGAGGGACCTCTGCCAGCGCAGTGTTTTGGGAAAGGCAGTGTCACTATTGCAGAATAGTTATTAACATCTAACTGGAATCGGGCTTTGGAGTTGCATGGCAATGTCCCATAGAGTATCTTTGTACCCTGCAGTTAAAAGTCAGTGGCAATCCCGTAAACACACTCATGCCAATAAAAATGGATGATGCTGGGTGAGTAATCTTTGCCTCATCCCCTTCCCGGATCCAATAATGTGCTACTGCCATTGTGGAAAAATCACAGCAGAAGGATGATGAGAGTGCCAAGCTATGGATCACACCACTGACGCAGCGGCAGAACTTGAAGTGACAATACAAGTCAAGAGAAGTGTTTTCATGGCCATGCAAAGTTTAGAAATGAAATGTATGTGTGAGAAACTCTTTTTAAAACACAACCAGAATCAGGGGGTTAGTGAAGGGTAATCAAATCACAGGCAATTCTAACACACAATTAACCTTATTTCATTATGGTTTAAAGTAGGTGAGGGAGGTAGCGCAGGCGGTAAACATGCAGTGCTGATGTGCCCAACTAGGTTTCATTCTCCCACTGCATCCGCTGTTTCCCTCAGGAGTGTAATCATCCTCCATGCGGTTTGGCCGCCTCCTTCAACCCCAGCAGGAATGCCTTTCCTCATTGCCAAAATCCCTTTCACAAAATGTGGATGCAAGCAAAACACAAAGAGCCAGACTGTTGAGCAGGGTGAAGCTCATTCTGTCACTAGGGCAGGGAGCGTGTTATCACAGGGTTAGGAGCAGCTGCCGAGCATGTTTCGTAACGGAATGCCAATGTTGATTTAAGCCATCTCCCTCTATACGTCATGATATTTGGAAGGAATACCACACCGCCCGTTTTCTACCATAATTATTCACGCACTCAAATGTACGCGCACACACAAAAAGACATACACATGCTAAAAACTCCACCTTGTAGAGTACAACCATCTATTACTGAGGTCTAAAATACCATGTCAGGGCCTCACAAGGTTGCGTATCTGCTGTTAGCTTGGTATTCAGCTAAGGGAAAGAACCAGCAAATGGAAGACTTCTGAATTTCTCTCCTCCTCCAGCTGTGTGGGCGACTACACTCACCCAAATCTATGCTAAAGAAAGGTCAGCTGGCTTACACACAAATATGAGGCCTGTAGTTACATGAACACATTTGAGGGCACAGATGACTGGCACAAATGCATGTACAATACACAAGGTGCATACCAGCGACTGACAGCCATGCACACACCCATGAACATACGTCACGCCACCACAAGAATACAGCCACCCCCTCCTCCCTACAGTGTGCCAAGGGTGGGCTGACAAGACCCATCCCGCTCAGAGCTGCTAACACATTCTTGCACCTGCTGCCTCCCACCCGACTGCTGCTCATCTGCTCTCTTCAGGGAGCACACACACTGGATTCCACACTGGTGAGGTGGCTGAATGTCGAACAGTCATAATCTCTCTGCTACGCACAGTTGTGCTGTTAACCTCTGACAAGTGTAATTCTAACTTGGGTTCTCTGTTTTCTCTAATGAATAAAACATATTTTTGCTGAGAAAAAGTCTCTAAGGGACTGACAGGAAATTAGGCAGATGAAGAAATGTTAGCAGGCGGGAGGACAGCAGTCTTTGCCAACTCCGGTAGAGTCTAAGAGACTTATGATTTATGCTGAGTGGGAGTTTGGAGTCAATACTGTGTCTGTTTGTCTATATATGTCTGTGTGGTGTGTGTGAAATGTGAGACAGACACTGGCAGAGAGACAAACTGACAAACATGAAAGCAGTATATTCCAGGAGTGTACAAGAAGAAGACTACTAAACATATGGAGGAGACACGGTCTCCAGTGTTGTGGGCGTGGAGATGAAAGACTGAGAAGTCTGACTTCTTGCACTTCCTGCTGAGACATAGGAAGCTACCAGAATCCTGTCAGGAACAGGAGGGGCTGATTTCTTCTGGCTCAGATTCTTCAGAGCTTGTCAGTCTTTCCTTCACACACTACAGCTAAAAAAAGTGTGGAGTGACATTATTGCCTGGTCCTGTGCAAACACAGTGCGATCATTCCAGAAGAAACATGATTCATTACCCGCTATGCTTGTTTGCTGAGAGGTTGTTGTCTGCTAATTCTTCTAAATCACAGCGAGGTAGACAAGAATAATGTCAGTAGCGCCTTATCGCTATGCTCTCTATGTACTGACATTTTCTACCGCTGTTGTGTAAATTCTTGTGGACACACTGTGGAGGATGTGGCACCAGCAAACTCATTCTCCGCTGGCTAAATGATGGCTGACCTTTCCGCTGGCAGTCTGCGAAACAGGGAGCCCAGCTCACGAGTGAATCCTGATAGGACACAAGGAGTGGAGTGGCAGATGCGGCTGAAAAATGTTGACGACTCCAAGAACTCATGAATAAAAACATGAATGGATGAAATAGATGCAGTTGTTGTGGACGTGGGGGATTATTCCCTTGAAACTGTTACATTTGAATGGCTGTCTGCTTGCATTAGCAGGCTTCATTAATAACATTCATTATCCATTTGGGGTCTGTTTGAACAGAGCACCAAGAAGCCTCCTCAGCTCCTGATACACTTCCAGAGACCGTGTAATGCCTGCAGGACAATTCAATAAGGAAAGAGGCATTTAATCACTATTAAGACTTAAGACTCACGTCCTAAAAGCATAATTTATCACCATCAAGGTCCATTGTATGACAATGGTAGATTAGCTGTCATTAGGTGAACATTTTCTGGAAGGTGACACATGGCTTCCTAGAACTGTTTGGGGTAAATGAGATTAGCCTTGTATGTGTCTCTCCTAAAAATGGAGCATGGCAGAACTAATCACTAGCTCTTTACTGTTTTTTCCTACAATAGATTCTGGTTGAACATGGGCCATTTGTTGGCCTTCTCATCATAATTTAAGCGGTTCTTGCAGGGAGCGACAGAGGGAGAAGAAAATCAATCAAAATAAGCCCATCTGCAGACTTCACTTTAAATTGTTCTCGAATCAAGGCCATGAACAATCTTCACCTAAACAAAGAAGACGAATTGTGTTGAAATAAAAGCCCTCCAAGATCTGTTTGTGCTGACTGAGATGTTGCCAAGTGGGAGAGCAACGAGTAAAAGCTGATCCCTGTAAAACCTGGGAGAGAAAGGAAACAAAGAGAAGATGAAGATGCCAGGAAGTAAGACAGGGCTAGTGTGCGAGCAGCTCATGGTGCCAGCTGACCCACTGTTGGCAGGTCTGGTTTCTGGGCCCTATGCTGCTCTCAACAGTGCCCAGTCACAGAGGGGAATCCTAGGTAATTTGTCCGCTTGTTTGGATAATCCACCATCTGCCACAGTGCGAAAGGCCCCAGGCCCATCCCACAAGCCTTCATGCTGGACCCAAATACTAAACATATGGGGGCAAGCAAAAATGGAGTCCAAATTCCTCTGAGGGCACGATCATTGGGAAACGAGACTCAATCAGGAAGCAATGGTTGGAAGGAATATGAATCTCCAAACATGCCTTTATTGTACAAACATGGGATGACTTATGGTGTGTAGTTTTGGTAATTCCTGTAACATTTTTGGAGAGTTTAGGATTACAATTAAGGGTGAACAATATGGTGGATATTTTAGCAGTAATAGTAAATTTTGTAATGACAAATTACTATTTACAAAAAACTAGTTTTCACTTGATGCTTTCAAGGATCCACTTGCTGTAAAAAAAAAAAAAAAAAAAAAAAAAAAAAGTGGTATTTGGGAATATCATGTCTGAACAAATGTAACAATACTGTTTAACTGCGAGATCCGCTGGTGTTGTCTTGAGCATAATTTCAACCTAAATTGCAGTTTCCCAAACATTGGACTCAACAGACAGACTGCCTCTTCACTCCCTTTGATCAAAGACTACTCAGATTCTCTAATGTTGTAAAACAGCCCTGTGCTTTGCTTTCTCTGATGAAAAATGGGGCGCACTCAACAATGAATGAATCATGTTCAAATACAGATTGTAAAACAAGTCTGCAGTACCCACATGAGCACAACAGAAATGATATTTGCAGAAGTGAAAGAAGCGCAAAAGGATAGCAAACGATACCCAAATGTCATAGAAAACCCATCTCAGACAGGTTTGCCATCCTGTCAAGAATCATTACATTCAATTTCCTGGTTGTTTATAGAGACAGGAAATGCAGACGCATGTGAAAGTTTATCTTTTACATGATTGTGTTCGAAAATGACCTTTAAGAAATGGGAAAATTACCTTTCAGGTCCTTTCACAGTGAGAGCAGGGCCATGACAAATACTGCATAGTATGGATGGTGAACTTCCAAGTAACTGCTGGATGCTATATACTATACTATATAGAAATATATAACAAATAACAAAAAACATAAATAAATATGCCAATCTTCCTGTTGTGGTTGAGTCTATATGTGCTTTTAATACTGTGGGAATGGTCAGGTAGCTTTTTATTTGACCAAAATGCTGCAAGGTGTATCATTAAAAGACGATCTGACCAAAGAAAAAAGAAGCTAAAGCTAAAAGAAACCGAACATCATCTATTGAAAACAATTCATAATTTAATCCTTTATCCATCTTCATCTTAATAAAGCTCGGCTGCTATAACTCAGAACAGCACAGAAAAATCAACAGGTGAAATGACAGCAGACGAATGGAGCAATGAGTGAGACTTGACAGAGAGAAATTAAGAGAATGACTCACTTTGTTGTACACCTGAAAACTATTCCCTTTGACAACAGTGTACAGTGGCACCGACACATAGTGCTTTGAAGTGGCGTGAAATGACACAGAATACCTTCATAAGAGGATGGATTGAGTCACTAGCCAGTGGTGTGACTGAGCCTGGAAATACTGAGGATGTGAGCTGGATAATCTGGGTGAAGGCCTGGTTGTGTGGCTGCATAGCTGACCATTACAAAGTTGTGCTGATATTTTAATCTAACCAACTACGATTTATGGTTCAAAACAAATGTCTATCACGCCAATTAAAGATGGGGCTTTCCCTTGAGTCATCGACACCTGCTGGTCTTACACATGACATTAATCTCTGGAGGACACATCACCGTGTTTCTGTTTAACTATTTGCTAATTTATCATGTCTCTCTACAACTAGTTAGACAAATACTGCATGTGGCAGTAAAATGTAAAATGTCTTTCTCAGAGGAACAACAGACGTGTGTTGTGGAGATTTTCTGCAACAGCTCACAGTGAAGGTATCAGGCTGTTATGCAAGGTGCTGGCCTAAATATCAGGAGTGAGTTTGGTTCAAGGACCAGTGTAGAAACACTGTAGTTGAGGGAATTCAGCAGCCATTTTGGCCATGTATCAGACAAGACTGAGGGAAACACTATGAGCAACAAATACAGTGTACGTAAACAAATGGATCTCTGAGACGTGGATTATGCTGTGTAGGTACCTTCTGGACATTGTTTTGCTGTTGTCTTTAATGTCATCAGGTGAGAAATGGTTACTACTTTAGGGATTTGTCATTTCTGTGAAGACAGATAAGCACAAATTTTTTGTCTTCCATCCCAGTATGCAGGGACATGGCCAGATTTACTAAGAAAATGGTGTTATGCAAATGTGCAGTTTTAAATGAGTTTGCGACTGCAATCTATGTGTTCTAAGCATCTGATTTCCTAAGACAGTGCTTATTATGCAGTCAGCTCCTGGACTGCACCTGATATTCCCCAATGCCTGGCTCAGAAAAGTAATCATATCCTGATTACAAAATATTTACTTTGGCTGTGGTTTGACTACGCCTGAGAAAAACTGTTACTATTCAAAATATTGCTTAGAAAATTATGATATTATAATCTTCAGCATAACTTCTAATTAGTAATACATAAGGAGGCAAAAAACCTGTTCATTATAAACAAAAAAAGTGATAAAATTATACGAAGAAGACAAAGACGAGACACAGTGAGAAAGAGAGCACGTTGGAATGGATGTAGTAAATGCAGCCAAACAAACCCAAATATGTCTAAAAAAAACAGAGAAAAATTTTGGTTGGAAAACAGGCGCAACAGTCTTTGAAAATCTGCTCCACAATTTTTTTCATTTCTGTCTGAAATATTTCCTTAACGAGCGGGCAAAGGTTATGGGTTGGCATGTTGTTCTGATAGATAAGGGGAATCTTGCCTGAAGGCAGACCCCTCCCCATAGACTGTGCTCATACAGAGATGCACTGCATATAACAAACACTTAAGAACTTTATGTATTTAAGGGAAAGGATGACAACTCTGAGCATAGCAGTGCTGTGACATAGCCGCAAAAATATAAGGTTAAAAATGCTGAAAACAATTCAACTTTAGAGGAGGCCCAGCACAAAAATTACCCGTCACAGTGGAATGGACAATGGACTAAGTGATATGCATCTGCAAAAACCAATCTATTTTTCTCTGTGGCCTTTTGCACATCATTTCTCTGTACCCCTGTTGTTCCTACTTGCATCTTCAGTGCTTGTTTGAGTGTGTTTGTCTCAGCTGGTCCATAATTACAAAAGTGAACGCACATGTGTAAATCTGTGTTTCAGAGATGATGATCCACACCGGTTGCCTAAATATGTAATTCGACAAACAAATTTTTCAGTCATCTGAACGACTGTTGTTTTTTGAGGAGTGGGACTAGTTCATTTTCTCAACGCTTACCGGTGCAACTTGAGCATCTGCACGCTCTTCCAGAATGCTGAATGAGTGCAAATTGCCGTAATGAAGCTATTTCATTATGGGGATGAGCAGTGCTGAATAAACAGGAACAACAAGGCAGAGTGCTTCATTGAGCCATCTGTGGAAGTACTTTGGCAAGGAGTGCTGCTGTGTTTACAACTCTGATCGCTGGCAGGAGGACAGAGATGACTTTTTGCTAAGTGGAAGAACAGTCATGTCCAACTACCAGTGAACTACAACCAAAGTAATGAAAAGCGAGGGAGTTTGATAACAACTGGAAAGAGGATCACCATACCATAGATTATTTAAATTCAGCTAAAGAGCGGTTTGTGTTTCCACCAATGACTTAAATTATGTAATATAAATTATTACAAACACAAAGAGAGAAAGTACAGACATTCTATACATATGGATTAAAGAAGACAAAGAACAGAGATACAAGCTACTTTCCAGCTGATGTCCTTTGATAATAAAAATATATAAATATATTCACAGCCCTTATGTTGAGAAGTTTGGGATGACAAGGTAAAGCTGAAGAACACAGTAAAAAAAACCACTTCTGCTGACTTCAGGGAGTATACAGGAAGGAGAAAATAGGCCAGGGGCAATTTCAGCATGTTTTACAGACAGTCGACAGCCAGGAGAAACAGATTGAATAAGAGAATGAAAGAGAGCGAGGGAGAGAGGGAGAGAGAGAGAGAGAGAGAGAGAGAGAGAGAGAGAGAGAGAGAGAGAGAGAGAGAGAGAGGTAAAGAAATAAAGTATTAGAACAGCTCTAATCCATGGCTGTGAATGCATGTTCACACTGAAGTCACAAATATGCATTGCATTTAATGGTTGTAGCAATGTGAAAGTTCTTTGAATTCAAAAGACATAATGTGCTCTTGGACATCTGAAGAAAAATGGGTGAGCATTTTCACTCTCAGACTAAGTGCTTGAAGGAATCCAAAGAAGTCCAAAGAAACTGTGGACAAATACACAAACATGCCAAAGCAGCAGTTCTCCCATGTTTATGTATATAAGACTTCAGACTAGAAATTCATAGTCTAGGTACTGGGGAAAAAGGAAGATATGGAAAACTACGCACATGAAAATAGAGGAAAAACTCCAAAAGTAGAAGCAATATTGTTTTTTTCGAAATGAAACATACAGCAACTGCAGTTCAACCACGCAAGATCGACTTTATACTCTGTACCCAGCATGCTACAGTGGAATATTTTGAACATTGAGGTCATTTAAAGTTTTTACATGCATATATAATCATGTACGCAATTCAAAAGACTGTTTCTATCACTGTTCTACTGCGATACAGCAAAAAGAGTTAATGATTGCAGTGGTCAAACCTGTGACCTTCTGCTTAGAATGTGGCCTCTCTACTTACCATCCTACTCTGCTTTAACAAAGACCGTATAAATCAGCTAATTTCCATTCACAAGTCACGCTCCACAGATGGGTACATGCTAAAGACGACTATATCCCCATCACATAAATTCTCACTAATGCATCAGTGTGGATCATTTTCATGCCAGAGTCACATTCTCCAGACATGTCATAATTACTTGTCTCCTGACATTCATTAAGTAACATGCTGATTTCCCTCCTTCCCTCAATTGGGCTTAATTGACCGCTTTTAAAAGCCAAGCCAGTTCTTCCATTATAACAAAGGCCAGACAGCTAAATGTGTCAGAGAATGAAAAGTGTGCGTGTGTGTGTGTGCGCGTGTGTGTGAGTGTGTGCACATTCACAGCACTGCTGATTGCAGTAATGGGCCGGGGCAGCTGGTCTCAGTTTTGCTGTCACCCTGTCACAGTGATGGAGCCTTGATAGTCAGCCAAACAGCGGCGTGTTGCTCGCTCACTCAGCCCTTCGTCTTATCCTCCTGTTGCACTACTAATGAACACCATCGCTAAATGAGCTGTGCTTCGTGGGGGTTCAACAATAATCCAGAATTACTCAAATTACATTAAAACCATCAACAGAGCTGCACACAAAAATCCAGAAATTAGTAAACGTGCATCTAATTTCATACTCCTGGATATGAGAATGTCTCTCATGACATAAACACAGTCACTTCATTAGCGGTAGGTTTTTCCAAACAATGTGCAGAATGCTTCTGAACTAATGGTTGTAAATATCCTTGGGGCGCAGAGGAAAGCAGCTGCACCTGCAGTGTATGCTGTTTCTATGAGAGTTTGTTACTCTACTTTGCAGCTGCGACGTGCTGTTTCTCATGCCATGACAAGCAAAATAAAACAAACATTAAATATTCCTCTTAATAGCCCTCTTAATGGAAGGAACCAGATGGGTTTAATCCACATCGCATCCATCTCAGGTCTGAGCAGTTATCAGATTAACACAGTCAGCGGTAACAGAGCTTGTCCAATCTCACATTTTCCTGCTATTTAAACACAGTTTACCGTCAGATCGCTGACTATGTGCCACGTCTCAATTATACCTGCTCTCATCCGGATGATGTTAATGCCCTTAATTCTGCGCGATGCCATTCGATGTCACAGCCAATCATCCAATCACACATGAATTCAAGTTCAAGAAAGCAGAACAATCGCATTTCAGCCTCTTCCATTTGTTTGGCATTCTATTGTCTGTGGTACTAGCACATTAAAATATCTCTGCACACTAAAAGTCGAGGACATTTTAATTAAATGCATCCTCTTGACTGAATAAGTGTGTACTGTTAAAATCTAGAGTGACAACCAGGGCCTCAGGGTCTGTCAGTTGGCATAATTGCAGTATAACTGTACTACAGATTTTTCTGGTAGGAGGTGGACAAAGGAGGTAGAGCGAGTAACAGGTAATTGAAAGGTGGCTGGTTCTTAGCAGCAATAGGAGGGTGTGTTCCTTCTGTGAACTGGTAAGTGGTGGGTGCCAGTAAACCTCAAAGTGCACCTGGGGTGCGGCACTGTTGGTCTGAAGAAAAGTAATTAGAAGAGATACTGCATGTGGGAGGACAAAATGACCACTTAATAAACCCCTGATCTGAACACAGCTTCACCGTATGGTAGGCTCTTCAACCTCTGGATTGGTGATAATAATTTTATCTGCTTTGCACTGCCCTTTATCTGATTTCAGGAAGTTGACACTCCAGTAGCTCCAGCTAAACCTGTTTCCCGTGATAGTTTTACATTTGCAAAACTCTTTCATTCTCATACTCAAAGCCTTTTCTTTTGTAAAAGTAAAAATACAGTCAGTAAAGCTAGAATCTACCTTCTGCTGCTTGTCCAAATAGTTTTTTTTTTCTGCACAAATCATCAATTGTAACCTGACTGCACCAGGTGCTTTGCTACACAGAACCTGCAGAATCAGAATACTGGTTTGAATGTGTCAACAGGGGTTTATCATGTTTATGTTTAAAAAGGTCCAGTGTGTAAGATTTAGGAGCCTCTATTTACAGAATATGGCAGAAATGGAATGTAATATGAATAACAATGTTTTCTTTGGTGTATAATCACCTGAAAAGAAAAATGTTTATGTTTTTTATTAGCTTAGAATGACCCTTTGATATCTATAATCATCTACCACAGAGGCTGCTAATTTGAGCCATGTTTCTGCAGTACAGCCCAGAAGGAGCATACTAAACACTGGCACTGGATAGGGCATATTGCAGTTTTCACATATTTGCACCACCGTAGCTTCTCCTTCATGTTAGGAAGGAGACGGTGAGGTGATGGAGTTGCCATCAGCAACTACACCACTAGATGCCAGTGAATTCCACACACTTCCTTCATTTCGGAGTAAATAAAAAGTCAGTGTAGGTCTGCAGGCTGAGCTTCGCCCCATTTGACTTCGTGACTGTTTCCTTATCATATCAGCCAGGCAGAATGATAATGTCTTGTGGTCTATCTGTTTATTTTACAAGCACTTGAGCAATGCAGAACTGGTATAGTCAAACTTTGCAAGGCAGGGAGGCACTGCTCCATCCCTAGGAGTATGAAATTCCATGTTAGAAAGGGAGGTGTTCTCATTCCTGCATTTCCACTGAAGCTTGATAAAGATTCCTCCTGTAGCGTCAGTTGAGAGTTTTTCATAGGTTCTCAAATCCAGAACCTCTGACAGTGCAGTCAGGTGTCAAATCCTAAATGCTTTCATATGGCTCCTAACTGTGATCTCTGACTTTTAAAATATGAAGATCTTTTACTCAGGAAATGACAGGTTTCACTCAAGCGGCAACCTCCATGGCTGTGAAATTCCTCAAACATCCACTTGAGGCTAGCTACAGAACTAGTCAGTCTCCATAAGCCCCCATGTTAAAATGTCTAACTTCACAGCAAAGATAAACATGTTTACAGCCTGGTACAAAAAACATTTTTTGCCTCTATTGCTAATTTCACCGTTTTTTTAAATCACAGATTCAAATTATATTAAGGCTTAAAGTTATGCATGATTAACAGCGTGGCTGCTTTGATTGACAGGTGGTTGCCATTACAGGTGGCTTATTAGAGCACCCAGGCCACATTCGGCCTGCCTCAGGTCTGCTGATGAGCCTCGTCTTTGCCGAATTTTAGATTAGCCGGGAGGCGGGAGAGGCAAGACTGCCAACATGACCGCTACCAGAGCCACAGGTTTTAAGGTTCAAAACAGCTCTTTGGAAACCTATGGGTGACGTCCCGCATGCGCCGTCCATTCTGTATACTGTTAGTGGTTTCACTTAAATTAGTGATATGAAAGTGGCTAAGCAACTGCAGGGTTGTCTAGTTGTTTGCCCTGTCCTGACAACTCATGTATCCACTAACACGTCTTGTCTGTGTCCTTCAGTAAAACTCTCTGCAAACTGCACCTGATAACGGTATTAAGAACATAGTTTAACGCTACAATTACATTATCTAAATCCTTACAGGGGAGATTGCATTACATTGTTTTGTTGAGATGAATAAGAAAATTACATTCTGACAAGTTTACATTCAACCGGAGGGAAACTCAAATCAAGTTGGGGCATGCCAAGTTAGAGGGATAATTACCATGAGGAAACACACACCACCACTGTGCTTTATTTAGAACATCTGCAGTGCTTATTCCTTATGATTGCCACATCAATGTCCATGTGGGAGCACTCCCCTAACCACGTTTATCAAGCATAGTGATCAGCAGGCTGCTTCCCTACAACAGGGACAATCCGATGTTGAAATGTAAGGTCAGGTCAGGGCCGTGCAGGACAAACTCTATGAATATAAATCAGCTATGAAGGAGAGCTGCCAATCCAGAGGCAGAGATTTGGCTGCTTTACACACTAAGCCAGATGGAACCAACTTGATGAGAGTTGAGTCTAATAACAGCATAACAGCACTACTCCCTGCACTTCTGACCTATGTTTTAAGGTCATCAGAGGAGGACAGAAATCAACACAGAGGAACAATTTTTACAATAATTCAAATCTTTCCCCATTTTCTAAATAACATATGGTCACATTTTACTGGAAAATAACTAATCTCTGTTGGACTGGATCCTCTACGCTGTTGTATGCTGGCCAGTGTTATCACCAATATGTTTTCACCATTTGCCTGTCCATGTCCCTGTTGTTGACAATGTTGCTCATTAAATTGCTCATTAAAATTGTTACTATGTCATCCACTCGAGTTACATTTACAAAACTGGAAAACATTTTTAGCAATGCATGGCAGTAAATTACGAGAATTCTTTACTTTTGTCAGCTTACTGGTGAGGGCTACATTGCCTCAGCCTTTTACAAGTACACTCATTACCTCAGGTACAAATTAAGCCTAAATGGCAAGCTATCGTTCTGGCTTTGGACATAAAAATACACCTTTGCATGTCTGTGATGTTCACCATGACTTCACATAATGAGTATGATGCTTCAAAAGGACAGTGAATCATCCTTTTAAAGCAGATGTGTGTAGGTGGTTTAAACAGAGCAAATGTTAAATTACCATTTTTACATTTTTTAAAAATGGACATGTGCATGTGAATTGACTTCTAACTAAGGATTTTTATGCATTTGCTGCCTGATATTTTCAAATAAATCTACTAGTAAAGTAATTTTTTAGTCAGTTTTAGTTTGTGTCAAATGTGCCCAGCCTACATGGAGTTACAAGACACTACACACACAACCAACAAAGGCAATAAACAATTATAAGAACAAAAGAACAAGTAATACACTATGCACTGAAAACAATACAAAAAATAATAAGGCACAATAATATTACCAAAAAATTCAGTTTCTCTGGGTGGAAGGACCTTGATAGAAAAGCCAGGCTTTTTTTTCTTTTCTTAATCAGATAGTGAGCATTTGAACTTGACGGCAGTGACAAAAAAATTTACTATAGAAGTACTGAAGTAAATGACAACTGAAAGAATATGATGACAGCTAACTTTTGCAGGTTTACTTAGTAAGTAATGTATGTGCATGTACTTTGTTATGTTATCAATTTTGGTTCATTACAAAGGTTTTAAAAGACCTGAATATAAGAATACAAAGAGCCAGACAAACAATCTCAAAATGGTAATGGTGCTTTACATGTTCTGATGACTGATATTTTGCTACATCTTTTCATGTTTTTCTTCAAGTAGGAATGCCTCACTGAAAAACAGATTGATTGATTGACTCACTCACTAGTGGTGCTACAACCCCATGATTGTGTCTGAATCTGTGGATTAACAAAAATTAAACTGTTGGGTATTTATAGTATTATCATGCAAAGCTTGTATAATCAGAAAACCTTGAGCTGTTTTCTTTGCTGTCATATGTCAGGTGTATGGTTTGGGCAATAAACTGTTTTTAATTGCCATTCGGTGAGTTACAGTTTGCAATTCTGGCAGCAGGCTTACAATAAGAGTAGAAACAATACCTCGACAAGATAACATACACTACTCATATTAGAGCTGTCAAATTAATCTAATTAATTACATGTTTTGTGATTACTTAATTCTAAATAAATGACAACCCTTTTTTATATATGAAGACATCTGAAAAATCCATACTACCTGGAAGACAACCATGCAAACAGTAGTCTATATAGAGACATTATTTCTATCTTATTATTACACATTGTGCTTAATAAACCCATTCTTTAAAACAAACATGAATCCTTATTTTTAGTGGACTTTGCACACATGAGGAAATGAAGAAACCTTCTATTGTCAAAGAGCTTTTCTCACATCACCACACCTCCATTGTAATCCATTTTGAGTTCAAAAAGTAGCATCAAAGAAACAAACCTTCAATTTCCAGTTTACACGTCTTATCTGGCCTATCGTAGCAGAGGTGGGAGGCATACAGTATTTGCACAGCTCTTATTCACAAAGTGACTTTGCCAAATCGACTCCTTGCCCCACATCTGAAGGTTCAGTCTGAACTTTCGTACATGCCTGAAGCCTGTTCTGAAGTGAGGATGAATCAATCTTAAGGGCCATATTTTCAGGGAAGTGAATACATAACAGTAACACCAGCTGCACTGGAGTCAGAGTTATATTACAGTATATATGAGATTGTGGCTTTAAGACAGAACATCAATTGTCTGTCAAATAGGAAGTATTATTCTTAAGTAAAGACAAAGATCATTTCATAAAAGATGAATAAAAGCCTCTAGCTACCTGCCCGTTTCACATCTATTCTCTCTCAGTGTACTGGCATCATTTCAAGAAGGCAAGTATTCAGATCTTGCTCATTGCTACCCCATCTCTCTGATTCAACACTTTCTAGGGCCCGCCTTAGCTCGCTTAGGCAATTTTAATTATGCATCAACTACTGATCAAAGGCAATTAATAGGCAGAGCAGCCTTTTGACTCTGTGGCTCTTAACCTTGTAAGGCCTTCAGTTCTGTTGAATAAATTATCAGCCAAAAGGATCTTGTGTTTGCATAGTGTTGTTTGTAGATTGAAAGGTCTGCTGCTGTGTGGATAGTAGTGCACACTTTTCGTTTTAGACTTACTCAGGTCTCCTGGGTACATCTGCAAGATTTAGTACATCTGCAGTCTTGGCAATACCTCACTTTCATAGTAAACACTGATAACCATCAGATCCAGTCCCATCTCTGTCAGTGGACAACCAAT
Source organism: Argyrosomus regius (assembly GCA_946959425.1). NCBI lineage: Eukaryota > Metazoa > Chordata > Actinopteri > Sciaenidae > Argyrosomus > Argyrosomus regius. Next base: position 17,493,292 of record OX336882.1, read on the forward strand.
CTCATTAGTGAACCGTGTCAGTATGCTGACGGAGGTATGAGGATCAGGGCATCAGGGCTCAGCAATAGGGTGTGAGACTTAGGCACAAGAAGCCCAGACAAACAGGTCGGTATTCTCAGAGGAGAGACCGTCGGAGAAACAGATGCTTTGTTTATTTGTGCAAGAAAGCACACATGCCCTTTAACAGCATGATCTTGCTTCACATTCACATACGCATCTGACCTGGCCGGTACAGCCAGTACTTAACTGCTGAATAAAGAGCAGCTCCTCTGAGGCAAGTAGAAGTTCATGTCAGACTATGGGCTTTTCTATTCAGGGATTGAACTGAAAACAAAATGAAAAAAAAAAAAAAACTAATAAGAGAACAGGTTATAGTGTAGTTTAAAACATATACAACAGCAACACCTGTCATCTCCAATTCTACTTTGAGCAGAAACTAACTGGGGACTCAGTGCTGCTTACGTCCCCGGTGTGAGTGGGCCTTAAGGCCGCGTTCCGACTGCAGGCGAATCTGATTCAAATCTGATTCCTTCTCATATCCGGATATCGGATATGGCTCTGTTCAGACTGGGCCACATTATTGACCGATCTGACAGGTTGCTGTAGCAACGACGTCGGAGCGGAGGCGTCATCCAGCGCATGTATTGTGTGACGTCATATAATTGCGACAGCGACAAGAAAAACACAGATTTATGAGGCATTTCGTTTCGTCCTCTGTCCAAGGACTGTTGTTTTCGGCATCTTCCTGCTCCATTCTGTTGGTAACGTGGCTCCACAACATGAAATACGTGGGCGGTCTGGCGCATTGGGTCTGGTCTGGCGTCGCGTAAAGTGACGTCACGGACAGTCAAAACCGATCTGAGTGTTGGGAGCTGTTCAGACTGAGACGCATCTGTCCAAGTGCGATTTGAAACTACCTCCCGGAGGTGGTTTCGATCCATTTTGCAAAAATCGGATTTCATGTGGTTTGTGACTGTTCAGACTTCAAAAGTGCCATCCGGTTCCAATCTGGATGGGCTAAAAATCGGATTTTGGCTGGCAGTCTGAACACGGCCTAACAGGCACGCATTAAAATTCACAGTCACCAGCAGATACCCATCTATCACTTTAAGGCTTGCCAAAAGTGTACATACACTCGATACACAAACACATAATTCACAGCCAGCATCCCAGAAGGTTTCCTGCAATATTACTTTATTATAAAAAAAATAATGGTTCAGTACCTGCTTTATATTATTCTGTACACAAGAGACAAACTGTTTTGTTTCACTTTATTGTAGAAACTGCCTACTGTATGTCTTTCTCTGGACAGAAAAGTATGCGATCAGTTTGTCAGACTCAACTAAGAAAAAAAACTAATTCAGGATCGTTATAGGTAGTGCAGAGACAGGCGGGATGTCAGACTCTCTCTCTTTCATTTTGTTTTAAGAACATGACCTATTTCTTTCACTGACTCCCCTGTACATTTCGTCTTCTTTCCCCTGGTACGTTTCCGTGCTTTCACAGAACAGAGGCCTGAAAAGGAATGGGAGTTTTCATTCCGGATCTCCTTTTCAATTAAAATCTTTCGCTTGCCAGGAGGAAAAGCAGTCCAGCTCTTATGCAATCCTCCTGCAAACACTGAGGGTAAGTGGCAGAGGGAAGAGAGAGTCAGAGAGTGAAAAGAGGGAAGAGAGACAGGGAAGAATGAAAGGAGTGCAGGAGAGGCGATCCTCACAAGTGTCTGGCACCATCTGACCCAGAGAGTGGCTTTCCTTTGTCAGGAAATGGAGAGTGTGGGTGGGAGGGAAGCAGGGTGCTTCCGTCTCCATTCACACGCTTACTTCACAGACATGGCTACTCTGTCGCCACACGCCTCCACACAGCTCTCTTAATCGTGCCAGGCAGCAGGTAAACACACAATCAGCCCACCTGACGTCACGGGCCTCTGCCTTTCACCAGGTCCCCAACAGATCCATTACAGTAGTTGCAGTTTCCACCAAGCAGGAGCAGGCGGAGATGAAAAAAAGCAGCCTGGCTGGAGCTGCAGAGAAACTTTGATAAATATAGGGGGTGATAATAAAACTCCCCAGGGAGCAGGTGAGAGGCTAGAATGAGAAATGGAGAACAAAGGCAAGCCGCAAGGTTTCCAAAAACTGCTGTGGTGGCTTTGCATAAACCCCCTCCTCTTCTTCCAAACCTCCAAGCAGCCCGGGTCTGCAACCTCAGAGTGCAGAGCCGCTGCTGGAAATACTAGTCCAGACTCGTCTGAACAAGGCTGTGGGCTGCTCGTGCTGGGATTTTCTGCATGGCATCCAAGGAAACTCAAAGACTCCAATTACTCAAGATGAAACTGCAAATACACTGCAGTATGCTGATCAGCATGTTTACTCTGAAGTGACACAGATTAGAGTTATGTGTACAAAATAAAAGTTCTAGCATTCCTGTAATGGTTTATCTCTGAAAAAGCTAACTTCACAGAACTTGTGTCTGATGTAAGAAGACATGACTAACTTTACTTTTTTCCTGCATTAGCTCATGTAATCACTACCTGCATACATTTAATATTCACAGCAAACAATCTCCATGGACTTCCTGTTAAAGATGAGGAATTACTTCAAGAAGGAGAGGCCTCTGAAGATTCAATGCATCTTTCAAGTAATGAGGAAAAAGCCTGCTACATTTTGCCTTGGGATGTATGCGCATGGGGTGGAGTAGTTCTGCTGCAACAAAACGAGGAACCAAAGACATAACATATGCCTCCTACTTTCAAGCATACACAAGCGTAGTATGAGAAACTAAAAAAGAACATTGAAAATGTTTGGTATACATCCATCAATCCAGTTAGGGTCCGGTTCTAGGCTTAGGTAGTAGCAGGCTAAGCAAAGGAACCACAGACATTCCTTGCTCTACTCCATCCAGTTCCTTCTGAGGGAGCCTAATCTATTCAGTGGCCAAATGGGAATGGGATACATAATCTCTCCACCATATTCTTGGTCTGCCTTGGAGTCTCCTCCCAGTTACATCCGGTGCCTTAAAAAAGGTGCCTCCAGGGGGCTTTCTAATCAGATGCCCAAACCACATCTATTGGATCCTTTTAGATGTCCTGGTTCATTCCAGAGGTTTGAATTTCTCGCCCTATCACTGAAGACGCACCCACAATGCAAAGGAAGGGTGGCTTGTATCTGCCATCTCATTTTTTTCCAGTCACTATGCAAGCTTCATGACCATAGCCTCTGTTAACCAATAGCTTCACCTTCAGGTTCAGCTCCTTTGTCACAACCACAGTCAGGTACAATGCTTGCATTACTGCTGATGCTGCACCGATTTGCTTGTCAATCTCACGGTCCATGTTACCCTCACCCATGAAATACGACCCAGATATGGCTGGACTCCTTTTGGAGCTGTAACTTCTTCCCTTGGCCTCCATACGAATACCATGGTCTAATACTTGGAGAATGCTGATTGTCATCCTGACTGCTCCACGCTGATGGCTGCAAATTGCCCCAGAGCATGCCAAGGGCCAAAGATCGATGAGGCCATTTTTGGAATACTAAAATTAGAAATTCTTATCTTCGTGTTTAGAATACTTGGCAAGCAGCTATGTAATTATTTGATTTATTTGAGTTTTAGGCTACTACCACCCGAGCTCTCCAGTTAGTCCCCACGTTATTTCCAAGAACCACATGAGAAGGAGCTCACTGTCAGTCTCTCTTCTCGTTTGATCAGCATAATCACATTAGGTCACTTCATTGCTTCACACTTTGAGAAGAGAATGTGAGCTAACACACTGCCTGACTAATTAACAACAACACATACAAGAAGCATTGTCTACAACTTTACCCTCTTATTCAGTGATTTTAAGAAGCTCTCTGATTAGTGGCGAGATCATGTCCATAGACGAAAAATCACACATATAAAATGTTAGTCGGTACTTGCACTTGAATGAAAATTACTATTCACCACACAGTAGACAACTGTGGAGAATCATTTTGACTGAAGTAATTCACTTCAGTCTGCTTTATCTGCCCCGTTTATTCTGTTTACTAAATCCAAACTGAGAAGCCAGCCAGGGGACACAAAGGCAGCAAAAAGGAGGGGAAAGAGAAGAGGAGGACACCGAGCCAAGTCTCCTCTGTGTGTTTGTGGGTGCTGATGAGCTATGCTTGGAGGATATGGAGAGGGTTTCCTGCGGGGCAGCAGTCTGCTCTGAATGGGCCAGCTGTTCTCTGCTCATTCTGGTGTCCCATAGCCCGCTGAGCAGCCAGGCTCTGCCAAAAAGAGGGACAGACAGAGCCTCACTACATTGCACACAGTGACAAAGCCTGTTTTTACGAGGGGTTCCATTCAGAGGTGACCAACAGGCTCCAGGATAACTGGTGAGACCATATGCTCTGATCAGGGTAGAGATTCTGCTCCATCGTCAGCCCCTTTCCTCGGGACATAGTCCACCTCCATTCAACCCCGCAGGTGGCCTGGCCTGACCGGGCATGGCTAGCCCGCGGGTGACCTTGGGGCCCCCGGGGAGGTGTTGATGGGCTTGGTGTCCAAGCCTGGATGCCCTGCGAGTGGCCTGATGACAGTGACATGTGGGCTTGCTGACGGAGCACTGAGGGGGAGCTGAGAGGAGCATGGTGAAGCAATGTAGCCAGACATCTGTGGATGGCGTGTGGCAGCATAGGGTCAACCCCAAGACGGGGGGGGGGGGGTGGGGAGTAATGGATGCCTAAACTTTGTTTGTCAGCGAGTGCGAAGACAGGTGCATGCAGACAGAGCATAAGGACATAATGGAGCAACTAAGTGCAGTCAGTTAATCATTCACTTCTGCAACTGAGAGTTTCTGAGAGTGGCAGACCTTCAATGTTTTCACTCTGCTGGGAATTAATTCACTCTGGCAGAATACAAAAATTCAGGAGGTTCAAATTGAAGCATCACCTTTAGAGGCTCCAAAGGAAAGCTTAATGGTTTTCAAATTAACCTTGGATGCTTATCTCATTGAAATTATAGTGTGATAAAGCATATATGCTCTGATCGCTGAGATACTCTGGTATCGTCATGAATAATAACATGGTCTCAACCACCCCAAACAATCAGTGCAAGAAGCAAAACAGGCACTGGAATTGTTCTGAGTAAACAAAGTGATTGATTACATTCACAAGGCAATAATCATTGGATGTCATGATGTAATTACTCTTTAATCTCACTTCCAAATGAACTCATAGCAGAATCCATTTTTCAGCCGAAAGAAATTACACGCTGCTTATGCCTTTTTATAATATGCACTTAAGCATACATACAGAAATATTCCAACACTGTCTAAATGTCATATGTACTATTTGCACATACAGATGCTCAATCGCCCTTAATATAATATCTGTGTGTATTTTGTGAATGTTCCTGTTTGTCCTCAAAGAAGCTGAGAACAGAGAGATGCATGTAGTGATTTAATAAGACTGAAACGATTGTCCATTACTTCCTGCTGAGATGCAGGTTCCCCTATTGAATCTGTACCATAAATCCAATATGCAATACAAAAAAGGGAAGATTTAAATCAGTTCAATATCTGAGACAAGGTGTGTTCAAAACATAAATGACACTACAAACAATACAAAGAAGTTAAAATGGACATCCAAACATTCAAAATCTATTTTCAACCTTCCTAACTTGGTTTTAACTAACTAAAGTGGTTTGTCTCCATAAAACTGCATCACTGACAGCAGCAAAGACTCACAATTATTTTATATTTGTTATATGTATAGGTTGGGATTAGAATATAAAGCCATTTCCCTGGTCAGTCAGTAGAATACTGGTTTGTCTGTGGGTTAGCTGTGTTGCACACAGGCAAACAAAGACACAAACACACACTCACATAGACAGAGGGCAGAGGCAGGACATACAGATACACCGACTGATATAGACACACTGGCAGAGAGAGAGAGAGAGAGAGACTACCTACAAAAATGCTACATACAGACCAGTACTATCATTACAACCACTACAACATAAAGCACTCGCCTCTATAATTCACCTGCTGCCTTGTGTAAGCAACACATCTCTTTGTCTGCCACATCTGCTTGGGCTTAATGAGCTCTGAGGCCTGATAATGATATTACCGAGAGGAGGTTTACTTCATCTGTATGGATAGGGGACAAACCAAAAACAGACTTCCATATGCTGTCAGTAGTCATTACCGCATCTGCAACACTGATGTGGCTGCATATGAAAAAAAAATGAAAAAAAGACCATGTATATGGACATGTAGACATGTTGTCAGCCATCTTGTCTCCAGTAATTACCCAAAATACTCTGATGTGTGTACAATGCAAATTTATGCTCATGCACTGGATGCAGTTTTACCACACATGTTGCTGCACTTGATGTGTCTCTTGGGTTCGAGCTGACCGGTGAGGTCTATAACAGTGACCAGTCCACTGTAAAGCTGCTCTTAACAGGATAGAGGATTTCCTGTGGCTGTCAGTGAGGTCTGAAAAGCGGAAATGTCATCAGTTGAGGATTTTATGATATGCATCTCCTCACTTGCACTCCTTCACCCCAAAGCTTTATATGCTTGTCAAGGCGACCGGTGTCTGCCATGCACTTGTCCAAATATAATGCAGGCTGACAGCGCTGAGGACAAATATACTTGACGTTAAAACAGGACATGATTCCATGTTTGGTATTTCGTGGATGTCTGTGGGTGTGTTTCACAGGATTGTATTATGCCAAACTTCTTTTTTTTTTGGGCTAGCTAGAGGGCTTCATTTGTAGACCTTGCAGATCAGTGGAGCATAACTACATCCACATTAATGTGCAGATTCGATATCCAAAATGTAGTTTAGAAACTTTCCAGCTATTGTCTGAGCTTTCGAGCAGTCCACAATAATTTGTGTAGGTGGACAGCACATTAATGTTCAAATAACTGTCCTCACTTTATAACATGATCAAAAGCTATTTTCAAACAATAAGACAGGGTGAGATAAGACTTAAACATGGAGCTCAAAAGCCATCACGCAGGCATAACAGATCTCAATACCTTGGATTGATTTTTGCAAGTGAAATTCTGCACACTAACAATCGACATTCATAACAACATTGTGACACATACCGGCAGGTATTAGTATTTCTAATGCAGTGATTTATGACTCAGAACTTCTGTGATGCTGTGTGTGTGAATGTGATTACTCAGCAGCATATGTCAGTAACTCACAGCAAGTGACGCCAAGGACGGTAAAAAAAATTATTTGAGTATATGTATGCGTTTGTGTGTGCGTGTCCAGCCTTGCTTGCTCAGCGGCTAGCCTACAGTAAAGTGACAGGGTGCCATGATTCTTCAGAGTATGAGTCAGACCACAGATGACATGTCTGGCTGGTTAAACAAGGACACATACTTGTCGAATGTCATACTGATGTCATTTACATCCAAACCACCAATTACACAGACTCACAGTGGAGGGCAGCTTGAGTCTTATATGTGTTTGAGACACCAGCCTGTGATCAGTGTGGCACTAATAAAAATACCTGAACTGGCATTAATAATCTGGGAGAGGAAAATAAATGAGCCATGATCCTCTTTAAAAGCTTTGGCTTTAGTACCTAGGGTTTCTAACTCTTAACTGCCCAGTGGAGCCGGTACTGAGGATTTTGTGGATGGAGTGGACTCCCAGAGCTTTGTGAGGTGGACTGGAGGAAATGTATAAATGTCAAGTAATGTTTCTTGTCTTTTTGATATCCATCAGTAGTACTGAGTGGAACAAATTGCCTAGACTGGTAAACATGAACAGACTTTGTGAAGTTTAGTGAATCCTTGGATCAGAGCTTCTGGATGTGAAAAGACAATGACATTTCCAACAGTTTCCTCTGCCAGTTGGAGTCATTGAAATTGCCAAATGTAGCTTCTTGTTCTAAGTTGTATTCTTCTTTAGGAAAGTTCATGGTTTTCATGTAGCAGCTTGGTTTTTCAAAATAGTGAGCATTATTAGTTTCACAAAATAGTCAGACTGAGACGGACCTTGAGTTGAAATTATCTTGTCAAAGTAGTGCTCATCTTTTAAACCAAAACAGATGTGAAAAAGTGCTATGGACGAAATCATAATAGCTACTGAGCTCACAGGTCAACAAAACCATCTCCAACTGAGAAAACTCCATTTGCTAATGGAGATAGTACTGTGGTTAAAACTTCTAGAAAAGCCTAGTTAGTGGGCCGTGACAGGGAATTGTTTTGTTAAACTACTATTTTAAAGGTCAAGGTTCATTCTTATCAAGAACTAGCCAGCATACTTGAAATTGTTTAAAAAAAAAAAACAGTCTATAAGTAGGCTACTGTGTATCTTTCTTAAGCTTTCAGTGCTGCAATTTGTCAGAAATAATGTGACCAGTGTTTCTCAGACCCCTAAACTGACACAAAGTATAGACAAAGATTCTATTCAAATGGGGGATTTGATAGAGTCTTTGCTGTTTTATTACACAAAGTGTATGAAACTCATTCTCAGTTACAGTGAAATTAAATTATCCCCCTTGTTGCTGGGAACCCCCCAGAACTCCCACTCTGAGAACCACTGATTTAGGCAATGTGTAAACAGTCACATGAAGACAAATGACTTAACTCTGGAAAATAGACACCGTAAAACAACTCTCTTAAATGATCAAGCCAACTCCTGTTTTTTCAATTCACAAAAACAGTATTTGTGAAACTTGTGGTGTAAACCACATTCACATCTACACAAACTCAAACAGACCACTGTCCTTCTTGGTTGTTTATTCTCTGAATACAGAACTGGTATCGATTTTTACAGACAGCATGCACCAGCGCAATCAAACAGCCCAACTGTCCACCACAGAGGCTCCAGGCCCAGGTCAAGCTGTCTGCACCTCTTCCCCTGTGGTGATCCTCTGTAGTCCCACATGAGCAGAGGTCACCTTACTGCTGGATTTCTCTGGTACGTTCAAACTGCACTGCAAACCAAGTATTTATTTCCCTCACTTCCAATCAATAACTTTCTTTTACTGATTTTTCCCCATATTTTGTTTATCCATTTTTCATCTCTCTCTGTGCTTTAAGTTCAGGCCATCCACCATGTCATTCCAGTCATGCCTCATCTCTGATACACAGGGTGTGACAGTCCGACAGTGGAGAGGCTCTCCATGCAAATGATGCACAAGTTTTACGCAAGCCTATAAACAAAATGTCAACAAAACAAAACATGAATCAGTTTCTATTAATAAGTGAATACTATTAAGAAGGTGTGACCTGATCATTGATGATTCAGACAGGTGTAGTAACTCTTCAATATCATAGCCTTGCTGTTTCATACCTAAGCTGGTATTTGTTTACACAACATAATTTCTTTTTTCCTCTTTATTAGCACACCAATTTAACATCTGAGTTAAATAGTTAACAGTTTGCTGTTTGTTTCTTGCACACAATGAATAAAAGAGTAAAATGGCCAATAAAAAGGAAGTCTTTTGACTTGCCAGGGGGAAATCACTCCATCCAGCAGCAAAAAAAAAAAAAGAAAAGGTGGAAAGCAATATACCAACCTATCCAAACTTCAGATATGTCTTTTTTTCAAATCAGCCAATTATTTCTGAAGCCTGGATTCCCTGAAAAAAAAGGCTACATACAAGGGAAAGTGTGAGAAAGACAGAGCAAGACAGCAAAAGGAAGCGATAGGAAAAAAAAAAAACATCCAGCTTCAGTAGCTCTTAGCATCCACTGTTCCACATCAATAAAGCGATCAGTATTTTCCAGATCAGTAAGCTGGGGGTTAACCACTCTGTGCTCCGGACAAAGGTCACCCAGGATAGGCTTGCTGTGAGGTCCAGTGACCCACCCCAAGGAGCCAGACTCTGGGCTCCAGTCTGGCCCGTGCTCCCTTAATCACCACGACCAGAAAGTCGATACTGTGCACAAGTCAATTACCCAGGGAGGAGAACTGGTGGCACCACGTGATCCAGGGGTTTCCCTTATCCAGGCCACCAATCTTTCTGACAGCCAAATCATACGCAACTTATTGGATTCAGTCAAGAACGAGATCTTTACATTAATAATTTAGTCTGTCCATGGCTGCATCTCATCTCCCTCAGTGCTACCGAGAGTGAGACCACACTGATGCACACGGCACGTGAGAAAATGCAATGCTCACATGGAAATGAACCTCTCTCGCTGAACTATCTCATTCTCTGCTTCTTGGCTCCAAGTCCTCCTATTTGTTTCTCCATTCTTTTGTTTTCCTCTCCACCTCTGTCTTCTTACCCATTCTGGTCGACTGGTGATAGCATTCCTGTGCGGTTTTCTTTTGCTCTTTCGCTGTCACAAATTCTCAATCTCCCACACTCACTCGCTTTACCGGTGATGCACTTGAAAATGAAAATAGTGGATAACTGACAGCCTTTCTTATCAAAAAGATTTATGCCAAGCTAACACAGTAGGTAAACCATTCTAGAGAAAACTGTGCTTAAAGTCTACGTTATGAAGAAAAAAGGTTATAAGCGTATTTCTGGTCGACTGTTCATAGTTTCCTGGGGGCTCTCTTCCTCTCTGTACTCATTCCTTTCTCCACTGACCCATGGTGACAGAACTGTAATATTTTATCCTTCACTTTCATCCTCTCTCCAAATGATCTCCTCCCTTCCTTCATCTCAGTCCTCTCCTCTTCCCTCCATCCCATTTTGCTCTTGCCTGTGGTATCCTGGTGGTGATGGAAAGCCTAGTCTCCCTCTGTGAGCTACTGTCCCTAATGAGGCTCCTCAGCCACACACCGTATCAAATTAACAGGCTGCACCATCCTATTACAACCCGAACCCACCAGCCGGGCCCCAGGCAGACCCAGCTCCTCACCTCATCGCACCAGTGATCGCAGTTTGTGATTGATAAGATGTGATGCAAACAAAGACAGTAGCACTTGAGACAGAGGGAGAGATAGAGAGATAGGGGGATTTGAATTTAAGGTATACACAAATGTATTTTTCCTGAAAGGAAAAATATCAGCCTTTCCGATGAGTAATTATCCTCTTGATGGAATAAGTAATGAGGGGAAAAGGTCACAGATTGCCTGAGTGGAGAATATCCGTTTTATATTCATTGAAGCAACAGTGATTTTTGCCAAAGACTCTCGAGCGTTAGACTAACAATACACACAGGTCATCCACAAACTTGTTTCTATTCTCTTTAAATGCCTGCTGCAAAAAAAGGCTGTGGCATCACCATCAGGCTTAAAATACACAGCTTGGAAGGGAATATATGCACAGGAGAGTGTGTTATGCTGTAACCATCCATCTGGCTAATTGGATCTCAAATCTTGGAAAGCACACTTGACATGCTCTGATAAGGTTATAATCTCCCTTGTGCCTTTATTGTGCTGGTCCACTATTTTAATTAATTAGTCACCTAAAATTTAAGCATTGCATGCCTGTATCACTGTGACGAAGCAAGGAACTCAGCCAGCGTGTGCCCTTGAGCAAGCAGATGTATCAAAGTAAAATTTACAGTTGGGTAATACAGCTTTAATTGGTATAGTACACATGTGTGCATTGTAGCACAGAGATGTATACAGACATAAAAAAGAGGAAAGGGTAAATGTTTAAATCAAGCTACAATAATGGTTGGATTACCCTGCTAGAGGAGATAACGCTATGTGTCTCTGGAAGACAAACCCAGAGAAGGTCATTCCTGAATAAATGTCACCAATAAATTGGCTCCCAGTGAGGAAAAAATACCCTTGGGTTATTTTACAAGACAACAAGGCTCCTATAAAAAGAGCTTAGTCTATAGTCTATCACAGTGAAAACAGGAATGTCCCAGACTACTGCCTCCTGGCTAGAGTGATAGACCGGAAACCCAGCAACAGCAAGAGAGATGGAGGCAGAGAAAGCAGAGCAGATTCCGTATATATGAAATAAATGGAGACAGGAGGACGTGGACAGATTGAGGGAGACAAGAAAAGCAAATGAAGATATGATAAGGACAAAGAAGAGCAATAGGGGAGAAGGAACAAAACAGACAGCAATAGACCGGAGAAAGTGTACTACATACAAGCGATGGAGAGAGAGAGCTCTGCGGAGAGATGCAGTGCTGGTTTAAGATGACGGCTTCATCACTGTGTGCTGGCTCTTCAAACCCTCATCCAACCCTGTTGTCAACAGGCTTGCCCAGCTACATTACTCACACTGCAACAGCAGATACAGGTTACTCTCCTCGGACCGCTGTGTGCTATAGTTCACACAGAAAAACGCAAACAGACACAGACATTGCCAGTTTCCACTCACCTGACAGCCAAGGTTCCAGCTACATATCAGTTGTGAATCATGACAGATATAGTAGAGACATCTCTGGCCTGAAAATGTCACCATTTAATTTTTGTCCATCACTTAAAATCCTTACATAAGTCTGTAATATTGAAGATCTTTTTTGCTGCATCATTTCACAATTTCTAATCTTTAATACCATGACTTAGCAAGAATAATATGCATCTTTAAGTGCCTCACACGCCACCAAACGTTATATAATAAAAGAAATAGACAATATCATTATAAATCGACCTTGTCATTCTCAGGTTATTTCTTTTCCACTGTCCGTTCCTCTTTCTGTTTTACGGTCACTGTGTTTACATGCACTTAAGTAATCAGGTTACAGTTTGCCTTCTCCACTGAGCAGATTTTTAAAATGCGGTTTCTGTTATCAAACCTGATTTCCCCAGCTTGATTTCAACTGAATTGCCATGTATGCATGTCATGTGCAGGACAAGAGTGTGAGTGTCATAACAGAGTATTCTAAATAATTCCATCAAAGTCAGACTGAAACTAAAATTAACTAAAACAGCCACTTTTCTTTTCCACCACTGACCAAGACAGGAAGCTGCCTCTCCTATCACTACTAATTAGAAAAATAAGCTATACCTGACCTGCTGCTGCATTTATACTCAGTGCCACCCCCCTGTCTCTTTCTTTCCTATAATCTCTCTTGCTCTCTCACTCACACACGCACAGTACAAAACAAGCCTCTCTTAGTGAGAGAGGATATCTGTCCTGGGTTATGATTGAAAAGCCTTGTCAAACAACACAAGGACAAGGTGAATCCAGAGGTATTGATCCTGATGCGCTTAGACTGCAGATGAGCATGTCCCAAAATGTAAGGTTACAGAGGACACTAGCTCTAAGCCTGGAACCTTCTATCCTTTTATTCTTTTAGATACTTAGTACAGCATTTACCCAGAAGGGTAAAATTAATAGGATTCATTTCTTTGCTTTTCTTTGATAGATATTTTTAAGAAAAGTACAGTTCACTGGTGTCTTTTGCATTAATTTCCAGGCAACACAGCCTTAGAAATCCTGCCTCTGGATCTGCATATAATATTGCCTCAAAAACTTAAGTTAATGAAGCGTGTTTGTGACTTGCTCTCACACACTCCCACATAGCCAAGTACACTGCGATGTGCTTTGTACAGGTTTTAGTGGATTGTGCATTTGTGCCCCTGTGAGTGTTTATCTGGTGTTCCCGTGTCTGTCTTTTTTTTGGGTGCCCATCTGTTCCTGTCGTGTCCTTCAACAGCTGCAGAGTGCTAGCCGCCCACTCGTGCACACACACTCACACCTAAAAGCTCTCTGTCGCACCAGTGTCAACAGGCTAGATTTCATCTCCAGCTTGACTGTAGCCACCACAAAAAAACTCAGGCCTGCGATCAGATTTGGTGCCAGCCAATGTTCTGTCTACTACTAATTCACTAAGTCTGCCTCTGTCTTTCACTGCTCCTCTCCCTCTCACCAGCCTGTAAAATCGGACCAATAACCTCCATCAAGTAACTGCCCCCAACAAAAGATACAAACTACAGCCTCAAGTTCCATCACCACTTCAGGCTAAATGGATACTTGACATATCAAATGACCCAGAGGAAAGTGTTTCTGTGTGCACAACAGCTGCCTAAATCTGTGTATGTGTGTGCATATTAACAGACTTCATGCGTGTGTGCTGCAGGCTCTGGGTAGCCAGCAGCAGCTACGAATTCTGCTCTGTCCTCCTCTGCAGTGGCCCAGACATGGATTAATGGTGTCATTAATCTTACCTTTAAAATGAATGACTTCAGCACCTCCAACCTGCGCCAGAGTAGCTACCCGGTGCCCAGTTCCCCACCCCCCCATGTTACAACCCCTCCCTACCCACTCAGCTGTAACGGATGGATAGTGAGTCTGCCATCCTATCCATCCTTGGCTTGGCACAGCATAGCACAGTGGGATATCAGAGGCCATGTGTGTGTCTATGCAGCTAGTTTGTTAGAAGTATCCAAGCAAATGCGACGCGGCAGAGATTGTCAAGTTTCTTGCAAAGGTTGCCTGACTGCAACAACAAACATGCTGACGCATGTGTTATCATGAGCAAGTAGTAGTATGCTCACTGACATGAGGTCTCCGTTTAATGATGCTCAGTTAGGTGGAAGGAAAAGACCAAGAAATAAATCATTCATTGCAGATCAAATGCCTGGAATAAAACAAAAAATTTAAGACAGCTTTGTACATGATGTGCAAACCAAATAAACAATAAATTTGGATCCAGTGCCAGCCTTCTGATAGGAGTGCCTATACAGTGTTTTTTCAAACCGGAACTGCACGCTGGGAATCACACTGCCTCCTTAATTTCCATTACACCAACCTGCTTGGCTCCAGCAACCAGCTGCTCCAAACTTTGGGCTTATGTGATGTTGTTGTGATTTGAATTAGTGTGTGATCGTGTTTTGAATTTGTTGCTACGATGTCGTCATTCTTTGCAAACCCTCAGTAGAGTCAGCCTTAAACAAAAATCACAGAGCAAATCCTAGGAAATATAGCGTGTGTAACAAGCACAATGTTTTACAAAATATACACAGTTTAATGACCATAACCAGCACTGCATGTGTCAATATCGAGTGGAAATGTCATATAACTGAGTATCCTGAGCTACAGTGCAGGGCAGCATTCATCACTAAGTGAGGGGGAGGGAGGTCATCAGGCTGGAGCTAGAGATTTCTCATTTCACCAATAAGTCGTCAGTCTTCCTGCTCTTCGCCTCTCTTCCCACCTCCTACACCTTCCACTTTTCTGCTCCGCCAAATGACCCTACATGCCACCGAGGCCGCTGGCTATTATCCAGTAGGCCAGAGACACACGCACACACACATACAAACACACACATTCATAACCCTTCAGACTGTATGTCAAAGTCAACGCAACACACAAAACTATTTTTAAACCATCAGTTTTGCCAGGAAATGTTACACAGCTCTGTAATACTACTTCTTGTTCAAGCCACAGAGAATCCCATACACATTGCAGCTCTTTGAAGTGGGCTACATAGTCTTACAGCTACACAAAGTCACATGGTTCTTTTAAACTCCTCCCACAAACACAGTTGATGAGGTGAGATTTGCTGCTGTTACAACCAAGAGAAACTGGAAAATCATGCTCATTTACAAAGTGGGCATCTTTTTTTTTAAACAAACAATTAAGCACAAATATTGCTTCACAATTTTCATGTTAATTTTCTTCAATGTGAAATTTGCTAAGGCTTTTGTGTCATGCTTGTTCCAGGCTCAAACAGAAAAATCACGCTCCCATTGGTGGGGAGAGCAGAGGAACTCTGTTTGACTAGAAGGGAATCTATAACTGCAAGCAACTTAGTCCTGTACGTGTCTGTCCCATACTTTGAACAGGATCAACAGTATAAGTGATATCAGGCTACATATTCACCTAATGTCTTACTATAAATTGTCTCAAAGTTTTCTAACAGACTAGATAAATTAAACTGCAGTCCGCCTATAAAAGTTGTGGTTCACTCCAGAGGGATCTCATTACTGTTCTGTGTTTTTTTTTTTTTTTTTAGAAATGAAACCCAGCTCTGCTCTCATTACACTGTGCATTTTGTTGACAAGACCATTTTTAAACATTAAAATAATACAGCTCCAACAATAGCACCAAGCCAAAAAAAAAAGAGGAGAAAGAAAAGACCACCTGACACCAGCTCTGGCACTGTGGAGCTTTGGTTTTGCATCACTCAGTACCACACTGTCAGATCAGTGTGTAATAACTGTCAGTCATTTCTCATGGGATCATGTAGCTGTGACAAGTGGGTAGCTCGCTTCTGACAAAATCTGGCAACCAGTGAATGGGGCGTAGACATAATGACTAGTCAGGGAACGGGGTGGAACAGTGGACTGTTTCTGTTTCTGTTTCTGCTAAATAAGTGAACACCCTGTAGTGAATAGAAAATCTTAAAAGTAAGAATAACTAGGCCAAGTTTTTGTACACGAGAGGCGGCTTGGGTACATATCAGAGAACAAACCCCCTTAAGCCAACATTATCATTAATAACCTGCTGTGTTGCAGGGTCATAGCTTACCTAGCCCAGCAGAGAAGGCAAAATGTATTTGCACTATTTTCATTTTTTTGGGCCGTCAGTAGAGTAAACTTAAGTCACCATTACTCACAAAGCCTCTATCGACAAATCTTGAATACAGCCCAGGCACATAAGGTAAATATAGTTCCTGCTGTGAGGCTATATCTTACACAGCTGCTTTGACCATTTTGCAGTTCAACATCTCCATTGTTTGTCCTCGAGCTAATAAATGATATTTTTAGTTTCATGGTTTTCTTTATTTCAGATTTTAGATTCAAGTTTTACAGTAGAAGCCTGGTCAAGTTTGTAAGTTTAGAGGATGTTGTGTACTCAGCCATTCAAATGCTCTGTGTGTCAGTGCCCTTGATGACCTTTAAAAAAAAACACTTCCTGTTAAACACAGTGACTCTTGTGTAGAACATGCTCCCACGTGTTATGGTCATTCATGTCTGTCAAGACTTGTTAGTGGCTTGGATTCATTATGAAACTTTACAGCTTCTTGTAATAGGATAATAAATAGTTTACATGTTCTATTGTGTCATTGCATTTCACCACATCAGCACATTGTCTTAAAATGAACTTGTTTACATGCTTTTACTACTAAGTTTAATTAGGATTTTCAACATTATATTTGTCTTTAGTTTTTACATTATAAAATAAACCACATAGATGCCAATGGGGTCCCTGTGCTGGTCTCTGTGCTCTGTCTGTATATAGTTAATGACAATGAAAAAGTATATATATTAGTAAAAGGTGGCGTAATTTTTCCAGTTTTGTATCGCTGGTAAAAAGAGCAGCAGTGAGTTGAGTGCATGGCCCAAATACCCTTAAACAGTAGTTGTTGTGAGGCGTGAGAAGAAGGGGGAGGAGGGTGTTAATTATTCACTGCCCCGTCCGGTTTTCAGCTAAATGGCCTTGCAGTCCATGCTTATTTATAGCTGCCTATAATCAGCTGGAATGCAGCTGGTAATGCATAAATGTGTTGCTGAGGTCATTCTTTAAAAGTCCTTCATATGCACAAAGGCAGATGTGATTAAAAACAAAATGAAAGCGATGAAAGGATAATTATAGAATTATTGTATGCTGTACAAACAACACACTAAATCTAAATTACATACTAATGGCACTGACTGACAAAGAATTTCCAAAAAAAGTGCCAATGTCAGTGCATGCTCCGGATATTCCTCAAGTTACAGCTCAGGGGCAATAAAAGCAGGGTTACATGCCAAGAAATGTGCCGCCACATGTACCTGCCATTGCCTGGGGTGAGTTTTCAGTGTTGTGAGTGAGTGAGGAGGAGATAGAAACCATTCAGCACACCAGGCCTTTTTTTCTCACAAAGTAACCCAGGGGTACTCTAATATTTGTCCCCACTGTCTCTGCCTCTAGGTCTCTCTTCAGTCACTCTTTACTTTCCTGGTTTTGTCTCAGCCAGTCTTTCTCTGCTTTTATTCCCCCTTCGTCATCCCTCTGTTCGTGCCCCCACCTCCAAACGTGTTCTCTCACCCACTCAGGTCTCTGCCAAACTGGTAATGTTCCTGGCATTTATACTGTAGAGCCAACAGGGGGCTTAGCACCACACTACCATGAGTAAATGAAATAATCAACTCCATTGCTAATGACTCATCTCCTTGGCACTGGATGCTAGTCTCCACATCATTGGGAGTGCAGTGCAGGAGGTGCCAGTGCCGGGAGACATTTCCCAGCACATTTCTCAGAGAGAGGGAGGGAGAGAGAGAGAACGACAGAGAGAGAGAGAGGAATAACGAACACCCATCTTTACTATGAGTCAACCATGATGGAAAAATCAAGGTTTTTTCCCCTCCAGGCATTCTGGCCCTGTTGCACAACTCTTCTGCCGCTAAATGACTGAGCATGACCCGAAAGATGGGATGAAGACAAATTGAGGTTACAACTTTGACACGGCGCGTAATAAATTCACCACTGGTGTAAAATATTTCACACTAGAGGGGTTATTTCTGTCTGATACCCCCCACACACATTCACACACACTTTGGGTGCGGTGGTGTGACTATGGCTTGAGGACCGGCGAGTGGACTGGACTGAAGTGTGTTTGTTCAGGGGAGCTCAATCATGCAAGCTGTTTGCACAACAGGCCTCCTCTGCACTGTGGGAAAACTCTCACATGGTCGTCTGCCTGCCTGGCTGACGGGGGAGTATGACGATGAGTGTGTGTTCATTGAGAAATGGCTTGGTGCAGACTGCCCTGCAGTACTAACCCAGCCCCTTGTACTTGTCAGTGTAACAAGTCTCAACAGCTACAACAATGTACGAGGGAACAGAGTCAAGTGGAGAAGATAAAGTAACATTGAAAAAGTTTATTCAAGCCTTTCTTCCGACAGCTCCTCTTGTGATTAGGTGCTGCCGTTTGTGTTGAGGTATGCACGGAATGGCCATGCTGACAGCTGAGGAGGTGTGTGTGTGTGTGTGTGTGTGTGTGTGTGTGCAGGGGTCAGTGTGAACATATCTGTGTGTATTTATACGTGTGAAAGAGGCGACAAGATAAAGAAAGAAGGTTATGCGCGAGTGTGAAATCTGTTGTGAGCCACCACGCAAGATACACACCTTCAATACAGTAACGCAACATGCCAGAACATCAGCTGACAATTGAGGGGAAAAACATTTTCTCCTAGGCTCTCACACACACACACACACACACACACACACACACACACACACATTCAACTGACTTACATGGATACAAAGATAGCACATGCAACGGCCGACGCGTGTGGACATGACAAACACTCGAGGCACTCACACACACACACATGTAGGAAACGTAAAGACAAGAAGTGGCTACGCAGGTCTTCACAAAACTGCATGTGGTGCAGTAAGCCCCGGCCAGCAGCAAGTGTGGAGCAGCTTATAGGGGGTGGGGAGGGTGACTTTTTAGGTTAAGGAAGTCGTGACATGCCCCTCCAGCAGGCCCATAAATCAACCAGCGCGACTTCACTAAGGATGGCTCTTCAGAGAGAAAGGCATGGGGAATACATCACACACACACACACACACACACACACACACACACAAAGTCATGTACAAATGCATGACAGCATGCGTGCCAACACATACACACAAGCAGCAGGAGTGCACCCTCTGTTATGTAAACGGCTGTGGCATTTTTCACCTCAGGTCCATGCCACACCTCCCACTATGTGGTCGAGTGTATGTGTTTGTGTGCTGAAGGTGTGAATGTTATGTAATCAAGGGATTATAATTGTATCTTCAAGACTACATCCGGTTTCCACAGACTTTTCACAGACAATTAAGAAGTCACTCTTTATAAACATGTGATCTCTTGCGATTTAATAATAAAGCAACACTGTTAATTGTTAACTTTGTCCTAACCGAACGTGTGTGAGGCTTTAGGCTTGTTGCATTATGCAGCAGTCTCACTTCGGTCTGCAGGTTTTTGAATTCTGGTTGTAGGAATGAAAACAATGGAGGAAGTGCTACTTGGAACACAAAGCAGTGTGCCTTGAAATTCATTTCCTCCCTTGTGGACATTAAAGTATCAGATGTGTAAAGATCATCTTTTATATTTTATACATTTCTAAGCAAAAAATGAGCAATGAATGGAATTAAAATATAGGACAAAGAGACATCTGTTGCTTGTTAATGGCCAGTGGCTTTTCTTGTGCAACAAGCTTTTTGTTCGCTCGTCTCTATAGAAACTGAATGTCCTTCCTGTAACAATGCTTGCTGTGAATAGATAGTAAAAGCATAATAATCAATCAGGTTGTTTAACTCATCTCATGAGCAATGGCTCATAAATTGCAAAATGCATGGAAGAGCGGGGAGGAGTGTGAAAAGCCTTTTCTAATCACCATACGAGTACAGACTGACTTCATGCAGTGCTGTTCAATGATGTCAGAGTCTGAGTCATTGTACAAATTAAGCTAATTAACATTAATGTAATAATAAAATCTGTGCAGTTTAAGTAACCTACAACAGTAATACCATGTAAAAGCATTTTTAGCTAGTCCCCTGACAGCAATAATATTACCTGCAGTTCATTTGCTCTCTACATCCAGTGTCTGGTGGTTCTTTGGCAATTTGTTGGAAAGCACTGTGGGCTGCAGTTTTGGAGCAACAAGAGCAAGACATTATAGGAGGCTCTAAACATATACAGTCCATTTTTTTTTTACAACCTATATTGCCATAATTTTCTTTTAGTAACTGTCGAAATACCTCATGTAAGTGACATTGTTATGGAGACTTTTTAATCCATGGAATCATTTATGGAACATCTTAGTCACTATTGCTTTACAGGGGACCTACTGTCTGATCACCCCCTTATCTCTGCTGATTACTGATTACTGATTACTCAACACAAACGATACCAATACAAGGTGGCCAAATCCTTGAGGTTACGACATGCAAATGTTTCTGCATGTGTAGGAAAACATGGAAATATGAGCCACAAACAGCGATTTCCCAAGTTGATATGTAAGATTAATATCACAGCCTCTTATGTAGGAAATTATAAATAACAGTATCAGCAGATACAGAGTATTAAATTACTGTGATTGATTGAGGAATTAAGAATTGGCACAGCAACTGTGTGTGTGTGTGTGTGTGTGTGTGTTTGTGTTTCTGTTCAGTGAGATTCAAGCCGACAGCAGCTCAAAGTAAATCTTGTGCTGAAACGTGAAACCTAAAGATCGTGAAGACAAACTAAAAATGTCAGACAGCCTGATTAATTCTCAGTCTGCTTCTGAGAATTAATTGGAAACACTTTTTATAACAAACCCTCTGCTACACACCTTTACATTTTACAAGTTGCGAAGTTAAAGTCTGGTTTATGAGGAGGTAGACTAACCCTTTTATAGATTATATAAATTTGGCTGGTGGTAAATTAAAAAACCTGCTCTGAAAGCCGTGAATAGAAAAGTTTCTGTCGTGTTGTCATGTTTGGGGTTTTGTGTCCATCTGCACCCATCTGTGAAAGCGAGTGTTGAGAAGAGGTTGTTAGAGCTGCAGCTTTCTACATCCAACCGTCTGAGAGCTGAAGAAAACTCACTGTTTTGTGCACTGTGAACAAAAAGTATTGTTCACAGTGCAGGTTGAGTAAAAAAAAAAAAAAGTGTCTTGCCTGAAGAGTGAAAGAGATGAGAGATAGCAATGGTGACAGAATAAGATAGAGAGAGATGCAAGCCTCTAGCTTCACATGAGTGGTTTTGTCCTTCCTTTGCTTCAGAGCAGCAGCCCATTCAGTGGTTCCTCTCTCTCCTTTTTAGCCATCTAAATGTGTGCAGTTCTGCCTGACCGATATGCTGTCAGAATGAGAGATGCAGCAATTACTCTATATCCATAGTCAGTACACTGATGTATTATTTGCACGCATCTGGCCTTGCACAGCGGGAGAAAGTGAAAGAGCAGCACCTGATCCTCATTACATCATTTAGCTACCTTTGGGCAAGGGACTTAGCCCCAATCTGCACCAGTGGGGCTGAACTGGAAGTGTGCATGTGTGAATTTTGTGTTGCTGAGAAAGAGCATTCACACTCTATGTTTCTACACAAATGTTGAAAGAAAATCATCAATATATTGGCTACCAATAATGAACCAATGAAACGTGCAATTCAGTTTTTTTTTGGTTCAGTTACCCCTTAGATTTTCCAACAAAGCTTGACAGCAGCGGTTGCCAGGTAACCATTTTGAGAAATTGGCAGCCAATTCTTGGCCTTTGGTCACCATCAGTGGCAACCACTTTTTAACATTGGGACAAAGAACCAGAATCAGAACGAGAACCAGACAACATTGCACGTCTTTGAGCAATTAAATGCACACGCAGGCATCTGTTTTAGAGACAATAGCAGGGCTCGAGAATAGGTTTGGGTGATCCAAAAATGTGTTTGGATTGGCCAGAAGAAGCTGATGTCCAGAAAAGGGAATTCAGGGATTTTATTACCACCTATTATTTGTCGATCACTTAGAAAAAAAATAAACTTTAACAACTGCGCATTGATATAGATTGTAAGTTTTCCAATACAGGGCTAACTACAACTGGCACCCATCCATGGAATAAATCATTATGAATATTAAAAGGATGACTGAAGACCCAAATAAATCTAAAAAACTAACAGCTCTATTTAGAACAACACCCTCAGTCAACGCTACAGGGAAAAAAATAGCAATCAATAGATGTGATGGATAAAAGCACGGAACCTGAAAACAAAACCACTTCAGGTTTCAAAGAAAAGAGCAACCAGAAAAAAAAAACGGAAGGCTTTATCAGATCAAACAGACAATTGCTGCCAGCATAGTTTAGTTTGTCAACACAGACAAATGCAAGAACTGTGTCGAGTTGAACTTAAAGAGCACGGAAAAACTTGGAATAAGTTCAAGATTCAAGTGATAGCACAAAAGCTTTTTTTTTTTTCTCCCCTTTACAGCTTCCTCCACCTGAGTGAGGCGATAAATCTTGAGTTTTTGTACTCAGCTGAGGCAATGACTGGACCAGAGGTCAAACTAGTAAGACAGATGAAAACAAGAGATTGTCTGGGGGCCCATTAAAAGAAAATTGCTGAGGAGGGACAGAGACACTCATGTCCTGTCTTTGTGGGAGCAATAGAAGGGAGTGTGTGTATGTGTGTTCGTAAGAGTACAGTGTGTGCAGGATGGTGAGAAGTACAAGTATACTATAGATGATAAGACTGTGTCAGTATATCAAGGCCTAAATACTGATATCTTGTAGTCACCCGAGTTCCAGAAACATCAATTTGAGGTCTGACAGTTACACAAACATCCCTTTCTTAGGTACTAAGGTCTAAGAGAGGAAAACAGCTGCCACATGTTTGGTTTTCTCCACATTTTTCATAATTCCTCTTTTCTCTGCACATTCTTTGTTCTTTGTCATTGCTGTGCTCCCTTAGCCACAGAATGAATGTGCACTGTGACAAAGTTGTGTGGAGAATGTGGTCCGGCTGAATTCTTATGTTAGCACACAGCTATTGTTGTCGCAAAAAAACAAAAAAGCCTTCCTGGAAATCCCAGCAAGTGGCCGTCTCCACATGCACACAGTTGGAAGAAAAACATTTAAATTGGCGCTATACCTCTGAGGTGTGATTTTTTAGAATCACGTACAGGATTTTTGTCATTTGTGGGAGCAAAGCTTTTAAAAATGTTTTTCATGACACACAGGTCATTATGCTCTGCTGCACCTGTCATGTAAAGTGACATTAGACCACCTGAGCCCCTTTCATTAATTCCCTGCTTGGAAACATATGGCCAAATCACACTGCATATTAATTAATACTCCACTAGGACAGAGTCATAAACACAAATCAATTATTTGTCACCCTACCTGCGATTCCTGCCTCAAGGTGTGTGGGTGGATAGAGGTAGCTGGGTGATATAATAAAATACACATCTTAGAAAAATGATGAAAGTGTTGATCTACCTGCCATCATCTTCTGGGCCTCATATGGCTCCATGTAGCCATCATTCTCAGTTGTCACTTTTTCCGTAATGGTCTGAGTGCCACCAGCCTGCTCAGCATCGAAAGGGTCCGCATAGTCTTCAAGGATAATGAGCTGCAGAGAGAAGAAAAAAAAAGAATACACAGAAAGGTGAGACGGAGGGAGTGAAAAAAGTGAAACAGCACGAAGGGGGAATTCTTTTGCAGCTCTGTTGAACACTCCCTGCAACATGGGTTAGGCGTCAGGCGAGTTGTATGACAGATACCGCTGCGGCCCAGGACAGGACCAAGTCATATCCACTGACGCAGGCTGGGTGATAAAGGGAGAAACACATAAATGACACCCCACCTCTGTATGCTTCAGCACACCGCCACAATGCCTCAGCTTTTAGCCTTACAGCACGCTCTCTTTGCTACTGCTGGTCTGCCTAATTATATGATAGCCCAGTGACAGGCCTACATTTCAAAAGTAGAGGAAAGATGACCACAACTGCTCAACTCTCTTAAGAGAAACAATTTGGCAGATTTATGCCCACTTGGCAGTGAGCCACGGCTAATTGCAGTCTTGCTCTTTTGCTGAGCATTTTGTGCAGTAGATGGCAATTAGGTGGATGTCCTGAGACCCAGAAATACTGCTCAAACCTTAAGGGAGCAGAGCAACAGTCTGCATCTATAGTGCCTTGGGGGGATATTTGTTTTCTTGAAATATTTCCCTCATCTACCACCAGGACACGGCTTCAAAAGTAAGGATCTTCCCTTTGAAAGGAAATAAACTCCCATCTGAGCCATCTGCCCTCTTGGACATTGGGTCTAATGAGGGGGTGTGACTGCAGGGGTTTGGGCCAGCTGTTAGAAAATGGACTTTTTCTCTGTTGAGGCTCCTGATAGTCTAGTCATACAAATCAGTGGGCAGAGAAGAAGGGCACTACATGTTGTGTAACTTGGAAACATTTTAGGGAAGGTTTTCAAACAAATAAGGAAACGCTTAAGCATACACCTAAGGAAGCATGTAAACACGTTCATGGCACTACACCCTATGAGTCATATGTAACAGGAAGGGATTTGGTCTCATTATAAACAAGCTCATCACTCATCTGTTGGATGGGGCCGGGCGGGGCAGACTGGAGGTGGACCGAGCCTCATGCCCGCCGTGCTGTGCCTCCACCTAGCTAGTTTTCCGGAGAACAACCACTGTCCATCTTTGCCACAGAGAGAGTTTGCTTCCCAGAAGCAAAGTCCATATGCGGGCCACCCGTGAGAATTCCACAAGCACACACACACACACACACACACACACACCTGCCAAGCCTCAGGGAAGCAAGTAAAATGTACAGATATACTCTTCAAACTCGGATATCTTTTTCAGCTGGGAAAGCACCGACATTTTCACAGTACCGTTCGAGTGTTCAAGTGTCATTTAACATTCAGAAATTTTTTAAAAAGAGTCTCTAAAGTTAAATGGTGGAAAGTTCACTAGGGATCATTTGTAAGCCGTTTGCTGCAGGTATATTCCTGCACAGCTCATCTCTGCTATACATGGATTAGGCAATAATAGCAAAGGAAGTAAGTACCACGGATGTGTTTCATAGCAGCTACTGTGTGTTGAATCCGCCTTCTTCAGTATTCCCTCTCCATCTGTTTTGGGAAAAATAACTAGGACTTTTTTCTGCCACAGCATAATTATGGGTTCCTTGAATGTTTTGCTTCTGTGAATTCAAGCAGGGGGAAAAATCCAATACAAACATTGTCCTGGTTTGTTTTTGTGCCACATAAATATACATATTTCGCTCACAAGTTTAATCAAAATTCAGCAATTCAGATGAGCAACATCTTTGCAGCTCCAGAGACCCCAAAACTGTCTGAAAATTATGCATTACAGCCACAGTGTCCACCTCACACCTTGTTGCATAGAACCTCAGCCATCAGTAATCATAGCGTGTGCCAAACCCACCTCAGTCAATGCAAACACAGCCCAAACTTAAGAATAAGTAACCCTCACTAAAAAAAAACATATGAATCACCTAAATGGGAGGGATGAAGTGCCTATTTGACTGCGGTGCACATACTGTAGCAGAGTGGCTCGAGGTTTGAGACCATAGCCCACAAATTTGATATAACACTCCAAATGCTGTATCTTAAATTCTTTTCAACAGCTTGAGATGACAGAAGTAGTTTATACTGTGAGGAAACTTCTACCACCTTACCAGGACATGCACCTTCATGAGCCAAAGGATGACGTTTGGGCATGTTTCAGGAAATAATGGCAATCACTTATTGAGTTATGTGTGGAGCCACTCCAAACACATGACATCATCTTTTGCCTTTCCTGTTGACATAATGGAGGACAAATAAAGGGTGGGCTATGTGATGGAAACTCCTGATAGCATCAGACAAAGGGATGTCTTGGGATTAAACGCAATCACGGATAAAAACCTCAAGACTCAAACACAGATACTCTGCTCGGTCTTTAGTTTGGGCATGATATTATCCGACAACCTTGTGGTCCACAATGGTTAATATTTATGCCGTGGAAATTTTGGTTTAGTAATGTCTGAAGTAGCATGCTACTAGAGGGCAGAGAGGGTAAAACACTTCATTTGAACTCTAATGTATGTGTCTTTTTGCCATCCCAAACAATCGAAATCAGGCTAAATCAAAGTCTAATTGGTCTGTGGGTACTCTGGGTGAAAAACAGAAATCAGCAATCAGTCACAAGTGGCTCTTGGTTGTTCTCTTCTTACATTCTGCAGAGGCTGAGCCAGTATTTGAAAAACCCTTTTTCATAATTTAAATTTCAAAAGAGTCTGTTTTGAAAAAAACACCTCAAGACAAAATGCAATTTATAGCATAGTTGAAAGTATCTACAATTGAGATTTCTCATTTAAAATTCTGTTTGTCTGATTTTAGGAATACATCTGCAGCCGTTAACATTGTGAACATCTTAATTACGGTCTCTGTGCCCAAATATACTTAAATAAGGTTGCAAAGGCTTGTCATCAAACAGCTAACACTACAAAAAACACTTACACTTTCCAGGCAAGTGTATATTTAGCTCCAAGTTGGGTAATAAAAGCTCTTTTCAGCACCTGTCTCATGTTCCAGTCAGCAGGGACAGTCAAGTTCCCATCAAAAGCTAATTTAAGATGATGACAAACCAGTTACCAGTCTGATGACTTTTGAATAGAAAATGAAACAAAACAAAGTTGGTCATGGCAGAATGAAGTGGCAAATGTGTTACAACATATCTCAACATGAAGGCGGTGATGTAGATGACTAACTGGATTTGTTTGTATAGGAAGTATCTTTTTCTTTTTAAATCAAGGGAGAATTTTTGAACAACATTGGTCAATATCAACTCCACTCTGTGTATCACATTCATAACTTTACAAACCAGTAATGTGTATAGCCACAGTACTCTATTGTCACCCATTAACAGGCAACAATGTTATTAATTTCAGCCTACACAGATCCTTCCTGGGCATCTGGGGATTGGAACTCAACTATTTAAATCAACAAACTGCCTCCGTAAGGCGCCATCACCCAGCCGCTGTAGCCTAGTTCATGTTTGGGTGGAGGAGGTGGTTAATATTTCCAAATTGTTCCAATGTGTCCTTCCTGTCCCACTGCACTAATGACTACTCGACAGCAGGAGGAGCATGGGGTTGTGAGGCGAGGGGTGTTAGAGATCGGCGGTAGCGCCTGGGGACACACCATCTGCCTTGTGGCATGCCAGGGTGTGTCAGGACTGCAGCCAAGCCACACTTGTCATGAAAGCAAAATTCCCCCTCAGCACAAGACTACAGTGCCTCAATATATCAGGTCTTTACTAAGCTGCGCTGTAAGCTTATATGAATCTCACATCAGGCTTAGCCCGTGTCCCCGTGGTAGCTGGGTCCTTTACTGGTCTGCAGCATAGAGACAGAACTCACTCAATTACTTTCATTCCACAGCTCAGATCCCAGGTTGGCCAGGTTGGCCACACCTGCCAGAGTTCTGGCAGCTCGCAACAGACTTCTTGAAATGCACTGCGGCTCTCAGGTGATGAAGCTGACTTCAAATCAGTGGGAACAGAGGGGGAACATTAGCGATGGTGGGAGACTATAACAGGCACCTGCCACTTTGGCTCAATGTTAGACGATGCTTGAGGTTGTAGGATTACATTTCGATTGGGCTCCGGTCTTCCATTAAAAGTGAGAAAATATGGGCTACAGTTCTCCTCCTACACCCTTAATGGAGAGAGAATGTATTCGGCTGGATAATCAGATAATCAGAAGCAAAAGAATAAAAATTTCAGAAACTCCATTAGTTGAAATTTGAGCACGGTTGGAAATTTGGTTAGAATCATTAAAAAAATAGGCTGTACATTTCTCTTTTTCACATTTGTCCAGTGTTGGCGTTTTAGAGCCATAAACAACCAGAAGCAAATGCAATATGATATGAGACTAATGACTTCACCAGGCAATAACCAGATAAACACCTTTAGACACGTACACAGATGAAAATGAAAAAAATGAGTGTAGACAGGAGTATGATATTAATGTCATGGCTGGTCCAGGAAGGATTGAATGCGTCAAGGTTGAAGCTCCTCTGAGACTGCCAGAAAAGTCAGCAGGCTGTAGAATGAGGAAGGAGAGAAAAAAAGAAAAAGGACTGACGTGTGTGATTTATGTCTCATGCCACGAGGGATTTCAGCCACTGATAACCTAATACAACTCAGTGCTTAGCAGCTCAATTGGATTAAGGCATTTCAAAAGGTTTTTTTTTTTTTTTGCTGCTTTTGCTCTTTTGTTCTTTAGTGTAACAAAAAAGAAAACACGCCATTTTTGTTAGGGCAGAAAGCCACTTTAAAGGGAGGCCAGAGTAAGGGGACGTTTTTTTTTATCTTTGTAGAGAAGAGACCTGCCATGCATAGAGCATGTTTACTCGTGATGGATGGAAAAATTTTCAAATGTTCATGTAAAAGCCAAACTCAGCAAACTGAGCGTCATTGAAGTGCCTCTACCGATAGCTCCTCCACCTTATCTCTGTCTATAAACACAGACCGAATGCTGTGTGTGCAGTGCGCAGTCATCCTAAGATGACTTGGCCACAGTCTTCAAGAAAGAACACACTGCACTCACTCAAAGCAATTTATTTAAGCAAAAATGATCACAGCTTCTCTGTTGGCATTCACTATCAATAAGATACTTTCGTGTTTCTAAGGAGCGAGCACAAATCTGGTTACAATTCATTGAAGGCCCCTTGCGAAGACTGAGCCCTGCTGGGTTCTATATCTCCCAAACAGATTAGGCAGACAGAAAACTGGCATCACCTCTAAAGGGGAGACAGTGCAGGAGTGCATTTCCCACCACGCAGATCTGACATTAATGAAACTTTACTGAAATGTTTCCTAAGAAACACGGTTGCTCTCTGTGAGCGTGGTAGAGTAATGTGCCTCCACTAAAGGCCCACTTAGGAGCCTGCAAAGGTAGCTAATCAAATTATTATATTTGCTATAAAGATGCCTTGTCACAATCAGTTACAAGCTACTGCAGTCAACAAACCAGAGAAGAGCTATTCACTTGAAATAAACAAAAAAAAAGTTTGTTTTCAGGTATATTTATTTGCTTTGCTTTTAGTCTAATTGGAGAATCATTCAAGAGTAGCAATTCAGTGTTAGGAAGTATTGTGAATTGTGAATGAACAAAAACATCTTGTGACTTCACAGATAAGGTAAAAGCATGCACACACCTCTTAGAAACATGTCCAGTATGGTCTGATGATTACTTGGAAAACAGACATCCCTTCTATATTCATATCCAACCACTCAGCCTCAAAAGTGCGCTTTCTTGAACATGACCATCAGCAAGCTCAGGATTCAGAGTGTTTGTGCGATTACTGTATACGTTTGAAGGATTAGATTTAGCATTCCCCTTTGCACATCAATGTGCTCAGCCATCAGTTTCACATGTGTCTCCTTCAGCGACATCTGCACTGTTCAAAGAACGGCTGACTTCTGGCTGCCGACTTATTTATTACGCCCCCCCCTTTAAGATTCAGACCGCATTAAATGTTGGTTCTTCAGATCTCTGCACTCTTACTCATGTGGGGCGGCTTTCGCACGGCAGCCGGGGTGAAGCCGGTTCTTTTGGCAACAACTGATTTAGCCTGTTGTTGATCATGGTTTGCGTGGAATGCTTCCAGATGCAGCAACTGCAACACTGATACGATGCACCACACTTTAGCGGGATAAACATGAGCAAAGCATAACAGTGCACTCTGAATAGCATTGAATGGAAAGAGACATAAAACACGTAATGCACACCTGGATAGTCCCTGAATCACCAATATGACTATGGGTTGCTGTTCATCAGGCTTTTATGACCCCTATAGTCCAGTATACTGTGGGTTAGCTATTCAGTTCACTCACAAGTCATATCTATTATATATCAAATATATTGAAGATGCACAGAGTGCACTTACAAATGAGGGATGTGTGTGCAGGGGCTGCAGAATGCACACACAAGGTAAAGGGCTCTCAATCAATGCTGAAGTAGGATGTCTAGTGTTCATTACCAATGCTCATTCAAATCAGACTTACAGTATATACTCCCAGGCAATCAAGAAAGACCTGATACAAATTTCCCTAAGTGTTTAAAAAATCTTTACACCTACACGGGGTTACAAATAGGATCATCTCTTGCCATTTTGACTAATCTTTCTTACTATATAACTTGTAACTCTGTATTAAATATATGTCTCTTACAACAACCAAGGAGGTTTTCATATCAGTGCAAATAAACACCTACAACTGATTAAACCTCTCTCATACTGTAGTCATGACAACATCACGTTAACAGAGTAGACCTTATGTAACAGTAAAGTAAAATTTACATCATTTTTCATCTCATTTCATCTCTTTTGTTACTGAAGCTCTGCACAAATTACTTTTTCTTCCTCTCCGAGAAAACTGCCTGTGTGTACCACAGTATCCTCATTGTCCCTGAGCAGCATTCTGTCCAGAGACGGCTGGACTCATCAGCATCAGATCTGTTGCCTCTCTTATCTCTTCTGTACCCTTTGGTAAACACCAATATGTAGTTTGTCTTTTAACACTTTCCTTATTAGTTTTTCAAGAAACATGAACGATACACATAACTGTGTATACCAATGCAGAAATGTACACAAGTCAAAGATGGATAAAATAAAAACGCATACATACAAAGGTTAAATAGACAAAAATAAATGAAAGGTTTCTCCTACAGTATAGATGCGTTTATACGCATTGAGTGGATCTTTTCCCAAAAGCACCTCATCATCCCAGAACACCCCATACCCAATTTCAGCCCTCAGAATGTTAAGATTACACTGTACCTTTAGTTGTATAGATAAATCACCAATAGATTCACTATAGTAACTGTATTAATCAGTCTTAAAAGTGTTAATGTGTTCTCTGTAGTGTGTCCACAAAATGTACTATTTTTGCTCATGTACACAAGCCTCAGCACTAATTAGTAGCATTCAATCAGTTTTGGCTGAATGTCAGTATTATGCTGAAATTTTACATGAAACATCACCAAAGTCAAACATTTTGTGCATTTTAAAAAGGTCATAGTGTCAAAACTATGGTTTTGAATTACCACATTCAATCCATCTGAGCTGCTCAATGATCTACATGCCTACATGTAACATCAGTAAGCTGTCAGGCTTTAAAGAAAGTAGATGTGTCATTGGGATCCTTCAAACAAACTGTACTTTGAGAAAACTAGATGGCCCCCTCATCGATTTTTTTAATATACTTGAACAAATCACCTAGCGGCTTCCACAATTTTAAGTAGCTAAATGTGCAACCTTACTTTTCAATAAATTCCTATTCAGGCTGCCCTCATCTGCTGACGAATGACTGCATCCTCCTGTAGAACCCAAGGCAGTGAAGCACAAAAAACACTGCAACTTGTCCCTAAGGACCTCATTCATTGAAACACACTCCACACAGCCACTTAAGGCCTCCAGTGTAGAAAGGGGAGGAGGCCGCGATTTGCACCCTATGAAGGTGCTCTTAATATGCGACAGATATTCAAGATTAAGTACTTGACGGCACGCTTGACAAAATCCAATTTCCTTCCTCTGCCCCCATCCCTGTGTGATAGATTTATTGGCAGTGTTTCTGCTATATACACTTAGTGGTGCAGAGTTGAAAATAATTCAGGTGCTACAATGGAATGTTGGAATTTTATAAAATATGGTAATCCCAAGTCCATGTGATTGAGCAATTTGTCCTCAACATAGCTTACACAAATTTCCCTCAACGCTACAATTACAATTATTATGAAAACACTGATTTGGTTTTTAATTTGAGAATGAGGCAGTGGGTTGAAATGAGTAAAGATATGCTGACTGCAGACATGCAATTCACTCCCATGTGACGCTGCAACCTCAACACACAGGCACAAACAGTTGTTTATCATGGCTCCTATAAGATAAAAACTGACACAATTAGGAAAGTAGGGCTTCATGAAACAACATGAGGACATCCACTGGGACTGAAGCTTTGATTTCGGGAGTGATTTATAGAACAGGGAGAAAAACAAGCCACAGTCAGGCTGTAAACAAAGCTACAGATTTTGATGTGAGGACGTCTTGATTGAGGCTGGAAGTTCTGTGGCCTCAGATAGCCTCTGTGTGGTGAGGATGCAATGAGGTCCCTGCACGTCGCCTACACTGACAATAGAGCAAGCGCGCAGGGTGGAGTCTCATACCACTGCCATTGCTACGTGGCTTCCCACCTCTCTGAGCAGGACAGCAAAAGGCTGGAAAAGCTATATTAAGAGGGGTGAGGGACAATCACAAGTCCGTTGCCACACATCTCTCAGTGGAGCATGCAACAGCTATGTGCCGTCACAATTTGTCACTATTTCCGACATCTAGAGTGCTCGTGTCGAAACAGCCGAGAACATTAACCCTGGTAACATTTTAGCAAGCGAGCAGCAGCCAGCCTACACAGAGGGGCGAGCGCAGACTTGTCAAGTTAAAAAGGGAATGTCACCAAGTTGTAAACACTTCCTGTCAGGAAGGGAGCACTTCCTTAATCCTGGAGCAACTAAGCCATTCCTTATTTTCCACCAAACAACTGCAGATAGTAGCTTTCTTTCTCTACCCAGGCTACTATCACAATAACAGCTTATTTTAACTGTTATTGTTATCTGTGAAAAATTAAAAAAAAAAAAAACAGTATAATGTGACCTCCTGTGAGTAAATCATAGATCTGAGTGGCATTACAAAATACTGAAAATTATTTGGTACACTCTTTTCTCATTCACAGAAAGCAATGAAATGAAACTCTGGAAACCCACTAAGAAAAAAATGGAAGTGTTCGGCTTCCTGGTGGGCACTCAGATCACAGGGCAGCTCTGTTTGCAAGACGGAAGTCTGGCTGCCTCCTGCAGTGTGACACAAAAACAACAGCCTGCATTCACATGCAGGAGATGAAAAGGCAAATCAGATCTCTGTAATCTCTACCCTGTATTGAATTTAGATGCAAAAATGACTATTTGATTACTGCTGAAATTTGCATAGTTTTTACTGAGGGAGGGCAAAGCTACTGAATGGGTCATGCAGATTCTCTGTTTGTGCATTAAAAAGCATGCAGGCTTAGTGTTCAATTTGTTTCTTTTTAATCATTGTGTGACGATCTGCCTGCCCGACAGGACTCCCTCTTTCTAGACTCACACAGGCACACATACACACACTGTCATTAAGCAAAACAGAGCCATGTGTCTACAACTCCCCAGCGGCCATAGCTGCAGCACAAGTCTGCAGGCTAATTGTGACCTGGTGGAATCATGTGACTGATGTTCCGGTGCAAAGCTAGAAAAAGCAAATCGAGCAACAAACAGAACAGACTCCATCGGGACTCTTTAAACTGAAAAGAAGGCTCCCAGATGGAGGGGGGAAAAGAAAATGAGCAAACAATGGCTAAAGGCCATCGTTTCCAAGACCTATAACTTTCAAGCACATGTGGTGGGATGGTTGTATATAAAACCTAACCATGACTAGTTATTACACTCAATGATGCTGGATTACAGCGCTGTCATGTAAATGTAATAGGATTTGTGGATTGACCAAAATGACATCTTGATGAAAAGCCAAACCTTTCGTTGCTCAATTGAATGAGCATTACATTATGGCTTCCAGAGTATCCTCCACTCCAGGATGACTTCATCCTGCCCCAGAGAGGCGGAGCTTAAGCATGTACGCCGTTAGGCTCTGTGCTCCTTCCTTCCTTTCAAAGTGCCCTTCCAGGATTCTTATTCAGGTCACAGGAAACCATTGTGGTGCGCTTTTGTCATGGACAGTAAAGCATTAAAAAAAAAAGTAAAAATGTGTTGGCATGAAAAGAACAATTTTTTGCATTCTGACCATTGGGTTATTAAAGCTGAATATCTTGTAGGCTTTAACTAGCTGGTGTGACTTTGAGAAATGTTTTAGATGCCTAAAATAGTTCAGGAAATGCATGACATTCTTTAACACCTCAGTGAGGAGTGGGTCATACTGGAAACAAAGATTTCACAATCGTGCCTGGTACTTCATGCCAACAATATCACAGTCTAGACTTTACTGTCATGACTCAGAGTAGCCATAGCAACACACTGTCTTAGTGATTTTACACTATTTATCAAAATAATCAAAATAATCATCTACTTACACGAAGATGTGAGCCACCAATGACGGTAACAAATTTGTCACTACTGAGCATGATTAAGAAAAACAACAGCTGCAAAATCCAAGACATGAACAACACAGCTTTCACACCAATCTGGTGATTATTTCATCCTGGGTATCACACTGTCACAGTGGTGGAAAATTACTTGAAATCATTACTGTTAACAATATATATGATTCACATTATGTATTCATTTTGCTTTCCTGGTCCAGAGGTGTAACCCAAGGTGTGCAGAGGTGTCCTCATTTTAAATAATTTGAGTAAGAAAACATGACATTATGTCCAACACTATGACGTTTACTCGGCCAAAGAGCACAAAAAAAAACAGGTTTGTGTAACTGTAGACTAACAAGAGAACATCCGGCACCACTCTGACATCCAGTCCGACCTGCTATCAACCTCACCAGCCTCCGTCTGATTCAGGAAGGTAGAGAACTGCACTTAAAAGGGGTGCTATAACAAAACATGATGGGCTCTGATGTTTTCATCCATTTTCTGGCTCCCTGAAGAAAACCACTCTCACAGACCCAGGTGATATTGACGTTAGTGCTTGACATTTCTCCTATCACTGGGAGAGATGAGAGCTTGAAAGGCCGGTGGGATGCATTTATAAAACTCCACTGATGTCTGGAGTGCCAGGGTGAAAGGCCAATAGAGGATATTCAGGTTGTTGGGAAATGAAGCTGAGTCGAGTTCAGCCATGCTCTACAGGCATTGTAATCCACAGGCCTGTCAAACAAGCCTCATCTACCCACGCTGTGGTAGACTGTAGCTTGGTAGGTGTGTCTAATGATGTAATTCAGCTCTTTCACATGCATACCACAGTACACCATCTCAAGTCCAATCTGATCATTACACATTCAAATGGACTCAAAGTATGCGAGGGACAAAAGGAAGGAAGTCGACATCTATTCTATGACACTGAAGCATGACTGCCTTTGTATGCACTAGCATTCATTGTATTTGACATATTTTTTGTTTTTAAATACAATGTTTGATCTTTATTCCAGAGACAGGCAGCTACATGTGACTGATATTGAGTTTGCTACAGCTGAAATCATTAAGTTTAGTACAACACTAAACACTGCACATTTGCCATGGTTGGAGATGCTGCTGCTGAGAAATGTTGATCAGATTAAATGGGTTACACCTGTCCTGTCTCCTTTACGTCAGTTATATTGTATGAATATTTATGTTACCTCATCAGTTGGTTCGATTTTCACAGCATATCAAGACTAACAAGATGAAACAACTTCACTAATGCAACACTAAGTTTCATCATCTTTGCAAGAGCCTTGTTCTTACCTGTAGGAATGGTGACTAATAAAAAATGCCAAAAATGTGTTTTGGCATTTTTTAAATGAAAAGGGCAGGGTCTATTGTGATTTTTCTCAAACCAGAGAATTCAGAAAAAGGGGAAGTTTTGTTTCTAAGACTCGCAGTTAACGAGTTGTGAGCCAAAAAAGAAAGTGCTTTATAAATGGCCCCATGGTGGCACTATTTGCACCAAATCCTAATTTTACTAAAAGTGTGTTGGTTGGTTGAATCCTGCTAACTGACAAACAGACCACAAAGGATCAAAACAGAGCCTTAAGGTAGAGATAACCATGACTTTCCACCTCCAGCATAATCAGTTGAAATGCTGAGCAAGGAGGAGATATAGAAAAATAAGCACAGAGGAAATGTGTTAATCTAGATGTCTCTGTTGGCTCCCTCAACAACTGTCGGGGCTTCTGATCCGAATGCAGGTTTCTATAGATAGATAGGCTAGAATCACTGAGTCAAAGGACCCTGAGCCATGAAAGGAGCCAAAGTTAGATTGCAACAGCAGTTTTCCAGGTGCACAGACAGATAGTGATGATGACGGGCCGCACTTCACAAGGATTGCGGCAGCCTGTCATCTCTGCACTACTGCTTTTGTTTACACATTTCCGAGTGGAGGCCGTCATCACTTTCGCATGTCCTTGAGAGAAGTTCGGTTAGTGCTGAGTAGAGCGATGAGCTGGGAGATGAGGCCTTTAATTAGCTCCAAGGCAGGATGATAATTGATCATCTCCCTCAACTCACTCTACCATGAAGGGCTTGGCATCATTTAAAATGAAACACATCACAATGCCTTGAAAACTCCAAACTACAAGTAACAATCTGCATCAAAATAAAGCTCCAAGAAGACGGATTTAAATCCTATGAATAAAGTGGCACCTCTTAGATGATTGGCATGAAAAACAACAGAGAACTCCGTGAGATGAAATAGGACGCCTGTGAAATTGTGGCACATACATTATATTTTGCAGATCAGATAGTATATCACTGCATGTTTATCTTGCTTTTTCCCCCCATGGAAGCCTGCTGAATAGAAATGGACTGGGGAAAATTCACTTGATGCTGCTATTGGCATTTCAGGCATTAGGTAAGCAGTGATATAATTAGCATTCATGAGTCAAGTAATTAAAACATCAATGTAACCAAACAGTGCTGTTAAGACACTGGTGTGCGCTTTGCTCAGTCTCCAGCAGTCAGCTTTTAGTCGTTGCAGTTAGAAAGACTCCATCACACTGATGCCCATGTATGTGTCTGTCGATGTGTGAGCTGCAAGCCAGAAATACACTTTTTCTTTTTCTTAACACTGTCCAGATGTCTCTCTTAGATTGTGGAGAAAAAAAAAGAGAAAAAGTAGCTCCAAGACTGTTTCAACATGAAGATTCACTAAACAAGAACAAATATTGTGAACTGCAGACACTTTCAACACCAGCCTGGAGGTAGAGAGTCTGAAACAAACTGCAAACAGTAGTTTGCAACAACACGTGTCTATATAATGAGACAATCCTACACTAACAGCACTTTTAAAATCACCTGGAGAGTCCCTCTAACAAGGAACAGCCAGCCACAGTGGGAAAGTAAATCTTTTGCTTACAGATAAACTTTAATCCTCACAAAAGTTTGAACATAAAGCCTCATAACACTCGAAGCACTCAATGTTTTTTTTTGTTTTTTTATTTCTGCAAATTATTCAACCACTATTTAAAGAATTATATACACATTGCGATGTACTTAGTGTATGTACACACTCCCATTTTTTGACTGTTAAACCAAAAATATGGAACAAAGAGGCAACATGTTCTTTTGGAATAATATTCCTGCTACAAACTTCCCTTTCCTCCTAAGGGGATCAGGTGACTCACAGTACGCTATGCAGGGAAAACACTCAACTCAGCAAAATGTTTATAATAAGTGTAAAACCGACAACTTTTAAAAAACTAAATTAAGGCTTACTGATTACTGTGATGGATTACAAAGCACAGACAATTTTCAAGTCGGTGCAAGCTTTTTTTTAATACTCTGCGAGATAGATGGCAACAAACTCTAAAGGTGGCACAATAGTCCTGCATACAGTTTGCTGTAAGTGTACAGACACCACCACGGGTAGTGTGAGGACAACCTGGACGACAGATATATATTAAAAAAAACAAAAAAAACACCAGTATTATCTGTTCTCCATCACACCTCCCTCTCCACTGCTACACCATTTTCATTTAACCTTCAGCACCTGACAAGAAACCTTTAAACCCTTCTCTGCGCATTTTGCTTAAGCCCACCAGCTGTCAGTACTGATTTAGCTCGTCCATAACATCATTCATACTGGTAGGTGTGAGGTATTTAAAACATACTATGCAATCATCTGCCTGTCTGTCTGTTAAAGCCATATGTGCACATGAGGGGAGAAAGAGGAGGGGCAGAAGCAACTGTATTCCTAACTGGGGGGAGATCCAAATAAGCTTCAATTAACATGAGGCAACAATAATCTGTTTAATCAGCTTGAACAGCTGCAGAGCCTGGGTGAGAATTGTAAATTCTGATTTCCTGCTTGTTTTACTGATATAACAGATAGCTTTATGATTATTCAACCTGCATACCAAGTTCATGAAAACAGAGGCTGACAGTTTGAGAAAACAAACAATGGCACAGAAGATAGTTTTATGAGCTTCACGTGTTTCCTGATCTTTGTGTTGAGATCATGTGGGAAATACAGATGACAGCTACAGTTGTGTTTTGTGTGATCAAAACTGGGGTGAAAAAAGTGCCGTCTTTCTTCAGGCACCGTTCCTGTGACAGGTTGCAGACACTGTGGAATATAAATAAAAGTGTTGAACCCAAACCAACTGCGAACTTGCCACACGTCACAAAGACAGGTGCGAAAGCAAACACTGGAGGAGGAGGAGGAGGAGGAGGAGGAGGAGGAGGAGGAGGAGGAGGAGGAGGAAGTAACGTTAAGGTGAAATCAAGACGACCACAAGAAATTTCGGAACGCAGCTGTGATTGAGGCGTGATCTTGGGGGGAAGCAGTGGTGCGCAGTGTGTATTTTCACAGGACCGTGCTTTCTCCTCTGTACATGAGCTACGCAGACACTGAAACATTCCTTAGAGGGATCACACTCATCATACGGTATGTCCTTAACCTCAGTGACACTGAACATCTCAGGTTTCTCTAAATGAACACGGTGTGTATGGATTCCTAAGAGGCCTGGCATGACAGTGAGCTCCAAGGCAAATCCTACATGCATTCTGCCTGTTTGTCTGTCTCCACATTCACTTTGTTGATGATGAGTGTGCAACCAGCTCCATGCATTAGCCACAAAAAAAGCCATGAAGTTTGTGTTGTTATACTGTGCCAAGAGAAACTCAAATTAGAGCCATATATCCATAAACCCATCGCAAGTAATCCCCCCCTAAGGCAGCAGGCATCACTGTAAAAAGAACATTGACTAAATTGATCTGTCTAGTTAAAAAGATTAGATTAAAGTTCAATTAGAAACACTGTGAATAAGACTAGATCACATTGCTTGGGAATAAGCTGCAGATAGAGATGGGCACGCACATTTCTCCCAGCAGAGCAGAGTTTGCCAGCACTTCGTACTGTAGCAAGTTTACTGTCACAAAGTAAGCAAGAGATCACATTTTTTTTTTCAGTATTGTGGCACATCTGCTGTGATATTGAGACTTGTGTGAACACAGTGCATAGACTGTTCCCTCCACAGCACTCCTTGTAATGCAGGTTAGTTATTAGACAGAGGTGGATGTCGCAACACATGTGGACAGCCGTTGTGCGGTTGTGATAACAAGTTCAGCCGGTTGTAACGATTCATTCCTTACTGGAGAAGGTCAAGTGTTTCATAAAGAGAGCATGTTTTATCTTTTAAAAAGATAACTATCAGTTTTGTGTTTAATTTTGAAGATAATATAAATGTTTGGCAGACTAAATATTAAGAATAACAGCTTTTTATTTCTTTGGGACATATTCCAGTCTATAGGAGAGTTAAGAAGCAACAGAGTTTGTTGCTCCACACCCGACCACAGACTAAACTTCACCCACCTTCTCCTTGTTGTCGTGGTCCGAGGGAGGTGAGGTCGGAGATTTAACACTCCCGACAGCAACAGCTTGGGTGACTGTGACACCGCCGCCCGGAGCTGGGCTGCTCTTTTCGATTGTTTCCACCTTGATAAGTCGGTGTTTTGGTGACACATACTTGATATCCGGAGACCCCACAGCGTTCGAGCTCGGGCCGAAGGAAATATTTCCACCTGGAGTGTACGGGTCCTCGAAGTCTAGCTCTTTTTGTAGTTTGTAAGCAGCGAGGATGTCCGGCTGAGCGGGGCTCGGGAAGGTGGCCCCGGAGCTTGTTTGTTGGTAGCCAGGCGTACCGGGCACACCGGTGTGACAGTGTCTGTAGTCCGGTTTTGGAGGCGCCGGAGGGGGTGCTTTGGTAGTTTTGAATCCTAGGTGCTCCTTGAACCACTTGGCCATGCTGCCAGTGCATCTCTCTCAAGTCAATGAATGTAGTTTAGTTCCACCTTTTCTGCCAGCGGAGCCCGAGTCTGTTCGTCAAAGTGGGATCCTCGGGTCAGCCGCGGCCAGCCGACCGGTGTCGGAGCGTGTCGCCAGTCTCGTGCGTATGTGTCGGTCCGGAGAGGAGCGCACGAGCAGGGGGGTGGGGTGGGGGCAGCGCGGCCACAGGCACTTTCTGGTCTGCCCTGCCGCTAACTCTGTCACTCACTGCACGGCTGCTCTCCACGTCAGGTTTCCAGACTACGCAACACGGGAACGCTTGTGCAAGAGGAACACACGCCCCCCCCCCCCCCGCCACAACCTGCCCTCCCTACCTGAGAACATTCACTGCCACCTACCGGGCTTCTGAAACTCCGCTGACTGTTGTTGACTACTGGAAGCCGCTGCATGAATACGTCTCCAGTTTACAAATAATAATAATAATAAATAAATAAAAAACACTAAAGGCGCCAAGCTTTTTCACCTAGCAGAGCAGGCTGATCCCGAGATGAAAAAATGCCTGGAATAATAAAATATTTTAAGTTTTATTCTAACTTCCTGGCATTTTTAAAGTTTCTTAGACCAATAGGATGATCTAAGTCTCTAAGTATAGATCAGTAAAATATTAGAAGTCATAAAAAAGAGCTGGAGAAGAAACTCTACATTACATTTCCATAAATGTAGACTTTCAAAATAAAACTCCTTATGCTTAAAAACTCTTCAGGTCAACATTTTCTCCACCAATAGGACTCAAGGGTAAAGTGTCCTTTGTTCATTCTCAGTCCTCCAATGTCCAGATGGCCACCGCAGACAGTTTTAATTGCAAACTGCATTGCAAATGACCAGTGGAGAAGGATGCTTTAGTCTGTATTAACAATGGGCACTGTTCTATCAAAGTTCATTACACCAAACCATGAGTAGACCAGCTGAAATGTTCAAAGCACCAATACCAGTAAACATTTCTCTCCAAGGTGTCTTTCAATCTTTTTGATGCAGAGGGTCATGGGTTCACATGCTTAACACTAATTGGCTTTGCAATCAGAGGACAGATGAAAAAAGACAAATTTCCCCTCCCAGAGACATACTCCAGCAACAGTCTGCATTAACAGGAGTCATTGCTGCAGCGCAGTGGGGTTTTATGAAGCAATATTTCTTTTTAATAACACCACACACACACACACACACACACACACACACACACACACACAGCCTTGAGCAAGTCACAGTGTACAGATCAGAGTTTAACCCTGGCAGGCCCCTGGGAGAGACAACTCCATGCTCAAGAGATCAAAACAAAATCTATTATTTCTGCCCAGAAATCCTGCCATCGTTGCACTTTGGGCACACAGAGGGAAATTTGACCAGTGCAATATTCCTGCACTTTATAGGAATAATTTCACCCCACAGCCGGGACATTAATCTGTTTAACTAGTGCATTATAGATAAAAGCTTTAAAAGAAAAAAAAACAAGCAAAATAGGTTCAGATGGCCGTTAGTTTATTGCAGCACTGGACATTTTTGTTGCCAGTTCTGGGAAAAACAGTCTCTGAGAACAAACAGAAAATGGCCTGTTACAGCTCACACATTACATGGCACATTTTAATGCTGTAATATACATACTGTAGGTGTATTCTCAGTGCTGCATTTACACGTACACAAGATGTGATATAAATATTGCCAGTGCTGCAGGGTAATAGCCAGTCTCATGTAGGTATTTGAGGATCTGTGGTGGGTAGGAATAGGTGTGTCATTTAGGTTACTGAGCTTGACTCACATCACAGATCTTTTATTGCACTGCTACTATTGAATTCACCAGTTTCCTCCAGCTGCCATCACTGACACCCTTTAAAATGCAAATCCTGTAATCCAGCACCTCATAGGATACAAATAGTTTCTTAAGTAGCCTCCACAGACAGATTGCTTGCCAGGAGGAATGTATAGGGTTCTGCTTCTGTTATCATACTTGATATGAGAGGTGTTAGCACAAACTGTCAGATACATCAGCAGTATTTCATGAATACCCAAAATGTCCACTTTTCCACTCAGGCATTTAATGTTAAAATTCATCAGTTATTGCAAGAGTTATTTGTCACTATGAGTTTGACCAAATAATCTAGAATAAGCAGCATGCAACCTATTCTCCCACCAGGCTGAATGGCTTAATTAATGAACAACTAGCAGGTTGCAGGTTCTGAACAGACTTTCTTTCCATATGTGTGTCAGTCATAAGGATATATATAGCTATGTAGTAAGAATATATGTAGTAGGAATTTCATTTTTAAAAGCATGAAGTTTACAGACAAGATGACAGCTTAGGTATGCTATAGGCAAATGTTAATGCCTGCGGCAGTTGCTGCACAGCTCAAACTTTTGACATGCTGTGCAAAACATGTCATAAGTTTATTTTCCTCTTTAAAAATCGGTTGGCTCTGGGGTGCTGCTGGAAATTATTTGATGGCAGATCCAGGTAGTGAGGGCTCAGAAATTAGAGATTTT
This sequence comes from Argyrosomus regius, assembly GCA_946959425.1. Taxonomy (NCBI): domain Eukaryota; kingdom Metazoa; phylum Chordata; class Actinopteri; family Sciaenidae; genus Argyrosomus; species Argyrosomus regius. The sequence goes on from OX336882.1 coordinate 17,536,099, forward strand.
TTTTTTTTTTTTTTTAGAATATATCAACTCTATATTTTAGTGATGTATATCTTCTAGCACAATATGGGCTCTAATAATCTATCTAATGCAGTCCTCTTCCAACTTATTTCTATTTTAACCATCTATTTTGATGTGCATGTTATATTACCACTATATTGGCAGTTTTTGTTACACCACAATGTGGACTTTGTATGCACTAACCTCATAGATTCTTCATTATTATAAGGGCTTGTTCTTTACTCAGCTTTACCTGCACGGCACTTTGTGCAAAATGTTTCTGAATGCAAAATCCTTCATGCAAATAACTGTAAAATGTGTATGTTTATGTTCAGTTTTTCAAATGAAACGATGAGCGTAAATATTACCTTTATGGCTTATTCATTTTCAATTCTCTTTCTCTCTGTCTCTTTCTCTCTTGATCACTGAGCTGTCTATGGGCATTTATGCTCATCAGAAGTCCACCCTTAGTCATATCAAGATCTTCAGCATTCTTTTCATCCCTTCACCACCACAACCAGTGTCTAGACTCCATCACAAACACCTCTAAATATCATGTCACGATGGGGTCTAATTGCCAATTGCCATTTTTCACATTATCCACTTTATTGTACACATGTCAATAAATGTGTTCATTCAAGTCTTTCCTGATTAAAATACATTTCCTAGGTATTAATATTAGTATAAACACACTGACTAGATATCAAGAAAACACTCAGAAATGGGAAATTAAATTTGGTGTCTCAAAAACACACTGAGCATATTATTTAAATAGATCTCTTAAACTATGGCATTTTGTTATGCTACTTGTTGCTCTAGCATGTCAGGCTGAAGTTGGTTGGCATTGACCTGAAATAGATTTACCATGTAATACACACACACATTTATGGTAGCAGCATGTGATTCCTCTTTTTACTTTACCTGAATACACACACTTAAATAGACATATATCCTCACCACCACAACTTGTTTTAAAGCCTATTATACTGCCATGGCCCATTATATTTTTAGTGCAATTCTGATTCAAGTCATGTAACTCATCCAAATGTGGTTTGCAAACTGTGCTCGTTCTTACACATCAATTATTAATCTAAACATTTATACCTTGTCTGGTAAACATACAGTATATCCACACTCCAGTGGTCTCCATGGAAACATGCTTAAGTGATTTAAGCAGCTGCTGGACATTTCAAGTCAAAGCTATGAAAGATGTGTGCTTTCCATCAGATGTTTTTTTCCCTCCCTGTCAAGCAGGTGGTTTTTCACTTGGTTCCCTACGGATTGGATAGGTGGAACATCTGTGAAGGTAGAACCATCTCCTGTCTGTCAACAACTGTATCACCGAGGTCCTCAAGCAAGGAAATCAATATTTAATTGCTCAAGTAGACAGCAGAAGACACTTCAGTTCCACTGTGAGGTTCCTGCTGTGAATGTAGGGAATAGCATGGACAGAAGGTGAGGCAGTACTAAAAAACAGGAAGCATTCTTAACAAAACTTCCTGCATTATGAAGGCTACATGAAGAATGATTTCCATCCTATTAATCCATGTTGTTTAAAATCAGTATAGAATGAATCCCTTTCAGTAGTTATCTGTTATGGCACATATTGATCATTACAAAGATGCCCTCTACAGAGACACGGGGTGAAGGAACATGACAAAGTGACCTCTAGGGTGCCCTTTTCATTTATTCACCCCTGAATCTTAGATAGATCAAGTTCACCACTGGATGTCTAAGATGTCTGATTACTTAAAAATCCCTCATTAACGTGTCTTCTAAGCGTTATCTACACCTCATGACTTTGGTGGGTGTTTAAAGAATTAATGGATTGTAAACAGTCAGTCACTCTATTTCATTGAAAGTGTGTGCATGATATATCAAACACTTGCATCGCCCAAACAGAGCAGTATAAAATTGATATACATGGTATCAATATACACAGTAGAGGTTAAAGCGCTATGCAATATTTTGTCTGCTGTTTCATAAGAAAGCTATGTTACCCCGTGGGGTTCCATCCCTTGAGTTTAAACCTGTGTGTGGATCAATCCTCTCCATCTCTTCAGTCTGACTCCACAGCTTTGTTTGCTTTCCCCATGCCTGTCAATCAGAGAGCAGGCTAGGAAAAAGCTAGCTTCTTTAGCTTCTCACCCAGAAACTGTGTGGCTGTCACCTTTGGTTGTTCTAGAAAAGCTCGCCACTGCAGAGATGAAATGAAGTATTAATGGGTGCCTCTGCTGTGGAGGAGGACAAGGACAGATTACTAATCTGATTTATGTGTGTGGTCTGCCCGGATGCAGGTGCGCATAGATATGAGCTAAACATACATTCACTGTTTTATTAGACTTTGATGGCAACTGTGGAAACAGGTGCAGTATATTGCAGTGTAGTGAAGCCTGACCTCTGTCTAGTGGAGCTCTATACTCTATGTGTCTTCTACCTGAAATGTTAGTTCTATTTGGCCAAGGAATTCATTAAAACAACACTGCTTGTACTGCTACCTTACACTGTCACTGCTTGTACCTGCCTGACAGTGGTAGATTAAGTATTTACATTTACAGAATGGCAGAAATGGAAAATGTGCACAACTATGTTTTCAGTAGTGTATAACCGCCTGAAAATAAGAATCATTATGCTTTTGCTGCCTTAGAATTAGCCTTTTATATCTACAAACACCACATGTCCTCTTACATGAAGTCCATCATGTTTCTACAGTAACCCAGAGGCAGACAAAGTAAACACTGGCTCTGGGTGGGGCCAGAAGGGCAAGTGAGGGAGCTGCAATCTGCAACTATACAGTGAGATGCCACTAAATTCTACTACTAACTAAAATACCTAAGATATTAAAAAAGTTCTTTGTCTTCAGTTGCCTCCTAACAAGCGTTAGGACTGAGCTAGTGAACCCATGGCAAGGAGACAAGGCATTTGGGTCAAATTGGTTTTGAAGGCTGGGGAAAGGGAATGCAGAATTGGAGAAGCTTGGGTTAGTAACTGGGAAACTGAGGCTTGGGCAGGTAGTTGGAAAACTAGGGCTGAGAGTTGGGCTGGAAATTGGCAAGAGTGTGAATGCAAGGAAAGGACGCAAAGCTGAGGAGACAACATAGTAGACACACAGACCGACTGAGACAGAAGCAGAGGCAGAGGTGTGGAAGTGGTGACGCTGAGTACTTGAAGAGGTCTTGATCATTGAGATAAGGTGCAGCTGGTGTGGCTCTGCTCTGACTCTAGCACACCTGTCTCCACTCACACAATCAGTCACACACACACATGTGTACACACACACACACACACACACACACACACACACACACACACACACACACAGGGAGAGAGCCATTAAGGTGTGACCGCAGGCTTAGGAAAGACATGGGATGATGACACTAAGTTAAAGCATATAGGTATAATCTGTAAAATATATCAGATATACACTGTATGTCCACCTTCTGAGTGCTACGTCATTGGAGGAAGATGTTTATCTATCCAGAACATGACTGAGCAAATAAATCCTTTTTTTTTTTCTTTTTTTTTAATCAATCATATATTTCTAGTATTCATACTCAACAACGTCAAACATGTATTGATAGATGTGATATTTTAGGTATCGATTCACCCACCCCTACAGCAGAGATGGCTGGCCCGCTAGCTGTGGTGAACTCCAGCAGAGGAAAAATCATTTTGCGCTTTGATTGGTTTGGTGTTGTCTATCTTAACTAATGTGTGTTTGAAAAGAGTAATTTGCTTAGATCATACTGTGATGTTCCAGATATACTCTGCCCTGCTTGTTCTATCGAGCATGTAGCTTGGCTGATAAAGTTTATGTTCCAACTCTGCAGCGGTTGTGGTAATTAATCATATTCCAGTGCTTGTCTGAGCTTTCATGTGTAGACCCTGATAATGTCCTCTTTAGACAGCACCGGTGTGAGATTTCTCTCCCTCTGGTTTGCATACTCAGTAAAAGTGGAGCTGGTGCAACCCGAAATCACTCAGATATTTACTTTTTTGATTTGTATGTCAGATCTATAGCACAGATCCAGGCTGAGATGTCCTCATTGAAGGAGTTTCTCTGGTACTCCTAAAAGAACATCCCTCACACTCTTGCACAAATCATGAAATGATGTTGTTGCGTGGTAAACAGAGTATCTGCAGACTCACTCCATCAGGGAATAGATCTAATCTCAGGTGTTTGATGTTGGCCGAGTGTGACCCTTCCTCAGCGGCAGCTTCTCTCCCTTTTGGGAGTCCCAATTCTGAGCATTCCCCTGATTCAGTCATGTTTCACTGGACTCTCTCTCTTGTATCCTTTTTGCAGATCTATCAGCATGTAACAGTGAAACTGGCAACCTTGTCACTTATTTAGGGGATGCATCTATGATTCCTCCTAAATATTTTAGGTTAGTTTAGGCTAGTTTTAGTTTAATGATTCTCCTGTCACTCTCCAGTGGAAGCCTAAAATTTGTTGGCAAGAGTAGCACTCCAGTCGACATGTTACCTTTTGAACCCGGCTAAGTATGTCACCCAGTTTGATAGAATCCATCCTGTCAAACTGTGCAAAATAAGGATTTATATGGCCTATTAACTGGGATCCAAGTGTAGTGGGAATGCTTAAGATACTGCAAACCCTTGCTGAAATTGAAGCAGAATATTTGGCACATATCCTTCATGATTTATGGCCTTGACGAAGAATATGATAGGATAGGGCACAAATGAAATGCTGACGCGCAATTTCTAAAGATGAACTACAAAATAGGTCGTGTTTGTGCTAAATAAACATTAAAAATAACAGAAATAATTCTGCACTTGAAGAACAAGAAGTATTTTTCAGCTTTTTTTCCTGTGTTGATTTAAGTTGTATTCTTGAGGACGAGCTGTTTAGCGCCATAGTTAGGGATGTGAATACATTGCACGTGACTGTGATGGATCAGAGCAGCACGGTTCACAAGCCTGCCTCTTTTCTCAGCGTGACACAGTCAATGGCCTCTGACGAATGAAAATTTACTGCTAACGCTTGACTCTCCTCACTGTCCCTTTATAATGCAGTGCTGGTAGGCAACACCATATTTAGAAACCACATGGGGAGTCGAGAATTCCTCAGAAGCCTGCTAATGATGCTGTCATAGGATCTGAATAATGCCATTGTGAGATGAAAAGCTTGCAAGTCCGATTTTGTTCCGTTTTTAGTTTTTAAATGTACATTGTAATCATTGGGTCATGAAATGGTTTCAAAATGCATCATATAATCTCTAAAGTACATGCTGCAACACTGAGCTTGTTTTCAGATTTTTGAAAAATTAAGTAATATTTCTAAAATGCACAATTTGGTAGTCATAATCATCTATCATGTTTTCTTTTTCTTCCTCTCACTCTCCCTCTGGTTCTTGCATCAACAAAATGATTATTATGTCGGTCATGCTTCACCTTGAATACGATTTCATTATTCCAAAGCACAATTACCAAAGTGAGAATTGCAAACAGTTAAACTCATATTGATTGCCTTGCTGGAGGGTATGGTGATTGGATGCCCCCCCATTGCAGCTATCCTCATTTTCTTTTTCATTTTAGTTTTAATTTCAAATATATTACTCTCTCAAAAAAAGTCTCCAACTGTTCTGGTAAACTGTGGCTGGTGTATGATAAGGTGAATTTGGCAATCTTAAAAGCTGGTCTCATAGCAACCTATTAGTACTTGTCTTGTGGTTGATGGTGAAACAGGCTCTCGGGCTCAGGGCATATATACTGTAGAGGGGGAATTTTGCTTAATGGCGGAGCTGCAAAGAGCTGTAAAGTGCCATAGAGGGTCTCTGGGGTGTTTCTCACTGAAATACTCTGTGCTGCAATTTTGGGGGGCTGTAAAAGATGAAAAATGTTACCCAGAGGCTTTTTGCATTACTGCCATTGTCAAGCTAATGCATCAGCAATGACTGGCTTTGCACGTGTCATAACCAATAATGGACTGATTGGGGTTTCCATGCCATGTCACACCAAAAATGGATGATGAGTGTGCCCTCAATTCTGCCTTGACTGACATCTTTTCACCCTGACAGCTGCCTATTTCATTTTATACCCTATGTAAAGTGCACAGCTCTACACAGTCTACTCAAGAAGGCAATTTGTGCCCCTCCCCTGCTCTCCCAATACATGGATGCAGGCTGCCAGGAAGCAACTGAAGACAAAGACAAAACATTGACGGGCCTGCTTGGTAATTAATTACCAAACTGATACACATATTGATGTGCTGAGTGGGGGTGTGGTTAAGACCTAAACCAGGCAACATGTTTGTGATAAAAGCAATGATAATAATAAATATTACTTACTGCTTTCATATAAGGTAAGTTCATATGTGATTGTCTGATATAGAAAAAAATGTGTGGCCCCTATGAGTGTATTAATTATATATTGACTCTGGCTTGTGTTTTAATGTTGTGGTTGGCTTGCTCTCCTGAATCTTCAGTATATCAATAGCGTGTTTGTCTTGTAATTGCATATTGATTCAGCAAATTCAATATGGCTGTTAGTATAACTTTTTTTGGAAAATTACCTTTAAGACAGACCAAACCCCGGCAGCCTTTTTAGCGGTGTACGAAAACATTTATTCACCATCCAGGTGCATAATGACTATCATTAGCATACCTTTGGAATTTGTTGAGCACTGGGAGACACAGACAGTTTAATGTTTACATGGAAAAATAACGCCAGAGTTGTGGAGAAATACAGCTGCTGAAAGAATCTGCTGTGAGATTTCACATGCCACTAAACATGAACATCCAGCATTCTTGAGTACCTCTCTAACACCTTCCCAGACAAATTAGACACAGCTCAGTAGTACTCAATGGGCTTCACCCTTGGGAAATTATCACAAGACAATGGGCTTTTGCATCTTCGTTTTATGTTCTGAGGGGGAGAATGGATAAGGAGGGAAAAAGAGTTTTGAGACTTCCCTTTAAAAAACAGGAGAGGCTGGCAGTATTCGACAATCACACAGCTGTGAATGATAAGTAATTTCCTCGCAGGTTTGTCAATGCACAGGAGCGGATCCCTGAGAGTCCATAGAAGTGGTGTTTTCAGAGGGATGATTACATCCTGAAGATGATGGATGTGCGCTAGGTAATGTGGGAGACAGGAAGATGTCCAGGCTGCTCAGTGGCTGATGACTTGCCACTGGCAGCCATAACCACAGCCTCATTTCACACACACAAGCTAAACTCTTTATCCTGCGGCATGAACAGTCGACAGGTGATCTCGATAATCTTGCTCAATTAAACAGCAGGATTCACACCCATGTCTTTTCAAGTGGGAGTCTGCTAAAGACTTCCAAACTATAAATGAGAATATTATTAAAAGAAGTGCTTAGAATCTATTGTGAAGGCTGCAGCTAACTCCACGCCCTGAGGTGCACAGGCAAAAAAAGATGAAATTCCCACTTGTCAAAATGGTGTAATGATATTCAACACATCCAAAAGTGAGACTCGTCTTACTTTGGAAGATATTGTACTGCAGCTCATCACTGGTGTGAGCTTACAAAAGGTCTTATTTGCATATGATTTTGGAATGGAGCAGGTAGACAGCGCCGAACCCTGTTATCCAGATCCACTGATCCGTTTCAAGCTGTTGACCCAAACAATCCAGAGGACATTTTCGCAGCTACTATGGTTCAGTGACTGGATGAAGAAGACAGTGTGAGTACTGAGTCAGAAAAAGCCTGCGAAAACAAAAACATGTCAAATGGCACTGAGAGGAAAGGAATATACACATATTGCATGATGTGTGGTTGATTAGTGCTGATTAGTTGATCAATAAATTAGCATCAGAATATGAACAATTGAATAGATTCTCAAATGTGATTATTTGCTGCTTTTTCCTGTTTTATATCATTGTAGACTGAATATTTTAACAGAACAAGCAACGTGAGGAAACAACATACAGTATTTGGTTATAGACCAAGACAAGCATCAATAGCCATGCTAGCAGCTCTGTGTGGCTGCAGTTAAGTACAGCAGTGATTTTAGCTAAATGCTGACATAAGGATGCTAACATGCTCACAGTTAAGCTGATGTTTAGCTGGTGTGCAGTTTACCATGTTCACCATTTTAACGGATCGGTGTGCAGGATTTAGTGGCGTCAGGCAGTGAAGTTGCAGACTGCAACCCCTTCCACTCACCCTCCTATTACCATCATGAAACTAGAGTCAGTGTTTGGTTTGTCTCATCTGGTTGTGTGGTTTCAACATGGCAGACACCATGGAAGAGGACCATGGTGTCTGATAGATATGTTCATTCTAAGGTAACAAAAACTGAAAGTTTTTATTTTCAGGTAATTGTGCACTAATGAAAATATAGTAATGCACATTATATTCAATTTCTGTCATATTCTGTAAATGGAGCCCCCTAAATCTTACACACTGGACCATTAATATAGTGTGTTATCATACTAACATTTGATAATTAAGTAAAATATTAACTGAAATATAAAGTCTGCACAATTTGAATATTTGGATATTCATAAATTTATCCTTACCCAAGAAAGACATCTGTTTTGATCAATGAGTTAAGACTTTTACTGACACTGGCAGGCTTCTGGGTTTGTTTCTCTCTCAGGGGTCTTTATCTATAATGTACACTTGTAGACACTGTTATCTGTTTGAAAAGATGTATATGTATAACATCCACTACATACACTGACCTCCCCAGTGACCACCTCTCCACTGATTAAATCAGTGAGTCTGTTAACCTAACGGCAAAGCACACACTCGACAAACACATATTTCCCATGGAAAGACACAGACTTGTTTTCTCTGTAAAACAGCCACCTTGGCAATAACCAGTGGTAGTTTATTAGATGGATCTTTATGTGCTATGAAAGCAGAGAGAGCTCCAGGTAGTTGTCATACCCTTCCTTTTCTCTCTGACTGCTGTCTCAGAGCAGCTGTAATTCTAGGCTTGTTAGGCTGATAGCAAAACTTCACATTTTTCACCATAAGTATGAGGAATGTGGAAGGAGAGAACAATTTCACCAGTGTCATTTCTGACAGGTGTAGTGATCATCGAGTCCTGTCTCCTAGAAATTATGTTTATATACAGCTAATTATATAATAATAAGTAGTGTTGACTGTGAACATAATCCAGGCAGTAACTGCATTGTCACCACAGTGTTATTTTGAAAACAATGTATTAATATACAAACATAATTTCCAGGAGACATGCAGGTTTGCATCATCAGCAGAACGTCACCAGTGATGATGCTCTTGTACATTATGGTCTGGTAGCTCATTCATCCTGGTGTGCAGTAAATTCTTATGTTCTTTTAATACCTTGACCTGATGTTGCCCATAAACATCCGGCATTGTATGTTTTCCAGATTTTACAACATAATCACATGCATATCATACGGTTCATATTGTGCAAAGAACTTAAACCCAAGATGACATTTGAAGATTCGTTACATGGAATTCTTTCAGACACATATATGGTATGTACTATTTTTCGAAACCTTAGAACAAACCGGCAAAATGCTGGTTTTGAATACCTGACTGTTGGATGTACAGAATAGACTTGGAGTTTATGATATGCCTGTTTTCTTCGGTGGAAAAATGCAGTCTGCGATGTCCAGATAATAACATCTGAAAAGCTGTTTCATGTGAAGGAATAACTTAAATTCCCAACTGTCCACATCCAGCATGTGCACACTGCTGCACACCAATCTCAGATTGGGGCTTTAATCAGATTCACTTGGGTGGTAATAGGCTGATGGTAAGACAATTGAGTTTGTGACCAGAAGTTCACCAAACCCAAGTTGATTGGTAAAGTGAATGAGCAATGCTTACTGAGAAAAAAAGTCAAGGTCAAAACAGCGGATGTTTTTGATGAAAAACCATCTAGGTGTCTTGAAAATATTAAAGTGGTCTGCCTTTGAATATAAATGAAATGTGTCCTGGACATTAATGACCTTTGACCATTACTATAATATACGAAGAACCCTCTAGGATCAATTAGGAAATCCTTTAACCCAGCACACAAAAAACTGGGAGTTATTTTGCATGTGTGCTGACTAGCTTTAGCATGACAGAAATTGAGTTCTAAATGGAGCAGCGCACACCTTGTCTGTTTCCCTCAGGATACAACCCCTGTGACAGCTCCTCCCCTGAGAAAAATAGTCTGCGTCTTCATACTGAGAAAGTGCTAGGAACAGCAGCAACAGAGACGGAGAGAGAGAGAGAGAGAGAGAGAGAGAAAACTAGGTTTGCTGCACTAAGAATATCTATATACACTAATCCACTATATGCTAAGAGGTTAAATCATGGCCTCTTTTATGGCTTAAATTAAAACTACTAAAACAGAAATTTTGATTTGTGCTAAGAAAGTTGAATGTACAGAGGAGGCACATGGGAAATGATAATTTTGTTCTTACATAGTTAAGTTGTAAATCAGTGACACATTTTCCCAAAAGACAGGAAGTACCACTACGGCAATTACTGCTGCAAACAGACATGTCACCAGACAAGAACCTGTAGTGCAGGACCGGAGCAATCCAACGACCAGTGCATACATTAGGTGTTACACGAAACAGCCTATTGTTCCAACGCAAAGCTCCGTTTTATCATTCCCTCAGATGGATTCAAGCCATGTCCCATCTGAGTGGGCATAATTAACACCCGGTGATAAAACCGAGCCCCGGGGGAGTTGTCCACTCACAATATATTTAATTGAAGTAAATTATATAAAAGGATAAATTGTGAGTTATATCGAGCTGCCTTGACCAGAGGGTTCAACCATAAACCATTATACAAGGCACAGTCATTTTCTTTGGAGCATTCATTAAATAAAATGGTTCCAGGCACTGAAAAGTAGGCGAGGCTTAGCGGATAGTGGTGCTCACTCATCCCATCTTACTCTGCCTGCATTCCTAACAACAATGTGCGTGTTTAAGTGTGTGGATATGGACTCAATATGCGCTGTGTGTATATTTGCCTGCGGGTTGATGTGTCTGTGCATTTCTTCATAATAATAAGCCACATCTGAGGGATTGTATTCACCTTTCTGTCTTGGTCTGTTTAGACCTCTGACAGATCATCACAGAGGTCAGAGCCTCCCCAGACAGGCCTGCTGGGTCTCTGATCCACTGACTTCATCAGCATGCACATATGCACACAAATTCATGCAAATTTAAGTGAACAATTTCCACACCCACACCCACACACACACACACACACACACACACACACACTGAAGAAGAAGAAACTAAAGCTGATTGGCATGTCAAAACCCACATTCACCAAACAAATTCATGCACAAAAACTCAAACACTTCAATTTCAATGCAAAGAAGATTTGTGCAAATGTATCACATTTAAATCTTCTTACCTCTAACAAACCTCTAACGGATACAGAGACACAGATTGCTTTTTAATACAAGGTCAATGTGTTTTTTTGTCAGCATTCACAGCGACAAAACAAAGCAGTGTGAGAACACATGTCCCAACTGGTTTCCCTGGTTTCAGATCATTGTGAGTGTTTGCAGCAGTTTGTTTAGCAACTCCTCAACACAGTCTGCTTAACATAGGAGAAAATTTTAATTTGTGACCTTGCCTTGTAACCTTGAAATCATGTGATCACATGAAAATCCATTGTGCCCGTGGCTTGAAGCTATGCATTTGTGTCCAAGCACAGTGGTTACAGACCAATCAACATCCAAAGTGGAGTCTTGAAAAAAGAGCAAAGAATGGCACATGGCCCGTACTTTTTTCCAAACAGTTTCCAATAATAACTTCCCTTTAGTGCAAGCAGGTTATTTAATTAGGGCAGCTGGACTACATTTGTTCATAAATTGCACAATATAGGAGTTACTCAAGGACAGGGTCGTCCCCAAACTCTAGAGGAAACAGTGGTTACAGTGAATTGTTAAATTTTAGGATAATCTGCAGATCACAATGGAGATGGGGAAGGAGCAGTGCAGCATATTACTCGTTCTGAAAGAGAATGAAGACTGTCAGCAGGTATAGATTCAGTAGCCGAAGAACAAAAGAGCATATGAAATGAGAAAAAAAGAAAACTCATTCACAAAGGCTTCATTGAGAAAATATTATCTGAGTCCTTTAAATGCACAATGGGATTTCATTACAATGTGGAATTCAACTGCCACTCTTATCAAGAATGACATACAAGAGTGAGCAGGTAAAGGGCCAATGGTGTGTTAAAGGCCACTTTGACATGTGGCTCCAATCTTTCACTTGTGACCTTTGTATGACAGTAAATGTTTGGAGCTTCCTAGAAAACAGCATTGTTCAACATTACTACCACTATCCAATGATATCCCCGTACATAACAGGAGATTTCTGATATACAAACACGTTGCTAGTGCTGCCTTCAAAGAATTTCAGCCATGCCAGCACCACAGTGACTTTAACATTTATGTTTATTGGTAGAGCTGCTAACATAGCTGTAGACTTTTGTCTTGTTTACTCTGTAAAATGAGTTTCAATTTTAGCTTCAGCAGTCAAAAGTACCATCAAAGGAATTTGATAATATAAAATGAATCCTCACATTTGAGATGGTACAACGAACAAATGTTTCGACTTTCTGACACAATCGATGAATGAAACAATTAATCAACTAGAAAACATATTGATTGTGGACTAATTAGTTAATTTCCTAATCAATGTATCCATAAATCCCATATAGTTACAGACATCTTTCATCATGTTGCCAGTTGCTCCTCAGCTAATAACTCCTACAGTATGTATGTGTATATTTGCATCATCGACGTCGTGCAACATGCGTCTTTGCACAAGGTCATGTGTTTGTTTGATGAAAAGTGCACACTCAGGAAAAGCCATTATGTTTACTAATGGTAAAATGATGTCAGAGAGGCTTTTTGAGCCACTTAGCTCTACAACCAGATCAATAGCGTAGCTTTGGGATTATTTACACTGTCCACATCTCAATTTAGGGCTGTGTTTTGTTCATCACTCATAGATAAATGTATGTTTCTGTAACAGGCAGCTGAATAGAGCAGTTGTTTGGGTCAAACAGCCATTTGGATGAACCTGATTAGGTATAGTGGGTGTCTATTAGAGTATTGATTTTTGAGTCATTCTAGTTGAGATCATCAGCTAAGTGGGGTGACACATAGAACTGGACATAGACCTGGATCTGTAGGGAATTTATTGACCAGGGAGGAGAATTAGAAGTGCATGCTCAGATTTAGAGCACAGTTCTGTTAGATCTAGCTGAGGTCAATGCGGATCATTTACACTGATCACATTTCCTTAAAGGAATCCGAAGGAAACAACAAACACATGCATTGTTATGGACACCAGATTTTAGTGTGACGGAGAGAAAACTTGTGAAAGTGATTATCCCATATGAATGCAGGTCATATGAGTGAATGATGGTGAAGTAATGTAATGTGTTTTGTAGCGAGTTGTTGATCCCTAAGTTTACAGCTTCGACAGATTGAAAGATGTGATTAACATTTCTCCAAACTGACATAGTTATAAAAACCCAATGTTTGGTACTAGATGTTTGATTTGCCAGAAATCTAATAATATCTGTTTTGCAAAAGCAATCTGAGAGGGATCAAGTCCCCCAGTCTCTGTTTACTGCTCCCTCCTTTTCAATAGCCCTTCTGTTTGAATCTGACACATCCCGTTGTTTATTTTAGTATCTCTATGCCTGCCCGCAGAGGCCAAGCTGCGAGGAGTGATGGTAAGATCTTGTAACATTGCATCTTTGATTCCTGAACCTCTGCCACAGTTCTGCCAAAGCCCCCGCTGTGCTTTGCTCCCATGTCTCCCCACCTTTCCCACCCCGTCACAGATGAGAGAGGAATACAAATGCCTGCAGTCCCTGAAGCCCAGCCCCCCATCCTCCTCCTCCTCCTCCTCCTCCTCCTCCTCCTCATTCCACTGCTGTATCCCTTCTCCCACATCTACACCACCCCCTGTCTGCCTCCCTCCATCCCCGACAGCTCCCCTCCAAGGACAGCCAAAGACATTCTCCTGAGTGAGATAAAAAGAGTGATCTCAGCCGACACAACATGGCAGCACTGTGGCGGCCGTCCTGCGGGTGTTACTGGTGGTGCCACACAGAGATTGAGGCTTTGAATGCATATGTTTGACTTGCTGTTGAACCACCAGTGATGTGTTGCACTGGAAAATCCATCCGTATTTGTCTTTCTTCATCAGTTACAGGGGTGAAGGCAGCAACATCTGACAAACACGGCATGAAACATGACGCGCTTGTCATGTTACAGATATGCTACATGTGACTCGGGTTAAAAAGGCAAGGCCTGCAGTGTGAATGATAAATGAACGGGACTTATACTGAACTGTCTGTAAAGGTATAGCATAATGCATGTTGTGTGAGTGTCTTCTCTTTTTTGCTTTCTACTCCATAACATATCAATATTTAGTCTTTCTCATGATTTATTACTTGCTGCTACTCGATGCTTGTTGTGCACAGAAGGTCCCCAAGCTGTGTTCTCATTTTATTCACACTTTTGATGCACATGCTGCTGAGGGTATTAGTAAACATGTTATTCCTGCCTGTTAATTCAAGGATACGACAGCAGAAATTAATCACAGTGCCATTAAACTTGTTAAATGAATCAATCAACTGATGACTTTTTTAAAACTAATCAATTAATCAGTTTGTGTCAGAAAAAACTCTTAAAACCTGTGACTCTGGTTAAAAATGCAGCAGGTGACATGTGAACTCCAAGACCATGAATTTGTATTTGTGCCAGCACACAGTTCTTGACAGGGAATGTATGGGTTTTATGACCATCATCTATGAAGTTATTTGGCTCCAGAAGGACAAAGCAGAGAGGGGTGATTAAAAAGCAGAATGGAATGTCACACCTAATAGATACAGAGCTGGTCAGAGGAAATGGGAAAAGAGAGTTGGAGAGGAGAGGGGAGACAAAATGCAAAGAAAAAAGGTCTATTTAAGTTTATGGTGTGTGTGTGTGTGTTTGAGCGTGCACATGACAAAGCGTATCAATGCGTGTGCATGTGTATACGCCCTTCATGTGTGTGTCCACATGAAGGGCCTATGGAGAAATTGGAGACTGTGGGACTGGGAGTGTTCTTGGCTCCACCAATTTCAGGTGTAATTACCCAGACAGAAAATAAGAGGTAAGTGGACTAGACACAGCTTCCTTGAATCTTCTGTTTTTAGAAACAGCATCCTCCCTACTCTTGTTACAAATACTATGAGGACAACATTTACAGCCATAAAAGGTACAGTATATGCCACCTTGACATCTAGGATTCAGAAAAGTTGTTGGCATCACTAGTATGTCCTTTAAAACAGGTAAAATTAGCAACATTGTAATCCTGTTCTATTAAAGGCAGTAAAGCACATGAAAAAAATACTATACTGATTCACATGCAACAAAAAACATGTTTGAGGTTCAAAGACATCAAAAATTTCCAATATCAGCAATGTCCTTAACTATTTAAAGTAACAGTAAAACTATCAAAAGTTACTTGTTTGGGAAATAAAAAAAAAACCCTTCAGTTGATGTACAAGTTTTTTAAATTGTGCATTAAGATTGGTTTCATTGCTTTTACCTTAAAAATTCCCATTACCAACTAAAAGCCTGCTTCTGACCTAGTAAAACCACACCTGTTCTACCTTCTGAGTCTACATTTGGGCACTAGATCTGTGATTTAATGCTACAAATATTGTCTGGGTGACAGGCTGCCAACGAAGCACGGCGACTGGAAGCTGCCCAGTCCTCCCACTCTTTTCCACATTTGGCTGCTGAGCTTTTCACTGAAGCAGTTCCATGTTAAGGATGCGCCTGGATCAAGATCAACCCTGGATCTACAGTGTAAACCCTTCACATTCTTTATAGGGTACACTTTTTTGGCAGTAATCGTTTCTTGGTTGTACATGTTGGTGCAATAGGAGGTCCAGTGATAGAGGAAAACTGGCTAACTTCCTATTCCCTGCATCAGACCTCTCCATAAGGCCCATGATCTACAACTATAACTTGTCCATGGGCAAGAGAAAGATAGCACCATTGGCATTCTGTCTCTTTGGTGGCAAATGTACAGGCACTGACACCATCTGTGATATTGTTGAATTATGAGTTAAGGCAACATCCGTGGTACACAATTTTATCAAGAAAACTGCAAGGCAGCAGTTGGAAAGGCAGAGGGAAAGCTCTTTCAAAAGCCTCAACTGCATAAAAAAAATCTTTGTCTCTGTATTGTGGAAGTTGTTGTGGGATGTAGAACTTCTCCTCGATGTGTCAGGCCCGAGGCAAAACTGAATTGGCTGCTCCGTAGAGTGATATGTTGTTTATCAAGGCACTCTGAGGACTCTCTTGTGTAATACACTCTGACCAAATGTAGGCTATATATGGCAGTATACACCTACTTATCTGTTTTTAGTCATTTTCAATAGCATCTCATATACTGCATCTTAGGATCTTAGGAAAGATTGCATCTTTACAACATCTATATTTAACATTTACTATTGTTTTACATCCATGTGTATTAAGTTACTGACCAAAGGTGGAAAGTCCAGGTAGAGTTGACATACTTGTAGTGTAGTACCTTACCCTGCCAGAATTACTGGATGCTATGTAATACATCTTACTTTTATTCCACTTTATTTCAGAAATATTGTATTTTGTCATCCACTGTATTTCTTTCCAGCTGCTGTAGTTATTAGCAGGTCATGGTTTAAAAGAAATAAATTTTAAGTCACTTAAACACTCAAGTTAATAGTACTACAGCTGTCTATGTCAGAGAATCAGTTGACCAATCAGAGCTTTGTTTAAGAATGTCGACATCAATTTCTATGCTTACTAGCCAGTTGGCTAAATCCAACAAAACAACGCAAGAAAAATATCCTGAAAATGGGGACAAGTTTCGTGCATAAACATTTGAACCTGTGTTCTTTTTTGAGCTGCTGTTTATATACACTGTTGCCCAATGGAGTTTACTGAATGTAATACATTTCTGTATTTCATTCTCATTTTTTGTCAGGAATCAAAATTAGCGTCTAGGCTAAGCCCTAAACTTTACTGGGTAAGGCTTTGCTACTTTTCGACTAAGTCTTGACCGCTTGAATTGAACAATGCCATTTTAGACAGTGATTTTAATTTCACCAGAGGTGCCACAGCGCATTTGAGAAGCATCCCAGAAGCATTTCACCACTCTGCTTCGCTGGTCTATTTTTGCTGGAGCCCATGTCAAGCAGAAAATCTGATCAATTTTCAAAATAAATCACCCTGTGCCTGTGCAGACGAAAGGGAAATAATTTAAGTACATAGCCTACTTACTCATGGTAGAAGCACATAAACCATGGAAAAATGACTAAATCTGAGCAAGTCAACAAAGTCTGGTGGACAAAAACGCTCCTGGTGAAGCTGCATGGAGAACAGACCAAAACAGCAGTAGAGCTATGCCGGTGGAATTTAGGTGTTTTGTGCCTCAACAGGTTGTTGTAAGTCTACTTTTACTACTACTTCACTACTAAGGTGTTGACTAAAATCAGCTCGCATGAAAACAATGACAGGTTGAATGACATGAAATAAAATGGCAATGATATTTACTTTTTATCTCTAAGCAAACTTTTGAATGTCAGACTATTGTTCTGCAGTGTACACACACGACTATCATCACACCAGGATGCTCATGTAGCTCTGGCCTTTTTCCATGCATGTAATATTTCTTCTTGCGCGAGACATCATCACTGAGAGGTGAAAGCTCACCCAAGGCTGTGTGGTCGGATGACTCTCTGTCAAATTGTTAAATTGTTAAGCCTATAATATTCAGGTCTGTGGCATTTGTATGGAACCGGGTCTAAATGCAAGGAGACATCTTTTATAGCGTGACCTTCTCAACAGACACCCCTCCTCTCTCCTCCTCCTGTCTCTCCCTCCTTCTGTATTCCAACTATGTCCTTGTTTGTAACATTTCTCCACCTGGCTCGATGGGTGGTTTTGTTTGTAGGAGATTTATTTGAACACCCCCGCTTTCAACAACTGAAGAAAAGTGTCCATTGTGTAATACAGAAACACAAAGCAGACAAGAAAAACATATAATGGATCTCATTTATGAAAAGTCACGTTTTTAGTTGGTAAAAAAAACAAAAAAAAATCAATTTAAAGTTTTAAGAATGAAAGCAACAAATACAGATTTTCTGTCAGTACTCCATTTTTTCCACAGGACGGAAATTGTGAATAAAATGTTCTTTCTTTTTTGTAATTTGAAAAATTGAATTATGGAAGAGTGGAGGCTAGAATAAAATCAAACAAAATCATTATCAGAGTCACAGACCAAGATTCACCCTTGGGCAGGTGTTGGATACAGAGAAGGCTGGAAAAATCAGAAACTGAATAATTTACTCTGAAATTCACACTAGGGAAAGAGCTGACATGCTTTAGAGGAACAATACACACTCTGTCCATCCGAGTCATGGCCTGCTCATAATTTTATACTGTAGGCGTAACTTTTGTGCACAAGTAAGTCTTTTGCATTTGTACAAACTTGCAAGTCCCACTGACAAACATCCCCCTTCTGTTCTTGCTTTTCTCTGAGGGATATAACCAAATGCAGATACATTCTTCACATAGACGACATTCACTCTAAACAGATATGAATATCAGTCTAAACAGAACACTAATGTTCTTTTTGCTGTTACAATGTTTTCACTTATTTGATAAAAGGGCTTTATTGCAACTTCAATATGTGGATTTTCTGGTTGCAGTTATCAAAAAAGCTCCTCACAGTGTCTGAAAACAGCAAGCAGACTACAGTCAGACCTGCTGACTAGGGCACCATGGACCAATAGAAAGACACACAATAAGAGCTCCACATGAATTAATTATTAATTTAGCTCTTCAAACACCAAACACTATCTAATCATATTTTCTAGCTAAAATGGGTGAAAACATTCAGTTAGTTTTGTATGATTATTTATAAATGGTTTGGTCGAGAAGCTTACTGCTACAATCAAAGTTTCACTGTTTGCCTCTTCCATCTGAATACAAACAGAAACTAACTTTCCTTTACACCCCTACAGTCAGCAGTGTTATTGCTCTAAACTGTGGTGGCGATTATCAGTACCAATACAAAAAAAAAAAAAACAGATTTTCCATTTCTGGTGCTTTACTTACAGACAGGATGGCTGAAAAAGTCTAAGAACTGAATAAAAAACACATTCCCTTCCTGCTGTATTGTGATAGTGCCTGCTGGATTAGCCAAGCCTCAAACTCAAACTGAGGGAAGCATTAATGGTGCATGTTAGTCTTGTTGCTGTGATTTACTTGTGCATGTTAACAAGGATCTTCTCCCAAGCTTTGAGCTGATGCAATTTTTTGCAAAGGTCACACCAACGCTGTACATGTTTTGAGAAAAAAAGGGGATATTCATGAGGTAACAAAAACAAAAAAGGAAAAGGCACAGTGTTTCCTTTTTCCACTGTGTGTGTCCTTGTAGATGTTTATTGTGTTTCTTATATAATATCTTACCATGAGGGAAATTTTAATTACACATGTATTTCTTTTATAAATCACGACTCACCAACATTGTTGTCACTTAGGTAAGCCCCTCTTAGTCCTCCTTGTTTCCCTGCATTCCTTCTGTTATGTGGTTAAGATATATGATGTGATTATGTTGGTAATACCCTCCATTGACCATCTGATTATTGGCAAAGGGAGGTCAATATACAGTAAGTCCGGGCTTACTCAACCGCAGTAGTCACATGGTAGGGGGGAGTGCAGTTTAGCTTGGCCAGATGCTGAATACTAGCCTGACAGTCACCAGTAGCCTTTAGTTACTTTTCCATGTTTGAAGTTGCTTTTATGGTAAATTTATTGGCTGATCTATCTGCAGACATAGGATTGTGTCAATGTCAGGGAGATAGATAAGACTTTACATTTTTTTAAGTACTTACGGGTAGGGTAAGTCACACTGGAGATGATTGCTGAGTCTCATTCCCAGGTTGTCAAATACCAACAAAAATGAGAAACTAACAAAGTGGCTCCAAGCTAGCCACACAACACAACAGGTGGTCCATGTGCTGAGAATGAGACTCAACAATAAACTTTCTTCAAGCAACCAACCCAGAGCATTGGTATTTGACCACCTGGGACCACAAACGCCATCTGTTGTGCTGTATGGCTCGATCTGAGACACTTTGTTTCCCATTTACCATAGCCAAAAGCATTGGTATTTGACGAGACCCAACAGTCAACTATCATTCTCCAATATGACTGACCACACCTTAATAATAAAAAATGAGATCAAGCAGAACGTCTTCTCAAAGGTTCACTCACTGCAAGGTAAGATCAATATAAATGTGTATCGTTGAAAAAATCCACACAAAAATATAAAACGCAAAAAATTTGTTATTTGTTGAATTAAAATTTCATTGTTGTTCATCTCCACTTTTGGGAGAAATGTCTACTTAATTACTAACTAGATGTCTGCAGTTGAGATAAACAAGTCATTATCATTCAAGCTACATTCAGTAATAGGACTGACTGTGTCAGGGTAGCTAAATCCCTAAAAAAAACAACTCTGCCCTTCTTTCTTCTTTGAGATTTGTATGAAATTAAGCCCTTTTATGTATTATTTATAGCTGAGGTTTCATCGGTACCCGCTAGTATTTGGAGAGGTGGAAAAGTAGGTAAATACCTTAAGTTGTAATCATAAATTATGGTGATGTATTATTAAACAGTACTTCCCACCTAAAAGCATGAACATAAGAAGAAAGAAAGAAAATAAAACTGAACGTCAGTAAAGAAGAATGGCTTGATGCTAGTGGTGTTAATGCAATTTCAGTTAAAGCTTCCAACTCTCTAGGACACACAATCACTCACACACACACACACACACACACACACACACACACACACACACAAATATTTAAACTCAGATGTGTCAGTGTCAGCAGAATGCAGTTTTATAATCACTTTGGACTCGGGGGTGGAGTGGGTTGATGTTCCTTACTGCAAAGTAAATCCCAAAGTGACTGTTGCTCATATAGTGCAAGCAGGACAATCAATTTCACCAGTCTGACCAATGGAGAGGTGGGTGTTGTGAAAAATATGAGTTCAGACAAAGAGCGACAGTTTCCCCGTGTTCCCTGAGAATGGGGTGTACCTACTCTGTCCTCATGCAGGAAATTATTATTATTTTTACATATTGTTAGCATATTGTTGGCCTTTAACAACGGGCTGGTTAACGACCCTACCAAGGCTACATGCCCGGGATTATGGTGAGGGAGGAGGGAACCCAGTTTCCCCAGATGAAGCCTTCGTGGCTCGTCAAACAAGTCCAGTTGCCCCATGTTGTAGCCAATTTTCATGTGTGACAGTGTGTGTGTGTGTGTGTGGCGGGTTGCATGTTGTTGTTGTGACGTCACCTGCACAACTGATCACACACGGGAATCAAATCACACGTGTCAGGAAGAGCATATAGGGGAGTCACGGGTGGACCTTTTGTAGTTTGTTTTGTAATCTGCTCAAATAAAACGTCAAAAGCATAATTTATGGAAGATCTCATTTTTTGGCACCACAACGAGTTGACAACGACTTCACATTGACCTCAAGTGGCCTTTTTTGGTTTTTCAGAGTGCCCCAGCCCAGATTGAACTCTTCTCAAAGAAAGATGCCCTGGGAGACTCAGCGTCTTAACATGAGAAGCCTTTAAAGTTCAATGGCCTAGTAGTGAGGTCCCTGTGGACAGTTGCAGTTAGGACCTGCACTTGGAGGAAGCAGCACATGGAGAATCAAGCGTTGCGTCCCTGTTCATGTGTCGCTGGAGTCGAACTCACAACCGTCGTAGTCGGCAGAGCTCTGCGCATGCGCACAACGACGTGTCCTATTGTCTTCAACACAGACCGCTCGGCCACCGATTTGAGGTGAGCCCCATGGGATGGCATCAAACGGCTCTGTGCGTCTAAGGCCCGACCGAAACGAGGAGCTGTTTCTCAATCACGTTTGGCGTCATTGAAACACGACGTACGAAAGAAACACAGAAATAAATTCAAGAAATCACTGAGCATGACAGCACGGACGTGTCCTATTGCCTTCAACACAGACCGCTCGGCCACCGATTTGAGGTGAGCCCCAGGGGATGGCATCAAACGGCTCTGTGCGTCTAAGGCCCGACCGAAACGAGGAGCTGTTTCTCAATCACGTTTGGCGTCATTGAAACACGACGTACGAAAGAAACACAGAAATAAATTCAAGAAATCACTGAGCACGACAGCACGGACGCGACTGACCAAGGGTTGTCCACCTGCAAATTCAAAGGGCACTTGAGTGTGGGTGATAAAGAAGAAGAAATACATGCAAAGAAATCACTGAGCATGACAGGACACAGACTACTGACCAAGGTTTGTCCAAATGCAAATGTGGGATCAAAGGGTGATTAATGTCTACTTTGCATGCGAGTTTTCTGTCAAACTCACAGAGGTCTTTGTACGGAGCAACGGCAAAAGGCAGCACCCACTGTCTTGTACCCGACACCGGAATGTTTGCAACAGCTCATCTGGTCACACAAAGTGTGCCACTTCTGTAGTCATTCATTCTCCGTGTGGGTGCGTTATGTGAGTCCCTGCCTAGCTGTGCATGCACCGTAGGCCAAGTACACAGTGGGTAACCACCAACAGTAGAAAACGTTCCATCGCCTTTTATAGTGCTCTGCCGCGCACCTGGTCTCAGTCACGGTGCACGTCAAATTTGCCTTATTTGTCTTCCTGCTCGTTTTCTAACGGTCATTTCCACGCTGAGCCGCTCCCACCTGTTACAGCCACTCACCAGGAACACTTTGCCGGCTTTAAGCGGCTCTAGTTTTTAGAGTAAGTTTGATAGTTTCGCAAAATAAAGCTTTAAAACGTGTGAAGTTGCCCCGTGGGATTCTGGGTAATCTACGTCAGCCGTCAGACGGTTTGATGACGCTGTCATTTTTTAAACGGTCATCTGTGGAATCGGATCCTCTTTGACGTGCTGGGAAATGCGCTGCAGTACCGTTTTCAGCCGCAACAAGGAGCCATACGGCTGGTGGCGCTGTTCCGACGTATAGTGTAGGCTGCTGCCGAGGAAGAAAGTCGCTGTCCTTTAAGCACCCCGTGTCTCCAAAAAAGACAGCTTCTTCTGGCCAAGAACAGCCCAGCTTTGTGAAAATGCATCATTCCTTCATGTTGTTAGCAAGCACAAAAACATGTTTTCCTATCACTTGTCCAAAATGCGATACAAAATGTAAAATTACAAACAGACGTAAGGAATGGGAGAAGCAATTTGAAGCAGCATACCGTTTGAATCCTCTTTATTTACATACATGGGACTTTACAACTGACTATTTCTCTGTACTGTACTGGGAGTATACTTGGCCTTTACTGTACAAGCCAGCAGAGAGCTGCGGTGGAAACAGAGACAACGTTCAAGTGTGATTTCAAAGAGTCCCCCCTCTTTTACAAAATTCATTGCTGCACACCGAAAACAATCATTAGTTGCAGTCCTGTGATTCAAAATCGGACCCACCTCAATCGACCACAAAAGTACAATTTTGCTTTCACGTGTGAACCTAGTCACATGTTAAATGAGACACACTGAGTGTTTTTACTTCAAAGTACATTTTCCTGATCACGACAACTCACACGTGTGCCGCATGGGACTCAAAGAAGCACGAAGGAAACGAGTGGAAACAACGGGCTGGTTAACGACCCTACCAAGGCTACATGCCCGGGATTATGGTGAGGGAGGAGGGAACCCAGTTTCCCCAGATGAAGCCTTCGTGGCTCGTCAAACAAGTCCAGTTGCCCCATGTTGTAGCCAATTTTAGGCCCGACCGAAACGAGGAGCTGTTTCTCAATCACGTTTGGCGTCATGCCCGGGATTATGGTGAGGGAGGAGGGAACCCATTTTCCCCAGATGAAGCCTTCGTGGCTCGTCAAACAAGTCCAGTTGCCCCATGTTGTAGCCAATTTTCATGTGTGACAGTGTGTGTGTGTGTGTGGCGGGTTGCATGTTGTTGTTGTGACCTCACCTGCACAGCTGATCACACACGGGAATCAAATCACACGTGTCAGGAAGAGCATATAGGGGAGTCACGGGTGGACCTTTTGTAGTTTGTTTTGTAATCTGCTCAAATAAAACGTCAAAAGCATAAATCACTGAGCATGACAGCACGGACGTCTCCTATTGCCTTCAATGTGGGATCAAAGGGTGATTAATGTCTACTTTGCATGCCAACAAAGCGAGTTTTCTGTCAAACTCACAGAGGTCTTTGTACGGAGCAACGGCAAAAGGCAGCACCCACTGTCTTGTACCCGACACCGGAATGTTTGCAACAGCTCATCTGGTCACACAAAGTGTGCCACTTCTGTAGTCATTCATTCTCCGTGTGGGTGCGTTATGTGAGTCCCTGCCTAGCTGTGCATGCATGTTGTTGTTGTGACCTCACCTGCACAGCTGATCACACACGGGAATCAAATCAAATCATGTGTGACAGTGTGTGTGTGTGTGTGGCGGGTTGCATGTTGTTGTTGTGACCTCACCTGCACAGCTGATCACACACGGGAATCAAATCACACGTGTCAGGAAGAGCATATAGGGGAGTCACGGGTGGACCTTTTGTAGTTTGTTTTGTAATCTGCTCAAATAAAACGTCTAAAGCATAATTTATGGAAGATCTCATTTTTTGGCACCACAACGAGTTGACAACGACTTCACATTGACCTCAAGTGGCCTTTTTTGGTTTTTCAGATTGCCCCCGATTGAACTCTTCTCAAAGAAAGATGCCCTGGGAGACTCAGCGTCTTAACATGAGAAGCCTTTAAAGTTCAATGGCCTAGTAGTGAGGTCCCTGTGGACAGTTGCAGTTAGGACCTGCACTTGGAGGAAGCAGCACATGGAGAATCAAGCGTTGCGTCCCTGTTCATGTGTCGCTGGAGTCGAACTCGCAACCTCGTAGTCGGCAGAGCTCTGCGCATGCGCACAACGACGTGTCCTATTGCCTTCAACACAGACCGCTCGGCCACCGATTTGAGGTGAGCCCCATGGGATGGCATCAAACGGCTCTGTGCGTCTAAGGCCCGACCGAAACGAGGAGCTGTTTCTCAATCACGTTTGGCGTCATGCCCGGGATTATGGTGAGGGAGGAGGGAACCCAGTTTCCCCAGATGAAGCCTTCGTGGCTCGTCAAACAAGTCCAGTTGCCCCATGTTGTAGCCAATTTTCATGTGTGACAGTGTGTGTGTGTGTGTGTGGCGGGTTGCATGTTGTTGTTGTGACCTCACCTGCACAGCTGATCACACACGGGAATCAAATCACACGTGTCAGGAAGAGCATATAGGGGAGTCACGGGTGGACCTTTTGTAGTTTGTTTTGTAATCTGCTCAAATAAAACGTCAAAAGCATAAATCACTGAGCATGACAGCACGGACGTCTCCTATTGCCTTCAACACAGACCGCTCGGCCACCGATTTGAGGTGAGCCCCAGGGGATGGCATCAAACGGCTCTGTGCGTCTAAGGCCCGACCGAAACGAGGAGCTGTTTCTCAATCACGTTTGGCGTCATTGAAACACGACGTACGAAAGAAACACAGAAATAAATTCAAGAAATCACTGAGCACGACAGCACGGACGCGACTGACCAAGGGTTGTCCACCTGCAAATTCAAAGGGCACTTGAGTGTGGGTGATAAAGAAGAAGAAATACATGCAAAGAAATCACTGAGCATGACAGGACACAGACTACTGACCAAGGTTTGTCCAAATGCAAACGTGAATGTGGGATCAAAGGGTGATTAATGTCTACTTTGCATGCCAACAAAGCGAGTTTTCTGTCAAACTCACAGAGGTCTTTGTACGGAGCAACGGCAAAAGGCAGCACCCACTGTCTTGTACCCGACACCGGAATGTTTGCAACAGCTCATCTGGTCACACAAAGTGTGCCACTTCTGTAGTCATTCATTCTCCGTGTGGGTGCGTTATGTGAGTCCCTGCCTAGCTGTGCATGCACCGTAGGCCAAGTACACAGTGGGTAACCACCAACAGTAGAAAACGTTCCATCGCCTTTTATAGTGCTCTGCCGCGCACCTGGTCTCAGTCACGGTGCACGTCAAATTTGCCTTATTTGTCTTCCTGCTCGTTTTCTAACGGTCATTTCCACGCTGAGCCGCTCCCACCTGTTACAGCCACTCACCAGGAACACTTTGCCGGCTTTAAGCGGCTCTAGTTTTTAGAGTAAGTTTGATAGTTTCGCAAAATAAAGCTTTAAAACGTGTGAAGTTGCCCCGTGGGATTCTGGGTAATCTACGTCAGCCGTCAGACGGTTTGATGACGCTGTCATTTTTTAAACGGTCATCTGTGGAATCGGATCCTCTTTGACGTGCTGGGAAATGCGCTGCAGTACCGTTTTCAGCCGCAACAAGGAGCCATACGGCTGGTGGCGCTGTTCCGACGTATAGTGTAGGCTGCTGCCGAGGAAGAAAGTCGCTGTCCTTTAAGCACCCCGTGTCTCCAAAAAAGACAGCTTCTTCTGGCCAAGAACAGCCCAGCTTTGTGAAAATGCATCATTCCTTCATGTTGTTAGCAAGCACAAAAACATGGTTTCCTATCACTTGTCCAAAATGCGATACAAAATGTAAAATTACAAACAGACGTAAGGAATGGGAGAAGCAATTTGAAGAAGCATACCGTTTGAATCCTCTTTATTTACATACATGTGACTTTACAACTGACTATTTCTCTGTACTGTACTGGGAGTATACTTGGCCTTTACTGTACAAGCCAGCAGAGAGCTGCGGTGGAAACAGAGACAACGTTCAAGTGTGATTTCAAAGAGTCCCCCCCTCTTTTACAAAATTCATTGCTGCACACCGAAAACAATCATTAGTTGCAGTCCTGTGATTCAAAATCGGACCCACCTCAATCGACCACAAAAGTACAATTTTGCTTTCACGTGTGAACCTAGTCACATGTTAAATGAGACACACTGAGAGTTTTTACTTCAAAGTACATTTTCCTGATCACGACAACTCACACGTGTGCCGCATGGGACTCAAAGAAGCACTAAGGAAACGAGTGGAAACAACGGGCTGGTTAACGACCCTACCAAGGCTACATGCCCGGGATTATGGTGAGGGAGGAGGGAACCCAGTTTCCCCAGATGAAGCCTTCGTGGCTCGTCAAACAAGTCCAGTTGCCCCATGTTGTAGCCAATTTTCATGTGTGACAGTGTGTGTGTGTGTGTGTGGCGGGTTGCATGTTGTTGTTGTGACGTCACCTGCACAGCTGATCACACACGGGAATCAAATCACACGTGTCAGGAAGAGCATATAGGGGAGTCACGGGTGGACCTTTTGTAGTTTGTTTTGTAATCTGCTCAAATAAAACGTCAAAAGCATAATTTATGGAAGATCTCATTTTTTGGCACCACAACGAGTTGACAACGACTTCACATTGACCTCAAGTGGCCTTTTTTGGTTTTTCAGATTGCCCCAGCCCAGATTGAACTCTTCTCAAAGAAAGATGCCCTGGGAGACTCAGCGTCTTAACATGTGAAGCCTTTAAAGTTCAATGGCCTAGTAGTGAGGTCCCTGTGGACAGTTGCAGTTAGGACCTGCACTTGGAGGAAGCAGCACATGGAGAATCAAGCGTTGCGTCCCTGTTCATGTGTCGCTGGAGTCGAACTCACAACCGCGTAGTCGGCAGAGCTCTGCGCATGCGCACAACGACGTGTCCTATTGCCTTCAACACAGACCGCTCGGCCACCGATTTGAGGTGAGCCCTAAGGGATGGCATCAAACGGCTCTGTGCGTCTAAGGCCCGACCGAAACGAGGAGCTGTTTCTCAATCACGTTTGGCGTCATTGAAACACGACGTACGAAAGAAACACAGAAATAAATTCAAGAAATCACTGAGCACGACAGCACGGACGCGACTGACCAAGGGTTGTCCACCTGCAAATTCAAAGGGCACTTGAGTGTGGGTGATAAAGAAGAAGAAATACATGCAAAGAAATCACTGAGCATGACAGGACACAGACTACTGACCAAGGTTTGTCCAAATGCAAACGTGAATGTGGGATCAAAGGGTGATTAATGTCTACTTTGCATGCCAACAAAGCGAGTTTTCTGTCAAACTCACAGAGGTCTTTGTACGGAGCAACGGCAAAAGGCAGCACCCACTGTCTTGTACCCGACACCGGAATGTTTGCAACAGCTCATCTGGTCACACAAAGTGTGCCACTTCTGTAGTCATTCATTCTCCGTGTGGGTGCGTTATGTGAGTCCCTGCCTAGCTGTGCATGCACCGTAGGCCAAGTACACAGTGGGTAACCACCAACAGTAGAAAACGTTCCATCGCCTTTTATAGTGCTCTGCCGCGCACCTGGTCTCAGTCACGGTGCACGTCAAATTTGCCTTATTTGTCTTCCTGCTCGTTTTCTAACGGTCATTTCCACGCTGAGCCGCTCCCACCTGTTACAGCCACTCACCAGGAACACTTTGCCGGCTTTAAGCGGCTCTAGTTTTTAGAGTAAGTTTGATAGTTTCGCAAAATAAAGCTTTAAAACGTGTGAAGTTGCCCCGCGGGATTCTGGGTAATCTACGTCAGCCGTCAGACGGTTTGATGACGCTGTCATTTTTTAAACGGTCATCTGTGGAATCGGATCCTCTTTGACGTGCTGGGAAATGCGCTGCAGTACCGTTTTCAGCCGCAACAAGGAGCCATACGGCTGGTGGCGCTGTTCCGACGTATAGTGTAGGCTGCTGCCGAGGAAGAAAGTCGCTGTCCTTTAAGCACCCCGTGTCTCCAAAAAGACAGCTTCTTCTGGCCAAGAACAGCCCAGCTTTGTGAAAATGCATCATTCCTTCATGTTGTTAGCAAGCACAAAAACATGGTTTCCTATCACTTGTCCAAAATGCGATACAAAATGTAAAATTACAAACAGACGTAAGGAATGGGAGAAGCAATTTGAAGAAGCATACCGTTTGAATCCTCTTTATTTACATACATGTGACTTTACAACTGACTATTTCTCTGTACTGTACTGGGAGTATACTTGGCCTTTACTGTACAAGCCAGCAGAGAGCTGCGGTGGAAACAGAGACAACGTTCAAGTGTGATTTCAAAGAGTCCCCCCTCTTTTACAAAATTCATTGCTGCACACCGAAAACAATCATTAGTTGCAGTCCTGTGATTCAAAATCGGACCCACCTCAATCGACCACAAAAGTACAATTTTGCTTTCACGTGTGAACCTAGTCACATGTTAAATGAGACACACTGAGAGTTTTTACTTCAAAGTACATTTTCCTGATCACGACAACTCACACGTGTGCCGCATGGGACTCAAAGAAGCACTAAGGAAACGAGTGGAAACAACGGGCTGGTTAACGACCCTACCAAGGCTACATGCCCGGGATTATGGTGAGGAGGAGGAGGGAACCCAGTTTCCCCAGATGAAGCCTTCGTGGCTCGTCAAACAAGTCCAGTTGCCCCATGTTGTAGCCAATTTTCATGTGTGACAGTGTGTGTGTGTGTGTGTGGCGGGTTGCATGTTGTTGTTGTGACGTCACCTGCACAGCTGATCACACACGGGAATCAAATCACACGTGTCAGGAAGAGCATATAGGGGAGTCACGGGTGGACCTTTTGTAGTTTGTTTTGTAATCTGCTCAAATAAAACGTCAAAAGCATAATTTATGGAAGATCTCATTTTTTGGCACCACAACGAGTTGACAACGACTTCACATTGACCTCAAGTGGCCTTTTTTGGTTTTTCAGATTGCCCCAGCCCAGATTGAACTCTTCTCAAAGAAAGATGCCCTGGGAGACTCAGCGTCTTAACATGTGAAGCCTTTAAAGTTCAATGGCCTAGTAGTGAGGTCCCTGTGGACAGTTGCAGTTAGGACCTGCACTTGGAGGAAGCAGCACATGGAGAATCAAGCGTTGCGTCCCTGTTCATGTGTCGCTGGAGTCGAACTCACAACCGCGTAGTCGGCAGAGCTCTGCGCATGCGCACAACGACGTGTCCTATTGCCTTCAACACAGACCGCTCGGCCACCGATTTGAGGTGAGCCCTAAGGGATGGCATCAAACGGCTCTGTGCGTCTAAGGCCCGACCGAAACGAGGAGCTGTTTCTCAATCACGTTTGGCGTCATTGAAACACGACGTACGAAAGAAACACAGAAATAAATTCAAGAAATCACTGAGCACGACAGCACGGACGCGACTGACCAAGGGTTGTCCACCTGCAAATTCAAAGGGCACTTGAGTGTGGGTGATAAAGAAGAAGAAATACATGCAAAGAAATCACTGAGCATGACAGGACACAGACTACTGACCAAGGTTTGTCCAAATGCAAACGTGAATGTGGGATCAAAGGGTGATTAATGTCTACTTTGCATGCCAACAAAGCGAGTTTTCTGTCAAACTCACAGAGGTCTTTGTACGGAGCAACGGCAAAAGGCAGCACCCACTGTCTTGTACCCGACACCGGAATGTTTGCAACAGCTCATCTGGTCACACAAAGTGTGCCACTTCTGTAGTCATTCATTCTCCGTGTGGGTGCGTTATGTGAGTCCCTGCCTAGCTGTGCATGCACCGTAGGCCAAGTACACAGTGGGTAACCACCAACAGTAGAAAACGTTCCATCGCCTTTTATAGTGCTCTGCCGCGCACCTGGTCTCAGTCACGGTGCACGTCAAATTTGCCTTATTTGTCTTCCTGCTCGTTTTCTAACGGTCATTTCCACGCTGAGCCGCTCCCACCTGTTACAGCCACTCACCAGGAACACTTTGCCGGCTTTAAGCGGCTCTAGTTTTTAGAGTAAGTTTGATAGTTTCGCAAAATAAAGCTTTAAAACGTGTGAAGTTGCCCCGCGGGATTCTGGGTAATCTACGTCAGCCGTCAGACGGTTTGATGACGCTGTCATTTTTTAAACGGTCATCTGTGGAATCGGATCCTCTTTGACGTGCTGGGAAATGCGCTGCAGTACCGTTTTCAGCCGCAACAAGGAGCCATACGGCTGGTGGCGCTGTTCCGACGTATAGTGTAGGCTGCTGCCGAGGAAGAAAGTCGCTGTCCTTTAAGCACCCCGTGTCTCCAAAAAAGACAGCTTCTTCTGGCCAAGAACAGCCCAGCTTTGTGAAAATGCATCATTCCTTCATGTTGTTAGCAAGCACAAAAACATGGTTTCCTATCACTTGTCCAAAATGCGATACAAAATGTAAAATTACAAACAGACGTAAGGAATGGGAGAAGCAATTTGAAGAAGCATACCGTTTGAATCCTCTTTATTTACATACATGTGACTTTACAACTGACTATTTCTCTGTACTGTACTGGGAGTATACTTGGCCTTTACTGTACAAGCCAGCAGAGAGCTGCGGTGGAAACAGAGACAACGTTCAAGTGTGATTTCAAAGAGTCCCCCCTCTTTTACAAAATTCATTGCTGCACACCGAAAACAATCATTAGTTGCAGTCCTGTGATTCAAAATCGGACCCACCTCAATCGACCACAAAAGTACAATTTTGCTTTCACGTGTGAACCTAGTCACATGTTAAATGAGACACACTGAGAGTTTTTACTTCAAAGTACATTTTCCTGATCACGACAACTCACACGTGTGCCGCATGGGACTCAAAGAAGCACTAAGGAAACGAGTGGAAACAACGGGCTGGTTAACGACCCTACCAAGGCTACATGCCCGGGATTATGGTGAGGGAGGAGGGAACCCAGTTTCCCCAGATGAAGCCTTCGTGGCTCGTCAAACAAGTCCAGTTGCCCCATGTTGTAGCCAATTTTCATGTGTGACAGTGTGTGTGTGTGTGTGTGGCGGGTTGCATGTTGTTGTTGTGACGTCACCTGCACAGCTGATCACACACGGGAATCAAATCACACGTGTCAGGAAGAGCATATAGGGGAGTCACGGGTGGACCTTTTGTAGTTTGTTTTGTAATCTGCTCAAATAAAACGTCAAAAGCATAATTTATGGAAGATCTCATTTTTTGGCACCACAACGAGTTGACAACGACTTCACATTGACCTCAAGTGGCCTTTTTTGGTTTTTCAGATTGCCCCAGCCCAGATTGAACTCTTCTCAAAGAAAGATGCCCTGGGAGACTCAGCGTCTTAACATGTGAAGCCTTTAAAGTTCAATGGCCTAGTAGTGAGGTCCCTGTGGACAGTTGCAGTTAGGACCTGCACTTGGAGGAAGCAGCACATGGAGAATCAAGCGTTGCGTCCCTGTTCATGTGTCGCTGGAGTCGAACTCACAACCGCGTAGTCGGCAGAGCTCTGCGCATGCGCACAACGACGTGTCCTATTGCCTTCAACACAGACCGCTCGGCCACCGATTTGAGGTGAGCCCTAAGGGATGGCATCAAACGGCTCTGTGCGTCTAAGGCCCGACCGAAACGAGGAGCTGTTTCTCAATCACGTTTGGCGTCATTGAAACACGACGTACGAAAGAAACACAGAAATAAATTCAAGAAATCACTGAGCACGACAGCACGGACGCGACTGACCAAGGGTTGTCCACCTGCAAATTCAAAGGGCACTTGAGTGTGGGTGATAAAGAAGAAGAAATACATGCAAAGAAATCACTGAGCATGACAGGACACAGACTACTGACCAAGGTTTGTCCAAATGCAAACGTGAATGTGGGATCAAAGGGTGATTAATGTCTACTTTGCATGCCAACAAAGCGAGTTTTCTGTCAAACTCACAGAGGTCTTTGTACGGAGCAACGGCAAAAGGCAGCACCCACTGTCTTGTACCCGACACCGGAATGTTTGCAACAGCTCATCTGGTCACACAAAGTGTGCCACTTCTGTAGTCATTCATTCTCCGTGTGGGTGCGTTATGTGAGTCCCTGCCTAGCTGTGCATGCACCGTAGGCCAAGTACACAGTGGGTAACCACCAACAGTAGAAAACGTTCCATCGCCTTTTATAGTGCTCTGCCGCGCACCTGGTCTCAGTCACGGTGCACGTCAAATTTGCCTTATTTGTCTTCCTGCTCGTTTTCTAACGGTCATTTCCACGCTGAGCCGCTCCCACCTGTTACAGCCACTCACCAGGAACACTTTGCCGGCTTTAAGCGGCTCTAGTTTTTAGAGTAAGTTTGATAGTTTCGCAAAATAAAGCTTTAAAACGTGTGAAGTTGCCCCGCGGGATTCTGGGTAATCTACGTCAGCCGTCAGACGGTTTGATGACGCTGTCATTTTTTAAACGGTCATCTGTGGAATCGGATCCTCTTTGACGTGCTGGGAAATGCGCTGCAGTACCGTTTTCAGCCGCAACAAGGAGCCATACGGCTGGTGGCGCTGTTCCGACGTATAGTGTAGGCTGCTGCCGAGGAAGAAAGTCGCTGTCCTTTAAGCACCCCGTGTCTCCAAAAAAGACAGCTTCTTCTGGCCAAGAACAGCCCAGCTTTGTGAAAATGCATCATTCCTTCATGTTGTTAGCAAGCACAAAAACATGGTTTCCTATCACTTGTCCAAAATGCGATACAAAATGTAAAATTACAAACAGACGTAAGGAATGGGAGAAGCAATTTGAAGAAGCATACCGTTTGAATCCTCTTTATTTACATACATGTGACTTTACAACTGACTATTTCTCTGTACTGTACTGGGAGTATACTTGGCCTTTACTGTACAAGCCAGCAGAGAGCTGCGGTGGAAACAGAGACAACGTTCAAGTGTGATTTCAAAGAGTCCCCCCTCTTTTACAAAATTCATTGCTGCACACCGAAAACAATCATTAGTTGCAGTCCTGTGATTCAAAATCGGACCCACCTCAATCGACCACAAAAGTACAATTTTGCTTTCACGTGTGAACCTAGTCACATGTTAAATGAGACACACTGAGAGTTTTTACTTCAAAGTACATTTTCCTGATCACGACAACTCACACGTGTGCCGCATGGGACTCAAAGAAGCACTAAGGAAACGAGTGGAAACAACGGGCTGGTTAACGACCCTACCAAGGCTACATGCCCGGGATTATGGTGAGGGAGGAGGGAACCCAGTTTCCCCAGATGAAGCCTTCGTGGCTCGTCAAACAAGTCCAGTTGCCCCATGTTGTAGCCAATTTTCATGTGTGACAGTGTGTGTGTGTGTGTGGGCGGGTTGCATGTTGTTGTTGTGACGTCACCTGCACAGCTGATCACACACGGGAATCAAATCACACGTGTCAGGAAGAGCATATAGGGGAGTCACGGGTGGACCTTTTGTAGTTTGTTTTGTAATCTGCTCAAATAAAACGTCAAAAGCATAATTTATGGAAGATCTCATTTTTTGGCACCACAACGAGTTGACAACGACTTCACATTGACCTCAAGTGGCCTTTTTTGGTTTTTCAGATTGCCCCAGCCCAGATTGAACTCTTCTCAAAGAAAGATGCCCTGGGAGACTCAGCGTCTTAACATGTGAAGCCTTTAAAGTTCAATGGCCTAGTAGTGAGGTCCCTGTGGACAGTTGCAGTTAGGACCTGCACTTGGAGGAAGCAGCACATGGAGAATCAAGCGTTGCGTCCCTGTTCATGTGTCGCTGGAGTCGAACTCACAACCGCGTAGTCGGCAGAGCTCTGCGCATGCGCACAACGACGTGTCCTATTGCCTTCAACACAGACCGCTCGGCCACCGATTTGAGGTGAGCCCTAAGGGATGGCATCAAACGGCTCTGTGCGTCTAAGGCCCGACCGAAACGAGGAGCTGTTTCTCAATCACGTTTGGCGTCATTGAAACACGACGTACGAAAGAAACACAGAAATAAATTCAAGAAATCACTGAGCACGACAGCACGGACGCGACTGACCAAGGGTTGTCCACCTGCAAATTCAAAGGGCACTTGAGTGTGGGTGATAAAGAAGAAGAAATACATGCAAAGAAATCACTGAGCATGACAGGACACAGACTACTGACCAAGGTTTGTCCAAATGCAAACGTGAATGTGGGATCAAAGGGTGATTAATGTCTACTTTGCATGCCAACAAAGCGAGTTTTCTGTCAAACTCACAGAGGTCTTTGTACGGAGCAACGGCAAAAGGCAGCACCCACTGTCTTGTACCCGACACCGGAATGTTTGCAACAGCTCATCTGGTCACACAAAGTGTGCCACTTCTGTAGTCATTCATTCTCCGTGTGGGTGCGTTATGTGAGTCCCTGCCTAGCTGTGCATGCACCGTAGGCCAAGTACACAGTGGGTAACCACCAACAGTAGAAAACGTTCCATCGCCTTTTATAGTGCTCTGCCGCGCACCTGGTCTCAGTCACGGTGCACGTCAAATTTGCCTTATTTGTCTTCCTGCTCGTTTTCTAACGGTCATTTCCACGCTGAGCCGCTCCCACCTGTTACAGCCACTCACCAGGAACACTTTGCCGGCTTTAAGCGGCTCTAGTTTTTAGAGTAAGTTTGATAGTTTCGCAAAATAAAGCTTTAAAACGTGTGAAGTTGCCCCGCGGGATTCTGGGTAATCTACGTCAGCCGTCAGACGGTTTGATGACGCTGTCATTTTTTAAACGGTCATCTGTGGAATCGGATCCTCTTTGACGTGCTGGGAAATGCGCTGCAGTACCGTTTTCAGCCGCAACAAGGAGCCATACGGCTGGTGGCGCTGTTCCGACGTATAGTGTAGGCTGCTGCCGAGGAAGAAAGTCGCTGTCCTTTAAGCACCCCGTGTCTCCAAAAAAGACAGCTTCTTCTGGCCAAGAACAGCCCAGCTTTGTGAAAATGCATCATTCCTTCATGTTGTTAGCAAGCACAAAAACATGGTTTCCTATCACTTGTCCAAAATGCGATACAAAATGTAAAATTACAAACAGACGTAAGGAATGGGAGAAGCAATTTGAAGCAGCATACCGTTTGAATCCTCTTTATTTACATACATGTGACTTTACAACTGACTATTTCTCTGTACTGTACTGGGAGTATACTTGGCCTTTACTGTACAAGCCAGCAGAGAGCTGCGGTGGAAACAGAGACAACGTTCAAGTGTGATTTCAAAGAGTCCCCCCTCTTTTACAAAATTCATTGCTGCACACCGAAAACAATCATTAGTTGCAGTCCTGTGATTCAAAATCGGACCCACCTCAATCGACCACAAAAGTACAATTTTGCTTTCACGTGTGAACCTAGTCACATGTTAAATGAGACACACTGAGAGTTTTTACTTCAAAGTACATTTTCCTGATCACGACAACTCACACGTGTGCCGCATGGGACTCAAAGAAGCACTAAGGAAACGAGTGGAAACAACGGGCTGGTTAACGACCCTACCAAGGCTACATGCCCGGGATTATGGTGAGGGAGGAGGGAACCCAGTTTCCCCAGATGAAGCCTTCGTGGCTCGTCAAACAAGTCCAGTTGCCCCATGTTGTAGCCAATTTTCATGTGTGACAGTGTGTGTGTGTGTGTGTGGCGGGTTGCATGTTGTTGTTGTGACGTCACCTGCACAGCTGATCACACACGGGAATCAAATCACACGTGTCAGGAAGAGCATATAGGGGAGTCACGGGTGGACCTTTTGTAGTTTGTTTTGTAATCTGCTCAAATAAAACGTCAAAAGCATAATTTATGGAAGATCTCATTTTTTGGCACCACAACGAGTTGACAACGACTTCACATTGACCTCAAGTGGCCTTTTTTGGTTTTTCAGATTGCCCCAGCCCAGATTGAACTCTTCTCAAAGAAAGATGCCCTGGGAGACTCAGCGTCTTAACATGTGAAGCCTTTAAAGTTCAATGGCCTAGTAGTGAGGTCCCTGTGGACAGTTGCAGTTAGGACCTGCACTTGGAGGAAGCAGCACATGGAGAATCAAGCGTTGCGTCCCTGTTCATGTGTCGCTGGAGTCGAACTCACAACCGCGTAGTCGGCAGAGCTCTGCGCATGCGCACAACGACGTGTCCTATTGCCTTCAACACAGACCGCTCGGCCACCGATTTGAGGTGAGCCCTAAGGGATGGCATCAAACGGCTCTGTGCGTCTAAGGCCCGACCGAAACGAGGAGCTGTTTCTCAATCACGTTTGGCGTCATTGAAACACGACGTACGAAAGAAACACAGAAATAAATTCAAGAAATCACTGAGCACGACAGCACGGACGCGACTGACCAAGGGTTGTCCACCTGCAAATTCAAAGGGCACTTGAGTGTGGGTGATAAAGAAGAAGAAATACATGCAAAGAAATCACTGAGCATGACAGGACACAGACTACTGACCAAGGTTTGTCCAAATGCAAACGTGAATGTGGGATCAAAGGGTGATTAATGTCTACTTTGCATGCCAACAAAGCGAGTTTTCTGTCAAACTCACAGAGGTCTTTGTACGGAGCAACGGCAAAAGGCAGCACCCACTGTCTTGTACCCGACACCGGAATGTTTGCAACAGCTCATCTGGTCACACAAAGTGTGCCACTTCTGTAGTCATTCATTCTCCGTGTGGGTGCGTTATGTGAGTCCCTGCCTAGCTGTGCATGCACCGTAGGCCAAGTACACAGTGGGTAACCACCAACAGTAGAAAACGTTCCATCGCCTTTTATAGTGCTCTGCCGCGCACCTGGTCTCAGTCACGGTGCACGTCAAATTTGCCTTATTTGTCTTCCTGCTCGTTTTCTAACGGTCATTTCCACGCTGAGCCGCTCCCACCTGTTACAGCCACTCACCAGGAACACTTTGCCGGCTTTAAGCGGCTCTAGTTTTTAGAGTAAGTTTGATAGTTTCGCAAAATAAAGCTTTAAAACGTGTGAAGTTGCCCCGCGGGATTCTGGGTAATCTACGTCAGCCGTCAGACGGTTTGATGACGCTGTCATTTTTTAAACGGTCATCTGTGGAATCGGATCCTCTTTGACGTGCTGGGAAATGCGCTGCAGTACCGTTTTCAGCCGCAACAAGGAGCCATACGGCTGGTGGCGCTGTTCCGACGTATAGTGTAGGCTGCTGCCGAGGAAGAAAGTCGCTGTCCTTTAAGCACCCCGTGTCTCCAAAAAGACAGCTTCTTCTGGCCAAGAACAGCCCAGCTTTGTGAAAATGCATCATTCCTTCATGTTGTTAGCAAGCACAAAAACATGGTTTCCTATCACTTGTCCAAAATGCGATACAAAATGTAAAATTACAAACAGACGTAAGGAATGGGAGAAGCAATTTGAAGCAGCATACCGTTTGAATCCTCTTTATTTACATACATGTGACTTTACAACTGACTATTTCTCTGTACTGTACTGGGAGTATACTTGGCCTTTACTGTACAAGCCAGCAGAGAGCTGCGGTGGAAACAGAGACAACGTTCAAGTGTGATTTCAAAGAGTCCCCCCTCTTTTACAAAATTCATTGCTGCACACCGAAAACAATCATTAGTTGCAGTCCTGTGATTCAAAATCGGACCCACCTCAATCGACCACAAAAGTACAATTTTGCTTTCACGTGTGAACCTAGTCACATGTTAAATGAGACACACTGAGAGTTTTTACTTCAAAGTACATTTTCCTGATCACGACAACTCACACGTGTGCCGCATGGGACTCAAAGAAGCACTAAGGAAACGAGTGGAAACAACGGGCTGGTTAACGACCCTACCAAGGCTACATGCCCGGGATTATGGTGAGGGAGGAGGGAACCCAGTTTCCCCAGATGAAGCCTTCGTGGCTCGTCAAACAAGTCCAGTTGCCCCATGTTGTAGCCAATTTTCATGTGTGACAGTGTGTGTGTGTGTGTGTGGCGGGTTGCATGTTGTTGTTGTGACGTCACCTGCACAGCTGATCACACACGGGA
Organism: Argyrosomus regius; assembly: GCA_946959425.1. Classification (NCBI taxonomy): domain Eukaryota; kingdom Metazoa; phylum Chordata; class Actinopteri; family Sciaenidae; genus Argyrosomus; species Argyrosomus regius. Next base: position 17,574,834 of record OX336882.1, read on the forward strand.
ATCAAATCACACGTGTCAGGAAGAGCATATAGGGGAGTCACGGGTGGACCTTTTGTAGTTTGTTTTGTAATCTGCTCAAATAAAACGTCAAAAGCATAATTTATGGAAGATCTCATTTTTTGGCACCACAACGAGTTGACAACGACTTCACATTGACCTCAAGTGGCCTTTTTTGGTTTTTCAGATTGCCCCAGCCCAGATTGAACTCTTCTCAAAGAAAGATGCCCTGGGAGACTCAGCGTCTTAACATGTGAAGCCTTTAAAGTTCAATGGCCTAGTAGTGAGGTCCCTGTGGACAGTTGCAGTTAGGACCTGCACTTGGAGGAAGCAGCACATGGAGAATCAAGCGTTGCGTCCCTGTTCATGTGTCGCTGGAGTCGAACTCACAACCGCGTAGTCGGCAGAGCTCTGCGCATGCGCACAACGACGTGTCCTATTGCCTTCAACACAGACCGCTCGGCCACCGATTTGAGGTGAGCCCTAAGGGATGGCATCAAACGGCTCTGTGCGTCTAAGGCCCGACCGAAACGAGGAGCTGTTTCTCAATCACGTTTGGCGTCATTGAAACACGACGTACGAAAGAAACACAGAAATAAATTCAAGAAATCACTGAGCACGACAGCACGGACGCGACTGACCAAGGGTTGTCCACCTGCAAATTCAAAGGGCACTTGAGTGTGGGTGATAAAGAAGAAGAAATACATGCAAAGAAATCACTGAGCATGACAGGACACAGACTACTGACCAAGGTTTGTCCAAATGCAAACGTGAATGTGGGATCAAAGGGTGATTAATGTCTACTTTGCATGCCAACAAAGCGAGTTTTCTGTCAAACTCACAGAGGTCTTTGTACGGAGCAACGGCAAAAGGCAGCACCCACTGTCTTGTACCCGACACCGGAATGTTTGCAACAGCTCATCTGGTCACACAAAGTGTGCCACTTCTGTAGTCATTCATTCTCCGTGTGGGTGCGTTATGTGAGTCCCTGCCTAGCTGTGCATGCACCGTAGGCCAAGTACACAGTGGGTAACCACCAACAGTAGAAAACGTTCCATCGCCTTTTATAGTGCTCTGCCGCGCACCTGGTCTCAGTCACGGTGCACGTCAAATTTGCCTTATTTGTCTTCCTGCTCGTTTTCTAACGGTCATTTCCACGCTGAGCCGCTCCCACCTGTTACAGCCACTCACCAGGAACACTTTGCCGGCTTTAAGCGGCTCTAGTTTTTAGAGTAAGTTTGATAGTTTCGCAAAATAAAGCTTTAAAACGTGTGAAGTTGCCCCGTGGGATTCTGGGTAATCTACGTCAGCCGTCAGACGGTTTGATGACGCTGTCATTTTTTAAACGGTCATCTGTGGAATCGGATCCTCTTTGACGTGCTGGGAAATGCGCTGCAGTACCGTTTTCAGCCGCAACAAGGAGCCATACGGCTGGTGGCGCTGTTCCGACGTATAGTGTAGGCTGCTGCCGAGGAAGAAAGTCGCTGTCCTTTAAGCACCCCGTGTCTCCAAAAAAGACAGCTTCTTCTGGCCAAGAACAGCCCAGCTTTGTGAAAATGCATCATTCCTTCATGTTGTTAGCAAGCACAAAAACATGGTTTCCTATCACTTGTCCAAAATGCGATACAAAATGTAAAATTACAAACAGACGTAAGGAATGGGAGAAGCAATTTGAAGCAGCATACCGTTTGAATCCTCTTTATTTACATACATGTGACTTTACAACTGACTATTTCTCTGTACTGTACTGGGAGTATACTTGGCCTTTACTGTACAAGCCAGCAGAGAGCTGCGGTGGAAACAGAGACAACGTTCAAGTGTGATTTCAAAGAGTCCCCCCTCTTTTACAAAATTCATTGCTGCACACCGAAAACAATCATTAGTTGCAGTCCTGTGATTCAAAATCGGACCCACCTCAATCGACCACAAAAGTACAATTTTGCTTTCACGTGTGAACCTAGTCACATGTTAAATGAGACACACTGAGAGTTTTTACTTCAAAGTACATTTTCCTGATCACGACAACTCACACGTGTGCCGCATGGGACTCAAAGAAGCACTAAGGAAACGAGTGGAAACAACGGGCTGGTTAACGACCCTACCAAGGCTACATGCCCGGGATTATGGTGAGGGAGGAGGGAACCCAGTTTCCCCAGATGAAGCCTTCGTGGCTCGTCAAACAAGTCCAGTTGCCCCATGTTGTAGCCAATTTTCATGTGTGACAGTGTGTGTGTGTGTGTGGCGGGTTGCATGTTGTTGTTGTGACGTCACCTGCACAGCTGATCACACACGGGAATCAAATCACACGTGTCAGGAAGAGCATATAGGGGAGTCACGGGTGGACCTTTTGTAGTTTGTTTTGTAATCTGCTCAAATAAAACGTCAAAAGCATAATTTATGGAAGATCTCATTTTTTGGCACCACAACGAGTTGACAACGACTTCACATTGACCTCAAGTGGCCTTTTTTGGTTTTTCAGAGTGCCCCAGCCCAGATTGAACTCTTCTCAAAGAAAGATGCCCTGGGAGACTCAGCGTCTTAACATGTGAAGCCTTTAAAGTTCAATGGCCTAGTAGTGAGGTCCCTGTGGACAGTTGCAGTTAGGACCTGCACTTGGAGGAAGCAGCACATGGAGAATCAAGCGTTGCGTCCCTGTTCATGTGTCGCTGGAGTCGAACTCACAACCGCGTAGTCGGCAGAGCTCTGCGCATGCGCACAACGACGTGTCCTATTGCCTTCAACACAGACCGCTCGGCCACCGATTTGAGGTGAGCCCTAGGGGATGGCATCAAACGGCTCTGTGCGTCTAAGGCCCGACCGAAACGAGGAGCTGTTTCTCAATCACGTTTGGCGTCATTGAAACACGACGTACGAAAGAAACACAGAAATAAATTCAAGAAATCACTGAGCACGACAGCACGGACGCGACTGACCAAGGGTTGTCCACCTGCAAATTCAAAGGGCACTTGAGTGTGGGTGATAAAGAAGAAGAAATACATGCAAAGAAATCACTGAGCATGACAGGACACAGACTACTGACCAAGGTTTGTCCAAATGCAAAATGTGGGATCAAAGGGTGATTAATGTCTACTTTGCATGCCAACAAGAGTTTTCTGTCAAACTCACAGAGGTCTTTGTACGGAGCAACGGCAAAAGGCAGCACCCACTGTCTTGTACCCGACACCGGAATGTTTGCAACAGCTCATCTGGTCACACAAAGTGTGCCACTTCTGTAGTCATTCATTCTCCGTGTGGGTGCGTTATGTGAGTCCCTGCCTAGCTGTGCATGCACCGTAGGCCAAGTACACAGTGGGTAACCACCAACAGTAGAAAACGTTCCATCGCCTTTTATAGTGCTCTGCCGCGCACCTGGTCTCAGTCACGGTGCACGTCAAATTTGCCTTATTTGTCTTCCTGCTCGTTTTCTAACGGTCATTTCCACGCTGAGCCGCTCCCACCTGTTACAGCCACTCACCAGGAACACTTTGCCGGCTTTAAGCGGCTCTAGTTTTTAGAGTAAGTTTGATAGTTTCGCAAAATAAAGCTTTAAAACGTGTGAAGTTGCCCCGTGGGATTCTGGGTAATCTACGTCAGCCGTCAGACGGTTTGATGACGCTGTCATTTTTTAAACGGTCATCTGTGGAATCGGATCCTCTTTGACGTGCTGGGAAATGCGCTGCAGTACCGTTTTCAGCCGCAACAAGGAGCCATACGGCTGGTGGCGCTGTTCCGACGTATAGTGTAGGCTGCTGCCGAGGAAGAAAGTCGCTGTCCTTTAAGCACCCCGTGTCTCCAAAAAAGACAGCTTCTTCTGGCCAAGAACAGCCCAGCTTTGTGAAAATGCATCATTCCTTCATGTTGTTAGCAAGCACAAAAACATGGTTTCCTATCACTTGTCCAAAATGCGATACAAAATGTAAAATTACAAACAGACGTAAGGAATGGGAGAAGCAATTTGAAGCAGCATACCGTTTGAATCCTCTTTATTTACATACATGTGACTTTACAACTGACTATTTCTCTGTACTGTACTGGGAGTATACTTGGCCTTTACTGTACAAGCCAGCAGAGAGCTGCGGTGGAAACAGAGACAACGTTCAAGTGTGATTTCAAAGAGTCCCCCCTCTTTTACAAAATTCATTGCTGCACACCGAAAACAATCATTAGTTGCAGTCCTGTGATTCAAAATCGGACCCACCTCAATCGACCACAAAAGTACAATTTTGCTTTCACGTGTGAACCTAGTCACATGTTAAATGAGACACACTGAGTGTTTTTACTTCAAAGTACATTTTCCTGATCACGACAACTCACACGTGTGCCGCATGGGACTCAAAGAAGCACTAAGGAAACGAGTGGAAACAACGGGCTGGTTAACGACCCTACCAAGGCTACATGCCCGGGATTATGGTGAGGGAGGAGGGAACCCAGTTTCCCCAGATGAAGCCTTCGTGGCTCGTCAAACAAGTCCAGTTGCCCCATGTTGTAGCCAATTTTCATGTGTGACAGTGTGTGTGTGTGTGTGGCGGGTTGCATGTTGTTGTTGTGACGTCACCTGCACAGCTGATCACACACGGGAATCAAATCACACGTGTCAGGAAGAGCATATAGGGGAGTCACGGGTGGACCTTTTGTCGTTTGTTTTGTAATCTGCTCAAATAAAACGTCAAAAGCATAATTTATGGAAGATCTCATTTTTTGGCACCACAACGAGTTGACAACGACTTCACATTGACCTCAAGTGGCCTTTTTTGGTTTTTCTGAGTGCCCCAGCCCAGATTGAACTCTTCTCAAAGAAAGATGCCCTGGGAGACTCAGCGTCTTAACATGTGAAGCCTTTAAAGTTCAATGGCCTAGTAGTGAGGTCCCTGTGGACAGTTGCAGTTAGGACCTGCACTTGGAGGAAGCAGCACATGGTGAATCAAGCGTTGCGTCCCTGTTCATGTGTCGCTGGAGTCGAACTCACAACCGCGTAGTCGGCAGAGCTCTGCGCATGCGCACAACGACGTGTCCTATGGCCTTCAACACAGACCGCTCGGCCACCGATTTGAGGTGAGCCCCAGGGGATGGCATCAAACGGCTCTGTGCGTCTAAGGCCCGACCGAAACGAGGAGCTGTTTCTCAATCACGTTTGGCGTCATTGAAACACGACGTACGAAAGAAACACAGAAATAAATTCAAGAAATCACTGAGCACGACAGCACGGACGCGACTGACCAAGGGTTGTCCACCTGCAAATTCAAAGGGCACTTGAGTGTGGGTGATAAAGAAGAAGAAATACATGCAAAGAAATCACTGAGCATGACAGGACACAGACTACTGACCAAGGTTTGTCCAAATGCAAATGTGGGATCAAAGGGTGATTAATGTCTACTTTGCATGCGAGTTTTCTGTCAAACTCACAGAGGTCTTTGTACGGAGCAACGGCAAAAGGCAGCACCCACTGTCTTGTACCCGACACCGGAATGTTTGCAACAGCTCATCTGGTCACACAAAGTGTGCCACTTCTGTAGTCATTCATTCTCCGTGTGGGTGCGTTATGTGAGTCCCTGCCTAGCTGTGCATGCACCGTAGGCCAAGTACACAGTGGGTAACCACCAACAGTAGAAAACGTTCCATCGCCTTTTATAGTGCTCTGCCGCGCACCTGGTCTCAGTCACGGTGCACGTCAAATTTGCCTTATTTGTCTTCCTGCTCGTTTTCTAACGGTCATTTCCACGCTGAGCCGCTCCCACCTGTTACAGCCACTCACCAGGAACACTTTGCCGGCTTTAAGCGGCTCTAGTTTTTAGAGTAAGTTTGATAGTTTCGCAAAATAAAGCTTTAAAACGTGTGAAGTTGCCCCGTGGGATTCTGGGTAATCTACGTCAGCCGTCAGACGGTTTGATGACGCTGTCATTTTTTAAACGGTCATCTGTGGAATCGGATCCTCTTTGACGTGCTGGGAAATGCGCTGCAGTACCGTTTTCAGCCGCAACAAGGAGCCATACGGCTGGTGGCGCTGTTCCGACGTATAGTGTAGGCTGCTGCCGAGGAAGAAAGTCGCTGTCCTTTAAGCACCCCGTGTCTCCAAAAAAGACAGCTTCTTCTGGCCAAGAACAGCCCAGCTTTGTGAAAATGCATCATTCCTTCATGTTGTTAGCAAGCACAAAAACATGGTTTCCTATCACTTGTCCAAAATGCGATACAAAATGTAAAATTACAAACAGACGTAAGGAATGGGAGAAGCAATTTGAAGCAGCATACCGTTTGAATCCTCTTTATTTACATACATGTGACTTTACAACTGACTATTTCTCTGTACTGTACTGGGAGTATACTTGGCCTTTACTGTACAAGCCAGCAGAGAGCTGCGGTGGAAACAGAGACAACGTTCAAGTGTGATTTCAAAGAGTCCCCCCTCTTTTACAAAATTCATTGCTGCACACCGAAAACAATCATTAGTTGCAGTCCTGTGATTCAAAATCGGACCCACCTCAATCGACCACAAAAGTACAATTTTGCTTTCACGTGTGAACCTAGTCACATGTTAAATGAGACACACTGAGTGTTTTTACTTCAAAGTACATTTTCCTGATCACGACAACTCACACGTGTGCCGCATGGGACTCAAAGAAGCACTAAGGAAACGAGTGGAAACAACGGGCTGGTTAACGACCCTACCAAGGCTACATGCCCGGGATTATGGTGAGGGAGGAGGGAACCCAGTTTCCCCAGATGAAGCCTTCGTGGCTCGTCAAACAAGTCCAGTTGCCCCATGTTGTAGCCAATTTTCATGTGTGACAGTGTGTGTGTGTGTGTGGCGGGTTGCATGTTGTTGTTGTGACGTCACCTGCACAGCTGATCACACACGGGAATCAAATCACACGTGTCAGGAAGAGCATATAGGGGAGTCACGGGTGGACCTTTTGTCGTTTGTTTTGTAATCTGCTCAAATAAAACGTCAAAAGCATAATTTATGGAAGATCTCATTTTTTGGCACCACAACGAGTTGACAACGACTTCACATTGACCTCAAGTGGCCTTTTTTGGTTTTTCAGAGTGCCCCAGCCCAGATTGAACTCTTCTCAAAGAAAGATGCCCTGGGAGACTCAGCGTCTTAACATGTGAAGCCTTTAAAGTTCAATGGCCTAGTAGTGAGGTCCCTGTGGACAGTTGCAGTTAGGACCTGCACTTGGAGGAAGCAGCACATGGTGAATCAAGCGTTGCGTCCCTGTTCATGTGTCGCTGGAGTCGAACTCACAACCGCGTAGTCGGCAGAGCTCTGCGCATGCGCACAACGACGTGTCCTATGGCCTTCAACACAGACCGCTCGGCCACCGATTTGAGGTGAGCCCCAGGGGATGGCATCAAACGGCTCTGTGCGTCTAAGGCCCGACCGAAACGAGGAGCTGTTTCTCAATCACGTTTGGCGTCATTGAAACACGACGTACGAAAGAAACACAGAAATAAATTCAAGAAATCACTGAGCACGACAGCACGGACGCGACTGACCAAGGGTTGTCCACCTGCAAATTCAAAGGGCACTTGAGTGTGGGTGATAAAGAAGAAGAAATACATGCAAAGAAATCACTGAGCATGACAGGACACAGACTACTGACCAAGGTTTGTCCAAATGCAAAGAATGTGGGATCAAAGGGTGATTAATGTCTACTTTGCATGCACAAGGAGTTTTCTGTCAAACTCACAGAGGTCTTTGTACGGAGCAACGGCAAAAGGCAGCACCCACTGTCTTGTACCCGACACCGGAATGTTTGCAACAGCTCATCTGGTCACACAAAGTGTGCCACTTCTGTAGTCATTCATTCTCCGTGTGGGTGCGTTATGTGAGTCCCTGCCTAGCTGTGCATGCACCGTAGGCCAAGTACACAGTGGGTAACCACCAACAGTAGAAAACGTTCCATCGCCTTTTATAGTGCTCTGCCGCGCACCTGGTCTCAGTCACGGTGCACGTCAAATTTGCCTTATTTGTCTTCCTGCTCGTTTTCTAACGGTCATTTCCACGCTGAGCCGCTCCCACCTGTTACAGCCACTCACCAGGAACACTTTGCCGGCTTTAAGCGGCTCTAGTTTTTAGAGTAAGTTTGATAGTTTCGCAAAATAAAGCTTTAAAACGTGTGAAGTTGCCCCGTGGGATTCTGGGTAATCTACGTCAGCCGTCAGACGGTTTGATGACGCTGTCATTTTTTAAACGGTCATCTGTGGAATCGGATCCTCTTTGACGTGCTGGGAAATGCGCTGCAGTACCGTTTTCAGCCGCAACAAGGAGCCATACGGCTGGTGGCGCTGTTCCGACGTATAGTGTAGGCTGCTGCCGAGGAAGAAAGTCGCTGTCCTTTAAGCACCCCGTGTCTCCAAAAAAGACAGCTTCTTCTGGCCAAGAACAGCCCAGCTTTGTGAAAATGCATCATTCCTTCATGTTGTTAGCAAGCACAAAAACATGGTTTCCTATCACTTGTCCAAAATGCGATACAAAATGTAAAATTACAAACAGACGTAAGGAATGGGAGAAGCAATTTGAAGCAGCATACCGTTTGAATCCTCTTTATTTACATACATGTGACTTTACAACTGACTATTTCTCTGTACTGTACTGGGAGTATACTTGGCCTTTACTGTACAAGCCAGCAGAGAGCTGCGGTGGAAACAGAGACAACGTTCAAGTGTGATTTCAAAGAGTCCCCCCTCTTTTACAAAATTCATTGCTGCACACCGAAAACAATCATTAGTTGCAGTCCTGTGATTCAAAATCGGACCCACCTCAATCGACCACAAAAGTACAATTTTGCTTTCACGTGTGAACCTAGTCACATGTTAAATGAGACACACTGAGTGTTTTTACTTCAAAGTACATTTTCCTGATCACGACAACTCACACGTGTGCCGCATGGGACTCAAAGAAGCACTAAGGAAACGAGTGGAAACAACGGGCTGGTTAACGACCCTACCAAGGCTACATGCCCGGGATTATGGTGAGGGAGGAGGGAACCCAGTTTCCCCAGATGAAGCCTTCGTGGCTCGTCAAACAAGTCCAGTTGCCCCATGTTGTAGCCAATTTTCATGTGTGACAGTGTGTGTGTGTGTGTGGCGGGTTGCATGTTGTTGTTGTGACGTCACCTGCACAGCTGATCACACACGGGAATCAAATCACACGTGTCAGGAAGAGCATATAGGGGAGTCACGGGTGGACCTTTTGTCGTTTGTTTTGTAATCTGCTCAAATAAAACGTCAAAAGCATAATTTATGGAAGATCTCATTTTTTGGCACCACAACGAGTTGACAACGACTTCACATTGACCTCAAGTGGCCTTTTTTGGTTTTTCAGAGTGCCCCAGCCCAGATTGAACTCTTCTCAAAGAAAGATGCCCTGGGAGACTCAGCGTCTTAACATGTGAAGCCTTTAAAGTTCAATGGCCTAGTAGTGAGGTCCCTGTGGACAGTTGCAGTTAGGACCTGCACTTGGAGGAAGCAGCACATGGTGAATCAAGCGTTGCGTCCCTGTTCATGTGTCGCTGGAGTCGAACTCACAACCGCGTAGTCGGCAGAGCTCTGCGCATGCGCACAACGACGTGTCCTATGGCCTTCAACACAGACCGCTCGGCCACCGATTTGAGGTGAGCCCCAGGGGATGGCATCAAACGGCTCTGTGCGTCTAAGGCCCGACCGAAACGAGGAGCTGTTTCTCAATCACGTTTGGCGTCATTGAAACACGACGTACGAAAGAAACACAGAAATAAATTCAAGAAATCACTGAGCACGACAGCACGGACGCGACTGACCAAGGGTTGTCCACCTGCAAATTCAAAGGGCACTTGAGTGTGGGTGATAAAGAAGAAGAAATACATGCAAAGAAATCACTGAGCATGACAGGACACAGACTACTGACCAAGGTTTGTCCAAATGCAAACGTGAATGGGGATCAAAGGGTGATTAATGTCTACTTTGCATGCCAACAGCGAGTTTTCTGTCAAACTCACAGAGGTCTTTGTACGGAGCAACGGCAAAAGGCAGCACCCACTGTCTTGTACCCGACACCGGAATGTTTGCAACAGCTCATCTGGTCACACAAAGTGTGCCACTTCTGTAGTCATTCATTCTCCGTGTGGGTGCGTTATGTGAGTCCCTGCCTAGCTGTGCATGCACCGTAGGCCAAGTACACAGTGGGTAACCACCAACAGTAGAAAACGTTCCATCGCCTTTTATAGTGCTCTGCCGCGCACCTGGTCTCAGTCACGGTGCACGTCAAATTTGCCTTATTTGTCTTCCTGCTCGTTTTCTAACGGTCATTTCCACGCTGAGCCGCTCCCACCTGTTACAGCCACTCACCAGGAACACTTTGCCGGCTTTAAGCGGCTCTAGTTTTTAGAGTAAGTTTGATAGTTTCGCAAAATAAAGCTTTAAAACGTGTGAAGTTGCCCCGTGGGATTCTGGGTAATCTACGTCAGCCGTCAGACGGTTTGATGACGCTGTCATTTTTTAAACGGTCATCTGTGGAATCGGATCCTCTTTGACGTGCTGGGAAATGCGCTGCAGTACCGTTTTCAGCCGCAACAAGGAGCCATACGGCTGGTGGCGCTGTTCCGACGTATAGTGTAGGCTGCTGCCGAGGAAGAAAGTCGCTGTCCTTTAAGCACCCCGTGTCTCCAAAAAAGACAGCTTCTTCTGGCCAAGAACAGCCCAGCTTTGTGAAAATGCATCATTCCTTCATGTTGTTAGCAAGCACAAAAACATGGTTTCCTATCACTTGTCCAAAATGCGATACAAAATGTAAAATTACAAACAGACGTAAGGAATGGGAGAAGCAATTTGAAGCAGCATACCGTTTGAATCCTCTTTATTTACATACATGTGACTTTACAACTGACTATTTCTCTGTACTGTACTGGGAGTATACTTGGCCTTTACTGTACAAGCCAGCAGAGAGCTGCGGTGGAAACAGAGACAACGTTCAAGTGTGATTTCAAAGAGTCCCCCCTCTTTTACAAAATTCATTGCTGCACACCGAAAACAATCATTAGTTGCAGTCCTGTGATTCAAAATCGGACCCACCTCAATCGACCACAAAAGTACAATTTTGCTTTCACGTGTGAACCTAGTCACATGTTAAATGAGACACACTGAGTGTTTTTACTTCAAAGTACATTTTCCTGATCACGACAACTCACACGTGTGCCGCATGGGACTCAAAGAAGCACTAAGGAAACGAGTGGAAACAACGGGCTGGTTAACGACCCTACCAAGGCTACATGCCCGGGATTATGGTGAGGGAGGAGGGAACCCAGTTTCCCCAGATGAAGCCTTCGTGGCTCGTCAAACAAGTCCAGTTGCCCCATGTTGTAGCCAATTTTCATGTGTGACAGTGTGTGTGTGTGTGTGGCGGGTTGCATGTTGTTGTTGTGACGTCACCTGCACAGCTGATCACACACGGGAATCAAATCACACGTGTCAGGAAGAGCATATAGGGGAGTCACGGGTGGACCTTTTGTAGTTTGTTTTGTAATCTGCTCAAATAAAACGTCAAAAGCATAATTTATGGAAGATCTCATTTTTTGGCACCACAACGAGTTGACAACGACTTCACATTGACCTCAAGTGGCCTTTTTTGGTTTTTCAGAGTGCCCCAGCCCAGATTGAACTCTTCTCAAAGAAAGATGCCCTGGGAGACTCAGCGTCTTAACATGTGAAGCCTTTAAAGTTCAATGGCCTAGTAGTGAGGTCCCTGTGGACAGTTGCAGTTAGGACCTGCACTTGGAGGAAGCAGCACATGGTGAATCAAGCGTTGCGTCCCTGTTCATGTGTCGCTGGAGTCGAACTCACAACCGCGTAGTCGGCAGAGCTCTGCGCATGCGCACAACGACGTGTCCTATGGCCTTCAACACAGACCGCTCGGCCACCGATTTGAGGTGAGCCCTAGGGGATGGCATCAAACGGCTCTGTGCGTCTAAGGCCCGACCGAAACGAGGAGCTGTTTCTCAATCACGTTTGGCGTCATTGAAACACGACGTACGAAAGAAACACAGAAATAAATTCAAGAAATCACTGAGCACGACAGCACGGACGCGACTGACCAAGGGTTGTCCACCTGCAAATTCAAAGGGCACTTGAGTGTGGGTGATAAAGAAGAAGAAATACATGCAAAGAAATCACTGAGCATGACAGGACACAGACTACTGACCAAGGTTTGTCCAAATGCAAAAATGTGGGATCAAAGGGTGATTAATGTCTACTTTGCATGCCAACAACGAGTTTTCTGTCAAACTCACAGAGGTCTTTGTACGGAGCAACGGCAAAAGGCAGCACCCACTGTCTTGTACCCGACACCGGAATGTTTGCAACAGCTCATCTGGTCACACAAAGTGTGCCACTTCTGTAGTCATTCATTCTCCGTGTGGGTGCGTTATGTGAGTCCCTGCCTAGCTGTGCATGCACCGTAGGCCAAGTACACAGTGGGTAACCACCAACAGTAGAAAACGTTCCATCGCCTTTTATAGTGCTCTGCCGCGCACCTGGTCTCAGTCACGGTGCACGTCAAATTTGCCTTATTTGTCTTCCTGCTCGTTTTCTAACGGTCATTTCCACGCTGAGCCGCTCCCACCTGTTACAGCCACTCACCAGGAACACTTTGCCGGCTTTAAGCGGCTCTAGTTTTTAGAGTAAGTTTGATAGTTTCGCAAAATAAAGCTTTAAAACGTGTGAAGTTGCCCCGTGGGATTCTGGGTAATCTACGTCAGCCGTCAGACGGTTTGATGACGCTGTCATTTTTTAAACGGTCATCTGTGGAATCGGATCCTCTTTGACGTGCTGGGAAATGCGCTGCAGTACCGTTTTCAGCCGCAACAAGGAGCCATACGGCTGGTGGCGCTGTTCCGACGTATAGTGTAGGCTGCTGCCGAGGAAGAAAGTCGCTGTCCTTTAAGCACCCCGTGTCTCCAAAAAAGACAGCTTCTTCTGGCCAAGAACAGCCCAGCTTTGTGAAAATGCATCATTCCTTCATGTTGTTAGCAAGCACAAAAACATGGTTTCCTATCACTTGTCCAAAATGCGATACAAAATGTAAAATTACAAACAGACGTAAGGAATGGGAGAAGCAATTTGAAGCAGCATACCGTTTGAATCCTCTTTATTTACATACATGTGACTTTACAACTGACTATTTCTCTGTACTGTACTGGGAGTATACTTGGCCTTTACTGTACAAGCCAGCAGAGAGCTGCGGTGGAAACAGAGACAACGTTCAAGTGTGATTTCAAAGAGTCCCCCCCTCTTTTACAAAATTCATTGCTGCACACCGAAAACAATCATTAGTTGCAGTCCTGTGATTCAAAATCGGACCCACCTCAATCGACCACAAAAGTACAATTTTGCTTTCACGTGTGAACCTAGTCACATGTTAAATGAGACACACTGAGTGTTTTTACTTCAAAGTACATTTTCCTGATCACGACAACTCACACGTGTGCCGCATGGGACTCAAAGAAGCACTAAGGAAACGAGTGGAAACAACGGGCTGGTTAACGACCCTACCAAGGCTACATGCCCGGGATTATGGTGAGGGAGGAGGGAACCCAGTTTCCCCAGATGAAGCCTTCGTGGCTCGTCAAACAAGTCCAGTTGCCCCATGTTGTAGCCAATTTTCATGTGTGACAGTGTGTGTGTGTGTGTGGCGGGTTGCATGTTGTTGTTGTGACGTCACCTGCACAGCTGATCACACACGGGAATCAAATCACACGTGTCAGGAAGAGCATATAGGGGAGTCACGGGTGGACCTTTTGTAGTTTGTTTTGTAATCTGCTCAAATAAAACGTCAAAAGCATAATTTATGGAAGATCTCATTTTTTGGCACCACAACGAGTTGACAACGACTTCACATTGACCTCAAGTGGCCTTTTTTGGTTTTTCAGATTGCCCCAGCCCAGATTGAACTCTTCTCAAAGAAAGATGCCCTGGGAGACTCAGCGTCTTAACATGTGAAGCCTTTAAAGTTCAATGGCCTAGTAGTGAGGTCCCTGTGGACAGTTGCAGTTAGGACCTGCACTTGGAGGAAGCAGCACATGGAGAATCAAGCGTTGCGTCCCTGTTCATGTGTCGCTGGAGTCGAACTCACAACCGCGTAGTCGGCAGAGCTCTGCGCATGCGCACAACGACGTGTCCTATGGCCTTCAACACAGACCGCTCGGCCACCGATTTGAGGTGAGCCCCAGGGGATGGCATCAAACGGCTCTGTGCGTCTAAGGCCCGACCGAAACGAGGAGCTGTTTCTCAATCACGTTTGGCGTCATTGAAACACGACGTACGAAAGAAACACAGAAATAAATTCAAGAAATCACTGAGCACGACAGCACGGACGCGACTGACCAAGGGTTGTCCACCTGCAAATTCAAAGGGCACTTGAGTGTGGGTGATAAAGAAGAAGAAATACATGCAAAGAAATCACTGAGCATGACAGGACACAGACTACTGACCAAGGTTTGTCCAAATGCAAACGTGAATGTGGGATCAAAGGGGTGATTAATGTCTACTTTGCATGCCAACAAGCGAGCTTTCTGTCAAACTCACAGAGGTCTTTGTACGGAGCAACGGCAAAAGGCAGCACCCACTGTCTTGTACCCGACACCGGAATGTTTGCAACAGCTCATCTGGTCACACAAAGTGTGCCACTTCTGTAGTCATTCATTCTCCGTGTGGGTGCGTTATGTGAGTCCCTGCCTAGCTGTGCATGCACCGTAGGCCAAGTACACAGTGGGTAACCACCAACAGTAGAAAACGTTCCATCGCCTTTTATAGTGCTCTGCCGCGCACCTGGTCTCAGTCACGGTGCACGTCAAATTTGCCTTATTTGTCTTCCTGCTCGTTTTCTAACGGTCATTTCCACGCTGAGCCGCTCCCACCTGTTACAGCCACTCACCAGGAACACTTTGCCGGCTTTAAGCGGCTCTAGTTTTTAGAGTAAGTTTGATAGTTTCGCAAAATAAAGCTTTAAAACGTGTGAAGTTGCCCCGTGGGATTCTGGGTAATCTACGTCAGCCGTCAGACGGTTTGATGACGCTGTCATTTTTTAAACGGTCATCTGTGGAATCGGATCCTCTTTGACGTGCTGGGAAATGCGCTGCAGTACCGTTTTCAGCCGCAACAAGGAGCCATACGGCTGGTGGCGCTGTTCCGACGTATAGTGTAGGCTGCTGCCGAGGAAGAAAGTCGCTGTCCTTTAAGCACCCCGTGTCTCCAAAAAAGACAGCTTCTTCTGGCCAAGAACAGCCCAGCTTTGTGAAAATGCATCATTCCTTCATGTTGTTAGCAAGCACAAAAACATGGTTTCCTATCACTTGTCCAAAATGCGATACAAAATGTAAAATTACAAACAGACGTAAGGAATGGGAGAAGCAATTTGAAGCAGCATACCGTTTGAATCCTCTTTATTTACATACATGTGACTTTACAACTGACTATTTCTCTGTACTGTACTGGGAGTATACTTGGCCTTTACTGTACAAGCCAGCAGAGAGCTGCGGTGGAAACAGAGACAACGTTCAAGTGTGATTTCAAAGAGTCCCCCCCTCTTTTACAAAATTCATTGCTGCACACCGAAAACAATCATTAGTTGCAGTCCTGTGATTCAAAATCGGACCCACCTCAATCGACCACAAAAGTACAATTTTGCTTTCACGTGTGAACCTAGTCACATGTTAAATGAGACACACTGAGTGTTTTTACTTCAAAGTACATTTTCCTGATCACGACAACTCACACGTGTGCCGCATGGGACTCAAAGAAGCACTAAGGAAACGAGTGGAAACAACGGGCTGGTTAACGACCCTACCAAGGCTACATGCCCGGGATTATGGTGAGGGAGGAGGGAACCCAGTTTCCCCAGATGAAGCCTTCGTGGCTCGTCAAACAAGTCCAGTTGCCCCATGTTGTAGCCAATTTTCATGTGTGACAGTGTGTGTGTGTGTGTGGCGGGTTGCATGTTGTTGTTGTGACGTCACCTGCACAGCTGATCACACACGGGAATCAAATCACACGTGTCAGGAAGAGCATATAGGGGAGTCACGGGTGGACCTTTTGTAGTTTGTTTTGTAATCTGCTCAAATAAAACGTCAAAAGCATAATTTATGGAAGATCTCATTTTTTGGCACCACAACGAGTTGACAACGACTTCACATTGACCTCAAGTGGCCTTTTTTGGTTTTTCAGAGTGCCCCAGCCCAGATTGAACTCTTCTCAAAGAAAGATGCCCTGGGAGACTCAGCGTCTTAACATGTGAAGCCTTTAAAGTTCAATGGCCTAGTAGTGAGGTCCCTGTGGACAGTTGCAGTTAGGACCTGCACTTGGAGGAAGCAGCACATGGTGAATCAAGCGTTGCGTCCCTGTTCATGTGTCGCTGGAGTCGAACTCACAACCGCGTAGTCGGCAGAGCTCTGCGCATGCGCACAACGACGTGTCCTATGGCCTTCAACACAGACCGCTCGGCCACCGATTTGAGGTGAGCCCCAAGGGATGGCATCAAACGGCTCTGTGCGTCTAAGGCCCGACCGAAACGAGGAGCTGTTTCTCAATCACGTTTGGCGTCATTGAAACACGACGTACGAAAGAAACACAGAAATAAATTCAAGAAATCACTGAGCACGACAGCACGGACGCGACTGACCAAGGGTTGTCCACCTGCAAATTCAAAGGGCACTTGAGTGTGGGTGATAAAGAAGAAGAAATACATGCAAAGAAATCACTGAGCATGACAGGACACAGACTACTGACCAAGGTTTGTCCAAATGCAAACGAATGTGGGATCAAAGGGTGATTAATGTCTACTTTGCATGCCAACAAGCGAGTTTTCTGTCAAACTCACAGAGGTCTTTGTACGGAGCAACGGCAAAAGGCAGCACCCACTGTCTTGTACCCGACACCGGAATGTTTGCAACAGCTCATCTGGTCACACAAAGTGTGCCACTTCTGTAGTCATTCATTCTCCGTGTGGGTGCGTTATGTGAGTCCCTGCCTAGCTGTGCATGCACCGTAGGCCAAGTACACAGTGGGTAACCACCAACAGTAGAAAACGTTCCATCGCCTTTTATAGTGCTCTGCCGCGCACCTGGTCTCAGTCACGGTGCACGTCAAATTTGCCTTATTTGTCTTCCTGCTCGTTTTCTAACGGTCATTTCCACGCTGAGCCGCTCCCACCTGTTACAGCCACTCACCAGGAACACTTTGCCGGCTTTAAGCGGCTCTAGTTTTTAGAGTAAGTTTGATAGTTTCGCAAAATAAAGCTTTAAAACGTGTGAAGTTGCCCCGTGGGATTCTGGGTAATCTACGTCAGCCGTCAGACGGTTTGATGACGCTGTCATTTTTTAAACGGTCATCTGTGGAATCGGATCCTCTTTGACGTGCTGGGAAATGCGCTGCAGTACCGTTTTCAGCCGCAACAAGGAGCCATACGGCTGGTGGCGCTGTTCCGACGTATAGTGTAGGCTGCTGCCGAGGAAGAAAGTCGCTGTCCTTTAAGCACCCCGTGTCTCCAAAAAAGACAGCTTCTTCTGGCCAAGAACAGCCCAGCTTTGTGAAAATGCATCATTCCTTCATGTTGTTAGCAAGCACAAAAACATGGTTTCCTATCACTTGTCCAAAATGCGATACAAAATGTAAAATTACAAACAGACGTAAGGAATGGGAGAAGCAATTTGAAGCAGCATACCGTTTGAATCCTCTTTATTTACATACATGTGACTTTACAACTGACTATTTCTCTGTACTGTACTGGGAGTATACTTGGCCTTTACTGTACAAGCCAGCAGAGAGCTGCGGTGGAAACAGAGACAACGTTCAAGTGTGATTTCAAAGAGTCCCCCCTCTTTTACAAAATTCATTGCTGCACACCGAAAACAATCATTAGTTGCAGTCCTGTGATTCAAAATCGGACCCACCTCAATCGACCACAAAAGTACAATTTTGCTTTCACGTGTGAACCTAGTCACATGTTAAATGAGACACACTGAGTGTTTTTACTTCAAAGTACATTTTCCTGATCACGACAACTCACACGTGTGCCGCATGGGACTCAAAGAAGCACTAAGGAAACGAGTGGAAACAACGGGCTGGTTAACGACCCTACCAAGGCTACATGCCCGGGATTATGGTGAGGGAGGAGGGAACCCAGTTTCCCCAGATGAAGCCTTCGTGGCTCGTCAAACAAGTCCAGTTGCCCCATGTTGTAGCCAATTTTCATGTGTGACAGTGTGTGTGTGTGTGTGGCGGGTTGCATGTTGTTGTTGTGACGTCACCTGCACAGCTGATCACACACGGGAATCAAATCACACGTGTCAGGAAGAGCATATAGGGGAGTCACGGGTGGACCTTTTGTAGTTTGTTTTGTAATCTGCTCAAATAAAACGTCAAAAGCATAATTTATGGAAGATCTCATTTTTTGGCACCACAACGAGTTGACAACGACTTCACATTGACCTCAAGTGGCCTTTTTTGGTTTTTCAGATTGCCCCAGCCCAGATTGAACTCTTCTCAAAGAAAGATGCCCTGGGAGACTCAGCGTCTTAACATGTGAAGCCTTTAAAGTTCAATGGCCTAGTAGTGAGGTCCCTGTGGACAGTTGCAGTTAGGACCTGCACTTGGAGGAAGCAGCACATGGAGAATCAAGCGTTGCGTCCCTGTTCATGTGTCGCTGGAGTCGAACTCACAACCGCGTAGTCGGCAGAGCTCTGCGCATGCGCACAACGACGTGTCCTATGGCCTTCAACACAGACCGCTCGGCCACCGATTTGAGGTGAGCCCCAAGGGATGGCATCAAACGGCTCTGTGCGTCTAAGGCCCGACCGAAACGAGGAGCTGTTTCTCAATCACGTTTGGCGTCATTGAAACACGACGTACGAAAGAAACACAGAAATAAATTCAAGAAATCACTGAGCACGACAGCACGGACGCGACTGACCAAGGGTTGTCCACCTGCAAATTCAAAGGGCACTTGAGTGTGGGTGATAAAGAAGAAGAAATACATGCAAAGAAATCACTGAGCATGACAGGACACAGACTACTGACCAAGGTTTGTCCAAATGCAAACGTGAATGGATCAAAGGGTGATTAATGTCTACTTTGCATGCCAACAAAGGAGCTTTCTGTCAAACTCACAGAGGTCTTTGTACGGAGCAACGGCAAAAGGCAGCACCCACTGTCTTGTACCCGACACCGGAATGTTTGCAACAGCTCATCTGGTCACACAAAGTGTGCCACTTCTGTAGTCATTCATTCTCCGTGTGGGTGCGTTATGTGAGTCCCTGCCTAGCTGTGCATGCACCGTAGGCCAAGTACACAGTGGGTAACCACCAACAGTAGAAAACGTTCCATCGCCTTTTATAGTGCTCTGCCGCGCACCTGGTCTCAGTCACGGTGCACGTCAAATTTGCCTTATTTGTCTTCCTGCTCGTTTTCTAACGGTCATTTCCACGCTGAGCCGCTCCCACCTGTTACAGCCACTCACCAGGAACACTTTGCCGGCTTTAAGCGGCTCTAGTTTTTAGAGTAAGTTTGATAGTTTCGCAAAATAAAGCTTTAAAACGTGTGAAGTTGCCCCGCGGGATTCTGGGTAATCTACGTCAGCCGTCAGACGGTTTGATGACGCTGTCATTTTTTAAACGGTCATCTGTGGAATCGGATCCTCTTTGACGTGCTGGGAAATGCGCTGCAGTACCGTTTTCAGCCGCAACAAGGAGCCATACGGCTGGTGGCGCTGTTCCGACGTATAGTGTAGGCTGCTGCCGAGGAAGAAAGTCGCTGTCCTTTAAGCACCCCGTGTCTCCAAAAAAGACAGCTTCTTCTGGCCAAGAACAGCCCAGCTTTGTGAAAATGCATCATTCCTTCATGTTGTTAGCAAGCACAAAAACATGGTTTCCTATCACTTGTCCAAAATGCGATACAAAATGTAAAATTACAAACAGACGTAAGGAATGGGAGAAGCAATTTGAAGCAGCATACCGTTTGAATCCTCTTTATTTACATACATGTGACTTTACAACTGACTATTTCTCTGTACTGTACTGGGAGTATACTTGGCCTTTACTGTACAAGCCAGCAGAGAGCTGCGGTGGAAACAGAGACAACGTTCAAGTGTGATTTCAAAGAGTCCCCCCTCTTTTACAAAATTCATTGCTGCACACCGAAAACAATCATTAGTTGCAGTCCTGTGATTCAAAATCGGACCCACCTCAATCGACCACAAAAGTACAATTTTGCTTTCACGTGTGAACCTAGTCACATGTTAAATGAGACACACTGAGAGTTTTTACTTCAAAGTACATTTTCCTGATCACGACAACTCACACGTGTGCCGCATGGGACTCAAAGAAGCACTAAGGAAACGAGTGGAAACAACGGGCTGGTTAACGACCCTACCAAGGCTACATGCCCGGGATTATGGTGAGGGAGGAGGGAACCCAGTTTCCCCAGATGAAGCCTTCGTGGCTCGTCAAACAAGTCCAGTTGCCCCATGTTGTAGCCAATTTTCATGTGTGACAGTGTGTGTGTGTGTGTGGCGGGTTGCATGTTGTTGTTGTGACGTCACCTGCACAGCTGATCACACACGGGAATCAAATCACACGTGTCAGGAAGAGCATATAGGGGAGTCACGGGTGGACCTTTTGTAGTTTGTTTTGTAATCTGCTCAAATAAAACGTCAAAAGCATAATTTATGGAAGATCTCATTTTTTGGCACCACAACGAGTTGACAACGACTTCACATTGACCTCAAGTGGCCTTTTTTGGTTTTTCAGATTGCCCCAGCCCAGATTGAACTCTTCTCAAAGAAAGATGCCCTGGGAGACTCAGCGTCTTAACATGTGAAGCCTTTAAAGTTCAATGGCCTAGTAGTGAGGTCCCTGTGGACAGTTGCAGTTAGGACCTGCACTTGGAGGAAGCAGCACATGGAGAATCAAGCGTTGCGTCCCTGTTCATGTGTCGCTGGAGTCGAACTCACAACCGCGTAGTCGGCAGAGCTCTGCGCATGCGCACAACGACGTGTCCTATGGCCTTCAACACAGACCGCTCGGCCACCGATTTGAGGTGAGCCCCAGGGGATGGCATCAAACGGCTCTGTGCGTCTAAGGCCCGACCGAAACGAGGAGCTGTTTCTCAATCACGTTTGGCGTCATTGAAACACGACGTACGAAAGAAACACAGAAATAAATTCAAGAAATCACTGAGCACGACAGCACGGACGCGACTGACCAAGGGTTGTCCACCTGCAAATTCAAAGGGCACTTGAGTGTGGGTGATAAAGAAGAAGAAATACATGCAAAGAAATCACTGAGCATGACAGGACACAGACTACTGACCAAGGTTTGTCCAAATGCAAACGTGAATGTGGGATCAAAGGGTGATTAATGTCTACTTTGCATGCCAACAAAGCGAGTTTTCTGTCAAACTCACAGAGGTCTTTGTACGGAGCAACGGCAAAAGGCAGCACCCACTGTCTTGTACCCGACACCGGAATGTTTGCAACAGCTCATCTGGTCACACAAAGTGTGCCACTTCTGTAGTCATTCATTCTCCGTGTGGGTGCGTTATGTGAGTCCCTGCCTAGCTGTGCATGCACCGTAGGCCAAGTACACAGTGGGTAACCACCAACAGTAGAAAACGTTCCATCGCCTTTTATAGTGCTCTGCCGCGCACCTGGTCTCAGTCACGGTGCACGTCAAATTTGCCTTATTTGTCTTCCTGCTCGTTTTCTAACGGTCATTTCCACGCTGAGCCGCTCCCACCTGTTACAGCCACTCACCAGGAACACTTTGCCGGCTTTAAGCGGCTCTAGTTTTTAGAGTAAGTTTGATAGTTTCGCAAAATAAAGCTTTAAAACGTGTGAAGTTGCCCCGCGGGATTCTGGGTAATCTACGTCAGCCGTCAGACGGTTTGATGACGCTGTCATTTTTTAAACGGTCATCTGTGGAATCGGATCCTCTTTGACGTGCTGGGAAATGCGCTGCAGTACCGTTTTCAGCCGCAACAAGGAGCCATACGGCTGGTGGCGCTGTTCCGACGTATAGTGTAGGCTGCTGCCGAGGAAGAAAGTCGCTGTCCTTTAAGCACCCCGTGTCTCCAAAAAAGACAGCTTCTTCTGGCCAAGAACAGCCCAGCTTTGTGAAAATGCATCATTCCTTCATGTTGTTAGCAAGCACAAAAACATGGTTTCCTATCACTTGTCCAAAATGCGATACAAAATGTAAAATTACAAACAGACGTAAGGAATGGGAGAAGCAATTTGAAGCAGCATACCGTTTGAATCCTCTTTATTTACATACATGTGACTTTACAACTGACTATTTCTCTGTACTGTACTGGGAGTATACTTGGCCTTTACTGTACAAGCCAGCAGAGAGCTGCGGTGGAAACAGAGACAACGTTCAAGTGTGATTTCAAAGAGTCCCCCCCTCTTTTACAAAATTCATTGCTGCACACCGAAAACAATCATTAGTTGCAGTCCTGTGATTCAAAATCGGACCCACCTCAATCGACCACAAAAGTACAATTTTGCTTTCACGTGTGAACCTAGTCACATGTTAAATGAGACACACTGAGTGTTTTTACTTCAAAGTACATTTTCCTGATCACGACAACTCACACGTGTGCCGCATGGGACTCAAAGAAGCACTAAGGAAACGAGTGGAAACAACGGGCTGGTTAACGACCCTACCAAGGCTACATGCCCGGGATTATGGTGAGGGAGGAGGGAACCCAGTTTCCCCAGATGAAGCCTTCGTGGCTCGTCAAACAAGTCCAGTTGCCCCATGTTGTAGCCAATTTTCATGTGTGACAGTGTGTGTGTGTGTGTGGCGGGTTGCATGTTGTTGTTGTGACGTCACCTGCACAGCTGATCACACACGGGAATCAAATCACACGTGTCAGGAAGAGCATATAGGGGAGTCACGGGTGGACCTTTTGTAGTTTGTTTTGTAATCTGCTCAAATAAAACGTCAAAAGCATAATTTATGGAAGATCTCATTTTTTGGCACCACAACGAGTTGACAACGACTTCACATTGACCTCAAGTGGCCTTTTTTGGTTTTTCAGATTGCCCCAGCCCAGATTGAACTCTTCTCAAAGAAAGATGCCCTGGGAGACTCAGCGTCTTAACATGTGAAGCCTTTAAAGTTCAATGGCCTAGTAGTGAGGTCCCTGTGGACAGTTGCAGTTAGGACCTGCACTTGGAGGAAGCAGCACATGGAGAATCAAGCGTTGCGTCCCTGTTCATGTGTCGCTGGAGTCGAACTCACAACCGCGTAGTCGGCAGAGCTCTGCGCATGCGCACAACGACGTGTCCTATGGCCTTCAACACAGACCGCTCGGCCACCGATTTGAGGTGAGCCCTAAGGGATGGCATCAAACGGCTCTGTGCGTCTAAGGCCCGACCGAAACGAGGAGCTGTTTCTCAATCACGTTTGGCGTCATTGAAACACGACGTACGAAAGAAACACAGAAATAAATTCAAGAAATCACTGAGCACGACAGCACGGACGCGACTGACCAAGGGTTGTCCACCTGCAAATTCAAAGGGCACTTGAGTGTGGGTGATAAAGAAGAAGAAATACATGCAAAGAAATCACTGAGCATGACAGGACACAGACTACTGACCAAGGTTTGTCCAAATGCAAACGTGAATGTGGGATCAAAGGGTGATTAATGTCTACTTTGCATGCCAACAAGCGAGTTTTCTGTCAAACTCACAGAGGTCTTTGTACGGAGCAACGGCAAAAGGCAGCACCCACTGTCTTGTACCCGACACCGGAATGTTTGCAACAGCTCATCTGGTCACACAAAGTGTGCCACTTCTGTAGTCATTCATTCTCCGTGTGGGTGCGTTATGTGAGTCCCTGCCTAGCTGTGCATGCACCGTAGGCCAAGTACACAGTGGGTAACCACCAACAGTAGAAAACGTTCCATCGCCTTTTATAGTGCTCTGCCGCGCACCTGGTCTCAGTCACGGTGCACGTCAAATTTGCCTTATTTGTCTTCCTGCTCGTTTTCTAACGGTCATTTCCACGCTGAGCCGCTCCCACCTGTTACAGCCACTCACCAGGAACACTTTGCCGGCTTTAAGCGGCTCTAGTTTTTAGAGTAAGTTTGATAGTTTCGCAAAATAAAGCTTTAAAACGTGTGAAGTTGCCCCGTGGGATTCTGGGTAATCTACGTCAGCCGTCAGACGGTTTGATGACGCTGTCATTTTTTAAACGGTCATCTGTGGAATCGGATCCTCTTTGACGTGCTGGGAAATGCGCTGCAGTACCGTTTTCAGCCGCAACAAGGAGCCATACGGCTGGTGGCGCTGTTCCGACGTATAGTGTAGGCTGCTGCCGAGGAAGAAAGTCGCTGTCCTTTAAGCACCCCGTGTCTCCAAAAAAGACAGCTTCTTCTGGCCAAGAACAGCCCAGCTTTGTGAAAATGCATCATTCCTTCATGTTGTTAGCAAGCACAAAAACATGGTTTCCTATCACTTGTCCAAAATGCGATACAAAATGTAAAATTACAAACAGACGTAAG
This sequence comes from Argyrosomus regius, assembly GCA_946959425.1. NCBI lineage: Eukaryota > Metazoa > Chordata > Actinopteri > Sciaenidae > Argyrosomus > Argyrosomus regius. The sequence continues at coordinate 17,599,362 of OX336882.1, forward strand.
GAATGGGAGAAGCAATTTGAAGCAGCATACCGTTTGAATCCTCTTTATTTACATACATGTGACTTTACAACTGACTATTTCTCTGTACTGTACTGGGAGTATACTTGGCCTTTACTGTACAAGCCAGCAGAGAGCTGCGGTGGAAACAGAGACAACGTTCAAGTGTGATTTCAAAGAGTCCCCCCTCTTTTACAAAATTCATTGCTGCACACCGAAAACAATCATTAGTTGCAGTCCTGTGATTCAAAATCGGACCCACCTCAATCGACCACAAAAGTACAATTTTGCTTTCACGTGTGAACCTAGTCACATGTTAAATGAGACACACTGAGTGTTTTTACTTCAAAGTACATTTTCCTGATCACGACAACTCACACGTGTGCCGCATGGGACTCAAAGAAGCACTAAGGAAACGAGTGGAAACAACGGGCTGGTTAACGACCCTACCAAGGCTACATGCCCGGGATTATGGTGAGGGAGGAGGGAACCCAGTTTCCCCAGATGAAGCCTTCGTGGCTCGTCAAACAAGTCCAGTTGCCCCATGTTGTAGCCAATTTTCATGTGTGACAGTGTGTGTGTGTGTGTGGCGGGTTGCATGTTGTTGTTGTGACGTCACCTGCACAGCTGATCACACACGGGAATCAAATCACACGTGTCAGGAAGAGCATATAGGGGAGTCACGGGTGGACCTTTTGTAGTTTGTTTTGTAATCTGCTCAAATAAAACGTCAAAAGCATAATTTATGGAAGATCTCATTTTTTGGCACCACAACGAGTTGACAACGACTTCACATTGACCTCAAGTGGCCTTTTTTGGTTTTTCAGATTGCCCCAGCCCAGATTGAACTCTTCTCAAAGAAAGATGCCCTGGGAGACTCAGCGTCTTAACATGTGAAGCCTTTAAAGTTCAATGGCCTAGTAGTGAGGTCCCTGTGGACAGTTGCAGTTAGGACCTGCACTTGGAGGAAGCAGCACATGGAGAATCAAGCGTTGCGTCCCTGTTCATGTGTCGCTGGAGTCGAACTCACAACCGCGTAGTCGGCAGAGCTCTGCGCATGCGCACAACGACGTGTCCTATTGCCTTCAACACAGACCGCTCGGCCACCGATTTGAGGTGAGCCCTAAGGGATGGCATCAAACGGCTCTGTGCGTCTAAGGCCCGACCGAAACGAGGAGCTGTTTCTCAATCACGTTTGGCGTCATTGAAACACGACGTACGAAAGAAACACAGAAATAAATTCAAGAAATCACTGAGCACGACAGCACGGACGCGACTGACCAAGGGTTGTCCACCTGCAAATTCAAAGGGCACTTGAGTGTGGGTGATAAAGAAGAAGAAATACATGCAAAGAAATCACTGAGCATGACAGGACACAGACTACTGACCAAGGTTTGTCCAAATGCAAACGTGAATGTGGGATCAAAGGGTGATTAATGTCTACTTTGCATGCCAACAAAGCGAGTTTTCTGTCAAACTCACAGAGGTCTTTGTACGGAGCAACGGCAAAAGGCAGCACCCACTGTCTTGTACCCGACACCGGAATGTTTGCAACAGCTCATCTGGTCACACAAAGTGTGCCACTTCTGTAGTCATTCATTCTCCGTGTGGGTGCGTTATGTGAGTCCCTGCCTAGCTGTGCATGCACCGTAGGCCAAGTACACAGTGGGTAACCACCAACAGTAGAAAACGTTCCATCGCCTTTTATAGTGCTCTGCCGCGCACCTGGTCTCAGTCACGGTGCACGTCAAATTTGCCTTATTTGTCTTCCTGCTCGTTTTCTAACGGTCATTTCCACGCTGAGCCGCTCCCACCTGTTACAGCCACTCACCAGGAACACTTTGCCGGCTTTAAGCGGCTCTAGTTTTTAGAGTAAGTTTGATAGTTTCGCAAAATAAAGCTTTAAAACGTGTGAAGTTGCCCCGTGGGATTCTGGGTAATCTACGTCAGCCGTCAGACGGTTTGATGACGCTGTCATTTTTTAAACGGTCATCTGTGGAATCGGATCCTCTTTGACGTGCTGGGAAATGCGCTGCAGTACCGTTTTCAGCCGCAACAAGGAGCCATACGGCTGGTGGCGCTGTTCCGACGTATAGTGTAGGCTGCTGCCGAGGAAGAAAGTCGCTGTCCTTTAAGCACCCCGTGTCTCCAAAAAAGACAGCTTCTTCTGGCCAAGAACAGCCCAGCTTTGTGAAAATGCATCATTCCTTCATGTTGTTAGCAAGCACAAAAACATGGTTTCCTATCACTTGTCCAAAATGCGATACAAAATGTAAAATTACAAACAGACGTAAGGAATGGGAGAAGCAATTTGAAGCAGCATACCGTTTGAATCCTCTTTATTTACATACATGTGACTTTACAACTGACTATTTCTCTGTACTGTACTGGGAGTATACTTGGCCTTTACTGTACAAGCCAGCAGAGAGCTGCGGTGGAAACAGAGACAACGTTCAAGTCTGATTTCAAAGAGTCCCCCCTCTTTTACAAAATTCATTGCTGCACACCGAAAACAATCATTAGTTGCAGTCCTGTGATTCAAAATCGGACCCACCTCAATCGACCACAAAAGTACAATTTTGCTTTCACGTGTGAACCTAGTCACATGTTAAATGAGACACACTGAGTGTTTTTACTTCAAAGTACATTTTCCTGATCACGACAACTCACACGTGTGCCGCATGGGACTCAAAGAAGCACTAAGGAAACGAGTGGAAACAACGGGCTGGTTAACGACCCTACCAAGGCTACATGCCCGGGATTATGGTGAGGGAGGAGGGAACCCAGTTTCCCCAGATGAAGCCTTCGTGGCTCGTCAAACAAGTCCAGTTGCCCCATGTTGTAGCCAATTTTCATGTGTGACAGTGTGTGTGTGTGTGTGTGGCGGGTTGCATGTTGTTGTTGTGACGTCACCTGCACAGCTGATCACACACGGGAATCAAATCACACGTGTCAGGAAGAGCATATAGGGGAGTCACGGGTGGACCTTTTGTAGTTTGTTTTGTAATCTGCTCAAATAAAACGTCAAAAGCATAATTTATGGAAGATCTCATTTTTTGGCACCACAACGAGTTGACAACGACTTCACATTGACCTCAAGTGGCCTTTTTTGGTTTTTCAGATTGCCCCAGCCCAGATTGAACTCTTCTCAAAGAAAGATGCCCTGGGAGACTCAGCGTCTTAACATGTGAAGCCTTTAAAGTTCAATGGCCTAGTAGTGAGGTCCCTGTGGACAGTTGCAGTTAGGACCTGCACTTGGAGGAAGCAGCACATGGAGAATCAAGCGTTGCGTCCCTGTTCATGTGTCGCTGGAGTCGAACTCACAACCGCGTAGTCGGCAGAGCTCTGCGCATGCGCACAACGACGTGTCCTATTGCCTTCAACACAGACCGCTCGGCCACCGATTTGAGGTGAGCCCCAGGGGATGGCATCAAACGGCTCTGTGCGTCTAAGGCCCGACCGAAACGAGGAGCTGTTTCTCAATCACGTTTGGCGTCATTGAAACACGACGTACGAAAGAAACACAGAAATAAATTCAAGAAATCACTGAGCACGACAGCACGGACGCGACTGACCAAGGGTTGTCCACCTGCAAATTCAAAGGGCACTTGAGTGTGGGTGATAAAGAAGAAGAAATACATGCAAAGAAATCACTGAGCATGACAGGACACAGACTACTGACCAAGGTTTGTCCAAATGCAAAGGAATGTGGGATCAAAGGGTGATTAATGTCTACTTTGCATGCCAACAGCGAGTTTTCTGTCAAACTCACAGAGGTCTTTGTACGGAGCAACGGCAAAAGGCAGCACCCACTGTCTTGTACCCGACACCGGAATGTTTGCAACAGCTCATCTGGTCACACAAAGTGTGCCACTTCTGTAGTCATTCATTCTCCGTGTGGGTGCGTTATGTGAGTCCCTGCCTAGCTGTGCATGCACCGTAGGCCAAGTACACAGTGGGTAACCACCAACAGTAGAAAACGTTCCATCGCCTTTTATAGTGCTCTGCCGCGCACCTGGTCTCAGTCACGGTGCACGTCAAATTTGCCTTATTTGTCTTCCTGCTCGTTTTCTAACGGTCATTTCCACGCTGAGCCGCTCCCACCTGTTACAGCCACTCACCAGGAACACTTTGCCGGCTTTAAGCGGCTCTAGTTTTTAGAGTAAGTTTGATAGTTTCGCAAAATAAAGCTTTAAAACGTGTGAAGTTGCCCCGTGGGATTCTGGGTAATCTACGTCAGCCGTCAGACGGTTTGATGACGCTGTCATTTTTTAAACGGTCATCTGTGGAATCGGATCCTCTTTGACGTGCTGGGAAATGCGCTGCAGTACCGTTTTCAGCCGCAACAAGGAGCCATACGGCTGGTGGCGCTGTTCCGACGTATAGTGTAGGCTGCTGCCGAGGAAGAAAGTCGCTGTCCTTTAAGCACCCCGTGTCTCCAAAAAAGACAGCTTCTTCTGGCCAAGAACAGCCCAGCTTTGTGAAAATGCATCATTCCTTCATGTTGTTAGCAAGCACAAAAACATGGTTTCCTATCACTTGTCCAAAATGCGATACAAAATGTAAAATTACAAACAGACGTAAGGAATGGGAGAAGCAATTTGAAGCAGCATACCGTTTGAATCCTCTTTATTTACATACATGTGACTTTACAACTGACTATTTCTCTGTACTGTACTGGGAGTATACTTGGCCTTTACTGTACAAGCCAGCAGAGAGCTGCGGTGGAAACAGAGACAACGTTCAAGTGTGATTTCAAAGAGTCCCCCCTCTTTTACAAAATTCATTGCTGCACACCGAAAACAATCATTAGTTGCAGTCCTGTGATTCAAAATCGGACCCACCTCAATCGACCACAAAAGTACAATTTTGCTTTCACGTGTGAACCTAGTCACATGTTAAATGAGACACACTGAGAGTTTTTACTTCAAAGTACATTTTCCTGATCACGACAACTCACACGTGTGCCGCATGGGACTCAAAGAAGCACTAAGGAAACGAGTGGAAACAACGGGCTGGTTAACGACCCTACCAAGGCTACATGCCCGGGATTATGGTGAGGGAGGAGGGAACCCAGTTTCCCCAGATGAAGCCTTCGTGGCTCGTCAAACAAGTCCAGTTGCCCCATGTTGTAGCCAATTTTCATGTGTGACAGTGTGTGTGTGTGTGTGGCGGGTTGCATGTTGTTGTTGTGACGTCACCTGCACAGCTGATCACACACGGGAATCAAATCACACGTGTCAGGAAGAGCATATAGGGGAGTCACGGGTGGACCTTTTGTAGTTTGTTTTGTAATCTGCTCAAATAAAACGTCAAAAGCATAATTTATGGAAGATCTCATTTTTTGGCACCACAACGAGTTGACAACGACTTCACATTGACCTCAAGTGGCCTTTTTTGGTTTTTTCAGATTGCCCCAGCCCAGATTGAACTCTTCTCAAAGAAAGATGCCCTGGGAGACTCAGCGTCTTAACATGTGAAGCCTTTAAAGTTCAATGGCCTAGTAGTGAGGTCCCTGTGGACAGTTGCAGTTAGGACCTGCACTTGGAGGAAGCAGCACATGGAGAATCAAGCGTTGCGTCCCTGTTCATGTGTCGCTGGAGTCGAACTCACAACCGCGTAGTCGGCAGAGCTCTGCGCATGCGCACAACGACGTGTCCTATTGCCTTCAACACAGACCGCTCGGCCACCGATTTGAGGTGAGCCCCAGGGGATGGCATCAAACGGCTCTGTGCGTCTAAGGCCCGACCGAAACGAGGAGCTGTTTCTCAATCACGTTTGGCGTCATTGAAACACGACGTACGAAAGAAACACAGAAATAAATTCAAGAAATCACTGAGCACGACAGCACGGACGCGACTGACCAAGGGTTGTCCACCTGCAAATTCAAAGGGCACTTGAGTGTGGGTGATAAAGAAGAAGAAATACATGCAAAGAAATCACTGAGCATGACAGGACACAGACTACTGACCAAGGTTTGTCCAAATGGAAACGTGAATGTGGGATCAAAGGGTGATTAATGTCTACTTTGCATGCCAACAAAGCGAGTTTTCTGTACGGAGCAACGGCAACGGCAAAAGGCAGCACCCACTGTCTTGTACCCGACACCGGAATGTTTGCAACAGCTCATCTGGTCACACAAAGTGTGCCACTTCTGTAGTCATTCATTCTCCGTGTGGGTGCGTTATGTGAGTCCCTGCCTAGCTGTGCATGCACCGTAGGCCAAGTACACAGTGGGTAACCACCAACAGTAGAAAACGTTCCATCGCCTTTTATAGTGCTCTGCCGCGCACCTGGTCTCAGTCACGGTGCACGTCAAATTTGCCTTATTTGTCTTCCTGCTCGTTTTCTAACGGTCATTTCCACGCTGAGCCGCTCCCACCTGTTACAGCCACTCACCAGGAACACTTTGCCGGCTTTAAGCGGCTCTAGTTTTTAGAGTAAGTTTGATAGTTTCGCAAAATAAAGCTTTAAAACGTGTGAAGTTGCCCCGTGGGATTCTGGGTAATCTACGTCAGCCGTCAGACGGTTTGATGACGCTGTCATTTTTTAAACGGTCATCTGTGGAATCGGATCCTCTTTGACGTGCTGGGAAATGCGCTGCAGTACCGTTTTCAGCCGCAACAAGGAGCCATACGGCTGGTGGCGCTGTTCCGACGTATAGTGTAGGCTGCTGCCGAGGAAGAAAGTCGCTGTCCTTTAAGCACCCCGTGTCTCCAAAAAAGACAGCTTCTTCTGGCCAAGAACAGCCCAGCTTTGTGAAAATGCATCATTCCTTCATGTTGTTAGCAAGCACAAAAACATGGTTTCCTATCACTTGTCCAAAATGCGATACAAAATGTAAAATTACAAACAGACGTAAGGAATGGGAGAAGCAATTTGAAGCAGCATACCGTTTGAATCCTCTTTATTTACATACATGTGACTTTACAACTGACTATTTCTCTGTACTGTACTGGGAGTATACTTGGCCTTTACTGTACAAGCCAGCAGAGAGCTGCGGTGGAAACAGAGACAACGTTCAAGTGTGATTTCAAAGAGCCCCCCCTCTTTTACAAAATTCATTGCTGCACACCGAAAACAATCATTAGTTGCAGTCCTGTGATTCAAAATCGGACCCACCTCAATCGACCACAAAAGTACAATTTTGCTTTCACGTGTGAACCTAGTCACATGTTAAATGAGACACACTGAGTGTTTTTACTTCAAAGTACATTTTCCTGATCACGACAACTCACACGTGTGCCGCATGGGACTCAAAGAAGCACTAAGGAAACGAGTGGAAACAACGGGCTGGTTAACGACCCTACCAAGGCTACATGCCCGGGATTATGGTGAGGGAGGAGGGAACCCAGTTTCCCCAGATGAAGCCTTCGTGGCTCGTCAAACAAGTCCAGTTGCCCCATGTTGTAGCCAATTTTCATGTGTGACAGTGTGTGTGTGTGTGTGGCGGGTTGCATGTTGTTGTTGTGACGTCACCTGCACAGCTGATCACACACGGGAATCAAATCACACGTGTCAGGAAGAGCATATAGGGGAGTCACGGGTGGACCTTTTGTAGTTTGTTTTGTAATCTGCTCAAATAAAATACGTCAAAAGCATAATTTATGGAAGATCTCATTTTTTGGCACCACAACGAGTTGACAACGACTTCACATTGACCTCAAGTGGCCTTTTTTGGTTTTTCAGATTGCCCCAGCCCAGATTGAACTCTTCTCAAAGAAAGATGCCCTGGGAGACTCAGCGTCTTAACATGTGAAGCCTTTAAAGTTCAATGGCCTAGTAGTGAGGTCCCTGTGGACAGTTGCAGTTAGGACCTGCACTTGGAGGAAGCAGCACATGGAGAATCAAGCGTTGCGTCCCTGTTCATGTGTCGCTGGAGTCGAACTCACAACCGCGTAGTCGGCAGAGCGACGTGTCCTATTGCCTTCAACACAGACCGCTCGGCCACCGATTTGAGGTGAGCCCCAGGGGATGGCATCAAACGGCTCTGTGCGTCTAAGGCCCGACCGAAACGAGGAGCTGTTTCTCAATCACGTTTGGCGTCATTGAAACACGACGTACGAAAGAAACACAGAAATAAATTCAAGAAATCACTGAGCACGACAGCACGGACGCGACTGACCAAGGGTTGTCCACCTGCAAATTCAAAGGGCACTTGAGTGTGGGTGATAAAGAAGAAGAAATACATGCAAAGAAATCACTGAGCATGACAGGACACAGACTACTGACCAAGGTTTGTCCAAATGCAAATGTGGGATCAAAGGGTGATTAATGTCTACTTTGCATGCGAGTGTTCTGTCAAACTCACAGAGGTCTTTGTACGGAGCAACGGCAAAAGGCAGCACCCACTGTCTTGTACCCGACACCGGAATGTTTGCAAGTATACTTTTACAAAATTCATTGCACTTGTACTGGATTTACCTTCCTGGGGCTTTCGAGGGTAGAGGAAAGCAACCGAACAAATGTGCGGAACGGGTCAAATACAGTTAATGAAAGGTTATTTCTGCCTAAATATGAGTTGATCTTATTCATGAGCTTCATAATATAAAGATCTGAGCTCACAGGACAGCTTGGAATTCTTTTAAAGGACCATTACAACACAAAATGGGTCTTTTCACCTGCCAAAAATTGATTGAAGGCCAAATACAGTTAATGAAAGGTGATTTCTGCCTAAATATGACTTGATCTCATTCTGGGGCTTCATAATATAAAGATCTGAGCTCACAGAACAGCTTGAAATTCTTTTAAAGGACCATTACAACACAAAATGGGTCTTTTCACCTGCCAAAAATTGATTGAAGGCCAAATACAGTTAATGAAAGGTGATTTCTGCCTAAATATGACTTGATCTCATTCTGGGGCTTCATAATATAAAGATCTGAGCTCACAGAACAGCTTGAAATTCTTTTAAAGGACCATTACAACACAAAACGTGTGTTTTCACTTGCCAAAAATTGACTGAAGGCCAAATACAGTTAATGAAAGGTGATTTTAGCCTAAATATGACTTGATCTCATTCTGGAGCTTCATAATATAAACACAAGAGCTCACAGAACAGCTTGAAATTCTTTTAAAGGACCATTACAACACAAAATGGGTCTTTTCACCTGCCAAAAATTGATTGAAGGCCAAATACAGTTAATGAAAGGTGATTTCTGCCTAAATATGACTTGATCTCATTCTTGAGCTTCATAATATAAAGATCTGAGCTCACAGGACAGCTTGAAATTCCTTTAAAAGAACCATTACAACACAAAATGGGTCCTTTCACTTGCCAAAAATTGACTGAAGGCCAAATACAGTTAATGAAAGGTGATTTCTGCCTAAATATGACTTGATCTCATTCTGGAGCTTCATAATATAAACACTAGAGCTTCAGCTTCAGGTTGCTTCAGGGTAAAGCCCAGTCATTTTGAGGTAGAAAACATCTTTAAGTTACAAGGAAGGAGCTGCAATCAATTTTTGACAGTAAAAGACCCATTTTGTGTTGTAATGGTCCTTTAAAAGAATTTCAAGCTGTCCTGTGAGCTCAGATCTTTATATTATGAAGCTCAAGAATGAGATCAAGTCATATTTAGGCAGAAATCACCTTTCATTAACTGTATTTGGCCTTCAATCAATTTTTGGCAAGTGAAAAGCCCCATTTTGTGTTGTAATGGTCCTTTAAAAGAATTTCAAGCTGTTCTTTGAGCTCTAGTGTTTATATTACGAAGCTCATGAATGAGATCAAGTCATATTTAGGCAGAAATCACCTTTCATTAACTGTATTTGGCCTTCAATCAATTTTTGGCAGGTGAAAAGACCCATTTTGTGTTGTAATGGTTCTTTAAAAGAATTTCAAGCTGTCCTGTGAGCTCGGATCTTTATATTACGAAGCTCATGAATGAGATCAAGTCATATTTAGGCAGAAATCACCTTTCATTAATTGTATTTGGCCTTAAATCAATTTTTGACAGGTGAAAACTGATTGAAAATTGCAAAACACATCCAAACATGGGAAGCAAAGGCTATGTAGGGCCCAGATCAGATAAAAAAACAATGCAGAGTCACGCGGATCATTGCAAAAGTTATCATATCTTTATTGAAAACCCACCAATAAATCATATTCATTATTGTCTAATTTCCAAAGACAGGGCTAAACAAAGTCATCAGACATACCAAGCACATAGAGACATGTCTATCACGTAATTGCCATGTCTGATTTCGCTACAAAATACACTTCTTTTGGCCACAGTTGTAATAATTACGTACAACAAACGTTAAGTTTTCGAAGACACATACCTTTGCTATAATTACATTATAATATAGTTGTGTGTATCTGCATATTATGACCGTTTAATCCAGAGAAACGTTTTTGCGCTACCGCTCAACGGGAACCGGAAATCAGATTCTGGCAGACAATCACTTTTTGGCACGACACCGGCTCTCTCAAACTCACAGAGGTCTTTGTACCGAGCAACGGCAAAAAGCAGCACCCACTGTCTTGTACCGGACACCGAAACATTTGCAACAGCTCATATGGTCACACGACGTGTGCCACTATGCTACTGTAGTCTTTCATTCATCGTGTTGGTACTGCGGTCAAGCCAGCCGTCTCTCGTATTTGCGTGGTCAAGCCAGCCGCTCCAACATTTTCAAGTGCGCCCTTATTGCCGACTTTATGTTAAATACTTTGAGACAACTGGGAAAGTCAGCGCTAGCTTACTGCAGCGTATGGAAACTTCCGGTTTTCAAAATAACACGTGGTTTTTCAAAATAAAATGTGGGTATTAAATGTATTAAACGTTTATTTTAAAAAATATGAGAAGTGTTAAGATTTGATAAAAAAAAAAAAAAAAAAAGTAAGAGTTGTGTCTCATAAAACAAGTATGATCCTGCACTGATTTTGACACATCACCTGGAAGGAATGCTCATATTTACATTATGAAAGGTATTAAAAATTCTTTAAAAATATAAGGGGAAGTAAAATGCTATAAAAAGAGGTGTGTCTCACACAGCAAGTGTAGCTCTACTGTCCTACAGTGATTTTGAGCCAAGAGGTCACATGACCTGGAAGCTATTGAGCCTTAAAGCTCATATTTACATTATGAAATGTATTAAAAATTCTTTAAAAATATAAGGGGAAGTAAAATGCTATAAAAAGAGGTGTGTCTCATACAGCTAGTGTAGCTCTACTGTCCTACATTGATTCTGAGCCAATAGTTCACATGACCTGGAAATTATTGAGCTTTAAAGCTTATATTTACATTATGAAATGTATTTAAAAAATCATATAAAATATGAGGGGAAGTCAAATGTTATAAAAAGACTGTCCTTCATTGATTCTGAGCAAATACAACGCTATTGAGGTAACATTGACATTATAATTTATTAGAAATGAACAAAACAAAAATAAAAGGGTTAGGGTTAGAATTAAAGCTCAATAACTTCCAGGTCAAGTGACCTATTGGCTCAAAAATAGTGTAGGACAGTAGAGCTACACTAGCTGTATGAGACACACCTCTTTTTATAGCATTTTAACACTTCTCATATTTTATATGAATTTTTAATACAATTTATAATGTAAATATGAGCATTAAAGCTCAATAACTTCCAGGTCAAGTGACCTATTGGCTCAGAATCAATGTAGGACAGTAGAGCTACACTAGCTGTATGAGACACACCTCTTTTTATACCATTTTAACACTTCTCATATTTTTTATTAATTTTTAATACATTTCGTAATGTAAATATGAGAATTAAAGCTCAATAACTTCCAGGTCAAGTGACCTATTGGCTCAAAAATAGTGTAGGACAGTAGAGCTACACTAGCTGTATGAGACACACCTCTTTTTATAGCATTTTAACACTTCTCATATTTTATATGAATTTTTAATACAATTTATAATGTAAATATGAGCATTAAAGCTCAATAACTTCCAGGTCAAGTGACCTATTGGCTCAAAAATAGTGTAGGACAGTAGAGCTACACTAGCTGTATGAGACACACCTCTTTTTATAGCATTTTAACACTTCTCATATTTTATATGAATTTTTAATACAATTTATAATGTAAATATGAGCATTAAAGCTCAATAACTTCCAGGTCAAGTGACCTATTGGCTCAAAAATAGTGTAGGACAGTAGAGCTACACTAGCTGTATGAGACACACCTCTTTTTATAGCATTTTACTTCCCCTTATATTTTTTTAATAATTTTTAATACCTTTCATAATGTAAATATGAGCATTAAAATTCAATAGCTTCCAGGTCAAGTGACCTATTGGCTCAGAATCAATGTAGGACAGTAGATCTACACTTGCTGTATGAGACACACCTCTTTTTTATAGCATTTTAACACTTCCCTTATTTTTTATGATTTTTTAATAAATTTCATAATGTAAATATGAGCATTAAAGCTCAATTACTTCCAGGTCATGTGACCTCTTGGCTCAAAATCACTGTAGGACAGTAGAGCTACACTTGCTGTGTGAGACACACCTCTTTTTATAGCATTTTACTTCCCCTTATATTTTTAAAGAATTTTTAATACCTTTCATAATGTAAATATGAGCATTCCTTCCAGGTGATGTGTCAAAATCAGTGCAGGATCATACTTGTTTTATGAGACACAACTCTTACTTTACTTTAAATCAAATCTTAACACTCTTAAATAAACGTTTAATACATTTAATAGCCACATTTTATTTTGAAAAACCACGTTTTATTTTGAAAACCGGAAGTTTCCATACGCTGCAGTAAACTAGCGCTGACTTTCCCAGTTGTCTCAAAGTATTTAACATAAAGTCGGCAATAAGGGCGCACTTGAAAATGTTGGAGCGGCTGGCTTGACCACGCAAATACGAGAGACGGCTGGCTTGACCGCAGTGTGTTGGTGCGTTACGTGTCCCTAACTGTGCATGCATATATACTCCATTTTTGACTGCACACAGATTTTCTGCTTCAGTGAAGACAGATTGTTTAAATGGCTGTCAAATCATATAAATAGTTCCCAAACACTAACTTAAGCTATCTTCTCAAAATCCATGTCTCGGTAGCCTTAAAAATGTGTTCCCTCATAATGTGTTGGATTTGAAAATGGAATAAATAAAGAATCACAGCTGTTTTGACTTATCTAGAAATTAAAGGACAAGAACGATTTTCATGTTATTTAAGAAATGAGGCTGGCCATGCTTGGAAATTACAAAAATACATTCAAGGAAAAAAAAGTAACAAGAAAAGATAATGTATTTCCATTTCAGAGCAATATCCACCCATTCCAATAAAATCATGTACTTTCACACGATCTGCCAATTTGATGTAGATTCATCAAAGTCATTTATATTCCTTTCAGGTCCTCTGGTTTTATTGGCAATCTCATAAATGTGATTCTTTGAAATTGTAGGCATGCTTTAACAGTGGGGGCATCAGGTTTTTAATCTGGCTTAAAAGCCCATTAAAATCCATGAATCAGTTGGCACGATAAAGAACTGTGGAGGACATTGTCGCCTTTCCAGCTTTAAGAACTGTGTAATTACTTTTCTCATGTTTTAAATAGATTAATGAGGACACAATTTTCTGGGAATCATTGGAGAGCTATACCTCATCCATAGAGCTGAGGACAAACAGTGTCTTTGTTGGTGACTAAGATCTTTTGACTTTTGAAAGTTTTTTTTTTAGATTGTCTACTGTGTATTGATTAACTTGATGCAGTAAAGTTTAACAAGTTTCAAGAACCTCACAATCCTGCTGTGGGCCTCACATGGGCTATGAGTTGAGTCACAACTAGGAAATCAATGGGGTCCAGAAAAGTGACCCATGTCTCTCTGCCCACATTGAAAGGGGCCAAAGTGCACACAAAAAACACCTATTTGGGCCCAAAGGTCATTGCTCATGGAGCAAGCAAGGAAACAAATGTGGGGCCTGAGGATGATTCCTCATATAGGCCCCACATGTAGCCCACTGTTGCAGTTCACATAGACACACATGGGCAATAAGGGGTAGACGGTCAAATATTTTGGTTGCATGAATTGGACCAAAATGCCAGCCCATCACTGACCCACATGAGTTTTCCTGTAAACAAACAAAACTTTTCTATTCATATCTATGGGTTAAACTTGTTGAAAAATATTTTAAATTATGCATGGTTTACATATATGTTTGCTTGCCATTGGTGTTTTTTCACTGCCTTTGTTGGGGCCTTGCTACATTTGTCTGTGTATTATCGCCATCAACTGTTGATCAGAGTACTGTAAAACTGTCATGTGTGTCCTCATGCATGTGCACAATAACAACTAAACAGGGACCCAGTCATAAAAGCATTGCTCCATAGAACTAGTGGTCGAAGGCTCCTTTTAAATGGTTGAACTTATTTTAATCATTCAGCCATTGACAATAACACTGAAAGAAAAGAACATGAAAATGAGATTACAGCTTCATCTGCCATCTATCCCCATTGACTTCTCCTGTTAATAGTTAAAGAACATTAATCAGAATAAATAATTACAGTTACTGAAATCTCATCTGTATATTTACCCAGTGCACACATTATAACACTGATGTGTTTCAAAGCAGTCAGTTCCTAGACCACTGATACTAAGTATTTTAAGAGCTGTCATAAATCATCCAAATACATGCCAGTAAGCGTGAGCATACCTGCTGAAATCCACTGGTCTGACCGAAATCTGCCTCTTCAAAGCACCTAGTCGAGAAAAAGTCGGACATTTCTTTCATTCAGCAGCCTCACGCTCACACTCAGGCCCACGCACACCTGTTCAAAGTGATGGTCTCCTCTTCATCTAATTTGTGATTCATATCAAATGGATGTATGGATAATATACAAACTGTTGTCTTGGAAATTATGACAGCAATCAGTATGTGTGTGTGTGTGTGTGTGTGTGTGTGTGTGTGTGTGTGTGTGTGTGTGTGTGTGTGTGTGAAACATACTGACAGAGACTTTGATTGTCCCTTGCTTTGAACGCAGTTATTAATGAGGGACGGCAGTCATCTTTTATACCATCGGTTTACTCAGTGCTGATGGAGCAGTGTTCATGTCTCCATTGGCTGTCCCAGGATGTTTGTCATTCTGTCATTCCAATCACCTTTATTTAATCGAATTTGAGTAATTTCAACAGTGTGAACAGTGTAGAGTACAACACAGAGAATTACTAAAAATTGTGCAAACAGGAACACAAATGATAATCCAAGGATAGATACAGATTTTTTTTAAAAGGCATTATAAAACAATACTCTGTCCTCAGTGGTGTATAACTACTTATTTTCCACTCAGCATTATATATACCCACCTCTAAATGCTCTCTGATGCCCATTATTCTGTAGTGTGCTGCAAATTTGAGCCAGATTTAAAATGCGCTGTATACAAGCTCCTAAAATGTAACAAATAATATCTGCAGATCTCACGTCTTAATTGGAAAATACTTAAGTCAGAATAAGTCAACTCAAGGAGTTGCAGATGCTAGGGCAGTCCAAAAATGATTTAATAACAGAGAACACAAGATTCACGGGGTGGCGAGGCAGACAAGGATCAAAATGTTCAAATGAAAAGACAAAGTCCAGAAAAATAAAGATCCAAGAGCACAAAGGCTGAACGTTTGCTGTACAACTGACACTGAAATAAAGGAAAGGTGTTACTTTCCTCTGAATACACAAAGGAGGAAAGAATAACAAGACACAGGTGAAAATTATTCAGGGACAGGTGAAACTAATCAGGATAGAACAGACGATCAAATCTGGCGGGAAATACAACAAAGCCACAAAGTAAAGTTACAGACAGGAGGAGAGGGGAGAATTACAAAGTAAAACAGAAAATACTGACAGCCTAGCGATATATAATGAGAATATGCTGTTTATGTGACCTGTATCAAATTAAAAATATTTTCATATTCAGAATAATAGTGGAAAATAAGTATGCATGTAAACATAACTACATTGGTACATATAAGTGAGTGGGTAATGCTTCATCACTTCATGATTACCACACTGACATGCACTTTTTATTTGGAATCTACAGCTCCTTTATGACAAAGATAGTAAAATACTTGAAAGAGATTATTATCCATCAATTCTTCATGTATCAATTTCTGAGTCATCTTTTTCAATTTCTACTCCTCCTTTCATGTCTCTATCTATCACTAGCCTCTTCTCTCCCTGCCTTCCCCTCTATATTTATCTCGTGTTTCTTTTAGCTCACTCATCGGTCTCTCCACCTTTTCCACTCTCCTCCTTTTCTCTTTCTCTTCCTCCCTTTTGTTCTGTCTCTCGCTTTGTTTTTTCCCTCCATCAGTGTTATCACGCAGCCTCACTGATGCAAACTGACATGTGAAATATAGCTAATTGGAAGGTCTGGCACTATTTAATCCTGGTTGACAAAAAATCCATTTCTCCCTGCCCTGTTTCTATACAACATTCATCAACTCTGAAACAAACTTGTTGCTTAAGGTACTGTAAAGATCAATCATAAATGAGTCATGAGCTTCCTATTTCAAAAAGAGAATGACAGCATATTTCCTACAGTGTTTTGGAGACTGGAGACCACACTGGTTTTGACATGGGTGACTGATGACCTAGGGTAAGGTTTTATTGATGTGGGGTAAAAAAAAACTATTGGCAGAAATGTCTATGTGTCACCAATGTGCTCTTGCAGGTGATGGTGCTAAACTTTTGATACCTTAACTTGAATATAGGACTTGGAAACAGAGTAGTAAGTACTTTTAAATTGTGATATAATTACCTTTACTAAAAGGATTTGATTACTTATTTTACTACTGGGTTTCTGGTATCGAATGTCCATGCATTGCTATTACTACCAATGAGTGACTCACTAACTTATGTCAAAAAAATCTGATCTATCCCTTTACCACATAAATGTTGACCTCAACTTTTAAGATAATTCCCTTGTGACTGATGGGAAAATTCATTCTTGTAATCAGAGCAAAGGCGCTTCCAAGCTCCTCTAAGCATGTAATTTTGTCATCCACCATGTATAATCCTTCTATATCTCCACAGAGCGGACCAGGGTGATGAATTAATAATACTCTCTGAGGGCTCTGGCTCAAACCTCTCTCAAAAATTAGGTCTGACAAACTTATACTCTAATAGTATAAGCATTGCCACTTTACATCCGCTTCCAGGCACATCAGTGGAAGTGATGCTTGCAAGAGCTGCCCTCTTGGCCTTGGCGCTGCTGTCATATCTCTGCCCTGCCAGCTACCCCCTCAGTGGGAAATCAAATACACTTAATGGAGAGAGGAAACATTACGACTGTAATCGAACCTGGAACAAGATAAGTGTGTCACCAATCACCACCTTCCTGCATATCGTTGCTGTAGTGGAAAAACCTTTTACCGTAAGTCCAGTGTCAGCGGTCTTTGTGATTTCACTTGAATGGTAAGATGACATTGTGCTTTATGTACTGAATGTATTCAATGACCTTCAGGCACATGAAACCCATAATAGAATTTCAGCAATTTAGAGCAGCAAATCTTAAATTTGAGAAAGATTAACTTTTAAAAAAACACATTGTTTTAATACCCCGGTAGCACGAAGCAGCTGGTATTACCTAATACAGGCTTTGCATTCTTGTGTTTCATATTTTTGTGTGACTTACATGTGGTCACACACACGCGCACATTAAGCCACACGTCCACCCACTGATGGCCTAAACAGCTCCTGCTGGGCTACAGAGTGCATGGCCAGTGGATCATGTTCTCCCTTTGATTGAGGTCAGTGTTCCTGAGAGCAGAGGCTTAGTGATGCTCAGCTCACCACAATCCAGCTCCTGTTTCAGGGGAAATGGGCAGACCTCAGAGGGCAACCTCAAGGTGAAAGACATGATAAGTGGGGAGTAGTGGAAGACTGAAGCCATGTCCACATTAAAGATGTGGATTGTTTCTGTTGAGTCAGAGGACTGAGGTTTCTGAGAGATACAGACAGACTTTGAATGTAAAGTTGAGTTTAAATGTAGAGGGTTTGTATCTTAGAGCAGTTTTCCAAACAAGACATGCTGCTGGGCTCAAGAGAGAGGGAATAACAGCTAATAACAGTTGCCTTGTTATCATGGTTAAAAAACGCAAAAATCAAAACCCTAATAATAAAAGGTGTCTTTACAAATTTGATTTGATTTGATGCAACCCTCCTCAACCACCTCCAGTTTTTGTCACACCCAGTGCCCATGGGTCATTCCACTGAGCTCATCGGAGGCCCCTCTCAACATTTCATCCATCTAATTAATTCATTAATGGTCTAGTGTGTAGGATTTAGTGGCATCTACTGTAGCTGTAAGGTTGCAGATTACAACCACCTCAATACTGCTTTCCTAACCCTCTCCTTCTACGCATGTATGAGAAATTACAGTGTGACTTGTGACAGAGTTACTTGTGAAACCTGTGAAAGACATGTAAGGACCTGTCTAGAGCAAATGTTTGGTTTGTCTGTTCTGGGCTACTGTAGAAACATGGCAGTGGAACATGGCGGACTCCGTGGAAGAGGACCATCTCTTTCTGTAGATATAAAGGGCTCACATAAAGTCAACATTTTTAAATTTTTAAGTGATTATACACAAATGAAAACATACTTGTAAATATTATATAATGTATATATAAAGTATATATACATTTCTGTGTTCCACAGTGGCTCTTTAAGTCTCTCCTGATTGAAATAGGCACAGAAAATAGGGAATATAAGTGAATGCTGTAGTTAATGAAATAGCAGTCCTGAAGTATTTTTTCTTCTTCTGATCTCTCTTCTGTTTCTTGTAGTCAGGAGTCTTCTTGAAACTTTTAAGTCAAGGGACTTAGTCAACGGAGGCTGGCAAATGGGCCAAAATCAATCTGCAGAACACAGTGAGCCATGAGGAGTTCAAGCAGTTCACCCCGATAAAATACAATTGCACAGACATATCATCATCCTCATTTGTATTGATTAACTTAAATGAATCCTTTTACTGTATATTTTTTGTCTGTTTTCTATGTAATACAACAAATTACACATTTAGATCTGTATCTGTCATCCAAATATTTTATTGTCACTAATATATTAGGTACAGGTGATTTCTACTGTATAAATCTCAACATAGCAGGCCATCATACCTTAAGAAACAACTTCATAATAATGTGGTAATTTCCAGTAATCACCTACAGTATCATATTTATCTGCACCACATTCTAAAGCTCTGCCTTGTATAGTTCTCTCTTCTTCTGTTCAAACTGTCAACCAAACACTCTCACAAGGCATTATGGTCTAGAACCAACAGCCTTCTCTCCTCATCATGGCAATACAGTAATACATTAACAATAAATAATGAAGAAATTCATCAGAAGAGACTTTGCATATAGATAGCCTACTTAAGTCGGAAGCGACCATTAACATAACTTGCAGGGAGTGTTGGATAATTAGAGTGGCTCTCCTTCTTTCCTTCCCTTCTGTGACTAATAGAGAGGCCATGGTGACAGAAGGAGGACACTGTTCTCACAAGACTGTGGTTCATCTAACAGTTACCAAACTCTCTACAAAGTGGGGAGACCCCTGAATGACTGCAGACCTGCTCATTATATTAACCAGTCTTCAAAAGATTTTAATGGTTCCTTAGGTACACATTTATCATTTAATTGATCTAAACTTTCTGAGTAGGTGCTAGTAGTTCTCTAGTGGTTCCCTGCTATGGACTGCATACTATATGATGAAAAACTATCTTTGTTAGGAATTTAAGTATATAAATTAGACAGTCATCCTCACCATTACACCCAAGGATTTTAATTTACCTCCAGGTTTCCTCAGATTGCTCTTTTTTTAATCTATTTGCCCGAGCCAGCGCCCCTCTGGGCAGGCTCAAGTTCCCATGGGGTCAGCTCAGATACCCCTCTGGCCCCAGATGTTCACCTTAACCCTTCACCTGCATGTAAAAAGGCATGACAGAGTGATTAGTTGGTAACTCTGACAATTTAATGTCCACCCATGGGCTTCTGTAGTTGGAACTCTCACCTACAAATCCTAACCTGATAGATGGAGTTCTTATTCCTGCTAGATACCTGCCAGCACTCATCCAATTAAACAGATCTCTGAAGTCATTAAGTACAGGATCTATTAAATATCATCAGGATTTGGACCCCATCCATCAAACATCCTGTCTTTAACCCCTTCGGCAGGACGTATCTCATACACATCAATCAGAGCAGGAGTATGCTATTTATATGAAGCAGGTGGAGGGGGTATGTTGATGAGTTGGAGTTCCGGAGTTGTAGTGTAGACTGACAACTTTAGTGTAATTAATGTTGGCAGAATGATAGCAATTTTTAAATATGCATGCAACTGTTTCCCTCATAACCTTTCCAATCTGCTGTTTCCTGCTGTCAAAAGCCTCTCATTGGCATTCAGTTGTTATGGAAACTCTGGCTTGTTATGGATGTTGGTGCTCTAAAACCTGGTGTTTCAACACTTGTTCCTGTTAACATGTGATTACGTCTTTTTTCTTCTTTACTGTAACACTCATAGAAAAACAAAGAAAAATAACTAATAGCTAATAAAGCTTGGCTTAGGTTTGGATGATGCTGCAAATTAAGGAACGCAAAACACGCCATGAATCTGCTGAGGCATTATTATTATGATGCATAAAACTTTATTAAGGGCACCGCCTGCAGTGACAAGTGATATTTAAACAGCTGGAGATACCACTGCTATTATATCAAAACATTTTTCATAACTTTGGATGACAGTTTGCAAAATAATTAAATTAAATAATTTCCTCAGGATTCTCATAAACACGAAAAAACCTGCAGGTGTTATTTGGGGACATTAGCTAAAGAAGAAAATGCTGTGCCTGTATTTTCTCAATAGCATTTAGGCTACTATCACATTAATCAGAAACAGAGAAAGAATTGGACTCAAAGTTGCAACTCAGGGAATTGGTATATTTGAGCCAGGACTGGAATTAATGTGTAAATATGAATATTTTTTCCCACTTACACCATTTCCTCACCTCAACAGAGGAAAATCCCTTCATAGTTTATCTATTTTACATCACTGCCATAGCATGATTGGTATGTTACCGGTTGAACGCATTGATTTGAAAAGTGTCATGTCAGGGACTTGAAAATTGTTTCAAGGACGCGACAGAGCTCAAGTTCATTACTCATGTGCATGTGCTGCTCTCTAAAGGTCTGCTCAAGGCTGCCAGTCATGCATCCCACGCCGAGAGTGAGTTGTCAGGCTGTGAAAAAAAAACAAAAATAATCTATATCTACACCTTACATACAGTCTTACCCTGAGACATGACATGATATGACACTGCCAGGTAATTGTTCAGTCATCACATTCATGTGTGTGTGTGTCAAGTTCGATAAGAATATTTTAATTAATGTTTAATTATCCTAAAAATAATAATTGTTATGTTTTTGTTATAGAATGGGCTTTTAACCTTCAATAAAGGTCTAAAGATAGAAGAATCCATCCACCATTCCCTCTAAAAATCTGTATAAAAGTCAAACTATATGGTTTCACCTGACTGAGCTAAGCTAACCAGCTGCTGGCTGTAGCTTGATGAGGACAAGACAGGAGAAAGGAGAGAAGGTGGAGAGATTGTCAGCAGCGTTCATTACCTCCTCTCTCAGTTGACGATGGATGGCTGCAGCACTCCCCTTGCTGTTGGCCTCTGATAAGTCCTCTTTTTGAGGCCCAAGGTGGAGGACCCTCTTAATGGAATTGCTCTCATCCGGGTAGCAGCAGTCTATCGACTACTCTCACCAGTGAAGGAGGACCCCCAATGTGAAGGGAATGAACTGGGAGATTGATGAGGCTTGGCTGTGTGAAATCGGCCCAGCCCCATCTCCTATCTAGCCTGCAGACTCCAAAGGATGTCTATTTAGGGGGCATAATTCATATGTATGTGAAAATGAAATGCCTCTACCGGGGTTGTTGGAAAAGCAATGTAATGCCAACATATGTCACACTCAAGTGAAACAGCCTGGAGATCTTCCATGTAATTGGCAACAGAAAACATAACATAATATTTCTGTCTGAGTGCTGTGCATTATAAGCCTCAGAAAATATGATAAAATAGACTGTAGAACAATGGGAAATGATGAAAAATGGTTATGTAGCAGGACAATAATAAATTACACTGTATACACTTTTAGCATGGCCCACTCTCGATTCATGAGTTAATTGATACACTGTCAAAGGGAGTTTTTTTCCCTAAATGTACTCTGTGCAAACGTACAAAATCATTGCAGGTAGCAGAGGCTGCCTTGTAATACAACAGGTATCCGCAGAGAGTTCAGGAGGCAGACAACAGGCTGATAAGATACTTATCTCCACTGAGGCTCTACAGCCTTATCTCTCATACAGAGCCTCTTACCTTTTGGCTCTCACACGCACAGACAATGATCCTTTCTCAACAGGAATTTCAGCTCGGTGTGGAGGAAACAATTTGTTTTATTTATTTCTTTGTCAGTGTTGTGTAACTGCTGTTGTAACTTCTTATATGCGGACACCTGGTAGATTGCACGCCACATGTAGGCTGAATCCTTCCCACAGTGGCCCAGGTTTGATTCCAACCTGCAAGTCATCCCCTCTTTCTCCCCCCTTTCTTGTCATTATTACAAAATCTTATCAACCTATCAAATAAAGACATTTAAAGCCAGAAATTGTAATTTTATATATGTAATGTTAAAATAAAATCTGTCTTAAAGTTCTGTTTTTAATCATGTCTTCAGGAAGTAGAGTTGTTTGTGCATTTTTGGTCATGATTAACACCAACATTAATCTTGGAGATGCACTATACTTTTGTGCAAATAGCAATTCAAATATACAATTATACAATATATTATACAATACAATATTACTTCATGGCAAAAAGCCCATTTTGTTAATTCAATTGTCCCCCCAGTAATGGAGAGTCCTTTGTCATTTCTGTTGGCCCCTGTCTCTTCCATGGTGGTATAGCCATTTAGCCAATGTAGAGATCCCATTCATCAGTTCTGTGAGTGCCCTTATGTCTGATCATCCGTCTCCAGCTTCCTTGCGTCTTCGACATCCATCCTGCTGCTTCTCAAAATAGAGCAGGAGATTAGGAAGAAAGGAGCATTTTAGCCAAGTCCCAGGAGGTCCGTCATCCCCTTCACCCCCCCCCCCCTTTCCCAGTCTCTCCTTTAAACACCCTTCCTTCCCCTCCTCCTCTTCCTACTTCTCCTCCCCATTTCCTGCAGCATCTTCACCTGATGGAGCCATCAAGGGAAATCATTGTCCAGAAGATGTGCTGTGTGCTTCAGGGGGCCACCATCAGTCATGGGCAGACACACTAGTTCAGACATGGACACACACCGATGGGGGAGCAAGGATAAATATTGACTACCTGTAGAGACACAATATACTGCCAGTCAAAAGTTTCTGAGCAACATCTTATAAATTTTAGCATCAGTGTTAATATCTTAAGCAGTGTAAATGTGAATTTAAAGTGGGCGAGACCGTCAGTAACTCTTAGGAATTTCTGTATAACACATTTCATCACTTATTGGAGTAACTTAGCATTCTGTCCAAACACATCATTTTTTTTGTATTATTGACTCTTCAAGTTCTAAGTAGTCTTCTAACAGGACTTATTTTAAAAATATATTTATATCCTCACAAAGATCAACAAAGTGGATAATAAACTCTCCCTTACAGGCAACATTAATCTACTGAACTGTGACTGCTAAAAAACCCTCTCCACAGCAGACATTTTGACTTGTCACAGCAAGAGAAGCAGAGGTGTAATTAATAACATTAATACATAATAACATTAATAATGCTCTAAGTAGGTAATGTCAGAGGATAAACAAGGAGAGGACCCTGGAAATTGGGTACCTAAATGGCATGCAGGCACAACTAATGTTATCAATTATACCTGTATGTTTCCTGCTATTACATTGGTCAAAATGTCTGCTGTGAAAAATTTGCAATGTGTTGACAGTATTAATGGTCAAAAAGTGGCTAAATCATATTAACACCAATGGCTGGACCTTTTAATTATTTTTTTTATTATTTTAGATACTTTAATGATCACGCTGAATGTGAAATTACTTCTCCGCATTTAACCCATCCAGGCTTGGCACCTGCTGGAACACACACATGCATCGACAGATGCCAGATTCACTGGAGCGGTGGGCATCAACTGACAGCGCCCGGGGAGCAGATGTTGGGGGGGGGGTACGGTGCCTTGCTCAAGGGCACCTCGGCAGTGGCAATCTCTTTTTTGAGAAAAAGCGGGGATTGAACCGCCAACTTTGGGGTTCTTGGCTATTGCATTGACATAACATTTTAAGAATAGGCTCACAGCTCAATGAATTTAAATATATACAGGATGTAAGCCTATGAGGCAGGCGTTTGTTTCCACTTCTAAATGAATATGCCAGAATTAAACTGTAGTGACGACAACAACAGTGAGCTAAAGATCTTGCACCTACATCTATTTGGGCTATCACCTGAAAAGCACTAACAAAAGGCAACCTGCAATCTGATTTATGAAATATTACTTTAAATTTAAAACTATAAATTTACTACACCTTGATACATGGCACTGGTCAAATGTTGTGAAATGTTAAAATGATGTCCTTAGTCCTCTTCAGAAGAGATTTAAGGTGATACTTTTTAGATAATCTTTGGCGTATGTGAAATGAAACGTGGCCTTGCTCTATGCCCTGCAGAGGTACTCACACTGCAAGAATACCATTAAGACATTCTGAATAGAGCTGCAAGGCTGTGCATGATAATAACTGTTGTGGCTGTATCTACAGCAACAAGGAACAAACAAAATGATATCCTGCTCATTGTAATATAATGAAACCATAATGAACTAACTAGACTTTCCATTCATCAGTCTG
The DNA here is from genome assembly GCA_946959425.1 of Argyrosomus regius. NCBI lineage: Eukaryota > Metazoa > Chordata > Actinopteri > Sciaenidae > Argyrosomus > Argyrosomus regius. The sequence goes on from OX336882.1 coordinate 17,624,213, forward strand.
TGCCCTGCAAAACTCTGCACAAGTCATTGACTAGTTTTATTCAAATACAGAATCAAAATAACAAAAGTTCGATTTAAATGGCCACCTGTGCTTCAGTTTACATTCTTTCATTCCTGTAGTATAGGAAATTTTTTGGCCTCTCAGCTGGGTGTCTCTCAACCACATGTCACAGTATGCGCTCATCGCAGGGGGTGGTGGAGCTTGCTAAATGCAGTTGCAAGGAGTCGTGCAGCTCGAACTATCGTGAAAGATATTTGTGAGGTCCCATATTGATAGAGTGAGCTTAACATATCAGACAACAACTATTAAATTATTAATGGATTCAGATGTCATCTTTCCACCATAATTTCTGACCTGCAGGGCAAATTGCAGGTTTTAAAAGATGCATACCAGCACATCATAAAAGGTATTTGAATCTACTTATCTTTGGTGAGTTAGCTACTTTCATTAAGATCCCACAGAACTTTTAACAAGAGAAGAGAGTGCTGCTTCTTTAGACTGTTTCAAATCGATGCTCAGACAATAATTCAGTTTCATCTCTTGTCTAGTCGGGGGGGGGGCCTGCATAAGGGAATCACAATAAGATGGATGGTCCATTTCACTGAGATCATTGCTTTTCCTATTGATTGTCCAATGCAGGTCTAGCCCAGAGTCCAGACATGGTGCTGAAGAGGTATATGCATAGGAGTAGAGGAACATAACATGCACTTACTGCCCGAAGCTCTCCCACACATACACACACACACACACACGCACACACACACACACACAAAGATGTTGATACAGTAAGTAGTTTCAGCTAAGCAAGCTGACGGGACAAAATAAATTTTAACAGAACTAATTCCCATTAAGACTGTCTAACTGTTCCTTGTGCAGCTAATTAAAGATCTGTCTTGTTTGTTTTTTTGTGTATGCCAGCTTCTTCATTGAACAGCACCAATGCTTTGGTCTTCCACACTACAATACCAATGACTAGCCCCTTTGCTATCACAATGGACTGGCTACACAGCATTTTACTTTCTATATCATAGCAGGAAGCATTCCACTTAGGGGAACTTCTGCTCACTGCTGCTTGTTCATCGTTACTCAAGTCCACCTGTGTTTTCTGGCTTTGACAAGTCAAAATGTCTGTTGTGCAACCAGTCCATTGGCATACGAGTTACGCAAAAGATACAAGGCACAGCCCTCTCTGGACACTATGTCCTCCAAGAATGTTTGGTTTTGTTGTCCTTTATGTTCTGTCTGGAGGAAACTTTCTGCTACAGTGCCCACACAGTATTGAGTAAGCATCTGGAATGAGTCATAGCCCCTCTAATGGAAATCCATTTAGCTTGGTCTGAAGTATAAGTCTGCGCAGGGAAGCATATCGTCACACTGAACTGAACCCCTGGCTATCTTTCAGTGAAGAGAGGACAAGCGGGCAACATTCAAGGTGAAAAGACTGAAATGATCAACAAAAAAAGGTATTTGGTCATTTTGAAAGCTGAAAATGAAAAAAAAGGTAGATGTGTTCACAGCTGATTGCATCTTTTTTTAGTTCTGTGTTTTCTCAAGAGAGCACTAATAATCGGATTCTGGTGCAGTCAATGGTAAGCACAGAGCCTTGGATGATTGAAAACTGAGTGGCCTCTCTGAAAGAATTATCTGATCTGAGTGAGAGGAGCCATGAAAGCTCCAGAATATGAGGCAAAATGCAGATCCATGGATCATTAATATTTACATATATTTGAAGCCAGAGAGGATTGGATTTTGAGGCTGGCCTTTTAGTGTAATGTATGCATTCTGGCTCTTGATTGTGACGTTGCCACAGCCTGAGAGGCAAACTGTGAATACATTTGAAGTGAATCTTTTAATGGAGACATGAAAGAAGGCCTGTGAAGGTCAGTCTCTGGTGGTACAGCAAGCAATTGTGCTCTCCTAAAGTGTTTGGGTTACTTAAAATTAAATAACACTGGCTTCCCCTCCGAAGTGGAAGCACTGTAATGTATTGACTAAACTGTGAAGTCATCTCCTTTACCACTGGAAATTTGAAGCTTAGTGTTGACCATCATTGTAATGTAGCATAGCTGCTGGTGGATAAAAGCACTGAATCCCAAAAGCTCTTTTCGGGAATGACACAAATGTACTGATATTCTAAAGAATCATAAGTGTGGTTCTTGTGATTTCACTAACCTGGATTTATGAAAGTTATTTTGCAACGTATAAAAACAATCAAGCAAAACACCAAAAGTTAAGTTGCAAGGTGATGCAAGCTATCATCCTGATATTCCATTTTCTCCAGCAGAGGTGGTTTTAGTGTCCTTATTAAAGTGACAACACAGCTGCTGAATGAGTAATGAGCTCCATCTTTTTTTTTCATTTCTTTGTTCATCCCTCTCCTCAACTTTTATCATTTTGTTTTTCTGCATGTGTGTTGGTTCAAAGGATTTTATGATTCATTTGCAATTCTGTGGCCGATCTCAGCCAGCAATTTATTTTCAAGTCCTTGAAGGTAAATCTGTCACTGTCTGGTCATCTGCACTGAGACATTTCCTTCCAAGGACAGAGTGGCAATTAGACAGATAGACAGATAGACAGATAGATAGATAGATAGATAGATAGATAGATAGATAGATAGATAGATAGATAGATAGATAGATAGATAGATAGATAGATAGATAGATAGATAGATAGATAGATAGATAGATAGATAGATAGATAGATAGATAGATAGATAGATAGATAGATAGATAGATAGATAGATAGATAGATAGATAGATAGATAGATAGATAGATAGATAGATAGATAGGGGGTTCTCTTTCATAAAACCCCATAAAACAGTCCACTGTGCAAATTTAGTTTGCTGTTGATTCAGGCAGGAAGACCTGAAAGCTCCTCTGAGTCCATACAGCAAAAACCCCCATGAAATACTTAAAGCATAAACAGACACATACTGTATACAGCATATTTTATTCAATAGCCATTCACAGTGCTCTCCCCAAGAAAATTATAATACTCCACACATCCCCATTCACCACCAACAGAGAATCAGATTATACATTACACTTTCTTCTTTCACCATCTTTCCTGATTACCCATTTTCCCAGTGCCATGACCTGTCTTTAAAAAGGTCTATACCCCTGCTATTGTTGGTCAAGTTTCTAACTCCAGTTTCAAATATTTTACAGTATATATAAAATATTATCTTAAAAAAATAACTTGCTGTTAATGTTACAATCCAACAACAGCAACAAAGTGTGAGCTGTGGAGACTTTTATGACTTTTATGGCTGTACAGTAATTGTGTCTGTGGGGGATGACACCTGTCTTATTGCTCTCCAGATGCTATGGTCTTACATCAGGTCATTCAGAGTCACAATGGGGATTGGTTCCTCTTCAGCCACTGATTCTGCCTTGTCTTTCAAAGCCAGACGTCATTGCTGCAGCTCTGTGCCTGTGTTCTCCATTTACCCTAACAAGGCGCACACAGACCACTATAAAAGTGCTGGTCTATTAACATAGGGATTCACCTGTTGCCTGTAAAATCATGTGGTTTGGTTTCAATGCTGTTTAAAGCATCTTTGGGACACTGACCAGAGGACTTGGCAGGAACAGATTGCATTTACAATTAAATGAATCTGGTTACAATTAAATGAATCTGGTGAAAAAAAAGCAATAGCAGTTTGTTACATACTAATGAGACTGTAGTGTAGATTGCTTTTTACTCCAAGGCAGCGTCCTTGAAGAAGTAAGAAACTTTTTGGTGAAAGATAATGACTTAAACATAGTTTAAGATGATAAAGCTATAAAGAAAACATACATATGCACATACAAGTGCATACATAAGTGCTGGAAAAATGAAAAGGCTTTTTCTTCTCACCATTATGCTATTTGTTGTAGGGATATGATATTGGTGGTTTAGGATTTCATGCCCCCCCCCTTTTTTTTCTTTTTCTTTTTCTTAGTTTTTTAACAGGTGGTTAGCTGTATTAGCTTAGCACAAAGCTTTTGAAATTGGGGCCTAGCCAACTATATTACTATAACATGCTTTATCAAGTATCTATCAGTCAAAAAGTTTTTTTTTTTTAATTTTCTTTTTTTTTTTTGCATTAAACACACCTAACCTCCTAACCCTAACCCATATCCCTAACAAATAGATTGCGTGGTATCCATCTTCTTATCCAAATATCAGTATATTTATATATTCAAAAAAGTATGAATAACCAATTTCTCAAAAGTTTTCTTTAACATAACTGCAAAATTTGTTGGAGTGGAATCAAATGTTTAATTTACGCAGCAAATACAAATGACTAATGTCAGTTTCACACACATTAGCACATTTATCTCTAACAAAGGATCTGACCTGGAAGACTGGCAGACAGACAGCTTCTTTGTTACATTCAATCTGAATCTGGGTTTACGTCGAAAGATGCTACTCATGGAAGGCAAAGCAGTGAAAGTTAGCCGTTGATGGATGCAGCAGCTGAATCACAGGCTATCAATCAGCTCCAGCTGATTCTGAATGCAGACCCGCTGTGTGCTGTTCTCTGGCCCAGGGTGAAGGAGGAAAAGTCAGCTATTTCTTGCTGTCTAAGTGTGGGCACCAGCAAGTTAATCACAGAGATGCACAGCCTCTTTCCTCTGGGCCCAGGGCCTCAACGGTCTCCTCACTGTGTTGTGTCTGAGTGGAGCGACATGCTGGACAAACAGACTGGCTAGAGCTGGATAATGAGGCCTGCTGCTCTCCAGCCAAAAGGCCAGCCAGCCAAACCCACACATAAACAAAAATAAAAATGGCTGCAATAATAGGCAATTAGCCTTTCATTGGAGAAGTGCTGCTGAGGCTCACTTCTCACTCTCCTCCTCCTTACTAAAATCTTCTCTTTGATTTGAATTAGATTCCTGATATCATAAAATGAAAGAGTACATTCTGGTTCTTGGTCTGAGTGATTTCCAAATCTATAACTATCCAGGCTGCATCAACAGGATCGACCAAAGACTCAATAGGTCACCCTGTTATCTACTACAGCCACCCTGCTCCTCATAAGAACTGATGGGGATTGATTCAGCTATTTATCACAAACCCGACATCTATGAGAGCAGCGCTTGCCGACCCACCATAACAATATCTGACTCGAACACACTGATGTGAGAATTTGAGCATGCCCAGTGTGCTCCATCAAGCAGTTTTCTAACAGAAATAAATGATTTTATTATTCATTCATACAACCTTGAAGGATATGAGCTACAGAGATGGTAAGAGTAGGGATGAGTGGAGCACCAACTGCTGACTGATGTTTCTTGACTGTCACCAGTCACTAAAACAAAAAGCCTGGAGTTACAAGAGTGCTCCAATACCATCTAGTGGTGGTTTCTAGCACACGCACATGCGTGTACATACACAGCCACAGAAAGCAGAACAGCAAGAAACCTTGAGTAAGTGCTGTGAACGGACAAAAGGAAATCTATTTGTACAAAAACCATGGAGGATAAAATCTGTTCATCCCACTCACCCACCACACCACCTGTTCCAGCCGTTACCCCCAGGAGGCTGCTATAAATCACCAGCCAGGACAAGACAAACTGGTTCAGAAACAGATTTTTACCCACTGCAATACGGACCCTGAACTCCTTGGGTTTACCCATTACACTGCTCTCTGGGCAGACTACACTAGCTCCAACTAGTGTGTTGCTGTCAGATGTTTGCCTGTGATATGTGATGTATAGTGAGGTCATATACCGTTTTTTCTGTTATGATGTTTAAGGATATGTGTTGGTACACACTGGCAACAAAATGCACCTGCCTGAAATGAATTAAAAGTCATTTAGTAGCATGAGTGTGGGCATTTGTTTTCAATGACCATACCTGAGATATAATGCTTTGAATGTAAGTAGTCAATAACAGGTATAATTTGAGTAACACAGACCCTTAAACTTTCACAGTTTAAGTCATAAAGAGCCCCAGTAATACATGCACAGACACAGGATCATTCAAAATAAAAATAAAAAAGTAAAAAAGGAATTATGGTTTCAGCTTAAAATCACATCAAAGTGGTAAACCTGAGGGGCACCGCCTCAGACTAGCTCAGTTCCTGGGGCAAAACTGGCAAGGGAAGTTGTCCCCCTAATTGTTGGACCCCTGAATCTTTTGGCAAAGAACTCCATCTACTGGAAAACACAAGAAATACATTATCTCCATATATGCCTCCTGCCAAAAATGATATGTCCCTCAGCAAAATGGTGAACCTTAAGTTGCTTCCCATGTGGGAGGGGGAAAAAAAAAAACTTAAGTTGCTTTGGACGAGTGTCAAATGACGGTAATTTAAAGCATGTTTGAGGTGCATTTCACTTTTCATTTAACCAAAAGTCCAGTTTGACACAATTATGAGTTTTAGTGCCAAAATCAGTCAGCTAATCAATGCTTTAAATGTTTCTACGTAGGGCTGATACCTTTGCATTCAATACCAGGGAGGAAAGGAATCGTATTACATTTGAACATGAACATTGTTCATTAGAACAGAATAAAGAGATATTTCATAAAATTCTTTATTCATAAACTTGATGCAAGTTTACAAATTATTTTACATGGTCAAAATCACCCTTGCAATGGAAAAAAAAATGAAACCAAACCAAAGCATGCTAACAGTGCATAACTTTATAACCCGGCCACTGCAGTTAATGAAGCAAGGTAAAGAACCCAGAATCAGGCTAATTCAGACCTCAGACCCAATATGTTGCTCGCCAAAGCAGAAAAGGTTTTGTTAGTCAGACATGAGTTGGTGTAACATAATCTGTTATTCAATGCACAACAGACTCGTGTACACTGCTATTCCAAAGGTCAGGTTAAAGATGTGGGCTTACGTTCTGATGGCACACAAATCTGAACTGCTACTTTTGTTGGGAGTCCTGGCATCTTTAAAAGGTATTCCAAGCAGGTAGGATGTCTTGTAAGTCCATATGTCTCATAGTGTCTGACCTGGTTCACTAAGCAGCACACAGGGAGAGATTATCCTGTGCGCCGATGTAGAAAGTTAAGTAAACAATTCATGAAAAATGGATACATCTAGTCTTTTTAACCACCCTTCCCTTCTACTCTTTTCCTTCAGTAGCTTGGGGAAAAACACCCATTGATATATTGACATGCAATATACAGCAATACCAAAGAGACCGGGCAGACGTGTTCTGAACGCCTCATCAAGCACAGGATAATGTGAGGGTGGGAGCGAATCCCTGCTCCATCTATCTGATCATTCCAAAAACTTACTGAGTAATAATTTATCAACCTCAACGGCATTCAGAAAATCTCTGTGTGTGCAAGTTGACAGCAGAACACACTGGGTTGCCAACTGGTAAAACGGCCCCCCAGAAAAGACTGACACATTCAATCTTGCATTTCATGACAATATTCTGAAGCAATACTTTGCAAAGTTGTGCAGTATGTATTCCTGAGTTTGCTTCTCCAGAGAATGCAGGGGTGGGCTTGACAATGTGACCAGAATGAAGTGATTAGTACGTTACTGGTGGCATCACAACAGCTAACAACCATGCCGATGATCCATAGTAAGGTTGAGATTTTGCTTGAGGTGAAACAAGGCGGAAGGGCGACACTTGTTATCACATCCTGCAAGTCTAAACAAATGTCAGGCATGTGCTGAATGTGAACAAGAGGTACATTTTATACCCATCTCTACCTGTTTTGGAGATACTGGTGTTGTGACTTTAATATCACTGAGACATTTTTTAAATCAACTCAAAAATGAGGAATGACTGTATGAATTAGCATAACTAAGCTTTCTATGCTGGTTTTTCAGGACAATATGCTTAAAACAATGCAAGTAACCACACAATAGAACACCCACAACAAACGTGTAACTGCATTAATTGGAATGCTCCACACAGTTTTCTGCATATTATTCACATTACATCAAAGACCCAGCACGCTGAGGGGTACAGCTGTGCTGAGAGTGGTTATGAATAGTAACCAGAGAGGTGGTAATGGGAAGAGCTGGGTCATTCCTGTGGCAAATCTGAACAAATATTTATCAAACCTACACAAATATTCTGGAAATGGAACAGACTCCAGTTGATCTTCCCAGGTGTGAAGCCAGAAGGTATATGGTCAAGACTATTGCTGTGAATTTGAGACTCTGGCTGCAGTTTAAAACTAGCCGTGAGGTCAAGGAAAAGTCCAAAGGTAAAGGTCACTTTTTTTTCCCCCCAGACCGTTACGTCTGCAGGATTGGAAAAGTGCTCAGGATATGAACCAGCTACAAGAACTAAGCAGGTGACTACACGGTTAAGCTGTTAAGACTTATTTTCTTCAGTACAACAAAGCTCCACAAGACTGTGTCTTCACTGCATAGCCTTACTGAGGTTCATCTGGTTGGAGTGATTAGATATGAAAAGCCAAACCTCTGGAATGCCAGAAAACAGCTGTGTCTATGCCATTATTGTCACGGCCATTGTGGTTAAGAGGTGCCATCAAATAAGGGGAATGGTACTGTCAATGTTGCCAATAACATGAGGATTACAAATCAATATAAAAAAAAAGAGAACAAAACCGCAGTAGTCATTAAGCTTACATAAGAACATGGCGTACTTTTGTTTCCTTCTGCAAGAGTATCCATGAAGCAACTTTTTCTTAGTCTAAACGGGTCTTGCAGTGCCCCTGCTGTTAATAGTCAAGGGTATATAGTAATACAGTCTCTGCCCAGCCAAATACCCAGACAAGGTTACATTATAAACAATTAAATCCTTTTGCAGAAATACAAATTTACATGTTTACACGTGGAGTTAAAATCAACTACATTACAGTGCGATCAAATCCAAACACGCCACCTGCTTTGCCTGGTCATGTTTCTTGTGTTGCCAGCCTAGCCACACACACCAAACCTCTCCTGCAGGGAGTCCTGTTGCTGGTTGTGATGATGACGACAGTGGTCCTCAACTTTGGAGCTCAGCAGGATGCTGTTCTTCATTATGGGCTGCCTCCGCCTCAGGCTCAGGCTGCAAAAGTCTCTTTATCTTCCTCCCCACCTCAGGGCTTCAAGCTTTAAAAGATAAGAGGTGTGAAAGCAAGCAAGCCTCAGAAGCATGTTATTCCAGAGGAGGGATCTTGGCATTACAAAGATAATACATGAGCACAATATTACAGAGGCCGTCCATGGAGAGAAAAGGCGGTGGTTCTTCCCACCACCATCTTTTAAATGTCCTTCCCAGCCACCACTGCATCATATCAGGTAATGTCGCATGCCGTTCTCAAATCCAGTCTGTGGCCAGAGAGGCAATGTCCGGCGACTGGAGCATCAGACTGCTGGATAAAGCCATGCCGCACCTTTCAACTCACAGCCAGCAAGAAACCTTGGCATGCTCAACGCCAAAACCAAAGGGTGACTTCATGTGATATTTAGTCCGCCGTTTTCCTGGAGTATGGGATGAATGTCGCAATGGAAAAATTAAGATTGTATAAGATAACAGATGTACAGAGAGATAAATATCTGAAGAGAGGACACCCTCGTGAGTAGCTGATGAGCTTGGATGTAAATTTCAAGTGGGGGCGTATGTGTCTGTGTGTTTATGTGCTAGTATCTAGGTGGACGATGAATGAAGAATTTGGTTTGGAGTTCAAACTCTCATGTACAGAACAAAATAGTTTGCAGGATAAAAAAAAAAATATTGGTCGCAATAGGGAAAAAATGAAAACAAAAAAATGAAGACATGTGGTCCCAGTGCAGGAAAGGCAAAAGTCTGTTTTAACCGTCCTCCTTTGGGGGTGTGTACCAGCCTAGGGGAAAAACAAAACACAACAAAAAATGACTGAACAGTAAATATAAAAAAAATCTACAGTTACCAGGTATACACAACCAATAATATTAGGATTACATACACATGATTTTTGCATGTGCTTTGTTTTCTGCCTCACTGGCTTGTACCTTCATTTCCAACCACGTCTGGTGAGGGCAGGAAACAAAACACCAGGTAGAAAGTGTTCAGTGGATAGAGACCCAGGGGCAACATATGGTTCAGAATTTCAAAAAAAAAAATGTTCAGCCAGGCTTTCAGCTCTCAGCTTTTATTCTACCACGTTTAAATATAGCTCAGTGTAGCCTGACAGAGTCAAATTAATTTACATATTTTATTTTTACCTGCACTTCTGGATTTTAAAATGCAGCACAGTGTTTATACAGAGGTCATGGACAACACCAAAAATGTCCAGTGATGGTAATCTTTGAACAACTGACTCGCCAGTGCAGTTTCTCCAATAAAATTACTTTTCAAGTCTGTTGATTCTATTTTATAGTAGTTTACTTTTATAGTGACCTGAATATTAACTGGATCTCACTGTCAACATTATTCTTCTGTCATGCTTGTAAATAAATATAGATTAGGACCTAAACTTGGCATTTTCAATGAAAATTGATATGTAATAATTGTTTGTCTATGTCCTAAATACACAACAACATAACACTGTGTTATCAGTGTACCTGTACTACTTTCCTGATACTGTATAACCAACACTTTTTTGCCTTTTTAAAATTAACTGATGACCCTTAAAGAAACATTACGTAACTTTTCTACCATAAAATAATAATTTTAAATCATGTTGATGCTACACTGACTTGAAATCAGGTGAATGGAGCCTCTGTCATTCCCACTGTGTGCCCCATACACCTGTTGTTGCACTTTACCTTTAACTTTGTGCCATAAAGCGTTACATACTTTTTACAGGCAAAGCACAAAGTCCCACACCAAGTATTTCCCTTATTTTGTTTTATAACTGGATCATATTTTATAGAGAAAATGTTTTCTGGGACGTGGGGGAATGCTGACAGGGAGTTGAGCCGGTGTCGAGCCAGAACCAGAGTTGGGCAAGCAGGTAACCAAAACTTATTTGATACTAGCTTTCTGCTTTTAGGCCCAATAGGTGCCCGAAAAGAACTGTGGGCTAGTGTTAAGGCCAAAGATATTACCAACCTAGAAAGTATAGCTCTTCTAGTATAAATCCCTGAAACCACTCTACCAGTCAAAACAATTTTGTGTAATAATGTGAATATAAATGTTGTCCATGTTTGGTACATAGACAACAGTACACGCACTAATTTTGCACGGCTTTGATGCATGGGAGGGATTCGGTTTCAGTAAACAAGGTCAGTAATGCACTCCGTATGAAACTGGAGACAAAAACACTCACCGTTCTTTTCATGGATCTGAACCAGGGATTTGTAGGACTGCTGTGCTCTGGCAAGATTGTACTGGTTCTGCATTAAAATATGAAAATGAAGTCAACCTTAGAGTGTGCACCGAGTTTATGATGACAGTACAGAACAAGAAACGGCAATGACAGCTGTTTTCTACAAGCACGAAGAAAAAGGCTTATCTCACTATCTCCAATTTCAAGAACAAAACACAGTGTGTGGTGCAGGATAATGAACACACATTCTCCTCTTGTTTGACCATTCATACCAGACTGCTTTCACAAACAGCTTGTCATCACCATTCACATAAGACCTGCCTTTGCACCTGTAGTTCCACGAACGACTGCTAAACCACTGAATCGCTCAAGACTTCGCACAAATATATATGATACAGGTCCACCTATAGTTTCATAGTCAGTATGACTATTAGTATGTCTAGTTCCTGACTCACTTGAAAAACAAAAGTAAACTCTTCTGTCAAGCTCAGGATGGTTTTCTTATGCAAACAAAAATGACTCACGATGCCCTCACTGGCATGTTTATTATGCAATGTGTTACTACAGTCGCCATGAAACAGATATGCTTCTAGATTTTAAAATTCAATACAGCTGTCTACACACAGACCATGTAATGGCCTCTCTCTCACCAACACTCTAGGAAACTGCAACCCCAAACGTGTTTCTCCAGAACGCGCCTATTTTCCATTTAGTTACTTTATTTAACTTTAGCGGTTGTGTGGTGGGCTCTAAAGGCTATAGTCTATAATAACTGTAGTTTTTAAGGAAAGTTGCCTGTTCACCTTTTCATACTTCAATGAAGTGCTTTCAGATTAAGTGCTTAACCCTGAAGGGACAGGTCATGACATCAGGTTGTCTAATATGTGCTGACCTATTCATACTAACAGCAGATAACCTGGTTTATACCAGGTCACTGTGTAAATCAGAAAGTGGTATGTGTACAATTCATACATTTTTTCCATTTGAATACAAGTATTTCACCTCCAGCATGACACAGACACCAAAATCCTGTCAGGGCTCAAGTGAAAACTGTTAGGGCTCTGACTTGACGAATGTTATGAAATAAAAATACAGATTGCTCTCTGATAATAAAAAATAAAATAAAATAAAATATGAAAAGATGTGCCCCAGTTACACATTATGCTTATCCAGTATTTAAGGGATTGGAAAAAGATGAGAGCCAAACACAGAAAACTAGGAGAGTGAGAAACATCAACTAATGACACAGCAAAATGTGATTTACATCTTCTGAGAGGGACTCACAAATCTCTGTGTTTCCTTGTTGCTTAACTTATCAAACTCCTGTAGCCAGATTAGGTGTCATTGAAAGAACATATCAAGTTCAAGTGACAACAAATGCAAACTGTAGCACAGAAAGATAAGCATCTAGATCAGGGATTCAGGGGGGGTTGTGCCTGCTGCCATGGGATCATATTATTTGTCATATTACTAACCACTCTCTCTCTCCATCCTCCCTCTCTAAACCCTACCATTCAAGACCGATGGCTGCCCACCTTGAGCTGGGTCCTGCCTCTTAAAGTTCTAAAGTTTTTCCTTGCCGCTGTCCACTGTTTAATGGGTCTCTGTAAATAATTAATAAGAGTATGATCTGCACCAACTCTACATAAAAAGTGTCCTAAGATAATGCTATGATTTGGGCTACATAAATAAAATTGAATACACTGGCCATCCAAGTAGTAACGCGCTGCCCTCCCACCCCACTCCAACTGGATTAAACAAATACCACGTGGCCACACATCACACCAGGCCACCGCTATGAACGGGGGAACGCAGCCTCTGTGTCTAAGCACTGTCATTGTGGTCCACATCACATCATTCAATATGAGCTCAACATTAACAATTTCCCAACTTGAAATGAAACCTCTGGTGCTTCCTCACTTACTTTATTGGCTCCAAACTGCACTCTGGCTTTTCCTTTGACTAAAGTGGCATTGATCTGCATGATGACAGACTCAATGGAATAGGCACTGCTCCAACCCTGCAATTATAAAACCCAATGTCGATGAGAGTAGTTTTAAAAAGGGATCCAAATACAATTCAAAGAAATATTTAATATTATGCAGCGGAAATTCACATTGATTCAAGGCTTTTAAAAATTGTGGTTGTCATACCTGTTTGGTGAGAAGTTCCATGCACAGGGCACCTCCTCCAAGAACATAACTAAAGCAAGGACAGGAAAAAATGATTAGAAACAGACGTATAAGAACAACACTGTGTCCTTCCACTTTTTAATTGGTCAATTTGTTCACTAACTCAGCCTCAACTTGAAAATACTCAGGGGATGGAAGAAAGTGTAAAAGGGTACTAGTTAAATTAACTCACCCTCCAGAAAGCACAGGCGAAACCACCCGGACAAATGGTGGATCAAAGGGGAAATTATCCTGTACAGACAAGCAGCAAAGACTGTTCATTCACAGATTTCAAAGACTTCAAAATATTGTTTCATATTCATGAATGCAGAGTCAATTTTACTCACTTTATACGAGAAGTTAAGTAAAATGTAATCCATTCCTTCCTTTTCCTTTAGGACTTGTAGATCACTGTGTAAGGGGCTATCTGGGTCCACCCTGTTGGTCATTAAATTATGCAATCAGTTTGTGTTTGTGCTAACAGAGAGAAAAGAAAAGAATACGTGGCACAAAATCCCAAAGTCACTTACGTCCTTAGTTTGACGTGCCACTCGTACAGGCTGTCATTAACCAGCTCCACTGAGTAGATGCCTGCAAAAGAAATTGATTGAATAGGAGTCCTCAGATATCTCCAAAAGCGAGGTCTAGTAAAAAACTGTATTGTCTCCCTTTTCATTGTATAAACTAAAAAGGTAATGCAGTGAAGCAAAGAATAACATATATTGCAACTGGCTCCTCCACTCTCATACTGTTGACTGATTCTGCAAACAATCATTTGAAGCCTTGTTCAAAAGATAAGGACTTTCCACGAGTTTTCTCAATTTTGTTTGCGTTTCATTTTCCAAGAATATCTATCTTTCTTTGACTCGCTTTCCACAGCAGCTTAACATGTATAATGTGTAATGTGTTTATAGCTATTACTAAAACAGCACAGGGAGCAGTGACCTACAGTACTGCCACCGCGCCCACTTGAGGGTGGAGTTGACCTCATAAGCAAAGGCATAGAGAGTTAGGTACCTTTTGATTTCTGCATAAATATACCCAAATGTTTCTCAAATGTTTATCTCCAATCATAAAAACATCTTGGCAATTGTTTTGCAATGCTTAATATTCATATGTAGGGGTTTGTAGGTGTACAAACTAGTGCTAGTTTCCTGCTGGACTTATTTGCAAGTGCTCCTTTTATTCAGATCTGCAACAAAGAACAAACCTTTGTGCAGTGTGCATACCTGTCTTGTAACTCTGAGACCTGTAGATCTCTCTAAGCTCCTTCATGAGGCGGTCAGAGGCTTGCACTGAACCAGACACAGCTCCCTGAAAAATACAAAATAACAACTGTAACAATTAAGACAACAAACATATACCAAGACATACCCACAGCTGAGCCATTAAACCGCACGATGAGCAAACTGAAGCCCTTCCCAGAAAAAAATAAACAAATCCTTGATGAGTTTATGCTGCCTTGACGGGCAGACGGCAAAAGAAACCTGAAGATGAGCTGTTCACATTCCCTCAAGTCAGATATGAAATGAGTCATCGCTGCCTTGTTTCTTAATTTTCTTATTCAAAACCTTCCCCATTTGTCATTCACAAAAGTAATCACCACTGCTAAAATGAGTATACATAAATTCTATACACTAAATGCAGGCTTCAACATCATCCATCAAGGGGTGAAATTAGGTCCTAGTAAAAAATGAGACTAATAGTGCCTCAAAATATATGTACTTTACTGAATAAAGGACTTACATTCAAGTGGTCCTGCCTCTGGTTCTTTCTGATCTTCTCCAGGATGGCCAGATTCTCCTTCTCGATGCCATCATCCTCAGACTTCTTCCCATCCACAGGCTCCTCCTCTTTCATTTCATAGTGGTCTAGATCTTCTATGTCCTGTTGATTCAGTTTTGATATTATAAAAATATGTTCTGGTTCTCCACCAATACATACAACATAAAAAAAACAGCTCAGGGATCAACACCAGCACTATGTCAACAATCAGAAAATGTGCTTGTTCACTGAAATAACACTGTAACAAAGAAAACATTAACACTGTCAATATGCAGGGTGAGTGAGACATAATAAAATCAGACCTAAAGACAATAATCATGTAAATTCATGTATAACATGAACATGGCAGCTTTATTAAATAATATGCTTTCCCAAGCCACATACTAGCATGCAATACCAACAGCCTGAACATTCCTCTTGACCCGAGACTGAGATGAGAGGAAAATGTTCCATTATTGAGCTTCTAGTACAACCTCCTTAGAGCAATAAACAAGAGAGACTTTTGCTCTTAGAGCAATGTTAGGTGTTTAAGCCAAAGATGATAACTTACTTCTCCCATCTCCTCCTCCTCCTCTTCTTCAGATGTGACCTCCTCTGTCCCATGCTATACACACAAAACAAACAAGGCATTAAGTCAAGCTGCGCAGAGTCATCTGAAACTCACTGAGGTCCTTTTATTTTACACATAAACACCTCTTACTGACCGTGCCCACAGGAGGGGTCTATTGATCAGCTTAAAGAGCAACTATGTATGAATCACGGCGGCCCTCTGTAAGGTTTCATTACTGAGCAGAAGTGGTTTAGATGTGCATAATTAAAACACCCTAATTTAAATATGCATGGGGTATTCCTTAAAAATAATCAAATACTGGCCATGTTGAGTCTGTGCAACTCCATGCCATACGGAGGTATTTGACAAGAGCTAAGTGGGCAGCCTTGCCTTTCGGTCTTGTGCCACAGGGCCTGCAGGCAGGGGCTGGTCCAGCATCTCCACATCTGGATGTTGGGGAAGGTTATACAGCCGACAAAGGTCACAAATAAGTTTCTTCAACTGCTGCAAAAGCTAGAAAAAAAAACAAATGAAAAAGGAGTACAGGGTTAGATAAACTACGCATTTCATACTGAAAATTGAGCTGCATAACTCAATGCCATGTGGCACACATGAGGCAGGAATACTATTGCAGGCATGACCAATAGATCATATAGAACATGTGTGAGGGGATCGTTAAAATATGATTTTTTTTTTTTCTCCCTGAATGCAAAACCAATTCATGACTGGGTGAGACAAAAGACAAAGAATGATTACATCATTCACGAAAGCAGTGTGTTGTGGGAAATTCAAACTGCAACTGTGGCGGAATAACGTAAAATCTATGAGTGCAGCAATTAGGGTAGGTCTAATTACCCATGTGTGACTTGAAAGTCAGGATTTAAACATCAAATACTTATTACTGCAAATAGATTCAGGAAGACTTGACATTGTGTGTGTTGAGTTAGGCGACAGTCATTAAGCTGCCATCAGCTAGTGTGTTCTGCCTTTGCAAATTTGGTGCAACTCAAATATAGGGTACCACTAAAACATCTGTGCAACAGTAAGAAAATAGATTGATGTTATCTACCCACAGGAAGAGAAGGTTTGTCCCTTACCTAACAGACAACAATGTTTACAATGCAGTATTCTTTTTCTGAATGTCGACTAAATTATGGTGCAAACAAAAAAAAAAAAAAAAAAAAAATCATCTGTCCAAAAAAGCTGACAGCTCTTCTATAAAAAGCATATTTTGTGTCCTACAAACAGAGCAGCATGAATAAGTAGGGTAACTAAGCTCAGGATGTCACACCACATGTAGGATTACATAAGAATCTGCCAATCACAGACAGACAATTTGTCCTCAAAGGTTGTCCCAGTGATCTAATGACACGACCGTTTGGTCGGCTGAAAAACTGCGTGTCTGAACTTGCCAGTTATAAACGTTCATCCCAGTCGCTAAATACAAAGTCACACACATTTATGCAGCACATGCAAGCTGTGCGTTTATGCTACTGAACCCTAAAATGACAAAAATGCTGTTTAACTAGTTCAACAGAGTCAAAAACTCTTGCAGGAATGACGCAAAACACTTTAGACAAACACTTTAGGAAATGTATTCTAAAATTCAAATATAAAACCCAACACTAAGTGAACTTAGTACAGTATTTAACAATAATAGCTGGCAAAATAAATCAAAGTCCAAAATGAAGGAAGAGGGCCAAAAGATTATTTCACAGCACAATTAACTGCCTCCTTTTGATGAAGCTCAGCACAGCAGGCTGGCATTATGTCACAATAATGCAAAGAAAATGCTCCTGCTGAGAGGCAGCCTGGTCAATACTTGTTTAGCCAAGCAATTCAGTGAAGTCAAATAGAGTGTAGTCTTCTCATTCAGTCATATGCACACACCTCATAGTATGAAAGCATTTTTGCTGCAGCTACATCTGTTTTAGGGTTTCAGGATAAGTCAGCTGGTCAGTTTTGTTAACGTGACTGCTGCAGCACAGATAATGTCTGTCCTGTAGTTGACCATTCACACTACGAGTCCCACAAAACCTAGTGTTTGTGCTGAGGGCAGATGCTTTAAGGTTAACCTCTACTACAGTAAATTCTCCCAAAATGTGCAGAAGCCGTCACGTTTTCCTCAGTGACACACGGGGGAAACAAGGCTTACGATACCTACCAGGGTGCTGCCTTTTCTCACATCTTCCAACCTCTCCAAAACTTGCGCCAAGCTCGGGTCATCAGAGTCCACAAACCATATTGGAGGCGTAGATGGATAAGATTCCTAAAGACAGCGGAGGACAACAAGAAAAACAATACAGTTAGATAAGCACATCTGACCTACAAACACTTGCGTGCTCGTGGTTTAACAGAGTCAGTAAATACCGTAAAATCTGGGTTGACGACATTAGCATTCAGAGTGCAGCGTTAGCTTTGAGCTAGGGTTGCTTATCAACACTGTTTAATGTCGGATTGTCAGACAAACAAACCCCACTATCAACACTACGCAGCTCCCGTTGACATAGTCTTATAAAACTACGCAAAACCTGCCCCGCGTATCATTAAATTGTACAGTTATGGAGGTAGCCTACTACCTGGCTAGCAAGTTAACCAGCTAACTTTAGCTCGCTAACGACCAACAAGGGAAGTGTATAAATCCAGGCACTTGTGTTTGTATACCCTTACCGTTATGTTACAGTGGATAATTAACAGCTTTTCCCCGGTTACATTAAACTGACAGCTCAGCTCGTCGGGCTTCCAGTCAATGATCCTGAAGCGTTCATGGTTTGGATCAAAAATGGACTCTAAAAACTTCAGTTCGGCCTTCAGCCCCGACACCGACATCTTCCACGCATCTCCGGCTGGGCCGCTGGGGAGGGGGAGAAGTCGGGACTTAGCTTCTAGCTAGCCAAAGCCACAACGCAGAAATTTCAGTACAGAATAGCTTTAAAAAAGTGGCAAAGAGATGACGGACTGCCCCGGTGGATGTAGCTGGATACCCAGTGCCAGCTATAAACGGCGTCCGGTCAAATTTCACCGCAAACGGACAGATCTGCTGATGAAGTAGCTAACGATAGCTAGCTTTCAGTTAGCACTCGAGAACAGCGCAGCGCTAAAAAACGCTAGCTTAGCGAGTTAGCGAGCTAGTCCGTTGTTGTTGTCTTTCCGTCTATTGTTGTTGTCTGCCTCTGATAACAACACTTTAAGGCTCTCGCGGTGTCCCGTGACCGTCTCCTCACAGTCCCATCGGACAGCTCCTTATCGGTTACTTGACCGGGGAACAATTATACCATCTCCACGATGTGAACTTATATCCCGCTGTAGGGACAGTGTTTTTCATCCCGGTGTACAACTGTAGCTGGCCTCTTGTGGGGTTTAAAGATGGCGTTGTTCAAGCTGCCCGTTCCCGCAGAGTCCCAGCATTCAGCGCGTTCTCAATTTATTTCAGGGTAAGAAAATAAAGGAAACTTTACAGCAGTGCAATATTTTGTCAAACATTTATTTGAGACAAAATCAATGTGATTTTTTATTTATTTCTAAGAGAAAAAAAACAACAAATTTCACCCTTTTAATAATACAGAGTTAAACTGCTGCACAGAACTTTGATAAAATTATTTTAGTTTGGTACCACAAAGATAGATGAAATTATTCACATTCTGTTTCCATGGAGATGATGTTTGATGCTGTGTCATTCACAAAGTTGGACTTGGACTCAGCTTTAGTGTTCTATAATCATCAAACACTGTCATAATTTTACATCATTTACAAATGTGTGCTTACTCACATAGATAGATAGATAGATAGATAGATAGATAGATAGATAGATAGATAGATAGATAGATAGATAGATACTTTATTGATCCTGAGGGAAATTCAAGCATCCAGTAGCAGCATGAGACACAGTAATTGACATACATCAAAGTTAACCTAAAAGATCAATCTGGATTTGAATTAAACCTGTGCAAATAAATTAAGCGTGCTAAGAAATTAAACATGTGCAAATGAATCAAATCTGTGCAAACGTTTATTTCAGCAAATTAGCTGCACATCTGTTATCTTTAATGTTAAGGTTACAAGAAAAAGATCTGTATCATTTTGTTTTCAATAAGTTACCTGGACTAAGCAAGGTATGACTAGGCATGAGCAAGGATAATGACAATGGTGTCCAAGGATGGCACAAAATAGTCTAGGAATGATACACAGGTATAATATGAAGTATATCCACCTCCATAGCCAGCCATCTGAATGTTTTAAACAAGTATAAGAATAATAAGTACCTCTTCTTTTTTCATTATTAAAAGCCAATTATCAATTATATTCAGAATTTGGCATGTGTGTGTGTGTGTTCTCATATTTTGTGTTTTTTAACTAACCAGGATAAATCTCAGTTTATAGTATTTTTATAAAATAATACATACAAATATAACAGTATAATACAATAAAATACTGACCGTAGATATTTAATTTTCCCATGGCTTGATGTACATAAAAAATTACTGTGTTCACAAGGATCCAGGAAAATAACATGTCGTAGTCCTCATGCTCTCTGGATCTTTCCTCTATAGATACTATAATCAGTATACTTGTGTATTAAATAATGTCTGTAGTAGTACCTGGTGCCCACTAGGGAGTAGTGTTGGCTCAAGAATTGAACAATTACGGTTGGGGTAAATTAGGGGGTAATCTTATGAAAACAATTCCACTCCCATAAATCGGTCACTAAATAATTTATGATCTATTGGTTTTGAGCAAGAAAGAGCAACATTTTCATATAATCATCTTGCATTTTTTTAAATTAATGTTTTATTAGTGTGAGGGTTAGTTAGTTGTTGGACCTACTCTCTACTAAGCGTTGGTTACTGTGTTTCAGGCTATATGAATATCTGTTCTGTTTATATGTATGTTTTGCAAATGTTGCCATAATTCTGATGGTTAAACAAATGCCAAATTTGTCTAAATTGTTTGGCAGGAAAGTACACTTGGATCGCGATCTCTATAAAACTTGGAAATATTTTGACTTTCAGGTCGAGAGCCAGACAGGCTCAATACCAGAAAGATGTCAGGAGGTCTTCTGGAAGCAGTCCTTTTAGTCTTTGAATTTAATTAGACAGATAGTGAGGGTTTCGGGGAGCAAACCTTAAAAGCAGACTTTAAAAGCCATTCCCTTTGTGAGTGAACCTGTTATCAGGAAAGATTTGGAAGTAACTGACTGGCTCAGAATAGTGCTTTGCTGTCGCCTACAATTATGCTATCATGAGGTCTCCCTTTCAACAGGGATAACCTTTCTTTTATTTTGGCCCTGTCCAAATTAGTATTCCATGTTAGACAGTGGAGGACACAGGCAACTGACCTGAACATTACTGGTAGAAATGTAGTGCTTACTGTCTAATTTATTCATATGTTATACCTCAGACCTGTCATACCTCTCATATTCAGTGGATTGAGCAGAGGAATGCTAATGTAGCTAAGCCCCATCAGTGTGTTGAAGTTGTTAGCAACAGTACTTTCAGTTATTGAGCTATGTTGTAGTTTGAGGTTTTTAATGTTGAGGAATAACATATTGATTTGGCATTTTAAAGGCCCATAAACTAAAAGGTTGGTTGGTTGGTTGGTTAACCCTGTTGTCAAAAACACTGAGGCACTCTGATGTGGGTCTGGTGTGAGCAGTGATTACCAGGGATTACCCGTGACAGCATTCTCATGTGGGTCAAACGCAGGTCCGTCCCCTTACTCCCTAAGCCACACTGCTGTCTATATTTGTATAGGGTACATTATTCAAGTTGTCAGACTCTTAAATTCACTGTGTACAATATTGCAACTGTGTGCAATAAAACTCTAACAATCTACCTGAAGTCATTGAGTGTGCAGTGAGGTCAGGGGTTTCGTTAATGTAATGGTTCCTCAGGAAAGGTCAAGGTTCCAGTCTAGCAAACACTGTAATTCATTTTCTTTGGTGGAGGTGTTGTTGTAAAATCAACAAGGGTAGATAGGCACAACACAAATTACGGCTAACCCTTCTTTCTCTGACCCCAATCTTTGTGTTTTTGTTTGGTTATGTATGTGTCTGTATTAATGAGCAAGCGCTAATCTCTGCATGTGCAATCCTGTGCATGTGTGTTGGTTTTTGAAATGAATGATGACATTCAGAAGTCAGGGTATTGGCCAGACTATAATCACACTAATTTATTCTGGATGGGTAACAAGGGTTTGAGTAATTATGGAGGGATATTATTTAGTTCCATGTTCAAATTACCTCCAGATATGAAGACAGGCTGGTTGAATGGGTTGCAAATACAAGGCAACACATCTCACTGTATCAGTCACTTCTTGATAAAAACGTCTAATGACTCATTAATTCTATAACCAACAGACCTGAGAAACATCTCTTTAAGTGTGTATAGGGGTTGCTTTCACGTACCTTAGCCACCGCTCTTCATTTTTAACTGCCGCTGACCTGTGTTACCCAAGTTGACTTTTTACTAGCAGGTTAAATCAATTAGCACGCATTCTTGTTGGTGTTTAATTACTCTGCATTGATTGCTTATTGAGGAGACTGCGTTGAGAGACTTGTCCTCTACAGTTAGGATGTCACATTACATGATAACATCCCACCAAAAGACTTCGTGCTCTTAGACATATTGACTTTACCAGAATATGTCTTGACAGTCATTAGTGACTGATGATACAACATGCATATATATATTTGTGCATGGAAAAACATTATCATATTTCATGTTGTTTTTTATATTCTATGTGTAAATTAGATAGTTCCACACGGGAAAAGATATTGCATATGGTTCCTTATTGATTGACTACAGTATGACATCATTTCCCCTCATGAAGAGGACATGCAAATGTAGGAGAGGAGACGGACCATTGAGAAATAGATGGTAGACCAGTGCTAGAATACTATTACATGTATTTTAGATATTTTAGACTGAGTGTATAAAAAACATTACTGGCAGGGAACATTTTCAGGGATGTCTCAAAGGCAAGTGCTAAGCTTGTCAAGGATGAGAACAAACTAAAACAAATGTCTTTGGTTGATTACTGATTGTGTTTTCAGCCTTGTTTTATGATTGAGCAGCTGACGTGTAGTTTGTCACAGCGGGCCTGTGTACGCACTAATAAAGAGGCAGATTGCTGTTGTCCTCTGTGATTTATCCTGCTCTTCTGCCCTCCATCTGCACTAGGCGAAAAGTTAATTAAAACCCTGCCTTGTCTCCTCATTCCATCCCAGACAGCAAAAGCAAATCATCTCCTACCATTTACAGTCTTTTATTATTTCTTTATGAGCAGCACCAGAGCTGAGCAGATCAAAATGGGCAGCATGACAGCTCTACATGCCTTCTTCTTTTAGCTTGAACCTCATTATAAGATGTAAATGCGCAACTGCTAGCGTGTTTTATTTTCCTCATCCCATTACTGTCTTACTATTACTTATTCCTCATTAAACGTTTAACTGGCTGGCTTGGCTCTATGTTCCTAGAAATAATAGTACAGCAGAAGCGAAACTAAACCAACTGATTCCCCTTGCTCTTTTGTTCCGAAAGCTCTATTTTACAGAAGAGTGTTCAGGTCATTAATCCACTAAAACTGTTTTTTATCAACAGCGTGAGGGAGGAGAAGTGTTAAAAACATCAGCTACTGAGGCACTTTGGTGTTTAACCAGTTGTCTTTTAGGGATTTGGAGGTGTTTACATGTTTAGCTTTGGATACCTGGAGCCATTCCTCAACCACCCCTACTGCTGATTCACCACATACAGCAGGACCGTTTGTCAGAGGAGACTGCACCGTTCCCTACGAGGAGGAGCAATATTCAATTTTCATTGGGGGAACAGTGAGTATACGAGCAAAGACAGAGAGGACAGTTCACATTCAGGCCACAGAGCCCTCACAGTGAGTGCAGCATGTGTCCTTGCATCATCTGACAGGGATGGTAGTTCATTCACAGAGAATCTGTATCTCTACCACCCAGTGTACCCACTACAGCCTTGCTTCAAACAGCCTTTCTGAAAATGATCTAAAATTATTATTAAATGATTCTAAAATGATCTCTTCTGTTGGCTTTTAAATGTTTATTTTGCATGGAGTGATGACGTATGAGACGAAGGCCAATATACCATAATGTGAGAACTGTCCTTGAGACCAAGAGATTGAGGGAGCTACACTGGAACTGTTCACAGCTGCACTTCAGTCTGTGCATGGTACAATAAATGTGAATGATCTGAATTGCCTTATTGTGTGAGGGTAACAAGCATTTTTCACTTTAGGAAAAGGTAAAAAGAGACATATGTCTGTGTGATGGAGCAATGACACCCTGCTATATTCTTGGTCAGTCAATCTAACAGCTGGAATTGCTGCAATATTAAAAATATTCGTCTTTATTTAAAATTGATGGCATCTAAACGTAAGTATCAAAATAGACAGAACATGTATGTCAAATGAGTGGAAGTAAAGAAGAAACATATAAACAATTTTGCACCACCGATTTGTCAATATGTAAAATAAAATCTTGTCATGTCACTTAACATACACAGTATAGAGCAGTAACATCAGCTGCAATCTCCTCAGTTGACACACTTTATGGCTGGAGTGATTAGGCCAGCAAGTAGCACCTGTGCACAGACCTTATTTCCAATATCTAATGGGAGGCGTCCCCCTGACACTGACAAGCATCTTGGGAAATTGTCCCCCCGAGGACCATGATAGTTTTACACTGAGGTTATTTCAAGACCCAGCAAGACAACTGCATCTAGGACACTGGCGAGAAAGACAACTGAAATACTGATATGATGAGACAGCAAGCAGTGTGGAATAATATACAAAGCTGAACAATAGAAATATTTTGAGCCAAAAAGTTTCTAATGCTGTGAAAATCTATTTAAGGCACAAAATCATGTTCAGTCCTTTTTTTTTTTTTTCAAGAAAGAAAGAATAAAAATCATTGTATTAGGTATATTGTAGATGATGTATATAGTGTACTATACAAATCATTTTCATACAAATTTTACACCATTGTCTGCCAAAACATAATTACATTAAAAAGACACTTGTCATTTCCATGGGTCTTAGTTGACTTAAGTGTTTCTCCAATGAGCCCACAGAGGGCCATTACTCTCAAATAGTACTGGATAAAGAGCAAATGTCACCTTGAACTGCAGTGTTTCAGCAGTCACTTTACTTCAATGGTAAAAAAAAAAAAAAAAAAAGTTAAAGCAATAGACAGACTCAGGTTCGAAGGAGACACTTTGTATTCCAAAGCATATTATATGAAAATGTAGGACAGTATCAGATATATCACTTCAATAAGCTGAGAGCATACAACACATCTGTGCTCTGATTTTATAGCTTGAGATCAGGACAGTGTGATGTTCATACTTTGCTCTTTCTAGAAGCATGAATCCAGATTAAAGCCTTTATTGATATATAGAGAAAAGATGCGGAAGGAGGGAGGTTGAAGTAGATCTTGTCAAAGAGCAACATCAAAGCATGAAAGGATGCAAAGAAAGATTGTTTGATAGCAGTCCTTATATTTTGTCATGTATATTTCATAAGTTTTACAGTGTAATGGATAAATGGACTGTGTTGTGCCAATCTAATTGAATAAAGGTTATCTGGGGGGCATCACTGTTCAGTGGGATCTGTTGTTCCTCATGTGGCCTAACCAAGTGAACTGCAACCTAATCACATTTAAGCCAAAGTCTATTTACTTTCTGGGGCACTGCTGCTCTGGCAAAAAGCAAAATGGGCTGGTGGATGCGGCCTTGTAAATGAGTGCACCATTGCCAATCTATGCATCCTAATGCTAATACAGTTTACAGGACCAGAAAGAGACCCTGACAGGCTGACAATGGGGGAAAGAGGCCCAGCTTAAATCAATTAGCTAAGAGGGCAAATATCATCTAAATCATAACGTGCCTGGCCCTGGGCAATGGGCCTGAAATGTAAGGCATATGCAAGCAGAGACTAGACTTACTCATTCCGGGCCAGAAGATATGATTGAGGTGCTGACAGTTAAGCATAAACCTACTGTACTCGACTAGCTCAGAACATAGCTGGCACCAAAAGTTGCAAACTCAAGACACCGTTCATTTGTGCTGCATTAGAGTGAGTGTACAGTATGTCCATGAAAACATCTGACATTGTGAAATGAAGCCAGAAGTCTATAGTTTTTCATCTAGATCACCTTTAAGACTTCAATACTGCAAACAAAGGGCAAGTCGGATTTTCTAACATTTCTAAATCATCCTTTCTGACAGCTGACAATGTTTGTGACTCTAGGACTTCCTGGGTTTGTACGATGTACTAAGCCCTTTATGTGCATTTCAATGAGTTATGACTCACAGTGTCTCACCTTGGGTATGGAGGTATTATTATGGCAATACTATTTGCAAATGTGTGTGGAAGGTTGTGAAATTGCATCGCAATCTGTCTATATGTGCTCTGATTTGTGAATGTGTACTCCTTCCACCATCCCAACATCCTTCTCACTCTATGTGCTGCTCTCCCTACTCTGTCAAGGAAACGTTTCCAACACATTTTAACTGTATAACAGTTTGTTATAATAAAAGTTAGCTAACTATCCAAACAAATCCTACCTCATGAAACAGGTTGCATGATACTTTCACTTTCTTTCACAGGAGAATTGTGACTAAGTAGCAAGACAACCTGGAAAGTTTCTAAGATTGTTTTCCACCTGTCTGCCTGTCTTGTCCTGTGAGTATAGGCGGGTGTGGAGAATAGGGAGGACTATCATACAATGAGAGAAGGTGGAGACATATGGTGGCTGCGCTGAGAAGCTGTATGTGGCAGATAACATTTTCCACCAATGATTCTGATCGCAGTGGAGACTTCAAGAAGGAGAGGGTCTCAAGGGGAGCAACATACCATCTGGAATCCTGTGAGCTGTGACACATCCAATTTACCTCTACCTGTGGACCAGTCAGTAACCTCTCTGTAGAACTCACCAGGCCAACAGCCAGCGAGATTAGACGTAGTCTGACCTGACAAGACACACTTTTCGGACAGGTCGAATCGCTCTCTACAGTAAAGTAGAGCAGAATTTTAGAATAACACATCAAGCCATTTTTGCAAAGATCTCGATGTACATTTCCACCCTATTAGCCTACTCTACCTAAATAACCAGTGTGCTATGGTTCTTGTTAGCCTGAGGCTGTGTTCTTTTCTTTTGAATGTCCTCCTCAACAGCTACCATGCTGTAAAAGATCAGGGACGTAATTCATTTTAAGATTAGCAGTCCTGTGAAGTTATGCAATTCTGGGATTATAACATGCATATAATCAAGTCAAGGACATTGCCCTAACCTCACTCTCTGGTCTAATGCCAAGAAAAGGCTTTTTTATTCATACCATTACATACCTTGATGGTTACGCTGAGGATGAAAAGTCATAAGTCATATTTTATAGCAGGAAGATTTAAATCTAATAAATCATTTAGGTTTCTTCCAACAAATGTCTTTATGTTAGACAAACAAAAGGGAAAAAAGCAATAAAATGCCACCTCGAAGAAATAAATCATCCTGAAATTAAATAAGTTGTCTCAAATGTCTAATTAACACTCAAGGGCATAAGACAATTTCTTTTCTTGCCACCATCAGCATGTTATCTCAACAGTCCACTTGTGGTGAATGTATCCATCAGTTTTGTTATCTCTCTAGTGTGTTTTTGTCGATATTATGGTAATCCAACCCTGCTGTATCCAATGTTACTTGTTTAATACAGCATAAAATAAAAAAGCAAAATGTGCAAACGTTTAACAATTTAAACACATTTAAAAAATTAACTTGATATTTTAAGAAGTATGCTTATTCTCTTTCTGGAGAGGAGTTAGTTGAGAAGATTACTAAACTCTAGCTTAGCTTAGCACAAAGTCTCGAAACGGGGGAAATAGTTAGTCTCAAATGGCAACAAAATCTGCTTACTAGCACCACTAAAATGTACTAATTAACATTTTAAATTTCGTTTAAATAGCAACATTTCATGAGGGGTTATGTGTCAGACTCTTTCTTGATCCTGACCACTAATTTCCCTGACTCCCTTCTGGTTGCCTGGCAACTGCCCAGAGCCAAAAAATAGCATTTACTTTGCAAAAAAGTCAACGTATATGGTAGAATTTGCAAATAATGTTTGTGCAAAATGGCAGGTGTTGGGAAAAGTAATTTTCATGAAATCTAAGGAAGTTATGTCTTTTATTACTCTGGTATTACATTTTTAATGATGCTGTGCTTCCTGGATGGGTGGGTGGGGATTGCACCAATATTTACTTGTTACCGACTGCCCAGGTTGCATGCATCATTTATAGAGGCAACCTGTTTCTCCATCTCATCTTTGGCTAAAATTATTCAATTCCGAAAATTCAAGATCACAGTACCTGGTGTGATATGCAAGACAGACAGCATCCTTGTGGATAAACTTTAGAATTGCTCTACCAGTAACAAACTATCCACTTCAGCCTGAGGGTATTTGCTTTCTAGCTAATTGATGGATGGTCGGATTTCCATGTGGGAAATGCAGTTTCACATCCAATCTGTTTCACTTATTTTGGAATAACTAGCAGGCACGCTGCCTGTGGTTAGTTGATTATCTCTGCCCTGCATCATTAGCAGCTAGTCCAGACAGACACACAGCAATCAGTCACTTCACCATCTGAACCCAGCCCCCCAGGATGAGCTCTCCACAATGATGAGGGGCTCTGTGGTCTCTTGGGTCCCATGGATGACAGAAAGGCTTCTTCATCCTTGCCTTCCCTCTCCCTGGAGAGTTGGTCTGATGGTTACACGGACACAGAATTGAATCACAGAGACATAATCCTGGCCAAATGCACAGACATCATTAACCCAAGATATTGTATCCACTGAGATGGCTAAGAGGATATAGTTGTGTCATGAAAGTTGCAGCCACATACAGGTCAGTAACATCAATCACACAACTGTTTATTCTGGAATGAAGTTTCCATGTACTCCTTGTTACTTCCATACTTTATTTTGGTGAGTGTGATGTTTTAGGGTGGTCTCGGGTGGTCTCCAAAACTAGTGCATCTTTCTATCAGTAAGACTCAAGTCATATTTACTCTCTTCTGACCAATGGATGAGTTTCCAACCTCATCCAACAGAAGTCTAAATTTTGCACTATTAAAGATGTATCCTCCATCTGGGACCACCCTCATAGTGTTGTATTACCCATCTGCAACACTCCTGGTCAGGCCCAAGCGGGTCATTTCCATGTCCAGCATTGATGGGCATTGACTGGCTCTGCACAGCTCTGACCCCGCTATGAGCCCCAGGAGAGGAGTTCAGCTTCCAAGGTCCAATAACAGCAGAGATGTGCTGTCAGTCCTACTCAATCACAATTATGTTGAGCCAGGACCGATGTCTCCTGTTCTTCCTGTTTAACACAAATGAGTGCAGAGGATTGACTGTAACATTGGGAATTTTAATGCAAGGCAGACAGAGGAAATTTGATTTTCAAAATGAACAGAATAAACAAAATGTTTCTAGTACATTACTGGAATGCAAGACAAACATCTTCCATGATGGAATTGTATGCACCTTTAGAGAACCAGGTAATACAATTTTATCATTAAGTATTTAATATTTACTGTTCACCAATATTGGTAATGGGTTAAAGACATAAACTACCTCTACAATTTGAGGTAAAGGTTTTTTAATATTTTTGTCAATTTTTGTGTGTGAGGCTTCAGGAAAGGAAATCAATATTCTGAATCTGCATCATCAATCAGCATCTCACCAAAATTGACAAGCATTTTTGTGTCTCTGCCTGTCTAATATGGGCAAATACTAATACAAAAGACTTAAAAATTAACTTCTTTAATGTTTCCTCACACTAACTTGCATGAGAAATATATCAACCACAGCTGTTGAGATTATGCCCCAGATTTGTCCTTATTGCATAATCATGAGAGCATCCTGTCTCAAGGTGTCAGACGCTTTCTCTTGCCATGATCTGCTCTTAAACTTACGATGTCTGAGAATATTGACAGTAAGGATTTTAAATCATTTGGATTTTATGAGGCAGTCAAAGACAGCTGAGGTTATGCAGTGATGATCCAGGTTCTTTAGCAGCCGAATCTATCTATGCACCTACCAAGCTTTCTACATTCTTGTTTATTTGTTTACTAATTTTCCTTTTAACTGTCTGCTTCCTTTTCCTGTGTCTCTCCCAGCATTTGTTTTGTTACCAACATCTAACTCTTCCTTGTTGTGACCATAGAAGCAGAAAGAAAAGATTTACAGATAGTCACAGTTTTCATGGCTTTGCTTCGATCAGGCTCTTGTCTAGGAGCTCTTAGACACACCTTTCTAAGCACATTAAGATCTCATCTAGGGCAGAAAGAATTGATTCCAGTCAGCTGTGATTGTGGGGAAGCATGTCAGTAAATAGTGCCTATGTAAGAGACCTCACAGTGACGAATGGGATCAACTTTACAGTTCTGTTAACACAGTGGTGTTATGTCATTTAAATGACACAGAGAAACGTGTGCATTCAGACAAAAATACCCCTGCACATACACAAACTCATGTTGCTGTGCCTTCTTTTTCAAATTGTTTTTATTTATTCTGTCTCCAGATCTCCATTTAAAAAGCTGTACTTTATTTCAATACAATAATCAGTAAAGAATGACAGCTCTTTATTCCACATCCTGGTCTGTCAGCCTCTCAGTTCCTAATCTTTGACGTACAGTTTGGTAAGCAGGCCTTTCAACTTTTGATCCACTTTGTTGAAGGCTTTGATGGTTAAAACCACACAAGCACCTTGACTGTGGACATTACGAGAAGGCCACCTCTAAATCACTCTTCTCCGGGGTAAGAAGAGATCAGGGATAGCCAGGACCAATTAATCCCTTGAGGATTTGTGGGGTGTCCCTCAAGACAGGTGTGGTTTAATACCCCCTCCCTGAGCTGTAAAAAAATGGCACTGCAGAGTACATTCAGGAGGTGACTTTAAGTCCTGCTCTATCTGCAGGTGTCATATAAAACCATTTATCTTCCTCACTCTTGCTGTATGACATATTGGACACTACACTTGGGAGCGGTCTCACCTTCCTGTCTATCACTGAGAAGCTGAATATATTAATGAACAGGCTAATCTGTCTTCTCCAGAGACGATCCATTACTGACCGCTCAGTCTGACTCAACAGATATGGACTGCTAAGATAAAACCTCCCACTGGTTGACGATTGCAGTTTTCTATTGCAATGTCTGTTTCTATTCTACTAGATTTCTTGAGTAAAAACAAAAAAAAAAGCTAACGGTAGCTAAGAAGCATGTGCCAAAATGTTCCCCAACTGTTCCTCAATAACACAGTCCATCCCTCTGTAATATTCCAAATGCAGTGTGGATGTATGCACATGTAGTACATACACATAATATCAGTTCTTTTTGATGTCCCACCACACTGCCTTTGAGAACAGCCCATTAAATGATTTGCTCGCAGAAATATAAATCAATGAACAATAAGTAATTATTTTTGTGGTCAGGACATAATGCCTTTTTGCCAAGTGGAAGTGCTTAACCTTGGATGCTTGCCAGTAACCACTAATGAACAGTTCCAGTCATGGGCTTCAACTCTGTGTTAAAGCTCAGAGCACCATGTTTGGATCGCTGCTGAAGCACTGCTGCTTATTTCTGACCAGTGGTGAAAGATGTATCCAGATCCTAGAGGTAAAAGAGTCAATACCACACTGTAAAAATACCCCATACTTGCGTTGAAAATGTAAGCATGGGGTTGAGGTGGAGCTAATTATAATTACTCAATAAGATGTATGTTGTATGTATCTTAATCTTAATCTACAATTTAAGTAATAATTATACAGAAAAAGTACAATATTTCCTTTTAAAATGGAGTGGACTGGTATAATGTACATAGTACAATTAAATGGAAATACTCAAGTACTCTATGCCAAAACTACAGTATGAGTACTTATGTATGCTTTAAAGGCCTGTCTGTTACATAAAATGATATCCAAGTTTAATATACACCCAAAATATGTGAACTTGTGAATTTTACTATATACATGTTAAACCTAAGGTTCTTGTGGGGAGCAGTCTTCAAAAGAAACATGATTACATGAAACAATCAACACACATATACTTTCATATTTCTGCATACATTTCTGCATCTGTGCAAAAGTCTGTGCAAAAATATCTCATATGAACCAATGAGATGGGTTGATCGCCCTGTAGGCAATGGATGGTGGCGATCGATATCTTCACATGAAGCTGCGACTCTGGTACAGGAGCCAAGCACTCCAGGTAATGAACTGCCTGCTTGATATATATCCCTCACAGAGTGGGATTGCAGTGGTGCAACATGGTACTGCAACAGCAGCAATTCTTTGATTAGCCATTTCTCTTCCATCACGCTTCCCTGGTACGCAGAGAAATCTCTTACACACATACACTAACTGCCTGTCAGTGCATTAACATGTTCCAAACTCAAACTGTCATGTTGTTCCTGCAGTTTATACCACCCCAAACAGAAGTCAACCATTTCAGAGTATAGCATCATTTTATATGTGATTTATAATTACATTTCCAGGTGTAATTCACTTTTTCAGCTTCATTTTGTTTCATTATTATCCTCTGTGGAAGATATTTCATTTCATTTAGACAAAGTCTTAAATGTTTATCTTATGTATGTTATTTTGTATGGGTACAACACATAAGTTAATACAAAAAAAGAGAACCAGGCTTTGATATGGAGCTAAACTGAGAGTTCAGAGGTCTTTGGACTCTCTTTTCCTAATGCCAATGCAGGCTGATGGTAATGACACTCTTAAGCTGTATGAATCATTATAAAGACCACCAAGGATTACCAATGAACACTTTAGTACTGTGAACAGTTTTTATTCTTTTTAAAAATTAACTCCATTTAACTCTTCTAAAACGTAAAGCACTGAGAAGTTTTCAGTCTTTCAGATATGTTTGGGTCATCTGAGCTGTTTCCTGTTTCTATTATGTGCACTGAGAGTCAAGACAGGCTTCCCACTAGAGTGAACTTGATTAAGATGATTCAGGGACGTGAACAAATGGCTGTTTAGGCTGATAACAGAACACTTCACATCAAGAACAAAACAACAAGGCCTCTGCAGACATACAAGCACATCAGCGACATCTATTTAACACACACTTTAGATGATGCTGTGACCTTTGAACTTGCTTGCTTGTTGGCTGCTTGCCATATTACTGAACATAAAATATTGTTGAATTTCATTCTACTGTTTCACTTATTATAAGTGCCTTCGGATAAGAGCGCTACAAAATATATTTTCAAACTAGAGACTATTGAAGGCTATATTCATGATTGAAATGTATTGCAGTCATTGTGTAACTATATACAGAGAGATCTGCAAATTAGGTAAGTTAATACAAAACATAAAATAAATTAATTGACATGAACTAAAGTGTCAAATTAAAATTTAGACCCAATATCAGAGTTAAATGAAGAGTCCAAATTGATTACAATTCATCATGCAGAGGACATACTGTACTTCATGGTAATTCATCTATTGTTGAGATATATTAATGTGGACCAAAAAACAGACAGACTGACATTGCAATCAATTGCGCCATGACACTTTCTGAATGGTTGAGAAAAGAAAAATATAACCAAAAACGGTTCATATATTTTTAGATTAAAGGCATTAAAGTGCTAAGGCTGTGAATTGTGTGGCGATGAAGCTTTGCTTTTTGTGGCTGGGCTTTTACTTAGTGGCACTTAAACCTTTAAAATGTTGCACCTTGCTGATGAAAAAGGAAAGCTTGCACGTCATGATTCACAAGGGCAAGAGAGAATGTTTCCCCAGGGCCTTATTGCTGGAGTTAATAAAAGAGAGCTGCCAACATCTCACTTGATTCTCTCAAATAGTTTGTGTGCCTGCTTACCATAAAACGTAACGTGTATGTATGAACATATACAACCATTTAGAAGACATCAGTGAGGGGAGCAGCTTGAGATTGGGCAGTTTAAACATATAAATCGGTTTATAGCATCAAACTTGTCATCAAACAAATCACCAAAAGTACATTTTTTAACCTGTATTTATCCTGGGATGTTTGACCAAGCACAACTGATCTAGTCAAATTTCTTTTTTGACATATACTATATATATATATATATACTATACTTTGTCAGCTTACACCCTGAACAGTTACTGTTTTATGATTCCCCCAATAAAGATGTTTTCTTTGTCAATCAAGAATTAAAAAAAGAAAACAAGGAGACCCCCCCCCCCCCCTTTTTGTAATTAATGAAATATTTATGCATCTATCCACTCAGATATTAGTGATGGGATTATTGGCTTTAATCCAAAGTCCCAACAACCTTCTTGCTCTCCAATCAGAACTCATATTGCAGATACTGAGTATTTAGCAGAATGTATGATGAAGCAGGCGGCCATTTACGAAATGAACTGGCACATGGTTCATTTCTGAGCAGTCATGTTTCACCACTCATGACTGTACTGCAGTTAATTATATATTCAAAGCAGACTGTCAAGGCTGGCGCTCATAGGATCAAAACTCAGGTTGAATCTGGTAAAAACTTTAGAGCTGACGGTATATTTTAAGCACTTTTGTGCTTTTGATTTGTATTAATGAAAAACGTGGGATAATATAATATGACTCCCATAAAACACATAGATACAGACATTCACTAAATACATTTATTGCAGCTTCTGAGGTTTCAAAGGAAACATAAATTATCTCCATTTCCTCGCCACTTTTCTTTTCTGATTACAAATAGACTGAGGAGAAGTCAGGCCGTAGCAGAGCAATTTCACCAAGACAGATTTACAGTTTATTTATAATTATTTATGCAATCCTTAAAGGACCATCCCAGTATTTTTTGCATATTACAGCCTATTTATTACAAGTATAAACTTTACAGTTTTTTTAATGCATTAAGTGATAATAATACTAAGAATAACTTTATTTATGTAGCACTTTTCAAAATGAAGTTACAAAGTGGTTTGCGATGAAAACACATAATAAATAAAAACAAATAATAATAGTAGTGTTTCAGATTATTTGGGTGTATATTCTGAATGCTATCACCTAGTAATTATTAAATTATTATACTGAATTAGCTATTTAGATTAGCAGGAAGTGATTTGATGTTTGTGCAGTCTCAGAGATCAGCTGGCTATATTAGATTTGCCACAGCATTGATATTTTTACTATTTAATCACTGATCTTTACTTCTGTTTAATCAAGTGGTTTTAGTTTTATAACCTTAACTACCTTAAAATCGCCATCCACTCATGAATGTGTTCTTCTTGGATGGAACGTCATCTGCAGAATGAAGTATGTGCAGAGTCAGAAGGCTGTCACACCTGCTAAAGGAGTAAAGTTCTCTGTGCTCATTTTAAATTTGACTTCTAGGCGTGTACTTACAGACAGGTAATAATTGTGACATTACAACTACTGCAGTCTGGACGCCAGTTGGGGTCCAACATGCAAATGTGATGTCCTGTGAAAACTTGAAACCTTTAGTGTACATACACTGACAAAGAACTTTACAGTGAAGCAGACACAAAAAATATTTGCATATTCTGAATTTTTCAATTTCTTTGAATCTCTGGCTCATCTCTATGGCCTCAGAATAGTGCCACAACTCTATGGAACAAGGAAATATGTTTACCCTTACCCTACACAACATACAGCATGCTCTGTATGTCAATGAGAGAAGTCGGTGTCCTCATAACAATCTAAGATTTAACACTATCACTACAGTCACCTCAAGACATATGCTTGACCCTGTGTAAATCCCTTACGTGGTATGGTAGAGCTCATGCTAGCTCACAACTAAGTATCATCATCATCAAACTTTTTTGCAAATGTAGTGGAGAGGGGATCTTTAACCATACTTTGGATGCTACACTCAGATAATAAAGTGATTTCTGATGTTGACAATGAACATTTTGTAGATAATACAGTGAACGAAAATGTTATTTTCACCAAAACATATTATGCTAATGCAAAATAGAACAGTTGCATATGAGTCTTTCAATGAGTCATTCACCATCATGTCTGCTTTTATTGTTCTCACAGTCAGGTTTCAATTCAGTTATAAGTTTAGACTTACTTGAAAAGTCTGCCCTGAATAACACACAACCATTAGATAACTTAAAAGTGAAAGAAAAGCAGTGATATAATGTTCTATAACTCAAACAGGTCTGTGAAATATACAGCTGTATCCTACAGAAATGAATTAAAAAAAAGCTGCTGACTCTAAAACTGTCTGAATCTGGATTTTAAAGTACAATGTTGCATTGAATGTGTCACGTGTGTGGTTTCTGTATAAACAATATTTGTAAACAAATGCACAAACTGTACAGTCCATTGCCCTGTCCCATTTGAGTTGATAAAATAGGGTCAAAACCTAATCAGCCCCCAATTGATCTGCTCTCAATGATCCACAATAGAAGTCTTTGGAGTTCAAATTTATAACCCCAGGCGAGTCCTTGGGACTGCCCCTCCTGCCTGATACAGTTCCTTTACTGGCCATTATAATGAGGCTTTAAGCAGTGTGGCGACTGTAAATCTGCTGTGCTAAGATTGCACTGCTCCTGATCTGACCGGACCTCACCTCACTAAATCTCACATCCAGGACCAGAGAATAATTTATTGTCTGCTCCTCCTGAGCACAGTCGCCAGAGCAGTGTGAAGTCAGCAAATGTCACTAGAAAAGTCAGTCTAATGTTTGTTGTTGGGAAGAGAAGTAGGCCAACATGTGTATATCAACATCTGTGCTCAGGGTTGTCTCAGATTATTGAGGATACTGTTTGAGAAAAGCTGTGAGGACAGCACTCTTTTGCTGAGACAATTACATGAAAATCATATGATATTTTGAAAATGTATTCTTGGGATGTGTGTATTAATTCTGAGTAGGCCCTTTGTCTAACTTTTTTTTAAAGATGCTGAATCCATAATATTACACTCGGGTGTGTCCTCACCATGCTAAGAAATTAATACAACCCCTTTCTCCTTTCAGTGTGCAAAATACAGAACATAGCATGTTCAGTGGTACATACAGCATAATATCTACCAGTTAAAACAGTTGCTGAGCTAGTGTAAACATGCAGTAGCTGGCCACAGACCGAGCACAGGACCTGCAGGACTTGCTGGGGGACGGAGAGAGAGCAGCGCGCCAAGACAGGCTGTTGCGCGTTGGCTCAGCGTAAAGACCCGTTTGCCTAGAGGAGGAGACTCGGTGAATTTTATTGGGCGGATTGTTGTAAATTAACCTCACGATGAGGCAACGGACCCCGTTATTCTCTAAAGGATCCTTTTTTCAGGCATCAGCATAGTGCTGTGTCCAAACCGTGAGCGCGCAGAGTCCGGTATGTCCGAGAGGAACACCTCAGCTTCGAGGCTTCATCACTGACAACTCCCGCGGATTAGATGTTGCCGAAAAAAATGACTCATGCTCTCTGCATCTTCGCTTACTTTTTCTCTTTGCTTCACTGTAAGTGTGTCTTTCTTTACGTTTAGTGACTTTACCTACTAATTTAGACTCTAGTATGTGCTTTTATCTGTGCGTCAGCTCCAAATGTGTTTGGGTGAAAGTGCTTTTGTGCTGAAAAGTGTTTGTCTTTCTTTTAGTGTCCCAAAGTAGAATCGCAGCTTTTCATTTGAAATGCAGCTAAGTTTTCACTCAGTTGCATAAAAATAAATATATAAAGATACAATTCTTTAGAAATGTAAAAATACATTTTAATATAAATAAAAAACACACGCATGAATAACATTAAAAAGATTTTTGCAAGTTCAGCTGAGATATGATACTAATGTATTTCAACGTAATTTGATGAGTCAGTCCTGCTATCAAATGTGGCCTATATAGTCACCAACCTAACAAGCAGCACTCATGAGATCTGAGATATTGAGTGTAGGGTCACAATCAGTAGGCATCTACAACATATATTGTGAGGTGTACACAACATCTTAAAGCAATAAAATTACTCTAATGATTCCAGAAAACCCTTGTGCCCTACCATCCTCCTCTTAACTTCTTCAACATAACTATTTCACATGACCAACATGGGTCTACTTG
This sequence comes from Argyrosomus regius, assembly GCA_946959425.1. Taxonomy (NCBI): domain Eukaryota; kingdom Metazoa; phylum Chordata; class Actinopteri; family Sciaenidae; genus Argyrosomus; species Argyrosomus regius. Next base: position 17,661,971 of record OX336882.1, read on the forward strand.
GAGAGATCAATCACACTCAAAGTTTACACTGTGAAAGTACTTGGCAGTTGTAAATTCTCATGTGTGTCACACAGACAAAGCTTTCTACTTCTTCTTCTACGTTTTTCTCCACATAAAGGGGAGGTTTGTTAGTTATGTTTATTCTACAAAAAATATAAATAAATAAATAAATTTAAAACTGATTCTATTAAATGAATCATTTCTTATTTTCTTTGGTATTTTTGTCCTATAGAGTTATGAAATGATGATTGCTTGGTAATAGCAAGCAATAACATTGTTGTTGTCCAATGTCAAATCTGTATTTGATCATGTGATGACACAATACGATGTACAGTAGGCAGGGCCTGTCCTAAGTACTTTATGCCACTAATAAGTACAATAAGAGGGAAAAAAAAATCTGTGCTCATACTTCATAACACCTCACTCACACGTGTTTAGGCTCATTTAAACACTTGATTATGAACTTGTGTCTCCAATTGTATTACATTTTAGCAGAACAATGTTTTTCTGTGTGGAGTGTGACCTTATCAACTCCACAACGGCTGACTAGCACTGTAGTAACACGCCTGACCTCACTCTCTATCAACGTAATGTCAACACAACACTTATGAGATGCTGTTCATTTTCCACATTAAACCTAGACACACATACACCAACCAGTGGCAGTTCACGGCAGGTAATCACAAGTTTAGGTGGTTTACCAGAGGCCCTCACCTCTGGGGAAGGTAGACCTTGTTTGACTCTGGTCTCCGAGGGCTTTGACAACACACCATATGTTGCTGTGGAGGTCAGACTGTGTTAGATGGGAACTGTAGCTAAATGACTGACAAAGGCACAGTCGTGGCAGCATGCACTGACCTGTGGGGCTCAACCGTTGGTATGCCACACCCTGCAAAGCTCCAGGAGTCTGCAAGGCCGATAATGACACACACAGTTTGATACTAACCAAGAGGAAAAGCATTGGAGTTGGAAGCCTGAGATTGTTCTTACTTATCGTATACAGCATCATTACATAGCTTCACAAAAGGCACATGAGATGGATCTCTGAGGTCCTACAGCCATGAGTATCACTCTGCAGAATATTGACAACAGCAGCGATTCTTCTTCAGTGGGCCCATCAGTAAGAGTCTCACCTCATTGGCGTGTTTCTCATGAGTAAGTCGACTCAGCTATTCCCAACCATGTGGGGGCATTAATAACCAGCGGCATGTAAAGAAAATAGAAGAGGTAGTGCTACATGTATTCATTTTGCTGCAGATGAGAAGCACTGATCATCAGTTTCAATCAGGCTTGTCTTCACCCCTGACGTTGGCATCATTTATCAGGGACTGAAGGAAGGAGGCGGGGTGTAAGTGTTGTTATTCATAGCTTATTCTCATTTAAAAGATACATCCAGTGGTTTGGCTTTAGGCAAAAGCAGAATTATTAATATGCTGTGAAATATCTTCCCTCATCCCAAATGTAATTACTTATTGGGAAATGACTTTGGGGTCTTCAGAACATTTCAATATAATTTTCACAACACAGCCCTCCCTCGTGTCCTGCATCGACAGCTGCTGTTTCCCTTAAGACTTGGAAAGTTATACATGCATTTTGTTTGAAGTTTGACACATAACGTCAATATTTGAACCCATTGGCTATTGTCTGGTGGCAATTTAGCCTCTGGGGATAATGGTCAATGTGTGTGGGATTCCAGCGTAGCCAGTGGATATCTGGAAAACGAATATCTGAGCCAAAACTACAGTCTGACAACTGAAACTTGATACATGAGTATGACAAGAAAGACGCATTTCTGTTAATCTCTAAAAACAGATATCTGCATATGAATGCCCATGAATTAAAAGATGAATCGCCTTCAGACAATAGCCAGTGTTTTGCTCTTCACATGTATTGTTGCAATGAAAATGTGACTGGTCAATATTACTTGAACTACAAACGGAAACCAGAATGCTTCCAGTGCCAAAGTCTCAGTTGCTACAGATTATGTTTCTTTTTAGAGATTTTTTGGGGCTTTTTGAACCTTTATTGTACAGTAGCAGCTGAAGAGTGACAGGAAGGTGGGGAGATAGAGAGAGGGGGAATGACTTGCAGCAAACAGCCACAGGCTGGAAACCCTGGGCCACTACAGGACTGAGCCTCTGAGCATGGGGCGCCTCGATGTTTTCTTTTCATAGTGCTTTCAGAGTTTTAGCAGAGACAGGCAGAGAAGATACACCTGTGCTTTGTCAATTGGAAGTTTTTGTACAGGGTGATAAAAAAACAACTGAACAATGTTACACACTCAGTCTTTCCCTATCTCACAATACTTGTTTGTTAGTTGGTGGTTAGAACATTTTGTAGAAATCAGGCATGAATTTGAGGATGGTGGAAGAGAAGCAGGTGTTGTAAATACCAAGAATACAACAGTACATCCAAAAGGTTTAGCAGCTGACCCATCCCTGTCCACATATAGCCCAGTATCCCTATGAATGTATCCCTATGATACTGGACCAGTTTCATGCCATCATTCAGTGCCAAAGCAGGAGGTAGTGTACCCTTTATGTAAAGAGGGAGAAAGTGTGTGGACATTGGGGTGGTGGATAGTTGAGTAGTTCCCAGCTTTAAGTAATAGACCGTGACTACATGTGAATGACAGAATGAGCAGAATTTCCTTAAAAACAATGTATAAACTCAAAAATTCAATCATCACTTATGACCCCCTAGAAGTGTGTGGTGGTGCATGTTTCTGCAGGGACCCTGCCTGGATTTTCTTAGTTTGCTATGTTTCTGGGCCTCAGCCTTTGGGCAGTGGGTGTGTAGCCCTCAGCCAATAACAGTATGAAGAGTGTGAGGGCGGGACTCTATAAAAAGATAGCGATTGAATGCCAGATCCTATGAATGCATCCAAGAAGAAGTTATGGTGTGGTTGAAGCAGGGGGGAGGTCCCGATTTTGCATGTTGGGTTTACAAACCAAACCTGACAAATCCTACTCATCCTACCTTTAATAATGGCTTTTAAATACCTAAGCATAAAGATACAATGAAGTCAATCAACTCCAAGGTGTGTACAAAGACACATCCAATAAAAATTGATCTGGAGGCAACCAGCTAACCCACCTATCATATTAAACCACACTTAACCGTTGGCTGCAGAGTAAATACAGAAGACAGAAGAGTGTTTCAAAGTCTGTTGGCAAAACCTTAACATTTTCAAAAAAGCATGCTTGAGGTCTGATTTGTTCATTTCTCCCTCACCCTCCTCCTCCTGAGTGAGGTGTTGCTGGGGACCAATAGTCCTATATACACTAAATTTGCTAAACATCCCATTTTGAGAGAGCTAATCTAATCTGAAAAATCTACTTAAAATTCATCTTGTGACTATATAATTAATGTCACATTACACGTGCTAAAGATGCTCTTACTTCTGTTTCAGTGTGGCTTTAATCTTACTCTAACACTACTGCAGTTGCCAAACATCAACACTCAATGTAATTTGGGATTTTGCTAAATCGTCCATTATTACCATTATGTCTGGCAGTAGCGTTGGTACACTAAAACAAAATTCTCTAGCTGATCTTGTTTTTAAGTTCTCAGGTCTCAGTAGCTAGAAGGCATAACAACAGTAATCTGGATTGTTTGGACCATAAATCACTGTAGTTTGTATTTAGCCAATGACATCTCACCCAGTGATTTCCAGACAGCTCCATCCTAAATTTCAAAAATAGTTCAGTTTGACAGCTGAATGTAGTGTCTTAAACAACTAACTCAGCAGTTATACAAATAAATGGAGCCAATCTATACTTGTTGGTCCTAATGGACTGAAAATCAGTAAGGAATATACATGCTAAAAGAATATGTAGAATGTAGAAACGTATTGCCAAAACCATATCTTAACACCCCTGTATCCTCCTTTTTTCCCTAGGTCAAATGTTCTAAAGGTTTTGTCTTAAAGCTGATACCTGTGCATAAAAATAATCATTGAATAAAACTGTCACCAGGTAGCAGCTGTGCTGACTCAGAGGAGCGTCTCATGAACTCTTTGCTGGGAGAGAAGCGCTACAATCCGCTCATCCGCCCAGCCATCAACAGGACTGAGAGAGTCACAGTAAAGCTGCAAGTGTCTTTGGCTCAGCTCATCAGTGTGGTAAGGCACCAAATACTCCCACCGTGAAGATGTGTGTGTATTTATTTGTGTGTCTCTGTGCGTGTGGGTGAGAATATGTGCTGGGTAGACAAAGAGGGAAACAGAAAAAGAAGGATAGAGTGAAAGAAAGAGGATGATAGAAAAGACAGAGCAAGAGCCACAAAGCTTTGAGAAAGCAGTTAATTACAAACCAGCCAGTGAAGAGAGGCCATAGCTCTAAACGGATGGATGAAGTAAAAGATAGATCTGGTCAGCTGTGATCTCTGCCTCTGTCATGTCCAGATTGAAACTTCAGCACATTGGATTAAAAGGGTCCATAAAGCTGTTTTAGCCACAGTGATAGAGGCTGTCCTCTGATTTACAGTGGAGGCTCCTCTCAGCTGCAGACCAAGGCAGCAAGTACTCATTCAAAGCCTCATTTTATGAGTTTGCATTGTACCCTTTGGAGTAATTGGCATTTTATTGGAAGTGTATGTCATGGCAGTGTGATGACAATACCACCAACAAACATGCTAACAAGCAATCTGAGAAGGATTTGAATACAGGTATTTTTGACCTCACTTCAAGCTAGATGCCTAGAGAAAGATGACAGTAAACAGGAAGGTTCAGCTGAAGTTATTTAGTATTACAACAACTTTGCAATGAAAGTTGAGGGAGCCAGAAGTAGCCTTTTTGATGCTCACTGTCCAATTGAGGTGGTAAATCATACTGTGTGGAAAAACCTGGTTGTGTACTTAACAGAGAGTTACACTAACAGAGGCTACCTTCTTCTCTTGGTCCCCAGCATCATTAGTGACTTTGAAGCAGCTTCACCATCTGTATTATGTAGGTCAGTAGGGTTATAGTTAGTTTAGACTACACAGTTATGTAACAGACCACAATCTTGGAACCCTATCGTCTGACAACAATTTAGCCTCTGGGAGCAACAGCCAATGTTTCTGAATTTCCGGTGTAGTCAGCAGTTATCCAGATAACAGATAACAGATATCTGGGCCAAGACTTCCTCTGTAGTCTAATTAGCAACTTGATACATGAGAACGATGAGAAAGACACACTTCTGCCAATCGCAATAAACAGATATCTGCATATGATTAAAGATAAACTAATAAAAAGCTAAATCATTGTCAGATGATAGCTGATGTCATTTCAGCCAATGCTTTCTGCCTATTTTTGGTCTTCACATGGACCTCTGCAATGAACGCCCACTCAAACATGAATGGTCAGTACTACTCAGAAACTACTTGGAAACCAGAATGCTTCCAGTGCCAAAATCTTGTCCCCTTGCCTACAGATTCTGTTTATAGAGATTAAACAGACCACTGTCACTGACGCTTAATAGAACCGAACCATCATTACTGTTATTAAATCCACCCGTGTTTTTCTTTGACAAGTGAAAATGTCTGCTGTGCAACCAGGGTGTATATTATTTTGAAAGTAATTTCCACCTCATTTGTACATTTCCAGCATGAAAGAGAACAGATCATGACTACAAATCTCTGGCTCACTCAGGTAAGTGTGATGCTTAGAGTCATATACTCTCAGTCAGCCTATAGCTTGTTAAATGCCCTTTCCCCTGAACTTGAATTAAACCATATCCATTTTTCTTCTCTCAACGTGGAACAAACTGCCTCTATAATTGTGTTCCAATCATATTCCTCTGATAATGAAGCATTTAATTGGAAATGACCTGGTCTTGAGAAAGTGTGTAGAAGTCAGACTTGACAACCAGCTCTCTGTGTCTCTCCAGCACTGGGTGGATTACAGGTTATCATGGGATCCTGCTGAGTATGAAGGTATAGACAAGCTGCGTATTCCCTCCAGGCACGTCTGGCTCCCAGATATTGTCCTGTACAACAAGTAAGCATCACTGGAATATCATAGTGTTATGCTACAGAGAGATGTGCAATGATTGTAGTATTGTATTTTCTTTTCCATCTTTTTCAATCTATGTTTTTAGATAGCAATGACAAATGCTCTCTTATAGTCAGACATTTTAGAATTAAGATGGATAAAGGTCCATTTTTTAAAGTATGAGTAGCTTTCACTGTAAGTGGATAACACAAGCCTTAAAGATTAATTCACAGCCTCACTAAAGTTCTCTTTTTTTGTCTTTCTTCCTCATAGTGCTGATGGTACCTATGAGGTAACAGTCTTCACCAACGTTATTGTCCTTTTCAATGGCAGCATCAACTGGCTCCCTCCAGCCATTTACAAAAGTGCCTGTAAGATCGAGGTAAAGCATTTTCCCTTCGACCAACAGAACTGCACCCTCAAGTTCCGCTCTTGGACTTATGACCACACAGAGATCGACCTGATCTTGAAGTCTGAGGCGGCTAGCATGGATGATTTTACTCCTAGTGGCGAGTGGGATATCTTGGCACTGCCAGGCAGACGGACTGTCAACCCTCTGGATCCCACTTATGTGGACCTCACATATGACTTTATCATCAAGAGGAAGCCCCTTTTCTACACCATAAACCTCATCATTCCCTGTGTTTTGATCACCTCTCTGGCCATTCTGGTATTCTACTTACCTTCAGACTGTGGGGAGAAGATGACCCTCTGCATCTCCGTCCTCTTGGCTCTCACTGTGTTCTTGCTTTTAATCTCAAAGATAGTTCCTCCCACTTCACTGGATGTGCCCCTAATTGGCAAATACTTGATGTTCACCATGGTGCTGGTGACCTTCTCCATTATCACCAGTGTATGTGTGCTCAATGTGCACCACCGCTCTCCCAGCACCCACACCATGCCTTCTTGGGTCAAGCTGATATTTCTTGTCAAACTGCCTGCCTTACTCTTCATGAGACGTCCACACAGTAACTCTGCACGCCAGAGACTTCGTCAACAGAGGTGTCTAAGGGCGAGGAGAGCCATTTTGGGCTTGGGCTACCCAGTTGCATCCAAAACAGGTATCACCATGTCATCTTCCGCACTGCTGTCCTCCGACTCTGCTTTCTCCACCCCAGGACACAAAAATGTAGCTCCTCCAGCAAGCTACAGTCACTCCAACAGGAAGGGGGACTTGCGCTCCAATGATTACCTTCCCAGTGGTTTGACTTCTACCCAGGACCTCCAGCAGAGGAGCAACTCGGATTGGGCTGCTGATGTCCAGGAGGCAGTGAACGGGGTGCGCTTCGTGGCTGAACACATGATGGGAGATGATGACGATCAGAGTGTATGTATACACATTTAGACCAAATGTATTATCACATCTAAACAGTACTATATAAAAAAAAAAGTTTTTGCTAATTTGAATTCTAAAATTTAAGAAAAGATGGATGTTTACATTTTTACATCTAACCCTAATTACACTCCTTGTTTCTTTCATCACTGACCAAAACATTTAACATTTACTGCGCCATTCTGATCAGATCTAATATTGAATAAATTGTGTTAGTACAGTTTATGCATAGACATATACTGAAAGTATATTATTCATTCACCAGCGAACTTGAGTAAACAATGAGCCTTGATTTAAAGTAAACTGTATTATTATTGTTATATCCTTGTAAAGGTAAAGGCAATATCATACATAACACTTTTTGTAGTGTGATGCATAAAACCATATTTGCATGGTGATCATCAAGTCCTTATTAAGTTATTACTATCCAGGGTAGTGTCATAAAATGTTTCAGAATTTAAAACAGAAACAGTTCAAGATTTTAGAAAAACATATGTAAGATAAATATCTGTGACAGGGACTAGGGAATAGAAACTCCAGTTTTGCTTGCAGTGTACTTCTGCAAATGTGAATAAAGTTGTGTAAAGACTTTTGTGACTCCATAGGGGTGAAATATGGTTGTGTGTAGTGTTAAGGAGTGTCAAACTGTCAATGCTCAACTTGCATTGTGGATAACTTAAGTTCTAGGTTTTAAGCCAAGAAGAAAAATGTTAAATAAAAACGACAAAAACTTTGGTGCAAGGATGTCCATAAAGAAATTCTATAGTGCACGTCACTCCCATTAAAACCACAAATGGACATTTTTACCTCTCTGTTTTCATATGGAGTAAACAAACAAGACAGTGTTAACATTTTTGAATTTAACAGGTAGTGGTAAATGGATTTTTTAAACTTTAGATGGATCTATCTAACTTTATGCTAACCTAGGAGAATTACTTACAACAGATATGAGATAAACATTCTTATGTGTTTATATGACTACACATTCGGTGACCTTGAGATGCAAGAAGGAATACCACTAACCTAAAGTAGTGGCTGTGACCCAGAAAATTGAAGGCAGACTTTAAGTAATCAATTAATCAATCGCTTTCTCTGATAAATCAATAAAAATGGGAGAGAACCAGGAATGAGAAACGATTTGCTTAAAAAACATTCAAGGACAGCACTGAAAAATGGGGTGAAAGGGTCAATAGCTATAGGTTTTATATATATATATATATATATATATATAACCTAACTATGTTCCTGTACTACTCAGTCAGCATTCTAAAAGTAAGCACACCAATATACTGAGTAATATTTATGCTAAAAAATCTCTATGAAAACACTCTATGTTCCAGTCCAAAACACTACAGACTACAAAACATATTTGCATGATACCTGATCAGGGTTTTGCAGTTTGTTTGGAAACAAAGAGAAAGTAAATTAGTCTCACTCTAGCCCATTCATTCACTCAGTTACACTCTCTTCCCCCTAGTGGCTGCACATGTGTATGACAGCGTTTGCAGACAACACACTGAAGCAGGATCATTTGTTCATCTGACTGTTCAGCAATACTGCTGGTTTATTATAATAAATAATTATGTTTTTTTGTTTTTTGTTTTGTTTTGTTTTTTTGCAACAATAGCATGCACACTGACTAATTTAAATCTGATTTCTATATATTTGCAGGTGATAGAGGACTGGAAGTATGTGGCTATGGTGGTGGATCGTATGTTCCTGTGGATCTTTGTGATAGTGTGTGTGGTGGGCACCCTGGGCTTATTTCTTCAGCCTCTCTTCCAAAGTCAGATTCCTCCCAACCAGCAGCCCAGCTCAGAAACTCCTCGCATATGATCAGCTACAAAGAAGACAGGGCAAAGCATTCTTATCAGCATATACAAGCCAGTAGAAGCTGCAAAATCTTTTCGGTGTTCACACAAAGCTTGTAGTACCATATTGGTGGGGTAAAAAAGCTCAAACGGCAACATTGCCTGTGCCAAACACCACTAATAAGGCACCTGAGAGGGTTCAACCAGACAAAAAGCACTTGCAATGACTCATGTGCGTGATGTGAAACATGATCTTTGTGTGAGATAGAACATGGATAAAATGCACCCGCCCACACACACACCGATACAACCCTTTAAAGCACCCAATAGTTTGAGGAAATTTTGTCTTCATATCTACAAAGGACAACTGCCGAACTGGACTGAAAGTACCCTTCACTGCACTGAAGTGTGCCAAACTGTTGCAGAAATATACCCCAATATGGCAGAGATATGAGGAACATCTGTCTGCTGTCAGATGTTGTTTGACTCCTTACTGGTGTTTAAGTTATATTACCATGTCATTGAAATGTGATGTGTGATTAAAGAATAAATAATACAGATAAATGTGTGTCCTCTTTCAGTTTGATTAAATGTATGAAATCCCCAATAAAGTCTTAAAATTGTCATGGTCTTGCCAAAGTGCTTAGTTAATCTATGTTGCTGGTGATAAAGTTTGTCCTCGGAGCCAATACGTTAGCTGAAGATGTGCCAATTCGAATATTTCATTACATAGAAAAGACAGCTGTTCACTTGAAATGTAAGAATGTGTGACCAGGCAAAAAAAATATGTTGATACAACAAAACCGGATCTTAAGGCTTTTGCCAGTTATAACCTTACACCTGACATATAACTTACAGCAAAACATGTATTTGTTCCAGACATTAAATATTTTGGCCACTCATTTACACCAGATTTGATCTCTGTTAAGTGCAAGTGCAGGCACACACATAAATGATGCTTCACATAACGCACAAACACATACTGAACTAAACCTTCACCCACCCTCCCACCCGCACATTTACTGCTCAATAAACAGTGCTGAGTGAGCTCGTTAGAGATTCTGCAGACTGTTGGTTCTTTTGTCAGACCTTCATTTAAATCAAGAGACAGCAATCAGCATCTATGTCAATGCCTGGACTTGTTTTGCTTTAATCTCTGTTCACAGTTTCAACATCTTTCAAGACTTTTTCATTCACCTGTTAGCTTCTTGTCATTAGTAAAGACAGAGAGAGTGCAGTGCCACAGCATATCCATCAACAGTTCATCATCTGTTTCAGACCAAACAAAGTATGTCACAAGGCTTATGTCAGCAGCCTTTTGTCATTAGTCTCTAATTAGATTATGCATGGAAACATTGCTCTGAGAATTGCCTTGCCACATAAGTAAGATCTTACCAACAAAGATCTATATTGTGTATAAATGCAAGGATTCAGTCAAATTACATGTTTCTTTTAAATGAACAGGATAACCATTACAGCAGAGATGTTTGGAAGTTGTTTGCCCCTAAAGATTGTCTTGTTAAACAACACAAGCCTTAGCTGAGGTCTGCAGTGTGTAGGTATAAAAGTTTACATTCTGTGCTGCCTAGACGATTGAAAACTTTCCTAAAGTCAAATTAGCACCTCCTTCTATTTCAGTATGATGTAATCTCATATTAATCCCCCATGGGGACAATTCTCTATCCACCTGCCCCACTTAAAGGAGTTGAGAGTGCAGGGTCAGACACCAAACAGCATCCCTGGTTGCTGATGGGGATTTATTTATCGTTTAAGGGCACTTCAGCAGGGCTGAAAAGCACTTGGACCCCCCTCTTTCATCCAGCTGAAGGACAGAAGTGTGAATCCTCTGGGCCACCATGCTGAGGAAAGAAAAACACTGCTCTGAACTGACAATCAAGAAAGAAAGAGGGAGAGCCAGAGTCAGAGATGAAGCTATATCCAAATTAGAAGTGGGCTTACAAGTATATATTGATATATACATATTTCTGGGGGGAAAAACAGAGGACATTATGTGAAAACCAAAATCAATAAAGAATCAGTCAATCAAGAAAAATTCTGTTCTCCACTGAGGGCCAAACCCCAACCCAGTGGCACACAGTGGCTATTGATCTTGTTTGATGAATGGAAGGCTATTTGGTGATTTAATATCTACACTGTGGGAGTCCACATCCACTGGAAATGTTTGTTCTGCACAACCTCAGTGCCACAAGAGATCCCAATGGATGGTGCTGTTCTTTAAACATTATCTATGACTAAATAAATATGTTTTTGTTTTTCTTTTTTTTTTAAAGGATTATTTATTAAGAGTTTATTTATTAAGGTCCAATGTGTAGGATTTAGTGACATCTAGTAGTGGAGCTGCAGATTGCAACCAACTGAATACTCCTGAATAATCCTCCTCCCCCTCATAGTGTGTTGGAGAAAAAACTCAAAGTGTGAAAGGCGATATCTTGAGGCAGTATTTGGTTTGTCCAATTTAGGTCACTGTATGCACCTGGTGGTGCAACATGGTGGACTCCATAGAAGACATCAGGCTTACTTTCAGTTGATTACTCACTAATGAAAACACACTTCTGAATTTTATATTGCATTCCAGCTAAACTGTTTCATCAGGACCATGTGGACATGGTTTGATCAGATCTCTCATGTCAAATAACCAAAAACTTTTGGGGAAAAAATTGTGTGTTTTAACAGCTGACAGAGAAGGTTTTAGGGGTTTAAAAATATTTTTTCTTTCCCTCTACCCTCACACATTGGTTTTGTTTTTGACATATTACGTGCCTAATCTATTTTCAGTCAGTTCTGTTGTCGTTTTTCCATTTCTATGACTTTAAGAGGAAACTGTGGTGACAGGGTGTATACTACAACAAAGCAGATGCGTCCTGTCTCGTGAAAGTAAAGGAGTCAAAATCAATTAAATGGCTTATTTGTTGTCAATGGAACAGCAGTGTTGACCAGTTCTCCCTCTGTTTTATCAGATTAGGTCGCTATAGGTTGCATATCTTTTTTGCAGTGCAGTGTGCCTCCCATCTGTGACTGTGTGTCTCGGTGTGGCTCTGCCTCCCTCCCTCTGCTCTCTGGAGCTGCGGACGCGCTTTCACTCTTCCCACTTTCTCCTCCTGTCTGCTCCGCGGAGCGCTGCTGCGACTGACCCTGGATTCATTTGGAATTCGTCATTTGAAACAGGATGAATGCCAATTTTTGCTTCGTTTTGGCCACAAGTTCCTTTCTTCTGATTCTTCTTCTGCCAGGTGACTACTTTGACATAACATTTTTTGCTTACTTGTTGCTTTACATAAACGTGTTTAATAATATTTCCACAAATGATGATATACCTGTACAAAATTATCAATTACAAATATTATATTATTATATATATTTGTATGCGCATTTTGACATAACGCTATGAACAGACATTCAAATCATTCAAATTCAAATCTTTACATTTTATATAACTTGACCAATCTGGGAAATTAAGGTAAGAAATTATCATTTTAGGCTATTATTGCTATTTATTTATTTATATTTAAAGGAATGCATGTGTTTGTATGGGTGTCAATTATAATTCTTTACACTAATGAAATAAATCAGAGCAACACAGCATGATAACTTAAAGGTAACACCCTGGGAATACAAAAAAAGTGGTTATTAGTCCAATCAGTGCACTGAAAAAGCTGAGCTGCATTGATTAGACCTAACAATCATCTGTCTGTCAGTCACTTTGTAATCAAGCTGTACTGTATAACCAGCTAAACCATGTTGCAGTGACATGTGCATGTCTGACCCTCTGCTCTTATTCAGGAAGCTCCTGTTCAGATGCCGAGCACAAGCTCTTCTCTGTGATATTCGCCAAATACAACCAGTACATACGACCGGTGGAAAATGTGACCGACCCAGTCATAGTGCAGTTCGAGGTGTCCATGTCACAGCTGGTCAAAGTGGTTAGTAGCTTGCAAAAGGTTATTTTTTTTTACTGTACTGCTGATGTCTATAGTGTGTGTAAGTTATGGGCTTCTACTTCACCAGTCAAACATATATCACTCTGCTCAATGAGCAGTCATGACCTAAAGGAAGAAACAGGGAATAACATAAAAACAGCCTTAAATGTGAAAGGTCTGACCATAAGAATACATAGGATGCATGCTGATTTGTGGACTTTTGACAGCAACATTTTGGAAAAGGACACCTGAAATACTTGCTGCCAGTGCACACCGTGGTTTATAATCCTGAGGAGGGAAGTAAATAAAAAAAAAAAAAAATAGGTGTTGTGTCTAGCCAAGACAAGATGGGAAATGTCAGCTGTCTGAGTATCTCTCAGTTTAGACAGCCTCAATCTCTGCCACTTTAGATGAGCAGCTTTGGGTTTAGCGGCAGGTTTTTCTGGAGATTGTTGACTGCAGACTAGCGGAGGCAGACAGACGGCTCTCACATCTGACTCAGACAGGTCTACAGCGGATGCTGATAATTAAGCAAAAAGGCTTGTGTTGGACATGGAGGACAGCTTCATTCACAAAATGAACAGCCTGAGATATATTGTACATCTGTCTCTCTGCTTGCGTTGATTGACAAGAGGATGTTCTCAACAGATCTTTTATTTAAGACATTTTAACTGTCTCTTTATATAATTGTCAGGAAAACTGCCTAGGCCTATTACCTCCAACAGACAGATTTACATTAAAAGTAATAGTTAGAAATCATATCTCTCTCTCTCTCTCTCTCTCTCTCTCTCTCTCTCTCTCGCTCTCACATGTGTGCAGTAAATATATAACTACAGCAAGGAGAGTTGTTAGCTAAGCTTAACATAAAGAATGAAAGCAAGGGGAGCAAGTAGCATGGCTCTGTCCAAAGGTTAAAAAAAAAACTTTCCATCTCTCCACCTATACATATTGCCCCTTTTTGCATGATGTGTTAATAAGCAAGCTTTACAGGTGCTGGTAGAGCCAGGCTACCTGTTTCCCAATTTCCAGTCTTTGTGCTAAGCTACGCTAACTGTTTCCTGACTGCAGTTTCATATTTAACTGACAGATATGAGAGTTGTATCAACCTCCTCATCTAACTTGACAAGAAAGCCTAGAAAAAAATAGAACATTGTATAAAAATGTTATCAGCCAGTAATATAAAGGTATGCCACTATATTTTCAGTAGTAGTCTATACACATGATTTGTTTCATGACAGAATGGATGGTGTGGGGTGTGATGCATTGTAGCCAACCTCTATCTGTTTTCCTACACAAGCAATCTTTATCGTCTTTCTTAGAAGAGCTAGATAAGTATTGAAGACCTGTCTGGATCTAGAGATGACAAAAATATAAAGGATATTTTGTTAGATTCTCCTTAACGTGGTTGATGTAGCAGGCTGCGGAGCTCCCCGTGCTGATGGATGACTATTATTCCCTCGCCATTTCTGGTGCTCCTAACCCAGATGCAATTGGTATTGGTCAGCCTACACCAATTAGGGCAGGGCTATATGAGCTCATTAGACCTTCAATAGCTTATAGGCCAGGCCAGCTAAGTTATCATCTCACATTCAGGGATCATATCACAGGCTCTCTGCTTGAGGGTTTCAGAGCAGGTGTGGTACAGTGTTAACAGTCTATTATTTAAAAAAATGGGTTGATAGTTTGCACTTATTAGCTTTCTTGCAAGAGATAAATGAGAAGATTGATAATACTCTCTTGTCTGTCCATTAAATATGATGTAAAAGCTAGGAATCAGTTAGCTTAGCTTAATTTAAAGCTTGGGGCTGAAACTTCATATTTAAAACTCAGACATGAGAGGGGTGTCTCATTTAACTCTTGCTGCTTTGTTGCTGAGAATTATTACTAAAGAATTACCAAAAATTTCAAACTATTCCCTGAGATCACCATATCAGATCATGTGGTCAGCCATGTTTGGAGTGTATGTTCTCTAGAGACAGAACCTGGTGAAATTATGCTACTCCTACATTTTGACCATTCCAGAAAACTTGCAGCCAGAGAAAAAATATCTGCTACTTTCATTGTACGTCCTGGTGGAAAAAAACACACTGAATTTTAAACGAATCTTCATCTGATCTGAACGAGAACATACTGTATTTGTGTCTGCACGATACAGGATGTGCTATAAAATCACAATCCTCTATTCAAAATAATGTTGTCCTGTTGTTTTAAGTCCACCTGTGCTTACCAGCCATGTAGACTCTCCCCTGGATACTAAATAGTAACATAAATTAATGGTTAATGTTATGCACTGGGTCATGAGATTTGTTCATTCATGGTCTAAGTCACACATAAACCTGACCCCACAGTTTTTCTCCCTCCCCCCTTAGTCCCTCTGCTCCAACTTTACCACTGAGTTGTTAGAATAGAAGTTGAGGCTGTGCTGCGACCCCCTCCCCCCCTGGCTCCAGCTGTCATGTGGGTTACGCTCCAGGCGTGGAGGACTCAGGTGTGCCTCTCTTAATCCTCTTGTTTGGGATTCACAGAGGTATGACCCTGCAGACAACACACAAACAGTCCTCAGTGGTGAACAGGATGATTGCCCGTGACAGCGTTCTTCCTGTTTTAACTTTAAAATGTTAACATTTATTGACTTTTATTTGATTATATGTCTTCATTATCAATTCTGCTCTGTTTTCAGGATGAAGTCAATCAGATCATGGAGACAAATCTGTGGCTGAAACATGTAAGTTTATGCTGTATGACTGTTCAAATGGACCTTGAGCAAGGACATCAAGTATGGATCCAGTTCTGTCATATATGATTGTTTAGGGCCAGACTGACTGAATGTTGAATTATTCATGGAAGGGAGATTTTTAAACATAATGATCCTGCTAGTCCTTTTTTGAAAAACCAAAGACAATTTAATAATGTTTTTGAAATAATTTGACAGTGGTCTGGCATTTATCATGCTTGCCAAAGTCCCTAATATTCGTTTTGACACTGGGACAGAAACTTTCACGCATCTGCACATTATTCTGAACCTGAAAGATTAAACCGATTTAACCACAATTGTGTTATAGAATAAGTCCATACATACTGTATGGCTTGATGGGTTTGTCAAATACTTAGTCCCACATGGTGTATCTGCTGCCACAATGCATAGTGCAGTGAACCAGTTTTGAATCAAATAAAGCAGGGCAGGTCTCCAGGTCCCATATTACAAAAGCTGAACAGATACGCATCTGTGCTGGAGGCATGTTCATGCTAAAGGGTTGAGCTGTAATTGCTCTTTGGTGGTGAGTTGAAGCACTGTTCCACTTATTTTAATGTCGTCTGTGATGTACAAACAACAGGATGAGGTACATTTCTCCTGCTGGCTATCCAAATACAACACACTCTAGATACTTACTATTTCTTAATTACATAAGGTTGCTTTACTTTACTTTATTGTTGCTTTATGAGTCTCACAAGGATCACTGGCTGTCCTCAAGAGAGTGTAAAAAACAGTGGCCAAAGGTCCATAAAACACACTGTAAACTGGTGTCCATTCTATCTCCTTTGAGACTATCTACTGTATAAACTCTGTTTATATGCCAGTTGGAGATGACAATTCCTCAAGGGACATTTCATAAGAGAATGCGTTTAAAATCAATCAGAGTAGTTTTGTATAGTAAAAGATAATCACCAGGAGGAAACAACTGCTACCCCCTTGTTTTTATAACTGATTTGTTGTGTTATCAAACTGTTTACGACAAACTTGTTTTGTTTAAACCACTTGGATTGAAAAAAGGCACTTGCCAAATTATGTTTGCAGAGGAGGCATCCTGGCACTTGCAATTGGGTTTGTTTGGAAGGGACAATTTGCTCTTTTGTACAGACGTTAATGGTCCCCAGAGGATGCACCCTAATGATAACTTTGGTTTATGACTACATTTTTTCAGTCTGAATTACATTCCCATCAGTCTCCTGGTACTTTTTGTGTATTTATTACTAACACAAACAGGCTCAGAAGCTAAACTAAAATCCATGTTAGCATGGATAGCATTTCACCTAAACCAGCACAGAAGTACAGCTTCAACTAGACTCTTGTTATACTTAGGACTGCAGCTTACAATATATTTTGTATTGTATTTTATCTTGCAGGTCTTCATATTTTATATATCTTATATTTTATGTCTTTGATTAAGCAGTGGATGATAAGTTCATGAAAGTTTTGTCTGACATTGTAATTTCTCTGATTTGTTTTTATGTAAATGAATCACCCTGTTTGGTTTTTCAGATCTGGAATGATTACAAACTCAGATGGAATCCAAAAGATTTTGGAGGTGTAGAGTTTATCCGAGTACCATCCAGCAGGATATGGAAGCCAGACATCGTGCTGTACAACAAGTAAGACAACAATTCAAAAAATCCGGCTCCAACATTTTCATTGATTGTTGGATGCATTTGCGTCAAAGGATTGCAGAACAATGATAAACTATATCACTCTGTCGCTTATTTTGCATGGGTCATTTTTTGTTTTGCGTATTTTTATGGGAGAGTATAAGGAACATCAGAAGATGCAATTTACTGAAACCACAAGGCATCTTTTTTGATTAATATCTCTCTCACACAATGGTCAATTGATTATATCCTTCAATTTAATCTTCAATGACTCAACCTTCACTCTGTCTTCCTCTTTTGTTCTGTCACTCTTTACACTCTTTATACAGTGCAGTTGGAGATTTCCAGGTTGATGACAAAACAAAAGCCTTACTTCGTTACAATGGTGATGTTACCTGGATCCCTCCAGCCATATTCAAGAGCTCTTGCAAGATTGACGTCACTTACTTCCCCTTTGACTACCAAAACTGCACCATGAAGTTCGGATCGTGGACATATGACAAGGCCAAGATCGATCTGGTGCTAATTGGCTCAACCATCAACCTCAAGGACTTCTGGGAGACTGGGGATTGGGTGATCATCGACGCCCCTGGTTACAAACATGACATTAAGTACAACTGCTGTGAGGAAATCTACACGGATATCACATACTCTTTGTACATCCGCCGTCTGCCACTTTTCTACACCATTAACATGATCATCCCCTGCCTCCTCATCTCTTTCCTCACTGTGCTTGTCTTCTACCTGCCATCTGATTGCGGTGAGAAAGTCACTCTGTGTATCTCCGTCCTGTTGTCTTTAACTGTTTTCCTCCTCGTCATAACAGAGACCATCCCCTCCACCTCGCTAGTCATCCCCCTGATTGGCGAGTACCTCCTCTTCACCATGATCTTTGTCACCCTCTCGATTGTCATCACTGTTTTTGTGTTAAACATCCACTATCGCACACCAAAGACTCACACTATGCCCTGTTGGGTGCGGACTGTGTTCCTTGAACTGTTGCCCAGGGTGATGTTCATGACTAGGCCCGAGAGAGACCCAGACCAGGTGACAATGGTTGGCAATGATCAGACGACACATTCAAGACCCTGTGCCATTCATTTGTCAGGTACTTTGCAGAAGCAGAACAAACCTCAGGCCCTGGCCTCCAGCGTGGTGTCCAGCCTGACAAACCGTCAACAGCTTTTCAACAACACAGAGCTCTCCTATCTCAATAACTTAAGTGCAGACCCAGTCAAAGGTGCAAGTTCTGCGTTCCTGTGCTGTGAGGGCCACTGCAACTGCTGCTGGCACCCAAGATCCAGCAAACTGCCTGCAGATTCTGGAGGAGGAAGTGGAGGACTGGGCAGCCTGGGGGCGCTAATGGGAGGCAGTGCTGTTGGGGTCGGAGGTGGAAGTCAGTGCTCCAGCTCTGAGTCTCTGGATGGAGGAAAAATGTCCCTGCTGCCGCTCTCTCCTGAGGTCAGGGAGGCTATTGAGAGTGTCAAATACATAGCAGAGAACATGAGACTACAAAATGAAGCAAAGGAGGTGAGCGCTCATAATCATAAAAGTATTTTAAACTGTAGCTTTAAACCTTTTCCATACACGTTTTTTCAAAGAAAATATGACAAAATCGCCATATCATTAAAAATATTTTTACTGTGTCTCCTCTGACAGGTTCAAGATGACTGGAAATATGTTGCCATGGTTATTGACAGGATCTTCCTTTGGGTTTTTGTTCTTGTGTGCATTCTGGGAACAGCTGGCCTCTTCCTCCAGCCTCTACTAGTAGGGGAAGACATTTGAATCAGTTTGACAAAACTAATACTCCAAACTGTTATAAATAAGATTTTTGTCATGGCTCAGACAAACACACAGCGGATACAAAGTCAAGAAGAACAGATGACTGTCTGCCAAATGCTGATGAAAATGCTTTATTGACTCTTTTCACAGACAGAGTAGATTATGTTTATTTGACGAAGTGGTTGAAGGACTCTCCAATGCCGAGAACATGGTGGTTAGTCATTTCATGGTGTACAAAATTATTCTGCAGAAAATGGCGATATAATCTATAATGCCAAGGCAACACCCTTGCAGAATCAAAAAATGAAATTTATTGAATTTGAAGCACCCAATTTCACATTAAGCAAGTATGTACATACATTCATAAATGCACCATTATGCTACTAGAAAGCTCAATATTTGAATTACCATTATGTTCAGAATTTAAAATCCTAATTCCATACTGAATGCCATGCAAATAATATAGATGTGTTTATGGAGATAGCAGAAGAAACTGTTATTATTTCCAACATCAGCATCAACAGCGAGGTCGTTGACTGTGTTCAAATAGTGACACCGTGTGGTGATTCTTTGCTATTACAAATAATAACACGGCTTTCTGACAGTTAAAGGGATATGTTACCCAGTTCATCATAAATTCTGCTGTATCATATTCCCATTTGTAAAATGTTATGAAAAGGTATACCGATACTTTATGCCTGAAATGCATAAAGAGAGTTGCTATTTGATCTGCATAGCATGTCCTTCTGGACTGGATGTCTTGAGAAAATGTCATCTAGAATTTATATGGAAAACTGGATACTTCCAGTGACCTGAAATTTAATGTGACAAGCAAAAAAATATATAAAATACAATTTGTAGTTCTGTTGTATTCATATATTTCTGTAAATAAATCTTAGAAATAGTTATATAAAAGGTGTAATCTGTGGTTGTATCTGTGGTTTTTCTGAACTACCAGGTTTTTCCAAGGAGACCACAGAGGCTCTGTTTATTACTTTGTTTCACATCCTCTGTGCCCCCTTGGAGTAAACTCAGCTTATTGGATCAATCAATATAGAGAACGTGATGAAGGACCTTATAGGATTCCTCTCCTTTCTTCTTTCTGGCCAAAATACAATTTTCTTCGTACTATACTGCCTCTTAATCGCTCAGTGCTAACACCAAAGGTCTGACAATGTCAGGGGGGTAAGGGTTGAATACCCACATGTTGTGGTTGTGTTTTATTTTGCTCCAATTGATATTACACTTAAACAGTCACAATACAGTCTACATGTTATGCACAAGCTACCAAAAACACAGAATCACACTGTGGTTAAACACATATGCAGGGGATATAAATATCTGACTTTGTATTTCATCAGCTAATACGTAAATACGAAAGTCAAACTCGTGTAACTCCTACATGCATTGTGAGTATCTGTGCTGAAAGAGCCAAAGCGTCCTGCATGGGGTTTGACTGTGTCACCGACTGATTCTTATATTACAGCTAACAATCAGAGCAGATGGCGAGCTATGTGCTTACAAGAAAATCCACCCCATATTAATTGAATGCTGGCAGGGAAGCACAGACCGATACTGTATTAGCTCTCTGTCACATCTGATAAGAAACCCCTGGCCAATGAATTTAATTAAAGCTCACTCAGAACCCATGTGTGGCTGATCTACAGGAGGGCAGGAGATCTCCTAAACAGATACTGTGTGACGTACAAGATGAACAAGCTTCCAGTTAATAATTTCTATTTATCTGAGGGAAAAGAAACAAGAATGACAAACATGTACAAGTACTTACTTGCCAACAATTGCTCAGTAAAAGCATGCATGATTTTGAACTGATGATGTTTAATTTAGGAGCAAAGGGGGTCCAAGGGTGCCGTGTCAAAAGAAACCACAGAATGCACAGGAAGTGGCTCATTATAGTTTCTGCATGTTTACTCATTTAGCTTTCTGTAGGTGTAGACAAGAACCTGATACATGTGGGGTTTCATAAGGTGCTGTGAAGACTGAGTGTCACATCACCTATAAGCATGAATATAATCACCATACTTCTGTGTAAGTACATTGACAAGACATATGTTCAACTATCTGATTGTTTGGAGAAAGAAGAAAGGTTCAATTTTACTTTTTTTTTCTTCAAGGTGCTCTCGTAAATCAGGCTGCAAGCCAAACTAACGGTGAGTTTTTAATCATGAAAAGATGTGTTGAATTCTCAATGTGATTGTTTTGCATTGTTTCATTCATCAATACAATGTCTGTCTCTATTGCAAGGATTCAATCTTACAGATATGTCTCCTGCGAGGATCCTGGTCCAGCAGAAAACTATAAGCGAGGGCAGTGACCTGTATGTAACCTGCAGCACATTTGGAATCAAGAAACAAATGGTTTACGTTTATTTATGTAAGGAAGACCGTATATACGAGAAAATCCAGCAGAAGTCAGATCAATATGATACCATGTTCACCATATCCAGTGTTGGTCTAAATGTGAGTGGAAACTACAGCTGCGTTTACTCCACAAATGTATATCTGCCTAACCAAGTAGCCAAGAGAGGAGACAACATAATTCAGATTCAGGTTATAGGTAAGGATTGTCATTCTTATGAAAGCATTATGACAATGTTATTTCCTTCCACTCATTTTGTCCTTCTGCCACACAGCCAATTTTCTCCCTGCAGATATTTCAGTAGCTGGGCCGTCCACTTTCAGTGAAGGAGACAATGTTACACTCAGATGTACGCTTTCTGTCCCCCTGCTAACGCTTGGTGAATGTAAATTCATTCAGTCTTACCTGACAAGGAATGGGAACATCCTTCAAGTTCAACCATTTAATGTCATGAAGATGGAGGCAACTTTCAAAATCGAAGGTGCCATCTTGAGGGATTCGGGTCGTTACAGCTGTGTGGTGCTGCCATCTAAATGCATCCAAGAGCATCAGAAAATACTCGACGGAAATAACTCAGTCTCAGTATTTGTCGAGGTCAGAGGTGAGGGCATCCTGACAACAGCACCTACAAAGTGGCATCTGGAAAAAAAAGTTTTTTAGAAATTATAGATATTTTTTTTAATTATAATATATATTTCTTGAAACATAAGAATATTCATCATGTTGGGGCTGACATGTCTATTTTGCTTTCCAGAGAGTTTGTTTCTCCGAGTGCTTGTCTCTTGTGGAATGACATTCATGTTGTTGTTACTGGGCCTGTGTCTGTGGTGCATCAAAAAACAAGGTCAGATGATCAGAGGCAAACTGAAATCACATCTATTTTGATTGCTCCTGTCGTATTGTTGATTTATAGAGCAAATGCTTCTAAAATAGATATGTATGAATTATGATCTATGACCATAATTCTATTAGTATACATGGTTCATTTCACATCAAAATAATGTTTGTTTGTTTTTTTCTATATCAACGGGCTACCCAGCTTTGGGCGATCAAAAGTAAGTGTTAATCTAGTCATTTTTTTCTCAGTAATTTGCGCTGTGTGTTATTTTCTGCATGCAAGATGTTTACTAAACTAAAATATACTCAACAATCAAACAATGCTGAGTTGTAAAGGGTTTGCATATATACCTTGAACTGTGTTTTATTACAGAGTGTCGAGTCAGCAGGCAAATGCAATCACGTTGGCGGTACAGCAGGAGCAGACAGAGCGAGAGGATCTGGAAGCACAAGATGGTATGTTGAAACAATAGAATTACTGTAAAGGCATTCTCTTGGGAGATTGTAATAAAATTACCAGTAATGAAAGAAAACATAGATACAGTCTGGTCAGTTTCAATACCTCTTCTCCCATGATATATAAAATATTTCAGACACCCCCTTTTTTTTCTACTGGATTCATCTTTTTCTCCCCAACTATATGCTAAAATTCACCAAAACATAAAATGCATACATGAGCTTTTACATGTATGTTATTATCCTAATTCCTAAAGAAGAACAGGAGCACCTCATTTTTAGTTAATTCGGTTTTGTTACTTCAAATTATTTTATCACTACATTTCTTGTGGTTATTGTGATGTTGTAATTTCATAAATAATAATTATAAATCTATTATAACTAATTGTTGATTAGCGTGATGTATAAAACATATAAAGTGATAGTAGAAAATATATTTTAGAAATTTTACAATCTTTTCTTTTTTAATTATCAGGAGACTCTTTCAGCTCGGAGGAGACCCAAGAGTAAGAATTTAAATCCATTTTAATACAAATCATTACTTCAGCATAACTTGTAAGCACACGGAGAATAAAATATGCTCTATCATGGTAAATTTCAACATTATTATAATTACATTGTTAAAATAAATGGACCTGTTATTGAAAGATAGAACATTTGTATAGTAACTGTTAACTTTCTTTTATTTTAAAAGTTGACTTTTTAAGTTCAACTTAAGAAATGTTGTATTATCTTTCAGATACATAAACTTGCATTTTCTCTGAAAAAAGGTTGCAACACTGTTTATGGTGTCAATTATTATTATTGTTAATTAGCCATATTTCCTCAGGTATCAGAACGCTGTGACTGCTGAGGAGGGAGTGTATTGTACTGCAGGTAAGTGAGGAACTACTTTGTGTTATAACAGCAGTAGTTTTTGTTGCTTGATGGTCATATAGATGACTTTGATTTCTAGATGCAGATGACTACGATGACATAGAAGTGTATCAACTGACAAATTTTGGGTGCTAAAGGTACTGTAAAATGTGTAGTTATCATTATAATGAAAGGCTCTCATACATAGTGAGCAAAGCACAATTGACATTGTAAGAAGTAGTCTTTCATCAAAGGTACCATTTGTTGTTGTTGTTGTTGTTGTTGTTGTTGTTTTTATGTTTATTTTTGCATACAAAGCTTAATAGCACAATAAAAGAATAATAAAATGAGAATAATAAGATAATTAAATAAACGTATGTTAAAGGCATTAGAGTATAATGGTGTTATGATGGTTCAGTGCGGGTTACAGGAAAACCACATCTTTATTTTGTAACAGCAGGGCTGATGTGAATAGCATTTTGTGGCAAACTTTCTGACTCAAAGGAAGTAATTGTGGCAGGAGAACCAGTTAACGGAAAAAGAGATGACACAACTAAGAAAAGATTCAGAAGTGCCTATAAACAGATCACATTATTTAAGTGTGCACGTCTCACCCACAGATGATCTACCTGTGAGAACAAGAGCAGAATGTCTATATGCCATGCCTGACAAAAAGACCCCATGCTCCCCTGATCCTACTTTCAGTTAAATGCATATCTGCAATACACCTCTGTTTTGTTCTCTGTCACATTTTATGAAAGTAAGACCATGTTAATATTTGGAATATATTAGAGTAGGTGTTTCTGCCATTTTGTATAATCAGTGCTTATAAAATCTAACAGTTTGTTTTCTACAATGAACATAATGTTGTTGCACTGGTTGATTGTATTTTTATTAAACAATGTAGAAAACAAATCTTTTCTGGTCTCATATTTAATCAGACATATTTGTTCTTTGTTGTTTCCATTGTCCAAACATGTAAACGCTTATGTTAATGGTATTATAACCTAAAAAAATAACTTGTAACTTAAAACTAGCTAATAATCTGAGAAGTTTGGAGTGGAAATGGCTCAGATATATATCTGAAAGAATCCAGACTACACACTGCATTTTTGTGAGGGGTCACAGACAAAAGGGTTAGAAAAGACTTTTTAAAATAGGATAGACATTATCGATCCCACACTTTTTACAACAGCTCAAGATACACGAGATAGATAAGAAAAATACTCAAAAATAAAAATACAATAGAAAAATCAAAGCTGCATATCAAATATGAAAAAATAAAATGAGTTAAAATAATTGCACAGCATGTATATATTATATGCTTATCTTATTATATTATGCTTAGAAGTATAAATACTCACAGTGATTACAAGTATCTCATAAATGTATTTAAATGTAGTTGCTTTCTGACACTGAACCTGAGTGTCAAAACCTAATGCTGTTTTATCTTACAACCCATAAACAGAAATATACATTCTGTCATTATCAAATAGTAAAACCTCAACACCAAAACTTTCTTTAAAGAGTCAGGTACAGGTCTTTGTATGAGGTGCAGGTTTAACACAGTATAAAAAGGCCTTACCTGATAATGAATGAACTTCATACACAGTAAGCATATCTAATTGAACTTCATACACAAAGTCTTTGTTTTCTCATTTTGTAATGATTAGACACAGTCTAATCAACAATCTGCACTAGCTGCCTGCATCCACTATTACCCACTGCACCCTTAGAAAGTTCCAACAAGCCCTCCAACGCATACGACCACATAGGTCGTTTGTACACGCCCTCGAATACGACCCATCGGAGCGTTTCCTAAATTAGCGCCGCCACAGGTGACAGGACAGATGACACATGAGAGATGCCTGAGCATTGCGGGTTTAATACGCGACATCGATTTTTCCCGCACATCGTAGTTGGATTAATAAAGGTAAGTACGGTAAATAGTGTTTAATAAACATTTACGAATAATATGTCAGTGCATTTTAATGTTGTTTCACCGTCTAGTATAGTATGTAGAATTACTACTGGGGATAATGTTAACGTTATAAGAGCTAACGTTAAGCTAACACAACTAGTCAAAAGTTAATTTTGGAAAAGTCAGCTAGCTAGCTAGCCAGCATTATAACAGCTATATAAATATGACTTTTAGAAGACGTCAGGACATGTTATTGACATGCAAATGTTATTATCATACTTAACATACTTTATTTACCAATCACAGTATCTATTGTTCTGAAGAAAAAGCGTGTATTAAACTAGTTAAGTAATGCATTATTTTAAAACTGCCCTTTGCCTGAAATCAGGCATGGTCATTGACAGGTGACAGGTTAGAGTGATCATTAGACCATTTAAAAGTGTGTCTCTGTAAAATAATTGTTTTCTTTACAATATCTGTCAATATCTATCATCCTACCTAAAACCTGTTGAGTAAAAGATGTCAAACTTAAGTAGGGATAAAAAACCTTTCCAAAAGCAATAAAGCTAAAATCTGATGGATCACAGATGTTTGTGCAACATCTGGCACTAGACAGATACTAGATACTATTAGAATATCACCTCACATATGTCATGCACTTGTTAATTCTATAATTTATTCTTGATTCCAGACCTCTTCGAGAGCCCTCTTCCTCTAGAAGACTATCATGACTATAGTTTTCATGTACTGACTTGATAAAAGTTCAACCAAAGAGTTCGATGACCTTATCTGATAAGAAAAGGCACTATTATGACATACCATGTTCTTCGGGGGATAAGCTCACAGTCAAGAGGAGCATTCAGTGTATTTGTCACTGCTGCTTTCCACCCCTCTCTCATTACTGCTGCAGCTCCTGTGGGAAATACACCGGAGGAGCTGATGGAAAGAATGGAGTTACTACTCTGTCAAAAATAGGTATCAGACGTGTGCATTGCTGTGAATCACTTCTGTATAATGAGGCTTTAACTGTGAGCCATGTTAACTTTTTTGCTTTGCTAGGACATTTTTCAAAACTACCCCCTATGATACCTGTCATTGGGCTTGGAAATGAAATAAAACTCAGTCTTATATCAACTGCAGTATTAGCAGCCTCCATTAAAAACAGAGTTATCAACCCAAATACCAAAGGTCGTCTAATGAGCATTTCTAAATGCTCGCTGTACCTGCTTAACCTGAATCTGGACTGTGTCATATTGGGTTTTATCCCTTAATTGGAAGGACTGGCCTATTCCCATTGTTACACTGTTTTTTAAAAAGGCTTACACAACCAACTATTATCCTGCATGGGAAATTAGAACACATTCCTGTTATTCAGTGGCTCATATATGCACCTCAAGGGGGACTATAGCCAGTGGACATAGGGTCTGTTTTAGGGTTTCTATTTTCGTTTAATCAAAATTTGAATAAATTCATGCTGTTTAAGTGGTTTTTACATAATCATTTGCAACAAAAAACACTTGTGAAGTGAGGGATAGTGATTTAAACCTCTATAGTTATGTGTAATATTTCTATAGAAAGAGCAGGACAGAGTTGGGTGTCTTGTAATTTTTTATTTGTTATTCTTTTCAGGCATTTCTCAAGACATACACATCTGAAAAAGAGGGACAAAGGTTGTCACTGCAACAGTAACCAGAAAAGACAGAGCTACATCCAAAAAATGGTAGGAATACCAAGGCAGTCTGTAGGACTGTAATATTACAATATGTTTACCAACATGAAAATGATTAATCATCTTTCCTGGTTAGTCAGATTTCACCTTTCTTTTCAAACATAATCTAAAGCATGACCATACCAACCCAGCAAAAAGTAACACAATAAGTAGTGTAATTGTTAGTAAAAATAATATGACATCAAGAGAGTGGTAGGAATACCAGGGCAGTCTGTAGGACTCTGTTCTCAGGTGAGCAGCACCTTTGTGTCTCATGACAAACTCTATCCAGAAGAGGGCGATGTCCAGGGGCTTCATTGGCTGATCTCTGTGCAGCCTGGAGAGTCTCTGCATGTTCATCCTGTAGGAGGGGTCATTCAGAACTTCCTGTATGGCCTTCAGGAAGTTGTTGTCTTTGTGCACTGTATTGGTGGTTAGAATCTTAGCTGCTCCTCTATCTTTCAGACGCAGCAGGTTGTCATGTTGGTCAAAAAACAAAGGTAGGCCCACAATTGGGACTCCGTGATAAATTGCTTCTTGAACACCGTTTGTTCCTCCATGAGCCACAAATAGTTTTATCTTGGGATGTCCCAAAAGGTCATTCTGTGGCATCCAGTCAACTAGTAAAGTGTTGTTGCCCAGAGTCACTGGTCTGTCACCTTTATGCCTCCAGATTACTTTCTGAGGTAATTTTGCAAAACCTGCAGCGATCTCATTTGTTATGTCAGCAGGAAGTTCACTCACAAACGTTCCCAGAGACATGAGGATGAATCCATGCTCTCCAGAACTCTGAACAAACTCCTCCAGGTGTTCAGGAAGAGGTTTTGCAGGTTTACACTGGAAGCCGCCCATATAGATAACATTAGGCATGGTGGGACGAGGAAACTCAAACACAAAGTCCACTCTCATGAGCCACAAATCTGCTCCCTTTAATAAGTCACTATATCTGACTTCTGGGCCGAAGAATTCATCACAAATAGCTTGATACTGAGGGCTGATTAAAAATCGATCCTGAGCTTGCCAAATGACATACATAATGAGATTTTTCATTCTTTGCATGAAAGTCATTTTGTCTGACAGTCTTGAGCCAGTCAGTGGGATATAAGATAAAGGAGAAGGTGCAATGGCCATATGTCCCTCTCCGCTAGTTACCCACCGTACATTATAGACCAGAGGCAGTTTAAGAGCATGAGCCAACATTATACCTGTACCCAATGCCGGGTCAGTGAGGACCAGGTCATACTTACTCTCCTTTAAACTGTCCATTAAGTCTTTGTCTTTAAACAAGTTAGTAGCCATTTTGCACATTATTCGATGCATGTTAGACATCGCAGTAAGCATCTCAATCTGCATACTGGTAAAGCTCAAAACTGGGCTGTCTCCGCTTTCTATATCAATGACCTTTTTCACAATTGGGTTAATACAGTCATGATTAAAGGATTCAGTGACAGGAACTGTGATTGTCTTGTAGTACGGAGAGTTGTCCTGGATGGACCAGCTCATACTGGTTCGTATCACATTAACGGAGTGTCCTCGAGAGTGTAGAGCTTTGATTATGATGTCCATGTTCACCCAGTGGCTTCCCTCGAAAGGAACGACCAAAATCTTCCCTCCATGACAAATTTTCCATGACAAGAACACGATAGATAATGAGAGAAGAAAAGCTGCATTTCCACGGAGAGGCATCTTTAACCTAAAAAAAAAACATCCTTTATAATCACTCTGCATATTAAAATAGCTACAAATGCCATAGAAATATATTTACAAATATTTTTTTAAAGGGGAATGCAGTGATATTATATTAAATGCAAGATTGATCTGTAACATACCGGTTTCACACGAGGTAGCTCTGGGGATAGATGTTGGAGTGAAACACTAAAGGTTGCACTGAATATATAACAAGAAATTCTAGGAAAGCTTACATAAGTAGATTACTGATAACCTTCTGTTGGACTTGTTTTTCTTCAGGAATGGACAATGGCCTCTTTGTTGAAGGTGGGGCCAGGATAGGGTTACAGCTGCTTATTTGCACCTCTCTGTGTGAATGCTGCTGTGCTATTTATTCTAAGTAGCATGTCAGTATTTCATATTTATATTCAATAACGTTCTTAAAGACACACATTTGATCCTTTGTGAAAGAGTAGTCCAAATAATATTGTGTGCCTCAACAGCCAATGGTAGTGACAACCCAAAAGCAATGTCTAATAGCAATTGTCCAGGGATGTCTTTCTATGTTAATACTTTTATATATTGTTAGATGTCAAAGTCCCTATTCTATTTCTGAGACTAATCTACTAGATATTTTCCACCATTTTGATTTCCATGCAAAACCTTTTTTTGTCTTATAAAAAAAGAGACAGGAGACAGGTGAAGAAAAGACAGCTGCTATCAAAGACTCCTAGGCCAAGAAACAGATAAGAGGCATCCCAATGCTAAACTGTAGGAGCCCTCCCTTTCTGCTAGACTCTTCTGGATCTATTCTCTCACTTTATTCTTCTTATCCATCTTTTTATAAACAAAAAAAAATAGACAAAATAATGTCTAACATTCTTAATCTATTTTTGTTCTTTGTTCATTTTTATTTACAATCTGTAGCGTACTTGTTTTTGGAAATGGAATGTCCCAGATTTCATCACTACAGTCACCAACATGCTCGTGCCTGTAGTGTCTTTGTTGATTTTTCCGGGTGTAATGTGAAGACATGACCATGCAGGGGCAGTGCAGGCTCAGCCAAGACTGTGCTAGAGAGCTCAGAGAGTCTTCCTGATTCTTGGGGATGTGAACAGTGGTACAGTGGATTTGGGCCACTCGCATTACATTTGGTTAAGTTACATTTCTCTAAATGACATCATCTGAGGTAACTGCATGCATCATCAATCAAATAACAAGAGATTTGGAGTTGTTACAAAACCTTCTTTACACCTTTATTGGAGCTAAGTATTCATGCTAAGCTAAAGTAGGCTAAAAAACAGTCTTGTAGTAGTCAAGATCGTTCTTGGTCTTGAGACCACATTTTGAAAGTTTCGTCTCAGGATTTTATTTTAAGACTGGTCAAGACCACAACTGCAGGGATATCACTATGAGTGTTCAGCTCACAGTTTAAGTGTAACACCACGGGCCAACAGCTGCCAAGCTCATTTTGGGTACTGTGAACTAAACACTAAAATAAGGTGGAGAATTACACAGAATCAAAATGGGGAAATAAGAAATAATCACCTAGAAATAGAAAATATACCCTCCTCCCTTGTTACACTGTCCTCCTATGTAAGTATAGGCTGCTCTGGTTTAAGTTGTGTCTCTATGAGAGAGAGGACACACGTTGCCTGCTGATAAATAAACACAATTCAAACTTCAATTCAGGATACTACTACATTTCTAAATTTTATTTAATATTTTATTAAACAATGCTACACAATATAATAGCTTCAAATAGTACCAGCGATCAGTGATCGTTTTTGGCTGATACAGCTGCCATCAAGTATCTACCTAAGTAGGATTCATAGTGTCTGACCTTAGTCTTGGTCTTGACTCTGTCAGCCCTGCCTTGCTCTTGGTTTTAACTCGGTCTTGACCCCTCAAACTCTTGATCTTCTCTCAGTCTCTATACACTCTGGTCTTGGTCTTGACTTGCTCTCAGTTTACATGGTCTTAGCAACAATACTGCTAAATGCAAACTGAACCCACAATATCTCTGTACTGAGCTCTTGTCAAGGATCATCTTACAGACCGCAAAAGAATGTGGAATTCAAGTCCTGACAAGAAAGTCCCTTCACCTCCCTTCTTTTAGTAGAATTTACATAGAAGACATACAGGTCTTTTGGACTGTAGACTGTTCAGACTGTTGCTGATTTGTAAGGGAGATTTCTGAAACTAGAATTACAGAAAAGCAAAGTTGAACAATCACTTTTATTTGAATTATGCCACAGATAAAGTGGTCATCTTTCTAAACACTATAGATAGAAGACAGCAAGACAAAGAGTAGTATGTAAACTATGAATGAGGGTCTTTTCCTGTGTTGTATGTGTTGATCCCGGTGTCGAGCTGCCATATACTTGCACATAAATGTGTATTGAATTAAACTGAACTGAACTGGTAATTATCACTGTGTCTTGTAACCTGCATAAACATTTTTAACATTGTTAACAAGTTTTCTTTCCATTCCTATCTATAAAATCGCTACCAGACCCAATGATGAATCTCCACTCTTCAATGGCAGTATAATCGGTGAAATGAATGCATTTAAGTTTATTGATGTGAGAGATGTGGGCAAAATGCACTTTCTTATCACTTGAGTCTCTTAATTTATCTTTTAACTCAGAGAGACATATTTCAATCTCTATCAATCAATTTCAATCTCGCGAAGACGAAAAATCATGTCTCTGTGAGATGTATTCAGCAAAGATCCTGAATTCTGCAGCTTGATCTCTGGCACAGCTGTAGTTTACAGAGTGACTGTGAATAAGCAGAGCAAGACTGTATCTGAGTGGTAATCTCAGAATCGCAGTCTGTCACATCTCGAAGAAAAGCCATAACAAGCTGTTAATTTGCACTGCCTCCATTTGTTCTTAGTTAAATGTTCTTAGAGGGTACTTCCACCATGGTTAGGGACGATGATGTTGGCCCATTTGTAAATAACTGGGATGAAGAGGAGAGCAGAGCCCAGGATTGACACCAGGAGGAAGGCCCAAAGAAACATCCGATCCAGGACCTGGGCTACAAACTTCCAGTCCTGTACCACCTGAAACAAAACAGACGCACAAGATAGTTTCTAGCGATACTCCATAATTATAGGCAGACACATGTATAAAGCTTATAAGCAGATTTTGGTCATCTTAGGGTGAGGGATAAACATACAGTATTCCATCTTGTAAGGTTTCTTACAGCTGCTGTCATAATTTGTGGTGGGGCTAAAAATTATTGTTTATATTGTTAACAAGGCATAAAATTACAAGGCCCTCTTTGCCCTTCTGTCTGGCCTTGGGGCCCTACTGAAAGTCATATGTCCAATGGCCACATCGGCCCCACTCTGCCTGTTCTGTATTTTTCTTTGCCTGTCCGGCCTCTCTGCGTTTTCCTGTCAAGTCCACCCCAGCAACAGAATGTTAGTGACATAGACTCGACGCATGGTATGGCCAATAAAAATGCAAGCGTGAAAGCGCTCTTGTTTTTAAACTGTATGGACAGAGATACATGTTAGCCCTGTTTCCAGTCTTTATGCTGGCTGCTTGCGATAGCATCATATTTTAGAGAGTCATGAGAGTGGTATCAATTGTCTCTTTTAACACTCAACAAAACACGAACAAGCAAATTTTCCAAAATGTCAAATGATATCTTTAATACAGAATGTTATTAAGACTTTTTAAAAAAACAACTTTTCACATCTTCTGGATGCAGTCTGATATGATATAGTGACTTATATGTTCATCATACATATACTGTACAAGCATGTGTGTGATATCCATATGTGTAAGCAGAGTAGGGAATTGAATAAGTGAGCAATCTCCTTCTCAATTCTTTCTTTTGTGAGTTGCACATGCGCAGTCTCAATCAGACCGGAAGTACAGATTTGTGTTTGTTGTCTTTGTGTGTTTGTGCTTGTTGTAAGCTATGAATTAAAACAAACAAATGTATCATAATCATAATTATAATCATAAAATGTTGGACTGCCCTCTAGTGGCCTGGCTGTTCACCATTTTTATTATTACCTATAGATGAACAAATGCATAAAATCCAACAAACTCACCTCTCTGACCTCATTTTCTTTAACAACATGGCTGGTTATGTAGCGAATAGAATCCAAAGCTGCTTGTAAGTTATGTCTGGTGTAGAGGAGAGGTGTCAGTTCAGGTGCTGAGTCCTTCATCATACCCAGTCCTCCTACTCCTCCTGTTCTGGACACTCCAGCTGTGGCATAACGGTCCACATGGCTGCGCATGCACAGCAGCTTAGGCAGCCGATGCAGGAAAATCCTCCTCACCCAGGGAGCCATACCGTGATGTGTGGAAGAAGAGCGATGGTGGATATTGATGGCAAAGACAGTGATGATGATGGAGAGCGTGACAAAGATCATGGTGAAGACCAGGTATTCCCCGATGAGAGGGATGGCCTTCGAAGAGGAGGGGATGATCTCCTCAATGACCAGGAGGAAAACTGTGAGTGACACCAGGACTGAGGTGCAAAGAGAGATCTTCTCACCGCCATTGGAGGGCAGATAGAAGACAAGGATTGTGAGGAAGGACAGGCCAATGCAAGGGATGATTAGGAAGAGGGTGTAGAAAAGAGGCAGCCTGCGGATGATGAAGAAGTAAGTGATGGTGGGATAGGAAGAACTGCCGTCTGTCCTCAGACCACGACTGCCGGTGGCTTTCACTATCTCCCATTCACCGTTGTCAAAATAGTCCCGCTTGTCTACATGGAAGTCCTCCAGAATTATGTCCACCTATTAAATACAGAGTGAAAGCACATCTCAATCAGTGATCATGACTGACACTAATGTACTGTGCATATACCGCAGATTACCTGGGAGCCGTCATACGTCCAGGAGCCAAACTTCATTGAACAGTTCTGAAGGTCAAAAGGGAAGAAGGTGACATCAATGGTGCAGGCTGACTTGTAATTGGCAGGAGGTGTCCATGATATGGTTCCATCATACTTAACAACAGCCTTGGTGACTGTACCCTCAAAACGCCCATCTGAACTGTTGAAAGAAGTA
This sequence comes from Argyrosomus regius, assembly GCA_946959425.1. Taxonomy (NCBI): domain Eukaryota; kingdom Metazoa; phylum Chordata; class Actinopteri; family Sciaenidae; genus Argyrosomus; species Argyrosomus regius. The sequence continues at coordinate 17,696,045 of OX336882.1, forward strand.
ATATTTATTCAACAGAAATATTACCTGATAGCTACCTGATTAGCTTATTTTATAGTCATTGTTAAAACTTACAGAGCTGCATGTTTCTTTTAAGGTTAACATGATTGCATTTTATTAAGTAATACTTCACTATACTTTTTAGTTTTTTTTTTACTTTTGGCAACATTACTGTCATAACATCAGTTTGGTCACGATGATCCTATAAATTTAGGAAAATATAAAATGCATGACATTTCCTTCCATACATAATGACACATACTTGTCATACAGTACAACGTCAGGGAGCCAGATCCTGTCAGATGGGACTCGGATAATTGTGATGCCCAGATAGTCATCAGGGTTCCATCTGAGTTTCATGTCAATCCACTCCTACATAAAAGAAAAATTCGAAATATAGTACACACTCATAAAAAAATCTACAAATCTACAATCGGGAATTTTAAGGAAAGGTTTGACATTCTGGGAAATATGCTTTTTTTTTTTAGAGAATATTGATAACACTAATGTCTGAATGCTAAGAAGCTACAGTGAGCTGTCAAATCTGCTTAGCACAAAGACAGGGGGAGCTAGTGTAAAAATAATGAGTGCCAGTGCCAGTTTAAACAAGATATAATGTGTTGATTAATTAATTCAATGAGGAACAGAAGTTGCTATGCTCTCTTTTCCTTAATTCAGAACAGGAACTATATTTTAGGATACACCTTGCTTTTAATAGGTGATTGTTAGTATTGGCAGAGTGATATAATTTATCACATGTTGGTGAGTGCTCAGTTGTCTGATTGTTGAGACGGACATTAAAGTATTCATGCTACCCTGAAGTAACGGTCCCCGTGCATTTGCTTGACCCACAGCCCGTAACTAATTTAATTTAGTCAAAGTCAAGTTTATAGTTAACGCTGAGAGTAATAAGCGTTACACTATGCTCTCTTTAAAGCCACCAGATGAGACTCCTTTGACAAAAACTGTATTTTACCAGAATATTTTCACATCTCACTCGCTGAATTGAGGATTTATTTTGACGAAACCAGAGATGTTGATTGTTGGAACAGTGGAAAGACTAACCAAGACGTTATATTGAGTTTTATTTTGTTTCTGTTGTATTTGAATGAAGTATGTTTTAAAATGAGTTGACAAGGGAATCGAGCTAGTCTTAGTACAGTGAAGGAAAGAAAACTGAATTCAGAAGATGTATGGTTGTATTGTTCTGTTTAATAAGTGTGTAAGAATATTTTCTTTTATTAACAGTTTCTACAATAAATGTAGCAAACTCAGGGTTGTTGAGGGTCATAAATGTCTGAGCATAGCCACATCCATTTCAAACCCAATATCAGGTTTACAAAAACATGAATGACAATATTTCACATCTGGATTGAAACTAATTTTCTAATCTAGAGTTTTTCGATGCTTACTATTATGTACATAAGATCCTAAATTACATAGTCAGAAGGTTGTTGTGGATTTGGGTTTCCATCAGCTTTAAGCTGAGTATTAACTTTATAAATCAGAAAGGTGACCGCCAAATGAAAGACGTAAGATACAATTATAAAATCTGATTTTCTTTCCACTTTGCAAATTACATATATGATAGATGGGGCCACTGCCCTTCCAGCTCTCTTTTTGCATGATGCAATCCATCACTGTGAAAAGGGGCAACTGACCTGAATTGCAGAGCCTGGTCTATGGGGATAATTCATAAGATGCATGACAGACAGGACACCCAAGACCATGAATAAGGCTGACAGCAGCATGAGTTGGGAGGAAGCAGCTTGTAGTCTGTGGGCACATGGCAGGAAGGCCTCATATAGATAAGGACTGTCGGTGAAATGCCATCAGGCCAGATTAAAAAAGGGGTGTAGAGAGGTTGGCTGGTTGTCTCTAAATGCCATGTAAGCCAGAGGTAACAGCCGTAACCTAACTTTACCTGCATGTTTACTGATGATGGGGACATTTAATGCTATATCTGTTGTTTAGGTTAGATTAATAGCTCTACTTACCTGTTTCATCCACACATTGGTTGTCATTCGCTGATTTTTCTCATCCTAGAATGGTATAACAACAAATTTTATTTTAAAACGTAGCTGATATTCTTGGTATTTTCATTGAGCAAAGTTTAAATAGCATTCTGTCACTGTTTTACATTCATGTTCTGTTCATGTACATATTCATAAACAATATCAATAACCAGTGCTTTTCTATCCTCACCACATCAACTAGCTGAGAAATGGCCAGTCCAAACTTCACACGGATCGTCTGGTTTAGGTATTCCACTGGACGAACCCATTTCTGGTAGTTTCCAAAAAGGTATTTGAACAGCTTGTCCTCTGCTTTTGCATAGGAAGAGAGTTTTGGAACTCCTGAAAGGGAAAAAGTCATTAGCATTGTTCTCATACAGCACTACATTCACCTCTCTGACCTTATTACACTGTTTTTGTCTGTGGTAAAAGCTTTGGTTTCAAGAAACAAAGACACAAAAGCACTGACCCAAACACACACTAAATATACAATGGTTTTAAGAATCCACAAAACGCATTTATGAAAGGGATAATATTTAATGAGTGGAGTGTATTCAGTGTTAGATTGGTATGTTTTTAGATCATTCGGCTGCTTGGCTGTCAACTAAATTTGACATATTTCAACACTAATAATTACTAACTAACTACTACTAATCTCTATCCAGCTAACAATATGAGTATGAGTCTCAAAGGATTTCCAGTCTCATGTTTATCTTGTCACTTGTTATTGTCCTGGAGCATAGCTGCAAAGCAGTTATTTCACAAAAAAGCACTCCAGAAACAATGCATTGCACCCATGTTTATTTACTAAGCAATTCTAAATATGAGTGGGAAAGCACTGCAGAGATTGCTGTTTTGTTCTGTGAATCATATGTCTCTGTGATTGTAAATGCAGACACCCTCAATTCATGTGGCACCATTATGAAATCACGACTTGAACTTTGGACTGATCACATAATAAAGGTAATATGTGTATATTACCTTTATTACGTGTATCACCGTGTGCAAATACTTCTTGGACTGGGATGTAACAATGTGCCGATGCACAATGGGCATTGACCTTTCAAAACTTTGACCACCTTCAAGACCTTTGAGCACTATTTCTTTCTAATTCTTTTTAATAATTTTGAGCTTCCATTTTTACTCCAAAATCCTGTAAAACATGTACAGAAACTGTATTTTTTCTATTCATACATACATAAAAGTGTATACTAACTAAATGACAAGCATGTCCTGTTATTCTGGCATTAAGTGCAGTCACAAGATCAGTGTAACTGACCACTTTTTTCTAGGTTTTACACAGCAGTGACACTGCTTTAATCATAGCCAAAGTGGTGCATTGTTTTGCTGAAGCAGGGCTCCTCTACAGTGTAGAAATTATTGATTACATTTTGAATTACACACAATTTCTTTCATCCTGCCCTTTAAATCATTCACAACACGGTTATAAACCAAATTTATGGATGGAGAATGTTGCTGGAAATCTACTATATGACTGACTACAAATGTATGGTGTTACCCTCTCAGTGTGTGCAGATCAATAAAGTGAAGGCTGCAACACCCTCAGTCAATGACTGTGTGATAAACAAATTCATCATCTCTTCAGCCTCTCCCCCACTATCACCAGCATCTTGCTCGAATGAAAAGCAAGCTGCAGAGTCTGCTGGATTCTTCATTAATCTGTTTCACTGTATGATAAATGTAATGTGTATCGAGTCAGGAATATAATAATACACAAAGATAATATAGAAGCTAAGGGGAATGCTCATTTCCACCTCATAGAAAAATTAATATTTAATGTTAACTCATTCCTGCATTTTCATGGAGACCTGAGTCAACGCTTGCTGCTATCTGTAGTGGGCAGCATGACCAAAAGCAAATCAGTATAAATTAAACATGCGATATATAATGTACAGTATGTATGCTATGCTGCCATACGTTATAAAGAAAAGCATATAGACAGCAATCAATTGTCTCGTTACTTTAGCTGTGCACATTTCATTCTGTTGCTCCTTCCTCATTGTTGTCCCTGTTCTGATGACAATTTTACAATATAGGGTTGTACAACGAAATGTAAGTTGTTTGTCCATACTATGCACAAAACAATAACTAGAATTTAAAAATTGAAGTCTTAGCCTGATGAAAGAAGCTTATCTGCAGTCTGGTGGTACGGCAGCAGATACTTCAGATGGCAGCAGGGTGAGCAGGCTGTAGCTAGGGTGTGTTTTGTGTATAGCATTCAGGTCAAGGGTTAGGGAAAGTTAGTGAAATAACTGGGAAAGTCAGATTTTTCTGAAAGCTTGGATATATCCGACTTGACCCTTTGTAAAGTGAAAGAAAACCATAAATACCTCATGGCAGCCAAACACTTGTTTCATGAAATTAAACTAAGATTTAGTTGATATGGTGTTCATACACACTATTTTTTGCTCTCACATGAACAGCTCTGGTGTCAGACAATTGTCCTGAATTGTCCTGTGAATGCTCACCATAGGAATATTTCCCATCCATCCATCTGACCTGAACACTGCTGATTCTGCATTATGTAGCAAGGAAAACTCATGTTAGTGGTAAATCCCCACAAAAACAGAAAATGGGAGTGTTTGTCTTTTCGTTAGGGATAAATTGTAGATGTTTAATTCTTTTCTACTTTCACTTATTAGCTATTTTAAATGTGTTGCTTGTTCAATAGCTTGATTGCTCTTTGTGCAATACTCTAAGCTCAGTTATCAGTTATTGCTTCCAAGCGGCTCAAACTGCCAAAAAATGGAAATCAAACTGTGAAATTTGATATGAGAAGGTAAGTGGTCACACTGACACCAATACTTTTTGTTTGGTTCTGACTTGGCAAGCTCTTTTACTGAGCATCTGCCAATTTCTACCTCTTCTACCTTTCTATATATCCTCTCGAGCCTAACTTATCTTTGACTATGCCATCTGTCATACTCAGGCTATTACATTCCCCCGTGGTAATCTGATGAGGCAATCCTGATCCTTATGAAACTTACGCAGTGAGTGGCACAGGTGACAGCAGCACAGCAACGGCAGCAGCAGCAGCAGTGCGAGAGAGGTGGCTGCACCTCCTGCTCTCGGCATCATATCAGAGGTGGCACTGGATCCACACAGCTGGTTCCTCTGGCATCACAGGGCTGGAAAATAAAAAGCAAGGATGGTGGTTATTAAAAACAGTAGTATTTGTGTACACACTACACAAACAGCTGAGCTATTTAAGCATGCATTTTATAATGCCTTGGGTTAAGGGTTCAAATCCCAAGGCAGCCCACTCCCCTTTGGTAAAGCTACAGACAGTCACAGTTACAGATTTGTGTGAATAGGCTGTGTGTAGCCAAAAAAATAATAATTCTGATGTTGTTCATACTCAATAACAAACTGCATTAATCACATATATTTAATAAACAGCATCATGTTCAAGCCAAGAATGCACCCTCCCCTAACCTTGCTAACCTGACCCTCTCCAAGGCAATTATTTCACACAGTAAGTAGGCAAATTCTGTATACGTACCTGCTCTAAGTCTCTTCCATTAACACACAAGCCAGACTTGTGGTGGTGGTGGTGGTGGAAGCAGTGGGAGTCTTGACGACAGCGACAGTGTTGCTGTAGCGCTCCTCCATTCCATGCAGGTTCCTTCTCTCTCCTCATACAGATGCTGCTTCCCTCTCTGTTGCTTCCAATTGTGCACAGGCAACGTGTACTGATCTCCTCCTCCTCTTCCTTCAGAGCCCGCCCCATTTCCCTGACTACCAGACCCCCCCCCTCCCCTTCTTCTATAGCATTTCCGTGGTCACTAAATCATAGAGGAATAGTCGCCCTCTCTAAGCAGCCACCTCACTGCCTCTCCACAGTAGCATCAGTGAATGGCGAGGGCAGTTCTGCCACTGAGATTCTGCTTCACATTTTCATCACAGTTTTCAGGTTATTATCTGATGTGCACAGCCACATGTGATGATACATTTTGTACCTGTAGTTCTTCCCAATCTCTCTGCTCTGCGTGAGTGTGTGTGCTTCCATGGTAACAGCATATTGTGGGACCCAGAGATATTGCATGGGATGGGGGGATGGGGGAAATCAATATCCAGCTTGTGTTAAATTTTGTCACTTGTGAACATTTAGTTTAGATTATCTTTATTTACTTAATTTTAAAAATCTGACCTTTGCATTTATAATTTGATTCTTTTAAAAAAAAATTACTTTATTTTATCTTTCCAGTCTTAACAAAAAACTTGTCTTCTTATTATCTTATGATCACCCGTTTTGTAATTTTCCACCCCAGTCCCTCCGCTAACATAAACACATTGTTTAATGACTAATGTGATATAAGGGAGCAAGTTATTTAATTAATACCTAAGAATGACCAGCAAGGCCTAAATTGATTTAAAAGCCTTAAAGGATTCTTTAGACTACTGCCATTAAGAAATGAAAGATCATTCTATGACAATTTGTTCCTGAATTACCTTTTCAAAAAAAGTCTTTTTGCATCAATATGACAAGCCCCCTTTTAAATATTGCATTCGTGAAACAATGTTTGCCAACAATTTTGCCAACTGTATGTTTTAGAAAATGTGAAAACGTGTGTAAGGGAATACACACACACAAACACACACACACACACTAATTCAAATACAAGAGTCAAAGCTTTGAAAGTACAATGTCAGCAAAAATTAGAGGAGCATTTTGAGTTTGTACAGTTGCTGTCTCTGAATTGATTGCTCTTTGCCTTGTGTGGTATGTAGCCTACACATCTAATTGCTATTTCTGCAACACCTTCTAATCACAATTCTACAGCAAGGCAATGCCAAGTTGTGCTTGTCAGTAATGGAAATTACATTTTATTGTCATCACTCAATGAAAGCTAGCCTACATACAGGAGGCTGCTGGAGTAACTGAAGACGAGAAGGATTAACATCCAAATGCTGCCAATTCAGGGTCAGTGACAGCTAGTGTTGTGCTTTCAAATTATAGCAGTCAATACAAAGACAGCAGTTGAACAAAGCCAGAGCAGACGGATATTAGTATAATTTAAATTACATTTCGTGTATACCTTGTGGTCATGTGTTTGGCTGTTCTAATGTGGTTATGATTGTGGTTAAATAAACAATAAACACACATAAGTGACAATAAATGAATTAAATATTGTAGCCAAAGGCCATGGGCATTTCTTAAAGCATACGCATTGAATTCATCAAGCCTAAGTATATTCACTTCAGTGTACCTCAAAGAATTTCAACACATTGCTTCCCAATTCTGTCAATCAGTAACTTTTTCTATAATAGACAAAATAAAATAGCCACTGAGGTTGCCGCTTGTTGCATGCACAGTTTTGCCTGTTTGTCTGGTTCATCATCTGTACATTGGAATTCCTGATAATGATTATAACCTTTTAATGCTCGATGCAGACCTTTGGCTCATGAGAGTGGACTTGTGTTTGAGTTTCCTCGTCCTACCATGCCTAATGTTATCTATATGGGCGGCTTCCAGTGTAAACCTGCAAAACCTCTTCCTGAACACCTGGAGGAGTTTGTGCAGAGTTCTGGAGAGCATGGATTCATCCTCATGTCTCTGGGAGCATTTGTAAGTAACCTTCCTGCTGACATAACAAATGAGATCGCTGCAGCTTTTGCAAAATTACCTCAGAAAGTAATCTGGAGGCATAAAGGTGACAGACCAGTGACTCTGGGCAACAACACTTTACTAGTTGACTGGATGCCACAGAATGACCTTTTAGGACATCCCAAGATAAAACTATTTGTGGCTCATGGAGGAACAAACGGTGTTCAAGAAGCAATTTATCACGGAGTCCCAATTGTAGGCCTACCTTTGTTTTCTGACCAATACGACAACCTGCTGCGTCTGAAAGATAAAGGAGCAGCTAAGATTCTAACCATCACTACAGTGGACAAAGACAACAACTTCCTGAAGGCCATACAGGAAGTTCTGAATCAGCCCTCTTACAGGATGAACATGGAGAGACTCTCCAGGCTGCACAGAGATCAGCCAATGAAGCCGCTGGACAACGCCCTCTTCTGGATAGAGTTTGTCATGAGACACAAAGGTGCTGCTCACCTGAGAACAGAGTCCTACAGACTGCCCTGGTATTCCTACCACTCTCTTGATGTCATATTGTTTTTACTAATATTTGCATTACTTATTGTGTTACTTTTTGCTGGGTTGGTATGGTCATGCTTTAGATTATGTTTGAAAAGAAAGGTGAAATCTGACTAACAAGGATAGATGATTAATCATTATAAAGTTGGAAAACATATTGTAATATTACAGTACAATATCTGTGATCAGTTGAATACTGTAAGGAGAAGACGTTTTACTTTTGATCACTGCTTTGAGTTGATGCATGCTTTTGCAATTTTCTAGAAAAATATCTACTGTAAAGAAAATCACAATTACCAGTCATGAATGCTAACTTACAGGCATGAAGTCTGTTAGATTATTTTGTCTAAAGTGGAGTCATTTTAATTGATCTGTATACATACAGCATTGTAACATTTACTATATACTACATTATGCAAGGTGCAGCTTACCTGAAAGCCACACTCTACAGACTGCCCTGGTATTCCTACCACTGTCTTGATGTATTTCTGTTCCTGACTGGAGCTGTGCTACTTGTGCTTTTAACCGTTTTCTTTTTGATCAGGTGTTTATACACTATATTGTGTAAACATAAAGTCAAACAAGGCTAATCATTCAAGGGTTATATATGTACATTAAATGAATAAAAAACAAGTACACCATCAATGTAGTGACATAATTTAGCTGATTTTGCGATTAGTATAAGATTTGCTCCACTGCCCATTTATACAGAATTTTTACATTTTGTTACTAAGCACTGCAGTATGCATTATGATATTTTAATAGGCCTTTGTCACAGCAGCCATTTTGACATGAAATAGTAGGGCAAACACAGGAGTCACCAATGATACTCTTTAAGCAGTATCAGCAGAGACATTTATGCTGTTTAAGAAAAATGTCAGGCGTGTTCTTATTACCAAATGTCTTTAGATATTATGAGACAGCTAGGGCTCATGTGACCAAAGAGATCTTTGAAACTTATCTATGTTGTTCTTGGTGTAGCTAAATGTAATAAAAATGTGAAAAAAATTCTAGTCTTTTTATAAGATATGGCCTTCTCTGATTCATCCTGAAGAAGCTAAAATATATTTCTGACTCATTAATGACTTCAATTTTATTCTGTGTTGTGAGCCATTTAGATATATACATATTTCTGATGTTTGTATTTTCACCGCCGACCACTAGGTGGTGCATGTTTCTATTGACATAACTGATGTACTCTGCGCTATGTAAGAAAAATCCAGTTTTTCAAGTTTTATGGTTTGTACTTTTAATGTAAAATTTGAAAAGGACACATTTGTCAATATTGGAACAAGAAATGATGAGTGTCTGTTTCATCATCTGTACATTGCACCTCCATCCTAAACTGCTTCTCTCTTCAGAATTGATGTCCGGACTCACTTGACTTCGACAAACTGGCAATGTTCAAAGTAGTTCAGGGTCAGTGACAGCTAGTGTTGTGCTTTCAGATTATAGCAGTCAGTACAAAGACAGCAGTTGAACGAAGCCAGAGCAGACGGATATTAGTATAATTTAAATTACATTTCGTGTATACCTTGTGGTCATGTGTTTGGCTGTTCTAATGTGGTTATGATTGTGGTTAAATAAACAATAAACACACATAAGTGACAATAAGTTAATAAAATATTGTAGCCAAAGGCCATGGGCATTTCTTAAAGCATACGCATTGAATTCATCAAGCCTAAGTATATTCACTTCAGTGTACCTCAAAGTATTTCAACACATTGCTTCCCAATTCTGTCAATCAGTAACTTTTTCTATCATAGACAAAATAAAATAGCCACTGAGGTTGCCGCTTGTTCCATGCACAGTTTTGCCTGTTTGTCTGGTTCATCATCTGTACGCTCCACCCCCGTCCTAAACTGCTTCTCTCTTCAGAATTGAAGTTTGGACTCGCTTGACTTAAACAAACTGGCAATGTTCAAAGTAATTCTCTAAGACTGTGACTTTTATTGTGTGTGGAGTAAAAATACAGACTACTACAGTAAGTAGAAATGCATTGTGTTAAGAATGTTTGTGATGCTGACTTGCTTGCTTGTTCAGTCCTGAATCCTGATGTAGTATTTTGTGAAAAGTAATGGTTTTATACAAATGAGCTTTAACTTGCGATCTACTGTAAGCATAGTGTGGGTGAAAAAGCAATCAGACCCAATGTAATTGACTACAGACGTCTCATTTTATATCATTTTACATCAAGAAGTGACTTTTATAAGAACAAGAAATTAAGTTTTTAAACGTTGACAAACAGATTTTAAATCTTAAGCTGATTTTTTAAAGTGATGTTCAATAAAAAAGGAGGTTTAGAGAATCAAAGAAATAATTAAAATAAGAAACAAGAGTTGTCCTTTTAACACACTCTGATATGTGCAGACATTTTCAATGATCACAGCACATTTCCACTGTAATGAGATTTTTTTTTTTATCTTGGTCAATTGATTGTCCATTATTTTTATTTCAGATGAGGCTGCTCTATTGCTACACTGCTTTGCTGCTGCTCATCCTTACTCACAGAACTTGTCAAGGTGGGAACATCTTGGTCGTTCCCATGGAAGGCAGCCACTGGATAAACATGGATATCCTACTTCAAGCTTTGCACTCAAAAGGACACAATATAACTATTGTGCGTTCCAGCAAAAGTTGGTACATCAAAGATAAATCCTCTTATTACAATACCTTTACAGTACAAGTGGAGAGGAGCTTAGATGAGAAGGCCATTAAAGAAATCATATCTAATTTCATTGAATTTGAGAGGGGGGCTCTTCCCGTGACAAGTTTTCTCCATGTGACTGTAGGATTTTTCAGCAAATTAGTTGATGTACACACAATCATAGGTGAATTTGTGTCAACAATGCTAGGTGACAAAGAGTTGATGAGAAACATGAAGGACAGTAAGTTTGACTTGATTCTTACTGATCCCTGCTCAGGTGGCGGAATCATTTTGGCCAAATATTTGAACCTTCCTTTGGTTTATAATGTTCGCTGGATACTTGCTGGAGAGGGTCATCTTGCTATTGCTCCTTCACCTGTTTCATATATTCCTATAACAGGATCTGGCTACACTGATAAGATGACCTTTTTTCAGAGAGCTAAAAACATGGTCTTGTATCTAGCTGTCCAAACACATCATCACCTGTTGGTTAAGCAAGTATACCAGAAAATATGTGACAAATATCTTGGGCCTGATAATGATTATAACCTTTTAATGCTCGATGCAGACATTTGGCTCATGAGAGTGGACTTTGTGTTTGAGTTTCCTCGTCCTACCATGCCTAATGTTATCTATATGGGCGGGTTTCATTGTAAACCTGCCAAACCTCTTCCTGAACACCTGGAGGAGTTTGTGCAGAGTTCTGGAGAGCATGGATTCATCCTCATGTCTCTGGGAACGTTTGTGAGTCAACTTCCTGCTGACATAACAAATGAGATCGCTGCAGCTTTTGCAAAATTACCTCAGAAAGTAATCTGGAGGCATAAAGGTGACAGACCCGTGACTCTGGGCAACAACACTTTACTAGTTGACTGGATGCCACAGAATGACCTTTTAGGACATCCCAAGATAAAACTATTTGTGGCTCATGGAGGAACAAACGGTGTTCAAGAAGCAATTTATCACGGAGTCCCAATTGTAGGCCTACCTTTGTTTTCTGACCAATACGACAACCTGCTGCGTCTGAAAGATAAAGGAGCAGCTAAGATTCTAACCATGAATGCAGTGGACAAAGACAACAACTTCCTGAAGGCCATACAGGAAGTTCTGAATCAGCCCTCTTACAGGATGAACATGGAGAGACTCTCCAGGCTGCACAGAGATCAGCCAATGAAGCCCCTGGACAACGCCCTCTTCTGGATAGAGTTTGTCATGAGACACAAAGGTGCTGCTCACCTGAGAACAGAGTCCTACAGACTGCCCTGGTATTCCTACCACTCTCTTGATGTCATATTGTTTTTACTAATATTTGCATTACTTATTGTGTTACTTTTTGCTGGGTTGGTATGGTCATGCTTTAGATTATGTTTGAAAAGAAAGGTGAAATCTGACTAACCAGGATAGATGATTAATCATTATAAAGTTGGCAAACATATTGTAATATTACAGTATAATATCTGTGATCAGTTGAATACTGTAAGGAGAAGACGTTTTACTTTTGATCTCTGCTTTGAGTTGATGCATGCTTTTGCAATTTTCTAGAAAAATATCTACTGTAAAGACAATCACAATTACCAGTCATGAATGCTAACTTACAGGCATGAAGTCTGTTAGATTATTTTGTCTAAAGTGGAGTCATTTTAATTGATCTGTATACATACAGCAATGTAACATTTACTATATACTACATTATGCAAGGTGCAGCTTACCTGAAAGCCACACCGTACAGACTGCCCTGGTATTCCTACCACTGTCTTGATGTATTTCTGTTCCTGACTGGAGCTGTGCTACTTGTGCTTTTAACCGTTTTCTTTTTGATCAGGTGTTTATACACTATATTGTGTAAACATAAAGTCAAACATGACTAATCATTCAAGGGTTATATATGTACATTAAATGAATAAAAAACAAGTACACCATCAATGTAGTGACATAATTTAGCTGATTTTGCGATTAGCATAAGATTTGTTCCACTGCCCATTTATACAGAATTTTTACATTTTGTTACTAAGCACTGCAGTATGCATTATGATATTTTAACAGGCCTTTGTCACAGCAGCCATTTTGACATGAAATAGTAGGGCAAACACAGGAGTCACCAATGATACTCTTTAAGGAGTATCAGCAGAGATATTTATGCTGTTTAAGAAAAATGTCAGGCGTGTTCTTATTACCAAATGTCTTTAGGTATTATGAGACAGCTAGGGCTCATGTGACCAAAGAGATCTTTGAAACTTATCTATGTTGTTCTTGGTGTAGCTAAATGTAATAAAAATGTGAAAAAATTCTAGTCTTTTTATAAGATATGGCCTTCTCTGATTCATCCTGAAGAAGCTAAAATATATTTCTGACTCATTAATGACTTCAATTTTATTCTGTGTTGTGAGCCATTTAGATATATACATATTTGTGATTGTTTGTATTTTCACCGCCGACCACTAGGTGGTGCATGTTTCTATTGACATAACTGATGTACTTTGTGCTATGTAAGAAAAATCCAGTTTTTCAAGTTTTATGGTTTGTACTTTTAATGTAAAATTTGAAAAGGACACATTTGTCAATATTGGAACAAGAAATGATGAGTGTCTGTTTCATCATCTGTACATTGCACCTCCATCCTAAACTGCTTCTCTCTTCATAATTGATGTCCGGACTCGCTTGACTTCGACAAACTGGCAATGTTTAAAGTAGTTCAGGGTCAGTGACAGCTAGTGTTGTGCTTTCAGATTATAGCAGTCAGTACAAAGACAGCAGTTGAACGAAGCCAGAGCAGACGGATATTAGTATAATTTAAATTACATTTCGTGTATACCTTGTGGTCATGTGTTTGGCTGTTCTAATGTGGTTATGATTGTGGTTAAATAAACAATAAACACACATAAGTGACAATAAATTAATTAAATATTGTAGCCAAAGGCCATGGGCATTTCTTAAAGCATACGCATTGAATTCATCAAGCCTAAGTATATTCACTTCAGTGTACCTCAAAGTATTTCAACACATTGCTTCCAAATTCTGTCAATTAGTAACTTTTTCTATCATAGAGAAAATAAAACAGCCACTGAGGTTGCCGCTTGTTCCATGCACAGTTTTGCCTGTTTGTCTGTTTCATCATCTGTACGCTCCACCCCCGTCCTAAACTGCTTCTCTCTTCAGAATTGAAGTTTGGACTCGCTTGACTTAAACAAACTGGCAATGTTCAAAGTAGTTCTCTAAGACTGTGACTTTTATTGTGTGTGGAGTAAAAATACAGACTACTACAGTAAGTAGAAATGCATTGTGTTAAGAATGTTTGTGATGCTGACTTGCTTGCTTGTTCAGTCCTGAATCCTGATGTAGTATTTTGTGAAAAGTAATGGTTTTATACAAATGAGCTTTAACTTGTGATCTACTGTAAGCATAGTGTGGGTGAAAAAGCAATCAGACCCAATGTAATTGACTACAGACGTCTCATTTTATATCATTTTACATCAAGAAGTGACTTTTATAAGAACAAGAAATTAAGTTTTTAAATGTTGACAAATAGATTTTAAATCTTAAGCTGATTTTTTAAAGTGATGTTCAATAAAAAAGGAGGTTTAGAGAATCAAAGAAATAATTAAAATAAGAAACAAGAGTTGTCCTTTTAACACACTCTGATATGTGCAGACATTTTCAATGATCACAGCACATTTCCACTGTAATGAGATTTTTTTTTTTTATCTTGGTCAATTGATTGTCCATTATTTTTATTTCAGATGAGGCTGCTCTATTGCTACACTGCTTTGCTGCTGCTCATCCTTACTCACAGAACTTGTCAAGGTGGGAACATCTTGGTCGTTCCCATGGAAGGCAGCCACTGGATAAACATGGATATCCTACTTCAAGCTTTGCACTCAAAAGGACACAATATAACTATTGTGCGTTCCAGCAAAAGTTGGTACATCAAAGATAAATCCTCTTATTACAATACCTTTACAGTACAAGTGGAGAGGAGCTTAGATGAGAAGGCCATTAAAGAAATCATATCTAATTTCATTGAATTTGAGAGGGGGGCTCTTCCCGTGACAAGTTTTCTCCATGTGACTGTAGGATTTTTCAGCAAATTAGTTGATGTACACACAATCATAGGTGAATTTGTGTCAACAATGCTAGGTGACAAAGAGTTGATGAGAAACATGAAGGACAGTAAGTTTGACTTGATTCTTACTGATCCCTGCTCAGGTGGCGGAATCATTTTGGCCAAATATTTGAACCTTCCTTTGGTTTATAATGTTCGCTGGATACTTGCTGGAGAGGGTCATCTTGCTATTGCTCCTTCACCTGTTTCATATATTCCTATAACAGGATCTGGCTACACTGATAAGATGACCTTTTTTCAGAGAGCTAAAAACATGGTCTTGTATCTAGCTGTCCAAACACATCATCACCTGTTGGTTAAGCAAGTATACCAGAAAATATGTGACAAATATCTTGGGCCTGATAATGATTATAACCTTTTAATGCTCGATGCAGACATTTGGCTCATGAGAGTGGACTTTGTGTTTGAGTTTCCTCGTCCTACCATGCCTAATGTTATCTATATGGGCGGGTTTCATTGTAAACCTGCCAAACCTCTTCCTGAACACCTGGAGGAGTTTGTGCAGAGTTCTGGAGAGCATGGATTCATCCTCATGTCTCTGGGAACGTTTGTGAGTCAACTTCCTGCTGACATAACAAATGAGATCGCTGCAGCTTTTGCAAAATTACCTCAGAAAGTAATCTGGAGGCATAAAGGTGACAGACCCGTGACTCTGGGCAACAACACTTTACTAGTTGACTGGATGCCACAGAATGACCTTTTAGGACATCCCAAGATAAAACTATTTGTGGCTCATGGAGGAACAAACGGTGTTCAAGAAGCAATTTATCACGGAGTCCCAATTGTAGGCCTACCTTTGTTTTCTGACCAATACGACAACCTGCTGCGTCTGAAAGATAAAGGAGCAGCTAAGATTCTAACCATGAATGCAGTGGACAAAGACAACAACTTCCTGAAGGCCATACAGGAAGTTCTGAATCAGCCCTCTTACAGGATGAACATGGAGAGACTCTCCAGGCTGCACAGAGATCAGCCAATGAAGCCCCTGGACAACGCCCTCTTCTGGATAGAGTTTGTCATGAGACACAAAGGTGCTGCTCACCTGAGAACAGAGTCCTACAGACTGCCCTGGTATTCCTACCATTCTCTTGATGTCATATTGTTTTTACTAATATTTGCATTACTTATTGTGTTACTTTTTGCTGGGTTGGTATGGTCATGCTTTAGATTATGTTTGAAAAGAAAGGTGAAATCTGACTAACCAGGATAGATGATTAATCATTATAAAGTTGGCAAACATATTGTAATATTACAGTATAATATCTGTGATCAGTTGAATACTGTAAGGAGAAGACGTTTTACTTTTGATCTCTGCTTTGAGTTGATGCATGCTTTTGCAATTTTCTAGAAAAATATCTACTGTAAAGACAATCACAATTACCAGTCATGAATGCTAACTTACAGGCATGAAGTCTGTTAGATTATTTTGTCTAAAGTGGAGTCATTTTAATTGATCTGTATACATACAGCAATGTAACATTTACTATATACTACATTATGCAAGGTGCAGCTTACCTGAAAGCCACACCGTACAGACTGCCCTGGTATTCCTACCACTGTCTTGATGTATTTCTGTTCCTGACTGGAGCTGTGCTACTTGTGCTTTTAACCGTTTTCTTTTTGATCAGGTGTTTATACACTATATTGTGTAAACATAAAGTCAAACATGACTAATCATTCAAGGGTTATATATGTACATTAAATGAATAAAAAACAAGTACACCATCAATGTAGTGACATAATTTAGCTGATTTTGCGATTAGCATAAGATTTGTTCCACTGCCCATTTATACAGAATTTTTACATTTTGTTACTAAGCACTGCAGTATGCATTATGATATTTTAACAGGCCTTTGTCACAGCAGCCATTTTGACATGAAATAGTAGGGCAAACACAGGAGTCACCAATGATACTCTTTAAGGAGTATCAGCAGAGATATTTATGCTGTTTAAGAAAAATGTCAGGCGTGTTCTTATTACCAAATGTCTTTAGGTATTATGAGACAGCTAGGGCTCATGTGACCAAAGAGATCTTTGAAACTTATCTATGTTGTTCTTGGTGTAGCTAAATGTAATAAAAATGTGAAAAAATTCTAGTCTTTTTATAAGATATGGCCTTCTCTGATTCATCCTGAAGAAGCTAAAATATATTTCTGACTCATTAATGACTTCAATTTTATTCTGTGTTGTGAGCCATTTAGATATATATACGGAGCCCCTAAAGGGACATGGAAAAAAAAAAAATTAAACGTTTCTAGTGAGCACGAGATACTTTCTAGTGAGCACCAGAAAGTATCTCGTGCTCACGAGATACTTTCTCGTGAGCACCAGAAAGTATCTCGTGCCCACGAGATACTTTTCTGGTGCGCTCAAGAAAGTATCTCGTGAGCACGAGAAAGTATCTCGTGCTCACTAGAAAGTATCTCGTGCTCACTAGAAACCTTAGGTTAAGCACAGGCAGTTGTGCTTCCTGTGCGTATGCCTCTCGGCTCATTAAGATCATTAAAGGAATGGCTGCGTAAATGACTTCGGTAAAGTTGGAAAGATATTGGCAGATTCGAACTTCCGGGATCAATAACTCTGAAGTGAAACGTTGTTAAAACACAAAACACGCATATTTTCAACCGTAGTAAGATAGACAACGAGCTACAACCTAATGTTCATCAAAACGAGCCATGCTCAGAGCCACACCAACAACATTAGTGTTTACGTGCAGCCGGCTGTGAGAGCAGGGACCGTCTACAAAGTGCAACACCGAAAAGAGATATTACAACATAATAATATCTTCACTATGATACAGTGTAGTGTCACCAAACTCACTACACACTTTATTGATCCCCTACAGAAACACTTGGTTTAAAAGAAAGGCATTTTTCATAATTTCTGGGAATTTTTATTAGGAATATTAATCAATAATGCACTATAATACAGTGTAGTGTCCCCAAACTCACTACACACTTCATTGATCTCCTACAGCAGGGGTCATCAACTACATTTGTCCAAGGGCTAGAATTTTTCTCGGCAGACACTATCAGGGCCAGACGCTCTCGTAAAATTAAATTCATATTGTATCCCAAGTAATATATTATTATTTCATATATCAATTTGCCGTTGAAATGTATGTTATTTTTTAGCCTTTGTCAGTGTTAACAGACTCATATTACCTGTACAGTAGCGAGCCACAAGGGGGGCGGAAACGATATTTTAGGCTTCATATTCATGAGGCTGTCAACTGCTAACGTGGGGAGGGTGATGCCGCTGGTCGAGGCGGCTAATCACAGTGAACTGATTGACATCCAGGCCGCTGGTGACATGAAGGCTGCTCTCCGTGGTGCTGAAAGCTTGTGTTGTGTAGTGTAATCTGTAGATTACACTTGGTTTGAAAAAAAAAATAAATCTTTTTTTCATAGTTTGGGGGAATTTTTATTAGGAATTATATTCAATAACTATTACAGTGTAGTATCATAAACCTCAGCTCAACCACTCCTGTTGGGTACTACAACAATTAGTTTGTGAGAGAGGGCTTTAGTATAATTTGGGGTATTTGAATTTTGCGTCAGGCAGAGCGTGAAAAACAACAAAGTCTAAAGGCAGACTACCAGGGGCACGAAACTCCACAGCGGTATGGGGCACGAAAGGAGCAGAGCATGAAAAAGCATCAAAGTTATTGATTAATATTCCTAATAAAAATTCCCAGAAATTATGAAAAGCCCTTATTTCCCCATATAAATGTTGTAGTGTAATCTGTAGGGGATCAATGAAATGTGTAGTGAATTTGGTGACACTACACTTTATCATAGTATAGTTATTATTATGTTGTAATATCTCTTTTCGGTGTTGCACTTTGTAGACGGTCCCTGCTCTGACAGCCGGCTGCACGTAAACACTAATGTTGTTGGTGTGGCTCTGAGCATGGCTCGTTTTGATGAACATTAGGTTGTAGCTCGTTGTCTATCTTACTACGGTTGAAAATATGCGTGTTTTGTGTTTTAACAACGTTTCACTTCAGAGTTATTGATCCCGGAAGTTCGAATCTGCCAATATCTTTCCAACTTTACCGCAGTCATTTACGCAGCCATTCCTTTAATGATCTTAACGAGCCTAGAGGCATACGCACAGGAAGCACAACTGCCTGTGCTTAACCTAAGGTTTCTAGTGAGCACGATATACTTTCTAGTGAGCACGAGATACTTTCTCGTGCTCACGAGATACTTTCTCGTGAGCACCAGAAAAGTATCTCGTGAGCACGAGATACTTTCTGGTGCTTCTGGTGCTCACGAGAAAGTATCTCGTGCTCACTAGAAACGTTTAATTTTTTTTTTTTTTCCATGTCCCTTTAGGGGCTCCGTACTTTAGGGGCTCCGTAGATATATACATATTTGTGATTGTTTGTATTTTCACCGCCGACCACTAGGTGGTGCATGTTTCTATTGACATAACTGATGTACTTTGTGCTATGTAAGAAAAATCCAGTTTTTCAAGTTTTATGGTTTGTACTTTTAATGTAAAATTTGAAAAGGACACATTTGTCAATATTGGAACAAGAAATGATGAGTGTCTGTTTCATCATCTGTACATTGCACCTCCATCCTAAACTGCTTCTCTCTTCATAATTGATGTCCGGACTCGCTTGACTTCGACAAACTGGCAATGTTTAAAGTAGTTCAGGGTCAGTGACAGCTAGTGTTGTGCTTTCAGATTATAGCAGTCAGTACAAAGACAGCAGTTGAACGAAGCCAGAGCAGACGGATATTAGTATAATTTAAATTACATTTCGTGTATACCTTGTGGTCATGTGTTTGGCTGTTCTAATGTGGTTATGATTGTGGTTAAATAAACAATAAACACACATAAGTGACAATAAATTAATTAAATATTGTAGCCAAAGGCCATGGGCATTTCTTAAAGCATACGCATTGAATTCATCAAGCCTAAGTATATTCACTTCAGTGTACCTCAAAGTATTTCAACACATTGCTTCCAAATTCTGTCAATCAGTAACTTTTTCTATCATAGAGAAAATAAAACAGCCACTGAGGTTGCCGCTTGTTCCATGCACAGTTTTGCCTGTTTGTCTGTTTCATCATCTGTACGCTCCACCCCCGTCCTAAACTGCTTCTCTCTTCAGAATTGAAGTTTGGACTCGCTTGACTTAAACAAACTGGCAATGTTCAAAGTAGTTCTCTAAGACTGTGACTTTTATTGTGTGTGGAGTAAAAATACAGACTACTACAGTAAGTAGAAATGCATTGTGTTAAGAATGTTTGTGATGCTGACTTGCTTGCTTGTTCAGTCCTGAATCCTGATGTAGTATTTTGTGAAAAGTAATGGTTTTATACAAATGAGCTTTAACTTGTGATCTACTGTAAGCATAGTGTGGGTGAAAAAGCAATCAGACCCAATGTAATTGACTACAGACGTCTCATTTTATATCATTTTACATCAAGAAGTGACTTTTATAAGAACAAGAAATTAAGTTTTTAAATGTTGACAAATAGATTTTAAATCTTAAGCTGATTTTTTAAAGTGATGTTCAATAAAAAAGGAGGTTTAGAGAATCAAAGAAATAATTAAAATAAGAAACAAGAGTTGTCCTTTTAACACACTCTGATATGTGCAGACATTTTCAATGATCACAGCACATTTCCACTGTAATGAGATTTTTTTTTTTTATCTTGGTCAATTGATTGTCCATTATTTTTATTTCAGATGAGGCTGCTCTATTGCTACACTGCTTTGCTGCTGCTCATCCTTACTCACAGAACTTGTCAAGGTGGGAACATCTTGGTCGTTCCCATGGAAGGCAGCCACTGGATAAACATGGATATCCTACTTCAAGCTTTGCACTCAAAAGGACACAATATAACTATTGTGCGTTCCAGCAAAAGTTGGTACATCAAAGATAAATCCTCTTATTACAATACCTTTACAGTACAAGTGGAGAGGAGCTTAGATGAGAAGGCCATTACAAAAATGATATCTAATTTCATTGAATTTGAAAGGGGGGCTCTTCCCTTGACAAGTTTTCTCCATGTAACCGTAGGACTTCTTAGCACAATAATTGAAGCACACACAATCATAGGTGAATTTGTGTCAACAATGCTAAGTGACAAAGAGTTGATGAGAAACATGAAGGACAGTAAGTTTGACTTGATGCTTACTGATCCCTGCTCAGGTGGCGGAATCATTTTGGCCAAATATTTGAACCTTCCTTTGGTTTATAATGTTCGCTGGCAACTTGTTGGAGAGGGTCATCTTGCTATTGCTCCTTCACCTGTTTCATATATTCCTATAACAGGATCTGGCTACACTGATAAGATGACCTTTTTTCAGAGAGCTAAAAACATGGTCTTGTATCTAGCTGGCCAAACACATCATCACCTGTTGGTTAAGCAAGTATACCAGAAAATATGTGACAAATATCTTGGGCCTGATAATGATTATAACCTTTTAATGCTCGATGCAGACCTTTGGCTCATGAGAGTGGACTTTGTGTTTGAGTTTCCTCGTCCCACCATGCCTAATGTTATCTATATGGGCGGCTTCCAGTGTAAACCTGCAAAACCTCTTCCTGAACACCTGGAGGAGTTTGTGCAGAGTTCTGGAGAGCATGGATTCATCCTCATGTCTCTGGGAACGTTTGTGAGTCAACTTCCTGCTGACATAACAAATGAGATCGCTGCAGCTTTTGCAAAATTACCTCAGAAAGTAATCTGGAGGCATAAAGGTGACAGACCAGTGACTCTGGGCAACAACACTTTACTAGTTGACTGGATGCCACAGAATGACCTTTTAGGACATCCCAAGATAAAACTATTTGTGGCTCATGGAGGAACAAACGGTGTTCAAGAAGCAATTTATCATGGAGTCCCAATTGTGGGCCTACCTTTGTATTTTGACCAATACGACAACCTGCTGCGTCTGAAAGATAGAGGAGCAGCTAAGATTCTAACCATCAATGCAGTGGACAAAGACAACAACTTCCTGAAGGCCATACAGGAAGTTCTGAATCAGCCCTCTTACAGGATGAACATGGAGAGACTCTCCAGGCTGCACAGAGATCAGCCAATGAAGCCGCTGGACAATGCCCTCTTCTGGATAGAGTTTGTCATGAGACACAAAGGTGCTGCTCACCTGAGAACAGAGTCCTACAGACTGCCCTGGTATTTCTACCACTCTCTTGATGTCATATTATCTTTACTAACATTTGCATTACTTATTGTGTTACTTTTTGCTGGGTTGGTATGGTCATGCTTTAGATTATGTTTGAAAAGAAAGGTGAAATCTGACTAACAAGGATAGATTATCAATCATTATAAAGTTGGCAAACATATTGTAATATTACAGTATAATATCTGTGATCAGTTGAATACTGAAAGGAGTAGATGTTTTACTTTTGATCACTGCTTTGAGTTGATGCATGCTTTTGCAATTTTCTAGAAAAATATCTACTGTAAAGAAAATCACAATTACCAGTCATGAATGCTAACTTACAGGCATGAAGTCTGTTAGATTATTTTGTCTAAAGTGGAGTCATTTTAATTGATGTGTATACATACAGCAATGTAACATTTACTATATACTACATTATGCAAGGTGCAGCTTACCTGAAAGCCTCACTCTACAGACTGCCCTGGTATTCCTACCACTGTCTTGATGTATTTCTGTTCCTGACTGGAGCTGTGCTACTTGTGCTTTTAACCGTTTTCTTTTTGATCAGGTGTATATACACTATATTGTGTAAACATAAAGTCAAACATGGCTAATCATTCAAGGGTTATATATGTACATTAAATTCATAAAAAACAAGTACACCATCAATGTAGTGACATAATTTAGCTGATTTTGCGATTAGTATAAGATTTGTTCCACTGCCCATTTATACAGAATTTTTACATTTTGATACTAAGCACTGCAGTATGCATTATGATATTTTAATAGGCCTTTGTCACAGCAGCCATTTTGACATGAAATAGTAGGGCAAATACAAGAGTCACCAATGATAGTCTTTAAGGAGTATCAGCAGAGACATTTATGCTGTTTAAGAAAAATGGCAGGCGTGTTCTTATTACCAAATGTCTTTAATTATTATGAGACAGCTAGGGCTCATGTGAACAAAGAGATCTTTGAAACTTATCTATGTTGTTCTTGGTGTAGCTAAATGTAATAAAAATGTGAAAAAATTCTAGTCTTTTTATAAGATATGGCCTTCTCTGATTCATCCTGAAGAAGCTAAAATATATTTCTGACTCATTAATGACTTCAATTTTATTCTGTGTTGTGAGCCATTTAGATATATACATATTTCTGATTGTTTGTATTTTCACCGCCGACCACTAGGTGGTGCATGTTTCTATTGACATAACTGATGTACTTAAAGGTTAATGTTAGCATTGCAAGAAACTGACGT
The DNA here is from genome assembly GCA_946959425.1 of Argyrosomus regius. Classification (NCBI taxonomy): domain Eukaryota; kingdom Metazoa; phylum Chordata; class Actinopteri; family Sciaenidae; genus Argyrosomus; species Argyrosomus regius. Next base: position 17,719,358 of record OX336882.1, read on the forward strand.
TACCCTTGAAGAGGTCAGTGCAATCAGCTTCAGGTGTTGCTGCTTTGTGCTATGTAAGAAAAATCCAGTTTTTCAAGTTTTATGGTTTGTACTTTTAATGTAAAATCTGAAAAGGAAACATTTGTCAATATTGGAACAAGAAATGGTGAGTTGTAAAGAACCTTACAAAAAATCTGAACTGTTAATCTACAACTTGGGCATTTATTGCAAGCATGGGTCACATCAAATCTCACATTAACAGCCTCTCAGTGGCTCTTTAAGAGTCCACAGTGCATTCACTCCTGTTTCATTTCCTTTAACATGACTCATTTCAGTACGATAAACTTGTTTCCCTAGTCAGTATGTCAGGGGGTGTGTACAAGTCTATGGGTGTAACATGATTACAGACTTGATAACTGCCTACCTTCCATGACAGATCCAAGCCTCAATAAGTCACATTTGAGTGTGACTGCCAGTAACTGCCAGTATTTTGTTTGTAGCCTGAAGATTCAGCAGTGTTTTTTTTTTTATTCTTAATTTTATATTTATTTTAATGTTGTAGCCTCCTTTTAGATTACCCTGATTATAATATGATGTCTGATGTAGGTTTGATAAAGCCACAGTAAAGAAAAAGAAACACTTTTCTGCTGATGGCTTCAAGTTTTGCCTCATCGCACAATAATGAGTGAACAGTGCAGCAGAACTATTATCTATTATCAGGGGTGTGGGCTGTTGCAAAAAAAAAAACAACCATTAACCAGGAAGTGTTTTTTTTAGTGCCAGTGTTTTGAATTCAGCCCTACACTGACGAAGACATTACAAAGCAGAAGTGCAACAAAGCCAAGAACATTTGATTTTAACGTAAGTTTGTTATTTAGATTTTTTTCTTGCATGTAAATATTGCCATACTGCAAATTATATGTTTTAGGCCTGTTTTATAACTTTTCACAGATACATTTTATCATGTTACCAAATCAGGTCCGTCAGACGTTAAAGGATTGTGTAGTCAGGAAAAAATATGAAATGTATTCTTGTCTCAATTACTGCTTAGTGAGTTTGATATCATAATGCATGCAGTATATTTATATGACTTAGGGTTGTCATTTTACGCCATTTTGACTTACGGTTTAGCGAGATGTCTGAATGTTCTGCACAAATGTCACATTTAATGTCTCATAGTAAATGTTGTCAAAGTGTTAATCAGTTAGTGTACCATCCAAATTATATTGTATGTGGTGCAAATATAAAATCCACTGTTAGTTAAGAGACAAATTCTGCTGCATAAATAAACAAACAAATTTTCCAGTATATTTTGGGCTTTAAGATATCAGTATTTCTACAATGCACAAGGTCCTATTAAGTTCTAAAAGAATGTGGCGCGCTAACTGTGTGCAAGATAAAACTGTGAAGTGCACCATAATGTATACAGTAACTATTTCCTGTTGATAATACCGCAGCTGTGTCTCATGGCAGAAAGGACTAATCTTTTGCAATGACTGTCTTGAGGGTGGAACAAAAGAAACCAGGAAGTATTTTATAGTCACACTGGTTTGACTTTAGCGCTGCACTAGTCTGCTTTGTTTTGCTTGGATCTGAACTATCCGACAGGAGAGATGTTGACATGAGTGCCAGGAATGTTTTCACTATAAGCTTGACATTTAAAGCTTTTGCGTTCGGTTTATGAGTAAGTATCTGTTGCAAAGAGAACATCTGTTTATAGCTTTTGCCAGCTAATTTTGCAGTGGAATGTAGATTCTGATGTCCTTGTTGAAGTTATAGATACTTGCTCAACAGGAAAATAGGTGCATGTGATTTATTACACAGGCATTATGTGTTTTCTTAGATGGAAGCTCTTGAATATTCCTTTTATGCAGAATGAATTGTGAAAACACTTCTGCTCAGGGAGAATGGAGCTCAACACAAAATGCCTGCAGAGCTTTTGGCACCAAACAGCACTCTGAGGCTCCACGTGCTACATCCACGTGACGGTGGTCAGATGGAATTCTTTCATGCAAATGGAAAAACAAAGATCACTGTAGCTTTCTGTTTTGCATATGTTTCCTGGAACACACTAGTAACAGCTATCTGCTTTTTTTCTATTCTATTTGTTTTTCAGAGTGCACCATTTGAGAACATTTTAAAAATGTTTTTGTCATCGGCTACCATCATCTCTCTTTTGGCTGCAATTTTTCCAGCTGCTCACAGTGGGAAAGTTCTGGTATTTCCACATGACGGCAGCCACTGGGTGAACATGAGAGTACTTGTTGAGGAGCTGTATTCAAGAGGACATGCTGTGACTGTCATTCGGGCTTCAGATAGCTGGTACATCAGTGAAACATCGCCACATTACAATACTGTCACAGTGGATATGGCTGGTGGTGCAAATGAGGATTTTTTCCGGCTCTTTGTCTCTGAAGTTATACAAATTAAACGCAGCAAGGGGTCTGCTTGGGCCCGTTTTGCTTTAGACATGGAGTTAAAAAACAAGTTTTTTGAATTACACAGGAAAGTCTGTGATATGGTCACATACATATTTGAAAAGAAACAGTTAATAAAGTCTTTTCAAGACGCCAAGTATGATGTGGTTTTGACAGACCCTGCTAATGGAGGAGGAGTAATGCTGGCTCACTACCTCAGATTGCCATTAGTGTTTAATGCTCGATGGACTGTTCATGGTGAAGCCCATTTTGCTATTGCACCCTCTCCACTTTCCTATGTCCCACTTCCACCTTCAGAATTATCAGATGAAATGACTTTCTTTGACAGGGTCAAAAACATGCTTTTTTACACAATGAGGATGCATCTGTACAAGCAGGTAGTTGGGCCACATTATTCGGCACTGTCCAGCCGCTACTTTGGCCCAGATGTAGACTACTTCTCCCTTTTCCAAGCAGCAGACCTTTGGCTCATGAGAGTCGACTTTGTGTTTGAGTTTCCTCGTCCCACCATGCCTAATGTTATCTATATGGGAGGGTTCCAGTGTAAACCTGCCAAACCTCTTCCTGAACACTTGGAGGAGTTTGTGCAGAGTTCTGGAGAGCATGGATTCATCATCATGTCTCTGGGCACCTTGATTGCAAAACTTCCCCATGACCTAGCTGATGGGATCGCTGCAGCTTTTGCAAAATTACCTCAGAAAGTCATCTGGAGATATAAAGGTGACAGGCCAGCCACCCTGGGCGACAACACTTTACTAGTCGACTGGATGCCACAGAATGACCTCCTAGGACATCCCAAGATTAAACTATTTGTGAGTCATGGAGGAACAAATGGAATATATGAGGCTATATATCATGGAGTTCCAATTGTAGGAATTCCCATTGTCTTTGATCAAGCTGACAATCTCTCCAGACTGAGGGCAAAGGGTGTTGCAAAGGTTATGGACATTTCTGAACTGGATGGGAAAATATTTCACGAGGCCATACAGGAAGTTCTGAATCAGCCCTCTTACAGGATGAACATAGAGAGACTCTCCAGGCTGCACAGAGATCAGCCAATGAAGCCGCTGGACAACGCCCTCTTCTGGATAGAGTTTGTCATGAGACACAAAGGTGCTGCTCACCTGAGAACAGAGTCCTACAGACTGCCCTGGTATTCCTACCACTCTCTTGATGTCATTTTATTTTTACTAACATTTGCACTACTTATTGTGTTACTTTTTGCTGGGTTAGTACGGTCATGCCTTAGATTATGTTTTAAAAGAAAGGTGAAATCTGATTAACCAGGAACGATGGATTAATCGTTTTCATGTTGGTAAACATATTGTAATATTACAGTATAATATCTGTGATCAGTTGAATATTTAAAGGAGTAGATGTTTTACTTTTGATCTCTGCTTTGAGTTGATGCATGTTATTACAATTTTATTACAAAACTATCTACTGTAAATAAAATCACAACTGCCAGTCCCGACTGCTAATTTAGTCTGTTAGTTTATTTTGCGTTTAAGTGGAGTCGTTTTAATTGATCAATGCATACAACAGTGTAAGATTTACTATATACTACACTATGCTAAAAGCACACTGTTAAATGAATGATCCTGAAAAATAAAACCTCAAATTTTCAACTGAAGAAATACAATGCAGTTTTATTTCTTTTCTTCCCATTAGCATTGGTCTGCATACCCTAACGCAAACCTCTGAGTTTGTTGAAATAGATGTATTAAAAAGAACTGCTCTAAATGAAGAGTTGTTAATACCTTTACCAGCCAGGAGGTAATATTGTTCAGTCATTTACAATTTGTGAGGCTATATAACAACAGTAGTTGAAATTGCAGTAAAATTAGCAATTTAAACTGACATATTATCATAGTCATTTGTTTAGACACTCATAACACTGGAAAATAATCTTTCAGTTCTTAAAATTATTTTGATTTCCAATCATTTAGTTTTGTCACTGACATTTCCTTGAGCGTTAAACACTATAGGCGACTTTTACTCTTTCTTATCTCCAGTACCGTGAATATCGTAAAATTACAGTACCAAAGTCCAACTCAGGTTGGAAGCTGAAAGGACCAGCACATAATCAGCTCTCTCTCTCTGCTATGTAACTGCAATAGCTAATAATATTAACTTCATCCTCCATATTTCATGAAATGGTGATAAAATTATGTATTTGATAAGATATGATATGCTTTCTTTTCAACTTTAGCATAAAAATTAGAAAATTTGATTTCTGCTTTGAGTTAATGCATTACTGCAACTTTTATAGAAAAATATTTACTGGAAAAAAAAGAATCAGAGAGTCAGATTACTTTGTCTAAAGTGGAGTCATTTTAATTGATCTGTATGCATACATCAGTGTAGCATTTACCATATACTACATTATGCAAAAAGCACACTATTGAATGAATGATCCTGAAAAATAAAAGCTCAAATTATCAACTGGAGAAATATAAAGCACTTTTACTTCTTTTTTCCAACCAGCACTGCTGAAAGCAAACATCTCAGTTTGTTGAAACAGATGTGTAAAAAAAAAATAATAATAATAAATAAAAAAATAAAGAGTTGTTGATACATTTACCAGCCAGCAGGGTGATGTTGTTCAGCCTTTTACAATATTTGAGGCCTTATAACAAAACTAGTTGGTCACACCTGCAAAGTATGTTGCTGTACCTTATTTGGAAGACTGAATTATGGACTAAAAATTAGCAATTTAGTCTGGAATATTATCATAGTCTAACCTTTACTTGATTACACACTTGTAACACTGAAAGAAAATATTGCAGTTCTTAAAATTATTTAGATTTCCAGTCATTTAGTTTTGTCACTGACATTTCCTTAAGAGTTAAACACTATGGGCGACTTTTACTCTCCCTTGCACTTTCTTATCTCCAGTGCCGTGAATATTATAAAATTACAGTACCAAAGTCCAACTCAGGTTGGAAGCTGAAAGGACTAGCACATAATCAGCTCTCTCTCTCTGGCAAAGCAGAGACACTGACAAACAATACTTGGACCTGGATACCAAAAAAGGTAACATTACCATTTGTTAACCTTTTGTCAATATAAATGACTCCAAGCTATCTTTGGGTTTGAACTGCAAAGGCTAATTTTTAACTGGCACGCAATCCATTTTCTTTAGGCCTAGATTCTCTTATACATTGTACAGGTTGCTTGCTAGTTAGTTCTTACTCTACATGTTACAAAGGCTTGCATATGGACAAAGTTGAGCTACAGCATGATACTTTAATAATTAGGTGAAGTAAAAATATATATATAAACACCATTTGATTTCCTGTTATAACACAATTTGCAGCAGCATACACATACTACTGCAAAATTTTTAAAAACAAAGAACAATTATAAAACCTTTACTATCAGTGATATGAAATTCATCACCTATATTTTATTAAATGATGATACAATAATGTACTTAATAAGATATGATATGCTTTCTTTTCAACTTTAGAATAAATATGCATTGGCCCTGGGTTTGGATCACTCTCTGCTTGCTCTGTCCAACTGCGGTTTATGGTGGGAGAGTTCTTGTTTTTCCTTTGGACGGGAGCCACTGGGTGAACATGAAAGTCATTATAGAGGCACTACATTCAAGGGGCCACCAGGTTTCTGTTGTCCGAACAACAGACAGTTGGTACATCAAGGAAACCTCTCCATTCTATACTTCAATTACACTGGATACACAGTCTGGATTTGATGAAGATTTTATAAGTACGTTTGTGGCCCAGTTGCTTGAAATCCAGAGGGGAGGGAAGTCTGCCTGGACACGATTTAAACTGGAAATGGAACAAGGACAAAAGGCCTCTGAGATCCATGAGAAAACATGCAAAATGCTTGAGCTGCTTTTTGATACAGATCTGATACAGTCACTACAGGATGCCAAATATGACCTTGTCCTCACAGACCCTGTCACGCCAGTGGGTGCTATAGTTGCCCACTACCTCAGGTTGCCTCTTGTTTTCAATGTCAGGTGGACTTCTCAAGGTGAAGGTCATTTTTCAATTGCGCCATCTCCTCTTTCTTATATTCCATTGACAGGAACAGAGCTTTCAGATAAAATGAGCTTTCTTGAAAGATTTCTTAATGTTATCAATTTTGGCTTCTGGAAATTTCAAATTGCATATTTTGTTGAACCATATTATGTTGGCGTAATTGAAAAATATTTAGGTCCAGGAGTAGATTACTCATCCCTGTTTCAAGCAGCAGACCTTTGGCTCATGAGAGTGGACTTTGTGTTTGAGTTTCCTCGTCCCACCATGCCTAATGTTATCTATATGGGAGGGTTCCAGAGTAAACCCGCAAAACCTCTTCCTGAACATTTGGAGGAGTTTGTGCAGAGTTCTGGAGAGCATGGAGTCATCATCATGTCTCTGGGGACCTTGATTGGAAAGCTTCCCCATGACCTAGCTGATGGGATCGCTGCAGCTTTTGCCAAATTACCTCAGAAAGTCATCTGGAGATATAAAGGTGATAGACCAGCCACCCTGGGCAACAACACTTTACTAGTTGACTGGATGCCACAGAATGACCTTTTAGGACATCCCAAGATTAAACTATTTGTGGCTCATGGAGGAACAAACGGTGTTCAAGAGGCAATTTACCATGGAGTTCCTATCCTAGGACTTCCACTGATTTTTGATCAACCTGATAATCTATTTAGAATTGAAGTAAGAGGAGCAGGGAAGATAATTGATATTTTTACTATGAATGAAGACATCTTCTTTCAGGGAATTCAGGAAGTCCTGAATGACCCCTCCTACAGGATGAACATGGAGAGACTCTCCAGGCTGCACAGAGATCAGCCAATGAATCCGCTGGACATCGCCCTCTTCTGGATAGAGTTTGTCATGAGACACAAAGGTGCTGCTCACCTGAGAACAGAGTCCTACAGACTGCCCTGGTATTCCTACCACTCTCTTGATGTCATATTATTTTTACTAACAGTTACACTACTTATTGTGTTACTTTTTGCTGGGTTAGTACGGTCATGCCTTAGATTATGTTTTAAAAGAAAGGTGAAATCTGACTAACCAGGATAGATGATTAATCATTTTCATGTTGGTAAACATATTGTAATATTACAGTATAATATCTGTGATCTGTTGAATACTGAAAGGAGTAGACGTTTGACTTTTGATCTCTGCTTTGAGTTGATGCATGTTATTGCAATTTTCTAGAAAAATATCTACTGTAAAGAAAATAAAAATTAGATTATTTTGCCATTTTAATTGATCAATGCATACAGCAGTGTAAGATTTACTATATACTACACTATGCTAAAAGCACACTGTTAAATGAATGATCCTGCAAAATAAAACCTCAAATTTTCAACTGAAGAAATATAATGCAGTTTTATTTCTTTTCTTCCAGTAAGCATTGGTCTGCGTGCTGATAACAAACCTCTTGCTTTGTTGAAATAGATGTATTTATAAAAAAGAAAAAGAAAAGAAAAAGAAACACACTCTAAATGAGGAGTTGTTGATACATTTACCAGCCTGCAGGGGATGTTGTTCATTTACAATATCTGAGGCCATATAACAAAACTCGCTGGTCACACATTCAAGTCATGTTGCTGTAGCTTTTTTTTTTTTTGGGAGACTGAATTATGGAACATAAATAAAATTAGCAATTTAAACTGAAATGTTAATGTAATTTTAACCTTTTATGTGACTAGATACTGACAAATAATCCTGCAGTTTTCAAAATTATTTTGTTTTCAAACTTTTTAGTTTTGTCACTGGTGTTAAGAGTCAAACACTATGGATGACTTTTACTCCCCTTTGTTCTTTTTCATCAGCAGTGTCGTTACACAATTATAGTGCCGAAGTCCAACTCAGGTTAAAAGCTGGAAAGACCAGTACATGTTCTGCTCTCTCTCTGGTAGAGCAGAAATATTAGAAAACAATACATTGCATACCAAAAAAGGTAATGTTACCATTTTTAATCTGTTGCCAATATAAATTACTCATATAGCTGTCTTTGGTTTTGAACTACTATGTAACTGCAATAGCTAATAATATGAACTTCATCCTCTATATTTCATGAAATGGTGATTAAATGATGTATTTGATAAGATATGATAGGCTTTCTTTTCAACTTTAGCATAAAAATGAGAAAAATTGATTTCTGTTTTGAGTTAATGCATTATTGCAACTTTTCTAGAAAAATATATACTGAAAAAAAAAAGAAAATCACATAGATAATCTGTCAGATTACTTTGTCTAAAGTGGAGTCATTTTAATTGATCTGTATGCATACATCAGTGTAACATTTACCATATACTACATTATGCAAAAAGCACACTATTGAATGAATGATCCTGAAAAATAAAAGCTCAAATTATCAACTGAAGAAATATAAAGCACTTTTACTTCTTTTTTTCCAACCAGCACTGCTGAAAGCAAACATCTCAGTTTGTTCAAACAGATGTGTAAAAAAAAAAAAACTGCTCTAAATAAAGAGTTGTTGATACATTTACGAGCCAGCAGGGTGATGTTGTTCAGCCTTTTACAATATTTGAGGCCTTATAACAAAACTAGTTGGTCACACCTGCAAAGTATGTTGCTGTACCTTATTTGGAAAACTGAATTATGGACTTGCAATAAAATTAGCAATTTAGTCTGGAATATTATCATAGTCTAACCTTTACTTGATTACACACTTGTAACACTGAAAGAAAATATTGCAGTTCTTAAAATTATTTAGATTTCCAGTCATTTAGTTTTGTCACTGACATTTCCTTAAGAGTTAAACACTATGGGTGACTTTTACTCCCCTTTGCACTTTCTTATCTCCAGTGCCGTGAATATTATAAAATTACAGTACCAAAGTCTAACTCAGGTTGGAAGCTGAAAGGACTAGCACATAATCAGCTCTCTCTCTCTGGCAAAGCAGAGACACTGACAAACAATACTTGGACCTGGATACCAAAAAAGGTAACATTACCATTTGTTAACCTTTTTCCAATATAAATGACTCCAAGCTATCTTTGGGTTTGAACTGCAAAGGCTAATTTTTAACGGGCATGCAATCCATTTTCTTTAGGCCTAGATTCTCTTATACATTGTACAGGTTGCTTGCTAGTTAGTTCTTACTCTACATGTTACAAAGGCTTGCATATGGACAAAGTTGAGCTACAGCATGATACTTTAATAATTAGGTGAAGTAAAAATATATATATAAACACCATTTGATTTCCTGTTATAACACAATTTGCAGCAGCATACACATACTACTGCAAAATTTTTAAAAACAAAGAACAATTATAAAACCTTTACTATCAGTGATATGAAATTCATCACCTATATTTTATTAAATGATGATAAAATAATGTACTTAATAAGATATGATATGCTTTCTTTCCAACTTTAGAATAAATATGCATTGGCCCTGGGTTTGGATCACTCTCTGCTTGCTCTGTCCAACTGCGGTTTATGGTGGGAGAGTTCTTGTTTTTCCTATGGACGGGAGTCACTGGGTGAACATGAAAGTCATTATAGAGGCACTACATTCAAGGGGCCACCAGGTTTCTGTTGTCCGAACAACAGACAGTTGGTACATCAAGGAAACCTCTCCATTCTATACTTCAATTACACTGGATATAGAGTCTGGATTGGATGAAGATTTTATAAGTACGTTTGTGGCCCAGTTGCTTGAAATCCAGAGGGGAGGGAAGTCTGCCTGGACACGATTTAAACTGGAAATGGAACAAGGACAAAAGGCCTCTGAGATCCATGAGAAAACATGCAAAATGCTTGAGCTGCTTTTTGATACAGATCTGATACAGTCACTACAGGATGCCAAATATGACCTTGTCCTTACAGACCCTGTTACGCCAGTGGGTGCTATAGTTGCCCACTACCTCAGGTTGCCTCTTGTTTTCAATGTCAGGTGGACTTCTCAAGGTGAAGGTCATTTTTCAATTGCGCCATCTCCTCTTTCTTATATTCCATTGCCAGGAACAGAGCTTTCAGATAAAATGAGCTTTCTTGAAAGACTTCTTAATGTTATCAATTTTGGCTTCTGGAAATTTCAATTTGCATATTTTGTTGAACCATATTATGTTGGCGTAATTGAAAAATATTTAGGTCCAGGAGTAGATTACTCATCCCTGTTTCAAGCAGCAGACCTTTGGCTCATGAGAGTGGACTTTGTGTTTGAGTTTCCTCGTCCCACCATGCCTAATGTTATCTATATGGGAGGGTTCCAGTGTAAACCTGCCAAACCTCTTCCTGAACACTTGGAGGAGTTTGTGCAGAGTTCTGGAGAGCATGGAGTCATCATCATGTCTCTGGGGACCTTCATTGGAAAGCTTCCCCATGACCTAGCTGATGGGATTGCTGCAGCTTTTGCCAAATTACCCCAGAAAGTCATCTGGAGATATAAAGGTGACAGACCAGCCACCCTGGGCAACAACACTTTACTTGTTGACTGGATGCCACAGAATGACCTTTTAGGACACCCCAAGATTAAACTATTTGTGGCTCATGGAGGAACAAACGGTGTTCAAGAGGCAATCTACCACGGAGTTCCTATCCTAGGACTTCCACTGATTTTTGATCAACCTGATAATCTATTTAGAATTGAAGTAAGAGGAGCAGGGAAGATAATTGATATTTTTACTATGAATGAAGACATCTTCTTTCAGGGAATTCAGAAAGTCCTGAATGACCCCTCCTACAGGATGAACATGGAGAGACTCTCCAGGCTGCACAGAGATCAGCCAATGAAGCCGCTGGACAACGCCCTCTTCTGGATAGAGTTTGTCATGAGACACAAAGGTGCAGCTCACCTGAGAACAGAGTCCTACAGACTGCCCTGGTATTCCTACCACTCTCTTGATGTCATATTATTTTTACTAACAATTACACTACTTATTGTGTTACTTTTTGCTGGGTTAGTACGGTCATGCCTTAGATTATGTTTGAAAAGAAAGGTGAAATCTGATTAACCAATCCTACAGTCCTACAGACTGCCCTGGTATTCCTACCACTCTCTTGATTTGATTGCCCCTTTTATTTGGAGTTCTGTGATTATTCTGGGTACCTTTGCTGCCTTAATAAGGTGCTTGTGTTCTGTGTGTATGTGAACAAAAGCAAAAAAGTAAATGTGATTCAAAAAAGTAGTTACCAAAATGAAATTTAAACCAAAATGAGCTTATCATTGAAATACATACCATGAAAATGCTCTCTTGGCCATTTGTACTGTGATTCTGATATAGATAATACTGTCAACAAACCCAGCTTGGCTTATTCTCATAAATATGAAAACAAACCAGATCATTCAGTACTTTTCACTCATTCAGTGCTTTGTAATTCTTTATTTTAGACTTTTCTGATTCACTTGTATTTTGTCAAAATATTTACTTAAATTTTATTTTTTTAAATGACTACACTATCTCCTCAATGTTGCACAGTATTGAGGATTCATGATCTCATTCCATCCAAGCCAAGTGTAGGCTTGTATGGATTGAAACATATCCAATTTCACACACAATGATTAGAGTGACACCAAGTCTATACTCAGCCCTTATATGCGTAAAGCCTTGCCATGTGTTTTACTTGTAGAATTTTGTATTCTGGACTATTTTCTGATTGCCCAAGCTTGCACATACAAACATATAAAATGACATATATTTTAGTGTTGATGAGAAGTCTCTTAATTTGGTCTGATCATTCGGGGCTGGAGATTTCATCCTAGAAGTGAAATTGAAATGTTTGATGAACAAAATATCTATGTTTCACAATATGTTGAGATAATCAATCGTGAAAATGTAAGAATTTGCATATGGATATATGTTAAAAAAAAAAAAAAAGAGTTGTTCAAGTGGTTTTTAAATACTCAATGCTTATAATTTCTTCTATGGTCTAAAATTGCACACATACTATAGATAATGACTATTTTAATTTTCATATATTTCTCAGAGTGTCCTCTTAAAACAAATCACATGTGATACAGTGAGAGCAGATCTCAGTAATGATTTTTTGCAAATTCACAAACGGGGATGTGAAAAAGAGTTATTTAGAGTCAACTTATTTCATACTAAGTGTGCAGGACAGTAAGTGTGCTAATCTTTACTTAACCAATATGGGGTGCATATAATATAAAACATACCTTTAGCATATTATGTCTGAGGAAGCAGAATTTACCCATCTGCCTTCATGTAACAAAGGAAGAACTGGCTCAGGACTGTGAGACAAAACAAAATTTTAAACTTTTTGATAATGCTCTCATATTTACAAGTTAAAGCTCAGGGTGAACTCTTTGTCAAATTGTTGCATGTTAATTGTGATGAATACTTTGGACTGGGAGCCTTGTAATATACAGTAGTGTCTGTGGCTTAAGTGAATTGCAGTTGTATTTAGTTCTCCTAGTCCCTGACGTTGTCTCTTAATACTTGGATGAGTATAAGTCTCTGGAGACTTTTTTAGGGGAAATCTGCAGTAAAAAAAAAAAAGCTGCAACATTTGCCAAATTACCATTGAAAGTCATAAGAGTGATAGACCAGCAACTTTGGGCAAGAATAATTTATTGTCAAGGTCTTCCAAAATCAAACAGTTTATTTCTCATAAAGAAAGTAAAGTAGTTCAAGACTCCTTTGAGTCCCAATAGTGGGTCTACATTTTTTGCTGTTGAATACGACACCCTGCTGAGTCTAAAAGTGGGGGAGGTGAGTGGACAAAGACAACAACTTCCTCAGGGCCATCCAGGAAGTCCTGAATAAGCTCTCCCTCAGGATGAACATGCCGGGCCTGCCCCAATTTCTACACTTAATGGGCTAAACTGCTAAATAACAAGAAATAGATGACTACACTACTGCTGTCAGGTTTTGGCAGACCTGCAGAGAAACCAGCCCATAAATGCATTGAACCACAGTCTCTTCTGGATAAAGGCTGTCCTAAGACACAAAGGTGCACAAAGTCTACAGATTATTGTTGTTTCCTCTGTAGACACCATGTGTTAAACAGATTATTCTGCTGTTTTTTTTTTTGTTTACTGAAGGGCCCGTTTCAGCTGTGCTCTACTGAAAGGTTAGACATTTAATATAAGCCCACTAAACGTTGAAAGGATATTCCTAATGTTCCCATGCTTTACTGTGAACGTCAAAACAGCAGCATTTGTAATTCAAACGATTATGTTCAGTTCAACAGTGTATTGGTATTTGTAAAATTCATTTGCTAGAGAGATGTTACAGTAAAACCTAGTTTCACAACTAAGTTGATCACACATTAAGACAAATTCCCAAGATTGTCTGCTTGTGATGATTGTAGAAACTAACATGTTAATATGACATGACTGTACAAAATCCCTGAGGGTTTACTTCAATAAATAATTTTTCTTTTATTACAAAACAATAAAAAAAACATACTGAAAATACTACATCCTACTATAGTGTCTACATCCTACTATTGGCTGGTTGCAGCCATGATACAAATTATCATGTACATGGTTTTACATCTCTAGCTGTCAAACAAGTAAATCATTAGGAATATCAGTTCAGTCTGAATTATTGCTGTTGTAGGCCGGATTAGACATGAAGAGCGTCCAACCCTACATAAATCTGGAGATGTTTGCTACCCGGGTAGAAAAACAAGTATTTTAAGTGAAATTTCACTTATCATTTTTGGCACACACACCTAAAATAATAGTACAAGTCAACTAATATTAGTCAGGTCGATATAAGCTGCCTGATGGATCCCACTTGTGTCAATACACTGTATAGCTAATACAAAAGGCACGAAAATATTCCAGGTTAAAAAAAATGAAATACTATCTTCAATGTATAACAATACAAAGGAAAGCAATACTGACTGAGAGCAGCTGACTGACAATTCAAAAGTTCACAAAATGTACCAAAGTGAAACAACTTTAAATGCACAGTTTAAACAATGGGGGTTTATTCACTAGACTATCTCTTGCAGCAACTTCCTGGAGTCTCTGTTGGTTGGCTGGCCACTGCTCCATATATACAAGAAATATCTAGCACATAACCCCCTGTAAAACAACAAATTATCATTTTTATACAAGTTTTTGTACATCTCAAACTAGCAAGATATAATAGATGAATTAGTGACCTTGTTGGCAAGCTTATTTTGTTGCCTGTGGACAGAATCAGACTGTTTACCACTCTATAACTCTTGGCAAAAAGCAAATAAGCATATTTCCCAACATATCAAACTATTCATTTTAAAGATAGGTAAAAGCTAATAAGTTGACGCACTGAAGTAGGAGATGAACACAGGCACAACACCAGTTACATATTCACTGACAATCAGAGAAAAAACAGAAACAGTTTTCAATTATATCCAGATTTACAGCAACTTAATACGGCAGCATCACTGACCATTCAAGCCATATGCCCACTTTGTATAAGGTAAAATACTTTCAAACAATTGACAGTAGTTATGAAAACTCATAGTAATGTCTGTTTAAGGTATTTACAAAGTGTCCATGCAAGCACAGCAGATGTGGTGGGTGGTGTAAGTTCTCTCATGATGTCCTGGACTGTGGAGAGCTCATCCTGAGAACAGTGAGCTCGGCTACATCTGCATCCTGCATCTGCACCTCTTGTTGGCAACTTTCTCTGATTACATACACTACGAGACCCACACAGATGAAAATTAGGAGGATTATGCCTATAACCTGGGGTACAAAAAAGTAGAGCAACACTTTGTTTAGTAGACATCCACAGAAAAATGTGTATTTTTGATTAACAAAGTCTATTAACAAAGCTATATTGATCATTTCTGAAAGGTAATGGCATTACATTATGGATATAGTGTCTCCAGTGCCTACTCTGAGGAGGAGGTGTTTCCACACCACTCATCCTATATAATCTTCTGTAAACTAGAAAATATTCAACTCACCTGAGAGAAAACAAACAGCTGCTGTGAGCGGAGCATTAATTCTTGTGGGGTGACATCTCCCTCACTTATTGGCTCACACCACTTCTGTGGAGCTGCCTTGTCAACTAGTACAAATCTACCCTCCCAGTCTGTCATAGCACAAGCAAAGTATTGGCCATCGAGGAACAACAAAATCAGCCACACGATAGCAGGAACAAAACTGGAGAGGGAAACAGTTTTCCTGCACCACGTATCACATCTGCATCCTTGAATGATCAGCATCAAAGTGAAGGCCATGACGGCAGGAATGATGAAGAATGCTGATGAAAACACTCCGTTCCATGTAGGGTTGCAAGGACACTCAAACTCCAGCTCTACCAGCTTCTCTAGTCCCATGAGGATAAAGCCAAAAGCCACATTTGATACCACCGGACTGTTGCTAAGTTCATTTTTCAGCCTGGTAAGCCATTGTTGTCTACTTTCCATACTAGATTGACCGAAAAATGAAGACAAACGTTGTAAAAAGCCCAAAAGAGGGTCCACCGTTGTGAACACATTGGCAACAGCTAAGTGATGCGTAATTAACGCATCCAGGGGTAAGTTTTCCCCTCAGGCAAAATGCCACATTTCCACTCTGATTGGTTTTGAACAAAGGAGGGTGTGCCGTCTGCTCTGACATTGCTCTAGCTGATTGGTCTGTGTGAGGTTTCAGGTGGGGTTACATTTTAAATGTGGTCTCCCATGGACAAACTGGAGGGAGGGCTGTAAAGTGGAGGGAAGTTTGTTCTGCAGTTGAGCAAAGACTGGCCATTTGCAATATCCCAGCAAAATAAATAAATAAATAAAAAAATAAAACAGAGGAATGGGGGTACAGGCATATATCAAAGTGCAAGTGTTCACACTGAAGTTACAGACACAAAGTTTTATTAAAACTAAAACAGAGAAATGTTATAATTACCTAATGCAATTATCTAAATAAAGAAAAGTCGTTTAATTAAGCTCATAAAACCGCAAGCGTTGCTCTAAATGTTTCAAGTGCTCAGGTGTTTTTAATTCATTTGTTGCAATTTAAAAAATTAGATCCATGCTGACTCCTTCCAGTTTACCTCAACTGGCCACATGAGGTCGCCCATGTGGCAGCACAGATTAAGGATAGAAAGGATTACAGGAGGCCATGTTGAACTTTCAAGGGGATGTGGTACATACAGCTTGAGAACACCCAGCCAGGCCACTGATGTGATGACATAATTTATAAATGACCTCAGTGAGCTCAAGTGCATCACCATAATCTGCTCACATTAAAACCTGACAAGAGAAAGTATTTATGAAATAAGCCTGGAAAGATGCGACTTTCAGTTCATCTGCATAATAACCACTGCAAGTTTTTAAATGTCAACTACGCAAATCTGGACTGTAAAAGTATCAGTAGTCATTTGTTGAGCATAGTTTGTGTCACATCTGACATGACTACTGGCGATCAACGACCTTGCAATTATGATTTACATTAATATTGCAAAAGCTGTTGAAAATAGTGAGGAAATCATACAGGCCAGGATATTACTATAGTCGCCGACAGTTCAGTAAATCCCATATGAGCAGGAACACCCTCCAAATGGCAGATGATAAAAATGAGCACCTGTCAGCTCATAAAAAATAAAAAAAAAATTTAATTTAAGCGTATCTGCAGGCACGGAAATGAAGACTGAGGAGGCACATAATAACTACCCGAGCTCACAAACATCAATTACATACGTATGTTGTGTGTGTGTGTGTGTGTGTATGTGTGTGTGCGTATTTATCCAAAGTCGTGAGCGCATAGGGCACGCGCAGCTTGTCGTTGGTGCTGTCGGTGTCCTACCAGCATCTGTTCCTCTTTTTGGAACAGACTAATGTTTCGGCCACATCATTTCCTATCGGGAATAATTTGTGCGCTACTTTCATTTTAATCACCGAACCGTGACCGTGAGAGCGCAAATGCGCATCGGTCTGCGCATCTTTGAATCTTCAGAACTAGACTGTGGACAATCTCCCTGACATCCAAAGACCTCTCCTCCGCAATCCGACGAGGCTTCTCCACCGCCTATGGCCGCACATCGGCATCCCTGAGCCGCTGGCCTCGTCCCGGACCTTTCACCCATCGGTGTCCTCGAAAGGTCTTTGAATCAAGGGAGACGTACACACACATTTTTTTTTTAAACATCCTCGGCTGACTATTTTGTTTAAAGAACCCGGTGCTATGCTGGGCCCATCTATCTAGATCTTGTGATTAATACACGATCTCTCCTCCCACATTCGTCCGACCGAGACCCTGGTACTCTCATCGAGCCCCGACAATGCATCCCAACGCAGTGATGCTGGCGGTGGTCTTTTTGGGGAACTTGATGCTGCCTTTCATCTCGGCTCAAAACGGTAAGAAAGCAGATGTGACCATGGCATTGTTGTAAACATCGCATCCAGGGAAAGTGACTTGACTTGTGTGAAGACGCCCGAGCGAAATGTTTCTAGAGAGGATTTTGAGAAAGGACTGCGTTAAAGCTACTACTATAGTTTCACGCATCTCGACAACAAGGCCAGAGTTAGACACTATCACATCTGATTCAATAAATGACCACATGATGCAACTCTTAACTAAGAAAACAGGAAGAAAACTGACGTTGTGACATTTTTTTTTTTTTTTTGCAAGGTTATGTTCTGTCAACTGAGTATCTAGGTGTGTCTGTGAGGGGAATTAACTGCCACTATAGAATATGTTGCCAAATGTCTTTTAAAATAGACAATGACTGGTGTTGCTGAGGTTTGTATCTTAATGGAATAACTCCTGGATATTTATACATAGAAATAGCCTATGGGTATCCTTAGGCTGCCTGTGTGCAGTTTGTTAGAGGGGGTTGGGTAGCAGCGTGTGTCAAGCAAGACTAACCTGCTCTGGATGCTGATCTAGTAACATATTATCAACACCAAACACAGGCTAAAGGCTCGCCCAATGCATGCTGTACATACTGTAAGAACAAGGCCCTGCTGTATCACAGTTTCTGGCCCTGTGCATCTGTCTGACAAAACTATTTCCTGTCATGCCATCTCAACTGGATCTTTTGCTTGCCCAAAACTAGTCTGCAAAACTAAATGCATGCACAAATAACATCATATGATCATGTTTGGCATGTTTGAGCACCACGTGTGTATTCTTTCCAATCATTCAAAAAAAAAAAAAAAAAAAAAAAGCAATTAGAGATTTGGTTGTTAGGGTTTCAGAGTTGCAAGGGATGTTCATTTGTGACTTTAGTTTCAAAAGTTCACTGTGCATTAATCATAATACAACTGACATGATTTGATTTAAGTAAACATCAGTAACATGCTGTCGGGTGTTCCAGGCTGTCCTCTGATACAGCATGTCCTGACTTCACATTCTGTTGAATCACATCAGCCAGAGGGCCACACAAATAAGCAGCGATACAGAAAATGAAAGTGAAATCTTTGGGTTTTTTAAAATTCTTAAAATAACCCAACTTGAGCAACACTGACATGACTGTGAATATGCTTTATTATACACATGGAATCAATCTAGTTCAGTTGTTGTTGTAATATAACCACTGCCACTATCCATATCATTTAAGAAGCTTCTATACCTACACGTCAAGGCCCCTGTGTTGACATATCAGTCACTGACATGATCTAATCCCCTTACAGAGAGAAATAAGGCAGAGACTTACTCTGCATGCTTATAATTTTAATGCTTAATGTCCACCCTGTCTATTCTGTGGGATAATCAGACACCCACCATGCAAGACTTAATAAGACATGTATTTTGATGATAGGATGAGAAGGTTGCTTAAAACCACACTCCAGCACTGTCCTACATTTTAAGGATTTATTTTTCCAAATATTTCATATGGAAAACATTAAAGATTATTTAAGTCTAAATAACCAAGTTTTTATATAGTGGAAACGGTTTATACCATTTTTGTGTGACACTTGTAAAACACAATATGCAGGAGTGAAAGAAGCATTAAAGGTAATATCTAGATCATTTTACAAGAAAACATAGAGGCAACCTACGTCTTCAGCTTGTGAGGAGGCAAAAAAAATAAAAAATACTACAGCTGTTATGTAACAAAATATTATCCCCTGAATTCCTTTCTTTCTTCTTTGTTAATTCGTGAAGGTGCTTGAAGTGTTGTGCATGCACAGTGAGACATTCTGTGATCTGGAAAATCAAATACCCAATAAGCCCTCTATTGTTTGATAGAGCTCAAGCAAAGGCATTCCAAACACTTCCTGTGGTCTTTGCCCAGTGTTAGCGCCCACTCACTAAGGCCTAGTTCACACCACAGAAACACACACACACACACACACACACACATACACAGACACACACATACAGCGAGGGGTCAGTGGGAGACCGACTGGTGCCACCCAGTCAATGTGTCTGCTTTATGTAGAAATCCTAAATTGATGACTAATCTGCAGACACCCTGCATTCATTACAGGTTTGATCTCAGTTGTAATAAGCTACAGTTAATGTTTCACACTGTTGGTGATATTCTGATTTGCATGCATCCAAAAGCCATTTCATTTCTCTGTCTCTCTCACAGTTCAGATTAAGGGTAATCAGTGCATGGCTTCTTATGCAATCCTAGATTTCCCTGTGATATTACAGAGTTCAGGAAGTGGTGTGGAGAGAATAGTAATTATAAGTGCATGAGATGTAATCACTGTATCTGGGAAGCAGAGGGAATTCATGCCATTATTTTGTCGTGTTCAGGAAAAAGTAGGCCTACTATAGGTGGCCGGTTTCTGCGACAGATATTCGGAGGACTGTAAATAGCATCCGTCCATTCTGCCTGGATTCTATTTTTATCACAGAGACACAGCACTGAGAACTGTGGCTTTAAGGTCCTTTTGTGAAAGTGAATTCATTAACTCTTAATGGACAGCCTCCTTGTGCACAGCTGCACAGCCTTCTAAAGACTTGCTAGGTGGCTGTGAACTATTTAAGCTGAAAGATGATGTGATCTTTATTCAAAGAAAAGAAAGGCTGTTGAGAAGGTGGCTGGCACTGACCTAAGGAAGTGCATTCGTGTCTTACATAATTTCACCCTATGAAGCATGTAGTCTGTGCCTGCTGCCGACTTTGTTGTTGTATTATCACCGTGAACTGAAAGCATGCAGATCCTGTCAAGACAAGCGTTAGAATAATGAGCTGATATAATTAATGGCATATTAAAAATTGACTAGCTATATTTGTTTTCTTTGATTTAGCTACAGCACTTAGGTTAGAAGACTGAACAGATGCAAAGTTCCTTGTTCTTGTTCTCGTTAAGGTTGTGCAATCAAAAGTATAAAGACATGATGTAGAGAAAGATAACTACAATACTGCAATACTGCAATAACAATATACAGTTTTCCTGACCCTCTAATTATTTTAAATGTCACTTCTGCATTATCATTAACAGAGGTGAACATTGCATTTTAAGATAAGCGTTTTACAGCTACATAACATTTGATCAATAGACCTATATCATGCAGCAGCTTGTCCATAATCACGCTTCTGTCCAGCCTCTGAACAAAAGTGCATTTGTGAGTCTGGAAAATATGCTGTAGGACTCAAGCCAGCACTTGCACTGAGTCATGCTTGCCCACTGTGAAATCTGATATGGACTGCACTGATTAGGAGCAGCATCACTCAGTATAAAACACACTGCAGGTATATACTGATGCACAACTGTAAGGTCAGAAATGATTTTTATTTATATAGTGATTTGTCCAGGGAAGGTTTCTGCTGACCATGCATGCTGGATTTTTTTTTCCTCCTAGCACCCTGCTTCACATTCATACAGTTACACACATTCACAGTTGGAAGTTCCCCAATTTAGCCTCAGCCCTGTACTACTGGCTGTTCTGCTGGAACAACTCAGGTTAAGTGTGCTGCACAAGGGCAGCTCAGAGACAGAATACTCAAAGTGGTTATTTTCATTTATACCTGGCCTGATTTTTCCCAGCGGTCTGGATTCTTTAACTAGTGACCTTTTTTTTTTTTTTACTTAGGGGCTCATGCCAACAGATATTCATAATACAAGAGTCACAATTTGACAGTAATAATACTCTAAAGTGGGTTATGTAGGAGGTTGGGGAGTAGGATTTCATCACCCCTGCAGAAAACAAAATGTAGAAGAGACTGGAGGTGTGGTTTTTCTATTTTCAGAATTATTGTGTTATTTAGATGATGAGAATCAGTGCTCTGCGGCACATCTGTCTCTGTGCTTCTTTGGTTTTACATCAAATCATTTGAATTCCCTTGTTTTGACCTCTGAGAGAGAAATAGGAAGTGCTCTCTGGTTGTGATTAGAGGATGGGATTAGAGCATTTCTGCCCAGCACAGGGGTTATTGGGATTTAAATCTCATTAAACTGTTGCCTCTCTTCTGTGATTTGAATGACAGACTTATGTATTACCACTAAAATGAAAATAATAAATAATATATGATGGCGATATATTTTGCTCCACCACATTGACATCAAATAAAGTATTAACAGTGATGTGATAAAGTCAGTGAGACACATTTAGCAGCACAATACACAACATATCACACCTACAAAGTGTATTCCAAGTGTACTGGAAGATATTACATAAATCATTTATGTATTTGAAATTTCTTAGAAAATATGTTGTTACTAAATATGTTATACCTAGTTATACCTACCTGTAATACCTAAAATGTAAAAAATAGTAGAATTTCAAATAATGGTTGTCAGCAATGTGAAGTACATGTGTCTTGTAGTTAATGGGCTATTACATGCAAACCATCAATATGGTCCTTTTAAAAAACTTGAAAATAAAATTGAACAGAGGAGGATCAAGGTGCAGATTTTAAGTGTCAACTACCCTCAGGTAGATAAAAAAGTACAGAAAAGGTGAAGAAAAAAACAAACAAAAACATATCTATAAGGCTCCATAAATATATGTTTTGTATTGTGACAACATTTCAAGTTATTGTGGCTGATCTAGACACTCATAGCACAATCACACCTTATGCCTAATATGACCTTTTGTAAGAACTGTGCAGGTGTGCACAGACTGGGCTTGACTGACAGCTCCCTCACACACCTTATTTGCTCTGTGGCTTGAAGAAAATCACACCTTTATTATTCTTTTAGGTATTTGAAGATTAGTGACCTTGGCACACTGAGAATACTTCAACCCAAATTGAAGTTGACATCAGCTAAAATAAATGAAACATGGATATGGGCAGGCTTTAACTTTCACCAAAATCTGTCACAATGTTAAAGGTTGGGATAATTCTCTTGCCAAGCGATCCTAGATAATGAGATTCTAATCCAAAATAAGAGAATATCTCGTCACAGTCTCCTAGCTTTCTGCTCTGTGTGGACTGAAAAAAAAAAAACATATAAAAAAATCCAGTGGTTGTACATGGCCCTGGCTCTGTAAATGGGAAACAAACAACATGGGCTGGACCAAGGCCACACAACATTAACTTGTTATTCCTGCAATTTCAGTCAGGATTTGTGTGTCAGGTAACGTTAAATCACTTGCCCATGTACACTCAGCTTACTTCCTAGTTTGCCATACGCTGCTCTTGTGATGTTAGTTATAGTTGCAGGAAAGATGTGAGTCTCACTGTCTGGAGCTGGTGTGCTAGCTCTGGGAAACCATCTCATCCTCTCTACATATTTAGTGACAGTTGCTAACCCACAACATAGCTAGTGTCAGATGCATTATTTGCTGTGTTGTTCACACTATGTCACAGTGTTGGCTTTTTCCAGATTGGCTTATCCCACCTTTGCTGCTAATTACTTGATTTTGTTTAAGTTGAACACAAAAACTGTACTCAAAGGGACACTTTTACTATATGATTAACAATACTGAATATTGGAACGTATACCACAACTGCAACGATTGTCCTAATCATCTAACAGCGAGTGAAGTATATTAAAATATAAACCATTTATAAATGGGATCTTTTGTGTTATTCAAATGACCTGTAAAGTCACACATATCTGTCACAGCACCATGCAG
This sequence comes from Argyrosomus regius, assembly GCA_946959425.1. Classification (NCBI taxonomy): domain Eukaryota; kingdom Metazoa; phylum Chordata; class Actinopteri; family Sciaenidae; genus Argyrosomus; species Argyrosomus regius. The sequence goes on from OX336882.1 coordinate 17,742,675, forward strand.
GTACAACAAAGACACACAGACACAGCCTAGCACATAACCAGTTCAGTAGCCCCAGGGGGTTTCCTACTCGCTGCTTTCTCTGCGTTGTGGGATGTGGATTGGGATCCAGGTTCTAGGAAGGCAGCTGACTCACTCTCAGACTGCATGGTGGTGCTGTGCGGCTTGCTGTCGGTCCTCAGGGGAGCTCTCTTCTCTACCTACATCACTGTACTATGTAGGCTGTAATGACTGTGACTTCCATACAGCCTTAGACAGAGCTGGCACAGAAAACTGCAGGTTATTTTGTGATACTACTGTGCATGTCATATGGGAGTAAAGTGAGCTAAAGCGTAACATGTCACTGTGAAGGACTTCATTATTGCAAGTTGAATAATTTCTGTTAAATCATCTACTCATATAAACGTTTGACCTTCTTGGTTCAATGACATACACGCCACCATCGGAACTACACCTCTGCGTGCATTCAATTTTAGATGTTAGCCTTATTGTGAGTTCTTGTTGCTGTGAAGCTCTCATTTGTTTCAACTATCCTATAATATTCTTTTGAGAATACTACATTTTGTGATGAAAAAATAGGTTTGCTAGGCTAGTATTTTGGTTTGTATTTCCTTTGTGTTGATACAAGTTTTTAATCTACATGTCTTTAGTAGTTCAAATTAATTAACCAGTTAATTATTTCAAAAAATGAACCTGCAACTATTTAGATTAGAGATTAATGGTTAATTTACTTCTCATTTATTTCTCAGTTTTATAGTGTAAATTGAATGTGTTTAGACTGTTGGTCAGACAGAAATACAGATTTAAAAACATCATCTTAGGCTCTGTGAAGGTCATTTGTACAGTTTGTACATGTACAGTAAATGGACAGCAAGATGTGCCTGCTACACATAAATTTACCATAAAACAGAGAAAGTGTTATCATCATAGCATAAGATGAGAACATTCATACAATTGAACTTTGCTCATATTTATTCAGTCACCAAGTTGCTGAGATCTGTCCACCATCCCTTGCTTCTCTTTTTGTCACTTCTTGTCTCCCAGCATGCCTTTGAAATGAATGAGTACCGGCTGGCTGCTTTGTGTTTTGTTTTCACTGGCAGTATAAGCTCCCTGTTTAAACAAGATGAAAATTGGTCTGCTCATTGGCTGTGCATTGTCTGTAGTTTGTTCTGTGTGTATTTCTCCACAGAGCCTCGCTGAGCCTGAATTTAAATTATGTCATCTGTTCCTTTTTTTGATTTAATTTACCATTACCTTGGAGGATATTCATTGCAGATACTATACAGTGATTATGAACACTTGTGCATGGCTGACAATAGTTATCTGTGCCATGCGTCAAGCCAATTTGCTGTCATTCCCATAATCACAGTAAAGAATGCCATAGTAAATGTTCTGTCAAATTGAAATATTGCTTTAACAGTGTAGGCGGTTAGGCTTGGATTCACCCTCTGGGATTATGTGGTGAGGTTGATGGGTCCAGATGTTTCCAGAGAAAGGAAACAAATGCTAATTACTCTGCATATCTCTAAGCATTGTGCATAGGAACACAAGTTGTAAGCACCAAATATCAACAGACGCATCTCTTCCAATTTTTTCTGAATTCTCACAATTTGTCTTTACCATTAAGTAGGCCTAATTTATTTCCATGAGGCTAAATCACAAACTGGTGTTGGGCAACAGACTTATTACTATGGTACTAAGTAAAATCCATGTATTGTTAAGTTTGTGAAATATTGTTGCTGTACTCCAACAGCCTGTTTGAGTTCAGTGCAGACAGAATAATGTTCTCAAAATGTGAAACACCTGTGCCTAATAGCATTACAGAAAAATGACTCATAAACCTTGTAAATTGTATCTATTTTCACCTGGCAGTTAAACTTTTAATACAGTTATTTAAATGAAATATACTGGCTTCATTGTGGGGGTGGGCTGAATACTGTAGTTGACACTCTTTCCTCAGGCTTCTACAGGCTTATCTGTTTATGTACTTATGATACATTACTTTGAACAGGCCAGACAGATCTGGAGGGAGGAAGGAGGGTGCTGGCTGTAAGCTGTTGTATTTAGAAACAACACACAGGCTAACACTCAAGAGACCACAAGCTCTTTGTTCCCATTTGCTCTACAACAATTCAGGGCAGAGTTAAGGCAATGTTTTTTCTTTTTTTTACCCACGCCCCCCCCCCCAATTTATTTAAGCACATGTGCTTTACAGCTGACAGGCTGCAGGGGTGGTAGAGGACAGTGTCTGTGGTCCAGGTGATTTGTCATTAGATGGGGTTCATTAAGGCTGGCTGAGTATTGTTGGTCTGACTACTGAAGTGAAACAGGGTCATGAATCAGATGCATACGCAGCATGGTACACTCACAGTTGTGGTAATAATGCGTATGGATCCTATTTTTAGATGAATTCCACTATATTTCAGATTTGAAATGTGTTACCTAGTCCACATGGCAGTAGAAATAATGAGGGCTGTTTGTCCAACTCCCAAAGATTAAATGCTGATGGCACGATGTATTTGGGTATAAGGGTGCATGTGATCGCTGTCTGATGACAACCACATATCTCCACTTTTGATGATTTTGACTTCGATATATGAAATGTGCATATTCTCCTCCATCTAGGTCAGCATTCAGAATCTTATTGACCAATGAAAAGATGTTTCATTACATCATGTACGTAGGATAGATAGAAGGAGGATAGCTTTGGATCAATAACATTTGAGTTTTGAGCCAAGGATAGATAACAAGCTCTGTGACCTCTCTGAACCGAGTCAAACAGATGCACGCAAGTCAGTGTCAGGTGGCCATTAGCCTGGATTATGCTGATTTCAATATAAAATACTAAAACAGCTTTGATTAGGCCAATGTGCTCCATGTGGAAACATGGAGAACAACTTTGCTATTGATAGTTGAGGGGGACATAAACTGAGGGGGGCATAAACAAAAGAGTCAAGATTCTGACCCACCCGCACGTCGTATATCCACTTTTGCTCACAATCCATGTAAATCCATTTAACATATTTAGCGGTTCACTGATGTAATTATAGATTTTCATTTCATTTTACAAAAACACACATCTACTATAATCAAACAACAGGAAGCACATGATTTTAATAAAGTTTTCATTCTTTACCCACTCATGACGTTTTCCTATCTTAAGATACATTTGTGTGTTTCCATGTTCTTCTTATATCTTTTGTACATCACATCCGTTCACATATCCAAACATCTCCACACATGCTTCCTTAGCGGTACAGATGCACTTACACCTCACTTCCAGGCTAAACCCTTTGCCACAAGCTACTTTTATTCATTTACCAAACAACTTAAACATGGTTACACCGGGCTGGATGCACAAGATCCATTAAACATAAAACGTGAACAGCAGCAAAACCATCATTGTTATATTAGCAAAGAGGAAAGAAAAACTCAATTATCACAAGTATTTCTCTCACAGGTTCCATGTGTTAAATTGAGTTAGTTTTGCTTTAAAAGCACAGATTTTCTGTAAGATTTTTAAAATGTCAGTCAGTGTTTATTGACAGGCTGGTTGAACTAACTTATTGCACTGTGACCACATGGGAATTTTAAAAACCTGCTTTTAAGGTCCAGCTTATCCAAAATGAAAGCTGACTGACCTAATTTCTGGCATTACCAGCAAGAGCTGCTATGGATAAAGAGATTAAGTTTATACATACAGTTACATCTATTTGTGACTATTTCCACGAATTGCGTTTAATAGGAATTTCAAGCATTGAGAAAAAAGATGAACCATGAGGACTGGAAGCAATTCTTAAAAGTATTAAAGTGTAAATAAACCCCCAAATTTTGCTACCTCCCTCTCCCAGCAAATTTTAAAAATGCAGCAGAGGGCGATTGTTATAGGGGGCGTGGCCTCATGGCTACGTAGTGTGTGATGTGGGAGGTAACAACGATCAGAGTGACAGACTGCCCACCTCTCAGTGTAGCCATAGTCAGAGCTAACCAAACTTATCGGCTAAGAGAATCTGCTGCCAGGCTCTCTGTTTCTGCACTGGACCCACAGAGAGTCTGCTGGGACCCTCACAGTCACTCAAAGCACAGTTATGGCTATTGGTAAAAGTTTTGTGTGGTAAATGTGTTGTATTGTTAGCTGAGAGCTAACAGCCACAAGCCACTGCTGTCAAGACTCTTTGTTTTAGCACTGGACACACAGAGTCCGTTGGAACTATGTCAGTCTTTGGTAGTAAATGTGTTGTAATGTTAGCTAAGATAGCAACTCAGAGAGGCTACATCTCTGGGGTGTCAGTATGGGTACATTGCTGCCACAGTCTGCAGAGTCAAGAGATGTTGGTTTTATATAAGGCTGGTAATGAAAAGCTGCCGCGATGCTTCACCTGCCTCCAAAAATAGCCAATAGTGAAATTCAAATGCAATAGTTGAGTTTCAAACTGTAGAGGGAGGTTACTAACTGCATATTTATAGCACAATATGTAGAATTTAAATACTTTACACTAAAATGTCCTAAAAGGACCCAAATTAATCAACAGCAACACTAAATATCCATGTACACTGGTTTTCATCGTGCATTCATGCTACAATATCACCTACAAGAATTACAGGGAGCCTTTTGCCAGAAGGCCATGAGTTTGTATCAGTGTCTGCCCAGGTTTCCTGCAGGATCTCCGGTTTCCTTCAATAGTCCAATGACATGCAGGTTATGTGAACTGGTGACTCTAAATTTCCCGTAGGTGTGAATGTGAGTGTGAATATGTTTGTCCGTCGGAGGGTTAGCCTTGTGACATGTCCAGGGCGTACCATACCTCTTCACCCATGTGCGTTTGGGATTCACCAAATTTGGTGAAGACTGAGACAAATGTGGAGTACTGGCAAGATATAATAGCTGAAAAAAATGCTAATTTTCCATAACCATAATCAAATTACTTATTCTTGTACTTGTTTTTCTTTTAACTAACAAACTTTCTAACATCTTTGGTGGCACTAACCTGAATTTATGATTGATGACACTTACGATACCCTGCAATCCACATTATTGTAGCTTTTAATTCAGGAAGTTTAATAGCTCTTAGGTGACATTCATTTCTCTGACAGAATGGTGCCTGTGACACTTAAGCTCAAGTGTAACACTTCCATGCCACTGATTTTGACGGAACAGTCTATATAGTGTTCTTATTCAGGTCTGACAAATGTATGGCACACTGGGAAGAGGTTTTCGTGTCAGTGGGGTCAAGTAGGAGTAGTGCACCTGATTGTTACAACACAGTGAGTGTAAAAAAGGCTTGTGTGATTGTTCACCTACTTGACAAGGCTCTCTGATAAACAAACCTTTCAGGAGCCTAATAAAAACTCTGAAGCCTGATAAAAACTTGAAATGTGCAAATGGACAACAAAAATATAAACGCAACACTTCTGTTTTTGCCTTTTTTTCATGAGTTGAAGTAACAGATCTAAAGGGAGTACTTCTCCTTTTCCAAGATAATCCATCTGCTTGATAGGTATTGTATATCAAGCTGATTAAACAGCATGACTATGAGACAGGTGTGCCTTTGACTGGTCACAATAAAAGGCCACTCTAAAATGTAGTTTTATCTTTATTATCTTTATTTTATCTTTATTTTATCTTTATTAGGCCCTGGACTATGGGCTTTTCACATAGGACAACAGATACCAATTATTTTTCCCCAGAGGGGCAAAGTTATGACCCGCCCAACTCTGCCTCTGATTGGCTAGTACTAGTTGTCTTCATTGGAATATCACATTAAGCCAATCAGAGGTAGAGTAGGATGGGTCATGACTCTTGATGAAAATTGGCATCTTGCTATCTCTATTGTGACCAGTCCAAGGCACACCTGTGTCATAGCCACGGTATTTAATCAGGTGAATGTCAGGTGAATGGATTATGTTGGCAAAAGAGAACAAAACTTCACACGTACTGCATTCAATGTGCTGTAACTAATGTTTACATTGTTAGCTCAAGCATAGGCACATAAAGGGTGTACTTCAAAAACCCTGTTGCACTCATCTGTACAAGGTTAAATGTGAGAGAGAAAAGGAAATGAAAACAGAAAAGATCCCAACACTACTTGCTGGCATGGACTTTGGACAGTTGACTATGACTTTGACTGACATTTGCACGGCCTTAGTGGGCCTGGGAACTCTGATGATAAACAGACTGGATTTGGACAATCATTAACCTTTTCCTTTTCTACCTATCGATGATTTGAGGCTTGCTTCTTTTTCATTTGGCTTTAATCATCCTCTCTTTTGTTTGTATGTACTCTGATCCTATTTAATTTCCTTCTCCATCCCTTGACCTTTCCACACCTTCCTACTGCTCTAACCCTCTTCTACCCTTTCCTTCCCTGCCATCCCGATACACTTTTCCTCTCCAGCTGGGTTTGTGAAGTCGCCAATGTCTGAGACTAAGCTTACGGGGGACACCTTTGAGCTGTACTGCGACGTGGTTGGTAACCCCACTCCAGAGATCCAGTGGTGGTATTCTGAGATCAACCGAGCTGACTCCTTCAAGCAGCTGTGGGACGGAGCCCGCAAGCGTCGGGTATCTATCAACACAGCCTACGGCACCAATGGGGTCAGTGTGCTCTGCATCACGCGCCTCACACTGGAGGACTCTGGGACCTATGAGTGCCGGGCCAGCAACGACCCCAGGCGCAATGAACCCCGACAAAACCCTGCCATCACCTGGATCCGCGCCCAGGCCACCATTTTGGTGCTACAGAGTGAGTGGTCTATGTCCTGTAGTACCTAGATGGTGAACGAACTACCAATCCCCTGTCCCAACCACTCCAACCCGTAAAAAAACCTCTCAAGAGCCCACCCTCACCACAGCGGTTACTGGCCAGGCTAAAATAAAACAAACACCATTCATACATTTTTTTATTTTGTATTAACGGAACTATTGTATTAGCTATTTACATTATATTTTTTAAATCCTTTATGCCAGTGATAAATATTTATGTTCTTTTCTAGTGAACTCAGTAAACTCCCTGTCTCTTTCAAATTCCCTTGAGCATGTGTTGTAAATGACCACAAACCCAGGAACTTTACCCAGTCTCTATCTACATTTCCCTCTTTCCTCCAACACCAAACTTTCGTTCTTACTGTCTCATGTGTCCTTTTACAATATTCTAATCATTATCTTTTTCTCTGTATCCTTAATTTCACCCATTTCCTATTCCTGGATTTATTTGTGATACTTATTCCTTTAACATTATGTTGTGTCTCTTGCGTTGCGTGGATTGTTTTATTTACTTCAAAGCCCTGCCTGCTAAATGCAGTGGAAATCTAGTGGTGCTTTGAAGTAATGGTGCTTTTGATTTGGCTTTCTCACTCTGGGCACAGTGTAAATGGGACTGTAAGAAGACACAAGGAGGGATCGGATAAGGTGTAAAAGAGTGATTCCTGCTGTCAACTCTTTACTGATAAAAGCAAACATTTACTGCTTTTAAACCTGTGTGTGGTAATCCAATAAAGGATAAGACCACGTGAGGGCCTTGAGTGTCTCATTTTTTCATTCAGATGAGACAGATTTCACTTCTACAAAACAGTCTCTCTTGACTTGCCTGTGCACTGTGTAACCTTGTGCCTTCTCAGCCATTAAGCGTGAGTGTGAATCAGTAATGACATTATATCCCTTAACCCTCTGCTCTATGCACACAAACATTCAAACAAACTGAATTTCAACTGGACCTCTAATCTGTACATGCTTCAGTGCTCTGCCCACTGGAGCACAGGGAGATGTGGAATGTTGTTAGTCACAGTGAAGCTCTCTGAGGAGCTTAGAGGAGATTGATCCATGTTGGCTCTTCTGATTGGACTGACAAATTTTAATTTCTGTCTGAGCACTATTTGATTAGGTATAGGGCTAATGCAACCCAAATAATTTTAAGAAGTGCAAAGGACAGCAGCTGTTCACTTCTCACATCTAGTGGTTTCCTACTTTCCTGCCACAATGTAATTTATGAAACATGCAAATCAAGTCCTCACTAAATATATTCTGTCATTACTGAGGAGTAAATGTTCTTTGCATATACATGTAATATCTAAGCTATTACATGTATATAACATGCTATACATAATAGCCCATTGATATGAATGTATAGTTTGTAGCTGGGGAAACATGCTGAACTCTGATTGTCTTGTTTTGGCCTTTTTCCTAATTTAGCTTGTCAATGTGAATCACTCTAAATCAATATACCTAAAATCAGTATATTTAAGTTGTTATTAAATTTTAATGAAGAAGCATGGATAAAATCTACTTGACAGCATAACATGTACTTTCTGCATGTGCTTAAAGTGATACTCTACACAAATCTTTTGAGTATGAAACTGTAAAATATGTTTTTGTTTTCTTATCAACAGAATAGTTTGATATTTGTGAAATATGCTTATTTGCTTTGCTTTTTAAAATGAGAACACTGATACAATTAATCAGTAACACTCTCATGTTTATGTGGTATATATGAAGTTACAGTCAGCAGCCAATGAAACTGGCCTCTGTCCAAGGGTAAAAAAAAACCCCAAAAGTAATTAACATGATACGTCTTTCTTAAATCCGTAAAAAAAAAAAAAAAAACAAAGTGTAAAAAAGACACATTGGGGTTTAGACTATTTCTTGGCCAGGATCAGTGACTTCCTAGCTGGTCTCCCCTGTTTCCAGTCTTTATGCTAAGCTTAGCTTCTGGGCTACCGACTGTAGCTTCATCTACTCTAGAACTGAGAGTGGTACTGATCTTCTCATCTAACTCCCAGAAAGAAAGCAAATAAGTATGTTTCCCAAGATGTTAGACTTTCTTCTTTCTTTAAAGAAAGAACAGCAGCTGTGATCTGCTTTAATTCATCTCAATTACAATTGATTCCAATGGTGACAGAACACCCACAAGAACCTCTACAACCACTCCTCCACCGTTGTTGATGTGACACAAAAATATGGCTTAAATGCAAGTGCTTCTGTGTTGCATGTCCTTTCCATCAACCTTCTTAAAACTTTTCAATGAAAGTAGTTTATTTAGCTGTATTTTGGTGACATGTTTGTTTGGAATGTAACTAAACATACAAATGGATATCAGAAAAGGGGATTGTGTTGCAGGAGTGGTTTGCAGAGTTTCTGTGGTGATTTTCAACTTTTATCCAGAATCAAAAACCTCATGAGTTCAAGCTGAGCATAGCTGGTTTCTCTTCTATCTTTTTCAGCCACTTTAAAAGCTTATAAGGGGTGAGTGTCTCATACTCAAATATATACACATAGATTTTGTATCTAGTATCACTTGAATTAATTATATAGATCTTAATAGATTTTGATTACGGGCATACTGCACATTTACTTCAAGTAAGCACGTTTGTGACACTTTGCTTTTTAAAACGTACGTCATACTCGTATGTAAGGTTCTACTGTTTGCACTGCAAAGTGACATAAATGTGTGTTGTTCTGAATTAGTCATAAGAATGAACATTGTATATCCTTATTAAGAATGAGTGTTTCAAACCATTTAGCTCAACCACGTGCACAGGAGCCCCACTATTTTTGTACCAGCACAGTTACTGGGACATCTCTCTGGGAGTGTACTTTTTCTATTGTAATGGGCTACCTTGCCTTGCCTTGTAATGATATAAAGCTCCCCGAAATATAGATCTTATCAAGCTAATTACTATGTCTCAGCTATTTAGTTGAATTGATTTAATACATCTTGGCAAATTGCAGTAGAATACATCTGTACTAGATAATCACTCAAATCTGGTACGTTAATAAGAAAACATGTTTGTGCTGATAATACAGTAATGTTAAAAAGTAACACTCCGCGTGTAATATCTGTCTGTTAATTGGATACAATATCAATCTAAGTGCAGTACTGTATTATAGTACCAGCAAGAGGAAAGGGGTGGTCAAGTTTCACTACACATTGGCTCATTCAGAGTAACGCTTTATTTTTGGTTACATTCTGATATGGCGATACATTATCCAGCAGTTAGCAGATTTTAAGTTGTGACAAGGTGTCCTACAAACAACCTTCTGGTTAAATTGCCTGTGGACCACTGTGCCGTGTTAGCTAAATGTTAATTTATGTACCTCATGTTGTGTGTGTGTGTATGCATGTCTCGAAGATACTATTAATAGAATATGTGATTCTGCTTGGTGGGGGAGAGAACGATGTCAGTAGGGGGGAAGGGGAGAGATATCCCCTTAAGCTATTGAATGTACAGAATTGCGAGAAGAAGGTGCCATAGATGCTAACAGAAGCCATTTGCTAGTCTTAGTAGCCCTCCTTTCTCCTTTCCTCCCTTTTGCTTTCCTAGTGGCGTTGCAAACAGCAGCCAGTAGTAGGATTATGATGCGTCTCTGCTCCTCCCCTCGGGGGCTCCATCGTTGCCATGGTTGGCCCGCTCTGGAAGAGGAAGAGGAGGAGGAGCGGGAGGACGATGGGAGGAAAGGGGAGGGGAGGGTAGGAGGGAGGGGGGGGGTTCCTGCTCGCTACTCAAGGCAGAGCAAACGGTGCCTCGCTCTCAGATGACACCTCCTGCTTCCTTGAACGTCCTTGAGAAATGGACCCTGGTATTGTTTTGGAACCAGTGTGTGATGTAAGAGGGTGAAGTAATTTAGGCAGTCATTCAGCAGTAATCTAAAATGTCAAAAGACCATTCAGTGTAAATTTCTAAGTATATGGCTGTTTTTACTTCTATATTCTGATGACATTTACATGTAAGCTTGAAAAGGGTAGGCCATTTTTAAAGCCCATCCCGTTTCTGCTGTTATAATGAAACATAAAAATGACTGCAGTTATCAGCTACAGCATATCTTCTATCTGTCAAAAATCCTACCGGAGATTATGTGACTGTACATTAAGAGTATTCATAAATGCATTGCTACTAGACATAGGTGTGTGATAGGTAATATAAGACAGATGTTTGTAAGGAATTTCTCTTCAACTCCCTTTAAGGGCATTACTCTGTCTAAATAATATTATTTTTTTACTCAAGGATAAATGGTTGATACAAGACATTTCAGCTGTTTCATGTAGTTATTATGTCTTATTTGTTGTGTGCACTTCTGTCTTCACTTCATAGACACCCTCCTACACAGATCGTATAAAAACAGCTTTCAGCTATTACAGCATAGGAGGGAGCATTAATACAGCATTGAACCCCAGTTCTGTGATAAGGCTTGACTGTCTCTGTCTTCCAGAACCAAAGATCAATGCCTCTGATCAGATCATCCTGTCAGCGGACACCCCTATCAAACCAGTTACACTGCAGTGTAACCTCACCACTGCTCAAACTCCCCACAAGGAAAGCTACTGGATGAAGAATGGACAGGAGATCCCAGATACACGGACAGAGCAGATGAACATAGCATACAGGTGACAAACAGCTTCCTCTATGTAGTAAGTAGGACATAGTTTGGGAGAGAGGACTATGCAGACAATGAGCGTTGCCGGCAATGGAGAGGGAACAAGAATTCAACTTTCTAAATTTATCTAAATGATTCATGTAAAATGGAAGTGGCTGTGCGAGGAAATAGGTAATCTTGCATGTTGAAGAGCAGGACCTTGATGAGACAAAGGCAGTATACTGTAAATAGGTCAGACCACAGTGTTGCCGATATTTTCTATTCTATAATAAGCTGTCAATATGCATGTTTTGGACATTTTCAATAGATGTGAGAGAGACAACTCATCAAAAGTAGATTGTACATAAAGACATCCTTACTGGGGCAATCAATATACAAGGCACTGTAATTTAGAAGTAGAAGTGTATGGTTTGTAGCTTTTTTTGCTTTAAGTAATCAGTGAATCAGAACTGAAACAATCAGAAGTGATGAAGACCTTGTTAAGAACACTGTTGAATTTAGCACCCTATTCATTTTGAATATCTCCAGGCTGCCATTGATTGAGTCAATACCGAGGTAACAACTGGCTCACCATTTGATTTTCAAAAAATATGTATTATGTCTTAATACAAATATCTAACTGCACCTATGTATCTAACTAGAAAAAAACAACATCATAGCCTGAAGTACCAACTAGTTGTTAGTTCCGGTTGTCACACAGTATAACCATTGGAACACAAAGCTACTGTCGCCCCCATAGACATACCACAGACTCTCCCTAGCCACAAGATGAGACCAATTGGTCACTTCCTTGTCACATTACATCAGTGATACCGTGGAGATTACAGCTAAAATGCCTGTGGTGCCCTTCTCTGCAGAATCCAGAGCTAATGTTCCGTAATATAACAGCATAATGCCAACATTTTGTCTCTCATGGCCTTGTATGCCCTCAAGCTTTCACTGTTGTAGTCCAAACTAATGACTAGAGTTAAACTGAAATGAGTTGACTTTATTTGCTTGACTACTAAGAGTGTAAGTACCTGGTAAATTAATGTTATGGAATAAGTGTTTTTGTATTTTGTTGTATTTTGTAGAATCAATAAACCACGGGCAGATGATTCTGGGGAATACATGTGTGTTTACACATTTGACATGGCACCAAATGCAAATGCCACAATTGAAGTAAAAGGTAAGCTCCCTCTAAGGCATAACAGTATTAGCAACTGAACTTTTGTTACATGAATGACACAAATATCACTTCAAAGAAAATGTCTGACATGATTTCCTCCATAATGTTTTCAAATTCTGAAAAAGGCCTTGTTTCAATTTGAGTTTTAACCAGGTCATTTGTGGTTTTCTACTGAGAGATGAAGAGAAAAAAAGGTGTGCTAGAAAGGTTAACCACCCAAAGCTGTGTGAAGAGAATCCTTGTTGACAAAGATGTTTGAATTCATCCACTGCAGTGGTGATGACAGGGGGGAATCCTGAGGCTGTTGTCACTCTTGGCTTTCACTGAGACAACAGTGTCCAGCAAAATGGACAGGCACTGCACATTCTTACCAAAACGTGCAAACACAAAGCCCACTAAAAGGCATCTTTAAGAGAAGTTATATGCCTTTAAAAACTAAATTAAGCAGATGATTTGAGGTTTGTAAATCAGTTTGAATATTTCAACGGTTCAAGTAGAAAAAGATAACGAGGACAGTCTATGTAATAGCTAGAAAACCTAACCAAGAACTACTGTGTTGGTTTCATTCAAGCTGACAGCAAAGCCATCAACTTGAATAAGGAATCTTCTCTGAGAAAGGGCAAGTGAAACCCTGTTCAAGAGAAGCTTGCCTGTGTGTAGTGCTTAAGCCAATTTGCTGTGGCATGGCTATGGTGCATACTGAGCATGCCCTGCCTCTTACTTCGCGGCTGTCTTAAAGCGCTGCCTGATTGTGTAACATGGGTGATGAACGTGTGTGTTCTGCTTTCACTGGGTTGTGAGATGATGGAACTCATTGCCATTCAAACTGAAGTGTCCCGGCCATCATTGGACTGCAGGCCTGTGACTGCTGAGGCTTGCTATCTGTCCCCTGGAGAATAGTCAGACTGTTAACCAAACTGATGATGGTAAATAGGCCTACATTCTGTCTAAAAAAAAAAATCTTAAAATAACAAAATGTTTTGACGTTAAGGGTAGGTACAATTGCTAGATCTAAATAAAACATTTTCTTCAGTTGTTAAATGCTCTTGTTATTTTCTAGAGGTATTTGAGATCTTTTGTGACCCAGGTAGCAAGCCCACTGTTATGCTAGCCAGCTTTGCACTGCGCTTCTGGCAGCAGTTCACTGAGATCCCTCGCCTACAGTGTCCTTGGCACACTCATCCTTGCAGGACTCGGCTCAGAGGCAACAGATGGAGGGTTCTGTGATGTTGTAGGATTAAGGCTCTGAATCCGGTCCCAGCCATATCTGTGGCAGGAGTGGAGTTTATTGTCTGTGATACTAAGCTTACCACAGATACATAATTTGGTACCTTATATTTCTCAAATATAAGTGAATGTTAAGCACATTTCTTTATTTTAACTTGCATACTCATAATTCAACATTTTCCTCAAGAAAAATTGACCAAACGATACAATTTTACACAAATTCTCAAAATCAAAACATGTAGCTACCTTAACATAAAATGGGGAACACAACAAATGTATGATTTGATTTCGTAACTCTTTAACATCTCATGTCATCTTAATCAGCTTTTTCTGTTCTTTTTGACAGCTTTGATCTTGCTCTTCCTCATGCGTCCCTCTCTAATTCATGTGTAACTTTGCCTCTGTCTAGCACATAGAGATTAATAGTCACAGTAACCGTAGTCAGGAGTGTGAAATGGAGGTTTCTGCCTGTTTTAGCGCCACCCTTGGGACTGTCTCTGCGCTGTCAGTCAGTGACATAATACAGTCAGTATAAGGCACAAATGAGCTTGGCCACTCCCCTGCTCAGGGAGCACGTGGGCACCATAATTAGAGTGGGGTGATGTCACCAAAGAGCTCAGACCCCTCCTTCTCCATTATCCATGCACAGCTGAAAAATGCTCACTCCAGGCCTCTCCCTTATCCTGCTTAATTGCATGGAAGGAATTATTGTAATTTTGAGGATTAGTGGAAAAACAGGAACAGTTATCTTCCTGATGCTGTGCAGAGTTACACTGAGAGTTTGTCTCACCTTTGGAAAAGACTGTCAAGACTGTTCTATTGATCAGTTTTGACTTGGCATCTGTCGCAGTGCTTTATGACACATGCCTGAATTCATTAAATTTGTAACCTTTGTGTTGCATTTTATTATCAGTTTATTCATTAATCAGAGCCAATTCACACCGTTTTCCTTTGGCTCAAAATCTCTTTTGTGTAATTCACTATGGAATCATTTTGAATGGGAACATCTGGCTCTTATATCATACTGATCCCCCTCTTCCATGACCTCATTATGAATTGTACTGAAATTCTTTTATCTCTTCCAGAGTAATATTCCCCATTGCTAGGGTTTGCTGGTGGGGGCTTACATGCTCAGGAAATAACTGCACACCCAAAACAGCACTTTAGTGAGAGCACTAGTCCACCCTTACTCCTGGGCAAGCCTCTTTTCTACTAGACTCTGTTACATAATTCAGTTTGACATATACACATTGTTCTTACGTATTTCTTATCTTTAAAGAATGATAAAAAACAAAACAAAACCCTGTGAGTATTGTTGAGTCAGGTGGAAAAGGAAACATGGTACAACACAAATTCAGTAACCTCTGTGATGATATGACTTCAACTAAGTGACTCAATTTGGTGCATATGATTTTTGAAAATATCTTTAAAAAGCCCACTATGCTTATTCTTGACTGCAATATCTTGAGATTATGAAAATTTCAAAGGAAACTGAGCCGCTTCAGTAAATCAGCCCTGCTATAGAGACTCTTAATTACACTCCTCTCTCTCTCACAGACATCTGAATAACACATATTATTACCATAGCCAGCACAGCCAATCATGCTTTCCTTATTCATGCCATCTGGTAGGAGTTAAAACGTTCCTTTGAATGTCTTACCTCTGCCAGCACAGCTAATGATCAACTTTATTTATTTATTTTACCTTTCCAGCAAAACCTGATATCATTGGCCACAAGCGAAGTGAAAATAAAAATGAGGGGGAAAATGCTATGCTTTACTGCAAGTCTGTTGGTTACCCACATCCCACCTGGACCTGGCGTAAAGTGGACGGAACATCCTACACGGTAGATATGTATATACAATATACATATACAGTATATAAATATGAAAACTGAGAGACAGAATCAGACAGACAGATATATACAATAAACAGCATGCTAAATATCTCTATTTTCATTGTGTTGCAGGACATTGACAACTCAACTGGACGCTTCTTCATCACTAACAGGGACAACTACACAGAGCTCAACATACTGAACCTGGATATAAACACAGATCCTGGAAAATATGAATGCAATGCCACTAACGTGATTGGAAACACAGCTGAGATCACTATATTACGGGTGCGCAGCCACCTTGCGCCACTTTGGCCTTTCCTAGGTGTGCTCGCAGAGATTATAATCTTAGTAGTCATCATCGTTGTGTATGAGAAACGCAAGACGCCAGATGACATAATCGATGGTAAGAAAACCTTTTCTGTATTACTAGCCATAGGCACCAATAAATATTAAACTATGTGAGTAAAAATAATAATTATTATTGTTCAATTTACAACAATGCAATTCAAAACTCTTGAAACATTGTACATACATACAAGGTATGTACTGGCCTGAAATGGGCCTGAGTTTTAATTCTGGTAAATCAGTAAAGGTTTGCTTTTATCCTTCAGTTAAGAACTTTTAGCAAGTAGAGACATTACAAAGTAACTACCTTTTCAAAAGAACAATGGCTGTAAGGTCAAATGTCACCAACAGAGGAGCGTATCAGAGCCTAAGATACAGAGATTTGCACAGATACAAGTAAACTATCGAACCACAAGGTTGCATCTACTCTCAGAAGAGCTCTGTAGTTAAAAGGACTGGCCTCCTTGCTTCTTGACTGATGCGGCGAAAGGAAAAAAGGGAGGACATTGTCACATATAAGAAGCATGCAAATATGATCTTTATACATGCACATTAGGTGAACAACAGAGGGCCCACAGCTAACCTTTCCAGGAGTTGCTGTGTTATATTAATAGCAATGGTAACAGCACGTTTACTTCCCATGTTGACGGCATAATATCAGTTTTCATAAACATGTGGGGTTATCATCCTGTAGCTATAAACATATCAGTCCAACTATATAACTTTATTGGTTACTATTCTTTTCCCTTCCCCTTCTTTCCTAATGGCAACATAATCTTAATGGTTGGTAAGTGAGAGATCCTGCATGGTTTCGGAGATTTTTTTTCTTTGTCAATTTCTATGTTTTTACCTACAGCCTACAGTCCATTCACAAACATTACGATCTTTGCTGGGATATTAAACAGAAAATTATGTTTATCTTTTAAGTTGAAGGAAAACTTGTCTCCATTCATTTCCTTTTCCATTAGGTTGAACCCATAACATCTGATATGTTTCCACAAGTGAAAGTCAAATGTTCTGATGATGGATTAAATTGTGTATATCTATGGAGAGCCATAATCTTTAGTCATATTAAAAACACAAATAGGATTTTGTATTAAGCGACTTTTAGTGTTTTTCTAAACTAAATTAAAAATGCACAGCCTAACCTAATTAAATGAGTGAAAAATAATTAAAGCCCAAACTAGATCAAAACACCAGACTTGGGAGTAGTAGATCTACTCTGACTTTGCCTACTATGCTACAAAAATGAAGTTAAACCGTTAATACCCTCAAATTCTATGTAATATTCTGATTAAATAAAAGTGACAGATTAAATAAATAAAAAAAAAATAAGTACATAAAAATGCAAGAATAGGTAGAGACATGAAGAAAAAAAGATTTCTTTGCAGTCAGTGTAAATTTTCGGCTTGCCCAAACTATAATGGTACTAAACTTGAATATGATCAAATGTCCTATGATCACTCATGTGTATATAGCTTTAACATGCCATGGCACTGTGGGGCAAGCACAAAATAAATTGTTTGGTGAATACAGCATTGCTCATTTTTATGACTTGTATACAAGTAGTACAATAAACCTTTTCAAGCATTCCATGCTACTGCCTCAAACAAACTGTGCTTATTGAACACTTTTTGGACTGAGTCACTCAAGCAGACACTCTGTAGATGGCCAGGTAGTCCCATTTAGCCTAGCAATGTTGAGGCTGTAAACTGGACCCATAACACTTTCTTATATTATTAGGACCACTCTAAAACACACTTGTACTTCCATCATTCAAAAACAACATCTACTGCGATGATACTTAAATGTCTAGTCCTCTAATGCTAGATGGTACTTGTTTTTCAATGTAATCTACAGAATGAAAAACACTATACTCTATTCAAGCCTATACAGTTGTGGTATTACTGAGCTGGCAGCCAACTGAGGTCTGGGTCTGAACGTTAATGCCAAAATATTAAAACCTCATATAATGTAGAAAAGAAATGCAAAAGTAAACAACCAGATGCAGCATTCATTTCAAACTACTTATTTTAGTTAGGTCAGGTCTAGTATCCCCTACATAATTGTAGCTTTTCCATTAAACAAAATAAATGGTCCGTGCTTTCAAAATCACATGATAAGAATGTGACAAGATCAAAATGCCCACAAGCTCAAAGACATTTCCAGTCACCAAAGGTTCTGTCTGACCTCTACTCATGTGACTCTGTCTTCTTTTCATTTTGGAATAAAACATGAACACAAAACCATTGTTTACACACTCTACTACCGACAAAACAAATGGAGCTTAAGGATCCATTCTGCTTCTTATTTACTCAATAAACAAATTTAGATGTACTCAGTCAAATGTGTAAGGATTATCAAGTTGATAAACCAGTTTTAGGCTGCAATTCCACTTAGGTATTCATGGGATGTGATGTTGTTTCTGTCTTCCATTGTCTTCCTTTTAACTTACCATTTACACTTGAACCACATTTCAGACAATCACACAGTAAGGTCAGGTTGTCAGACTAAAAAATGTATCAATCATTTCTTTATCGAACCAATAAGACACTATGGTTGTAAACTGTCTATAAACATCAGTTATCTCTATTCTAGAATCTATAGAATTATTATTTTTAAGAATTCAAATTATATTAATTATGTAACACTGTTTGTGACCTGTTAAAATAGTTGATAATTAGAAAAAAAAAGACATTTTACTACAATACCTGCTTAAAAAACGTGCACACACATACAAACAACACAGCTCAAGTAAGCTCTGTACATGACCTCGAGTTTGGTTTCATCTACCGGAAAAATGAAGCGATTTAGGTGGATTATATTTGCCGTGTTTATGCCATTCAAATCAGGAATGAGGACTCCCTGCTCACGATGCACAGCCTCTCTAAAATCTCCTTTTAGCATCCCGTATTCCCGGAGGTTTTGGCCCCTGTCTGCGTGCATTATGAATTCTGGTCTCTTGATGGCTTAGCTGTGTTTGAACACTTTTATACTTCACAGGCAAAAGCTCTGAGGCAGAGGCTGACATTTCTATCTTGTGTTTCAAAACCAGTTGCTAAAATTACAGATTTTGCTGTGTGATGATTTGCTAAATAACAACTTACTTTATGTAATACAATGAATTATAAGCTAAGCAAACTTGCACCCACATATTGTATTTTTTGATGTTACATAAAAAGCTAACTAGAACCGGTGCAATCAGACTTGATGCACTACAATAATTATTATCAATGTTCAATTATCAGTCTCACACAGTAAAAATCTGTTATTTGTTCTGTGCTTGCAAAGCCATCATAGTAAACATAGCTTTTGTGGTGTACACATATGAGGTGTGAAAACGGTGGGGTATGCCAACAGATGTTCCTCCTCCAAGTTATCACAAAACCATGTTTTTTGTCTAACATTATAACTGTCATAATCTGCTCCATATTAATGCTATGGAATGCTGCTAATGCTGCTTATCTCCTTATAGCTGCATGGAATATATTTCACTGTGACTAGTTTCTTACCTGTTGATGCATTTTCATCTGTATGCCAAACACCAACTACCATGTCAACCCCAAGCCTGTGGGTTTTTGAACTAACTTGCCACTCAATGCAATAATATGCACTTATTCACCAGTTTTTCTTCCCGCAGTGTTTCTTCTGTTACATTGCAATGTATGTTATTTATTGCACTGCTCTACGAGGAGAAAGAATGACGATTTTATATGTTGATCCCACTGAGAAAACTATTACCTAGAGAGCTATTAACCACCGTGTTCTGCTGGGAACTGACATAACCTCTAGATGCTGAGAGAAAGCTTTAAAGAGAATTGTATTTTTATGCCAAGTCAGTCACAATATCACACTCATATACTAGGCTCTTTTAGAATCACTATGAAATTACTGAGTGTAATTAAAAAATGGCTTTAAGTGAGCCATCTGTAACCCTCCTACACATATGCTCAGTCTGAAATGAGCAGAAACCCCACGAGATTCAGATGGCATCTGAGGTTAAGTTTACAATCCTTGGCGTTAAAGATGTGGTTGTTTTTCAGCCCTTCTACTACGAATAGGCCACTAACAACCATTTTCCACAAACATTTTTTTTTCTGAATGACTTTTTACCACCTGTCAAGAAGCCCATAGTAGCCTAGAATTCACACCCCTCAAAGTGTATGCTTAGTGTTTTCCTTCAGCGTCTGCCTATCAGACATGAAGCTTGTTCATACATAGCAGTTCACTCCCATGTCTGTAATGTCAGAGTTTCCCATTAGTGCACGACTCTGACTTACCAGTGTTCAAAAGTAATCTATGCTTTCAGCTGCATCGTCACACAATTTTAATGTTCACTGAAGGATTTGGTAACCTATCTATCGAAAAGGTAAAATAATGGCTACCTGGGAAAAAGGGGGAAAAAGCTGTCAGCAAAGTAAAGTCCATGTAATTTGTAGTAAATGTGCTGAAACATGCAACACTATTTTCCTTTTATCTCATATTTGACTTCTGTGCTCTGTTTTTGTCCTGTTCTCTTCTCATGCCAAAGATGATGAGCCAGTTGGACCAATGTAAGTACATAAATTTTGTTATTGCTACACGTATAATTCATACAGAAATACTGGGCACTGTGATTTGAATTGCAATTACCTTTAGGTCACTAAATCATAACTGCTTCTTTCCTAGGAAAACAAATTCAACAAACAACCACAAGGACAAAAACATTCGCCAGAGGAATACAAAATAAGCAATTTACTCAAGTAAGACACCGTTGTAGGGGATGGGGGCTAAATATAGAACTCACTGTGAGGATTATCCATAGTCACGCCTTCTCTTGATTTTCTCTTCACAGATGAGATGGCTAAACTGCATTTTTTTGACTACATGAAGGTGTCAGAGGTGGATAGCGCTCCGAGCAGTTTTGAAAAAGCATATCTTGTCTCATTTTATGAGAAACAATATCAGCATAACACTGGCAACAAAAAGAACATAATGGCTGTCTTAAGCATGCCTTATTCAGTCTTAACGTGGAGATTTCAGGATGATGAATAATGACTAAAACCACCACAAAGGTGTACACATTTTTAATGTGCTGTTGGTGTCTCCTTTATTAATTTTATCATATCCTCAAATGAGGTGATCCCTTTTGTATTACATATCATGTACAATGCATGCAAGATAATTACGCAATAGGATACTCAGAATAGACATTTTCTGTTGTTATCCCTCGTGTGGCTTTTTTTGCATCTAAAATGACCTATGTTTTTTATGGAGTCATCCTCATATATATATATATATATATATATATATATATATATATATATATATATATATATATATATATATATATATATATATATATATATATATATTGTTTTATTCTTAAAAATTTGTACAGCATATCATGGTCATTTAACTATATGTTTGATTTTGTGACAAGAAGTCCACTTTTAACTGAACTTTTATTGTGAAGCAAGGGCTTCAATGACTGGCAGTATTTAAATTTAATTGAGAGTGATTACAGAAAATGACTACTGTATGTTTAACTATCTAAACAAAAATGATATGTGTATTATTTTTATTTCCTTTCCAGAGTAACTTAGGTGTCTTGTATATGTTGAAGTATGAGTGTTCAAATGATAGGAAAATTGTAAAAAAAAAAAATATTTTTTTTTATATTTCCCAATTTCATTTGTTGAATTTTCTTTTTTATTTTTCTCTCTCTTTAACTGTATAGCATGGCTATAATCCTATGCAATATGTATTCTTAAATAGATATATGGAGGGCAGTTTGTTTTACTCAGTGAAGCTTTAATATTGTGGGATCACTTGGAAGCTGGCATAGCAAAATTCACTGCTGTAGCTGCATGACTCCTGTTTCAATACAATGTATCCATGTGTGTTGGGGTGGAAATGGACCTGCATTAAAGTGGGAACAGAGGGACCAGAGTATATAGCCACGATCAAACATATGAGTGAGACCAATATTTTTTTTCTGAATAAAAAGTTCGAAAATGTTTTTGTTTGTTTTCCATGTTCTTCCTCTAACTTCCTAAATTCAACTCTTCAGGCCATATACCACAACAACTTATGCCTAACAACATTTTGAACAACATTAGTAGCACAGCAAGAAACACTCCACCACCATCACCACCAGGCACTGCCTACACAAACTGTTTAAGAAAAACCACATTGCACTGACTTGACCTTTCTGCCTTTAGCTGTTGTTGAGATTCTTTACTCTTCAAGCAGTTTCCTCAGCTCCCCCTCCACCTTCTCCACAAATGCATGAAAGCTGGGATCCAGCAGACAAATTCGCAGGAAGGGCTCCAAGTCACCTTGTGCCAACGAACAGTGGCGATATACTTGAGGCAGAGTCACAGTAGTCTCTCCCAAGAGGTGCTGTGGAAGGTCCAACAAATACTTTTTTTTCACATTTAAATTTAGAATAAGAAACCACATATCCTGGTTTAGCCTATGTTAGTGTTTGTAATTAAAGGAAGTTAATTAAATTAGCACTCTGCTCCTTATGAAAATCAATGAAAACACTGCTCTTTAGTTAAACCTACAATGACACAAGTATTTTGTTAGTTGTAAGCTCTCACTTTTTAAAAGATCAATACCTGGATGAGACGCTTGATTGACAACGTTCCTTGGACAAGGTCAGGCTCAACTCCCATGGCCTTCCCCTGCCCAGTCTGACGAACCGAGGTTACACACAAAGGAAGAAAAAAGATTTGATGAACACGGCATGACACCACAGGGTTAAGAGGCCAATCAATGGCTTCATTACTAATTGAACGATAGCCACCCCTAAAAGCCCTTTCATCTTCACTGTGAACTCCTTCAGTGTGTCTGTTCGCTAAAGGTCACATTTAAACCCAGGGCAGAGTCCCTTCATTTCCCAGTCCTTCATGTTAAATGTTGTAAGCCAGATTGCTGAAGTTTTACCCAGAAACCAATTTAACCATATGGTTTGTGCTAGTGTTTGAAAGTAAATAACAGGTCACTACTGAAATGAAGCAGAACTGAATGATGGACCACCAACAATCCATAGAGTATGGATTTAAACTGGTTAAATACTTCAAATGCATGTTGCATGTTGTTGGTTTTTAGCTTTCAGATAAAAATGTTTGCTTTCATAATCAATTTGACTGTTAAAGGCAATATAAAGAATATGTTTCTTCAGTGGTTTAAAGGGTATGCCACTTTGATGGATGTATTCATAAATGAATTATATTATTGTGCTATTTTCCTGTCTGTGTGTGTGTTTGGGGTGGGACATACTGTATTCTACACCATATATATATATATATATATATATATATATATATATATATATATATATATATATATATATATATATATATGTACTGTGATTGGCTAATGACTGGTGTGCAGTATACGTATACTCTATCCCAGTCCACCTACTGTAGCTGTAGTGTCACCTCTAAGAATAAAACAGTATTGTATATAGCACCATCTAGTGTGTATAATATGGCCACTGTTCATGAAGCTGACCACAGCATTGTGACAATACGGTGGATTAAGCAGTGAGTAATGACTATATGACAACTTCAATTATGCTGACATACTTTTTTAAATTTACGAAATACTGTGCAATAAGTGGTGACGTAGGAGGTCAGTGCCTCATTTGAACCAAACAAACACTATGCAAGGAGAAAATAAAACAGTAGATCTTTCATACTGTACAGCTACAGCCTACTTTGAGGATTTCTATAGGCAACACATTTTAAATGTACAAACATCTGATCTGTGTGTTGTGATTACAATATAGAACTGTAAAGTGGCAAACCTGTAGCACTGGTGCAGAGACCTCCGTGGGGGACTGATTAGGAAGCAGCGGGGTGTCATCCTGAGTGGTGACAGGCATGTACTCCATCAGTTTTTCCACAGCACTTGAACACTCCTTTATAGCCTCTGCCCTGCTCCTTCCATAAAACTGCATCCTAATCATGTGGCTCTCTCCCTGCAAAAATCCACAACTGCATTCAGTCTGACAATCTTAACTGGGCCAATAAAAGTTGTGGTTTGCATGTTGCTTTTGTGACATCAGCATGTCATGAAGTTATACAAGGTTTGGTGTACAAGAAACTAAATTTGATGTTCAGGCAAAACAGGTCTGAACAATATATTTAACAAAAAATTGAGATAATTATTTCAGTATGAGGAGATTATTATCACAGCACCTGAATACAAAGTAGAAAAAATTAATAATCCAAAACTTCGGTATTATTGGTTTTCTCTTTAATTTTTTTATAGTGCAATATATATATATATATATAATGATCTTGATTTTGCAAGGGAATTAGGGTATTAGGACAGACCTTGAGAAAATACTACCTATTGTGGGATTGCAATGCATCTCACGACTCACCTTCACAGTAAATCGAAACATAAGGTTATCAGATTTCTGGTGTACTTTGAGCGAATCAGAGCCACACAGCAAAGGGATTGTATCCTGAGAAAAGACAAGAAAGAAACATCTTCAGCAGCGAGGACAGGAAAACTGTCTCATACATATTAAATGTATGTTATCCATGAGTTAAAGAATACATTTTAAGAATGTAAAATCATCTTCTTTTGTACTACACCAAATAACAGCAAAATCATTTTCACTCATTTACTCACATGAGTGAAATGAGTGATGACATCAATGTTCAAAAGAGACGATTATAGTTTTATCAAGCTGACTGGAAGAAAAGAATTACCTCAAACTGTCTGCAGGGGTCTCTGTTTACTCAGTAACCCCAGCTTTGGGGCTTATGATAAGCTTGTTACACACAGAATCAAACGAGCAAATGTATACAACAATAGATTAATATTGTGATCAGCCTGTTTTATTAAATGTCCTTAATTCATACATTTGTTTTAACTTTGAAAATAACAATGGAGGTACAGCAACAGGATTTTACAATGCCACTACACCAGGGAGTAGATGCTCTGTGCTACTGCAGCACCATTATTCAACATCCAATATTAGTGATATGCATTTTTGAAACCAAAAGCACTATCGTGTTTTGTATTTATTAACAGTAATATTACTCTCTTGTTGCAGTGCAAAAAAGCTATTTTTGGGGAAAAAAGTTAATGTATAATTAAGACACACTTGTGATTTTTGTGGATTGTTCTCTTATTCAAATGCTTTATTGTATACCAATTATCGAAACACATGACTAATTTTAATGAATGTGTCTAATGGCCACAGGAGGAAAATAGATGTGTATAAAAATCTAAAAAAAGCAAATGTTTCCATCCAGGGGTACACGCAAATGGTGGGACTCATATATATGTATATACACCCCTTGATTCTCTCTGTTACAGCAAATTTCCGTTTTGTTTAAAGACAATTCAAAAAGTTTCCTTCAGACTTTATCGTGTAGCCTATAGGCCTAAACTCTCTGTATTCTCTGTATTGAAAGTTCCTGAGCATTCACTGCACCAATCTATAATAGACCAGTCTATCATCCTCGGTGAAAGCTCTCTGCAGTCTGACCTGAATATCTGTCTGGCTCTGCACCCTGGCGCAGCAAGATAGCTGTGTCACCTGCCAGAACTCTATTAATGAGACACTGAGTAGTCCCTCAAATTTCTGTTGTCTGCAGGGCAGGAAGTTAACTTTTTTTGTCTAAAGGCCACAACAACTGGTAAAATCCCCAAATTCATGTTCTACTTTTACTATTTTACATGCTTAGCCAGACTTCTGCAGTGTAACACCTCTAGATAAGAGTTAGGCCTACCTGCTTAAAATGTTGGTTTAACACAAACACACACAGTAGACTTTAGTAATTCATTGGGCTACTTGTGGAATTAAGATGAACATGTCACTCTGCTGTGCCAAGGCTGGCAACAAACCAACGCACAAACATGACAACAAATGTCAAGCATGTAAATTTACACCCAACCTGAGTACCATGTAAAAAATATTTATAGCAAAATCTGAACCGAGCTTGAAGTGAGTTTAAACTTCACGTGAGCCTGAACCCAATAATCTTTAACAGATTTTGAACTTGTACCCATAAAGTTCTAAGGGACATTTGGCTTGACCCAACCAAACAATCCAGTCAAATCCCTTCAGATTTGAGCGGAAATGTCAAGCTCTTCAGCAGAATATTTCATATGGCCTTCATCGAAGCCTTTCATCTGGAAAAGCAGATTTACATCCCAGAAAATCTGCTGAGAGAATGGTGGAATTTTTCTTTAGCCATTTTGAGAAAGTCTTCACATTAAAATACATATTATTGTTAATTGCTTCATTTTAACACACAATCTTAAATTAAAATAATAATAATTAGTAATAATTACCAGTGTGATGACAATTGCAGCTGCAGCCTTAAATGATTTCAAGCAATTCCCCTATAGCCACAATTTATTTTTTGGGTACACTGTAACACTCATGCAACACAGTGTTTCTTGCACCTTCTAGATTCCAGAGCACTGTTTCTCAAACTATGGTACAAGTACCACTGCTGGTACGTGACCGTCCTGTAGTGGTACTTGGATGACTCACTAAAATATTTTTTTTAATTAAATAAAATAAATAAATTTAAAAACATATCATACTATCAAACTACTACAAAATATCTAATGAAAATAATTTATGGGATCACTGGAATGTAATTTGAAATAAGTTTTGCATTTCCTGAAATGTTTGGTTTCAGTATCCTGATATGTAATCACATTCTTGCCTGTAGCAAGCATGCATAAGCTCAGATGTGACAAAAAGATAGTAAGCAGAGGTGAAATAAGTGGTTCAAAAACTCTTTCAAACAAATGAGCTCTTGTTCTTGAACCAGTTTCATTCAGGATTCAACAATATGTAATCTTCCTATTAGTAATAAACCTGCCTCCTGTGTGAACTGTTGCTATGGTTGAACAGGGTGGGTATTTTAACGTCAGTCATAATGGTGGTACTTTGAAAGCCTGATATTTTCTGAGGTGGTACGTAGAGAAACACTGTTCTAGAGTAAAAATGTCAAGGTCTTATGAGCTAGAAGTCAGTACGTGAATATCAAAAAGTGATGTAGACCACAAAAATGCTAAAATTTTAAACTGATGGTTTGAAGGCGACTGTATTTCTATTTTTGTCAAGATTTGAATAACTTTTGCTTGTGATATTTTCATATTTTAATCCATATTTACTACTTGTTCAGAATACATACATGGACACCCACAATCGAGGTCTTTTTGCATGTTTGTTTGTTTTTTTCTGAGGGGTCTGAGTCAAAAAAGAAACAAATTACATTTAAAGAAAAGGCCTTCTCACCCCCCACAAGCACACCCATGAAGGTGAAACTAAACATATAGTGTACCAAGATCTGGAAAATAAGACTTACTGTTCAGGTGATGAGTGCATATTATGACGGACAATGTATGGGAAACAAAAGCCATCGATACAGCCACATAGTCCTCTTACCAAGCTTTCCTGTTCTTGTAATACCAGCAAGTATCCAGGTTCCACAATTGTGAGGACAATTTCCGGTTTATTGCCATTTGCCTCAAATACCTGGTGAAGAGAAAAGAATATTAGCAAGTGCAAAGTTACGGTGAATAATTTGTTTTCTTGATTAACTCGTGGCAGATCTATCTATATTTTAGAGGGTTTTATTTTGTATTTTCCAGTTAAGTGTGTTATCACAGTTGCACTGCCCAATGTAGGCTGTGAATGACGCTCACAAATTGCCCTGAACTGCGTATTTCACGGTGCAATGTGCCCTGTCCTGTGGGTGGTGTGCAACTGCAAACTCAGTTTAAACAAATTGGAATTCATGCCTATTACTGTTGTTCTATTCTCAGAGTTTTCACATGGTATACTGTGTAATCTATGTAGATTTTGATGTCACAGCCATCCATCCCTGTCTTCACACTAAACATACAGTTCCAGCTTGCCATCTAGAGTTTGATGCAGTTAATGAAAGACAAAGCCACACACTTCTTTAATTTGTTTTGCCACCCAACAGCTCCTCTAAATCTCAGTCTTTCTAGTTCCTAACATGATATTTTGAAACTGAACAAAGATAGATGGTCAGTTAAAAATGAATAACAAATTGAGGGACACTTGAGTATGTGTGATATTAGCCAAAGGCCTCAACACAGTAGTTTTCAAATGATTGTCCTATCTATGAAACAAACTACTAATCACTCAAGCCAGTGGTCCTCACCCTGGGGTCCAGGCCCAGGCCTTAGGGGGGCGCCAAAGCTTACACACTTACTAAATCATTAATACAAAAGTCTATCTATAAATCTACTCAAAATCAAACATTTCTGTCCTGACTCATTAAAAATAGTAGGTTACTTAGTAGATCACACCACCATGACCTCTCAACCTCTGTGACAGTTTCATCAGGTCATCTAAGGTCTCTGCTCACTCATACTCGTTCTTGCCTGCAGTCAGAGCATCACTATTTCATGAATGAAACAACGTGTCTGAGAAACGTGAAATAGGAGAGGTCTGGAGTGAGACATTTCTGGCGAGAAGCTAAAGGATGACGGCATGAAGCCAAGCAAAGAGCACCAACAACACCAGGAAACAAACAAACAAACAGAAAAAAATCACATCTAACATTGTGTGTGTGTGTGTGTGTGTGTGTGTGTGTGTGTGTGCGCACAAAAGGTTAGGAACTGCTGACTTAGGCTGTGGTCATAGATTTAGAGTGTAGTTGTTTTATTGTGACATTGTATTTACCTTTTGTTCATGTAAAAGCTGTTTTATTTGACATGTGACATTTTCAATGTGTGCTTGACCAAGAGGAGCCACCACCTCAATAGACAATGTGACTGAAAAACATGTTATTAGCAAGAAATTATCAAATCTAAAATATCATAATTAATTATCAAATCGTCATAGCTTACCAGAGTCACTTTGCCTGGCAGCAAAAACACAAAAAGGTATCTCATTCACATCAGACCTTTTCCATCAAAGATTTTCATTTTGACATGTCGCAGCAGGACAAGCACAGCTGTACATAATAAAATTAACGATGGCTGAATTCCATTTAGCAGCTCCTGGTTGTCAATGTCCTGGTTTTGGACACTTGAATAGAACAGAGCCATCGTTAATGTTATTAGTAACACCTGTGCTTTTCCTACTACGACAAGTCAAAATGTGTGCTGTAATAAAAGCCTATGAGACCCAACAGCTAATCCATAAAAACATTGAATTAATTTTGCTACATATTTCGAATATATGGCCTACAGTAATATATGTTGAGCTTTTGCAGATATTTATACCTTTCAGTTTATTTTGATTGATCTGCCGTGTCTATTTCTGGAGATCTGTTTTTGTGTCTTGAAGTGCATGTGAGTAATTTGTTTTCATATCAACTGCCATGTGAGTACCAAAACTGAATATAAATCAGGACTGGGAATCACAGCAGAACTCTTTTACTTGAAAGTAAACCTTCAAACAAAGAGCCACATGAATTCTCTCCAACACATTTTTACAGGCAAAAGTTGCATGCAGCAAAAACGACTTTTCCCAATTTCATATCATAGTTAACTAAATACCTTAAAGGTCCTATGTGTAAGATTAAGGTAGACCTGAGGCGGGCCGAATGACATGATCTGTGACATGATCTGTAACAACACTTACCTGTCAATCAAGCGGCCACACTGTTAATTATGCATAACTTTAGGCATTAACATCATTTGAACAGGTGAGTTAAAGAAAAATTCACCCCCATACAGTTGTCATGAACGGGTAAATTAGCTATAGAACCAGGCAGGTTTATTTCTGCTGTGAAGTTGGCCATTTTAATATGCTAATGAAGACTCACTTCTGCAGCCTGTCTCAAGCGGCCACTCGAGGAATTACAGTTTTTTTTAGCACTTCCGAGGTTGCCACTTGGTTGCAATTAGCAGCTACACCACTACTAAAAAATTCCTACACACTGCTCCTTTAAGTTTTCTGACTGCTGCTCAGTCAAAATAAGAATCATAACATCATGATTTTTGACATTTTATACACAATTATTACTTGATTACTCAAGAGCACACAGGAAAAGTAACCAATACTGAAAATATCTATTTGTACATCCAAATGGCAATTTGGATGTTAAATATTTTTTTTTTTCTTTTTAAAACTTAAAAATACAGTAATACCATTATCATATGTCATTATTTATTTTTTATTTTTTTTTTTTATTTAAAAAAATTTATAAATTTTTTTATAACTTTTTTTTTTTTTTCTTCAATTTTTGCATTGTACAACAAAGTTTTTCAGTCCAGGCTACAATCTGTATTATTTAAGTCAAGGAATAGTGACTGTAATATTTAGTTTGGAAAATCTTAGAGATCATAAAGGAAATACCTTCATGTTAAACAATCTTCTGGTGAGGCACCATGGGCTAAACTCAGCTCTGGAGCTGGGCTGTCGTTGCCCGCGTTACCGAGATAAACTGGAGTTATCCTAGCTAGCAGGTAGGTCCCAGATTAAACTATTTTTAACAACATATTAAGTGAAGTTAACTCATATTTGTGAAAGCAAAACTGGTGCAGTGAACCAATACACCTGTAATGACGGAAGCTTTTACCTGCAACATTACTTTAATTTGGACTAATTGTAGCTAATCGCTGCTAACGTTAGCCTAACAAGAAACTAGCGATTGTTAGCTAGTAAGGTAAAACGCTAGTTACCTTCCAAGGCGCTCCGCCTTTTTCTCCAGAGCCTGGCACGAAGCGGCCATATCTTTTTAACCTCCATGTCTGCCTGGTGGCCATTTCCAGTTTCAAGTTCCTTGTGGATATTTTTTTCTGGGAAACTAACACCTGACGTGCTAACTTAAATTTAAGTGAGCAAGACGCAGCAGTCAGGATGGTCGTTTGTGAAGAGGAACAGGTCCAGACTGCATGGGTCTGGTCAGAAAAATGTTTTTCCAGGTTTGTGCAGCAATCAATCCTCTTATGGGTTCCTTTGCATTACTAAATAATTTCTTTCCGAATATGTTGTTTAAAAAATAAAATGATTAGCATTTATGTATAATTTAAAGTATTACACATCCATCTATCTGTCTGTCTGTCTATCTAATGTTTACACAGCAAAGTCACTATATAAATCCCATAATATCTCGCTGGAAACAAATATAAAATGTCAAGAAGATAAAACATTCCTGACATCAAAATACTGAGTGAAGTTTAGAAAGAATGAAGATGACAGACATCAGTCTCAGTATCAGACATTCACCCTGTCCTCTGTCCTCCTCTGATGAGATGAGTTGAGTGAGGATGGGGCTGGTTTACAAACACAGAGCTGTTGTAGCTTATTTCAGCCATCAGAAATAATAATAATAATTTTTAAAAAAAAGGTGGCAAAGATGTGAACCCTCCAACCAATGTTTTTCAAACATCAGCTTTAACGTGGATTTACAGTCGATTATAACATGAGGATATAGGGGGGGAAAATCATCCTAGAATTAATTAATGGATTACTGCAACAAAAGAGTTGAAAATAGGACATCAGATCAGGGAACTTCATATAAATAAACTGTCAAGAGAGTGCAGAGCTGGGACCAAAATTGTATTTAAATTGCATCTACTATGAAGTTCATCAAACAGTACAAAAACACAATATGAAGAAACTGACAAATCTAATGGAAGACACAACTTACAGTATGTTAAGAGAGAGGAGCTAGCCTCACTAAAGTTTTACTAGTCAGCTAGACATTGCACATTCAAAATATTAATTCAGTTATTTATTATATTTTTGGAGCAAAATGGTTTAAGTTCCAAAAATTAAAAATAAACTTCACATCAACAAATAGATGGATGATATATAGTGTATTCCAGTGCCGTTAACGAGCAGCAGTCTCTGCTGTCACTATATATAAACACCAACATATCCTGGGTGTTACAAGCTCCCAGTATGGGAAGAATCAGTTAATGGGACCACTAAATGTGCTAACTAACTAATGGAAGCAGAGTGCCGGTAAGTGACTTCTGTGTTACAAGAGAAATGGTCTGTGTTGGAACAATCTCCTGATACTTTCTCGGTCCTAACAGTAAGGTGCAGTGCAATGTGTGCATGTTTGTGTGTCTGTGGAGGAGTTCAGTCAACAGAGAGCAGGGTAGAGCCTGCAGCGTGACAATAAATAAATCCCAAAAAACAAAAGGTCAAAAACTAAAATCTTTACTTGCTTTACCAGTAAAAATAAACAGGCTATGACAGAACAAATAATTCACTTTTGACAGAAATCTCTGTGACAGAGCTCTTGCACCCGTGAGACTGTGGACGCTTAAGAAAGGCATCTTCTCTAACCTGTACTGGTTGGGTCAGACTGAAACTGGTGCTGCAAACAAAGTAGAGTAAAACTCCACAACTCCAAAGTAATGATAAAGCACACTGATGGCTCATGTTTCTAACAGACTAAATCAACCAAACAGTTACAATGGCATTTAGCCAATAAAATAAAGCGATATAAAATCTGCAAACTGTGTCTGGCGAGTGACAATCAGAGGGAGGAATGTGTCAGACATGGGATGGGCCAGAGAAAATGACTGGGAACTGTCAGTGAGATAAGGTCGACATTGCAGCCCCTTTAAACACACCAGGATTACACAAATCTTGTGTTTGCGATCTGCTGCTTGTGGGTTATGATGACTGCTTAGACACATACTGATGCTCACCAGCAATAGTACGCACATTAGCATGGACAATCCCTAGTGATTGCTGGCAAAGCCAGTACCAGATGGGCTCAGCCTGCCAGATCTGCTCGGGACTCCTCCTGCATTTACAGATGACATAACACATTAACACATTATGATTAGCTGTACGTAGGAAAGTGTATGATACGAGATACTGTGTGTTTCATCATCGTACTGTGCATGTGCAACTCTCAACAGAGCTGGAAAGGAAATGAGATGCTCACTCGTCCATCATCAACGAATAATGTAACAATGAGTTATTTTATTTTTTTTATGTCTTACTTTTCAGTATTATCTCAGGTAGTATTAATAGCCACTTTTGCTAACATTAGATATGTTATATGACTGGCATGTTTACAGATGAGATGTACATCTAAGTCACCCTATCATAAACCTAATCTGCACACAAAAGACGTTAAAAACTTGTTTTAATAAAAGTCATAATCAGTAACATTTTGAATTAAACACAGAAGAGAGTATGGCCACTTAGGAGACAGGAAGCGCTTACCATTTCATATGATTGGCGCAGCTTATAATGCGTTATTTTCTCTAAAAGAGCATCTTTGCCTTTCCCAACTTCCCATCTGAGCAGATATATAGATAACCTTAATATACTCTAGGTACATTAATAGTTATCACATTCATTTTATGTTACCAAAGACACTGCATGTTATTTCTTTACAGTCTTGATACAGATCCCTTAGATTTGTTTATTTATTTCTTTTATTGAGACCATGATGTATATTAAGGGGGACATTTTACAGTTAAAAGATCAAAGAACATGTCTGTGCTGTCTGGTGGACAAAGGTGACACTGTTTCTAAATTGACCTGAAACCTTGTTTGGCATTGTGTAATTTCTTGTTACTTACTGACTAAGTTATAGCCTACATTGATATGAGTATAGCTGCAATAAGCTAATATCAACCAGAGTCCAGCTCTATTTGATGTCTGCCATATCTAGCTCAAAGCAGTTTGCTGGTCAACATCCAGTCTGATTTCCCCACTGTATTTCTTTCTTCCCAGATCCAGCTGCCAACTTGGCTAACGAGAGAGACACAGCACAGCATAGGTAGGACATAAGACAGAAGATGACAAGAAAAGGGATGATAAACAAAAAAAATCACTCACATAACTAAAAAAAAAAAAAAAAAACCTTTTTATTTTGGTAAGAATTATGACCAGGATAAATACCAAGCAGGACATTTTACTTAGAGGTGACAAACTTTAATGGCATCACCGTTGTCTCTGTGTGTCAGCCAACCTGTTCAAGGTGTACCCGCCTTTCACCCAGTGTCAGCAGGGATAGGCTTCAGCCATTCACAACAGGTAAGTAAGTATGGCTAATAGCTAGATGTTTCTAAATTACCTTAGACATTTGGCATTTCTGCACATTCATTTCTTGTTACTTACTACAATATATCGTCAATAACCTGATATTGGACAATATATTGGTCAGGCTTTATATGATTTTGCTGACCACTAGCTAAGGCAGACTTTGTGTACTGTTTATCGAGCTACCTGAACAAATTGCCTCAAAGGGACTCTATGTGCTTTTAAACTGCATGAAGCTGTGCTTTGCACCACGTTATTTGTTTACGTCTCTCTCTCAGTTGAAATTGCAACAAGTGGGCTCATTAATAAAACTCTGGAAAGGCGATACTTAGAATATGTGTGTATGTGTAAACAGCTGGGAGGACTTTCACTGCAATGCGTGCATTTGCAGCTATAATTTAATTCAGTTCATTCATTTTTGAATGGGGAGCCAAAGTGACATTATGCAAATCAAGTACAGTAAAAAATGCCTCTTAAATTAGATTTATTTTTAACGATTTTTGCAACAGCAATATGCCCTCTGGATTATGACACTTCAGACAAAGCATTCATATTGTATTTAATGTGACATTGTTCACTGTATTAGAATATAAAATATCTTTCTAAGAATTCTGACCTACCTTTGCAAATCATTGCTGTCAAGCCTTTGTCAAATGAAAATTTATTACATAAAGAAAATTACCTGCATACACTGAAACTGTCCGCCTTTGATCATTGTGAATGAATAACACAAACGCTCAAAATTCAGGATACCTGTCACTGACAAAGGGACTTTATTTTTTTTTTTACATATGGTGAATTATTTGGGGAGGGGGGCATTGTTGTTGTTGATATTACAGAGATGTGTACATTTGAGCCATGGGGGAAGGGGAAACATAGCAAACTTCTTAATTTGATTATTCTCATGACAGTATGACTTGGTTTTTGTCTGTTATCAGCCTAGACAAGAAAAAGATATTTCAAAATATATTTTTTGATCCATTCTAACAATCTGGGCAGTGTGTTATGGCACCATAAGGATATATCGTGAAGTCTAAATCCATAATTTGACAAATAATATCGAAATACCATGTAAGCATGCACTTATTTATATGTATCACCGTTTGAGAGGTCACACGCAATCCAGCTATTCTATGGGCGCCTATTGATGAAACACATTCTGCCAAATTAGACGAGCCTATTCCAGCTTCAACTGTATTTGGGTGCGCAAATACGCAGTGGATCAGACTGACAGGGAAGGCAAACAGGCTACTGGGTTCTCTCAAGTGAACAATGGGTTTGCATTGCCTACCTGTAGCCTTAACTTAAGCGAAGGGGAGAGCGTTTTAAGAATGGGACGAGCATTCCCCTTTAAACAAGGTGGGCTGAGCTTATTTGCAGTTCTCGCTCCTATGGCAACCCAATAGATCAGCATCATGAATATTCACAATTCGCCAAAACGCACCATGACTATGGATCAGTGTCATCAGTGTCTGGAATGCTCTACTGTATTTTGCATGATTGTGTCGCGTTGTTTGATGGCAGCTGGCAAGACATCTGGTGAAAAGCGCATCCTTCGTCGTGCATGACCTTTCCCTCGTCTCCATATCACGGTCCGTCGGCACGTCCCTCACATGTCACGCTAAGGTGACTTTCAAGCAGTTTTTTCCACTTTTGCGCACAATGTCGGAACGGCACAAAGATGTACATCGGGGACGCAGTGGCCAAGCGGACCGCCCAGGCTGTGCGTGAGGACATATGCAAACTGTCAGGTAGTCTAATTATGAAAAAGAGTATCTCTCATCTGTTTCAGTAGAGCCACGGCGGTCCATGTCATGTGCAGCAGGCTTTCAGGGCTTCAGATTAGCTCCAGACTGATCGCTCTCACAAACAGATAGGGAGCGCGGGGCTGGTGGCAATAATCGTTTTAATACAGCCTAACAATCTGGATTTATTTAATTTTCCCCACTGTGTCTCAATGTCATAATGGACAGGTTGCACTCCTCCATGCGTAAAAGGCTCTACAGTTTGCCACAGCACATTGGACAGAAAGCATCCATAATGGGCGAAGGAGAAGACGCAGACAAGGACACCCGGAGGAAGAGTATTAGGATGAAGCCTTTACCGTCACCGTCGCCGACCTCTGGGGGAAGCTGCAAAGGCATCGGGGAGACCAAAAGTGGGGAGTCTGTGATTATGGAGACGGACATAGGGAGACCGACGAAAACCAGCTCAAATGGAGATTGCCGGAGATTTCGAGGCAGCCTTTCGTCCATCACAAGTCGGCATGTCCACGATTCTGACTCGGCGGAGGAGAGGCGCCTCATCACCGAGGGGGATGTCACCCCGAGCGAGGAGAACCCCCCCGGAGCCATCGGTGATGGGCCGCCGGAACAAGGCGCGCAAGGGGCCAGCGGTGGCGGCGCTAGCCAAAAAGATTCCCCAGACCAGCAGTCGGGGTTTATAAAGTTGGATGGCATTGATCAGATTCTGCCGGACGACGAGAGATTATACCAAGCTGGGTTCATGCACAGACAGTTTGGAGCAATGCTTCAACCAGGGGTCAACAAGTTCTCCCTGAGGATGTTTGGAAGTGAGAAGGCGGTTGAACGGGAACAAGAGCGGGTTAAATCCGCCGGATTTTGGATAATTCACCCGTACAGTGATTTCAGGTAAATTTAGACACCTTACACACATGCTCTCCAAACAACAAACGGGTTAGAGTGAAGCGTCACGTTAACGTCGATGTATCACACAGGCCCAGATGTTTTTATCAGTGTGTTGATCATTTATTAGGGCATTCATCAGCTTAAGAGCAGCCCATTCATTGTTTTACTCAGCCTTATAGAACCTACAACACTTATCTTACTCCTTTGCATAGAAAGAGGACATTTACCCAAAGCCACAATTACAACCAATTTGGCTTTACTGCATTATAAAAATGTTACATTCTACTAATTAGTTTATAGATTAAAGAGGGATGTTTCTGTGCCATAACACAGCAGTGGAATTATATTCATTTGTTTCAGGGTATGCACATATTACTCAGGAGGCCTGTAGATACACTGTGTTGTGTTATGGAACAACCCAAAGATAACACAACCTTTTCTAATTAGGCCAATTTCCCTATCTTGGGCAGATGCGATCCATATGGATAAGTAATTGAAGCCCTTTAGTGGTTTATTCTCCTTTATTTGAGAAAACTTGTGCACAGGGGGACGTGATTTATCATTAATTAAGGGTAGTGATCAGGCCTTCACTTCTCATTGTCTTTAAAGGCTTACATATATTATTGTCCCATTATACACAGAAAGGTGTGTGTCATTTTATTTTAATTAAATTAAAGCTCTAGGGCAATTTTTTAAATGATCGACATGTTTGATGTCTGCATTTAGCGTTATCTGCTCGAGTGACAAACTACAGCTGCAAGTCTAGGAGCACTCCTTTGTTGGCCTACAGATTCCTCTCTGTTGTTAGTGCCCTTGAGTTTGTTATTGGCCATGTGCATCTGATTCACAGCCACATGGAGGCTCTGAACTGCTGCTGAAGATGAGATTTAAGGTCCTTCATCCTTGCTTTTAGGATTTTAGAATGGTTGTCACACAATGCTTTTAAACAATTGTTGAAAATTAGTCACACATTTTTTAGCAGAAGTTATTGCCAAAACAGTAATACTGTGCCTCAAACTACAGACTGTACAAACTATAGTACATGATCTTGATATTATTAGATGGGCCTCATACAATGATATGGTTGTGATGGAAACATGCTCACATAATTTGTTTCCTTCAAACTTGAAAAAAAAAAAACCTACCTCATAGAGAGCATTGTATAATGAGCCTATGCTTTTTTTAATTGAACACATTTTGCTCTCATTTAATAATACGGGTAAAACAATTTCATTACAAGCTGTGTCAGCCTTTGCAGATGGGTTACATATGCATCTACTATATACCATTTAAATCACGTGGAGACATTTCTGTTGCAGAATAAGGATATATAGAAAGATTGCCATTTTTACACAAACTATTCTCCTTGTGACATTGAATGTTGCCTAACCTGCCTGATTGGGTATGATGGTGTAATGACATGTGATATAGAAACACACTTACCACAAAAAGTGTGTTTTTCTACCTCAAGAACAAGATGTCTGACTTGACTGAGAGACATGTGAGTTGTAGTGCGAGTTGCTCACAGGCCCGGGGTGTCAGTGGAAAAGGCTAAATAAGACTCTTCCTAGAATAGAAAACAGACACATTCATCTCCCTGTTTATCCTGAGAGAAGCGACAAATGCGGTGTGGTGGCTAACATCACCGGATGTTGTCTATTGGATTTTGATTGACACATAGGGCAGCTGTCTTAGGCTGTCATGAAAAAGTTCTTTTTAATTGTGCAGAAAGAGAGAGGAAAAATGTACAACATTTCAGATACAGCCAGATCCAGGTGATCAATTCTGTGATGTGGTTTATTCTTGATTAAGAATCTGTTTGTCTCCAGTATTTTTTTCCAGTGTCTGTTCAGTCAAAACCTGTAAAGAAGTGCAAATCTGCCCCAGGCATCTCAGGCATAATGTTGTTATTTGCAGATATGCTTATGATTCTTATTTCCAAATCCACACACAGTTTGGACAGGTCATCATCAGCAAGTGAGATATGTATTAAATAGTTTGCTGTTTTTATTATGCTCCTCCCAGCTGGTTGTGTTTCCTCTGACCCCCACTGCTCTCTTACTCACTGTGTTAAATGTCATGAGGAAGGGTGATTTGGGGCTTGGGGAGGCTGTCCTGATACTGAAAGGTCAGAGACTTGGCACCAACCATCAGTTTTGAAGTGTCTTTGAGCAAGATGCTGAAAGACGCTCTGCACAGCTATGGGTGAATTAGATGCATGCGTGACTCTCTCAGTGAGCTGTACCAAAATAAATAGATAAATGAAAATGAAAATGCGCAAAGTGTTTTAAAAACTGAGGTTAGCCACCCACTTGTTCTAGGTCTGAGGAGGGATACTGTATATTACCATAATTAAATATTTTGGCGATCTGAGAGCAGTTTGCTTGTGGTTCAATCACTCAATGCTATGATCACGTAATCACTCAACTCTACAATTAAAACCACAGATGTGGCACTCAATCAGGAGAGTAAAAATGAGCCAGTGCTTTGGCTAACTCTGGATGGAAAAAAAAGATTCATGTGCAGACAAAGCAACTCCTTAATTCACAAGTAGATTAAAGGATAAATGCTTGTCACTGCAGGAAGTTCAGATGTTGGGTTTCACAGATGTTTGAAACCCATCTCCATGTAAGATGGATAAAAAAAATAGTACATTATGTCAGTGAGTTAACATGGCATGCTGAGATGAGTTACAGCTACTATTTTATTTTTAATGAACTAAAGAAGAAAAATGATTCCTCCAAAATCAGGATCCAAGACAGGGCAAGATGACTGCAATTAAAGTACACAAGCGGGACCTTTTAATGGGCCCAGAGAAGAGATGGGTCTATGTGACTTAAAGTTTTATTCCCATGTCTACATCAAAGCTTTGGTACTATTTGCTCAAATTAGAGTGTCACAAGAAATCACATAGTCATCACTGCGCCGGAATTCAGCAAAATCTTCTCTTGTCAAGTATTGTATAATGCTAAGAAGCAAGGGAGGAGCAATATCTTGCAAGGGGGAAAATGACGGATTAAAAATGGCATCATAATCCAATCTACAGCCTCATTTCCAGATCCAAAGCTGAACAGCATCCTTCGATTCTGAACAAGCATCTTCCAGTGAGCATATGTGGTCATTTAACCAGAGAGTTACATCTACAGCCCCCACAAAAAGAGACAAGCATTCCTATAAAACGACTGAGTCGTATGGAGAGGAAATAAGGATGATTATTACTGTCCTTGACCATAATATATGTGTGGGCGTTTGATAGGATTGTTGAACAATATAATTGATATTGAGATTAGTTCCCTCTCAGCCCTGCTCCTCACTTGATGCTTTTGTTGGCTATCTGCTATGCTAGCTTAACCTGTCTCTGCTGAAAATGTGACTTTATGTTTCCTATTTTGTGCCATAAGCTGTGCTGAGACCCATCAGCACTGCTTGTCCTTGGTCATAAATAGAGATTGTACAAAAGTCATATGATGCTTATTGCCTCTTTTAAAGATAATAGAATATTTCAGTGCTTGATTGACAAAATGATAACCTTCTAACTGAATGGATTCTCTATCTTGGCATGATGAAAACAACGTGATGATTTTTTTTTTCCTTACCAGTTCGCACAGGGTCCTTTCAATGGATTCTATCAATGCAACAGCATTGTGCAGAGTTCTAGAGAAATGATGCGATGTAATATTAGAATGCAGCCCTCTGATCGTCAAGTGCCTTTTAATTATCTTGCGATTCAGAACCCAGAGGACACATCTGTTGGAAAGTCTTCCACATTTCCCTGGGGGAGATAGAAAAGTAGATGTTGCACATTAGAACTTTTTTTTTTTTTTCACTAAAGGCTCTATTAATCCCCCCTCTTTCCTTTAGAACCATGTTGCCAACACTATCAGAGAGGGGGGTCGGCTGTCCTGCAGTTTCTGTCAATCAGTTAAATCCCTTTGCAACAGTCAGGCAAATCCTTCCATCCCCTCTGCAAAGTCCACTTTTTTCAACAGCCTTTTATTCCTCCCGCACATCCAGTTCTGTTTCCCAGAAGACACTTACCTAGACAGTGGCAAAAATAAATCCTCTGAAAAGACATCTTACAATTTTGCTTCTGTTTTTTTTTTTTTTTTTTTTTACAGAGCATATATTAAAGAAAAGTAGAGCAGATCTAGTCACCACTGTGCACATTAGGGCTGTGATATAGTTAAAGGGAACTAACTTTTAGACAAAATGTTTACTGAATGAAAATGTCCATTGTGTTTCTGAAGGCGTTTATGTTACATATTAATTTAAAGGTTCAGTGTGTAAGATTTAGGGGCTCTATTTATAGAATATGGCAGAAATTAGACTATGTTTTCATTCGAGTATAATCACCTGTTATTAGAGTCCTTATGTTTTCATTACCTGAGAATGAGGGTATTTTGTTTTTGGCGGCCGCTGTAGTTTCTCCTACACGCTAACTCCCGAAACCCCACCGGGCACGTCTCTGTCACGTCGCAGCTGTGACACTGTTTTGGTCCATCCTCTCCTCTCAAAGAAGAGTGTTTGACAAGCAGGATTCATTTGGTTGCAAGCCATTAAATCCTACACAATGGACCTTTTAACCAGTTTGATATTTTAATTCTGTTGCTAAAGTAAGTGATAGCATTTTTATTGTGCACCTTTAGTCCAAAGAGAAAAAAATGTTTTTGTACAGCTTCACACAATATTCACATAACTCAAAAGACCAAATTGATAGGGACAAGCGTAGTGTATTTGGGAGATGAGATTGTATCTGTGCTACCTGTACTTAGATTGCCCTTTTATATTGTAGGAAATGTGGGGAAATAAATCCCATGGTTATTACTCCCTTGATGATTTTTTAGATATTTTAAATACTACACAGACTGTGCAACTTAGCAGTCCTTATCAAGCATTAGCAGCCATGAACAGCTGCAGGCCTTTGGTTGAAGAGACTCACTCACCACAGCGTGCACAAGTGTATCTGTGTGTCTGTGTGCATTGTGTTTGCGAGTGTATGGGATCAGATTAAATAACAGCATTCTCTATTTCACTCAGGTTGATTACGGTTGATTTGAGAGTATGTTTTGCTATTGATTTGTTTGGGTCTCGTGGGGCCTCTAGCTTTCCATTGGTGGATTTATTGAAAAATGAGATGGAGAAACATACACAGCTGCAGGAAGGGTGATTCCCCTTTTCGTGGCAGTGGCAGGAGTCATAGCCTGGGTTAGAGTTACACAAAGGTCAAGGTGAGGTGCTGGAGATGCAATAGAGGAATGTAAAGCCTACTTCTTAAGAGCCCCATTTAAAACGTTTTGACAGCTTTTCATTGCAGTAAGCCTTAATGATGATGGTTGAAAAGATCCATATGAGATCAAAATCTTTTAAATAAAAGATGTATGAATAGAGTTCAGAGCGTAGAGTGTTAGTATATGTCTTCATGGACCATGTCTTTGTGTCTTACAGTGCTAATCTGCATGGGAAGGTGGGAGAAAAAAAGCATTTTGAAACTACATAGGATGAATGACACTCTATTCCTTTCGGTCTTCATTAAATAATTCCTCCTTTAATTTAGTGAGGGTAAAACATGGGGATTACAGATGGTTCTGGCTGGGCCTGAAAGTGGGGTAATCAAAATAGACTGCTGTGCTCATCCACGAATATTAGGAGCCAGGAGATTATTACAACACAATTTATTTAATGGAAGGAGCCCAGGGAGGATGTGCGTGGTCAGTGGGTGGAAGGTTGCCTGTCATAGTGGCAGAAAGATTGAACGGTGCCGTGTGACCTCGACAGGCATTGTAGATGTGTGAAATCAGCACATGTGATCACAACTGTAAAACAAAGGCCTTTCTTTTTGCATGTGTGTGTTTATTTTCCTCTCCTCATATGTCATTTAATTCAGCTTTACGTATTAGGCAGAGAGCTTAATTTAACCTTGGAAGAGTGATGGTAATCTCAAAGTGAGATTATATTGATTGATTGGACATCATATACATTGTGAAAATGGGAAAGCCTGTTGGGAGCATTTTCAGTTAAGTGCCGCATGTCACCCAGCTGGAAGTGCTTGATGTATTTTGGTCACCTGACAAATGTAATGTTGTCCTTTCCGTTCCACCATCCTCTGCACGGCAACACCAATTTTTAATCTCTCCAGGTGTACACAGAACCTTTCTCGAGATTTTCCTCTTTTAACACATTTCATTGTCAAATTAATTTTTCTTGATGCTGGACAAATGTGATTATTGTGCTACTGACCAGAGGTAAATACGTCAGATTCACTTATCTCAACATTGATGGAGAAACTGTGTATTTGGTAACAAATTATCAGCTCATAGTCAAGTCACGTTTGAAGTGCTTTGTGTGTGTGTGTGACATTAGAGTGACCAAGACCTCTGTAGACCTTTCTGTATTCGTTTTGACACTTCTGCTCCTGGCTCTGCTACAGCATTATTAGCACCATTTCCTGTTTCAGAAAAGAGAAGAGTGCAATATATATATATATACTTATATATTACGTAAGTGCCTGCTCTCTCCATTCAATGACCTGACATATATCCCTTACTGATTTCCTCTGGTCACTTGACCCATGCAGGGGATAAGAAGCGGAGGAAACAAGGTACAGGACTTGACTGACACATGAATTGTGTAAAAGGAGCTGCACCTGATTGAACTTTGTGTTGAGAAACACTGAATTTGATAGTGATGCCTTACTGTATTCTTGTTTTGTTTAGGTTTTTTTTGCTCGTGGTACAGTGACAATTACTTCCCATCCAAAAAGTGGCTCTGGTTATAAATCCCATTTGACAAATTTAGATTTAGTTTCAATCTGACATTTGACATGTAATCAGTACTGGTCGAAAAAGCAATCAACATCAACACAGATTATGTAGGTGTAATCTTCCAATGATATCCAAAAGGGAATTCTTTACTTTGATAACGCAGAAAGCTGCAGTGATTAATATTGCTTTTACATGAGTGATGACTGATTTATTGCACACAAGAAACAAGAAATAACTTGGTTGCCAACAATCAAGAAAGCATCACACACTGCATTTTATGGGAATTGTCAGCATGGTGGGAATGAATAATGAAGCCAAGGTTAAAATACCTGCTGCTATTGATCCTCTCTGATGTCTTCCATTCAGTGTCCAGGCACGCTGTTCACACACAGACCTGGGCAGAATACTGTTTTCAACCACTTTTATTCTGTTTGCTCTTGCCTAGTTAGGAGCCAGATGGTGGGATTTGCTATTTTTAAGAATGCTATGAAGGTCCAAAACACAAACACTCACATTAAAAGGCATCAAAATACCCCACTATTTTTGACCTGACACACAAAATTGTCTGATATAATAAAGCATGTCCTTTTTTACCCCACGCAGGTTTAAGTAGAATCAAATATTAATTGTGAACTATATTTTGACCCTGATTCGTCCTTCAGCTGGAGAAAAGTGGTATGCTGAGAGAGTGCGTATAATTTTATTGCCACCTTCACCCCCAAAAATTACCCAATGTTTCATGGATAGTCTGTATAGTACAGTAACCAAATCACACCATCCCTTGTGTTGACCACTGCATGCACACTGCAGCCCCAGCCTGTTCATTCCTCCTCACACAGATTCTGCTATATCTAGTACAGGTTGACCTTTTCAGCCCTGCCTGTGTCCCAGGTGGATTCTCACACCCCATGTCTCTCTGAAATTGGATTGCTTTTTTCCTATCAGCCTAGATAGGAAATGGCCAAGATG
This sequence comes from Argyrosomus regius, assembly GCA_946959425.1. Classification (NCBI taxonomy): domain Eukaryota; kingdom Metazoa; phylum Chordata; class Actinopteri; family Sciaenidae; genus Argyrosomus; species Argyrosomus regius. Next base: position 17,786,975 of record OX336882.1, read on the forward strand.
TCAAACTGGCACTGATATGCTGCTCCAGGGGGTGGACACAATATGAGAAACACCATATTAAAAAGCACTTTAAATTTAATGCAAGTGACTCACCATTACAAAGACGAAGTTCAGAGCCAATTAGTAGAATGTGCCAGAAACAATAATCAGTTCCACCTGCAGGTGACTGAGGTGGACGACCATGTGTCATCTAACAGTGACAGTTACTTCTCGCCAAGACTGTCATTACATTTCATTCCTTTACTTTGTGACTTTCTGACCTTTTGACTATCTATGAAAGTCTAGAAATGGCTTAAATTAATGTTTTTGGGTTTTGGTACAACTTTTACAAAGGCTTATCATGTGCTGGGGCTGTTTATTAATTCAATATTAACATTTATGGGCCTTTGGGGGAACCATATCATGATAATAATTTTCTTTTTTTACAATAAAGATCTATCAAATTCAAAGCCAACTTTAGTTAAAAACAAATATATTGTCTGATATAATACAGTCAAAGAGAGTTCATTGCTTTGAATATTTAACAAAACCTTCACTCAGTGTCCACCTATGTTACTCTTATATACTCTGTATCTGTAGCTTTCAACTGCATCTCATGGTCTTCACCTGCAAATTGAGTTTGCTTAGTGTTAAAAAGTAGTTACTAATAGTTCATTTAACTGATCCAGCTTCATGACAGCTGATGAAGACCAGGAGATTCGGTTGAAATCTCAGAAGAAAATATAATAAGTGGACATTGAGTTAAAATTATTTTGTAAATTATTTTTGTAATTTGTCCCAAGGCCAATAATTTCATCCCCAGATCAATTTGATTATTGTACATGTGATTTGTGTCATATTACTACTGTATATTGCTAATAGGGGGGGAAATCCTTTCAGTATTGTCATGTTGATTTGAACCATATTGCTCAGCCCTGTGTGTTATGTGTAGGTCCTGCTAGTTAACTCATTCCATTTGCTTGTCTAATTTGTAAGCTATAACAGATGGAAGTAAGGCAGTTACACAATACAGTACATTTTAATGGAGCTAAGGTGCAACAGTGAGAGTTGTACATATCTTGTAATGATCCTTCACACAACGTGGTCATAATCCACCTGTGATTGCCATTTGTCCATTGCTAATATCACTCTCTACAGCCATCTGTGCAGTACAGACATGGCAGGAGGATGGCATTTTCTAAGAGGACCTCTCCATGTTTTACTCTGTAAGAATGTAGAAGGCTGAAGCGCTTTGGAAACAGTGGGGTTTCCACTAAGAGAGGACCAGAGTCTAGTGTGGTGAATAAAGAACTCTGTGTGTGGCTGGCGTGATACACAGGAAATACTTCCCCGGATCAATGTGTTTGGCCTGGCCCTGCCACATGCTGAGTGTCTAGAAGACTTAGACAAATGGCTGGATTATGAGACATGGAGTGGTGAAAGACAGATTGTCCCCTCTCCTCTGCTATGGAGAATGAGGGGGGGGGGGACTCCTGATTTATCTTCACCATCTCCATAGTCGATAGCATGTCCTATTTTTACCTACAGCAGTTTTGGTTGTACAAAGTTGCTGATGTTTGATTGAATAAGGAGGCAGCAGCAAAGTAAATCCAATCCCTGACCCTGTTTAGCATGTACAATCGAGAAATTATGGAGCTAACAAATACACATGATAAATCCTCCCCTGTTTGCTTTAACAGTCAGATAAGCCTCCATTTTTGCTTACTCACGCAGACTAGCAAAAATCCGATAAACTGCATCTTCTCTGATTTGTTTTCATTTCATGCTCTGAGTGTCTTAGTAAGGGTTTTCCATCAGCTTTTAAGCTGTATTAATTTTGTTTTTACATACGGTGCCTCTGCTTTTGTGTAATGTTGTTCAAAACAACAGGGCAGAAAGAAAAGTTATGACCTCTATGTCCAGAGGACCAAACTGACTTAGATTTCTCCTCATACACCCCCTCTCTTGGTTGTCTCTGCACTTTAGTCTTAATGTGTTGTATGGAGTCTCATTTTCTCTCACAGTTTCCACATTTTCTCTCCCCTCATTTTCTCCTTTCTTGCCCCCTTCTCTCTTTGTCGCCCTTTGACCTCAGATCACCGTTTTCCGAGATGGATAGAAAAGGCTTTCATTGTGGCTGCTCCATTTGCTGATTGCAGCACCTGAAGTGGTGAAGATAATGGTCCAGTACTGGTGCAGCCCAGAGCAAGGGCATGAGGTGATGGTGTACAGTGTGACCAGCTCCTGGTATTATAGGCAGTGCATTATCATAGCACTTCATCTATGTAAAGCCCATTTGGGGTTGTGTTCCTCTGCCACTTTCTGTGACCAACAGGGGACCCCTTTCACATGACCTGAAGGACCTTGTGGAAGATAACAAGACATCCTGATAAAACACAGATGCAATTAGTGGCAGGATGATAGGTCCAGAAGGCTTTAGTGCATATACTGGTATATGCTACTAGGATAAGAGTATGCTAGAGAGTTTTTTGTCTTCTCCATGTCTTCTACAGTACAGCCCTGCCGCTCACTGTCTCTTTTCCCCATAGAGGGCATATTTATTTGCTGACTGACCCGTGTACAGTTTTTGTTCCTATGAGTAGATAGGTAGCAGGTTGCGCTCTGGGAAACTGTGAAGGACTCTACAGGGCCACAGAGACAAGGGCAGAGATACTGAGAAGCCACTAGTGGCGCCAGGCAGAGCCTCTCCAGAAACAGACCCAAGAAAAAAAAAATCCTACTGGTATGAGAAGGGGACAGGAAACACAGACTTGGCTACTTCAGAGCATTCTTCTCAGTGGACTCCCTGATTACATCCGGTCAGTTTGCAAAGTGGCTTTGGTGATTTCATGATTTAGCCAGAGCTCTTAAGTGCACACTTCTGAGCTATTCAAACATCAGAGCAAAGTTTAGGCTGGACTTATTTCAATGAGTGGATCTGGGGCATATTCTTGAGTGTCTGGGCCTGACGCTGCAGCATTCAGAGAGTTTCACTGAAACGGTTAGCCTGGTTCTGGACTTCTGAATTGCTGTCCGCATCTCCGATTTTGAATGAAGAAGAAGTGAAACCGTCGATTTAATAATTATTAGTGAATGGTTTAGATTCCCTTCAATCCAATAATAGTGAATGATCATTAAAGGAATGTGCTGTGTTTTGTAAATACAAATCAATCGACTGAGAGGCAGCAATGATATGTCTGTATGCTTTAGATCATTTCAATGCAATGCCAGCTGTATAGTGACTGTGTACACATTTTGGAATTATATTATGAGAAATATAATGCACTTAACACTAAATGTCACCAAAATTACAGACAAACAGTGGTGAGGACAGACAGAGGAACACAAGGAAGGTTTTTCCATGTGAAGACGTAACCTGTTTGACCTACATGAAAAAAACTGCATCCTGCTTGTCAGTTGATCATAACATACTGTATAAATCCTAAAAAATATCAATATAGGCTGCTTTATACTCTGAGTACTACTGATAAGTGTTACTGTATGAGTCAAAAGACCTTGATCCATTTCAGAATGATGACAAGCTCCGCTCTTGTGTTCTAAGTTTTGGTGGTTGTGCAGTCTCTCTTCTTTTACATTTGTCAGGGCTTACCTTTAAGGGGTCAGACCTCTATCTGCAGCAGATTTGACATTGTCTTTAGCATTGTCTTTCTCTTGGCTGTGTTGAATAACAGTCCTAGACAGAGCTTTAGAGGTGAATGAAAAATCATACGCTCTACCCTTACCTTGATGTCCAACTATAGAACTACTTGTAATCTTATTTATGGATCTGCTTAAGCAGTGTTAGGTAAGGTTGACTCCTTTCAGCTGATTTTGCTTCTCCTCTCCCCTCTGTAGGTATTTAGTAAATCCCTCTGTTTTCTCATAGCCTAAGGTTGGGGAGATTTGCCTCTCCCTTTGATGAAATCTTCTTAGTGTACGTTTGATAAAACACCGTGCTTCACCTAAATATAGCCACCCGCGACTGCACAGCCCTAGTGTCACTGATGTGCTTGCAGTGTGCCTGCTGGTTGTGCTCAGCAAAGACAGTGCTGTTATGACAGTTCATTGGAGCCGGTGACAACAAAAATGGGATTAACTCTTTTAACCTGATTTTTTTTTCTTCTTTTTTTCTTCTAGACCAGAGGTTTTCAAAAGGAGACCTCAGTGAATATCCTAAATGTGTGTGAAAGAGGGAATTCAGAGATAGAGAGGTTTTGGGGTATTTTACTGTGTTTCCCACTTTCTCAGAGTCAGAGACTAGTAAATGCCTTCGGACAGACCTTTTTTAATTATTTTGTATAGTCTGAAGATTTGTCAAACAGCAACATTAGGCTCTATTGGCTCAATTGTTCAGTGTCTATGGGGTCAAACCTAATCACAATCCCATAAACATCCAGGAATTGAGCCAAACTATGCAAGTAAACTAATTGAGGGTGAGGTGGCACATCTTTTCAAACTTTGTCCTCATTCATTCATTCAAAAATTATTATTATCTGAAAAAAATGATTACTTGTGTGGTACTGTCAGTGCAAATTGTAAAATCAGATGGATTCGACATTTTTAGCACTTTTCTAATTGCATGAACAGTAAAATAGTAAAATAAAGTAATAATTTACTTTGGCTTTAAAGTTATGCACACATTTTAAATGAAATTATAGAACATTGCATTAGCTTAGAGTAGCCTATTAAATATCATGGCAAAAGATATTAATGCAGACACTTCATACATAGATTTAGATCCTGTGCCCTTAAACCACAGTTAAACAATGTGTTGTTTCTACAATGGAGGCCAATAAGCAAGTTACGCCATGTCTTGTTTCAGACAAATTAGATTTCAACAAGACTAGTAAAGTAGAAGTAGGACAACATGGTTTTACCCCCATGAAAAAGGTCGGAGCAGAGAGTTAGGCTTTGACACTGGACACTTTGGCTCATGTCCTGTCTCCTACCAACAGTCAAGGTTTGTGTCTTGAAGATGACATCTGTCTAAACATACCCCATAAGTCATTTAAGCTGCCCAAATTGAACTAAAATGTAACCATAGAAGTGACAAAATGATACTGACATCATGTGGGTCATTATTTAGTGGCCTTGAAAAGCGAGGCTTGGAGTGACTTGTTTTGTAGTTCAGGTATGACAACTGGTTGGTTCCAGTGGAATAACATACTGTGATATTGTCCAAATGTGATCAAACCATATGATTCACCTTAAATATTGTTTCTTTGTCATGGCCTTTGGTGTTGCTGGTGTATGAATAGCTCTACTTTAAGACCATCAAGTTACCTTACTCAACGCTGATCAGCTCCACACAGTCAGTAAATAAAAATAAATAGAAAACCAGAAAGACACAAAAATCAGTTTTTCCTCTGAGAGTAAAAGTTGGTATAGGTGGTCCAAAATGAACAATGTGTTATTAATATTTAACAAAATATGAGCCAGAATACTTATACGCTTATACTGAGTCAGTACTTCTGAGCAGGACCTGTGATTACACAACCAAATCTTCAGAGAGAAAATGGGAGCACACACGCACACATGCACACACACGCGTACACACATCCACATACACACAAATGAATTATTCAAAAGGGAAACTGCTTTTTCATGCAAAAACAAAATTTCAATCATTTAATCAGCTCAAATCACATTTACAGTGCTCACAATGTTGTCTGGTGCCCTTGTGAAAGTGTAGTCTGGTAGCACCCACTGTTCTTCTGCTGTTCCCATTCAGTCAGTGTGGTGCAGAATAAAGGGAGGCACTGTTAAATGCTGTCTGCCACACTTGCACCTGACATGACAGATGATCTGCTTGCATGCTATGCCATCACTCTCTCAGCATGGTATCCAAAAGATAGACATCAGGGGAGGTACAAACAAGTGCACACACATATTCATGGACAAATACAAACATATACACCATGTATGTGCAGGAACACATACAGTATACTCTATTGTCTACTCTGTCCCGCCTCAATTTAAATATAGGCTACTCTGAAAGGAATGTGTGTCTAACTCAGGTTGTTTGTGGTGGCTCTCACAAAGCCTTTCAGGTAGCCTGGCTGGCAGGCTGAGGAGAATGAGAGAGGCTTGTTGTGTAGTCGCATGCACTCTCAGGGTGATAACATGTTCTTGCTGTCCCTGGTCACCCCACCAGAGAGCAGAGTGGGATGTGGCTCTGTCCCCACAGACAGCAAAATGTCAGGGTTCCCTTCATCAGTACATTGTGCTCTCAGCACGGTAACAAGTTAGGTTAGGTGTGAGCTATTCTGCTGTTTCTTTTCCTCCATGTTTTCAACGTGTGTCTGCTTTGCTGGGCCTCGGTTTTAAGTTTTTTTCACACACATCATGGAAACCTACCGCCATGTTAGTTTTTACTTTCACTTCAGATCAGTTACTTTTTTTTCTACTTTTTTTATTTTATTATAATCTGTCATTTACCTTGTCATGTAGAGAGCTGACATTCCCCAATGATCTCATAATTATATGGACACAAGCTCTGACCAGATCTTTTCCAGAGATGTTATTATATCTTTTTTTATTATCATGTTTTTTATCTGATGCATTTTGTTTCCTACAAAGATCTTTATCACGTCTCTTTTGTGCTTTGTGCTTACAACCAAATGCAAGCCAAAAGACTGCAATAAAGCCATCAGCAGTATACATAATTCTTTTTCTAATTATACATCATACATAAAACAAGTATTAAAAGCTGTCATAGTGTTAATATACATAAACTGGACTTAGATGTTTCCACTATTTTTGTGTACTGAAGTTGTGACTAGAATAGCCCAGGCATCACAAGGGATGTCAACTATCTAACTATATAACTGACTATAGAGAATATCAAGTATATATTACCACTGCTAGGTCGCTGCATTTTCCTGGTGGTATACCGCCGCACAGTGTGAGTCTGATTTGGGATGCACGCAGATATGGGATTGTTTAATGCCTTTGAAATGTCCGCCTAACATCCCGCACTCACCCAACTGTATTTATAGAACAATGTTCTTCTATGTCAGGGTCCAAGTGCATAATAAAACACAGTAAATGGATCCCTGCTATGTTTAGGTGCCCTGACCTCCATTAGGGGCCAACCACAAGAGTGAAAAGGAGAAATCATGACCATTTACTCTACACATGCATGCACACACACACACAGTCACACATTAACACATGCATGTAAAACCACAGTCTACACAGCACTACACAGCGATTCCTACACAGCTCTTTGAAAATGTATCTAAGAAACTGTCAGCTAGTTGACTGATTTATCAGAAAAAAATAATCCAGTAGTACCATGAAAAAAGACCACAACCTGGTTTGTTTTTCTCTTCTTTTCTGTTGAAGCATGTGTTGCACTTCCCTTCACATTTAGAAAGATGCATGTTCACAATGAGCATACAGCAGCTGCTGTTAATCTTACCAATCCCCAAACTCCAGTGACGTGTAGTGAATCTGACTCAAACAGGTGGCAGCAGTAGCTCTGTTCTGCCAGAGTGACGTCCAGAGGTCTTAAACAGCATCCCGTCTTGTTATTCCTGTTGAGGAGCTCTCCTCTGGCACTACATTTTAATTTCTTTTACTTTGTTTCCTCTCTCTGTCATTCATACATCATCATATAATTGCTGGCTAAGATTTGTAAGGTTTGATTTTTTTTTTTTTTTTTTGAAGAGACATCAACTCTGCTTTGTGTCTACTGCTAATTAGCAAACGTTACCATGCTAAGATGGTGAACATGGTAAACTTATCTGCTTCACTTGAGCTTGTCAGCATGCTGATATTAGCATTTGGCTCAAAACATCACTAGAAGCCTTACGACAGTTGTCAGCGTGACTAGACATTTCCCGGAGAATTTTTTGCTATTGAAATCAAGTGTCATGGTAATAAAGTATAATAAAAATAGCAATAAAGCATCCTGTTAATCAATAATCGTACAATAAAAATAGGCATTAATGTATATGGCCTAATTTGCATTGCCTTATCAATTCTTATCAGTGCAAGGTCATTGAAAGGCTAAAAGGAGAAGCTAAATGACTAAACAAATCGAATAGCTGAGGGAAACGCAATAGGGAAATGTGAATGTAAATGGTAAAGGAAATTGCCCTTTTAAATGCCTAATTAAAATCTGTATTCTTTATTCAATTTGTGAATCCAGTTATTTATTTCTCCTTTAAACTGCATTTTCAATTTTAAATTCCATTATATATTTATGAATTCATTAATGTGTTTCTAAACTATGAACTTATTAACTGTTTAATCTTGTTTTTTTAAGTCCTTTTTTAATCTGAACTATTTATGATGTACTAATATTTCATTTGTAAATTCTTTTTATAATTCCTCTTTTGTGCCCATTAAAATATCTAATAATTAATTAGTCTTTATAATCATTTAGTCTGTTTATTTATTCTGTATAATAATTTGTTTGTAAATTAATTTATTCATGACTATTTTTATTATACAATTAGTTATGAATTAAGGACATTCTTTATTATTATTTTTGTGATACCTATGGGCCTCTATGGAAAAATCTTTGAATCTATGGCTCTCACAGGCCTGTAATAATCCTGCCTGTCTACCTGCATGTACTCTGCCCATGTACTCATTATGCATGAAAATGTATTTTAGGGAAGTGGCTTTGAAAGGAGCTCTGAGTGGGATTTTTTTACATTGGATACTCAGCTGTCTCTTGCTGTTTTCTCCAATTTTACCGACCCCAGCTTTAACACATGAATAACCTAACTTTGCCTGGAAGAATGTAAACACACATTTCATTCTTCAGGAAAAGGTTGCTATTTGTGATGGTATTTTGTAAGTCGAAATAAAAGAAGCTACAGAAATGCAAAAACTCTGAGATTGTCCTTAAATGTGAAAAAAAAAATAATAAGATTTTATGTATTTGATACAAAGAGCAAAACCACGGTTGTTTGAAAGAAACAAAAAAACAAAAAAATATTTATTATTGTCTTCTTTTGCTGGTAGATCCTGTCAAGTGCTGGGAACACAGTTGCATCCTATTAATAAACCATGCAGCTTATACAAATGCAAAGGCTGTTAAACGTTTGTAATATTAGGGAACATGGCGATATGAAGAACAAATGTCATTACCTATGTTTGAGTTTCTTCCTTTGAAGTTTTTCTTGTCCTCTTGGGCTTTCAGTCTTAACATTAGCAAACACAGTGGTGGCAAGGTCTGTCTAAATATAACTCCACTTGACAACAAGCTGGAACAGTAGATACCCTTTTACTTTGAAGAATTCCAATTACTGTCACTGTTTCCTCTGTTTCTGTGTGTGTGTGTGTGTGTGTGTGTGTGTGTGTGTGTGCAATAGCCTGAAGCTGAGATGTGTGTCTGTGTATACTGTATATTTATGTATGCATGTGTAAGTGTGAGATGCTCTTGTAAACTATAATCCGAGCACATTACAACTCAAGCGTCTGCTACAAAGTGGACACTATGTAGTTTGCAGTATTTTACAGTAGTAATTTATTGAAAGTGATGTAAAGTCTGTCCATGTGTTAGATGCAATGAGACTTGTCTCCAAACGACAGTAACAAGTAAAAGACAGTGCTGTCCATCACTGATGTCCTTTGTTTTGCCTCCATAATGCACCAGTAATGCAGTTTAGTCATGCTTACAGAAAGAAAAACAAAATAGAACATTGCTAGCAAAAAACCTAAATGTATTAGCTGTGAAATCGGCACCATTTAAAAGATAAAGTTTTTTTATAGCAATGTGTAATATCATTGATTGTAGTAACAGCAATGGGGATATCAAGGTATCAGGGAAACACTGCTTTAAATAAAAGGTTTTGTAGCACTTAATCACATTTTAAAGAGAAAGGGCCATTTTAGATCAAATTCATCAATTAAATCATAAAGTGTACATCATCTATAAAACAGATATGCGGCAAGTTGTTTTTATCCGTATGTTTTTGCAGTGTGAGGTAGCCAGTATGTGCCAAATTGTACATTTTTACTCAACTTGACTTGACTTGGAGCAGAGGTCTTTATTTACTTAGTAATTTACTTCAACACACTGTGAATCAAGCATGAAATCTGTAGACGTCAGCTGTAACAAGGAAGTCAAAGAGCAGTAATTACTTTCTGCGGTCTAACTGGCTTGCACTAAAATGCATCTCATACCCTGGTTATGTATGTAGTATTCTTTCCTCCTTGTTTATTATGGCCTTGGTCTTGGTAAATTGTTTTTTCACAGAGACAGATCTTTGTTAAAGGTGGGTGGGTAAATCATCTAAGCTCACTGGGCTAGTACACAATGCAGAACCCCCTCATGGTGCAATCTATAGAGTATCCAGGATATATCACCCTTAACACAAAAGAGCCAATCTGGATTCAATTACCAAGCCAGCAGAGAGTGCCATTTATATCCAAACTCTCAGGGTTGGAAGATGGACGAGGTCACAGTACAGTTTGTAATTAACAGTTAACCCTCATTGACCTTTGAGTTGTGATTTACAGTACAAACACAAATAGCTTTCATGTCAAGCTACTGGCATGGTGGAGAGGTTACATATCTATAGGTTACACTATCATTACACCCTGTGTGTATAAGCTTGCTTTCACCGCACATGCACAACTCTCAAAGGTTAAACCAGGCTTGTGATGAAACATAGTGAGTCACATTACTGGTGGCTCGTACAGAGAAACAACATATCAGTCTGTAAATGTGTGGCTGGACAGATGATTTATTTTTATTTATTTATTTTATTTTCAATATGTCTTCACAAAATAATAACCAGTGAACAAAAACAAATAATCAGGGATATATATGATATCAGTAAACAATATATGACATTATAAATTATTGCTGCCTGATAATACCAGAACTAGTAAATGTAAAACGTAGGTTTTGATGTTACAACTATCACGGAAAAATACCACAAGTGAACAACAAGCAGTGTTATTTATCTGATAGGCCACAGGTCACATTTAACTTGTCATCGTAGGAAAAGCACAGGTGTTACTATATCATTAAAGATGGCTCTGTTCTGTTCAAGTGTCTCAGTAAGCCATTAATGTTGTGACAGTGAGCCAACATACATAACATCAGGACCCTGATACTGAATAGAGGTGCGAATCATCACTGGTCTCACAATTCAAGTTGATTATGATTCACCTGTCAACAAATCGAGATGCATCTCACGTCATATTTTACTGCCCAGGGCTACTTATACCATCAATTGCATGTACATGTGTATGTACATTGAGTCAAATTCCTGGTATGTGTACATATACCTGGTCACTAAAAGTGATTCTTAAAAAATCCTTAAAAATGGCAGCTCTTACACAGAAGAATGTTACTCTCTAACTGGGTAGGATGTAACAGTTAATTCTTTCTTTCACCATCTCTCTCCAACAAGGTTTTACTGGGACTTGACCATGCTGCTGCTGATGGTGGGCAACCTTATCATCATCCCTGTGGGCATCACGTTCTTCAAGGACGAGCACACGCCCCCCTGGATCGTGTTCAACGTGGTGTCCGACACCTTCTTCCTCATGGACCTGGTTCTCAACTTCAGGACAGGCATTGTCAAGGAGGACAACACGGAGATCATTCTGGATCCACAACAAATCAAGATCAAGTACTTGCGGAGTTGGTTTGTGGTGGACTTCATCTCCTCTATCCCTGTGGACTACATCTTCCTTATTGTGGAGACGCGCATCGACTCAGATTTCTACAAGACAGCGCGCGCCTTGCGGATTGTCCGCTTCACAAAGATCCTCAGTTTGCTGCGACTCCTGCGTCTCTCTAGACTCATTCGCTACATCCACCAATGGGAAGAGGTAGGAAAATGCACATGAGTGTGTTAACTTTATGTGTATAGTTGTAGTGTATGATGTGTGCTGTTTTGAGTTGTCCTTGGCTAACTGGATTCCCGGGATGTGGATTCACAGAGAAAGAAAAAGACGGAGATGCAGAGACAGAGAAAATACCAAGGAGATTACAATGATTGACAATCATACAAGCATATTATTTGATGAAGCTAGTCAAACACATAGGGCTTCACTTCCTAAATCCAATTATAATCCAAATAGTATACCCATGCTGGGTTCGCAGAGCTCTGTACCTTCCACTTTCCCCTGGGAAGGAAATATGGATAGATGCTGTTTCTGATTACATCCACCCTTGAAAGAAGTGAAGAGGCCCTTTTGCTGTACCCCAGTCACCAGTAACTTGATGAAGCCACAATGTTGATTAGCATTTTCTCTCTATGTGCCCATCCAGCTAGCAGTGGGACCACAGCGCACAGAGAGGCATTGCTGCAATACAAGCATGATTATAATTGCGTCAATAATTAGAAAAGTTTCCATTGCTCTCACTCGATGGATCTTGTTGTTTAGTCTCAGAGGTAAAAGGTGCAAAGTGAAGCATCAGAGTCCCCCGAGACACTGATGCTTTGGTCGGTCGGTCGGTCACAAAATAAGAAAAAAACACTGGATAATTTAATAAATGCAGCCCACAAGTAGGACTTCTTCTTGGAGGCTCAGTGCTTCATAATAAGCTGCTGTTTGTTATTCCACATATACTCCCTAAAAATAACCAAAGCTCCCTACAAGCTTGTATCTCTTTGAGGCGATGGCAATGCAGGGTGGAGGCTTTAGTTCAGGGTTTAGTGTCTCGATGAAGAGTACTTGGACACAAGCAGTGTGCATGGTCATAATACAGATGTTATATTGCACTGCAGCATTTCACACGTTCACACACGTTAGCTTTTGTAACTTCATTTTACAGATGGATCTTGCGCTTTTTTTGTTTAGATACATTTTAAACAATAACTTAAATTACTTCAATTTCTTTTTGCTGTCTTATATTTTCCAGTTCAATCTCAGTTTTGATAGTTATAGCATTTAAATTAAAAACAGTTTCAGGACAATGAATATGAAAATATGTGATTTGCTGCAGCTTCATTTCAAAGAGCTTCATTCGGCTTCAGTATTACTAAAGAAACGTGCTGCTTGTCTTCATCAAAACAAGTTAACAAAGTAATAATTTCAATGTGATAATGATAATGAAATAATGACTTCAGTCAGGAACATTTTTAGAAATTCTTTGGTTTAGCTGTGCTTTGAATTAGACTATTTTAGAAAATGCACAGTGACTGGAACAGTGGATGGTAATTTAAATGGTAAATTTACATGGTAAAGTTTTGCCCTAATTTCACATTCACTTACTAACAACACTGTATTGATATCCATTAATTACCCTGTTTGGCCACAGCACTGCTCAGTTAGTTGGTGGTTGTGTTCACCTGAGTGCATGGCATTACATGGACAATTGGAAAGGTTGAATAGCAAGCTGATTGCCAATCAAACATCCCCAGACCTGCCCACGGGTATTTTGAAAAGTTTCTGGTTTTCAAATATTCAGCTGGCACTCTGGGTAGAACAGTGTATATAAGTGTGGTGACATTAATCATGCAGGGCCTCTGTGATGCCATTTCAAAGAGAGGAAAAGTTCAAATGAATCACTGGGGGAGACTCCCTTTGCCACCCTGTGCCTCAATGCATCCCTGCTGCAGTACTTCTGAGCCCAAAATGAAGGCAGGGATACATGCAGTGACAGCCAGCCTTTATTTAAAAAAAGTGGACATGCTAACAGTGAGCTGTCACATGTTCAGCCTGTGCAATAAGGTGACTGATGGGAGGAAATAAAAGGAAAGAAAGAAAGAAAGAAAGTCGCTTGTTCAACCATCCTATAGCATCTAAAAACCACAGAAAAATGTGATAGAAAGAGGAGATAATACACTCACAGTGCCAGCTTCCATTTACATGTTTTATGCCTGTGTGGATGGTGTGTGTGTGCATGTGTGTTCGATGTTTGCTGATGAATGCTAGCTAGGCAGACAGAGTGAAAGGCCAGCTTTGCCTCAGTGCCAGAGTACTCCAGATGCGACCTCACAGAAATGTCATCTGTCACTGCAGAATAACTTGTCTCCGAGATCTCACCACCTGACTGCCTTTTTGACTTTTCCTATTGACAGCTACACTTCAGACAACGTGTATGTATCTCATCGCCATTTGAATATTTTGGCAACACTTCACACTGACCTTCTGTAGGTCGGTTCACCTGCATATTGTGCTTGAGAGAGAAATTGGAACTACATCGTAATTCTGTGGTGGCACTTTTTTACTCTATACTAAACTGTCCTATATATGTTGTCTTGTGTTCTTATTTGTCCACAGATAAATACACAGTAATACTAAAAATAAAACAACTTTAAAAAGCTATTATTTCTGCTGGTTTTCACAGCACATTGGTGCACGATCCTTGTGATCCATGACACTGTGCAATTTTTAGACCCTGTAACACCACTGAATGCTATTCAGCGTTGCTTGCCACTCTATATGGCACTGCAATGAACTGCACTTCTCCGACATGGCAGAAGCTGCAGACCTGTGAGATCCCGATGTCCTCCAAAAGGTGAAGATGATTTATTTCACTCATATTTCACAAGCTATAAATAGTCCTGCACAAATTCATTTGGTTTGTTATTGTTTGAGTTTAATTTCCTCCCCGGTAAGAAGTCACACAGAGGACACTTCTTCTGGGAAGTGCTGAATACAGCTCAGTGAACTGTACTGCATGGTTTAATACCTCATAGAGTGATTCTGTTGGGAACAAATTTTAAAATTTGAATCTTTTCCCATGTGTTCACTGCTATGAATAAAGCTTTTTAGGAATTCCAAGGAAAAGACAAAGCATTACAGCATGTACTGAAGACATAGAGAAGCGATTCATACTAAAAGCAGTAACAAAACAGAGCTCAAATGTTTGACAGGTAAAGATTTTATGGATGGGCACAAGACTATGTCTGTTTTTGAAGTTGTCAAAAATAGATTCATAAAATCATAGTAGTATAATTACCAGGAAAATCATACAGAAACCTTTCTTAGAAGGTGACTAAGCTATTCATTCATTGTCTCACATCCTCACTCAGAAAATTGCTCGATAACTCCCACATGTAGCACCATTCTCAGTCATTGCAACAGTATTTTATAAGTAAAATAACAATGTGTCCGGGTGACATAAAGATGCTGAATCTACTGATGCCTCCAGAATACTATCTTAAGAGTTCCCTTAGCTTTGATTTTATGAAACTACTTTGCAGGTCATGGAAGTGGTTATAATCTGACATGCATGCATGTACATACTGTACATATTCACTGACAAATAGTTAATCATTGAAAAATTATTAAAAAAATAAAGAAAAAACATTGAATGAGAAGGTGCGTCCAAACATTTGACTTTGTATGTACAGTTTGTCAGTTGCGTTTTTCCGGCATGTGAGTATTTGAATTCTTTTTCTGGCTCTGTCGACTTGGAATATAATTGCATGTCCTCCGGAGAGCATACTGTGCTACCGTTCTAGCCTGAAGCTCAGACATGTTTGCACATAACCACAAATTGTCCTTGAGCATGATGCTTGACCCCCAAACTGCTCCAGTAGGGCTTTCCAGAAGACAACAGAGGGGATTGTGGGTTCAAGCAGAAATTTAAATTTGAATCAGGCTATTAAAGGTGCATTTTACTCCACTATATTTACAGTATTTTAAAGCTTTAGTTACTAGATACTTTGCAGATTCAGATTATTTATACAGAATAGAATCAACAAATAAACTATGATGTATTATTAAAGATTAAACTACCCATTATTATAGTCAGCTATTAGAATTAGCTCCACCTTTACCAGCTCCAATTTACATTATTGCAATTTACATTATTGTTTTTTGCTTAATTGAAATATTTTGGAACTGTATTGCACATGGTGGCAATATAATATATCTCTTGTTAATTTTTACTTTAAATTATTTTCCAACGTTTACATTTTGTTCTTTAAATAATGATAAATAATGTGTTCTACCGGTATGTCTTCACAACTGATTAACATCCTTACAAATTTCGGGGAGGGGGAATGAAACATTCAAATACTAAGCGCAAAATGTTAGGACATTTCAGGGAGTAAAATGACGTCGGAAACTGCAATCATATCATCTTCACCTCCTCAAAGACCCTAATCCAAACTCCACTAATACCATCAGTATCCTTTGCATAACTAAAGCGACGCCCTAATCCTCCACCAGCTAATGAATCTTCTTCTTCTATGTCCTTTTTATCACAGCTGTCATAAATTAGCTCTGATTGCTTCCATTTCCTCTCCAAACACTCAAGATTTAAGGATGTGTTTTTTTTTTATATTCCATGTTGACAGAATGTTGTTTACAAACAAGGAGGTTTTGGGGGTGGTGGCTATATGCCAGTGATAACACTGTCATGGATAATGACGTTCAACATGGTGTGCAGATATCCATCACAGACACACACACACACAGCAGACTGCCGTTATGGCGTCTCCCTTGTCTCCCTCTTGTCAGTTTCCTCTTGTCACTTTTCATCTGGATAAAAATAAGACTGCGACCGGATATTCTCCTCATTGGAGTTGTCTCCTGTTGACGAACCACTGACTTGGATGAGATTAGTCATCCTGTTAAATCAGATTCAAGGCAGTGCACTAATGACTAAGCTCTGAGGGCTTCCTCCCATTGTGCCTGATGCCTACAACATAACTGTCCCGACTGGCCAACCCAGTAAACGTTGCTTTTAGCATGATGGAGATAAAGGGGGACAAAGAACAACAACAAAGAAGGGAATGTTTTATGGTAAGGTGTGAAGTCGAATGACTTAACTTCAGTATTTTTCAACCTGGACCTTATTTTCCATGTTTTAGTTTTAGTTACTAGCATAGGGTCATAGCACCAACAGAAACACCTTCAGTTTATCAAGCTTTGCAGCCTTGCAGCAGCTTGTTCACCCTCCTGTTACACCTCTCTCTATCTAAACTATGCTTTCTGTACTTCAGCACAAAAAAACATCCAGCTGGTGCAATGCTTTTCTTACATTTTCACTGTTGACCTCACCTCTTCTGAGATTTCATAATGAGACATCTTCTTCATCATCATCTTGAGTGAGACCTTAGGGGGCTCTGTTTACAGAATCTGGCAATACTCTGTGTTTTCATGAATGTATAATTACGTGAAAATGATTCTGTTACCTTAGAGATGAGCCAAGTCATGTTCTACAGAGTCCGCCATGTTTAACCACCATGTTTCTATAGTAGTCCAGAATGGATAAACCCAACACTGGCTCCAGATTGGGCCTTTCACATTTCTTTACGCATTTCACACTGACCATAGTTTCTCCATCATGAAAAGAGAGGGTGACGGGGGTGGTTGCAATCAACAACTACACTGATAGCTGTCACTAATTCCTACACACTGGTCCTTTAAGGTGTACAGAGCTAGTACCACCTTTGTTTTTTTAATACAAGGAGGCAGAGCATCTATCTCTCTTAATATTGGCACCTTGGATTGTTAAGATGTATGGCTCTGCCCGCCCTAGTGGCTCTGTGCTGCAGTTAGGGAGAAACAAAACGATCCATCAGTGAAATGCTCAGGTGCTGTGATAGAAGTTAGCCATGTGGCTGCCCCGAGGGTCCAGAGAAGGAGTGAGGCTCCTTTCATTTCCACCCAGTAAATCTATACAAAAAATATTTAAATAAGGTAAATCAGCTAATCAGACCCCCACTCACTGACCCATTACCTTGGCCCAGGACTGGTCTTTCAGAGATAAGAAAAGCAGGAAGAAAAGATTTAATGGGCTATTATTGAGTGCACAATGAGGCTTGCCAGTAACAGTGACAGGTCCTCAACAGTCTGAATAAGCCTTGTGTGATATGAATACCCACAGTGGATTTGCTTAAAAAACTATTACACAGAAATGTGTAATCCTGCACAAACCCAATGGCGCATCTTGGTAGGGAGCAGAATGAGAGTGTTTTTTGTGATCCGAACCCTCCAGGCCTGTTCAGACAGATGATGGAAGGGTGTTCCCAGTGGTCCACTCCCAGGCCTACTTTTCATTCTCCATGTGTGCTTCGTCCACCATGACAGCATGCATGAGCATGACATTTTGGTTGAAAGCATTTATAGTGAGAAATCTAACCCCCTGCCCACAGTCTGCTCCCAGAATCTGCCATCGTCGTGGATGATTAAAAATAACACCGCGACATGTGTGGTTTGATTTAGTTGATAAACTTCATTGCTCATCACAGGGAAATCATGTCTCGCTCAAACGCGAAAGGATGCAGCATGTGGCAATTAACGCACTAAAACTAATGAACATAATACATACCATACTTGTACAAAACTAGTGCTATTTCCAAAGAAATTATAGATGAATATGATTTACCAATGAATCCATCAAAGATCTTGTATTTGTGTAGTATGAAACTAAATTTAAAAACAGTGAAAAACTCAAAAAACAAATGGTGGAGATTTGAGGTACAGGTCATGCGTGGAGGCTCAGTCAGCAAAATTGCATCAGAAAAATAGTATGAGCAAACAATTTTGTTTTCTCTTACGTGTCGAGACGCCATCATGCCAAACATTCATCATCATTAGCAGCACGAGCAGAAAACACCAGATGCCTCGGTATAGTGCTACATCGACTGTGTCTGGGCAGCTACCATCAGCACCATGGGACATATGCATCCATTCTCTCACCTGGATCACGCTCTTCTCACTCCATCTGTTTGAGATGACTCGGCAGCTGCCTTCATCCACTCTGTACCCGTCTGGACCTGAACGCTGGCTCACAGGGATACAGATTAGTTGAGGACTTAAGCAAGTAACCCTGTTTTTGCCCTTTTGATCTTGTCTGTGAGACACTGTAAATATCTTTGGTTTATCTTTTGCATTGGTAGTAGTAGATTTGTGCCAAAATATGGTTAAGAGTCTGAACAATGTTTAACTATTCTGGTGGTATAGTTTTAGTTGACAGCAGTGGTAGTCAGCAGGGTAAGAGAAAGTAGTAATCATAGTATTTCTGGTAGTAGTTGTTGTGGAGAATTCTATCCATCAATGGTCCGTTCAGTCGGTGCACAGGAGTCCAAGATGTTTTATGCTGAAAGGATTATTGAAGTCTGATCAAGGAAAATTGGGAATTTATCAATACATGTGTCATGACATGATGCTGCCTCAATTCTGAACAGGCCCTCCACTCAAGCCTTCCACTCATCTACCCCCAGAATAGTGTCACAACTACTCTATGCACCTAAAGGGTCATTAGTCTACAAACAAGGAAATATGTTTACCCTTAGTGTTCCGACATTGCTATCTAAATCTGTAGAGGGTTCTGCATTATTTACCTATCTGTCGTGTCTATGGAGTGAGACAGCCCTATCCTCTGACCTCGGTTACCATAGTAATGATCAGAATGGTGCCTGCTTTCCTAAACACAAGCATACAGCAGCTCTGTATTTCAAGGAGAGAAGTCATTGTCTCCATAATGATCTAAGATTTAGCACTATCCCTACAGTGACCTCAGGACCTATGCTTGACCCTGTGTAAATCCCATATGGTGCATGCTATAGAAATAAATCCCTCACAGTAGAAATGTAGTTTCCCTGGTCACATTGACTGTGGTTAAAGTGGCTTTTCTCACAAGATTACAGCTAAATTAAATTGAATTAAATAAATTAGAGCCTCCATCTCAAAGTGCTTACAACCATGTCATTGCTGTTTCAGTAGTTGCATTTATGAAACCACTGCATTGGCGTTGATTTACTACAGGTGACGTGATCTGGCCCATGTTTTTGATTTTTAAGAAAAGGCAGGCAGATACTGGATCAGCATGGCCTCTCATATGGAGAGGCCTAATGAGAGCAGTGAGAGTAATGACAAGCCCCCCCCATAAGAAACTGTTGTGTTGCATCTCTGTGCCTTCATCAATCAAAGTTCTCTTGTTTATGCTGATGCTAATACTGCCAGGCTCTCTCTGTGTCCCTATCAATTAAAAGAAAGTGGTCAGCAATCCATCATTCGCCACGTAACACGCCATGTTGTGTAATGCTGTGTGTGCAACCATACGCTTTCACATTTGTGTGTTTGTGTTGAATCATCTATGTATGCGTGTTTTTAGCACAGTACATGATTCTTTGTTAAACACGCTCAGACATCCTGATGTATGTGTCTATTTTCACATTTACAAGGGGCGACAGAAATGAAAGGAGATACAGAGACCTCATTCCTTTGCCTAAGTATAATGATCCTTTAATAATGATCCAACCTTCTAACAGAAGCAATCTTGGGAACAATTTTTCGTAAGTGGAAAGTCTGTTCCTGCCTGGCATGGGTGTATTTGAATTGATTGCACCGGTGAAGAGAGATAGGGGAATCACCTTCCTGCAGTGACAGTCGAGTTTAGGTTACAAACTGGAGATTTGCATGGCATTAGCTGCCACAGTCCTCACCGGCTTTATTCTCCACATAGTGTTTAAGTGCCAGAGGTCTTTTGAGGTCACATCTACAGTAAGAATGTAACAGGAGTTATTGTTGAACAGTAATGAGTCATTCAGGCTGTGCCACAAGATTTTGAAAAGAATGTGTGCTATTTTAGAAATATACTAACGCTGGAGAGAGTTTGATAGGATTCGGTACATTGACATTTTCCAGGAGAGTCCACGCAATGATAATAACACCCTAAAGACAGTAGATCATTACTTGCTTCAAGAGTTATTGCCCACAATGAGCCATTGCTGATATTTTGGATGATAGAGGTAACACCTGTTTATCAAACTCAAAGGTAATAATGGTGCTTTTACATGCAGTTGTTAAAGGTGTACTCCAGCAATTTGGGATCATTTAGGATTGCATTATGGAATTGTTTTTCCATAAAGGTGGGAGACTCACAAGAGATGGCCCCAACTGATGCAGCTTAGGGCAAATTCCAACTTTTTACATGCTCCGAAAATGATGGATCTTTGTTCGTTTGTCAATCTTTTTTTTTAGATTATTTTTTTGGCCTTTTCAAGCTTTATTTTGATAGAGACAGCTGAAGAGTGACAGGAATGTGGGGAGAGAGAGAGATGGGGAATGACATGCGGGAAAGAGCCACAGGTCGGATTCGAACCCTGGGCTTCCGCAGCAAGGACTGAGCCTGAGCTGCTCTACCAACTGAGCTAAACGCCGCCCCTCATTTGTCAATCTTAATGTCCCAGAATTCTGCTGTGTTTGTGTTCATATTTTACTTGGCAAGTTTTTCTAGATTTAAAAGTACAGTCCATTTTGTAAAGCTTTCCTTTCCTGTCTGATTTCACAAATGAAAAAATATATCGCGCTCAATGTGGAAGATGGAAAGGGGTACTTTATGATTTATTTATTCACCACAGAGTGAACTTAACACTTTAAAGCTATCGAATGCCATTACGGCTCCAGCAGAAAACTTGACACCACACAACATTGCATATTAGATAATATAAATTATTTAACACCGTGTTTAAAGAAGACTGGCTGCTAAAAAAAAAAAAAAAAAAAAAAGCAATAGTTCACGTTTGACGAGCAGCTGTGAACAGACGTGTAGAGAATTATAAGATTTAGTGGGTTGAGTGAGAAAAGGTGCAGCTGGGCAAATGATTCAGCTTAGGTGACGTGAAAGTGCCCAAGGCTTTGAAACAGATACATCTGCACAACCACATAGCTCCCATAAAAACACATTATTAATTTTAACGTTATTGTAAATATAATAGTTTTTCTACGGGGGCTGTGTGGTTGTGCAGATTTATCTGTTTCTGTGTTTCAGTGGTTTTTTTGATCCAGCACCCATCCAAGTTGACTTCCAAAGGACAGAGTGGGAGAGAGATATTGAGCTTCAATGTGTAATGTTTGTGTGGATGGACGGAGATTGCATGAATAAGGGGGGATGTCTTGACCTCACCCAGGCACATTTTCCTGGGCATACCTTTGGCTTCATGCTAGCCTGCTGATGGAGCCAAATTGATGTGATTTGATGGTGCAGCAGGACCCACACTGTTCCGGACAAACATTGCACTGGTCCCTGCCAGCCTCCATCTTAACACGCACACATAAGAATTACACAGATACACACAAAAACACACTGGAAACAGAAAAAATAAACAACTCAGTGCTTTAACAAGTACTAAGACAAAACTTTGATTGACAGATACGTATGTTGATATCTTCATCTTCCTCCTCATCATCACCTACTGCTGAACAACAAAGTAAAGATGGAATATCCCCTCTCAGTCACAAGCGCTTAAAAGGCACTGAGTGGATTTTAATAAGGAGTAGAGTGGTTAGCAGTGGCACACCGTGGTCTTCAATGGGATTAAGAGGCTTTGAATGGTTGAGGCCATTAAAATCTACACCAGCCCAGAAGTCCTGGAGCGCCTTATGAGCATATTTATCATTAGGATTAACAAACCAAGCCTGTGAATGCTCTCACCCCAGGAGCGCGGCCACCTCTGCCCTTGTGCCGTTATTGTGTTTGGCTGAGAGGTTGATGATTCAGCAGCAGAGGAGTTAATGGGCCCAGCCTGCTGACCATCCCCAGTTGACCGTTCTCACAACATTTGCATCCGCTAGCTCATCTATCCAAATAAGGTTTCTACGGGCTAAATACATTGTCGTCTAATTCCTAAACCAGAAACCCTGTGCATGACATGATCAAAGGATAGACCCAGAAGTCGCTGAACTGCTTGTGGAAGAGGAAAATCTCCCCTGAGGACGTGTATGTGTGTGTGCTTTGCAATCTGGAGAGATTTCAGGGATTTTACCATCAGTGTGTTGAGTCACCCTGCCCTAACTCGTTTCCTGCTTCTTTCCTCTCTGACCCCTCAGATCTTTCACATGACCTATGACCTTGCCAGCGCCATGGTGAGGATTGTCAATCTGATCGGCATGATGCTGCTGCTGTGTCACTGGGATGGCTGCCTGCAGTTTCTGGTGCCCATGCTGCAGGACTTCCCCGCTGACTGCTGGGTGTCCAAAAATAAGATGGTGGTAAGTGCTTCTCCGGCATAGAGTCCTCCTGCCTGTTGGAATCAGATTATGCCCTGTCTTATCTCATCCATCAGCTTCAGTAATTACTGTACTAAAACCCCTTAGCATCCTGAGAAAGATTGCCTCACATATCTGTCATTTTAAGCCCTAAATCAAATATATTTATCTGCTACATTTACCCACATTTATTCAATTTGCTGATTGTTTTTATTTATTTGGAGCTCTCAGCATCTGTCCTTATTGTGAAAGGAGAGAGACACTGAGGCTGTGCAGGGAACATTGATTTTCTGAGGAGGACAGACTGCCCTTATTCAATATTGGTTGAATATTGACAGTTTCCAGTGAGCACTCATGCTTTGCTTTAATTCTGCTGTATTGTTAAAACAGTAGCTGGAGCAGAGTCTCTGAGCCTGGCTCATAATAGAGTTCTCTTTTATTTGCTCACAGAAGCGGACTGTGTCACACCTGATGTGCGATTCTGAATCACCCGCAGCTGATGGCCTCATGTTAACTTCATGTCTCATGTAATAAAAGGCAGTGGCTCCAAACGAATCAGGAGTTATTGTCAGGTTTTGTGGCGGGGCCATCGATCGTGATTGAGCTGAAATCACTGAATGCTTCTCTCTTCCAAATAACATACCAATAAATCAACCCTTAAGGAACGCAGCTGAGGAAAGTGGTTCCCTGACTGATGGCTTATCAATACACATCTTAATGTAACAGTCAATGAGGCAATAATTGGGCTTTTTGTGATCTGCAACTAATTTTAGTGAAAAACTGAAAGATGTCTACATGGTGGAATAAAAGCTTCCTGGATTGAATAGATTTATTGGCAACATTTTGACCAATCAGTTTTTTTCAACAGCTGTTTAGTATCCATATATTGATCACAGTCATTCTCTGTCACAATTCCCTGTGAAAAGTATTACATTCATTAGAATCACAATAGCACATTTATTTACAGAAAGATGCCAAATTAAAAGCCTAGGGTAAATGCATCTGTGACAATAAAACAACAAATTCAAGAAAGCCAACCTTTAGTTTTACAGAAACCATCTTCTATTCAGCTGTATGTTCAGCTCACCGTGCCAGAGCAGATGTCACATGAGTAGTTACATTGCTCAAGGTATGATGTATTTGGTTCATCATGCCTCACTACCTTCCTGACATGCTCACTTGTTATATTTAATCACAAGAAACGGCAGATGTTGCAAACCACTGTCCCTTGAGATGTTTCACACTTAAGCTAATTTAAGCCTGTTCTCCATACGTATCTGTGCAGAGATACACACAGGTGAGGTGGCCTTGCTCATAGACAGTGTCAGTACAGGGCAACTAGTAGTCCACCTCATTGACCAAACCTCTTTGAATTATCTGGATTAAAACACAAGATAAAGATATACATTCATACTTGTATATATCCCCTTCTCCACCATTAAAGATGCATTTTACCACTAGTTCAATATGCATGGAGGTAATTCTAAAGGGATTATCTTAAGTGACATAAGGCTGAGCTGTCAGGCAACATAATGTAAACTGTGGCTCATCGTTACGACATAGCACAATATGCATTGATTAAGATAACAGTGAGAACACTAACGTTTTTGTTTTATTTTGAAAAACATACACACATTTGAACTACATAGACATAATACTGCATGATACACAAAGCTACAACAGAGAAAAACAGTTTTATAAAGCCTAGTCCTTCAAAACAATATGAGACAGCTGCCATCCTTTGTTTTTTTAGACAACTAAAATCCAGTTTTTCTGTTATATGTTTTTTTATTTTAGAATAATATAGCCCTTAATCTGTTCTTTCTCTTTACTTTCACTTACTACCATGTAAACCTACAAATGCAGTCTTGCATTTCTTACATATTTAAATATCTACATCTCAACGAGTATCAGCTCACATGCCAATGCCTTGTCACAAGATGATTACATTAGATTATATTTAGCCATTTCCTACATCTCATGTTGTTACAGCTCAGTCGTTTCCAAAACTTCCACAGAGGTTTGTACTGGCTGTCTCTTCTGATTTCTTCACCCAAAAACAGCCTTGTGAATCTGCAGTAGGAGTGCAGAGGTCGTTAGATGTGAGGAAGAGCACTCATAATATACTTAGTTTAAAATCCTGAGGTGAGGTATGTAGCCTCTCATTAACATCAAAATGGAGTTTGTTGTGTTTCACACAGTAAACACTGTCTAATTAACTGCATTACACAAGAATGGTGACAGAATAACAAATATATCTCTCTGAATTAATTCAAGCCTTCAGGGCAGACACCTCTCTGATGGAAAGCTCCTTATGTTTCCCTGACATTACCTGCTAGACAAAGAGTTTGTAAGTATTTACTCAGTCACAGTTGGTTTGGTTCTGATTAGAATCATTAGGAGACATTTTTTGTCTTCTTTTACAGTAGCTGTCCCATTATCTTGCTGGGTCATTGCTCCTTACCTTTTCAGGGGGGCACTAATAAAATTGCTATCTCTCAGCTTTTCTGCTGTGGAAATGAGTTTGAAAGCAATTTGGACATGTCACCCCCAGGAGAGAGTTGATATTGATTTGCCATGAACTACCACCGGGATCTAAAGGAAAAGGGGCAATTTATCTACAAATGAGAAAACTCACAGAGAATTCACATTTTTCTAAATAGCTGACCTACTTACTGTCATGCAAGCCTCCAGTGTCTCACGCTCCATCCGCCCATTCTCAAGGCTCTGTTTTAGGCTTTCGCCCAAATGTCTGCTTGCTCCAAATGTTTGCATATTGAAAAGTATGTTTTACCCTGCCAGCTGCTCTGTATTGAACTAAGACAGTCTGAAGTGGACACATGGCATTAGTTTTGTCTTAAGTAATTGGATATGTGCGTGTATGTGTGTAAGCTGTCATGGTGCTTATCGACCTTTAATGTGCCATCAACACCCTTATGAGAGAGGGAGAGAGAGCAGGATAAAAAGTGTTCCTACGTACTTACCCTAACCCCATTTCCTCTGTTTCATCCAGAATGACACATGGGGACAGCAGTACTCCTACGCACTTTTCAAAGCTATGAGCCACATGCTGTGTATTGGGTATGGCATGTACCCCCCAGTGGGCATGACAGACGTGTGGCTGACCATCCTCAGCATGATTGTCGGCGCTACCTGCTACGCCATGTTTGTGGGCCATGCCACTGCGCTAATCCAATCCCTGGACTCATCTCGACGGCAGTACCAGGAGAAGGTGAGTCAAGATGACGTGTTGCTGACAGCAGTGTTGTTTTGGTTTATTTTGAAGAGGGGGCAGTGGTGGTAAGGTAGGATGCTGGTTTGTCCTCAGCTTAAAGTTTGGTTTTATTTTGTCGTTTGATGCAGCAGTTCACCCCAAAATTTAATTTCTTTGATGTTTATACAGCCACTATTGAAGTTCCATCATAACTCTTCCAAAAGAGAAAAACAAGCAGCACCAAAGTCCTCTAAACCAGGGATTTCACTTGAGGGCCCCACTTAGACAAAATTTACACAACATGAAGAAGGTTTATATTACTATATTTTGTCGATGTATTTTTGCTACTGAGAAGAAGGTGTGCATTTTTCTGATAATCCAATAGGTTTCAAATGGTTTATCTACAGCAGCTTAACAACTAAAGACATTTTCTAAAAAAAACATGGTTTTCTTTGGACAGCAACAAACACAGACTACTATAGACTAACTATAGAAATGTGGTCATACTGAGCTAGGTGTCCACACCTTCTCAGTTCCTGCAAGCCAACTTTTTATCTTTGGCTGGATGTTTTTTTTAAGTGGAACCATCCCTATAGGGACAGGAACCCCAGCCTCCCCAGTTCAGTGAAAGGAAAGCCCTGACAGCTGGCTATGAAGGCCAAGCCGTGATCCGCAGTGTCTTGCCCTCTGTGGGCCCAGCATGGGCGATAATGAGCTGAGGTGCGAGGCTGCCACATTGGCCAGCGTCTGGGATGGGAGATGGGAGAGGATGACCTCCAGGGAATGAAGGCAGAGGCTCTAGAGAGATCACCCAAATGAAAGAGGAATAGAAGAATAGAAGTGAAAAGGGCCATAGAAAAAGGCCCAGGCAGACAAGCAGAGAAACAGATTATCTGACGTAATGGGTGTGTGTTGCTACATCTTCAAAAATAGAAAAGGTGCAATGGATAGATGAACACCTCAAACATCTAGGAGTGAAACTAGTTTTCACTAAATTCCTACCAGCTAAAAAGTCCGAAAAGTACAACATGCAAGTAGGTACATGACTTATGCTGCTGATCTGAGCTGCCTAATGAAAGGGGAGCAAACCATCTCCCAGCTCAGCACTCTCAACTCATCTGCTGCTCAGCTTTAAAGATGCCTTGCTGCCAAGTAGACTGAACAGCTGGTCTGTCTCAGCACCAGTCAGCATGTGCTACCAAAGCCATTTGCTTCTGTTTCTGGGATCACCCCCTAAGGCGCCTTAAGAATCCCCTAGCCAGCTAAAAAGGCTCCCCTGTGTTCCCACAGCTTCCCACGGTGCCTGCCTGCAGAAAGGTTATTACTGCAGACTGCAATTAATTTTAAAGACTGCGGATTCTCTCATTTATCTTTCCACATGCCTCAGTGATAAGGCACTCCCTGGTTACACTGTCACTACGTGCTCATCTGGCTGTGGGAGCCAGATAGTACTACTACACTGTACTATACCCACTCCCTCTTTCTGCTTATCAGTGTTAGTTTGTTCAAAGACATAAACCTTTTTGTCATTGCCCCTCGCATCGCTTGTGTGACAATGAGATCTGCTTCCTGGAGATTTCACACTGCTTTTCCATAATACAACAATTCACACATTCAAGAAGACAGTTCATTGGTCAGTCCCTGGAGTTTTGAGAGAACAGGTTTTCAGATGGCCAATGGGCTACCATGACAGGGGTTTCTGTTCCTGTCTGCTGGGACTCAGGCTAAGGAGACATGGCCAACATGGCAGCCAGTGTCCAACCTGCCAATATACACCAAGTTATTATTCACACCTGAGTGAATCTATGCTGTCTTATTAATTAAAGTAAGTGTTGGCTCTATTTAAAATCTTAAATAGTCTCTCAAAGCAGCAAAGCTAAGATGCGATGGAAGGGCATTTGCACATTGCAGGTCAAGTTTATTGTTAACAGACCTTTCATAAATAATGTGAGGATGATGATATGACAGAAATGATGTGAATATAAAATACCTGGTGATTGCAAACAGTGATGCAACACCACAGCAGCATATTACAGGTATGATTCTTTTATTCTCTAACACAAAGAAGAATATGGTACACACTGAGTAAAAAATAATGCTGTATCAAGGCACTCGGCCCAAAAAAAGTCCACTGCTTTGAAATATTTAATAGACACTCTTCAAAGAAAGAAATGTCTCTCCTTAAATGTACATTTGCAAATTATATAGTGGAGAATTTAAATAATAGTGTGTGTTGTTGAACTCACAAACTCAGAGTGAATACTCAAAGAACAAGGACATTGAGAAGCTTTACTTCTCATCAAAACCAGTGTATATTTGTAACACATTATATGAAACAGAATTACATAAACTGGCTGTTTGTGTGTCATTAAAATTATGAGGGGGAAAAAAAAATAACGTTGTCTTTCAACTCTCATAAATATGTTTACCCACAGCTCTGCCATAAAATGTATTTTTCATCTTGGTCTCACTGCCTTTGTTGGTTTCTAAACAACATCAGAGTGTTCAAAGACACTCTTTTAATACTTCATTTGGCGTGCTGAGTCAACACATGCATAGCTGATGTTGCAGATTACAGACCGTGAAATATGAGGAATTAGTTATTTTGACTCATTAGTAAATGCTGGAAATGCCATCAGCCTCTTCTGTTGGCTGAAAGCTGAAATGGATCTCAATAGTTTGCAGTTTGGAGTTTGTGTGTTCGGAAGCCAGCTATGTCCATGTTGATATTCCAAAGATGCTGTCAGCAAGACTACAAAACTGTGGCATTTGCACAACCACCAGTCAATCAATCCCCATAAATCACTGGTATGTGTTTTGATAGTTACAAAATTCAAATGTGGATGGGTGTACAATTGAAAATGAACATTAGCTCTCATGGAGCTGTATTACAGTTGCATTTGACCTGAGCCAGCCTGTGGGTAAGCCCACAACTCTCTCAGCCTATTGTCAGAGTGGGATGGCTGGTAGATACTGATCACTGTTTAGTTAGCGACAGAAGTAAAAAAGTTGATCAATGTTGAGGCGAGCTGCACCATCATCACATTTAACTGCTGGTTATGATCATAGACCGCATAAAATATAGACGTTGTATCCGTAACGTCCCCCATAGGATAGGACCAAAAGAGCCATTGTGAAGCTCAGAGTGGTGGCTCTGTCCGTCGCCATCTTGGCAGTCCTGCCTGCTCCTTCAGACACAGATTGTGAGTGGAGCTGAGCCGGTCTGAATGAAGCCTATTTGCTCAAACACCACCACCAGTGATGGCACCCACCTGTCAATCAAAGTGGCCACGGTCTTAATTGTGCATAACTTTAAACCTTAATATAATTTGAAGCTAATTTGAGCTATTGAGACCAAAACCATTTTATGTACCTGGCTGTAAACGTGTATTTTGCTGTGAAGTTGACCATTTTAATATCGGAGCTTATGGATCATCCTCAAGTGGCTGTTCAAGGAACTGCAGTTTTTGGCACTTCCATGTTGGCTTCATTTCACAGCCACAGAGGTTGCCACTTGGTTATGATGTGACCCAGGCTCTATATTCATCTGCTGTAAATGGGCTGTGAAAAATAGAGCATGGAGCTGTCATACACATGGCTGTATGGCCAAGACAAGAGGCCATCTGTCCAGCTGGTAGGCGGAGGTGATGTCCAGGTAAAAGTTAAATTTAGATGGGAAACAAATCAAAGAAACCCTTCTGGGGGACTATGATGAAGAAAATCAGTCTATGAAGGAATGTTAGAAGTGTACAGGCGGGAAATAGGAAAGGAGGGGGAAAAAAGCTCTGCTGTCAAAGATGGTGAAAATTATCATCAGAAAGCCTGGGTATAATCTTTTCTGAATAGAATTCTATTACAATGAAACACCATGTGATAAATGACTGGGCTGTCAGAAGCTAGCAAGCAGACTTAAATTAGCTCTTAAATAGGAATCAGGCAACCTGTTAACTGTTACACAAGTAGGGATGCAACATTCACAATAAATACTAGGGGTGTGTAAGTGTGGCCCCCACTGAGATGAAAAACAGCTTTATTAGATTAATGTTCACTCTGCTGAAGATATATGCCTGATGCTAGTCTTAGCCTGTGAGTGCAGAATAATATCCATGTCCATTTTCAACCTGTTTGCAGCACAATTTGTTACAGATGTATTTGACTGCGTGGATTAGGTTGGGTCCATATCAGATCTGAGTGGAAAAGAGACAGGTTGAAGCTGGACATGTTATAAGCTTTTCCTAAGCGCTACCTTTTCTACACAGAGATTTCCATGTGCTAATGGTGCAGAGAGCTATTTACTGAGGTCTCTAATCATGGGATTTACATTTTCAAGTAGTGATACACACTGTGGTATCTTCATTTGATCTCCGTACCTCCCCGCTGAGTTTAATCAAATGGTAATTTTTATTTTTGAAAAATTCTACAATCTCTTTTTTTAATAAAAAGATCAATTGTCTATCAAATATATAAAATGGGAAAACGTTCACGTTGCTTGTTTTCTCCAAATAACAGTCTACATTAAAATCCAAAGATATTTAATTTACAATGATAATAAACAGAAAAAGCAGCAAATCCTCTCATTTGATAACCTGAGGCTATTTATTATTTTGCATTTGTTGCTTGATAAATGACATAAACAATTAATTACATGCCAAATTAACTATTTGAGTCATCATTGGATATGTATTAATTAAATATGACAAGACTTCTTGAGACTTTCTTGAGCTGAGATTTCTTGAGGTACAACAGTAATTTACCATTTTCTTTCTTTTTTTCCTGACATCAGTTATTTTCTGTACGAACTTAATTCGATATGCTGTAATTGTCTCTACAAGAGTACAATGTTACTCTACTCTATTACGCTATATTATTATTATATATTATTTATTATTTATTATATTGTTATTATATTCAACAATCTGTTGAGGCCTCTCTCTTATCCAGTGAGCAGTTCTACTGCACCAGAGTCGAAAACACTGTGAGATGGAATGGGTTAAGCATCTGCCAAATTCCCTCAAGGATTCCTCCTTCTTGTCTCAGGCATGTTGAGAACCATTATCACACAAAGAGAATTACATCTCTCCAGATTGGGGGCACAAGATGGCTGCACATGTGACACTGCCACTCCAGCTCTGTGTAAGCCGCTGCTTATCTGCCACTATGGCCCTACAGTGGAAATGCATACAGTACAAAGAGAAGGGGATGGATACACGGAACAAAGGACATAATCTCATTCATTTGAAGATAAGTTGCGATACATGTTGTTTTTCTTACTTTATCTTACTTTATAGAAGCTCTCTGATATTTCTGAGCATTTTTTCTTTTCTTTTTTTTAACAGTATTATTAATATTATTCAACGTGGGATAAGTGAGTGATGTTCTGTTTGTTGTTGGTGATGAAATCAGGGATGCCCAGGAGGGACTTCCATATGACTAACGTGTTGTGGCATGCCAAATGGCTTTAGAAGGAAATGGCAATTGGGTGCTGCAGCCCCTCCCCTCTAAATCTCTAATTAACACTTGGCAATTAAACATGGCTCTTTGGGGAATAGTTAATAAGAGGCCCAAAGCTGATTATTTGAGGGTGAAGAGGCTCTAGAGATCTTTTGTTCCCCCACTTCAATCCCCCAATCAAGACCTTTGGAAATACACAAGTAGGCTAGTCATGAGAGGGGGACTACATTTGCACTTACAGAGTTGTGACTTTCTTCCCAAGAGGGAGAGAAATGGATTAATGCTATCAGGAAACTGTAAAAACATGCAGTGCTTTCCTTATTTAGGCAAAATATTTCCTCATCTCTGCTTTGCTTGATTTTGAAGGGAAAAAAAACGTAGTATGACAAAGATGTAAGTTTCATCCAACAATAGCAATAACTTTGTGGTGCCTGGTTGAGGTTAAGTTATGATTTCCCCATACAATCAACCCAAGGACATAGCTGTCAACAAGTTGAGGAGCTTAACTCTGATTCTGCCTTACAGTAAGAGCTGTTCTCATTAGTCAGGACCTGACCTGTTACATTCCCTTTTCCTCTCAGTCTGCCACATAACTTCCACAGCTGATTCAAGGACTGTTGACATACCCCAGAGGAACTCTATAAAATACCCAGCCTTTGGGTGTAACCACTAAATAATACATCACTAAATGATCAATAAATTATACACACTAACTCCTTTTACCAACTAAGAAAGCAACAAATTTTTTCAATTTTCAATTCAATTTTATTATAGCGCCAAGTTAGCCTACAGATGTATTGTTGGTGTTGGTCTTTTGATGGTCATCCCCATGCATGACTGTATTTGGTTCTTTTTCAGCTGTAAATTAAAATGTGTTCTGAGGCCCTTAGAAGAGTATAGTACATTAATGCCATAGTGAAGAAGCTTATTGCAGACTTCACTGAATGAAAAGAAGAGTCTAGAAGCCATGCTTGCATACCTGCACATTTTCTTGTATTATTATATTATTCTCTTTTGTTTTACTACAGGAATGCCATTATAGTTTTACAGATATTTGGTCATAAGTATTGCTCAAATTAAAATGTTGACCTGATCACAGCACTAGATAAAAAAAGTCAAAATCACCAAAATTCTAACAATTCACCCAGAGCAGATATCAAACTTATGGCAATCAATTCAGTCGTTTTCAAAACATTGAAACTAAAAAAATGTGAACCTCATGGTGGCACCAGAGGAAAAGGGAAGTCAGGACAGGTATAGGGATTCATTTTCTCGGCACCATGAATGTCTGTATAATATTTTATGGGAATCCATCCAACAGTTGTTGAGACTTTTCAGTCTAGCCCAAAGTGGTGGACCAGCCTAGTGACAAACCAGCATTGTCCCCACTAGAGCCACACTGCTAAGATGGCTAAAAACATTAATGCAGTTTCACACAACTAGAGCACGTAATTGGTGCTTTCACAGTTAGTAGGACTTATTCAAGGTTAGTGGAATAATTAGATATAATATACATAGTAGCAGTCATTTTATGAGACCACCTTATGAGACCACTGTAGCATAATACTTAACAGCTGTCCATGAGTGCAACTTGCCAGTCCTTAATACAATGGCATTATGACCATTTCACACAAGACTGAGCTGTCCTCCAACAAATACATCTCAAATCAAGCAGGTGGAGCGTTCTCTATGACATGGTTTGCAAATTTTTCTGTTGCCCATTTTTCATGCTTGCATATTTTGTTGCAAATATGTTAGACTTCAGTTAACCTTATTATGTGACCCATATGTTTTTGACCAGGCAACGCAAGGTTATAGAGAAGACAGAGAAGAGTGTAGAAAAATAAATGTTTAGAAAGTATAATTAAGTGGCTGACATTTCTTTTGGGAAATGAATTATTCATATTTTATTTGGTAAAAAAAAATTTGCATCTGCTTAGAGAGCTGCATGAGAGGGAAGGGAATTGGACATCAAATTAAAAGCATGATAAAAGAGTAGAGGGACAGAAGGAAAAAAAGAAATGAATGAATTGGAAACAGACCAAAGAAGGGCCATGTGGAAAGAGATCAAAATTGAGTAGGAGTGGGAAAGGATTTGTGAAATTAAATATCATTAAGATGCAGTTTTGTATAGGTCGGTGATTATGCTGCTACTATAATACTGCAAAGGCTATACTGTAATGTACTTGAAGACAGTAAGTTACAGCTTATACTGTACAGATGGACAGTTCAGTCTTGACAGGCCACCAGTCAGTGCATCCTTGGTTAGCAGGGCCACTTGATGTACTAACCCACCTAGATAAACAGTCCAATGGGTGGACATGGAGAAGACAACTGTTTAACTTAAATAGTTGTGTCATTTAAAGAACAAAAATGTTAAATGATACAGCATGCATTGTGTTATTAAAGATTCTAAAAAAGAAATTCCAGAAAATATCTACAGTAAAACAGCAGTGATAAAACCAAAGATGGATAAAAGTTTTGTCAAAATTTGACACAGAGTTAGAGAATTATGATACTACTCTCATATCTAACTGTTAAATATTAAGCTATAACCAGCAGCCTGTTAGCTTAGCATAGCACAAAGACTAGAAACAACATACAACAACGAGTTTGACTCTGTCCCAAGGTAACAAGATCTGCCTACCAACATCTCTAAAGCTAATTTAACTAAATCAACACATTATATCTTGTTTGTTTATCCTGTACAAAAAGTGTAAAAACAACATGGTTATGTAACTATGTTTTGCCTGGGCCCAGCAACATCCTAGAGTCTTGTTATCATCATGAGGATTCCAGACTTTGCTGATTACCTGACAAGTGGAGTCTCTGTTGCCTGATCTTTAGTGATGCTGATTTATTTATTTTTTTACCTTTGCATAAAGCCAGACTAGCTGTTTCCATCTGTGCTATGCTTAACTAACCAGCTGCATGTGTTTAGAGATATGAAAATGGCATCTTGTCATCCAATGGATTTACATATTTCTCAAAATGTCAAACTTAAGAAAGACAGACAGAAAAGTTGATGGTTCTCATCAGCTACTCTTAAATTTTGGACAGCCACCCTGTAGCCTGAATCCCCTGGTTTTCAGAGTTCTGTGAAGGAAACTGATAGTGGAATGATTACCTCCTTAATACTGACTATGATTTGATTTAGCCAAGTAGAGCAGGAGAGCAGGGATCTTCCTGGTGGCAGTGTGATGGCGGCTGTGCAGCAATAAGATAATTTCCTGTCACAGGAGGTGTTATCAGCCCATCACAGAGCCAGGAGAGTGCCTTCCCCCCATGGTTGGTGTCTTTACATCCCTGTCAGCTCCTCCTCTAAGACTCAGCAGTGATTAGTAAATACGAAATGCTGTTGAGTGAGACACTGAGCTACTGTACAAAGTACAGCTGTACTCTTCACATTATAAAAGTAATAGGACATTATCTTGCGTTGTTCACTTGACTGATATCCTTTTATGCTGGTTCTCTCAGTAACATGCTGCAAAGCAGAGGATAAAAGGTTGCAGCTGATGTGTTTTTTCGGGAAGCATTCTGGAGATGATAATCCATGCCTTTGAAACAAAGCACCATGTGTGGCATGTCTAATGTGGAAGACATAAAGACATTAGACAAGATGCAGAATGTGGGTTACATCTGTCATCTTCACCTTGGCATCACGCGCAGACAAGCCATGCAATACTCAGCAGTCAATGGGACTACCGCTGGAGATGTCTGCGATTGTTTTCTAGAGCTTTTCGTCTCTTAGAGTAGAAGGGCAAAAGTTCCCCTCTGTGCGAGGATTCTATTTCACCATCAGATCAGTAAATGCTCGAATTTTATGCCAACAGAATTGTGGAGATAAAGACTTGAAACCTCACCCCATGACGGAGCTCATCCGACTCCCCACAGATGCACATAGACTGGATCCCTAAAAGCTTCTTTCCACATCTTATTCTTGCTTGTGCAAGCATTTAATTTTCCAGGTCACTTTACACATAAAATACTCAGATATTTCACTTGACATTCGTAAGAGGTGAAATGGTATTTCAAGTATGTCAGATGAGCAGTTTTGTAGTGTCGTATAGTATACAGTACTCCAGTTCAACTAATCTGTCCTGTCTGCTGCATCTCTGCTGCTGGAGACTGTGTGAACATGTTTCTATATGCACAGTTTACACTTGCACTTACAGATATATGTAAACCTTGCAGTACTTATGATAGTTAGAACAACAACAATGTATTAAAAATCCTGATTACAAGCTAGGGGCATGTTTGTAGCTACCTGATCACAGCTGAGGGTGTTGTGTCATCGATATGCACAGGCTGACTCCAGACTGTTTTCTTTGTCTGTGTGGGACTCGAAAGGCTCTGGTCAAACACAGACTAAAATCCATCTAAATTTGGCAAAGAGGGGAACACAGGAGACAGAAGAAAACATTGCAGAACGGAGCATTGTAGAGCGTGTTAGAGGGGGCTGCAGAAAGGAGGATTGCAAACACAACAGGGTGCCAGACGGTCAGTGCAAGAGTAAAAGATGTTACCTGCAGAACCTTGTTGGTATCTGATCAGACTCATCACAGAGTGGTTATACAAGTCGTGTAGTCTGCCTAGATGTTTTATAGTTCTGGATTCTAACCCTAGTATATGTTTCTTTCCAACTCTACTCACATCTGATTTTCAGCAAGCTTGACAGCTTTTCTGCTTTCACAAAAAAAAAAAAACAATCTGACTTGCATGAGACAGCTGTCCTTATTTACAGTGCTACATTTCCGAAAGATTGGCCTTTTGATGATCTCCTCCAAGATTAATGGTGACTAGGGTATTAGAGCCAGATAACAAAGAGGGAGACATCTGAGGTCAGCCATGTCATTGAGTGGTAAGGCTGTTGGCAGCATAAGAAGTGGTGATCAAAGAACACCTCCAACATTGTCCCATGAATGGTTAATTCTTTTTTTTTTTTTTTCTTTCTTTTGCAGAGGGTCAAGGATTTTACCTGTTATTATTCCTGAGGTGCTCTCAGTGTGCTTTGATCTGCATCTCTGCTTGCAAACAACATAAAGACTAGAGGGTACAGGGCCTCCACTATAAAACATACATTGAATACACTGTTAAGTGTTTTGATGTACACGGTGTTTGAGGTGCGACGTGACTTTGTTTGCTACTTATGGTAACACTGCAGTCACCTGTGTAGTATAAATAGGTATTATCAGTAAGACACATCAATGAGATCACAGCATGGTTATCATACATATGCATTATGTAGATGTAGATGTATTCTTTATTAGTTTTCCATCTTGATTTGGTATGAGTGTCTTTGCTATTTTGGTATGTTTTGATTTCATCTTTAGTTTAATTTTTAATTGAATGCTTAGTCATTGTAATGTACTATAAGTATGAAACTCCTGAAGTAGATATTGTGTAGGTAATTTTCTACATTCACATTTTTGTATGTAAACTAAAATATTTTAAAACATTTTATCAGTTTTAAGTATTATTTTGTTGCTTTTTATGATATTGAGCCTATAATTTGCATATACACAGAAACATATAAATACATAAATGTATACATTCACACACACACACACACACACACCTATACACACACACACACACACAGCGGAGTCACTCACTCATTGTTTTTCTTTAATGAGCTTGCCTTCTTTTCCCTTCCCTTTTTCTCCTTTGTCACTGGATGCATGATTTGAATTTGTAATCACATCACACCTTTCCTTGAACACTCTCACATCACCTTATTCCTTCTCCCTCACACTGTATTCATTGCACTGTACCTTCCAAATACACACTCAAGTCAAGACGTTATAGTATCCTGCAGCCAGTTATGTGATTTATTAGATGCTTTATGTGGATGGAAATGATTTGATTGCTACAGTGTGAATGAATGTTAATGTAGTGTCAACTCCTCCTCTGATATTCAGGTGTAAAAAAACTTGTCATAATGTGACAAAAAAACACACACTTTAACTGGATATTGAAGTGACACATTTACTTTACTCTGAGAATGTTTCAGTGGCAAACCAGATCCAGATTAGCCACAATGGTGAATCCTTTACACGCTCCAGTGAATTGTCAGCATGACTAAACACTTCTCAACAATGATCACATCTTTCTCAATACTCCGATATTGCTAAATAAGCAGTACTGTAGTTGAAACAATATTTAATATGCTTGCAGCAAATATGGAGTTAGTATATCATGTCAGATTGCTTTCTGTCTTTTGAGACAGACAGACTGTAAAAGGACATGATCAAAGACGGGGAAAAGTGCTATCTTGTTAGGCGTAACCTGCAAGAGCCCTGTATGTATCCATCTCCATTTCCTTGTGTGTCTGACCTCAGTGCCAGCTGTTCCCTGTGGCTGTGTATCTGTGCTACAGCACTATGGCCTTTGAGTAACCTGATTGTTGTGTGTCTCTGTGTCCCTGCAGTACAAACAGGTTGAGCAGTACATGTCCTTCCACAAGCTGCCGGCAGATATGAGGCAGAGAATCCACGACTACTATGAGCACCGTTACCAGGGCAAGATGTTCGACGAGGAGAGCATACTGGGAGAGCTGAACGAGCCGCTCCGAGAGGTGGGATAAGTAGTCCTGTCTGTGTTTAAATCTGCTGCACATGGATGCATTCAAAAGCCAATGTACTGCTTGACATTTCCTTCAGTTCAGTTTTTTTCATGACTACAAACCTAAACTAGAGTAAAAACCAGAGGAGTTCAGAAAAGAAAAAACAAATGTCTGTATAGCTGACATTTTTCCTGTTACTCTAATATCCCTCTTGTCTGAAACTGTGACAGGTCAATGCATTTTGTAAAGCACCAGCTCTTCACTGCTGTTCTTGCTAACTGCTTTCTCTGTGTGCTCACACAGGAAATCATCAACTTTAACTGTCGAAAGCTGGTGGCGTCCATGCCTCTGTTTGCCAATGCCGACCCCAACTTTGTCACCTCCATGCTCACCAAGCTGAGGTTTGAGGTGTTCCAACCTGGGGATTATATCATCAGGGAGGGCACCATTGGCAAAAAAATGTACTTCATACAGCATGGAGTTGTCAGCGTACTAACCAAAGGCAATAAAGAGACCAAGCTTTCAGATGGCTCCTACTTTGGAGGTAAGATGAGCTGGTGCTGTGCCAGAATCACAAACTTAAAGGTTGCATACACATATCTTTCGGTGAAGCTTAAATCTGCTCTGTTTTAATATTAATAATTCTGTCCTTTGGTGCCTTAAGATTTTGTGAAGCAACGGCATTTGGATAATGCCTTTCTGGGTCTAATATTAGCTCGTCATGAGCATGAAGTAGTATGTAGTGCGGAGCTTGTCACCTCACTTAAAATTCTGCTTCATGGTTTATGCAGGACTTTTCCCTTAATTCAAACCATGAGCTGTCTCTTAAATGTAGGGCAAACCCAAATTAAGAAAACAGTACTTGCTGTAGCACAAATTAAGAACTATGCATTCAAAGGTCAGAGTGGTCAGAAAGCTGTGAAATTACATACTATATGAATGCTTAAGACTTATGCGATAACCCAGAGTTGTTATGTACTCGTGTTATGTTCTTAATCAGGGTCAGATAATGCGTAACCCTCTCATGGTCCCACAGAGCCTATGACACATGTAGGAGACAATGCTGTCATACTGCCCTCACCAAATACCAATTAATTTGCCCGGTGACAGGGTATCATTTAGACTACACTGTTAAGTAATGAGAAATGGTGGCAAAGCGTTTAACAGCACATGACCTGCCTGTGGAAGTTTAATTACGCCTTGCCTGCTCAAGTCCATCTCCATGCCCTCTCTCCAGGGGGTTCTAGAGAAATAATGAAAAGATGGCAGGCAATCTATCTCTACACATGCCAAAACTAATCAACATTTTAGACAACACAGCCCTTGAGAGCGCTGAGGCCATGTTGTCTCAAATGTTGTCCAAAATGTTCGGTCCCTCTTCAGCAAGGCAGAATTCAGGTTCAAAGAGATATTCAGTGAGCTTATAGGCTTGTTTCTCGCACATTGTTCTGCTACTCCTGCAGACAATGTTATCTAAATGCATTAACGAGAATGTATCTACGTTTGGCTTTTTTGCCTGAAGTAAACATGGGAGGGAAACAGGGAAACCCACAAAAGTGTAAAACCACTTGGTCTTGGAACAGAAACTGGCTTGCTCGTTTTAATCTTAAGCCTTGGATCTGTAATTATTTTCTCCTTTTGCGCATTATAGGCATAAGGCTTTTGACTCCATTATCCTTTGACTATTTCTGGCAGTGCCACTCTCTGGAGGGAAGGGAGGGGGGAGGGGGGGGAGCTAGTGAGGTAAGCCTAGAGCCACTGGGAGTTTGTTACCAAACACGAGTTAGTCATTCATGAAATTAATTGGTGCAGGATCAGCACAAGGAGTATGTGGCACATGTTGATCTCAGGGTGGCTGTCACTATCAGCAAGCAGGAAATCAAAAGCTATAAGTTATTTTTATACACACACACACGCACGCATGCATGCACACACACACACACACACACACACATATATATATATACATATATATATATATTCTATTATAGCAATTACTTCCTAGGCTGTGTGCACACACTTTGCACAGCAATATGTCTAATACTTTTATAATGTGTTATTAAGTTGATACCGTTAACCTGGAATGCTGTGAATACTGAAAGACACCGACATGTATAGAAAGGAAATCTAAGTTGTTAGATAACCATCTAAATCTGCAGCTAATAGCACCTCAGCAAATAGCCAGGTACTGCAACTCTGCCAATGATATGTAAAACAAATGAAACCCTAAACTGCACAAACACACAAACCTTGCACAGAGTAAGCCTAAGTTTTAATTCACCATTCATATATACATACATACATATATGTACACTGTATAAATATGTTATGTGCAGAACACAGAGTCCTGCTCCACGTGGATTGCTATGTTTTGAATCCATGTCGTGGGTGTGTGACTATGTAAATGAAGAGCAGCAGCCATTGAAGAAGGCTTTCTTTTTTGTCAAACACACTCAGTGTCAGCAGGCTCCAGTTTACAGTACAACAAATGGCATGCGTATATGCTCATCACCAATTTAGCTCATGTACTGTAACTCGCTTTCATAGACGATTTGAAATATTTACACAATTATATACTCTGCAGTCTGCTCCAGTTTGTTGGCTGTTGGATTAGCTCGAGCCAGAGAGCCTGAAGTCTAAAGTGGACATGACATGTCCTGGATGGGAGCGTCGGCTGGGCACACAGCGATCCAGTGGAGAGGGGAAATGTAATGTGACTGCAGTACTAACGCCAAGGGACACATGAATCGCTGCCAAGACCGCTCTCTGGACGCTGCTCTGGGCTCAGAAAGAAAACATGCTCCCTCCACCCCTGCCTCCACTTTCCTCTTTCTCTCCTTATAGTTCAGTATTGAAACACTTATCTGAACAGCATCGCCGCTGCTCTCTCCGTGCCCAGACAGAGCAGGTTATTGTGTTGTTATAGTTCATCCTTTGTTGCCTGCCGTAATTGATGTGTTGCCAGTGCCTCTCTTGGTTGGAGTAGAGCTCAGTGACCTTGTGGTGGCCCTGCATGCCAGTCAGAGGTGCTTATCAAAAGCTGCCTTTGATTGCACCCCTAAGATGGCTCACTTTGCCTCTGAGTGAGTGGCCTGTAGCAGCTCTGTTAGCAGGTGTAAAAAAAGACAGTGAGATGGAGTCAGCGAGTGGGAAGGGGTTGAGGAGGCAAGTAAGTTGACTGCACAGTTTGCAATCTCCTGTGTCGTCGTTTTGGCTTTACTCGGTTTCTGACGGGTTTTTTGTGAATGGTACTCTATTAGTCTGTAGTCTTGTGAAGTCCTGGGTTAGGGAACTAATACCTCCTCTCTTTCGCTTTTTTTTTTTTCTTTGCCTTTTTTTCCCTTCTGAGATCAGACTTGCTGTGTTATAGAGCTGCCAACTGGCCACCCTGACTGAGTGAGTCAGTGAGAGAGCCTGGCAGAAGCAAAGGCCCAGGTAATCCTTTCGGTCCTTAACCCAGTTAACACCCTGCAACTCTTATTTTGGAGCGGCTTCAGCTGAAGATTGAGGCACTGCAGCAGTTGACTGCGTGACAGAATGTGGGATATGACAATATACAGTATAGAGTAGTCATATAATATGACAGATTGCATAGGATAGGATGATATACAATACAATGCTGTGTTTTGATACAATGTATGATGTGATACAAATGTGTTCGGAGACATTTTTGGGCTGCGAAAGGATGCAATGCAGTTGACTGGAAAGGTAATATGATGTGATGCCACATAATGCACAATATTAAATTGTACATACACATGCAAGTATATGATGTTATTGGATAGGACAAAGATGTGATAAAATAAAATGAAATGTGTAGTAGCAGTAGCTGAATATTTATCAACATTTCTCAGAGTTCTGACATTTCTCTCAAAACCACAAATGGGACATTATAATGGTGGTACAGGTGAAGTCATGGGATCATCTAAGTAATTAGGGTTTAACCTTTGGGGACCATGATTGTCTGTCTAAATGTGCTAAGTCATTCAATAGTTGCTGAGATATTTTAGTCTGGGGTAGACCAACGTAAAAAGCTCCATTGTCATCCACAAGTATAAGCATGGAAATGCAAGTAATTTCTAGATTTTTGTTCTGTTTATTATATTTAGATTGTTTTGAAAAGCACAGTATGCCATTGTAACTTTAGGCTTATTTAATCAAAAGTAATTTGACTTGTGGATTGTGGATTTGCATTTATACATATACAGAAACATCCTCTGGTCCTTGAATGTTGTTTTATTCTGTCTTTTGTCCCTCACTAACATAACCAGCTGAAAAACACCATCCCCTACCTGTCCATGCATGCTGACCATATGGAAGGTGTTTGCGCAGCTATGCTAATGCTGTGAGGGACTGAGCATGGCATGTCATGGGGAATCAGCTAGCCCACTGTGGATGTTTCAAAAGGTTAGAGAATGTCTGCTCAATGGGCTGGGGGCAGTTTTGGGGAGGGAGATGGGAGCTGACAGCAGGACTCAGAGTCCAGGTGAGCTTTGCCATACTAGGCTGCAGGACACAGATACTTTATCACAGACCAAGCAGTGCTGCTCAAACTCATTAATTCGCATCCATGCACACTTGTAAGCAGAGAGGAAGGCAGGTACACACAAAGAATTATGTCTGTCTACTATATATGTACACTGAAATTTATTTAAAAGCACATTCAAAGGCCAAAATTGAAAACTTAAATTCATGCACAATAGTTTGCAGGTACACCCATTTGCACATTTGTGCATGTGTGCTTATAGTACAACCCTGATTGCAAGAATGTTGGTAGACTTTCTAAAATGTAAAA
Organism: Argyrosomus regius; assembly: GCA_946959425.1. Taxonomy (NCBI): domain Eukaryota; kingdom Metazoa; phylum Chordata; class Actinopteri; family Sciaenidae; genus Argyrosomus; species Argyrosomus regius. The sequence continues at coordinate 17,829,854 of OX336882.1, forward strand.
TTAGCCTGGAGGGCACGTCGACCATGATTTCCAAAAACATTTTGAAATTTGTGGACTCATCAAACCATAGCACACTTTTCCTCTTTCCATCAGTCCATCTCAAATGAGCTCAGGTCCAGAGAAATTGGCGGCATTTTGGGATGCTGTTGATATCATGCCATTACTTTGCATGGTAGAGTCTACAACTTGCATGGCTGGATGGCTGGATGTGGTAGACATGGCAGGCAGAAGTCCACTTGGGAGACGATCTCACGGACTCTGGGTGTTTGAGCCGGTTCTTTATACCTGTCAGGTTAATGAGATGATCAGTACCAGGTGTTGCGTGGTGAGAGCGAACTGGAAGACCCGGCCAAGTTTTTGCATCTCAAGTTTTTTGGAATTGGATTTGTATATATGGAAACACAGATATAACAAACATGCTCGCTGCACTAATTTGTGTCACTCAGTTGTTTAATACTTTTGCTGAAGATCTCTGTTATTATGGTTATGGGTGCATTTTGTGTTTGTGATGTCCATCCAAATATATAGACCAACCCTACAGTAGGTCTTATCATAGTTCTACTCTTGAGTATAGTTCAGTGTGACTAGCTGTGGTTGGAAACCAAGTTATGAAATGTAGTTTTCGGTAATACAAAGCAATAGAAGCATTAGTCTTTGAGCAGATTTTATTGTTTATACCTAAATTTGTTCATTGTGTGTTCATTGACTAAATGAACTAATTAATATGTTTAACCCTTAGGTGCTTTGTCTTTCTTTGAGAATTATCACTTCGTTATTCATGATTTTTAGAAATTAATATTGCATAGATGTTCGTCATCCAGATACACTGTAAGCATACGCTATTCAAAAATGTAAAGACAGCTTCCTCCCTTTCTTTATTTCTCTCCCACTCATACTTGCACATGCTGACATCTTGCATGGCATGCATTCTGCTCTCCACTTTAAGAGCTGGTGCAGAGACTCTAGGGGGAAGCATCATTCCAGTAAGAGTCTAGGACACGTGGGCTGCACCATCCAACAAAAGATCAGTCATGTGTGTTCTCACCAAGGTCACAGCGCATGACGTATTAGTTCTCTTTTCCCTGAGCAACATTCAATTTTAATTGGTGTCATTCAATTTTGATGAATGCTTTGTCACTTTAGTGCGAAAATAAAACACATGATGGCAAAGTAACATCATCTAGTGCAGCGGTCCCCGACCATCGGGCCACAGACCGTTTTTTTTTTTTTTAAAGAAAAAAAAATGGGAACAAGAAGGACAGAAGCAGTTACTGATGTCCACCACATTGCACTGAGAGCATCATACTTAGTGGCCAACTGTATTGCTAAGGTGAAGAAACCTTTTACTATTGGTGAAGAGTTGATCCTGCTCACCACTAAGGACATTTGCCGTGAAATTCTAGGAGAGGCTGCAGTTAAAAAGATTCCTCTTTCAACTAGTCACTAGGCAAACTGGGAAAATAGCAGAGGACACTGAGACAGAATTGTTGGACAGGATTAATAACTGTGGTACGCAATCCAGGTTGACGAGTCTACTGATATTGACAACAAGTCAATACTACTTGTTTATGTGCGATATACGTATATATTAGGAGGATGTGCATGAGGACATGTTATGTGCACCATCGTTGCCAACCAACACCACAGCCGCAGAACTATTTAAGTCTCTGAATGATTACATATCAGGAAAACCGAATTGGTCCTTGGTCCTCCAAAGGAGGCTGCACCTGACTGTGAGTCTACACATTGTGTCATTCACAGGGAAATGCTGGCTAGCCGAAAAATGTCACCTGAACTTAATAGTGTATTGAGTGATGTCATTAAAGTTATTAACCACATCAAAGCACATGCCCTTAACTCACGTCTGTTCCTGCAGCTTTGTGAGGAGACGGACGCAGAATACAAATGCCGTCTCTTACACACGGAAGTAAGACAGCTATCTAAAAGGAGATCATTGGCCAGTGTGTTTGAGTTACAGAGATTTCTTTCAGAAAAAAAGTCACCACTGGCAGCACATTTCAGTGACAAAGAATGGGTCGCAAAAGTCACTTACTTGTGCGACATATAAAATCTGCTCAATGAACTCAATCTGTCACTTCAGGGGAAAATGACAACTGTCTTCAAGTTGGCAGATAAAGTAGGTCTGCATTCAAAGCCAAACTGGAATTGTGGGGATGGTGAGTGAACAGAGAGATATTTGACATGTTTCAAACATTAGCATGGATTTTGGAAGAGGCTGAGCCTAAACCATCATTCTCCCAGCTAGTGCATGATCACCTGTCTTTGCTTTTAAAAGAGCGGTACTTCCCAACCACAAAAGACCCACAAACTGCGAAAGAATGGATCCGCGACCCATTTGAGAACAAACCAGGTGAATCGGAGAAGAAGATCAACTGCTGGAGATTTCAAATGACGGTGGCCTTAAAAGTATTTTAAACACAACTCTGCTGGTGTTCTGGATTTAAATCAGGGCAGAGTATCCTGAGATCGTCAAAAAAAGCACTGAAAACCCTTCTTCCATTTCCAACATCCTATCTTCGTGATGCAGGGTTTTCTGCAGTGACAGTGACCAGAACAAAATTATGGAGTAGACTGGACATAAGGAACACACTTTGTGTGTCTTTGTCTCCCATTACCCCTAGATGGGACTGGCTCGTTGCAGAGAAACAAGCTCAGGGCTCCCACTAATTCAGCGTAATGGTGAATTGTATTTTTTACGCACTTTATATTTGTTTTTATGCCGGTCATATCATTTTATTTCATTATATTTATCCCCCTTGAAGGCTGCTGATGTAGTGCACATATATAGTGTTCCTTCTGGAAACATCTTTGGCATCTTTGTTTACAAACAATCACTGCTGGGCCAGATAAACAGGGACAGCAGGGGGACAAGACAAGGAAGATTCATCAAGTAGTCCATTGGAGTGTATTCTTAGAGTAATGAGGATATTATAGCTTTGCTAATTTGAGCTAACAAAGCCCACAATTTTGGGCTTGTTATGAATCATCTCATTGTTCATGAGGACCACACAGAAATGGGTAATTGCAGAAGTCGCAGTCAGTCTGAGGAGAAAACACACGCCCCTATACTAGCTACACTAACTAAGCCTGTTCTATAATTTCATGCAGGATTTGGGACTATGGTGATGAGTCACAAGAGATGTGAGTAGGAAGTTGGAGTAAAGCATTCAGAAATAAATTGAATGGAACTCAGGAACCAAATACAATGTTAAAAAAAAAAGATATTATTATAGATATTTTATTTCAAAATTCACTTTCTCAACAATTCAGTTGTATTTCAAAATTGCATTTGTAATGTCACATTTGTCACCTACCTTAACTACTCAGCACTGCCACTCAGCTGGATGCTAACTAACTAGTTAGGGCACCCACATAAAAAATGTATTTTTTGCTCTTCACGGAGTTTTGTGTCTTTCCCTGAGGAAACTGTGAATTAAAGGTCAGCCTAGCTTGTTAGCTGGTTAGGAAGGTAACACCTGCAGCTTTGTTAAGCTAAATATAAGGATGTTTGTGTGCTTTGTTTACAGCAACAGCCTCTAGTTGGTTGATTCATAATTACTTTGACATTATGGTAGCTCTAGCTAACATGAGCTAACTGGGTAACTGTGCTTTTAATTGTTGATGAGCTTGTTTGCTTAAAATTGAAATAAAATAAAAATTTGCAAAACTGCAAAAATAAGAACAGTTAAAACCGTTTCATAATAATGGGCCAAGCTTTAATAATTCCTTGTATTATTGAACAATTGATCCATGATTATATTTTATACAATTTCTTAACGTGACTATTAATTTGTTGTTTTTCTATTTCTCTCCATTTTTACCATTTTGTGTAAGACCCATTCTACAGTATGTATTTGCTACTTAGCCGACAGGAAATCCACTTTTAGCAAACCACTTCATTTTGATGTCACATTTTATTTAGCTCCTATTCAATTCCTGATATTAAGGACCGTGTTGGGCTTCAGGGCAGCTGCCTGCATTTTGCCGCTCAGCACTCAGAAATGTCCACTAATCTCTAATAATATAATATAATAATTCAGAGTGTGTTGCTCCAGACACAAACCATGCCATGGATTTCTTTTCTTGCACTTGCAGTTTAGATGGTAACGCTAAGTGTCTGGGCTTCACTTGCTTTCTGCAAAGACAGTTAGATGAGGCCAGAGGGTTCACTTCAGCTCACCGTCTCATCTTGGTAGTATTGGCTTCATCCAGAAAGCCACGGGACAAGAGGATTTAATACACAGGCACAATGCTCCTCTCCAGAGGGGATTACTGGAGCAGTGCTGCGGGAAATGGACCCCCAGCACAGCTATAGCCAGGGCTGCCCTGCTAGTACACACTTACAGTACACACACACACACACAAGTAGACAGAAGAGCATGGTATTTTTACTCTCTTGCCAACTTGGCCATTGTCCATTCACCCATGATGAAAAGAAACAGTAACACACCACACATGAGGTTGTTCTCGTGCTTCATATAGACTACATATTCTTCATTCACTGTCCTGTCAAATCATGCATTCTCCCTTTACCTGTTCCCCTATCTCATTTTTCAAACCATCACACACAATCATAACCACTTTACACTCAGTGACCAGAAAAATATAAAGTCCTGTGCAGTCAATTGCAATCCAATACAATCGCTGTATAGTGAATGCCACATACAGTATAATGTTCACATGGCTCCATGGCCATGTTTATTGGTGATATTTACTTTTATCATATTGAGGGGTATTTTTGCAATCCCTTCGTATAGATTGGGTGGACAAAATGCCTGTGTCTATAGAAATTAGTGTATGCATAGTGGAGGAGTTTCTATTTTTCTTTCCACATTTGTATATTTTTAAGTCCGTGTAAAGTAAGAATAAATATGTGTTGTGAGTTTGTCAGAACAAAGAAGAAGGTGTTATTAGCCACCCAGACAAATTTGAATGATTAAAAATATCCACGAGTTTATGAAATTGTCAGCAATTTTGAAGCGACTGAAACGTGTCAGATGAGTTCAGAAAATTACATGACTGTCTTTGAAACACTCTGAGCGAGTTGAATTAATCTCTATTTCTCTGTTGACAGCTTGTGTTCTATGTGTGAGTGTAGATGTGGCATTTTCCCTGCTTTTGTTTTTTGCCTCGCTATGGAGCATATTTTGGTACTAGTGGGAGCAGAAGTGTAGTAGTGGACTGTCATTGGCAATCGAGCAGCAAAGAGAACTATGCCCTTTAAGATTTCTCCAAAATATTTTTTCTTGTATTTTTCAGTTTAATTATAAACTCTTACCTGTACATATCAAATTGCACAGAAGAAAAGTCATGGCAGGGATGCAAAGTGAAAATATCTGATGCTTACCAGCATTCGTCATCGACAACAGCTAGCATGCTGTGGCTAATTAACTGAAAGGCTTTCCCTTTCACTTAATTAACTCCTTATGCAGCTGCCTGATACAGATATCCTATACAGCATGTTTTCTAAGTTCCTAATGTGAGTTGTGTTCGTTGTCAATTGTAAATTGTTACTAACCCCTAACACACACAGGCTCATTGACAGCATCACTTCAAAGTCAAAGATAGCTCACCATCATCATCATACCCAAACATACACAACAAACAGGGTTGCACATGTTTTTGATGCAAACATTTCCCCATACTGTACAAATATACTCTTGCTGTCTATGCGGCTGCAGGTTAGGGAAATGATACAAAACCCACAAACACTAACAGTGCAATTGGAGCAAAGGACGATGGAGAGAAAAACAGTTATGGTGGAGAGTCTGTATGCATGAGATTTCTCAAGATACGTTGGATTCTTTAAAAATTTGATTTGATGTAGGCTAAGGGAGAGAAAATAGGAAAGTGCATTATGTGGGAAAATTGAGAGCATGTGTGTGGTGGATGAGCTGGAAATGGGTTTCTGAGAACGAGGGACTGTGATAGCAAACACAGGAAGGGAGGGCAGCAGATGAGATGAAAGCTAAAGAGAAAAGACATTAGGGAATGTGTACAAACACATGGCACACACAACAAATATGTATGTCAAAGTCATCTAACCTCTGTCCATATAAATGCACATAATATATTTAGTATTTTATCGATATATATTGAGTAGTTCATATATTTATAGACATTTGTGTATTGTGTATAATGTGTATAAAGTATATATATATATAGTCTATATTTTCACTATACCTTACCCTCCCATACTGCTCTCATGAATAAAATACTGGCATGCATGCACACAAATATAGTACATTTACATACATGTGTGTACAATGTTGGCACACACACACACACACACACACACACCCATCATGTGCAGGCACAGGCTATCCCACTTGAATAGTTCATGCAGGCACATACAACGTCTACATACAATACAGAGACTTTTGCACCCACACACATCATCTCTACAGCAATGCAACTGTTTAAATGGAGAATTATTTTTCTGAGCGGAAAAGTTGCATTCAGTACACAGTATCTGCTGTGGAAAATTAAAAAGCCTAAATGCTTCAGGTTATGTTGAAAGAGATAAAGGCAAATTTACAGAGGTGTGTCAGTCGGTGGACAAATGGTTGATCTTAATATGCTTTACTCTCTCTTATCACTGAAAATATCAGGGGTGACCACAGCGAAGATCCGCGGTAGTTTGCCGCTACCTTTGGTTTCCTAGATACAGATGGGAAATGGGGGATACTTATGTTTGTTTAATATACAAGAACATACTTTTCCTTAGTCAGACACATGTTGTTTATAGGATGTTTTATTTTATGCATAGGCTAAGTGTTTTGTGTGGAGATTTATATTTGTACATTTTGAAGATTTGCAGCGCTTCTGAATGCTCCTCTCAAATCTGTTCCAGCTGAACCTAAAAGCATATTTTTGTGACTGTCACTGAAGTGATCGTTTGCAACAAAGGGGTTGTCTGCCACAATAATAGTTTTGATTTTCAGTTCAACTTCTAGGTATAACTACAATAACGTCTCTTCTCTGTTGTATTTTGTTGCAGAGATTTGCTTGCTGACGCGGGGCAGACGGACAGCCAGTGTCCGAGCAGACACATACTGTCGTCTGTACTCACTGTCTGTGGACAACTTCAATGAGGTGCTGGAAGAATATCCTATGATGAGACGGGCCTTTGAAACTGTTGCCCTGGACAGGCTGGATCGTATTGGTAAGAAAGTCAAATTCAAACAATTTCAGGGGGGGAATCTTAAATATTTTTATTACTGTAAACAAGATTGCAACGATTTTGCAAACTTTTATCAGGACACAGCCTCAGCTTAGTACTTATGCCCTCAGGTAGACCAAAAGGCTCACCTCAAAAAAATCATTATCTGTTTAAGTGTACACTATATTAAGAATATTTCCACCACTTCATCTTGCCTTCAAACAGTAATATTTGTTTGGCACTAACCGTAGAACTTCTGTATTCCTATGTGTAAGCCCAGCTGCGCAGTGCACTGTATGATGCTGCAGATCAACTGTTCTGCAGTCTACTGTAGCTAATACACTGACTATGGGCAAGTACCTCATACAACCCCACTTCAGAGTACTCAAACTATGCCATTACCAACCCTTCACTGTTGATTTTTAATATTTATGAATAAAGCTTATTTTTAATCTTGTTTTTCCCGGTCAGCGCATCAAAAAGTAGACTCCATTACTGGGGTAGGAGAGGATCACTGTATCTCTGTTTTACTCGCTGCTTTTTTTTTTTTTTTTTAAGTCATAAGTATGTATGCACCGACAGTGATAGGAAAAACAGCCAAAGAGCCAAAGCTCTCAGACAAAGCTTAAAAAGGGCTGTTAAAAATGTTCACACTGATACTCAATGACTGAAATTACTTTCAAAGTCATCTGCATATAAACATGCAGATAGAGCACAGGTTTTGAAATCCCTGCGTGACGTCTCTTATGCATACAATTGATATTCTCTCCATATCTATCACAGTTCCCAGGCTCAGCCTGAGTAGATGAAAAATTCACAATGAAAGGCACGCCTGTATCATCGTTCAGCCATCACTGCATGCTCTGTTTTATCCTCAGCTATGTTTAGAATGGAAGACAGAGAAATTGCTTTAGGGGGTCTCTTTGTAGAAAATTGTTGCTTTGGAAAGATGTGGTGGGCCGATATTGATGTTTCTGTGAGATGATCTCCTCATGTCCTTTCTCCTGGGCTTGATGCTCATATACACCCTTCTTCCCTAATAAAGTCACTCACCCAGCAATGATCCACAAATTAATTACTGTCTTGATGGACTTTGCACAATCCGATTGGAGGTTAGCAGAGGATAAAGGGTCAGATGGTGCCACGGTCAAGCTGGATGTAGATACGATACTTCAGTGCAACAACAGAAAATGGATAGATTGATCTGGGTCTAATTGCATTTACAATATCTTTGGATTTCATAGCCTTTTGTTAGCACCAAATTGAAAATGGCACTCATGTGAATTAACCCTGTCACTGCTAGTGCAACCATTCAGCAATGACTAATGGACTTTGTGGTCAGAGTTTCACACATTTCTCCAGGAGATTGGGTCAGCAGTTAGTATACCTGTCATAGTGACGCAACTCAAACTTGTCTCTTTGACCTTATGCAAAGCTCACAGGGACTTCTGAGTTCATATGTTGGAAAGTAAAGGAGCACAAACAACACGAGCAAGCATAAGTGAAAAAAAAATATATCAAAAAGTTCTTCAGCCAATAACAGGAAAAATATGCCAAAGAGGCAGTTGTTGACCCATTTACCTGTTATCTCAGTGCAGCTCACACTCTATCCCAGACTGAACCTGCACCTTGTGGTACAATGTTTGCTTTATGTTTTGTCCTTGTTACCTAGGGAATCACAGTAAGAGCTAGTCAAACATACACCACCTCCACCTCAGGCTGTCATGCATTCTAAGCTTTTGTGTCTGGGAAGATCTCCCACCTATCTTTTGTTGTTTCTCTTATTCTGTTCCCTTTTATGCAGTGTTTTTCCCCTTCTGCTCCATCTCCCTGTCTCATTCTTAAATCTCTTTTTCTCTCTTTTCCCACGTGTGATATTCAGGCACACATTTTTTCTTTTTTTTTGTTCTCTTCATAGCTGTTCTTTTTGTACCTTCTTCTATTGGACACCGTTGTTGGAAAATAGGGTGGTTATTCAAGTACAATGTCCATCTAAATTCTAACTGCCCACAATATTTATGCTTATTCTCCTCTTACCTCTTTCTTCACTTACCTGTTCCTCTGTACGTGTCTGTTTTTGTGTTTGTGTGCGTTTTTACAGGCAAGAAAAACTCAATCCTGCAACACAAAGTGCAACACGACCTCAGCTCTGGTGTACTCAACTACCAGGAGAATGAGATCATCCAGCAGATTGTGCAGCACGATAGAGACATGGCCCATTGCGCTCACCTCATGCAGAACGCCCCACCACAGACTCCTCCCTCACCTACCCCTGTCATCTGGGCCCCCCTCATCCAGGCCCCTCTCCAGGCAGCAGCTGCCACCACCTCAGTAGCCATTGCCCTGACACACCATCCCCACCTTCCACCAACTCTCTTCAGGCCTCCAGTTTCTGTTCTGGGGTCCCTAAAGGACCCTTCCAGCCGGCTTAAGAAGTTCCATACATTTGTTCCTCCATCCACAGCACCGGGCTCTGCTGGAGACTCTCCCTCGAGCACTCCCTCCAAACTGCGCAGTGGGGTGGACATGCCATTGCTGGCAGCTTTTCGAGCCCAGCACATGACATCAGGTACAGGGGCAACCGGCTCTAGCCAACAGGCTTCAGGAAGCGGAGACCAGCGTGGACCTAGTGGGGCTGGGTCTGTGTCCAGTGGAGGAGGGGCCTCTGCTTTCCCCTTTGGACCATTCTCTTCCTCTGGTTCACCCTCATCAAGTATGGCCCAGCTACACCCACAACCACAGCATCAACAGCCCTTTCGCTCCAACACCCCACCTCTCTCAAACCTCTTCCACCAAGGATCTACAGGTGGAAGCACAGGGTCAGGAATAAGTGGAGGCGCAGTTGGAGCCTGTGGTGGTGCTACAGGGTGGTCTTCAGGTGGAGCAGTTGGAGGGTCTGTGGAAGGAGCCACTGGAGGAGACACTTCTTGGGCTGGAGAGGACTTTACAACTGGAACGACAGAAGTGACTCCTGGGGGGCACTTTGGGTTGGGGGGAGCTGGTGATAGATCAGTAGTCGAGATCTCAGGAGAATCAATGGGAGGGATATCTGAAGGATCAATGGGTGCTGCTTGTGGCAGGTTAGCAGGTGGGGCATCAGGTGTATCAGTAGGGGGCGTTACCTGTGGGCCAATGGGAGATGTAGCCAGGAGATCAATGAGAAGAAGATCGAGAGGATCAATGGGAAGAGCTTCTGCGGGATCAGTGGGAGGGTCTTCTGGAGAATCACTAGTAGTAGTGACCACCAGTGGATCATTAGGGAGGGCGTCTGGTGGCTCAATGGGAGTGTTTTCCGGGGGATTGACCGTAGGGGCCTCTGGGGGAACACTTGGAGGGGTTTCTGGTGATTCAACGGTATTGAATCCTGGTGGATCATTGGGAAGGGCTTCTGTTGGATCAATAACTAGTCATTTAGGAGGAGGTTCAAGTGGGCCAGGGGGAGGGGTTATTGGAGGACATCTTGGCAGAGTAGCAGGAGGGGCAGCAGGGAGCCATATAGGAGGGTCTACAGCTTGTCCTGCAGGTGGGACGTCTGGTGGAATTACAGCTGGACTGATTAGTTCCTCCCGTTGTCAGAGTCCTATATCTACCGGCTCGTCCAGCCCTATGCCAGGTCAGTTTGTCCATAGCCAGCCACCTCCGAAACCTCCTCAAGTTACTCCTTTGCAACAATTTGCTGGGGGAGGCAGGACTACCAGTGGCTTAAACCTCTTCCATTCCCCATCACAAGGCTCCCCATCCTCTTGTAGAGGACAGCACAGTCAGCAGCCTGCTGAGGGCTCCCCATCTTCCCTCAGCCATGGCAGCCTGGCAGGCCTCCAGCCTGGCCTCCTGCCTCACCAGATGTCCCTGGAGAGGTCTGCCCTGGCCTCTCTGGCCCAATATGGTTCAGCAAATGCCTCCCCCTGCCTTACTCCCGTTGCACCCAGCCCTACGATTCAAAGCCCAGTGGCAGGCAGGACTTTCCACTACAGCGACCCCTCCAGTGCCACAGGATCCCACAGTTCTCTGCTCATGCCTCAGTCTTCTTTTTCTTCGCAGCTCCCCAGCCAGCCACACCCAACAGGGAGAGATTCTCCACTGGGTCGTTTTTCCGAGGACCTAAAGCTTTTATCCAGCTCACACCCATCTCTACCCCAGGAGGTGGCCCAGGCCTTGGGCCACCATACTCCTCGCTCCTCTGTGGAAACTGGATATTACCCCTCACCCTTTTCCTCACCCACTCTTGTGCCCAAACCTTGTAGCTCAGTGCCAGGGCGCATGACTCCTCCAATACAGGTGTCTCCAGGGCATCCTCACCAGACTCAGTCCCCTGGGGCCTCCCCGGCCTTGCCTCTACGGAGGGGCTCTGCTGCCCACTCATCAGATCTAGAACCTCAAACTGTCCGCTCTAAACTCCCTTCCAATTTGTGAGGATTGATCACACCCTCCTGTGCTCCTCTAAACTGAAACACACAAACTATCTTCATGTGTGGCATTATTTTTCTTTCTGTCTTCAGACTTCACTGTGTTCCACCTCTCATTTTACCAAGATCTTAAATTTACTGTGATTTAAAAGACAATTTACCGGGTAACTCGGAGCTCCAAAATACTAAAATATTTGTTTTATGCTTTGTCCTCTTTTTTTATTCATACATACTGTATATAGATAGAGATATATTTAAATGATAAGTTAATCAAGGGACTAGGAGGGTGTGAAAAATGATCTCAATTTAAAGAACAGTCATTTTCTTTGTTTCTATAACTATGCCAAATTCATCTGGTGATGTTTGGGAAGACAATTCAACGGACTACACAATAATACTCTTTTTCAGCAGGAACCTATGCACTAATACCTGCATGTATAAAGGCTTTTTGTGTGTTTAAAAAAAGAATATCTACATTTTTAGGTAAAATAACATGCTTTGAGACAGGCTGACTCTTGTACCATCTCATACAGGATCACATATTGTTGATCCTTAAATGTATCTATTAGATTGTACTTATTTATCCTCTGTATAAACTTTTCAAAACCTTATGAGAAACAGAGAAGAGATTTTAGGAAACCAAAAAGACTTTTCCTGTGGGGTAATAATTCACCTCCTCTTGGCCCATCAATCCTTATTTTATACCACTTTATCCTAATAATACTGTTTTTTGAAGCAGGGGGAGAGGGGTTCAGCGAGCCACCCTCCATCTCAATATTGAGACATAACAGTATGTGAGCGACTGGCTTTCTGGAGTCCTCAACCATGTCCTAACAAGCTCACTTTGTCTTCCAAGCTCATGCCGCTATTGTGTAGAAAGCAAGTGTTATTTTTCTTCCTGACTGTGTGCAACTGTTTACGTGTGAGTGTTAGTGATTCAGTGGATTAGTCGGATGCAAGGCAAGACTTTTCCCTGGACTGATCAAAAAGAGGTTTGCCTTTTTCACACAAAATCTAGAAAAACGTCCATTAACCACAGCTTGTGTGTGGTATTGTGTAGCATTCAAACCATAGAAACTCAAATGCAGTAGAATATATAATAACTCCAAAACTAGACTCAGTCATTGAGCAAATGCAGTGCATACAGTACACATGCTGAAATATCCGAAAAGTGCTGGAAATGGAAATATGCCACTTGATTTGTGCATTACTTCTTCTGCTGTAGCTGCTATAAGGTCAACATAGACATGTTTACTCACTGAAGGCCAGTGCTGAGTTTGAGATGTTGAATGTATGTACATTTGTTGTTGCTAAAAGTCAGTACTGTAGCTATGGTCAATGCACTGAAGGTATGGTGCCCCATGGGGGGTTAAGAGACTGTTCCATTACTAAATAGGTCATTGGTTCAATGTCTTTGACCGGCATTTTCATCAGCAGCCATTTTTCCTGCCAAAGTGTCCTTTAGCAAGACACAGAACCAATACAGACTAAATTGTTGTAAGGCAACCTGGATATATAACTCAGTAAATTGCCAGAAACAGCCCACTTTTTACTTCAAATACTCCATATTACAAGTATTTTGGCACTTCTGCGCTGCTTCTGTAACTCTGAAAGAAATTGCTTTAATTTTGCAAATATACGTGTGAGGACAACTTCGAAATGACAAAATTAACAATTATAAAATATACGGCTCATTATTTAAAGATGCTGGGGGTACAATATTTATATATTATATTATTATATATTATATTATACAGTACATGGAGCAAATCTAGATTTGGCTGTTTGCAGTCAAAATCAAAGCTGGGAATAGGTCCATTATATATGTGTATCCATTCAGAATCTGGTGGCACTGTCGGAGAGCCTTACAGTGGACAAGAACACTAAATACACAGTAGAGGACGGTATCACTAAATTCCCAAAGGAGAGGAGCAGCGATATGCTTCTACATGTTTGTCTGTAGCTCATCACCAAGACAGACCCAGATACCACTCAGACAGCTGAGTCCCTAACTCAGTCACAGCACTCAGCCGAAGCAGCCTAATTTAACAAGACATGTCTGTAATCCCTTGACCCTCACAGGCTATCATGGACTCACACACAGAGGTGCACAGTGACCATGCTCTCCCCTCATTACAGTTCCCAGAAGTCCCTATAATAAGGTATAGCAATACACATGACATGACACACAGCTGAACGAATGCACATTTACAGACATGCACACAACCACAAGAGCACACAGTGACTGCTCATAGCAACAGTATGACATATTCAACAGTCATATTTTTATCTACAACATTTGACAGATATCCTCAAGTGAATTTGCTGTAAGAAATCCTTGACAGATTGATTTTCCATTATTTTATTCAGATCAACTAGGCCAGTTTAAATAGCCAGTAGTTCTTTTATGATCAGGAAGTGATATAATTTGTTGAAGACATGAATACATGCACTGTAACCCCCGGAAGACTGAGGATATTGATATAACATTTACACTTTTTTATTATTTTTTCATTCATTTTAAATAAACATTCGGTCTGTGATCACAAGGAACTTGCTCTAAGTGGAAATGGTTACACTTTTACATGAATTTATCCAAGAACTCTGAGACTCTACCATGATTATTTGGCTTATGGTTACAGAATCACTCATGAATTAGATTACATACTTACATAGGTGATATTAACAATGGATCATAACTTTCTTTCATAGGCATGTGTATATACATGACCTTTCATGGTCTTCTTAGCAGGCCGAACAGTTGTTACTAATGGATAGAGCAGTGTTTCGTTCTCTTCACCCACAGTTCACCACCCGTCCACATCTGCAGTAAAGAGCTCTTAAACATTTGTATTGTCCGTGCATCTCATGGTAGGAAGCCCGGGACTCTTTAGACTACCATCCAGAGGGACGAAGGGGTGGGAGGGACAGAGCTCTGCTACAGAAAGTACACACATAGAACTTGATCACCTTTCGAATACTGCTTGTGTGTACATAGTGTCAAAACTTTGGTCTTCCTATACCTGCTAGCCTTTCACTGCACAAAAGCAGACAGACTGCTGTGCCTCGCACATCAGGAAAAAGTCCCCTTTTTTCCTAACAATATGACCTTATTAAGTCAGAGAACACTTTGAAGCCAGTCGGTGAGACAAAGGTGTGAGGAAACATTGTTGCCCTGAGGGACTTATGTAGTCGGACTTTCAGCCACAGTGGAAGACAGGTAGACAGGCACCCCATGGAGTACTCATGCTGACAGGGTGCTTGTTTCTTGGGGACTTGCAGCATGTCGCCCCCTTCCTCATGGTTGTTCCTGAGTGCTAGTGGATGTTTGTGAATGTGTTATTGATTGGAAGAATATGAGGGAAAGCTTTGAGTGAAGCTATGTAGCTAGCAGCTAGTGCGTGTGTGACTGTATTTCCCACACTGCCAGGCAAGGTCGATGGCTGGGACTGGACATTCTCATACAGGAGTGGGACAGGGAGGCACAGGTCATAGCTTACAGAGAGATAGACACTGGACAGGGATTGATTAGTTAGCCTGAACTTAGTCTGGTCCATCATCACAGATAAGTGATTTAGGGGAGGAATGGGTGGGCGCGCAGTGTATCAGCTGAATCTATCACTGTCAGTTAGAGAACAGACATAATCTGCATGATGTCCTGTCTGTCTCATTGTGGCCAGTGGCTTTGGAAAGTCTCCTGTCTTGGACTTTTTATGCAAGAAAACTGTCCATTTTTGTGAAGATAAGAAAAGCAGTTTTTGATCAATGGCCATGCAGCTTTGAAATGATGTAATGGAAATTAAAAGGTTTTTCATAATCATTTTCTCAGCTCACAGCAGACCGTGTAATCCTTTATTCCAAGTAGAGATGAAAATAACCGAAATTGGAGTAAAAAGATTTTTACCTGACAGCAATGTTTATTCTTCAAGGGGATTTGCTATTTCTATCCTCCCAGACTATTTGCTGCAGCCTCATCTGTAGCGTAATGTAGTATCGAGACAGTGTTTTTTAGAGGAATCAGCTGGGAATTAGATAAGGAGGCTTTGAAACTTTTGAGAAAAGCGAATAAAGAAAAACAACTGTGACTCACTCGCTCATACAGCGGACTATTTCCATTATGTCTCCCTGTGTCACCCATCTAAACATGGGAAGAAAACGGCTGTATGCAACAGAGGAAATAGCAATGAAGGGCAGTTGAAGGATTACAGCAGAAAATAGTGGTGTGTCACTCCAAGCTGCTGTAGTCTGTTTAGAAATCACTTCAGAGGAAATAGTGGAAAAGCACCTGACATGTCTGTGTTTTTATCCCATAAGGTATTACCGGTTCATTTTAACAATTTGCATTGGTATGAATCTGTTGCCCTATTTTAACTGAGCCTAATCTAGGTCATAGGCTACCTAGTCTTGAGAATGAAAACCTGTATGGCTTGAAGCCATACCTGGCTCTGGCCCTGCTGTTGGTCCTTGGTAGACATGCTGTGAAGCAGCCAGCAAGCCAGCCAGCCAGGTTTGTAAGTTGCTACAGTGCAAACCCCATCACAGAGATTTGGTGGAGCTCCACATGGTACCTCTGTACCATTTCCAATTCATGGTTGTTTCTATAACACTCTGTTTGGTGCGCTTCCAATTTCACTGCCTAATCTTAGCCTCCCTCTCCCTTTGTGTTGCCCTGCTCGCCCATGAATATGGGTTGGCAAATCAGCGATGCACACTAATGAAATCATTTGCTGTGATTGAGGATTAGATGTAGCAGCAGTGGAATCAAACCTGCAATTTCTCGGGGGAGAAAAAGGCGTGTGTGTTTTTCCAGGCCTTCGTTATTCATTCATGACCACAAATTCCTCTTACCCTTCCACAAACGCTCAATTTATTTTGTACACAAGCACCAGAATCAGGTGTTCTGTATGACAATGTACCTCAGAATGATTGGATATGATATGAAGATTGCTATATGTGGTGAAAAGTTCTGTTTATCGTAGCGTCTAATACAACTGACCTCTTTTGCTGCTGCTCCAGTGAGATGGAATAACATGACAGTAATGTTATTTTGACCACAAAGTGGGCTGTTGGGCAATGAAACCTGGATATGACCCAGTTTAAACATACCTTGCAACAGTGAGGAGCATATAAATTCACTCCAAGTCTATATCACCTAAGGATCCTTCAGGGTAACTGCACTGTACAGCTAACTGGCAGGAGTCTCTCTTTGTAGCTGTCAATTTGAAGTCATCCTACTTTACAGCTTGTTCATATTTAAAGACACGCATTTGAGACTTGGTGACTTGGAGACTTTGGTTCTGTAAACTAACAAATATATAAATTAGATGCTTAGATTTTGTTCTGAAAATACATGGTTTCTTTAATGGTTGCAACTGATCAGAAAATCGTGTGTTGAAGCTAAAGGTTAGGCTGTTCTTCACTGGATTAGTGTGGGGGTGAACAGGAAGGTCATGTTCATACGACATTTGGAGAGATAAGGGTTAACGTGAAAAATCCTGCTTCTCAAAGCCGTCTTTTCATTTGTTGAAGTATGTACTATAATTCCACTTAATCTGATGTTGGGAACATAATGTCGACAAGGTACTTACTTATACAGATTTATATATTTCCATAGGACCTATTTATATTTCTGTATTTATTTTAGACTCTCCTAATAAGTGATGTCATCACCATAACAGATAATGATAAGCAATTGTGTGTATGTACAGAGTTCATAACATGTCCATGATTTTTAAGGAAACATGTCATTGCATTGTATAATCTCTCTACTTTGATGCGGCGCAGGAGTGGGACATTTTCGTTACATGATGCTACAGACCAAGACTTTCTACCTGAAGGCTCAACCTTTTCGTTTCATGAAGGCAGTGACTGGTTCAACACTTCTTATGAGGACACAAGACCTTTTGGGGAGGGCAGTATTTTGACCGCTTTGCTATTGATCAATGGATATCTATTTTTTCTGCATTTAACACGGGAACTATGGGAAAAAAGCAATAAGGGAACTGTACAGGTATGGTGTGACTAGATGTGTACCTGCGGGACATTGCGCTGATCCACGCGACAACCACAACACACACTGTAGCTGTGGCTTTTAGTTTGTGTGGCGGTGAAAGGAGTGAGGCAAAAACTGCATTGTCGATAAGCACACATACTGGATGAAATAAAACGGTATAGAATAAAATATAAGGAACACCTGTCTGGAGTGTTTTCTCTCTGTTAACACACTGCATGCTCTCAATTGCACTTCACAAAGTAGACTCAGACGTAACACGGTGCAATATGCACGCCTCTTTAGGGCATTCTGACACCACTTTTATTGTTCTTTTTGCGTGTGCAGCTGGGTGCACGAAATTGTGAATTTGTGAGGTTACTCGTATTTTCCCCTCCATCTTGTGAGAGGTGTCAATAAGCAAAAGTGGCACACACACACATACACACTCACTCACAGATGCACACAAAGAGAGGTCAAGATACAGGTGAAGCTCCTCAGAATGCTGGAAATGTTGGCAGACTGTAAAAAGGAGGACAGTCAGCGTCTGCCCCTGTGAGCACTCAGCCATCTGCTTCATTAGAATTCCCCCTTGAGGTAACCTTCCCTTCTCCAAGATGAACTCATTGAAAGTGAAGGGCTTTGTTTTAGATTGTCTATTGTAATTACACATTATTCTCCTCTTCTGATGCCTGCCTGCTGAGGAGAGGAGCTAACTTACACCCGCCCGCTCTGCAAACTGAAGGCAACAAAAAAAAAAAAGCACGCAGGATGGTGGTGTAAACGGTGCATGGCCGCCACTGCCACGTGAGCCCTCTGTATGCTGCCTCTGTGTGGTTTTGTTCAGTGGGCCAGATCAGTCAGGTCATGGTGACATCCTCGCAGTTGAGGTGGCTGTCTCTCTTCTGCCATGGAGGGACGACCAGCACTGATGCCTTCCTCTGCAGCATCTGGGATAATCTGCTCTAGTTCTTCTTGGGTCAAAATCAACAGTAATTAATCCTACCATTACCCTGCAGGCCTCAGGGTTAAAACACTGTATGTGCGTGCATCTCAAGTTTTTTTCTCTTTTTACTACAGATAGCTACTTTCAGCTCTGCACTGGTGTTGGAGCGGACATTGGGTAGATTTTAGTCATCCAGAGGAATGAAATTTGAGTGTCCTGAAAGTTTTAGACCAGTACAAAGCAATAGTGGAATGAAGCGATTATATTTAATAATAAGTTGTTTTGTTTTTTTAAGAAAAATCATTAACTTTTTCATATATTTTAATGCTCATACCATGCAGGGCTGAGCATTATTATTTTGGCAGCCCAGGGCACAGAGCACTCAAAAAGCACAAACACACACACACACACACACACACACAGTAACTACAGCACATCCGTATTAGTGGTTTTTTTTTCCTTCTAAAACCCTGCCATCAAAGCCTTTTGACATCTGCCAGTTTGTTCGCAAATATTGTCCAAATGCCAGGTTCTCAATGTTTCAGCTTTTGATGCACATGGCTGAAAGTTTTCTTTTTGTGTCAGTGTGTGTATGTTCATGCACGCAAGTGTATTTGTGTGTGTGTGTGTGTGTGTGTGTGTGTGTGTGTGTGTGTGTGTGCCTCCTGGGATTAAGTTCATGAAAGCATGGATAACGTCAGAAAGATGGCCACAGGTTTCCAACCTGATGTCCCCACTCTACCTCTAGCACCCAATCCCTCCCTCCAAAAAAGTAAAAGAGTACCATGCATGCTCCTTCCTCCCTTACTGAAAAATCATGATGGTCAGAAATGGGCCATATGTGCCCTACTTAGAGGTAGAGGAAAGTGCTGACAAAACTGAGTGAGTTAGTATTAGAAATAAAAGTAGATAATATGAGCTCATGGACCAAGCTAATAGTTCCTATGTGAAATGTGATTAGCCCAGTGGTGAAAAGTGTGTCTGTCAAATTGGATTTCTTTGTGTATTATTAACTTATGGACTATGATTTCACTCCTGTGGTGGAAAGTAACTAAGTACATTTACTCTGTAGTACTGTGCTGTATAATTCTGAGGTACTTCATCTGAGTAAAATGTGTTAAGACCCCTTATAAAACATTTGTAAGCACTATGCAAATATTTAATAAATGGTTTAATAACACAATAATGTAGTTTTAACTGCTAAAAGGACAAATCTAAGTGTTTATGAAAAGTATGTCAGCAATTGCAGCTTCTTCTTCTTATTCCTATATTTTATATCACTAACTGTGTTTTACCATATTGTCATGTATTATCTGTTTATACAACTGGCTGCTAATGCCTCCATACTTGTGGTATTTACTTTAGTAAATATCTGAGTACTTATTCCACAACTGTTTTATTCATACTGTTCTCCCTCTATAATGTCCATTGAAAATATATCGCATAATATATATATTTTTTACATTTTGTGGTCAGTCCTGTGTCATTGGGTGAGTGTTAATCAGAACTCGGAGAGACAGACTTTGATGTGATGAGCCCTGAGCTACGACCCCACTGTGATATGTCAACAGTAGAACTAGCAGCTCAAGTTGTCACCTCGCCATCTGCTAACAGTCCGTCCTAAATGTCTGTTTCTAAGCACAGCCAATCTCCCCTCCAGACAAACCCTCAGAGGCTGGTACAGTTAGCTGCCTATTTCTGACTAGGGGGGCTTAAATCCATCTTGCAATGCTCATAAAATGTTTAAATACTATTTATTGAATCGGTCCTTCAGATTGAACTGCAGAAATTCATTCCAAAATGTGACATTCAGTAATTCCAAAATATGACCTCTACTCTGCTTAAGTGATAGCTGGCATGAGAGAAATATATTCCAGTGGATATTTTGGGATTTTAATTTAGGAGACTGATGTTTAGTGCTGGTTTTGAAATGCTCAACAGTAAGCTGATAGAGTTTTCTCCTCCATCCAAACATTGCAATTTGCTAAAGAGACCAAATGCATTTCAATATATTAGCATGGTATATAGTTCAGTGGATGATTCCTGCATATTTCATAAAACCTCTCTCTCATCTAGAAATAATAATACAAAAAGAAACCCAGAGGAACTGATTTGAAAGAGAGGAAAATACCATTTTCTTATTTTTAGCAATTATAATCCTCCATGACTGGTGATCCCTGCAACACCATCCTCCTCCACTTCCTCCTCCTCCTTCCTCCCAGTGAGAGTTGATGGGGGAAAAAGACTTCCCTTCCTAACACCCTTCTTTCCCCCTAAGCTCCAGAGACGCGCATCCCTCACCGTGCACCATCGCTTGCCTTTCACAGGGTGAGGGTAAACTGTAGCGAGCAGAAGGCCCAACCCCCCAAGCTTGCAGCCTCTGTTCCCTGTTTATCATATTAGCCCATGCCCTTGAGCATTTTGCAGCCAGACTCATCCTTTGAACTAAAGGAGAGGAAGCAGACCAGGGTGGCCATACCATAAATCATGTGGGTTTAAATTCTGACAGTAAATGGCCTTGTACTAAACCATCACCAGGCTTCAGAATGGAGTGTCTTGATTGGCTATATTGGTAGGCTTCTGTTCTTACCATGGCTACTCTTCCTGCCTTGAGAAAGATCAGAAAAACACAGTCCTTTATCATTTTCTCTTTGGCTATGAAAACTAAATAAATATTAGCAACACAATGTATTTAGTGCTAAAATTATGACGATGTGAGGGTCAGCCTTCAAGAGCTTGGGGAGCGAGGATCAAATTATCATCCACCATATGCATCTAGAAAGGCTTAATTACACCAGTGCAGGACTAGCCATTGTTCAAAATAATTAAGATCGTTTGAGTGTCATTACTGACTCCCATAGTTATAATTTTGCAGAAGAGCCAGTCTGTTGAACAGCCAGCCAATGCACTGAATGTCACACTGGCTCTGCTGACCTCTATGCTTCACCTGCAAATGAATGTCTTAGCTACTGGTGGGAGGAGAAAAATGCAGCCTATTCGTGTAATGGATCCCCATACCAAATGTGACTGGAATCCGCTACATGAAAGAGAGTCTTTACCATTTGAAAACAAACAATCAGGCATTTCTGCTGCGGCCATCTTATACTCTGATGCATGCCCCAAATAATAAACAAAATGTTCCTCATTGTTCAGGTAACAGATGGAACGCACATGGCGAAAGAGCAAGCCAACATTGCGATTGTCCTCCTTATGTCAAGTGGCCTGTAGTTTTATGTCATTTAGCCCAGGAGAGATGTTACTTATACCAGCACTGAGTGAAATCAGAATCAGAAGTGATTGTTAGACCTTGTTATATTGGAAGCCTGGAAGGCCTTTCACTGAATCATTTACTATTATTAATATTATTACTATTATGGAACAAACTTCCTGTTCCTGTCCACCTCTTGTGCATTTTAAGAGTCAAAAATGGAGCTCACCATATGGCTTAAAGGACCGGTGATTAATCAGCAGCATATTCACAAAGTGGGGGTTGTGAAGGGAGGAAGGGAAAAGGAGAGAGATGAAGGGATGGATGAGTGAGGCAGAGGAGACAGAAGAATGAGAGGTGGGTGAAGAGGAAAACCTTGAGCAAAATTAATCAAGTTTAACTCAATGGCTACATTGTTAAAAATTATGAAACACCTGTATTGACTGACATTTCTTATTGACCAGTCAGGTCCTCTTTTGGCTGCCGACACAAAGGGCACTTTTCTGAGCTTTCGCCCACGGCTTCAGAAAGAATCAAGTCACATACTGCACACTACAGTGCTACAAGTTGTACCACTTATGTCAGCCTCTTGACAACAGAGAAAGCCTTATGTAAAAATGAACACGTGACTGGCTGAGGAACATATAAAACAGGTGTCATTCATTTAAAAAAAAAAAAAGAAGCAAAAAATCTATCTGTCCTTCTACAAAAAAAATACTTGGCTAGGGAAAGATGTTTTGCGTTCTTACTGAGCTATGATAAAACCTGTAATAATGCTTTTTTTGGGGGGGGGGGCACTTGAGGGCAGCGGAAAGAAGTTTATATCATCAGCTTTTAAGTTCATATGGCATACTTGTTAGCAAGCAATTGCTTATTTAAACATCCAGCAGTTACAGAGCAACAGCATTCATTTTTAAGTCATGTCATGTTTCATGTTTCTGCCGAAAAATTCCACTATAAGAGTAAACTACCAGCCAGACAACTTAACAATGAGCTGAAGCTGATATAGAGCCCTGTAAAGCTGAGGGAAGAATCAGGTGATAATCATCTGTAGGTTCATCACTATAAATAATACCTTTCACATTGTCAAATTTGTCTCACATTGTGTGTGATTTTGGTCACTTTAAATGTCCAGTGTGTAATGCTAACGATCTAGTTGTGGATTGCATTCCCCTCCTAGAAACTACAGTGGTCACGAAATGTGTAAAAAGTGCGAAAGGCCCAATCTAGAGCTAGTGTTTAGTTTGTCAAACACTTCTGTTTTCTGGAGAAATACTGGCAGTGCAACATGCCATGGAAGAGGACCTGCAGCGCCTAAAAAGCTCATTCTAAGGTGACAAAAAATAAATAATGATTCTTATTTTGATTCTAAATAAATCTAAATAAATAAAATCATAGTTATGCAAAGAGGTATGGTTAAAATTAATACACTAAAGTTAAAGAAGGATTGTGGGTTTAAAAAAAAAGTTGATAAGAAATGAGAAAAAAAACAGCGGCCCCTTGTGTTAAACTCCATCGCTTTGTTGACCTATTCAACTGGCCTAACCTCCTCCCTCTGCAGTCTTTATGGCTGTATAAAGATATTACTTAACTTCCTCCTTTGCTCCTAACAGACAAGAGTAATAATTCCTACTACCTTATTAATACCTAACATTTATTGTTTTTCTAAAAGGTGACATGGCTGAAATTCAGGTAATCCTACCTTTCTATATTATTACCAATAGCCATCTATGGAGCAGGTTTCACAGAGGTTGCAGAGTCTTTACATAACATGAAGGAAGAGGATGTTAATTTGTGTAGAGGATGACTCACTTTCATTAGCAGAAGTGGATCCTTCTGAGCTATTGTACCTTTGATGTTTCCTCCTTAGGTGTTTTACCGGGAATCATTTTTATTTGCAAAATGTGCAAGATTTATATTGCATATCTGTTTGTGTGTGTATGGGTGAGTGTGTAACCACATAGCTTACAGCGATGGATACATTAGACAGTTAGTGTACAGTGCCAACTTCCCCAGAGCAAAACAGAGAAAAAACAACAAGAGGGAGAAGTGGGGGAAATTATATTGTGTGTGTATGTGTGTACTTTTATGTGTACCTCTTTGGCTGTGTCTATGAGTGTGTATAAGTGTGTGCCAGGACACAGATGCTGTAAGTATGTCAGTATGTGCAAATGTGTGTGTTTTGTGTGTGATAAGAGGGACGGAGGAGGGGGTGAAGGAGAGAAACCAGGGCGGAGATGGCATAGGAAGGTGGAGAGGGTTTTGCAGGGGAGAGGAAAAGACCTGTGAGGTGATGGGCGAGCAATGGAGTATGTCTGTGGCCAGGGTGAGTGTACTGTAGGTGTGTGTGTGTGTGTGTGTGTGTGTTTCTGAAGAGTGTGAGTAAGACACAGACAGCCAGGGAAAGAAAGAGGCAGTGTTTTTGAACATCCAGTTCTGCTTCCTTTCTAATCCTGGCACAGCCGTTGGGATTAAACGAGGCAGTCAAACTCTGAATATTTCATGATTTTTACGTGTGAACCACAAAGAAATTTAGATTATTAACATGCTCTTTTCTACTGTGATGCCTAGAAGAGTCGGCAGTGTTTGTTGTTTCTCTTGCTGACCTATAGTTGACCTCCTGTTTCCTGCTCACCCAATAGTCCATAGTTTAGCAACCATAACTAGGCATGAAGCTAAATTCAAAGTAATACTTGGAATTTAAAAAGTTAGAAGGTGGTATCTGTGTGTTTATCTGCTAGAACCTAAGATGTGATCTTTAGCATATACGACAAGCGTTAGTGGTTACTTCCTAGACCAGGATGCACATCAATAGCTAAGTGAGTTTGTGGGGTTACAGTTTATGTTAAAATAATCTGATACTGTGTAGTATTTTCCCCCTGTAGAGGGAAGGGAGCTGTCCTGGATGCTACATATCAAAATGTGGGGTAACTTTAGCATCTTAGTCCTGCTCTTTATTGGATTTGATGAATTTTACAGTCCAACCTCTCTAACTGCAGTGCCAATGTTACCCAAGATAGCATCATGTTGGTCAAACACACTAGTCCAGATACAGATACAACAGATAGGGATGCAGGACTCCTAGCTTGAGACGTGCAGCTTTAGCTCTTAATCTTTTAGTATTAAGTGAGTGCATTTTTATGTAAGACCTCTTTTACAAGATTTTTGTTTTAAAATGTGTCCTCTAGAAACATTAGAAAGTGAGCGGGAGACCTGCTTTTTAACCAACTCATGGAGTCAATGTTAGTATGCTAGCTACTACAGTTAACAACATGTCATCATTTCAGGCCACAATTAGTGGTTACGGGGTAGATATGAGAAACCATAAGTGTTATGGAATTTTCTATCCTTAGGCTACACATGGTCACACATGGGCCTTGAGGTCATAGACAGTGACAGCACTAAATCATATCAGAGAAGAATTTCTCTCTTTGGTATGTGAGGCCGCTGTTTGGATTGCAGGAGGAGTGCAGGTGCCAGCCTATCTCAAAGTTGCCTGGTGACCAGGGTTGAAGAAACTGAACGTCGGCCTCCTAGACATAATAGATAGCTAAATGTTGACGTTCCATTATCATAAACAGACAACAGTGGCTCCAGACTAGAATGTGCTGAAGGAGAACACTAAAATGGGTAAATGCATTCCCTTTGGCGTATAGTATTTGTGGCGTCATCTGTAGGGGTTTAAAGTCTGACCACCAGCATGAGTTGGGCAGAATAGAGACCGACTCATATGCATACCTGATTTTATGTGTGAATGTCTCAATTTCTCCTTGGCCAAGCTTCAATAAATATCACAGCATAAGACATCAGAGGCTCCTGAATGCTTTCTCGCTTTCTGAACGGATCTATTGTTTCATTAATTAATATGAATTGCACGGTGGTGCAGTGGATAGCACTGTCACCTCACAGCTGTCAGATTTCTATGTGGAGTTTGCATGCATCTCCCCATGTCTGCGTGGGTTCTCTCCGGCGTCCTCCCACAGTCCAAAGACATGCACTTAATAGGTTAACTGGTGATTCTAAATTGGCCGTAGGTGTGAATGCGAGTTTATCTCGCCCAAAGTCAGCTGGGATAGGCTCACCCCCATCATGACCATGATGAGGATAAGTGGTTACAGATAATGGATGGATGGATATCTGCTCCTGTTAACAATGCAAACTGCCTAAGCGCCATGCAAGAACAGAAAGCTAACAAATCTGGATTCTCGTTTATATTCCCCTCAAAAGTGCAGCATATTCTGATTCTGAATGGTCAACAGAGCTCTAATGCTGCTGTCTGCTCAGAAAAATAATGTGAAAAAACAAAACAAGACTGAGCATGAAAGATGGTGCATATATAATTATTTCATTTATTTATTCCGGGGTTCAAAGTTTTACTTTTTTATCCCTATTTTAGGAGAAATTGTGCTTGCTTTGTCAGATGGTGTGACTAACTGGCTGTATCCAATCAGTGTGTGGAGTGACTGCAGTGAAATGTCTTAAACTGCATAGAGGGAGTTGCTGAACGAATTCAATAATTCCCACATAAGACAGAGCTTGTACTCAAAAGAGATCCCAGCGAGGTGAAATCCACTTCCTAATCCCCTGCCCAAAACTCAGCTGGAAAAAGAGAAAATTGGTTTTTCCCTGATTTTATGTTGGTTGGCAGTTAGTAAGCTCTGGAGCTCCAATAAGGATCCTATGCTGTCTCTCTTTCGCTCTGCCCCCCCCCCCCCCACTGACACTCCTTCTTCCCATCCCAAAGCCCTAAATCACTTTGACTGTGGACAGGCATCCAGTTAATAAACCTAACAGCCGGCAGGGAAGTGCTAGTGTTGCCTATATGTGTGCATCTGTGTGAGCGTAGCCAGTGTAGGCCTATTGTATCTGTATAGAAAGTATTTAGGGAGAAAAGAATCACCATATTTGAGACTGATAGCAGCTTGGAGTGATAAATCCATCCACTGTATTTTCCAGTGCCATACTTAAACCTCACAACTTATAGTATGAAAACATCCGCCTCTATGTATACTGTGTTTAATAAAGCTCCAGCGTGCAAAAGACATGATTCATTATGTGTGGTACGATGATGATGAGGCTTCAAAGCAAAAGCCAAATTCGGGAATGGACGATCTGTGCTATGTCACGGCTGAGAGGCTGGGTCACACAGTTTCATATGCAGGTGCACAGAAGCGCAGGGTTTCCTGCAGCAAGCAGGCAGCTCCCCTCTTGTCAGAGGTGTACCGAGGCGTGACACGTAAAGACACACACGCTCTGCACGCACACATCACATGTCCCCTCTCGGCAGTCATCCGCCACAGGACGGCTGATAAAAATATCACAAGCCCTATCAGGCAATTAAACAGGGAGAGTGTGTTGGCTGCTTAATGGCTTCAGCCTCCCTGCAGAGGAGCCAGTGTGACTGGCCAACAGGGGGGATACAGACCACTGATGGAGTGGGAAATCAAAAGGGGGTGAAGCTGCTACATTGGTCTCAGTGAACAGTTTTTCACGTGGTAGGAGAAGAGTGCCTATAGGCCTATAGCGAGGTCTTACCACTTGCTGAAGAAATGTTTCTGTTTAAAATATTAAACTGTGAAATTAAGTAGAAATGACATCATCGTAAACATGAATAATAGTCGTAGAAAAATATGAATGGTATGTTAGTACAACTGAATGAGTCATAAGTTATCATTTCTCAAAATAGGTTTATTAATAGTTAATGAATCATTTTACCGTATAGGTTAGTAATAAGACATTACTGAGGACGGCGTTCAGTTGCTAGGTTGGGAAAATCCTTTTGGCTAGTTATATTTATATCTGCTTTGTAGCTCTTTACAAACGGTTTGCAAGTTGTAACTAATGGGTTGATAAAGAAGTAATTTATCATTAAGAACTTTTTGTTCTTTTAGCTTGTCCATTGGATAATGTGACCATTTAACATTTGTAAAAGAGAGGCAGAGCAAATGGACCAAAATCTAAACTACAGACCTACTGATTTCTGACCTATAAATCTTGCATAAATTATTCATTAATCATTAATGAAGTAATTAATTACAATTCATAAACATAAAGAGTTAAAAAGAGTGATTATATGCGCTTGGCTAATATATCTACATATAAGTAGATAGTTTATTAGTTTTATAGTTTATTCTGTTATTTGGGTTTCTGATTCTGATATTGGGTATTTTGGGAATCAGCTGCTGAGATTTCTCTCTTTCTATCTTGGAAATGCAGATAAATGGAGTCTCTTGCATAGATTAGACCCATAAATGTTAGCAGGCATCTGCTTTGCTTAAGTGAGCAAACCATTCAGTCACCACCTGCTCTGAAGCTGCTGATCTGTAACCAACACCAGAGTCCAATGGCCCTGGACAACCCTACACCAGTTACACTTTACGTTACATTTTATTATCAAATCGAGTAAAAACACTGTAATCTGAGATCACAGGGACTTACACATCAGCTGCATTCCTTGTGCAAGTAGACGTCATACCCCTGATGCTGCTTCACATCAGGAAATGATAGATCTACACTCTATAATGGACATTCCTCAAACCTAAATAGACATTATCAGGTGGGTGATAGAGGTTGGTATCTGCCCTATGACTTGCCTCCTGGCATGTCTACCACTCTCACCTCAGCAAGGGGCTGTGTGATGGACTCCATATCACCTCACACTATCTCAGCCAGCTGATAGAAGGTGGCATCACCGTGGACTTGAATAGAGACACAACATCATTTTGACTTTATGTGTGTGTGTGTGTGTGTGTGTGTGTGTAGAGAGAGAGAGAGAGAGAGAGAGAGAGAGAGAGAGAGAGAGAGAGAAAAAAAAGAGAAAGGGAGCGACAGTGTGCATCCCATGTTGCCTAGATTCAGGCTTGTGTTAATGGAGACAGATAGTACTTACTCCAGTGGAACAACAGCACTGATAGACTAGACTTCTTGTTTATCACACAAACAAAAATGAACATTCACCGCAGGGGCAAAACCTCTTCTCAAAGGGCTTTTATTTGTCGGTTGGAAAAACCTCTTTCAGCTCCATTAGATGTAAGCATTACTGAAAAGAGGAGACATATTTTAGCACATTTCTAATCACGAAAACTCATGTAGGTAAAGCCATTCTCCTAGTGTTTCTGCCTGCAACTTTGGTCCAGAGTAATAATAACTGGTATTACCCAGTTTGTATAAATAAAGATTAGACCGCTATGAAAAGTGCGAGTGCAAGTGTGATGTATGTTGGTTTGCAGTTGTGAGGTTAGGTCACATTTGAGTAACACTGTGCAGTTGATACCAGTGACTGCTAGCGTATTTTGTACTGTGCCTTTAACAGTGCAAAACTGTCATCAGGCATCAGGGACTAACACACAATACTAACTAGGATAATACTTTTAAATACTAGGATAATACCGATAAATCTACCAACCATACAATAACTAGCCTGCTGATATGCTGCCTAATGTGTCCATGTCCATGTTCCCTGTCCACTTACATGAGTGTTGTCAAAAGGCATATGGAGAAAACATTTCAAATGTGGATTTGGCTAGCAAAAAGCATGAAAACACACAGAGAGTCAGTCGAAACTCTACATGCCACTCCCCTCCCCGTCAGCACTATCATCCAGATGAAGGGCTGCTAAGTCAGCTCTGGTCCAGTCTGCTCTTGCTCCACAGCTCAGCTTCCCAGTGTGTGTGTGCTGCAGACAAAGATAGGACTCTCAAAGGGCCAGCACAATGCTGGGCGGCTCAAAGGCTCCCATTTCTGCTTGCTCCTCTCAGTCTCCCTCTATCACACTTTTTCTAATGGAAAAAAAATAACCCGGCCCACACATCAGAACATGTTGTAGCATTGACAAAATGACTTATTACTCCTCGCTGCACACTTCCCTCTCCCTCCCTGGATTCATCAAGCTCCCAACCTCCCCTCAAAATGGCTGGCACCTCCTGGCGCTTGTCTAGCCTGTCACCCTTCCTCTGCAGTGACCTTGAGACAGAGATGGAGGAGTGATGGTGCTCCCATAACTGCTGCAATACAGTTCCCCCCAACAAAAAAATAAATATATAAATACACAGCAGCAAGATGGCTCTCACTTACACTGACAGCTGGAGGAGGGGGGGGGGAAACCCTCTGCATATCCGCATCAATCAAAATAGGATTAGGGTGCCTCTCTCTGGTCCTTTTTATTTCCCATTAACTTGAAGTTGCTGATGAAATACGGAGCTGTTAAACGGTAACTGGGGTTGCAGAGCCATAAGGTAGCTTTTACTATCTTCAATAATCACGTTAAATTTAAAGAGACAAACAATGTCAATAATTTTTCCCAAATAACGGGATGACTTTATAAAAATCTTACTAGTTTACATGTTTTGAATGTTTGAATTGTAATCAGCTCGTAAAAGAAAAAGATGAATGAATTAATAGAAAATGAGTTTTTACACATATTGGCATGGTCACGAACACAACAAGGCTTTATTGTAACACTGGTGCATTCCCATTGTCAATGACATAGAGGGGCAGAGTCTTTCTGACAGCAAGATACAAAGATGAAATGACGTGTCAATGTGTGAAACAAAACTGTCCGCTGCGATCAGCCACAAAAATTATCCACCCACTTTAAGGAAACTGTTGTGACCGGTTACATGACCTATCAGATGCCATTCTTCCGTGTCCTGGTGGAATGGGGATGCAGACAAGAGATGATGCATGAATTCTTAATCAAATAAAGACAGTGAGAAGTGATAGGAGTGGAGAGCAATCGTCCTGGTCACGCTGAATTAATGAGGCGCTGGCTTCCTTCCGCATGCCAGATTTCTGCACGACTCGGCTCATTGCCATTCACTTTCTGGAGCTGCCCCTATACCATCCGCCTCTACCTCTTTGCAGGGCACAGAAACCCAGAGCCCCAAACTCCACCCTGTCATACCCACTCTTCAGCCACAACTGAAAGAGCAATCAGTGTACAGGCTTGTTTTCCTTGTGACCTTGGGCTCATGCAGAGGAGGGAAGCTTTCAGAAGGACATTTTGAGTTTTCAGTCGCTGAAAAGTAGGCATCCATGGCACAGCTGAGGGTGAGAGCGGTAGGGTCCCAGTGCGTGTGGCTGTCAGGTGACCCTGTCCAAGTCCTGTCCAGAACATCGTTCTCTGACCACCTGAGCCTCTGTGCTGTGTGCCTCTCTGCTGGCAGTCGAGTGAGGCAGCACAGAACCGATTCATTGCTTCACACCAATTCTAGAGATCTAGTTGCACTTGCCCTATCAGGTTACACCTCCTCCCTCACACTTCTACCTCTTTTCTAAACACCTGTGGTGATGTCACCATGTAGCCCTGCCAGAGAAATGTTGCTTTGTCCATTCCCCAAAAAAGGGGGGTGGGAGTAAAAGTTACTCAACAAAGAGTTGGGCATTCCCATGGCAACCAGGACCTGTGGTATAGGCAGGGATATCAGGCCAAGCCCAGTTCCATTTGCATACAAATTGCCCAGCTGGCACCTTGTTGTTATGACAACGGCACACAGCTCCCAGAATTCATTTGGAAGTGAAATACAAAAGGAAAGCAGCCAGCGAGGGAGAGTCATTGACAAAATTTCTTTCCTTGCTGACACTGACACTATATGTTCTCATGTAGTACCTGGAGGAAATCATGACAACTGCAAGTACATTCTATATAAGCTATATAAGATAATGACTCAAATCTAGGTCAAAGTCATTGCAATACTAAATGGGTATGTATGTACAACATGTTTTACTGCCATAAAATATTTTTAAAATTTGAAACACTTACTGACAATTATTGACAAAGTGTGTACGACACATGAAAATCTTTTTCTTTCTTTCAAATTCTATATGACCTCTGGCAGATAGTTTCCAAAGTATATCATATCTTTCTCTTGGTTCACCTGATTTTGTAAACCTTTATATAATTCCTCACAATGAGCCATGCCAAATCCTCACAGCTTGAGAGAGAAAGTAAACTCTGCTGACAACACAGTGTCCTCTACTGGCAGCATGTGGCAGGAAGTTTACACAACTGCCTGTCTGGCTAAACGGATAATATTTAGCTCAAGGGCAACTGAGCTGATGCTTTTCCATAGTCATCCTGGCTCAGCTTACTGGTCAGTTAAATTGCCCTGCTGTATGCTCGATGAGCATTCTGTGAACCCAACATATCTATTTATCCCAGCAGCCCCCACAAGACTCTGGTTTAATCATTGGCTCCTGTGCCGGCGTCAAACCATCCCAGGCTAATCAGTGCCTCTCTTGGTAGGAAACAAAGCAGCGCTTGGCTCCAATACTTGACCTGTACTCCTGTGGGAGAGTGCTGATCTATGGGCAAGGTGAGCCCTCGCCTTGTACACATTAAACTGGGCATTTTTCCCCACTCATCGTGTTAATGATGAGAGCCCCACTGATAGTCCTGTTACAGATTGTTAGAGACAACTGGTTCAAACTACTTTGACCCTGATTGAAAGGCCTGTGTCAGCAACAACACAACAGCATAGCAGTGTGTGTGTTTATTTGTGTGTCTTGCACCCCCTACCTCAGGGTGGGAGCAGAAGGAAGGTGACACATCCTGCCTCCACGGCATATAAATGCAGGAGCCTTCTTGCTGAAATGCCGCTGGCTCTAAGGCATGACAGTTTAGTACGTTTCTTCCCCCGAATGTACAACCTTTCTCAAGGTCACAACTCGCCAGCAGCTCAGATCTTTACTAAAGCACAAACCTGCTCATTTGTCACTTACTATCCAATTCAACATGGCAACCCGATGGGGAATCTGTGGTGCAGGGAAGATCAGCCATGACTTCAGCGTGGCCATGAAGACTCTGCCTCCTGGAGATCACCAGGTACTCTATCCAAACAAGCTCACTACATCTTTATTGTCACACAGGATGTCTTGCTTGTCCTGAACAGAGCTGCTGACAGAGAATCACTGTGATGAATGTGTGTGTGTTTTTCTCTCCTACGTATAGATAGCAGTCATTGCATCGAGGAGCTTGGAACGTTCCAAAGAGTTTGCCAAGAAGCATGGTATTCCTAAGGCTTACGGCAGCTATGAGGAGCTGGCCAACGATCCAGACATTGGTGAGTTAAGAGCTATGAGCGGCCTGGCTGCACAGGCAGAGATAATGGCGTGTTACTGTTGCTGTTTGAAGCTGAGCCTGGAACATCTGTGTCCTCACAGACGTTGTGTACCTGGGAGTGCTACACACAGAGCACTGGCGAGTTGGTTTGCTGTTCCTAAAGGCTGGGAAGAATGTGTTGTGTGAGAAACCTTTCGCAATGAACTCCAGACAGGTGAAAGACCTGGTCACTGCAGCCAAGAAAAACAATGTCTTCCTGATGGAGGTAAGGTTAAAGGGATGCAGTCATTTATGTAGACCTTTGC
Source organism: Argyrosomus regius (assembly GCA_946959425.1). Taxonomy (NCBI): domain Eukaryota; kingdom Metazoa; phylum Chordata; class Actinopteri; family Sciaenidae; genus Argyrosomus; species Argyrosomus regius. The sequence continues at coordinate 17,862,950 of OX336882.1, forward strand.
TTGGGGGCCACTTGCTGATGATTGGGGTCATTACAGGTGCAGGTTTGATGCCGACACAACACAAAAACTGGGGTGTGCTTAGAGATAAAATAATAATAATAGTATTGAACATTTTAACACATATTTATTGTCACCTTTAGTATCTTGTGAAATGCAAATATATCAAATTGCAGATTGCTTATGTTAAACAAATTGGCAAAGAGGCTCAGCTATTTCTTGAACACAAACACTGTTGGCTGCTAGGCTTTAAGGTCTATGCATGTTAAAGTTTTGCAGTTATATCCCATTGCATTATAGACCAATAGTTCTATTGAGTGCAGACATTTTAAGCATGGGAAATTCATGTAGGAAGAAAAACCCTAAATGTCCTGGGAATGTTTCTGGGAAAACATCACGTCATGTCATGTTTAACCTGCACCAGGACTCATGGGAGGTGGAGGAAGTGGAGAACTGTGGTGATAAACTGCTGCTCAGGTGAAACTCTCCTATGAACTGTCTACTCTGGCCATGGTGCTAGGTTGTCTGCTCTGTCCCTTTCAGGCCATCTGGTCCCGCTGTTTCCCTGTGCACGCTGAGGTGCGCAGGCTTCTGGCAGAGGAGGCAGTAGGGGAGCTGAAGCTTGTAAAGGCCTACTTTGGCTCCCCTCAGCTCCACATCCCTCGCTCGGTGGAGAAGGAGCTGGGCGGTGGCGCACTGCTGGATATTGGAGTATACTGCCTGCAGTTTATTCTGATGGTGTTCAACGGAGAGAGGCCAGAGTCCATCCAAGCCATGGGGGTGCTGCTTGACTCAGGTATGATTCAGCATGCAGATCATGCAGCAGAGGTGGAATGGAGATTAGTATCATTAACCACACTGAATGAATCCGTAAACACAAACTGGCTATTGAAACAAACCAAACCAAACAAGAATTCCTTGTGTGACAACTTGTGTGTGGCAACTTTTAAAATGTAAACACCTCAGGGAAGAATTCTTCACACAGAAAATCCCAGACTTATCTTTAAAATGTCAGACTTAATCCAAATCCTCCCCAGAGAATGCAGTAATACAGTTAAAGTGGCAGGGGAATATGTAACTGCATGTGTTACAGCAGGGTATCCTTCAATGTAAGACTTTTCACATCATGTTGTACATGTAATGAGCATTGCCTTTTCCTAACCTTTATATAGCATATTAAACAATTGTATGAACATACAAAACAAATCCTATTATATACATTATATTAAAAAGCCATGCCAGTAAAGCTGAATAGAACTGAATGTATTTGACCTAATTAAAGAGTGCTGATAAAAAAATGCAATGGAATTGAAAGTGAATTTAACTGATATAAATATAATTGTTAACATTCATTCATTTATTTGCTGCTCACCAGTTTTACAGTAAATTACTTTTTTCAAATGTTTGGCAGGAGTGGATGAGTCAGTGGTTGTGGTGATGAAGTTCTCCAGGAACAGGGTGGCCTTTTGTGCCTTTTCAATTGCTGCGCGACTACCAAACGATGCTGTCATCGCTGGCACCAAGGGCTCCATTAAGGTATGCTATGCTAGTCTTGTACAGGGACATTATACTTAATTAAGAAATGATTGAGACATGCAAAAACTGAGTTGACTGATAATTACTTTCACATTTAATTCAATTGAGATCCATACCCACTGCATTTGATGATGAGAGAGTGATTGGATTACCACGAGTACATTTCCTCTTCACCCTCCAGGTTCTTGGCCCCATGCACTGTCCTACCACACTTGTGGTGAATGACAAGGAAATGAAGTACCCTCTGCCTGAACCTTGCCTCCCTCTGAATTTCACCAACAGTACCGGGCTTTGCTATGAGGCAGAGGAAGTGCGGCAGTGCCTGCTTAAAGGTAGGTCACGATAAAAAGAAAGTTGTGTATTGTCTTCAAAGGTGCGAAATTGTTTGAACAGCCCAAACCACTGTTTCAAAGGTAAGGTGAGTTTAAAAGAAAGACACTGCAATTTGGTGAAACATTGCCGGAATTCTCATGAGAATTTTGATGAGTACAGGAACGCACTCATCAGATTGAATCAATGCTGTTATCAGTCCTTGAAATGTCCTCTAGGTTGTACAGCATTACACTCCTATTGTTTTTGCCTCCTATATTCATTTACATAATATTTACATCCCCGCTTTTACATAATTTATGCTTCATTGTGAACATGTGCATAATTTATCTGTGGTTATAAACAGACATGTTTTTTCAGTCAGTCTGATTTTCCTGTTTTCCTTCCCTGTCATCCGCAGGACTTAAAGAGAGTCCACGGATGCCTCTGGCAGACTCTGTCTTACTGACAGAGATCATGGATGAAATCAGGAAACAGGTGGGAGTCGCCTTCAGCCAGGACAGCCAGTGACATCACTCCAAAGCCTGGCTGTTTCACCTGACCTAAACTTACTCAGGTGGAACAGAGGGAGCTGCTCGGGGCAGGCTTTAGATCTTTGGTATAAGCAGATCACTCATGGCACTATGTGACAGAGCCTGAGTGTCACTGAGGCATCTGTGACTCGGATAACAGAGTGTGCTGCCACTGTATTAAAGATAGAATCGACACATTATTGGAACATAGATACTTTTTATTGCATCGTATATACCCATTACAGCCCCGCACATTGTCATCATGTAAGTCAACATGTAAACATTTTGTAGGTCCCTACAGTACATGACAGACAAAAACAAGTGGTTTAAATCAGATAAATCACAATGTAAACAAACAGAGCAACCATGTTATGTGTAACCATCCTGTAAACAAGTCCTAGGCCTTTAAAGACAAACACAGCTGTCACTATGAGTTGTGTGATTGATGAATCCAATAAATGACTGATTGTGAAAGCCCTGTTTCATTCCAAATATCATCCGCTGGAGAGGAGAAGAGACTTCGAGTGGCACATTTGAATGAAAGTGCTCTGTCATGTCTGACCCCTGCAGCCGTGCACAAATAGATTTGTGTTCTCTGTACAAAAATAGGTTGCACTGTCTGCTTTTCAAGGTTAGGACAGAGAAAGGCCTTTATGAGTCAGCAACGAGCATGGCTCATTTAATACTTGTTCTCAACCTTTTGGGCTCAAAGGACTCCAAAGAACCGGAGGATGTATTGTTGATACAAGATGTAGTCCATGAATGCAAAACAGCACGTTTTGAAGCAAGAACATTATTTTGCCTTGTGTTTTGCTTGTTTATTGAATAATGCTGCAGATATATATTCCACAAAAAAAGAGAGTGAAGAAAATACAAACAATCACATTTTATTGGTCTCTAAACAGCGTGTGCTGATTCTGTGCCAAAACCTTACACTATTACATTTACTCATTTAATAAAGAGGTTTAATAAATGGACCACTCAGCCTAAAGCAATATAATGATAAATATCAGCCTTAACAAAATGCAATGTCCCTGTACATGTCCGCTCTTAAGAAGGCTGTTTTGTGGCTGACCTCTAACTACTCCTGGTGATTACATAAAAATAAATAAATAAATAAATAAAATCCCATCCTGAAAAGGAGTACAACAGATGCAGTGGAGAGTAAAAATCTAAATACAATATATAAATTATTATTACTATTATTATATTGTATTTGTTTATTATAATAAAGACTGATGATAGATTAATTATTATTTTTTAATTCCACGTAAATTTAAATGTCAGTGAAATATGATGCAGATCAATTAACACCATTATTCAATAACAAATACATTAATAGATTAAAAATGAAATAATACAAATCTAGTATGAGTCTAATAGTACGGGCATGGACGAGAGAAGAGATAAGATGATATAAAATAAAAACATACTTTGCTTCTGGTGTTATTCGTCTTATGATCTATCTGGAGGTCACATTTTTGTTCTGTTGGCACAAATCATCATCATCATTATCATCATCCTCATGGCCTGATCATCATCATCACCGTGATGTTTTTTTTTTTTTTTTTTGTGCAACGTCACACAGTTAAAATTGATACTGTGTCTCCACCCTGTGGAGGAGATGTGCCACTGTTCATTTCAACTCAGCTCTTCAACATGGCAACCAGGTGGGGAATCTGCAGCGCGGGGAAGATCAGTCATGACTTCACGGTGGCCCTGAAATCTCTTCCTCCCGAAGACCACCAGGTACCAGTACGAGCGGAGGCTTAGACACAAACACACCGCTTGTTTCAAATGCGGCTCGTCGAGGTTTCTCGCTCCGTGCTGTCTCTATCTGCGGAAGTTTACACTGTTCAGGCCCTGAAATGAAATGTTGGATATTTACAACCTGCAGTTTGAATGAACTAAATGTCTCTAACATAGGACAACACTGATTTACAACAGTTTAATGAGCTAAATGTCTTTAACACAGGACAGCAGTGGTTGACAACAGTTTACATGCATTAGATTCATTGCGAACACTTTGGCATACTTTTTGTTTACCGTAAAATACGAACTAAATGTGCATCTATTTTTTTGCACTCTAACCTAAGCATTAGGGTACTTTTTTTTTTTTTTTATTGCAGCAATGCTTAAAAAGCAGCTTCAGATATGTGTCTATCATAACTGAATTGTGAGCCTCAAGGAAAAGTGCCAATTAAATGATTTTGCAGTTCTAGTCTATATCCCTTAAACAAACACTGAGAATAGCAGATTTCGATACCAGCATGCAATACATTAATTGAGTTATACAGAAAATTGAACATGGCAGTGCTGATTCCATGTTGTGAAGAAAAGAAGCCTAAACATCAGCTTTCAGCCAGGATTACAGAAAAGTTAGATTGTAACTTGTGTTTGAATAAATAATGTTTTGAATGTATTCACAGGTTGTGGCTGTGGCGGCTCGCAAGTTAGAATATGCACAGGAGTTTGCCAAAAAACACAACATCGCCCGAGCATACGGCGGCTATGAAGAGCTGGCAAGAGATCCAGACATAGGTGAGCTTTTGTCTGTTTGTTGTTTGGCTGGTGGCACTAGATGTAAGGAATTTGCTGCTTCAGGACATTTCATTCAGAGCTCAAACTTGCAATACAGCAAAACTCAACCATCTGTTGAATTGTTACCAATTTCCAGTTCGGTTTGACCCACAACTATTTTAATTTCCTGTTGCTATTTTACTGTTATACGAATTTTGACACAGACAATAATCTCTCTTCTACCAGTGCACTCTCTGGTTTGTGTGTTATATGTGTGCAGATGTGGTGTACATTGGAGTTATCCACCCCTACCACCTGAGCACTTGTCTGCTCTTTATGAATGCTAAGAAAAACGTGCTGTGTGAGAAGCCACTGGCCATGAACACTAAGGAGGTGCAGGAGATCCTGGCTTCTGCCAAGATTAATGGCGTCTTCTTCATGGAGGTATGGATGGAGCTGACTATAAATAAAAAACAACTCAAATTTAAATCTTTGGCTTTAATTTCTTCTCCAGTCTTCACCTGCAAAATCCTTCTGAGCTCAGGATGTCAGAGTTAGATGTTAATCTGCACCATTAATTGTTAAAAAAGAGTGGCTGCAAAATGATTGCGTCATTGTTATGTGATGCTGATTTTATTGTAATTCTTGTTTCTTGTCTGTCACTCAGCAATATTTAAAATAATTCACCAGTAATACTTCTAATGTATCATCTGTGCTGATATATAACTGCTTATATATAATTTTAAAACAAATGATTATAAATCTCAAGTCAAAAATGAGACCTTGAAAGTCCTTGATAATTACTTGATGTAATTTGAGTGCACATTTTGTTATTAATATCATTGTTATAATATTTGATTTAAGCTGTAAGTCAATGCATAACACAACAGCAACCATGTAAAATGTAACTGTATGAAATGCCTCCTGTCCTTTGCTCAGGCTGTCTGGACCCGATTCTTCCCGGCCTCAGTGGAGATCAGACGGCTGCTGGCCGAGGGGGAGGTGGGAGAGTTGAAGATCGTGAAATCTGAGTTTGGCTTGCCAGTGATGCATGTGGCGAGATCGGTGAGGAAGGAGCTGGGTGGCGGAGCAATGCTAGATCTTGGCATCTACTGCCTGCAGTTTATATGCATGGTGTATAGAGAGAAGCCAGAGTGCATCCAGGCCATGGGAGTCTGCTTGGAAACAGGTAATAAAAAAAGAGACCAGTAGGGGTCCCACATATCACTTCGTTAACGTGGGGAAGTGATTTATTCGGGCGTTTTCTCACTGTCACATCTTTGCCAAAACAAGACACAATATCAGTCTCTAAAGTACAATAAGAAGCTTGTTGTAACAGTCAAGTCATCCGCCTTACCTCTACTTTCTCTTTTTTTTAAACACATCTCACACAGGTCGATAGCAGTAGGATTGTTACTTATTGACCTCTGTTGTACACATTAGTTTGCAGCCTCTCATATGATAACAGCAGGGTTTCAGTTTTTAAATTGGAGCCTATAAATTCTTTGTTCCAGTTTTTTATGCCAGTATGATGTGTGAACTGAGAATTTTTAACCAAGGGAGTGTTCCTGTTTGATAAGACTTAACCTCTTATCTTTCCCACTTCATTTCTCTTACAGTATGTGTAACTGGCACAATAAAGGTTAGGATAGTCCTGGCACCTAATGTTGCTCTGTACTTCTTCTTCTTCAGTATAAAGCACAGCAGGAATAACTGACATTTTGTGTGCAGTGGACACACATGAGACACTACAACAACTATTTGTGTTGGACCTTTTTAAACAACTAAATAAATTAGTTTCTCATTATGAAATATGAATCATATACTTTTATGTTGCTGCAGGAGTGGATGAGACTGTGGTTGTGACTCTGAAGTTCTCCAAGAACAGGATGGCAGTATTTACTTGCTCTTCGGGTATGCAGCTGTCCAATGACGCCATTATTGTGGGCACAAAGGGCACCATCAGGGTAGGCGATCACAGCAAATAAAATTCAAATAGTTCCAAATGCTGTGCCTATTTCTACTGTGTCCATTTGCATGTTGTGAACCAAGCTCAAGTGTGAAGCAATGTAGGAGTGAAACAAGGAAGTTGTGTTGTGTAACACGAAGATGGAGAAGTACTTTCAGTGCACAAACAACATTGTACATTCTGTAACTATGAAAATATCCTGTTTCTATGTCTTTTAGATCCCTGAGCACATGTGGTGTCCCACATCATTAGTGCTCAACGGGAAGGAGACTCAGTACCCGGTGCCAGAACCCTATCTGCCTCTTAACTTCACCAACAGTACAGGGATGCGTTACGAAGCAGAGGAGGTTCGACAGTGTTTGCTTAAAGGTACTGTGGCATTCGGCATATTTAACTCTGTATCTATATGACTACAAGAATGAATTAACATTAACTAAATTACTTAAACACAATGAGTAGGTAATTAATCATCAGTGATTTCTGAATGTTCAGGCATATTAATAGACTTGTTATACAAACTTTCAACACAGGGTGGCATCAGAAACGCTGAAATCTTTATGGCCATTTACTATTTTCATACGTGCAGACTTGACAGTACACTGTAACTGTTCTTACAGTCTAATTTCCCCATGTAGGGCTAAAAGAGAGTGCAGTTATGTCCCATGCTGACTCCCTTCTGCTGGCTGAAGTGGAGGACGAGGTTCGCAGACAGGTGGGGGTGGTGTACAGCCAGGATTGCCAGTAAATGTTGAACAGGAAGTGTTGTTGCATAAAACAAGTTTATGATGGAGAATAAATTTTTACATTCATGCACTGTGTATGTGACGTGTATTTCTTGAGCCATTTCTCTGATTAGCTTAATGATGAATATGTCCTGCTTCCATAAGTTCATAAACCTGTTCGTGTCACTGTTTCCTTTGCTTAAAGTCTGTGTAAAGTAAGAATAAATGAGTTCTGAGTTTGTCAGACCAAAGAATAAAGTGTTATTAACCACCCAGCCAAATTTGAGTAAAAATATCAACGAGTTTATGAAATTAGGTGTCAAAATCAGGTAAAAATTAGCAGTATTCTCAGCTCCAGGACCGTGGGGGCATGTCCACTGAAGCCACGCCCCTCATGGGAACAGTCAAGTAGCAATTTTGAAGCGGCTGAAACGTGTCCGATAAGTTCAGAAAATTACATGACTAACGTTGAAACACTCTGAGCGTGATTAATTATTCTTTATCTATCTGCTAGGGGTATGCTCAGGGTTGCCTCAGTGTCATTGAGCCACCCTTTAGGACTGCCCAAAAAATCCTGGAACCTCCAACTCCAAATTTCAGCAATTGTTCAAAGAAAGAAAAAGAAATGTTTTTAGCAACTATTTTCCAACATATTTAATGTATTTTTAAAGAAATCTCAGAATTGCCTTTACACAGACTTTAATGTAAATTTTACTTTGCCATCTACAAACAAACAGACAAATTCATGATTTTTCATTATGAAGTAAAACACTTGCAAGGCAGAGTTAAGATAGGTGCTCATCTCTTTTATTGATGGAAATCCAGCCTTTAAGGACAGCTCAGTACACCAGCTAAACATTAGAATACCCCTTTACATTTAGTTAGTTCTTACACTCTAGCGTTACAATTCAAAGCATATTAGACGAATGAAAACAGCTACAGTGGTTCACTAACATAGAAGAAGAAAGACAAGCAGAGGGGTTCTACCCATCACCCACTGGGTTTGAGAGGGACAGACCTCTTTTCAGGTCCCCTGTGAAAAAACCCTAAAAGTGCTCATTCATATCAGTCAACTTTAGTGAACCATACATGGTTCATAAGTGCCAACTTAGATATGATCCAAATGTAAAGGCTTTATGACACATCTAATAACACAAATACAGTAACTAGGTCAAACACCTCTGAAGTGGACATCCAAAACTAACATTTCTCTATAGTCAGACAAAATATAAGTAGTATTGGATGCCCAAAAACTTTACCATTCACAAAAGTCAAGTATAATATCGAATGTAACATTGTGTGGAGTAGATTAGGAGTGCAACACTTACAGATACACTTAAATACAGAGAAAGCTGGCATTAAAAGAGGACACTTCATACAGACAGCACTACAGAAGGACCTGTTTGGGTGAAGCGGTGGAGCGAAGGCTGCACTATAGAAGAAGCCCTTTATTAAGGATGCCACAAGTTTGTTTGTTCTGTCGGCAGAGGAGTGTGATTAGTAAACTGTTCTAGTAGTCAAGGTGCTCTGTGTTAAAGGGCAGCCTGCCCCACTACTAACCCCACCTAAACAAGAGCCAGTATGCGCATGCACACAGACCAGGATGCATTCACTCTCAGACTGGTTCACTTTTAATAACACAAGTTTTTGAGTGAATAAATACAGCAGTTTCTGGTCAGGGTGTATTAATCTGAGGCCCTGCAGACTGGTTTGATTGAGAGAATCAACGTGAAAGGAATGGAGACATGAAGTGGAATTGGTACGGATCAAGCCTCCACCCCCACCCAAAACAGCTCTTTGGCCATCAGGAATATATACTCTATACTTATAATTTTTAATTTCTTTGCATTATTGCCTAAATTGTTCAGGGGATGAGCCTGTCAGCCTGGATGGTGGATGAAATGGCTGTGAGCTGGAGTGGATTGTGGGGTGGCAAGCTATGAAAGATAGATGAAAGTGGAGGGAGAAAGCAGAGCAGCCCCGTCAGCTGTTCAAGCCACCAGAACCACACGCATGGTGTTGGTGTAACCGGAGCCTGGACGCCAGCCGGTCAAGACGATGACAACATCTCCTTCTTTGAAGAAGCCTCTGACCTTGCCTAGAAATTAAACATTTTACAAACATTTTATTAAAATTATTTATTTTCTTACATTGTATTCAAGAGTTTCTTCACATCAAGTTTTAAGCAGAAAACACTGATTTTCTTGTTCTTCTGCACAAAATACTAAAAAGGTAACAAAAGATACTTACCCATATCCATGGCAAAGTTGACACGCATGTCGACATCCTCTGCCCACACATCGTGGGCGGGCTTGGTGTAGAGGACGGGGAAGATTCCACGGTACAGGTGGGCTTGGCGAGCTGTCTGGGCGTTACGGGTCACGGCGAGGATGGGGGCACGGGGCCTGTACCTGGAGATCAGGTGGGCGGACCTGCACATACACACACAGAAACATACAGCTAAGTATAAAAGACTCCCTCACTTCATTCACATTTGGACTATTTTCATGTTCACAACAGTGTGATAATTATGATGATTAGGGAGGGAAATAGCTCAACTAATTAAATGCTAAAATACCCATCATGCAAAGTCATGCTTACTGGAACTGCACACAAAATGTGTTTACTCTTTTAAAACTAAGACGATCAGATACTACAGCAGTATGTTAGATTGTTTACATAAAGAGCACAGACTAATTCGTTATGCATTCAAAAGCAGAATTTGACGATAAATATTGTATAAAACTATACTTTTAATAACATTTTTAGCATATTAGCATAATAAGTAGCATACTTTGTACATGGAAATCAACTCATTGGATTCTTGGTAGAAGCAATTACTGTGATTGAAAGTCCTGCACCACACATACAGGTGATATCAGTTATTCTGGCTGATTCAGACTTCTTAGGTTCAGCAGAGCTCTGGAATGCTCTTATGCCAAGCTTAACAGCATGAGTAAACACTATTCTCAGAAGTCTAATCAGCCAAAAAAAGTGACAACACTAATCATGTGTGTGGCAGAGGCTTATAGTCACTGACAGGGGCACAATCTAAATGTCCACTCTCACACACTCAGATTTTGACATGCACTCCCATTAAACCAGTGAGGTCTTGGAGCTGTCCCACTGTCAAATCAATTCTCTGTGTGACAGAGCTGCAGCAGACTTTGTTTACCCACAATTTATATCACAGTGGTAGAAAGAATTGTGATGACAGAGAAAGCCAGACAGTATCCCCCAAAAAAGTGCTGGCGAGAACAAGTTTACCTGTACTGCATGCAAAGTATTTAAATGTCACATGAGATTTAATAAAGTAAAGTCTGTGAAGGATGGACATTAGGACTGGACTAATCATAACCCCCACTGTCATTCTTACAATCTGTCGCCATCTCCACCCTCCCCCTGTGACACCCACACACACACACACACACAATCAAAGGAGGAGGGGATCTGTAAGAGCAGATTAGCTGTTTTTCATGAGCTGTGTTGTGTTGGTCAGGTTGTCATGTATTTGGTGACACCTTACCTCCAGAACCAGGAGCATTTCCCCTTTATGCTTCTCTTTCTTACCTCCCAGTCTTGGTAAGAATAATGATGGCACTAGCGCAGCATTTGAAGGATGCCTCAACGGCACCAACAGCTACAGCCTCTGAAGGGTCTCTGGTCAGTTGGGTGTGTCTCCTCAGCTCCTCAAACAGCTGCCTGTGGAAGGTGGCCGCCTCGGCCTCTCGTGCTATCTGAGCCCAGAGGGACCACGAGGGAAGGGTCGGGGAGTTACTCTCAATCACTCAATCACACACTACCGCTGCTGCAAGCGGAGTCATTCACACCACTGGGAGTGACCGGCAAATGCGTAGCTGGACTCCAAGTTAAACAAGGTATGCTGTTGGTTTAATGATTCCTTCAAGCACTTTTTAAAAGAGACATCAGTCAAACTTTTGGGTTAAGATATGTGCCTTTTTAGTTCAGTGTTTCGTGTTTAAATGTGTTCACATGGGTAAAAATCAACCAGCAGTCTGACTAAATCATTTGCCAGCCTCTCCCAGTTACTTCCTCAGTCAGTCCCTGACTGGCCCTACTCTCCCTCTCTCTGACTGCTCAAGTAACGATATCATTGTCCTCCTCAACCTGCCCGGATCGGATATCCTGCCTACCTTCCAGAGCCAGTGAGCACAATGATCCCAGTGGCTAAGCTCTTAAAGGAGGCCTCAACAGCACCGATTGCAATAGCCTCAGCGGGGTCTTTGCTTTGCGGCGTGGTGCGGCGCAGGTCCTCAAACACCTGCCGGTGGAACATGGCTGCCTCGGCTTCACGAGCAATCTAGCACAAGCGAGGGCATGATGCATCAAGCAGAGGCATTCCCACACCAGGCACACGCAGAAGTAAAATTAGTGGAAGAAAGGAGTGGAAGAAAGGAGAAAGGACAGGAACATGGGAACAGAGAGGGACAATGTTAGAGACACAAGAATAACACAAAGTAAAGAATAGAAGGGACGGAATGAAAAGACAGGAAGGACAGTGCATACATGAGGTGTGCAGTTGGTGTGGGGAAACAGGGAAACATTAATGTTAAAACAAATCAAAAAGTCCAGATTTTACCAGATTTGTACAGATTATCTTTCAAAAAATGATCATTTAACCTCAAAATAAAAAAATGGATACAAAACAAAATAACAGAGTCGAGCTTAATAAAAATCAAATTACAAAAGAAGTAACAAACAATTCAAAACCTGACTTAAGTCCACTGGGAATTTAAAAAAGGAGCTGGGAGTTAAAATGCCGCACACTGCACACAAGTGTGAAGACATGGTTACAGACAGTCAAGAAAAGAAAAGTACAAGCACAAGAGAAGTTTTAGAAAGACTGAAGTCAGTGAGAAAAAGACAGTGCTTGATAGCAAAAGAATAGTTCAAGAAGTCTTCTCAATAAATATATTGTTTATACAAGTTGTTGTTTACTTTGGATTGTGAAGCACACCATGCAACTTCAGCATAAGGTCAGTAAGCTCAAAGACAGGAGCTGCAGCACTGCTGAGTCACTCCTGCATCTGCGTAGCAGTGCAAATACAGAGTGTACCCGAGAACAGTGGAGGTTAGCCAAGAGAGGCCTGAACAGCAGACAAGACAGCCTTAATTATCCATCCATGCAGCAGATACTAATTGTAATACTGATATGGACTTTCATCAAGACCTAATTAATATCAACATCAGGTCAAAGACTTGATATTGTGCTTTACTTGTATCTGTCCCTTACTGCCAAAAACATTAACAAAATAAAAACAAATGTAGCAATACAGAAATACATTTTAAACAGTTTTTGTTAGTGATCAATAATTGATTAATCAAAAACACAGAAAAGCATGCACTATCTGAAGCCCCTATGTTTGTATGCTGTTCCTGCTACCTCTTCACCAGTCATATATCTAGGTAGTTGGCGCGACTCATGCACTGTAAAGCCTTGTTGACAAAATTGAGTCAGCGGATCAGTTTAGGGGAAACCAAGTCAAATTAAGGCTTCGTTAAGAAGAGCAGGACAGTGAATCTGTTAGATGAAAAGGTGCAGGGGACATTTACTTTAGTTTGGGTGGACTCCGACATGTCATTGAGGGGAGTAACACTTTTATTTTATTTATTTATTTAAAATGGAAAACCACCGTCAAATTATCCCAACTGTATGGATATTATGCAGGAGTTCAGTCATTTAAAACATCTGCACAACTGAAACCAATATCTCAGGGATGTATGAATAAGGGTGTGTCAATTTTGCACACTGTCAATACCGTTATCTTAAACTGATCAAATGTTTAACAGTGATTAATTGTTCATTGATTATTCATTAGCATACCTAAATGGCAGCAAATAACTAAAAAAATAAGCAGATGGAGAGATGAATAAAGGATAGGCACTTCCAGTTGGCCAAACAGCCCTGCTGACAATTTTTTTAGCAGCTGTTAGGCCAAATGGAAACAAAAGATGCTGCGTCATTGTGAAGCAGAATAAGAGGTCATAGAGGAGTTCAGGAGAACAGCAAAAATTAGGAAATAAGAAAGAGTAATCTCCCAGTCTATAATTACAACATGGTTAAAGTTAAAATGATAATTTGTCCATGATTAGCCCATAAACAGAATTAATTTCTCCAAATCACTAATCTTTACTTTTTAAAATTATAATGTTTGGATTTTGAGAGTTCATTTTTCTAATCATAACTGTTATTATATTTAATATACATTAACTCACCATGTGCTGTGTGCGTACTGCCTCCAGAGGATAATCTCCCTTGGCAGTCTCTCCGCTCAGCATGATGCAGTCAGCTCCATCCAACACTGCGTTGGCTACGTCACTGCCCTCTGCACGTGTGGGTCTGGGCTTCTTGATCATGCTTTCCAACATCTGAATGGTGTTCATGTGAGGTGTTAGATGGTAACATACACAAATAAACAAATCGCAGACTTTTTGAGTGGTAGAAGTATATAGCTGCAGATACTAATACATAGAAGCTGTCCAATACTCCTGAGGGAAATAAAGCTGTTGAAATGCAGCGTGTCCTTTTCTTTTATCTAACCTGAGTGGCGCATGTGATTGGCTTGCCAGCTTTGTTGCAGCGACCGATCATCATCTTCTGGGCTAGGAAGACCTTCTCTGTGGGGATCTCAATTCCCAGGTCACCACGGGCAACCATGATGCCATCGCTGGCCTCCATGATCTCATCAAATCTGCACAGAAGGAAAAAAAAATTACAATGTAACAAAGAAAACTGTAAATCATCATAGGAGGTTAACAGTTTTAAGGCCTTATAAAAGAGGTGAGTTCATAAAACTCAGCTTTTCACAGCTGGAACTGACACAAGAATTTATATATATATGGCTTTATTGCTCAACCAAGTGAGGAATAAATAAAATAAGATCGAAAACAAATGTACAGCATAAATATAGCATGACGTAACACACACCTGCGCACACCCTCGTGGTTCTCGAGCTTGCTGACGATCTTAATGTCTTTGCCTTTCTCTCCCAACACTGCTCTGACAGCGTGTACGTCTGCCGCTTTGCGGATGAAGGAGGCAAACACCATGTCAACTCCGTGTTCCACACCGAACTGAAGGTCCTTGATGTCCTTTTCTGAAACAGCAGGCAGGTCTACAGCAGCACCGGGGAGGTTCACTCCCTTCTTGCTTCCCAGGGTGCCACCGTTCTCAATCTCGCACATGAGGAAACCAGAACCTGGATAGACGAAAAATATGAATGGGCTGAGGACTTTCATCGGGTATTGATACAAAGCTGTGTGTTCTAAATATTCTTAAGGGTCAAAAGAGGTTTTGTGGTTTGCTACTCCTCCACTCACCAATCTCCTTGACCTGCAGGGATATGAGTCCATCGTCAATGTAGATCTTGCTGCCAATTTCCACCACATTGGTAATGTTCTTGTAGTCGAGCCAGAGGAGTTCCTCACTGCAGTTGTCCTGGTGAGCATCATCCAAGGTGATCTTGATCATGTTGCCTTTCTTCAGCTCCACCTCAGCTGTGCCGCTCTGTCAAATCATTGCCAGACATAATTTTATGATCTTTTTTGATTAGTTTTCATGCTAAATGTACTGTATTGTGACACAGCAAAGACTACTGTGCTGATGTTTAGAATGAAAACAGGTAAATAAATAAACTCACTCCCTGAATGAGGCCAGTCCTGATCTCTGGGCCCTTGGTGTCCAGGGCAATGCCAATGGGCCTGTACTGAATACTGCCAGGCTCAAAGCTCTCACATGCCTCACGGATGTTCTTGATGGTCTCTGAATGATACTACAGAAAGCAATAGGAAGAAGTGTTAACATGTTACAATATCTCTAGAGAAAACTCTAAGCAAGACACTGTACTACACAGTGATTGATATCTAAACAATCTTCTGCAATCAAACACACTGAAGTGAAAATACATTTGGCAGAGGCACTGGTATTGGAGTTACAGTAAATTATAGGTTTTATCAGGCCAGGGTAATTAAAAGATAAGGTGCGTTTGACAACTCACACAGTCATAAACATGAGTCATAGTGTCAGCATCACGCAAGGGTCATCTAGTTCTTTCAGTTTAAGTTCAAATGCCCTATGAACAAAGCATCCTTAAATATTACTAAATAAGTATTGTAAAAGTAGAAATATACTGATATACAATCCCATTGTAAGTAGGAATTCTTGTACATATGAGCACACGTCGTCCCTTGTTATGAAACCTCAAACACCACCTGCTGAGACTGTTTTTTACTTCAAAGTTATGAGAATGTTAGCTGAGGAAGTGCAGGAAGAAATTCACGAGTGAAGTCAGCTTTAAACAATAGACACAATAAAACCAAACGTCTAAATCATATCACAATTAGAAATGTAAACAGACTTCAAACAGACTTGTGTGAAACTACATTTGAATGATTTGAATGGAGGAGGAGAACAATGAAGGGTGAACTTTTGCAGAGGAAATGTTGATGACCTTGACTCTGAAAGGCTCTGGGAGATGAGAACTTTCCAGAAATTCTGCACTGTCACATGACTGATGCCATCTTTGCCCTAGTGAAGGTTAGTAAACACACTGTACAGTGTTTGTGGCTTTGGAGATGGCTGTCTGCTGTGCATGGCTGCTGTGACCAGACCTTTCAGTAATAACTTAAGTGGCAGGTAATCACGTTGGCTGACTTTCACATTGACAGCACGCTGAGCTACAATAAACTCACTGCACTGTGATTAAAAGAAAACCTGGATCGTCTACCCATCCGTAAAAGAAAGAACATAGACACTAATGTTTTATGGCCAATGCTACACAGTGAATGTAAAGCAGCTGACTGTTTACTCTATGTATGTGCATAGGCCAGGGTCAAATTTTCTACATAATGTAAAGTGAAATGCCAGTTCATGTTAGTCTAGTCAGTTAGTTATCATTTCAATCAATATCATTAATACTGTTTTTTAGAAATGTGACTTCTTGGATTTGCAACAAAATCTTTAGATAGATTACTTTAGATAAAGGTGGATTGACCTTGGTGTGTACACACACTAAAAGTCTAGGTGTGCTGAAGAGATAAAGGCAGGGTAGGACGCTACATATGATGCATTTATAGTACACCACACCAACAACTGGTGCCAACAACAAACCTGGTTTCTTTTATCGTTCTCCCTCTCACTAACCTTCAATCCTGACGCACAAACCATAGACACTTTACTGAGGAGAACTTCAAAATATTGCAAACTTATTATTATTTTTCTATACAAAAGTATTTTCAAAATGCTCAAAACTGCACCTATTCACCTAGTCACCTGGACTAACTGCTTGGTTATACGAAAAAAAGCTGGTGGCAGTCAGCCTCTCTCGACCCTGGTTTCCACTGCTTGGGTACAAAAATAAATGTTTTTCCTTTCTTGAGCTGGCTTTTTTTTTTAAGTTGACCTGATCAATAAATTCACATAGAAGTGATTATAACTTACCTGTTTAGACAGATGACAGAATCATTAAGATAATGAGTGTAGACAAACCTGTTGGATTTTGACTTTTCCATTTTAATGGTAACTTAAAAAGTTTACTTTGGCTCATATCTTATGGGACTTTCAGGTGAGATCTGCAGCTGGTAAGCCACTTTGTTCATCTGTTTTATCATCTATACTATTAATACTTTACAGAGCATGTGCCATGTATGACACACAGACTTACTTATTTGTCCTATTCTTGCTGGCTAACCTAGTCTTGCTTAAAGTGCCAAGCTGATTGCAGTTCATAATGAATTACGTGCTTTTTCACTGTAAGCATTGTTGACTCTCTGCTTTCCCCATATATTTTATGCAAAGAGTTGTCAACACTGCTTGAAAAGCTTAAAAAAAAGCTAGACGAGAAAAAGCACAGACTGCCACAAAGATCAATATATACCAACCAATACCATTCTGTGATAAAGCACAGCACCATGTTTAATGGAAATTATCAGCACAGTTTAAACGTGACTTTCAACAATGTGATCAGATAGCTTTACCTGCCTCACTCATTTACCCAGTAGACAGAACTGAGGAAAGACCCACCTCATGTGAACCATGGGAGAAGTTCAAGCGAGCAATGTTCATTCCAGACTTGATCATCTCCTTCAGCATATCCACAGAACGGGAGGCTGGCCCTGCAAGCAATTATTGAGAAAAAAGACTTAGCATAACTTCTTAAATGTTAAATCTATTCACATTTACTAAATCAGGTATGGCAGGTTTCAGTTTCTGTGCCGGGATTCTCTTCATCTTGTGACTAAAATGTTAAGCAATAGTATTGACCAACCAATGGTGCAGATGATGCCAGTGTTGCGTGCAGTGGTGGGCTCGGAGTCAATGTCCAGCAGGCACATGTGTTCCAGGAAGGTGTCAGCCATGGCAGCGTTGAGCTGCTGTGTCTGGATGAAGGCAGAGCCCATGTCTGCAGACTTTGGATGAGGCATAGTATTTGATGGTGTAACTGAAGAAATCCTACAAAAAAAAAAAAGGTAAAGAAAATGAACACAGAGGACACAGTGACAGCAAATAGCAGCTTTCTTCGGTTGACTGCTATTGTCCAGGCGTCTGTGACTCTTCAAAGGTTCCCAGCCATTTTAAAAAAGTAACTGAATCAAACTGATTTTTTTTTTTTGTTAGGTAGAACTAATCTCACTGTTGTTGTTGTATTGTATAACCCAATTGGCTGGAAGATCTACGGTGAGGGATTTCCTAAGTTGTCACATTAATGGCAGTGTGTCTGTACTGCTAAGTGTCTTTAGCAACATATTGTTCCCAATCCTGCTGTGTAGCTAACCTTCTGGTAATTAAGTCAAAGGAAAGGAGAATGTCCAAGTGTCCCAGCACACCTATCTCTAACTAACCTCAGGCACCAAAACCAAGGACAATAAAGACTAAGATTAGTCTTATGAAATGTCACCACAGCAATTCTAAAATAGTGGGTATAGTGAGCTAATTCTGTGCAAGACTGTCTTTTCTTGAGTTAGTATTTGCCTTTCAGGTTGCACAATCAGCAGCTCATACAGTGGATAAATGTCAACTGTGAAAACAAACACTCCACTCTTTCAGGTAGCTTCCAGTTGTTTACATTTCGATGCATGAATGTAGATTAGACATGCAAAGGAACATGCACTGCATGCATACTCTATAGTGTGAGTGGAGTAGTATAGCTTAGTGAGCTGCTCCACCATATTGTACATTCTGTCCCGCTCCCCACCCACTTCTCCCTGAGTCACCCATGGCAACGACACCATCGCGAAGCTCATCTACATGGTTGGAATTGCAAAGCTTTTTCACTCCTTTCTGGCCAGAAAAGGGCTAACATACTGAATATTGTACATAGTAACACAGAACAGATAAATGCACTCATAAACTGATTAATACAGTCACGTACACAGGATGTCTAAGACACTTTCTTTTTTCCCCCCTTCGGTCTATCCACGACAGAATTATTATGTAAACGTATTAACATAAGGCATGCTTAAACAAACAGCCAACATGATAGGTTTATTTGAGCAGGGTGTAGTGTTTCTGCACTGTAATGATGAGAAATGTTGCTTCTATGGCTCTGGTTGCTCTGGTTACATAACTAAATAAAGCACAGCTGACTGACGCCGAAAGGCCTGGTTGAACAGTCAATCTGGTAGCACAGTAGGAAGTAGAAATTTATGTTATTCAAGGTCAGTTTGAAAAATAGGATGTAACTTTTTATTGAGACTGGCCTCCACTTAACTTACTTATCACTTAACTCATCAAGGTGAAGATCTTGCTGCTAAATACTTGGAAGCTTGCAAAATCAATGCAATACAATATGATCATAATTAACATCCATTATCTGTAACCGCTTATCCTCTTTAGGGTTGCGGTGGGGCTGGAGCATATCCCAGCTGACTTTGGGCAAGAGGTGGGGTACACCCTGGACTAGTCGCCAGCTTATCGCAGGACACAGAGACAACCATTAACACTTTTTTTTTTTTTTTTACAAGAAAAACAACAACAGATTAAATCAGGAATAAAATTAAGATGAAAAAACAAAATTATGATGATCAAAGAAGCTAACAAAATTAAAAAACTACTTTCACAAAATACAGTTAATGTGCAAGAGGTTCACAAGTGTGTAGTTCATAGAAGAGACCAAGAACCCAGTGTACAAATGTATCCCTAAATTATAAAAGGTGCCAACTTGAGGCAACAATCCAAACCATACAGTGGGGAGATTAAGTTTCCACAGCTTAAATTATAAATTATAGTGCATTTCAACAAAGGACACTCTCACTAGTTGTTTCTTTGGCAGAACAATAGGACAACAAACTGATATCTCATTAAAGGAACAACCACCTCATGCTTTTCTGATTCCCTCTACACAGAAGCAAGCCCTGTCCTGAATTTCCAACCCTGAGCATGTGGTCCAAAAGTTGAGTCTACAATGTTCAGTGTTGGACACTGAATATCAGCTACAATAGAAATAAAGAACAGCTTGCCAAAAGTTTGCTCCATGTCAGCCACTGAAGGTACCAAGGATCACTCTGTGTTACTATTATGAAGGTACTTCCATCTATAACAGAACAGGCTGGAAAGGCTGACATTGTACACAGAGGAGAGGTGGAAAATAGACAGAGGATGGCAAATTATAAATGGAAAATGTGCAAGTGGGGGTGGTGCAACTGCCACTAAAGACGCATTCATGGAGGAAAATGAGTAACACTGATGGTCTGACCTCCTCTTACTCATCACATTCTAATTATGCATCATGGTGGGGGATTCCGGGCAGAGCCACTATACCAACACACCCCCTTCAACAGGAGCTCTTGATGATGATGTAACACTCAAGTCAATGGGGTAGACCAGTGCTCTACGTGAGGGCAGTCACATCACACTACTGCAACACACAACCATGAAGGGGCTGGACGCAGAAGTGGGCTGAACCACAGGGAAAGACTGCAGAGGGGAGAAGAGATTTTGAAATGCTACTGTAGAGTGATGATTTTTTTTTAAAATAATTTCTTCTTTTATTTTTTCATAATTTGTTTTAAAATTGAGTTAAAAATGTATGCTACACTGGCATTTCTTTCACATACTGTTCACGTGATTAGTACAATAGCAAGAGAGGACCATTCCAAGATCCATGAATGAAATTAAACTAAATGATTTCACTGAAGAATGAAAAGGGACAATGAACTATCTAGACATGCAAATGGAGGCCATCTGGTAAAACACCTTTCTAACTGGTACTGGCGCATGACCAATATAGATACCACAGCTTCACATTTTTACGCAATTCTAAAGACAATGCAATACTGACAGTTGCAACTTCAAAACTGAAAGGGGAGGTCCCCTTACAGGGCATTTTGCTACTTGAAGACAGACAAAATGCTTATGCTTTGTGTCTGATACTGTCCTCTTTCTTCACTGCTTTTTCTTTTGAATCATAATTTTGCATCCACAACAAATCTGCTCAGTGTCTCTGCATTACTGTCATGAGGTTGAATTTCATTAGCAAACAAGTCATAGTCTGTATCTTTGTCATGTCAAAGAAATGTCATTTTCATGTAACTCAACCTCAATTACTGCCTGTATCCTCACGTGAGGTGATATTTTTGGAACCATCAGAGGGAATATGGCCAGTAAAAGAAACATGACCTCCTGATGTAACATTTGAAAATCAAGTAATGACTATCCTATCCTGCAGTAATGATTTGATCTGTCTGATTTAGCATGCCTGGTTGTTATGGAAAGATAAAAAAACCCACTATTGACCGGCTGGATAGCATATCTGACCCCAGGACAGTCAGGCCAGGCCACAAGCCAACAGCAGCCATAGTAACCCTGACACAGATGCAGGGCTAACTTTAGAGCTGGGTGCTAATAATCCTTTCCAATCCCTTCCAACGTCTTGCTTCGTAACATACTCTCCTGCTGTAACATGCTCTCAGTCACCATCTTTTCTATCCATCTTTTCAAACTGTTTCCTTATCACTTATCTGTGTATAACTCACCTGGGCAATCATTAGCAGCCGTAGTAATAGCAAAAGCTATCATGGTGACATGACATTTAGTATCATCTATTGCCGATATGACGTAACACTGGGCTAATCCAAGTTGGCTCACATGGACAGTAAATTAGTCTTCACTCACTCAACCAAGGCACCATTTGCAGGTTGCACTACATACCCCCAGTAGGTCTTCCTGTTCCTCCTGGGGACAAACAGGCACGTTACTACCAACGACCTCTGCAACAACCCCAGTGTGTTGGGGCCTCCAATTCCAATAAGCGAACTTCTCCCTGAAATAGCAGTCCAAGCAGAACTGACCGTTGCTGAGCGTGAGCAGGCGTACGACACTTTCAGGAGCTCAAGAGTAAATCCCTTCATTGAGGATAAAGGACATGGAGAGGGCCTGCGATGACCAAGCAATCGGCATGACCTGATACAGTGGACATACATGAGACTTCCACTACGACACACCAGAGCAGTGTGTCACACCAATGTTACTACCAGCCTAGGTCATACAACGCCCCAGGTCTAAAAACGAAGTCCTGGCTAATAATAACGCACAGCATGTCTGTTTGTAGAAATCTAATACCAAGAATGTATGACGATACCTACACTATACGACTGTAAACTCCAAAACAAACCATAGATAGGGGACTGCATGAGTTCATAAATAGTACATAAATAGTACAAAATGATGTGCAATGCATTTCAAATGTACACACTAAACCATGCCAAACATGTTTTGGTATAGCATGTTTAGCCCAGGTACCTTACATGAAGAGTTTTGTCAGAAGGAATACCCATAGTGATTCTCCCCATGGCTCTGTGTAGCATTAGTCAAAAAACATGCAGGAAGGGACTGCATGGGAGCAGTGCCAGCTGCAAAAAGCCTATTCTACTGTATTGACCAGCAGCTCAACTGCAACTGAATTACCTTACCCCAACAGCAGGTCAAGGACACCTCCATCCAGGACAGAAAAATAGCAGTTTCATCATCCATCCATGCAGTAGCTTGTGGACTATGACTATGATCAATTATGATCTTTGCAAATGGCTGTTTAGTGGCTCAAGTGATTGTTACAGTAGAAAAACATCAACAGTCACAGATAAAATTACAATTTAATAATATATTCTTACATGCTGTTATTTATTTCACAAGTAATTCATATCCTACATGTCATATAAGACAAAAAATATGAGAATGCACGCTAACATACACCTCCAGATACAGCCCTGTCATCTGCTGATGCACAATTCAAGCAGTCAGATAGAGAACTAAAAGACATAACTACTAGCAACCTAATCTACCTATCAAGACGGAGAGGGTGACTTGCCTTCCTGCCTATGTATTCAGTGTCAACAAGGCCTGTTATCTGTGGCATCACTGCAGCAAGCTACTGCGGTGAAGCTGCCACGGTGTGCACGTTTCAAACTACGTACACAGAAGGTTATTTCCTACAGCTTAATGGAGATGTTCGGGGTTATTTTAAGTGTTTCTGATTAAATATGGCAGGAAAATGGATGAATAAAAGGATGAACGTGATGAATTTATCCACCGACTGTAATATATACTATAACTGCCATGTCAAGGAATACGACGCTAACACGGGACTCTTAAAGTTTTAGCTTTGGTGCATTAACGGCATTAGTTAAAAACAGTATTTTTTTTATATAAAGTATATTTGAATACTCGATTACAACGCGGACGATGCGCTAAAGGTCACGTTCTCATCCTGCGTCACATTTTCCTGCTCGAGCTACATCACAGAGCCTGACCAATGGGAGACCGAGAAAACGGAGCGACCACACCCACAGCAGGAGGCAACAGGAAGCAACTCTTCAACGTTCAACACCTCATGCATCACGTTTTAATTTAAACATTTCAGACATATTTGGGGGATTCAACAAGATTTCACCGTGTTAGCGATTAATAATAGTAAGATACCATCAGTTCACGGTCAAATTTATTTAGTTTATCTACTATTAGCTCCATTTTAAAACCATAACGTTGTTGAACACATAGCAAACACACACAGCATGACAAAAACGGCTCAAAGCTAACGTTAATCACATATGTTTTAAAACTTGGTTTCGAGAATTAAAAAGCTGAAAAGTAAAGAGTGGAAACAAGCCACTTGTGACTCATACATCCATGGACTTACCAGCTCGCATGATGTAGCTACAGATACAATAAAATACAAAATAGTTAAGAAGGTAGTAACGTGACAACGCGAGTGTCCTTTAAGCTATCAAGGCCACTTCAGAGGATAGATTACCTGCAGTCTCTGCTGAAGATACCCACCTTGTCCCGCTGTGCGAGTAAACTGCTTGATGTAACTGGCGTTACACTGAGACCAGCTCAAGGTGATCTTGCTACTCCCTTACTCTACGGAACTACTTTCTAGGGATGCTGAAACGTATCCTTCCGAGTGAATATAGATAGATACAAATGCATACATAGTATTTAACGCACTTATACCAACATAATTCATCACAGACTGCTCATTTGTGTGTTTTATTACAGTGTTACATACGTGGAATATCATTAAGTAGTAAAAACTGAAGAAGATGCGGAAGGATACGTACTTACGCGGTGTACGTAATTGGTAAAGTTAAGGAGCCAATAGGAACGCGTGAACGCATCAGTACAGCATGGAGTCTGACATGTGACTGAGGATGGCGTAGTGTAGTTTCCTGATAAATGCAGAGGTTAGGCTGCTCAGTGTCTTGCCCATATTGAAGGCCCTACGTTAAATTTAAATGAATATTGTTAAAGATGTCAGTATGTTTTCGGCTCCATCATCGTGCGGATGTACAAATCATCGACTTATTTCATGGGAAGCATCATCAAACGATTTCAATATACGGTAACTGCCTTAAAGGCTATAAACGTACTGTTCGCTCCCCTCTATTTAACGTCGAAAAGCTGGTGCAACAATGAGACCCAAATATTGTGTACTGCCCAAACTATATTGGTAGCTCAGTGGACGTTCAAGAGATGAATCAAGGATCCTCGTGGTATGCTTGTCACAAACATATACTTATGACACTTCCACTTTGCAACAGTGTTTAAGGCAATGCCTCCATCTAGTGATGGAAAATAATATAACAGTTTGTAGATGTTTTTGTCCAATGATATGAATGGAGGTACATTTAGGTACTTCATACTGAGTGATTTTTTTCATAAATATTAGGTATAGTTCGTCACATAATTTACTTAATATTTAATTGTTTTACATTTTAACTACAAATTACACAATTTCAAGTAGACAGCCATTATTGCTATACTATTACACAAAATAGAAATCCACTACTAGCAGTACTTATACTACTAGCACTTTTATTAACACCAACAGAAATAATTATTTCATTTTCACACAACATAATCATGGAACTTTGTTGGAGGTACACAGGACATCACTGTGTTGCTTCACTTCCTCAGTCTGATTAGTGTAATGTCATCACAGTGCTAATCAGCTATGGTATATTAATAGCAGACAGTATAACATATATATATATAACAACTCCTTAGACTACTATTTACTGTGCAAACACAGAAAACACTAATCTTATGGCCTAATGGTGCACTCTTCCCTGAGTCCATGTCTCCTCTCCCTTTGTCCCATTTTACTCTCACCTGTTCACAGCTGTGGTGGTGTTAGTACTGCTGCTTCCACTGCCCATGTTGTCTCACTGGCTGCTGGCAGCCTCTGCCTGGATCCACTCCACTCCACCACCCAAGGCCAATGGACATACCTGTCCAGGTGAGGGACAGATCCGCCGTCCAGTCATCCTGTCCACTGGCCAAGCCCCTGGCTGTCAATCAGTATTAATGGCCGCTAACCCCTGAGCCACGAGGTACAGTAAGACACTGTGGGAATATGCTCAGATAAATCTCGGCGATGAGCAGATAGGACAGCCTAATGCTTCTGAATGTATTATTACTGCAGGAGTACAGCAACTGCTATGTGAATTCATATGGATATGAAAGGTGAAAAACAAATGAAATAAATACAAATGAAGGCACACATAGAATAACTAAAATAGTACAATTACATATTGATTATGTTATGAACATAATTCAATAAAAAGAAAAACAAAGACATAATAGATAGGGTACACAAATGGGAACCATTAGTTACATTACTTAACCTTTAATTACTTTCACAAAAAACAAAGATGTTTTAATTCAGAAAGTCGAATTGTACTGTACTGAATTATGTACTGACTGTTGTTGTACAGTGAAGGACAGTTGCACTATAAGTGGAAGATGGGTATTGTTGAAGCTAGTACAACTATTCATATACAAGAAGTACCAGGCAGTATAACTGTGGCTCACAATGCAACTGAAGCCAGTTCGATGTCAAACTGCACCATATTTATCAGTGGCCTTTAGCTTGTCTTCCTGTGTGCCAAATACAAGTTTGAAGATCTTAATGTTCTCTTGCTCTCCTGACTACAGCCAGACACTGAGCAGACAGTTGGCCTAACACCTGTTCATTAATCTGTCTATTCTTTAGGTCCGTTCTTAAATAGATACCTCGAGGTAATTAGGGTAAAGACCGATTAACACAAAAGCCTAATGGCCATTGTCTCGTACATTTAAACAATGACACAGCATATCATAGAAACAACAGATGTTTTTTTTTTTGCCATTTTATATGAATTTTTGAAGATGTTGTTATTTAAATATTAGTATTGTCATATATTTTGAATATTAAATGATTTACGCTTAATGCATATATGCATCTATACAGTGCATTTAATGTGTAAAACACAAATATAGCAATAAGCATATATATTTTTTAATTTAGACATGAATACACTTATATAGAACCAGAATCTGCATCCAAAGCCTGGCACAGACACTGATTTAAGCAACCAGACACACACAACTCACAAACACACAGCCAGACACAAATACATGAGAAGAGCCATTTTTCCTCCATTTTTCCTTTTATTTCTCAGCAGCAGTGCAGTCAGCTGCAGGTCACATGACTTGCTTGCCTGGTCTCACTGAGCATGCTCAGACCCTTCAGTGTTGTCAGGCAAAATATAAGACAGCAGTAGGAGCAGAGATCTGCAATAGATAAACACACAGACTAACACACACCAGCTGGATTGCTCGCAGACACACACCACAGGCGCAGAGAGAGACAGGGCGCTGCAGAGTTGTGGGATTGTGGCTCTGGTTCCTCGAATATCTTATTTTCATGGGCTCATTGTCGTCTATCGTTTCAGTGGAAAACAGCCACTGAGAGAGGGGGCAGGTCTGCCCTTTAAGAGGGGGAGCAGCTGAGGCAAGGACAGCATCCGAGTCTCCATCCTCTGTGGAGGTAAGTGTGGATGGATGGGGTAGGGGTGCAGAGCTTGGGGGGGAAGGGAAAATCCGCCTCACTGCATCTGTGTTTGTGTTGAATATTATCAGAAGGCGGAATGGGGACGGTGGTGGTGGATGTGGGGGGTTGGGAGGGGGACAGTTTGTTGCCGACTATTGGTATGTGACACGACGACATGAGGCTATGGGAATGGCAGGGAGTGGGGATGGTGGAGGCGTGTAGATACTAGCAGGGTTGAGGACATGGCAGGGCAGCAGGCACATAAAGAAAAGGAGAGGAGCTGAAGAGGAAGACGTGGTAAAGAGCCGTGTTCAATCGGTTGCAGTTATGTCTAGAGGGGTGTTTTAGACAAGAAAGGAGCCAAACCGTAACATGAAAAAAGGACAGATATCTATAATCAGGAAGAGAAAAACACACTATTGTGATTGCACATGTAATAATGGCCCAATCTAAGGTAGAGATGTGTTATGTTAGTGCAGCAAACAAAGAGGAAATTACCTATAAATAGCATAGATGCCTTTATGCTTGATGGTTTTGTAAAAGTCCTATAGTGCCAAGCTATGTTTTCATCCAGTCTTTGTTTTGGTTATCTCAGGATTTAGTCCCCATAAATATTAGAAATTATTTTATCATTTTGGTTTGATATGCACTGGACCATGTAAATTTTAATTTGTATTCTGATGCTGCAGTGTAAAACATGTTACTCTGCATCTGCAGCTTTAAGTCTTGTTAAAAGGACACGATGCTCATTGTTTACATGTCTGACATAAAATGTGACCGGTCACCATGAAATATAGTGTACTGTAGCTGCCTCTGTTATACCAATGATGTTGATTACCTTTTCAGCTTTTCTAGCTTTGATTTTGTCATAATTTATGTCTAAATCCGAAAGATATTAAATTCAAGATCTCTTATTTTCTCACCATGACAGCTGTAACTATTCCTTATTGGCAAACATTATTTTGCGATGTTAAATTCTCAAGAATGTCACAATGTGCTCTCCTTATGATAACCAAGGACATTTAGTGGCATTTAAAAGATTTTTTTCCATTTATTTCTCAGGTTTATTCAAAACATTCTAACAATGCACTGGCATCAGCATATGTGCTGTTTTCACTGTGCGTCTATAAACGTGTGCCATCCTTTGTTGCTTTAATATTAATAGATTAAGTTCCTGGAAAAAAATCAAACAACAATAAAACAAAGAAATGAAGACATCCTGGGTACTGAACGTACAGCACACATCTCCCACACATTCTCACCACAGTGATTAATGCCACTCTGAAAGGAGGCAGAGATGGCTGTTGCTAGGATACATGGCAAGGTGAAGTGCAGACCATTTAAAGAAAAGGAGGAGGGCACCATTACAAAGCATGGCATCACTGGAGATGGCCTCTTTGTTTTATGTTTTCCACCTTTACTGAAAATAAATTTCTATTTCTTCAAGGTTTTGCAGTTCAGGAGATTGCAGGAAAGAGGTGGTCATTCAAAGGTCTCCGGTTTTCTGTTCTCGTTCCTTCCACCTGGAAATAAGCTGCAATGGTTGGCAGTATTCAAAGGCCTAAACCTGTCTGAGTGAGCCCTATGAACAGCAGATCCAATGGTAAGACAGCCAAGATTCTATTGGTGTAATCCCTGCATATGATTAATCTGTGTCATTCATTCATGGTTGTGTTTAAGATTAAGAAACTGGTAAATTAAATAAAATTACATTTCTACTCACATAATACAGACTTTCCCTGGACATTTAAATGTTGTATTTGTTTCATCAAAGTAAATTAAATAAGTTAAATACTAAATACTAATCTCCGGGCTTCAGGCTCTGCGAGAAATGACAAAATACATGGTTATTTTTTATAAAAAAGATATTTTTATTCACACCTCCCTTTTAATTGTAAGTACTCTTCTGAACATTGAACTCAGAGAATATCCTGTCTTTTGGAAATAAATAATGCCTGTTCATCGCTCTCTTTGAGATGCTATATAAAGCAGGGTTTTGAAGCCCTTGAACGGGAGGCTAAATAGGGAGATGTGAGAAAGGATGTGAGATGAAAGGATGATAGAAGGGGTTGCATTTTCTTTCCACTGCAGTATAATGGCCTTTTCACAATGTGTGGGCCCACAGGACATCAAAGGCCAGTGTTGGACAGACGAGGAGTCAGACGGGGAGAACGAATCGGAACAGTTCTTATATGGCATTCAGGTACAGCAGAGGCTTTTACCCTTTCTACAGTACATAGTTATGTTTGATCTGGTATTTGATGATACTGACATTGTGTTTTCAGTACTTATGCTAGTCTATGTTGTTATCATCTTATTGTATTGGTTATTGTTATTTTTTAGTATTTTTAGTATTGATTATTGTTATTTTAAGTATCATTATTATTATTATTTTAGTTCCCAACGATCTGTAAATGAACTTCTGTTATGATGTGTTTGCTAATTTACAAGTTCTGTTGCTGTTATTATATGTTGAAAGAGAATAATAATTTCACCATTTAACCATAAAAAACATTGAAAGTTTCAGAAAAAACAGCCACTAGTTTTCAAGTTATTGTCATAGATGTTGGTCAATAGGGAATTTTGAGCCAGTGGTGAGACAATCAGGGGTCACCAAAATCATGTGGAATCATATTTCTGGGCATTATGAATATTTACACCAAATGTCATGGAAATGTGGTGAATAGTTGAGATATTTCACTCTGGCAGTGCAGAACAGATGGACCAGCTGAATGACATTTTCAGTCCTAATGTGTCGCTGCCAGCAGGGCAAAAAATTCAAAAAGTTATCTAAAGCAAGATATTCTGTTGGTCTCAAATATAATATTTTGCAAAATAACTATAGTAAATATGACATTTACTGCTAAAGTACAATTCAGATTTAGTACTATTATCCTTTTCAACCTTAAGTACTGTATGAATCCAAGCAACACTGTCAAATCCATTTCTGTGGCTGCCATTTCATCTATCATCTCATCTCATAAAGTTCAATGCTTCACTTCCATTTAAGATTTTAATCTGTTAGTCATCCTTTTTACTGTTATCTTCTGGTCTGGTGATTGAAATGTAAATCTAGTCTGGGACTTAAAGCTCATTTCTATGCAGTCAGAGAACATGAAAGCAATGTAGTGAAGATAAGGATGAAAGTGTGGGATTTGTTCTGCTCACTCAGAGCTGAGGAGATGAAAGTCTTCTAGTCTAGACACCAGGAACACGTATGACAAATTTCGGTCAACTATTATTATTAATACTTGAAAATACTATTTATGTAGGATACCAAATGTGGGTATCCACAGAACATGTGAAATGACAGGATGTAAAACTATCACTGAAAATACAGCATACAAATACAAAAAATGCATAATTGAACTTAAACACTGTAATATGAAAATATTACAAATATGTATAGGTATATTATATTATACCTACCACAGTTCTACTAATATGTAACTATCTATGTGTAGCTGATTTTATTGTAAACAGAAAACGACTAACTAAATGTAAATGATGAACTGGACTGAAAATTCTGATATTTTATAACTGGGATCAAATTTCATGATATCCCGATAATTTTAAAAAATGTAATTTAGAAAAATTAATTAGCTAAGCAAGCAGAGAGGTCTAAACAGGTAAAAGTAAGAACTAAATAGTTAAAATATCTAAAAGTAATGGATAAACAATTGAAATAGTTACTAGCTAAATGCTTCAAATACATAGCTCACAGTTAACAGTCAACTGGTTGAAAAAAGTAATAGATAAAAAAAGTGATGCATAAGCAGTAGAAATATTGGATAAATGGTTGAAACCTTCAGGTTTTGCCACTCTAAGTAATTGTACTATGAAACTGACCTTAATACTGACAGACTACAGTGTCTGTATCCATGTTAAATAATTAATTTTGTTAAATTACATCCCGGTCAAAATAATTAAAAAATTTAAATGAACCTGACGAGTGGTGTCAGCAAAGGTTACTTGGACTCATCATTCAGGGCTGTGGGGTTAGAACAGACAAGAAATTGTCCTATTGCATGTCCTGTGCTGTAATTGTGACCAGTGTAAATATACTGCTTTTTAAAGGGGAGCTGTGCTGCTGACCTGTACCGCCACCCTCAACTGGATGCAGATATTGAGGCAGTAAAAGACATCTACACTGACGGCGCTGTCTCTGTGAGGTACAGCACAGATACACAGACACACACATACACACAACTGTTTGAGACCAGTTTTGAAACAAACAAAATAACCAAGTGTTGTCTACTTGCACTTTTTAATTTGCCACACGCTGTGGGCACGATTCAAATATATTATGTATTAATTTTAACTAGATGCTGTCTGGCAGAAGTAGAAAAAAATAACCCTGATTTTTCACCCTCAAGGGATAATCATTTGAAAGGGCTGGAGTGTCATCCCATTACTTATGATAAATTAACTGCATCTGTTGTGTCTCTGAACAGGGAGTATGGAACCATTGATGACGTGGACATCGATCTTCATATAAACATCGGTTTCTTAGATGTGAGTCAGCAATCCTCTTTCTCTGCACATACTTCCTCCATTTTTGCACATTACTATTCTAACGTTGGCATTTTGCAAAGTAACACATCATTTATAATGCATCGTGTGCTCATAATTTATTCATGTAATGAGAAATGGCCCTAATTAGGATGCTAACTCTGTATATGTTTGTGTGTATGTGTGTATGTGTGTGTGTGTGTGTCTGACTCAGGAGGAGGTTGCGACAGCTTGGAAAGTTATCAGAACAGAGCCCATTATTCTGAGACTGCGCTTTTCTCTTTCTCAGTACCTCGATGGACCTGGTGAGTAAAGATGTCAGTGTGGATGTTGGTTTTCTGGGAGGGACTTTAGGTATTTGTGCCACTCACTGAACGTAGGAGGTGAGTACAATATGTGGAATACAAGAGGGAGAGTGAAAGAAAGAGTGTGTGTGTGTATCTGTGCACTGCGTAATAATGTTAGTCATCTTTACTCAGAACCGTCAGTGGAAGTGTTCCAGCCCTCCAATAAAGAAGGCTTCAGCCTGGGCCTGCAGCTCAAAAAGTAAGTTGTGTCATTTATAATGTTTAATAGGGAAAATGTGCATAGTGATTTTCATAATTTAACCTAACATTTTGCCCAACCAAATTTGCAGCAACAGAAAAACAAATCACAGATTATTCAATTTTCAAAGGTTACCTGTGGCCTTACAAAATAAATGCACATGACATAAATATTTAATAGTGGTCTTTAGTCTTTGTAACTTTTTGCTTGACTAATCTACTCACACAAATTAATAATGTACACCCAAATGTTCACTCACGCTTCTTCCTGCTTGACTCTCCTCTTTTGTAACATGGCAGGATCCTGAGCACGTTCACCTCCCAGCAGTGGAAGCACCTCAGTAATGAGTTCCTCAAGGCCCAGCAGGAGAAGAGGCACAGCTGGTTCAAAGCCGGAGGAACCATCAAGAAGTTCCGTGCCGGGCTCAGCATCTTTTCCCCCATACCCAAGTAGGTCTCTTACTCTCTTATGCTGTACCTCTTTCAAGGCATCTACATAACCATACCTTTGTTTTATACACAGCATGCTGCACATTTTTCTAGAGTAAATGTAAGCCGATATAAGTCATCATTTGCAACGTTTTCAAATAAACAAATGTGCACGCTTGTATTCTCTTATATATATATAAAAAATATATAAAATATATAAAAAATAAATATTGACATAATAAAGTAATAGGGGCTCAAGGTTGACATTTTTGATAATGTCTGATAACCGAAAGGATCGATTTTGGCCAGTGCTAGTGCAGACTCTGACTGTGATTGTGATACTGATGTCTAAAAACACAGTTTTATTAGTTATTTTTACTGTCCTTTTTACTGTGTTTATTGTCCTGATTTATTTCTACTTCACTGTTTCCAAGTGTCTGCACCAAGGGGAAGAGCACAAATTAATTTACCTCAAGTACAGAAAGAAGTTTTTAGTGTTATGTTGCCCTAACATCCACTGTATGTTTTCGCATTTTTTTCTACAGTAGGTAAATTTGAAAGTATTTGTCTAATTCAGGTGAAAGCAATTTCACAGCAAGTATTAAAAAGGGAAATTCTGCTTTTTATAGTTGTCCCATCATTATTATCCATTTAGGGAATGGCTTATTATTGCTTATGGGCTTTTAATTGTAAAGAATAAATTATGTAGATGTCGGGGGATTCACAGTATATTGTGCACCCCTAAACTTAAATGATTCAATCTGTACCTGGTTGCAAAATGTTCTTAACACTTCATTCTGGAGTCGTATTTGCCAGGAAATATCCTATTTCACTTGGAATGATGTCTATAGTGTCTATTTTATTTATTACTTCTATAGTTTCTCATCATTTAATGTTTTTCTTTTGTCTCTCTTATTTATTCTTTTGTGAAGCACTTTGTGATGTCTGATCGAGAAAGGTGCTATATAACTCACTTACATAATTAGAAAGAAGCAAGCTATTTTCAGGACTGGAGATTTCTGAGGGATCAGGGTAAAAAATATTATCCATCTGGTCAACAAACTGCGAGCAGTAAAGATAGCAATGGAAATACTTTGCGAAGGTTTGTCTGTGAAAGATGAATTGTAGAAAAAAAGACAAGCGTGGGGAAGGAAGCTCTGACACAGCACACCGCAGATTGACTTAAACTCAAAATTTGACACACTCGACCAATTTCCCAAGGGGGAAGTAGTCTTCTTGGCCTCTGTCTTTCTCTGGGATGCTTTGACAGTTATGGGTGCACAGGGATTGAATCCCAGCCCACTCGTTGGAGGTCAGCTTCACTAACTACTGGGTTGTCATCCTCACAACTTGACAGGAGTCTCATGTCAAAGAGTGTACACGGATAATGTACTGAGAGTGATGGTGGAAGTGAACACTGGTTATTGTGTATTAACAGTTAGTGACTTGAGCTGCTGCCCAAACGGATTTTAGTTGTCTGAGCTAGTACAATACTGTAAGTGTTGTGTGACTGACCAGAGCAGTTTGACTAGAGCAATCCGTGTGTCACGATAATATTACCCAGGTACTGGCCATGTAGTTTTAGCATGCAAGATAATAACTGAAGACCAAATGATATGACTGATTAAGAATTTATTCAAAGCAACATTACAACAACATTACATTTTAACAAAGACTTAGACGACTACAACATTAACATCTTCTCAACGTGGAAACAATGGCTGATGAAGTCATGCGCATGAATTGTGTCTTGCTTTTTTTTCTAGGTCTCCAAGTTTTCCTCTGATCCAAGACACAGTTTTAAAAGGGAAGCTGAGTGTCCCTGAGCTGAGAGTGACCCGCCTGATGAACCGCTCTATCTCATGTACCATGAAGAATCCTAAAGGAGAGCTCTTCAGCTATCCACCAAACAGCCAGGTCAGTGCCAGTCTGAACAAATCAGTGCCCAGTTGCGGAATTGGCAAAATTACACCGTCCTCCCACTTTTTTGTCTTTAATGTCTCTCACTCACTTGTCAAATTTTGGTCATAGTGTTTTTTGTCACATCTCAGAGTCTTTAAACTTGACACTCCTCACATTTACAATGCAGATGCAGAAATGCACTTGTTATGATAAGGATTTCAAAATCATTCACAATCTGACAAACTGTTGATGATGGATGCTGTTTTAAAAGCACTGTATATCTTTCTTTTCTGTTTTAATCCACTGTGATTCACTCTGACCCTCTTCTCAGTCACCTGCCACCTGCACTGTTCCCACCTGAGCCTTTCCTTACCCTTACCGTAACATAGCTGGTGCGCCGTTTCCCATAATGCTTTGTCTTCACTTGACTCATCAGACTGTGGCTGTCCCGGCGGCCAGGGCCCCAGCGCAGATTACCACGAGGCAGCTGATTGAATTGTTTTTCTCATCCCAGGCGGGCGGCCACTGCAAGAACATCCCTACCTTGGAGTATGGCTTCTTAGTGCAGGTTAGACCTCAAGGAGATATGAGTCTACTTAACAAGGCACAACTTGTCCTTTGGGGGTCCTTTCTTCAGTCCAAAAACATCTATGTTTGTCTGTAAGCAACAATAAAGGCCCACTTTAAAATCTGTTTGGATGTGAGGGCCTTATTGTATTTGCTATTTATTTTGGGGATTCTTCATCTGCTGGTAGCTGGCAGTGACAAAGGATGGGGCCAGCAGTGCATTGTTGTGCCAAAACCTCACAACAGGTTAAGCCAGCCATAACGGCAGTACAAATTTGTAGTTTAGTGACAATTCTGATGCCAAACTAGTTTCTTTTATATGGCAGGGCTTCAGGTGGGAGCGATAACTTGGAACACTGCTGTGCTTTTCTCCTACCAGATAATGAAGTACTCAGAGCAGAGGATCCCCACGCTCAACGAGTACTGCGTGGTGTGTGACGAACAGCATGTCTTTCAGAATGGATCCATGCTGAAGGTATAAAAAAGAGAAACATACAGTATAGATATATTTTTTAAAAAGAAACGTTATGTATTTATATATGTTTTTTTTCCTCTCTCTTAGTAATATAATATTAATAATATTATTTTAATGGAATTTACACAGTGCATTTATTTCTGTGTACATATGTAACATTATATTTAAAGCATATTTTCATCCTTTGTCCATGTGCACATGTGTTTATACAGCCAGCTGTGTGCACCAGGGAGCTGTGTGTGTTCTCCTTCTACACTCTGGGTGTGATGTCAGGAGCTGCAGAGGAAGTGGCCACTGGAGCAGAGGTGACAACAACACAGTATATGATATAATTCAGATTTTTTGTATTTTCTTCTTGCATCTATTTATTCTTACCTTTTTAAGATCTCCTTTTGATTTTAGATTAAAGGATGAACTTTATACTGTATGTAAAAAACAAAAAACAAAACGTGTCAAACACTGACACAGTGGTGGAAGAGTTTGTTGTAATATACTGAAAATGCTAAAGGCACAAAATATGAATATAAACTCCCTCTCTCCTCAGGTTGTGGACCTGCTTGTGGCTATGTGTCGAGCTGCTCTCGAGTCTCCCCGTAAGAGCATCATCTTTGAACCCTACCCATCGGTTGTCGATCCCAATGACCCCAAGACACTGGCCTTCAACCCAAAGGTCAGCATCCTCACTGAAATTATCATTACTAACTAAATCAACACAAATTTAATTCCAAGATATCAAATCAATTTGTTAAAAGACAGCAATTGCTGCTGCAGATTTTCACCTCTACAAGTGATTTTAGATGTCTGTATGTTGTTCCCTCTCTCATTGCATACAATGGATGTTTGGCTCAACCGATGAACACAGAAGAAGAATTATGAGAGACTGCAGAAAGCACTGGACAGCGTCATGTCCATTCGGGAAATGACCCAGGTACAAGAAGGAGATGGGAGGGAGAGAAGGGAAGGGCCACAGTGGATCAAAGCTACAGTCAGGCTTGATTTATAATGTTTAAGATGTAATCCAAAGTTTTTTTAGTTTATATAAGAACACAATTCTATGTCCACTGTGTGTCTGTATATATACACTCCTCTTACTTCTTTCTAATGCTTGTTTACCCACTGTGGCTTGGCTGCATCTGTACTATATAAAATGGATCATAAGCCTATATCTAAACACTCAAATCATTTGACTTTGGAAAAAAGAAATATGTTCTAAAAACAAAAGCAAACTGAGAACAAACAGAAAATCTTGTGTGTTTTTTTTTTTTTTTCAGGGCTCATATCTAGAGATCAAGAAACAGATGGACAAACTTGACCCTCTGGCCCATCCTTTGCTACAGTGGTAAGTGAGAGAATCTGTTTGTTTACTCTGCTTTGCATGTTAACAGTATTTGATTTTGGACAGTACAGAGCATATTTATGATCATGGACAACATAATGCTTATGAGCGTAGGTTAGTTTAGCACAGGTTTAAATAATGAAATTAATGATGGCTGGATTTCATTTAGCTGCTTTGGTTTCATGGTCCTGCATTGTCACACTGTCATGGCTTACTGGGACCCTTGAATTGAGCGTAGCCATCATTAATGTTATTAATAACTCCCATGCTTTTCCTGCTATGAGAAGTTGCGATGTCTGCTGTGATTAAGGCCTTCTGTGGTCCAGGCAAAGTAGTGACACCAAGAGCCGATACTTACTTAACAGATCCTCTGTTACATGCTATTTTATTTTATTTGTTGATCCTCCATCTGTCTTTCCACAGGATTATTTCCAGTAACAGGTCCCATATCGTCAAGCTGCCTCTGAGTAGGGTATGAAACCAGAATGACATTCCCTCAAGTGTCCTTAACTGAAAATTTAGTTTTCAATGCTAT
This sequence comes from Argyrosomus regius, assembly GCA_946959425.1. NCBI lineage: Eukaryota > Metazoa > Chordata > Actinopteri > Sciaenidae > Argyrosomus > Argyrosomus regius. Next base: position 17,900,165 of record OX336882.1, read on the forward strand.
ATTGTGTTAATTTGATGGTTCATACTCATTCTCTGTCTGTTTATCTCTCTCTTGCTCTTACTTGTCCCTTATGACCTCATTGTGATAGCAACTGAAATTCATGCACACATCCCACCAGTTCCTGCTGCTCAGCAGCCCCCCGGCCAAGGAGGCTCGTTTTCGCACTGCCAAGAAGCTATACGGCAGCACCTTTGCCTTCCAGTGAGTCCACTTTGTTCCTTTAACTAATGCAGCAGTCATACAGTCAAAACTCTATGTTTTCATTGAATGGCTACTTTGAAGCACCTATTTTATAAATCTCAAAATCATTCAGTTATAAAATATCAGAAAATTATTTGTAGTTATTATATTGCCAAGCTTGTGGATGTTGGGAAACTATAATGTGAGAAATCACTTACTGTAAATAATTGATCTTAAATCAAGCATGGTCACTAAACTGCATGCATAATTTACCATTACAGCAGTACACTCTGCCAAACATGAACACATCTCAGTGTAACACCTGATCATTATGTTGGGGATGGAGGAACCACTCTAGCAGATTTTTATGGAACCATAACAAACAACAGCACAGAGCAGTGGCCATTCTCTTGGACAGAGAAACCACCTTGCTAAGCCAGCACATGGAGCCAGCAATATCTGTGAGATAGAGATTTGTACTGTAGCAGATGGGGCTTTGCTGAATATTTTAGATACCCATGGCCCATCTGGGCACTTGCTGGGTACAACTCATGAGCAGTGCTAACAATCTCTCTGTATGCTGGTTAATACTACATATTTAATCATTTGCATCAGGAAACGCCAAATTTGTATGTCAGCTTGGCTGCCATAATTTCTGTTGATATAAATATAAACATACAAGATATAAATAGATACAATACATGTTCAGAGACAGTTTAATGACATTTTAAAAGGGAATCTATTAACGGCTGATAAGTGAAATTAAGAACTTTTCCCTGTTCATTTATTAGACTGTGGGAAGAAGAACGTCATACTGCTTCAAACCTTGTTAAAAATAACAGCACTCATGACACTTCTGTGGCCGTTGTGTTTTATTTTAAGACAGTCCAGATACCAGCACTGGGAGATGTATTCAAATAACCCATCCTGTACTGACAGCAGTGATCTTCAAATTTCCTAATACATCTAATAAATTTTTAGCATTAAATGATAAATTTAGAGGACTATGATGATGTAACATGTCCAAAAATATCCTCGCACAAATTGTATAAATAGATGACTGCAGTACGTCTTTAGAGAGCTTCAATCTTCTCTCCTCATCAATTAGTTTTTACTAAATTCTTACTGATAATAAAAAGTAAAAATCTTTAAAACTCATATAAACAATAGATATAATAAACAATAGTAAATGTTCCCTACTAGTGAATCAAAGGTCACAGACAAAATATTATTACAACATCCTTGAACAGCACGGATCTGGCCACTACACGTCAGTGGTTGCACACTGAGATCCATGCTGTATATGTTCATACAGCACTTTGTTTTATCTCTTCTTATCTCTCTCCCTCTCTCTACACTTGCTCTAGTGGTTCCCATATAGAGAACTGGCACTCTGTTCTGAGAAATGGACTAGTCAATGCCTCTTATACCAAACTGCAGGTACGTAACCCTGGCAGTTGGCTGAAATTTACGATGCATCTCCTCTCGGACAGTAAACCTGCCCTCGGACAGAGCAGGCTCGCTGTCCGGCTGATTCATTTTTGCAGTTAATGGATGCCAGCTTCCCTTTCGTCAGCATTGCAATTGGCATTTTAGCGAGCGGGGCACACTGGGAGATTTTCCTGGCCAATGTCGGCCGCTTTTTGTCTCCTTCACCGGCAGCAGCCGACAGCACGTCTCCTCCTGTTTGCAGGACAAAGGGAGGGGGCTGTGGTGTCAGCTGTGATGTCAGGAGGCTGCCTGTGTGCCCTGTTGGGGTTAACCACCTAGAGCACTGAGTAGGTTAGGTCTGAAGCTGAAGAATGAGAAGGACAAGCTCCATGGTAGTGAGTATAGACTCCCTGTGGGTGATTAAGGAGGGCTTCATAAAAGGTCAGTAAATGGCACCACTCATTATCTATTCAGACTTGGGTCAAATAGTAGCCTCACATAATTTAATCAGTTAATTTAAACCTAGTAGATATCAGATGGGTACAATGGACTAAATGAGGACCATAAAGATAATTTCAAGCCAGAAGCAGAAACTTTTCTTCTAAATGTATTCCTATTTTTCTCAGGTCTGCATCCATCTGCATCTTTATATTGTTCTACCAAGGTTTGCATTGAACTTTGTGACCCGGATCTGCAAAATATAAATAAATATTAAAACAAGAAAGGAAGAAGTGAGCACTAGAGAGTGGTGAATTGGCTCATTTGCACAATACAGCCGATAATGACTGCTTGGAGATAGACCGGCATGTCCTGAAAATGGATTAAACACAATTAAATGTGAAATCTCAAGGATCTTTGAAACTTTCACGCCGGCTGTGATTGCTCTATCATGCTGATGTGTTTCATTTATGCCTTCTTTGTTCTCCAACTTTTTGAACTCTCCATCTTTGATCTCGCCTCAGTGCTTGTCTGCCTCCTTTCTCTCTCCTTTTCACCTTGAGCATTAACATCCACCCCCTCCTCCTCTGTCATTGTTTCATGGGAAAAGGAGGAGGACTGTGTCCCCCTCCAGCTCCAGCTATCACACAAAACCTCCCGTCTATTGATCCTTTTGATTTCTTCCAGATGTGCCATGTCATGACCTCCATCTCCCTCAAATTTCATTCCCAAACTCTCAAGTTGCTCTTTGTTCTTCCTCTCGTTTCTCCTCTGGTTTCACTGTGGCTTGTGAACCCTTGTCCATGTTACACCTGTGGACCTTTCGTTTTTGCTTCATTCTGGACATTCTTGTTTGGACGCTCATCATCATCATCGGTCATTCTCATTCTTTTCATTCTTATCATCTTTACTTTTAAGTCAGCATACATGGTCTCATGTCCCATGTCAGCAGTGCTTGGATATTTACACAAATTTCATTCACAAAATTCAAGAGCATCACATGATCTTCACATGACTACATTATGTTGTAAGGAGATAATATGTTGGCATTTTACAGATGTGAATTATTAGAGTTGGTTCAGATGACTGGAATAATAAAACTATCTTTTCTTTCTTTGGCTCTTTGCCATCCACCATCTTTGGATTTCCGTGTGTGTGTGTGTATGCTTGGTTGGTGGGGTTTACCAGGTAAACTGTCATAGAAACATATAAAACAGCAACTTATATTTAACTACAGTAGGACACGTGTGCGTGCGTGTGTGTGTGTGACTTGAGGTTGTCTTGTACAACTACTCAGTGACCCTTACTTCCTTCCTGCTCTTTTCAAACCCAAGCTGCATGGGGCAGCGTATGGAAAGGGCATCTATCTGAGCCCCATCTCCAGCATATCTTTTGGATACTCAGGTAGGAACGGCTCATTCCTTGCCACTCAGCCCCCGCTGGCCCACCTCTCCCTGTTTCCCACCATGTTGACTGAATACGCACTGTGTTTGTTAAAATGGCTTGATTATCATCCTGGAACACTTCATTTCACATTTGGGAGCTTTCCATGCTATCTTGTTGTCTTGCTCTGCACTGTGTGTCCATTTTGGGTGCTGGGCCTCGGGCCTACTCTGTGAACTTGTGTGCCGCCTACCATACCATATTATGTTGTGGCTGTGTAAAATGGGGCTGTCATTGGATCTGTGTGTGTTACTTTGTACATTGTTGGCTTTTCATATTGTTTTCTTTTCTTGGAATGGGGATGTAGAACCACTTACAGCAAACTTTATGTCCTTACTTTACTTCCCCTTGTGGATTTCTACTGAAACACAATGTCAGTTTGGCTTTGAGGGCCTACTATGGTCTAGTTTTGGTGTTGGTTTTGTGGACAGGAGGTCAGTAGATTGCCAAAGGGGCCCACCTGCTATTAACAAGCCCCTGAGTAGGTTATCCCAGTTTTAAGGAAGGGTATGGAATCATTATTCTTAGTTAAAGTTGCTGGTATTATATCCATTTGGCTTAATCTGTCCTTGCTCAATCAAATCCAGTAAATAAATACATACGTGGATGGTACAGATTATCAGAAATAATTTTAATGAAGCATGCAGTTTTGAGTTTTGAACCATAGTACTTGCTCAGATTTTTTTCTGTCGAAATATTCAGTGGCAATTTTGAACAATAACCTTCATTTGAAGGTTAGCACTGTGGGTAATAATTTCTCTGTACAAGGAGTTCAAGACCACTAGAGGAAGGTTTTTCACAGCTTGAGTGACTCAAGGTAAGGTCGTTCTGACTCAGGGTTGTTTGCTCTCTGTGTGCTGCTTCTTTCAGGAATGGGGAAAGGACAGCACCGCATGCCCACCAAAGATGAACTGGTGCAGCGTTACAACCGAATGAATACCATACCACAGGTGAGAGGGCATATTACCACCTTACATGTGCCAATTTATACACAAATAGGATGTGTTAATAAATGGGAGGAAATATATCACGGAATCATTAGAAGCCTTAAAAAAATATCATCATTGATTTCCAGTTCAAGGATATTGCTCATATGGCAGTATATTGAATTGAAATATTTCTTACAATCACTATAACTTGAGTTTCACTGTTACACTTGAGCAGATGTCTGGATACCATCATTAGCACAGTTAGATCATGGTCTACTTCAGCTGCTTGGTGGTGACTTAACTGTTTCCTCTCTTTTTCAACAGAGCCGTCCAATACAATCGAGGTTTCTTCAGAGTCGAAATCTGAACTGCATCGCCCTGTGTGAAGGTAATAACAAGCAGAGGGTATAATACGTGTAAAACCTGAAAAAAATATTGGATATGTGGCAATAATAGTAATATATGCTATGTACTACCATGCAAATTGAGAAACGAACAAAACACTTACGATAGTGTATTTAAGTATGTCACAAGCACAGTAGGAAGTGTAAAGTAATGTTAATAATGTAAAATGATACATCTAATAGAGAAATTATCACACTATAATCATCATAAAACTATAAATAATGCACAGGAGAAATAAAGCACATCACTGAGGCTTAAGTTGTGTATACTAGAAAAACAGCAACAGTACAAATTACTTATTAATTAAACTGATATTTATAATAATAATAATAACCAATAAAACAAGAAGAGGAAAGTACAGTGAATACTTATTTGATACTTTTGGTGTAACATGTGTCTCTCTATTAAACAGTGATCACATCTAAGGATCTGCAGAAACACGGCAACATTTGGGTGTGTCCAGTTTCCGACCACGTCTGTACTCGCTTCTTTTTTGTGTGAGTATCCCCAACACTGATGATTCTCACAGAATGAATGCACAATTACATTAAGACAAGAGTTGGTGTAGGAGTAAATCATTATCACACTTTAAAATTCATAGTTTATTACTCATAAATGGTGGTATATGCTGCATTTGCCCCACATCACTCATCATCATTTAAAATTAGCAAAGAGTAAATGTGCTGATGGTTTAGTGGTGCTACTGCTCCCCTAAAGTGGGTCCCTCTCAGGTCATAAGCCTTTCAATATGGATGTTTAAAACTGTGTTTTGGAGCTCAGCAAATAAAACATGGCTGCTGATGTCCAAGCTTTGGACACACGCATTCTCCAGATGGCAAAGTCTATTATCATGTCCACTGCTGTCTTCTGAGTTGGAAATTAGATTTGAGATGGCCTGGAATCAAATTTAAATCACAGCTAAATATAATTCAGTTCTGAACTTGTGCTCAGTGTATGGTTTTATTTTTCAGTTGTATTTCTACAGAGGTATATGTTTCATATGGTTAAATGATTGATATGGTAAGTATGAAAACTAGAAGATTTGTTATGTCAGGAACAATGCATCCTATACAATTACAGTAATTCATCTGCTTCCTACACAAGAGCAACTAACAGAGGCCCATTTTTCTTTGGAAATGTTACTTCTTTTAGCATCAGTATTACACCTTGTTGATGAGATAAGAATAAGCTCTTACTATTTATAAACTATTTATCTTTAATCACAAATTAGTAGCAACATACAACAGAAAAACTAAAAGGATGGAAAGAAACCATGTCAACCCATCTATGTATATGTGCAGGTATGAGGATGGCCAAGTAGGAGATGCCAACATCAACACCCAGGAGCCTAAGGTGCAGAAGGAGATCATGCGTGTGATTGGGACCCAGATCTACTCCAGCTAATGGAGGTTCTCCATATGTCTCTCTGACGGAGGCACACAGGCAGGCAGACAGCGAATGTTTGGGCGAGCTGACCTCGGGCCTGATACTGAAGGCTGAGGGAGCTCTTGAGCACATTATTCGTAAAGTTTTTTTGTTCTAGTCCTCTCATTTTCCTCTCTCTCCTTTGTTCTTCGTCTCCAAGTGGTTACGCATTACGTGTTCATTTTACCTTCAGTTAGGTTTCCTGGTTAAAGTCAGTCTGCTTTTCTTAGTTCATGTCATCTTCCAACAGAAGCTTAACACACTGATGAAGAAAAGAGAAACTAGTCACTAGTGTGGCTCTCCACATGTACACAACCTTTGAAACCCAGGTTTGACCGGCACTTTTACTGATCCTTTGGACTAACTATCTCCATTTATCCTTTCTCTTTGTGAATATCTATTTAAAAAAATCATCCCAAATGATAATTAGATCCCTTTGTGGCAAATAAGTGATGGATTTACATGCGCATAGAAGTTTGTTCTCTCATTGTGTTTGTAAAGGCATTATCGCCGATCCATTTATTTAATATTCTTTGACTAATGACATGAATTAAGGTCTGTGACATGGTTATCTGAGGGGCAAGCACTGCTTTGTGATTTTGTCCTTGTTGGATGGAGCTCCCAGAATCCAATAAGCGAGGTGTGGCTTTAACTCAAGTTACATACACTATAGGCACTTTGTTTTTTGATAACATTATAAAGTGTAAAAATCCAGCAGTATTATGATTTTTTATTACAGAATTAAGTTCTGATTGATGATGCACTTTCAAAATCTCACAGCCCCCAGATGTCAAACAGATAAGACATAAGAGTAACATGGCAGGGTCAACAACAGGGGTCATACAATTTCCTTACAGCTCGACTTAATGATATTTTTGGTATTAACACGAAATGAGATTATGCTACGTCTTTGTTTTCTGGCAAAAGGGCGGGTATTACTGCTGACCCCACTGAGAATCAACACTCACATCTGAAGTTTTTTACACTTTCAGATGCTTAAGTCCATTGTTTCTCTGCCTGTCTGAAAAGCTAAAACATGGAACTGAAGTGTTGTGCTATTTACTACATTTATTTGAAAGGTTTGAGCAGCTTGACATTTTGAAGACGATAAAACATATTTTGTCATTAATCAGCTGCAGTGCTCATAAGGCTTTGACTCGGTGTCTATGTTAAAGATGAATGAAACAGAGCATTAAGGCCCAGTTGCAGTGTGTTTGGGGTCTCTTCCCCTTATTTGTCGAAAATTGCTTAATGGAGGTTATATCTGGCTAAAACTGGTACTGTAACATAGATACAGTATAATGCTGAAATGATACATATATGATCATCCTCTCACTCTCGCTGAAATGAAAAAAACAACAGTGGATTGGATTTAATCTGTGATTGTGTTATATCTGTTGACAGTGTTCAAAAAACTACCACAATCTGTTGCGTGTGATCATTTTGTTCAAGTAGTCATCACTTTTTCTTTAAGTGGTGGATATCTCATTTTCAAATTAATCTCTTTGTGTATGAACTACGCTTTCCATTGTATTCACAACCTAGAAAATCCACTGTACAGAAAATCATGGACAATTTTACCAAACTATCTACTGACAGTATCCAGTCCAGGTGAGTTCACATCCTCCCTGGCACTGACTAATGGACACTGGATGATACAGATCTGCATTAATGTGCAATTCTATGGTTTCACCTTGAAGAATGGCAACCTTGTATAGCTAATCAAGTTTATCAGTTAGTCATGTACTGTATGTATGTATGTACGTGTGGGTTTGTATTTTCTTGACATTATACTAGACATTGCACTTATTCAACGTTTGCCTAAATGGGAGAAATGGACTGTCCTCGGACCTGCAGCAGATGGGTAGTGGAGGAAAAGAAGAGAAAAAAAGTATTTATGGAGTCAGCAGGACTAATATCCAACAACATAACCATGTCTGTACTGAGCTTTCAGTGTCTCCTGGAACTAAAAATTCTGACTACTGAATGGACTTCGAAGCACTGAAAGAGAGCGCATTGTAAATAAGGACATTGGAGACCTCGATGAAATGTATTGAAAGAAGTTGACATGTACAGCTTACTCATTGTGTTACGGGACTGTGCTAATAACTGATGCCTGTTTTTGCCAAGAGGTTTGAGCTGTGAGTCTCTTTGAGAGTCTATTCTCTGGCTGTCTGTCTCTGGTGAGTAATGTTTTCAATGATGATGTTGACGACAATGATGGTGATTATGAAGATGATGAAAGGCGACGATGCAGGAAAAAAAAAAGAATAAAGCCTGATTTTGCACAGTTTTACACACAGTCTCCTTTTCTTTCATGTCTGGAAAATAGTCTGACCATTAAATGTAAAATTGTCTACTGAGGCAGAGGCTTTGTGCTAGCATTTTGGGCAGAAGGGGGCACCATTACTCCACCAACATATACACAAACCACCTGAGTCCTCTATGAAGATCAAATCAGACTTTTTTTACCCATATTCGTAGCTCTCACATGTATAATTACTTGGAAAAGGTGATGCAATTCTAGGTGAATTATAATGTTTTGTATAATCAGACTGTGTGGATCTTTTCCGTGTAAATCAAATTTCCTCTGAAGTTCATGTGGTGACGAAATTCAATTATCTGCAATCAGCACTTCTATTCATAGCGACATAATGTCCCGCCTTTAAAAAGAATGGATTCAAATGTGCTTGATATAAATATAGTTTATGTGAATTGTGTGTGTCACAGGGCATGTTCCTCCATAGTGATTCTCATGAGAATACTAAACCTCAACGACACCCCTGATGAAGACAAAGAAAGAAAGTGGGATGAATAATAATCATAGACTGATTAATAAACAAAATGTCTACCCTGCTATAACCACATACATTGTACAATACAATGTATTGTGTATACAATACATGCGCTGTGCAAATGGGGATTTGAAAGGGAGACGTGGATATAAACAGTGAATTATCCTTTGATGACATGATGCATCACATTGGTTGGAGCAATACATGCTCACTGAAAAAGATAGACATAATATTAATAGGTATAATACTAACCTATTTTTCAAAAAAGAATAAATGAAAGAAACAACACCACAGTCCTTAAGCATGACACCCTCGGTCAAACAGATTTTCCTTTCAAAAGTTATTGATTTAGTTCTGGAGAAAGAGGCGCAAGGCAGACCAATATGTTGGCATGTACTGCACCGAAAGGCTTGCTAAAACTAAATGTTTTCAATTTATTGCATCACAAATTCATTCGAGTTTATATTGATTTCGTCTAATCTAATCTCTCTGAATATGGCAGAATATGCTTTTACCTCAAAGAGAGCAGATTACTAATAGTTGTTGACCAGCCAATTGCTCGCTCTGCCCTCCCTCTCTCCGTCTCTCTCTGACCACAGAAAGCTCTCCTCTTTCAAACCAGCTGAATACATCTCATCTCACTACTCTACTGCAAAAGTCCAGTCTGATGGCTGTTTTGGCACAGAAGGCCCTGTGTGTAATACAAGTGTTGGGTGTGTAAAGAGTGGGCATAATCATGGGGAAGCCGACGCACTCATGGACTCTTGAAAGGCACTTTATGTGTGTATTTGTGGCAACAGTAATTGGGCCCCTCCCTTTGTGAGCTGACCCATTTGACAGGGCCTGTGGCTGGGCCCTTGTACTGATATCTGTATATGTGTGTATGTGTGTGTGTCTAGTAGATGATGTGTATGGTTCACGTGTTACTATGATCTCTGAAACCCGGCCCTCATGTTGGACACGGTCCCCTGGTTTGGCTTTGTCCCCCATTACCAAAGCCAGCTGGCTGGTGGCACACAACTGCACATCGTTCAGAGCGTTTTCTTCTGTAGTACCATTATTCACCACTGAGGGGAGCTCTGGTGTTATTCTACTTTGCCTTCAAGTGCTTTCTTTGCATACTTAACACACACACTCTGGCACATACGTACTGGACATTAGCACACAGACACAGACACACACACACACACACACACATGCAGGTAAACACTACACAGTGGTTGTTTGGTCAGATAAAGGAGTAGTGACGGGAGGGCACAGGGTCGCTGAGGGTGTCTGGCCCTCAGCGGAAGCGACTGCTCCCAACCTCCCTCTCTTCTGCCTCTGTAATAAGTGTGACCGTTTGATTTCTGCACAAAAGGAGCAATTACAGGGAGTTGTTTAATCACCCACACTTTTATTGAGCTTGGGGTCTCTTAGCTTGCAGCTCAGGCCCCCGTCGTCGGCAGCAGCGGGCGACAGGAGTGACAGAGAAGGTCGGTGGTTTAACGGGGCGCGAAGGGGTCTCGTTTGAGTTAAGACTTCGCAGGCTACTTTGCACGCTGCGGAGGCCCCCGGGACAGAGACAAAGAGGTAGAGGAGACCAGAAGACAGGCTGGCCAGCCAGGCAGAGAGATAGATGGACTTAGCAGAGAGACAGAGACTAAAGGGCAGAGTTTGGGGGACACATCAGAATCAGAATCACTTTATTTGCGAAGTAGGATAAATGTGCAGGAGTTTTCTCTTTGTAGTGTTTTTTTTTTTTTTTTGTGCAGAGATGCAGCGAGAATTTATGCACTGACACAAAACAAAAGAGGTATTCAGGTACATGACAGTTGCACTTGTTGAGCAGGAGGTGTGGTGAATTCCCAGGAGTGCAACAGAACCAGTGTGTAGTGATTTTTTATTTTTATTTTTTTGAGAGAAATGCTCGAAATAAGTTATGAGTATGAACAAAGCACGCACGCATGATTCCTGAACAATGTAGCATGCATGGACTTGTGTGGACATTGTGAGAGCAGGGATGGCATACAAAAATGTTTTGTTTTTTTTTTAACAAAGAGAGAGAAGAAAAACAACAGAATTCGATTTTCCTACTTTACAGTCAGCCCAGAGCCCCAGTAAGCCCAAACTCCCATTCAAAACAGTACCAAGCACTGTCAGTGTCAGTGCTTTTTATTGAATTTTCAGTCTGGGTGTTACTCTATATTTGTGTGCATACGGAGTGCCTCCTCCTCCTCCTCCTCCTCCTCCTCCTCCCTCGATATGAGTGATGGAGTACAAGTCCTTGTCTAGTCCCTCAGAGATCGCAAGAATGGTGGTGTGAGGCGAAGAAGGCAAAGGGGGTGGCGATGGATGGAAGAGCTGATGGTGGCAGTGTTTTGGGGGAGGAAAGGGGTTGGTTGTTTTTAAAATGGCACAAACTGGGAAAGAACAGCACCACTTTGTGGTGACCAGGGGGAGACGGGCGTGGGTGAGGGGGGGCTGGTGAAGAAGAGGGTAGAAAGAGATAGAGAGTAAAAGAGGATGAGAGGGAGAGGGAGGGAGGAAGGGAGTACACCATTGCTGCTCATAAAGCCAACAGCTGTGTGGGTAATGTTTTGTGACACCGAGCCTCTCCGAGCCCTTCTGTTTCCCAGAGAGCTAGGAGACGCCATATTCCGTCGTCACAAATGGCTCTGTCATTCACCCCCTAAGTCTTAATTATCGCTCCCGGTTTTTTGGCCACGTTTTGCTCAGGCGTATGGATCCATCTGCACGCTGTATAATTCCACTCCGCAATTTACAAGTGGCATTTATTACAATGGCCTCCACGGCATCTCCTCTTTAACACCGGCAGCCTTTTCCAGAAAGACGAGGGGGAACAAAAGAGCAGTGCAATCTGGCAGCAACAGTGCCCACCCTCAGTTCCCTCAAATCTCTCTCTTGTCTTTTTTTTCCCATCTGTACCCTTGCTCTCTGTACGACTATCTCTCTCCACCCCCGTATTACTAATTTTTTCCGCTTCTATTTATGTGTGTGTGTGTGTGTTTTCCCTTTGTTATTAATTTAATTTTTATGGGATTCACAGTACTTGCACAAACCGCCCCCTATCTGCCTCGAAGCAGAGGAAAAGGAAATAGCTGATGTTGATTTTTTTTTCCTCCTCTCCCTTCTCTCCCCCCTTCATAATTCATTTTGGATTAATTCCCCTGTCTTCAGAGACAATCCTAATTCTTTATTATTTCCACTTCACAGGCTTCATGACATCCCCATATCCACATATCATATCCAGGGGAAACTTTACACCCAGCAGACCTTCTTGTTTTCTCCTCTCTTTCCGTGTCTCTCCTCCCTTCTCACTTACACCCTCCCTTCATTTTCTCTCTTGGTTTCTCTGTATTGTTCCTACGTCTCTCACCTTCCTCTTTTCTCTCTTTCTATCCGATTCTCTACATCCTCTCCACTCCATCGTTCTTACCAGAGTGAAGTTACTTGTTAGTTACTGCCCAGCCGCTGGGTTCCCATCTATAGAGACAGACACCAAACAGAAGTTGGCTGCCTCTCTCTCACACACACACAGACACCTTCCCACCTCAATCCATATCACAATGTGTGTATGTGCTGCACTACTTGTCTACCCATCTCTCCTTATTCATATGGGAATAAAATGACATGAGTGTTCATTGCCATTAAAGTGCCACTGAAAAAATAAATCTACATTCATTTGTCGCTTGTCTTCCTCTCCTCATGTCGCGCTCCACAGTGCTTTTCTTTGACTCCCTCACAACACTCACTTGTCAATTTCCTCTGCTATTAGAGATGCTCATTGGCAGATGGACTCTCAGGCTCATCATATAGCAGCTGTCCTTTGCCTTCATTTCTTGCTTCTCGATCTTTTTCTTTCTTTTTCGCTCCCGGTTGCCCCTTTTCCCCCCGCTGTCCCTCTGTCCCCTGTCATGTTTTTCTGCCTCTGTATTTCACTTTCCTTCTCACAACTTCATCTCTTTTGCCTTATCTTTCTTCCAGTACGCTTTTCTATTCATCTGCATCATACCGCTTCTCTGCTTTTCTGTCTCTGCATGCATTTATCTCTTTTCTCTATGTTTTTCTGCCTTTCTTTTTTTTCTCTCTCCCCTATTTCACTCTGCTTTGTGATTCCTCTATATTTTTTTCAGTGTTTTTTTTTTTTTTTGCCTGCTCATGTCAAGTAGTTTCTCAAATCAGCCTTCTTCAGATTTTTAGTGACCATTTTTGCTGCTGCCATGGGCGCTCTCCTTTGTCCCACACCTACCAAGCACTCACGCACAAACTCATACCCAGACACACACACACACATGCAATGTCCCATCTCCAATTCACTATTAAGTGGGCCCTGAATTTCCCCTGAGCTCTGGTATGGTGGCGGCCGCCTCTGGAGTCCGGCTGTGCTAGATGTGTTGTCTGCTCCCTTACCATTCAATTACCCTCCTATAATCTGACAGGCTCCTCATGGCCTGCACTGGGACAATCACTTGTGTGTGTGTTTGTGTGTGTGTGTGAGTGCACATCTCTCTCTCTCTCTCTCTCTCTATTTCTGTGTGTGTGGCTGTCTGCTATTATATCTATCTCTTCAAGTGTATTCCTGCATTTCAGATGCACACAGAAGGAAAGGAGTTTTTTTTTGTTGTTGTTGTTGTTGTTGTTTTTTTGCATTGGCTGCTTTGCTATGCTTTTCTGTTTCTTTCGTTATTACTTCTCACTCAAAAGTCTCCCCAAGATCTCTGGCCCGAAGTCATTTGACATCCTGCTGCACCCACAGAAACACACACTGGCAGAATGAAAGTCTTGCAACAAACAGCCAAAGCCAACATTTTGTTCTCTTCTCCTCTCTGCCCCCCCGCAATCTCTCCTTCCTTATCATTCTCTTCCCTCCGTAACTTCATCCCGCTCTCTCTTTGTCCATCATTTCATCATGTTCCCCTAATCACTGTCCCCATGTTTTCTCCTTTTATCTTCATCTACTCCCTGTGTCTTTCTGTCCCCCTCCCTTCTCTCTCTTACTGTCTATGCGAGGCAGGCTGGCTCTCAGTGTTGACCTGAGAAGGACTGACATTCAGAGGCCGGTCCCCTGCCTGCAGCACTGACATTTCTGCCAGACTTTGATGGTGCCTTTGAACAGAGATGTGTGGAGGGAAGAGCTGCCTGTCTCCCCGCCTTCCAGCAGCTCTAGCTCTGCTTCTTCACCATTCAGAGTGAGATGTACTGGAGCAGGCTGCTCTCCCATCACACATGCAGCCACGCAAACACATGCACACACATGAATATAATTGTACTTTTACACACCTGAACTCATTTAGCCTCATTTAGGCAGGTGCTTGTTTCTCACGTACACACATTGATTGTCTCACATGCATACGTCTGCACAGATGCACAGATCTATGCACATATATGTGAAAAATACACACACACATGCACACACAATCATACACCTCCTGCTGGGACGCCTTCAAAGACCCTCATTGCCCCCTCCGGCTGGTGCAGGGGGAGAGACAGAAGGTGTTGTAGGGGACCCAGTTATCTCTCCCACCTCTCCCCTATCTAACCAACCCTGTCCTCTTCACCACCCCACACCCCCCTTTCCCTGCTGTGCGGCCTTCAAAGACACCCATGTCACTCCAGTAACCCTGTAGCTCCACTCCTGCTCCTCCTCCTCTTCTTCTTCTTCTTCTTCTTCTTCCTCAGTGCCTTCCAATCTTCTCTAACCTCTCCTCTGTGCACCACGCTCTCTTTGTTACCAGCTTCTCACAAGGTTACAAAACACAGAAGAGGGAAAAAAAAGAAATAAATAAAAAAGAAATAGAGACAGGGAATTGCTTGATGGGGGTTGCTCTTCTGACAATCAGTACAGCATGATGTGAAAATGGTGTTCTGTTCCGTTATTCAGCGAATGCCGTTTCTGTGCCAAACTGCCTGCTTTGGCAGATTTCCCCCCTCTCTCTCTTTGCTGTCACTAAGGGGAATGGGATTTTTCTTTTTCATGTGTTGGAGGTAGGGACCAAAGCATGTGGTGCTCTGTGAGTCTAATTAAAATGACTTGGCTATTTTGCCATGCAATGGTGTCTCAGAGAGGTGGATGAGAATTGAAACACTTAATTTTGTTTCGCTTGGTTCCTCCTCTCTATGGAGTTGGGCTGAGCTGAGCCTTGATGAGAATGTGGATTTGACAGCTGCGCATGCATGCAGATGCATATTCGTGTGTGTGTGTGTGTGTGTGTGTGTGTGTGTGCTGCAAAACATTTTAATAAGTCACTTAATTTGTATTCAGTCCTATAGTCATAAATAATTTAACTTCCAATGCAGGAGCATTAAAATGTCTTGACCACAAAGTGTAGAAATTGCGGTGCTCTTGTCAGGTAGTTTTTCAGCTGAGTTTGACTTGACTCATGTTGGTTTTATTGATGTTCCTGGAAAGAAGCATAAGGCTGATTTCCCAGACCCCTTGATGAAAGATATACTGCCAAAAATGTCCATCCAGCATTATGTCATCCCTTTGTCTGTCTTTACATCAGTCACCTTACGTGGTAAAACAGACTCGCTTTTCTGAGGCAAATTCACTTGTGTCTAATGCAACCCAGCTACTTTCAAATGTCTTCTTGAATTAACTGACAATGGCTGTCTTTGAAGAGACTGTCTCTTGTTTTGAGGAAAACTCTTCAAACAGGGAAAACTGAATGAAAAACATGTGAAACTGTCTCCGAGAGGTTATTGCATGTTTAAATTGCATTCATTTGTCAAACAGACAACATTTGGCAGATTTTGAAAATTGTTGTGTTGAACGAATGAATTCAGAAGTTTTATTTGTACAATTTATGGAATCCAGGTTATATAGAATTGAACTTGTAAGCGTGAGTTTTCTTAATTCAAATTCTTCCTGCACACAGCATTTATTTCCTGAGTTGGGCTGGAGGGCAGCTTCCTCCTCCGAGGTTGCCAACAGTGCGTTCACACTCGTCACTTAGTGTGTCGATTTGATTAGCCTGGTGTTCCTTGTTTAAGAAAGGCAAGATTTGAAGATTGAATTTGCAGACAAATTGTGCCTTGATGCATTTCTTGCTGTGTATTTGTGGAAAGAGAGGAAGTGACAGGTCTAACCCCTTCAAACAGACCTCTGGCCCAGTAGCATGGCATGATTCCACCTCAGCCTTTCTTGCCAGCTCCCCTCCTCCCCCCTCTCCTCCTCCTCCTCCTCTCTCCTCCCTCCAAGCTGGGGGCCCCAGGGTGCCTGCAGCCTGCCTGTACTGGGCTATTGATTGGGAACAGGGCTGCAGCTCACCTGCTAATTGAAAGCCGATTGGGGCCCTGGGGCAGAGCTGTAAAACAGGCCCCACGTGGCATTAAAAGCTGAAGGCTGACGGGCCACTGTAAATCCAGAGCTGCTAATAGTGGTGGTGTATATCCATCTGTGTTAGACCTGTATGAGAGTGTGTGTGTCAATGTATGTGTGCTTGTTCTGTTGTATGTGTGCACACGTACATGATGGTAATGCATGCGTGGTGTGTGTGTGTGCATCTTAATGTGTGTATGTGTTTGCACACAATTGAACTGGGTGTCTTTAAGTGTATGTGTTGCTGCTTACTGTGTGTGTTTGTGTAATCACATGCATTAAAATGTGTGTGCAAGTTTGAGTGGATACGTTGACATATTATGCGTTTGTGTGTGTATATCTGTGTACAGAGAGCACACACGCGCGCACGCACACACACACACACGCGCGCGCACACACACACACACACACACACACACACACACACACACACACACACACACACACACACACACACACACACACAGGTGGTTCATGGTGACAGTCTGGTCTCCCACAGCACCGGGAAAACAGTCTCGTCTGTAATGGACACATCCTTCCTCTTTCTTCAATCCTCCTGACGACAGCAGCAACAGCTCTTCATCCCTCCCTCTGTCTCTCTCCCTCCATCTCTCTCTCCCTTCCTCTAGTTTCTTTTCTTCCTTGGTCTTCGCACAAGTCACACCTGTGATCCTCCGCTGAGACATCAGCTCTTGAGCTGGACTTCATTTTTTCATTCCTCTCCCATTATTTCTCATTTTTTTCCATGACTACCTGTCTCCTCTCTCATCTCCTTTTCTCCCATTTTAGGTCCAACTATGTATGTCTATATGTACATATATATCATGGGCTCACAGTTGGTGTTCCAATGTATCCCCAAGGTGCGTAGTAGAGTTGAGATCTGTGCCACATAGTCAGGTTCTTCAACAACAAACTTGTAACACCATTTCTTCGTAAATAATGGCTCGTGCACTGGGGCATTGTCATGTTGAAACAGGAAATGTGCTTCCCTAGTTGCCACCAAATTAAAGGCAAACTATTATCTACAATATATTTATATATTGTAACATTAACACTTTGCTTAATTGCAAAAAAACAAACTGTGAAAACAGCTCAGAATCAAATATCTGTATATCTACAGTACAGTTTTTCTACAGTTTTCCCCCTTCTGACTTAGTTTTTCTTCCTTTAAATCTCACTCTACTTTCCACTCTCCCTCCCTCTCCGTCTCTCTGTCTGTCTCTCTCTGAGCAGTGTGATTGAGTAGGGAGGGGTGCTGGCCGTCCTGCAGCATGGCGCATGGAAACAGAGGTTAATTGGATTGTAATTAGAGCGGAGGTGATTAATTGATAGCATCTGTAAATTTGGATGTTTCCATTGTAAATGTGACAAATGAGAGCGTGGCAGGCCGGAGGAGGAAGGGCAGAGACAGAAAGAGGAGAGGGAGCAAGACACACATACACAGGAAGAACAGAGGAGGAGCTGCAGAGATGGTGGAAGGAGAGAAAATGAGAGAAAGGCAAAGGAATGAGAAAGTAATGACAAAATTGATAAATATGACTGAATGCTTGATGAAGCAAGGAAGGTAATGGTTAGAAGCACTTTTCTTTTGCTGTTGTAAGGAAATGTTGATGCTGATGGCTGTGGCATAGGTTAAATTCTTAGATGAACAAATATATGTATTCACTTTCTTGCCCAGAGTTAGAGGAGAATATTGATATCACTAACATATCTGTACACTAGATATAAAGCTAAAGATAAACTGGAAGCAGCTAGCCTGACTCTTTCTAAAGATTAAAAAATTGGCCTGCCAACACCTCTAATGCTTACTAATTAACACATAATATTTGTTTGATTCATATGAAAACTGAAATGTCGAACAAGTTGTGGTTGAGCTGCTGATGTTATCTTTGGCTGCTGTGATGTAGCCTTATATTAATATTATGTAAAAAAAAAAAAAAAAAAGCAAATAATTGTATTTCCCAAAGCAAATACATGCTTTCACTGTTGAAATGAAACTTGTGTTACTGATATAGTCACATGGCAAGCACAGCTCACTTTACAGTTTCACAAAATGTGCAAAATGGAATTGCCAGGCCTATATAAAGCACAGATTGTTATTGCAATCTTATGTCTAACATAATAGCTGGTAGACCTGAATAAGATAGTTTTCAGACTGACTTTAGCATGGCATCATCATCATCATCATCATGGTTCTATTAATGCAATGAGGATGCCACATTGCCAAAGAAGTTTAACCTGGCTAAAATGTTGCAGTTTTGTCCAGAATACCTGAAGAGATCCCTTTGTACCATGAATGAGATAATTCTATGATTTATCTCAAAATCACTGAGACATTGAGCATCACTGTGATAACTCTGCATAGTTCCTCACAGCGTTTTGGCTTCCCAAAAGCTTTCGTGCATGTATTATTTAACATGGACTTTCTGGATCATATTTCTTTCATTATCTGATCAGCTAGCTACAGATTTTACAATTAATGTCACCTTCCACTCAGATAATTCATGCAATATACCTTATAATCATATATTATCATATAATTGGATTTCCTTTCCCCAGCTTTTTTTTCAAGGGCCAACAAAGCAGAATCAGGACAATGCACTGCTCTATACTACTGGCAATTTTAAACTAAGCTAAAAACAATGCTATTAAATTACAGTAATAGAATTTTACTATTTGAGCCTACGGATTGCCCACCAGATATACCAGATATGGCTACAGTTACAAATGCACAAGATTTGATTTATGGACAAAACCAGCTCTGTAGTTAACAACACCTGTTAGCCTGCAGGAGTTTTATGTTTTATCTAAGGTTAGTGCATTTTTTAAAACCAACCCAACATTTACATTAAAGGATACCACTTAAATTTACTCCAGTCTGTGTGGATAGTGACTGATCCCTCAGCCATGTCTGAGTGATCTTGCTGCTTTATATAATATTATGACTTATGCTATATTTTCACATGAAGATGTAATATCTGTAACATATGGTTAGGGTTGGGGTTAGTTGAGCTGTAAGTTGAGTGTGTTATGACTTTGTCACAAGTAACATTTTAATAAGAAGCTTTAAGGCCTTTCAACATATGCAGTAAGATAAATAAAATACTATTTATTGTCCCAGGAGTAAATTCCATTTGTATGCACAGCAGTGGACAACATGTAATGCATTAACAATATAACAACATTCATGGTAGGGCCCTGGGATAAAACCAAACCTGTGCAAGCCATCAAATTAAGGCATCATCCAAGCATAGAGAAATTAACAAAGCTGTTTTTCCATCATCTGAACATAGAAAAATTAATAAGGCTGTACTTTTTACAGTCACAAGTTCTCCAATATAATTTCTTGGGCAAGTGTCATAACTCTATGAAAACCTTTCACAGAGCGTATGGACGGCTCACGATGGCTCGTGTGGTTCGTTGCTCAACGGAACAAATTGTTCATTAACTGTGGGCCTAATGCTCTAACAAATGTTCCAGGAATATTGCTGCGGTGGTCCACACGAGGATGGAATTAAGCTAATCAAATAAGCCTCCAGTCAGGTCCTATCAGACAGCTCCAGACTGCAGCAAATGAGCCCACGTCGCAAAATTTACATTTCATCTTCCCCAGGGGACAGGTAGGGTCCCACCTCGCCACCACTTTTCTCCCCAATCAGCATCTGGCTCCTGGAGGAAGACGAGGGAAATGGGAAATAGAGGGATGTAGTGGTTCCTGGACATACCGTGAAGCTGCTGAACCTCTCTTGCCACTTCCTGGGCACACGTCCTATGAATAAGGAAGAGAAAATAGAGAAGATGACAGCAGGGGAAATATTTGCTGTTGTGGTTGGTGCGCCACTGAGATCCCAAGAATGAGGGCCGGGCATATTTGCGCAGCTGTCCGTTTCCCAAGTGCTGAGTGTATGAGTGTGTGCCCGCTGGAGTCTGTTTGTTTGTCAAAGTCACTATGCCTTCACTCTGTAAGTTATTTGTGCCTTTGGTTGTGTATCACTTTATATATGTGTGTATATACAGTACATGCATGCATGGGTATTAGAGTTTGAGAGTGTGTATGTATGTGTGTGTGATTCAGTGTGTATCCAGGGAGAGGCAAATCCATCTGTCTTTCTTGGATAAAGATGCCAGAAAGAAGGAAGAAGGAGAGATCCTGCTCCAAGAGAGGCTGGGGAAGGAAGGAGAGCCAAACAGATGTCCCTATAACTCCTAACTTGTCTCCTTGTCACCTTCCTCCTTCCAGATGTTCAACTTGTCATTTTCCATTTTTATGTGGAGTCCTGGCCTACAGACTCGAGAGAAAACTCATGCACTCCATGCAAATGTGTTATTTTCTTAATATATTTGGAACTCATATTCCAACAATGTACAGACACAACTGGAATGTCAGAAAACAAGGCCAGAGTTAACGTTAGAGGCAAACATACAGTACTTATGGTTTCATGTTTAGAAAAGAAATATAAATAAGTATCTTCTAAACATCTTACTGTATTGTGGTGAACTTGCTGTACTGTAATTTTAGCCAGCTACAACTGGAAGGTTTATGTATCCCCTGCAAACGGCTTGCTTTCTTTTTGAATTGATTTTCTTGATGTAAATATTGATTTTTACAGTCTCCCAATTGTATGGTGAGGTTTTGTGCTGCTTAAATTTTCATGCCGTAACCTGAAGACCTGCTGTCTCAGGTATCTGAAACAGTGCCAAAATCAAACGACATTTGATCATCATACATCTTCTAATATACTGTACATTGAGGAATGTGTTTTAAATAATGTATCAGATGTATTCAACACTACATTAAGGGTATGGGCTTGGAAAAGTTAGCATTAATTACTTTATTGATGGTTAATAAATAATATATTTATGGTTTTGTGTCTGAATGTGTTTTGCATAAACAAAACAAAAAGCTTGGGTTAAGTGAGAGTTTATATTCTCATAGTTTACCCTGTTTTTTTATTTTTATTTTGTTTTGTTTTGTTTTGGGGTTTTTTTGTCGCTCTTTAATTAATCACAAAAGACCCTCCTGTTCACTGTGTGGGGCAAGAACACTTTTAACTGCAGGCTTAATGGCTTATTGTGGAGTGAAAAATGTATTGCCACTTATCACTGACTCACCAACATTCATAACAGCAGACCTGTTTAATAATAAAAGATTGTGGGTTTGTTACTTTTACAACAGGACATCAGCCATTAAAAGCCATCACATGTGGATTCCAAATGTTCAGCAACTTGGTAACTCAAACAAAAACTATATTTATGCAGTGAAACAGGCCTATTGTTAAGCTGCACTGTAGGCAATAACACTTTTAGGAAACGGCATGGGGTGGTGAAGGTAGGAAAGATGATTAAATAATGAAGCAATATACATTATACAATGCACGTTCTGTTATTATGGGGCTCACCACTGGCAAGGACGAGGGTAGGGGTTTTATGCATTGACAGTCTAGCTTCGACTTATGTTTCACAAACTCTGGCATCAACACCTATGTGAATAATAAGTAAAGAATTAGAAAGAAGCATTGTGAGTGTCCTACTGCTGTGTTCAAATGAGAACTAGCACAATGACATGTCCATTAAGAACAACTTGTCATAGTGGTTTACATTGCACTTGGCTTACACTAAGCCAATCTTGTTACTAAGCTTGATGTGAACATTTGCACATCAAAAACAAATGAGCTACTCTTAAGTTTAAATATTAACAGCATTGTGAGGCTTGAGATCCCCAAGATGTCAAAACTGCGTTTAGCATTCACTGGGCATACTTAATGGTAATACACACACCTTGTGTGCTGTGAAGCAAACTTAGACTTGAGCTTTGTAACTGGTCAATGACCTGTGCTCTCTATACTTCACTCCCTCACTCCAAAGCACTTTAACTTCTCCATCTTTTTTCATTTCATTTTTCTTTTTATATAAGGTAAAAAACATCTCACACTGAAAATGTTGCATAGGCAAGTGAATTTGTATGAATCAAATGTGCCTATTAAACTTCCCATGCCACTATTAAGCACAGCTATAAACATAAAAAATGGCCACATTATCTCTGTACAGTATCCTAATAACAATAACGCTATCTGTAGTATTAGCAGCCGTAATAGTGTTTCAATGTCTTTGAAATGCTGCTGAAGATGTGCTGATTCATGTTGGAGCAATGAGTGAAGATACATTTTGTGTTTTATAAGTCAGATGTAGGTGGTTTTGGGGTAAAGTGCCTGGGAACAATGGCACTGAATGCTGGCATTGAGCGTAAATCATGTGCTGCAGATTCATCCGATATGGATGGACAGTAAATCCTTGAGATACTTTGTCTCCAAACAAAACTTTGAAACCACCAGAAACAACAGACTTGTTAACAGAAGTGTTGTTAGGATCTTGAAACAGTGGGGGCTTAGCCCAGCCCAGATATCTTTAGAGTTTCACCTGATAATTGCACAGTTTTCAAGTTATTTCAGAATAAGATGTAAAACAGTGTACTCAACCAAAATATTCTGGTCAGGTGCGTAGGCTGGTTTTAACAACATGAAATCAAAATAATCAAAATGAGTGCAATCTTAGCTTGTCTTCTTTTACTGTGTGACAAGGATTCCTTTTGAAGTGTGTCAAACTTTTTAAACTCTTATCTCTCTTCTTCTTCAACTCTCCTGTAGCTCTTTCGGTGTCTCATTTATCTGTCGTACTCCTCATCTCTTCTCCTCTCTCCTTTCCTGGTCATAAAAATACAATGGCAACCAAAATCTAACCCAAATCTCCCATTTGTTAAGTGATGATTAGATCATAAACATGAGTTATTTACTAACATTTTATACCCTGTAATTAGTCTTATCTATGATAATTTACACAGCTATATTAATATGTAATGGTGTGCCTTGGAAATACTTGTTTTCATAAATGGTGTGCCCTGTGAAAAAAACAAACATTTGAGAACCACTGTCCTAAACTAGCTGGCCAGCTAAAGAGCCCTCTTCTTAACCAACCTAAGCACGTAGATGAGGCAGTGGCACTCTCATGTCTTGACTCATCTACTGCTACAACAACAGAGATAACTCTTCTTCCACCTCCTCTAGCCTTGACTGTACCTTGTTGCTTTCATCCATTTTCTTTTTGAAAAAGCATCTTATATGTACACATAAAAACATTTGGGGCTGTAACCTTGGATGTCCGTGCCTAACACTGGTTGTGGATCACTAAATGTTAATGAAAAACATTGCTATTGTAACGTAGCTGCAAAATTTATATGACCTTTTTTGGTGCTGTGTAGATGTTTAAAATGGTTAACTGGAATTTTTTATGCTTATTTGTGTCTTGGCTTGCCAAGATAAATATCTTAGCTTAAGATGAAGTAGATGCATTAATATCACTACCAGTGAGCAACTCACACTACCATCTTATGTCAGACAACTATCCCTTAAAGTTTGAGAGGACGCAGAGACTCACCTCAACGTGACACATACAGCTTAATTTAGAAGGGAGAGTACAGGATATTGGTGATATGATATCACTGGGTCCCTGAAATGGCTTCCAAATGTTTGCATTATCTGATGGACATGAAAAGAGTCTTGAAATATTTTCCCCAGGTTTGCTCAATCTAAGGAAGGACTAATATCACTCCTCCAACTCCTCTAATTTCTACTGCGGACCTCCCTTGCCCATTTCCTAATTTGTTGAATCGCTTTGGGCCGATTTCTTTGCATACTCTCACTGAGATTGTGTCACATATGAGGCTCTAGTCCCCTTGATAGTATTGCCACAAATTTATTCAGCGAGGTTATGAGGGCTGTAGGCCCCGGTTTGCTTTCTATTCAAAAGAGCTCTCTTTCATCTGGATGTGTTCCAGTTATTTTAGGAGGGGATGCAGAAATGGTCTGACCTTGATACTTACAGTAAGGAAAATGAAAAATTAGACCAAATTTGACAATATGATATATTCCCACTATTCTGGACAAAAAAAAAATTTCTTCAGGTGCTGAATAGTGCTTAGATTTTGAGGAGTTTGGTTTTAATTTCCCATATGTTGTTCTAGAGGATATCAATGGTTTATTGATGGTTGCTGATTCGGGAGTTTATTGGTCGTATCTGACCTTAGCACAGCCTTTGACACTATTGATCATGTTGCTATAATCAACAGATAAAGACAGTGGGTGTGTACTTCGGGACTGCTTTGAATGATCCACATCGTTGTTCAGTATGAATTTTATTTTATCAGCTACAGGAATTACTTAGGGTTTACCATAAAATTTCAGTTTCAGTATTATACATAGACCACAAGAACTGGTCTTAAATAGGTACTGGTTCCTGACTGATACTAAAATTGCAATAGAGTCCCTTGAGATGAGTACTGATATCATTATTTAGGCATCATTGAGAGACAAAATTCAATTCAGTTCAATTTAATTCAATTCAATTCAATACTGTATTGCCATGTCAACAGAACTTTTATCCATGGAAAACCTATTTGGAAGAAGTTGTTTAAAAGTAGAAGAAGCACTCTTATTTACAAACTTTGTTTACATTTATATTTGTAGAAAGTAGTTTAATGAATCAATGTTGTGTGACATGAGGGGCACTTGTTTCACTATATGCTCTATATTGGGCCTGAGCTCTTCTGCCATGCCTTGGTTATCCTGCTTCAACTTTGAAGGGAGTATAAAAGAAGCCATCCTTTGGTGAGCAGTTTTGCCTTTTAGATAAACAGAGAGAATCTAATGCTTTGAAATTATTGTGTACAGCTCACTTCCAAATTTTGCAGAATTCTAGAGCCAAGATATTAACAAAACTATTTTTTTCAAGAACATATTGATAACGTCCATGCATTGCCAGTGCTTCAGTTCAGTTCCTCTCTTTTTTTTAACTTATAATATACAAGGCTTTACATGGCCTCGTGCTGGATTATATCAGTGAGCTTCTAACTTTACTGTCCTCAGAGGCCTCTTAGGTCTACCAGTTTAGGTCTCATGGCTGTTCCAGAGCCAAGGTTAAAACTAAGAGACCTTTAGATTTGATTGAGAATATAATTTCATGGATGATCATCAGCACAATTTTAGGAACGGTCAATTTGGAAACATATTCATCTGTTCCAGTTACAGCACTTAGAAGCACAGAGTGATCGTGTGACTGTAAATGACACATTGTACGTGACACTTTTAAATGTGCCCAAAGAAATTATGTAAAAATGCAAGTGTTAATGCATTAGAAACAGAAACATTCGTACACACTTTAGAAAACACTAAACAGGTGACATGTTTCAGAGGTGTCTGTAATATCCCGTAATTTACAACATAGCCTCTTCACAAAGACTACTGTTTTATGTTTTTTTGGAGAATATGGCATAAAAAGAGGATGTATGTGGGAGGATGGTGTGGGGCAGATTGGACAAAAGGTCACGGTTCTTTCATAAAGTAAACGTTCAAGTGTTAGCTTTATTCTCAGTCTATAATGCCACTAGACAGCCTCTCCTCTTTCTTTTCATGTCAGAAGCAAGACATTTCTCAGGAAGACGAAAAAAGATAAATGACCAAGTCAAAACAGATGATCACAGTACATCATAGCATTACTAATTGTATACATGGACACACTTTGTGCTTGCATCGTTAACTGTGTGTGATGGTTCCTCAGTTCATTACACTTGAGGAGAGCATACATTCTAATGACATTTTGCGCATAACCATTATGCAGCCGTAAATATTTATACCTGAAAAAAACAACAACAAACAGATATAAGCTGAACTTAGAGGGCAGAGGACGAATGAGTTTTCATATCAATAATATAATGATTGTTTGTTTCTGCATTGATATTCTGCTGTGTAAACACTGATGACAATAGGAAAGCGTACAGATGAACGGGATTATGTGTTTTTTTGTATTGAAATAAGCATTATTGGATAGTAATTCAATTCTGACACGGGTTACAAATTCCTCATTCCTGTTATATTAGTTGTTATAATTTTCCCTGCAAGCAAAATCTCTAGGCCATACTAAAAGTGAATGCTAGATGCATGGCATGAAAGGACACACACATACACACACAGAGATACAACCCAACTCTTATATTCTCTGTTTGATACACACACACACACACACACACACACACACACACACACACACACACACACACACACACACACACACAGCTAAACAAGCCTGTCAAATGCACAACAGCAGAAGTTCCTCATCACATACACAGTGTGCGGTTGGGCCTGCTCCCCTCATCAATCACATCTAATACTCTCCCTCATTTGATATTTGTTTGGTTATTGCCTTTGCTATTATTGTTGCTGTAGTTTGATACATTCCCCGACAGCTCTTATTTCCATTATAAGTCATCAATTAATACAGAGAAATGTAATTATTGTGACAAGGCGTCTAATGCGGGCCGTGGAGATGAGAAATGGATTGTGACGGGGTGTGCTTCAAGCTGTCACATACAGTGGTGAATTCTTGCCGAACCTTCTTCACAGCACCACTTTTCAAAAGTCCCGACCTATTACAGAGCTCCATCTTTCTACTCTGGATTTCTGTCTTCCTGTATACTGTATGTGACTGAGTTAATCTACAATGGAGTAAAAGAAGAGATGGAGACATAAATTTGAAGATTATTTGCTGGGGAAAACATACTGCAATGGTGCTGGAATTAGCATTTTCCTATCACATCTTATTCAGTATTGTATTTATCTCAAAAACAAAGTGTGCAATATTATTACGTTGCAACTGAGGCAAGGCCAAGGTATGGTTTAAGCTACATGGCTATTACAATGTGCAAATAGAGAATCAAGAAACACCCAAACAAACAATACAACAAAGCAGCCACACTGTGGTCTTAAGGCTTGTGGCTCTTCTGTTTCTGAGCCAACTCTGCTCAAAAACAAGCATTAAAAACTTTTTCTTTTCATTGATAACATGTCCAAAACTTTAGAACAGGGTTATGACTTCACAATAAGCTATTTCTAAGCCATGAGCAGCAATCAGCACTGAACCTTAAAGCGACTACAAGGAACTTTCATTTTGTGTTGATCCTGCCAGCCCCTGTGGAAGCAGCAGTGTTTCCACCACCACCAACTTATTTTAACACTATTTTTCTGTTTTAAAATTATGAAGATAGTGGAAAAAAAAAAAAAAAACCTTTAGTACTCTTCATACACCTATTTTACATTGGTAATTTATAACTAACAGATTCAGTTGCTCAGTAACAGCAACTTTGTTGAGAGATCTAGAGTTATCAACATTCCCTACTAATGTTATGTCTTCATAATATTTATCTAATAGTAAGATATAGCTTGGTAGCAAGACCAACATTTAAAGTAACCTTGCTAGCCAGCTAGACTCACAAAATTATGAGATCACGTCCAAGCACAGTGGTTACAGACCAATCAGCGTCCTATGAGGAACTATAGCAGATGCAGCAAGAGTTACAGGCGTGGTTTAACATTAGACATGACAGTGTGTGTGAGAAGTGACGGTTTGCTCAAAGAGGTTAGCATAGATACTGCTAGCATCAGTTAAATCAGAACTGCAGAATATTTCTTAGTTGAAAGGAGAGCAAAGAACCATACTGAAAACTTTTCTGATTAATAAAAAGTTTTTTTTCTTTTCCCCTGACTGGCTTTAGTAAGCGTTGCGCTACATCATGTGGTTTGTTGATTTAATTGGTTGAAGTTTGCCTGTGATGGACAGATGGTTCATCCAATCTCCTGCCAAGTATATTTTTAAAAGTGCCTGCCCTTTTCCAAACAGTTTTCAATGATGAATTCCCAGATGGTTCAGGTTAGCTTTAAAGTCAATTTTTACATGCCATTTTGTTGATTCTGTCAGCCCCTGTATGGTGTGTTATACAAAGAAATTGTTTATTGTAGAAATAAAAAAAGGGATATGTCTTCTGAAAATAAAAACATAAGGTTAAGTGCAGTTAGAAAAGATATTATACATTATTATCATTAGGCTGAGAGAGAGAGACAGAGCACAGCCCTATGTTTAGATAGAGCAGTGAACTGTGTCTAATATGATTATATGACATTCCTCACATTTTGCACCAGGCCCGGAGGCCATTGTTTGCCCTCATGTTGACCTCTCTTTCCTCAAATGCCCTGGCCTTGACTCCTCCATGGCTCAGTTGCCTTGTCCCATGCACTAATTTTCTGACTAAATTCACATCTTCCCCTCCCACTCATGCATCATGCTGCATCTATCTCTTTTTATCCCTCTTGCTTAGCCCTGTCCTCTCTTGTTTCATCTTGCCTTATCCTGCCAATCTCATGTCCTTGTTATCCCTACCTCTCTCCCCTGCACACTCACTCCCTCTCTCCCCCTTCCTCCCTTGCCCTCCCTTTTGCTGTCTGTCTCTCCCTCTTTTTCCTCCCTCCCTCCCTTTCCTCTGCTGTGGAGGTCAGGTATGATGCAGAGCCAGAGAGCTCGCCCGTGTTTAATTACATTAATAAAACACCCTGTGAGGAAGAATGACCTCGCACCCCACAGCCCTCTCCATACCCTCTGCATCCCTTACCCTCTACCCGTCCCTCCCTCCCTGTTGTTCTACAGGCTTAGGTCTATTGAGGCTCCCTGCAGGCCCAGTCCAATTGGTGCCAGGTTGCATTTCATGGCTGATTGCGAGGCATGTGTTTCTCCCTCTTCGGCATTGGTTCCGCCCCCAATCTCCAGCGGTTCCAGACATGCTCACTTCACTGGAGGTCATGTCAGAGACTTCTCCCTCCCTCCCTGACCTGCTGCAGGTGGAGGATGCAGAGGAGAGAGTGCTGGCAAAACCTGACCTCTCTCCAAACAGCTGTAATGAGGGACATGCCCTTCCGGATGAGCTCCTCAGAGATGTAAACCATCCTGATCACTTTCCTTCCCTTTCATTCATATGTAGCCCTCTCTGGCTCTGTCAACAGGAAGGCCATACGTTTCCCTCTGCGTCTCACAGATTCAATTTGGGGAGGGAAGTGAAACATTCATTTGGAAAGGAGCTTCTCAGCATGTGCCAGGTTTTGGTTTACTTCGCATTGGTGGAGACTCTCCGCTCCTTGCGTCATAAAGTTGAAATCTGAGGCACACAAAATGCCCCCTGGGCCAGAAGACAATGGTCCTATGCACATAAATTATGGCAGAAGCAGGATGGCATATGACAAGCCGCAGTAACTTACTATTATTGCCTGCAACCGATGATGACAATTCCCATGGTAGCCAACAGGTCGGAGCGATGTAATATGCATAGGATTCATGCAAATGGGAATGCCTCAAACATGTGTCAGAAATATCGCTGCCACTGGGTAGAAACCTTGTATCTTTGAAAAGCAGCCTTATTTTCATACTGACAACCGTGCATCCTTATTGTAGTTTATGAATAGATTTTGTGGGCCTTGAGGTCACACAGCTGGCACTTCCTATAAAGAACCACATAAAGCTTCAGCTCAGGTAGAAACATGGAAATTACTAGTTGGACTTACGAGGGTTTCCTGCAACAGCAGGAATCTAATCTCCTACAGCCACCTTCATGATTTTCATGAATAGTCAACAGCCTTACCATAAAAAAGTGGCATCATCTTCTCCAAGAACATTACAGCTTAATGTAGACACATAACTTACATTTCCTCCACAATGGGGAATCCTAACCTTGTTGTACTCTTTTGGCTATGCTATTTATGTGCCAAAATTTTCCTCTGTGTATGTATGTTGATAGTATAGTGCTGTCGTGGCATGTTGTTGCCAATATATTATGGGCTAATGGCAAAACCACAGGGGCACTCTGGCACCCTAATGGCTTTGATGGTTGATGCTTTCAGTTAGATTGTGACAGCAAAAAGTAGTTAAAAGCGTTATATGCTGTGGGCATTGCTAGTCTTTTCAGTGTCAGGGAGCTGTTTTTCTTCCCACAGCCATTTCTGTTCTGAGCAACAGCATTCATCCAAAGAAAGGACACAAAATCTGTGTGAGCAGAACATGTTGCTCATGTTTATTTGATAAAAAGCCATCCAATGATGAAATGAGATCATTTCATGTCCCTTTGGGTCAGCTTTTAAATCTCTTCCTAAAACATGTTTCACAGAAAGGCTTTTTATATTATTTGTTTTTACCTACCTTATCTTTACTATAAATACTTAGTTTATTGATCTCTAATACCTCTCTCAATTCATGGCTGCTGTTTTTATTGTTTCTCCCTGTGACTTTGAAATACTGTTTGTTCACTGTCTGTGAAGCATTAACCGCCTCTAATAGCCATACCAACGGTGTTTATTATTATCATTATTTCATATATTATCTTCCTTGCATTTCTCCCTTCCTTTTGCTCTACTTCATACACTCTTCACTGTCTGCTTTGTTATTTGTTTGGAGGGTTTTCATTAGATTCCCCGACTAGCAATTAGTGTTCCTCTCCAAAGCGAAGGCAGAACAGTGGCACTCAATGCCCCATCTCTTTATTGCATGGTTAAGTACCCTTTAGACTCACATGGTTATTAATAACATCACACAAAAAAGCATTGCGACTAACTAGGTTACTGCACTGTTTACTTTGCCTCAAAACATCAGGTTAAACAAATTTACATTTCCCCTCTTTCACTCCCTCTGTCCTCTCTCTCCCATCCTCTCTTTTCCCAGTTTGAATGTGGGCACAAAGAGAGGCAGAGAGAGGAAAGTTAATTAGATAGAGGTCCAAGGAGGGGGGGCACCTGGTAATGGAAAGGGGCTGTATGGAAACAGATGGCCCAGAATTTATTAACTTGCAGGAGCACTTCAAGGAAGCCACTGCGACCAGACATTAGGCCAGTCACTGTCTGGATGGGGGCTAGCAGGCGGCTGGATACAGGTAGAGGCTGTCAGAGCCCAAAAATAGAAAGCAGATTTATCTCTGGATTGTTGCAAATGATCCATCAGAGGAGAACAATGGATGCAATCCAGCTCACTGGTTGACGGTTTCACCTAATGCCTTTGAAGTAAGTATACGCGACTAGATAGCAAAAGAAGTTTTATGTAAGACATTTGTTTTTCACAAGTTATAGTCATCTGCTATACTGTAGCTCACTCCTATATCCTCCTTTAGCATTATTTGAAGTCCTGTAACAGTATTTTTCCATAGCATCAGTGAGAAGCTTAGCAAATCACTCTTTTTGACAATATAATTCCCCATATAACGTTTGTAACTTTTATAACATCCTGTAAATATTAAACTGAAGGTGAATTATTCAAAACCCACATCCCTGCCCATTGTTTTGGTTTTCAATATACACTGTGCTCGCAGCTACGGTAGTTTAATATGCTCATAAATATGGGTAAATAAATAAAGAAAACACCTCTTTGAGAGGATGACCACGGGTTAAAATGCGTTAAAGTAATTAAATTGGAAAGGTTCAAGGCAGCTACAGACTATCTGAAGAGAATGCACAGTAGCTTGCATTATACCTACAGTAAGGTTGGTTGTTTAACAAAATAACAACTGGTAACTGTACCCACTCAAGAAACATAACTGTAACTAAATGTTATTATATAGATTTAACCTGAAGTCAACATTAGCTGATCACTTTATAAAATACTCAATGGAACAATATTCCTCTAATGTGCTGCTCAAACAAGACGTTGGAATATGAGACTATAAGACAACTATAAGTAATTTAGCAACATTTGGGTGACAAATGGAGTGAAATAATAAACCAGTATGCTTCTGCTCTGCAGTCCTCATCAGGGTCATGGAATATATAAAAAGAAAATGTTTCATCAAGAGTAAAATATATAAACATTTTATAAACTAAAACTTCGAGCAGTCGGACCTTTATTTGTACTCCATGTCAGTGCAGTTATACAGTATTCAATGTACAACCTTGAGTGCTTGGAGACACAAAATACATCCTTTAGACTGCAAAACAAACATATCCTGTCCTTCCAGCACAATAAACAGCATTATATTGGATGGAAGCACACCACTGGGAATGGAACATTCTTAGAAAATAAGTAGAAAACAACAATATTATATTGAGCCCCTGAGGTCCTCAGACATCTTAAGAGAGGTGGGCTTCGATTCCGCCACATACTCAGGCTGGTGTGTGAATCATATAGAGACACATACGCATGCACACACACTCAGGTACACACTGTGCCTTCAACATATATACCCCAGTGGGGAAATTGAAAAGGTTTCAGCACAAGCAAAGGAGCAAGGACAGTTACAGGTGCAGAAAAAGTGAAAAGAGCAGTGTACCTTGGTGTTGTTGTCATTTTTCTTTTTATCATTGTTATATATTATGTTCATTGTGTTAACAACTTTACAGTGTACAGTATGTTTACATGTTATCAAAACACATAATACACACAATACTGAAGCTGTGAACTATGCACGTGCTTTATCAAATTGTCTCTGGCATATGTGTTTGCCTGTGTCTACTCAGTGTTTCCTGTTTCTGGACTCAAACACAAGAACGGATCCTCCAAAGGTTTTAGGAGTTGTGAGGAGATGTAGGAGTTCTGATGTGTTGAGCCAAAGCTCTAAAGGAAGCACTGCCGAAATCAAACAGCTTGCAGAACGCAGTGCTAAAAGCTAATGAAAAATAGATTTAGTCGGGAACATGTTACTTTATTTCAGTCTTTCCAAAGCGGCGTGATGGAAGGCAACATGTGCGACAGAACAGCTTGTGAACTAGTTGTGTAGGCTCTGTGAAGCAGCGCTGTTTGTGAGTCAACGGCGTGAGCTTCAAATGCCACACTGCTGATACTGCCGGGCCTCCGCCAAAGTAAAAATAGACTGTGATGACAACTCTGTGGTGCCATAAAGACACCCATTAACAATGTGTGTTTCTGGTGCTGCTGAAGGGAGATCCAGATCAGCTCACCTCGAGCTGTTGAAGCAGCATACAGCAAAAAAAACACAAACAAAACAACTACCCACCTTGATCAAAACAATCCCTACTGCATACAAGATAAATAAAATCCAACATGACAAAATGCCTAGTCTTTGTAAACAGCAGCTAAAGAAACAAGGTTTGACTGGCTGCAGTGCCAGACTGTGTGTTAGATCTGATGGAAACAGAGTGCAAGCTGTTGGTGCAAGGCATGGCATCGAGCCTGACAATAGCTGAGTGCTGTGTAAGCTCCACTGCTCTTTTTGTTCAGCTACACAGCATGAGGATCCACTATGTCCTCATCCGACTCAGGGCATTATGTCATGTAGTGGTAGGATGGATGTCAGACTAGGTTAGAGGTATCGAGTCAATCACATACTATAATGAGTTCCAAAACGACCACAAAGAGACAAAAAACAACCACAATGAGAAACAACGACTGCAAAGAGACACAAAACAGCCAGAGAGACAGACCACAAAGTGACCACAAACGTGTACCACCTCAGAAGATATTTGCCTCTCCAAGTCCCACCATTATGACAGATGTTAAATATAGTCAACCCTATTCAGCTACAGGCAGTTCACACAGGATGCAGGTTTATTCTTCATAAGAAGATTGTTTATTGTTGACTGTTCAATCTGAAGTTGTTTATTTGGAATTCATTTATTACAGTGAATAAACAATGCAATTGTGCAATTCATTTTTGCTTAGAAGTAGAGCTTCAAATCTGAGTCTTAACACATTTTACGTATTTGTAAAATGTACCCTAATTTTTTTAAACTGTGAGAGTTTTCATATTGTGTTAACTTTGTCATTTGCACAATCATTGACTAACCATGATAGTACGACCAGCTGCACTCTGGTCTCATCACCACTGCTACTTAAGCTACTTAACCGATGTGGGCAGTCTCAGAGTAGGCAGTATCTCATTGATGCAACTGTAAATTGGAAAGGAGTATTATTTATGACCAGCAGTACACCTTTCATTTATATATTTTATTTTCTTGATCTTCTTGCTATTTTTTTTTTTTTTTTACTTCACGTGGAATCTATATTGAGACATTTGTATTCTAGTCTCTAAAGTACATATTTCAATGTCTTTTGCATTGCACAGTGCATATAAGTCCAGTTGTCCTTGTGCCCTTGTTGTCTCAGTATGCAATGTGAAACACTGTAAGTTGTCAATGTCTCTGCACCAATGTCACTAAGACAAATCCCTGCACATGTATTTGCAGTCTACTACAATTCTGAAAAATTGTTGCCACTAGTGAGAACATTACTTTTGTACCATGAAAGCATGAGGGCAGACACTTTATTGGCATTTTACTAAGGTAATCTTTCAATCATGCTTCCTCACAATTAGATTTTTTATTGTGTCATGATGATTATGAACAGATAACTGATACTAATTTCCATAATGTTAATGGTTTCCATGCTTTCAGGGGCCCTTCCTTGGCAGGGTATTTTAAAAAATGTTGATTTGAAATCCAAGGACACTGCGGCACATCTATATTTCAGTCTGCTTTAATTTTATATATACAAAAACATCTGTCAAATCATGCTATTGCAAATTGAAACAGCAATTTCAGTCTGATGTTTTCAGAAGCTGATGACATTGCACTGATGTTATTGTTGGTAATGACAAGCTCAGAGGGGTGTTTATTTTAAAGGCACTTATGACTACAGCTTTGAAAAGTCTTCTCGTTCCAAGCTGTTGAAATGCCAATAACTTTTATAGTCTATAGTCATTATGTTGTCTTGCCTGGTCTATAAAATAAAGACATTTTTGATCTTCAAGTATCTATTTAATAGAATAAAGGTCATTTGTAGCATGGTTACAGATACTATCAGTCATCATTACATTTCATGTTATCCCATTTCGTTAACAGGCGTGTGTTATATATGTCTATGTTCATCTACATGTGGAGCCTGCTGTCTTTACACTATAGTCCTTTCCTTGGCACTGTTTTTCAGCCCAGTAAATGTAGTCATTGTATGATATGTGAATGAGCTGTTCATTCATATCTGCACAAATGTAACTGAGTCCTGTACATTTGCTGACACTTTCTCAAACTTTTTTTGAAGGAATTGGGCTTATTCTCTGCTCTGAATTGTAGAAGACATGTCTTTAGTTTCCTGAAACCTCCAAAAATAATCCACAGTGATCCATGACAGATCCACAGTGACGCATTTGTTCTGGATGAGGGCTTAACAAGTTTTTTAAATCATGGGCTTTGTGACATGATTTTATAGTTATAGTATAGATAGTATTATATGCCATTTTTATACAGGATGTCGTTCATAAGGTTCATTATCAGCTGCACAGTGTGGACATTATCTTGGACATTATCTTTGTTTCCTTGCTGAGAGTTAGATGAGAGGAGTTATATCACTGTCAAAACTTGTCATTTTTATTTTTACATTCAATAAAAAATAGATATAACATGTTAATTAGTGACCATTACTGCCACTGGTTGGCATATTTGGAAACCTTAAGACAGAGCCAGGCTAACTATTTCCCAGTCTTTGTGCTAAGCTAAGCTGATTGGCTGCAGAAAGCAACTAAGTGTAATTCCCAAATGCTAGACTATTCATTTAACGCAAGCAACAGACACCAGACCTCTATGATTTTTCAAGTTCTTACAAAACCCATTCTCTGTACCCCCTTTTTTTGGCTCTCTTTCCAAAGTTTTCTCTCCTGAGGAACCTCTGGGGTAGCCTGAAGACTCTAAGCTGAGATGTTTTCGGCACCCTGACTCTCATCCTCCCCAGATTTCATCATTCCCTGACCTCATCACCTCCACTGTTCACTTCTGTTGCCATTCATATTGCAATAAAGCTTTACACCACATTCTGCTGAGGCATATCCTTTGTTAGTAACTACAATGTAATTGTCCTGCAACTCTCTCTCTGCAGTACTAAAGCGTGTGTTTCAACTTTCCGTGCATGCAAGCACTTTTTGTGTAAGGGTGTGTGTGTGTGTGTGTGTGTGTGTGTGTGTTTTACTGTGTTTAAACTTTTTAAAACATTTGCAAGATAAAATAACTAGGTCAACTTATCAAAGTAAGGCCATGAAACAGTACTAGTTCTGAGTGGCTTTGAAAACAGCTTTGATATATTTTAGATCAAAAGGATACACTACAATCATATAATAAACCCTTTACACATTATTGCAGCTTCCACAGAAGTTATATCTTTATGTTTAAAGATAAATGAAAAAAAGCATTTGTTTAAATGTGCATAATAATTTTAAAGAGTTGTATGAACTCCTGTTAGAGATAATGTGCTAAAACTGCCGTAGGTACTTTTTAATCCATATCAGATGAATATAGCTTGACAGAAAAGTGACATCAGTTTTGCAACAACAGCTTAAGGGAAGGGGAGTGAAGAGAGGAGAGTGTGTACATGCACCCTCAAACTATTGTGTTACTCACACACAATAGACAACATTTATATTAACATCACTGAGATGCACCATGGTGCAGTTTTCTGTTGGACACCAGCGATATTTGCAATCTTAGCAAGAGCTTGCAACAACTCTGAACACTGTGCATTATATACTGAACTTTTTTTTCAGTGACCTCAGTGACCTACCACATAAACACATGAAACACATCAACCATCATCTTGGTTAACACTGAAAAAAAAGAAGAATACTGTGCATGCAGTAGAATAGCAATGAAAGTAAAACCTATGTAAGTGTACTCAAGGGAGGCCTGCACAGAGTATTCTGGGATTCATTAGCTGCCAAAAAGCGGATGACTCACTGTGGTCTCCCTGACCTCTTATTTGTTTTCCCCTAATTTTATTGCGTCACTAGTGAACTTAAACATGCAGCAAGATGCCTGCTTGTCATTCAATAGTACATCAACAACAGCACAGGCGAAACATCGCCCATAAAGGGAAAATAGAGATGTAATTTACCTTTTCAAAATAAAAATGAGCAAAACTTAATTTATCAAAAACATTGTTCAGGCTAGACCAACAATCACTCCTGCATTTTCCCTACAGCTGCTTTGCAGAAGCAAATGAACTGGCAAGAAATTGTGTTTTCAGAGAAAATTATGGCTTCTGAGTGAGTGGTTCTTTATCTCACAGAGCCTGTGTGGGGGGAACAGTGCACCCCTCCCTCAGGCAGAGACTGCAGTTGAGGTTTGAGGCTGCTCTGGTATTACCATATACACTCACAGATTCACAAAAAAGACTGTCACACCTCATACTGGCTGTGCCATGAATATCAATGGTTGCTCTTCTTTTGGACTCACTCTACAAAACAGACAGTGAAAAATGTTCATGCATGACTACGTTCCACCTGGCCCACTCCATATATCCAGTTTAATGGGATAATGAACACACAGTATAAAGGAATTGTGCATGACACCAAGCTGTTATGCACAATGCATGACTTATGTCACTGATTTTGCTCCTTCAAGGGACTATATTTTTGGTACCTGTTTCAAGTGGTGTGTCTGTGACATTCCAACAAGTCACCTTGACAGTGGTGTGAATAATTTTGGTGATAAAAACAGAAATGGCAGTCACTCAGGATTGGAAAATAGAGGTTGTACTGTGTGAAATACTTGGGGTAAATATTTTTTGCATTAGTCTGGAAATTATTTTGCTGACATATTTACCATGTTCACTCCTACACCCTCTATTCCAGTTGGCCTAATAAGAGAGAAATCCTCGTTGATTGCTAATGGGCAAATCCAGCTTCTATCCAGAAATATTTTGAGTGAAACGTGTCTCTAGGTAAGCAAGCTCCTTGAGGGACTTCTTTTCCTCTGTGTTGCTTTTCTTGCAAGTTCATACCCACTTCACAAACACAGCTGGAACTAGTCTGACTGCTCTTTTGTCTGAAAGAAGAGCAATCGGCAGAGGTGCCCTGTGCAACCATGCAGGTGCTGAGCTTGGCACAGACAAGAAGAAGAACCCTGTCAACCTTTCTGATACGCTTGCCTGTGTTCGAACAAAGAGGATGCTTACACACAGGCATAATTGAAGAGATCATGCAGTACCTGCATTTCCTCCTGCCAGGCAGTTTCCAAGTCTTCACAGCTGTGCAGGCAAACTATCCCACAGAGAAATGACAAAAACAAGGAAACAAAAATCACAAAGCCAATAAGCAGCACTGATGCTAAATTAGCTGTGTCTTTGTAGGAAAGAATGGCCCTGATGGTATTGACAAGGGAGACCCGTTGTGTTTTTGATCCCCATTCAGAGCAAAAAAACTGCAGGATTTTTTTTGAGATGGTCTACAAAGACATGATTAAATAGAAAATAAATAAATATTCATAACAAAGCCAGTGCAGTGCCAGATGTTACTGTTAGTTGCTCTCAGAATACTAGTATCCCCAAAGACTGTTCATTCTGACAGACATCAGGGGTGAACACACACACACACACACACACACACACACACACACACACACACACACACACACACGGCCTGCAAAGTGAACAGCACAATCCATCAAAACTGACTACTCTACTACCTAGTGACTAAAAAGTTCATTGGGTACACTGTGACACTTCCCAGTGGGGTGACCCACTACAAATATATGTGCTTATCATACTGTAAGTTATTTTTTGAAAAAGGTGGCCACCCTGTTGTCTATGTATGATAGACTGATCTTCTGATAAAAAAAAAGTAGCACACTGAGATGGTGAGATGGGAGGGGGAGATAGATAGATAGATAGATAGATAGATAGATAGATAGATAGATAGATAGATAGATAGATAGATAGATAGATAGATAGATAGATAGATAGATAGATAGATAGATAGATAGAAGCAACAAAACACTATTATGTAATTGCATTTTTTTACTAGCCAATTAATTCTGACCTAACAGAGGTTAAGCATGTTGGGTTTTTTGTGATCCTTCTCTGATCCCAGAAGACGCATTTTCTCTCTATTTGCTGAATTCCACAAGGAGATCAGAGGTCAGGCTCAGTTACAGAACAACACCTCTGGAAGTGTCAGAGACACATGACCCATGTCTTGCTCAAAGACACTTAAACAAGGGAGATCTTATTAGTTTGTATTCTGTCATGCAGACCTTATTAGCAATTCTCATGATACGTTCGCCACATACAGTACAATTGATTATTGATACATCATATGATCCACATAAATGCTGTCCTATCAGGCATAATTACTCATATCAGTATGAGCTGGACTGCCCTTGTATTGATGTTATATTCCCATCTGCACTAATTAGACCTTTCTGTGTACAGAATACACTGTGTTGCAGCACGAGTAATACAACACTGTCAGTGCACATACTCACTTGCATGAATAACAAAACTCTTCTGAAGAGAGTGGCGTTGAATGCATCATTCCCTGTGTGAAATAAAGGACAGACTGGTTTGGAAGTTATGTACAGCAGATAGATAGAGGGCGTGGAAAATTTGTAGTGCAAACATGTACTGTTAAAATTCAAGCTCCAACAATCTATTTCACGGTCTCTGAATGGCAGCGTTGATTCAGCACCATGGACAGTGACACAAGGCAGCTCTGAATCATGAGGTTTGAGCCCACATCATTTCAAGCTAGTTTTACTCTCTCCTTCCTTTTCTCTCCATATATTCACACAGCACACGCACCTTTGTTTTTAAATAGTGCAACACTCCAAAGGCTGCTGCGTGTTGCATTCCTACGTGCTGCTATCTTTTTAATTATTCACCCAAATATGCCTTTGATCCAAGCACCTGACCAAGCTTGCCTTTTCTTTCCAAATCGTCCTCCTAAATGAAAGCAGCTGAGGTTTGAAACCACTGACGAACCAGTGAGCTTACAACATTCCTGCTGCTATGTTGGAGAAAAACACAAGACAGATCTAAACACACATGAAGACTAGAAGCATATGTGAAAAAGATGCTGGCCATTGTCTGAATCTTTCATAGTTTACTGATAACCTTACAGAGTTCTGACATTCAATTCTTATTAGGGTATCATCCTGCCCAAACATATGTGGGATATGATACGATCATTGTCCATTGGCTGATGTTGCACTCTGATTTCCCTGTGGCTGTGGGTGGGAATTTTTAGGTATTTATACTCAAAAGGGCTCTATTATATACCGTGAAAATATATCATACATTAGACAAGTTGAGCACAGTACCATGAAGCAGTGGTTCTCAGTAACCTCAGGACTCACAGCTCTGTTGGTTTTCTAGCCTCCCGGATAGTTAATAGCATTCACCTGGCATCCCAGGTGTAAAATAGGCCCTGTTAGATAGTTAGAATGAAAACCAGCAGGACCTTGGCTCCTGAGGACCAGGATTGAGAATCACTGCTGTAGAGAACATTTCTACAAGGTTTCACAGCAGTGTCTTTCATGACTGGTCTGTGGGACTTACAACCCTGCTGGTTTTCTTTCTAAACATCTGACAGGGACTTTTTTATACTCAGTGTGCCAGATGAAAGCAATCATCTACCTGAGAGGATTAAAAAAAACAGAAGCAGAACATCTGGGTCTAGCAGACCAGAAGTAATATTAGGACATGGTTCCTAAGTAATATATACCATAAACCCTCTATTCACAGAATAGAAAATTATTTCCTGAAATTATAAATCAGCAAAAATAAACACGAGGTTCTTTATCCAGTTTATTTTACACATCTAAAACTAAAGATGTACAGCATCACAGTGAGTTTTAATAAGGCAGAACTAGATGAGCTGCCATTACAAAGCCACTGTTCCCCTCAAACCAACCCCAATTGTGCCTCGTTGCTAAAACAAAACTAAATGACCTGACAAAGGTAGTGGAAGTGGCATAAAATGCTGCCTTTGCGCCGTTTAAATGTCCCAAGCTTTCCACTCAACACAAATGTTTGCATTCTTACTCTGCCCTGTGGGGCCCTCGGCCATCCTGCTCTCCCATTGGCCTGGGCCGCGCTCATTATGCAAATTAGACCGTGGGCGGGGTCTGTTCATAAGAGTATGGTGTGACGTCACGGGCTGAGTGGCACTTGGGTGGTATGGGGGGGGGGGCTGGTGAAGGGGGTGAGGTGGAGGATGAAAACACTATAGAGCATAAGAACAAATAAATAAGGCTGATTCCAAACAAGAGGGTTTAGGCTGTAAAGGAAGAGGAGAGAGTAGGGAGGGAAAAACCGGAGGAGGAGTGGGGAGAGGAAGATATAACGGAGGGAGGGGGAGTGTGCACTGTGCAGTTGACTACAGAGAGAGAGAGGGAGAAGGAGAGCAAGAGAGAGAGGAGAGAGAGAGGGAGAGAGAGAGAGAGAGAGAGTGCAGCTCGCCGGCCCATTGAGGAAAGATGGCTACAGTCACTGCAAACGGAGTGCAGCAAGAGAATGGATTCAGCACCACGAACAGCGCCGGCAGGATGAACGGGCTTACCATCGGCCAGAACACCATTCCAATGAAGGACCACGACGCCATCAAGCTTTTCATCGGGCAGATTCCCAGAAACCTGGA
This sequence comes from Argyrosomus regius, assembly GCA_946959425.1. Classification (NCBI taxonomy): domain Eukaryota; kingdom Metazoa; phylum Chordata; class Actinopteri; family Sciaenidae; genus Argyrosomus; species Argyrosomus regius. The sequence continues at coordinate 17,941,796 of OX336882.1, forward strand.
GGAAAAAGACCTGAAACCCCTGTTTGAGGAATTCGGAAAGATATACGAACTCACTGTACTGAAAGACAGGTTTACGGGAATGCATAAAGGTTGGTTATTTTGGTATCTTCACTTTTGTGCTCCTCATAAGGAGAGAGGCCGAGAGGAATTAAAAGAGCCTATCCCCTATTCAGTTTTTGGGCCAGAGAGCATGAAAAGTGTGTTAATTTGCAGATGTTTGGGACAGAGGGGGAGCTCCGTGGAGCCTTCACACACATACACATACACACACACACAAATATATGAGGCGTGAGAGGGAGAACACGTGGATGTGAATGGCTTGCGAGTGCAGGGTTAATTGTTACCGCGTCCAGCCAATCCACGTGAATACTACAGCTGAAAACGCCTTTGTGTGTTTACATTGACTATCATGTGCTGAGCATGCCAGTTAAGGGGGCGGGACAGGCAGGCGCTCGATGCTCGCTTGTGTAGCTGCAGAAATTTCTTCACAACTAAAAAAAAAAACAAAACAAAAAAAACCTTCTGCTTTGCATCAGAGTCCATTTGCTGCAGGCTGTCAGAGAGAGAGACAGAGAGAGAAAAAAAATGCTTTCAGGGGATCGGAAAACGCTAACCATTATCAGGCAATCAGCATGGGTGATTAAGGTGGTGCTGGCATGCTGCTTTGACCTTTCAGCAGGCTATTATGTAGCCTACTTTTCGGACGTCATTAGCTGTGCAAAATACTATTTACGTGGCAGCTGTATTGTTGTGCTGCTCCGTGGGCGGGTTGCAGTCAGGAAGTACAAAGCAGGATAATAGTAGAGGCTGAGATCCAGCATGCATCGTCTTCTCTCTGTTCTCACCCCGCCACCCCCCTCCTCCTCATTGTCCAAAGCGAGCGGGATCAGTATTCACTGAGTAATTAGTCAGGCCACGGGAAATCAGGGATCGATCACTTCTAATGATAGTTCTAATAATGAATGCCAGAGTACGGTTAGGTTTGGAGGGTGTTTTAGTTACAAGAAATTCTGACCAAGTCCAAAATTCAAAAGTCAAACTCGGGTTTAAACACAACTTATATACTATTCCTTTTATATTTGTACATTTAATGTAGAAACAAGTATAACGGAATAAGAATTGTACTGTAATTATAATAACCAAATTTTCAAAGGCAGTGACTTTATTTTTCATTACAAGCTTTACATTGCATTAGTGTTTCCATTAGTGTTTTATCTTATTTGGCTGTGGCTAAGGGAAATCTAATAATCATCCAAATGTAAAGAGAAGCCATTATTATTGTGAATTTGTGATTTTTTTTAAAGCCTTTATTTGGTAGTGTTTAAAACATTTATTTTTATTAGGCATCAAAACCCAAAATAAGGTCACACTTCCAGTATTATCTATGTCATCACAAACAGACTGTTTAGAGCCTACAGTTTATTATCAGCTAACTAAGATGCTCTAACAATATTATTATGACACTGCTACACTGCTTGTAGATAGTTGTTAATTATGTTACAATTAAGGCATTTTTAAATCACACACACACACACACACACACACACACACACACACACACACACACACACACACACACACACACGCACACACACACACACGTTTACACGTGCACACACACACACACCAACAGTTCACATATACACACACTGAGTTCACAATCAGTTCACTCTCAGTAAAAATAATCTATTCACAAGGCAGGCAAATTATGTATGATATGTAAGTCAGTGGTTACAGTTCATGATCTTATTGATCAGCACAAGTCAAGCGCTCTTGTGGGAGAAATGAGTGTGGGCTCAGCATTGCTTTCTTGTGTGTGCAGCCCTGAAGGTCTCCATGCACCACCTGTTCCTCCAGCTATCAGTCGCTGGTGCTTAACCTGCTCCTCCTCTTTCCGGCGTTCCTCTTTGTAGCCCAATGATCGATTAAAACAATATTTCTGATGTTCGTGTTGTTTACGCCTGTCCTCAACCATCCCTGAATGTCAACACTCTGGAGGATGGTTGCCTCGGGAAGGATAATCCTGTTCCAAAGCCAGGGCTGTATGCCCGTTCAAATCATCCTCCACCAAGGCCACTCTGATGTATGCATTATGCCCACTTCATCCCGCATGACATTCAAAGTCACTTTGGGAGCACAAGCATGCACTTTTAATAAGATTTCACCAATGCATTATATGGATGAGTTTTTCTTATTGGCCACTCACCTAAAGCATGTTCATGCCTCCTGCTGCGTCGATGCGTGATACCTGTGGATTGAAGCAAGACAGTACAAGAGCAGGAAAATGGGATTAGTGTCGTTGACAAAACAGAAGTAGGTATAGTGTATCATCAGCTCTGTCACTCAAGAAAAGCAGTTTAAAACACTGACTGAAAGCCCATTCTGAAACCGAGAGAAGCTTTTATAGGGGAACTGAAGGTAAAATTAATTACTTACTTAACTGTGAAAGTCCTTCAAAATGCTACGCTAAATTTGCTCAAACTGAATTCTGTTGTAAACAACACACTAAGGTCAGTACAGCAGTCCTCTATGTAATCAGACGTCTAACTTTTAAATTAAATTGTGATTTAAGTTGACAAACAATCTCCTCTCACATCCTCCCTCAATAACATCACACTGAATGAATTAAGGTGAAATGTAATTGTTTGCAATGCAATGTTAAAGTACCAAGTCGCATATAAGTCCTCTTTAACAATAACAACAACTTTAAAAATAATGAAAATGATAATACAAATAACACCAAAGAAGAAGAAAGGAAAACTGGGTGTTGCTATACTGTTAAATATTTTTCCTCCTCATTTACCTGCTGAAATTAAACCTGACAGTGAAGTTTATATTTGTGTAAACGTGTTATTAGTATGCATGTGCTCTCTTTTTTTGTGAATAAATTATTTTAGGTTTATAATATTAAGATATTTAAAGCTGCACAGTTAGGGAACAGTTGCATTGCCGTTGGAGAGCATAGCTTGTTACAATTCCCAGCTGGATCAAGGCTTAACGCTCACAGGTTCATCCGGTTTCTCTGGGATAAAGATTCCGTTGACTTTATTAGCGAGTAGAAATCTCAGAAATCAAAGTCATTTAACTGCCAGCATCTGAAGATGTCAGTTAAATACATTGTTTGAAGTGAATAAAATCACGTGACTCCTTGTTTGTTAAATGGGTTGCACATAGTGAAGAACCCACAGAAAATTATTTTTAGAGAATTTAGTACATTTCAGTGTTTTGGTTTCCCGGGCTCCAACTTTACTATTTTGCTTCAGTTTCACTGCTCTTATAGTGTTGATATTAGGATACAGCAGGCAGCTGTCTTCAGCAAACTTACATTCACCAAGTGGCTAGAAACGCCAAAAATGTGACCCTAAATGAATGCTAATGCTCCGTGTATGCAAGTTTGCCAAATCAACTTAAGGAGTGATAATATGTTGTGTTCACAGTTTGTTTTCCGATGCTGCCAAGGGTCAAATAAGAGAGAGTTATATCAGGTTTAAAGAAGATCTCTCAACAGTGAAATAAATTTTAGTTTTGTGGTGGTCCATCACACTAATACAGTAATACATCATATTTGTCCACACTGTTTGGACAATAATGAACCTACTGTACAAGTAGTAAATTAGGCTGGAATTAAATTATCCATTGGGCTGTAGATTTATAGTTTTGGTTTTATATAAAATGTTTTATATAAAATGTTCCTCTTCCAAAGGGTTTCAACCTTTCTACCTGGCCTAGACATTTTAATCTCTATGGGTCGTTCATATTAAGATGTCACATGAAGGTAGATGATAGATGTTAGGGTCACGTGACAGTCTCAGACTCATTGTCACCCAGTAGAAATCCCTTGGCTAAGTGTAGAAACATTTTTTACACACTTCACAGATCCCTACAATTAAGAGTGCAGTGAATAGTCTCATTTCAACCTGATGTTGTATTGCCTGGATGATGGTATTAATCTACACAGACAAGTGTTGTAGCTGTGTAACTATTATCCACAAGACAGTAGTATACTGTAGAGTTTAGTCATTTCCGCTACCTTGATACATTATAAGGTTGTGCACTAATCTTTTGTCAACAATAAATGTATCGCACAGTGTTTAAAAAGTAGTTTTTGGTCTGCTTGGTTCACAAAAATGCACAAAATGCCAATGGATAGTGGCTTAATGTAATGTCAAAGCCCAGGAGGCTCCCAGTGTTGTAACATTGTCACAAATTCAATCCACATTTTTATCATAAACAGTAACACAAACATTTCTCACAGCAGAGCAGCAGGGGAGTGGAGGAGAACATAATCAGCTTGGCTTCATGATCCCTAAAAACATGAAGTTCATAAAGATTTAGCGCAGTGCCATAAATTTACTTTGACTTCTACTTTGAAATCCTTTGAGCTTAGTCTGTGGTTGAAAAAGATTTGATTTGTTTCGGATAGATGATGTATATGGCTGTTGGCATCAGTTAGTAAACCGTACCTAATGGATGATTTGCAGCACTACCTTTATTCACAGCCCGACTCCTGTGACACGGAATTGCACCATAATTATGGATTTAAGGGCAGATCAAAATATGTCATGTTTGCTCATGACTAATTCATGTGGATTGTACTGCATCACTTTGAGCAGATGTTTTGTGCTTTGAGAATTCTTACTTTGGGCATTTAGGGTATCTCTAGGGACTTACGCTGAATATCTGGGGGATTTTAGATTTTGTATTTTTTTGGCACACTTCAGTAGATTAGTGTTGCTTTTATTTTGATGTCTATTCAAAAGGCATTTTTTCATCTGTGTCTTTTAACAGATGATTATATCCTGCCTCGTAGTTGTTAGACACTGTTGCCTTTAATATCGGTTTGATAGTTTGTGTCGTCAGGGAGCCTTATACAGCGCGTGGGATGACTTGACACTATTGGCGGGCATGGTGCTCGTCAGTGTGTGGTGCAGCCAGGTCGTGCTGTTTAACATCCATCATTTCGCTGAGCACTACATTATCATAATACTTAGTGTCAGTGCCAGAACGCATGCATTGTTCAGACATGCTGAATGTTAGTGGGGGGCAAATCTTTTGCTTGAGTAGCGTTATCTATCAATCCGTCTCTGATGCTGAGAGGAGGGACTTTGAGCTGCACCACACAGCCAGGAGGAAGAGATACAAAGAGTTGTTAAATATCCTCATCCATTCTCCTCTCCTCGGTAGGTCCATGCAGTGTAATTGGCTATAAATAGCCTGCCAAATTGACATAAAAACCCCTCTCAGGCATTAAAATGTCAAAAGCAAACCACAGTAGGGCACTAATATCTAATTGCAAATGACTCATACAATGCAACAACAAATCCTTGAAAGTGTCTTTTCAATTTGTAGACAGTTTTGTGGTTTTCTGTAAAAATATAATTAAATAATTCTGTTGCTTTTTTAGAAAAAAAAATGGTTTTGACACTTTATGAAATGGCCACAAGGAGTTACAGATCCATGCTTGTACTGGGTTGTATCTACAGTAAGAGTGTTGTAGACGAAGTGTTGGACAGTGATTGACAGTTTGTATAAGTTGAGTGACGGGTGTAGCTTAAGTCTACAGATGACCTCTTTGATCATTAGAAAGGGGGCTGTGTGTGAACTAGACAGCTAACCACTCTGAACGCCTCGGCTCCGAATATAGATGGATGGAACGACTAAAAGATAGAAAGACGCTCTGCAGGTAATAGTGTGGTTAACACAGAAACATGAAGCGGTGTATGAATCCTCACATCAGATTTGTCTCAGTACCCATGAGAGGGTCAGGCTGTCACAGCCAGCAGCATCCAGTTGTTTTACATAATTTTCTTTTTGCGTTTTTGAAAATTAATTTGCATTCTTTTTCCACTTTAATGAACATTCTTGGTTCAGATGTGTGAGGAGACTGAAGGAGAGCAAATTGCTCATGATTCATGAATTCTGTGCTAATGAATTGAAATTTTATACAAATTTGTTCTGGAGTTATTTCAATTACAGGTATCTGATGCCTTAAAAAAGCACAATTTACTCTTAATGCCTGGATGCATGCAATTGTGCGCACATACTAATTTCCATTTTAAAACAAACAGTTAGAAGAAGCGTTACAGAGGGGAAAGTTCTTTAAGTAATTACCCGAAATGTGTCTAGCAAACGCAAAGGCACATTTCCTCCTTTCTCTTTGAACTACTTTGCAGGGTTTACTTTTTCATTTGCCTTAAATATAATTTTTTAACTTCTGTCGCTCACTGAAATTATAGTGTAGTAAATTGTCTTTGATTACCAAAGTATTATTTTCACCCCACTTAACCTGTTCATCACAGGAGGGCACGAGTCCTTCTGTTGAACCAACACCAGAGTTTACTTTTTATTTCAGAAACTCATCCATGTTTTCCTGCTCTTCTACTTCCCATTTAATACAACTTATTTCCTCCAGTCTTTCGTTAATATTTGGTTAATTTATAAAAGGTTAAAGGTTTTTTCATGTTTTTTTTCCCATTTTACTACAAATAATCTGTACTGTACATTACTGCTAAAACTTACAAGACTTGAAAGACTCAAAAGAGTCGCTTCAGTTTCCTGAGTTAGTGTGCATCACAGTAAACATAACTTTTGTTGTTTTGTTTTGTCTGTTGTAATGTTGTGCAGTCTAAATCAGCATTACCACAGACCAATGAAAGTGGTATGATTTTGAGGGGTTCATTTACATGATTTCATATAATAACAAGAGGACAACATTCTGGGATAACTTACAAGAATGTAATCCCATGCCAATTAGTCAATTTGAAATTTTAAACTGACAGCCCTAACCTGCTACCAGCTGCTACATCCTTGTTACCTCCCCTCAAACAGTATCATTGTGCCTCTCCTCATGTTCTCCAAGCTGAATGCTCATCTGTTCCACAACTGGCTTTCTCAATCACTGACTCCTTTGGGCTTAAGATGTCCCCTGAGCCAGCACTGTTGGATATGAAGCTAAAGTCCTGTCGATTTTCCACCACCGCAAGGAAGCTGAGGCAGCCACGCAGCTGGCCTGAATATTAAAGGCTACATGGCACAAAAAAAACCCAGTTTAACGTCATAAGTCATAATATCAAATGCTATTTTTTTCTTGAAGCAATAGATAAATCTGCAGTTGGGGGAGGAGGGCCAATTGTTTCATATGCAGTTTCACTGGCTTTATACATGCTCCTGGAAAAACTGGACAGTGGTGGAAAAACCACAGATCATTCAATCAAGTACGACCCTATAAACTACTCCATAACGATTAAAAGTTCTACATTAAAAATGTTCCCAAAGTAAAATAAATATTTATTGATGCATTAACATGGAAGTACTCAATTATTGTTGTAGTCAGTTGAAATGGAACTGATTTTAATTACTTCATAAACTGCTGGGTTTATGTATGGCATCTTATAAACTGATCACGTGTTTTGTATGTAAATTCTTGTTCTTAAATAACTATAGTTGTGATTGTATAATGAGCAATGTAATACAGCATATAATAATAGTACTTGTGTAAATGTATATAGTTTACTAATATTTATCATTTATATTATTCTTATCTATTCATTTTAACACATTCATTTATAAATCCAATTTCTCACGATTTCTTTACACTGTTATCATATACTGTATTTTAGTATACACATTTTTCTACATACTGTATATTGTTATTTTATATTGTAATATAATACAATATAATATTTCTACATAATTCTTCTTTCTTTATTTTTCTGATAATTTATCTATGCTTATTCTGGAATGGGAGCAGCTGTAACATAACCCGATTTCCTCCCTGGGGATCAATAAAGTATTTCTGATTCTGATTCTATCACTGAAAATAAACACATTTTAAAGTGAGTATAAAACATTAAAAAGTGAAAAGATAAAAAAAATTAAAATATTTGATGAATTCATAAAATAATTTCACCCCAGAGTTTGATTGTTTCTCTTGCAGTTTCTCTTTTATCGAAGGACCTGGCAGTCCAAGCTACTCTCTAGAAAGGAAAATGGTCAAATAAAAATGTTACTGGTGAACATTGTCGAGAAAAAACAAACAAATAAAAACACCATCACTGATGTCAGAGTTTCATAAGACATTTTTAAACTCATACTACAGTAAATCATATGATGAAATCTTGTCAAAATGTGTGCTAAACTTCAGGGAAACATGCAGCAAAGCAGCAAGGTGAAAAATACCAGAAGAGTGGCAGAAGCGTGTCAGCAACAGCCTACAATTCCCATAAGCCTTTGCTAGGACATGCCCCCCGGGAGGCCTCGGCTCATGTCCCACAGTTTTGTAATGTCACAAAGGATGAAGAGTGTTTCCCCAGGCTCCCAAACTTTTCTGCTTTGCTGTGTGGCATGCTGTTTCATCAGTGTCGTTTAGGTGATTTTTCCTCTTGAGTAACTGCCTAGTTGTGGAGGTGGGTGAAGGTTGTCGTGAAAGGGAGCTCTCTTGGCCAGGCGCCAGAGTGTGTTGCTGGGTTTTTGGGGGTGATGGGTGCTATGTGCTGCATGCCGGGTATTATCTTTATGTGTGAGTGTGTGTGTGTGAGTGTGTGTGTCTTTTCTCCCATGGGAATCCTTGGCAGCAGGTGTGACATGTAGTAATGGGAAATTATGCTGCATAGTGCAAAACCTCTTCTGAACGGGGTCACCCACTGTCAGCTCTGCCAAGTGCGTAACACAGCAAGCACTCACCCTTTAATGAAAGCTGTCACATTTTTGTTAGGGACTTATTTACTGATGCATATTCATTCTGTTTTCCTGAATTTTCCAACTTAAAGAAAAGTCTCTAGAGATGTGTGAGGATTCAGTTTCAGCTCATCACCAGATAGATTACTTGGCAGCTACAATATGCGCACTGTTTGACTTTTTCCTCCTTTGCTCGGTTCAATAACTATGAAAGTGATCATTCATCAGAAAGCAGTATGCATATTTTAAAAAAATAAAATAACACCCTATCTGGGGTGACGTAAGCCTTTTCTATCAAGACTCCTAAACTTTATATCCAGGAACACACCAGCTATGTTGAACATTTTTGTTGTCTGTTGTTTTGTCTGTTTCATTTTGCTTAGTTTATTTTACTAAAAATGACAGATGACAATGGAAAAACCTTTTATTCCCATAAACAGTGAACATATGCATGAGATCGGTAATTCTGATCTGTAGGGGTTGTCAGATCTTGAAAAAAAATGTGTAAAATTTGAATCTTATTTCTCAACCAGCATGTTATTTTCTCTGAGGGTATAGAGCTATTAACTTCACAAAGACAGATTCCAATTGTCAGCGGAGTATATGAATTCCATAATACATGTTTTTGGCAATAGCTTGTAAAACTCCAGTAAATCTTACATTATAGCTTGGGTAGATTGGAATTACCTCGGTGAAATCACAAATCTCTGGGTCCATTTGAAAGGTTACAATGTGGTTTCTGAAAGTCGACTGTAGCAATGCTTGATCTCCAAACAAACATCGCTGGTGTTACGTGTTAGGCTGGCTTCACATGGTGCATTGAGAATGAACTTTGATGGTAGAGCTATCCAATGAATATCAAGATCTGTATTTGAGAGTTCACTTTTGTGCAGTCTAAAGAGGCTTACATAAAGATGATGGAGAAAGCTAAAGTTGATCTTTTTTTAATCTGCTATATGGCTTGTGCTCTCACCTTTTACAATCAGTATTTTTTCATTGCAGACATTGTATTTGATGGCTACCAAATGCTGAAATCCCTAGATCATCATAATGTTTTTTGTATTTTGTGGTCTACTAAGTCCTTAAGACTACTTAACATCCTAAAAAGCACAACATACCATAAATGTACTCTTTAAACACAGCCATACATTCTCTGTCACTGTAACACTTTTTCATCTTTCTTTTATAAATGAGGTTGTGTAGTTGTCAAGCCATTATCCAGTGGAATAAGCCTATCTCTCTCCTGTCTCCCTGCTACTGTAGGATGTGCCTTTCTAACATACTGTGCCAGAGAGTCAGCACTGAAGGCCCAGAGCGCCCTCCATGAACAGAAGACTCTGCCAGGGGTAAGTGCCCCCAATCTGCCCTCTGCCATAGGCTAAAGCCCCTGGGGCAGCCAGCCTGGCATGGGAACCTACATTAACATAGGAATTATATCACACTTGCACACACACATACATGCACAAGCTGAAGCACATGGAGACACGGTATACATTAAGACATACATTCAGACATGCAAACACACGCAGAGATGGAAACAGATGGAACAAGTCACTCATACTTTCTCAGACTCCCTCTCAGCCTCTTTTTCTTGCTCACTCACCTACACACACACCTACACACACACAGACATACTAAAAGAGCGTGAGTGGCCTATCTCACCTTGCAGTGTCTTATTACACTAATCACCCCGGCGGAGATATTTGATAAGCGCTCCTTCATAACAGCCCGTGCCGTCCTTCCCCTGTCCTCTCACAATATGGCTGCCGCAGACACTAATTGCCTTGAGGAATCCCACTCTCATTATCACATATAATCAAACAGTAAGTATAAACAATCATTTTTACCATGTATATCACCATCTGGTGTTTTTGTTTTAATTCTCTCCCCTGTTTTTTTTCTCCCCCCTGTCTTCTATCGTTTTGCCTTTGGCGGGCGGGTAACTTTTTCAATTAAAATAATGGCCTCTTCAAACGACACAGGTAAAATGTACCCAGTAGTGGGCTCTTAAGCCCACCCAGGAGGAGACCCTCAATCTGGGATGAGCGTGAGCTTGCAGTGTCTATCTGTACTTGATGTGTGTGAGGGGGATTCGACTCTCACATCAGGGGAATTATCGAGGTGTGATTGAATTACGCTTGCAGGTCCCTAAGAAGGAGAAGCTGCTCTATAGTGCCCAGGCTCCTCACTGCCCCCTCCACCACCCTATTCCTTTCACCACAAACCAAGACACCCTCTCAGGTAGGGGCTTTAATCAGAGCCTCAGGATATCCATCTGAATCTCCAGGGAAGGTGAGAGGTATAGCGGGAGAGAGAAGGAAATAGGAGGGAAGAGACAGGAACTAGGAGAGGAAGAAAGTAGGGATAGAGATTGGTTTGAAAAGGGGGGTAGAGGTGGTTGATTGTTGTGGGGGGCTTCATATTGTTTCTCACTGTTGGGTTAATCAGTTGTTTGCACTTCACTGCATTTCATAGGTACTTCACTGAATATTAGGCACATCGGTACACTGCGGTGAAAGAGTCCCTGAGAGACTGGGCTCCCTGGCTCGTTACTGCCTCCCGCAGCTTCATAATGAGATGATTGTCATGATGGTCCTGGATAGGTGTTCCTGTCTTTATCACCCTCATGGAGGGACATTCTTGTTTGTCTTCTATCCAGAAAGAGGTTAATGGCATGTTCTGTGGGGTTTGGGTAAACATTTCCACTGTACAGCTCACAGCGGGGGGTCAGTCCTGCAATCTCAGGCTGAGCGCAGCCTGCATACAAAGGGCTAATAAAGATGTTCTGTCTTTCTGTGTGTGTTGGTGCGTGTATGAGGCAGAGAGAGAAAACAAGTAGAGTTGGAGGGAGACAGACAGACAAAGACAGAGAGAGGTGACACTTGTGGACAAGCCTCATTGTCATTGTCAAGGCCTGATGGTTTGAGATGCTCTGTCGTATAATGCTGCCCTCTCAGTGGCTTCTCCACACAGTGTTGCAGACATGATTGTGCAGTCCGGTTGTGGCTGTGTGACTGTCAGGCAACCTAAATGTAAATTTTGTTACAATGAGACATCTGGCATTTAAAAAGATACATGAAACAAATATAGATAAAATGTTTGCTGAGCAAAATAATACTAAAACAATTATGCAGGTAGATCACATTTGCAATAGCAGCTGCACAGTTATGTCATATGAGGTTAAATGCAAATTAGAGTATGCGTTAGCTTCAAAAGAGCTCTGACAGTCATCAGCCTATTTCATCGTGTTCATTATTTTCCCTGTATGTGGATGAGGTTACATCAAACTGTGCCTTCAAACCATATTACCAGGATGGAGTCCTCATATGGCTTCCTCACATTGGCCTGAAAGTCAGTGTACTTTTCTGCAAAGCTCTGGAGCAAAGTGAAATCTGGATTTCACAAATTTAACTCCCAGGTTTGAGCCAGTATTTTGCAAAGGTTTCTTCAAATAGAGCCCATGGAGAAAGATAGTATTTGAAAAACCTACCAACTCAAAAATCAAAATGGGGAAATGAACTGTGTGCTTGTGAGTGTGATGAACTGTTGTTTTGTTGACTATTCCGCCTCAGTTTGCGCGACAGACAAAGCCAGAGCATTGTGAGCATGGCCTGCCTTATTCTCTATCTGACATCTGTCAGAAGGAAAGTAGTTTTCTACTGGGCAGGGAGCAGAGGTGGGAAGAACCTCCCAATTATTGGCCCGTGTTCCCAGTTTTGTTGTCTGCTACATTAGTCTGGCTGAAGCTCAGCTGCTTGAGAGACAGAGATGACAAACCAAGTGAAAGAACTATGACAATGTCTTAGATATCATTATCATGTAACATAACCCTGTATAATTTGACTATGACCAGTAATGTAATCAGTATCAGGCTGTCGTTGCATAGAAGGTCTCAGTAGTTAGTTAGCACAACTAATATGGAATGATTTAGCTTTTCAAATTACTTTTCGCGAAAACATAAAAGTGGACAGAAAGTAACTGTAACGGTGCAGATTTAGACCGACAAATAAGTAATTTGTAAGCACAAAGTATTAATTTCAGGGTAACAAATTAGTAGTTGCTTAAAGATTGGAATTAGAATCAGCTAATGGGACTACAGACTAAAAATATATTAACATTGTCATCACTGATTATGCCTTTAAAAGGGTTACATTTTTCAGCAAGAAAAAAATCTTCTCTTTAAGGACTGAGCCCAGATCATTACAGTTAAAGGAATATGTACATGCCCAGCCACATAAGCATCTCAGAGTGCTGTATTTCTATTTATCCATCCTTCATGTAATACTTTAATTGTTACAAAACACATTTGTCTCACTTTTCCTGCACAGTGCAGATATTTTCACATTAACACACTGTGTGCATTTCACAGAAGGAGGAGACTATAGGCTTAACAGTGAGACAGAGAGGAGGCAGAGATATTTGTGTGTGTGGTCTCAGCAGGAAGCAACGACTCTTACATCATCTCCAGATTGGCTGTGAATCTTAAATTTTCCATAATTCACAATCCTGTATTTACTCTGTATTTTAGTCTTGTACTGTGCGTGCAGCATTCGAATTGCCACCAGGGAATGCAGCTATGCCTGTTGTGGCTGAAGCGAGCTTTGTTTACATTGTTTGATTAATTGCATGTAAAGAGCATAATGAGCTCTTGATGTCCTGTGCATCCGATCCTGCTGCTTCAGTTTGTACAGTAAATGTAATCAGAGATTCAGCCTCTTGCCCTTGCTCTTGCTGTTGTGTTTACGTGCACATTCAGCATATTCCCCGATGTAGGGCAGCATGGTACTGTATGTGGACAGGTTAGGTCATGCCTGTGAATGATTTCTTCGTGGATGCGATTAATTCCTGGGACATTTACGCACAGACTTGCAGCAAATCGTAGTTTATGAACATTGCATTAACATTTCCTTTCTACCTCATGACAATGTGTGTAGCTACAGGTAAGTTGTTGATCAAAGAAAATAAAGTCCAGAAGACCAAATACTTTCCTTTGATTGCCTATAAACTTCATAGCAATGATTTTATTTTCTCCTCCTCTGGCAATAAAGACAGCAAGAAAGTATAAATAATATTTGCAATTGCAGCACCAAACTGTTATTTACAAGTGTTTGCAAAATAGCCTCCCAACACGCTGCTGCTGGAGCTGTGAACCTTCAAATGAATCCTGCTCTATCCTTTCAGGGCCACGCCACTTTCTCCTCTCAGGCCAATTAGCTCCTGGTGTTCGCATGTAACAAGCAGCTAATTGGGTGCTACTGAAGCCCAAAAGCCAATTAAAATTTTCTAGGAAAAAAAAAAGATCCAGCTTCTCTTTGTCTCTCATTCACTTGTTCTCTCTTCTTGTTCTTACCCTCCCCCACTCTCTTTTTTTTCTCCACACTTTTTCTGTGGAATGTGCTGAGTGGGGGGTGGCGGTCCAACCATAGACTTGTCATTTACTGTACGTGGGGGTTTCTGTGCAGGATCCACAATTCTTGGTTTCTGAGTGAGAGTACCAGCAGCATCTGACCCTTGTATTGATGACGAGGCAGCCAAGCGCAACAGTGAAGAAGATAGGAGAGAAAAAAAACTTACCAACTCATTCTTTCTGAAGTGTTTCTCTTCAAATTTGAAAGGGTAAGCTTGAGGGTATCAGCTTCCACCAAAGTGAGTAGCAAAATGTTTGGTTTCTCACTTCTTTTTTTTCCTTTTTCTTCTGTGCATCAAAAGTGCAGAAAATTGACTTCAGCATGTGTCACACAAAAATGGGTCAGGGGAAGATTGTGCAATACCAGTATTATGTGTCACTAAGCACACTGCCATGGACCAATGCATCCGTGTTCTTGACACTCTCTCCCTGCATCACACCACAGATGCGGCCACCGTAGACCTGCCATATGTCTATGTCTGTGTCTCACTGCACGCTGAGAATAAGCAACCAGCATTTTTACCCTCGTCAGTTTTACCCTCCTAAAATCACACATGCCTTTGATAGACAGTGAGCATGAAAGCATAACCAAGAATAGGTTTAATTTGTGTAAATGTTTGTTTGTTGCTTTATTTTAGTCTTTATTAAAGGTGGCTTTTTGTTCACAGAAAAGTGATTTCCCTACAGGGACATGGAGGTGGTAAAAGATGAAAGCTCACATATGCGTTAGGTCTGGCTTATAAATGATATCTCAATATTTTTTCTTATATAATGTACCATAAATTCTAAAATGGTGATCTTGCAGAATATGATGCATTGCAGTAGATTAACTCAACCTTAAACATTGACAGCAGTAACATACACATTAATGCAATTCAAAAACATTATGTATTATAGAATGCAGAACTTATGAGATCAGTTAGTCAACAATCAGATGACTGATCACATTCTCTTTTGTGATTTTTTTTTTTTTTTTTGCCATGGTGAAAATAATCACAATGACTGGAAGCTGCTAAAAAGCTAGCTGCTCACGGTCCAGACCAACTTGTTTGTGAACAGCAGAAGACTCTGTGTAAACATTACACAAACAAGGACTTGCAAATCCAACACACAGCCTTTTGGTACAACTATTATTCTGCACCCTGAGCTTATCAACAGACTTTATGGCTGACTGACTTATAGCAGCAGCAGCAGCAGCAACACTGAAAACATGGTCACATCACACATTAATTGATATTTGAATATATCAAATATATTCAATACATAACCTACCTCTACAATGAAACCCCTTTCATTATTCCCATTTACCTGGAAAATGTGTTAATTGATATATTCAGTAGTAAGGGCTTTGTGAGGAGTATTCCAGGTGAGGTGTGTGTGTGTGTGTGTGTGTGTGTGTGTGTGTGTTATTTTGCCACGTCTGGGCGTCTTATCAGAGGACATACTGAGCCCTTCTCCAGTGAGTCCACTCCTGGACAGACATGCTGCAGTTTAAACTAATTACTCAGGCCACACAGGGCCTTTACCCATTCTTTTAAGGGACAAATTGCGTTCTGTTGCCGATCAATTTGTCCTCCGTGCCAGATTTGTCAACCTCCAGTGCCCCTGAGCAGTTGCCATTATGAAGCATAAAAAAGAGGCCTGGGCACTGGACGTGAGACCTCTGCAAAGGCTCCCCCTGCTCTCCTCATCATCAATTACGTCTATATCATTTTCTTTCTGCTGCCCGCTTTAGAAAAGAAATTAAAAAGGGCCATTGTTTTTCTAATCCCCCTGGGATGAAAGCATTTACTACGCTGCTGCACCGTGCATGGCCATCCTGCCGATTAGGGAGTGAATGGAATCACAATCGAGGGATGCACTCGGCATTGTCTCCTATTATGTGGCTGGTGGCCCTGAATATTGTGCAAAAATTAATTTCGTTCCATCTGATGGGATTTTCAACCTTGGAGAGTGCGAAATGTTAATCCTGGCAGGCAGGTGGGTGGACATCGTGGAATAGCTGGCTTTTTTACTGGCGAATGTGGACAGGGCGCAAACACAGTTGATAGTGAGAGAGCCCTTAACCAGCCCATAAAGATGGCAGGCCAGAGGCACTGGACAAATGAGCAGGAGAGATAGTGCTTTTTAAAGGCTGTAGGGCAGGAGAGTTTTGGTGTTGTGAGGATGGCAAGAACCAGGTCCATTTGTCCTCTTGATCTAGAACATATACTGCAATACAGTATAACAGGCTGGTACCCAGGCTGTTTAGGTGAAAGATGGGTTCATGTACAAAGCTGCTGTCACAAACTTTCCAAAGATTTGTAAAAGTACATTTTACTCTAGCAAAACACAGTATAAGCAGTATTTTAATGAGATCAGGGGTTGTGTATCATCTGTCAGTGATTTCATTCAAACAAAAAACAGGTCGGTAAAAAGGAAAATGATTGTGTGTTTTCCTGTTTTCATCTTGAAATGGGTAATCTAGTCTGAACTGCAATGAGCAATTTCCTTGCAGGAGCATGCAGAGATATTAGATAAAACTAAATGTCACTACTGCACGCAGGCAACATACAAGGAGAAAAGTTATAATGTGTGATGTGTAACTTTTTTTTAGCAGTGATGCTGAGGTTATGGCTGCTGTTGTTTCATTATTGCTAAAATTCTTAGCATGCTACAGCCTATAATTTGTGCATGCGCACAGTGAAGATCCACAAATCAGAAACAACAGAAATAAGACTTTTTGGTTATGGTCTTCTTGTTTCTTTGATGATTATTGATTCACTTCAATATGAAAACAGAAAGGCGTGCAGTGATTTTCCTTTTTTGATGCCTACAAAAACAGTTCTTCAGATTGAATGAAATAATTGAATGAATGGATCTACACAAACCGATTAGAAAGACCTTCCCAAAGGTTACAGTTTTTACTGACAAAATGAGAAAACCTTTACAGAATATGATTGCCTGTATTCAAAAGTATTGAAATATGTACCACAGGTAATGATTTTAGAAAGATGAGCGTCAGCTTCACTGGATGTGTTTTGTTTTAATATGTGTTGAAAGCTTGTAAGCTGAGCAGTTTCTTCACACCCTTCCTCCTCGTCGACACATTCACTATCTTTCCCTCGCTGACAGGTGGAGTCAGACTCCGCCGTGCATGCTCTCCTGTGCTAATTTATCCACTTCTTTAGCTGTAATGAGGCAGAACTGGTAAATGTGGGGACAGCATTGTTAACATTGCTGCTTCACTGGGGAAAAGGAGAAGGCTGACAAATAGTGGAGAGGGATGGAAATGAGGGCTGGGTGCTGTCATACCTCCAAGAATGATGCTTTTAGTCTTTTCCTCAGGCTGGATCACTGTCTCTTAGTTAGGCTGCACGCTGGAATATGGCATTTCCTAAACCAATTAAACATCAAAGTTTCCATTGCATCAAGATCAGGTTATTTGGCAATAACAACTGAAAAGAAAAATCAAAAGAAAATCTAAAATGAATATTTGAGGCTGGATTTTTTTCCCCCCTGAAAATCATGAAAAATCCTGTGGACTTGGCTAATTAACTTCCCATCCTGTTAAAGTTGAAAAGATCAATTTGAGAACATCAAGGTGTAAAACTACCTTTAAAGTTGTGTGACGTTCAAAGGATGTCTCCATCTATTTCCAGACAATGTGATGTCTCAATAGAAACAGGTGTTGACATCCCACAATGCATTGGTAACAGAGAAGGTGACAGCTGCGTTGAAAACTGAACAATTGTTTCAGTCCTTATTTTTTTTCTTTCCTACTCCCTGGCTATTTTTTCCCTTTCCTTGCCATTCCTTCCTGTCAGCTAAGTTAGTAGTCTTTCATTGCAATTCACAACTCATTCTGGCAATCACTGAAGACATCCAGACAATCTACACATATTTGTTCAAAGACAATACAAGGGGTAAAGAAAACATGATGTTGCTGAGTTCAACAAATCACTCTGGCAGCCCGAGCTATGAAATACTGCAGTTAATCACAACCTTGTGCTGA
Organism: Argyrosomus regius; assembly: GCA_946959425.1. Classification (NCBI taxonomy): domain Eukaryota; kingdom Metazoa; phylum Chordata; class Actinopteri; family Sciaenidae; genus Argyrosomus; species Argyrosomus regius. The sequence continues at coordinate 17,959,873 of OX336882.1, forward strand.
TTTGAACACACATAGTGACACACAAACACACACACACAGGACCTTGGAGGCACCTCTTAGGATTTAAAAATATGTGTTTGGATGTCTGACATTTTTGGGAGGGGACAGAGAAAGGAGGTAAGGCGTGAAAGAGAGAACCAGAGAGCAGTGAAAAGAGAGCAAAAAAGGAATAAGATAAACTGATGAGTCATCATGAGAGAGAAAGAGAGAGAGAGAGAGAGAGAGAGAGAGAGAGAGAGAGAGAGAGAGAGAGAGAGACCGCATGGGAGGAGATGCATTCTTGCATAATTAACACCCGAGCATCACCAGGACAAACTCCTCCATCAGCGTGTCCAAAGGATTAACTACGCCACGCTCCTCTTATCTCCCCCATTTCGTTAAGAAAGAAAATGACCTTGCGCTTGTTTACATGCTGATTAAAGACAGGAGGGAGAGAAGGAGACAGCGAGAAAGTCAAACTGTAATCAGAAGAGTTTGTTAAGTGAAGTATTTTTGGTGGTGCGTTCTCAGCACATACAGCGAACCACAGCCAGACTGTGTCACGGTAGCAACGCAAAAACAACCACCTGATGTAGCAGCTAACGAGCAATGAGTGGGCTGGGACAAAAAGAGTGTGTGTGCGTGTGTTTGTTTGTGAAGGTGGTGTGTGATAAAAAGTCTGTTTGGTGCGTGGGTGGTTCCATTAGTTAGTCTGCCTGTTTTATTGCACTGGGAGTAACTGCTGTTTCTGGGCTCCTATGAGTCAGTCTATGTACTATACTATCTGTGTGTGTGTGTGTGTGTGTGTGTGTGTGTGTGCATGTGTAGTCTGCGCAGTGTATGTGTATGTGTGTGGAGTCTTGTGTATGTAATGTGCATGTGAGTGCTTTTGTAGTTCTTTTCTTGTAAGAACCAATGTGAATTTTAGACCTTTGAAGTAATCAGTCATTTTCTTCAAGAGTGCAGTTCAGTTCTTTGGCTTGGGATATTTTTAAATATCTGTCTATAATTTTTAATAATTGCAATATGTGTAATTCATTAGTAAAATGTCAGTAAAGAGCTGAAACTATGACTTGATAACTTAGTCTTAGGCCAGAGATGCTGTTGTGGTTAATGTTTTTCAACATGAAGGCCAAATTTCACATAATCCTTCCTGCTTATTGGTTTTTCTTTTCCCCCAAAAAGTTTGCTCTTTTTCTTTACTACAGGCAATAACTATAATTTAGCACTGGAAAAGCTGCACCTCTTCGTGCCATAAACACCTTTGTGTAGTAAAACAATACAACCGGAGTACACACAAAGCGGATGAGGCATAGTGGAAAATGCAGCACATAGGGGAATTACAGGTTGTCAGTATGTTTGGAAATGACCAATCATTAATTATTAATGTTAAAAACTATGTAGTAGCATTCAAATGAGAATTGGGAATTGTCTGGGATAAAGGGTTATGTTATAGTTTAATTCAGGCCAACTTTTAACCATGCAGTATAAAGGGTCATGGTGAACAAACGGCAATCATTGGTATAGTCATAGTAAGATGCCCATATATAGTATAAACATTGAAACAGCTTTTGCTTGCTTTAATCATTCTTCCTGTTCATACCAGCCTTGAAGGGATTCTTTCCTTCCTGAGCATCATCTCTTGAGTGCAAAATTCCCCCTTTGTGTTGCTATTCGTGTTACAGCTCAGTGTGCAGTGTAACTGCAAAGGAAGAACTTTCTACTAAAAAGACTTTTGGAACTTTGGAAGATACACACTTTGATTACCTCAGACTTCTGAAGTCTCATATTAGCTTCAGCTGAACTTTGGGATTTTTACACAGTGTGAGGACTTCCATCTTCTCCCATCACTCTCTATCACATCTCTTTGTGTGTCTGTCTGTCTTTCTCTTTCTTTTTCTTTCTCTCTCTCTCTCTCTCTCTCTCTCTCTCTCTCTCTTTATTGCTGTCATATCTCCCCCTTTACTCACGTCACTACAATATTGGTCCTTTATCCTCTGCAGACTCTGACTCACACAAACAGGAAAAGAAATCCTTGGAGTGAGGAGAAAAAAAAAAAACATGAAGTAGTATTATGAACATGCAGACTATGAATCTTCCGTTAGTTTTTATCCTTCACTTTCTTACACTATGCTTGTCCTACATTTCTAAAAGGACTACTGGACATCTACTGGGGATAATTTGAATTGCATTTGAATTATAGCAGTAGGGACGGAGCATTTGCTCTATTGGAACAAGTATTGCATCAGCTTACTTTTTTCTTTTACTATTTCATGCCTGGGCTCTTTATTGACAAAATCAGTGGCACAAAGACAAAAATGAAACAAACAAAAATAGCTGATTTACTCTATTGTTAAAATAATGTGCAGTGATACACCGTTTGTGGGTATGATATTTCTTTTTTGGCCATCCAGAGTGAGCAAAAGGTTTGGGAACATCAATAGTTATTCAAGGAAAAATAACATCACCCATATTTATAGGGATCAGGCATAACCAAACTAAAATTGCAACGAAATATAAAATTACTGCAATTATTATGCAGTGGTTTCAGTAATACATTTTTGTGATAGATGAATTTCATCATTCTAAAGGAAAAACATTACAAACATAAATAACAGAAAAATTGCCTTGAGTTAATATTACATATGCAAATGACTTAAAATGTCTGAAGATATTTTGATGTATTTCAACCATAATGGATAGACTGAGTTTAAGCCTGTATTAAGTCAATTTATCCTAAGGTTTAATTTCCATATTTTTACTCACTTGGTTTTAAGTGCAATGGTACCTGTAAATAATAGCTACTCGTATAACATTTTCTGATCATTGACAGGTAGATAGTGAGTCAGAAGGAAAATGAGAGAGAACAAGATAGCGATACAGAGAAGTGAAAGGTGAAATGAGGGAGCACAGGCCCCTGCTAGTTTCCGTTCAGTCAAACCCGCCACTGCAGAGGAAGGCTCTGACAGTGAGGTGTCAGAAATAGCACCAAGGCTAACACCTCACCTCTTGCTTATTAATGCATCGCTCTCATAGCCACCTCCCTATCACGCACACACACACACACACCAGTCCCACAAACAATGCAAGCCACATCAACAAACTTCGCACAGCTCAGTCACTTGTACACAAGGCTGGTGAGCACACGTCTCACCCAAGCACACACACCTGTGTGCACACACACATACACACACACTACATTGTCAGATCAATATTGCATTACTGCAGTATGTTCTCTTCTGAGAGGTTACAGTGATAGGTGAGGGGTGTGGGTAAAAACTGTCTCTTCTGTCTGTACAGTGGCCGGGCACATGGGGCAGATCTGAGGAGACTTCACAGCTCTGACAGCCAGTTTCACCTCCTGGCTTCATCGCTGTCGCTCCTCGGTCTCATCCAAGGCTCTACCTCAGGCCTATGATCATCTATACAGCTTGTGTAGGGTGTACAGAGTGAGTGTGTGTCGAGGTGTGTGTGTGTGTGTGCTTCTGAGCCATATTCTTTTTCAGCTATTAACTCCAGTTCCTACATGTCCTATGAAAGCTGCAATGAAAACAGTCTCCTATGAAAACAGCAGATAGATAGTTTTAGATTGTTTATTTGTCCTCAAGGAGGAAATTCTTTTTCACAGTCGGTGCATATCACACATATCACAAACAAGAAAGAAATAGAATTATACAGAAATTATACATTTGTATTTTCTTTTTACAGTGTTTTATTTTTTTGTTTTTTTTTCGTAAATTTAGGGTTAGATTCAATTTGATTAAGGATGGGGTAAATCATTTTTTATTTAGCTTAAAAGCAATAACTAACACTAAGTGTAATTTCTTCATTCAAGTACAAATTTCCTGAGATCATGCTGATGTGTGTGCACAAGTTAAACTTGTATACATGTATATGTTTATGCGTGCATCTAGGTGTGTGTGTGTGTGTGTGTGTGTGTGTGTGTGTGTGTCTGTGGACCAGAGGGAGTGAAGTCCTTGGTGCCGACTGAAGCTCCAGCTTTTCCATTTAAACTGTATCATTAAAACGGGCAGAGAGGCGAGGGAGACGGCCCCTCCACACCTCATAAAGTGTGAGTGCCATGCCAGGCGAAGTGCCACGCACCGCTGCGTTTACGGCGAGCCAAACGCACTTTTTACACACCTTGTCCTCTCTCTCTCTCTTTCTCTCAAATCGCTTTCATGGCTATCTGTTTATATGATATTACTCACTCTCTGCTTTCCTACTTTTCTGGTTTGCCCCTGCTAAGTATTGACCGGTCTTTCAACTGCCCCCTTTAGATCCCCCTCTCTCTCTTTTTTATGTCAAATTTCTCCAACAAGGAGTTGGAGCGTAACATTGAAAGGGTATAATCAATGGAAAAGCACCACTTAGGGAGCCCATTTGATGCATACTGTAGGGCAGAGTTGATTCAAGGGTGTGGATTGAGTCAAGCCTCATTTCGTATCCTCCCCAATTAGTCATCCAGCTTGTGCCCTCTATAACCCCCTTTTCTGGAGAAGCACCAGGCCCTCGTTTCACACTAAACTATGGATGAGTTAATTTTTTTTTTACCCTCTCAATCCCAGAGCTTTTTCTGCAAGAAGATAGAGCCATTTCTTTTTTTTTTACTGTCTCCCATCCCTCCCTTTCTTTGCTTCTCACCTTTGCTGCGATAAGCCTGAAGCAGACCCTCCTCTCCCCTACATCTCTTTTTCCACCTCCTCCTTCACTCCCTCTCACTTGCACCTCTCCAACTTTTTCCACCCGTCCACCCATTTTCTCTCCACTATAAATCTCTACCCAAATCCTACTTAAACCTGCATCAGCAGCTGTCCTTAAAACTCCATTATCTACAATTACTTCAGCATTAGGGAGCCAGAGCACACCTGCCCTCACATAAAAGTGCCCTCACCTAAAAATATTAAACCTGCCCAAAAGGGATTTGTGCTATTTTATTTTTTTCTCCTTTTGTTGTACCTGTGGTGGGGCTGCCCTGATGGCGAGCCTTGTGAACCAAAAATGCCGCCAGTCTGGATTAGTGCTGCTGATTAGTGAGTGGGTGAATATGAGCTGTGTGCATAGATTTTAGATGGGTGGGTTTCCCAGCGTGTTCACAGGTGGGAGGTCATTGGCCCTGCCTGATTGGAGGAAAGTGCTGATGGGCTGGAATGTGTGTGTGCTCATTTGCATGTCAGCCATTGCTGTAATGTGTACAAGACTGCATTCCTTTAGGGATTTCTTTTTGTGGGAGTACACATTGTAGAGTATCAACCTAATAACAACACCTATCCAGCCACTATATGTATACTGACTTGAGCGAGGTGTTGGTGCCTTTCTGAGCATGCTTCGTGTGAAATGAGTATTAGTTATGAATATTTAAATAACGATGGTGTACAGTAACAAGTTAAACATAATGCATCTGATGATGATATACTTTAATTCGGTATACTGATTACATTAAAAATGACCTAAATTAAAATGATTAAAGAACAACCTTCACAACACACTCTTTTAGACTAAATTAACTAGTATGCCTCATCAAAATAATTAACACATCAATAAAATGAATTTTAAATTCATCTAGTTTGCTCATTAAACTCAGGATTGAGGTATCATGTGAAACATGATGATAGGAAGGTTATACAGTATGTTACTATGTTGTATCAGTATTACAAGTCTAAAAAAGTGGGCACTGGTTATATTTCTTTCTTTTTGTATAATAAAAGCAAACCTGTTTTCACAAGTGACCAAGCAATGTACTGTAAACAGTGATTGCAAAAGAGTGTCTGTTTGCTGCAATGCTGACTGAATTACTGCTGCACCTTGCCTCCATTCCCTTGAGGGAAATTCTAATCAAAATCAAATTTCACCCTTGTTTTTGCTATGAGCAGGTTACAAGAACTGATCTGTTAATTAGCTTGTAAGGATGTAGAGTTTAGTGGTCAGACATGCTAATCAGGCTCCCACAAAGGAAGAAGGGTTTGCGGCCATTGTGCCAGACAGATGCCAGGAGAACGAGTCAATGTACTGTACAGCAAACTTGCATAAAAGATGCCAGTGTTAATGGTTTTAAATAACAGTTCTTAAGTTTGCATGTGTGTGTAAGATGTGTGAAAGATGCTGCAGGCTGGGAGGATGCATGGTGCGAGGGTTGGTAATGGACATGTGGGGAGGATGGTTGGCGGGGGCAAGGGGAAGGAGGGTGGTCGAGCAGACTCAGCTGTAGGTAGCCTGATCTGTTCTGATTGACAGTGATGGCAGATAAGGTGCTTGTGGAGAAGGGAATGTGAGCAGAGCTGCAGGCAAAGATAAGGGCCAAGATTAGCACCCTGCCACGTCACACACACCACACACACACACACACACACACAGGGCGAGAGAAAGAGAGAGAGAGAGCCAGAGTCCAGCAGAGAGTGAAAGATTGAGATGTTGACTCGTAAAGGTATTGGCTACAGTGAATACAATGGGCAACCAAGAGTAAAGGCTGAGTTTATTGTATGTATCTGTCTGAATGAAGACTCTGTGTGTGTGTGTGTGTGTGTGTGTGTGTGTGTGTGTGTGCAGTTGTTCATCAGACCATGTCCCAGGTAGCATGCACACACCCTGTTGAGTGGAGTGGAGACAGCTCAGTTGGGGTGGGGGGTTGGTGGGGGGGTTCAAGGAGGAGGGCAACTAATCAGCTCATAATCCAAGCGGCTGCTGTTTCCAGGGCAACGCTATTGTACATTCATGCGTGGCAAACAGATACACTGTCTCCCATATTTCTGTCTCCCTCTTTATGTTTGTTTCCCACCTTTTTCTCATTCCCCTTTGCTCCTTCTCTCATCCTGTTTCTCTTTCTTTCCTCCTCGGCTGTTTCCTGTCAACACAGCCCCATTTTCACCTCTAATTCTTTCCTTTCCCTCGTCATTCTTAATGCCTCTTTCTCACTATTTTTTCTTTTTCCTTTCTCTTCTCCTGTAAACACAGACCCCCCATCTTGCCCTCTCACCTTCTTCTCCTGCCTCTCCCATCCCAATTTTCTCACTTCCCTCTACCTTACACATCAAAATAGACCAATATATCTCTCTTTTTCTTTCTCCTTCCATGTCAACATAAGATCTACCCGTTCTTCCTTCACTCTTTCTGTCTTTCACACATTCTTTTGATAATCCTGTGCTTCATACTCTCTCTTCCTGTCTCCTTCATCTTCTCTCCTCCTCCCATTTTACCCCAGAAAACACAGACCCCCATCTTCGCTCTGCTTTGCTTCTGCTTTCCACTTTTTAATTTCCTTTTTCTCCCCCTCCTTTCCCCTCACTTTTTATGTTCTCTCTCCCTCCCTTTTTCTTTTTACTGTAAACACTCTTGTCTTCACCCCTCCTCCCTACCATCGTGCCAGGGGGTCCAAGGTTGGTGTGTTTGTGCGGTGATGTTGGAGGCCTTGATGATCACTCTCTAGGAGATGATTATGTGGTCAGGGCCCTGTAGCCTCCTCTCCTGCCCCGCACTGCTGGAGCTCTGGTCTACTTCTGTGTGTCTCAGTGTGTGTGCGTGCATGCATGGAAGTTCATACTGTGTGTGTATATATGATATAATTTGCTTATTTGTGTATGTGTTGACATTTGTGTATGCATGTATGTCTTCCTCTAATTAATCCATTAATATAGGCTGCTAATAAATATGCATGTAAAGACTGTTGTATTATAAAAACACAGTCCTGCAGACCAAATCTTGCATGAATGCATGTATTAAACACATTTCATTTCATAGTTTAAGGATTTAAATATTGATGAACGGTGCTCATTTTGTACATCATTTTCCAAATAGGCTTTCGCTATGATGAACAAATCCCAGTCGTCTGGGTGTGAGTGTCTGTGTGTACTATATGTGTGCAGCCTCTTTGTCTAAGTCTGTGTCGGCCACATGTCTTTCCCTTGCCTTCTGTCTGCAAAGAAGCTGAGCACTCCTCTGGAGCAGTGATGTAAATAACACATTACTGTAAATAAACAACACATAACTGTAGCACTCACTAGCTTTGTTTGCTCCCTTACCACTGTCTCTTTCTTCATTCCTTTCTCTCCTCCTTTTGACCTCTGTCTGTTTTTCCTCCATCTCTTCTTCAGTCTCCCTTCAAACTGCTGAACCCCACCCTGAAAGCAAACACAGATGCCCGGAGCCCCTGGCATTTTGACTAGCTGCTATATTTTTACCAGACCAGGCTGTCTGATTGCTCTGGTGTAAATGCGAAAGAACTGTCGGTCATGGTGTTCCAGCCACAAAATCACCTTCTATCTCTCTCACTCACTGCTGGAGCAATGGCCTGACTACACTCATCACTTTCACCTACAGTGTAGGAGCACAAGCAGAGGTTGGGCTGTGCCTCCATGCCACAGAGACAATCGATTGCTTTCATAAAATAAAATGGTGGACATGAAAGGAGCTTGATAAATGACGGGCTATTTGGCCCTAATTGCAACCCTTTAAAATGTCTTGGTGATGATTTGAGCAAGCTTCGACTGAAGTTACTGAGATCAAAGTGAAGAGAGAAAGATTAAAACGCACTGACTGGCTGCGTCTTAACTGCATGTCTCCGACTCGTGACCCCACATGGCCTCCAGCTCAGAGGAACGGCCGATATTCTGCACCTTACAGCCAAATAAATCAAAGCCTCCACAGAAAGCTGTCTTATCATGAGTTACGCCAGTTCCCGGATCCTGTTGCAGTTAATCATCATCCCTCAACCTCAGCCTCATTATGGCTTCCTTGCTCTGAATAAACACAGAAGGATGGTAGTTGAAGAAAAAGTGAGAGTTGGGTTTTGGAAACTCATTGTAGCGCACATACATTTACTGATGGCAGTCAAAAGAAAACATGTAACCGTCAAACATATGAGCTACAAAAACTCAAGCGAAACAATATCAATAAGGACAGGTGACAGTCAAACAAAGGGAGTATCACTGGTAGAGTGAATCTGGAGATAGCAAGGGGTGTGGAGGTGTGTGGGTGTGTGTGTGGGGGGTGATAGAGATAAATGGGGTTAGATCAGAAGGAGCCATTAGGACGATGGAGGGGAGCAAAGAGGGGGGAGGGAAGAGGAGAGCGGAGAGCCGGTGCTGGTCTGCCTGGCATCCCCTGAGCCGACTCGGAGACGATGTTTAATCAGGCCTGTGAACCTACGAGACTGAGGTCACCCCGGCACACTCATTAGACCTGATGGGAGCACTGTACCACGACAGATGAGTGCAATCTTTACTCCGTTCATCCATCTCTCAAAACACACACATATAATCACCTTGCACCCCTTCGCATCCCCCACCCTCCCTCCCACCCACACCCCTCCTCTCTTGCCCCAAATGCCTCATCTGTTCAAACTATTATTTGTGTGTGCGCAAGTGCACTCAGGGACACAAATATACACATACTAACACATCACACACACACACACACACACACACACACACACACACACACACACAGCATACTCTTTGGCTGTGCCTCTTCTTTGTGGCTTTGGCTGATACACTGTATATAAGCAATAGCTGGGCGAGAGCCAGGGATCTCCAGGAAAGATGAGCCTCAAAATTGATAAAGTGGACAAAAGGAAATGACTCTGTAATGGATGGCAGAAGGCTTGTAGGAACAAATAAATACAAGGCTCCAAATGCACCATCGGATTAATAGCAGTCAGTCGTCCAAAAAGCTTCATTTGCCACAGCTCCCCCTTAAATACATTCATAAAAACTAAACGCAATGTTTAATCAATATGGTCTGCCACCTGGAAATGACGATTACTCCTCTCGGACCAAACAGGTTGGAGTCGGGGGAGTTGATAAGGGTAAGACAGGGATGTTTGCTGAAGCTAAGCACACAGTCCTGTATGCTTCCCCCCACCTACATTAAGGAGCAGAGATTTATTACCATGCAAATGACAACCCACAGTGCATGCCAAGGAGTTAATTACATGCCAACCTATCAGAGGAGTTACATGACAAAACAGATTTGGCATTGGCAGATTAGGATGGAATCAGGAGGAAGAAGAGTAGGTGAGAGAAAAATAGAGAGAAAAAGGTGTTTGCATTGCTGCTCTGTCAACTGAGAATATTCCAGTTATGGTCACAAACATTTTGAGTTTGTCAGGACACACACACAGCCACACAAAAACAAACATCAGACAGGTTGGCCTGCAGTATTGTTATTGCATCCAGTATTACAAAGACAGACAATAAGTATATTGTCTGTCTTTTATTGCCTCTGTTGCCTCTCCGTCACTTCACCAGCCCAGCAGTTGGAAACATCCAAACTGTTTATATTACAGCACTTCTTTTGCTGAATGTTGGTTATTGAAACTGGCAAGAATGAGAACTGTCAATATAATGAGACAATATTCACACCCTGTGCACTCAGTATACAATACAGAGAAAACAGAGTTGCATCCCAGAGCAAACAAACGAATTCCATTGCCATTGTGCAAAAGGAAACTTACCTCTGCTTTTCTACAAGAAAAGGGGAAATAAAGCATACTTTATTTTTTCTCTTACGGGAAGAGCAGAGAATGTCCTATAAATCCTGATCGTGACAGCCGTGTAAATATTTATGTTCACAAGCCAGACTGAGACTAACAGCAGAGGACATTGTGACTGGAGAACTGGGAATGTAGCCCTACCCTGCTCGGCACGTTAACTCAATATTCATCTTCCTCCCTCGCTCTATTTCTCCCAATATCTTCCCTGTTGCAGACCACACATGTATATTCATTACTGACCTCTGACTGTCTCAACCGTAGAAGCCATGAGCACTGAAGGCCGGTGTGACGGCACCGTGAAACCTGTCATAAGCGCACAGCAACGGCTCAATGAGAAGCTTTTGTGTGTCGCAAAAATGAGAGGTAATGAATGCAGATGCAAGCGCGAGGCATGTTGAGCGGGCATTTGTATCTTTGTTTGCTTCACTGTAGTTCTGCCAGCTCTCTTTATGGTTAGTGACTTGTGCTGTGGGTGGACAGAGGAGGGGGTGACAACATGGGAAAGGACATGACTCGGTAGGCTGCTGGGGATGCTGGGGGGAAATTTTTCAGTGAATACTGTGGAGTGGCGGGTGGGTGGCGTCTCTGGGGCAAGAGTGAGGTTGGCAGTTGGTGTCAAAACCGCTTTTTTTAATCTCTCTTTCAGAGTGTACAGATTGGTATCCTTGCGGATAGGATAGAGGATACATGGGGATTAAAACAGATCATTTACAAGCAGTTGTAATTGTGTGAATATGAGTATAGAAAGACATTTGGAAGGCTTGTGTGAAGGGATGGGTATGGTTTGAATTTTTTTGATAATAGTGCCAATATAATAACTGAGTTTTGGTACCAATATCAATATTTTTTGACACCTCACATTGATTTTTTTCCCCACAAAAACCCCTTCTTAGCCATGCCAGCAAAATTAGCTGGCAAAATCTGCCGATGTACTTTGGACCACAGTGGAATATCTCAACAACCGTAAGATGGATTTTTGTGAAAGTATGTACTTCAATTATATATTCTGTCCCCAGAGGATGGTCCCCAGTCCTGTTTTCTCCAGGAATTACAAAGTAAAATTAAATAAATAAATTAGAAAAATTACATTTCTAATAGAAGATCTTTTTCTTTTTCATGGTCAAAAAAGGATGAGCAAAATTTCAAAATTGGGTTTGACTTTTATTTTTCTTTTCGAAAACATAAAATCACTAGAAAACAGAAAAAAGGCATGTTTGTTTATATTCCTTATTCTGAATGTGCATGGCAACTTACAAGATTGCCAAATGTAGGAGTGCTAGTGTGCCACTGATGCTTTAGCCCAGGCTAAAATGTCAATGGAACCCTTTTCTGATATGATTTTAGATGTGGCAAAACATGACCTGTGATCCACAGAAATATAATTTTTAATCTATATGATCTGACCTGCAAAATACCTGTAAAACTAATGACATTCATCCCATCCACCTGATCTATACTTTGTGTTTGGTGTTACTTCATGAATGTTAGCATGCTAACACACTAATATAAGATGGTTATCATGGTAATCATTAGACCTGATAACATCAACATATTAACATTGTCATGTTGTGTGCATGTTAGCATGCTGACATTGGCATTTAGCTTAAAGCACAGCAGTGCTTACGACAACATAATTTAAAAAGTGTATTGTTTAAGATATACTGTATGTGTGAATAATATACAGTCTAAAACTAACATTATCCAAATCAGGAAATATATATGATCAATGAAAAAGTAAAGTTACAAGCTACAAATCTGAAGAAGCAAAGCCAAAAAAGTATCGAGTATTGAAGTTTGATCTCAGTCTATACAGTATGTGTGTGTGTCTCTGTGTGTTTTTGTGTGAACATTATTTCTTCATTACCAAGGCAGGAATTTTGAAAACAATCCAAGATATATAGTTAGTGATGGCAGAGTGTTTGTGCCTCTTGTTTGTGTGTGTGTGTGTGGATATGTCTATATGTGTGTGGGAGATGAGGGGACTGCTCTGGCCGCTGGGAGACAGCGCGTCTAACGAGGATGTATGGCTGTTTCAAAATCCATCTGCAGACATTTTTCTACCGTCATTCACTCCTTCTGCCTCCCCACAACACACCTCATCCCACCTCTTCATGCACACACACATGCACACACACACTCCAACAACAACCCTCCTTGTGCCATTACGTCCACTATTACAGCATTCTCCCAGAGCTGACAAATCAGGGGCGTGCTTGGAATCCAGAGCTGCAGTGGCCCGAGCCTCGTCTTAGCCCCTGTAATGGAGGTAAAACCTTTATCAGTCTTCTAAGCTGCCCAGGTCCTGTCTCTGTCTTACCTCGAAGTTATTTAGATTCACTTTGGCCTCAAATATTCAAGCATAGGAAAGGTCTTATTATCATCTAATTTCTTTTGGCAGCTGATTAATTAGCTGATAGTTTAATTTTCATTTAAAAAGTGGAACATATCTAATGTTTGAGCTCAGTCCTTAGGTATAGGTCTCAGTGTGTATGATGATAGTAAGTGGTATGAGGGTAAGACGCATACTGCCGAAAATACTAAAAGGGATTTAAACAAGAGTTTTTAAATAGCAGTGTTATGGACTATTGCAAATGAAGAAGTACACAGACAACTCTAGTGCTTTGGAGTAGAATTATATTTTGCCTCAAAACAGGTCATCTTTATTTTTGGAGTGTCTGGGTTTCCTACTATTTACATCCTTCAGCACAGCATTTAAGTGTTGTGTTTTTCAGGTGAAACATTTCTAAAAGGAACAACTAAATTAGTGATTGAAATGATATTAATGGTCAAATGATTGTAATCCCCATACATTCAATATATTATTGTCCGAGTTTGTGTACAGTATATGTGGAGGACAATGCAGTCTGCATTATGTTCAGTTTGCAGTTTTGTGAGATTAGCCCAGAACTGGAACAGCTGTACAATAACACCCCCTCGATGTGCAGCACCTTTTTCTTTTTTTTTAACAGCTGCCAAAATTATTTGGATGGAACAAAATATTTTCCATTTTCAAATTATCATGCTGGATTTAAAAAAAAAGGCCTTCTTTCACACATCTGTGAATCTACTAATGCCATTTTTAAGATAGGCAGGAACAACACTTGGCAACTGAACCTGTTCTCTCATTTCAGTTAAATGGGAAAATTAAAGGAAACTGTTTAAGTCATTCATGTCAGTGTTTGAGCAGGTTCCTGGTGTTTTAAGGCAGGTCTGACACTTGTTGATTTGCACTTGTCAACTGTTTAGTTGTTCTCAGCGCAACAAAGGCTGATTTGGAAAAGTGAAACAAGGGCTCTCATAATTTACATTTACATGCAATAAAGTTTTTTGCAGTATGAAAGTTAAGTAAAGCTCATTTCCTGATATAGGTTTTATTCATAGAAAAAGCTGATTTTATGCACCTCAAGATCGCCTTCCCAAATACTTGACTGCAAACTGCAAACATGAATTGACGACTATTACCATGTAAATAGAAATTACTCAAGACTGACAGCAAATTGGATACTTCACAACTACTGTTGAACATCCCAACTATATTTGAATGTTTAAAAATTAAGCTGCACCTGTTATTATTAATGCACTTAGATGCCAGAGGATGATGTTTGCTTGTTTACTTGTCTTTCTCAGCATAATTAGAATTGGCATTAAGTGCATATACATTTAATAAATATAAGCAAAATATTTAGAAGCACACTTTGAAAATACAATGTGTTGACATTATTGGGATCCATTTGATTACATCCAGTATTAGACTCATTTTAATCTCTATGTATAGGGCTTTTTCCACAGTACATGCAAGACGTCAGTGATAATATTGTTTCACAGACTACAGTGAGCTGATGTATACTGCATACCAGAGAATACACAACATTGCACATATACAATGAATACTTTTTTTTGAAGGTATTTTAACAATCCAACTGGCACTTGGAACTAGAGAGGATTATATGAAAGGTCTGTAGTTGTTTACCTGTTTGATATAGCTGAAAATATCATCAAATTAAATTTCACAGTCTGCGCCTAAACCTCAACTAATCCAAATATTGAGCTGAGGAGCGCATTTCAATTAAAACACTGGGATCACAGTACAGAACTAGTCTGATTCAGGTGAAAGGTAAAAACCACATTGGAAGACAGCAACATCCACATCAGACGGAGTCCTAAATCAATAAGCAGCAAGACAGGCTGATTTGCATCTACTGTACAAACACGATCGGTCTCTTTTACTGTTTGGGGAGAGGATCGCTGCTCAGTAAGTTCCGCTCCTCTCATTACTCATAATAATGCAAGTTAGCATATTTTATCAGCCAAAACAATCCAATCCGATTAAAAACAAATTATGACAGCATTGTTTGTTTGGAGGACTAAGACATTAGGCCAACTTATTCAGCTCAATTACTGTATGAGTTGTCTGGCTTAATGGATGAAATTGTCAGAGACCAAAACTGTCGGTGTTTGAGATGAATAACTCATATGGGATTCATTTGTCATATTGAGTTTCTTTAAAATGTGGTGATCTTTTATAACTAAAGCTCAGCATGCAAAATTTAAGAAGAGCTTTTATTCCAGATTTAGAATAACAAATATGTACAGTGCAGAGATGTGACATTAGAAGGTAATCTATGATCTGCTTACATCTGTTTTCACACCCTGCGCTGTTTTGGTGCAACAATTTGGCCTCACTGCAGTGGTGATAATGCATTTGTACTCAGCTGCAGCCCCTTCGCCCTTAGCTGGGTGATGTCATTGTCACCAATGGGGTAGTAAAGTGTGACAGATCAACATGTTGCGTCAACATCTTCTTGCTTCCACAACTCTTTTGTCTTTTCTTCTTTTCTCCTCTACTTTGTAGACGTATAATCCACCATTCTCTGCATGTCAGCTTGCCTTAAATTTGCTCTTCTCTTCTCTTCTCTTCTCTTCTCTTCTCTTCTCTTCTCTTCTCTTCTCTTCTCTTCTCTTCTCTTCTCAAGCAACCTCATTCTTCAATCCAAACAGTGGAGAGAAAGATATATAATAGCAATTTTTGGTCTTTGGGATAATGTCAGCATGGAGAAGCAGCATGCATTGCCTGATATTACAGATTTCACCTGGTTTCCCCTTTCTGCCTTTTATCTCCTCTCCTCTCCTTTCCTCTTCTCCTCCTCCTCCTGCTCCTCCTCCTCCTCCTCCACCACCAGACAGTTTAGATTCATTTCCCTCTGATGGCTCCATCTGAAGCTGGTGGTATGAGGGAGGGCAAAACAGAAACAATAGCAGAGGACTTTCCTGAGGTCTCTCACAGATGCCAGGTTGAATCAAACAATATCAGCATGCAAGTAAAACACCCTGGATGATAATATTTGTCACGCACAGTTCATGCATTCACACAGACATATCCCTAAACGAGACACAGACACACAGACACACACACACACACACACACACACACACACACATGCAGCCTCTCAAGCCCCTAAGCTTCTTGCGCCCCTGATGGGAGACAGTGCCTTGCTGGTAGTGGTGATAAAGCATTTCCAGGCTGTTCTGCCCAGCCCTAACCTCCTGCCTGTGTCTCTTCCTGCTCCACAAACCCAGGCCCCTGCTGGTTAAACCTATCGATCCCCACAGCCACACAGCTACACCCAAGACAAAGCCTCTCTCTTCCCCACTCTCTCTCCCTGAGTCAGAGACAAAGCTGAATTTTCTGCCATGTTTATTCCCTCTGGTGCGTCAGCAGTGTGGATCTGAAAGATTTCTGTTCTGTTGTCAGTGTGTCTGTCTTGTGCAGATCATCGGTATAGGTCTGACACATTTTTTTTTTCTGAATGCGTATGTTTGCTCACGTGCATGTGCATATGTAACGTGTCCGTCAGTTTATGATGGACGTCTATGCCCTCAAAGTCAGATTGCAATTAAAAGGCGGGGGAATGACTGTGTTAAAATGGCACTTAAGGAGCCGGGAGCTCAGCTGGCTAGACCCATTTCTGTTAGAGTGGCCGCTGACGACTCCCAATTCTCTCAACCAATTATCTGAGCACTCATCTATGCACAGCGGGGCCACTCCCCTCCCTTGACCAATCAGAGACCTGAGTGCCTGAGGTTAGTCACCATGGCAAATCAGTCCAGCGTTTCAATACAAAGTCAAAGGCAGTCTGGTAAAGTGGCTGAACTTTAAAACGCTCACGTAAAATGTTTTAGAACGTTTTAGCTAAAACTAGAACTAGAAATACAGTATAGTGATTACAAGACTTAAAACTACACAAGTAAGTTACGACATTTCTTATCTTACGGACGGATGATGATCTTTAAGGTAGCTGCATGATTGATTAAGGCATTATTGACTGGCTTATGTATGTCTACTCTTATAGTGAGGATCTCTTAGAAATGTAAATTACTGAGAGTTGACTCAGTTGAGAAGACAGGTTGGAGTTAACAGCTGAGAGCCCGTGGCTAGCTGTCAGATCAATGTGAAGTGTGCACATCATCTCCTACTCACTTATAGTATGTGAGAACACACCCACACACGTGCAGTGCATGTGTGTAGCTCTCACATGTACAATACACTGTCATGCAAATCCTGAAACACTGAGGGGTTATTTCTACATTACATCTAGGGCATCCATTTTATTGGATGCCTGGAATTAAAACTTCATCCACTGGCGAAGATGGTTCTGTGAGCGGCAATAATTGAGGGAATATTGCCTGTCTCGAAGAGCGAGCCACGCTTTTACGTGAGGGCCCAGAAAGTCATTTCATTTTTCTGCCCATTACTTTTCCCTTCTTCGTCTTCTTTTTCTTCTTTTTTTTCTTCTTTTTTTTTGAATCAAAGTGATGTTGAGCTGGTGCTTTGAGACTGGGGGATAGAGATAGAACATGTGTGGCGGTGGGGCAGAGGGAGAAATGGGGGGAGGAAAAGCATGGAGAGATGAGTAGGACTGATGTGACCAAGGGAATTACCTGAAAGAAAGATGGGGAAAAGAGAGAGGAGGGGGACATTGATGGGAGCGAGAGGGTGCCAGCATCAGAAGAAGATGGGGCGAGAGTGATATATATGTCAGAGTTGTGTGTGTGTGTGTGTGTGTGTGTGTGTGTGTGTGTATGGGTGTGTATATGAGCGTGTGTGTGCACAAATGTGTGACTGTGCGTGACACTCTCCCCATCTCATCCCACCCTACACACTCCACCCAGCTTTCTCCACTCCTTTCCCATCCACTTTCACCCCTTCCTCTTTTATTTCACCCCTTCCTTCCCTCCCTCCCCCACTGTTTACGCTGACAGTAATTTGACAGGCCCGGGGTTGACAGACTTGAAGCCGGCAGGGTAAGCGATTGTCAGGCCTGGCGTTGTTGGGCATCTGCTGACTGGCTGAGGAGCTGGCAGTGAGATCGGGAAGCTGCGACTGGCCAGGGGATTGATGGGGAGGCTAGGGAGAGCTGTCGCTACAGTGATGCGATGGAGTGGGATAGACGGCCCTTGAGACGCCCAGAGGGGGGTTTAGGGGTGTGTTTGCAGTGCAACTTCAGCTCAGCCCAAGACGTGCCACTTCTTTGATTACTACCCTGCAATCTCATACAGACAGGACTGAGACACCTCTCATACCTCGGCCTTCATGCAAATACTTTTCCCATCAGTCATCAAACTGCACCGGCATATGGACAGTTACAGATATTTTCTTATTTTTACTTATTTATTTATTTTGTGCAGTTTTGACCACATATTTGAGCCAGGTTGGATTGAGTAGATAAAAATCTACCCAGGCGTAACAACAGACAACCTCACCATGAAAATACAGAATGAAAAAGTGAATTGTCGCAGCAGCGGTGTGAGCTTGTATCAGCTAAGCCCCGTTAGTCACCCCAGTTAAGATGATCTGGAGAACAAATAAATCAATTAAAATGAAGAAAACAACAACGAAAAACATTTCTGTACTAGTGAAGGAAGAGATAAATAAATTCAGTTTTTTGATGCCGTTAAAAGGCAAAGCTAAGAGCAGGAGCAGGGTGCCAGCTGGACACACTGCTAGGGAGTCCCCCTGAAGGGTTCACACGTACTTATGTAACCTGTTGAGAGATAGCCAGGTGGGCACACACACATATACGCACATACACATACACGGGACACAGTGGATAATCTGTGGGGTCCAAGCGTTACTCATACACAATCATGCAGACTCACACTAGTAGCACACACAGTGCAGCAGATGCCAACCTAGCTTGACTTCACGAGTGGACAAACAATCTAAACACACACACACACACACACACATTGTATACACATACATACACTGACATATGCATGCAGACACACTAGTAATCTTGGCAACCTCAGCAACCCAGAGGAAAACAGCCTTATTTAGGATTAAAACAAAGGGGCCTAAAGCTCTGGCAATCTGCAATCTTCATGGCTTCTTTCTCTCTCTTGTCATTTCCTCATTCTCAACTAGCATATTGCTGTTTTTGGATGAACAAGGGAGGAGCTCGACTTGTTTTGTTGATGTCAGTGCATTTGTAGAATTGTGCCATTAGGTTTAATCAGGATTCAAAAGTCTACAGGTCATGAAACTCTCTCAAAACTCAACTATGTAAGCTTTCACTTACAAATAAGGAAAAGAAAAAATACCAAACATACAGTTACGTGGTTTTTATCCACCATCAGCAATAACCTAGTACTGCTGTACCTGTGGACACATCAGAGGGGTTTATGGGATCTTTATTCCTGATTGCACCCTTGTGAGCTGACAACGGCATAAATCTCAGCGGTGCTTTAAGCAGCAGCATATGCAGCTATGAAATGCTCAGGGAGGTTGTTACAGTGAAAAAGAGGGAGAGGAAAAATCTTTCTTACATCAGTTCGGCCTACGTGCTTCTCTAGAGAATCCCTTCAAGCTTCTACACTGTAGAAAATGTCCATATGAAATGTTATTGAATTGTATTTGATCATTAAATCTTATTGTTGTCAAAATGGGCGAACCAATTGGATTGTAGGGTGACATAACTTTAAACTTCCAATGCAATCACTTCAATAGATTCAAGAATTTGATTCTGTTAAAAACTGACAGGCAGATCATCATCTGATTACGACATTGGAATTAAGTCAAACTTTCTTTCTGCCCTGGCAGAAAGTTTAAACATATTCTGTGAAGTTACTTCATTGAAGAAATAACTTAATAATAAGTTTATCTGAAGGCTGGTTGTTTGCTTACTGTAACCACATTAATCTCTTCTATAGAGCAGACAGCCGTTCAAAAGGGGGCACACATACTGTAGACACATTCATATATAGAGAGGCTCTGCTTCCACTGCCATGTCGTTTTTATTAAGATCAAAATACAAGTCTTGCCTTCATAAAATTATCTGTTTATTTGCAGCTATTCATGCAAACTGATCAGGATGCCATCCAAACCCATTTACATACTGTATTCAGATTAAATAAATAATGATAAAACAACTATGACTTTCAGGTTAAAGTTAAAATAAACCTAATCAGTATAGAAAATGTTGGATTGAAAAGCAGGTTGAAGAATCCCTCTTTCTTTATTAAGACAACAATGCTGTGTTGATTGGGCTGTGATGGATCACTTGTTAGGGGAAGACATTTGTTGCAGTGTGGAGACTGACGGTAGTCAACACCATCATCACTTTGGCTTGTCCCAACCTGCACCTGCTGCTCCCTTACTAAACAGGGCTGAAACCTATTCCCATCCCTGTCTCTTAATCAACACTGAAACATCAAGTAAGGCTAAGCCATTTTGGCAGAGGTGCCAGGGCCCCATGTTAACATCCTCCCCAGTGCTCAATTGAGCAGAATTCCTTGGCTTCTCTTCCTCTTTTAACTCACATCTCCTTGCTTTGCTAACCAAAAGCATTTTCTCACACGGATGGAAACGGTAGGTGAAAATTTAGCCAAACAAAAGGTGGAAAGAGATGTGGAAGAGTTTGCAACAGTAATGAGAAAAAAAGGAAAACAGATTTATTAGCTCGGATTCAAACAGGTCTTCAACCCAGGTTTCTATATCTTTAATAAGTGAAATGGAGACATGATCGCACTAAAAATGGTGGGACGATTAATTAATTATTTAATCAAATCTTTTCCTCCGTTGCTGCTCGTCTAGCGGACGGTCTCTCCTCGCAGTGGTGTTTCTTTAACGAGGACTTTTCTGTAATGGACCCTTAACGAGGAGTGAGCCTCCCTGCCTGGCCCAGCATCTGTGCTCTGCCTTGCTGGGTAGATTACGCCATGCTCCAGCCAAAGTGCCCATCACCACTCCCTTGCAGCCTGTTACTCCATCCCTAATCCAGCCTGCCGAGATGCTGCACTTTCTTGACTCTCAGGCCATATGCTCACCCAAAGATCAACTGAGATGGGAGGGTGAAGAGGCACAGCTTGAGCCCGTTGCTTTCTGACTTAAGGTGCAAGCTTTTCCAAAGTGAGTGAGCTCTTCTTCCCTTCCTTGTGAATCCCTCTCAGTGAGGGGATTGACGGAAGGCAATAGTAGTAATTCATGGCAGCAGATGGAGACGTCAACTCTTATTGTTCTCCTGTGCGAAGTCTGAACAGGACTGGTAAGTCACTAATGCTAATCACAGCCCTGCACATGGTCCCAAGTTGATCTGGTGATTACTGGGGATATGGAGATGTCTGACATTATGGATCCCACATGCTGGGAGACCAGACTGGGCTTGGGGCGTCAGAGAGCATACTAGGATGCAAGGCCACTATGAGGCCATCCATAAACTGGATGCAGAGACTGATCCTATGGAGGGCAGCGGGAGAGGCTGCCATGGACCCACCAGTGAGCTATGACCTTTCCATAGCCTCTGTCTGATCTGGTTTACTGGTGAGGTGTATAGCCCTTGGAGGACAAACAGAGGAGGGGAGGGAGTGGAGAGAAATAGACATGGCACAGGAACTGAGGATGAGCTGAAGACATAGAAAACCTGGCAAATAAAAGCCATTAATAACATATAAATAGAAGAGCCTTTAATTCCTGGAAGATTTGATTATATAATTAAGATTTAGGTTAGGATGAGACTTGAATTATTCTTAAATTTACTTACTGTCAACAAATCCAAAGAAAAGACCAAAACCAACAAGGTTTCTCTCAGCACAGACATCATTCATTACTACTGATGATGTAAATCTGTAAAACTGGGTCACAAATACAGTTTCATTATGTAAAAAAAGCTGAGTAATTTCCTAAAAACAGCTAGTCGTCGTCGTTGTAAAAAAACATTGCTCAAACATACTAAGTAGCGATTTGTCAGGGAGTATTTTAGCTGCGGACAAACCTAAATACGGGTTTTAAATTATCTAGTCACATCAGAAAAGTAGTTGTGTTTATTTTCCACAGTCATTAGGTAACAAATCTCAGCTCTTATGAGATTTGCGCCATTCAGCTTGTGTTCAGAATCCTTACCCTACACTGGGGTGACTGAGTTTGAGTACCTAGCAGAGCCTATTAGCTCATTGTGGTTCACTATTTGTTTGTCTCTAAATAAACAGGACACTCTGACTGGGAGGTCATAACTGGGAATGCAGGCAGTGTCAGCTTCCATTACAGCTCTCCTCTCCTTTGCAGCACAGCCACTCGGTTACCTGGCCTCGAATCCTTTCTCAGGGAGAAATTCTCTCTCCTTTGTCTCTCTCATTATATCTTGCTCCCATCTAGTCCCGCCCTTTACTCTTTCTGACGTTCTTTCTTCCTCCATTTTTATCTCTCTCTGTTCATCAAGTCATGTTGAGATGAAGAAACCCTCAGATGATTGCAGCACTTGCGTTGGAGGAGAGCATTCAAAAGTATGCGTGTAGGGGGAGGAGAGGGATATGTGGAACGTTTTAAAGATTGAAAGGTCAGGATGGTAAATTGCCTCTCTGTACATGAGTCTCACTAGTCCTTTGACTATAATGTGTAGGATTAATCCATTCTACTGCCCTTTGTGCTCGCACTGAGCAAAAGACTGTGTAATATGTGAGGGGCTGATTTTTGGAACATTCTGTGAATGTTTTCCCCTCCCTCTTAAGTGCTCTTTGAAAGAGTAGGCTTTTGAAAGCTGAAGCAAAGGGAGATGTTGCTTTGAAAAGGCTTTTAAAGAAAAAATGTGAAATGAAAGTCTATGTTTATGTCAGTGCTTGATTTTTATGTAAGTGAAAAAAAAAATCAGTTTTGAAATATATATTTTCATATGTATACATATGAATGGCTCTATTGTTTTTGCAGATGCTCTTGCGTAGATTCTTTTTACTTTCCTCTCACTTTTCTGTGAACGGCTGGGCTGTTATCTGTGGTGGGCTTCGTTTTCATATAATTGAATCGAGGCCCTTCCCACTGCGAGGCAGGATTTGGTTAAGCTGAAAGTCCTCCTTGACTGCTGTTACCTCTGTGCAGATTCGGTTACAGCTGTTACCACGGCAGCAGCCTGCCAGGGCCTGTCTCCGCGGATACCTCCCCTAATTACTGTGTTTATTGGAAATTAAAGATATACCAGCTAATGAAACGCGGCAAACATTACCGCCGATGCAATGTCATTAATTCTAGCCTGGCTCCCATCTCCCATGTGAGGCAGAGGCAGAAAGAGGTGCCGCATATTAGCATAAATATGAATTTTAGTCAGCTGGAAAGCACTTGAATGAAGAAAAAAATAATGAAAAAGGTGTGCTTTCATTTCCCTCTTTATTTTCAGGATCAGGATAAATAAATAGATGATGGTGGACTGGGCACAGGAAAGGCAGAGGATGCAGATAACATTGTTAGCATCTCTTTGTATATGGCCCCTGTGCTGTATAGATGTCTGGCAGCCAGGCAGGAAGAGGACATGGAGGAGGCCCTGGGATAGAAGCATCTATGCACCATACACCACAGACCTCTTGTTCCCTGTTGTTTGTCACCACCAGTGATGCCCCCAGCCTCATTTTCACAGCTCCCTGTCCAAGGCAGTAGAGGACACATATAGAATGGAGAGCCTATATCATAAACACCCTTAGGTCTCAGGAGATGGCACAAGCTGGCATAGAGCTGCTGCCTGTTAGGGTATTGGTAATGTGCTAACAGAACACAGCATAGTTAATTATTTTCCTATATTTTGCAAGTGATAATTGCTTTTATGTTGACTTTTGTATTTTGCTATCTCAACTGGCATCAATTGAAATCTTTAAATTTAGTGATGGTTTAAAAATCAAAGAGGTGGACTGATATTGCATGATATCTGTATGTATTATTTTCACTTTTCAGTTTTTTGTGTTGCGTGTCTATAGCAGTTTGAAAGTGTTAGAGTCTCCTTACTTTGTCTAAGCTACCGCTTCCTGTTCACATGCCTATTGCCTTGTTGTCCCTGTTTTTCTTCCCAATTCCCAGCCTGGATCCTTTACGACGCTGTTTTAGTGCTCTATCCAATTGATGTTGATGCTCCTATGGCTTGGTCTGACTAGGCTATCGACCTCCTGGGCCAGTGCACTGCATCTCCCCTGATTTGGAGTCGTTAAGCTGCTATCTGCATTAGCAGAACCCTGTTTTTTTGTGTTCTGAGGAGTAAATAGTAGAATAATCAACGACAGAGACATGCAGAGAGGCAGGGTGTAGATAAATTTTAAAAAATATATACATTAGAGGGTTACAGCCTTATTCTCTCCTGAATTATCTAATTTCTGTCTTGTTTTTGGATAATGATGTTAATAGACGCATTACATTGTTCATACATTTACTGCAGTCAAGGGACAGAACATAGTGTAGGAAGAATCAACAGTTAGCTTTTAGCATTTCTAGCTAATTAGCCAGCAAGTACCTATCTTGCACCATGTCTACTTACTATGTGTCCTCTTGTGCACTGGCTTTACTCTCAGGGACTTTGAAATGACAGGGTTTTTAGTTTCCACCACTACCGTCCATTTGTAGTAAAGCTTGTTCATTCATAGGTCAGTATGGGTCACTAGATAGGTCCCGCATGCACTCATATGTATGCAAGACTTACACACACATTCACACTTTGGGGAATATTAGGTATTAGGGCAAGGTTGTACTGTAGCAGCACATTAACAAGATTTTCCACTTCCCTCTCTCTGGCTTAGCTCTTTGCATGAAAACAGCCCCAGTGCTCGCCTGTTCACGCTCTACTCTCTTTTTCCACCTTAGGCTGCCTTATTTTACTCTGCTTCTTCTCATATGTTTTCATTTGCGTGGTGCTACAAAGAGAAAAAGGAAACCCAGGTTTGTACCAGAGGAGCATCAAAGATGAGAGAAGAAAGCAGTAAAGTGTTTTTAGTTTTTTTGTATTTTTATTTATTTATTTTTTCCCTGTGCCTCGAGAACAGTGCCTCCCTAGAGAGCAGGGCTGCTGGAGTGTCATTCATAGTGGACACAGGAACTCTGGGGAATCTCTTCTTTACTTGTAGGGAAAACTTGTAAGGAACTATTTTATCAGACTGCCCCTATGGAGAATTCTTACTTTTCTGTTGCCTTTGTTTTTATTTTGAAAACATGTAGATGTAAGAGATCAGAGGATATGAGAGACAAAGATGTGGACTCTTTTTGTTCTGTAAAGATACCTTCTCCTTACAGAGAGTTCAAGGATATGCATCAGAGGCAGTTTCATGTTGCGTTCTTTGTTGTCTATTTGACGCTTCACAGCTAATTACGCTCCCCGTAGAAAGTTATAGTCTCTCCGTGTCTTTAAACAGTAAACACAACTATCCTGTCTGTGCAGCACTGTAAGCTAGCCTCCCTGTGGTGGCTTGGGGTGCTTCCTTGCCATCAGTTTTGTCCTACACACATTTCCTTGTGTGCAAATGTCCTCTGCACACCTTGGAGCTGCACTGTAATATGATTAACGCAGAAGTCGTCCCAGCAGTGGCCCATGCTCCTGAGCACTGTGCCTGCCCTTTGGACTGTCTACAGCTGCAGTGATGAAACCAAACACATTTATCAGCAGCGCTCATATTAAACTGCACCAATTTCATCATCCTACTGCCAGGCACCACACCCTGAAAAAATAAAAATAATAACAGCGAAATCCAATTTGATAAAGCAATAATTGGATTTACAAACATCTGAGGAGAGATGTGATCCCAGATTATTTATTTAATGAAGTCTTGTGATATTGGCCATATGTAAATTGTTAACCATGGGAAGTGTTTTTAATAAATCCCCTGGCACATTTGCCGAGAAGTGGTGAAAGGAATACGTTATTAGGGTCTTGTGTTGGTAAGGCCCTGCTTGGGTGGACTGTCAATAACGTGGGGTGCTTGATAAAATTATCAACTGATTGATGGTTATGAAGGACGGCCAGCTTAAAAAGGAAGCAAAGGCATGCCGAGGGGCAGAAACTTAGCTCTGTTTAAATGCTCCCAGTCAGTCAGCTCATGAATGAAAGCTCTCAATAAATAAGCAGGCCAGACCAGCTATCATGACAGCTCTCTGAGGTAAAGATGGGGAGAGGCATGTAGAATTGTCTTTTTCCCTCCATCCATCTTAGCCACTTCTTCACTGTTTAATCCCTCTATCTCATCTGGGAGGAGTTGAGATTGCATGGCTCCTTCATTCTTATAACTTAACTCCCAACGAAACTTGTCCCCAGTGACTGTTGGCTCCTCACAGGCTTTGATTAAAGCCATTCTGCCTTGGGACAGCCAGCTTCTATATGATTATGGCTCATTCTAGGCAGGCCTATAATGGCATGAGGACTGTGGACTGTATGGGGAAACTCAGTGCAGTATGCATTAATCGACTGGATGGCAGAGAACATAGACACCCCATGTAGTTTGTCTTGTGCGAGTGGCCTTGAGGGACTTACACACGCCCTCGATGGCATGCTGTCTTGGAGCTCAAAGCTCGTCAAAGAGCTCTAAAGTGAAATTTTAATGAGCTACAGTATGCATTACCCCCCAGTGTGATTTTTTTAGATGTGATTTTAAAAGTGGATGCCTGTGGATGCTGTCATTGAAATTATCAGCAGTGCAGAGAGCTCAAGTGTTCAAAACAGCGCCTGACCTCTGTATAATGGTAAAACGGAATTTCTTTTGTTTCCCCTATTCTTCCCTATGAATCTCGTCTAATCTCACAGCAGGACAGGGATGATGGACAGCCAGACACATCCATCCATTTCCTCTCCTTGCTGTGGTAACCTCCCTGGCCATCCTCTCAGGCTGTATATTGGCAGTGTGACCTATTTTTATCAACACATCCCTGTCCCACCTCCAGGCCAGATGCAGAACAGCTCTGAGGGACATGGAAGGAAGATCTGCTGTTTACCAAGCCTCTGTCCCCTCCATGTCTTTAGTAGAGGTCGCCACAGCATGGGCTCTCTTTTTCCAACACACAAACAAACACACAAGGACATATTAATACATATGCTGAATTATTTAGACTCGTTGCTCCTCTGCATGAATGAAGATGCAGGCCTGAAATTTACCATGTACTTCTCATTGTTTTTGAAAGTTAATTACTTTTCAAGTACCCCTTTTTGCACACAAGCGCCTTTTTGTATACAGTCACCATCCTGGGCTCTTTTGAAAGGTAACTTTTGTGATTTTGCTATCGCAAAATAAAAGTTTGCCTTTCTTCTTATATATGCACCCCTGTTCTAAAAAGACTATTGTCACGGTGATATTTGGATCTCTGATTGAGGAATCAATCCATTTAGCAAACACCCTCCCATCCCCCATTCAGGCGTGATTACCCTCTCTTCATGCTTAACTTATTTATATATTCCCAACAGTTCATGTTAATTTGTCGTTACCAATTCCCCATTTTGTAAAGGATTTGTTCAACGCACAGGAAATTAAAATAAGTCTTGAAGAGAAAACATTCAGATCTGAGCATCTAAAGCATTTTCTTCCCCTCATCCTCTCCCACCACACAGAACCCAGTCCTGTGGTCCAGTGCTTCAGTGCCGAGACCGAAGCCGGCACAGAGACAGGCAGAGGGATGAGTCTCACTTTGTTAACAGTCCCTGGCTACAGCACAGCCCCTGTCGCCTGCTTTTGGAGGGTGATTTTTCAGCCTCCAGGTGTTTACCTGCAGGATACGCATCCCTCCTGAGAAACACATCAGTGTCACACACTAGCTGTGGGCAGGCACATCGCTCAGTGCTGAGTGAGCGAGTGAGCGAGACAGCGAGGGTGGGGCTGGCGGTGGCAAACAAACAGAGAATCGAGGGCAGCGCTGCTTTGTGTGCAGCCCTGCTGGAGCTCAGACTCATTAGGTATGAAGCCATCTCGGAGCAGGCATCTGTATCCTGTGAGAGATCCCACCAGAGACTGCACTGAGAGAGCCATCAGATCTTCTACAGCAGGCCCCTTTGAACACAAACTACCAGCCCCCCTTCCTTCCCTCATTCCAGCTCCCATCTAAACACAGAGACAGGATGGAAATTTAATGAGAATTCTGTGCTGCTTAAGCCTGCTGCAGCTGCTGCATGGAGCAGAGATAGGAATGTTTTGTTCGCTTATTTTGCCCTCCGTGTGCAGGCTGTGGGGTGAAAGTTGCAAATGGAAGGGGGAATAATAGATGAGTATCTGCTTGCATCTGATGAAAGGTCTAAGTGATACAAATGTGTCCCATTTCAGTGATCCATCCAGCCCTGTGTCATCGCAGTGATTTGTGGGAAAGGTCGTGCAAGAAATGACTTTGGCTGAGGAGGCGAATCCCCTGTTTATGTTTGTTGTGCCTGGTGCGGCGGCCCGCAGAGCGATGGGCTGGGGAGATGGGCGTCTGGTGCAGGTGGTGTTTTTGGAGGATAGGGCTGATATATCATTTGCCAAGGTCGTACTCAATTAGGCTATTTGTTGAGCATAGCTGCATGAGGTTGGTTTAATCAACCGAGGAATGGAGACAACAACGACAAAAGAGGAAATAAATTAGGCATGGCCAGGCCACACTCTCAGGCGCGCAGCAGCATGCTGGAGAAATGCTCCATTTAGCTGGCCATCTCCTTTCCCCGAGAACCCACTGTCCTCACACTAACACGAACCCACACACATGCATATGCACTTTTCATTTCTTCTGTGACTTTACAAAACAACTGAAACAAGCTTTTCAAATCACGACAGGATACACACAAAAGGTCAATTATACCAGATGGACACATTTAGTAAATAAATGTAAAAAAGATTTGGAGAGAAAAGTGGGAGTAACTATAGCTGTAATGTGTGGCATACATCAAACAAAGTGGCACTGCCATGACAAAGAAACAACATTTGTTTACCCTGATTAATCCAAGACCTTGAGGGGTGCTGAAGCACCTGTGTAAGTGGGTACAGCCCTGGAGGAGAGGAGTCAGACTGTGTTAATAGTGGAGCAATCAGCGGCCATTCAGGTTAATGGGCTTTCAGCTAGTCGGCCCTGGCTAATGTGTGATTTGGAGGGTCAGCCCATAGCTCAGCAGCAAACACCGGTCACATTCACCCTCACCACACGCTGCCAGTGCAGGCTTTAGTTTTCCCACCACACCCTCAGGCTCCTCAGCTGCTTATGACAGTAAATATTTGATTAAATAAATTAAGGTTGATTAGCTCTCAAATGCCCGGCAATGAACTGCATTGTGCTCAGGTGTGGGTGACTTGGGTTTCAGTTTTTTTTTTTTATTAAGGGACTGTCTCTAAATTACCTAACATTTAAGCTGTCATCTGTTCAGGCTGTAAACTAAGTTAAGGGGTGAGGGGGAGGATTGGAGGGCAATGGCAGATGATTAATTTGATTGTACAAAAACTCCATAGATAATGTGACAGCCTTGCTACAAAGATAAGGAGTAATGCATCGATCCTGTCGCCTCGCACATACCTGTACCTTTTTTCTGCCTCTCTCTCTGCCGCTCTCTTCCTCACTTGCTTTCTGTGAGACCTCTTAAGCTGTGACATTTCCGTTTCCCTGGAGACTGAGCATGCCAGGCGGTTGCCATAGCAACTCCCTGCTCTTTAAGGCCCCCACAGCATTAGCCCACCCCCCTACCCCATACGAAGGATGGGGGGTAAGGGAAGGGGGGCTCCAGAGAGAAAGCACACCTGCTGGCTTCCTGCTAATTGGCTATTTCTCTTTCTCACTACTTCCCTGTTTCTGCTTTAACTTTTTACCCCCCTCGCTGGCTTGCCTCTGTTTCTTTACCTCTGAATTGCTCCCCATCCACTGTGGATATGGTTTCTCACTCTCACTCTCTATTGCTCATGTTCTTTAACTTCTTCTTGCTCTCTCTTTTATATACACTCTGGGCTTCTTCTTCTTGTAGAGACCACAATTCCAGCCTCCAGCATCTGGCATTTATCTTCATCTGACCCTGTCAGTTCCTTCTTCCTCTACCTCTTTATTTCATTGTCTAGTGCAACTCTCTCTCTTATATTGTCATTCTAGGGCCCTGTCACTATGGTTCTGACCCTTGCACGTACTGTACTTATTACCGGTTGCTTGTCATGTTGGTGATATAACAATTTAAGCTTATTCTGATAGGTAGCCCTGGCTAAGAGCATCAGGCAAATGTAAAAGGTTAAATGTAATCCTTTGTCCTTCCACCCAAGCATCCTCTTAACATCTAAAGACAGGGATAAATCTTCCTCTCATACACATCGTTGTGCATTTCACCTTCATTCAGGCTCAGTCACGCCGTGGATGAGTGTAAATTACCAGTGGGGGTGTGTATTAGGGCTACGGTTAGTTGGTTAGGCCCATCTCCTACTGGTGACTGATCCTCTCATTCCCGAGAGACCTCCATAGATTAGATATCATCATCTCTGTCTCTTTCACACCCAGCCATGTCTCTGTCCTCATCCCCACGGATCTTTGCAGCTCCTCTCCTCCATTTGGCAAACCGCACAGCTCGTATTTCTCATCTTTCTCTGCATGCCGTGCTGCCTGAATGCACCTACTGATTGAATGACATGTTTGCAAAGTGATGTTTATAGTGTGCAATGTATTGTTTGTCCTGCACTGTCCATTTGCAATAAATGTTTGGAACTGTTGTTCCTGTACAACACCTGACTAAACACATTTGTAACTGCGTGAGTTGATAGACCTTCTTCAGTGCCACAAAGAAACACGTGTACTTTTATGGTCGGTGAATATGATTCTGATACTCATTTCTGTGCAGAAGTCTGATTCTTAATACCAGGCTCAGGATGTTTTCCTTGGTGGAACTTGTCACAGGGAGGCTTGACAGGTGGCCAGACCAGCCTGTCACCCCATCGGCTGGTGACATTTGAGCGATATGAAAATGACTTTGCGTGCATCACGCCTCGGCTCAGCTATTCCTATTCAATTAAGTCCATGAACAAACCGTCTGTGTGTTTTCCTGCTGATAAAGTCATAGCTATTGACTTGTGAGCAACGTGAGTGACGATTATGAAATCTGTTTGCCGCCACACAATGAATGTTGAGCAGTCTGTTTGTCTATTTGCCAGGAAGAAGGCCAATAGATGGTTATATCAGTGAAATGGGACTGTGGGAGATAAAACAATAATAGCAGAATCTAAAGGCTAAACCCTGACCAATACTCCTATAAATGCCACATTCTGGCTAGAAGATATTGGTTGTCATATCATTTGTAAAGGTATATTTTTTCCACTGTCAGTTTCTGTACATCATATACATTACCAGGGGCACATGTGGCTCAGTGGAATTTATTTGCGCTGAACTGCTCCTCACAAATTTTGGTGGGAAACAAATACATTAAATAAAAAGAACAGAATGTAGACACAGAATGCCCTGTGACCTTTTTTAGTTTGCTTCTGCTCAGGCCCAGTCCACCTGGCCCATTTAGCTTCAGCACCTGGAGCTCACGATTACACTATTGATCCATTGACTTTCTGGGTTTCATCTGTCCAACCCATCCACCTTTGAGCACTTCAATTATCAGAGCCATCACAGCCTCAGTGCTGCGAGTGGCAGCTTGTCCAACACTGTAATCTGTCAGGGAATGAGATCCCGACCGCAACGTCATAGCGCCAGACGCTCCCCCATAAGTCACCTTGATCATGAAGGGCCGTCAGGGGCTGACAGGGTTGTGAAAGGGCCCAACTAGCCTTAGAGATCACTGCAGCTCAGCTCAGCTTAGCTGCACAATCTACCTGACCCTAGGGTTTGAGAATTTAGAGCCTTAGATGCCATTTTGGCAACCTCAAAGGCCTTGTAGACAGACATGTACTTCATACGAGCAGAAATGTAGTTCTATCGAGGTTTGTTCCTCATGAATCCCCAGGCTGGTTATAGAAGTCAGACATTGTTTGGTCTCAAATTGTTTTGCTGATGGAATGATGAATATTAATTTAATTGAAAATCATTTGTAACTGATTTAATCTTGTGTATCATCTGTATTTGTATCTTATAAGTAGGCATGTTTTTTATGATCTAAACTTATGCTTGTAACTAATGCTGTTGTGCAAGACTTTTCACCAAAGTTTGAAGTAATTTGAAAAGATAGTATTAATACAAATAATAATTACTACTTTAGCTTTTGTTTTTTTAAGAAAAAAATAAGAAAAAATGATAAAAAAAATTATTTTAATTGCTTTGTATGCAAAACATGAATAATGGCAAATACGTTTTATTTAGCCTTGTTCAGTCATAACAGAATATACATAAAGCAATTTTAATGGATGATCACCTGATGAATGTTCCTCTCGTAAGTAATAGATATAGTTGTTGCTGTACTACTTGCATCTGCTGAATAGGTTCTGGTTCTGCTCTGGGTTTTAACCTTAGTGGGGTAACTTAGCCATCCTAAAGATCAGCCAAGACAGATTTGGCTATATACATGTATAAAGTCTCAAGGACCCACAGCTAGATCACCAGTGTCATATCTAAGATAATGTATTAACAACATCTAATCATTTTCCTGTAAGGTTTCACTGCACCAGATGGTTTGTTACACAGAACCATCTGGGAAGTCATCATTGGATACTGTTCGGAAAAGGGCAGACACTTTCAAAAAAGACTTGGCAGGTGATTGAATGAACCATCTGTCTATCTTGGGCAAACTTCAACCAATCAGATCAACGAACCATATAATGTAGTCAAACTCTTACTGAAGCCAGTCAAGAAGAAGAAGAGTGGAGAAATCTTTCCTGTAGAAAAAACCCTTCAGCGCCATTCTTTGCTCTTCTTTCAATGAATAAATACTAATACAGTTCTGATATAACTAGCAGCACCTAAACTAACCAATTTAATAGCCGCCATTGTTGTTAGTAGTTCAACATAGGATGCTATTGGTCCTTATCCAATGGTCTATGTGCTTGGTCCTTGGACACAAGCGCATAGCTTGAACCCTGATGGATTCTCACTTGGTTTTTTGATCTCGCAAGTCAGAGACAGAAACAAACAAAAACCAACATGAACACGATTAGCAAACACAACAGCTGAAAAAGCACACTTGCAGTCTGTGCTTTGATTTTTTTTTGTCTTGTATGTTTTCATACATATGAATGAAAGTGCCTTACAATTACTACTATGCATATTTAGAATGGTTGACATCACTGCAACATGGAGACATATGCATGCAAATCAAGATCAGCTTCATAAGCAACCAACATTAAGTCATCCTTCACAAGCAATAAATGGGACAAAATTGTGGCCCTTCAGTAGGCATGTATTAGAGCTGGGTAAATAACCACCAGACTTTTATGAGACGTCAGACGTGAAACCACAAGGACATGTTTTCAGAAGCAGTCTGTCCAGCCTGAACTAGCTGGCCGGCGGGGGACAGGATATTGATCTGAGATCCAGTCTGAGCTGGGTGAAACAGCACGGCCATACCGCCGCCCACGCCAACACACAGCCGCTCTATAAAAAGATCGGATTCCTGGGGAAGTAAGGTTGTGTGTGTGATAGAGCGAGAGAGCCAGAAAGAAAGAAAGCAAGAAAGAAAGGGAGAAAGAAAGAAAGGGAGAGCAATTGTGTGCATGTGTGATGGTGTGAGAAGTAGACAGAAAGTGTTTGTGTGTGTGTGTGTATGCATGCAAGTACATGTATGCCTGCTTGTCTGTGTGTTTGAAGGCCCCCCCACCAGGGTGACTCTTGCTGACAGCCTCAGGGTGGAGGTTTGTGACTCAGAGCTGCAGTAATGGACAGAGCTAGGCTGGAAGCGAGGCCAAATGGACTGCATTCAAGGCAGAAATTAGTCACCACACGTCTCTCTTTGAACACACCACAATGGTGCTACTACTTTTTGCACAGAGAAATGAGTAATACCAGTGGTAAATCTGCAAAGTACGGTTTATCCATTTGAGGTTTCAACTACCTATTGACCCAAGAAGGATTTGTAAAAAAAAATATGTTTGTTTGGATATTAGAGGAAAGCAGTGAAAAGATAAAGGTTGTTCCTGAAAGGAAGGATGTTTCACCTATCATTACATGGCTGAGTGTTTTTTTTTCCCTCAATCTTTCTCCATCTGGCATGCAACAGATTTCCCTGGGAGGAAGTTCTTAACAGTTTTTAGTTGATTTGATTTTTTTGTCGTTTGCTTTGATTTAAATTCTGATCAAGCAGTATTCACTCTGCTAAGATTACCAACTAGAAAATTCAACATTGCCCCATGTGCATTTCTTGCTGAAACTTTGGCCCATTCATTTGATTAATCTACATAGCTGTAATTATCATAACAAAGATTTGGTGTCCTCCGGTGACATTGCTCAGAGAACAAATTTAAACTCAATGGTTATCAAATAACATCTAATATAAATGAGAATTGGCTGGGATGTTGACAGCTTGATGGCATGTAGCTGATAACTTAGGAAATACACCGGATTAGTACTATAATCATAGTAAAGTGCCTCTTAAAGTACCAGAGAAAGTAGTGACAGATTCATCTTCACCCTGTAGTTCCAGTTAGCCTTGTCTCTCTTTAAAGTAAAGCATTGAGACTTGGAGCTTTGGTTGCTCTTCCTCAGTAGACATTTCTCACACTGAATGTCAAAATTTTTATATGTTCGACAAAGTGGCTTCTTAGTGTTGTAAACTTGTAGTCATAGTAGGCTAAGAACATAATAATCCTTTTTCACACATACATAAGTTAATGATCAGTTCATATTCTCTAAATGCAAATAATAACTGATCAGCAAATAATCAACTGTTTAATACCATGTCCAAATGAAAGAAGTAGACTATTTGTTTAATCGTTAAACACTAGATACATTTGGACATTGCATTTCATGGATTTATTACATTATTGCACTGCCATATTGCTTTGAATGTAGGGAGAAACCATATTTTCATGGTTTCAGTTGTATAAACTGCTGTGCATTGTATATGGACCATTTTCTGCCACTTTCTGTGAATATTATACATTCATATTGTTTGTCTATAAAGGGAAAAAGTACATAGTGAAAATACAATTTTATTGTAATTTACTCAAAGTATCAAATGCTAACTGCCCACTACTAGCATAAGACAGTGATGTTTGGGAAAAAAATTCTATAGTAAAAACTCAATAAAGGTTAAAAACAGTATGATAAATGCCAGAGAAAGAAAAAAATAACCAAGCCAATGTCAAGAGAACAAGTAATTCCTGTAAATCGTAAAGCTGGAGTGACAAGGCTAAGAAAGGAATTATCAAGATGAGCATGGTCCTACTTTGCCCCTGTCGTGCTTAAACAGGCACTTTGCAGTGAAAACTGCTCTAAGCCACTGTATATTCTACCTTATCTCCCACATATCATAAAACTGTCAACAATCCACCCATTTTCATTTATATTGGATTTTATTTGAGAGCTACTGAATTAGAATTTTGTTCTGTAAGGGCTCAAAGTCTTTGTTATGGTAAATTCATCCCAGTAAAATTACAAAGCAGGGCAGCACAACGCCTCAGTTGGTTGGCACTGTCACCTTACGATAAAAGAAGGTGCCCTGTCCCTTTCTGTGTGACACTTGTAAGTTGTCATTGTGCTTACAATGGCACCTCAGGGTGCTCTGGTTTCCAACTGGCTGAAGATGTGCAGCTGTAGGTACAATGAAGACTGTATTTGGACTGACTGTGTGTTTTTTGGGATATGATTTATTCCACTGTGACCCGAATTGAAACAGCAGCATTACCTTTTAGTACCTTTTTTTAACCATGTTCTTAACAATGTTTTGTTTGTCAGGTAATCATCCTTGCTGCGCCAAGTCCTGGGCCCTAGCTTGGGCCATGCTGTGCCCCGCTAAGGTGTTGCAGCAGATTCTCCCCGCTATGTCACAAGAGGAAGACTCTTTCTTCTTTTCTCTTTCAAAGTAACACAAGGATTAGTATCTGTGCATTCTCTCCAGCCTTTTATCCCGAGCTAACACCTTTACCATGACACCAGCCACACAAAACAAACGCAGGCTGAGCCTTGTAGCACACACACATGGAGCACGTTCCACAACATGCGCACACTGACTGCGCCTGGGTGTCAACACTACCCAACTCAATTACTTTAGTCTGCAGCGCACCACTAATTCCCAACCCACCCCTCCCTCACCCCGCCACCATTATTCCTGTACATCAACAGATTTGCATGTACTTTCACGCCACTATTTAGTTTGCTGTTTATTTTTAGAAGCCCACGCCTAATTAGGAGGAGCTGGTGTAGAACACAAGCATAAACGGCAACATTAGTGCTGGAGCTAATGAGAGAAGATATTGTGGGTAAAGCTCAGTAATTTCATCCTGTACTCTATTATTATTCTTTCATTATCATCTCAGCGGATGGCTGACCCCTCTACCTCTTTTGCTCTCGCTCTCTTTCTCTCTCTGTTGGGCTCCCTCTTATCCCTAATATTCAGGTATATATAGTTGAGCGTAAACATTCATGTGTGTTTGCTCATATTGGCATGTTTGTGTGCGTGCTTGTGCATGACAGGCCTTTCTGACAGAGTGCAAACAACAATGAGCCATGGGGAATGATGTGAGAAAACCACAGAGTCGTCGCATGCACACCTATTTTTCATATCAGCCATCATATTCAAGCCCTCATCTCCAGTCCCCTTCCCCCATTGTTCACCTCATTGGGAAAAGAAGACACTGCAGAGAGAATCAAAAGTAATCAGTGTACGTCAGGGATGCTTCATAAACCCTATGTCTGTATTGCAGTAACCATTTCCCCAATCACTGGTTGATTTACGTCTCTCTGATTTTATTTTTTACAGTGATAACTCTCATCAGTTACCATAATGCACCTGAGCATGTTCCATGCAGACACTGATGAATTTTGGTGCAGGGTGGTGCGATTAGATGGAGCGGTAGGGTGAGGTGGAATGGAGAGGTATTACGCAAATTATCCGTCACACTGGCAACGTGTCCACGGAGGCAGAGCAGGGGATGCATTGCTCTGGGCAGTCAGCTGTGCTGGGCTCGATGTGAGCCAGCCTTGTCATGGGCTCATTATCTTTATCAATTTGCTCTTACCATAGGGACACTGGTGAGTAGACAGTGTTTTAGAAGACAAATCACTCATAAGCAAATTACGCTGGCCCCTCTATTAGTATGCAAATATATGCATTATCTCTTAGATGTTTTCTTGCCTTTTGCCTCATGTAGAGATAAAACAACCACGGATGCATTTGTCCATTATCATACTGACCAATCAGACGCAGACTAGAAAGTTGTTTTTCACAAAACATTATCCCATCAACATTATTTTAACGCCACTCTTTTTTTCTTGATGACAGTGATGAGACCCAAAAAACAGGGTAGAGGGAGAGTTTTCACCGGTTCATCTTCTGTGCAAAAGATGGTCTGTGAGTTGTCATCGGTTACCTGGTCAGTTGTGGCAGGAAGCCGTAGAGCTGTGTCCCGTCACGCCTGTCTCCCCACCGGTCCTCTCGGGCTGGAGCCCCTCTGTGCTCCTCTGCCTAATCAGGCTGCTCAGTATGCAGAACAACCTCCCTGACGGCCCCAGTGCTCAGCCCCCAGTCGCTGACCTCCCCTAAAGCTATGGTGCCGAGCTGGGCTGCGCTGTGCCCAGTCAGCCGGTGCCAGATGTCAGATGGGATGGATGGCAGAGATAGTTATGCAGAGGAACAAGCAGGCCTGGATCAGGTAGTGTTGGCAAAGACTTTTTTACAGTTTGCCTATTGGGGACCCAGATGGGTGTTGCTTGTTTGCCACATAAGACAACAACTATGAGTGTCAAAATGTTGAAAACATCCGCAGGAAATTATCTGGAAAGCAGTTGTTTTCAATTGGCTGATAAACCCCCACATTTACTCGATTTGAGTGGAATTAATACTTCTGTACTTTCACTGAAGCAGGAGTTTGAATGCAGCTTATTGTGATGGTGTATTTTATTTAATTGTTGTATTGGTACTTTTACTTCTTCCACCACGCATTTTAATCTCCTTATGGCCACAGCACTGAATTCTTGCAAGGATATTTTCGAATATGGGGTCCATATTTTGCATGATTAATTAACATTTAAGACACAGTCTGCTACTTTTGCTATAATTAAAACATACACCAGCAATGAAACTTCTGTATAATGAGTTAATGAATGCTTACATTTGATGTTAGATACATTAAGCCAGAGTTAGCACTTTAACAGCAAAATCCCTCTGCCACCCAGAAGCTGATGTGGTTCACAGCTTTGGAAGCAGCAATGGTGTTTTATTTGGAAAAACAGAAGACGAACTGCAAGGTGGTGTGAGCAGCAGTATCCACCATGTCTGAACAGACCTACAGAAAACCAACTTCAAACAGAAAATATATAAATTCTAAAACAGAATAATCAGAAGCAAGCAAGCATGATAAACATAATGCAGGCACTGATCCAAAACTTGGACAAAAATCAAAATTTCTCTCAAAAGATAAACACTAGGCCTATCCAAGTTAAAAAAGCAGCGCAGAGTAGTTACCAGTGTTACTCCATTTCTTTTGAACTGGTTGTACTATTGTGTATTAGTGCAGTGCAACAGCTGCAGTCAGCATTTGACTTTGTCTTTATTTCTGTTTGTTTGTGATCTGACCAAGCTGTTGCTATTGACTGCCATAGATCTGCAATAATAACGAACGCTATTTTTGATACATTTGTATAATGCAGATAATACTGTGTCTGTAGACATGGTCGCTCTAAGGCTGAAATTCTGTTATTTGTAGTTGTTTCACCAGTCTCAGGAGGACAGCCTGTTCTTGTTTATCGGGGTTTGGAAACTGCTGTCAGTACTGTGGCATTAAAGTACTGCCGCCGCTATGTTAATGTGATCATGGGGAAGTCCAAAACACCAAAGCACTGACCACTACGCAAAAGTTATAACTAAACTCAACTAAACTGAAAATTATAGTCGAAGGCAAAGGAATCGGTGGGTGAATGGTAGGTGGCAGGGTGAGTTGAACAGTGCAGCTACCCATACTTTTGTTTCTATTGCAATAGCTGAAACCACCACGTGTGGCTGATGCTTAGTTTATTTATTTATTTATTTTTTAAATACAGTAATTGACAGTTATTTAACTGTTGAAAATGAAAGCAAATGTGTGCTGTTTTAAAGTCCTAAAAAGTCTATATAGGAAGTCAGCAATGAGGGGGCTATTCATGCAGTATTTAGTATTCAAGACTCCTCTGAAAGACATGAACACAATTTTTCCAGTGTGTATTAAAAAAATTGGTTTGTTGAATATTCGACTGAAGTAATGATACACAAGTCACACTATTTGAGCACATATTGAACATGCACAGTCCCTCCCATTCACACTCCTTAATGAAGATAAGGCTGATGTAATCCAAAGCAACACAACACCCATAACCACATACTGATGCTCACACACTTACTATATGTCAGGCAATTTCACCAGAAAATCACATTGAATAAAAAACAAAAACAAAAAATAAAAAATGAAATAAAATAAAATAAAAACAACAACAACAAAAAAAACTCTCCTCCCTGGGAATTCAGAAGTAGAATTCCTTGTCTGCCTCTCAACATGTCACACTTTAAAAGGAGTCTCGGTATTGATCTCTGAGAAGATAGTCTGTCAGACTTGCCGTGTGCCTGCCCCCGGCTCCCAGCTCAGCCAGAGCCCAGAGAGGATGTTATCCCCCGGGGCTGATTAGAGGCATTTCACTGGGAGACTCCCAGGTCACTCTTTAAGCTCCTTCCCCCTACTACAAGCCTGCCATGTCAGACACCCGAGACTCAGGAAGATGACTCCAGAGGAAAATGACATATTTTTATAGCTGTTACCTTCCAGTTACTCCCGTTTTTAGCCAGTTTGTGGTGTGTGTGTGTGTGATACAGAATGTTCTGAATTAATTACTACTGTTAGTCTCAGGTTTCCACTATATGTGTGTGTGTGTGTGTGTGTGTGTGTGTGTGTGTGTGTGTAATCTTTCACCCGTCGGTCCTCATTGTCACCGCTGTGCTCTGATTGATCACATGGTCTAATTCTGTCAACACCCGTACCAACCCCACTAACTGCTGTGAGGAGAAAGGAAGAAGATGAGAGGGAGAAAGAATAATCTATTTTCATTGCTATCACAGAGTGTTTGTAATTTTACAGTTATCATCAAATCTGTGTTGTATGAATCAAATGTGCTTACTTATAGTCAGATTTCCTTTTTTTGAAGCAATTTTTGGATGTACTGAATATTTCATGTTTCACAGGCTAAATTAAATCTATAGTAGAGAGAGAGAGTATGCAGGGCGAGACAAAAATGATGATATAACGTGTGTGAGAAAGGGGGATGAGCTATCGGTGTGAGATGAGTGAGGGGAGGGCGTGAGGAACAGAACAGGGAAGGTACAGAAACAGTCTCATGACACTTCTGAAGTTCTCAGAACAAGTTATTCACTATTGTCTGCATCAACCTAGCAAACGTTAAAAGATCAATGTGTAGGATTTAGTGTCATCTACCTGTATAGTTGCTGAATGCAACCCGTCACCTCATCCTCTCTTTTTTAGCATGAAGGAGAAACTACTGTGGACGTACAATTCGAAATTAAATTAGTGTTTGGTTTGTTCATTCTGGGTTACTGTAGAAATGTCAAGGACCCGCAGCACCAGTTGTCATTGTCTCATTCTTAGGTAACGAAAACATGACAGCTTTTATTTCCAGGTGATTATACACTAATAATAAAATAAAATACTACAATAAAATCATAAAAGTCATAAATATTATATTCCATACTAAAGTAATATAACTGCCCTTCCAGCAGCAACACTGAAAACTGGAATATTATGGTATAGTCCTCTGCTATATTTCACATTTTAATTAATATTCAGATATATCAAATACATTCAATATAATGCCCAGCCCTACCCAAATGAAATCTCTCTTTTTTTGGAATATAATCCTATTCTATAAACTCATATCAGTGTGCTGTACTGTATGTAATATACTGACACCATGTAACATGATTAATTTCATTTTTCCCAGTGTTGCCATTCTGAGCTGGCTTTAAATTGTCTTTTGCAGCTTTAAACTCAACAGAAAGAGGCAAAGCTTTGAAGGGTGCTTGTAACTGAATAAGTCTTGATGCAGCCTCAATCAGAGGCCCTGAGGTTGTGGTGCCATGCCTTCTGTCTCTCAGCAGGTCAAAGCAGGGACAGGGCGTCTACCGGGGGGCAGACTGACCTTTACCTTATTGAGTTAAGCATGATGAGATTACAGAACAACCTGAACTGCCAGGCCCATTACCACCCTGTTCTCCATTAGTGACCTCTGGCTGAGACTAGATGTATACAGAACGTGCATCCTAACTGCACAGACACACATCCACACTCACAATGGCAAGGTTACATGTAATAACCCACATATATGTACACACAAACATATGCATAACCAGACATGACCACTGAACACAGGCAACCTTGTGCAACGACGTATTCATGTTTTGTGCTTTAGTATTTATCAACAGTACAATATGTATGAAAGGTTGAAGTGCATACATACATGTATGGATTTATGTATTTGTGTGTCTATGTAGGTGTACATCTATTGTAGTATGAATACAAGTCTGTATTTAATGTGCAGCAGAGCCGGCCCGCGGGGCGAGCATGCTCTCTCCTTCTTTCGCCTTGTCACGTTTGTCTGTTCCTATCTGCCTCACAGCCTCCTCTGCCTCCCCCACACTCTGCCTGGGGAGTGATTAAATCAGTGTACGCCTGTCCACAATCCAAAGAGATTGGCATAGACACACACACACACACACACACACGCACGCAACACAAACACCCGCACAGTCACATAAACAGACATGCACTTACACACATGGACACAGTACAGGCCCAAATATACAGACGCATATATTTACCTACATCCCCCAGAAAGCATTTGAACACAAAACCTCAAATATTTATTCAGTCTTAAACGTGGTCTGCCACAAGACACATTCTCTCAGCTTGTCACATTGAGACCGGGTATGGCAGATAACTTAGCTGTACTTACAGCTGTGTGTGTGTGTGTGTATAGCGCTGTAGTTAAGCATGTCCATATTAGGACCTATATGATCTGTCCACATATATCTTCCTCGACTGCTCTGTATTGGAAGTTATGAGGATTTCAACACATTAATGCGTGATAGTATATAATACATTTTATGAATCTGTAAATCTATACTCTGTGATCATACAGGACCACTTGGCCTTACATGCCAGAAGTGTCTCGATAACCTACTGTATTTGTGTGAGGCATCTAGTGTATTTCCACGCGTGCTTTTCTACACGAAAGTTCATCAGTGTGTGTTTTGTGTGCCAGTGTGTGTGTGTGTGTGTGTGAGCGTATGCATGTGTGTGTGCAAGGCGTCCTTATGATAAGTGACTCCCAGGCTGATTAAAGAGAACTCTTTCTCTCCATAATGAACACAGGAGATCCATCAGCCATTGCCTTTGAGGAACGCCTGGCGCGTCAGCAGCTAAAGTGCCTGTGATCTCTCGGATTTCAACCAACGTTGATTAACTTGGCAGCATATTAAGTGGAAAGGTATTGAGCTGGCTGGAACAGCAAAAAAACACATCACAGAGAGTTTGTCTTGTAGGTGCTGGTATGAAGTCATATTTGCATATCTGAGTAAAGTTAAAGTGCTTATGTTTGGGAATCAGTGCAAATATGATTAAAATTTTTTAGGTCAGCCGAGTGGGTCAGAGAATTATCAGGCTTATGTCTGTTCAGGTCTAATGAAGCGGAGGGAATGTGTACTTCCATTTGCACTCAGTTGCACCAATTTGCTCATTTCATGTGTTCAACAACACATTTACACATATTTTCATTTTTTAAGGTTAAAGAAGCTCAACTGAATTACACATAAACTTACACTCATAACACAACCATCATTATAGGTGACAAACAAATATGAAAAAAAAATATCCCAAACCTACGACTATTAGAGAACATTGCAATATTACAACCTCCTATCTGATTGCAAATATTCCCAGGGGTTAGTCAAACACAATGCATGATGGTTAGTTTATTGGGATCAGATTCAATATTGAAATATCTGATGAAGGGAAAATTAGAGATTGTTTATATGTATTTTTTTTGTTTTTATGTCTTAGCACATTGCCATTCATTTTGCCCTGTAACACTTTGTCTACACAGAGGGTTCAAATCATACAAAAACTTGTTTCATTATATCTTTCTCAGCACATGACTACTCACCCTCATGTGTGCGGAAGTCAAGGGGGAATAAATAGCTCAGTATAATTAAACATTTTACTCATCAGTGCAAAATGAAAATGTTCTTACATAGGCAAGAAGCTATGTCACTCATAGGAAAATTAGGTGATCTGCAGTGATTAAAGAGGGTCTGGTTCCTTTAATCTTGGTTTAAGAGTCTGTGTAGCAGCACTTAAGGAGATTCAGCTCATACTGCTCTCCAAAAGCATCAATTTCCAATCGCTCTCTTCTCAAATATTCTGAAAATGTCTGCCTGGCTCAAATGCTGGTTTTTACCAAACATTTTATTGCTCATTATGTGTCTAACGAGATTGCATAAAAACTGCAAGAACAAAACAGGTTAATAACATAAGTTTGTGCCTGAAAAACAAATACTTCTGTGTCTTCAGGGAAATACAGCAGTTTTTCTATCAACAGCTTCTGGATAGTTGTGCTTATCCTGCTGCTCATTTTGATCTCCTTTATCTTCAGTGTGACAAAGGCCAGTCAGGTAGAACAGTTGTGGATGTGTCTGGCAGTCCCCAGACCTCTGGAAGGGAGGTGGTACGAGTTAAAAAAAAATGCAGGCAGGGCAAATTGGGATTCAGTGTAAATGTACAAAGGTAAACTTCAATAAGGCAGCGTGGGGACTAGTCCTCCTCTTTTATCATTTATTGGCCAGTGCTCTCACAGCCTGCTGGGAGTTGTCCCACTTATTCCACCATACACACCCTGCCACGTAGGTGAACTCTCCTAATATGGGATAGGCCCCTGCCTCTCCTGCAGCCTGCTGCCTGATCTGATATCAGGCAAGTGGGAAGGTTTGCTCGCATTTTCACTCCAACTACATTTCCCAGAAGGTCTTACTCTTGGCTATGTTGAACTTGGGGGCACGTTGATAGAGAAAGGTCCTCAAATCTGATTCGGAACTAAGTGGAAAAACATGAAGAATGAATCAGCCTTTGTGCAAGCTCATATTTCATCTCAAAGCACGTCAACTGTAGCAAGCTGTCCTATTTTGAAGTTGAGTTGCAAGAGAATTTTTAAGAAGTAGAGGCATTCAAATGTCTCCAAGTCAATTTCATCCTCCTTTTCCTCTAGTCAGTCATGGATTGTCGCTCCCCTACCATCGTGCGTAATTTGTTTCCTCATGTTTACAGCATCAGACATGGCTTTTGATTATGCATTTTGTGTTTGGAAATGAACTCATCACTTCAGCTGTAGATGGCATTGAACTGAGCTCTTAGCCTGGCGAAATGGACCTAGATGTTGAGCACTTTTGATCGCTCTTCAAAACGAGTGACTCCGTCTGACCTCTGGGATGAGGGGTGAATATTGTCATGTTATATAGCGCACATCCAAATCTCCTTTTCTTTTTCAGTCCCTTCTTGATAGGCCTGAGTTTGCCTTTGTTGTGCGGTATTCCACTGACACTCTCACCCTGGATTAAAATCTTAATTAACTTGAGTGTCAGTCTGCTTTCCTATAGTTGAAAAGGCAAAGAAGAGGAGACCAAGGAGAAGAGGGGACTGTGGTACATGGGATCATGGGATGCTCGCCAATCTACTGCAGGGGGCACCGTTAATGTGGCTGGCACTGCTGCTCTGCTTCTGTCTGCTGTGTCCCTGCTCCTCTTTGCTCGCTCTGTCGTTCAGTTTTTTCAGCCTGTCTCTGTGATGAGCCCTCATAAAGCAGAGGTTAGGGTATGGAAGAGGGGACGATGCAGTAAAACAGGCTTTGGTAAGACACAAAAACAGCAGATCTCTCTCAGGGTATGACCTAATGTTGTGAGGCTGACATGGCCCCACAATAAAAATTTCCTGCGGTTTTACTTGAGAGGGTTGACAGAGAGAGAATAGAGATGTTAGCC
This sequence comes from Argyrosomus regius, assembly GCA_946959425.1. Classification (NCBI taxonomy): domain Eukaryota; kingdom Metazoa; phylum Chordata; class Actinopteri; family Sciaenidae; genus Argyrosomus; species Argyrosomus regius. The sequence goes on from OX336882.1 coordinate 18,004,702, forward strand.
ACCATTTGTTGCCACAGCCGCAGGCTCGGCTACTCGATGTGGTCTGATCGCGTGGGTCACCTTTGTGACAGAAATGACACGCCTGATCAAAGGCTGGCCATTTGCCGCTGGGATAATTCAGTCTTTGCACCCAGCTGTGCCCGCCTGCTTGTCTGACCTTGGCCTTGCATCATGAGGGTTTGTGTGGCAAATAATGGCTAATCTGGCCCCAGCTAGTGCTCCTTTGGTGTCCCCTTCATCCCTCGTTTCATCTTGGCATTCTGTTTCACAAGGCTACACGAGCCCCCGGCCTTTCCAGGAAGCCCTGACGAGGTTGTGTAAGCACGACTGATTGGAGGATGGACATTCATCTCAGACGTGGCCAAGATGGGCGGTGGGTGGTGTTGGGGTAGAAGGATATCACTGTCAATCATAGGCTGTTAATGATAAAACAACAGCTTGACTTATCCTGGCCAACCGTTTTCCACTCTGTCTCCACTTATGTAGAGGAACTGCATTGAGGACTCAGCCTGAAGGGGGCGCTGTGTAGGGCTCTCATGCTGGCTTTTCTGTACAGCAGCCATCTGCCCATGACGGCTGGACCTGCCGTAGACATTAACAATATCACTGCAGCTATGACAACTCTCACACCAGCTGCCTTTATCTCAGCAGCTTTGTTTCTTTGTCAGTGTGAAATACCATTTGAATTCCAAATGGAGCATAAACAACCCATAATCTGAGTACAGAGAATAGTGGATTTTTTTCTGCCCTAGTAGGACAGTGCTTTTATGTGCCGAGGCTATTCTATCAGCTTCCTATGAAAGCCCCAGTGTTTTTTTTCCCTCTAAGCCCTCAGCAAGTGATCCAATGGGCCTCCCACTGCAAATGGCAAATGTCTCTTCCCATGTAAAGCGCTCATAGCTCTTTATTGAGGATCATTGCACTGGCAGTATCTCTCAGCCAAACATCAGCGTTACCATTCAAATGCTGAAATTAATTCTGTAGCCAGGGTAAAAAGGTGAACAGTCATAACAGTAAACTCTCTCTTGCTCTCCTCTCTCTCTCTATGTTCCCCTTTTATATAGCCAGGAGCAGTGTTTTTTCTTTTTCTTTTCCTTTTTTTTCTTGCTGGGTGAGAATGTCTTTGCATCTGAAATGTGCATTAATGCACCGCTAAGGTCAACTCAGCTCGTTTAAAAAACAAAGCATTCAGTGAGTTGTAGGTCCACAGGTCTGCTGGCACACAGGAAAGATTTATTGTCTGCCCTGTGCTTGTGCTGCCGCTTCTCGTTACCAGCCAACTCTGACCCCGTCCTGCCGACACCGCAGAGATGCTTAATCTCCACGGACAACTTCTGTATGAATACATTTTAGTCAAAGTGGAGTGCCACAGCGCCCGGACTAGTGCCCTGGCATGGGTTGACACCACACACTGCCGGGAGGGTTGGGTAAGAAAGGGACAGAGGGAAGGGGAGAGACATCTGCTCTGGTCACCCACCCTGCTATGCCCTATTGTACTGGCACCCATGGCATCCCTGTGGTTTGCTCTACTCTTTTCCTGTATGCATGACTCGGTGTTGTTGGAGAAGAGTGGAGATGGGGAGGTGGGATGAGGAGCAAACGGGAGTAAGGGGATGCTTTGCCATATGGCCGATTCCCTGCTTGGGTTGAGAGAGGGAAGCAAGGAGAGTGTATGCACTAGAGACAAGCAGAAAGAGCACTGTGAAAAATGTGTTTTTTTCAAACTATTTAATCTTCCATTGGTCTAAAATCTTATTTTCCTTAAATTCGTGAGAAAAACTACCATTGTTGCGAAGATGATCTAACTTGACTCCAATCCAATCTTTTCTCTGAATGAATTGACATTATCCTGCCACATTTCAGTATGTAACAATATGAGCTCCTGCAAGTTCTTGTAATGAAATTAAACTAATTGGTAAACAATTGAAACACACTCAATGGGAAAATAACCAGCAAGGATTTTTTAACACAGAAACCCAGTTAAATTGACTTGTTAATAGGATTATTTTTTTTGCAGTGTGGGCACGAGAGGCAAGCAGAGGGTGGGCGCCACAATAGGACCTTTTATCTTGCCATCTCTCCCTCTCTTCAAGAACGTGCCTGGAAGATGTAATTCCTACCAAAACCCTGCTTCACTATGTAGGGCAATAGCAAAGGAGCTATAAGAAAGGGGACTCGATAGATTGGAACTTGATTGAAACATATGGATGATCCTTGTGTGACACTGAACAGGAATATAACCAACACAGAGGGGCAGATTTTTCTTTAAATTCACCATATAATTTTATAATAGTTTACCAGGCAGCTTTTTTTTTTATAATAGAGAAGCTACACGTGATGGATAGTGACCTGCCGAAGTAGCTGGTTGACAGCACAAACCATCCAGAGTCAAAATTTACAATGACTTGCTTTGCAGCTGGTGACTTTCCTACCCTGTCTGAGATATTTGTGTGGATTGTTTGCTAAATGCCCTGAAATGTCATTCATCTTCCTCTACCCCATGGCACTTGAGATAATGTTTATAACTTAAGTAGGGAAGAAACAGAAAGAGGCAGACAGGATAGAAATAAAACAGCGACAGTCACATGGGGTAGAGGCAGGACTGACATCCGATGAAAGGTCTGTGATGATGGAATGACTTCCAACTTAACAAGAGTTTCAGGAGAGCTCTCTTGGTCTACAGTATATTCCCCTGTAAAGATATGACATACAACTAGTGCAATCATTTTCCAGATGATTGTTTCATTTTTTTTAAGGGGAAAGGGTTGGACTTGGAATTGATTTAAAAAAATGACGGTACTACTACAAGAGTGGGCAGTGTTAAAAAAAAATAGTGGACTCTGCTGTGGTAAATTATAATATATACTGTATATCAGTCATATGTCAGCAGAACAGAATGATTTCTTTACCCACAGTGACATTTGGCAGCTAAGCTTAAAATGGTTTTGGCTTTCCATCATAATTACTGAGCACCAAATGCAAAGCAAGACACCAAAGCAACCATTTCTGTTGCTCATGCTGTTTGATGTGCAGTATTTATGGTCAAAGTTAGTTTTGTTGAGTGACACATTTCATCATTTGAATCAACTTAACAAGAAGTTACAGGGCAGGGATAAAAGTATCTTGAGGAACTCATTGCATTTCAAAATAGTAATGATGGGCTTTTAGGAGGGGCTGAAAATCAACTGCCTCTTGATTTGAAATTTTTAGCATCCCCAACAAGATGAGGAAGTTGTTAAAGGACCCATTTACTGTTGATGTTGGAGGGGGAATGTGCTGTGACAGCAAAGCAGCTGATTCCATCACTTGATGAGGCACACAACTTTAAATAATTGACATTCAGTCATCAGATAACTTAAATCAGTCACTGCAGCTGCAGCAGGGTCTGAAGAGATCTAGATCAATGAAATCAGCAACAAGACATTTTGTATATGGGAGGGTTGCACAATTTATCTTCGTGTTTGCCTGAACTTAAAAAAAGAAAAAAAACTAGCAGTTGCTCCAGACTCATTAGGCTTCATCTCCATCAGTGTCTGCACATTTGCTGACAACTGATATCCTTGTAAATGCCAAACTAATCCAAATGTGTTCACTGATTTATCTACTGTTAACCATTAGATGGCTATGTACTGTATAAAACTTTGTAAGGTGTAGCCTGTTTGGTATTTAAAATTGTGTTCTGTGATTTTTTTGTTCTTCCAAATAGACTAACTAGTCCGCTTTATACATATTATATTACATTTCATATGAATTATACTGTAATATTGTAATATATATTATATTACACAGTATAATTGATTTCACTTTTTAAAAGGTATACATTGTTTACATTGTTTACATATGTACAGGTTAAATTAAAAAATTACTATGTGACCAGGTTAGTAACTGTCTTGTGATTTTTTTCCTTTTGTAATTAATGACTACGTACATAAAAGCAACGTGTGAAAAGATCTTAATATAAACAAACCACCACCAACATAAACCATGTGCAATGGTAGAGCTCATATTAGATCTCCAAATTCAAGCATCATGAAATGTAACATTTGGTGCCACTGTGCTGATAATATTCTGACTGTAGAATGATCAGAGTGAAGGACAGACACACAAGGGATATTTTTCTTTTCTGGGAGCAGTAAGGTGAGAAAAGAGACAAGGATATTCAGTTGGGAGAGAGTTACAGAAAAGAGACAAGTAGAAAGACGGAGACATTCAAAGAAAGAGGAGCCAATGATGCTGCTCATGCATTGGGATCGCCACGCCCCCTGAGCAGCCTGGGGCTCTGGAGTGAAGGAAGGATTTCATCTGTTTTATCTCTTCTGTCTTCTTTTTTTGGGTTACACAGAGCACGTCCCTTTTTTCCCTTTTCCCTGCTTCAGTGAGGCAAAGATCTTAATCGCCCCTGACCGTAATCTACCAGAGTGGAACGCTTTTCTTCAATAGACAAAAAAGGAGCTTATAGATGCTGCACCCTGCAAGGGTATAACATCACAGGGTTATCCTCTGGTAAAAGGGGAGGGATGTGTAGTGTGTGTTTATGTGTGTGTTTTGTCCCTATTGCAGTGACTTGCACAGTAGACGGTGGACAGTGACAGGCATAGTAGTGAAAGAGGAGGGAAAAAGGGGAAGAAATATGTCACAACTTCACACGACTTGACTTTCTCTTTTCCTTTGTCTTACAGAAGTAGAAGTACAGAGAACCTGTTCATTTTTCTTTCCGCCTCATTTGTGTGTGTACTTGGAGAGAAATAAATTAGTTTTGTGCACACCTAGGATCATCAGCAATCATTGTTCCCTTTTAGTAATGGTGAGCTGGTTTTAAAAGATTCACAGACAGATGCAGACTCGTATTGTCTCAGCCACACAGCAAAGTCTAGATGCTGTGATACAAAGGGCAACTGTATTAGCAACTAAAAAATGTGTGGATAATCTTAAAGCACAAATTTGTTGACATCTCCTCAGGCAATACTGATGGATGACAGTGCTGCAGTACACATTCGAAATCTCTGCCTCTAAAAGCCAAATATTTGTTTTGTTTTAATCTCCTTACAGTCTGATGGGCTGACATATGACAGTTTAGAGCGTTTGAAAAGTCAACTTATTTTTTTTTACAGTTGACAATTTGGTATCTTTTTTTTTTTCTCGTCTGGCATCTGAATCGTCCTTATGTGGAAAAAAAACATCCATCTGGTGCTTGGAGCAGACTAAAACTGACACTATATGTTATTTGCAAAGCGAACTGCAATCATAGAGAGATCATTTTTGTTGCCACAGCCAATCCCCCTTAAAGTTTCTCTCTGTGTCTGGTACTGTGTGTCCTCCCTTCTCTCCAGTTTTTCTCCATTTTCCTCTATTATTTTACTTTCGACATTTTCTTTTATTCCTCTCTTTTGCCTCATTTTATTCTCGTCGTCTTTGTCACTTTTTCCTTCTCTGTCTTGGTCTTTTCTTGTTCTTTTGTTTCGTTGTCACTTCCTCTCTGCAGCGTTTTTTTTTTATTGTCATTTCTTTCTTGGTTCTTGTCGTTTTGCACACCGTCGTAGACACACACACACACACACACACACACACACACACACATACAAACACACACACACGCACACATACACATACAAACACACACACACACACACACAAATACAGACATAAATAAATCCCCTTTCTGTGAAGTCCCTGAAGTCAGAGAGAGAATATGATTTTCAAAATCCACAAAAAAGTCACAGAATATTCACAGTGCATTATTTCACTTGAAAAATAACACTCACCCACCTTGCCTAGAGCTGAAAGCTGGCACACATCAAACTTTCCAAGGATTCATCTGAGCATTAGGCACAGTATTTAGGCAGAGGTGTTCATAATATGTGGCTCTGGTGGCTCTGTGAAGAGGGGCTGTTACATGGTGAGGAGAGAATTTTATCCTAAGAGCTTTGTGTAATCCTTATCGCAGTATACATATTGTCTCTTTACTGGGGCACTTCAGTTTGCTGGTCTCTCCTGAATGCTGACAGTGACTAAGCATTGGATAAATGTTTTTGGTATATCCAACAGTATTAGAATTTGAAGGTTATTTAACTCATGGTGTATGTGTATTAGGTGAGTGTTTCTACCCATCTCACTGTCTGTCTGTGCGCCGCCATTTGCCTTCACAGAAACAAATATTTATCATGCTTTGTGTTTGTTACATAGCAACAAATTGTTTTCATATTTGTTTCGGGCGATGCTGAATCGGAAACCGCATGCGCCGACTGACAAGCCTCACTGTGATACTTCCTTGTTAAGTGCTTGTGTTGTCCGTGTCTCTGTGAACAGTGTGGGTTGGCAAATTGGATAGAATCTTATCAGGCGTAAATAATGGCAGCTATCTGTAAATAGCGTTGGAGCAGGGGAGCAACAGATGCTGCTCCTGGTGAAGGAGAAAAGCCTGCTCTCCTCCACTGAGCCTGCTCCCTGCATGCTGCCACTCACGTATTTGGCTCCCATTTACACTGATCTATATTAATTCCTTGGAAAAAAAGGATGAATAAGGAAGTTGATTAAGGAAATGAAAATCTATTATGCTGAGCCGAAGCTCAATGTGTTCCAGTCTGTTTCACACTCTGGGATTTTCAAACCTTAATGGCTATCCAGTTAGTCACAGATCAGCGAAGCAAAGCTGGGATACAATGTTTATTTATTCATCTACTTACTCTTTTTTTTAAAACATTTAACCTATCTCCCTTAAGATTGTAGACTTATCAGCTCCTGCTTATTGAAAGAACAACACTCAAGTTAGGTTCCCCTATAAGAGGCAGGCCAACAGGGACCCCTGCCAGGCCAAAAAAGAAAATCTGTTATTTTGGAAACCAATGCGTTTGTTGGTGCATCTTTGCAGCTGTGTTCTGAAACATGAGTCAAACTTTGTGTCATTGCCTGAGAAACTCTTGGATGTGAATGGCACTGCTATCAGAGTCCCTTTAAATTACTGCAGAGCCGCCTAAAAAGAAAAAAAAGCTGTAAGGGTGATGAACAACCAGATATTGATGTTTTTCTCCAAACCTCTGGTGCCAAGCAAGGAAACAATACCAGCTTGACATTCATTCACCAGTGAATCTGCCCACCACTGCAGAGAGGGGAAAAGATAGTGGAAAGCCAAGTCAGTGGATGATCAAGATCACAAGAAAGTGGATGATCATAAAAAATTATTAACAACGGGTAAGATGATGAGCCAACAGCTTCAAAGTTCCTCCAACCAAGTCAAACTCACAACATTTTGTAAAGCAGCTCATTTAAATTTGGAAGAAATTAACGTGAACAAGTTCATTTTTTGGGACTGTGAACTTAGTTCAACATTGTGGAGTATGAACATGAACTACTTTATTTTAACTGAACTTTGAGCTAGTGTGTAAACTTGCCTAATGCTGGTTTGAATTGTGAATATGATTTCTCCAACATGAATAGGGTACAACTCTCATAACTCGTGGTTGCTTTTGATAGCAATATAAATCTATCCCTAAAATTTCAGAATACAGTCAAATCTGAACCTTTGGTAGGGAAAACAGCTCTGAGGAACAGGCTGCAAGGAGAGCTCTTGGGGGGCTGAATGAAGATTTCAATAAAAGGACCTCCTGTGGCAAAATTTCCATATTATGATACAATGGTGAAATTTTTCTCTAAGCCAAAGAGAATAAAGTGCAGCAATAAATCATGCACACTGTGTTCACAATGTGCTAATGTTTTAAAAAGGTCATAGGTTACGCTGAGTTTTTTATGCAATCCTCCCCTTGTGATCACTTAAATACACCGAACAAATAAAAATTAGAATGCAAATATAAATCGCAGACTGTATGCTACACCACAGCAATATGCCATCCTGTGCATCTTATCTTTGGGTTTTTGTGGTGCATCCCACGAGACCTGAAAAACAAGTGTCTTACATTTAATGTGAATATAGTCTCTCTAAGCTAGTTCCTAATCTCAAATTCTGCATGAGTACAGTCAACAAAAACTCAGTGAGCTACAGTAGTTTGATGAAATGTACCTGGCATTCATCAATAGCTGGAATGAAAGCTAACGCCTTCCCGTGTCCACCGAGGCTTGTATCCTCCCATTGATTTCTGGCCAGGCATTTGCTCACCCCAGCCAAGGTCCAAATGCAATTTAAGTGTTGTGTGGGGACACATTTCTACCATAGAACCTGACATGGTGTGGTCAATAGCCCCAGGCAGTGAATGAGCTCTCAAGTGGTATACAGCAACAGCGAGATGTATTTCCTCTTCCAGCTCACCTCACGCCTTCTCGTCAAATTAAACAATAGAGGCTGGAGGGCTTTCTGCAGGCCTTCAGCATGCTTTCACCCTTCCATCTCTAAGAGGACAAGGCAGGCCAACAACAACGACAACATCGCTGCTCACACATGCAGGAGAAAAAAAAAACCACTTCAATTATTCCATTTAAAATGGCATCAGCTCTCGACCCGCTACTTCAGGAAATTAAATTTCAAAATGGACCACAGTTATGGCAGCAAAACAAAAGCGCTTGATGATTAGGGGTGGATTTTAATAATGCCAGAATTTCTACACAGGTCTGCAGAATATGGGAAATGAATGTAATAATTTCCAGGTCCTAAAAGGTTAGTGAATTGAACAAAAAGCCTGACAAAGTATGGGGTGGAAACTTTTTAATGATGATATCTTGTATATTTAATGGGGTTATTGGAGCCACTGTCATGTTCTAATATCTTCTGATGTTTTGTTGTTGTGTATGACAAGATATTGTAGAGTGATATGGCTCGTGTAACAGCCAATTTGTCACAACAGCTTACAAGGATTTTGGCCATTGATGTTAATACCAAACGTATGCCAACATGAGCTGCTATTAACATATGCTGAGCTGAAAAGTATCACAAAGTACATAGACATGTTAAAAATGACACATCCTCTGTTTAAGTGTGTAGACAAGCACGAAGGCCGTCACCAGCATCCAACCCCTCAGCCAGGAGAATAATTGCCCTGGGAAGCTGATGGACTGTCAGGAGTCACACGAGCTTGTTTCCTCTGTTCTTCTCTTTTCTTTCCCTCTCGCCTGGTGACACAGACAGACGCTACGGAAGCACCTTGTGTTTGCCATGTATAGAGATAAACTGCATATTGCATTCTGTTTCAAGTGTTACAAATCTCTTGCAATAATATAATAAAAGATGTATTATTCATTGCTTCTACAGTGACGGAGGGGAGGGATGAAATATGCATATGGCGCGTGCGCTATTTAAAAAAGCCAATGCTGGGCGACGTGGCGGGTGATGAGGGAACATCACATCATGTCTGTGGTGTCATCAAAAGCTAGAGAGGGGAGATTAGTTGAGTAAGGACAACACGGGTAGATATAGGGCCACTTCATGGCTGGCAAAATGACTGTAATATTCGGAGAGAGAGGGATGCTGGTGTAAATAAGCATAAATTTTCAATCTACTGTATGATGAGAATCCATTTGTGGTCTCCAGGTGTGACAAACAAAAGGTTTGCATGTGTTTGTTCCAGATCTGTCTAAATGGTTTTGCTTTATTTCCCATTGAGATAGGGTGCACGTGGAGTGTGGGATTGGGGTGCTGGGGGTGCCAACCAAGTAATTTTGCTGCCTATACTCTGCAGAGGGTGTAATTGCAGACCTTAAAAATACCCATTCTGCTTTGGCACGTGTGAAAAGCTGAGGGCGGGGGGGGGATCATCAGTCATGTGGGCACACAAACATGTGGTGCGTGTGTGTGTATGAGTGTGGGACAAGCATGGTTGCACATGAGAATGAGATGTTCATAACACATATGCATGAGTACTACCATATATATATATCATTGTAGAGTAGTAGTGGGGAAAAAATGCCTCCATTGTTTCTTTCTAAGAAACCTCATCATGCCAGAGTATATTTATGTGGTAGCGTAAAATGCACTATATTTTTAGGGAACATATTCTATTTTATGTTGGTGATTTCCAAGTGTTTTCCTATTGGCCTGGGGGTCTGTGTGAATGAGTAATAGACAGAGTAATGGCTTCATCCTCGCCCAGCTAAATTTGTTTTTCTTCCTTCTGCCTTGCAAATACAAAAAAAAACTGCCAAAAAATGATAAATAACAGCTACCCAATTACTCTGGCATCACCGTATTCAGGAATTTATGTTTACATTATCAAGATGTACCACTGCTCTGCATGACAACACCTTGCCACAGAAACAAATGGCATTTACATTTCCTCTGGGTGGTAGCTAGGTGCAGGTTCCTATTCATTTAGCCAGTTTGCCTCCTGAAGTAATGGGAGGCCCTGACCTAGAGCCTCTCTGTCAGCCCATTAGTGAGCGTGGAGAGCATTGCATCGGCGCCTCTGCTGTTCTGCCACTCACCAACACCCCCTAGAATCAACACAAACAAGCCCAGAACGCTGCCCCTTCTGCTCACATACACACACACACACACAGCCAAGCAAGATGAAGCTAGGGCATTGATTTTATAATGATGCCCTGGCTGCTTCCAGCCATGGAGGAATTGAAGCTGGCTGAGCTGAGCTCTTGGTGTGTGGAGAGTTTTTTGGATGGGAGCCCTGCTGGTTACTGGGACTAGTCCGGTGGAGAGGCTAGGCTACAGACGTGTGCAGTTGGTGGATCCAGAGCATGTAGAACATGGAGAGGCAGCCGTGCTCAACTTTACAGAAGCACCCGGAGCCAAGCGTCCCTCCTCAGCACACACAGACCTGCAACTGCCAATCAAAGCAGCCTCGGGCGCTGCCACTGCCTTGTGCGCATAAATTAGCATGTATTTGCATAAGAATCCACTCGTTTAGCAAACCCACTTGGCTCTCCCCCCAAATGGCATTTTCTCGCTCCCCCCTCCCTGTATCTCTCACTTTTCCTCTCCTTATCCTTTTACAAGCACCGATAAGAGCTAGAAAATAGTGTGTTAACCCTTTTCATACCAAATCTCTCTTGACACAAATTACACGTGTGCATGCATGATTGAATGTGTGCATATGCTTGTTTGTTGTGGGTTTGCAAATGAGCAAGATGAGCCAACAAATGAATCAAAAAACAAACAAACAAACAGAGGTTTGCTTACATATTTCAGTATTGTACAGAGTGCACTACAGTTTCTTTTTCTGAAAATTGCTCTGCAGTTTTCTGTGTTTACTCTGATAATCCTTTGTTGCAGGTGGAAACGTTATGTTTTAGCCATTACCAACATCTTTAAAATGTCTTGCACTTCAAAGTTGCACAGCAGCTTGTGTCACATAGCATTCAGCAACAGGGCTTCATTTTTCAGCTACGACTTTAAAGCCTTGTTTCACACGATTCAGCCTCAATAGCCCGCAGAGAGCAGTGGTGCATGCATACCCTTCTAACTTACGGCTTAGGAGACAGGAAAATGCAGTTACTGGTCAGCAATGGTTACACGGAAGGTGAACGAGACAGAGGAAGACAGTGAGAGGACATGAATTTTTAACTATGAACAGTCAATCAGGACACCATACAGCAGGCCTGGCAGGGATTAATAAGTAAAGAACAGAGAGAGCTACCCATTGCCCTGAGCACAAGTTTTGGGATGCAGTAATTGGCTAGGATTGTGCCTTCAGAGTCAACTTGAAGCAGCGCACATGAGCCTAATGAAGGTTTCTCTGACTTTGTTGTACTTTTCTCACCCATTCTGCTTACTTTTAGCGTGGTCCACAGTTCTCATCTGGTGAATTATTGAACGTGGTCTTTGGTCCGTAAAGCTGGCTAGGATTGTTAAGTTCTTTGCTCCCAGCTATACTCCACAGGTGATTAGTTACCATGGATGTATTAAACAATGGATGAGGTATTCAAACATGGTGCCTCATTTATTCTAATGAAAGCTGCCTGCCAAGCACATACAGTACACTGAAAAAAAATTAATCTTGCTTCCTGCTTCCGTGCCCATTATGCATGTGCAATTGTGTATTTCTTTGGCTCTGCGTAACCAACAACTCGCCTGCATGACTTGCACAAAAATATCTTGATACCTCTGTCTGTGGTTTTTGAATGGGTGTGATGATATGGAAAAAAGTTAACACTTTGACCACAACATCCAAACTGCCACATAGAGCAGCACTGTCCCTGTTTTCTACACATACAAACAGGGTAGACAAGGTGATGCAGCTGCAGCAAATAGAAGGGACATGAGACATTTGAATAAGTGTTTGCATATGGATGCTAAATTGTGTCACACACAGTTCGATTGGGTGGTGATTTATTCCACCTTGCAAATAGAAACACATGCAAACGTTTGTGACAGATGTTACATAATGGTATCCATGTATCTGTGTGAGCATTAATTACACACAAATACACAGTCACATGTTATATAACATGAGTTAGACGTGTGTTCAGGTGTGAATCTATGTGATAGGTAGCACAATATGGAGGGTGTAGTACCAGCGCCCGCACAGTGTGTGGAAGCATGTGTGACTCCTGCTTTATAACACTGAGACAAAAAAAGTCACACACTGTAAGAGTTATTCTGAATCACAGACACAAACATATGTGTGTGTTGGTGTGATGACATACAGTACACTTTTAAGCAAGTTAGGCATGTTTATTTCTTGAGGACAACTGGCAAAGTTTAGCTCAGTCCCTGTATTTATGGTTGTGTGTGTGTGTGTGTGTGTGTTTGTTTGTTTTTAATTTTACGTCCAAACAGCAGCTCAAACCCCAGGAGGTTGTGCAGTCGCTCAGGGGGCCGCTCTCCCTTTCCCATGCTCCCTGCTGGTCCAGGCAAACGGCTGAGCTCCCTGTCATCATCTCCAACCTGTGTTTCCTTCCTTTCCTCATATCTAGTATGAGTCACACACACTCTAAGAAAACACACACACCCAAAGGACTGCCCTGTCTCATCCCATTTCCTCAGTGCCTTTGATCCCCAACCCTCCCAAAAATACATTGCCCCCTTGCAGTGTTAACTTCCTGCCATGCTATTTAAGCTTCCTTGTCTGCCTAGAGCGACCACAGCTTTGGTGCTAGCTGCTGCTGTCTCCTAATGACAGCAGTGCAAGAAGAACAGGCTAGGGGGTGTCGGACAACAGGAGCGGGACAAAAGGCCCTGAGGTGCCCCACAAGATAAGAATGGCTCATTACTACTGAGGAAGGGTTAATGTTCACAAAGGGCTCTGAAGGGCCCCTCCCCAAATGCTGCTGCTTGTTATGAGAGCTAATGATGTCAGTGGAGGGCCCTGCTTGTTGATTAGACTAAATGGAGGACTAATAGAAGTGCGTGAGCGTAATTAATGACTGAAGGGGGGCCTAACAAAGACAAGAACACACCACTGTGGTCGTGGGTGTTCCCGGGTTAAGCATGTCCCCGGACAACATGGCAGGGCACCTTATCAGCTGGCCGCGCTATCCCCATGGCATCCTATGCCATGCCCTGCCATGCCATGCCACGACACCCACTCCAGCACCCAGACAGGCCAGCCTTTGTGGCCAGGCCTAATTAGCTGTCACAGCAGGTGGAGCAGAGACCAGGGACGCTCTGTGGTCTGCTCTCTGACAGCACAGGTCCCTGCAGAGCTCCCCCAGACACTGACCGTACAGGAACAATGTGTGTATGTGTGTGTGGGGCGAGGAGTGCATGTGCGCATGCATGCCTACATGTCTGTCTGTGTGTGGGTGTGTGTGGGCATTTTTGTGTGCTTGAGTTTGACAATGAGACTATAAAAAAAAAGGCAGGATGTGATGGTGAAGGGTATATCAGGATGCAGCGTACACATACTCCCTCACAGACAAGCAGAAAGAAGCTCATTTTATTGCAAATGTGGGTAGAAAAAGGTACAGTGTAGGCGTCTGTATGAGTGTGTGTCTGTGTTTGGAAAAGTTTAATTACATTTCAGTTAAGTTTTGCCTGTCAGTGCTTGAGACAGAGACAGCCAGCCTTCACCTTAGCTACCCTAGATACAACCCTAGAATACAACAGAATAAAACACCAAAGAATCAAATAAAATCTTCTTTGTAATGAGGTTGTTATGGAGCAAAAATAAAGGATGTACAGTATATGAATAGAGAGTAGTGTAGATATATGGGGATAATGTAAGTCTAGTAATTAATGTTTGGTCCTTAAACCGCCAAGATACTGAAAAGAATACAGCAAGTAAAGACAAAAACTACAGTGTCATCATCACTGACATATTACATCATATACATATGTATTATACACAGGTAGATATGTGTGGTTTATAGTGAATGTGAATTAGATGTAGTAGAGGCAATAGATACCCAGGACACTGTATTGGTGAAAAGGTAAATAACTAATGTTAGGTGCAAAGATGTTTTTCTCTGGGCAGATCTAAGGCCATAAACAATCATTCAGGCATCCTCTCCCTTAATAGCGGCACATTTACACGCTTCCTCTGAATCGTCAGACCCCTGTCACTTCCCTCCCAGCACAATACATTACTTAGTGTGTTTCCCTCCAGCCCCCTGCTGTGTTTGTCCCTCTTCTGTTGCTTTGTGCATGTATATGCAGGGAAGATACAGTGCATTGCTCCCTTCTGTTCGCTAAGGCCTGTGTAAGCTGCAGTAATACTTCTTTACTGATAGCTCCACTCACACACACACACACACACACACACACACACACAGTCGCAAACATACACACATACACACACACAGCAGCAGCTCTATACCCTCCCCTGGTTTAATCTATTACCATTTTTATGTGGCTCAAATATTCAGGCCGTGTTAACCAATGCATCATTATGAGGCGTATAACTGCAAAAGCCAAAGGATTTATAGGCTTAAATAAATTATGTGATAGGATAGTGCAAGTTTTATGAGTTGCAACTTTGCAAATATTCTTTTAAATAATAATAATAAAAGAAAAATATCCTGTTGTTGGAAGATGTGAAAAAATGATTCCTTTCTCACCACAGTTAAAGCCCGCCTTTTACTGCACATCTATCTCAAGCTATTCACACTGTACCTCTGTACCTATTCTTTACAATCATCTCACACACATTATATGAATTGATGGGTTCATTTGTGGCATTTAAGCATCATGTTTTTTTCCCCCCTCCTTGTATTGCTTGTGCTATAATTTCCCTTCATGTCGTACTTGTGTTCATTTAATGTATCTCAAATCATTTCTATTGGGCATACTTGTACGCGGTGATGGCTAACGTTACACCCAAGCACACACAACAACATACACAATGATGTATTGTGCATTTGCAATATAATATGTTTTACACATGGTCACTATACATCACCTCTGATGTTGTGTGAGTAGGTCTATTTGATCCCATTTGGCAGATGGATCCAATTGTCCGGGCTGATATTGGGCTGTGACAGAAAGCAATCTAATGGCAGGCTCATTGATGATGATGAGTTCTGTTCCATTGCACTGAGATCCAGTCCAATTTCAAAAGCAAATTCAGCCATTCATCTTCCAAATAATTGTGGCACTTTATCAATTGCTCCCAGTCTTTTATCTATCACTTCGATTGATGTGATCATTTTCACAAACAGCCTTCTGTGCTAACGGCGTCTTGAAACACACTTGCAGAGCTGTGAGGTTCTGTGTGTGTGTGCTAGTATGTGTCTGAAGGCATCTCTGCACAAGTCTGCCAGCATATGTGTGTGTATGTGTGTGCGTGTGTGCATGGGTGTATGCATTTGTTTGCAACTAAGCAAGCATATATTAGTGTGTATGTCACCATGCTGCTGGTTATCTACATGCCTGCATCTGTGTAATAACAGTCTTCTTGCTCATTAAAACAATACATCTTCTCTTCCATTATTATTATTATTATCTTATTTGTGTGTTTGTTCTGCTATGTGTATTTATGAGACCATTTAACTATGATAGTGTCTGTTTGATGAGCATCTTCATGCTCATGCCTTCCATTACTATCAGCAGCCAGTGAGTGTGGGTTTGTGGACAGGTTTATGAATCCATCCATTGTTCCTTTGTGTGTGTTGTCTCGTGCATAATGAGTGTGTAATACTGTATGTACTTTATATTATCAACAGCCTGTGTGTTTGTGAGTATGGTATGAGATGATATCTTAAACCTAATAGAACCAATACCCAAAATGATAACAAAATAAATGTTAATCTGTTAAAGTGTTCAAGGATTTTTGTCTCCCTGGAAATAGCTAAAGCTAAGACCTAATTAGTGGTGATAACAAAAACAGCAAAGACAAAAATCTCAACAACAAAACTCTATTGAATTGTGCAACAAAAACAATAAAAGACAGAAATCATTATAAAACAAAAAATATGTTTATTTTTAAAGGCAGTTTCGTTACCACTGGATGAACCAAACCATTTCCAACAGAAACGTGCATTGCAGATATTTTTCTGCTGTTGAGGTTGTGATTTTTTAATTTTCTTTCATTTTAATAAATTCAGGCACCTGTTTGACTTGCTTTATGTGGAATGCCACCTGGTTCTGCTATTTTAAGGCAATTTGCACATGCACCTGCTACAAAGGGGAGAGCTGTCAATGTGATGACATCCTCTCTTAGGTAAACACATGAGCATGTGTACATTATTAACCCCAACACTACCTACGCAATGTGTGTCTGACACACGTGTAATGGTGTAAGTCAGTTCTTGCTGCGGTCTTACTGGGAATTTTGTTAAGATCATACAGGGTTGATCTAATCTGATGTGATATGAGGCATATGCTGTCTTACTGGCAGGTTGCTTAATGTGTTTATGTACACTGTTTATTTGTATGTGAATGTATATATGATTGTGATGGTAAAAATGCGTGTGTGCGTATACGTGTGTGCGATCGTACTGTCACTTGCTTTCAGTGTGTATGCTCTGTTGTTGACTGTCAGGGTCTTTCTGTGTGTGTGTGTGTGTGTGTGTGTGTGTGTTGATGGTAATGTGATACTTAGCGAATCACGTGAATTTGTACAATATATTACTACTCTTTAAAATGAAAATGTTATTTTTTTTTTCATTAGGCTTTTTTTAATTAATACATATGTCAATGTCCAAAGTCATCTCAATTTAAAACAAAATGACTTTACTAACAATAAAAGAAACAACTTGTACAAAGTCATCCAGGCCACGACCGCAAAGTACAGTCACCAAATGTGAAATCTTCAAATAATGTGATCTTTACTCACCATGGAAAGACAAAGCAGTCTATTCATAAAATTCATACAACAAAACAAATGCCATAAATGCGCAAATCTGACCCAGTATAAACTTTGTATAAACAAAATGCAGTTTAAGGATCAGTCATCAGCCTTTGGCTACATTAGACAAACTGTGGATAAACAAATACAGTTTTAACATCTCTCACCAAAATTGTGTTGATTGTGCGCATTCTAAATACAGTTAATGCATTGTCTACTACGTAAAACATTTTGAATTTTTACTTACATTGCAGCGTGCTTTTCTCCTCCTTGTTGCAATACTTCATTTTAAAGCATTTAACTTGGAAGTGAGGATCATGTAGTCTGATGAAAAAAAAAAGTCCATTACCACTGTGGCATGCTGCCATTCGTTTTTAAGCATTGTGATAATTCAATAAACATTATATATCTATATTTATTCAAATATATGATTCACAGGCTGCCTCCTCTGAGCACATCAGCATGCTGCTTTTCCCCTATTTTTGCAGGCTGTGTGATGTGTGTTAATCTGTGTGTGTGTTTTGGGCCTTTATTGCTCAATTGTTGAATGTTGTCATTGCCCATAGCAGAGCGAGTCCAGCTCCATTCTCCCCTTCGTTCTGTGCTCTGTGATTGCTCACCGCTGACTCCTCTCATCAGCATTGTGGTGTGTACGGGCTGGGGCGCCGACCCTGCTGCCAGGTATATGAGAGGAGCAGAGCAGGATATACACTCATAAATCTGACAGATGCATGGTGTGTCATTACCTTCCACTTATTATTATTCTCCCATTCCTCTTTATACTGTGAGCCACTTTAGCTGTTTTCCCGGCCCGGCTCTGAAACATTTGTACTGTGGCCTTGTGGAGTGATAGATGCTCCTGCCGAGGCACCAGGTTATTGTTGCGATTCATGCTCTGGCTTTTTGTTTGTGTGCAGGGCTCAGGTCTGGGCATTTAACCTTCTGTGTTTGTGTGTGTGCATTGGCAGTGGTGTGTGTGTATCAGCTTGGATTGTTTTATTGTGTGCAAAGATTTCATACACACACACACACACACACACACATACGCACATTCACTCTTGTCTGAAATAGTTCCACAGAATATCTCCTTTCATAATAGAGCTCAACATACATGTCACACTGAATATCACTTTACAGAGAGAAATGAATAAATAGATACACGAGACATCCAGTTACTTAAGTTAAAGCTTCAGCCTTTTAGCATGAAAAAGTGATATAATCGCTTCATAAATACTTCTATTCCCCCTTCAATATGTTAAAACTGAAGATAAATGTTAAGAGTGTTACATCATGACATGCAAAATGAAGAGCAAAGCTGAACATCTGCCTTCTTGTTGCCTAATCCCTCAAACTCTTGCATCCATTCTTCCTCCCATCTGATACACTCATTTCTCCTTTCTAATTCCACTACCTCCTTCACTATTTTCCGTTTCAAATGCACAAATATGTGCCGCACACACACACACACACACACACACACACACACACACACACACACACATACACACTGCCACACTGGCATGGTGTCCCTGCAGCCCAGAGAAAAAGAGAGAGCGAGAGAGAGGAGAGAGCAGCAGTCGCCTCACAAGAGCAGACCTCATAAAACTCCCTGTCACTTTGACTAATTTGTTAGTCTTGTCTCACTGTGTCGAATCGTCACCCCCTCCTCTTCCCCCTGATGCACCTCTACCCTGACTCCCCCTGTCCTTCTTTCAACCCCCCTCCCCTCCATATCCACGTGAATAGGAGGGAGGGAGATAGGGAGGAAAAAAGGGGGCAATAAATATAATATAGTGCACTGGCCATTGGTTGCAGTGATCTACACAGCAATCCATCTACAGTCAGAGGAAGAACAGAGGCTTTATGGAGCAGAGGATAACATGATGGCTCGATTTCTCATCCACTTTCTGTCTCTGTCTGCCTCTGTCCCACCTCGAGAGCAGGCCTGCTGGGTACCGGTAGAGTAAAAATAAAAATAGGAAGGGAGAATAGGGCTATTATGAATGCAGGCTGGGCTACAGTCCCCAAGACTAGATTGGGTTGGACTGGGCCAAGCAGGGTGGGGCGGTATAGATTGGTTCAGATGTTCAGCTGGGCCTCTCAGAGGACCAAACAGCCAATACCGGATTCATAGAGACAAATTAAAAGCCAAAATCCTGCTCCAGGGGGAATCAATTGCCAGGTAATTATGGAGAATGGGACAGAGATTACAGAGACAAAACACAAACACAGAGATGTTCCCCTATGATGCTGCAGAAACACTCAGGGAATACTGTGTTAGCTTGATACGAGCACAATTTTTTTTGGCTGTTGCCCCCCTTCCCTCCTTCCCAAACCGACCCCCAGTACCTAGTCTTTAAATAGGAGCTCGGGCTCAGAGCTAAAAATAGGCCGCCAGCCACCCTCTACTGAGCTGTCAGCGCCCCCTTCTCCTTCTTCTTCACAGTGAGGCAGACACAGCCCTCCTTCATGTGTTTTCGAGGGAGACAGGCAGTGTGTGATCACTCCAGCTCTAACCCATCTCCTCCAACACACGGCAGGCACAACCTCTCCTGACTCGCTGGCCTCACAGGGAGGCTGCTGTGAACTCACACACCAATTTGAGAGAAAGACTCATTCCCGCTGTGCTGGCCCTGTTTCCCTTCCACACAGAAATGAGGGGCAGGATGTCCTGACGTGTGAGCGATGGGTGATGGAAGCAGTAATTTGGGCTGGTACAGTACAGGCTGTGCAGAATCTGGGAGGTTGCTTGGCAGTGAGATAGGCCTATAGTGAGATAATTGTATTTCAAAGTGCTGTGTTTTTTATGTGAAGGAGAAAAAAAAAAGATGACATTACCTGAATAGATCTTGAATGCATAAAGGATCAAATCTCAGTGTCATTTTATCAAGGAATTTTCTCTTTGTTTGTATTTACCATTTCCCTTTCATTTTTTGCAATACAGGCTTGGGTAAAAATATTTACCTGAGATAAAAACACACAGGCAAAAACAAAAAACAAAAAACAGTTAAACCAATTACAAGCTTACCATGACACTTTAAAGTGAGTATTGACAGACCTGCCAATTCCAATCAATGCAAGAGAATACTCTTAATTCCCTTAACCTCCAAAGGCACTAATAATAACTGACAAGAGTCAGGGGCACGCTTATGTTTGTACAATGGTCAAAGGGTCTTAGCATCCTTGTATTTCCTTTTGCAATGGCATTTCTTTGTCTCAACAACTGGCTTTCTTGCTGGCTCTTGAAGAAAAGTCAGTCTGCAATAAACATCTTTAATTGAGCTTAAAAGGCTGTAAATAGCATCAACAGCTCCAATGAATCCACTGACGGCAAAAAAACACAGAATGATAATGAGAGGTATCAAACAATGGATGGCTTAACAAGAGAATGGTAACTGATGACTTGAAAACTAGACGACCAGGCTTGATTTGAGAGATGAAATTAAAGGAGCTGAATGAAACAACAGCAAGGAGAAATTAATTAACTGCTATCATTATTGTTTTTTCTATGTAGTTATTTGTTTGTAACATTGCACTGTGAAAAGGTCATTGCTTCCGAATAAATCTGTCCAGTTAGCTTTCATTAAAAAAAAAGAAAAAAAGAAGAGATGTTCAAAGTTTACAGTCATCACTACATTGTCCTAATCACTGCGTTAACAGTGAGGCAATGACAGCACATAGCAATGCCTCTATTTCAACAGGTCTCCTAAAAGTGGTACTATTTTCAAATTACAGCAGAGATTATCTGTAGCTGTGATGAACAACATTATGCGGTAGAGCAGAAACATGTATGGAACCGTTTCAGTTAAATTTGACAGTGAGTCAGAAAACAAGTTAATTGTTTTGGAAGAAAAAAAAAAACATTTCCACAATTCTCTGGGGGAAGTCATGTAAACGGGATTATTTGGGGGAATTGTGAGTTTATGCAAGGCTCAGACAGAGTAATGCTCAATCACAGCTTTGGCAGTGGTGGCTTTTTGTTGCACGTAGCTGCAGCCAAAAGTAATTGAGTCAAACTTTATTAATTTCCTAAGTAGAATAAACTAAAGGCAACCAAAATGCCAATGTGACACTTTCTTTATTTTGTACTTTTATTGTACTAATTTTACTGCACTCCAGAGTTACACTGCACATAAAATGAATCAGTGTCTCTTTCAAAATAAAACAATGCATTGATACAGATGGAAAAAATAGTGACCAGACGTTCAGTATCTCCAGAAATAAAAAAAATCAATAAAAAAATCATAGACAGGTTCATCAACTGCCATTGGCATCGTATCTATGGAGACAAACTACATAATTGTGCCTTTGAAACTCTGCACCTCCTGGACACCTTCTTTGTTCTTTATTTGGTGAGCTATATTCTTCATGTGCCACTGTGATTGGCAGAGCTGTTTAAAACTTATGAGATGAGTAATGTGACACTGAGAAGGTAACAATTCATCACCACACCTCCCCTATTAATTTCCCACTTCACCCAACACACCTGTCGAGCTTGAATGCTCAGTGAAGAACAAAAATAGCAGGTGAGCACGTGACACAACACCTGAGCAGATTGTTGTAAATGTGTAGTTAAAACAGGGCCCAATACGGCTGAGCTAATTTTCATTACAGCCTTGTTAAATCATGGTTTGGAAATATCTTTCATTTTATGCATTTAGCTCACTGCCTTTCTGAGTGACTAGACATTTATTGCATGAGCAGCACTTAAAAGAACTTTTTTTGGTTTTAGGCCAGTGCTCACTCTATTTAGAAGACATCAGCATTATGTATGTATGTCTTTGACAGCATATGTGTTAAGTAGTCATAGTGTAGTAATAGTAATCATACTAATCAAACTGTACTCATTAATAAGTAATAACTTTTCCAATCTTGTTTAGTGAATGAAGTAGAGAACAAGAACAAGGTAACACCTAACATATAGTTACAAAAAACAGAACCCATTTCAATTCATGTCACTTTACTTACTAAGGTTTATCTTCACACTGAATAATTCTAGTAATCTAAATAGGAAAGGAGTGAAAGAGTCACAGCCAAAGACACTCAACAGTGGACAAAGTGCTCATACTTTTGTCATGGTTCTGAGAGAACATTTTTCTGTATTTAGAGTGTCTGGTTGGTAGCGTTTCTCCTTGCTGGCTTTGTAAGCAGTGGTATTCACAAAGCATGGTCAAACCGGTCAAAGGCCAGCAGTGTCCTTGTCTCTCTTTCTCTCCACTGCACTGTTATCAATCAGACAGACTAGCCAAAGATAGATGGACTGAAATGCATGCACACACAAACACACACACACACACACACACACACACACACACACACGAGAGAGACAGACATATGGTCTGAAACTTAGACACAGTCCTCTCCTGGAAAATGTAAGCAAGTTCCTCTCTTCCACACAGTTGGTTTTCCACCCCTCCGTGACTTCAGCTGACTTTTATTCATCATAATGGAATGAAAAATATAGATTTGCCTCTGGAGATTAGAACAAAGAAAAAAATGAATGTATAGACATAAAGGAAATAGAGCATGAAGGAGGGGGAAATATGAAGAGAGAAAAAAAAGTGAAAGAAGGAGAGAGACAGAAAAAGCGAGAGATGAGGAGAAAGAGAGATGGCCTCTCTAAGTGCAGCAGCACACAGGCACAGAGCTGTGAGTTCCCAGGCAAGACAGCATGAGCTGCCTATTTGTCAGCATTGATCAACCCATTAAGGGGCTGTGGTGGGAAGCATATTGGTTTTGGAGGCCAAAGGGGCAGAGAGAGACAAAGATAAAGTAAGACGGGGGGGTGTTGAACTCCTTTCAGCCTCGGCAGCCACACGTCTGCAGGATGAAAAAGCCTGTAGTCTTCCTCTCCAATGTCTATGCAGTTCATTTTGCAGGGCCCAATGGGACAGGAGTAGATGTCATTTGTCTTACAGCATCTCTGGAGGTTCCACTGTATGTGTTATCTTAGCTTTCTGCCAGTGCATTGCTAATAAAAAACTAGCTAGCTTTCTAGACAGACAGAATGTCACTTGCCCTCTTCCTTAGTGTGTGTGTGCATATGTGTGAGCGTGCACAAAAGGGTGGGTGGTGGGGTGGGGGTGGGTCTTGGCCCTAGGGGAAAGCAGACTGCCTCTTCGCCCAGCCTCTGATGAATTCATATAATTAACTCTGCCTTGATCTGTTGGCTAATCCTGCACTCAGTAATAAGGGATTAAAATGTCACCTAAGCCACCTGCTGTTATTGAGCCCCTAGACTTTTTGTGCCCCTGTGCGTGTGTGTGTGTACGACAGTGAGAGAGAGAAGAGAGACAAGAAGGGAGGGAGAGAGAGAGAGAGAGAGAGAGAGAGGATAAAAGTAAAGTAAAGTAAAGGGAAAGATTTCTGTGCTAGAAACATTCCTTGTCTTTGCACAAGAAAATGTATGTAAAGGACACCATGAAGTAGCTCAAAGAAGCAGACATCTTAACTACTGCCATATGCATGTGAATGCTACTCACAACTTCATAGTTTGGCATCAAACTGAACTCCATAATTTGGCAGGAAGCTGGAGCAGAAGTTGCAGCAGACTCGCTCTGAAAACTTATTGTCACACACACCAAAAAGGGACATGAAAGTGGGACATGCTGGAAGGTGGGAGTTGAGAAATCTTTTTTTCCTCCCCTCTCACTATGACCTCCTTGGACCAAGTAAAGAAAAAAAGAAGAAAGAAAGGAGTGCCAATTGGTTGGCTAACAGCCCGCAGACCAACAGCCAGCTTTCCTTGCCTGCCTGCCGGCCACCTCCGCTTGGTTGCCTAGCAACCCCAAGTGTACTTTTGGGTTGTCTAATGACTCTTGTTGCTGCAATGGCTCAGGGGCTACTAATGAAGCCTCCTGACCAATAGCTGCTGTTTAAGACCTGGAAGCTGACTGATCACTGGACAGGGATCTTGGGACTTCAGACTACCTTAAACCTCTTATGTGAGACAAATTCTGGCCCCAACTCGTGCTCCTGTCAAGACACATTCACATACACACACACACTTACAATGTGTACACAGAGCACACCTTAACTTACTGCTTACAATGCTCCAAGTGACCTTAATTCTCTCCACCGCACACTCACATACATCAATGCCTCATCCTACTTGAACTTTACCTTAGACTCACATGTAAACATATTCAGTGCAATATTGATGGCTGGAAATAGTCGAATTAAACTGTCCCTGTCTGGCTGTGTAAGGCCATACAAAGATGATAATAATAATGTTAAGCACCCCTTTAGCCCTTGATCCACACTATAAACACAAACCAACAGGACTCTATGTGTACTCAGTTCTCCCAGAGCCTTGGTAAGCCAGTCCCTGACACACAGTAACGCTGTAGCTCAAACATCTGAGCTAACAATTGAATGAACTATATGTCACCTCTGCTTTACTTTTAATGAAATCTATTAATTGTCAAAGGGCACATAAAATATGTTAGAATTTTGCTGTTGCCATTTGGATGACGTTTATACAGAGACTAACAGACTAACAGACTAACAGTGAGTCAGCAGGTGAGTGTTTTTCTCAGTGATGCTTCAACTCCTCAGACACTGACAGGTGCAGAGTACATCACTTTTGTATTCCAGTCGATAAACGCTTAACAAATACATGGTCATTATAACCGCAAAGCAGCATACCTTAAAAAAAACTACACTATCAGAGAAAATGTGGGAGCAAGATCTAATTCAAGTAAGTGATTAATGAGAGGATTGCTTTTGTTTGTTAGTGTCTACAACGGGAAAGGCTCGATCGATCTTTGCCTCAGTTTTTTGCATATTAAACGAAGAAGTTACAGTTAGCATTTATGCATGGAGATAAGTGTGTGCCCAGGTCCATATGTATGGCCATGACTGTACCTGCATCTGACTTCATTCAGACATTGGGCCATTCGGTGGGTGCTGATTGCACATATTCTAATATATCATTATCACATTATAATACAGTATGTTTGGTTTTCCCTGCATGGCCTGCTGGAGCAGATTAACAGTATCATATCAAAATATGTCAACAGCCCGAACACGGACCAATATGATCAATGATAGTCCTACAGGATCCTGACTTTCATATTGCTTCGATGAATATCAGTTTTAATTGTCACTGTAACCAATTTTTCCTGTGGGTTCTATCACCAGAGCTTTTTATCTCATCTCAATACTTCATTCATGGTTCTGATTATATGGCTTGTAACATAACGGTTAACAAACTGCCTCTTCCGCTTGTAGCTGAAAACCCCCTGTGTTAACAAGACAGGTGATAACCAGCTTCATGATTATCGAGCATCACCCATGTAACTGAAAAAAAGAGACAGAGAATTCAGGACAACAGCTAGCGATATGGAGGTTGCCTGCAAGTTTTACAAACTTTTTTTCCCGCCCCAGACAAACTCTGAAATAATGAACTTCAATACAGCACGAGACATGCTGCCAACAATATTGTTATGTGAGCTCACCTCAAACCTGCATCTCATCATTTCGCTTTCTGTCTTCTTCTTTTGCCTCCACTGTCTCTTTTTACAGGCTGGTCTGTGCACACATAAACACACATACGTGCACGCAGAGTATCTTCCTCTTTTGTTTCTTTTGTGATACACTACTGCGCAACTACAATGAATGCTGCCTCCACCCAACTGAGTGTAATTAAACAGAAAAGTATGAGCTTGAAAATATTTAATCATTTTTGAAATTACATTTTTTGTACATTGGGGAGGATGTGACCCCAAGTCCCAGATGGAGATTATGTGCATAGTATGAGTGTATGTGTGTG
This sequence comes from Argyrosomus regius, assembly GCA_946959425.1. Classification (NCBI taxonomy): domain Eukaryota; kingdom Metazoa; phylum Chordata; class Actinopteri; family Sciaenidae; genus Argyrosomus; species Argyrosomus regius. Next base: position 18,030,595 of record OX336882.1, read on the forward strand.
TTTAACTTTATTCGCTTGCCGTTGTGTAGCGTCACAGCATATTGAAAGATGAGTGCATTACGTCCTCATGGTGTCACCATGTGTATGCTTGTCTATACATGTCCAACAGTCTCAGTTTTATATTTGGCTGTGGTCAACCGTTGTGAAGTGCTGCCTTGCCTGAGGGCCCAACAGCCACTGTGCTGCCCTAGCTGACTGATCTGAGGGGGCAGTGCCATGTGCCATTCACTGGCACTCACATGTTGGACCTGTCCACATGGCCTAGTTAGAAAGATAGGACCACTGCCAACTGAAGCCAGAAAAACACTTTTCCAAATATAAAACACAATGCCAAATATGACATGCGTGGGTAGCCTCAATAAGAAAAGTTGTTGGAGGGTGGCTCTTAACATACACTCTTTTCACAGAGGAAAGAGGGGATATTATTCCTGTTTCAGAGAAAGCACAAGATCGAGTGTTTTTCTGTTCTCATATTCAAACTCCAGGGAGTGAGAAAAAATGAAACCGTAGACAGGGGAGCAAAAAGAACCAGGGGAGTTTTTATTCACGGCAGGCAGTTTTTAAAAGGGCTTTTTTATGTTAGCTTGGCAACGTTTTGCTTTCACCTCACTATAGAATGGATCTTCAAAGGTTGTTTATCGATTGCCCTACTGTTAACCTTTCACGAGCTGTTTCACAGCTACGCTGTTTGGTGACTCTCAATAGTTTCCAGAAGGAGGAGGCTGGGGCAGGGTGGGGTTGGCTGTCCAGACCAGTGGCATATTGGTTGTGAGTTGCAAAAGGGCTTCTGGGCAGAGAGGAGGAAGGGATGGAGGCAGAGAAAGAGGGATTGCTGAGGGTCAGGGATGAGCAGGATATCGCTGGTGACTGGGAGTCTGGAGCCAGGAGGGGACAGGAAGAGCAAGGGCCAGCCTGAAAGGACCTCTCCCTGTGGGGCTGGGAGTGGCTGATGTAATGGCATTAATCTCCAAGTGCCATCTGACACCCAGTGTGGCTCCGTCATTGAAAAGTGCTAATTCTGCTGAACTGTGAGGGGAATTCAGGCATCTCTAGAGGCAGTGCCCTGGATTAATTAAACACGCTGGCATGGAGCACTGCACAGATTTATCTCTTTTACGGCATCGTCACTGTTTGATTTTTGCATTTAGCTCACAGAGCAGGACAAACTCAGGACATTAACGCCAGGAACACTGCCACATTTCACTTGTTCTCTTTCCACTTCACATATTGTAGCAGTTGCTTCTACGCGCTAACCTGGGATTTCCCTTCTCTTCCTTCTCTCTCTCTCTCTCCCTTTCCAGATGAACCGGCCCATCCAGGTGAAGCCAGCCGACAGCGAAGGACGAGGAGGTAATTAACCTTCTCCTGGTCTCTGTTGCACACCCCCCTTAAAAAACACACACACGCAAACACACAAATACACTGGAACAGCACACACGCAATCCTTAATATTCTGCTCTCACTTGAGACACACTGGGAGTTGGTAGAGTAGCCCGTAATATAGGTCACTTGCTTCTATTGACTTCCCATCTGTGCCAGCAGAGGGGCTGTCTCAGGTTCACAGTCACTGGGACTGGTTCAAAGACAAGACAGAGAGACATGGAGAGAAAGAGAGAGAAATAAAAAACAGAGAGAGAGATGGGAAAATGGATGATCTCCGTCCCTTGATCTCTATAGAGTGATATTAAAGTCTGTTTACAGATAAGAGGCAGTGGAAAACACCATAAACACACAAACTTATAGAAACCCAGAAGCCCCAGAGCTATTACTTTAGTACTTTAGTAGGTAAGAGACAGTATAAGTTTCTCAAAGTGAGATGTATCATATGGACACAAAAGTCACAAGGAAACCCAAAGACACTCTCTTTTAAACAATTAAACTGCCTTTATTGTCATGGCATGGTCAAGTTAGACCTAAAAACTGTTGGACACAAAAACAAATTCCCTGATCCCTGATTCCTGATCTCATAGAACAAAAAGTTATTTTATAGTGGTATTCCACCCATTTGGAGATGGAGTGAGGTCTAATGTGGTAATGTCATGAAAAAAAAGACATTTTAATTGCTTAACAAAAGAGTGCCTTGCCGTTTTCTTGTGATTTTTGTGTCCATATGTATCCTTAGCCAAAGAGCACAAACTCAAGTTGAATCTAATAAGTGCTCCTAACCAAACTTTTTGTGAGATTATTATGATTTACGTAGTGTCTGTTCTTATCTAGAAATAAGTGCTCAATGAATTGATTATTATTCATAGTCGCTGTTTCACTTGTCTAAAATCAACACAGTATGTACTGTATCCACCATAAATGCACTTACCGCCCTACTTCTCTAGCTGTCTACTTAGCTACCTTTTTTATCTGCCTCAATAATAGTACTACCCAGCATTACACTGGGATCATATAGTCACATTAAGTGATACTCAGTGTGTGATGTGAGACTTCCAGTCGAACTCCATTGACATGTGCATCAGTGTGTGCAATTCTACAAGTTAATTTAGATCATTTTTATTACAGTAAAAGTTTTTTTTTTTTTTTTTAAGTAAACCTGTTCTGTTTAAAGCATTCAAACGCTGCCTTGACATTCCCACCGATTCTGTTGCGCAGTCTCCTCTCTCTATCCCATCTATAGTCTGAATGACATAGTGATTGACTAGATCATTCTGTAGCCATTTGTGACTAACATCACTGAGGTTAATGCAGATTAAGCCAGTTAAAGATTTACATGGGTGGAATTGGATCTAATTGGACCAGTCTGTGTCTGCCCTGTGCTTGCATTTCAGAGTGGTGATTTAGACTGCCTAGGTCAGATTAGACTGAGCCACTTTGCTGATTTATGTGGTCAAGTGTGAATCAGATGGCCCATTTCTATTGCCACACACACCCCCATGTAGATCTTATTTTTGTCATGGCGGCACTTTAATTAACGGCCATCTAAAAACAGGCAAACTCTGACCGACAAGGCCTGGGCAAGAGCCAATCGGCATTCTCACCAAGATAAATTGGATCTCTGGGCTTAAGAGGGGAGGATGGATGGTTCCCAATATCAATTACTACTCTTTTTCAGCAGAAAGAGAAGGGAGATGAACAGGCAGTGTGAATGAAATACAGAGGGCTCTTAGGCTGGCACAGCCCCTGCTAGTCTGTCAGATGAACTTTCTATATGGGAGGACAGGATAGGACACAGCACAGAATGAAATAAGACCAAGCAGACAGGCCCCAACAGAGATATTGAGCGTTAATGGCAACAGGAAGTCAGCAGACAGGCCAGGGAAGTAAACCACAGTCGCGGCTGACAATGAAATGAGATTTACTATGAAGGCCTGTGGTTAAAGGAAAATAGACAGCCCAGCGAGGGTTGACTAAAGGAGAGAAAGTAGCGAGGGACTCTTCGCTGGAAGGCTGAGGATCACGTCAGGTGCACCAATCCCACTGGGGCCTCTAGATTGTCAAACCCAGGGCTGAACCAGGACATTTGCACCTCTGGAATGGAGTCACATTTATCACTACCAAGACATCAGCAATTATCTGTCATGGGAACTTGCACAGGGGTCTCGATTACGTGCCTGTGCAGGCATTAGGGCCCATTACTCCATTTGGAGAATCTAGTAGCCCCTCTTTTGTTCACAGTGTCCCTGAGAGACATCCTCTCTCTGGGGATATGGGGGGGGGGGTTCAGGAGGAGAAGCAAAATCAGAGCTCACAAAATGACTAGGAAGGCACAGCATCGCACAATCACGGCGCTCGGTTGCCATTGTGGATCACAGAGCTGATTCTCTGGCTGTCTATTACAATGACTCATGTCTTATTTTATTTTTTCCTTGGATTATCAAGAAAGAATGGAGCACGGAAGAGGAGCTTCACAGCCTTTAAATCTATTTCTGTTCCTTGAGTCATCATCCTCTTCCCCACATTTATCTGATATGCTTAAAACCCCTTTCTTTCAGCCCAATTCTATCAAACATGATTTCAGCTCAAGAGTTATTGAGACAAAATGGAGGCATGGGTCTTCTGCTCAGTCACTCTGTGGTCAGTGCAGGAACAGACACACTACTATATCTCCACTTTAAACTCAAGAAATTTTTTTCAACTCAAAAGGGGCAGAAATTAGGAAAAGTAGACATCTCTTGCTCTCTCTCTCGCTTTTTTTTTCTTGTTCTCCCTCTTTCTGTCTCATTGGCACTACAGTGCAAAGGGAGAGATGAAGCGAGTGATAGAGAGAGGTGGGGATTCAGTACAAGGCCCATGGAGGAATGCGAGAGAGTGAGAGATGGAAGACAAAAAGAGCGAGAGGGGAAGAGACGACAGGATGAGAAAGTTAACGGAGGGTGATGGAGGCAGCTGAGTGAATCTCAGCAGTAAATCATCTCAGAGCCGCCCCATCCCTATCTCCTCCTCGCCTCGCCAGGAATCTTTTTCCCCCTGACCTTGTCTGCCGCTGTGTCTGTGAAGAAAAGATGGGGCCAGATTATCTATGATTGGAGATGGCCATTATCTAAACACAATCTTGGAGGTAGGTCCCACTCCTCTAGCCACTGCTGTGAGACTGGCGACCACACTGATGAGAAGAGAGATGATGGGTCAGCCAGCAACACCCTCTCCTTTTATTAACTCTGATAAGATGGTTTCAACACTCTCCCGAAATGCCCGGCAACCTCCATCAACATCGACTTTTTCACAAAGTGCCACTCTCAGTGCATTTGTCTGCACACAGTCTCTTTACCCTACTTGTTTATTAGCTCTGCATACTTTTGTTTTATAGGATACTTATACAGTGCCAGGAGCATTGCAGTCCCTGCATTTGATACTCAGCAGCCCTGTGTGAGCCTTTTTAATATCTTTGCCTTTTGTCTGTCTGGTTAAGGGGAGTCTTTGTGAATGGGTCGTGTTTGTCCTTGCCAACCTGCTGCTCTTCAAAAGGTTGACCCCAGTCGGGCAGTGAAGAGATTGACAGGACCTTAAGATGTTGCGCACTGTGCTGTCATGCCCCACCCCAGCAGGTAGGAAAGAGTGAGGGCTGCTGGCTGGCTCAGTGTGGCAGGCCACAGGGGAGGGGCTGTCTGGAGGCACCTCACGCCCACAGAAGAGCACGCTCCACTTTACATGCAAATGAAGCCAAAAGATCCCTCTGTGCCTCTGGACACGATCGTGCAAAACTATGAAAAGTCAAGAAGAACCCTGGCAGTGGGTTGATATGTGTGTGCTGGGAAATACACACAGAGACATGGGGACACATGAACAGACAAAGGAATTCAGGGATTTCCAACGGTGACCATTGCAGGGTATTAATTAAAGGTAAAATTACTATTTTGCAGAGCCTTGCTATTAGACAAGATATTTCTAATGTAGAAAAAACAGGTAAAATATTTGGACATGAGCCGCAACAGGCAATTTCTCACAGGTTTCCTTGATTGTTCTGTGTTGGTTTTTGAGGATGCATACCAGAAGGTTTAAAGCTCCCCTCCCACTCCCTTGGGTAAATGGATGTGACAGCTCTAGTGGTATAAGTAATGCATTTACAAACACAAAGCCTGTATCCTCTCATCGTGCCTGATACACTGACAATTTCAATGTTTGTTCTCCTGTGATTATTCCATTTACCACCTCACTATACTGGATAATCCACTTGCATACATCAGATTGGGACCAGCAGCAGAAAGGTTTAGTGTGTGGTTGCACATCATTGTCACTGGGATGGGGTCTAATTACTTCTGTTAGCTGAGTAGGAACTAAACATGAGTTAGAAGTAGAATGGGGCTTATTAAGTAGTTGAAGGCATTGTGTAAAGGCAAAGTGTATGCTTGTGGGTACTGAGAAATGCAGCTGAACAGACACATATATCATGCACGTCATTTTACAATTACCTCACTACATTACACTTTCTACATTAACTTTATCACTGTACTTCAACTGTGAATACTGACAATGAATTGTACATCAAGTTTAAACATTTTTGACTTTATATTTAACTTTATATTATATTTATATATAAAACATGGTACTGTTGCTGTCCTGCAGCAGGAAAACTACTATATAAACAGTGTCAACCAGGAAAATGGTTGAGTGGGTGCATGAATATGACACTATTCAGTGTCCCATGTAAATGGAATACTTAAATCTCGATTAGCAATATTTGTTATTCATATTAAGTAAAACGATTCCCTGTACTTACTCATGCTGCTGATCCTGGTGAAAATGCATATCTCTGGAGCTTTTCGCATTTGCAGGTGACTGCAACGTCCCTGTGAGCAGGTCCCTGCTTATAAACTTATACGCTACCTCTAAAGAAGTTAGAAACAACTTAAGAATGTGTGCATACCTAGCAGATGAGGTAACCCAGAACTTAAAACATTCCTGGTGTGCCTGCTAACATCACCATGTACAACAGGTGGTGCAGAGATCCTGAGTTGTTTTGTGTTGAAGTGCTGTCTTGAACCTTCACCCCACTCCCCATACCGACTTTGTTAATATACGCACAAATGATGTTAAGTACAACAATCCATAAACTTCAACATTACTTTGAAATATTATACCAGCTGAAATCATTGAACAGATGTAGAGGTAACTGTAGGCAATTTTCAAGGCCAGTCATTGCACAATGTGAGATACATGTGATTGGAAATAAAAATCCTTATCTGACACATTTTATGATCAAAAAAAATGTTGTTCTGTGATATGCCTAAACCAGTACTTCTTTTAAATAGTATGTAGAATATTCTGCAATTAAAATATAGCAAATTATTGATCACTAAGGGAAAATTCAATTTGTGGATGTGTAGCAATTGACACATGACTATTCATGGCACTTAATTTTCATCAGTTCGATTCATTTTAAGACTGCAATTAACATTTCTTTTCCTTAATTACCATTAGGTTTTCTAAATAACCAAATATCACTGAATTTCAGTGATTGCTCGTCTAATGAATAATCAATTCATTTATTAAATGTTTCGAGCACTATTCACAAGAAAAGATAATTAATTAATATATCTACAAAAAGTAGCATAGTTAAAGTTTAGGGATGCAAGTGTGGCCAGATTACTAGGAACAAGTGAATGAGGGTACGAACCCATGTAAGTGTAATTTATTTTCAACAACAGATATCACCACAAAACGTCCCTGGTTAATTTCTGCCATAAAGACAATACATTTTTGTATAAGTTTTCTGAAAAGTTCAATTTAAAATATGCAAATAAGGCATTATTACTTAAAAATGTGCTCTTTTTTTTTTCTAGAACAGAAAAGATAGATAAGATGATAAAGCCGCGCTCAAAATTCTTGTTTCATTCTGTTGACATAAATTCAAAGGTTTTTACAGAGGGAATTTTAGTTATCTCTTTTTAATCACAAAAAACTTTCAGTATAGATAGGAATAAAACTGGAAAGTTCGGTGTATGTAGGTGCTACTAAATAGAGATTTCTGGTCGTATGAGAAAAAACTAATTTTGATAAAACAGCCATTTCAGATATACATTGTGTATTTTGTATTTTGCATGAGACTACAGGTGAATAGGGTAAATATCTTGATAACTGAAAGATATCACAATGAAATGTCCCCAGTTGATGACTTATGTTAAGACAATTAAGAATTTTTTGTATTGCACGATATCTGAAATTTCCTGTTTAACTATGCAAATGAATGCTAACTTTTTATTAGCATTTAGCAATTTAGGAGAAATCCTGATGGAAATTATGTAGTAAAGTATGCACTTAAATGCATATTTTCTTTTCACTAGTATGAAGCAAGACATCTCAAAATTGAGCAGTGTATGAAAAACAATGTTTTTGCCTGAGGTGTCTCGTCTTAGTTATAACAATGCCAGATAATAAAAGAGGATTACTAACAAGGAATTCTTTTTTTTTCTCTCCATGCTGTGTAAATGTTTAATGTTCATTATCTAAAAAGCCTATTCTGAAAGCAAGTGGCACCTTTCGATACCAAACAGACTCCTGCCTATACAGTACACAACTGGAACATACAGTAGATGATGAAAAACAGTCTTTCCCAACACTTTGTTCACCCAGTGTGTACGCCTACATGTGTGAGCGGGTCTGGTGGCGGGCCTCCCAGGCAGCAGCACACCAGCATCAGGCTTTTCTAATGAGACCATAAGAAGCACAACTTCTCTGTTGTGCTGCCTGGAACATTACTCTGCATTTGAAATGCACCCAGCGGCCTAGCAGGCATCTTTTATCGTTGGATGCAGCTGTCCATGCTTTCTGAACACTTACTACTACCAAGCTTCCCTGACTACTGCCAGCGGGCAATAAGTGATAGAATCATGAAAAAAAAAATGAAAAAAAAAATATATTTATCACAACACGGGAGTGGGAAAGTAATTCTTTAAAGAGATTATTCCTATTATTGCCAAACAAAAGAAGCAACTTTTGAAAAGTAGACTTAACAGTAACTGATTCTTTGCCTGGAAAGAAAGCGTAGGGTTAGGGATAATAATAAAGGTGTAAAGAGAATGATACAGGTAGAGCAATAGAGACAAATGGAGAAGAAAAGGAAAAGAAAAGCACAATCTATATGCATATACTGAAGCCTACAACACAAGTCGCACTTTATTCCATGGAGGGAAGCATCAATCTTGACAGCATATGGCGTCTGTGCAAAATCCATTAATTTTTAATATACCGGGCGCTGAAATGAAAAGGCTTCCTGAGACAAGCAATTGTCAGATGTCAGTAGTGTTTTGATAACTTTTTTTGATCTCCTTTTTTATTTGCATTCATAAAATGGGGCTGTCCACATGCCACCACAGTTTGGACATGGCTGGAGACTGACATGGAACCATTTCCACACAATTGTTCCCACCTCAATTTAGGAGATGAGGCACTCGGAGGAAACAAAGAAGACATGTGTGGATTACTTCCTGTGCGAGAAGAAGCGAGTGAACGTTGCCTGAGGCCTGAAAAAAACCCTTTATCCTTCACACACATACACACATCGGCATTGATGGATTGCACATTGATAGACATATACTGCAGTGTACTGTATGCATATTAAACATATAAAAACGTGATGACAAGCCAAATCAAAGCATGTGTTGATATTCACCTTTATATACCCAAACCCATTTTTAATAGCCTATGTATCCTTGAGTCTGCTAATCACATTTTAAAGTATACAGTAGAAATGCTCTGGAGATATATACATTAATTAGGGGTGTTTGAGGGTGCAATGAAACAAAAAATCTAATGTTGTAGCCAGGCTTCCTAACAACCACACACACACACTCACACGCACAGACACATATTATTATTCTAAAGTACTGGCATGGTTTGAAAGTGCAGATTACAAAGGTCTCTTCAGAGTAGAGCAGAGAAGTGCTGTAGAGCTCAAATGTTCTCCAGCTGTGTGGCTCAGCTCTGTTATAGGGATAAGATGAGCCCCTCTCAATGAGAGATAAGTACAAAGAGGTCGAACAGTCAGTTCAATGAGTTTTGTCATACTTATATTATCCTCAGACAGTTGCATAGGAAGGTCCTCACCTCTCTTAATGCAAATACATGACTGTACTTTAGAGGAGTATTCTTTTTTTTTCTTTATCCTCTCCCCATTTTTAATGGATAACTCTTTGGAGTCATGGAGCCATCTCCTTGTGCATTACAAGATATGTATTCATATTCATAAAATGCCAATTTAATGCTTGTCAGTGGCCATAGGAGATGAGCTGGAACTTGCAAAATCCAATAAGTGCTGCTATGGAGACAGGTGCAAAGCGGACTAATTAATAGCAATCTATACTCTGGCCAGGGCATGCAGTGGGCCGACTGAGACACTCTTAGGTCAGGCAATGAAAAGATAGCAGCTCCAAATTCATTTTCTCACCGTGGCTCTCCCAAAGGAAGGCTCCCAAGTACACTCACACTTCCTTTAATGCCTTCACTAGGGTGTAATTTATTTTTGCGTTTGCCAGCACATTTGGAAAGTTCATTACTTCGCTCATGGCTTGTTAATTAGCCTTGTAAAGCCGCCATTAGATCTCCTCGGGCCAGGACCGAGATGAGACTTTTGTCCCAAAACATTAACACACTGCAGGAGGCCTGTAAAAACTGCTCTCTGCCCATTTAAGTTGTAACAGTGACACCTCAGTGAAAATGTGAAAGATGGAGGGACAATGAAGATAAAGTCACGTGCGCTCTTGACGGGCTATTGCCTCATTTCAGGTTTCACCTTTTCTGCCATGGACAGGGGTCAGGCTCATTTCTCTCCAACACCTGTTCAGGGCTGACTTTACAGCTATGCAGCTTCTCCGCTGATGCCCAATATCCAGCTAGATGTCTGTCCTTGTGTCGCTATTTGCTAAATCCCAGTCGACAGTAAAAGTGGCTGTCTCTGTGGTGATCTCCTCATGGTTCTTGTTCACTTCCAACCCTGGAGCTCCAAGGGAGGAGAAATAGTAATGAGCAGTAGTACTAGGCTCAGCTGGCGGGTTTGAGAATTCCTGCTGTGTGAGGCGTGACTACGAGAACATGGACTGACACCAGCTACAACACCAGCAGTAGCGACCAGGCAGCATGGCCTTATTGATTATGCAGGTGTTCATTTGTGTGGCCAAGCGGGTAGCAGGCACGTGTCTCATTTGAACTTTACAGGAATGGAACAGGATCCGATTTCCCCCGCTGCAAAAAGGAAGCCCTGGTGCTTTATTTTTAGAACAGCTGCATCTAATGGGGCCTGGCAGGTACAGGAGGCGTCACATCTGTCGAGGCCCAGGTGATGCTCTCGCCCTCCGCTCCTCGCCCGCTCCCTACCAGTCAAATGACTCACACTGAAGATCAACAATGTCATTTCCAATAAACTCTTCTTCCTCTTCCTGCCACTTTCCATCAGTTCTGGCGATGGGTTCTTGCTAGTAGCCATTTCATTCCACAACACAGCGGAATAGGGGATGCATAATGTAAAAGATGTAAAGAAGATGAATGCTCTGTCTAATGCCAGGGCACTGGGAAGATTAATTAGAAAAATCTAGCTTTCTGACTCGCCAGAATTTCGTGGTATAGCGCACATACATTTGTGGCAGAGTGCCCCCCTCTGGAGCTAAGGAACTAACTATGATAGCCAGTAGCAGTGAAGATATTTATATAGAGAGATAGGAGATGGAGGTATATGTAGGAGGTATATAGAGCTGCGCCTGAAAAATTGTACTCCAGTTGAGTATTGGCTAGGAAATTGGGAAAAGTCAGAGCTCATCATCAGCCCAGGTGGTAAATCACACTTGATCTAGCCAACATTTAGACTGTACAATGCTTACCCATTTTAACTTAACTTTCCTTGATCACTTACCCCTGACCTTTCCCTACTATCCTTAAAATGTCAGTTTATTAGTCAGAACGTAGCCCTGATGTCTCTAGTCAGAAATAAATGGCCATCCCCTCTCCAGTCATTTTTAGCTACAGTTTTCTATTATTGACACAGACACAACAAATGAGGCAATCTATTTAGCTAATTAAACCACAGATTCAACAGAAAAATGTAGTCAGGAGTTCGTATATCACAATAAAAACTACCTACTGTAATGTTTTGTCATTCTTTCATTTCAAGGCACGAGAGCTCCATCTTGTAGCTTTCATCATAAAAATGTTTTACATTCATTCTACAAAAACTGTTCACTGGGCTGTGAAAGCAATACAGTAGGTCACTGTTGTGGTCATTTTGGTTGTGTTTTTTCCCCCTTTAATTGGTATACAACTTATATAGAAATATGCAGTGTGTGCACAAAATAGTGGTAAGACAAATTCTTTCTCGCAGTTGCACTGTGTGAATCCATCTCTTTTTGAGATCCTTATTTGTTGATATTGTTTGAGTTGAAAGATGACAAATCTGGCAACTTTTGGCCAATAATTATCCACAAACAACTTTACACTGAAAAGCTACATCCATAATTTCTGGGCAGCCAACACTGGGCAATGCACAGAATCCTTTCATTTTCCAAAGTATTTGTTCTCTGACTTCTGTGTCCAGTGTGGAAGCTTTGAGGGGCTCTATTTACAGAATGTATAATCAGCTCGAAAAATAAGAATCTTTATGTTTTTGTTACCATGAAGAATGATCCTTTCATATCTACAGACACTGCGGGTTCTCATCTACGGTGTCCGGCATAATTCTACAGTAGCCCAGAATTGACAAACCAAACACTGACTTTAGATAGGGCCTTTCGTGTTTTTCACATATTTCATGGTGACCGTAGTTTCTCCTTCATGCTTGAAACAGGAGGGTGAGGGTGACAGTCCTCAACTACATCGCCACTAAATCCTACATTCTTTAACATTTCCATAAACATACATATTGTTGAAATAAAAGCGCCTTACATTTGGTCTTCATGCAACATATTTGACACATTATAGTCATAAAGGCCTAAAGTGATGCAGATAAAAAAAAGCGTATACTATAGAGAAAGCAGTGCACACTGCCTGAGACACTTTGTTACTTTTCTTGAGTTTATCATCGAATAGAATATGTTGAGCATGAGTTTACTCATGCTTATTATAAATCCTACTCCTTTAGTGATGAGAAAATGTACTACTGTGTTCTTGTTCCATGTTCTCTTTCAACTCAGTGACTTAAGCTTGCAGACGATCTAACAGATTGTCTATCTGCGCAAAATATTCACACTGTCTTTGTGCCTTTACCTGAAACCCACTGCACTCCAAACATCATATCTATCAAACGTCACCGTGGCAGACTTGAATAGCTGACTGGGAAAAGGAATACATCTCCCTCATACCAGGGCAGGGTGGCACACCACATAACAGTACGATCAACAACAATAACAACAACAACAACAACAGAAGCAGCGGCAGCGTAGGCTCAACACAGCAGACTGCTGATAAAAGGGGGGGTTTTGAGTTGCACAACTTCCTCTCAGCTCAGCAGAACGGTACCATCAGCTGTAGCATTTGTCTGTTCTCTCCTCTCTTCCACCCTACTTCCTTCTTCCCCCTCTTCCTCCCCCTTCCTCTCTTCCTATCCAGAAGACAGGAAGCTGTTTGTGGGAATGCTCGGCAAGCAGCAGAGCGAGGATGACGTCCGGCGGCTGTTTGAGACCTTCGGCCAGATCGAGGAGTGCACCGTCCTGCGAGGGCCTGATGGGGCCAGTAAGGGTCAGAGCCCACACACCTCCCACTCTTTTTCCCCCCATGTCTGTCCCCCCTTAATCCCGCTGTCAGTATGTGTGCTGTCTCTCTTTCTCTTTCTACTTTTTACATTTTTAGAACTATGCTTCACCCGCTGCACACTCATTGACATCGTCTGCGATCCACTCTGCTCTTCTGAATAACTCATCCTCCCCTTCAGCTATTCTGTTTTTTCACCACCTCTTATGTGTCTCGTTCGCATTTCTTTCATACCTCATTGTCACTGTGCTCCGACACCTCCTTCCTCCCACTTTGCTTTTCTCACTACTTTCTGTATTTCCCTTTTTGTTCTCACTCTACCCCTCCTTCCTTTCTCCTTTTTTCTTTCTCTCCCAAACTTTTTCTTACGTTGTCTCTTCATCACGGCAGCTCCTCTCACCCTGGGCTTGTACTCAACAAATCCATCACACAACACCTCTTCTTTTTGCTCATCCCTCTCCCTCCCCTCCTTCCTCCTCTTCCTGTTATCTGAAAAGCGGAGGGGTGTAATCATGTTTGTTTCCCACATTCCCGTCATCCCTCCCCAGAGACACCATTGGACGATAATGTCCTACTGTAAATAAAGCAGCCAGGCTCTGGGTTTTGCTGCTGTCACTCACTGTGCAGCAGATTTGCCTGCATTCAGGAACAGCTTACGCATTCATGTCTGTGGCTTATGTGCTATTTAGTTAGTAGAGCGTGGTCAAATTAAAGATGGCTGTGAAATGTGCGATGCAGGTGGAATTGTTCTGAGAGTGCGGGAGGCTCCCCCATCATCCTTTGATGGGCCATATTTGGACAGATAACGCCAATGATATTGCTTGGAACCTCTACCTTCCTTTCTCTCCATTGACTGTGATTTATTTTTCTATATGAAGCATCTGAATGTGTGAAAGGGATGTGTGGGAAGGCAAGGGAGAGTGGTTGATAATGTGCGAGCCTTCTGAGTATATCAAAGAGAAAGGCTGGCTATACTGAACCGCACACCTATCTGTGTCAACATCTGTTCCTCTCACTGTTAATCCCAGGTCTATTGCTCTGCGTCGCCCCACCGGCCCACTACCTTTCTTTCTCCCTGGCTTGTTCCTCTTTTGCCGTCTCTCCCTCCCTCTCCGGCTCCTTCTCTTCCTGTCTGCTCAGATGCCTCAAGCTGATTGACAGCACATAAAATGAAATAAGGCTGGTGCTGTTGTGTCAGACAGGAGCTAGTTTTCTCCCTCATTCGCGCTTTCACTCCTTTTCACCCTTCTGCACCCCACACCTCATCTCTTTTTCTTTTTCCACTCTTCACATGCCATACGCCTCCTGTGTTGGTATTTGTCTCTATTATTGCTGGCTTGATCATTACGTTTTCTTCAAGTTTTCACTGCTATGAAACAGAAAACTGTAGAGCAACGTTAACTATGAATGCTACTGCCAGACAAAGGTCTCACATATAGGTATGTGGTCCTATCACTCACTGTGCAACAGTCCCACGCAATCATTACGGGATGTTACGGCAAATTATTTTGCCAGCCGCCTCACTTGGGATGAGGTTCGCGTAATTTGAATGAGACAGACCTTGAAATTGACAGTGCTATCTGTTCCATGATGAAGGCTTTGTCCCCTGTTGATGTAAATTTATGCTACTCAGAGGCTTTTCAGGACCCCTCTTCACCCAATAAAAAGGCCGAGAAGTTTAACATCCATCTCTCTATGGCGCTGCTCCTCAAAGTACTTTCAAAGTGCAACACTTGCTGCCAGAGTTGAATAGAGCCCAGAATTGTCAGGAAAAATAGAGAGATGGCTTTTAGGTCTATAATTAAGTTGTGTTATAAATGTCACCCATCCAGCGGGATGGAATTCATGCATACATATTATTACCCCGGGAATTCAAAAGGCAGTGCAGATTCTCTCGCTTGAAAGCAATACAATCTCTCTTTTTCCTTTTTCCCCAACTCATTCTGAGCCATCAAATTCAAAAATGTGCACTATAATTTATGAGGCTGTAGCACTTCCAATCCTTTAGAGATGTTGTGTTCTGTGTCCCTTAACTTTTTTTCTTTTACGGTCAAGAAAAGCAAGATGATGACATTGTTTGTTTTTTTTTTTGAGGACATTGTATGTCTGACATGACTTTGCCATTGATGGTGTATGGAAAACCCTGCACTGTTGAGTGTCTTTCTGGTTGGGCTGAGCTGTTGGGGTCACTGGGATTCTGGCGCAATATCTGATAGCCTCGTTTGGGAATCAACAACAAGTTATGTTGCCTTACAAAACGAAAGGCTTTTGCAAGAACAAACTATCCCCTTCTTATTTCAACTATAAGGTTAAATGTGTTCGTTCCTTCAATGGGAAAATGCAACAGACAGAGTTGCAGTCAAATGACACACAGTAGGCCGATGCATTTCAATTGGACAAATCAAGACCTTTCCTGCCTGTATGCAGAGTGATGTTCAAGTGGAGTAAAAAGGTGCTATAGTGCTGTGACAGAATCAATTTGACTGATCTGTTTGCCTCTGTAGATCTATACAGCTTTGAGGACATTCAACAGTAAAGAAAACACATGGCCTTTACTACTCACACAATTTCTGCACACAACAATTTCAGCTGCTCACCATTTAATGTGTCGCTGGAATGTGAACGGAAAGCCTCAGGTGTAAAGGTGGAAATTGTCCTCCATTGATTGTGCACATACTGTATGTCCTGAAGTTCAATCTTTTTTTATTTTGTCAGAAAATTATTAATTCCTTTGTCTGGGAAGCAAAGTTTACTCCCGAGATGTACTCAAGTGAATGGGTCACTGCCAGACACAGAACATCTCCTGTGCCTTCCAATTTAAAGGAATCATCATGACTCCTTTGAGAATGTAGAATGAAATGTATATTAACATAACCATTTTAAAAAGGTATCAACAGTTCTCACGAAACTGAACTCCTGCGTGGTTCTAAGACACTGGTGCTACTCGATTAATGAAAAGGGGGCAGAATTAATCCTTGAGTTTGTTAATTAGGTATCTCTTGACTTAACACATGGGCTACCTGAAGGCAAGGATAAGAATAGGACATAACAGAATACCTTGTGCAGTCTATGACGACCATAAAGCTTAGAGAAATAGCTCCTGTTTAATTTAATGTCTTTTGGAAAATTACCACATTTCAGTTCCACTGTATTTCAATATTTCACTAGCTTTCTCTTTATGTTTTAGTAGTGTCTATGCTTACCTTCACACTGATGCACTATTTAATCATGTGATTAGAATATGTAACCTCCCAAAAACATATTGTGCATTATTATTATCCACTTAAATCATTTTAACATCATTTGAAATGTTAATGCAATGAGGCCCCAGAACACTGCAGCAAACACTCATTCCCTTGTCTTCCAGCCAACTTTTTATGTTGACTTTTCCTTTTGTGCATTAACTACACAACAGATTTAAGATGATTTGAATGCCCCTTGAGCAAAATCCCCCCTCCATCTGAAATTATATGCGAGCAAAGATTCGGTTAGATAGGCAGATTATAATACTATGCCTTTGTCATCATAATCTCTTTTATGAGCGACTGCACACAAATCACAATGTGTAAATATTAAACAGATTAATAATCACAAACAAGTCAGGATAGTAAATGCCTTGGCTCTATGCTCCAAAGTGGAGGGGGTGGAATTAGAAATGGGCAAGGGACAGGATGTTCCACGCAGCTAATGCCTTCACTACAATTAGACTGATTTATTCATAGTTATGCGCTGAACACACAAATGGCAGAATATATTTACAAACCAGATAACATGAAAACAATGGTAATGAATGGTGTTTTTTTCCCCCCATATTCAAGGCCATCTCCCTGATGTTGTGCCCTTCCCTTCTATTTCTCTTGTTTTCTGTGTTTACAGGCTGTGCCTTTGTCAAGTTCTCCAGCCACGCTGAAGCGCAGGCCGCCATCAACAGCTTACACGGTGGACAGACTATGCCTGTAAGTACTTTGAATCACATTCATAACAAGCAATGTTTTAACAACAGAATTAACTTTAGTGTCACCTTTATTTAAACACAGTTGCAAACAATTGCTTTTACACTCAATGTGGACAGTTTTAGAGAAAGTTTTGGAAGGGATATCACTTGGGTATCTATTTATGTCAGATGTGTTGCTTGTGGTCCTGTTTTTTTTTTAAAGGTTTTAGGTAGACTGGGATAAACTTTACAACAAAGGTTGATGGACTTTTTCATTCTGTTTTGTGCCCTGCCAAGAGACAGACACTGACCAAGCTTTAAAGCTTTCTATTCCACATACACATGCCCACTGGAGGGTGTAAACCTCTTTTTAAAATTCAATACTGAATGTCTTTGTCTCTTTTATGTGTTTGGAGAAAAATCTCATACATTTAAGACAGGAACTTGAACATAAAATACGCCAGAATATTTAATATATATCTATTTATCTATTTCTTTATGTCCCTGTACATTATGTCTCTATCCCTATACACACACACACACACACACACACACACACAAACACATACATATATATATATACATATACATATATAGTCACCACAGTGACTCTCACATCAACAGTCAACTCATATACATTCTCGCTGTGTGTTATCACATACAAAAGATTCCCACAGTCAGCATCCGCTACCTTACAGCACACAGCGGCATACTCTGTATCTGTCTTTTCACTCAATATCCATTTCTCTCTCCTACTATTCAGGCTACCTTTTCAGCAGACAGATAGAGAGTGTTTACAATCACAGTCTTATAAAGATATGATTACTGTGCACTGCATATGAATCCTTGAATTTGTCCTGAGGAGAGATTGTACTGCATATGTAAATATGATGCTATTTACGTGTAAACTGAAACTGAAATTGTGGAATAATGGAAAAATAAAGAGCCATGCATATATAGAGAATTTGCTCTTACTGTAGGTCCATGACACACTCTGCAATGATGGAACAGCACAGTTTTAAACTCGAACAACTAGCTAATATTGACTATTTTAACCTCTTCTATGCCACGCAGATGATGTCCACAACTGACATTCCTGTCCTTCAGAGGCTGCAGTGTAGTAGTATGTGTTGACAACAAGGGGGTTTCTGAGCAGTGCTCAGAGCTTGCTTGCTTGCTTATAGTGATTAAGAGGGGAAATGGTGTGTGTGGAAGCTAACAATTGCTGTACTTACACATCCAGAAGAACTCTTTCTGGTCGCCTGTTGACTGCATCTTAGTCCTGGTTTGGTCTACCAACTTTTGAAAAAAAGAGTCATAGATTAAATGTCAGTGCTTTAAGGAGTCTGGTAATGATTTAATACCTCTGGATGCATGTGTGTTATGGGGTACAAAGTCCACAAAAGAAATGATACAGTGAAAGTAAAAGTACAATACTAGATGCTTCTGTGCAATGGGAGACAAGAGCGAGGCAGAATATTTGAGCCATGTTCTAAACCAGAGATGGATGACTATTTTCTGATTACTCATGGATTAAAATGTTTCTCATTGCATGGAGAAATAGTCCCCTGTCAAAAGTTAATAGTTTGAACAGCTCTCTTAACCTATTCCTGAAAACTGAAATTAGTGTGAAATTAGTGGCTTTACATTGGGAGACAGTGTGTCATGTTCATGGTGAAGCTATTTAATTGAGGTAGGAGGCCAAAAAAGAGATTATTTCAGAATTGGTGTAATTAACTTTTGACACTTTATGTGCTGTTTAGGAGATTTATGATGCTGCAATGCCTGTCTCGGTGGACAGACAGGTAGTGTTACAACTCCGTACATCTAGATATAAATGTGTGTCATCAGCATAACAGTGCAACTTTCTGTCTGCTTTTGATATGTCCAAGAAGAATCATGCATGAAAATGTACTGTGAATGTAAAAAATGGATTGAAAATCCAACATGAGTAGAAAACTCAAGTAAAAACTCAATCAGTGTCTGAGACCAAATGCATGCTTGAACCAGTGTTATAGAGAATTGATAACATACAGTCTGCTGAATTTAGTAATATGGAGGGGGACGGATAGGGCTTCATACAAGTCCCAGCCTCTTCCAACAACATGGGAGAGAATGACAAAAAAACAGCTTATCAAAGCTATATTATTAACTGTGACAGTGTGGCCTCTGACAGGTGGCTACTTTTTGTTAAGAATATTAAACATTTAAAACACTTGAAAACACTTATCATGGAAGGCTTCATTATAGTGAGAAGGGAGGTTAACAAGTAAGTCAATAATATTGAAAAGCACCCTGGAGTTAGGATGGATCTTCAAAATGAGGTCGGATTAATAAGCCACTTTTGCTTCCTTGACTGCTTCCTGATATTTCAACATTAAGTCCTTCATAATATTGTGGGGCACTTGCAGTTTATCAGCCTCTGATTAACTTTTAGCTT
This sequence comes from Argyrosomus regius, assembly GCA_946959425.1. NCBI lineage: Eukaryota > Metazoa > Chordata > Actinopteri > Sciaenidae > Argyrosomus > Argyrosomus regius. The sequence continues at coordinate 18,050,088 of OX336882.1, forward strand.
TTCCACATTTATTCTCCATAGCCTCAGTATCCTCTACAGTACCCAAGGCTGGGGTATTTATCCTGTTTTATCCTGTGGAATAATGTTAAGCTGTAAATACTAGTTATACTGCTGCTCAGCTCAATTGTAAATTAGATCGCATAAGAATCACTTCATTCATTTTACAGATATAGGACACACATACAGTAAATGTGTTTGTTCTCATGGCTCTGGTGATGCACATATTGACCACAGTGTGTTGACATCATGATAAGGCAAAATCTCACATACAATGCAAGAGAAATATACAATAATCACTATGCACTGTGTTACACTACATAATAGATGTACTTTTGAGTGGTGTGGAATATAGTTGGTATGCTACAAGGAATTGTGGTGAGTACTGTAAGTAATGGTGAGTTGGCCTAGTTTGATATACAGTGGTTATGAGATGCATGGAATAGCATTAGTTGGTGTTGATTTGTTTAGTCGAAGAATGAGGCCACCAAACCTTTAACTCTTGTCAAGCTGCAGTTAATTACGAATTGGATATGCTTCTGTCGGCCTTGAACAAGGCCACCAAAAAGGCTTAAGTAAAAGAAATGATGAATTACGAAGCATCTCCCTGCCAGTGCTGGGTGTGTGTTGAGTGCTGCACAGCTGGACACACACACAAGCACACACTCTCTGGCAGACATCCGTACCTTCACACACTTCACTGATGTTCCGCAATAAATATTTACGGACGCTTCCTGGCAGCCAGATAGTGTCCTGGAAGCCAGATGTAATTTACACATCTTTTTGATGCCGCCTCATTTTGCATTACATTGAAGTAGTGAGGGAGGGAAATAAGTGGTAGAGTCGGTTTAACTTTGTGTGTGGGTGTCTCGTAGAGACCAAACTTTTTGGCATCTAAACCACAAGGGTCAAAATTTAACACAGTAAGCAGTGGGCCATGAGCCAAATAATCATGTTGCACACTGATCATGCACAATTATGACAGGCCTCTTACTGAAATTTGATTATAATCAAGATATTTACCTTCTACTCAAAATATCTTGTTGACTCAATCAACAGAACAAGTTTACATCCAGAAGATTTACATAATTGGGCTCCTCTGGGGCTGTTTTTTGCTTCTTTGTACAAATCAAAATTTGGCTCATGCAGAGTACTTTTTCACACTTTGTGTATGTTTGTCTTGCTGTAGCCCAGGCACAGTTGTATTAGGTTGGGCCACTGAGCCACATGAGGTCTGCTGCAGAGGAACTGTCCAAGGCAACATATGGAGCCCCAAACAGACCTGGGGCGGATCAAGAGCCATCCAAAAGTTCATTAATAATCTATATTATCCATATCTCTCTCCCTCTATCCCTGCACCTGTTATCCCCCTCTCCCCAAATCCAACTTCCTCTTAGATTAATAGGCAAGGTGGCCATTAGTATCCAACTAAGGCTTTGGTACCAATGGGGGATGCAGTTAATTTGGATAATATCACTGCCACATGTCGTCGACAACAGACTAACAGGAGGCAGGATTCAGAGAGTGGGCTGCTCTGCTCACTGCCTGCTGCCAGCTGTGAGGTCTGGATGAACCTTGAACAAAGAGTTGTCTCTCACTCCCTCTCTGTCTCTCTCTCCCTCTTAATGTTCTCTCTACAGCATCTGTGTTACCTGGCACACACACACATGCCATAAATAATACCTGCACCAAAATACACTGGCCCAAAATGAAAGGCTTTAATGAAGCTTAAGGGCAAGGGATGCCACCGAAGGGCATGCGCTGATTGATCGGGTCATAGTTTTAACTGATGTTTATTGCAGATTACAGGTGGTTCCAAAATTAACTTAAAAGGTGATTGTGTACAGAAAAGGTATTCTGACTGGTTCGGTGGTTGAATTACAGTACGGCTGCAGAGGCACAGGTGGCAAAACTTCAAATGGCAGAGCTGAGGGCAGGCAGACAAAACCCAGCAAATTGCAGACATTGTCATGTTCGGTGTCACAGCGTGGCTGACAGGTTCTGTGGAGCTGGCTGGTGTTGGCAGGGACAAGAGCATGCATGTGTGTGATATTATAGTTCTGTATTAATAAGAGATAAGATAAAGCCAAAGAACACTGTCATTTTAACACAATTCATTAAAAGCCACGTGAAACTATTGCAGAATCTTGGCAGGCTTGTAGCTGACATACTACATGGAGTTTTTTGTTTTGTGCGCACCTCACATAACATTGTGAAAAATGTTATTTACAAAATGTAGAATACACACCAAGTGAAAATACTGCTATGAATGACAGTATTCTTCTTCTGTGTTTTTTTGGCTTGATGCAGCGTGCCCGGCAGCTGCAGCAGTATGTGGTGGGCAGCAAGGCCAGACCAAGACAGCATCATCCAGTACTAATGAGAGACAGTCCTCCCATGATGCTAGCAGGGATGTAGCAAGGTTCAGAGAGTTGAATATGAAGCCCACGGGGGGTTTATCCAATTACCAAACAAACTTGTTATGGTGTATTTAATTAATTTCTTACAGATTCTCGATTAACACTTTTAGAGTCTATAAGTCTGTAGAAACAAGAGAGAACTTTGGAAGTTTCATTTGTCATTTAAAAGTAGCTATTACGTATTAGCTGAATGTCGGAGAGAGGTTCTTAGCACATTAGTTGTTCATCATTAATATGCTATTTGAGAATACTGTTTTCCCTTCAATGAGCAAATGTTAAATTATATTGCTGTAAGCCGCTGTAGAGGATGGAAGATGTCTGTTTACCTGTTGGTACACACTTAACACCGGTGTCTTTGTATCACAGTAATGCAGAGATAAAGCGTAATGCCATTTCACTGGTGTAGTTGAGTTCTAATCCCTCAATTACTATTGTGTGTTTTCCCATCTACACATTTTGTGGCCTATACAAAATCCAATATGGGAGATTTTCACAAGTCAAGTGTGTTGTTCAAGAAATTAGATTAGTTTTTGAACCTGTGACAAATTCCTTAGTTGTACCTGTCAAAAGTGAAGGCTCCCTGTTGGCCCTTATCAAATTCAGCGAATTCATTTTCTCTCCAGGTATAGGAGTCATGCCGGTAGAGGTTATTATTCTGTTTGTTTGTCAGCTTGTGATTTTCTGCTACCAGGGAGGAGTGGCTGCTTTGCATCCAGTGCCTGTTGTTTGCTGCCACCTGTTCCTTCATTACCTGGCCACATATTACTCTTTCTTTATGTGGATAGAAACTCTTGATCCGTGAGGGGGGTGATCACCAAGTCTGCTTTTTTTTTTTTTTTTTTACGCCTCGGATCTAGTCAGAATACATCTGCTTGAGGTCTAAGGATATGAAATTCTCCTATTTGGAGGTGAGGATAAGAGAAGATTTGACTTTTTTTTATTTTAGAAGGGATACTTTGGCTTTTATGGTATGAAAGTCAGAATTGTTAGGCTCTGACATGAGTGGCAGTGTTGACAACACCTGCAGAGGCTGCTGTAGTGTTGCTGCCAAGTCTGTTCAGTGTAGACATTGCAGACTGGATCTCCTCCTGTGCTGTCGTCTACAGCAAAGCACTCTGCTGGGAGAAGCCAGACCAGGCCAGACTCTTGAGTCATGGTGCAGTGAGTAAAGGCAGCCTCAGGCTTTCACAGTCCCGATGCTCACAATGCATTCTTCATGAGGTATTAAATGAATGTAAGAATACACAGATACACAAAGCCAAAATGAATGTGATCTAAATGCCAGGCCCCCGTGCTGTCTGCAGGCTTGTGCAAAATCGCTAGAGGAAGATGTTTGCTTAGTGCCAGCCTCATTAAATCCAACAGTCCAGTCCCTTCAACTGGCCCACAAAGTTGAGAAAGAACTGAAAAAGGTCAGGAGGTGGGATGAAATGAAATTAGAAAGGGAAAAAATGTGCCTTTAACGCCGCCACGTCGGAGTATTGATTTAACTAATTGAAATGGCATCGAGGGAGAAACACCAGATGGGTCTCCTCTGGCCTGAGGTGGGGTGCTGGCTGGCTCTGATAGGATCCCATCTGAGACGCACTGTCCCTGGGGTCCGTGCTGATGCCTTCCTTCATTCCCCAGCCTCTTTCTCACAGTTATCTACAGCCAACACACTCTCTTGGTTGTGTTAATAGAATATCTGAAAGACACTTTTCACATGGTTTAGTCCAATAGCTTACTTGCAAAGCCGCTGAACAAGAACTTGTTTATTTTATTTTATTTTTTTTGCATTTTGAAAATACATACATTTTTTATAAAGAAAAGCAGAAATGAACAAAAACATCAGCTAAGGGAAGGATAAGACTCAAATAACTGGTGATTGGTGTATGTTAGGGTACTGTAGAAAAACAAAAAAACATGTCAGGTTTTGGCAGAAAAAAGCGTATGACTAGATATTATATAGACCACCCTGACTAACCAAACCACCAAGCACGAGACCACCCTGGCAAACTGCCCTCTCAATTGCTTAGCTGTTCCTGCTTAAAATTTCATGAAGAGCTTACAAAAATAGGACACACTTTTTATGTGAATTACTATGAGATAGCATGAAGTAAGGCTGCACAACAGTAGGACTGAGACTGTGTTTGTTCAGCCTGAATTTACTCTTACTGTGCAGTTGCAATATTCAGCTTCACAGGGTATTTGTTTGTTTGTTTGTTTGTTCCGCTATTTAGATAGCTCTGCTTGTGTAATGTAGCACTCAACCTTAAACTTGGACCTGTAGAGCAGCTTGGTGTAGCTTTATCAATTTGAATTTCTTTCAATTTAAGTTATGTAAACTTGTGCACACAGGTGTATGTGGCATCACTCACACTGGTCAGCCTCATCCTTTTCTGTCACTGTGTCCCTTGCAGCTCACTCACATTTTCTCCACCCAAAGAAAATATGGAAATGTAAATCAAAGCCTGAATTTGTACTGACCCTGTCAGGATGAGACATTTCGTGAAAGATGAATCCAAGTTGTGATTACGGAGTCCTTTTTTCCCCATGTCTTTGCTTTTATGATCTTACTAATCATATCCTGACTGGCCCCTGGCTGCCTGTGTCCTTCTGTCCTGGTGGTGCTCTGTGCTCTTTCCTAGCATGCACACTGCCTGTAATTAAATAGGAGCCTGGTCCTCTTGACAGTGTCTGTGGCTGCTTTCTGATCCTCTCTCTCTCTCTCTCTCTCTCTCTCTCTCTCTCTCTCTCTCTCTCTCTCTCTCTCTCTCTCTCTCTCTCTCTCTCTCTCTCTCTCTCTCTCTCTCTCTCTCTCTCTCTCTCTCTCTCTCTCTCTCTCTCTCTCTCTCTCTCTCTCTCTCTCTCTCTGTGCCTAGATGTCACATGAGGAACTGACTCTGGACTCTGTCTCTCAAATGATTTAATTGGATGCAAACTCAGGAGCACGGACATCAATACGGAACTATATCTGCCATAAGGCAGAGCCATTAGTCAATACTTCGCCCTCCACATGCCGAAGGCTTTTGTCAGACCTAATTACCCAGTACTGTATTCAGTGGAGCTTCACCAGTGGGGGACTGGGACTCCTGTGGGATCTGGTTAGGATCACAGTTCACTCACAGTGTATACAGTGGAGTTGGAAAGTTCACAAAAGCAAATATCACTCACTATTCTATTCCATTTAACGCTGACAGCTAAATGACTGCAGTCATGAGAGGAGCACATTCACTTCCACTGGCCTCCTTGGCTTAGAGATATTATGTCTTGAGGGCTGGTATGTTGTGTACACTGGACATTACATGACAGAAATGAATGACATTCTCACCACCATGTCTCCTTTGTGGTAATGTAGAGAACTCACACTCTTGTTTTTAATAAAAGAAGGCCAATACACTGATACAGATCAGCTCTACATCTTTTTATTATGTAGCCAACACTTTGTTGTAGGTCATTTCCCAAAGGAACCACACACATTGTAAGAAAGCTATTTTCAACCATGCAATAAAAGATGCAAATGCAATGCATGCATTCCTAACCTTGTTTCCAAATGACCTATATTTAGGTTATGGTCAAAGCATCAAATATTAACTAAAGCAATAAACTTGTCAGGCTTATGTAAAAATGTCAGTCAGTGATATGTGTTATTGCATTTTTGTGCTGCAAGTTGGTTTAATTAGTCATCATATTTTGGTAAAACTGACAACAAAATAATTTTTTCAACTCACAAGATTATTTTTTGTTTGTTTAATTAATCTTTATTTGCTTTTGTTAATCTCCAGGCTGCATTTGGAAAGCATGATAATACGCTGCAAATTGTCCATTAAACCATTTTTTGTGAAGACACACATCAAAAATGGAAATGGAAAACACTGGACCTATCTAGAAAACTGGATAAATGTGGGAGTTTCGTTACATACATATTTCACTAACATTGTAAATATACCTGTCTCTCTAGGGTGCCTCGTCCAGTCTGGTGGTCAAGTTCGCAGACACCGATAAGGAGAGGACCCTGCGCAGAATGCACCAGATGGCAGGCCAGCTCGGCATCTTCAGTCCCATGACCATCCAGTTTGGGGCCTATGGCGCCTACTCTCATGCTGTAAGTCTCAGCCCGGCGGGGGAGGAGACGGTGAGCTTTAAAAAAGAAAACAAAAACTGTTGTGATTTGAGGTTTGAACTCACTATCTCTCCCACTAGGCATGTGACACTCCCGGCGAACAACTCCTTAAGTGATTCATGCTATTAAATGGCTGTTAGAGTCCAAGTTTACGGAGGCATTACAGAAAATGCTGCACTGCTTTTCATATTGTGTCTTTTTATCCCTTCATTTGTCCAGGAAAGCTGCTTATCATGTATGCTCAGCACTACACTGTTTTACTTTCATTCAGTTGTAAGGATCCATTTCGTATTCACTTTCCATTTTCACATTTCCTGACTTGTCTGTGAATATAAACTGCCAACCCAAGCTTGCCTCTTTAACATTTCATCTACTTACACATATGCCTTTACAGTCAAACAGAGGTGCACGTCATTACCAAGAACCCACAGCCCCTCACACCTACCCCTTTCTGTGCCAGTCCCCCCCTCTCATCCCTATTTCATATTCACACATGAAAGTCACAGCCTGGGTTAGGGTTGTGTGAGATTTTGCACTAACACAGTAGCTAACAACTCACCCTGACAGGTGAGAATCGCCCACTCACACACAATCTCTCCACTAACTCTGCCACCTCTGCCCCCTTTTTCTCTCACATGTATACATATACCATCGATATAGATATACATAGTCTCTGGCTTGCTAAACTCATCTCCCCACATAGCCTTTACATCGTGTCAGTATAATGAGCACAAGGCCAGAATGGTGATACAGTAGCTGAGAAGCAACGCTGCAGGGCAACACAGACCACTCTGTTCAAGAACAAGGCATGGGCCAAGCAAACAGAGATGTGAGAGTAAACAGCTCTGGTCCTGCGGCTATTTCACCCTCCTTTCCTTTTCTGTCCTCCCCTCCATCCCTCCCACCATTCGCTTCTCTCCCTACTGCTCTTTAATCCAACAGCAGATGATGCAACAGCAAGCAGCCCTGATGGCAGCAACACAAGGGTCCTACCTGAACCCCATGGCAGCCATCGCTGCCGCGCAAATGCAGCAAATGGCAGCTTTCAATGTCAACGGCCTGGTGGCTACTCCCATGACACCGTCCTCAGGTATACGCTAATAGGCATGCACTAACTGGCACGGGTGCAAGAACAGAGTCACATGCAAACACACACATGCAGGGCTTCTCTCTCCATTTCTCACTGCTGCCCTGGAACATTTTCATCATTAGCAAGAATTATAGAAGCAGTAGTAATATATTCATCCAAGGCCTTCCTGCTTTTGCCCTTGTTACATTTTTAAGATGTAGTCTCCATTTCCAGAAGAAGCAGACATTGCAAGTGTTGAATTAACAGAAGCAGAGCCTTATATTGAGTGAAACATGATTGGAGGAGATGTACAGCATTCCTTGACACTCATTGGCAGCCACATTATAGTCTCTCTCTCCTCCTCTCTCTCATTCTCTCTCTCTCTCTCTCTCTCTCTCTCTCTCTCCTGTGCCTCTGTGACAGTGTGTGTTTTCTGGGAACACAGCCAATCCGATGACTTTGGATGCAGAGTCCTTGGCTTATACAATATAAGAGCAAAGATTTGTGTGAGATAATCCTGGACCCCAGTCTGAACTATCTTTTTGGCCCTTGTCATGAGGAGCTTTGATGGCTCGACACTAAGTAGGCAGGCCGCCTGAAGGCAGGGTCATTGCAAATGTATTAAATAAAGTGGCTTGACGCTGTAGCTGGCATTTGTAATCCACAAGTCCTACATATACCAGGTAATGCCTATCAAACATAATCCTACATGACTTAAATGTCCTTCACCTGGATTAGAAAAATAATAAAAATCCATCAGCACAAAAGGGCACTGACAAGGTGACAGACTTGGAATATCACTACAAGGAGGAAAGGATGCTGGAAGAATCAGCACAGGCCCCTGCATCCCATATAGTGAACATTATGGTACCTTTTCTTGTAAGTCAGTTTTGTAAAACTTCTTTTTGTACCTTCAAAAGTGCAGTTATATACCCCAAGTAACAAAAGTATACCTTTTAACAAGGGTACAATAATGAGGACAATTCAGAAAAACAGTGCTACCTTTATTATGTTCTATTACAGTGACAGGTGAGTGTTCCTTTCTCTGCACCACCCTTACACCTTAATAAGTAACTGTAACTTTGGTACAAATTGGTACCAATTCAGTCTGAACTAAACTATACTCCATGGCGGGTCAAAGTGTACACATTTGTGCTCATGAGGGCCCATTAGGTGCTAGCTGTAGAGAAATGCATTTGTGAGAAAGTACCAAAATATACTTCGTGTACAGTATCTCTATTTTTGAGTGTGTAGCATGTGAAGCATGCACACTGATGTTTCCATAATGACTATCTATTTGCAGGCACCAGCACACCCCCGGGCATCTCTGCCACAGCCGTGCCCAGCATAGCCGCCCCTATCGGGGTCAACGGATTCAGCGCCCTCCCGCCTCAAAGCAACGGGCAACCCACCTCTGAGCCCATCTACACCAATGGTATTCACCCTTACCCAGGTGAGCCAATCAAGGTTTACATAAGAAATATGAGATATAACTGTAACGTCTACTGTAATGAGACTGTGGCTCTGACCCTGACACTTAGAATTAGCTGCTTGTACTCATGGTGATCTATGAATATTTGATTAGTCTAGTGTTACACTGGATCTGAAAAAGAACATCACCTAATTGCCACAATGCAAGTTCAACATGTTGGTAGTGACACGTTGATTTATGTCACATGGTACTGCTTAAAAGTTGACAAGAGTCCTTTTTACTTCACACTCTTGTTACATCTTTTTCTGATTTGAACTGAAGCGTTTAAGGCTTGAGGGTCAATCAACAGTGTCTTACTGGCAGATTTCTGAGCAGCCAGCCCTAGTATCATGATGAATCCATCAGTTCATCCATCAGTCCATTATGGTTAATTTGATGTGTCTCAGCTCGTCCTCAGCTTCTTAATGTTGTCTGGGGCTGATTCCTGAAGAATTGACAGACACACACTCCCCGTTTCTGCATTATGCAAAGGCAGCTGCAATTGTAATGAACTACAAAGTGGTTTGTTTGGCATGTTGTTAATATTTGATGTAAACATCTGGGGCGAACAGGCATTTTGAAGAACTGAGATATGACAACCTAAATTTCTCCCATTCCCTGTGTGATCTTACCCCCTGATGATTCTCTACAGCTAAGCCAATTTCTGTCTCGTTCTTTAACATTTTCTTTTTAGCTCTCTTTTGCTCTGTGCCTGTCTTGACCATTCACCATCCCCTCTTTGTCTCTTCTGCTTTCATTTTCCTCTTTGTCACCCCCGTTTCTCTGTCTCTCTGCAGCACAGAGTCCAACGGTGACCGACCCTCTCCAACAGGCTTATGCTGGTGTCCAACACTACGCAGGTGATCTGTCTCTCCTTTCTCCTCTACTCTCTCACCTGCTCCATCTGTCCCTTCCCCTCTCCCTTCTCCCTTTCTGTTTGTCACGTCAGTAGACACTATGACAGGTAGAGATAGCCGGACCAGCCAATTTCCTTCCGGATTAGGCTACTTTACATTAGGATTGCAAAGGGATTTTCAGCTGACTTGATTATACACCCACACAAAAAAAAATCTTAATTCCAAAAGTACACCAAGAGCTGAGGATCTGAACCTGCTATAGCCTCGTACATGAGACATAGACCTCTCACCACCACTGCTTTCTGCCTGACATCAGCACCCATTAACACGGCGTGAGTCTCCCTCTCTTTCTTTGTGTGTCTGCTCAGTTGAACCGCACTCCACTCCCCTTTGCCATACTCTTTGTGTAGTGATCCACAGCCAAATGAGCCCAGGCTTCCAGTCATAATGCAATTTATTTATGCAATGTCTAGAGGACGCAAATGAACAATGGAATAATGATTTCAGTTTTGTTGTGTCAAATATGAAAATGGAGATGTGAAAAATTCCACTCTGGTTCTCCCTTTGCAACAGCAGCCTACCCTGCCGCCTATGCGCCAATCAGCCAAGCGTTCCCCCAGCAACCAACCATCATTCCCCAGCAACAGAGGGAAGGTAAGAGCGAGCAAGCGCGCCCACCCAAGATAAAAGGTGATAATTGCCATGTTCCATTCTAATGTAGCTGCGCTGCTTTGAATTAGCGAGGGAGGGAAAAAGCTGGCTGGGGAAAATGTGAGAAAAAGGCTCCCCATTTAAAGAGAAGAACATTAGCAGTGAGATGGAAAGTTACTCTGTCATTATTCAAAAACTGCACTAATTCAAACTCGCAGCGTTGGACTGCTTAATCAGTCCATTACAATGTGTTTAAGTGGTTATAAATATTCATCAGATTAATTAGCTGCATGCATAATCATTTATTACCATTCCTAGTGTAGTGTTCGTTCTTATGCCACAGCATCAGATGTAATAAAGCATAGGATATACTATGATGGTAAATCACTCTTTCTGATGCCATTCGTCAATCTCAATTATTCATCTATATGATTGTATGAGACAGCGTAGAGTGGCATGAATATTCAATATAGGAACTCTGAAATTGAGTGTTTCCAACATTGCCTGGAGGAAAAGTAAGTTTGTGTTTGTATTTTTTCAGTAGTATGAGTGCATGACAGGGTCACAACGCAGAACGGTATGGATAAAGTATTGATAGACACAAACCTATGCTCACATAAGCAAATTATTTGCTTTACATGTAGACATAATTTCACAACATGGGAAAAACACACCATTGTTAAGGAGATCCCATCTCTCACTGCTACCTTGGAACATTTTATTCATTCAACACGAATATTAGAAGACATACACACTCACACACAACCACACAACCACCACACCACTCCCCCACCCCCCACTACACATGCACACAAACACATAGAGCTATTCTTGGTTGAGCCAGTGGCCTGTCTGAGTTCTGGCCTCCTCTGGGTTTTGGCTGCTTTCCCAGCCTGTCTCAGTCCACTGCCACAGTCTACAGCCCTGCCATTTAACAAGAGACACCTAAACCTGAATAAACAGGCACAGTCAAGCCTCGGCTTCAACCTCCCTCTGAAAGCTAGCAATTTCTACAATACAGTCTCTCAGTCTGTGTGTGTGTGTGTGTGTGTGTGTGTGTGTGTGTGTGCATGTCAACAAAGAAAATCCCCTCAAATTCAAAACTATAATTTTAACCAGATAAATATTCACTGCACACTTTGAAAATATATCTTTTTCACTTAGGCAACACAGTTATCTGTTACATGTCAATACTGTACAGCAACAAAAATTGACAGAGGAAATATCAATATGTGTTATGGCAAAGTAATGTAGTGCTGTCAAATGCTTGTATATATACTAAAAATGCCTCAACTTTTAATCAGTTCTGCAAACTAATTGGGTTAAATGCATCACTGCCGACTGTAATTGCAGAAGCAGAATCATTTCAGCTCCTAGGTGTAGGAGGGATATCGACTTCTTTTATTCCAGGCATTCCTCTTGCTCGTCAAAACATGGTGCCTACCCACAACACAACTGATGTGTGTTGTGTTAGTAGCGGCTAATGTAGCCTCAAGCCGCTCGCCTCAAGCAGAGATGAAGAGCGGGCTTCTAACTCCACACACCAATATATTTTTCATTCATGTCAATCTTGTAGTCTCCAGACCGAGCTAAAGCTGCAAGTGACATCACTTGAGGCAATTTATCAGCTCCCTTTGGAGCCACAAATAGCTTTATGCAACTTTTTCTTTTTTCACATCATTCACGCAGTAGTGCTCCGCACGACCTGTAAACAGACTTTGATGTGTAAAATTGGTGGCGCTGCCCTTTCAAAAATGAATAATAATAAAAATTCTGAATTCTGGATACAGTCTGGTATATTTCAGATCAACACTGTGTAAAAAATATTAAATGTAGAATTTAAGCACCATTTGTACAACAACTGTATCATATGTATTCATATTAAGATAAAAATATAATACAAATGTGAATTTAATATTCATTGGACCATGTATAGTGTAAAAACTCTTTGCAGTCAGTAAAACCCCAGTGTAAGTAAAAGTATCTTGTTAGGTAAAAGTGCAAGCAGAACAGGATCACTTTTCCTCCATACAGCTGAATGGACTTGCATATATATACATATATATATATATATATATATATATATATATATATATATATATATAATATATATATATATATATATATATATATATATATATATATATATATATATATATATATATATATATATATATATATATATATATATATATATATATATATATATATATATAAATAAAAGGAAGATCACAAGTTTAAGTACAATCACCCTAAAAAAACAAGTGGTGTTATGTTTGTGAGGAGTGGTGAACAAGTGTGCAGCAAACTCAACCTATCAACCGTCTTTACACAGACCAGTTGGAGACATTTCTTTCCCTCAAACAAACCACTTCTTTTCAAAGCATGAATTCCCTAAGACACCAAAACCTAAACCGACAGAACTGAAATTCAGCCTTTAAATTCAGCCTGAGAAAAAAAAAAAAAAACTCTGTCAACCTGTGTGTGTGTGTGTGTGTGTGTGTGTGTCCTCTATCTTGCCGAGGCATAGCAGCAAAACAGCCAGCCACCACTGCAGCCTTCTTATCAGCCTTCTCACCAGCCCCAGTCTCATCTCGTCATGCTATCACCCTGAGCAATGAGACAGGAGAGAATGCTAGCCAGGCAGCCAGCTGCAAGCGTACTGTCCCCGGGTCCATCACATCTCTCTCTCCCTCTCTCTCGCTCTGTCTCTCTCCAGTTCATTCCTCTCTTTATCCAGATTGGCCTGTACAATATGTGGCAGCTGGGTGGATGAGTGTGGAGGGATGGAGAGAGATTGGAAGACAGTCGGGACAAAAACTTGGCTTATGCTCTGCCCCCCCCCCCGTCTCAGAGTTTCTCTTTCTCAATATAACCGTCTTAATCTTTCTCTTTCAATCAACGGCTCTGTGTTTTTTTTCTTCCTCCTGTTGTCTCTGTTTTTATCTCTGGCTGTATTTTCTCTTTTACTTCTATATCTGCTTCTTCTGTGTGGCTGTGTACATGTGCGCCTCTGTTGCCAGCACTTTTTCTGAGACAATAGTCAAATGTGACTGCAATATAATTTATTTAAGTGCCACCTACTGTATCTATGCAGTTATTGTGTGAAATGGGGTTCTTGGGAGGATTCAAATGGAAACCACTAAAAGAGCTGACCTTATAACACTCGAGAAAAGGAGATTAAGGTATACTCCACACAATAACACATATAATATTAGTGCCACAGGTGACATAATCAAAATCTGGTGTTTAGATGGCCCCTGTGTTCCCTGGATTATTGTCTTGATTGCTTTATTGAGTCATTTTTCCATGTTATTATGGTCAGTCACTCTCTCACTGGGCATCCCCTGTTTATGCTCCCATGTAATCCTGTTGTCTTTCTCTCATCACCAGGGCCAGAAGGTTGCAACCTGTTTATTTATCACCTGCCCCAGGAGTTCGGAGATGCGGAGCTCATGCAAATGTTTCTGCCTTTTGGCAACGTCATCTCTGCCAAAGTCTTTGTGGACCGAGCGACCAATCAGAGCAAATGTTTTGGTGAGTCAAAAAATCCATTGAAATGAACGGAGCACATGCACACATGCTTCCTGGCTCCATCACACCAGCAACAAGATGGTGGGACTCGGCAATGGAAAGGGGGGAGTGTGGTGTGAGAAGGTGGACACTCTAATCGCTTTAAATTACACAGGCCAAAGCCACCATCAATCCCTCATATAGCTACTGACCCAAACATCTTTTCACAATTGCCATTTGCTCCACACATCTATTCATCACCCTCTTTATCACACCATTCCTAATACAATCAGTATGCATCTCCCCTTCTATGCCACTCCCAGCCTCCTTTATCCAAGAGAAAAGCATTTTCCCAGACACCCCCCACCCCCCAAGTCCTCCAGCCGGGCAACCCAGCAACATCCCGCCACCCTCCCATTCTCTCGCCTCCCACACAGCAGACCAGTTCATCAGGGTGGAGGCGGTGCAGGTGGAATCCATGGGCTTAAAGAGATAATAATAGACTGGTGTGGGCCTTGCTGTTGATTCAGTTGGACAGCAGCACCCAGGAGACAGGCAGGCAGAGAGAGAGAGAGAGAGAGACTCCCTGCATCGGCTTTCTTTCAGTTTCTCTTCAACATGTCTATGAGGCTCTTCCTCTCTTCCTTCGTCTGTCTCATTCTGTCCATCTCAGGACCGTCTCTCTCTCTCTCTCTCTCTCTGTCCCTTGGTGTGTTCTCCTCTAAACATATGCCTCTCGCTATCACTATCCGTCAGTCAACAAGGGGGAAGGACAAAGGGGCGGTGACCTCATCAGTCTCACCGGCTTATTTTCCAAGGCTAGTAATTAAGATCTTGGCTGAAAAACAGCAATTTAACCCATGATTCTTTTGTGGGGATTTTTTTCACTCATTTCTCCATTCTTTTTATAGCTGAGGCCCCAGGGCTCCTTTGTAAGACGTTAACAAATTAGGCAGAAGATGCTGTGCATTAAGGGGGATAAGTTATTAGGCCTCCAAGAACTTGGAACACTTCATCTTAAAAATGTGTGAGTTTAGCCTTGATGATGTATTTAATGGGCACCGTAGACTCACAGACATGTGTAGATATACTGTATGAATATCTATATACAGGATACAGATATAGATAAATGGATAGTGTTACACAACAATCCAGTATTTCAGCATTTAGTTAACCAAGATTTAAAATTTTCCCACTGCCCTTTGAACAGCACATTCAAATTCGGATACTCCACTTCTTCCTTTTTCTGATTAAAGTCTAAAAATAATTCTTTAAATTCATCATATAAAGACGGCTTACATTCTGTAAATAGACGTTTGTTAACTTACCTGCTATATTTTAAAAAGCAGAACATTACGGTATCTGAGTCTATATAGAATGCTAAATATTTAGTTAATATTATTAATGAATTTAAATGAAATACTTATACTTAAAAAAAAATGCTTGCAACAGCAGAATGATTCTTGTGAGTTTCAACAGAAAAATCTATGCATACAGATATCTCTGCAGCACAGGTGAACTACATTTTGGGATTTTGAGAGGAGATAATCAGACATCACTCTTTGAGATGGAGTGTTTACAGAGAAGCTTGAGAATTTAAATATGATGAAAAGGTCACTGGAGGAGCACTCGAAGCATGTTCTTATAAAGGATGTATTTCTGAAGTAGGATTTGGAATACGTACTCTTGAGGGATGCATCACTGTCAATTCAGACAGATGTCTGTTTAGTTTAGTAAATTTATTTGCACTGTGATAAAAATGGATATGAATATGTTACACGGTGTGATATTAAACACGTGCAGGTGAGATGAAGAAAAGCCTGAGGGATTTATAAAATATTTCACCCCAAAGCAATTTCAAAAACTTAAGATGACAAGAAAGCACAAGTGACGGTGGTTATAAAACAATTAAAATAGTGTGTTATTAGTTGGTAATGGTTTATTGAGTCATGGAAATGTATACAGAGCATCCATAAGGCACATGTATACACCCAATACATTCAGACATTCAGTGTTGAGGAGCTACATGGTTGTGTGTTTAATTTAACCTGGGACTCTATGGATACATTAGTCTTAATCTTCTGCATTTAGTCACTCAATATTGACTTTTAAAAGTGATCAAAGCTTACCTTGTTAAGTGGAATTAGCTGGATTTAGCTTAAAAATGAATTTCAAAAGGTCTTCTGAGAGTAGAATGACACACACATACACACACCTCTAAAAGCCCACTTCTTTTTAGATATGATAGAACAAAATATACATGGAGAAATGCTATTTACCTGAAGGGCTTCTGAAAACACAATATACCTCTTTTTTCTGCTGTTGTTTCATTTTTCTAGTTGTTTTTGTTCTTTTTCACTTTTAAGTCAGGGGAAATTTGCCCATGCATGTTTGTTTCAGCAGCACATTCATATATTTCCTATGCACAGATTCACCATCCTCAGTTAACACATTTAACAGCCACCATAAAGCCATATCCTTTCTGTAAAAGAACAAACAAATCCCCAATAAACACTTGCAAATGTAAAATAATCACCACAATAAATAGATGAATAAAAATGCATCAAACCTGTAAATTTTGTAGCGTCAGGTTCTGACTACTAAGCAGCTTCAGCGGATCACCTGGAGGTTAGCTAACTTGTTCGAAGGGAGTTCAGTGGTAGTTATAGCAGAGCAGGGAACTGTTTTTCCCATCCTATGAGGGTATTTGAACCAAGCCCTCACCTCTAGCCTACAGCCTAGTGCAGAAAAGTATTTTACCAAACAGTATTAGTGCACAGCATCACTACATAGGAACTCTTTTTTTTTTTTTTAAGGGCAATGTGAGACTTATGTACTGCAGCATTCTCAGCTGCTCAGCCTGGTCTCTGACTTGCATTTCCCTCGCTGTCACCCAATAGTGTTTGCAACTTTGTGTGTGTTTTTATTAAAAATGCATAACATTACAATGTGTACAGACATTCTGCTGATATGGATGGCTGCGGTGAGAGCCATACCTCAAACACTAGTAGCGTTTGGGGTATTGAGTTGCAGAGTACCACACACACTCAGTGCTGCATCAAAGACATGAAACATCAGCCAATTACTCTGTCTTGAGAAAACAACTGAAACTGGAAACGCGTTCAGATATCTTATTCTGCTTTTTTTGATTATTCTCATGTACATGGATTCAAGTGCTTTGAGTTTACGGCACAGTCTTTGTCCTCTTTTTCCATGCTTGACCCCTAGCATCCCATCAACTTTTTGGCATGTGGATGTAAATGTGAGGTATGGAGATTCGTTAAAGGCAGGGATAGTAAGTGTGTGCGTATTTGTGGGACTGGGAGGGGGATCACTGCCAACTGACAGGCCCTTCCCTGCTCAGTTTGTTTAAAGGGTTTGTAAAAGCAGCAGCCTTATCTCACCCGCACTGACAAAAGCCTGCCCTCTCCCCCCAAATTAAATTGGACCCATAGCGGTGTGATCAAATCAGCTGGCAGGCGGAAAATTCGGGCCGTCAATCACAGAGGTGTCTGATAAGAGCAGGCAAGGAGTCCCGGTGTGGAAAGCTGTGGGCTCATTCCGCCTCGACACCCAGGTGATAACTCAGAACAGCAGGCACCTCCGTCCTACACACCTTGCTCCTAGCATCTCGTCACGACCCCCATGCCCTTTACTCTTTACTGAGATACATGCTCAGTCACACATGTACATGAAAATACGCACGCACACACACACACACACACACACACACACACACACATACACACACAGCCACTTTTGTATGGCTGAAACAGTTACAGACGCTGCTTTGCTCTAAAAGTCCACACACAACATGAGACTCCTTTCTTTCTCTCTAATCTTTGAACACCTTTTCATGTTTTTTTTGGTTCTTTGTTCAAGTTAAACTTACAGTTTCTAATAGCTCTTCTTCATTTGATTTTGAATATCTGTGTTATTAGCCTTGTGGTATTTTATGTAATCTTTTCTCTAATTCAAAGATTTTCAATTAATCTGCTGAAAAGAGAAAACAAAGAGCTATTGTTGTGTCATTGTTGAGAGTTAAAAAGGGTCTTCTTCTCCTCTTTTTTCTTCCATCTCGCCTGTCTTTTCTCCTTTTCTCTTCTTCCTGTTTCTCTCTCATCTCTCCCCATTCTTCTCCTTTCATGTGTTGTTCTTTCATTCCCATTTACCCATTTTTCTCTGCCCTCATCTCTCTCCCATTCTGTGTTTTTGTCTTAGGCTTTGTGAGTTTTGATAACCCATCCAGTGCTCAAGCCGCAATCCAGGCCATGAACGGCTTCCAGATAGGCATGAAGAGGCTGAAGGTGCAGCTAAAGCGGCCAAAGGATGCCAACCGACCTTACTGACTCGTCTGCTGTCCATACCCAGGTATAGTAACACCCATGCCATAATACACCATGCCATACTATGCTACGCCATGCCTGTTCTTAGATCAGAACTGTCCACTTCACTTGGATAGCTTAGTTCTTATTGAGAGTGCACTGCCTCAAATCTCAAATTAACCATTATGCTTCAAAAGTAAAATTCATGAAATATGTTTTTTTGTTTTGTTTTAATGACTCTTTGGTCTTTCATTAAAGCAATAAACAATAAGACAATTTAAAATGATACTGTAGATTTGCAGTTCTGAAATAAACTATTCAACCATTAATAACTGAGAACTTAAAAAAAAAAATACATCAGGGGGCATTTTATTTTTAATTTTTGATCCCTGTTATAAAACAAATGGCAGATTTTTTAAGTGTGAACTACTAAAACTATTTGCAAAGAGGTCATCAGCGTTGGGTTTGTTGGGCAAAGAGGAAAATAACTGCACAAACTTTCCAGTCTTCCAGCCAGAAGAAAACCCACCACCCAGACATTTAAATAATACTGTTGAAATGTACCTATTCAAAATGAATGTAAAAAATTAATGAATTACCTAGTTTAATGTTAAATGTGGTCAACTTGGGAAACAGTTAAAATTCTAAGTCCATAGTCACTATCTGACTTTGTCCCTGATTATGTGAAATTGTATTCTTTCAGGTCAACCGCTTTATTTATGTAATCATTTATTTTTTAACGTGTTAGCCTTGAAAGTATCAGGGTTGATTGCACTGGCCCTCTTCACAGAATCAGCCTCTTGATATTTTTGTCAGGTCGCCCTGCTCCACTGAATTGTTTTTGTTTCTTCTGTGGTTTGAAATCTAATTTGTACCTGCAGGATGCTACAGTGCAAATTGATGACATCATCAATACCCAGCTGTGCATAATTACCCATCTACTGAGGATGGTTTTGAGAATCGATGCGAGTTGTTAAGCTACAAATTCATAAAACTAGATAGCAGTCATGCTGCTTAGCAAAATGCAAAGGTCCTTTCAGTTGAACCCGTACTTGTAGGAGTGATCACTGAGGGGAGGCACAATAATACAGAGAAAATTTTAAATTTAACAACTTTTTACAAGACTACCGATGAGCACAAGAGTAAATGCAGGATGCTTGAGAGAAAGGTTTATGCTCACAATAATAAAATAAACAAAAATGCTTAATGGAAAAGCACTTACATACCCTACAAGCAGTGGCTTGTATCATGATGAACAGCACCAAACCCAGTAAGCATCATTTGGTTAGTTCGAGTGATGCTTAACATATCTATCTATTCTCAACCAAAACATTTTTCCATATTCTATAATTATCTCTTTAAAAACAAAAACAAAACAAACAAAACAAATGTGGTGTTTTGTGATATTTTAATTTTAACTTGGCTATCCTGTTCAGGACATTTCTTACACAAGGATATTTGCTCTGCATTAAATACATGTCCTGATATCTAATTTAAATTACCTGTACACTTTTAGCAATGTAGCAGTGCTGAATGCAGCTTATGAGTTTATTATGCATAACATAAAAAATATATATATTATAAAATAAAAATAAATTTTCAATATTAATAAACACTATTTTAACACCTAATAAAATGCCAATGTATAGTTAACATTTATGCTGAAAATGTGTTGTGTGCGTCTGGGCAAAGAGTTCAAAACCATCTAAAAAAAATTAACTTTAAACTATGCAAACAGATCCACAGTACAGTACAGTCAATTTAATACTGAACAAGTTCAATTATAACCTACTGAAATCAAGCCTATCCTTCATTGAATAGATATGAACTCTGCCCAAATGTATCTGTTGTTAGGATTAGAGTCATTAAAATGTTTTAATGATGCTGTTTTCATGAAGTATGCACTCACAAAGTGGAGCAAACAAGAGATCTTGTAAGTGGTGACCTGTGCTGATAGTATATCTGCCACCAGATATCTTCAATAGCCAACTGTCACTTGTTTTAAAAAGTCAGAGCTTTTATACAAAATAATAAAAAGATGCTTTACTTAAAGTGGCACCATCCTTCAATATCATCTAATTTCACAGTGTCAGCCTTGATTCAAAGAATCATCGCCCATCTGTTACAAAGTGCAGCTGCCAGTGCAAAATAATATAGATGCATGCTCTCTTCGCCCAATTGGCAACTTTTCATTACAATAACATAAGCATAGATTATATTCCTCCATAAATAAAAGCATGGTAATACCATTTGTTTGTTTTATATTTGACTCTTTAAAAGCCACAAGATGGCATTAATGGAAGGTGGTATGCAATACAAATGATAGATGCTCCCTTTATCCCCTGCCTGATAGCATTTGAATAAAGCTGTGCCCTGCTAATTGAAGAGAGGCTTTCAAAGCAGACACCCTGAGAAAAGGGATTGGGAGGGGTGCTTTTGATTTAGCACATCAATGAGGGACAAATGGAGAATATCTTGCAACAGCATTGAATGACAGGATAGTCATTGAAATGTACTCAGAATGTTTCCAAGTACAGACATTTCCCACAATAACATTTTGTCACTTTATTAGGAGGTGTGTGTATGTCAGTGGATGTGTTTGTGTGTGTGTGTTTTTTCATGTCCTATTTCGTCTCTGGTCCAGTTCAATCCATCTCCGTTCTTTTCTTCTGTTATAACACCACTTCTGTTGTTAAGTTAAGGAAACCCAATAGACCAAAACCAAGAGCAATCCCATGAAAAATTAAAGAAAAAAAAAACCGCTGATGCGGCTTTTGAAGCCAGCTACTGGTTTATAGATTCTTAAAAATCATGAGGGATTTTGTAGAAAAAAAAGTTGTATTTCTAATTTTTTACCAATCTACTTCAAATTTCTTTCTTTTCATTTATTGCCTTGTATTGCGACAGACAGTACATCGAGTTCTTGAGCAAAAGACTGAAGTAAGTAAAGTTCAACTGTAACTGTTTAATGTTCTAAACTCAACTACATTATAATGATGAAAAACTTTGATGAAACTTGAATGATGATTTTTTTTGTGTTGCTTTGGTAAAAACTTCAATATGTAGATAACTTCAGAGGCACCCTTTTTTTCCTATAATACTGACGATTTCGCTTTGAAGTTGAATTAAAAACACGATCAGACAGCATTCTCTTCTGCTGGTCTCAGGAGCCCTGCTACTCTGAAATTGCGTTCTGTGTCTTAAAGATAAACTTAATGCAAAAAAGCTGAAGCACTCACTGTACGGCCACCCTCGTAGCAAACAATGCAAGGCAAATCCAATTACTGTAGACAGGACAAGTTTCTGAAATATGCATTTCTGCCTTAAGGGTTATCTTTGTGAATATAAAAACATCAATTCAACCTTTTAACCTGCAAATGTTGTCAGCCTGAGAATATTTCACCACCACAGTGAGACACAAGAAAAGGCCTTTTTTGTGCTGTGTTGAAGATTATTTGTTCTGTTATTTCTGTTTTACTTGTCAATCCTTTTTTCCTCCAGTTTTTATGGTAATGACCATAATAACCTCATTTGATTTGTCAGCCAGAATAAGTGAGAGTGTGGAACAAATATAGAAAGGGTGCTTTGAATTCTGACTTAAGGCAAAGAAAATCCCACTGTTTCTTTCCTTCTTTTGCACCCCCACCAACCTGGCAACCTGACATGGCCAATCAGAGTGGGAGGTGGCCTTTCTCCGCTATAGCCACCCCCTCCCACACTCCTGTCATGGGGCCAAGTTCCCACAGCTGTAAGTTGAACCCATGGTGTCATTTTCTTTTGGATGACGTCATGTGGTGGGACTGTGACTGCGTTGCATGACGTGGCATTGATTGATATCTCTAAGCTCTATCTTTATATTCTGCCCTCCTTTTATATATCTATCTCTATATATATATATATATACTGTATATTGTATATTGGCAGTTTGTGGAGTGCAGTAAAACAATGCCTTTCTTGGCTGGTACCTGTTGTACATAATGTAACTGACGTGCTGACTGGTTGGTAGATTATAGCTGGAAGTGGCCTTTAACCCTCTGTGCTATTGTACCGTGTGCCCTTGTGATGTTTTACTTTCTCTTGTGGGGTTCATGTGTATGGATGTATTGTATTTTCTATTTCTCTATTCCTTCACATTCACATCAGTGTTTTTTTTTGTTTTGTTTTTTTCAGCAAACTATGATTTTTTTTTTCCTGAAAGTCTGAATCTTTGCAAAAAGGACCTTTTTCTCCCCCACCCAGATCGACAGCTGTTTAGTGGAGAGATGGGCCAAGATGACCCTATGTTTGTGTAGCCAATTAAATCTCCACCGTTCACACAGAGAGCACAGGCAAATGTTGACACTCCACTTCTCCCTTGATTCCATCTGCACAGGGAGTACTTCTGCAAGATTGTTTTGTTTGCCTAACATGAGAATCACTTCCCATTTATTTATTTATGAGGGTACAAACCAATTACACCGTGATAGCAGAGCTGCAGGCAGCGCTGCAGACCCACATGGCCAAAATCTGTCCACCGTACACCCATAGTGTACACATAGATGTATAAGCAGGGTGTAGAAATAGACAAAATACAAATACCAAGCTAGTTATTTTCTAGTAGGATTATACCACCAGATAAATTATGGTTTATTTTTGCTGCTTGTATTTGAGATAATCGTTATTCAGTCTGTAAAAAGAAAAGGCGACAAACAGATTTCAAAGTGAAAAAGGTCCTTTCTTTGCAAGTGAGTTTGTTTCTATCCCTCCAGGCCAAACCCTGATAAGAGTTTATATCGAACCCGTTCTACCCTATTCTCTCAGAAGCCCTGCAGGCGAACCGCCCTCCCGTAGTCTATCCAATGAACTCAGGGGGGTGTCTAGCCAGGCAAGCCGGGAGGAATAAGGTCTTTCTGGCATCAACTATGCCTCTTAACTGCCAGGTTGCTTTTATGGAGCCATCTAAGTAGGTGGTGAATGTGGGGGGGAGGGAATAATGTAGGGACAAAAAAGCTCAGGAAAAAAGAAATTATTTATCATCTGACAAAATTGGAGGGTGAAATAGTTGTGATGTGTTGAAAAAAGATGTTTACTTGAAAAAGAAAAGAAATCTATTTTGAAGCCACTGTGTGTTTCTTCTGCTCTGTGGTAGATGTATATAGCGAGAATCACTAGTGGCATATAAAAGAGGGCATCTGTAATCGGGACTGTTAGTACTTCATGCTGCTAATGGCTGGGCTCACTTTGGCACACATAAGAAATAAGTTAGAATCTCCGCTCCCACATCTAAAAAGCAGCTCTATTATGAAATAGTAACAAGCTCATTTACAGGAATGGAAAGGTAGAACAAAGAGCGTCTCGGCGCATGTTCCCACCACAAAGTCAGACCCTTTCATGTTCACTCCTGAAGAGTGATTTGCTGTGATTTTGTAGCCTTTCTTCACCCACATCACAGCTCGCTGCATATTAGAGATGATAGGTTGTAAGACCTTTTATATCTAAAGCTCGCCAGTACGGACACATTTAGTGACAGGGCAACATTTTAGGTCAACACAAAGACAGAGGAGATGCTACATTGTTCTTTTCATGGGATCCTAATTAGAGGCTATTCCTTAAAATATGTACATTATTTTTTCATATTGGACAACCATGAGTTGTTCTGTCATAATCATTTGCACACACACACACACACACACTTGTCTTGTTTTTTTATGTTTCCTTCTTGTTTGTTTGTAATGAATTAACAATAAGATGAATGACAGCAACATCTCAGGCAACATTCAGCTGTATTTCTTTTTACATGCAGGGAGATGTAGTCAGTTTAAATTAGGCCTTACTTGGATTAGTGCTGTCACAGTGTAGATGTCTGTTCCATATGGTTAAAACACAAATCTCCCACCCCACCTCTAGCCCACTTATTTCTGGTTTTGATTGACACACTCCTTTTTTTTCTCCTCCCCGTCTGTTTCTCATGCTGTTGGCTGTGCCTGTCAGTCTGTGTGATAACCAGGAGCCAGCAACCCTGAGCATGTTTGCCGCAGCCTCACTGAATCCACTCTCCTTATTCTCCCCTCTCTTTCTCCCCCCTCCTCTCTCTCTCTCTTTCTGTCACAGGATGAAGGGCCACAACACCTTATTTCCACAAGTGCAGTAAAAGTACAAAGACTTCTTGCTCTGCTACATATCATGAAGGAAGGGTGGTCCCTTGATCCTGCTGGAAACCCGCTGAAAGATTGGGTGACTGAGAGAGGGATCCCAGAGTTGTTTTTATTTTATTTTATTTTATTTTTTCTTTCTTCGCAAATGCCTCTTTTTTCCCTGTTTTGCTTTGGCGTCTGTGGAAGAAGATTTTTTGCAGAGACCAACTTTTTGCTGCTGTTTTTTAGACATGATGGGGAAAAAAAACCTTTATAGACTCATTATGCTCAAAGCATGCATACTGACACAGGATATAGATAAACACACATACACACAGATAACAAACCAAACATACACATTTAAGGATGCTACACTTAAAAAAAATGAAAAATGAAAAAAAAAAAAAATACTTTGTACATGTATAAATACGTGCAAATGCCAACTCAAGTACTGAAGCAAACACATGCGTGTGCGTGCACACACAGACACACACATATACACAAACACACACACCAGCCTGCTGCCATTTTGGTTTTTGTGCCTACACAGGTGTTGTGCTCTGTGACAGGGCAAGCTCTGGATCAAAGAAGAAAACAAGAAGAAGAGGAGAGAAGAGGAGAATCCAGGATAATTTACATGCATCATTCCTTAGGAAATAGGGACCAAAGGACTAAACGCTTTTTAAAAGAATATAAATATATAAATATATAAATATATATTTAAAAACTCATACCTTGTAGCTGCAAGTATTACAATTTACTCGTAGTCAAAAAAATCATTAAATCAATATCCAGTGGCCTACTGTAAGTACGAATAAAAGAAAATGGAAATGCTGTATAAAAAAAGACATGGAATCGTAGTATAGGGGCTGATCTTTTGCTCTGGATGCTGATTTAGCACCAGGTTGTAGAATAGTATAGTAGATTAGAAAAAAAAGTAGATTTGCTAACTTTTGCTGTTGTTTAAAAAAAATACTTGAAGTCGTAATGAAAAGGGGGCAACAAGGGGGAGGAGGAAAAACATTCATCTGCCCCTGTACGCAACGAGTCTCTTTTTCTTGGATGTTAAGGTATCAGCCACTGGATATCTCGCTCATCATGATGTATAAGTCACCGCACTCTCTGACAGCTATGGAAGAAAAAAAAAAGAATGAAGAGAGAAAAAAAAAGACTGAACTTACTAATGTCTGCGCTGGACAGGGTGCAGACATTTAAGGCTTCTCACTAGCCTTTGTGTTCAAGCGACAATCCACTGTAAAGACCAAGCAAAATGGACATGGTGTGTCTTTTGTTTATTTTTATTTTCATTTTCTTGACCTTTTGTATTGCAACAAGAAGTGTGAATTGTGAAGCCACAAATTGTTAAAAGGAGATGGTTCGACTAAGAGATGGACAAATGGATGGTCACAAGGGGAACAGAACGGGAGGAGGAGTAAGGTGACAGCTACTGAAACTGCCAGCAGAATGAACTCAGTATACAAATGAATTGGCCCTTGTGGCGTCAGAATTCTGTCACAAAACAAAGTATGCCCGTTGTAAACAAGCAGGACTTATACAAGTGACATGCCAAGGATATGTGTGTCCACTGGAGCAGCTGCAAAACTCCAGATTGAGAATAATCTCCTCTTGTCTCTTGGCAGATACAAACAAACATTTCTCTGAAGACAAACTCAATTTACTGTATTGATGGCAAAGAGGTGCAGGCTTTTAGAGCTCATTTAGCTCTTTCAAATATAATGTAAATTCCATTATTAACATGTTCCCTGACCTGCTTTCTTCATATATTATACATAGAGCCTATGGAAAAAAAGCTACTGCTTAAACAGACTATATCTAAATTAGATTTAACAGTCACTCTTAACCATCACTCAGCTCGCTTGTAGCCTCTCTGACACTGACGCCAGGCAGAACAGAGTGAAGCACTCCAGTACTGTCATGTCTTGATTTAGAGTGCCGTAGCCTTTATTCTGACTGTTTTAGAGCTCGAGATGCGGGCTGTTCTCTAAAAGCAGATCAATATGTTTGGAATGAGTCTAGAGGGAGGAGCGATGCTGTTTCAATCAGTCTGAACACTTCCCAGTTTTCTCTATCGAACACCAGCTCACATCCGTACACCAGCCCTTTGAGCACTGACAGCTGGCAGTAAGAGGCATGGCTAGGCGAGAAGGAGAGAGGGAGGTGAAAAGAGGAAGTCAACAACCAAACATGACACTGAGATCCTTTAAATTATTCTTTTCGGTTGATGCCCAATGACTTAATCCGTAAAATTAGAAGCTGTAATCGAGCTCATGGTGACACACACTACATATCTGTGCTATATGCTTTCATAGAACAGGATTAAAGGGTTCAAATAGGAGTCTGGTACCTTAGGCTCCAGTCCAACAGTTCCTTTTTGTGACTAGGACTCATCTTGTTGCCATTCCCTCCCTCTTTCTCTATCTTCCTTTAGAGAGAAAAGCAGACCAGACTTATTCGAAATCACTGAAAGAGGGACTGATAAAATGTGCCAGCAGATTCAGTGTACGATTATTCTTTGTCATTTAAATAAGCAAAAAAGTCTTGATTCAAGTCCTTTCTATCAACGTGCCATGCACCCCCTCTCTTCCCCCTGTCCTAAGAGCAGCCATGCCTTTCCAAACCTCAGTCCAACTGTTCAGTGGCTCTCCCCTTGGAACAGCATTTTTGAACCTGGCTAATGTCTATGCCCACTACCCTTCAATTATCTCCTGCACCGTATTAGACATGCTATTTCACCTTTCCCTCTAATCACACTGTAATCACCAGCCTCTATACATTAGCAGCAACCAAGTGAAAAATCACCGGGATAATCACTTGGACCAAATGACGAGAGAGATGGTCCCCTGTATGCACATGGATGACAGAAGGAAGATTAGAGAGAATTATGTTTGTGCCTACTCCCTGGCAAGGCTGCCGACAGCTGACCTGGCACCAATAATACTGCCAAATTTACCCGTAGAGGCTATGGAGGATGTGGTAAAACCCTCTATATTATAGTGAGGTCTTAGTATTGGAAAGTAAATCCAAAAGTGGATGGTAACATTTTCAAAACCTCTTTTTTTCCCTTTTTCTTAGCACAAACGTTGCAACAACAGTTGCTTAAAAGTGGGTCGAAACCAACAAGTTTGCTGGAAATCCTCAATTCTGTAAAAGCGGCTGCTGTGAGGACTCTGTTATTGTGCTTCTTCTTTCAGCATGTAATTGTGTCTGAACTATCTCTACAGAGGCCGCAATTTTTAAAAAAATAACTTGCCCCACAGTTCTTTCTTTTTCTTGTGTGTGTCCCTGCTGGGACACCTGCAAAGCACAGTATTGTTCAAAGCTGAAACAATATTGTTTGTGAAGCACGGTAGTTCTTCAGATTCAAAATGATGCCCATCAAAATTACAGCTTTTCAAAAAAGAAATTGCCTTCCAAAAATAAAAACAAAAATTGCCCCTACATGTAGAGCAAAACCTGGCCCCCCTTCCTCAGTCCTCGATCGGACGTTAAGTGGAAATGCAGGAAGCTACATGAATTGTAGTGATGTGAAGTAGGTCAAAACAAAGCCATGTTCTGCAAACCATTTGTGCTCATTATTCATGTGAAGCTGAACTAATCGATGGGAAATCTAATGTTCCATGAGCAATGAAATTTCCTGTGCTTGTCTCAGCCATCTTTAGAATGCATTCTGCAAGTGAGACTCTGTCAGGCTGAACATGAACCCTGCATGCCTGCTTCACTGATCTTCTCTGTCTTGTACCAGATGCTGTACTAGTTCCCACTGCTAATGGCAGGTTGAGTCCCCAGTGAGCCAAAACCCAGCCTAGCCTAGTATCCTGCTGTCTGCTTGGCTAACAGTGTTCATGTAGCATCTCGGCTATGCCAGGGCTAAATTAGGCAATGTGAAATCAGCACTTCAACACTTTTAACAAGGGTGCTCTTAGTACTTTTACACCCCGGGGAGGATGTTATTGAAGTGATGTACATTAAAAACAGAAATAGCTGTGAAACATACTCTGGAACTACCAAAACGAGATTGTTTTTAGATCTTTCCATTACCCTATTCATTGACAAGAGTCAGGTCTGGTTTTTACTGTAGTACAGGCCATGTTTCACCTCACCAAGAGTAATAACAAATGTCAACCCAGCAGGCACTCACCAAGCTGTTGCCAAAATGCTATTTGATATTTGTCCTCTAATTTACAAAGAGAAAATGTAACTTGGCATTTAAGCCAAAGGGAATTAGTATGAATAATTGTGAAAATATAATATTAGCATGCCAGGCAAAAACCTACAAGGACATTTAAAAAATGATGTCCATACCCCCAAAACCATATATACCTTCTCTTTCATTTGGCCATGCTGTTTTTATTTAACATCTCACAAGCAGTGGTTTAGTACACAAATCTAGCCAGTTGTATTGCAATGAACATTTAGACAGCTTGCTTCTCTGCCACTGATTCACATACCCTGTATCAACAAATAAGACAATGGTAAAGTATGTACACTAATGTACCCATTTCCTAATTCACCACTATGCCACTTCTGATAAGGTCAGTCCTCTAGAGGAGCATGTATTCTTAGAGGGCCCCACCAAATGGTGGGCCAAGCAGAGAACTGCTAGAGCCTGTCTATGAGTCTCCAACCCCCTGGGTGCATAACACTCACCCTAAAATAGCAGTGATTGTCAAGGAAAGGAAGTGAAATGTAATTGACTGAAAGTGGAGAGATAATTAAAGGAACCTGTTGGACAGGAGGGAAGAAATTAATGCCTCTCATTTAATAGCTGCTTTGGGAGAGAGCTTTTCCGTCATCTCACTGTAGCACGGAAAGGGTTTTGCTGTGGAAATAGGATTTTGCATGGAAAAAGGTAGAGGTGGAAATAGGCACTGGGTGGTGGGGGTGCTGTGTGCTAAACTGAAACTCCACAAAATCACTCCCGATACTCAGGGCATCAGGCACTATGATGTCATGATTAGTGGAGAGGTTCAGAGCCTTGCCTTACCCCTGATCCTGAAAGAGGTTGAACAGAATCATGAATATGAGGTCAGATCGCATCCAGTCGTGGGGAGTGCTGAGCCAGCAGAAGTGATGACGAACCACCTTAATTGTGCTTTGAATTTTTAGTATCATCATCCAATTCCAAGAGTAACAAACAAACAAAAAGATACCATCATCCACCAAACAATGCACAGTGTATCGCTGGAGGTGTGCCATTATGTTAAACAACATGGCTGACAGTAATGAAGACAAAGACCTTTTTTATTCCTTAATGTAAATAGCCTATAAAATACAAAAAACAGAGGAAGGTTGTATAGCAGCTTGTGTTAAGAAGCCCAACTCTGTGGGACAATGATGTCACTATAAAATGTATCCACAGCAGTGCAGGGATCTCTGAGAGTTTTAGTCCTTTTAAGCCCCTTAAGTTTGGGCTCTGAACATGCATCCTACAACTGTAAGCGTCGGACCAAGGCTCAGAGAGTATTTGACTTAGTGTCAAACCTAAGCCACGGCCCTGAAGTGATCCGTTAATTAAGATTCTGTGTACACCGACATGTCATGATTTTTCTGACAGAAGAAAGTTCGCCTGTGCGGTAATTGGATTAGTCCAATTGGGGCTGATGAACAGATATGGCAGTGACAGCAGTAGAGTTCATCCATCTGCATGCTTACCGCTTGACAGTGCGACAAAAAAAAAAAAAAAAAAAAAAAAAAAAAGAAAAAAGCATCAGCCAAAACAACACTTTTTCAAATTCTCTGGAAGTGGAAGTTTGGGCTTTACAACATTTAAGGAAGTTAGTTTTACAAAATGAAACTCCAGGTAACAGTTTGTTCAACATGTACATAAATCATCATTTAATACACTTGGTCAAACCCACATGTACATGGTTAGGCTGAGATTGG
The DNA here is from genome assembly GCA_946959425.1 of Argyrosomus regius. Taxonomy (NCBI): domain Eukaryota; kingdom Metazoa; phylum Chordata; class Actinopteri; family Sciaenidae; genus Argyrosomus; species Argyrosomus regius. The sequence goes on from OX336882.1 coordinate 18,080,513, forward strand.
AGGAAGGGGACAAACAAGAGAGCAATTATTGTAGAACCTAGCAGAACCCCCTGCCTGCTTGACCCAATCTGCCACTGCTCTCTTGACCACACAGCTGCGTTACTCCTGTACATACAATATAGCTTATTTTTCAATTCTGTTGAACCTTCTTTATAGGCCGTACAATAGATCATGTTCAAACGTTTAAAAAAATTAAAAGAATAGTTAATATATTTCAGTGAAACTAAGAGAAGGAACCTATGAAATGATTTATCAAAAACAGAAGATAAAATGATGTTATTTCTTGTACAGTGAAGCACTGATGTTCAAAAATGGGATTTTATACTCATGTTAGTGAATGGTTCTTTATTTTCTCTGTTTTGTTTTGTTATTATCTGCTGAAGCTGGGATAGACCCATTGTCATGGGGTTTATTCGCTTTGATCATTTTTCTTTTTTTTTTTGGCTGTACCAACCCTGTATGAAATCCCTCACGGGCAAGTTCAAAGAGATTTTTGCTCACTGAAAGCTCTTAAATCAATACAAGAATTAAAAAACTGCACTGTAAAAGGATGACTGATGGTACTGGTCATGTGGATTCAGAAAAAAATGAGTCCATTGCACAACTGAGTTCAAATGAATCAGCATTGCATGTTCAAAAAGAATCTCATTTGGGGCCTTTTGTTGTTTTCAGAGAAAAAAAAGACAAAAAAAATAAAATTTTGCAGTCAGATTGGTTTTGAGACATATGCTGTCATATCTCAGTCTTCTGGTTTCCTGTAATGTTCTTGTGTTTCTGTCACAATGTAGTGGTTTTTTTTTGTTTTGTTTTTCTTTTGTTGGAAGGGAATCATTGACATATCTCTGATTTTCATCTTCTCTGTTCTTACCTATGGGAAGTTTCTTCCACAGTTTGTTATCTAATGTGACTCCATCCACTGACAACATTGTACCAACAGTAGATAGTGCCACATTGCTTTCCTCCAGTCAGGTTGATTTGTTAGTGAGGAGGGAATTCTGCCTTAAATCCAGCCTGTTCTCTCTGACAGTACTACCTGTGAACAGTGGTCACACACACTGTATTCTGGGGATGCCAAATATTCAAAGGTCGGAAAATCAGTTGTAAAGACAAACACTTTGCCAGAGTCAGTTTTTGCCTCAAGCCCATTCTGATAAGGACGTGGTCATCCACCTCCATTTCCATTGGTTACAAGGACCAAAATGTAAACAAACTCAGCTAACTGAGCAGTTTGCTCCAATCAAGCATTCAATGAGAGCCTTTAAAGAATTCACATTTAGTCATAGGTAATTTTGCACCGTGGATCTTTGTATCATGAATCATTACATTCCCAGCTTCACTATCTAATTTCATCCTCTTCATTTGTTCTCATGCAAAACTCATTTATCATAATATATTTGGGTATTTATATTCACAATGAATGGAATAATCATTTCTTTTGTTATTGGACTTGAACAAACTGATTTACTGTTTTCTTTTTGTTCGAAACAGAGATGTAATTTGAATAAGCGTTGGCTCGGGTCCGTTTCCCTGATTTGGGACAATATCTCCCATAGTGCTCCTGAACTCTGTAGTTCTCTAGTTCATTATATTCTGCTTAGACTAAAATAAAGCACAGTCCTGTAGAAGATTGAGCCTGCTTTGTCCTTTTTATCTATTCACATAGCTTGATTCAATAATTCCTGAAGGTTTGGATCTATCGTGGTGTGCATGCATGACCCCGTTTGCAAAGATGTGAAGTGTTCGGTGTCCTCTTGTCACTTGGATTGTGGAGAGAATGCATTTAGGACATGTCATTGTATTAATTGAGCTAACAGCGCTAACCATATCCGAATACCAAATTAGATGAGACGGTTAGTAGAAAATCGTTTAAAAAGGGCGAATAATGCATAATAAATGGAAGGGAGATTGGAAGAGGGAGGGGAATAAATTGTGAATTGATTAAAGGGAAATGGATATTCAGCTCCTGTCTCGTGGAGGTGTTACAGTGGAAACAAAATCAGGTGCGGTGGGTGCTGCTTGTTATCGCCTGTGAATAAGAAGCAGGAGGTCAATCGATTAATCAGAGGTTTTCCTCATGCTACGTTTTATCGACAGAGATGTTACGGTAAGGAGGGTCAGGTCACATTGAAGCCTGTGGTCAGTGTCCTTTTTATGGCTCCAAGTCTCCTCCTCCCTCATTAACCCTCAGAGTCAGTCAGAAGTCACCACATGCCACAAAGCTTATTACAGTGGGAGGAAAAGCCCATACAATATTGTGTCTGACAACTAACTGAAACCCCCTGTGTAAAATGGGTGCTTGTTTCTTCAACTTCAAATCAACATGGTTCACCAATTTCCAGCAGCCACAACTGTCCATCACAAGAGAGGGAAAACATCAAATGCCTCCTACAGCAATTGTTCCTAGAGTAGAGGATGACACCCCAGGGAACATCAATGACCAAACCATCCCAAGACACCAAACATCATTTCTTGTTTATGGGCCTCTCTGGTCCGTCCATGTAGAAGCATTGGTGTGGAAACAGATTTATGGTTGCTAAATTTGCAGGTGATAAAAAGGCAAAGAGTGGCCAGTTGGGGCACTAACTCTTCGCTATTCACATGTTGACTCCCGTGCCGAGTCTCAGGGGACCTTTTCTCATTGTGCAGCAGACACTCCATGATTCCACATGACAAACTGGATTGTTCCTCGAGTGAGTCCTGCTGAATTATTTTGGTCCTTTCGATTGCATCTCCTACCCCTGAGATTTTCCTCTCCTGTTGCCTTTGAGCCATAAGCCTCGACAGCCACCGTTGTCGATACTCAATCTGTTCTGTAACCCCTAAAGCTAATGAAATGTGCTAACAGGGGTTTGTTTGTTTGTCTCCAGGAGGGGGGCCAAGAGAAAGAAAATGGAACAACAAGACTCTTTTGACAGTTCCATTTTTTCCAATGTTTTGTAGTGAGGGATAATCATGAAGTATGGATTGGATAGGGGAAAGTTATTACATTTTGTTGTCTTTATCCTTGTTTGAGTTGTAAAAAAAAAAAAAAAAAAAAAAAAAAAAAAAAGAAAGGTTAGATTGTTCCAAACATGGTTCTTTGCAGTTCCTGGGTTTATCCTCAATTCTGACTCTCCATACTATCTCAGTGTGGGAAAGGGAAAATCGTTTTTCTCACTTTTCTCAACCTTGTATCCCTCTTCAGTCTAAATCTTCAGTGTAAATTTGACAAACACATAACCTCTTGTCTTGAGTGTTTCTTGTGTGTATTTACTTTATTGGTGATGCTGATTGAGATGGGGTAGTTTTATGAAGCTCAAATATTACAGATGACAATAGACACGCATGAAAAAAAAAAGATTGTGTTTAAAAGACCTTTTTCAAGCCTTCTGGTGTCCTCAAGCTGGTGTCTTCAGGATTTTTAGAATTACGTCATTCAAAAACCGAATGTACTTCATGTGCAAAGGGAAAGTGTGTGAATTGCACAGAGTACACAGTATGCACAGTACTGCTCATTAGTGAAAACACAACTGCAAATTCTCGTACGTTAGACATCTTTTCAAACAGTACCATCAATTAAAGATTAAGAAACAAACACAATTACTGTGAACATGCATCATTATCAACAGATGACAATATTTACTCTTTTCTTTCACATGGAACATTTAATTAAAAATACCAATTTAATGGCTTTATGATAAAGCGAAGCAATTTTATTATGTCTTCCTGATTCTTTTGCTGCTGACACTAATAGATAATTGACAGAAATGCACTTCAGACCATTACTTTCATATGCTTTTAAATTGATGCCATGTGCCTCATTATACCAAGGAATGGCTTGTCTGTAGGTAATCGTGAATAATGGCCTTTCAACTTCTTAACTATGTTCTACACAAATATTTACCACATTGACTTATCACTTGTCACTTACCATGCATTTAGCATTTGACTTTTATCGTCCATTAATCTATCAATGCATCCATTAGGGACACTCAAGCATTCGGGAACCTCTGCACACTCCAACGGGCCTATTAGCATGTTCTTTAATGGGAAACATGTTGCAAACACCAAGCATAATCTGCGCCTCTTAAAAACCTGAATGTGCTGTCAACACCGTCTTTAAATAGCAGATTAGCATAGTAGAGTCTTTGTGCTTCCACTTCTTTTTTAAATAAAAGGTATAAAAGGTTTTGTCCCTGAAGGAGGCTCTGAATGACTACGACAAAGGGTGGCAAATTTCGATTCCATCCCTCTTAACATGCAGATTCCTAAATAACAAAAGAATATAACTAAATGAAAGTGTGAAGAAGACCTGGGTAAGCAAAGCTGCACAATCCCTTTGATCCTATTATGTATTACAAAAGCTTAATCAATATCTAATCATGGGGAATACAGAATGCCATGTCTTACAGAGCTCTTTGCTGTCAGAGGTGAAGTTGCCATGGTGACTGGACAGGTGTGGAGAGCTTAGGCTGCAGTGGTATTGATGGAAATTAAGAAGCATTGATGAGATTTGAAGATGCTGGGATTGAAAAGGGAGATAATTAAAGAGAGGGATGCAGTGGGAGATGTGGGGGAGGGAGGGACAAAAGAGATTCAGGTTGGAGATACAGGAGGTGATGCAGACAGGTGTAATATGGACGTGTAGTCGTCTCTCTGTTTTCCACTGAAACAGCAGGAAATGCACTTGCTAAAATTACCACCCCGTACCACATGAACCACAGAAAAACAATTAGAGCAGAAACAATGTCTTACAAGAGACATTTAAGTTACACGTGAAATTAAAGTTAAAGTACAATTAAAAGATTTTTCTTTACTTTCAATCTTCAACTGCAACTCAATTTATTTTTTAAGAGCAACCTGACAAAAAAAAAAAAAAACACGTATACTGGAACAATTACATTTGCAGATAATGACATGATGATGAAAATGTGTAATTTTTTTCTTGATAAAGCCAGTTTAGAGAAATATATGAAATTTAGGACATGACTGACCACATATAATGTAAGTGCATTATGCACATTTGAAAGTAATTTAATTCCAAGCTACAATCAGAAACTCAATTTAATGCAGTGGGCCTTATTCCTATTAAAACCTTTACCCTTTCCAATGAGAAATAGTATACAAGGTTAACACATTTTCTCTAAACTTATGTAACTTTACCAACTGCTTATATTATATAAATACAAAATGAAAGGTGAACACATAGCGAGCACACACAGGCATCCATTTTTATATATCAGTTCATTTCGCTCTCATTTAAAACTAATTCACAGGGTGGTAAAACTGTAACAAGGGAAGATAAAATGAGTGAGAGTGAGAAATGGAAAAAAAAAAAAAATGTACCAAAGCATCTGAATCATAGCCGACCCGGGCAAACTGAAGATGATGTCACGGCGGTGCACAGGCTGTGCTCCTGAGGAAAACTTGTCGAGTGGCGCGTCTGCACTCTGTGTGCCGTTCAACCCTTGACACATCTGAGCGGCAGGAGTGCAGCAAGCTCTGTCCATTCTGGCCCACAGCCCTGCCCAGTCCCACAGAGAGCTGTCTGTCAACACCTGATTAACACTTCAGATAATAGGTCATTAAAGTTCCCCTTCAATCAATGAGACCAATCGAGTAATCAAGGGCAAGATTGAATGGACCCAAACCAGCATGGAGTCCGGTGGGAGTGAAGAGACTTTAAGCAGTATTGGAGAGAGTGTTGCTTTCATCTGTAGATGTACGCAGAATAACACTATCATGGTTTTTAAACCACACAACTGCTCATTTTTTCCTCACTGGTGTGGTGACTGAGTTTACTGACCCTTGTGCTGTCAAAATCTCTTAAAAATCCTAGGAAATTTTTAATAAACCGAGAGCATCAAGAGCATTTTCTCCCTTCATAAACATTTTTTGTGGGTACTTGTTTGTCTTAAATCAGAAGTTATATGCCCCGCAGATTCCTCTTGTTGTTTGCGACACACACATCCCAATCTCCAACCCCCTTGTTTCACTGATGAATTATGTTTGGCCTTTGTTTAAATCTCTCTTGGTATTTGGCAGGTCAGTGTTGTTTAACCTGCCACCTTTCAGCTGTGAAATTTCATCCATTCTCATAAATCACACCAAAGTGTCATTACTTTTTGATTACTCTCTTAATCACACAAATACACAATTAATGCTGTGGCCAAATTACCACACATGGCTACCTATTTTCTGAAACATGATACACACGCATGCCTGTTTTATTTGCCTATCTTATCATATGTTTCATCACAGCTTGTAATTATGTACAAGCATGCACACAATCCCGCCACCTCAGCTACTGTGTGAGTGTCCGTGCACGTGAGCGTGAGCTCACACATGTGCACGGGCACTAGAGTGAGTAACCATTGCGGCTGACAGCTGAGCTGAGCTGAAGTGAAAGCATGAGGCCCAGTGACAGAGAGAACAGAGGGATCAAGCATTATCATCAAAAACGACTCCAGTGCTCCCTACTGCGGCCTCACAGCTTCCTCCAGTCAAGCTGTTGGTTTGTTTGTCCGTTTGTTGTGTCAGTGTGGATGGTCCGTCTTTTTTTGAATCAATGCACTTTTCAGCTTCTATTACTTGATGGGGAAGGAGACAGGCAGAGGACGAAAAAAAAAAAAAAAGTAACATAAGAACAGAAAGGCGAGGACATCACCTATTCTTCATTTTTTCAAATCAGTATTCACATCGTCGATCCTGATCTACAACTTAATTTATCTGAATGTCTGATGAATTCATCAAGACAGAATCACATGAAAAATGTCTACATCTAACTCTTGTTTTGCTCTAACCTCACACGGAATAGAGGTACCCAGACATGTATTTCACCCAGTGATTCGACTGTGGTTTTGCACCTGTAGGAACTGGCACACATGATGCCAATGTGGTTCATAAAAAGACATATCACTGCGGGGAAGTGTGCCTAATTCTGCTCTGAGAGTAGCTCTCATAAAGAGACATTGTGGCTAGCCTACTAATAGAGCTGTGAGGGGAGAATGATGCAACTCGGAGGCAATGCTTTAATTTGCCCTTGGTTTCGCATACGCGTCTAGGAACAGCCACTCTATTCCAAAGCTGATTGGCCCGTTTACCTTTAGACATGGGCCAACCAGTAGCCTCCGAGGTATGAGGTAGCTGGATTTAGCAAGTGTTCAATTTTGTTTTGCTGTGTTCCTTTTCGGCCTGGGTAGGTCAAATGTGGTAGATGCAATCACTATGGTTGTAAGTGTAATGCTGCTGGAGTTTTGTATTCACCCTTTATATTCCTTAGTGCATATGGGCCTCTTTTCCTTCCACATTACTTTTAAATGTTTAAAGTTCATTCTTATCAAAAGATGTTTGCAGTTCAGTCCACTGGGTCCAGAATGCTATTTGTATCTTAGCAACCTGTGCAGCAACAGAGGAAGATCAGAGAAGCTACTTATTAACCTGTTGCTATGACTACGGCGGTAGGCAATAACTCACAAGATGCTTTAACCCTTTCTCTCTAGACTGCCACCCCCGATCAACAGACAGACGGATAATGTTCAGAGCATTTGGTGGAGAGAAGAATCAAAGCCTCCATAGTTTCTTTCTGTCTGTATCTGATTTACTTCCCTTTTTCTCCAACTATATTCAACCGTGTGTGTGTGTGTGTGTGTGTGTGTTTTGTTTTTTGTGTTTTTCTTTTTTTTCATGTATGTGTGTGTATTTCTGTGGTACATCCCCAGCAGAATATGTTTGCTCTACAAACCAAAGGAAGTCATAACCCTTGTACGATCTCAGTGAAAACAGAAACAAAGAACAAACACATTTTCTCTTTTGTTTCCCTCCTCCAAGTGTTGAGAATACTTTATTGAATATGCATAGATGTAGCGCTTTTGATACAAAGTCTCGCAAGCCCCGTCAATCTGACATACCCACGTGAAAGGGTGCAGCTGTTTCCATTTTTTTCCCCCGATATACCTCCAAACAGGGACACCGAGCAGTGACAAATGCTTTCCGCATGCAGGTTGAAGCGTGAGTGTGAACTGATTTGAATTGATGTTATTCCAGGAGAAATCAATGCATTTTTTTTAACAGCTGCAATTACGCCCCTCACGTCAATTCATCAAGAGATTTGCATGAGGTAATTGTTGGCGCCACGTCTACTGATGCATTTTTATTACGTTTCAATTAGGAATTGAATCCAATTAGGGAAGTCATTCCAATCAACCAACAGGGGTTTCTTCTCAAAGCAAAGTGTACAGTATGAAGATGCTGCTGAGGTGAAGGACAGACACTAAGCTAGAGGTCCATCTGAGGTTTAATCGGAAGCTATTTGAATAATCTGTCACAATGCCTTTTGTAAACAGAAAACTGTTTACCAAAAAAGTAGTATAGAAGTCTCAGGTCACCCTATTACTTTTGCAAAGAAAATCTTTTCTTAATTTGATTTTTTTTTTTCAGTGAGTGCAAATCACAAACTAATAAGCACTTAATTAATTTCTCATTTTTTATTTCTTTCCTTTTTGTTTGGATTTTGTTTGGGTACATTAAGACATCAAAGCAATCACGCACGGCAGCCAACAATTGAGATTTCAAATTCATTAACTTTCATTAATAATGACAAATGACAAATTGTAGAACATTTTAAGTACCTCTTACAAGTCTTGTGATTCTTGAATTACTTTGGTCCTGAAAGAAATGAAGTAAGACAGAGATGTGAGGGTGCGGGCGTGAAATTCAACCAACTCTGACAAAATTAGGTGTTTGTGAGCTGCAAATATATTTCAACCGCGCTCTCTCGGTGACCGATGTAGGTGGTTTTTCAAATGAATGTAAAGTGTTGCTCATGATCGTCTATAAACCCTCTCAGTTACTGTTTCAAAAAGATCAAAAGCCCAACCTCTAACTAACCCTGATATTTGCTCCCTCACCAGATGACACAATATCAGTGAAATACACACACAATAACCCAACCTGAAAGGAAAATTCACAGGGGTGTTACACACTGTTTATTTGCTTGCGAGAATTATCTTCCTAATAACATTGTCAGAAGCAACGGGCACGGCAGAGCTAGCACTACCTATTCAAAGCAAGCCGAGAGCCTTGCTTTCGAGGTCGGCTTCTCATTCTATGACATCATGCTAATATCTTTTTTTTTTCTCATAAAACTGCTTAAAACTTGTCCTGAGGTAGACAGACGAGAGGGCGAAGGTGGCTGTTTTGGCTTGCAGAGGCACAGTGCCTTTGATCTAAGTGCAGAGCAGAGTTAAGTGTGCTGAGTGGTCGTGTGCACGGTGCTACTGCCCCCTGGGGGAGAGACTGTGGATAATCGGCGCTGGGAGCGGCAGATGGCTCCTGCAGCTTCAGCACCAAAGAACACTCTTTCTATCTACCAACAAGGAAACTCGTGAGAAGTAAGCACTCCCATGGGTTTCTATCATCACCATACTAATCGGATCAGCCTTTGAAAAAACTGACAGCTTGTGTAACTCAGGTGGTTATACGGCCATGAGCACTAATAAACAGGGAGCTGTTACTGTCTCTGTGTGCAACATCTGCGGGAATATGTGAAAACGTCTGACACATTCAACACTAGATTTTTTTTTTTTTTTTTTTAATCTCACTATCTTTTTTTTAACTTCCTATTCATGTTCAGGAGGAGACCACTAATATTCTGGCCACACTCAAAGTTTCCTTTTTTAAGTTTATTTTTGTTTTTTTGTTCACTTTTCCCCACTCCCCGGGAGAAAAAAGGTCTGTACACAAAGGATTCAGTGACTGAAGTCATCAGTGCAACTTTTTTTAAAAACATTTTTTTATCTTTCTTTCTTTTAGGATAATAGCAGGTTTTTCAAAGAGTCAAAGTAGATTCCCTTTCCTGCTGTCACCCTGTCTTTCACATGCGGCACAAATACGCACACGTGTACAGAAAGAGATGCACACATACACACAGAGAAACAGACGCACTAAAAATGTAGCTGTGGCAAATGGAGGTGTGCAGATTGCCCACTTAGACTGTTACATTATCCTTTTTGTGTTTACTTTTCATTCTCTGCTCTCATTTTCAGCCTTTCTTCTGTGCTGTCTTTGTGCTTCTGCTCGTACAGCCTCTGTCAGGTGTGTGCGTCTATTTCCTATCCTCATTGTCCTGTCTCTTGTCATCCTTTCACCCGTCCCTCATCTCTCTGCCATCATCAAGGACCCGGTGGCCTCCTACGTAGCGCCAGTGGAGAGAAGGGTCTGTATCTCAGCAACGCACCTAGCAACCGCTCCTCGTAACTATGGATTATAACCTGTTGCCAAGGGAGACAGAGATGGAGGATTGATTTTTTTCTTTTTCTTTTTCTTTTTTTTTAGGGATGAAATTTAAAGTGAATTAGATGCATGAATAAACAATGCATCAATGCTGGGCACACTAACATTTATGAATGGTGACTTTATTCAGTTTACTCGGTTTTATCTGTGAGCTTCATACCTTATCTTGATATAGATTAGTAAAGATTATATGACAGATTAGCACAGATGCCTGTTTTTAAGACTTGAAGTGCTTTCTGTGGGATACTCTGGGGGAAAACAGGTATGGACTGTACTACTCACTAACATTATTCACTTGATATTTATTCATTTTATTGCAATGTACAAATGTAATCAAACAGAGCTTTGCTTGTCATAAACCCATTTAATCATCAAATTATGAATAATTTGTTAGCTTTAACTAAGTACTTAGGGAACTATATTTGTATTTTGCTCTTCAAATAAGGTGACATTAATTAATATATTAGGATCATTCAGTACTGCCATGGATTTAGATTAATCTGTGAATAGATGTTAAATATTTAAGTACTATATTACTTTCAGATTATTGGGTAGAGCATCACCACCTTATTTTCCTACTTTATATTTCTGTCTTTTTACCAAATATTCCTAATTAGTTAATTCATTTGAAGGATGGATTCAAGATCCAGATTTTACCCCTGACTCATTTTATTGATTCCCTTCATTTATTTTCTTTTAAATAAACATTAAACTCATTTAAAATTGGTATGCAAGTTGGCACACGATTAGAAAAGCAAAACAGAGCCCTAATAAGAAAAAGGAGGACACACATACACACTCAAAAACACTAGCACAGTCCCACTCTTGTCGTTTTGGTGCTTCTCACCCATTCTCTCTATCACCCACTCTCTGATGAGTGCTTTTACATGGCCACACAAACTCGTCATTAAACTAACCTACTATTTTCCATCACCTCTGAGCTAAATTGCCACACTCTGCCTGGCATCCTGTGGACCGGCTTGTGGATATGAAAGCCCACAATTCCCCTGCTATCACCTCTCTGGGCTCTTGCAAGCGCACTAATGATAGCCTGCCATCGGAGAGCTGGTGGAATGGAGCCGTAATGTCCTTGGAAAGTGCAGGCTGGTGCACATGCTGTGGGAGAGCGACCTGCTCTATGTCAGGCTCGCTCGCTCTCTCTCTCTTCTAGTGTGGATGGCCTGCATCCTCCAGTCTCCGTGTTAATGGGCAGATCCTAGCTTGAACCCTGATGGCTGGATGCTTGTGATGGGGGCCTGAATCTGACAGAGGTCCGTACCATTAGCACACTAGTGCTCAACAGAGAGTACGGATGCACACATGAGAATACACACACACACACACACACACACACGCACCCCTACTGTATATCTCTGCCTTGACTCCACACCAGACTGGTATAGTTCTATAGTCTTTTGTTAGCTGTAGTCATTGCTGAACTTCCTCAGCTACCCACAAGAGGAAATTAAATATGCTACAAACATAAAAAGTACTATAAACATCTGCCTCCATTACCACACTCACACACACAGTAAACTTTTTTTTAATCTTGTATTAGACTATATTATACTATTGTTATACAATGCTAGTAGTAATAGTTAAACTAATCTTTCCAGCCTGTCCAAATGCATGCCATTACTTTTAAAACATTATCAATGTTATGTATTTATATATTATAAATATTTATTATTATTTTGTTTTTAATTGCTTGATTACATGATCTGTGTTAGTGGCTGTTCTTTGGTTTTCATTGTATCTATTTTTTTTATTATTATTGTTATTTAATATTTTTAAAAAAGGTTATATTGTTGCACAATATAGGACTCATTGCTATGTATTGTACCATACTATATCACTATGCACCAGTATTCAGGGTTACATGGTGAAACTGTAACGTCATTATGCATTTATGGAGTGACATTTTTCGTGGTTTGTTAGAACAGTGTCCTACAATTAAAAAAAAAAAAAAAAAAAAAGATTTGTTTAAAGATCTCATAATACGACAGATTTTAATACAAGTTGGCTAAATAGTTATTCTCTGTAAACCACAATAAACAAGGGTTTTGTTACACACTATGTGCTCTAACGCTATATATTGTGCTATTTCTTTTAACCGATATATGATTCCATATGGTGTGCTATACCACCTCCCCCCTCACACAAGATCATAACATCTGTATCCTGGAGACTAAACCCAAGGTTCAGTCAGAGAAGCCCTGAGCACTTCAGGGCTCAGTGTTTTTCTCAAAGACACTTGGACAGGACTGGAACTGGACATTGACTTAAACTACTGCCCCCCTGCTCCCGCTTAACTTAAAGTGAGTTACAGTCTATGGTTTAGAAGGAACAAACTGATCTTACTGTTCAGATTCTGGCTGAAGAGTTGTTGTTTTTTAAGCTGTTATTGGCTAAAAGTTGGAATGAGTTTCTCTGTATTTCTCACCATGAAAATAACCAAACAAAACCAATTTTGCGTTTCAAAATTAAAATAATTCCAAGTCTGGTTAGTAGAAGATCTTTACATGTGTTTAACGTGTTCATTTTTCATTTCTGAGGCAAAGAGAACTGCTAAAATTTCACTCTGTCATTGTAGATAGTAGAGAAGAGGAAGCAAGTTCAAACTGTGCATTCAACATTCACATTAAGATGCAATACTGCCAAAAAAAATCATCTTTGTTCTTTTGACCCTGCATTTCAGAAGACAAATCCAAATAAATGTCAGTGATTTACCGCCACCTTGTGGCTGTTTGGGGGTATTATTACTATTATGACTAAAAGAAAAAAAAAACAAACATGTACCATACTTTTCTGTACGTGTATAAATCAACCAAATATCTGGTAAACAAAATACACATATGCACATATCCACAGTATTAACAGTAATATTTTAGATAAGAGTGGGAGGTTACATAGAGGGGAAGTTAAAGGATCCCTGAGTGTATCATTAGCACATTACTTAATAAATTGACTAATAAATGAATAAACTATGCTACATGATTTTCAGTTCGTCAGTGCACTGTGTGCAGTGTAATGTAATTTAGTGTAATTTAGAGTGCATTCATTGTGGATCCCTGAACACAATTTAAGGAATTGTTTTTCTGCCTTTGAGAAATTATTCCAATGCTCTAATATCCCCTTCGTTATTAGGTGCATTAATGGTGGGCGGATAATAAATGACTTTTACTATCTGTGAATCAGCACCAACAAATACAGTACTGAGCACGTATTTCAAATACCAGGATGTAATAGGCTCTTTCACCACTGGAGGGCAGTAGGAGTCTGTAACAGACACAGAGTGGACAAAGTACAGCCTAAGCCCTCCTGGGAACAAAGGATTAGTTGGTGGTCCAGCACAATCATAAGACTGTTGTATGTAAATCGTGTAAATCCACTACGGGAGAGGAGGGTTATGCCAGTCTGATTTCATGCCCGGTCAACCCACTGGAAGAGGACCTCAGGCCAGTACACCCATGGCTGAATAGTTATGGGGTGGGAAAAGGGCATTGTAAAAAGTCAGCCACTGACACAAAATCACTTTCCTCTGTAAATGTTTTGTTCCTGCAGTTTTCATTTGGGGATATCTTTTGGCTTTGGTTCCATGTCTGTCCACACTCAGGACTCACTTTTAATTCTATTTCAGTGCTGTGGTGAAACATAAAGACACAGTGACTAGTGCTCAAATATTGTAGAACAAACAGTTGACAGGTAGAGGCTGTCAGCTGTATCGTTAGTGAAGAGAATCTAAGACTACTGTGTAAGTTGATACTGTAGTGCTTACTGGTTAGATGTAGGCCCCGGCTTCAACACTTTTCAATAAAAATTATGACCCAGGCAACACATTGCCATTCCAGTCAGATGATCTGTCACCTGGGAACAATGGGAGGTTTGCAGTGTGGCTAAGTGAGTAGGTAAATAATTTGGGAGAGGCGATAGGGACACAATTGAACTGACACATGTAAATGTTGGCTAAATGGGACGCGTGGAGGAGACGGAGCCTTCTCAAGCAGCTAATTGATCAATTAAGTAAACAGAGGCCGCTTCTGGTGGGGTGTCATGGAGGGGCTCGAGAATGGGTGGGAGATAAGGCCACGTGCTTATGATTCATTTGCAGCTAAAATATAAGTCTGGAGATGATAATCCAGCAGAAATGACTGGTGGTGAGATACTGTAGGAGCACCCGGGGGTCACTGTAATGTATTGTAAATCATCCTAAGAGTCAGTATCATGGGATAATGTGTGTGTATGTGTGGGAGAATACTTTGTGTGTATTCAGTTTTACACTTTAGGCAACATTTTAGGTGTATACAGATATGATATGTTTTACATCTGTTATTTTATGGTCCTGTTTTCATATTTTACATTTCCATTTTTGCTCCCAAAGGCACAATGTACAATTTCTGCTACTTTAGCTGCCAGTGTACTTGCAGCAAAAGCATAATTCAACTCATTCACACTAACTAAGGGACATGTTTGTAGAGATACAGATGCTTCAGCCTTTCCAGAGGCTTGCTGGCTCAACGAGGAGACTTGTTCACACAGCAGATCCCAGTGCATGAAAGTCCATAATTGGTCTAAAATATCGCAATTTGCTTTTGCTGCCTTGTGGGAAAGCATTTTCAATTCTGCTTCCTGCATCTCTGCTGCCATGGAGTTTTAAGTAAACCAACAATACAAAGCCTCAGTGGGTAAGTACAGGGAAGTAGGCACAATAACAGGAGCACCTTACAATATATGGTAATCCAGCAAGACCACAAACTACAGCCTGATATATTACCATACAGCTACAGCTTCATAAAAGTAGGATTTAATAGAGCCATATTATATTGGATTGGATAAGATGACACAGGTGTTCCTGTATTGTGTGCTCTTATTTGTATGCTGTTCAGCTGTAGTTTGACTTCAGGCATTATAAGTATACTAACACCTTTAGATGGAGCCTGTATGTCATACAGTAAGCTCTGCATGTCAGGATGTGTTGAGTGTTCTCTGTTTTAATGTGCAGGCCTGTCTACTTGTGCCCTTTGCTGCTGTGTGAAGTGCTTTGTTGGCCCTTTTTGCTGAATGTGTTATACAAATAAAACTGACTTGATCTGACTTACATATAAATGTGGATAACAGCATTTCTGTTCCAATTTGGAGATAAAATGTCTCTGACGTTGGGTTACTTCGATCATATTTTGCTATATATAATGGGAGCCTGTAGAAGTGCATTATGCCCACGCTTCAGAGAAGGGTAATACATTGACAAGAGACACACTCTGATGTTCCAAATATGTGGAGTAAGTGTCGCTGAACGAGACAGGCTCTATTGCTGACAACCAGGTGGACAGGTCCCCACCCTCATTCCCTCCGTCTTTCATTTGAATAATGCATGCTAATTACCTACTTGCCGAGAGCAGAACTGTCACCCCACAGGCCCCAACAGATATTTCCATGCACATACAAGCACACATACCGACACACATACAGTGGCTGTCACTGCAGCAGTTCTATTCACCTCCAAAACACTGGCACATTTACAATAGAAACTTCAGAAGACCTAGCTGATAAACTTAAGGGAATTCCTTTAACAAAAGCACCTGTCAAGACAGTATGTAGGCTAATGATAGACTACATCCACCACTCTGCTGGAACAGCTGAGCATGGCATTACTTATGCTACACTACTGAACAATGACAGCAAAGGAGGTAAAATGTTATACTGAAGTAAAAGCAATGGTCCTTTGAGTAACTGCATTTATGATAACATTACATTTATAATGTGAAAATCTACTTGTCAAAAATATCTAATTTGCAACCTCTCTGTACAATTTCAAAATGTATTTCTTTGTAAATGTACCAAAAAGTTACCACTATTAGGAATTCATGTGCCAGCATCTGCATCGTACACTTTGCTACTTTTTTCCCTCTGAAAAAGGGATATGTAAAGAAAAAATGACTGATAACAAGAAATATTTATCTTTATTCACATGTACTGTATACAATAATAGCATGTACACACTGTGTACACACGCACCATGCACATGCAAACAAGCATACACATACACACATGTAAACACACCCACAAATGAGCATGCACCAACATGTATTCATACTCTGGATCTCTCCCACACGTGCCCTTGAATACACACACTTTGTAATATAGCCCTAGCATAGGAGTAATGCTCGTACCTTTGCTGAGTCGCACACCACTTACAGTATATCGTGGGAGCTCAGAGGATTTTCATGCCATTCATTTGAGGCTTGGTTACACAGAAAAATCCTCAGTTGGCTAAAGCTGCAATTCCACTGATGAGCTTCCTGGCTGCATACCCAATACGGAGAAAAATCTGGCAAAATGTATGTGGGTGCGTTTTTATGAATTTATTATGTGTGTGTGTTTGCGCGTGCGAGTCGACAAATCGCTAAACAAAGCTGCCAGAGCTTGCTTCTCCAACTTCCATTCCCACAACAAAAACTGTGGCAACCTGGGGCTAATTTGACCCTACTGTCTGTGTGCCTGTGAAAGGCCCACCATTGGTATGCAAGGCATGGTGTGTCCTCAACAATAATTCGGGGATAAAATCAATGATGCTGCCAGTGAACGGCCCGTGGTTTTTACTAGCTCCATCAGTGACTTTTGGGAGGGTGTGTGTGGCTCTCTGACACAGAGGTTTGACAGATCTTCAACAGCTGTGTTGGTGGAGGGCCATGTGCGAGTGGGGATGAGCATGTTGACAAGGCTGTCCATTAAAGCTGCGAGTGACACATGGGCAGCAGTAAAGCAGGTCTGTCTCATCCTCATCATCACTGTCACCAGTTTACCACTGCGGAGGGTTCAGCCGTGCATTAATGGATTCCTACTAGACGGATTCCACTTGATCACATCTCAGTTGAATCTCCATTAAGATGTCAACGCAGTGGTTAATGTATTTGAGATTTTCCCCCTCGTCCTGCTAAACCGTTATTTATGACACTTATTAGGAAGCGTAACCCGGCCATCAATTAATGTCCTGCAGGCATGCTAAGCAATTGGGCCCATTGGCGTCAGACCAAATGTACTGGAACGTCCATTAATACTGCAATTCACACACAAGTGCTCACATTCAAATGAGCACATTTAGAGACATACAAACGCAGTTCTTTTAGGGTAAACCTCTGCATGCATGCACATTTGCATGTACTGCAATTTTCTAATGTTGCACTTTGAGAAAAGGTCTAATGTATCATGAAAAGCAGACAAATTTCCATCATGCACGCACTGCATCATGAGGGTGAGACACAATTTAATTTAATGGCTTTCCTCGCATAGGTTGATATTTTTTACTCAGTACTGATGGAAAAATGTTGACATACGGTGTAATTTAATGAAGCATTATCTTGAAATTGGATCTTGCATGTACATTGAAATAGAGTTTCCACCACATCAATCAGGAAAAATGCAATCTCCAAATTACTTGGATGTATTGGTTTCCTATATTAGTAATAATGACTGTCTATGTACAGTAAATTATGTCATGTCACATCTTGATCTAGCTAACTGTAAAGGAAAACAAGTATATCTGCACCACTGACTTGATCAACACGCTGTGAGAAGAGTAAAAGGGTCTCTAGGTTAAACGTCAGCTGAAGTGATTGCATGCAGTGAAATGTCAAAATTCAGTGAATTTTACTTAAGAGTGTGGTGTGCAGTGCCATTTTGACACCTATTGCAAAGAGGTTAATGCACTGACAACAATATACCCGGTGGAGTACAATGGCATTTTAGGAGCATTTAAGACTTAACCTTTTAATCTTTATTTCTAGCATTTGTGGTGATAAACTGAAATGAGAATTTCAAATACATAGTGTAAAGTGTAAACAGAGAACTTTTCCACTTTCCCCCCTAATGTTTCAAAGTGGTATTACTGTGTGAGAGAGAGTGTGTTCATTCAGTCATTTAGTCTTGCAATTCAAGCCTTAATTTTTTCGGAAAATATAATATAGTGAGGGGTCTCCCCTAATCCAAAAAGTAAAAAGCACAGAAAAGGTTTCTGAACTTGATCAGCTGAGATGGCAACTGTACCTTACCCATCAGACATACCAACCAGGAGCCAGCTGAAACAGTGAAATGAAAAAAATGATGGCGGAAATGGCTGTTATGACCAAATGATGAATTTAGAAATGCCAAAATTTCAGACAAAATGAGGTTTGGCTGTGTAACACATGAATCAGAGGGGATGCCAGTTTCAATTTGCACAAAAAAAAAACAGCTGTAACTCTTTCTCTACCTTGTAATCTGGTGGTGCTAACAAACAAAACAGAAAAAAAAAGAAAACATTAAGTATTGGGGATGCTGGGACTCTACAGATGAATTTTATTTACTTTTCTTATGAAAACACAAGCTATTATGTTCATAGATGCATCTCTCCTCAGGTCGCTTCATGTGACGGCCATCTGACACTGACCTGGTCAACAATGTGGACACAAAAGCCAAAATGGTGTGCAGAAGAAAAAAAAAGTTGAACTTGTGAAATTGTGCGTACAAAAACCTGCAGGTAACTTTCTCTTTATAAATCACACTCCACCTGGAAATGTATGCACATGGAACAGCCTCATATCCAGCCTTCCATACACATACGTTAGGGTAAATCATGGCAACAACAACCAGAGGAAGACAAAAAAAATTGGGGGGGTTTTTCACACCCAAATTGAGGCGCTTGCAAGGTGGAGGTTATAAAGCACATGTTGTTTGAAGGCCACAGCAGCGGGTCACCAACAAAAGACAATGCAGCAAATTTAATAGAAGTATATTATTCCCAAAAGGGGCCTCAGGTAGAAAGGTACACATTATATATTGTTGATCATATCAAACGCACAACTGTCGGCCAATTCCCACTGGTAACCGTCGGTTGTCAGAAACCCCAGTGGTACTAGCCTATGGTCTGCTGGATCCAGTTCAGCACATAGATCCAAGAGCATGGTTCAAGGGACTGTAAAACAGCATATTAGCCAGTCATCATCATGGGCCAGGAAATCTTCATGGTCCCTGAACACGTGTTCCCTCCTAATTCTTCCATTCACATCGTCCTCTGCAGTGCAAAGTGCACCCATCGCAGCATTACACTAAAGTGTCCAGCCATATTTATATGTTTATCCCCCACTCTGGCATATTTGAAAATAGAAATTTGATAGATGACAGTTTACCTAAAGTGGGTATTATATTTTGTAAATTACCATATTTCTAGTAGGTTATTTCCTATGTCACCATTCTATTTCCCCACCTTATTTTAGTGTTTACTTCTTCAATCTGCTCGCCTTGCCTTTCCCTCTTTTTTCCATACAGATGAATCCTTCCACCTACTAGCTATTGATGGTAATTTTGCTTGTGGTTATTAATTTAATTATTATTTAGAGTTCTAAAATGATAGTTTTATTTCATGAGAATAAAATTCAATTAATGAATAGGCAGTCCTTTTCCATTCTTTAGGAAAACTTATAATATTATAAGTTATTCATTATTAACTTTGACAGCAAAAAATAATTGATTGCACCTAGACAGTTTGATACCCATTTAAACCTTTTAAATCCCCAACAAAAAGGACGTGTGAGGTTTTGAGAAATCATTCCTTCTAAATTCACTTTTTACTTAGTTATTTACCAGTGTGTTCTAGAGACTGCAGTACCTGTTGTTGTTTGCTATTTTTTCTAAAGCAGACAGCAGCAAGGAACAGGTTATAATGAGGTAATACTGCCATAGCTCATGCAAGATGGCCCATTACTCATTTGATGTGTGCTTGTGTTATTAGCAAAATTCGACTGCCTGTAAGATGAAGGACAAGAGTAAACACATGCTGTGTATTGAGCAAATTGTGTTTGCCTGTGCCCGTGTGTGTGTGTGGAAGACAGAGAGGCTAAGTTCATGTACCCGTTTACTACTAAAGCTTTTTAACCATTGAGAATTTTAATCTAATCCAGTATTTAAGCCTCAATCACAAGCAATGTGCCAATTGTAAATTCTCTACATATCTTATCACACTGTATATATTAATGCTCGCAGTGTGTATGTATAACATACAGCTCCGGTTTTTCCTAAAGTATACTTTTTGCCATTTTCCAGATGCCTTTTGACAGTGTAAGCCACAGAGCTCAAAGACACTGAAGTTTTTTTCTGACAGTTTTTCTCTGTAAGACAATCCTTCATTCCTCAGAGTAATAACAGCTTGTCTTTTCGCTGTTGTGAAATGACATTTGCCTCCCATGATGACTGCAGAGAGTCTGCAACCACTCCCGCACGTGAACTCTGTGTTTGGTGCAGAATAATGAACACATTCAACCTGCTGTCGTCGGGTTAATCCCTGGCCACTGCTGTTCACGCATGACCTTGGGTCTGCAAATGTAGTTCAACACAGATCACTCTGGAATTAAACAGAACCGTGTCCTGTAAATTTTATACAGATATATTTATTACTTGGGCTGTTGAAAATGGAGATGCACGTAAACTGACACAGCTTCATGAGATTTGTATTCATTCAATTAGTCCCATCATGAAACAACTTAGTCTCTGCAATAATGAGTTTATTGGGTCACATCCTTAAATGATTCCATAGTAACTGTGCAGTTATCCTGTAATTTATATTTGATTATATTTATGTTATATAACACATGTTGATCCATTCACACATACAACAAATACTATTTCACAAACTATTAATAGCAACTTCTCAGATCCTTAATTAGTGCTTTGACGGAGACATGTGTGCTTACTGGTCAACCAGTTAAAGCCAGTTAATGAGTGCGGACTAAAAACACAGGCAGTGGTTGCTAGCCTGACTGCGCCAGGTGGTTTGTTACACGGAACCATCTGGGAAGCCATTGCTGCAAAATGGCAGAAAGGTCTTCGGTGACGTTCTTTGCTCTTCTTTCGATGAAGACATACTCTCCAGTTCTGATATAACTGATGCCAGCAGCATCTACGCTAACCTCTTTAGCTGCTGCCATTGTTGTTTTTAAGGAAACAGTCACGTCATCACATACACCTAGCATCAGTAGTTCCTCATAGGACGCTGACTGCTCTGACACAAGTGCATAGCTAGAAGCCTTCCAAGATGGATTCTCACTTAAGTTGGTGATTTCGTGATCTTGCAAGTCTCGCTGCCTTGCAAGGTTACAGTAAGTATATCAAATAAAAAATAGACACATTTTGTCAGAAAGGAATAATCGAACATTTTAGGAAAAACACCTATTACCTTTCTAGCTGAGAGGTCGATGAGAAAGGGTAGGAATTTGGGGAATCCTACAATTTCATTCAATCTTGATTCTTGGTGTTATCATTTGATTCAGAATAAATTCTCAATTCGAAACTCAATTCTCAATTGAATTCATAGAAAAGGGTGCAATATTTTCAGGTCCTTACACCACTGAAACACAATATGAAATATGACTGACAGTTGAGCTAACTAGTCTTGATGAAAGTCACTTTCTGGCAAAACAGGAAAATACATAGATAAGTGTGTGAGCGTGGAGCTTTTTTAATTAAAAATAATTATCTGCATTCATTTGAAAGCATGCTAGTCAGTCTGTATGCAAATATGAAAAGGCAGTGTAGTTTACTGATCACATCACTGTTTTTTTTTTTTTTGTTTGTTTCACAAAAACAGTCCTGTTTGTTCTCAGTGCAAAGCATTCACAAACTACTTCACTTATGTCTTGCACAGCTAATTATTAAGAATTTAAATTCAAAATGCTTGCCTTTTTTGAGGATGAACTACAACTTAATTCAAGTGTGTGCCCACAGTACATTGTCCGGGTGCTGCACTGTGCTCTTTCAAGTTGGCTCTGACTGCTTTTTGTTCTGTCATCATAACTTCATCAACAACGTACAAGAAAATCAATTATTTTTGGCATTTGTGAATCAATTCAAAATCATAGAGGTTGAGAATCTTATCTCATTTTTATGTGAATTGATTTTTCCCCCACCCCTAAAGATCAATACTATTCTCATGTACAAAAAGACATTTAAACAAATGAGAGACGTTTTCATTAGTGAGCTTTAAAGGTGCTGGCCTTTCCCTGTTTCTAGTCTTTGTGTTAAAGCTAACCATATGCTCGTGGTAGCTTCTTACTTACTGTACAACGTGAGAGTGGTATCAATCTTCTAATCTAACCCTTGGTGAAAAGCATAAGCAAACTTCTCAAAACTACTCCTTTAACCTTTCTGTATGCCTATTCAATTCATCAAAATAGTATTCCATAAATCTACAGATACTACCACACCTTGAAAAATGTTGTATTGACAGTGTGAAACACAATAAGTGTGTTTATATGGAGGTCTCTGGCCTGTTGGCAGTTTTATACTTTGATGTCTCCTAATTCTACCTCTCTCGTCTGTGCATGTGCGTTAAAGTGTTAAGATGTGTGTATCCTTGTGTGTATGTGTGGACCCATGGCCTGTGGGGCAGAAGGTTCTGTCAGGCCCACGACTGAGTGATGAATGTGTGTGCAGAGAGGGGAACCAGGTGCCAACTGCATTGACTCCTCTTCTCAACTGACTGTGTGCATGTGTGTGTGTGTGTGTGTGTGTGTGTGTGTGTGCGCATGTGTGCATGTGTGCGAGAAAGACCTAAGAAGTGTGACCCTCACATGCATGTGTGTACATTTTAAGTGCGCGCATGTTGGCACAACCATGCACAAGTTGATGCAAGTGCACGTGTATGTATCTACACATAAAAGTGTGTGCTTGTGCACATGTATGTGCGTGATTCTGAAAGCACGGCGAGATAATACTTCTCTCTTTCTCATCTCCCTCATCCTCGCTCATCCTGACACCCCCCATGCCCTCTCCGTCACACTGCTGCCTCTCATCACAAACCTAATCGTCTCACCCCCTCGGCAAGTACGTGCTATGCGAATTAAAGTGCCCCTGCCCTCTTTTTCTCTTTCTTATTCCTCTTTGTCTTCCTTCTCCTCCTCTCACCTCCTCCTCATCCCTCTCCTCCTCCTCCTCCTCCTAATAATTTTCGGCTTTTGTATGGAATGGGTGTCCGACTTTAAGTGGCCACAGCGTTTCAATAATGTGTTTACTTATCTCCATTTAGCTATTGAGCTTCTGACATTTTCAATTTATGTTTACAAATTGCAAACATTAACATGTAAATGTGGAGGATGCCTCACAGGGCTTCCGTATTCATTGAAAAGGGGTCATGAAATAGGACAACAAACCAGTAATGGCACAGCTTGTTCCAAAGCATTTGTTGTATAGCACTATTCTGCTGCTAATGGGTCTAGATATGCATACAGAAAATTGCACTTGCAGTGGGTACAAAGGCCTTAGTTTATGTTCTTTCTCGTTGATTATAAATATGTGAGGTGCTTTTTCCGCACACAAACAGATTTTATATATATATATTTCTAAAAAAATAGAAATTGGCTACTCATAATGTTTTTCCCCAGAAATATATCTATTTTCTAACATTTGGGGTTACTTTGTTGAACCAGTCAATCTTTCATTGGAACACCTTCGAGTGTGCAAAATGAGTTTTCAAGCTCATGGTAAATCATTTTTACCAAGTTCTTGGTATCTTAACAGCTATAACAGCAAATTGCTGCAACAGTGACACCATTCTTAGCTGTGGTTTTTTTTTTGTTTTTTTGCATATGCTGAAAGTAAAAGTCTTGAAACTAAACAAACACTACTCCATCCAGCTGAGCAACGTGATGCAAAGAGAAAGAGTGTATCATGAACCAGCTACCAGTTCCTCTCAGAAGGCTTTTCAATCAAGCAGGAAGCCCTAATTCATTTTCTCCTCCAAGCCACAGTTGGTTGCAGCTGAAGCCACAATTACATGGGCAGACAGAGTGACTTAATGCTCATAAAAGGGAAAGAAAAAAGGCAAACTCTGTATTCAGGAGTTCAAACTACGTTTGCTGCAAGCGTGGCTCTGTAGACTGTAACAGAGACTGCCTGTGGCAGGGGAGAGGAGTAAGGCAGGAGTAATCTATAACTGAGAGGCTAGTAATGAGAAAGATGTGCCAGCCGTCTGCTCACTGTGATAAGATGAGGAAGTTCCCTCAGGGCCTAAAGCATCTCTGACCCAAACAACAACAAAGACAACAAACGGGTTACTGCCCAAACCATTCCTTTTTTTTTTCCTCCATTTCCATCCATCGTTTACATTCCTTTCTGCCTCTCATTCCATCTCCTCCCTTCCTCTCATCCTTCTCTTTCCATCTCTTTTAACTCCTTTGTCTGCAGCTTTTTCTGTTGCTACTCCCCCTCTCTCCTTTTATCTCTCTTTTTTCAATGTCCCTTTCTTTCTCTATTCTCTCACTCTCCATTCGTGCCTAAATCCAACTCCATACAAAGCCCCGCTGCCATGTAATCGGTTTCATCAGCGTTTTTTATTAGCTAAAGAAGAATACATGGTAATTAAGGGGAGTGCGGCCAAGCGTGACAGGGAGAGGCTTCACCCAGCCGCTGATGTGGAACAAGAAGGAAAGAAAGAAAAAAAGAGGAGATGAAGGGGAGAGGATGGGGTGTGTGGGGGCAAGGACAGAAAAAAAAAAGAAAGACAGCAGAGAAAGGGCAAGGAGGAAAACGGGAGAACAGAGAGAGAGAGAGAGAGATAAGGAAGGTTTGAATGGCGACAGGAAATGAAAGGCTGGAGCGTGAGGGTCACAATGATTTTAGTCGCGCTCTCCAGTGTTGTGTGGAAGCGCACGCCGACAGAATGGAAATGAGACTAATGTCCTGTTAATGTGGTCCGAGTCACACTGCACCAATACGAGGACCTCGGCTGCCATCATCTGCCTAATCCCCTGTGTCCACTTAAATGGCCCATTCAGGACAAGTGCACCATGAGGGTGCTATTGGAACGAGGACTCCGCCGTTGTTTCATGCTAGGTCGATTTTTATGTTCTTCAGACTGGCTGAATGATACATGTGTTAATGAAGTAGACAAGAGATGCTCCTCATTGGTGAGCAACTTGATATCACTGAGGAGCATTGGGACTGATCAAATCCTGCTCACACTGTCATTCCTTTTTCAAGAGCTCTTGACATCTTAAATTGTATGGCAACATTTTGGCATCATAAGACCAAGGGGTAAAAGTGAGTGCCATAAAAGCAGCATTTCGACAGTTCCATGGACAGCAGCAGAACTCCCTAAGTGTTGTTGTCATTAGCACAGATCTTAAATTGGTAGTAAAATAACTGTGTGTGTTAGTGTATGTGCAAGTACGTGCATTTTCCCAACTCAGGATGTTCATTTCACACAGAGAGAGTTGCAGCAGAAGCCAGTGGACCAGAGAGACCCAACTCAAAGTATATTTCCTGATACATGCCGACCGTACTGCCGCCAAGCTGTGCTAACATTAATTTTCTGCTGAAACAGCCACTGGCCTGCGAGAGCAAGTTTGCCCAGAGCTGAAATATCAATTATACTGTTCTCCCTGGCAGAGAGTGCGAAGCTTTAATCTTCACACAACCAATCAAAATGTCGTCTGGACTGGACTGAAAGAGGGAATTGTTGGCCACGCTTAAAAAGGGCAGCAGTTTCAACCCGTCTAGTTAATATTGACACAAAGGAGGTCTGTTGGTGGACCGCTTTGTTGCCATGTTCTGCTTTGCTGTGTTTCTTTCCTCCCTTTTCCTCACATGAGCATACTCACTCATTTACATATAAAATCATTCTTCCATATTTTTTCTATACCCGCTGGAACAAATCCCAGCATGCACTGGACGGGTAAAGGCAGGATACACCCCGGACAGGTCGTCTGTCTATCACACACATAGGCAGACCACGGCATTTGCACTCACATTCCCACCTATGACCAATTTGGTTTCCAATTCACCAAAACTCCACTGTGGAAGGAAACCAGAGCATGGCAAATCAGTTTATACAAATATGGAAGAGGCACACTAACTTGAACACCAGTGCACACACACACGCATGCACACGCACACACGCAATGTCTATACTCATTGTCATTCAATTTCCAAACTAGCTTACGAACGGAGTCCTGATTCAAACTTAAAGCCTGATCTCAAACTAGTCCCTTCAAGAAGAGAGGCCAAAAGTGTTCTTCAGCCACCCCAGATACAACACACAAACACACACACACCACCGCTTTGCCTCCACACAGGCATTATGCACTAAAACGTCCTCCCAATTCCTCTGTCTTCTTCACACAGCACTGGCCCCCGTCGAGCAGCAGCAGCCTTCCTGGCTGGCATGTGAAGACTGTAATTTTCCGCCACACTTCCCCTGCTGTTTGCTGGCTCTTTCCTTGGTGCTGTGGAGATAGCGAGCGAGCGAACGGTGAACAAGGTGCGGGCCTCGCCAGCTCTCCTGCCTCCCTGCGATTATTAATGCAGCAGCAGCCAGCGTGGCCGCCAGGTTAAAGCAGCAATCAGCGCACACTAAATAAGATCATTCACAGCCTCTTTAAAGGCAGACAGACAGAGCTGCAGTGAGACACACACAAACATACACACACACACCAGCATACACATGGATGAAAGAAGGTGCAGGTGAATGAAAGAAAGTACTGTGTATGCACACTGACACACATACGGAAGAGTTAACAATTTAAGAATATACGTATGAATGTAATAGTATACAGAAAATAAGATAATGTATCATGTTAGCAGCAATGTATAATATAAATAAATTGGGAGTGAACAATTAATAGTGCTATGATTAATAATTCTCAGAGAAATTACAATTTGAAAGAATGCAATTTTCAAACCCCCTGAGCCGTGATTAAATCATAACTAACTAAATGTACTCAGCTGGAGTTAATGGGTTTTTTTGTGAATTGGCCAAACAACAAAAAAAAACTCTATTTAGACTTGGCCAAAGATACCAACACTCTGCATAATTTTGACATCTGAAAAAGTAAGTAGTAGGTTGTCTCTTTTAGTTAAAAAAAAGACCAACAGTGGCTAAGTGCTTTCTACATAAACGATCTAGAGCGCATCGCATAAATGGAGAGACAACTGCCAGAAAGCTTGTGTGTGAGTTTATGGGATCTCCTGTCCATCTTTTGTACATCATATTATTGTTTTAAGCTCCTCGCATGAAAAGCTATAAATTGCAACCTCTAGCAGCTCAGGCTGTGAAGCAGTTTGTTCTGTCAGTGTTTGAAGTTAACATTAGCTCAAGCTTTGTTTATTGTCTTAACAAAGGCGAACAAAATGCAATTTTTTAACAAAACATTTATCAACTTACTAGAAAAAGAATTCCGGGAAGACTCAAAGAATAAAAAAAGTATAGCTAGAGCTATATAGATTCTTTAACGGTTTAAAATGCTTTGAACGGTCCAGTTGATCAATACAAAAGGGACAGGACCACACTGATTAATTGACATATTTTAATTGTATAAACAAACTAATGTTTTCAAAGCAGAAAAACCTAATTCAGCTGCATTTTCCTGGAAGACTCTGTTTCTACAAGGTATCAATACTTAACCCTGCGCAATATTGACAAGTATATACAAGTAATGATCACAGTTTAAAATCACAATCTCGACATTTGAGATATTACTAAAAGTTGCAATTGCTGCAAATTGCAAATTGTTTCTCAAATCATTCAGCCTTAAGATAAAGTACACTATTCATTTATATAACACAAATACACATTCACAAGCACATTGTACATCAGACTGCTGCCAATTCTGAACCCCCATCTGCTGAAATATGTAGTTTTGAGGTTATATATTAAAAATCAGCAAAATAAACATGCACAAAGGAACATATGTGTGGGTCTGTGTGATATGTTGTGTACAGTGTGTGTGTGTATATACACACACTGTAAACAACATATCACACAGACCCACACACACACACAGGCATTACATTGTATATTTACAAACAAAAGGGCAAGCACATTCAATACACAGTTCCACTGATATGTCCTGCATGTAATCAGGAGTCGATGGTATATCAGTAAGTATTTTACTAAATATTGAAAATGCTCACTACCAACAAACACAAACATAAAAATACAGTATGTAACATGCATATGACATAGTAAGTATTAAGTTTAGTTTCATTTGAAATGTCTGTGCTCCTTTTAAAACTAACTCAAGTCCTTCTGGGGAGGTGGTGCTCGTCAGGCAGTGCATGGTGAGAATGGAAATCAATGGAAAGGGGGTTGAAGTGTAAACAGATTATTAACACTGTGTTCTGTGCCCATTTCACTGTATTACATACCTCTATGATTCCCAATAGATGACCTGAAGCACAATAGATTTTCAGGCATAAGCTCTGCAGAAATCCATTGGTAATTTCAGCCTGATCAATTATCCACTCGAGCTCATCGCATCCTCAGTTTAGCTTGTTTTGATGTGCTGCTGTGTGCAACAATGACAAACTAGTTACTGTAGTTGAGTAGATTTATAAAGAAACTGCACTGTATTTTTAAAGTCTGTACTATTTAGTTGTTTAAAACATCTACTTACAATTCATTTCAAGGAAAAATAATAAAAAACAATTAAAAAAAAACATTCAAGCATTACTTTTATGCCATACCTGATGTTGAAACTGCCTCTAAGGGATTACTGAATAGATCTTCTTTGGTCGATAATATAATAATATCATTACGAGCCATTCTAGCAAATTAAAAAGAAACAAGCAGCTCTTGGCTATGTCAACCTATTAGTAGATGGTCACTACAATACTCTCTGTCTACAACACACGTAGCATTATCAGAGTAGCATCGTAGCTGATGGTGGCGCAGAATAAGCGGTGTCTTCATGGTATGTTTGTAAGTTAGTTTGTAAAAAACATTATTGGAGAATTAATAAACAATTACCCAGCTGTTTTTCCTTTTCAATATAACCCTAATATAACTCATATATCATTGGCATCCCCCATGTAACTCATGCGTATCACATCTGCTTGCTATGTTAACAAGGTAGCTAGCCAGCTAGCTAGCTAGCATTTCATTGGGCAAAAATCCTGCATTACTTAACAAACTTTTATTGTGAAACATTTAGAGGAAGGTATTGTGGAAAACTTGCAATTCCATTCTCCTTCATGGCTCTCATTATGTTCCACTCGGGAGCAGTTGAGTCACATTCCAGTCCAGTCCGGTCTTTAGGCTTAATACCAAACCAAACTGAAGATAAATTTACATGGGCCCAACTCTACTTTTAGTTTCAAATATCAAAATCCCTTCCAAGAGTGTAGCAGAACCTACACTGGCTGTGAAACACACGAAAACAGTAGAAGGCCATATCTAAAGTCCCTCTTTGGTTGGTCTGAGCTACTGTAGAAACATGACAGTGCAATATGTTGTCACCATGGCAGAGGACTAGTGGTGTCTATAGATATAAAAGGTCAATTCTAGGGTAACAAAAACATATCAATCCTTAGTTTCAGATGATTATACATTAATGAAAACAGTTATGCATATTATATTCCATTTCTGCCATGTTATGGACCCTACACACTGGTCCTTTAAGATAAGTGGACATCCAATTGCTGTTCACTGATCACATCTGCATAATGTTGAAAATGCAACCTGCCATCTAGTTTTTAGCCATAAAATTGATGGGAATTCCAACTTCTGTGGCTAAATAGTATCTACTAACCAATGACTGTGGTTGCAATACTGCAATGCTAACCACACAAATCCTTTAACCTTGTTCTGCTCACCTCTTTGGCCTTCCTCTTAAACAGAGTGAGCAAGCAAATATGCCTGTTAAGTATGCTGGCCTATCTTTTACTTACTAGCCTTTTTGCTCTTATTATGGCAGCCACTCTGAACCTTCTTGGCGCTCAGCTATTGCAGTCTTCAGAAGACACCAAAGGGCACCCATCTGCTCGTCAGTGATCCACAGATTACTGATTAATCTCATCTCTATGTCTGACTAAGCATCTATGTCTCATCTGTGCAGCCTGTTGGGCACAGCCTAACTGTATCTACTCTATTTCCCCTGGTTTCCAACTTCAGTATATTTCTTGGTGACCAATGATTGCATGATAACATTTTTTAATCTTATCAAAATAGCAGGACTGTATACTAAACCCTCAAATGATTTGGACAGGATGTTGAGAAAGAGGAAAGACAAGCACTTAGACAGAAAGATAGGACAAACAGGCTCAGGAAGCTTCCTAACTACAATGCTCAAATTCAGAAAAACTAATAATTTTTAATTACTTTCAGTCATTTTTCAAGCAAAAGTGCTTTCCCTTATTCCAACTTCCAACTGTGATCTCATTAATAGTAATTAAATATCTAGGTTTTGGAGTGTATTTTCATTATCATCTTGGGCTTTAGAAACACAGTGTTCTGACATTTAATGGATAAAACAACTTTAATTAATTGATAATGAACTTAATTGTTAGATGCAGCCCTATTTCAGAAACTTAATATACAAAACTCATAGTGCAACTACAGAATGTAAATTTACCTAGACATCAGACTCAACTGAACTCATCATAATCATCAACCATAAACCTGGCTGTCAATTCAACATGTTCATATCAATTACTGAATGTATACTGAATGCTCCATACTGACTGACTCCATGAATGCATGCTATGGAGATTGGAGTGTACTCGAGGCATCAGTGTTAACAAGAACATCATTATGATAAACGGAAATTGTGGTACTTCCCTCTGGAAATGTATAGCCTGCGTTGTATTTCGTGCTGCATTAGGAGATTTTATGTGAAAAGGAGAATTCCCTGCAGGATTCCATATAGTGTTTTCTATAGTGCTTTTCAATTCCACAGAGATGCAAGCAACAGCATCTCAACAGGTGCTGCTGTGACACAAAAGTTTGAAGTGACCGTGAGGTGTATGCCTGAATTCATCAACGATTCTGAAGACCGACATTGCTGACATGGTTTTCAACTATTTAAATTTTTAATAGAAACACTGTTGAGAGGGGATGAAACTGAAAAAAAGGAGTAAGGAATAAAGTCCAAACAAATTTAGTGTTTGATAGGAAAGTAAGAATAATCAGAGATGAAAAGTAATCCATTGCTTTTCCTTTTGGTTTTTCTAATAGCATCATGTGCATTGCTTAACATTAAGCATTTGTCCAAACATTTTTCTGTGTGAATGAATTGCCTCACCTATGCTAAGTTGGTATTGCTGAGAAGCATCACAGACAGACATTTCAGCTGGCTAATACTGACATAAGTGCATATTAATTAAAGACTAGGTACAAAAAGACTGCATCATATTAATCCTATTGAGCATCATCGGCTGTACACAGTGCATCCCAAACCAAGATGTTATTCTGTACCTCAGTGATGTTCAGTATGGGGAAAGCATCATCTGAAATATGAAAAGACGGTCCAATATCATTTTCAAGAAAGTCAAAGTCAGGGTCAAAGCTTTCAGTTTCTGACAAATGCTGTTCTCCTCAAGCTTTAGCTGCTGTCCAGATAAAGTCTTATTTTGTGTGCACAAACCTTTTTAACAAATACTGTAAGTAACTATACATGGCGTGGCATTTACACCCAGCCCTGATGTTAAGTGAACAGATAGAAATAGCAAGTGCAGAGGAGGTGAAGTGGGGTAATTTTTCAGTGCTCTGCACTTCTACAAATATGATGGGATTGAGCAATGGAAAGGAAAAAAAAAGAATAGCATTTAGACAAAGAGCGATGTTGAGTGAAGAGATAGAGTGAGCACGATAGGTGGTGCAAAAAAAAAGGGTTGGTGATTGTGTTGAGCCATCCATGTTGAGAGAGCGAGTGTTTTTCCTGCTCTGAGAGGGGGAAGAATAGTCGCTGGGCAGATAGATGGGAGGAAAAAACGCTTCTGTGGCACTGATAAAGTGACTGAGGACCACTACTGCCACACTTGGACAATTCCAGACACAATCTTCTCCCCTCTTTTCTTTTCTTTCCTCTGCTGCCAAACCCTGTTCTTGCAGGCATAATAATGGCTGTTTCTATCCCCTCTGTCTCCCTCACACACACGCACACGCACACACACACACTATACGTTCCAGAAACTGTCAGAGATGTGGGGAAAAGTAGGAGGGGAGCTAGTTTGGGATATAGTGAAGTCCTGACAACCTTTCATTAAACAGGCCAAATTAGAGGTTTGTAAACCCCTCCAAACTTAGCCGCCCGAGCTCATCCACCTCCTTCCTATCCTTTGTGGCCCCAGTCTGCTGATTCTGTATCTCAGGTCTGTCAGAGGAGGGTATCTCTAAAAGATTGTGAGCTAGAAACAGTTTCTGATCTGCACTTGCACATTATCACTGGAATGTAAAAATGCTTTCAGTCTGTACACCACAGGCTCAGATAAAGGGGAGGGGGGGGGGCATTAGCACAAAAGGTTCACAGTTGACGGCATGCAGATTTGCTGACGCCTGTAATAAAATAAGGCCAGCCGGGTGTGCAAGAGTTGACATTGCATATAGGTGTACAGCCGGGCATCTGCATAAAGAGCCGCTGCTTCTGCCAGAAGCCATCATGGCCTCGACAGATTAGAAATTGTGTGTGTAAGGATTCACCGCAAATAATGAGAAATGAGTTTTAAATTGTAGCTCAGACACAGTGAAAAAATGGGCCCTGTCAATATGTGGTGCGTGTGATGCAGAGAGAGGCGGGCAGGAGCGAGAGAGTGTGTTAGAGGATTTAGGGGTGAGAGAGATAGGGAGAGACAGAGACAGAGACAGAGGGAGAGAGAGAGTGGGGGATCAGGGGATGACTTTGTTTTGGTTTACTGCTTATTACCATCATAATCCTTTGTCCTGTTTTCCACTCTGCAGTCCGGGCACACCTCTCGCCTCGTCTCTGCGTTAGACACTGTGATTGCCTTGTATTTAAGAAGCCTTCTGTGAGCCTCTGTTCCGACAAATGCTTTTCCAATACCAATCACAGCTGAGTGCACCTCATTTGAATCTGTGAAAGGGGTTTTGATTCCATCAGCAGAATGCTCCTCCAAGCGCGTCACAGACCATTCAATACTGTGGCAACGTGTGAAAGCCTCAGAATATTCTCACCTAGTATATGCATACACTGTAAAGGGTTTGGGCGAGGGCTGCTTACCCTCTTCAAACCGTGTTGTTCATTAATCCCCCTTTTATTCTCTACATACGGCCTCATTAGCTGTTCTCCTTTATGGCATTTAGAAATTGTAAGCTGTGCTCCATGTGACTTTCAAATGTGTGATGAAACAGAAGCGTTTTACTGGTCGTAAACTTTGATGAGGAGTGAAAAAGGCTAATTGTACACTCAGCTTTAGTGTTTGATAGTGTTTATGCCACCTGGTCAACCTCTAATGTGTATGTATACGTTATGCGTGTCTGTATTTTACTGCATCTGACTGCGTGTGGTACAGACCAGCTGCTGATATCTCCACTGCAGCAGCTTGTTGACCTTCAAACTTATCAGTGCATATCTTTTGTCGGAGCAATTGCCTGCCTTTTGGTCTGTGAGGAGTTTGGATAATGCATCCAAATTAAAATCTTTTGTAAATCCCATTGCTTGATTGCTTGAGAGCCACTGAGAGTTGTTCAACATTAATGGTGAAGGACTTCCTGATTCCCAAAGTCATTTTCTCTTCATTATTCAGGCGTGTATTAGCACCTCTTGTTTTCCACACAGAGATAACAACCTCTTACTAAACTGCCTCATACAACACAGTTAGCTGAGGAGACAAACAGGTCATGTGCATCCTCTTATCTGCGTAACTGTGTCTCCAGTGTTAGGCTCAAATCTTAGTGGGGCCCTTCACGTGTTCTGGATCAATTTTAATGCAACTTCCTTGCTATAGTCACATATTTTTAGTGTCATAACCATATATGTTATTTATACATTCCTTGTGTACAGTATGTCCTACAGCTTTCTAGGAAGACTGGAGGGTAGGACAGTGCTAGTCCGATACACAGTATTGTTGATAATAACCAAAAATCATGGATTAGACGTCAGAGGAAATGTTGTAATGCCACACAAACTACTATTATGCATTGAGCTGTCATGTACATACTACACTTTTAGCCACCTACTGTGCAGAGAAGTGGTGACATGTCTACAACAGCCACACCAGCTGTCTGCCATCTTAAAGCAAGCTGTGTGAAGATATTATATGCTGAATGCTGAAAAAATAAAAGGAATGCAAAGTGTGCAATAGAGGGTATGCACATGATGTCACTGTATGCGTAGTTACCAGGGTCACTTCCCCCACGGGTGCCAAACACAACAGTCAGCATCTGCTTTTATGCATTCACATGAAGAAAATTGCTAAAATGGTAAAAAGCCATTTTGCAATGGACTGCACAAAGAGATTCTGAACGAATTCAGGCAGAAGTTTTTACAAACTGCTGAAGGCGTAAGAGAAAAGAAGCCATGTAAAGTGATACTTTCTAAAGGGAAGTGTAACATGAACTGACCTAGAATGGTTTTCGGAATGAAACATGATAGAATGAAAATATTTTTAGAAAATTGTCCACAACGACCAGGGTATCTTTGAAGTTCTTTTGATTTTGAATAGGCTGACAATTTCTGTATGAGAACACACAATTACAAGACACAATAATGTTGCAAAAAAAAAAAAAAAAAATCCTACTTTCATTGAAAGTTAGAATGTTCAGTTGTTTGAAACAGTTTTGGTTGATTCAACTGAAAGCTTATTTTGGAGGCGTTTCCGGTGCAGTTAAATTGCTGCTTCTGGTGTTTAGGCTGTCCTCATTGATATGAAAGGGATATTATATTAGTCTGCATTAGCTTGAGCTAGGTGTACCTAATAAACTGGCAATGATATGATGTACATGATATGGAGCTTTAGGCTTTGTGCCAGTGTTCTGCTAGGCTAGAATTTTTCAATCGAATAAAAGCATCTCAAATATTTACAACAAATAAACTTTGATTGATTCCAGATAATAGAATTTCACAATTTAGTGGACAATTCAGTTTTCAAAACAACATCACAATACAGTGAATAGAGCTCTGAACTTTTCAATGCCCACAGTACAGTAAGTTACATTTTTTCCCTTGTATTGCACTTCTATCCATTCAAAGCAGCTGTAGCAAGTTTGTCCTTACACCTGTTACTGTGAGGTCAGTACCCTCAATATCAGGACGTTTGACGCTGACCTAAAACATCTGAAACCTTGCTATACATGTAAAATGTGGCAGTGTGACTTTTCAAACGTGTCCCATGCTTTTACTTCACTAACTGAGGGAGCTGCAGGATTACAAAAGTAATTACGTTGTGAACTATGTATTTATTAACTTCAGGGATATAAGTATGTCAACATTTTACAGGTCATAGACAGCTAAGCAAAAGCCATGGCTTTTACTAGATATTAAAGAAGAATATTCAGTATTGAAATACAGAACGTAGTTGTTTAGGGCGTGTATTAATCAGCACATATTCAGAGAAATACTGTTATTTGTGAGCATGTAAATATAATAAATAAACTTAAACTTTCTTGTTTGTACAAGACTATTTTTTAAAGTTCTAGCAAAAACACATCTGACATGGCAAAGAGTAAAAACATCTAAAAATATTTATCTGTTTAAATATATATCAAACATATAATACAGTACTACACCTTACCTATTATTGTATTTCATCCGGGTTACAATGACTTACCAGGAGATAAGGTCTGGCTGTAATATTTTCTTGTCAGTGCCCATATGCTAAAACTAACAGGTATACTATCAAAAACAGGAACATATCCAACCTTGGAGTCAAAACAATGAAAATCCAGTGAAACAAAATGAAACGCTGATGCGGTACAAATACAATATCTGTCAACTGCATTAATTTTTTTTCTGCTATATCCAACACAATTTCATGGGTGACATGGTGGAAGAGGATTAACACCCAATTTATATACCTTTAAAGGAAAGACAGACTGCTAATGCTGTAGCTCCTAATCCTCCCAGCACTCCGGGCATGGATGTGTTCAGTCTGCTAGCTTGACTCCGAGTGTGCTGGCTGGCCTGGATAGCTGATGACTTAAGTAGTGACTGAGGGAGTCCAAAGGCTACAGGGAAATCAAGAGTTGTTGTACCCAGCAGCCAAGAGAGGGACTTGACAGTGTCAAAGGATTATGTACTGTGGGGCACAACAATACTAATGGCACTTCTTTTGCATTATGATAATTGCCAAGACAAAATTGCCACCTAATTTCTCCCTGTTTCTAATTATTGGGCTCTTCAATGCAAGCAGGCAGTGGGAGCAGAGCATTGGCAGGCAATTAAACTCCTGCAATTATGGCTCTATTGTAAAGCTCAGCTTTACCAAGGATTTGTAGGGCAGAGAATGATTGCTCTCCGATGCAATTAAATACAGGATAAATCTGGTGTAGACCTGTGAATGGATCCTTTAAAGTTCACTGCTATGTTTTCTAACAACCAGTCACCAGCCAGGAAACCTGAACCAAGTCTGTTAAGGAGGTCACCTGCCAAAAGAGCCACACCTACTGAGCCACAGCCGCATGTCTGTTACAGCACCCCCACTGGATACACATGCTTGCAACCGAACCGACTCTCACTGTGGTTCCAAAAAAACAAAAAAACAACAACCATTTGCATAGAGAGCCATTCCAGGGAGGCATGCTGGGTAGGATTAGTGTTCCTCTTCCTCTAGTGTGTCGAAGTGAGCAGTGACCCGATGCAAATGTGTGCACGAGGAAGTTTAGAGTTATGAACTGTGGGATACAGAGGAGCGTGGCCATCTGGAAACTCAGTGACAGGAAGGTGTTTATGAGAGACTGGGGGGAACAAAAAGCCACAACCTACTTTGTCTCATTTTGTTGTACAGAAGCTACTGATCCAGTGCGCTGTTACAAAAAGGCTGGTTTAGGACCCAAAGGAGGAAGATATAAATTGGTCAATAAACTGGTTTGAGGAATAGTAATATCCAAAGCTGCAAATTGTACGATCTGAAAGCTGAAATGGAAAACTAGAAAATTGGTATAGATGAGTAGCTGAGTAGTCAAAAGCACGTTAAATTGTGCCAGATTAAGCCCCAGAAAATCAGTTTTGGGATAAATAAAATAAAGTAGAATGAATACTAAATATTCAAAACCTGAAATATCTATCTATTTCTGTATCAGATGGATTTTTAATGCATCATCAGTGATGGAGGACTGAGGACAGGTGTGCTTGTTTACAGACTTCAGTGATGTACTGACTGGGCAGTATTTGCACTTGGCTCACACTGGACCCTCCTGCATGCAAGATCTTCGTTTGCCCAACTTGAAATCCTGGCAACAAGCAGCTACAAAATACAAAAACCCTGACGTGCCGGAGGTGTAGACACTGTATAGCAAGTCACAAATATTATACAGCGATGGTCTGCATTGGCGTTTTTTAAATGTAACTCGCAGATCTTAATTTCAATTGTAGTGAGTCAGATATCTCGCTCAGGAGTTAGTAGAGACCACAGCAGAGATAAAAGGAGAGTGAATATTGGGCTCACCTTCGCATGGTGGACAGTAACACAATTTCAAATAAATGCTAATATTACTCTATGTCTGATATATGTGTAACTAAGGAGTTCATTGTTGACACTTTTGTCACATCAACTTCATAAGGTGATAATATATACAGCCGGGATGTCCACGCTAAGCCTGCCTCATCTCCCACACAAATACAGAGGGAATGGTTTTCCATGCACAGGACAGAATGTTTAACTTGATGACGTGTTGTTGATGTGCTAGTTTGGACAAACTGCAGTAAAAGCTGCCTGCAGCTCTTATCTCACAGTTTACACTGGCTGCTTCCTCTTGTACCATTCCTTCTTGTTAATATTTAAAAGACATCTGTTGACAAAAGAAACCCCAAAATGTCACTCCATTGTTGTGTAGAACCTTTTTTGAGCGAGCAACAGCACCACGAACAAAGAACTGCTAGCCTTGGTGACAAATACATTGCATTTCCTGCTGTTGCTTTGCAAGTTTGCCATTTACTGCATTGGCAGTGACAAATAACACTGATATAGCGGTATAGCTGAGAGTGATCAGTAAACTGGGAGGCTTCCATCAGAAAGATGAAGTTATAAACAGTTAAATTGTTTTATTGGATCGTCTGCATGTATTGTTTACGTTGAGCGTGTGCAGAAAGAATGAAAACTCCTATAGAAAAAAAATATATATTAATTTCACATTGAATGGCTTTCTCTGGAAAAAAAAATAGCTATAAAATCTATAATTAAAACATGCTAATAATGTTTGCAGTCTGGTGTTTGTAAATGCACAAAACCTTAAACTCAGAGATTCTGATGAAAACAAATACAGAGAAAAATGAAAGCCAACAGCTGCCTGAAAAGCTGTGTGATACTTTACGTTAAAATGCTTTCAATGTGGAGTAAGAACACATTGTCTTAGATCATCAACCACATGGCATTGTGATCAACATCAGCTTTGTCTGTCGTCTCGGATGTTGATGCTTACAAGTATCTTTTTGTTGTTTGTTGTGTGTCTGTTGGTTTGTTCACGAACATACACAGAAAGTAGCATTGTGTTCCAACACTTAAAGGTAGAGAATTAGCGAATACTTGCTATGAGGCATTAATTTAGTTTTAGTATTTGTTTCAGCACAGCAAATTAATTCTTGATGTAATTGATCTCAATTTTTCTACAAAGTCCATTAACTTTTATCCTGAGGCCAGACAAAACAGAAGCACCAAAACGCAGATGTGATTATCAACTGCCGCTCCCAATTTAAATTAGAGACAGTGCTGTTAATCAAAGTGTGTAATATACCTAAAAGCAGAGATCACCAGGGTTCAGCTCCACCCCGTTCAATTTAATGTTGAACCAAAAAATACCAGCCTTCTTATATCATTGTGGTAAAAACATCAAAACATTTGTTCGGTGGTGTGATGGCTTTGTAAAGCTGTTTAGTTGATGAAGCTAAAGACATAACTTTCATTGACAGGCCTCATAAATCAAAAGTTGCCATGTCTGTTTTTTTGTCTACCATATGCTGTCACTTTTTCACATTCTAATGCTCAGGGTTTCCAAGTGCATAAACTTTTTTTTTTCCCTTATCGCTTCAGGCAATATTGCAAACTGTACATTCTGAACACTTCTACCTTTGGCTTCATCTTTTTCATGCCCTTCCCCTATTTCTCTCATGTTCCTCTTTCACAAGCATCTTCAATGAAAGTTTCCTGCCACTGTGTGAGACACATCTGCATTGCAGTGCCGAGGGGAAAGCAGTGGCTGGAGGAGAAGAGACATGTATGAATAGGTTGAGACGGAGATCCAAAAAAGAGAAAATGAGAATAAGAAAGTCTGACCTATCATTTACCAAAATAATGGATGCATGAGTGACAGGAAAACATCACTTCACGCATCATTTGGTATATTATACTAGCGTTGTTTCGTATTCATTTTTTCTGCCTTTGACAGAAAAACATGCCCATTTAAAAAATCTAATACAAACACAACCATTTGCACCTCAAAGTGCTGTCACAGGGAAATCACAGAGAGGGTCATCCACCCCCACCTCCCTCCAAGCCTCTGAGCCTCCCTGTTATTAATGGCGTCATCATTTTTCCTCTGCTCACTCTATTTCCCTTCTGATAGTGGGGCCTGCTTCATCGTGTTCTGCCATGTTTCTGTAATTGCTCCAACAGCCTGCCTTATGCTGAGCATATAGTTTTTGTGTGCGTGTGTGTGTGCGCTTACCAAGTCGGTGTGCACGTGTCTGTAAGTGTGTGCATATGCATGTGTGTGTGCGTGCTGCTCTGTCCCCCCACCAGGGCCGGCTGTGAGTTTGTGGGGCAGAACCGAGCCGCGGGCGAGCTCCACACGGAGCAAAATGACAGCCTCCAGGCCACCATTGGTTGATGACCGTGAAAACACTTGCGGTTAACGTAAAGTGAGCGACCGGCTGTCACAGTGAGGCACGGCGCTTATGTGCAGCCCTGACAACAGCACGACAAGCCTCTCTACAACTAGACTCTGCAGTGCTGCAACAAACAACAAAGGGACAGCCATACGATTCATAACAGCAACCACTTCAGACATCTGAAGTACAAAGTAAAGAGGGAGAGGAGCAAGACACAAGCACGACTATTTGTCAAAGTGTTTGGGAATAAATGTTTTTTCTTTACTTAAATTCTGGTGGGCAGGAGTGAAAGCCGAGCGTGGTGGTTGAACGAAGACAGGGTGTGTGCAGGGGAGAATGCCTAGACTATCGCAGATGCCAGCCAAGGTCAGATAAAGCAAGGAGTAAGTGCTTAGAGAACCACGAGAGCAGAGGCCAGCTCTGTGGAGGAGGTGTGAAGGAGTGAGTGGCCAAGCGTGAGCGCCGCTGCCTCTACCCATCATTAAATGAAGCCACTTAAAAGGAAAAAAGTGCTCCTCTCAAAAAGGTCAATACACGGCACTCCTGCAAAACTCTGATGGTATTATTTAGCCATCTAGAGAATAGTTATGCCTTTGATGGAGACACAAAAAGTTATGAATATGTGTCTGAAGACACGTTATTGAGAAACCTGCATTTTTTTTTCCTCAGATGCTGAATTGCTTAATCTATCACATCACCGCCAGCAAACAGGTTTCTAAAGTTAAACCGAGAAGCAATAAATTATGTGCCAACATCATGTAGTAAGGAGGGACGATTACAGCGCTGCTTTTATCATCAATTTTAACTTCTGTGGTTAAATCAGACTTCTTGTACCCCCTGCCCTTTCGCATTGCTTTCTTGTCTCCTCTCGCTCTTTCTCTGAACACACACGCGTGCACACACACAGTTTATTATGCAGTAACATTACCAGATCCCCTTAGGCAGCTGTGCATCTCTGTATGACTGATGAGGGTAATTTCTCCCAAACAACAGAATGATCACTTTGGTGGCGAGCGCCACAGACCCCTCCCCCTCCCCCCTGTCTTTCCTCTCTCCTGTTTTCTTTTTAGCTTACAAAAAAGACAAGAAACAGAAAGATATTTGTTACTACGTCTCCTGCAGTGTCTGGAACGGTTGCAGTGGAGATTAACAGCTCTCCCACTCCAGACATATGAACTAAAAAGAAAAAAAAGTGAATCACTCCATGGATACATTCAGTCTACTGATTTCCATTCAAACTCTGCTAATAAAAGACATTCAGAACCAGTTTCCACTTTGTCAGTTGGAGCTAGAGGTGTGGGGGCTTTCCCTTATTTTTTCGTTGATTACCATAGGGATCCAATATAATACACATGCCACTGTGAATTAGCTTCACGGTAAGGACTGGCCTGAGCCACAGTGAGTTTATACTGTCTGTGTACTACTGTGCACCATGGGATATACTGAGCAGAGAGTAGTTAGGACTTGTCTGCCTCTCTCTCTTGGCCTTGTAGGTTCAGCCTCAGTGGGCTGTCTTTACCTATTCTCCCATCTGTCAGTCACACACAAAAACAAATCCACCTGTCGACCGGGAGACTGGGCTGAACAGGACGATGCTACAGCTGTCTGGGCCTGACTCGGTGCAGAAGGGAGCGAGCCAGCGCCCTCCACTGGTGATGGAAAGCCCATTAAGATGCTTATTACCCCACCTGTCAGCCCCATCTCCTCACCTGCACAGATACGGCAGACTAATGAAGACAGTCACATTTAATACAGCACCTTGAACATGGAAGTCATGCTTCTATGCTTTTTGTGGTCCTTGTGTCCTTGATCGCAAGGGCTCTCCAGCCTTGTAACAATATAACAATCCATGCGTTAAGAGACAGGCATTCTTACCGCGCCACTTGATTGCCCCAACAATGAAGCTATTAATGCTGCATTATGTAAATTGTAATGGTCACAAACATCTAATAGGATAAAGGCTAAGTACAGTGCAATTTAATGCTGCTGACTTTCAGTGGCTCTTTGAAGGATGTTTTCAATTATAACAGAGCTAATTTAATTCATTGTTTCGTAGCTGAAAATGCATTTTTAAAGGTTGACTGAGTCTCTATTTCAGAACTCAGGTTTAATCAGTCATGTACATTGAACACTGGAATGTCCTCTAAAGAGATTGACAAAGTTGCCGGGGATCTGCGTTCTAGGTTTTAAAGGGACACAGTAGCCCTGCCCTTCTCTTTTTCCTCAGATGGCAGGCTTCAGTTGTGAAGGGGAGGGTGTTCATCTAAAAGATGAAAAGACCTGCGCCTTTAAGAGGGCTGTCTCCCCTTTCCCTCATGCTCCCCCTCAACCACACAGACACTCCTCCTGTGAGCATTTGTGAGGCAGCTCCTGTCCCTTATGTCTCTTTGTGGGGAACAGAATAGACTTCCCAGAGCATCACTGGAGACA
The DNA here is from genome assembly GCA_946959425.1 of Argyrosomus regius. Taxonomy (NCBI): domain Eukaryota; kingdom Metazoa; phylum Chordata; class Actinopteri; family Sciaenidae; genus Argyrosomus; species Argyrosomus regius. Next base: position 18,122,956 of record OX336882.1, read on the forward strand.
AGACAGAGCTCTAGGGAGGACACCCCAGGTGCAGACCTCCATGCAACCCTGGCCTCAACTACTGTGGATGCCCAGATGAGCACAAGGAGAAGAGACGCAGACCCACTCAAGCTGGAGTAAAACATCCAAAGGTCCAATACAGGAGGTGGAACAGCTGGACAACCCAAGAGGTCAATTTTGAGTTGAAGGCGACATGATCAGCAGATCAAAATAAACAACGCTGGACTGGATCGCTGAGAAAAAGGTGGAGTCTTAATATGAGCTTTTAGTTTCTATTTAGAAAAGTTTTGTTTAAGAAGAATCAACAAAGTACTCCGTATCTTTTGCAGCTTAAGGATAAAAGCACCATATAAAATACATAAATGAAGGAAAGAGGATAATTTAGTTTAGTTTTTTATTATTTTTTTATCTATCTCCGGAGCACTTTCCAAACAGTCATTTGTGGTATGAAATTGAGATGCTCTTTAAAGAACATCTTGAATGGTCCCGACAGTGCTCTTAATTCACCAGCTAGGCGTTTATCTTATTTCTCCAGCTCTTTCGGAGAGGGAGCATTAAAGACTTCATTGATATTGCTCTTGGGGAGCGGGTTTCTTATATGAAGTATTGAAACTTCACAGCTGTTGACTAAAGGAAGAGAAAAAGTGTGACATACGTAAGAATGATGTTGAGCTGTTTTCCATGTGGGGAAAGTGTGTGTTTCGACTAACATTGCGGTGGACCATTGAGGACAGAAGAAATGTTCACAGGGTGTGGAGTGGTCAGTGGCCAGAACCAGTATTTTAACCGGCCCCACCCAGGACTAGAGGTGAACGGACCGATCCAAATGGAGAATGGGGTAACCTCAGGGACCTGTTCTGTCTACCAGGATCAAACGTACAGCAATGCTGTCCAGCCAGCAGTGGTGCACAGTGTTTCCACCCCGCTGACACCACTACCAGTCCCTCCCCCTGCACTCAAACTAGGGCAGGAAGGGTTCAAGAAAGTCTGCCGAACTGAGGAGGACAGCCCTTGTCCCTTTCCAGGACTGGCCTCTGGGGTGCTAGAGATGCGCGTGAAGGAGGGAAGTAAGATCCGCAACTTAATGGGATTTGCCATGGCACGGATGCAGGGAGAAAAGGGTGTAAGTGGGGGAGGTGTGAGTGGTGGTGGGCTCAGGCAAGTGGTCTTTACTGGGTCAGGCCGTGCAGTCACAAAGACCATCACCTGTGCTGAGATCATGAAACGAAAAGTGGGCTCTCTGCACCAGCTAACCAAACTGCGTTACAAAGTGGTGAAAGAGGTGTGGGAGAGCGCTGAAGGGGGGACATCTGAGATGACAGTGCACAGGACTGTGCCCTCCATCAGCATCCTTCTTTCCAAAGACCCACTGGATCCCCAGGAACCAGGCTATCAGCCTCCAGAGACTCTCAGTGCATTGTGGGAGGAGAAAGAGGGTGTTGAATCCTCATCGCAGACAGCATGCAAGAGATCTCTTGGACCTTTGCCATATAGCAGCTTCCCTCACTGTAAGAGAGTGTGTTTGGGGGAAGGAGTCTCAGTCCACCCTCCTCACTGACTGGCTGAACTGGTGTCAAACAGTGGAGAGGATTGAATCAGAGGAGTTCATTTGACGCTGCCCCCCATTCAAGCACAATGCTGAGACAATCAGAACACTCACTCAGACAGAACAGTGCTTTTCTCAGAAGAACTGAGTACCAATTCCAGCCTCCAGAGGTCAGTTTGACTGGGACCTGAAAGCTTGCCTCTGTACATACAGCATTTAAGGGATGTGTTTCTCGGCACGTCCAAAATGGTCTTGCACATCCACAAAACAGTGATGATTTGTACTACCATGCTATAAAATCTTTAACAGATTCACATCCATTTTCACACTGACAAAGAAAAAGCCATGAATAGCACAGGTTCCAGATTCCTGCTTGCAGTAAACTATCTACAGCCTGTGGACAAAATCATTTATTAGCATCATGGTACAATCATCTCTATTCTTCCATGTTCTTACGTGTAGCCTTTAAAAGTACACAAAGTAGACCCAAGGACACAAAATAAAAACAGCTTAAAGCCATTGACGGTATGACAAATGCAAAACATACCAATTTTATTTGTCTGTTTATTAACTCTCATGAAAACAAAATTAAATAAATTCTTTTCTTCCCAATGGAAATTTTGTTCTGTATTTCATCTTCCCTACTCACACATCACTGAATTTGCAAAGCTCTGATTGAACAGAAAATCACAGTGTGCTGATCTTTTGATAAGAATAACTGCAGTGAAATTTGCCTGTAGAAAAAGCTGATTTAATGACAAAGCTGTTGATAAGGCACAGCTCCTAAACCAACCCAGCCTGACAGATATGCCTACGGCAGAAATACAAGCACAGATTATCATTAAGATAACAACATAACATCACACAACACAGTGGAGAAAAGGATTAAAACTAGGGTTGACAGAGCTTCACACTATACTGCTCCTGCAAAATATGAAACCAAGGAAACACACTATTCTCGTTCCCTTTCAGCCAATAGGCCTACCCACCCACCATATCTATTGTATAGTACAATTTTCCTCTTCCGCTTTATTCTACCATTTCTCAAGCAAAATAATATGCTGAACAATCTGATCTAAAAAGAGATACGTTTTCACAGTAGCACTATACTGTTGTAGTTGACTGACATAATAAATGAAATGGCTGCAGACTTTCTCCAGTTGACATTTTTATGTATTGCCTCTCTGCATTTTCACACCATGAAGACACTATTTTAGTTATTTTAGTTAGTTAGTTAGTAAAAAGAAAAGAAAAAAAAAGGTGCCTCTCAGTAATTGCTGAAGCTTAACTGGATGCTGCAGACATCAATGACAATCGAATCAAAACTCAACTCCAATCAGAATGCACAGTGGTGGAAATAATGAAAAAAAAAATAGCTGGGTATATGTGTATGTATTGAATTTTATGGATTAAAAGATAAATATATTTCTTTAGAAGTTGTCCTAAACAATGACAAGCAAAAAAAAAAAATATTCCTGAGAATTATTTTCAACCAATACTTTTTCCACTTAATCAACCATGTCCTTTGGGGATAATAACTTAGACAAGTGGAACCTTGTCTCAAGCTTTTACTGTTGATCTTAATGAAAATCTGCAAACGCAGATGTCGCCTCCTAAAGTAAATTAATCAAAGTGACTTCTAACTGGAAGACAATTCTGGTACAGCTTTAAATGTAAAAAGGAGAGTTCACCGCTACGGCATTAGCGTTCAAATTCGTCTTTCAATGGAATACAAATCATAACAATTCATATAGTGGTCAGCCAGAACTTTAACAGTCTATGGGAGACATAGTGATTAACCTCCCTCTCGATCCCATTAAATGAATCAGAGCACAGCAGAGCACCCAAGGTTGAATAAGAAATGCTGCGACTGCAATACAGCACACATGTAGCAAACTGTGTCCTCAAGACTGCTGGAAGGTTATCACTTCATGTCATTGTTATCACAGAGTTAACAGCTTTCACCCAAGAGCCTATGGGACAGTCAGTTTGCGATGCAGGTCAAAAAGATAATGCAGCTATAAGTAAATGTCTGTTATCTGTTATCAAGTATTAAGAATTCTGGGCCAAGTGCAAAATGCAATGGGGGTAATTAGGGATAACGGCATAGCGTACCTGAGTGAGAGAACAGATAAAACACACTGACAAAAGCATTATTCCAGAGCTAAATCCAATGTGGCTGGCACGAAATAGCATGGCGGAGAAGTCAACAAAGTGCATTACAGGAATGTGGACAAGGTTATTCACTAGCTGAGAGTCTATTTTGCCAATAATGTTTGTTTTCAAAGATGCAGTCAAGGTGGATTTGGAGGAGACACAGGCCTCGGTCTAAAATGTACTATCTGTGCTTGGTTTATCTTGTACTATATACTGTATATTCAGCATATTTAAACTAAGTGCACAAAATGTTTCACCTGCTCTTTCCATGGCAGACTAGTTAAAGAAAAACAGGTAAAATCTTGACCACTGATTAAGTTACCCATACTTCTTGTACCTTAAACGACATGTACATAAAGACACACACAGACTGTGTATATGTTAGACAATTTCAATAGTAACTGTTAATTCAATTTGAAAGATACATCTGACAGGATAATGGATGGCATTAAAAACAAATTGTTTTGTTTTTTTAAATGCTTGCCTCAAAATGGTAATGTAGCAAAAACTGTATGTTACTCACTAAATATGTATTATATATATATATACATACACATACACACACACAGTAATTAAGCTATTCAACCATTAATACGGACAAAATTATGTTAAGACAATAGTTATAGTTCTGGTGGACACAACAGTAACCTTCTATTTACCAAAGCCAATTCTACATGCAGTGAATGTGAATACATTCATTTTGAAGTTAACATAATGAAAGTGTTGGCACTCTATTTTTCTCGTCTCTGCCGCTGCAGCAGATGAGAGTGAGGTCTCTGGGATGGTGTGGGAGTTCGCTATCTCCCAGCCTCCAGATGGCTCCGTCTTCTCTTATCTAGAAGAATGGGTGCTGCCTCAATTTTTCAACTCGCCTTATCTGGGAATCCTTTAAATTGAATATTTACTGGGCCTATGTTTTCTGCCTGTGTTAGCCCTCTGAAGTCGACATTCCTCTTGCTTGTCGAGACAGGCCAAAGGTTTTTCTCACTCATACACTCTCTTTGTCTGCCTTGTCAAGTAATGGGGCAGTGATTGATTATGTGATTGTCAGGAGAGAATGGAAGGTTAAGCAGTTAAGCAGAGAGCAGTGGAGACGTATTAACGAATGGCCATAGAGGGAATACGTTTAACAATAGAAAAACGTACTTTACCCAAACATGGCATCAGACAAACCTTTTATTTTATGTCAGTTGTAAAATAGATTAAATTAATCACTTTCCGAAAAGTCTATTGTTTCCCGCACAGTGTACACTAGAGGTTAAGAGAACACTTAAGGAGCCATTGAAAACATCTTATTGCAATATGACTGGCTGTGGTCTATCTGCATAAACAAGCCGTGCCACAGCTACTCCCTGGTAAGTGTCTGGAAATGTCTTTTCAAAACCATTTTGTGAAATGCCTCCATGTTGGATTAATCAGCGCAGCTGAGGATGTAATTGCTGTGCTGAAGTCAAAGCTGTAAGAGCAGATAATGAACACTGACTACAGGGCTGCCAGAATCCAGGGCGAAAGAAATGAGAAGTTCAGAGACCAAAATGTCTTCAGCATTCTTTCAAAAGCCCTCATAGAAAATGAGGGCACACTGTATTTACACTAAATAAAGACCAATATACATCACCTATGACTTAGTCGTTGCTAACACATATGTTTTTGACAGCTACATTGTGTTGAATTTATACGCAAATTGAAGCAAAATTACATTCGCCTTTAGGATTTTCTCAAGCTCTTTAAATTATTTTGCATTTTTTTTTATGTGTTAAGTGACATGCACTCATCTGTCAGTTCTGTGTATTATGTAGGTATTTGATTCATTTTCTTTCATCAGAGATGGGCTTACAAAAGGTGAAGGAAACCAACAGGAGTTTGTTCTGACTGTTGCTGCCCTCTGGTGGAGAAATAAATTCACAAACAAATGCAGAAAAAGATTAATCTCTCTACTCAAATGTCCTTATTGGTAGGCCTATATTTGACAGGCATCTTTTGTCCTGTAAATGAATGGGTTTGCAAAAGATAGATGGTCACAGAATAGATCTGTCATCACGTATTAATAATTTAACACTACTTTGACAACAAGCAAATGGGAGCTATGGGCAACGCTTTATTTCCAACTGCTTAAAGGCAAACTCAATGCTAACAATGTCTACACCAGTACACAGTAATGTCCAGTAAAAGGTGGAGATGGGACAGTTCTATTTTTATACTTTTTCATCTTGAAAAGTACACAGTAATGGTGAGCTGGAAACAAGGACTCCCTCTGGCTGGTACAGCCTTTGCCCTCTGACCCCAAAGGTAAAAATGTGTACACACAATTAATATGGTGAGTGCACAGCTTTAAAATATTGGCTGTGTTCAAATGTATGTATGTATGTATGTATGTGTAGTGCTCTTTCTTTTGTTTTGCTACTCAGTACTCATTGAGTAATGAAAAGCTTATGCCTTTCTGTGTTATTGGATCCCCCATTCCAATGCGGTCAATTTAACCACTGAAACAAAGGCACCATGGTTTTCTTAAGCATCTTCCCCTTGAAACAACACAGAAGTAAACGTCTCTCTACAGACAGTCCTGCAACTTTGTACACAGTACACAAAGTTTGAATAAGCAGTATAACTCTAAATATTAGTATGTTATGCAGTTTGTTATGTTTCATGGTTTTATACAACAGTTATTAAAAAGTGCATTAAATCTATTCAGTTTTCAGGCAGTACAGATAGAAGTTTATCATGAAACCTTGAGTAGCAACCAGGATGAGACTTCTTTGTTTAACTTTGTTTGTTTAACACCAGCTTTGACTTTTTTATATTACAGAATGTTACAATCATTGTACTGCATATTTTCAGTCCATATTAGAGTTAATGTTATAGAGTTTTATTTTATTGTATTTCTTTTTTTTTAATCTATTTTAGTTATTGTATAATAATAGGTAAAATATATAATATTATACTTGGCCTAATTGTCCTTAATTGTACTTGTTTCTCAACTAACTTGTTTTGGAGATTTATGTGAAATAACTGCTGTAACACAGTAATTTCCCTTTGAGATTAATAAAGTACTCTATCTTCTAGAGCTAGAAGCCACTTTTACACAGCCTGTTCAAAGTGGGATTGTTGCTCCATTATTCTGTCGTTCTGTACAAAGGTATGAAGAAAGAATGGGGGGGGGGGTCATTGTTGTTCCACCTCTCAGCCAGCAGCAGAGACAGTGACAGAAAAAGCGGCAGTACAAAAGGGTGAGTCGGCAGGACAGGACACGTGTGTGTAGATAGCCTGCGGATGTGCAAGATAAAGAGCAGCAGAAAGTGACGCATAATGCAAGCAGAGGAAACAATGAGTTACAGTTAAAGGGAATAAAGGCTGCAGCTTCTCAAGAACAAAGTAAAACAAATACTGGCAAATACTGATGAAGAATTGATTTTCAGTTTGAAGTTTAGCAGTGCCCAGTGTTGATCACAAATATATAAGCCCATTTTATGTTCATAACAAGAGGATAATGTAAAATAGACTGTAAAATAATAGATGTTTCATACATATCGATCATCTCAGCATTTAAATTAAAACAATTATTAACTTCTGACATGACTTTCTAAATCTGATTTCAAATCTGTTTGTTGACATGTAATTCTGTCATTCAAAATGCACTTTTTAGAAACTAATATTAAAAGTAGCACAATTCAAATTCCACTATTTATATGACTGGTATTCATTGTAAAAAAAATAAATAATAATAATTGAGGTCAGTGGCATTTCTGAATGAAGTAGTTGTATTTTACTCATGGTCAGCCAAAGGGTTTTCTGTGAAGCTATCTCTGTTTCATTAGGGCTGTAAAGAAAACATCATTATTTAAAAAAATCAATTTTCTCAAGTGATTTACCTGAAGTGATTGCTTGACCTAACTCCAGAACCCATACTTTGCACTACATAATTTAAAACAAAAACCGCAGCCAGCTACACAAGAATTTGGCTCAAGTTCCCCTCATCAAACTATTAAAACTAGTGAGGGATCTCTCTCGTGTCTCCAGTCACATCCCATACCAAGGTCGACAATATGACTAAATGATTTGGTTAATTTGAATTCAAACAGTGTCAGCTGGGGGTCCACTCCGCGCAGTGGGAGGATTGGTAGAGTAATATCAACACAGTTGTGATTACTCCATTGAAGCAGTAGGGTGCTCCAATCAGAGCCGAATCACTCTCCTCATTACAGACTACAAGGCCAAATCTCAGTGGGTGGACCAAAGAATCAGGCTTCGTATCTCCCCACTGAAATTAATTGAAATTCATTTGTGGCACCCTGATGTTCTCCATCAACACCAGACTCCCTAACATTTGTGCAATACACACCGGATTCATTAAGAGCCAGCAATTTCAAGTTTGGAATCATGTAAAAAGAACAGATAATGTTCTGGACCTCGGCATTCAGGCCAGATTGTAAACTGCAGTTCACAGTATCAGATGTAAGCTATCCTTCGAGGAACGATTCTTGTTAAGACAAAGCAAAGTAATCTGACCAGTTATTGCTCCAGTAGAGTGGTACTTGATTGTATTTACGCTTGCACAGACAGTGGAGGACGTGTGGAGGAAGCAATAGTAGTATGCAAAAATGTGATGAATAGCATGCCTTAATCCATACATGAGGAACAATTACACCAAATGCCAAAGCTGCCATCCTTGTTTTACATCAGATGCAGCCCTTAAACTCCACATTAAAGATAATACATAATGCATTCAAAGAAGACACTACTTACAGACCACATACCACAAACCACACCACTACTCAAGCAAAAGGAAAAAAAAAACAATAATAATAAAACACATTAAAAACTAGTGCATTTTCTATTCCCATCACTACTCTGAGAAACTTGAGATCTTGTGGTCGCTGAATTCCAACTACTACATAAGATGCCTCTCAGACAGAAGGCTCTCCTATAACAAATGTCTTTAATACATTTCCTCAATGGGCAGCAAGGATGCCATAAAAATATCTAATAGTTTACAAAAAATAAAGAACATCTGCGTTACACAGAGCTAAACTCTGTTCAGTTCCACCTGGGTAAAAAACTTACTGATGATAGTTTCAGTTACTAAGCTAAGTTAAGCATATTTAACTTAAAGGTCTAGTGTGTAGGATTTAGAAGCATTTAGTGGTGAGGTTGTAAATTGCAACCAACTGAATGCCCCTCACCTAACTCCCCCTTCCAAGTACTGTATGTAGGAGACTACGGTGGCCGCAAAACTCGCTAAAACGCGAAAGGCCCTAACCAGAGCCAGTGTTTGGTTTGTCCATTCTGGGCTACAGTAGAAACATGGCAGTCCAACATGTAAAAGTTTCTTATTTTCAGGTGTTCATACACTAATCAAAACATTCTTATTTTATATTATATATTTTATTATATTATATTATCTGTATGGCATAGCTTGCCCTAAAACTTACACACTGGTCCTTTAAGGCAAAAAAAAAGTTGGGTTTTTTTCCAAAATTCAAAGCCAAACTTTATTTAGCAACACTTACCCATGGTTTGACGATTTGCAGTATCAAACGAAACCTCAAACTTTCTTCGTTTCAGCTACCAAAATATTCTGCATGCTGTACTAAAAAAGAAGAGAAGAGGCATGAGCCAAACAAAGATGGTTGGAAGTGACCTAACAGCAAGCTGTGAGCGTCAGAAAACATGTCTTTCATTAGGTTTTCTTATCTGTATCAATCTTTGTTCCCTTTCTATCGTCATTGGACATACTTTTATCACTTTCCAAGGCCATGCTTTCATTTGGTTAGGTCACTACTGACATTTTTGTTAAGCATTTCTTCATGCGTCACCGGAAGCGGCATTTGGGGTTTTTGAAGTGTTGTTAGACAGCCTGTTTTTTACCGAATAAATATTACAAAACATAAACATAGCCCGCCTACTCAGATGTAAACATCAGTGCCAAAAAAAAAAAAAAAAAGAGAGGCAAACATCAATCTAAACCTGCGGTAGCTTGATGACTTAACGCAGTAATTACGTTATTTGGTTTACAGGTGGCAACATTAACCACAGGTCTCAATGATGCTTTCAAATGCGTCTCGTATGTCCCCGTTGAAAGAGGCAACGCGGATAAATAATCGTAAATAACTTGTTTACTATTGATCAACTTGTTTACTAGTTGATCAATAGTAAACAAGTTATTTATATTTACGAAAACTGCGCATGGCAAGTATGCAATTTGATTTTTCTGCAGCAAGGATCATTATTTGTTCTGTAACCACAGGTTGTTACACTTAATGCAACACTAACTACTTTGTTAAGCTTTAAAAGTGAAGAAGGAACGATAACGAAATAAACATTGCAGCAGTTAAAATCCATCTAGAGCTGAACCTGTTGCATTATTGCTGCTGCCATTACATAATTAATTCGTCTCTGTCAGTTGGCTGAACTCGGCGGAAGTTTGAGCCTATATGTATTGGTAGTTTTTCCGATAGGACGTGAATGCAGCACGGCTGGCAGGTTTGTTTGTCTGGGCGGAGAGCTGGAAACTTCGTACTATCCTCATGCAGCAGTGTCATTATTGGTACTGTATGCAGCTGTTCAATAAGTTGCTTTTCAACGACCTGGCAGGTAAGTAAGTCTATTGTTGTTTAAATCGTTTACATACATAAATTAGGATACATTGTTTTACTGTCCAGTGGGTATTTTCATAAATGATCATCATATCAAATGAGCTAAAACGTAAAAAAAATCTTTTCATTGTCTGTTTCTGTGTGGACTAGGCTACTTTGTTTCTGTTGAAATGACTCACGAGAATCATATCTTGGAGCATTTTAATCGCATCAGAGTATTCCAAGTAGGAATTCACATATGCATGAGATACTCAGCAGTAGGTTTATAATGGTGCTATGATATCATGTTTTTTATTCTAGCTTTCACTGTAATATTTCTACAGTATTGCTGTAATACTGTGACATGTGTTTCTTTTCAAACTGTATTATGAATCCAAATTATTTATTGTTATCTATATAGCGTATGTTGTGTGTGTGCCTTGACCATGCAGCTGTGATTCCTGTCTCATCAGGTAATTGCAATACACTATTAGGTTTTCCCTCTTCAGAATATGCCCTCGAAGAAAACTGTAACCAGTGCTTCAAGCAGCCTCTGGAAGTCGTTTAGGCATGTGGTGGTACTCTCCTCTCTGTGTGGTTTGATATCTGGATACTCTGAGAGACATGTACATGACCTGATGTCCAGACATCCTCTTATTGATGGGTAAAGGATGTTTATTGTCTTGCCTACACAACAGTACATTCATGGAAATGAATTAATGGAATTAAATTATAATGCCTCTTCATCCGCTCCATTTTTCCTTATTCCCTCTCTTTTCATCTGTCAGTCATAATGACCTAGCTCTCCAGCTGAGGATACTTCACAACAATCGACTGAGCCAAATTGACCTTCATAATGTTAGCAAAGTGGCAACTGACATCACCCGTCTCCAGGCAGGCCATGTACAGGCACAGGTAAAAGCACACTTTTACACTTTGGACCTGAAGGGACTCTGTTGTGGAAAGATCAAACCTAAAATGACAGTCACCTTAGTAACTTAAATGTCTCTCTCGCTCTCTTGTGGCACATTCCCGTCCCTTTATCAGATGTTTGCAGTCTATGTGATGTGTGGGGCCCAGGAGAAGGATGCTGTAAGGTTGACACTGGAACAAATTGATGTGGTCAGACGCATGTGCACTGAGTACCAGGACTTTGAGATAGTCACATCTGCCCAGGGTACAGTATATATCAAGATAGAATTGCAAGCTATTATATGGTTGCACAACAGATTAACATGTCATAGCATGAAACTCACAGATTGTCACTGTGTCTGTGATGATTAATGGAATTGAGACATTTTTGCTGTTAATAAGTCCACATATCTGCTGTGCAACCAGTACAGGATTATACTATGTTTGCCTTTTATGAATGGTAATGCAACTCTAAAACAAATAACAGCTATTGGTTTAGCTGGAGGCATTCACTTTGGATAATTTGTGTGTCATACATGTGTGTGTGTCTGTCACTGCAGAACTGAGGAATTCTGAAATGAGGAAAAAGATAGCCTGTCTAATAAGTATTGAGGGGGGGCACTCCATTGACAGCAGCCTGCCAGCCCTGCGGATGTTTTACCAGCTTGGGGTCCGCTCCATGGCCCTCACACATAACTGCAACACACCCTGGTAATTAAAAGATTTATTGTAAATGCATTATTTTACTTAAAATATTACAAACCATTTATATATTGCTAAAAGTCAACAGATTTTAATGATGATGATGATGATGATGATGGGACCCCTAGAAGAACCTCTAGGGTGATTGTCACGTTGTCAAGTTGTCAATTGTTTTGAGCATACTTTAACTTCAATAAGGCAAATACAGTTGTGCAGGTTTTCGGTGTGATTCACGGCTCCCCCTGCAGTCCCAGCATCACTGGGCAAGATCTGAACCCCAAACTGTGTATCATAGTGAACACTTTGGATAGTAATTGCTGAATCTTGTGGACAAGTTGTGAACAAAGGGAGTGCACACAGTTTCTTTCAGAGAAGCTGATTCATGTGGACCAAAAAATATTCATCACCACTCTAGCTGGCCACAAGCATTAGTTAATTTATCGGTAATTAAAGATTTAGATTTATTTGAAGATCTATTGGCAAAATCTGGCAGAAATGGAATATAATATTCATAAGTGTTGTAATGTTCCTGTATAATCACCTGAAAATAAGAATTGTTAGTTTTTTGTTACCTTAGAATGAGCCTTTTTCTACAACAGCCTAAACTAACACTAAACACTGGCTTCAGAAAGGGCCTTTCGAGTTTCGCAGCTACTATAGTTTCTCTTCAAACCTACAATTATCAATTATTTGGATTTGGATTTCCTATGAAGCCACGGTAGCCTATCTATATTTTATATAATATAAATGTATAAAGTGACTGAATGTATGCATAATATACAGTGTTTTTTTTTATTAATTTAATTTTTCCCTTATTCACTGGGCTTGATTCTGTGTGGAACTATGCCTTTACCATAAGTTTTTGTTGCTATTTTAAAAAATGATTATCTGTTTGATTTGTTTGTGTTTTTTGTTTTTTTTCCTTTCATGCAAATTAACCTGTGTACTGTGTTTACTTCCTTGGTAAGCCCAATTCAGATCCAGTAAATGAAGCACTATTTGGATATATTTTACATTATATGGTAGTGAAGGATACACAAGACACATTATTTGTGGCTTTGACAGTTGTCTTTTGTATGCAGGGCTGAATCATCCTCAAAACTCTATAATGTCTATCAAAGACAGAACAACAGTCTGACACACTTTGGGAAGGTAAGACTAATCTTCAGTAATATCAAGTACTGTAAGTACTGTTTCATTTGTCATGTTCCACAATTTTTCAATTCAGTTTTATTTATATACTGCCAAATGATAATACAAATGATCCAATGGCACTTTGGATATTGAGCAGGTCCAGGCCATACTCTTACTCCAACAATATTTGCTGATTTTGGCTGTTCCTTATTAGGGAGGTTTTTTCTGTCCGCAGGATTCTCATGAATCCAATTTCATGAAACTTTCTGGAAGGGAGTAGAATGGGCCAAATAAGAAACAGAACCTTTTTTTTTTCACTTTTTCCCACTTTTGTTAACATTGGGTAATACAGATGTAGTCTTTTCCCTTTTAGTTTAAGAAGGTGTTATATAAACCAAGCATTAGACAAATATGAGAGTTAATAATGATGAATAATTGCTGACTGTGATTTAAAACTTTAAAATGTGTTCAAATTTGACTGTGACTTGTGCCTTTTAAATTTAATTAATTATCTGTGTATTATATACTGGCCAACAGAAATGAGAAAACTGTTTGAAAGTTCTTACTATAACTTTTATTATTTCTTTATTAGTGTAGTAAAAGTAGTTGTTGTGTTGGTCACCACAGCGGAAAGTTAGTTACAATAATAAGTTAGTTAATGCAACGCACACTAAATGTTCTCCTTGCAGATAAACTGTTAACATGCATTTGGTTATTACAACGAAGTGGTTGTACAATGTAAACAACTCTTGTGACATTTTTATGATGCTTTTCCGATGAAGTTGGCCCTCTCAACAGCTGCATTGTAGGACTTCCTTGATTGCTATCTCCATGACTTTGTTTATGTGCACGTACAGTACACTTAACTTGTTAGCTGAATTGACTTCCTTCCTTCCTGCTATACTGTAAGTGGCTGCTTAAAATTAGATTTTGAATGTTTTTTCCAGGCCGTGGTGGAGGAGATGAACAGATTGGGAATGATTGTGGACCTCTCCCACACTTCTTGGGAGACGGCCAGGGCCGTGCTGAAGCATTCCAAGGCTCCTGTTATTTTTAGTCATTCATCTTCCTACTCTATCTGCAACGACAGCCGCAATGTACCTGACAGGTTGCTGCACGAGCTGGTGAGAAAACCAATTTACTGAGTGATTAATTGCTTGCTTAGTTGCTTAAATGACATGACATGACATGAAATGATTAAATGACAGTCAAGTCAATGAGTCATTCATTTTCATTATAAGTTTTATTTAGATATCTGAGAAAGAACATGCAATATGTTTTTATTTTTAGCTTCTTTTTATCTGTCTAAATATAAAAACAATAATTCTAAATAATTCAGAATAATTATATTATAATTATATTATTAATTATATTATATATATATATATATATATATAATATATATATATATATATATATATATATATATATATATATATATTATTAATATTAGTAGAATAATTCTAAATCCTACTGGTATACTTACAGGATCAAGAAAGTTTGTAGTTGGCAGTCAGTTGGCTGGTTAGTACAGGGTTTCCTCTGGCATAATGCACTTAGAAAAAGACATTACAAGACTTTTAAGAGCCAAAGATCCAAAGTGTACGCCCCACCATTCTTTAGTCAATTTCTTCAGATTTTGCGAAAATGTCCACTTGGACTCAGGGGTGAACTGATTCGATTTTGGTGGTCAAAGGTCAAAGATCAAGGTCTGACCTCATATGACCTCATAAGATATATTTTTGGGAAGCGGCTTAAAAGTTAAAATTAAAGTTAAAATAATGTGGAAAGTTAAGTAGAATCAAAACAGTGAAATAAGAAATATGCTACAAGAAATACTGCTAGTTATGCATTATATATATACACACATACATAATCATTTATACCTTCACAACCAGTGTGTTTATGATGGAATTGTTTAAGAGCACAAGGTTCTTCATAAATCTAGTCTCTTAGTTTTGTTCTCAAAGTGCACCAGACTGATGAATTTAACTTTAAAATGTTCCCTCCCTTCTCACAAAATCCTGTGGGAAACACTGGA
Source organism: Argyrosomus regius (assembly GCA_946959425.1). NCBI lineage: Eukaryota > Metazoa > Chordata > Actinopteri > Sciaenidae > Argyrosomus > Argyrosomus regius. Next base: position 18,138,020 of record OX336882.1, read on the forward strand.
TCACTAAATGTACCTTTGCATTGTCTGATTTATTTGTTAACATCATTTCTGTGATTGGAGGTAAAACTTCAAATGAAACCAATAACTGATTAATTTCTAATTAAAAAAATTTGTGAATGTTCACAACTGTCAGCCATTGCTGCCCACTCTCACACGCACTCGTGTCTGTGGCTGTGAGACGTGGCTGTCTAGGGGAAGCCAAACCATCTGCAAAACAGAATCAAAAAGAAAACATACAGCAGTATATAAATCCTGCAATACGCTTACTGAGAAGGCTGGGAGGTGTGGGCCTAACCCAAAGAGATTTGGCAAATATTAGCTGTACGGTCTTGACTCGGACTAGCCCTGCCTTGGCCTTGGTTTTCACTTGGTCTTGGTCTGTCTTGAGTACAACACTGTTGTCTACTGTCATGGTTACAACTTGACCTGTTTGCAAGTCCAAGTCAAGTCTCAAGTCTGTTATAGATGTAATGAGTCTTCTATCATTTGCTGCATATCAATTCTATAGCTAGCCAAAACAACTAGCTATTTCTAAGCAATTCAAATCATCCAAGCAAGATAAACATGTTTGCTAACTGTCCAGGTGACTCATCTATCCGGAAAAGTATTCAGGTTCCTGACAAGGTTTGCTGTAATCGATCCAGCCTCTCTTATTTTACTATCGCCATTGTTTTGTTTGGGCCTTGTGTGAAGTTATTTTACTGTAGGTTATAACAAACTGCACAGCAGATGCTGGTGTGATTCAGCTTTACAGTCATCTGTTACTGCATGCACCAGAAGTGTACACATGCTAAGAGACTGAATGACATTCAGCTCGTCAGACATTACCTAAACTTTAATGCACCAAAAGAATATAATAAAGATTGTTGATGAATCCCAAATGTAGAGTTTGAGTCTGGAGTCTTTAGAGTACAATTCTCAAGTCAAGTCTAAGGTCACCATGTGCAACTTATGTGCGTGCCACTCGAATCTCTCAATATAGAAGATTCATTCCAAGGTCACAAAAACATATCAATCCCTATTTTCAGGTGACTACACACTAATGAAAACATAGTTATGCATATTATATTATATTTCTGCCATAATCTATAAAAAAGAGGCCCCTTACATGCTGGAACCTTTTATAATATTTAGTAGAATATTTGTATGAATAGTATTTTATATGCAATGGAAGCAGCCAAGCTCAGTGTACTGCACACCATTCTAAATGTTTATTTCAAAATAAAATTAGAAACGTCCAGCGGGTGGGAAACCCTTCTTTATATGAATTTGGCAAGGTCAATATATCAGCCTGGTGACAGATGAAGAGTGAATATCAATAAACTATTAACATGGATATATTTCTCCTATTTAACCTCAACCCAACTCTGGTCCCATCAGATCCTTCATAAGCGGGCATGTTTCTGAATATAACACAGATTTTTCTGTGTGCATATGCCGCAAAGCAGATGTGAGTTTACCGCAGCACAGGGTTATAGGGTGTTTGAGATAAGACCTGTAAGTATAAACCTGATGTTTACCACTACAACTAATGAATAAAAATGAAAGAAATAATGCCAACGTGTCAAACAAAAATTCAAACCTATTTACACTGATCTTATTTTTGCTCTTAATGCTTCTCTTCGTATGCCGTCTTATTCACTAGACTTGGTGGTGACACTTGTGTGTTGTGTTTCAGAAAAAGAATCGGGGTTTGATCATGGTGAATCTCCACAGCAACTTCATTTCCTGCAGCAATGAAGCCAACATATCTCATGTAGCTGGTAGGGCATACATGTTGAGTTTTTTTAGTTGTGAACCAAATCTGTACTTTATATTTTCTTACACCTCAGTTGATTTATTATTCCACCTGGGTTTTACAGACCATTTTGATTACATTAAGAAGATTATTGGAGCTGAGTCGATAGGAATTGGAGGAGACTTTGATGGTGCTGTGAGGTGAGAAATGTTCACTTGCAAACACACCATACAGATAACTAAAAGCACAAAATCAAATGGACATATTGTACTGTTTGCAAATACTAAATCTGCAGTACTCTGGTTGCCTTAGTGCTTCTAGGTATGCTATGATCAGGGTGAGTGTTGATCTTCAGAGACACAGCTTACATTTTCGACACCTATAAACAAAGTGCATGCCAGTAGGCTACACACTTGTCTCTGACACTTTCCAGACAACATATATTCCAGAAGTTGTTGTTGAACCAGATCAATTTTGTGCTTTTGTTGGCCTGTCATGATATCAGCAATTTGGCTGTCTCAGCTGTCAACAGACTGAAAAATGGTAAAAAATCAATAACGTTGTACTTCTAACAGGCATAAAGAGAGGGCTGCTGCAGTAGATTTACTGGAGAATGGTGGGAATTGAATCTGTGTGTTCCCAGAATGCAGACACAATCTAGTCCCAACAGGAATGTCACAAAACAAATAATATTGAAGGACTAGATTTCCAAGTGCTTATTATTATAACAACATATTCATAATAAGTAACAATGGAACAGTCCGAATCAGTAGTTTCTTTTCCAAAATAAATATCTGTGAATTAAAATGTGTTTTTCATGCACAGGTTTCCTCAGGGGTTAGAGGATGTGTCAAAGTATCCTGCCCTAATACAGGAGCTCTTGCAAAGGAAATGGACTGAGAATGAATTGGCCAATGTCCTTCGAAGGAATTTCCTGCGAGTGTTCGAGGAAGTTGAGAAGGTGAGCTGGAAGATTAATATATTTTATGTCAAAGAACAGCCTTCTCTGATAAATTCAGTGTATGTACTTAAATAAAAGGTATATCTTCACTCAATGTTTCTAATTATTGTATTTTTCTAAAACAACAGGCATTCGCTGTCCTGACACAAATGGACACTAACCATCTTATTTCACGATGGAGTGTTCAAGAAATAATGGCCGTTTTTTCAAACTCTGGTGTTAAAAATAACATCAATAATTTGAATGACATTATGAGATTGACTGAATGATAATTAACATACTATTATACAAATTCTTTCTTTGCACTGCAAGTTTGAAAATATAACTATAACTATAACCACGTCACATACAATATAATTTCTAAAGTTGAAGCATTTCATATATATCGCTTTTCTCTGTTGTCTCTTATTCCCAGGTCCGTGATCAGTTGAATTTAAACAAACCCAGTGAGGTCCAGATCCCCCTTGCAGAGGTGCAGAACCCCTGCAGGCTGGTCCTCAGACACCCTGGACTGAGACAACAGAGTTCCTCTTCCAGAGCCCAACATGGACCAAAAGGTCAGCTAGGTCTGGCCATAGTCCTGCTTATTTCCAGCCTATTTATAATTCAGTGAATATTTAGAAACTCAGTTCAGCTGACTTCTTTTTTTTTTAATATGGATAATTTTGAATGTAAATATACGGGGTCATCGCAGCAATCCACAGGTCAATAAAGGGGAGATTAATGACTTTCTTAGCCCTATTTGGGAGGGAGGCAATTTAAATGCCAACCTCTGTATATCCAGTATGCTATCCATATAAATGAAAATATATGCAGAACACCAGTCATCTGAAAGGCAGTTTGACATCCATTTTTAAATGTATGTTTTATGTTTTGATATTTCATTCGTTTCATTCTTTGCTGAATTTTGTTGTACCTGTGCTTACTTCATTTTTATGTAAACTATAATATGAAGGATATTAATGAAATGATAAATAAAACAAAAACAAACAAACAAATTTGTATTTTAATTTTTGTTTGTGAATTTTTTTTTTATTCTATTTTTAACAAATGAGCAGGAAACCATTATCATCACACTAACTGTTTATTGTTATTATTGATATTATTTTAATGTATTTGATAAAGCCCTTCAACAAAACAGTACAAGGAGAACAGTTTATAAAGGGATGTTCTTTTTATTTAATAGCATTATAAGATATTGTGGAAGTTTACAAAACATAGTGTGCATTTTAGTGTTAGCTGAAGTGCTCTTTGGCTAAACTGCCTGTTTTTTACTCACATTAATAATTACACATAGAAATTACTGAAACACAAACTTTAACTTAGAACAAGCAGCTAAGCTGGAAACCAATTAAGATTCAGATAAAGTACTGTAATGCCAACAGAATTGATAGGAATTTGCTTTGGTTGGCTCACTTTGATGTTTCATTAATGTCTACACCATGTGCATGCTTTTCACAAACCACACAGCTTTGACATAATAGCTCTACAAGCCTTAATACTCATAGCTTCACTAAAATACTGCCAAGATAAAGTTAACACTTAAAGAGTGTATTGTGCCAAACTCATAATTACCAAAGAGATATATTTGCATTGCTGGCAAGTGACATAATCCACTCCAACCTATCAAAAAAAATATTTTTATTAAAACTGATGTGAAGGGAAGACCAGGAGCATTCTTCGCATTGTGTGATTAGCTTTTAATATCTGCACGCCTTCTCATGGTTTATGCCTTATAAAACACTGTTAGCTTGTACAGAACACTACACTGTAGGCTGGCCTGAAATACTGATCATACAGACAAAGTCACAAAACAGGATCTGAAAGTCATAGTTGTAATTTTTAAGATTTGTTAGGTTGCTGTGGTGACAGCAAATGCTCCTTGAGCAGCTAATTTGTCAGAAATAGCAACAGGTGTATTTATACAGTCAAATAAACTCATGTTGTAGGTTGTTAGAATTCAGGATGGGAATGGTGGGCTCCGCCACTTACGGTGAAAACTACTGTATAGAAAGGTATTTACACAATGCAAATCCATTAATTGGCTATTGTAGAAAAATTCAGATGATAAATCAAAATCAAGGTTTGCAAAAAGAATAAACAGAGCAGTTCAAAAGTCATCCATATACAGTTTTGTTTGTTTGTCATCAACAACACAAAATCAGTCCAAAAATCATACATTATAACTCTTCTTAAAAATTTGCTTTATGATCTCTAGCATCCACATTTACAAACTGGATTCTGTGCCACCTGCTGTATGCAGCACAACCAACATCACGCACTGTGTTTAGTATCTACAGTAACATATTCTTTACCTCAGTGGGGAAATGTTGAAAAAATAAATAAATAAATAGAGATGTGCTTCCAAAATCAAACGTTGTTTTCAGACAAAAAATCTGACAGACTGTTAAAACAGTTGTAACAACACATGTACTACTCAGGATAGTTCTGTCTGCCAAAATGTCAAATATAGGTTTACACATGAAGAGGTATTTGTAACCTATAAATAAGAGAAATAATAAAATCTTTATCTAAAGTTTGTTTTTTTACCGTTTGAAACACAAGCATTGATTTCTGTGAGAGAAAAATAACATCTTTCATTTCTAAAGAATGGCAGAGCCGTGAACATACAGATGGATATATACACTAATGTGTCCCAGTATTCTACAAGAATAGAATAAACCTCTTTTGTACTCAAAAGTCTGTACTTCACAATAAAAGTGTCAAATTCATACATCTACCCAGAACTGTCTGGCAGCAGAGCAGGAGTTGCCTCATGTCGAATGTATTTTGTTGAGGCTGACGCTCCTGTGTAGCAGCTAATACTTGGTCATGAGTAGATAGTGATAACCTCCCGACCTCCACCTCGGACCAGCAGCACTCTTTCCAAGCCTTCAGTCAACACCTCCAGAAACTCCATATCTGATGTGCATGTTAAAGAATTACTGAACAATAGACAACACATGTTCTGTAGCTGAAAATCTTTAAAATCATACAAGACCCCTTTTGTTTAATTGTCAAAGGATACAGTTCTCATCACCATCTGTGTTTCGAGGTGGGCCTGGCATGTTCAGCAGCACTAATCGAGCATCATGAGACCTGTTGACTATTACCTCATTCAGCTTTACAGCTGTATGCATTCGGCGCACGTTGGACTGGTCCCTGGAATTCAGCAAGGAGGGGAGAAACAGTGTAAAATCAATTTGTGCTAGTAATAAATTTCTGGACTCTTTCAAATTATCTGTGCCAAATAAAGATACAACAACGGAAGGGTAAATGAGGTGAATGGTTCAGCATCACTGTCAGTCAGCCCTTTCTCTTGGCACTACATTTTTTTCAACCATAGATCGATAGAACCATTTAAGTGTCTAAAACACATTTTTCTGCTGACCCTGTCCACAGCAGTGCTTTGCTCTACTTCCGTGACAGGACTGTACTGTAGGCAACTGTGACTTTGCATTAGTACCTCATACAACCCCACTTCAAAAAAGCTGAACTGTCCTTTTAAATGCTTACAAGTGTTATAGGTTAAATGAGAGGTGGTAAAAACTGAATGCAACTCACGGTTTGAGGCTCATGAGTTCTCTGAAGTTCTCGGGTGCATTATTTCTGTTCCTCCTCTCAGCTTCACACTTCTCTCTCGTCCACGTCATCTGAACCTTCTCTGGAGGAGACTCCACCACCTCCTCCTCCTCATCTGAGTATAGACTTCCCATACGCACCAAAGAGTGTCTGTCTTTAACCAGCTGGGCCTGTGAGTGCCATAGGAATATTATGAAGCAATTAACAGAGATAAATTTGAGCAGGAAGAATTTCCAAATTGTACCACTAGAGACAAGCAGTAGTGGAGATTTAAATCATGGAATCATACCTCCCGTTGTCTTTCTGCACTGGACAGCCTCATTTGCCTCAACATCTGGGACCTCTGCTCCATCATTAGCGTTCGCTCGTAGGTGTATGCTGAGATGTCACTGTCATGCTAAAGTACAAACATCATATTTAATAATATGAAATTTTTTTAAAGATTTCCAACTGAAACATGTGTGTTGAACATGGAAGTAAATTAGTTAATGTTTAGGTATGCAGTGGAAGGAATTTTCTTTGAAATAAACATGTTTATCATCTTGTAGTCAGCAAAGAAACTTGTTCTGTTTCAGTAAAACATAATGGGCATCTGGTTTCATTTCATTTTTATTACTTGTTATTAATTCTGAATGGCCAGTACAAGTTATCACTTTTGTTCAGATTAGTAGTTGTGTAATATGGATTCTCACCATCTCCACCACTTCCACCTCAGCCTCTATTCTCAGTTGGTAAAGGAATGTGGCCAGATCTTTCTTCATCTGGATGCTATTGTCATCCATCTGGGCTACAGTAAAGATGCGCATCTTGCATTTCTTCCAAACCTAAAATGCAAATATAACAATGAGGTGTTGCCACAACTTTAAGGGTTTGTTTTTATTGTCTGTGTTGTTAAAAAAAAAAAATGCAAGAAAAAAAAGAAAAGCATTCAATAATCTTAATATATCCATTCTAAACATGGTAAAACTACATTACTGCATCTTCCAAAGTAGCATATAAACAAATCTCACTTTATGCTGTTTGAGCAAGAAAGGTAGCAGCATTAGCATCCCTCCATCATGGACGATCCACCACACATCAATGTTGCCATCTGTGAAGCGTTCATGGTTGCTTGGGTAGAAGGACACATTTTTGGGCACCATCAGGGCCAGGTGGGCAGCTGTTGTGCAGCGGACTGTGTCTGAGTAGAGATGAAAACACGGAGGCATGGATATTAACTGTACTGTATACATGAATACTTCATAAATAAATACAGTTAAATCGTACAGTCTGTACAATCTAGTTGAAAATTTACACAAAATGTATTTGAACATCCAAAGAGTATATTCACACGAGCTTTCAGATTAAATTCATAGTATTGAAACCATTTGTTTGGTACATTTAGGATTTACGTGTGATTTATGTGTGAAAACTACATACAGTACAGAGTCAAAGTTGTTTTGGAATGGCAGTTATTTAATAAGGGTGACATACTGCAAATGCTGATTGGGCTTTTTTAAGTGTAATGTTGTATGAACAGTATTTCAGTGTGACTCTTACTGATGAAAGTCTTCCAGGCACGAGGGTCCTCACTCTGCCTCCAGCCATACGGCCAGCCCATCACTACAGTGTTGTGCTTCATGCCCCCCAGACCACAGGACTGGATCAGATGGACAACACCCTCCCGCACCTTGGATGCCACCACAACCTGGCAGAAACCCTTGACTCGCTCGATCTCCATCATATTTTTAATGGCCTGGCAGAAAAAATGTGAACCAAGAATTTTAGTCTATGATCACGATAAGCAAGCTTGTAAACCATATAAACAGTTATAAGCCATTAATGTGCTAAAAGTTCATATGGCTGAATGGATTATAGTTCATAGCTTAACTTTACACCAAATTAATTATATAGGAAAACAACTGTTCAATAGTTGACATTAAATTAATCCAGGTTTTATCCTCTCTAACTCCCTGTATAGCACAAGCTCTAATGATTACTCCTAATACAGGAGACAATGCGTGACTGTTGGCTTAGCACAGTGAATCAAGGATGAGAGATTAATTTCTCTGGTTATTGTCACATTAACAAGAGCCAACTTTGCTTCACTTGTTTAATTCTTTACCAAAGAACATTGCATTATGAAACCAAACCACAATCCCTCATTTTATGTGAAAATGGTTCATTGGATCCATATTGTGGAGACAACAACAAGCTGTTTGCAGCCATACCCTTTGAGTAAAGAGACAAATGCAAAAAAAAAAAAGCAGGAACTGTAACACAAATTTAAAATTCACATTGAAGCACATTTACGCCTCATTGTGCTTTTCAATTTACAAAAGGTGGTCATTTGTAACAATTAGTCGAAACACAGTCAACAACAGACGGTAGAAGAGACAATTTTACAGAGCATGTACAGCATATATCCCTTTCCAGTATTCACCTGTTCAGCTGCCTGCATTTCCCCATAACTGTCCAGGAAGTTGCCCTGGACGACTGAGCCCACAATGGTCAGACCTTTTCCTGCCTTCAGCTGTGAGGCAAAGGTGAGCAGTCGAGGATATTTTACATGGAGATCCTCATCCAGCTTCAATAGCACCAACAGCTGAGGTCTGTAGTGCAAAGACGGTCAATATCAGACAAAGGCCTGGATCAAAGGTGTGTCACCAAAGTATTGAAAGGAAATTATTTGCATTGGATGCAGTTGCATAGAAAGCATAGACATTAGCTGATGCTCATGTTATTTTTATTAGGGGAAGGATTTTAGATATTACTAACTGGATTTTGATAAAACTGTACATTAAGTACTAGAGAAATGCTTCTAGAGCAAGCGTTTCACTGTGAATCGGGTTCAAACATCCTGAAATAAGACACTGTTTTTTGCTTGATATATTGTTTCCATTCCATTCTTACGCCCCGATGGAAGAGAACTAGCTATTGTGTTGCTATTGCGTCAAGAATTGTGTAACTGGCAAAAGAGGAAATGTCACAGAGTGATTATATAACAGCAAAAACTGATGCAAACTTACTCAGAATACACAGAAAGCGAGCTTCTAATTAAAAAAACAAAAAAAACAAAACTCTTCTTCTCCATTTCTGTTCAACTTCCCTGAACTGTTCTGTCAGACAACACATTGTGCGTCAATACAGATAATAGCTGGTAGTAAATCTCTCATATGTTGCTTATGTTGTGTGGCATTATCATCATTCTGGAGAGCCATTTTCATAGAAGGGTGGGATATAGTTGCCACTGACAGGATTTTAATAAAACTTAGCATAGCTTCTCACTAATCCATTCCAACATTGACTGTGTATGAGATGCAGTGCAATCATGACAATGTGAAATATTGTTAGTGGTCGGACAGTGATGTGGTATGTTGATAGCATATGCATTCTTCTCATAACTGAACACAGATGTGAAAACAGCTTTTATATCCCAACATGCAATGCGGTTGTGGTGACAATTAGAGCATCTCCTATAGGTGTAGCTGTACCTCCAGTTCTTGGTGTGTGGAGGTCCAACCTCCAGTCTTAACAGGGCGTATCGGGCAGCACTAAGGGACAATCCTCTTATACCATCTCCCCACTCCTTCTCTGCTCTGTTGTGTGAGTGGAGGAGACAAAACACAAACATAAGGGATGACAAACAATTTCAATAACCAGCTGGTCACTAACATCTGCTACAGACGCACAGAGGTCAGACAGAAACACAGAGACATCATCATCCATCATCACCCCATACCACACAAGAATGTGACATAACAGATAATCAAAAGTGCTTAATAGACTCCAGACATACCCCTGGTACTCAATGTACTTGTAGATCATTCCAGCAATGCCCATAGCCACAATAGCATAGTACCAGGAGGAGATGAACATTAGAGCCAGACACATACTCATTCCAAGGAACGAGAGAGCCCTGCGGGTGTGACACATAAAGCCTGAAGTTTCTTGCATACCAAAAATAGTAACATTATTTACAAGTATGCATAAAGCATTGGTCTTTCATAAGGGTAACTGTAGCATAAATCCTACATGGGTGGACAGACAGTGTGCTCCCACCCCCTTGTAAAAAGTATGGGGGAGATGCACCCTCATACTCACCAGTGGTAATATTTAAACCTCGGCCTCCAGTTGGGTGTGCGTAAAAGAGTCTGAACTGCACAGGCTAAGTTCACAAAGAGATAGCACATCAAGAAGAACCTGTTGAATAAAGACAAAGATCAACATATTTGGTGTAGCTAATGCCATAGCATCAGTGTTATGGTTGGCGTTAACCAAACAGGAAAATTAAGAAATTCACGTACATAACATGTACATTAATTTCTGAGAGAAATGGATGTGTGGGGAGTGTGCACTATATAATTGGCATGTGTGCATGTATGTGAGCTTACATGGACAGAATAGGAGCCACCATATCCAGGGAGGCAATAAGGATTCCCAGCTCAGCTATAAGACCAGTTAGTAGGAGTGCCCATGTAGGCTCTCCATTGGTCTTTCCATGACCAAACACCTGAAACCAAAAATTCAAAACTTCACATGCAGAAATGCAAATCATCTCTTGTCCAATACTGTAACATATTCAAATAATATCCAATATTCAAATAATTTCTGCGTTGCCTGAGGTACTATGGAATGGCCTCTTCAGAGAATGTGGATGCATCAATAATAGTGTGGACTGTCTTACCCTGAGGAAAGGAATGATGTTGTCCTTGGCAATAGCCTGTAGAAGTCGAGGGGCCCCTGTGAGGGACTGCAGGCCCGCCCCAATTGTAGAAAAGAAAGAGCCGATGACAATAACCCAGGGAGACGGCCAGGAGAGTGTTCCCACCACCAAGTTCTTCCTAACGGCATCCCCAAACCTGCAAGTAAATGCTGACTGAATGAGACACTTATGATGAACTTATCTTTTTTTCCATACTTCACTTTCCAAAAAGTGTTTTGATAACAGTACTAACTTGCAGTAGAACACAAATGAACTTACTTGTCCCGAAGGACGACTCCTTCAATGCAAGCACCAAAGAGGACCACAGAACTGAAATCTGAATATAGGAGGTCAAGGAGCTCAAGGTGACACAAAGATGTATATCAAATCTGCTTCTCTATCCTGTTTGAAACCAAGATTGTTAGTTTATTGTGTGTAGTCACCAAAATAAGGATACAAACAAGTGAAGTAGTAGTAATAGCTAAGATAGTTCCCACAGGTATGGACTTCTGAGCATCGCGAAGATCACCGGATCTGTTGGAGCCTGCCATGATACCTATAAGAAAATATAGACAGTAGATAAATCAAAGAGCATGTAAAAACTGCCCAACTATGCCCCCTACTGGGGAGGTTTAAAACTTCTCTATTACGTTGAATCTGCTGAGCAGTTTCCCTGTGTGCGAGTTACTTCTGTTAAAATAACAACATAGCAGGCAGCTCATGTCTGTATTATTACATTCCAGTTTTAATAGGTCAACCTCTTCTATATACTGCACTAGTTGTTGTCACAATCACCCAATTTGTTAAATGATTGAAAATGTAATGTAAACAACTTTGGAAAAAAATATATTTTACTGTTCTGATCTAAGACTGAGGTTTGTGCCTTTGTGTGGTTTTTGACATTGTTATACCTGTGGCAGACGGGAAGAAGATCCCCACCAGAAGTGTGAATGATGTAGCGATGTCTGCAGACACGTACATGCCAAAGTTCTCAAGGGCACCATGGACATCCACTGACTGTAGACCTGGTTTCTCTAAGATCTCTCCTTTCTGCAGGTAGTCACCCCACATGTTTTCTAACAACAGAGGACAGTCATTTAAATCACTGAAAGAGAGTGGCATTTTATCAAACCTGAAGTGAGACATTTCAAAATATAGAGGTTTGATTTTCTCACGAAAAAAAAAAGATTATATTTGCCACATAATCATAATTGTTTCCTTATATTCTTTAAAAATATGGCATGATGTGCAAAATGCAAATTGAGCTTGAATGGTTATATGAACACAATCCATTCTATCCTTTAATTGGTTTGTCTGTCATAATTGATATACAGTATATACTTAGAACATTAAGAGCTTTATTATCTAACAAAATCCCATGCTGTATATTTTAATCTCTTGTCGTCTCACGATAAATTTACCTCTAATAATCCCACTTCCCAGTCCAGGAATGCCCTGTATCTCTGTCACATTGTTCTGGACGAAGTAGTCATCACAATGAGTGCTGCTCAAGTTCCCCGGCAGACAGAACCTGTCCCATAGCTGACTAGGCACTGTGATGTTTCCCTTTATCACAGTTTTAGCACATACATCAAAGCGATCTCTCACCAAAGTCCTGTTTCCCAGCATGCAGATCCTACAGCAATATCAGGGACAGAAATAATATTATTACTGTGTTAGTCTTCATTATTTCCACCACCCACATAATCATCTTCCTCATCATACACCTCGTCTTTATCATTATAACCAAAAGATAATTCAGTGTTATTTCCGCACATTGATGGTGACTGGATGGACTGTGGGCCTCAAAATGAAATATTTAATTATCTATCTGACTTGCCTCACACAAAAACGAGGGATACATAATTTCCACAATTTCCTGTTAGGACACATGTCTATTCAAGAAAACCATCTCAGCAGACTTACGGGAATTCTGGTGGATGAGTCATGGATTTGATTGCCCCAGCATAAATAGAGACAATTGAGATAATGACACAGGCGAGGAAAAGAGAGGCCAACTTGTTGACATATTTCACTCCGACAAAAACAACCACAGCCATCAGGCTGAGGCAGATAGAACCATAAACTCGCATATTGTTCAGCATGGCACTGTCACTTCCAGGAGGGTCTGTTGCGTGAAAGATGGCCGCCTGGGGGATCAGATATTTCTGAGGAGAAATAAAATTAGAACAGAACAGTTACTGCATATACAGTATACAGTATAAACAAAATGTATGTACAATGATCATACAGTGATTTAGTGATCATATCTTAGTATACAAATGTGAGCTGGGATGTAAACACAGAATAATATTTTAGAAAACTGACCAAGAAGATTTCGATGGCCCCTAGTATGTACATGGCAGAAGCAAAGGTGGTGCCCAAGTAGAAGCACAGCCCCACAGCTCCTCCAAACTCAGGACCAAGAGAGCGTGAGATCATGAAGTACGCTCCTCCAGCTACAACAGTGAAACAAATTGTTACACACACAAAGCAACTGGAAAGCCCACAATTTGTACTGCATGAAGTAGATATAACAGTAAACTTCTGCTGCCCCCAAGTGGATTGTCAGAGTAGTCCAGAGATATTAAAGTCAAAGGAGTTTAAGTCCCAATAATTCCAATTTAGTTCAGAACTATTTTGAAAAATAAAAACAATATGCCACAAAAGTATTTATAGTTCTAATAAAGGATATCTGCTGGACAAATGCTGATGGAAATGGAGTAATGAGGTTCAAAATAATACCTGGAACAACACCATTAGTTGCAATGGCACTCATTGATATGGCTGTGAGCATGGTCTGCAGAGGAAAGCGGAAAATATGATTAACTTGGAAAAGGACCTTCATACAGATGTCATGGAAACACAGGTGTTACATCAATATCCTCTGATCAAACTAACAGCTGAAAGCGAGCTTCCATCTAAGATAGCACATTCCAACATTTAGCACATGTAGCATGGACGTTTATAATAATACTACAGTATTTGTTATGTAAGAAAGTTAATGGAAGCATACTGTGTAAAAAACACAAGTCAAATTGGCTTCCTAAATAATTGCTGCTACTTATGCAACCATGTGTATTCGATTGGCTGGTTTAACAATAGAAGCTGGCCCACATTGTTGGTGGAATAAACCCAGCATAATAGTGGGTGTGTATCTGAGTACAGTACAGTGTATGTGTGCGCATACTGACACATGAGCAGCACATTAGGACAATCAGGAGAGATTGCATGATGCCGGCCGTCCCAACAATCCATGTCAGTCGGAGGAAAAGAATGACACCAAAAATGTTCTGGAGACACGGCAAGTAGACTCCCATCAGTGTGCCCATGTTGGGAGACTAATAGAGAGAAAGAAGGAGAGAAGGAGGGGGAGGCAAAGAGAGAGAGAGGGGAGAATATTGACCATGACATTTCAGGATACAAGTCTATTGATCATTAGCATTGATTGATGTACTTTTTAAAGGTCATTCAATCATGTTATCAGCTCTTTCCACGTATCCAGGTCTCACACAGCCACAGTATGACTGCAGAGCGTGCAAAGTCATAAGCAATCAATCAGCAAGTCTTAATACAAAACTAGAATTTGGATAGCAAGACAGGGAGAGAGCCAGAAGAGGAGGATAATGTTTCTAAACCTCAAAAGACTGATAAAAATCAATGAGGCATAGCTGTCCTCCACTGTGCCCCTGACTTCTAACCTTGGGGGTCTTCCTACGTGAGGCCAGAGCGCTCTCCTCCTCCTCATGCTCCTTGGCTCCCTGGGTGATGTTAGTGTAGCTGACCAAGCGGCTGAGCAGAGAGGAAACCTTTGGCCGGATGTCCAGTTCTTCCTAGAGGGTGAATGGTGGAAGATGTTAATTGAATGAGTTTGATCTATAATCTGACAAAAATGTTGGGGTGTATAAACAACAGACCTCAAACAAAGCCAGGTTCCTGTCATAGAAGTCATTCTTCTTGCTTGCAGCATCAGCACTGCTGAGAAATGGACTGTCTTCTTTATGATTCCCATGTCCTGTTAGAGAGAGATAAAGTTTACCAACAATTTGAGCTATAGAGGCAAGCTTTGGCCTATCTTAAGATGTTTAATTACTGTAACAAACAGACTTCCACCAACAGTATAAAGTATCAAACAGTATCAGAGCTGACTGAGAAGTTTCTCTAATGTACCAATTAGATCAGATGAAAACAATGCTCACCTAAATCTCTCAAAGATACTATTAGAAATCCAGTCTTTCATTTGGGTTTACACTAAGATTGGTTAGATTATTATAAACAACTAAGGTAGGGCCTTAGATTATTTGGATAACAGAGTCACAATAACAGCCACAGTCACCTTGTTTTTTTCACATGTAATACTTTGTAAGATATGTGTCACAGATGGCATTAAGCTCTACATGCAAAGTATCAATAGAGATTAAAAATATATTTCAAAAAACCTAATATGCATTCCAAATGGAGTGAGATCAGTTATTGGAAACAACATTTGTGACTATTTCTAGATTTGGAATAAAAGTAAAACATATCTATTGTTAATGTGGCATTATTGAGATAAAATCCCTAAAAACAAACAAACAAACAAAAACAAAAAAACAGCCCAGCATCATTGCCTGTAGAGCAATTAATAAAACACAGACAAGAAAACTACAATTTGCTACACTACTTCCATATTTCCATAACAATCATTTTCAATTTTCAGTCAGCCTTTTAACTGTCACTATAATTCAAGCATTTTAGTAATCCCCATGTAGCTGTTCACTTAACATAGAAACATAGTTCATGCAGTAAAGCAGCAGTGGAAGGCCAAAGGGAGCACAGGCCAGGTAAATAAACATACATATAATTAGATTTTACTCCCATTAAATTCCGCTTTTGAAGAAAAGAATCAAGCAGAGATGAGCACAGAGTCTGGGGTAATTATTGCCCACATATTCACACTCCTAGGCATGCATATACCTCATTATCTAGAAATTACCTAAGCTTGAGTTATTAGACCGCATAAACCTTAACAGCAGCATCTTGAACCCAAATTAATCTTGCAGCAAACAGTCTGCCAACTTACCAAGTGTGCATGAAACAGAAAAATATTCTCAACTACATTGAAAACATAGCAGCTCTGTTGCAAGTGAGTTGATTGAGTCTCAACGGTGATCTCCACTCACCTGTGTTCTGTGTCACACTGCTGCTATTATCACTGTGGGTAAGCATAGTCATGCGCTGTGTGCATACTGCAACAGAGGACCCTGTGCTCTAGCTTGGGGAATTGTCGATTACTATCCAGGACACCCGGTCACCAAGGGTGAATACTCATTCAGGGGCCTGATCTAACACATGGTGCACAGTGTGGGGGGGGAGAGGTGGGAGTGGTCAATCACTGAAACTCTCATACAAACACACACACACACACACACACACACACACACACACACACACACACACACACGATACATGTCTGCCCATGGGGATACAAGAGCCTCGGGTTGAGGGTATCTCAAAGAAGTACAATATTATAGCGTCTGTGTCATAACAATCTACTAATGCTCAGTCTGGATAAATCTAGATGTCACAAACTGTATTCCAAGCTATTATTTCAAGAATGCAGCAAAAAGCAAAACAATTACAAGAACTCGTATATGATGCTGAGAGACATGGTATGAGTTTTATTTCTCCATTGCAGCAAGGGTTGTTTCAAAATGTCTAAAGGCTGTAAAAATCTGAAAGAATAAGGTAATCACTTGAAGCATAATAGCAAAATACTTATTGCTCTGTCTGTCGAATGTCTGACAACTACACAGCTGGATTTTAGTGATGTCTGGGAAGGGATAAGAGTAGAAAACAACACTGCCAACACTGTCCTCTAGTGTCCTCTTGCTGCCAGTGACATTGGAGAAAAACTATCTGTGTTTGAAGCAACAATGAGGGGAAACGCAGACGAGAAAGAACCACTGATTAACTTAACTCTGTGGGCTCCTATTGCAAAAGCAATTGATAGGACCCCATTAAAGAGACATTTAGCATTTTTGGAGCAATGCAGATGGATGTCACTCCACAATTAACCCTAAAGTGAGATATGTTCAGATGTTTCCTGGCAGGAATCTTACTCAATCAGTGCTGCTCCAAATACTGTGTTCCTCATGACTATCCTACTGCTAAAACCTAAAATAGTTCAGCTTGGGGCTGAGGAGACAGTGGGGGTCTCTTGTTAATAACCTGACATTAAATGTCTAATTAAAAAGATTAAAGATTAACTTGCTTGTTATGAAGGCACACAAGAGTCGTGCTGTGTGCACAGAACAGCACAGAGGCTTTACAGCAACGTGTACCAACATGTCAACTGGTCCTCCACCAAAACAGCCCACAACCTCAGCCAGAAGATCAAAGACTGATACCGCAGCACTGACACATTTACAGAAGGGTGTATCAAGGTAGAGAGCTTCTGCAGCAGTGGTGTACATGACTTTTACTTTCTACTGACTACCTGAAGACAAGCACTCAATGTATTCTTTATTCTTTTTACTTTTAGTTTTATTGATAGGGTCTGCTTTGTTGGGGGTTTGTCAGTAAAATAAAGCCTGTCAGTAAAAAGCGTTGGGGAGCACTTGATATTGTGGTTACAACAATGTCATAAATAAATCAAAGACAATTTAAAAAAAAAAAAAAAAAAAAAAGCATATACACTGTGTTCATTAGCCCTTTAGCTATAATTACAGTACAATTTGAGCTATTGTATTTATAACTGTTGCAATTGGCAGCAGCGCTTATGTGCAGACTTCTGAGGCCACAGAAAAACTATCATACTTTTGTCTACCAATTGTAGTTCCAGTCCAACACTAAATGCAACAAAAGTCAAAAGCAAATATTTTGACAGACTGCCTGATTAGTTAGGAGCTAAATATATACTGTAAATGGGCAGAGGTGTCTGGGAATAATTTGCTATGTATTTGCAACTAGATCAGTTCCCATAAAAGATGCTACGTTGTCTTTTCAAAGTGCAAAGTGCATGATTTCTAAACACAAACAAACTAAGTCAGACAAAATCAATCTTTTATCCAACGAACAACACTCCTGTGAAATGTCTTGGAGACTTTCCACCATGCAAGTGATTAGTTTACTTTAAAGGATCAGTGTGTAGGAATCACCCTCCCATTCCAGGCATGAGGGAGACACTATAGTGGCTGTAAAATGGACTATTTTAGAGCCAGTGTTTGATTAGTGCATTCCGCGCTACTGTAGAAACATCAGGTTTCAGGTTAGGAGTTATGCATAGCTGCATATTATACTTGAATATTATATTCCATTTTGGACATTTTCAGAACCACTAATGTTCAAGAAAGAAAGAACTTCACAGCAATGTGTCTGCACTTTTCAAAGCCGATTAGACATGGAAAACAATATCGCTGTCTATTAGCCTCTTAGGGTTTGAAAAATCCTCTTTGCTAAACTTCCTCTTTAATAAACATTTAAGACTTAACACCGAGAGGCAGAGAAGTTGTACAGCTTAGCCAACTCTTTGTGCAGTTAGTTGGCAAGAATGTTCAATGTTGATTATGTGTTTGGAGGGTGTGTGTGTGTGTGTGTGTGTGTGTGTTTGTGTAACTGTGTGTGTGTGTGTGTGTGTGTGTCTAAAGTAAATAAGAGTATTTGTACATGTCATTTTCTCTCTCTGCTTTTATATACTGCCTGCCTTCAAAGCATAGCTAGATGTGACTATGCCACTGGATTGGGCAAACACGGTACAACTGTTGCTTAGCAGCAGCCCAAATGGCTAAAGGGAAAACTTTGTGTCTATTGTTCACTGTATAAAGCTCATTATATGTTTCTGGGCCTGTAAAACGATTCTCAGAGACAGTCTGACCTTTTACAACTGTTTGCACTCTAAACTTTTTCAAATTAGCTGTGTAAGGCCAAATAATCAATGAGTCACCACACCCAAGAATGAAACACTTCAACATGATCTGAAAAACTAGTTAAAACTAGTCCAGCTCAAACAACATGATCTCAAACCTCATTTACATTATTAAAACAACAAAAGTATTTGTAGTAGAGAGCTAACCAAACCTTTGACATGGTATTTGTCATAATTGCAAATAACTAGGGCATGCTGAAGGCAAGCTAATAAAATACCATGTCTCAAACCAAGTCCTAGCTTAATAATGAACTTCCCAGGGAGACACACATTTAAATGTATTTTCTATATTGTGGTGATCCTAAAATTATTCCACTGCACTGATTGACCTCGACTTTGACAGCACATACTGACACGTTCATCATGAAAAAACAATGTGGTGGGTAGCAATATTTTCTAAATGTTTTATTGAAAAACTTAAATTGTTTTCCTTTTCAAAAATCACTCCTAGCTTTATCTAACATTTGGGGTGATTGTACTCCCCCTTAGCCTGTGGCAAGAAACAATGTAATTCTGCTGCAATAGGCCATAGCTGTAATGGCTGTGTTTCATGCAGAGCTGCATCTGAACAGAGCAGAGGAATGCTAACCTGCTGAGTCGTACAGCAAAACATATTAGCTTTGATGTGTGCTAATGATGAGAAAAGGACAGCAGCTCAGCCTGATTACCTCAGGGGGTAAAGGTGGGCGGGAAGAGGTGCATCGTACAACAACTTTCAAAAAGACACAAATGAGCTGAATGTGGATGTAAAACTAATGACTAGACAAACCCAAAACAAAATGTGATCTGTACCTGCAGTGTCTTCACTAAAAGTTTAAGCTGCACAGACAGAGCATACACAATGCGTACTAAAATATAAAATGTACATAACTATATAAATGTTTACTTTGTATGTTACATGCAGATCAGATGGTACAGTTTATGGTACAGATGATTGTCTCGTTTACCTACACATCATCTACTCTATATTAATAATATAAACAGCACACAGCCATAGAGGTAAATAAGATGCTTAATTTGCATTGCTAGGATTTGACTGCAATCATAAGAGAAATACTTCTATGTTTCATGCTCTTAAACTGTGAAATATTTTGTCCAAACATTTCTCCCAAATGAAAAGTGCTACAGCGGTGATTATTTCCAACAAGCTTCACATGTTTTACATTTGTCATGCTTCCAAAACCATGGACATGCAAGACACTAAAATATTTATGTTTTCAGTAGTAGTACTGTACATGTTTTGTACTCAATGATTTCTGTTTAGTGTCTAAAATGAGGCAGTGAAGAAGACCCTGATAGACGCAGGACACACTGAATGATTTTAATTGCAAGCAGATCCTCAGGGAGAACTGGAGGTACTGATTGGAAAAAAACAACATCTGAGCTGCACTGCTTGCCCTGTTGTCACTTTGATGCGAATGAACAGATAGAACAAAGATGGCAGATGCAAGACAGATGCATCATAGGAAATGATGTGTGACAAATAATCTAATTAAAGCATGCTCTTCCTTTAGTATTACAAATACTTAAACTTAGAGTTGTTCAGGGTGTGTGTGTGTGTGTGTGTGTGTGTGTGTGTGTGTGTGTGTGTGTGCGTGTGTGTGTGGCTGCTTGAATTTGTTCTAACTCTTTCATCAGCTCCACATTTCTGCTCCACCACAATTTGTTTATCTCTCAAGAGCTATCTGAGTGGCATGACAGGAATGGTTACCCTGTTCTCCTGAATTACAGAGAGAACACGCAGCAGCATTCCTCAAATCATCTACGCATTACATAAGTTTATTCTGAGGCCAAGACAAGAAAAATACACATTTTAACTACTTGGTTATATTATTTGCACAGTTTTTTTCCATCTCTCCAATAACAATGAATGAAAAAAAATAGAGCTTACTAATCAAAATGTTTGCAATCGATAAAATTATATCAAAGGGGCATTTTAGCATCTTTCAGCTCATAATTTTGGTTCTATGACCTGCCACTGTTTTTGTCCAGTCATACTGCTCTTATAAACATTGTTTCCAGCCACAACAAGAAGCGGTTCACAGTTAAAAAGCTGATAAACCCTACGCTACCCGCACAGTGCAAAAGGGCAGATAAACTAAGCTAACAGCAAAATAGACATATATAGAGTTGTTAGAGACCAAATACTGAAGTGACAGTGAGTACAAATTATTTGTAATATTAAAAAAAAAAAAAAATGCGTCCATGGCTCTCCTTTCCTCCAAAATGTCCAAGAGTATCATTCTTTTTTTTTTTTACATAAGGTTTGTGATGTAAACAGATCATGAATAAGAAATCATATTAAAACAAGAGAATATTATAAGGTTACCATATATTTGCACAAATACCCCTTTCTTTCAATTAAGCAAAACTTGTCAGTCATCACAACTGGAGACATAATTTTTTAAGTTAAAACAGAAACTTTATGCAGACTTTAAAAGATGAAATCTTTTGTTACACCCTGACTTTTAGAAGCCAGGTAAACCAGGTATTGGTGACATGTCCTCTGAGGACAATTTATGTTACAAACAAACACATATGTTGTCTTCTTCATACAGCAGCAAGAAACTAAAACCTGAACGGTGACGGCTTTTTCAGGGTAGTTGCTCTTGCTCAGTACAGCACTGTTACAATGACCACAGTGTTGGTCCTGCCCTGTGCTGGAAAGGTTGAAACAGACTCTGCACTGTGTCACTTCCTCTGTGCTGCAGACGTCACACTGTTGCTACAGCATGTACTAACTATAACCCAAGCCCACCACTCCCATGATGAAATCATCCAGTACTACACGCAACCACTTTTGGACAGTTTTATGATAGTGATTGCTTTCCTACCTAACTTTTTTCTGCTTAAATATGTCATAGTGCTGCATGTAAAACTAACATTGAATATTAAATATGGACATGCCTAACATTACTAAGTATTCCGTTCATGTTCCAAACTTCCATCTGCACGTGTTACTCCTAAACAAAACTTATTTCTTTTTGAATTTATGTTTAAAAACAAGTCCGCTATCATGCTTAATGGACTATTATCTGTACTTTACAAAAATGCAGTTAACTACACTGACTTGGTAGCTGTTACTGTTTAGTTTGCACGTGTGTTTGAAACTAAATGGTAACATTCTGTGTGCCCTTTGCTCCATTCCCATCATTCATCATAGTCTCACTTCCTTCTTCTTTTTCCTCTTCCTTCTGTCCACCCCAGCATGTAGTCATCCTTGCAGCTATCCACTAAGTTTAATGGTTGTTGTTTTTCTACTGCTTGGGTGAGTTAGAGAGAATTATGACGGCAGGAAAACAAGGGAGACAGCCACAAGCTTGTACGAAATTCACCCATAAAACTTTGAGGGTTATATCAGGACATCTGTTCCCCCCCACCCCCGTCATCACAACCTTAATGTAGGGCATGGTTCAAAGGTCTGCTTAGATAACATTCAAGCCACTATTTTTTAGCATTTATAAAGTACTCTATCTTAAGTGTACTAACTTGCTTTTCTACTGCTCCAGAATGCCATTTGACTCTAAAGGGTGACTTCCATGCATGCCAGAAATATACAAGCAGACAGCTAGGTCAACATGAGCTGAAATTCCTTCTTGTATATGCCTCAGATATCAGTCCCCTCAGGCTATGTGGCTCACTGGAGCACATGTCATCTCACCTGCATGGTGCTGTTTTCTCGCAAATTGATACATACGCACTCACACGTTTATGCACAAACACACAGAGATGAACATGCATCCTATCCTTATTCCCACACGCAAGCTCATTAATACAGTAACAACTAGTTAGATGAGTCTACAGCCTTGCACTCTGATCCTTTCTGTTGTTATTCAGTTGTAAGGAGCTCTCAGTCAGCATGACATTCACTGCTAGACAGTAATGTAATATACTGTAAATGGGTGGCCAGTCAGTGTGTGGTTTTTATGCCTAGCCCAGCCCTCTGGGCCCTTGGTAAAGCGTGGGTGCTTCATTGGCAGGCCACACCCGTGAGTGTCTTTTATTAAAAAACTCTGTTCCCCCTGTCGGTTCACTTCCTTAGCTAACACAAATCAGTGCTGCTCTCACATAATCCCACAAGCTCCTTGCTCCTCTACTTGTCCTTCTTTTCTCTTCTATCGGGGACTGCCCCCCTACCACCACCTCTTCCCATGCTGATACAGTGGGGAAACAAGTGAGTGACAGTGAGAGACAAGCTGAGGCAGAGAAGCAAGGAGGGAGGAATCCGCTCCTGTGTTGTTGAGCTGCAAATCTTTGTGAAAGGAAATCCTCCCCTGGCACAAAGGGAGCTCCATCTTTTGTGCAAGGAAGCACTTGAGGCCTTTTCTACCGGCCCCCCTCGCACGATCCCACCCCCGTTGTGCCTTTCTCCACGGTTCTCATCTCTTTCATTGTTTTCCCCTTTGTTACTCATCTGTCCCTGAATTTATTTTAAAAGACTTCCACAGCCAGAAAAAAAATGCTTCAAAATGATGAAAGAAGTGTTTCAACAACTTTACCCAAAGTGAGCTGTCAAAAACAGACCCGTCTGCTGCGCTTGCTATAGGAGAACTGCGTTCTGGCCTTGGAGAATTGCCATGGTAACCATGCAACCAGCTGTTCAGAAGGCTCTCAGGACAAAACAAAAGTTTCCCATGCTGTGCTTGGTCTAACTCATTAAGTATTACTCTTAGGACAAATTTTACAACTCCAAAATAAGTCATATTGTGTCAAAGATGAGAGATTAAGAGCTTAGTAAAAGTTTTGAGACTTACCATCAGAGCTGACAGTATCTTGATGATCAGGGTAGTCCTGTCCAGTGTCCCTGTAATCCACCCAGTTAATCCCCTCTAGACTGTCGTAGCTGGACTGAGCTTGATCCTTCACCGGTACCACTGTGAAATGAGGCATGTTTTCATCACTCTCTTCTGCGTCTCCAACTCAGACTCAACATAGCAGGCTAGCTGTTAGCCAGCCTCAGTTCACCTCCCACTAATGGCAACTACATTCCACTACACTGCGCTCACTTCCTCTGAAGGGTATTATCATACTCCCCGCCCACAGGCCAGCCCCTCCTGGGCTTTTTGTGTGAACAGAAAGGGTATGGAGGTCTCAGGGATGCATTTGGAAAGACACATACACACACCCCCAAGGGGTGAGAGTGTCCTGTGGGACAGCTCGGATTGAAGAGTTAGTGTTGTCATCCCTGAGTCATGTAGAATGAGAGGGTGAGAGGGAGTAGGGTGACCCCTTTCTGCTCTCTCTGTCATAATGACAACTAACAGAGTGAACCTTGTCTGTTCAAGGTTCAGACAGACAGTCTTCTGTGTATGCGGGCCTTTTCCAAAACACACACAGCGACGTGGCAGTTTGGAAAATAATCAAGCTACATTGGTGACGGGGAAAAGAGTGGAAAAGAGAAGGAGGGGAGGATAGAAAAAAAAAGACAGTTTGTCAAAAAGAGAGGAAACAGTCAATGAACCCAGCCCCCATTCCAACTGTTCAAACAGCTGAACATGTCATTTAAGTCTTTGAACCGAGGGTCATTCAGAATTTGACAACTTGTGTTGAATCATTCATTAAATGACAATAAATTGAATTAAGTATAACATTGAGTATGACATATTGATGTTTTGACATATTGACGTGAAACAGTCAGCAGCTGGTAAAGCTATGAGGAAAGGCTAAGCAGTGAACTGCAGTAACATAACTAACAGAAGGTAAAGTTTACCATCCTCTTCCAAGAATAGTAGCCACTCTCAAACCATAAAAGCAGCAGATCAAAGGCTTTTTAGTAAGGCTGTTATTAGCGGTCCTGTTTAAGGCAGCTTTAAATCTTTCTCCTGCAAGCAGAGGTTTTGTAAACGGTTAGTATGTATTGGGTGATTTTTTTGACTGTGGTTTTGAAACAACTATTTTCCATTCAAAAATAATCTACGAAAGAGTTTAAGTGTAATTAATTCACTTGGCTGAGGCACTGCAGGAAGAGTCACATGTATATGAAAAAAGAGCCTCTGCACAATATGATCTATACACTCTAATTACAAACAAGTTCCTGGTCATAGACTCCCTTCAGGCATACAAAGCACACCCATGAAATAATAAAAGTAGAATAACTAAGATGTAAGATGTGTGTAAGATGTTCCAGTCATTACGCCCAGTACAAAATTATTTTGTATCCTTGACTCCAAGGGTAATGTAGTCTTATAGGATGGCCTACAAAGATGGAAGATAAATATAGTGATATAATAATAATCTACTGAAATAGCCTTGATCATTTATTAGAACATGTTAACTCATATGAGATGATTGTCCATGTTTTATGTAAAGTTGTCAAAGTCCAATATGCAGAAGATGCCCTGCCTTTTGAAACATTGTCAGCACAATCTGCTTTTGCATGAGGAATTGTGGTTGTGTGGACACATACAGTTTTACTTTAAATAGTAACCATCACAATAACAGTTTAAAAATGTAGGAAAAAACCTGGAGATTTCAAAGATGAGTCATTTTTATAAATATTTTAGAAAGGCCTTTGTAACATCTGTAAATCTGTCCACTGCTGGAATATATAAATTTAGAAATAGCCATCTTCTTGTACTGAGGCAGTAAAGCTTCTTTTCTGTAAAAATGAAGAATTAAAGTAATATTTAGACTATAGAGCTATTGTTACAAGTTTTCTACCCCCTTTTTAAATGCCCTTTGTAAATGTCAACATTTGTCAGTAATTGGTACCTTTGTACTTTTATCATATTACCATGGTCTTCTCTCATTCTCTCATCTCTCTCCAGACAGACTGTGACGTAATAGAAGTAATTTCTTGTTCTGACTGACTTGCTGGCTTGGTGAAGTAATACACAGATGCCATCAACCATATAAGGCTATTTCCTAGACTGACTAGCACATGCAGGGCTGTGTACAAGAGAGGGTCAGTGAGCAGCAGGCAGGGCCTGACACAGTCTTTTCTTCCACCACAATTACTCAGTCTTGTGGAAAGACACGTAAGCAGGAGGGGTAAGTCCCAGAAAACATGAGGCCCATAAGGGTCAGCTTGTTTACAGAAGAAATCTGTGGATCTGGTGGCAAAGATACTGAGGTAAGAAAGTTCAATGATGGGAGCTTCTCACCTATGTCCTGGGCTGGGCCCATAACACTTCTGAGCCTATGGTCAAAGGTTCCAACTGGGGTAGGAATAGGTGGATCTATTTGCCTAATATGTTGGCTCACAGCTTTTGACCTTTCTTCCTGCCATCTTTGTCTTCACTTGGTAATGGAAGTTAAAATTTATACTTTTCTGACTTGTGAGTATAGCTGTTCCCCACTAGATGGCAGCCTTATACCTCAAACGTGATCTTTTCAGCTTCCAGATAAAAATGTAAGTAATCTTCCTGTAAGTGTCAGACTTTCAATACTTTATATACTAAAATTACATAGTGTAGGTTCAGAAACATCAGTGATGTAAACAAACATTTTATGCTAAGATTCAATCATTTTGTGGTGTTAGTCTATGTATTTATATATATATATATATATATATATATATATATATATATATATATATATATATATATATATATATATATATATATATATATATATAATGTCTGTTTAGATTAGGGTAGCTTAAACAATTAAATGAATAAATAAACCAGATTTTTCAGAAGTGATGTGGTAATCAGTTATAATATTGTCAACGATTGTGGAAAGATGTGATGTAAACCTTTTAGTTAATTTCTCAGATTTTATTACGACATATTTTCCCACAGTCACCCTGTCTACTTTCTAAGAATTTCATGAGACTATTGTCTAAGAGAGGGGATTTCTCTGAGATTGAATGAATAGTACTTAGCTGCATGGCTAAATCTAATTGCTTGTGAAAGCTAAGCACCCCTTGTCTTTCTACCAGTGACATTGATTAGGATTTTCTAATACTGTGCTTTAGGGGACTTAAGTCTATCCAATTACCTGTGGCTGCCATCATTAGCTTGACGTGGCCCCAGGGGCCCTTTCACTTTGTCTCTAGAACTGAAGATCTACCTCTGTGAACAATTAATGCCATGCAGCCTGGCTACTCCGGTGACTGAAAAGTTGCCCATGGTATTACATTGTCTCAAAAGGAGCTTTACCAGTGTATATGACTGAGAGCTAGATTAGACTTTTAGGGGGTTTCAGTCTATTTGGGTTTCTTGGAGGTTTTGATCTATGGGTCTAGTTCCTGACACACACAAGATGGTCAGTCTCTGTATTACATAAATAGATATTTAGTTCGCTAACAGTGCATAATTGCTGCCTTTAAACTTAATTGATGAGGTCAATAGCAAGAGTATTTTTCAACCATGTACAGTTATAGTTTTTACCTCCTCAATACGCAGATAGTTGATTGCATTCATTTGATATGAAGGAGTAAAAAGTGTTTCATATACTGTATGAAATACAGTACTGAGAGAGGTGTGTTAAGTGTCAATTTAATTCATACGTAATAAAGTGTGTTTGCTCTTTGAATATTGCATAAACGTTAAAGTACACACTGCTAAAAAGATTGCGACATTTTCTTATTTTAAATGAGAGACAATTGCTAATCTAGACTGTTTCAGCCACCAGCCATATTTAGGTAACAATGATAGACCAGCCATTGGCTTATGGGTGGCATTATCTTCCAGAAGGCAGGCGACAATTATCCGACAGGCTTCGACAGGTTTCTCCTGTTATTAATACCGCTGTCATTCTAATAAAAGTTTTTGGCCATATTGTATTCATTGTATTTGACTCGTTTTGTCAAGAACATCTCCTCCTCAATTTTTAGATCTTCAAGAGTGAAACAGCGCCCCTCTGGATTTCTATTTACGGTAAATGTCAGTCACCTTGTGTGGTAAAAGGTGGTATTGCACGACTGGTGCCAAAGAGACCCCAGGTGAAGCTGATTTCCCTTAATTAGTAACTTCATGCTACTGTGACATTGTTCAGGATACAGTTACAAGTATTTGGGGAATAGAGAGCG
The DNA here is from genome assembly GCA_946959425.1 of Argyrosomus regius. Lineage (NCBI taxonomy): Eukaryota > Metazoa > Chordata > Actinopteri > Sciaenidae > Argyrosomus > Argyrosomus regius. The sequence goes on from OX336882.1 coordinate 18,165,865, forward strand.
AAGCCAGTCCATTGTGGTTTAGTTAGCAATATGATTCAAAAATAAGCAAAATGGTTAGCCAATTTTTTCAGTATTGCTAATAATATTAGTGCTTAACAGTGCTAAAACGTGTACGAAATGACTGACTGAGAAGAAGAACTGATGGCAGGCTACTGATGGACCCTGAAACTGGACCTGTGCCCCAGTGAAAACAAGAGGATATAGTTGGAAAACCTTTGGACAGGAGAGAGTTGGCAGAAATATCAATAGACTCTGTAGTGGGAGAAATTAAGTCCAGTGGAATGTTAGCCGATATAATGTGGTTATTGAATATTTTGCCACCGTGATGGACAGTGGTCTTCTGGTAAGTGAGGCATAATCTCCTTATTTCTGATCACTGTTTGTTTTACCTGAAATAAAATGGCCTGCAAACAGAAGTGTATAATGGACTGGTTGCACGGCAGACATTTTGACTTGTCAAAGCCAGAAAAACACAGGTGGACTTACAGTAACAATAACTGTAACAATGGCACAGTTCCATAAAGGGTCCCAGTAGGCTACATACAATAGGTGGAATGCAGCAGTCATTAATACGCCTGTGAGTTTCCTGACATGTCAAAATGTCTGCCGTGCAACCAGTCCAAAATCCTTTAGACATTATGGCATGTTACAGTAAGAAACAAACACAGCTGTAAATAATGAAATTGATAATGGCTAAATTCCATTTAGCTGCTTTGGTTTCAGAGTCCTGGTATTATGTGCATGTTGGCTCACTGTCACACCTCATGTTGCTTACTGACATAGTTGAGTAGAATGCAGGCATTGAATCAAAATGTCTGCTGTGAAAAAGGCCTTTTGTTGATGTGGATATATTGCTTCCAATGAGTAAAAGGCAATGTGTCATGTTTACCTGAATATAGCTGTGTGTTGTTCACAGACCCTCAGCACCATGGACAGGGCCTCGAAGCGCTTTGAACAAATTTGTTGAGTCCCCCAGTTTCACATTCATTAGTCGTCATTTTGTGTATTGTACATGATTGTTTGTACCTGGTGCTGAGGTCTAATGGTTGGTTGTTTGATTGTTTCATCCTAGTTTTGGTTGTTGTTAATTTCCAGTAGATTAGACAGGTGTGTCTAGTCATGTATATGCATTCATACATTAATAACATACATTAATTTGATTAATTGTCGTCAACTCAGTTGATGTAGCCCCAGAAAAAGAGTGAGTGGAGTTTTATATTCCACCAGTATAGTACTTTATATCTGTTTTGGTTGAAAAATTCATTTTGTGTATGACATGGAAAGAATGTGGTCAAACTGCTTTTCCCAGTCTGCCCTGTGTTAGTATAAAGTGGTGAAGGTTTATTTTTGAAGGATTTCAATTAAAGATACAGTGTCAATATAAACAAAGTCTGCTAAAAACACTTTTTAACGGCCCAAGCTTTATGAATGAATAACACCCTCTGAGAATACTCTCAGAAAGCTCGGAGCAAGGAATGGACAAACTTTTACTTTAGTAAAGAGGTGTGGTTGATCTTGTTGCTGGGAATGATGCATCCTTTTAAAAGGCGTGATTGGTTGATCAAAAAAAAGAAAAATGCACTCTTAGTGATAATGGGCATATAGGAATTAGTCTCTAATTCGAAAGTCATGCTTTAAAATTAGTCTATAAATGTAGCTTGCTGGTGCAGTAGCTTATTCACATTCTTGTGAATCTTGCTTGCGTTTATTTACCATACTGGTAATTTTAGAATTTAATCTTTTTGATAGTAACTGGGGAATCAACTTGAATCAATTTCTGTGATTGCTGGCCAATCTATAGGTGAAAGCATGGTGTGATCACTCTGCTAATGTAAAGTGTGGCGTTATCTGTTGCCACCATAGGTTCTTCAGCAGAGATAGTCAGAGAGTGATGACGGTTTGACACGTATTTATTAGAGTAGACACAGTACACACAATATTCGGAGCCGTTCGCAGGCTTCTCCGTGTCCTCACGACCACTGCCGACTGTCACGCTCTTGCTGCCGACTTCTCATGTGTCTGTGTCTGTTTCATCCTCCCTAGGTCCAGCACGCTACTGTGTTAAAAAGGAGACAGTGATTAGACAACTGGATGCAGGTGTGTTAATCACCGCCCCTGGCAGCTGCTCTCCTGAGCCCTCCCCACCCCTCTCCCCTGCAGCTGATGCACCACGCCCCCTCCGCAGTAAGGTTGCGACAGACCTAAATTATCATTGCTTAGTGTGTTGATCACTTTAATTTCTGGTGGTTTTCATTTGGAAGGAGATGTGAGCGAATCTCTAATGAGATTGAGTACAAACATAATACCCGCAAGATCTAGTGTTTCTTTGTCTTTTCACTATTTGCTCCCCTGTTTAAGAACTCTCAAGCATCTTTAAAGTTCTCCTCCCTACTGCTTTTCAGTTTAGGAGCTATCCTAATGGTTAAGATGCCTGTGTGTATGACCTTTGTCTTTACCAGGATCTAGTCTTTACTTTAAGGGGAAATCCTTGAAAATGTCATAGTAATTGGAATCGTAAGTAAGGAGCAACTCTTTATAGTACAGCTCTGAGGACTGGGAACATCAGACCAGCTGTAAAGGATTAAAACTAATTTGGCAAGGATTAGACTGCAATGTTTTTCTGGTTTGTCATGCTTATTCAATCTGGCAAACTAACCACAGCAACAAACACCAATCATGGTTTGGGATCTTTGCCACAACGTTTCCAAACATCTATACGTGACTGGTAAGAAAAAGTATGGTTATGATAATTTAGTTCAGGGAGACGGTTAAGGTCATGGAAAGACTGCAGCGTTGAGTATCTGGATTTCAAATCAGTGATACTGTATCATTAGTGTTAGTTATAGGTCATATCAGTTGGATTGACATTTTCAGTATAGACCAAGATACAATACCAGAGGGTATTGAATGTTATACACATTCTAAAGCCCCCTGAGGCAAATTGTGATTTGTAATATTTTTTTTATATCTTGACTTGACTTGACTATAGTGCTTTGCGTTGCTATATTTTTTTCCCACCCTATTATAAACCATTTCTAATTCCCTCTGTATGCCACTCAATTCCTTTATAACATCTATGGAACTCAGCTCCCACACCAGATGCCCTGCTGAGGCTATAAATTTGTCTGACAAGAAAACAGCTCAGATAACATAGCCTTATGTCTCCTCTCACACACACTTAATGCACATGCTGTGTCTTATCACATAGATATGGTGACAAAGCAGGATAACTTACAGTGATGTGGAATACACACAGCTTATTTAATCACATCTACAAGGAACAGCTGATGTTAAATAATATCTGCTCTGAAACTACAGTCACAGTTTTGGAGTTTATTATTATTCCATTATTCCTACAGCATACTGTGTATTTTATGCCCACAAGGAGACACACACACACACACACACACACACACACCAATCCTCTCAGGAAATCTACTGCTGATGGACATGATAACATCAGAACCATACTCCTTCTGTGACAGATTGCAGACTAGGAACCAGCTCAAACTGGATTACAAATGAGAGAGTAAAATAGATACAGAGAGGAGGAGGAAGGTAAAAACAGAAAATGAGTGTCGAAGAGCATAGAAGAATAGTGAACCAACGACCAGACATCCGAAGAGGTGGAGACATTAACCCAGGGTTAGGTGGAAAATAAACATTCTCTCCTCACTCACCACAGGATCCATTTGTGTTTTCCTTATCCTGCTCTGCTTTGTCTTTGTAGATAGCCATTGCATGTCATCTAAACTCTTTTCAGCGTTGCGTAATGATAAACAAACATTGGCCAGTGATGTGTAGTTATAAACATGGAGGTTTGTCAGTAGTGGGTAGGTTTCACATTTTATTTGTCTTTGAAATTATAGCAGAGACCTCTTTGTTTTGCCTGCAAATGAGAAGCAATGTTGATTATCCGTCTGAATTTTATTGAAAATTTTGGAGCTGACCATTACTGACTCATTGATTAGGGGAACAGGTAGTTTATATAGTTGTAAGTAGGTGTGCTCATGTTCATTTTAATAAATGAATTGTATTTAACCAGGACCATGGTAGATTCAGATGTTTATGTATAATCAGTGTTAGAAGGCAGGCATAATTTTGTGGAAGCTATATGTGAAGAGTTTAATACCATTCATGGGCAAAAAGCCATGGGAATAGCTTTTAATGCTTGACTACCTGTGGTACATCTGAATACTACTAAGACTTGTCTTTAATGTCTTTAATTTATAATTTTCTATCTGTTTGAAAAACACTGCAAGTTATTATTGACTAAGGAAAAAACAAATCAGTGTACTGTAAAAGAAAACTCTAATCTCCAACTAGATGGAATTCCACGCCTTAGGGCTTAGTTGCTAAAATAGCACTGCACTTTTAAAACACTTCCCATGAAGATGGATGGAAAATGCAGCACACATTTAAGCAGGAGGCATTCAGCTTGGAATTGATGCAACAAGTTACATCCATCATCTGCTTATCGCTTTCACTCACTTCTCTCTCTTACTACCACATCCCCCTTTCTATATAGGAACAAACTGTAATGCTTTGTTTTGGTTCAACTTATTGAGATTTAATTACATAACAGCTTAACACTGCATTAGACATTAGAAGTATCCTAGCTTATCATTACCTAAGAGGTCTTTCTAACGCTTTGTTTTCTATAATGATGCATGACTAGAAAACCAAAACAATGATCAAACAAGGACTAAAAACTAGCCACAACAATTTGTCCATTTATCGATCAATTGTCAGTTAATCTAACTATTTTGATAATTATTTATTTTGAGTAATTTTTTAAAAAAGAAAATAATGTCCAAATTTCTTCTTCTCAGATGTGAATATTTCATTGTTGTTTTTTTTAGTCCTCTATGACCGTAAACTGAATATCTTTGGGTGGTGGACAAAACGAGATGTCACCTTGGGCTTTGGGAAACAGTGATCAACATTTTTCTGGCATTTTATGAACAACTGATCAAACTGATTAGATCAAATCATGATGGAAATAATCCTTAGTTGCCCTACTAAAAACTGCAGAGAATAGTGTTAAATCTTCAGAAGTTGGCCGGAAGGTGCCCTGTGGAGTTTTCTTGTAAATAAACAAAAGTTATGTTTACACATAGTGTGTATGCTTGACGTCTAACAAATGTGATGACCACATTTCCTTCCTCATAAATCACACGCAAAGCTCATTACTCTCAGTCAGTTTTTAATCTTACCTTGTTTACTTGCAAGCAGTTTTCTTTTTTCTGTCACATGTAGATCGAGAGTGGAATAGAGTGAAACCATGGGCTGCAATGTATATGGCATCACCTGCATGTGAATGTGCAAGTGCGTGAGATAAATAAAACGCAAACAAACTAAAACCAACAATTATTTTATCTTGCTGTCCTAAAGTCCCAAATGGACAAATTTAATAAACTACACTGGTGCTCTCTGCATGCTGAATGGCTTTATTGATGGGAAAGTGTCACCCCTTGGGTTAGTGTTGAAATGTGCCGTTTATATAGTTCTATTGCTTGAGGCTGCATCGTGACACGTACACGTGAGCATGAACATGACTGAGCGGCAGCTTAAGTTCGTCATGTCTTGGTCACCCCACCCCATTTTTGCAGCACTTGTGGTCCAATACACAATCACTGTAGTAATGCATGTGAAATGGAAGAAAATAGACTTAAAGCATAGAAAAAGGCTTCACGTTGTGCTTATTTATGTAAAGCATGAGCAAAATGCAAGCCTGTGTAGTTGGCCACACTGTTTGCCTGGATTTGTCCTATACCAAAGTCAGGAAAACTGAGGTTGTTTGTCAGTGTGTGCTGTATACACAGACACAGATACAGCAAGCACCCTGGATGGGGTCTGCCAAAACTTTCAATAAATTTGGAGTTCCCCAAATTTGCATGTGTAAGGAAAGAAGTTGCCTGCTGATCTATGTATGAATTGTGACACTTATTTATGCTGTTGTAGAAGGTCTGATGGTTTCCTTGCTATTTTTTCTCATCCCAAGCCACTGCTGGAATGCTCAGTTCATCGGGGGTTAATAATTATTATTATTTGGCACCTACACATGCACACTCAAACATACTTAAATGAAATCATTCACAAACATAAACTAACAGTGCCTACACACACAGGAAGTAAGGTAGCTGCACCGTGAGCTCTTAATGAGACCTCATATACAATAGGAGACAAAATTCCTACCTTATGTTAATAAAGCATTTTATTTTCACATCAATACTTATAAGATTGGAAAAAAGGTCACTGCATTTTATTTTCAAAAATGTTTCCTCTCTGCATTTTGCTTTCCAAGTTCAGTTGGCTCTGGTTCTGATTTGATTCATTTTCATTTCTATGTCAAGGCAAGACAGAATGGTTCCTGTTGTTGATGCCGATGTTTTCGAGATAAGCATGGATGTGAACTGAAACTTGGGGTCAGCATAACTCAATCTCACTGATCTGTTCTTGTTTTTATTTAATTTTTTAATGATTGAATAAACACAAATGTCCTCAGTGTCAATAGTAAACATTTTGTTCAGACTAAGATATACATCATGCTTACAAGTGCAGACCGCCCATAGGACCACAGGTCTTATCCTCACTGCTCTGTGAACACTTGGACTCACATGGAAGTCTGTTTAGCAATGACACGATGGATTATAGTAGCTGCACCATGACAGAAAACATAGGAACAAGCAAGAACAAATGGTATAAACATATTCAAATGATCAAATTGAAGTTAGATTATATTAAATCACTGTGGATATCACCACTGGAAATGTCACGACATACATTGTTACATAAACATAAAAACATAATCTAGAGTGTGATAATGAATGGACAGACGTTATACTGTCTATGTGTGCAGACTGTTATTTCAACATGTACCTCAGTTTAGGTGAATTCCAGCTTATGTTCTAATCACTTTTTAAGAGCAACACTGTATCTATTTTTAAACTTGAACCTCATAGGAACACTCCCAGAAAGATTTCTATCAGATTTTTGTGGTGCACAGTGGAAGTATGTTTGTGTATGTGTGTGTACACAGCATGTTGTTATTTTTTTTTTGTTTTTTTGTGTACATATGCACAGATGCATGTAAGAATGCGTATTGTGCACCACACACACTACGGGCTTTTCAGGCATACATTTGGTAGCTTCAGGAGTGCTATGGAAGGTGATGAACTTAAAAGCTGTTAAACTGAAACAATATTGTGAAAGTAATTCAAAAATGGAAAAATGTCAAATTAATGTTATTTAACCTTGACTCAAATAAGATTTTAATATGAAGTTTGTGTGGCTAGAAAATAGAGATGTTCCGATACCATTTTTTCCCTCCCGATACCGATTCCGATACTTGTGTTGGGGGTATCGGTCGGTACCGAGTACCGATCCGATACCAGTATGTTATAAAAAAAAATATCATACTACGCCTGCATGACTGTGATATGATTATCATTGTGGTAAGGCCTGGCTCAGGTTAAACCCTAAAACATGAATAAATACAGCAAATTCAAGCCATTTATTTTTAAATAGAACAGTATAAAAAACAGTAGTGTGCAAATGCAATTTGACTAAATAAATCTAGGAATAATTATTAAAAAAAAAAAAAAAGTGCAGCCACATCTTTGCATATGTTGCAGTCTTTTAGCAGAGACTATCCAGGTGGATTCACGGACTAAACTCTGATAATCTACCTGTGTGTGTGTTCTCACTTTATTTCATGTACCAGCTTCTAAATCTGAGTCTGACTCGCAATTTACGCCGCAAAATAATGACACGAAGAAGTTTAATTTGATTTGTGTCCGATGATTAGAGAGAGAGAGAGACAGAGAGAGAGACAGAGAGAGAGAGAGAGAGAGAGCGCTTTGGTAGACAGACATAACAACAACAGAGAGCGAGTGCTGGCCTCGATAAAGCTGTCATTAATCAGAGAAATAAAACGTTATTTCCTGTTTCACAGCGGTTACATTCAGCAGGTATAGACACGCCCACGGTAACCCACCTCTGGACATGAAAACAGCTGCACTACTGGTATTTTGTATACCAAGGATTGAAAGTGGATACGTTAACTGGTAACATTTTAGTATCAGATTAAACAAACTAAAAGAATTTTGCTTATTTTTGTACTGGAATAAAGCTTTTAAACATTGCTGAACATTGTATTGCTCAAAATATAAGGTGACCAAAAAATGGCAACCATGTTTTTCAGTTTTGGCGACTAAAAGCTGATGCTTGGTTACCAGCCTGGCAACCACTTTTAAAAGTTAGTGTTGATCCGAGGGTAGACATATTTTCGGTTTCCTAGACATATAAACACGTGTCCCTGTCTAGGTTGCATGACCTGAGGTCATAAATGCTTATCATGAGACCAAAGAAACTGTGGCCATGTGTAACCATATCTTATGTGGGAATCAGAATTTAGAGTTTATTAGATTCATGTCTGCTTTTGCTTGGAAAACAGGAAAGGGCCACCACATTATAACTTTTGCTAATATGGATAGATAAGCATGGACTTAAACTACAAAGGTGGGAAAAAGGATCACAGTCTTTACAGGTCTCTGATTCTTATGAAGACTGTTGTCCAGTTTCTTTGTGGTATTCACAGTTGTAGGGTGGCCCAAGAAACAGACAGGAAATGCATCATCCACAGAGTGTGCCCATGGGAGGAGAGGAGTTTCCTGCCCCTGTGGAATGCTGGCCATCATATTATGCTTAGCGCTGCCTTGTTGTTGCACAGTTAGCCAAGTAGTTACACTAGAGCAGAATGTGACTTCTTGGTGAGTCCCTCACCTTTCAACAGTAGGGCATAGCAGCAGGATCAAATGACTATAAAATTAACTTTGGCATTCAGAAAAGGAAAACACCTAACAGGGCATTCCATCTATCAACATCTATGAGCAGTCACATGCTAAAGTACCAGCAAATATTTTTGTTAACCTCTAGCATTGAAAGATTGTTGTTGTCACAGTTGGACATCATAGTGGAAAAGCTCATCACTCATTGGGTTTCCTTCACAATTCCAAGAAAAACAAAGGAAAGTTTTCTGTACCAAAGAGATGCATTGATGTCTGACATTCTCTGTTAAACCCTCCCAGATTTCGATTTAAAGCCCACAGTAACCCCTACCCTGCCACTATCAGTCCTCAACAAACCAGCAATGATGAATACATCTGTGATGTTTACGTACACATTGTATAGATCACTGTGTGAACAAAGAACACTTGCATTACAGTACTGATACAGTAGACCGATCTCATGGGGCACAATCAGAGCTGCAACCAAATCTGACTGAAATCTGAAATGCTGCTGCATCTAGCTACTTATAACCATTGCATTTCATTAGTCCTTTGTAATGACAAAATGTTTTTTTTTTCACTGTAGCTACACGAAGCAAAACTTAAGTTATAATCCTCTTCCCACAGAGGATCTTATAACTAAACCTTCCATAACAGTACCTTCGCTGCTTTTCCTGTGTCAGGATTCTCTCCATGAAGTGTTCCTGCCAAGTGCAAAAGGTTTTACTGCTCAGTCACATGGATTATTCCCTGTCAATTGGATTATGAGTATAGAAGTCCTCAGTCTAAAGGGGCGCATTAGAGAATGGCTCTCCTTTGCCCCAATCACATTAGTACTGCACAGAGCTGCCAATTAAGAAGCAGTCTATGGTGGTCCAGCTTGACTTTTATTGGCTAAACAAATTTGATGAAAGTTTGTGGTTTTGACCTTTTTGCTGCATTAAGGTTGAACAGGAGGCATTGAGAAGCAGTACAGAGATGAGATGATATGGAAAAGGCAGACTATTCACGTCCCACTTCAAAACAACAGATCAAAGGTGGGATTATTTGCTATGGAACTGTTCATCATCAAATTAGATGTTTATAAAGGGGCAAATGCTACCTTCAGCCCACTAAATGTTATTTCCAGTTTGCAAATGTCTTGTCTTAATATAAACTGTCTTGATCACATATCCACTGCTAAGATGCTGCAGCAAAACCAATGTGAACATTATGTTACACTGGGATTCAGTATCTTATGGAACAAGAAGTCTATTTAATAATAACACCAATAACTGTTATTAATTATACAATTGTGTTGCAGAATTAAGGCTTTCCTACATCTGGTTATTTCAAGATTATTCACAATATTGATACTTTTGCTATGGAGCTTGAATTGAAACCAGAAACTGATGAACTTTGGGTCCATTAATGTCATTAATGTTTTTAAAGAGTTTTTAAAAAAACATGCAGCAAAGGGCCACAGGTCGTGGTCGAACCCTGGGCTGCTGTGGCAAGGACTGAGCCTTTGTACATGGGGCGCACACACTGAGCTAACTGGTGCCCCATTTTAAGACATTTTAATGTCATAATAAATTACTCATTAGTTTGAGTAGAATCACATTACAAATGTCTGTGATTTCATTTGTCCAGCTACCCACCACTCAGTGTTTGCTCTCTTTCACCTTATGCTCCAGGTCCTCTTAGTAGATTCTAAGATGTTCACTGGTCAGATGGCATATTTATGTCTTTATTAGAGGACAGAATAAATAAATAAATAAATAACCACCACCCCATCTGCGGGTCCACAGGCACTGTCCCACTGTCCATGCAACATTGAGGAGGTGTGTTGGCCAAGATATTCCAACAATATCCAGAGCCTTTAGCATCTCACAATCAACCTCAATCACCTGGGGCATTGCCACTGTGGAGCTTTCTAACTAAGGTAAATGGTTCCTCCAACTGTATTTGGTACATGGAGCAATCTATTGGTTAGGGTCAGATTCCTCAAAGGTATCTTTGCACCACCCTACAAGATTCTCAGTGAGTTTGTGGTAGGCTGTTTTCCCTCCCAGTGATGCCCCAAAAAGCCATGCCTTCATATACTACAGTTAACCGTGTAGCTGGTTTGAACCCAGTACCTTTTTGCTGTGCAGCAACAGTGCCACTGAACCACCACCTACCACTGCACCACCATGCCAGCACTCAGCCCTCCCTCATTTTACAGGTGATGGAGTGCTCATTGGGTGGTAAAATGTATAGAGTGGGTGGTAAAATGTTTATAGTCCATTTTACACAGGCATTCCACTGGCTTAACATAGTTTTTGGTTATCTCCGACAAGTTGCGTGCTGGAAAAGATCCAGATTGTTTACTCACCTTCTAGTCTTCCTGTCTCAGCTCTATAGAGAGGTCAAAACCAGGTCATGTAAACCAATAAGTTGCACTGTATGCCAACAATATTGCTTTTACAAAATACGTTTTTGGGAGTATTACATTAAGACATTTTGTTTGTCCCAGTTGCCCCTACTCATAATAATGAGTGAACTTTCTGACTGACTCTTTTTTTTTCCAGGCAAAACTCAAAACTGCAAATATAAAGTTATATTTTTATAAATCTTCAATACCTTCTTATCTGGTGGGTTTTTTTTCATCTTGAATAGACAATATCAGTATTCATTTAAATGTATTTAAAAGACAGTATTATGTCAGACGTGTTGCTGATTACTATAATAATAATATAATACATATGCAATATAACATTTTGGAAATTATTTCTTCAACAGTAATTGATGAACGTGGGAAACTGGCATGAGTGCAGCAGAGTATTGTAAACAATAGTAGCTTAGCCAGCAAAGGTGCAAAGAATGAACATTGAGGTCCCGTATGTCAGTGATACAGCAGGCTAATAAAGGGGAAGACAGTGGAAAGGCACAGTCAGTCACAGTTAGTCAAGAAGGTCCCATACCTCAAAGTCTCTGAAAACTGACAATAAATCAGAATACATGTCTTGAAGTGTGTGTAGAAGAAATTCTTTATTATCATAGTGTATACTTTAGACTTCTTCATAGATAGTTGTCACTCACGTTCAACAGGACATTGGTATTGTACACAGTATTTTTGTAAACATAGTCCAGGAAAGCCAAGGTTTATTTGTTCACATCCATATGTGACAAAGTAGCCCAGAGTTACACTGAAGAATATTTTTTCTAAATAGTTCATCTTAGCTATACATCAAAACACCATGGTATGACTGTGGACAGTTACATTTAAAATACTTTACATTCACGTTTTGTTATAAACAATTTGATAAATACAAGATTAGATATAACAAAAGAATATATTTATATATTTTTATATCTTCTTATATATTCCACATATATTTGATTTTTTTTCCTTTGTGGCTTTATTCCTTTCAGCAAGGGTCTGTTATGATTCAAGGTTAGAATTCAACATCATCCCAATAAATAAAAAGGAAACTCAAAAGAAAATCAAAAACATTCCTAAAGGAAAAATATTGGCACTTCTATGGTGAGGAAAAAGTGGAACATCACAAGATATGTTTCAAGTGAAAATTTAAGAGTTGATATCATGCATTTAACATAATAATCAATATATAGTGCAGTGAGGTATTTGACAGTTGTCACCCACCCTCCACTGTACACTAACAGTTGTACTGTAAGGTTGGAAACAAAATTTAAATACACACATACATGTACTCTCTCTCTCCCTCTCTTTTTTTTTTATCATTTTCTCTTTGGAGGAAAAGCCACAGATATTCCTCAGAAGCACTTGAACTGACCAAGATTTGTAAAGTAAAAGTCACACAACAATAATACAAAACAGTTTGTAACAGTTACGCCATTTGTTTTGCTGAATTTTTCACCTTCAGTAAGCAGCCAGGCAGTGACCAAGTTCAGCCTTAGTCTTTGTTTGAGATCAAGGCCTGGTTGTGAGTCTGGCCTTTCAAAGCATAGGGTGTGAATGGAGCCTGCCTCAGTTGTTTTTAAAGCTTTGGAGAATTGCATGCATTATTCCCTTTTCTGTAACAGAATGTGACACAAAAGCATTATATCAGGCCTGTCTTCTCTTCGCTAAGGAGCTTGACCTTGATGCACTGTTGACCTCCAGCTCTTTGGCTTGAATATCAAAGGACTGGGTCAAATCGAGAGATTGCCATCCACAAACTGTGGTTTGATTTAGTCGGTTCCTGAGTCAACACAGTTCTTTTTTCTTCCTGTACGGACTGTAAGAAACATGGAGTGTCTCGCTTGATAAGGCACTGACACAGATAAGCAACTCTACCGAAACAACGGCAAGAACTTTCTTCCAATATTTATTTAGTTTTTATATTTTATTATTGTTTATCAACATATTAAATAATCATATGCCTAAAAAAAGGTTTAACAATTTAACACATTTGGGTTCCATGTATAGTAGTACAGAGAGAGATGGGGTTGTTTCTGTCCTGTTCAAGAGAAAAATCACATTACAAACTATACAAAATCATAAGTTATGATTAATAAAATAGTATATAGAAACCATAATGATGTCAATGGGCAAATAACAGTACATTTTCCCCATTGGATGTCCCTCCCTTATGAGCTGAAGCTGTCGAATGCTATCGACATGTTCGCAGGCATAACTCTGAAATCAAAGTGCTTCAAGCTACTACTGACAACAAAGGCCTTGCGTAGTAAATGCACAGAGAGAAGAGGTTTGAGTCTGTTGCTGTCGTTGTCTGTCCGACCATTGGTGGCACACAGGAACTCCAAACACCAGATGTGATTATGGATGACGGAATTATGGGTTTTTGGCATCAGATGGCCAACCAATGTCTGAGCTGGAAAACAAAGACAGACCTCTGTTTTGTGAGTTAATGTCAAATGCATTTTATTCCATTATAAGTGCTGATACACTGTTTTCTCCTGGGTAAAAATGTCTTTAAAGTACACCTGAAAGTATTTCTTTCAGTCTTTTTTTGTCTACTCTTCAAATACTTAATTTTGATATGTTAGTAATAATCAGTGTACAAGTCAATTCCACAACTAATGAATGTGTTCAAATAAAGATTAATTGCAGCCATGCTGCCAGTTTAAACAACACTGTCAGCAAAACACATTTTTCCCTTACTTTGAACTGCCGTACATTTCCTTCAGCCACCAAATGATGTTCATGTTCTGGAGTGATGCAATAGGCTATCCTCTGCAAAACAAGTAATTACAACACATCATTCTCAACACTTTTCACACAACAATTTATGGCACACATACTGAACACTACACTTAATATATAAAATATATTTAATATATTAAACTTTTATTTATTTGATTCTTACTTTAAATGCTTAACTTTCTCTTCACAAATGCATATTCGTAGAGGGGCCATGCAATACTTGTGATGTAAGAGGGAAGACTTGTACAAGACCTTACTAAAACAGACATTATGTACTTTATCTCTTGCAAAATATGCCAATGTTTTTGCGACTCCATGAGGAATCCTTATCAAGAACTTCATGTTTATTTTGGTTATTATGTGGAGGTGAACTTGATAGGCATTGACAGTTTTCAGGAAGAATGTGCCGCCTGAGAACCTGAGAAGTATCTTCAACCTTGAGTACCAACAGGAAATGCCAATGGGATGTGGGAATTGTTACATTAGAGTGAAGCTGACACTGGCTGACTGCTGAGGGATGAAAATAGCTCTCTGGTGCTTTTGATGATTACAATCATAAACTCTCAATGCTTTGAAGTGATCATTTCATCTGAAAGTGTTCTCACAGTGCCAGTGTCATCAAGTTGGAAAGTTCACTCAAAGATTGTTCTTCTTTCAAACAAAACTTGAAAACAGCATACTGCATTCCCTTTAGACACAATTGTACCTTTTTATCTGTGCTTACATTTGGCTACATCTTGTGTGAGAGATTTTATTTGTATCATGTATCTCAGTACAAACTGTTCCCACTAAGCGCCTGTGTCATTACAAATTGTTTTTACCATATTCCCTCCTCTTTAGCGATAATCCTGGCAATAATTTAAGTCAGTGTATTAATATATCTACAAAAAAGCTTTAATGAAGCAGCTTGCCATGACTTTTTCATCCCGTATGACCAACACATTTAGATACTGACCTCTTTGAACGTCCCTGGTACAGTCATGAATTTATATATGGCGTAGACAGGTACAAACAGCATTGAGGACATCGCCACACCCCAGCCGACTATGTTAGACCAGTAAGGGAAGACATACTCATCATACTTCAGTTCTGACGATGTCAAAGTACTGGCTATCACCACAAACTATGATGGGAAGAAGAAAGAGAAGTGGTAAAAACACATTAGGAGTGTTTCATATTTTGTCATACTTTTATTGGTGTTGCTTGTATTGTGCATGTTTGTGTCTTCATAAGTAAGTGTATACTAAATTAAATGCAGTGCACATCCATGGATGAGAAAAGGGTTGGGTAAAGTGGAATATAATTTTCTAGGGTGTGGTGTTGTATCATTCTTTTCTCAATTACATTAATCATCTCCTGTGTTACTAGCACAATGGTGCATGTTGAAAACAGTCACTTAACAGTGGACACGTAATTGTTGCACTCCATTTGACAAAGATGTGTACTCTTTCTAGAGTACAAAAGCTTGTCATTGGGGCAGTAACGTATATACCAAAATATATCTGTGCACAATGGTCATTTATTTTTGCATTTGTTCCTTTCTCATAATGTGGAATGACCAGTTTTCCTGCATTGTAGCCCTTGTCACTGCAAACTCCCACAGTTGTTCGGGGAGGGGGGGGGTCTAGACAGCCATTTGTATTAGAGGAAGTACATGGCTGTCCTCACCCACTCCTGGATAGCAGTAGATGCAGCCATGTGCTTCCTGTGCACATGGAGTTGCAGGCTTTACTTTTTTTTTTTTTTTTTTTTTTTACCTGCCAGTGAAGAACTCACCATGAGGTGCACTGAGGTTCAAACTCTCCTCTCTGATCCCACATTCCCTCTGGGGTACAAGCCAGAAGCACCAGTGCCGGGTGACTGCTTTTTCCAGCGTGTCATCCAACTTATTATATTACTTTAGCTATTGATTCTCATATGAATGCAATTCATATTCAACTACTCTTACAACTGACCTGGCCAGCACTGCATCACTGACATAACAAAAATATGTAATGCATTGTTGGAATAACTTGCAAACATTTCTGAATGACAATTACTGGAAAAGTTTAAACGTCACACCAGTTTAATTGTCAATTATTGAAAAAATTGAGTTGATATATATGCAGAATTTTGACTTAGGTTTAGGATGAGATGCTATCCCTGTGAAAGATAATCAGCCCAACGACTACTTCAATGTTATTGTTTTTTTATTCCTCTCACCAGCAGAAAAGCTGGGCTGACAAATTTCCAGCACAGCCTCCAGTAGAGTCCTGGTTTAAACCCCATCATTCGCTCAATATCTTCACTGAAGCGGTCCACACCTGGAGTGAGCATGAAAAGTTACAGAGTTAAAGTTACACATTCATTCATGGTTGCATAACTTGCCAGCTATGGGATCCCTCATGAAATGGGCCCTTCTAGGTTTCTTCCACATTTTTTTATGTTTTTCTGTAATTCTACTATCCCTTTACTAAGGGTGTACAGATGGTGGCAAGATAGACTAGGCTTGATAGGTTAGATAAGCCTGTCTAAGCTATAAGCTATGTCTTCCCACATACAATCTTATGAATCATGGTTTGTTTCCTGGGGTCTTTTTTTGCATAATTTTGTCTTGTGGTTGATCTTGTTCACCCTTGTATTGCATGTGTGAAAGTAATGAAAGAGAGATAAGTTGACTATTACTAATTACTATTAAGTTGTTACATTGATCACAATTGGGTGTTCTAGAAAAGTTACATTGAGTACACAAAGTACAAAGTATAAAAACTTGTATATTGCTGAAGTTGGTGTTTGTAGTTTTTACCTAGCTGAAATCTAAAAACAGATTTCTATTAACTTGACCCGCTGTCTCCTTTTTTCCCCACCTTAAACATTTGACTGATGATTCTTCCATGTTTTTTTTTTTGTTTGTTTGTTTTTTGTTTGTGTTTTTTTACATTGAGATTATAGCAAGAGGGTGAGAATGGAAGTGAATAAGATATTTCCATTTTATCTCACTAATTTTTTGCAAATGTAATGCTGCAGTGGAAAAAAGTGTTCATAATATTCATGTTTCATACCGTAAAACCATGACACTCCAATGGCCTCGATCAACACACCAAATAGTATAGAAGTCCCTGCTGCATACTTATCTAACAGGGTCAGCACGTAGATGCCACCCTACAGGGAGGGAAAGAGATAGAGAAAATTTAGTGTGTGTAGTACATAAAGTCTCACCCTTGAAGATAAGTGCACCCTTGTGTGCAGTTAGCAGCCAATGGTGTCTGAGCATAAACAAAACTCTCTTGGAAGAAGAGGGGATTACGTGTGTATTAGAGCTTTTGTACAATAAATCTTTGATTTGTATCCTGAGTGATACAATCTGTATCTTGTGCCAGGGAACTAGCATGGGGAATGCATCATTCATTTTCTCAGTAACTTCATTGATTTGATTAAGGGAATAAACCATGTGAATCACTAACAAAATACTTCTCTGTCTCCAGTCTGTTTCTGTAATCGTTAAGCATTTTTCCTTGGTGCTAGTACCATGTGAATGGATAAGCACTGCAGATAAAATTAATAGTTTGCTTCTTGCATACAGCTTTAATTAATTTCTAAAGTGTGATAAGTGTGATGCAATGGTGTTTCGTTTGTTCATTCATTTCGGACATGTTTGAGTTTTCTTTCTATGAGGACATAATTATTTCCAACATTAATAGGTTGCGGTGGTTGGCTGGAGACAAGTGCTGTTGGCAAAACAGCAGTTTAACCTATCATGGTTATAAATATACTACAACCAGCAGACAAAACATGTTTTGCTGGAGCTACACGAAATCTCTGCAGCAGTTAATGCTAAATGATTTTGCTGCTGCAATGCCACTAACTAAAAAAATAAAGCTTTTTATCAGATATAAATTATCTCTCAAAGGGTGAAATATACAATAATGCAAAGTGTTATCACAGAGACCTCCAAGCTAAATCAGTGCAGTACTATGTACTAAACAATTATGGACCCCCCCACTTCCCTTGTCCTCTCTCACTTCCTCCACTTTCCTTAACCTCAAAAAGAGCTTCATGCCCTCCTCCTCTTTCATGTCCCATTTAGAAATGTTTGTAGACTGCTGGCAGGTGGGATTTGCATTATGCCCTTAGTAGCAAATGGACAAATCTGAACTAGGTGAAAGGCGGCAGCCTGGAAGAGCAAGTGATGTTAGAAAAACAAGCGCTTTTCCTCAACAAGTGGAAAACTGCCAAAGCAATCGGGAGAGTGGAAGGTGAGGATGCAGCACTGCTGTCATTCTTTGCTGATGATATGCAGTTCACATCTCTCATTTATGTTTTGACACTACAGGCCACTCCTACTTGGGTATACCACCAAATCTTTACCACCAAAAACATTTTAATTTGTGGTCTAAGTTGTTCTTTGTATACTGTTTGCCCGTGGCTGAAAATAATGCAGAGCTAGATTTTTCTGAATAATTACCTCTCAGGAGTTAAATAATAAATAAAACAACACATCACAACAGGCATTCAGTGGTACTTTGACAAGTTTTTCATTTGAGTATTGAGTGTCAATGTATGGCAATTTGAATTCTGATACTGACATTGGTAATGCAGAGTAGGGCAATCAGGAATGTTCCAAAGGCTGTGACAAAGGTGAAGAGCTTCCTGTTTCTCTTGAGGATCTTAAAGTCGTCTGTCAGGCCTGTGATGACTGCCTCCATGCCACCCATCTGGTGGACAAAAACAGAGAGAGACATGACACTCAGAAATCTCTACCCACTGAGTGTTCCTTTGCCTAAACTTTTACTTGAGGACTTGAGTTAGTTTTGTATGCTGACTGGCAGTGATTTACTGTAGCCAGGTGAGAGCCCTTTCATGTAAGGACAGTATAGTATCTATGTTGTCAGCATGCTGATACTGTATATTAAACTGAACAGCCGTATACTGTGTTATGTAATTATCAATAACAAGAATTTAAAAAAGGCATTGAACAACAATCATGTCTATTTAAAGTAAATGAAAATGTTTTGGTGTACAGTCCTTGTAAATGTAGCATACTTTCTTTTCATTTAGACTTAAAAAAAAGGTATATGTAGCAATATCCTTCCAAACTTTTAAAAACTTTAATTGAGTCATTTTGCAACATCATAGGTTCTTTGAATAAAGATTGATAGGTATTTCTTTCAATTTTGACAGAACTGAATAGAATGGAACAGGGCTGAAAATGTATCTTTGGGTCGGGGAAAAGTACAGGCATTAGCTTGGAACACAATACAGTAACATACACATACCTAGTGCATGTAAGCATATAATCGTTACATGGTCTACATCTGATCTGACTGAAAGAATGAATTAAGTACTTATACATTTGCTGAGATAATTTTAAACATCCCTTGTTTAGTTAGTGCCCAAGTGAGTCACTGGGCAGATATTTTGTTTAATTACTGCAGGCTTCTTTTACAGTCACTTTAACGCTGAACACACTGACACGTTGTTTAGTCTACATTACTTTACTCTTATTGCTTGAATTCTACCACTTACTCACACCATCAGTCATCAAGAATCATACTGTTTTAGATTTTTACACACCAGAGAAGTGATGGGCAAGCATGCCCACTCTTGAAATGGTGAAGTACAAAAGTAAAAGGAAAAAGAAACTTGGTAATACATTACTCTTGACATTTATTTTGTCTACCTGATTTAGAAGACATTTTACTGTGTTATTTCAGGGTCATAGCAGAATAATTGTTCATATGATAAGTCATGGTAATCTCACATCATTTAAACGCGCTTTAGGGGAAAACTGCAGTTTCTCAGCGGTTAACTTGCGCAGTGAGTATATAATGGCCATTACCTTCCAACAAATGTCAAGTTTAATGGGCTGCTAAGCTATCTAACATGATACATCAATATCATTACTATCCTGAGGGCGTGTAGAAGTATACTGTTCTACTCTGACCACAGCAAAGTTAGCACTGGACCACATACGGGGGGGGGGGGGGGGGGCAATTCTCATTTAAGAAACATTAGAAGAACATTAAACAATTTTTCAGCATAGAATGCATGTAATACCTTTTGTTTTGTTAGTTATATCCACCACTCAACTTGGGTCTATTTCTGTATTTGCGCTTTTATACAAGTACTACCTGCTCACTTTTAATATACTTATTTTCCACATCCATTTCGTATCTATGTATGTAACAGAGCTGTTGCTGTCCATTCCATTCTGCTTAAACTGATTTCCATTTCTAGTCATAAGAATATGATTGTGTTCTATAGTAGTAGTAGTATAGTTGAAGTGGTTGTTGGGACTCACCGCACTGTCAATACCCAAAGTCAGCAACATGATGAAGAACACAATGGCCCAAAATGTTGAGCCAGGCAGTGTAGAAATTGCCTCAGGGTAGATGATAAACACCAATCCTGCCCCTGTACGTACACACATAGAAACCTTTTTTTTTGCACTCACAAAAGTTATGACTTTCATAAACAAAGTTTACAAAACACAGGTTTTTAGAATACTGTTTGTATATAGAACATAAGCACTTACCCTCTGTTGCCACATCTTCTATTTTCACCCCATGTTTGTAAGCCATGTAACCAAGCACAGAGAAGATGGCAAACCCTGAGATGAAACTGGTGACGCAGTTCACAGTGCTTGTCAGGAGAGCATCCCTAGAGACGAAACACATGAAACAAAAACTTTTAAAGGAAAGCAGAGTTTCTTCAACATTCTCTATTTCTAAACTACTCAACTGTCTACCCTTAAAGGTCAACATTTAGGTTTTCAGTTGTAGCATAGATGAATACATGCTCCTACCAGTTGAACAGTTCCATCTGGGCTGTTTTCATAAACCTAAATTTTCCAGTCACTGAGCCAAGCAGTGTTTTGTCATCTGCTTCCAACTATGTATGCAAAGCTGCTGTGCACTATTGTATGTTTAATGACATATTGGGTAAAGGGGAATCATAGAGGAAAATTAATTTGCTTTCGTTTTTTTAGTGTTATTTTTTTAACTAGAATTAACTACTGTAAATGAATCAGTTACGTTGACAAACCTTGTCAAGTCAGTTCGGTAATGGTTAAAGTCAGTGACTAATGGTTGCGGAATCTCAACTAATAAACTGTTGAAATGTTAAAACTCAAACTCAAATCTGAAGGGAAAAAAAGGGTTATCAAAGATTCACTAACTTTATATTTTTTAACACCTACCTAATGGCATAAGAGATTTTAAGTCAGTATCATTCTTTTGAGCTGGACATGTAAAGTCTAAATCAAGCCATTTGTTTCATGATATCTTTAAAGTTTTTCATGGTTGATCTTCAGACAAGGGATAATCGGGATAATGAGAAGCTTTTGTTCTCTGCTCCTGGTTGGTGGTTTGATCGGTAATTAGAGTTCTGGCCTGTGGCCACTAATCTGCAGTTGTCTCACAAACTGAACAAGTTCAAGTTGACCTTGGCTACCTCCTGGGCTGAGAAAGCAAAAATATCTCAATGTAGGACTTTCTTCCTACTGACTTTCCCCTCCCTTTTTTCCCTCACCTTTACTCTTTGTATTGTGTGCAGGCTCTGATAAAACCTTTTCAGTTTTTATTCAGTCTGTCTCTTCACTCTGGTCGATCAGTTCATTATATAGACAGTGCTGCTATACACCACATGAGCCTATGAGCACGAGCCTGAAATCAATACTTACAACACATTATAGACAAGTACAATAATTACAGACAGAAAATGTCCTAACAATATATCGTGTATGTAAACATGATCAGAGAAATAAAAAGAAATAAAACTTTTCATCCACTTTACAACTGAAAAGTGCCAAGTTCAAGTACAAACCTCAGGCAGTATTACTTTAACAATCTAACTGCCTTTAATACTATTTAAAGATTTTATTGTTATTACTGTTAATTTTAATTATTGTTTTTAATTTTAATTGATTATTCCAATTGGTTATTTTTTAGAAAGTTAGAAAAAATGTACCTACATTTTTAACATAGACAGAAGTAGACATGACTAGCAAAGAATGACAGCAGTGCTGCATCCTCACCTTCCACTCTTCTGATTGCTTTGGCAGTTTTCCACTTGTTGAGGAAAAGCGCTTGTTTTTCTAACATCACTTGCTCTTCCAGGCTGCCGCCTTTCACCTAGTTCAGATTTGTCCATTTGCTACTAAGGGCATAATGCAAATCCCACCTGCCAGCAGTCTACAAACATCTCTAAATGGGACATGAAAGAGGAGGAGGGCATGAGGCCCTTTTTGAGGTTAAGGAAAGTGGAGGAAGTGAGAGAGGACAAGGGAAGTGGGGGGGTCCAATTGTTTAGTACATAGTACTGCACTGGTTTAGCTTGGAGGTCTCTGTGATAACACTTTGCATTATTGTATATTTCACCCTTTGAGAGATAATTTATATCTGATAAAAAGCTTTATTTTTTTAGTTAGTGGCACTGCAGCAGCAAAATCATTTAGCATTAACTGCTGCAGAGATTTCGTGTAGCTCCAGCAAAACATGTTTTGTCTTCTGGTTGTAGTATATTTATAACCATGATAGGTTAAACTGCTGTTTTGCCAACAGCACTTGTCTCCAGCCGACCACTGCAACCTATTAATGTTGGGAAAGATTAGCCAAGCTCACAATCTCATGCCTGTTTTTTTTCTGAAGGAGAGCAGCACTGGGACAAACCAGTCAACATACAGCCTTTGGCTATTATCTGGCAACCCTTCCTGGCCTGTACTTTATCTGTCCTGCTAACACCTGGCCATTGGGGTCAGCTGAACAGATTAGCATCACCTCTGCTGCTTCATGATCCAGTTACATGCTGGAAAAGGCAGAGCACTCAAAAACAGCAGGATGTTATGTTGCTGTGGTCTTGTTTTGGGCTTTCAAAAATGACAAATGCAGTGCAAGTGCTTACCTGTAGCAGTTGTTGTCAAATTTGTTATAACTTGCAAATGCAATGAGCACTCCAAATCCTGCTCCTAGTGAGTAGAATATCTGGGTGGCAGCATCAATCCACACCTACGGCAAAAAATGAGAAAAACAAGAAAGCTTTTGAATTCCTAAAAAAGATGCTTCAGGCTAAACCACACAGACAGGGACTGACTTGAATGTAAATGCCGATTTCCTTTTATCCAGGCAAAGCAATGGGCCTTTCTTTGGAAAACTAATGTTTACCTATCTACTTTTTATCAGCCAGGAGCACATGGCTCTGGTTTGCAAAACATGTGAATTAAGTGCATAAGTGCCGCCACTGAACTTGTTCTCAACCCGAACACATACACATCAGCTCAGCTAGTGGTAGATCGTATCTGAAGTATGCGTGCATAGAGTAGACTCATTCATATACACACATTCTGTATGGGAGGCACCAGTGGGAATCTAGCCTTTCACCCTCAGAGCATGAGTTACTCCACCCAATGAATTAAATATATAGACAGAAGGCTCTCTAAATCTACGTAGACTCTGACACTGTTACATCATCGTACATGTTAAATCTTAATCTGAATTTCATACTTAAAGCAAGAATCATCCCAATATTTTCTTTGCTTGTGATCCCATGGCAGCACATTCAGAATCTCTACAATACCCATGGATGTTGTGACCAACATGCACTGTCTCTAACCTCTAGATTGTTGAGTCGCTTGAAGTCGATGTGGAGGTAGGCCCTGATGCCGTCCATGGACCCTGGTAGAGTTATGCCTCGGATCAGCAATACAAAAAGGACCACATATGGCATGGTAGCTGTGATGTACACCACCTGATATACACACAGTACAGAGGGATAAAAGGGTAAAAAACATACATCATATAGCCCTTTATCAATGAACAGACACAGAATGTGTCATATGTGGCAGCAAAAATGAACTAAAAAGAAAACAAATCCTACTCCCCCTCTCCCTATCTGTAAGGTTATATGCTACACCAATAGAGCATGTAAATATACTCTATGATATGTATAATAACTTAAACACTATAATGGTGATATGAATCCTGGTGTTTGATAGTTTGTTATGAGTAACTAGAGTATATTATGTAGCACTAGATTTAAAGAGTAATTTAGCTAATAGTCTCTGATCCACATAATGTTTATCACTGCCTCTTTACGAGACCTTTTTGGCCCACCAGCCACCTATTTATACTGACCTGCTTCATAACATGCCTGCAAAGTGTCTCTGTAACAGAATCGCAGCTATGAATTATTGTAAAATCGAGAGAGCAACAATTGTTTGTTTGGTGGTCCAGGCCTTTACCTTCCCTGAAGACTTGACACCTTTCCACAGGCTAAAGTAGAGGATGAAGACCACCACGACCAAACACAAGGTCAGCTCCCAGCGAGGCAGACCCAGGTCATGGATCCCCCTACTCTCATGGAGATGTAGCACGCCTCTTCTGCAGGACACACACAACAGAAAAATATTTGCTCTATCATCTTTTAATTCTGATATACTGTATTCTTAATTTCCTGTTACTGTAATTTTTCTATCATATGGCATGTTGTTGTTTTTCTTTTTTCTTTTTGGCTACATCTTCATTTAGAGATGTTTCTGTCGAACAGGCCCACCCAGACTCTAGCTGGGGGAGTCTAAACTAAACAGCCCACACTGAAATTGTCTGAAGTGATGGGAGATGAACAGAGGCTCTCTTGGGACATTTATTACAGCCCCCACTTTCAAGCAACATTTCCAACTTATACTGTCACCTTAATTCATCATTGACCAAAGTATTATGTTAAATTACTTAGAATAAATGAATTAATCACTAATATAGATTAAATATCTTTTACCTAAAATGAAGGTATCCATCTTGGTGAAAGCTTAGTGATGCTGGATCATACAGCCATCTGTTAACTGGCTTTTAATCTGAATGAATAGTGCTTCTCTCTATTTTTCTCTCCCAGCTACACACAAAATGCTTTGAAACTGTCGGCAATGACCTCTGGTATTGTTTTGCTATTATCAGGCCATTCTCCACAAGCAAAACATTTACTGTCAGATCAAGGTGAGCGTTCAAAGGTTTTATCATGACATAATGAAACAAAGGGAGACAAATTGTGTCTCTTCCATCCCTCTCTAAATATTGTTTCCAGCTGGGAGCTCATTCTTTGAATGTCTGTACACAGTAGTGGGAAGGAAGTGCACAACTTCAGTTTACAATAGTGGAGTAGGGGGCAAAGTTAATGTCATACATTACATGACATTGTTGTGGCCACTTTGGTCAGAAACTGCTGTCTGTATGTGTCCTGACATCTGGTGACAGTATTGGCCTGCCAGCATTACCTATGTCTTCTCAAAGTGGAGTTCAGTTCATTTAAAAAGGACTTCATGCATAAGAATATGCTAAAAAAAAAAGATTGGAAGGGAACCATGCTTATTTGCTTCCTTTCAAAGAGACTGAGATAGGGTGGAGCCTAACATGTCTGTAAGGTATGCAGATGTGTTTAGTTTATCTTAGCATAAAGACTACAAGCAGGACGCTAGCTGCACTCTGTTCAGAGTGAAAAGAAAAACACATACCAACAACCCTAAAGCATATATCTAGTATGTTTAATCCAGAAAGTTTACAGTTACAAACTGGAAAAATTTCAACAGCTGTGTGCAGAAGGGGCATAGTTTCTCCGAACACGGATGGTCAAACAATATCTGAAATGTATGCTTGACCTGTCTGGTGAGTTATCTTTGGAAAAGGAGAAGTGCTCACTGACATGAATTTTAACAAACCTATTAACATAATTTGAAAAAGGTTTTGTGTGCATAAAAGATTTTTTACTTTAACAAAAACAAAAGTGTTTTTTGTTGAGTGTAAATCGAGATCTAATTTATTTGGGCTTCTATTGCATCTAGAGAATCCTTAAATGTTATATATATAGTGTGACATTTAAAACATTAATATAGCAGCAGACAATTATTTGCTACAGTTATATATATGGTGTCATGGTCTCCTGAGTATGACATCACACTCCCTTCCCTAGTGTTATTATTAGTCTTTCTGTGCGTTTGTTTACAAAGCCTGACTGGCCATGTGTGCATGTTAGTGGATGTGAGTCCCTCAGTGTGCAACTGAGGAGAGCGACCGAAACTGCGTTTTTTCTCATCTGTCCATCCATTATCTGTAACCACTTATCCTCATCAGGGTCATGGTGAGGCTGCAGCCTATAGTTTTTCTCATCTATGTCTGTGAATTAAGGATCTATTTTGACCAAAACAGAGTCGGTAACTGTTGGTCTAACAAAGACGGTTTTGATGTGTTTTATTTGTTTCTGCCAACTTTTGGTTATGATATGACAGTTAGTTATGATAGTCTGTGACGTAAAACTTCCGTTTTTGCCTATGGAGTCAGGTAGCAGAGGATAGCAATTTCTGTTTTGTTGAATGACTTTTTCAAGATGAACAAAAGGTCCATCTCTGCATGTATATGTGTACCTTTCTATAATGTTTTCAGATCCCTAGTATAACATCTGAGTTGCCAAAACAAGCACTTTTAGTGAACGAACGATTATCTGCAAGGTAAAATAATAATAATGGTTTTGTCAGTGGATTCTCGCTGGTCGTTGCACCCAATTGTTTTGGCCTGAGATGTACTGCTCTACTGTGATGTTTAGTGGTAGTGAATATTGTGTAGCATTTAAGATTATACAAATTACACCAATAAAATCAATGCCTTTGTTGGAGAGAGAATGTTTGGGAGAAGATAAAAATTGCACTACAGGAACAAGTACAAAGACAAAATCTGAAACAAGTGGCAGTGTGACTGAAATAGTCCTTGTGGTTCAAAAAAAAAAAAAGTACCATTTGATGTTTCTTCTATGACAAGAAATGGAAGATGTTTTTTTTTTTCTCTAAATACCAGTATCAAGCTGTCATATTAGGTCCAGTGTGTAGGATTTAGTATTAGTTGCTGATTGCAACCCCCTCGTTTCACTTTCTCCTTCCTAGCATGAAGGAAAAACTATGACGGCTGTGAGAAATCCAAAGGGCCATATCTAGAGCCAGCATTTAGTTTATGTCATGTTCCTTGTTAAACTGTATATCTCTATGTACAATTGAGAGCATAGTGAACCAGAATCAAATTCCTCGTGTGTGTACACACACCTGACCAATAAAGTGATTCTGATTCTGCTTCAACATGGTGGACTCCCTAGAAGAGGACTGCCATCTGTACATATAAAAGGCTAAAGAGACAACGATTCTTATTTTAGGTGAAATTTATGCATATCATATTATACGTTTATTATATTGTTGGCCTTTGCAGATAGAAAGATATGTCTGTCAAGATGAAGACTCATGATAGCCAAACACGAACATATGGTTGTGTTATTTTGCTAATATACTGAACTGTACTGGACCAATTTGTGTTGTAAATGTGCAGTATTTGGTCTTGGTTGATGTCTAGGTTATTATTTGTTAAAGGTTGCCTTTTGCACCACATTGCATCAGTATTTTAACATTTTTATACTGCACCAATGTGTAGACAATAGAGGGCAGCATAAGCCAGCTAATGCTACATTTATTCACCACTTTACCCATGCTAGAGTAACTTGGAGTGGAGAGACCAGAACTGTTTTAATATTTCCTTATTACATAATTACTGTGGTTTCTTTGGGTCATTGGTTTCCTGCACCTTCTAACAGGAATATCTAGTTGCAGCAGACCAGCTTTAACACATACAGTGTCCCAAACAACCAGGAACACTTTGTTTTTTATTTGGATATCAACATTACAACATTACTACATTTACTAAACCATTTAAAAGCACTTCTCTTCGCCTCACATTTCTCCTAAAACGTTCCTCAAGAAAGATTCAGCTGGCATGTGATGGGTTGATAAACAGCGGAACTAGATTTAGATCTGATAGTGAGGTTGCTTACACTACACAAGAAAACACAAACTGAAGTATGTTCAGACATATAATCCGAAGGGACCGAAGGATCTGTGAAACTCCTCTTTAGCGTCTACTTATCTTAGGTTGATAATAAATTCAAAGCTATATGGTCTTTAGGGAAGCAGATAGCAATGTGAAGTCATCAGTCTATGCTCTGTCCTGGAGGCCTCATCTTGGTCTGGTGTTGTAATCCCCCAAGGCCTCCTTGTTCATTTGATAGAATTGATAGTGCACTGCCGGTAAATGCACACTGTAACATTAGTCCAGGTCCCTTTGGCCCAGTTATTCTAAACACATTTACTCTTATCAACACTCAGCAAGCTGGTTTTGCTTCTATCCTAACACTCAATGTTGCCATTAGCAGATCTCTGTATACTTGAGGTTGGCATACTATTGCATGCAGCCTTGTCTTAATGTTGGTTAAGGGACCAGAAACGGGGCATGCGAAAAATACATAAATAAAGAAGACCACAGGCCGGAGTATTAAACACAGCTGAAGGGTTCTATCTAATTCCAAGCTTATTTATTTTATTCATTATAAATGATTCAGGTGATGTTATTTTTAGAAGTAAATCTTTCAATAAATATGTGAAATTGCGTGTGAGATTGAAGTGAAAGTAATTTTCTCAAGTGTCTATGTAATTAGATCTTTTTGTTTAAATGAGGGCTATTTGTCAAAGCGCACTTATCCTTGACAAGAAATCAAATGTGGTTGCCTCTGGCAAGATCTGAAGGAAAAGGATATGGGTGCGTGCTAATGAAACAAGTTGGTGTTGTCATTTTAGGAAAAAAATACTTTTTGTCGACCTAGTTCATTATGTAGATGCTCTATTGTTTAAGAATTTTTTTTCAAACTTTATGCTTTGTGTCATAAAACAGTTTTAAAAACATAAAACTAACTACTATACTCAATATTTTTTGCTATTTCCAAAAAGTTAACATTTTACTTACAACACAATCGGATCCATTATATTATATCTACTTCACTGATTATGCCTGCAAGAAGGGAGTACAAAGATGTTCTACTTTGTTCTACTATGCATTGTGGGACAAGAGAGTCCATGAACACCACACTCAAAAACCAAGGAGGATTTAATACGAATATAATATACTCAAGTTATTTATTTGTCATATGCACAACAGTTACGGTAAAGCAACCGTTGGCAATACAATTCTTGTATGGATGTCTATACCCCAAAAAGATTTCATAAAAAAGTCTTTTATCACTTTTCCAATGTAAACACACCAGTGTGTAGGCTTTAGTGGCATCCAGGCACCCTATCCCCTCACCCTCTCCTTCTTAGCATGAAGGAGAAACTTTGGTGGCCATGAAACATGTGAAAGACGCAAAAGATGCTATCTAGAGTAAGTGTTTAGTTTGTCCTTTTTCTGTTTCTGTAGGAAGATGTTGGTTCAAAATGGCAGAATAAGACCTGCAGCATCTGTAGATAAAAAGCTCATTCTAAGGTAACAAAAATTAGTGATTATACACTAATGGAAACAGTTATGCATATTATATTTCATTTCTGCTATATTCTGTAAAAAGAGCCCCCTAAGTCTTACACAATGGACCTTTGCAGCCCAAATAGTATGTATTATGGATTTGAGACTAGAGTGTATTTTTAACCTTAAGGGCTCTAAATTGAACATACTGTCCAACCAAATTGAAAGCCAAATGTGTTTATAGCTGCTTTAAATAGTTACACTTGAAAGTGGCGTGAAAAACTGTCAGAGCTGAGTGAGATGCGATAATTGTTCAAATATGGGCTAACAGGTGCACACTTTAAGATAGGCTGTGGAAGACTGTCATAGTGATAGAAATAGTTGTGTAAAGAAGAGGTTGAAAGAGAATCTCAAACCCTGCATATTTTCCCACTTCCACACACCTCGCCAATCACTGCTTGGAGTGGATGCGAATGTTAGGTTGGCAGTTTTTGGAAAGTTCCAGAAATTGACGCAACCCATCCTTTCCTATGTTGGAAAGGTCTGGGAAGGAGGTGGGTTTTTTAAAGCTGTTCAACCATTTGACAGGCACTTCTGATGAAGTATAAGCTTGAGAACTCTGAAAGCCCATCACAACTGTTTTATGATCTACATGCCTTTAAGCAATGCGACAGCATTGATACAGCTTTATTCTGTAGGCGTAATGGACATGATGCTGTGATTTATGAGTTAAACATCTGGAAAGTTTCTTTGATCTGTTGAGGCTGCACAAGTTATCAAATTAATCACAGAGAAATGCCAAGATCTCTTGTTCCCAGGTGAGTCTTTTGGCAGCAGTCATGTTTTTGGCTGTCCTCACAAAGCTCCCTTCACTTCTCATCTCACTCCTCATCTTCTAAACAAGCCCTGTCATATGATTTAAAATTCACTTTTATACCAGCCACATTGATTAAAATCATAAGGAAGTTCACAATATAAAATTAAACTATTTAACTGGATGTATTTTTCATTGCTACATAGCGGCATGGTATAAATTTGTATTAGATAACTTCTAGAGAATAAGAAAGGGGCTGAAATCAAGTTTTGATCAACGTTCATAAAATCCTTTGTAGAAGTTACAGTAAGATACAATGTGGAAAATATGGACTGAAAATTCATAATAATTGTAAATTGCTGTAGTTAGCCGTGTGATATTTGGTAATGAAGTAGCCTCTCTTTAAATACTTATTGAGGATTGCATCTTTAAAAGGGTTGCTTATATGGTGGTGGAACATTTTAATGATCGTAGTAGTAGAGTTGCCCAAGAGGATAGTATTTGATGATAGATGATGATAGTGAGTTACAGTATAAATGAAAGCTTAAAAAAACAAATTAATATTACTGTAGATGGTATTTACCCTCAGCTCCATACAGCGTTTTAGCATCTTTCAGCTCATTGTTTTGGTTTTACTGTATTCAGATTTACTGTTTGATTTACTCGTGGCTGATGCATTCTTTCAGCAAAAAGGCTCTGATAAACCTAAACAGTACACTACATCAGAGATCCATTTTCTAATTCACAATTAAAATGAATTTATTCACACTGTTTTTTGGGGTTTGTCTTTTTTCTTTTGGCTCATACCACTTAGTAAATGTTCAACCCCTGGCTGTTACTTGGTTACTCACTTGTACTTAGTTGCACTGATCTGTGAAGCACACAGAACGGGCAGTTCATTGAAAAATGGACAGATGAATTTGCCTTTATTTTGCCACTTCATACCAATCCTTAATCACTGTTTAATTTGCCAAATGACAGCAGACATTCGAGCCAATGACAATAGTGGGCGCCAGAGTTAGCAGACCAATAAATTGCATGTACTTTAAAAGAACTAAATAACATAAACTTTATAATCATACACAGTATGGTTGTGTGTGGCCACAAATAACCTACTGTACTGTAAA
Organism: Argyrosomus regius; assembly: GCA_946959425.1. Taxonomy (NCBI): domain Eukaryota; kingdom Metazoa; phylum Chordata; class Actinopteri; family Sciaenidae; genus Argyrosomus; species Argyrosomus regius. Next base: position 18,197,037 of record OX336882.1, read on the forward strand.
TCTTAGGTAATTAATCAGCTAAAAATGTGACCTTAATAGTAATACTCTATACTGTATTAAGCACCTTGGTTAGTGAGCCTGAACCCCAATAACTGTCAAATCACACCAAGTCTGAAAAACTCACATAAGTCTGAAAAACAGTTCCATTTTACAGTGGGTTAGTTTTACTGTTAAATCTTGCTGTACAACTGTAACTACAGTTATGGTAGTTGAAGACAGTAGGCTCAAGAGGATTTGTGGATGTATAAGATTGTCAGAGGTGAAGCAAGAGAATTGTTGACTTAGTTGGCCTCACTCTCTCATGCTGTGTCTTGGCATTGCTCCTGTTCTCAAAGCTAGCTGTGAGCAGGAGGATTTATTGCCCCCTACAGAGCCTAACCCCATGAAAGATCTGTCTTGAAGTACCCTATTGTTGTCAGTCTGTCTAAGCACATCTAATGATTTTTTTCCTATGTGTCAAGTGTTATAGTCCACCTGGAATATATAGTCTGTCTGTTGGTTTTATGGACCACATCTACTCGTTGGTGATATTGCTTCACTTTTCTGAAAGTCTGTCATAATTCACAAGCTTGGTGTACTTAGTTATTGGGTTCCTGGAAGTCGGAAAATGTCCAGGGAACTGTATGAGACAGTTCAGCTTACCAGAATGGGAGTGGAACTATTAGAAGCTCAAGTATTTGCTGGGATTCATGCTCAATGTATTCTGTGCGTCACGCTTAGCATGTGTCCCTTGTACTGTCCAAGTCACTTCACAGACTTCCTCTGGGCTGCACAGTCAGGCTTCACAGAAGCTAGGGAAGAACTGGCTGTCTTTGAAGTATAAACAGATGGAGCTTTTTTATGCACTTCAAAGAGTGCATTTGAACTTTTTATGTATACACCTTTTTATAGTGCAAACAGCAACGGCTGGATAATTTTTGGAGTCGTCTGCTCATATTTCAGTGACTGGTCACCCTCTTCAAATGGATAGTGGTTCACCTGTTTCATTGGGATGTACATACGGTACTAGTATTCAGACAACACGGCACAAGTGAAAAAGCTTCACTTCCACGTGACACTGTTTGTTGTTGGTTGGACTGTAGTCAATATACTGACTCAGCCAAATTCCATCAGTTACAAGTGTCCAAATGAAACAAACAATCCAAAACAAATAGACAATGAATAAAATGGCTAACGTTGACGGTCTCATGAAGACAGTGGCTCCATACAGGCTAAAGCTTTTGTGTTTTTTTGTGAACAACAAAATAATTGGTAGCATCTGTGAATGTAGCTTATTAAAATCACTGCATTTTGATATTACCATATATCCTGACGTTTTTAAATGATCTCAGTATAGATTCAGCCTTCGTGTCTTACAGCAGTGTTGCCAGAGAGAGTGTTGCATGAGAGCAGTAGAAATCACAAAGCAGTGTGACTGTGGGTTATTTGATCTGTGATGATTTAATAGTTGGGGTGTGTATTATGTTCCTGTTAAAACTTTAAAAAGTTTACCATAGGTTACCATAAAGTGGTTCTGTTCTAATGTTGCATATTATGTAAATCCAGCCATGATCTACACAAAATAATTAATTGCATTGAATTACAGAAATGACTCACTCATAGTACTCTGCTGCCGGGGTGATCTTATGCTTGGCGTAAGACACATTGCTGTCGTTGGATCCATTGTTGGGTTTGAGGTCTGTGCAATTGGGACTGTTCCAGCTGTTGCCACATTTGAGCCATGGCAGCTCACTGGTCATGGAGGAGAACAAGTAGTAGAGGGACCAGGCAATGATGACATTGTAGTAGAAGCCAACATACAGGGCTATGATGATCACCGTGTAGCCCACACCTAAGAAACAGAGTTGTTAGTGAGGAAGAACAGAAAAGAAAAAAAGTTATTTATGTTACATGCCAACATTATCTGTACAACACGAGTTTCTTTCCATTCTTGTAGAGGAACATCAACCCAGAGTAATTTCAATGAATACAAACCCCACCTTTAGAGACAACCATATTTTATTCACTTTCTGCTAATTTGTATCAACACATTCTGCATCCCAGTATTACTGATATATGCAAATGAAGCAGATTACATCTGATTTATTATGTGTGATAACATTGAGAAAAAAAACTGTCATAATCCCAAACTAACAAATCATGGATAGCAGACATTTTGCAAGGTCGAAGCAGTAATGATAATAAGGACGTCATAAAGGACGTTGGAGTTAAAATTCGCCCTTAGTAAAGCTCTGAAATTTTGTAAATTGTTGATTTGATAAATGATTGTTTTTGCCGTCAAAAATGTTTTCAGTCCCTTTCATCATCTTATAATTGCAATAAAGTACACATCCTTCCCTCGGTGGGGCAGTGAAAGGTACATTCATGTCATCATTTGTCAAACTGATTTTTTATTTTTTTGTCTCCACTGGAATGTGATGTCCTTACACAAAAACAGAGAAGCCATAAACCCATCATCCACTCATTCCAGGCAGGAAAAAAACAAACCCTCCTCAGCACTGACGCCAACAAAAGCAGTGACTGGTGCTGATTCAATAGTGCAGACAGAGGAACTTATCAGACAGTATTTGAAACATCTTAGTTTAAATAATAATCTGTTGAATAAGAGACTTCAAACTAAGATGAAGTAGGGTATAATACGTAGCTAAGGTTTTCCAGATGCATGGCTAACACTTTGGATCATGGCCCACAATGTACAGCTTAATTCTCACACTTCACAGTGTAGTCATTTGTACTAAACAGTATACCTGTACAGTACAGATGCATAAATGTATGTGGGAATAAGGGGGCAACATGTGGGGACTTTATTTATTCATACTGTGGGTATTTTTTCACTACTATTTATTGTAATATGATGGATACAGTGTGACCTACTGAGCAATCTGGCCTTTTTTGGGGATTTTAAGAGAATTTACACTCAGTATTTGTAACTACTAGTGTAAGCATTACCATCGTTTAGAACCCCACACAAGTCTCAAGGCCTCCATGGAGCTGTTGTTAAGGGAGGTTGTAGAAATATTTTGGGTTTGGCTTAAGGTCTGTTTTAGAGAGACGTGCTGAGTTTGAAAGTTATGAAATGACCTATAGCTCATCATTTCATTTTAATTATGATATTGTGCATGCATCTCTCAATGAAGTTTTCCAATGACTGTAGTGATTATGTCCTTTACTGTTAATGATGGTTACACCATGACAGGATCAACAAACTGATCATCTTCAGCAACTGCTTGATCATAAAAATCTTTTCCATTTACTGTACAGCAACAATAAACATCAGTGTAATCTACCAGCTCAGGCTTCTTAAGTCCCCTGGAAGTACAATTTTGTACCTCTATACTGTAGGTATGACCTACTTTACAATACACCAACATATATTCTGTTTGATTTAGTTGTATCTTGTTTTGTTATTGTTTGTGTCTGATTAATTTAATTTATTGACTTGCAATAAAATTGTGTTCCACAGCAAGCAATGGATGCTAGCCTGGTTTAGATAGAAAGAGAGAGCGAGAGAGGTGATGTGACAGAGAGATTAGTTACAAGTGACGCTTATGAACCTAAGCGAATAAAGGACACGAATAAAGGGATGAAATTAAAGGTCAAGACACTGAAGAGAAGTGGATAAGAGCTGTAAGTTACACAGTTTAAAAGGTTAGATAAAGGCTAAGTAAGTAAGACATGGAGGTTCAAATGTGGGGGGGGTGTTTTTGTGCATTTGTGTGTGTGTGTGTGTGTGTTTGTTTTAATGCTCACCTTTAAATACAGGGCATATTTTCCAAACTGTAGCTGCCCCTTCCCTGTTGTACTGGCCCAAGGCAAGTTCCATGTAGAACAATGGCATTCCCGCAATGACCAAGAAAAGAATGTAGGGGATCAAAAAAGCACCTGCAAAGATAAGTAATTACATTTAGCGTGACTTAGATATTGTAGGATAGGTGCTCATTGTGGAATTTAAGTGCCAGACAAAATAAAACGCCAGAAAAAAGTGGAGCTGTGGTGGGGGCTTGACATCGTTGGAAAAACAACACACACCGTAACATACAAGCAGGAAGGCTCACAGCTATTTTGATGCTGTGTCTGAGTAGCGCATCCACTAACAAGGAAATGACCTCTCATAATTGAATTGTTCTTGACATTGTCCATCACAAATGACACATTTTCTACAGTAATGAATACATTTTGCTGAGGGCCAATATGATTGACAGGCCAGTGGTGGAGATGACCTTTTGGGGCACTGAGCTCAACATGTTGATTGGGTGAATCACGTGAATAGACACAGAGGCAAACACAGGACGGGGACACACCTACTAGGGAGCACTCTGTTGTCATGAGTGTCGAAATGAGTGTGTAAATGTTCAACTACAGACACTGTACTTTTATGTCTCACTAGAGATGGCTCCAGTGTTACATAGTTTTGAAAACAGTGCAAGTTGGCAATCCTTTACTCCTTTATTCAGACTAAACCTGAGCTTAGACACTTGTTTTCAACTTTGGACAGGAAAATAAACTTTTTGGATAAAGCAGGTCTTCATATAATTTTCAAGTAGGTGCCAAAATATTTCATGAATCATCATAAAATCTTAAGGGTCAGGTTTAGAACTATAAAGGTTCTCCACTTGTACATGCCTCTATGGGAGAAGACATTTTCTTTATCATGTAAGCTAAAACACATTCTTAACCATTAATGGATTTTAAAGTGCAATTTTAAGATAACAATCCAATGTCTGTCAATTTCAAAGACAATTTTTGCCAAATGTTCGGTTAACACACACAAAGCAAAAGAGAAACATATTGAAGGAAAACCTCTGTTTAAAACAACCTGTTGTTAGTGATTCCGCTACACACTATCTGCTTTTAACCCACCCACCTAAGTGCACATTCAGTTTTCAACACTCAACACCAGTGTTTGTATTTGTATTTTCAGATAAATCTTAAAGGATATTCAAACTGTATATTCAACCGCTTCTAATAAAAATAATCATGAATTTGAACCACAGATGGCAGGAAGATATTGTCAAAGTCTAACAAGATACAGTTAAGTTTTAGACAGTATCCTTTTCCATGTGCTTGCTTTGAAATGAGGTATTTCCTCCATCATGAAAGCTAAATGCACTCCCCCATTAATACACCTGGGACTATTTAAAATGTGAATGAAAAGAGATTAAAGGAACTAAAAATAGCACAACAACAAAGCAAAAGAAAGAAAAGTTTAATGTAACAGGGCTGTAATATTTGCTTTGTTAAACGGTTTCAACACATTTGAAACATTTGAAAGTAAAAAAAGAAACGTGGTATCGCCTGACCCCTTAATAAAAGAAAACACAGAACATCAATGAAGACTACTATGACTGGAGACTTACTCTGACTTGTTGAACCTGGCACACGTTGTATTTTTTTTTTTAAATTGTATTATTAAGTTTTGTGACCTTTTAATTTTTGAACCATCTGTGTAAGCGCATTAATCGATCATAAATACATAGTTCACTTACCGCCTCCATTTTTGTAGCACAGGTAAGGAAATCTCCAAACATTGGCCAGGTCCACCGCGAAGCCAATGACCGACAGCAGAAAGTCTATTTTCTTGCCCCAAGTTTCTCGGTCGTCCTCGGATCCGGGAGGACCTGCATGGTGGCCAGGGGTGGAAATGATGGAGGAACTGGTGTACTGGACACCATTCTGGTCCTTCACCAATATCAGTTCTACCTCCTTTTTTTCCACATTGCACTGTTTCAGCGGGGCCACCGACGAGAGCTTGTGTTCTGGCAGAACCTGGATATTCATTTTCTCTTGTGCGTACGATGCCCACGCTGGCCCGGTGCTCTCACGGCCCCCTGCGGCTTCTAGCGGAGCAGATGGTCTGAGTCGGTGCGCTCGGGTAAGGATGGCAATCCCGCCGACAAAAAAACGGATAAAAGAATGTTCTCCACCGACTCTAGAGCTGACACCTCCACGTACATGGGCTGGAGAGGATGGAAGAGAAAGACAGAGAGTTTGGAGAGGTTTGGTGTTTGTGCGTAAAGTTTCAGAACAGTTACGCACAGCGAGAAACACAGGTTACGACAGCCAGACCAAAACATGTAACATTATACCTGCTATTGCAGACAGACCAAGTCTATCTGTGTTACGAATAACAGTACAGCATAAAAATAAAACATTGTATCTGTAATGTGATGCAAAGCAATATCAGGAGTGAAGAACGAGATACTTCACAGCGAATTCCTCGTCACCACGCGCACTGAGCGCATTGTGCGCTTAACAGTCTTCTCAATCAAATTGTTACCTAAAAGATTACTCATACGGATAATGACAAAGATAAATGGTTATTTGAATATGTCACCGTTACTAAAGCAGTTTAAAAGTCAGCAATTGAAAGGCTTTCCTCCGTACTTGGTGAAGCTAGGGACACTTCTCCATGACCCGTTGCTGCTGTTGTCCAGATGCATCTGAGGGAAGACTGCCCATTCTGAAGGAACTATAAGACTCGCCTTCTCCAGCAGAGACGATATAAAATGCGAGCTTTTAAATCGGTTTCCTCTCTCTCTTCCACGTGATATTTTATAATTGAACACTTTCTCTCCAGTTTGATGTCGACTTGGCATGATCGCTTTTTGTCGGAGCTCAAGTTCCCATAAACTTGTGCATCTGCTTCTGAGTTGTCGGTGCAACAATCAGTCGGGAGCGCAGTAGTTTTGAGATTAATCCATGTTTCGTGCAACATAATATAATACCTTGCCTGTTCTGTAAATCAAATATTATGTTTACAAAGAAACCTTGATTTGAACTTGGGTGAGTTTATTTGTGTGATTTTTACATCAAGAGCAAGGTAAAAAAGACGGAGCATGTCTTTGCTTGTCAGACTGGCGCTTGGATTTAACTTTTTACAGGAGACATTTAGATCTCTTACCTTCAGCTTCATATTAGTACTTGAATTCCACATACAACAAAACTTTTTAATGTTTTAATTTAGACTTTTATCTGTTTCTTCTCTGTACTAAACAGATTGAATTACAGTTTTCTAAGAAGCCGTAAAAGCATTGTGTTCCATGTGTAATTCAATTCTAAAGCGGCTTTTGCCAGTGGCAATGATTTCTATTAGATATGGTTGATCAGTTCATCCCATTAAAGTCAATGAATGTCCTTTTTGCTATCCAGTGCTTGTTTTATAAAACCCTAATAGGGCTGGTTTTGGACATTTTGTTTGTGAAGATTGAATAACTGCAGAGATGGTAAAGCAAAGGAACAGGTAACAAGGAAGGATAATGTGTTATTACTGTTGTTTTCTCCTGAATTAGTTCTATTCTTTTGCACTTTGTTTTGTATTGTCAGGTATCTCTAACCAAGAATAAGCAAATGTTTTGTGTTAACATCACAATAGTGTATGATGGGGAGTGTATTTCTAAATATGATGTAAAATTTCCAAAAGTAATGTTGCATAGTTTGATGAAAACTCTCCCTCAGAAGTGTTTCACAAATATAAAGCAGGTGCATATTGAAGGTGACATTGAGAATAGACGATAACAAGTAGGAACTGAACCTGTAACCATCCTGTGGTACCCGTAGAGGTGTACAGGACTGCTCTAGGCAAAATGATATCATCCATCACCTTTTACCTCGATCATCCTGGATCCTTGCTTCTGGCTGTGTACAATTCTTGAGACCTCCCTTCTTGTTCTTAAGGGTCGGGCTCTCTCATGTTGACCTGCAGATGAGACGCTAATGAACCAAGACGTAGCCTTCAGCAGTCACAGTTTGACCCTCTGTATTTAACCCGTGCATTTGGTTAGGGTCACGGCAAAGATCTCTTCTGTTCCTTTCTGTCCTTTTATCTCCCCTGTTTACTTGTGCAGCACTACTACTGCTTTACATTACCCTGTCATGACCTTTCATCCACCTTCTTTGAGCATTTAGGTGACCTCACAGTTTCAGCCTAATGCCTACCTACTCTGGGTTTTTATGACGTAAGGATGACACTAATGACATAGTCCAAATAAGAATGACTTAGAATGGCCATTGATTAGATGTTCTATGACACCACTTAGCTGAGACTTTCAAGATAGTGCTGTATATGTGTGAGATGAGTGTGAGTGTGTGGGATTCTAAAATTTGGAAGGATCTGGTTTATGTATATGTTTATGTGTGTGTGTATATAGTATATAAGTATAAGTTTTGTCATTCCATAGACTTGAAGTACCAGGTCATTGCCAGTCAGGCGATGGTATTAGCCTTGAGTGACGTTTGTTTTGTTCTGCACCCCATTAAAACTCTCTGGTTTAAATCTCACCAGGCCTCACGAAAGGAGGAGGGAGTGTCATTAAGCTTCTCTCACTGAGCTTTACTAGTATCTACAAAGATTTAAGAACCTCAGCAATGTTAAGTTTTATTCCCTTCATGTTGTATACATTCAGTGAGAAGAAACAGTGCTGTGAGTCAGGTGTCCAGTCACAGAGAGCAACATTTATCAGCCACACACAGCACATCTGGAAAATGTTTGTGGTGTATGTTTACCACCAAAAGATGCAGGCAAGTAATGTGAGCTCCTTAGCAGCAACTCATCTTGTGCTTCAGCCAATATATGTGCTCCAAAATCATCTTCTTTGAGAATGTGGTGCCATTGTCCTCAAAATGCTTAAAATAATAACCATAATTTTGGCATTCTCCTTGATCTATATATCAAAGAGTTTTATCTTTCAATAGGTCACACCCCTTCAATCCCCAAGCAACTGGTGAACGGAGAACACAATAGGGGGCTATACACAAGTTGAGTTTGAATGGTGGGTAGTAATTATGGGCCACAAAAACAGAGGCTAGACAGCCCGAGTATTGGTGATTGATGTTTTATCTGTTTGTGAGAGAGCTTGAAAAAAGATTCAGACAAAAGATTATATTCAGTATAAACTCACATCCCAGCAAGAGACACATTTTTAATTTCCACACTGATATTTCAAATTTTCTCTTAGGCAATTGTTGTGTAAGACTCACTGTTAAACATCCAAACACTGTAGCACATCACACTCATTCTCCTTCAGGAGAAATAAAAGGTGAAACATGGGTTACAGTGATTGAACATGTTTTTTCCTTGTCTCACAGAGTGTAGAGGGATGAGTTTGTTTGGAACACTTCCACACCTTATTTGGCCAATCTCCCTGACAAGTAAAAGACAGATGTCTTTCCCATAACCTTACACTGACCCATCCTTGAATGTTATACAGGAAACCGTCTTGCCCATCTTCAAAAAACACCTGAAAAAGAATCAAACACACAGATGTGAAACACCCAAAACATTGAGCAAGAAAACAATTCTGGGCTGCATGTACCGCCATTGGACCACTGATGTTTTATACGGTTCCTCAAACCTTGCCCTCATCAGGGACCTTCACTGTTTCTATAAACCATCACACAGGAAATGAGGAACAATCACTTTCCTGAGAGAATAATAGGAGAGAGAAAATCAACAAGGTGTCATCTGGTGCGATAAGGAAACGTAACAATGAGGTTTGGAGGAACTCCCTGAAGAGCTCAAGGAGACAGCTTGCCAGGCTCAAGCCTGCAGGAGTCAAGGGTGGTGCAAGATGTGTGTTTATGTGGGTGTGTGTTAGTACTTTTGAGTGCATTACTCGTATCAGAAATGTATAAAAATCCACACCGTACCAGTGTCTGTAGAAGTAAACACACATCAGAGTTAAATGAACTCTTCACACTGAGCAGCTGGATGCAAGCCATATGTCCAGCTGTCAAATATCGTTCAATTTCAAAGAACTTTATTGCAAATTATAGTGGACATCCCAAAGTTGGCCAAAATACTCAGCATGTCATGCTGAATTAAAGGGAAATATGTATAAAATGATCCAAACATCTTGAATTTTTCCACTGGATAATCAATACAGCCACGAAGAACAAGGTTTTGGTTTGAATATTTCCCTCGATGCTTCTACATTACCTGTCAAAGTCATGGTTTTAGTTATGTGTGAGGTAAAGGAGTGAACTGTATTTCACATTTCCTCACCCTATCCAATGCTTACACTATTTGCACTCACGTTATTCAGCAACTTAACCGCTCTCTCCAACCTCTAGGCTAATGTCAATGCACACAGTGCTGAATGATTGAGACGCACATCCCTGTTCGTCATGCAGGACAAAGGAGGGGTCAGAGGTGTGCATATACACACCCAGGTATCCTGTTGTTTTAAGCAGGAAGGTCTATTCTATAGGAAGGTAAAGCCAAAACAACTCCCTCTTATGTAACATTCCTTAAATATCTCTGCGCTAATGAAGCCCAATCAGTTTTCACTTGAAATTGTCTGAACTATTGAACTTTTGTAGTCATACAGGTCGCATCTTGGGTGAACGCTGCATGTACTGTATTTATAGAGATGTAAAGATGTGTTCATAGCCTTAATGAAAAGGAGCATTACTTTAAGTTAGAAAGTACTTTAAAAATTGAACACTACATAAAGTATTTATCCTATAAATCAAATCCATCAACTTTATACAATAAGTAAAATACCCTCAAAGTTTTTGAAAAAAATGGCCTGTGTCTAAACTTGTGGAGCAGAAATCAGCCAGGACTCATCCTCAGTTTGCCCGAGACGGTCGGGCTACCTGGTTAAATTGAGGCACACAGTAGTGTCACATCAATTCAACAGCAAGGCCTGTCGGTTCTGACCTTTCCCTCCAGCCTGGCACAGAGAGTCTCTCATCCGTATGAGGCCCGTGTCCAGCGTGGGTCCACAAACAGAGACTGCTCACTCACTCAGGTCCTGAGGAGACCAAATCGGATTACCAACACATATCTCCCACAATCTACTGCGACAGGATCACCCCCAGGCAGGGCTGAAATGGATACAGCAATATACAAGAGCCATGCAGAGGAAAGAGGGAGGATGGAGGAGTGTGGGACCGAAGAGGAGAGCAGGAGCAGTGGGTAGGGAAGGAGTCACACTGTTGTACACACGGCAACAATGTGACTTAATTGATTCCATGCCATCTCATCAATTTTGATTAAAATGAAATGAGCCTCTGTACGTTTGAAAAGGTTAAAACAAATTGAAGGTGGAAATCACAGCTGGTAATCACAGTTTGTCTAACAGCGGGCTTTTAATGAAGCGACTCACTCTCCATCATTCATTTCTGCCTCCTCTGTACATATGGAGCAAGATTGTGCATTTTTTTTGTGTGTGTGTGAGCACAGTCATGTAAATTGTATTAAGAGCAGCATATATTAGGTTTGTATAAGCATCATGGCCTCCTTACAGATGAACTACTTACAGTTGATTCATGGTCTCAGCACAAAACAATGCTTTGACCAATAAGCAGCTGGATAACGAAGGGACTATCTGATGAAAATGTTTCCTTTTTTTGTACACAAATGTACAAAAAAAAAGAATAGATGAGCACAGATACAAACACAACACATACAGTATATTGTTCTCAAAGATGTCCATTCTACTGTATATTCTTTTAATAACCTGTTATGAATGTTTCATTAGTACATACTGTATCTGTTCATGATCCAGTCTTCTCACACTGAAATCAGGCTGGTTACAGGAAGGTCAAATGAAGAAATGGAACACACTCAATCCAGCAATGCAGACAAATCAGGCAATTATAGCACATACGCCATATCTTACATGTGTATTTATTTTCTTTTAAGATATTTCTAAGGTTTTCTGAAAAGAAAAAATTTAATGTTTGTTCAAGACTAAAGATTCACTTTATTTTCTGCTGGTATGAAATATAAAGATGATGATTAATTCATCATCATGCCTAAACCTCTGTTTGTGTAAGAGTTCAGTTATTATTGAATTCAACTTTTACTGCAGCTTAAATATTTGCTTAAATTAATAATTCTGTTCAAAGCAATTTATATTTGAACTCATGGCCATAAGTTAAGCCAGAGGAAAAACAGATGAATATATGCAGAATGTCCTTTAAAAAACATTATACACACACACACACACACACGCTAGTGCATTACTCTTACAAATGCATGCCACACCTTGAAACTGATTATAACTTAACCCTTATTATTGTCCAGTACAAACAATAATTTAAAGGACAGACCAAAATGAGAAGGGAGAACGAAACACAGAGCATGAATAGACAACTGCTGCCACCTGGTGGTGGTATAGAGAACCAAAGACACAACCATGGCCTCTTTATTGCACCTATACCTCATTACAAACAAAGTCTATGAAAGTCATTACAAGTTATCTCAGTGGTGAATATAAATACACAGGCATTGTTAAAATTGCATTCTTGTTTTTATTTTAAAAAGCAAATTTTGCAGTGTTAACAAAAAAGGGGGGAAAAAAATATCACATAATTGCAACGCACCTTGCTAAATAAATAACAGTGCTGCTAGTTAATCTGAAAGCATACCCCACTGGAATATGCTGTTATGAAGAAGCACTGTTTCCTTTTTGCTCACAAATTGCCCTATTTTCAGTGGTTGATTTGCTTTAGTAAACTTATAGCTGCGTAGACATGCTGCTGTCTCAGCAACAACAACAATCTTCAGTAGAAATGCAAATGGATACACATGCAAAGCAAACCTCTGGCTAATTATACAGCCGTCTTACAAGGTCTGTGTCCCTGAGCGCTGGGAAAAAGTGTAATGCACAGCATGTATGCTTTTCGGAGAACTATAATACAGAACATCTGTGGGTTTCCAGATCGGAAAGATCTTAATAAAGCTTACTGTACACTAATTATACCGCAACATAGAAGCATGAGGACTCTTGGCTTATATTTAAAAAGGTGTTGGTTTGGCAATTTTTTTTTTCATTAATTTACAGAGGAGAAAGACAAAGGAGAAGGTACACAAAGTTATATTCATTTAAGTCCAAGCAAGGGTTAAGTCAGGCTACAATGATGTATCCAAGTGAAGAGGCAGTTTATGATCTGGAAAAAATATTCAAGTACATCATATAACACTGTCACTAACATTACAACTCTAAAGATTGCAGGGTTTAGACAGTTAAAACACTGAGTGCCCACATCAGACATATTTTCATCTTATGACTAGCTTTTCATTTGTTTGTTTTTATCTGATGGACACATGACCAAAACACAGACATGACATTTCTTGTGCAGTGGCTTGGGGAAGTGGTTCTTCAAAATCTCTATAAGGCACTAAAATTGAAAATAGAAGCACTCTAAAAATCATCTATAAAAAGGCAAGCACATAACCTCATATGGCTGTGGCGAGTGACTTGAATTTGCTAAAAGTCGTTGGAGGGCAGATGAAACTTGTATTTTCCTTCTCAGTGCAGTGTGTTCAATGTTTTCAGTGCAGTCATTGAGATTTCACGGCCAGTCTCAGTCATCTTTTTTGTCAGAGGCGCTATCTTCCTGTTTATCCCCTGAACTGGTCTGACCGGACAATTCCAGATCACCTGGCCTCGCCTCCTGGATTGCTTGGTATCTCTGAAGCTCCAGGTAGGTGGTGAAGAGCTTGGCGTACTCTGGGTGGGTCGTGGCAAAGGCTTGAAACTCATCTGGAGAGTCACAGGCACAGAGAAAAGCATATAGTTTATCATATCTTGGCATAAGAGAATTACAAATCATGATCCTGCATGTTTTTATTTTACTGCGCATACTCCCATTTCATAACCTCATAGTGGAAACTCAAGGCGAGATTAAAAGACCAAAATATAGCTTGAAGCTAGACCTTTGTCTTAAGGTAGAGTGAACTTACTGAAGGTGATAAAACCAGAGCCGTCAGCATCAATCTCCTTGAAGAGCTTGGCCATGTTTAGATCCGACACACCCAAAGCTGAGCGCAGCAAAGCAGTGAACTCCTCTCGGGTGATTCTCTCATCCTCATCTGTATCAAAAAGCTGCAGGAGAGAGGACAGAAACAGAAAGATTTCATTTTTCAATTTTAGAAAAAAGGCTTAGTTAAGGTGTGAAATCGGGAGGGGTGGGTTAGAAAAAGCATGCATGCAATTGGGGAAATTGTTTTTTGCTAAATTAGTTAGACAAAAATAACTTTCCAGTCACATTACATTAACACCAGAACTGTTTGTCCGGAACCACATTTGACCTTATGGTCAGCAAAATGACTACATGCTCTCTACAACAGACACACATTGTTAACTTGACATTACCCAAGCCTCTCTGAATGCTGCCTCTGTTCTTCATACAGTACTGCTGCTACGGTACTTTTTGCATTTTGCTTGCATTGTTTATTATATAAAATATAATTCTTTAGAGATATACAGATCATACAACACAGGTTATAGATGCAGTATCTCAGAAATGTCTGGATTTTATCACTCTTTACTTACCATGTAATGCACTACGCAAATGCAATGCAAATGTACTATGCAAATGAATCAGCACGTCTAACATTTCTGATACAGTGTTGATTACATGCCTGGGGGAATTTCGGCCATTTTCACACACAAAAGAAGCCCTAAGGAGTACTAATTTGGGTGATAGGTGGATACTACTATTCATATTTCTGTTTAATTGTATTCAGGCAACATTAAGTACAGTGTGCAGTACTGAATATTCTTCAGGCCCTAAGAGGAGCAGTGTCAGAATATGTCTGTTGTACCTGGAAAGCCATTCGAAGAACATCTTCGGTGTTAGCTGGTCGACACAAGATGGTCACGCCGATAACATACTCTCTGAAGTCTATGGTGCCATCTCCGTTCTGGACAGAATCAAAGAGACAGCAATAAAAATACTTGAGATGGTCAATGCACAGATTATTATGATGGATAGCACTTTACCCTTTATGGTCTAGACTTTTGTCTGGAATTTACAGTTGTGAATGTTAAAACTGGAAAATTATGAGGCATATATCTTCTGAGGAAAAAGGATACACATTGAACTGGATGTTCGAGGCTGTTTTTATGCTTTTAGTCATCTTTTTCCACTCAAATCTCCGGTAGACATACCAGGGAAGAAGGCCAAACTCCTTTGATCATAGTTTCCTCTTTCAGTCTGTATAAACCCCCACAACACGATGACCTAATTTTACTTTCATTGGTACACATGATATGCGGTGATGTAATATATACGTAATTCTGTCATTTTAAAATTATGATTGTTCTTCATTATGTTGTCACCCATTATATTTAAGGTCTGTTTCTTGCAGAATGTTTCGGACCCAATTTTTTTTTTTTTTTACTGTACTAAGGTCAAACACTGGCTGTGTGTCAAGCGAAAGAGCTTCAGTTTCTAAATTGTCATTCATAATGGTGCTATTCAGCGGTCCATTTTGCTCATGTTATATAAAACCTAAATATTTGATATACATGTCTCTCACTCTGTCAAACAGTGAAAACAGCTCCTCGAGGGGTGGGCTGACAGGCAGCTTCAGGAATCTGGCAAACTCGTCGATGGTGATCCGTCCTCCTTTACAAGAGCTGGCCATGGCTGCGAAGCCCTCCAGCTCTTTCTTCACATTGTCCCACTTCAGACTGAGGGAGCAGGGCACAAGGAGCCACATTTGTCATTGTTAAAGTCCCTGCCTGGTAGTGCCAATAGTGTACTTAAGCCAGATGTTCTTACTTGAGTTTACGGCTAATTTTGGTGAACTCAACCAGGCCGGCCTCCATGGGAAGTGTTAGCTCGCCAGCTGAAATCATCAGGCGACAGTCTTCATATGTGTGGTCCGTCACTGGAACTCCCAAAGCTCTGAAAGCAGACAGTTTGCACATACAGTGGTTAGCTGAAATGCTTGTGAGCTTGTGAAGAGTTGGACGCAACAGGCCAGGAAGATAAAGAAAGGCCAAACACATATGGAGAGAAGTATTATTTATTGCCTGTACAAGCATATACACACTTTGGTGCACTGTGTGTGCTTGAGCAATACACAGTAGAATTTGTATTTAAGACCAATCAACACTTACCTGGCCATAGTACCGCGCACTCTGCTAGCAAACAGAGCCGGAGTTTTCTTGTCCTCCTCTGTGGGGATATATGGTGGCAGGAACTGAAAAACAAAGCAGGTCACAAGGAAAATCAAGCAGAAAGGAAAATACTAAACCTTTAAGAATGACTATAATCCAGCATCAACAATCCTGTTGTGTCTTTGCCATTATATTAGCATGCCCACTGAATGTATGTTACCTCTATCTCTACTGTGGTGTACAGCTGGGACAGAGTCAGAAGTAGCAGCGTCCTCCTGAACAAAACACAAAACAGGACAGTCTGTCATATATTTTGATTCAATAGTACCAACAGTTGTTGCTGTTGCTGTAATAGTGTTATGATTATCTTTATTGTCTTAAGAAAAGGTAGCAGCACACACATTTCACCACACATGCATGCTATACATGAAAAATGAGTAACCACTTAAAATACACAACTGTAGAAAGCATACTTACGAGGTGAAACCCTGCCAAGTCCAGGACACTGTATCCTGGAGGATAAAGTAGAGGGATAAAGCTTGATAAAACATTAATGCTGAGATGGAATGGTATACACACGATGTGTGCTACATCTAAGCTGCTAGTGTTAGTATCAGTCCCTCTCTGACAGGTCAGCCAGTCAAATTTACTAAAATGGCAAACAACATGAAAAGATAACAAAGATGTGAAATTCAGCTTCAGCTCCGCCTCAACTCTCAGGTGAGTTCCCTGATGGACAGTAAAGTAAACTGCTGCGAACAGTAACGTTAGCAGCTAGTTAGCCATGCAGCCCAGACTCTGAGCTCAGAGCACAGTTAGTGTTGGTGTTTACACTGAGTTTTTACACTAAGTAACATTGGCTGCATTAGCAAAATTCTCTACTTTGATCTTTGATCATAAGTAATCCTATCACAATACAGCTGTCCGTATTTACGACAGAGGTATTGCACTCTGAAACTCGGGGCGCTAAATTGCAAAAATACCAATTTCTACAAATTATTGGAGGGGATATACTGTGCCCTAAGAGGATGCACTTCATCTTTGGCTCTGCCTCTATATATTTATCTTCTTCGCAAACTGGTAGTGTACCACGTGGCCTCTGAGGTTTGCTCTCAGGACGTGAAGTGAAATATATTAATTACATGTACTAAAATCCCAATCACTCACCAGTTTGTTGGGATATCTCATTAGCACAGGCTGCACAGGGACCCCTGGGATAAAGGCACCTAAACATGGGGAACACACAGTATGAAAGAAATTATTATTTATTACAAAGGAATGAGATGAGAGATGAATAGCTGTGTCATGTATGTATGTACAAAACCAGTTTTGTGGCAATAGACAACCAACCACATCACATAGTGAATGAATGAAACAGTGTAGTAACAAGTATTCTTTCTGTTGTGCAGCATTTCCTCTCAGTCGATTAGGTTTAAGCAAGTAAAAATGCTAGATAAAGCTGATGGCACTGTCAGTAAACAGTTCAATGTTTTGTATTTTCCCTTTTTGTCTGTTATCATTTTCCTTGTATTTGCATGTTTTGTTGCAAAAATGACATTAACACTACATGATCTTTTTTTTTTGTAATGTATTTGTAATCTCATTTCATTTACATTTGAATCTTACCTTGTTTGAAAGTGATAAGACATGAACGATTTGTACATGTTCCCTCTGGAAATATCAGAACCTGAGGAAAAGCATCATTAGCAAATGTTAAAATCACAAGCTGTATAATTTTGTTATGTATGCAATGTTACACTACTGCTGCTTACAACAGCCAAAGGTACACTTTTGAAATAACAGTACTTTTTTATTTGAATCAACACTGAGCAATCTTGCAAACATAATTAAACCACGTGACCCTCTATAACACAGGAAACTGTGAAACCAAGCCAACATCCTGTTTTACAGCTCTTGGGTTTCCTAAGTTGACAAGCTTAAACTTTTCCATGCTAATGCTAATACCACATCAATATTAGGATCTATTTGCTTGCAGGATGAGTTTTGTGTTGTGACAGACCTGTGGCCAGTGGCCTCCTGACTTGGCTCTGCTGTCAATCTCTTGGATTGTATTTTTCCTGGAGTCTGGGTCCTTTCTAGACACCAGCACTGGTTGAAGGCAGCGCACAAACCCTGCAGAGAGAGCAACACACATTAACATGCACACTAAGAAAATAGTTTTTCATATTTTCCACTGATTTTTTCATGCCCAGGCTTTAATTCATTTTACAGCTTTATTAGCCTTGAATAGGGTTAGGGTTAGGGGTTACTTACTGATGACATCACCATATGTAACTAATATTCATTAAGTCCACAGCACAGTCTTAGTTCTCAAAGTAAATGTTAGCTATGATGTCTGGTAGGCAACGATCTGTATTTTTGAACTGACTGATATCATTTAAGCAGTGTAGGATAGTGACATTGCGTTACATATCTTACAAGCCATCTCTTATCATTGATACAGAAGGTGTGAAATTATACCATCTGAAGATCAAAAGAAATTATAGATAGACACTTTTTACACTTATGTATATTTGTTTCATGCATACATTCCGGTGATTGGGAGGACAAGAAAGTGCCTACAAACACATACGCCCCTAGTTTCCTGTACTGAAGCAACAAAGCACATGAAAATTTTCTCACTGCCAAAGATGGGTGTGGCCAGGTTCTCGACACGGGATACGGTGGAGGGTAAGCCTGCAACAATGCACACAATGCCATCAAAGAAAGTGGAGTGGGGTGCCACAGCCAGGATTGGAGCCTCACTGCTGCTGACCTGCTTGCCCTTAACCACCACTCTGAAGCCCATACAGAAGTAGTACGCCCTGCCCAAGGCAGCCATCACGTTCCGACACATGAACCTGGAGGTGACCAGAACATTTTAGATTACTGATTATACGAGATTATGGAAAACAGGTGCAGCTTTGTTTCACACAGCCATGTTAAAAATGTGTTCTTTAACAGTAGTGCAGGGTATGATCTAAATCAGAAGTGACAGATATGTCTCGAGCATGTTTTGTTAGATTCTCTTCGTTAATAACATTTACCACCAGAATGTCAATGTTTGTTTAACAAATGGAAGTGTTTTAGTAATAGGAGTAGTTGCACCATTTAGTACTTTCCTGTCATGTTCCAGTTACTTCCTCATGGTCAAAAAAAAGGGGCAAGAAATCATGATATAGATTGAGACATTGTGACGAAATGATGAATGGTGGAAGTTTTATGGTCCAAAGTATATGGACCTATGAATATGTAAAGCTGCATTAATCTTTCTGCTCAATGGGGCAGGAAGCTTAAAGCAACGTGATGCAGTATTGAGAGTAGAAGGCTTCCTACGCAAACCCAAACCATCAACAACACCTTAATATACTATTAGCTGATCAGGTTATTATAGCTGTAATATTGCCAACTTAAACATGCAGATGGCAGAGAGCAACAAACAGCAACACAGACTTCCATTTAGAGTTCTGTTTTCCACCATCTGTCTAACACAAGTCCAGAATATACTGGTCTTAAAGCCCTGGTTTTGTTTATCAAATCTCCTTTACTTTGCTTTTTGCCATTGGGCACCAGGCAGAAAGCATACAACTTTTGAGCTCAGCATGGCTTTACACACTTTAATTGAGCAGGCCAGATAAAAGCTGTTGGGACTTAACTAACAAGGGCTGGCAAACAAAACTCAGTGACCTGAAAGTGGTTTAAAACTGCGTGGATCTACAAAATTAGGTGTTGTTTCTCAATGGGATTTTTCACATTACCAGGAATCATTCGATTCAATAAAAGGTTTGAGTTACCAGTTTAAATGAAGAAATACTAATTGTATTCTTTCATAGTAAAGCAAAGCTTACATGCTTTTACTGCCCTGAGAATGTCTCAGCCTACAAAGCAATAAAAAGGTGAACCTAGAATATTTCAAGATAGGCAACGCTCTTGTTTCCGTCACCGACACCATATTTAGTCATAACCACATAGCAAGCTGTGGTCTAAGGTCACATGAAAGTTCCTGTTAGTTGGAGAACTGCAGCTACTAATCTGCATAACTGACCTGTTTAAAATGCAGCGCCCTGTTTGGTACTCAGAGGTAAAATACTACAATTCAAGCACTAAATATTTTTTCAGTTCCTTTTATTAAGCCCCACACTTGACTCTTTCCTTTCTGAGAACTGAGCGGAGCTGAGCTTGAGTAATGCTTGTGGTACAGATAATATCTAGAGAAGCATGATTCTGCAGTAATCCAAGCAGCAGCACATTCTTCAAGTCATGTCAGGAACTATTATTTTGAGAATATGCTGCCTTTGCTGTGTTTTACTGTTATGAACCCAAGAAATGCACTGCTTCTGCTACTCCTTGCTTTAGTGGGGTTCGTTATTTTAGTGCAGTGTATTCCTCCACCAAAAGCTACGTTTACATGCACTGAATGCAAAAAAATAAAAAAATAAAAAATAGATAACAGTGTTAGTAGCCAACTCCCTGTTTGAAGCCTGGGTTTACATGGTGACAAAGTGATTGTCACAATGTTAATCTATGCAGCTGCTATGCAAACCCAAAGTATTTCCTTACCACTGCACTGGTGGAAGAAAATAAAACATGTCCAAGTGTGTAACTGTACATGCGTTAGATCAGTTTGCTTGAGCAATGAAGTGAACTTCTTAAAATACATTTTTTTAGCTTTTTTTGCAAATTGATGTAAATTTTGATGTCATTTAAGATTTACAAGCCATTAAGCGAGTCTCATATCTAAAACAGCTTTTTGATGTCACTCTGCTGACTCTGAGTGATCTGATCCCTGTGAGAGGTGGTGTGGGACACTGTATTTCTGTATTTACCGTCTCCAGCCAGTCATTGGTTCCACTGCTCCTTTCAGGGGATGCTTGAAGGTTATTATGACAGCCACTGGCCATGTCACCATAAGAACCAGGGACATGAGGATGGCGCGGATGGGGACCAGGAAGATTCCCAGGAGGACACACTGCAAGGAGAAGGGTGCACACATATACATACATACATAGGTTACAGGCCTATAGCATAAAGGGAAGAGCGCTGTCAAAGGTACCTAAAGCCTCAGAGCAGAAAAATGCACGGGTCTGGAAATCCACATCACTGGACCGCTTTCTAGAAAAACACACAACGGCTCTCATTGTCTGCGCTGCACATAACGAGGCTTTACAAGCCGATTGTCAAAGCCTCGTTGGAGAAGATTACAGGCCCTGGTTACACAGCAGCCTATGTGTGTGTGTGTGTGTGTAATCTCACACATCTGATAAAACACTGTGTGCGCCGTGTTGCCCAAAGCAATGACTATATTCTTCAAAAGCTTGCCTTTACATCAGTGAACTTACACGCCATACTCACTTTTATTACAGTAGCTTTGGTTAGTTTGGTGTCTTGAACAAACGGATTGATGACCGCAGGCAGGAGCAGGGATTGTTGCCTCGGAAGGGCGAATACTCGCTGTGGCGGCATTGCAGTCCAGTGAATGAAGAAGCAGGAAAAGGTCTGTGTAGGGTATTTTTGTGCCGAGGCGCCGTTATGTTATCATCTCACTTCCTCAATACGGACCCGGCTCTCTCATTTCTCCCCCCATTATCAGACGATCTTACGGGCGAGCGTAGACACGAGCGAGCGAGAGCGGACCCACTGGCGCTTCAAGCTCCACCTCCAACGCGGTTGCCGCAGGGTCCAGAATGTGTTTGTGAGTGAATGTGTTTGATTTATGAAGGTTTGCGTGATGCTGTATCATTCTATCAGGCTTATTTCTCATTAAATAAAAGGCTAAAATGGTGCTGTCATTGACCATGCATGTGCTTAACGAAAATACACACTGAAGATTGAGTTATGATTTGTTATGATTCCTTTTAATCTGTGTAGTGTCCAAAGATAATGTTAGCAATGCACAAGCAGCGAATGTGCAACGATTTAAACCAGGGAATAATAACGCATTATTATATTTGTGATATCTCATTAATGTCCACAAGATGGCGCAGTTTCATTAAAAAAAAGAAAGAAAAGAAAGGAAACGTCATGTCTCCTCTCCAAAGAGATATGTGGAAATACTTACGTAGGCTGCTGTACTTGAGTACAAATTGAGTACTTTACTTTAAGATTATGCAACTTCATATTTCTTCATCACAACATTTTATTATTGTTCTTTTTACTCCACGTGTAGTCTACTTTACAGCTATACCAGATTGTACCATATGATGAGCTCATAACATATAATTCATTGCTACAGAACTAAAGTAGGTCAAACTTACTCCACCACTGCAGCCACAACATTTAAGGGATGTTTACACATGAAAGCTGATGAAGAAAATACACATTTGGCATAGTGGAGACTTGCTAATCAGGTGATGTCTAGTGCCAGCCTTTAGTCCCTACTCGTTTGGTCCCTTGACCAACGAAATACACGTTGGGGACAGCGCAGACTCGCTAATCAACTTCCAGCTGCCACTGTTGCCTTGATCTTGTGAGATGCCAAATATGTGTCCTTCCTGTCTCCTGACCTTCAGGTCCCCGCCTTCCTGCCCTTTGTTACCTAGCTTACAGCACCTTCCCTTACTTTTTGTTCCCTACCTATTTATATATTGTTTGATCACGTCTGTTTTACTATATAATAGTGCTCAATTTAATTTGCTCTGGGTCAACTCACCCGCTCAGATGTGCTCTTTGTCAGTATGCCATATGTTTCAATAAACTCACACCATTACACCAAACCTCTGAACTGGATTTGAATGATTTCTTCAACATACCAGACATCATAATCGAATAATATTAAAAAATATAAGGTATACTTAAGGTATACTTGAATTATATTTTGAATGCAGGACTTATGTGTAAGAATGTCTTCACATTGTGGTATTGCTCCTTCTAGTCCACCACCGATACGTGGTATTTGGTTGCAGAATTCACAAGCTTGATGGTAAGGCCCATATATAATAATAAATCACCCATTTGAATGCTTTTTGAAAGTATTCACCACTGATCCACATTATATTGACCATCTTTATTGATGACAGTAACAAAGTGCACAAGCATTAAAACAACACAAAACACAATGACTGTATTGTATTAAAACCCAAGAGAGAAAAGAGACTATAAAAAAAGATTATTAAACAATACTACTGCGGTACTCATGTCATGATTCCATCATGCAGCAAACCAATACAGCCTCTAGAGGCAACCTGTGCCTTTAATCTTTCTGTACCAATAGTGTAGGGAAATGCAACATGGAGTTGCCATGAAAATAATTTGGTCTCCATATTGAGCAGTTCCCATGTATAGTCCTATACAACGTGCTAACCAAATGAAGAATAATGTGTGCCTGCGAATACTACTTTCTGACATCCAGACGATATGAATATAAAATGTGTATGTGTGTGTATATGTATATATATATATATAATATATATATATATATACAAGGACTATATGCAAAAAGCAACCTCTAAAGCACCATTTTCGGTCAAACACATTGTGCAAATTCATTTTTTCAAATGTATCGCACAACAATGAGAAAATTACTTAATTAAAAGTGATACATTTATAAACCTGCACTTAGTACACTGGACATAGAAGTAATTCTAAGCCAACATGAATTCCTCATATGGTCTAAAACAGCCTTTCAAAATTAAATTTGCATAAAACGGCAATATCTCACAGCACAGTATATCACTGCGTTCAATGCAGTGTGGACATACCTGATGTCTGAGTTTTTAAAAAACAAACAAAAAAAAAAACTATAAAACAATAAAAACGGGGCGTACATATAATAAATCTGCATCAGCATAACAAATGAAATGTCAATATCACACAGTAATATAGCAAATATCCAGTTGCCTATGTTCAGCCGGTGTATAAGGTCCAAAGGTGCCCTTCTACAAAGCTGGAGGCTGGTTATACAGGCTGGAAGGGACATGTCTCCAACAGAAGCGTGCAGAGTTGCCAGAATAAAAAACTTACAACAGTGTGCACTGCGGCGACCGCAAGTTGTGTGCGATACTACGGCAATGTCCTCATGAGGCCAGATGTCATTACAGGAATTAGCCAGTTGAGAGACATTTTGAAAATGCTCAACAACCGAGCCAGTCCTTTGTGATTTCACCCAACTTGACAATCTTCAAGCTGTTGTCTTCCAGTTTGAAATAGTGGTTACCTTTGAAGAAGTAGCTGTAATCTGTGAAAGACAAGCACAACGTAAACAAAATATTTTTTTAATTGCTTGTGTAAACAGGTGAAAATCTACCATGTAATTACAGCATATACAGACATATAAGTGACGAGGATTGAACCATCCAATCAGGCTCTCTTGAAGCCAATGTTAAGCCTCTCTCACTGACTCATGCTAATCAGGAAGCATACAGAGGCACCTCTGTGGAGGGGCACAGACTTGCTTTATATAAATATGTTTGTTCACTGTGTGGGGAAGGGGCTATGTGATGCTTACAGTAATGTGTGTATGTTAGGAGAGCAGTAATGGAAAAGTCCCTGGTTGCTTGCCATAGACGAAAATTTGCATACCACCTCTAACCTCAAGGGTACATGGCTGACAGTGACAGCCTCAGCGGAAGTTTACTGGTGGTGTTACGATGAAAACTGACCACCATACTGTATAGTTCTTGTACTCTAGTTGCAATGCCCTGCTCATCAGCAAGTAAAGCTAACATAACCCATCATGTGGTATTCACTCACAGCAAACGAAAGCATGCGATTAAGCAACTGTCTTCTATGTACACCAAAGTACAGATGACTCCCTAACTTCATCACTACTTCCTTTGCCATGTTTTACTTCTTCATTTTGTTCAAATAATCAGTTCCTCTAAACTGTTCCTTTCTGGGTTGTGACGGTAAATGGCATCATTGCTTGCTGGGTTGTGGGACATGAGGAGTTTTATTGACAGAGGCACAGTGCCAGACTCGCTGATAGAGCTGACTGGATTTGCTGGCAATGTAACAAGAAGAAATGCTAGTCTGAAGAAAGTAAACTACCACAGAGAACCAGCTCTGATCCAGCTATAATCGAAGCACCACAACCACCACAAGATTGTTTTTTCCTTAACTATCCTTGAGGATTCAAACAAAGTTGCAGGCTGAGGAAACATTTAGCTATGTTATCCCTATTCTCTGATCCACAACCAATACATTGACCATTGCTGGTTTATACCTTTCAATTTCTGTAGTCTCTCTGAGATTCATTGATACATTAGTATAGTATTAATTTCATTTTGTAACATATTTTTTTATGTTTGTCATCATATTGTCAAAAAGAAAAACTGTGGTTACTGGTTCATTTTTAGCTATGCAAACCACATCTCGGAATAGCAATGTCTGTCTACGATTTCTAACTATTAAATGGATTTTCCATGAAATGTTGTACAAACTTTATTGGTCCCCATAGGAGTCAGAATAATGACATGATCGTTCAATGACTATTTATCTAGCGCCATCATGGTGTTGTTTTTTGTGAAATGCCTCACCCACCATAGGATGGACTGCCATGAAATTTGGTAGACATTCATGTTCTACTTAGGATTACATGTTCCTCTGACATTTATACTAGTGTCCTTAATGAGGCTCAAATTTTAATTTGTCCAAAAATTTTTCAGTGCTAATTGTAAATGAAAGCATGCTAATTGCTATGAACTACGATGGTGACAATGGTTAATTTACAGAGCATAAACATTTTAGTAATGTAGCTCAAAGCATACAGCCTCATAGAGACACAAGCAATGCTGTAGCCTCTTGTTATGCTGTAGTGACTTTGCTTGGCAAAAGGTTTCTAGAAATATTAACTGTGTAATCAAAGGATCATGCTGCAAAACTTATATATGGCATATATTAAAAGAAAGTTGCTTTTTTACCAATGCCATTAAGACTGAAGGCAGAGTCAATGCCATCTGGGATGCCATTCCAGGAATCAGCAATAAGTTTGGGGAAGCCAGGGTCCATTCTCTTCTTTTCTTCATCGTACCTGTACACATCGTAAAAGTGTAATTTGTGTCAATGCATGCTTCACATTTCCCTCACACATACACGCACACACCACTCATACATTTCCATGGCGATAAAACAGTTAGTCGTCAACACTATAAATTCCCATGTTGTGCAAGGGCTAACAGAGCTATTGTGGTTTACAGTGCAGATTAGGTCACACCAGACACTAACTGGATCCAGACGTAGCTCAGTAATGCAATAAGAGGTGATGACAAAACAAAACAAAATAGGGTGCATCAGACAATGGTTTTAGGCCCATAAATGGCTACGATGGCTCTGTGCCTGCTCACCTCCAGAATTTGTCCTCAGAAAACAGGTACGTCTTCCTGTTCTTCCTAAAGTTGAAGGCAGCGTCGATTTGCTGCAGGTCAGTGGGGAGGTCAAGGCTGGAAAGCCTCTTGGGATAGCCTTTCTCCAACTCATCTGCTTTGTAGACCCACATCTCATTGCCTGGGAGGAAAGCGTAAGTAAAGAAGTAGAACCTTGGATAAAATAACACTGAAGACATATGTTTTATTGATTCAAGGTAATTATTTTAACCGATCAAGGTATTATTCCATATTCCTACAAATCTATTAACCAAATATATTATATCATCAGTATGAGATCATCAGTTAACCAATCAGGGTAGTAAATCTTCCCCATAACCAAACCAGTTCTTCTGTTGATGTCTTCAAAGCTGACAAATATATTATGTAAATTTCAGGAAGGTTGTCATATTAGTAAAATGTAAAAAATGTATCATAAACCACTAATAACCATGGTGGAATATCTCAAGTGTCCCAAGAGTGCACACCGCACCCAAAAGTGCTCAGCCAACATTCCTGCTTCTCCTAATGTTTCAGTTCGTAGAAACACTATGACCGTTAAGGGAAAGGCATCCAAATGGTAAAAGAGTGAAGACACTCATGAAAGTGGAACTGTCTGTTTCTCTGATCACCATATTAGTACAGGCAGGATATGAACACAAATATTCAGCAAGGTTTAAATCTGCCATTTTCTCACAGTTTCTTGTTTTCTCCGGCATACCTGAGAAGAACACTGTTTTTTCCTCCACTGGGTTTTCATAGGCGGCATCTATCTTGGAGGGCAGGTCTGGCCAGTAGGTGGCCACTAGCATGGGGCCGTTGGGCTTGCTTCTGAAGTTGACTGACCTGAACAGGAACCTGGCATAAAGAGAATGAGTGGGTAAACGATTGTAAGGTTGATGAGCAAGGGGATGAAATGAGAGTGAGAGTGAAAGAGGGGAAGAAGGGGGTGATGAGGAGGTAGGGGAAGTGCGTGCGTGTGTGTGTGTGTGTGTGTGTGTGTGTGTGTGTAAGAGGAGTTTTAGTGCAAGTGCTTCACTGGCCGAGCCAGCCACAATGGCCTGATTCATGAGCATCTGGTTCTCGTTAGGACTAAGGCTGCCGACGCCAGCGGAACAAGACCTATCTTGCCCGGATTTCCAATACACAGCTGCACAACAACGGCAGCTTCCCAAACTCTTTTCCACTGACCTATTTTTTAAAAAGAAAAAGATCTGCCAATTGCAAAAATTATTTGCAATGATAAAGTGAAGATGAGATTAAAACTTTGCTAACGTACATACTAATCCAGTGTTGTATACATTTATCAGGATTACAGGACGTATTTCAATTAATTACACATTTCAGTCCGAACTAGCTGCTTTATTTTAGTAGTGTTCTTGTGGATCTATTTGTTCAGTTCATGCAGTGTACTAACAATATCCAAAGACTTTTCCTGTCTTTTCTTCCTGTCTTTTGTTGTTCACTAAGTAATGTCCAAACTGTGTGGCAATGCAGGGTGATGTTTAATGTCTGTTATGCATTATGATGCAACAATAGTGTAACTCTGACATTAATATCAGCAGGCACAGGGTGTTCACTTTTTGTATCTCACGTGGTAAGTTATGAAACCATTTAAGCAACATAAAGTGATTTTCTGTAAATGGTTGAAAACATACACACTGTTAGTGAGCTGCAAGTCCTGTGACAAAGTGTGTGTGTGTGTGTGTGTGTGTGTGTGTGTGTGTGTGTGTGTATGTATGTGTTTGTATCAATCACGCTGCTGACCAGTGGAAACAGATTCAGTGGAAAGGCCAAATGGCAGTTAAAAGGGTATTCTCAGTCCTCTATGAATTAGCCTGTGTAAGATTTAGGGGTTTCTACAGTGGCCCATAAAGCACCAACTAAACACTGACTATAGAAAAGGCTTTGTGTTTTATGTGTGTTTTGCTCCACACTAGGAAGAAGACAGTAGGGCAACCTGGATTCAATCAGCAACTACACTGCTAGATGCCGTTAAATCCTACACACTGGCCCCGTCTACCCTATTTTGGATACTATTCACGGTCAGTATTTTTCTGCAGTACACATTCAATATGTGCACTGGATTCATATTCCTTATGTAGTACAAGTAATTCAGCATAATTTCAATAGCTCACTATTAACTGTTCACTGTCTTTACACCATCAGAACTGTAATAAGTTCCGCAGTTCCTCCTTTTCTATTGCAAATGAATCATTTCATACTGGTGGTACCTCGCATATTAGGTGTTCAACTGACAAACACATGGTGTTTTTATTGTGAAGCACCCACAGGAAATGTGTTTGTCACAGCGGTTACTAGTGACCATGATCATTTACCAAAAATTAATCTACAAAACTCTGAGTCATTTTCCAAAAAATGTTTGTTGCTGGACAAATTTAACTTTGCAAGTGAGTAATAGTACAAGAAGAAGCAGCCTGAGTGAGATAAACCATTTGTTCCTGACAAAGTAGCTGCTAAAGCAATGTTTATTTTGGATTTAAACCACACCTTCTCAGTAACCACTGGTTCTTCACCAAATCAACCAGGACTGGAATCTTACGGATTACAACGTAAACTAAATATTGTATATTGGAAACAGCCTCTCAGGCTACATGCTAGGATATAAGCACATGAGCATGGGTTACTTGCAACAGGTTGACGTTAGGGTGGCCAAACCGCTTCTATGAGACAGACTTCTCTGTAATCTTCCAGACAGACACAGACACAGTTTTATGCTGAGCTCAGGAATGTTACAACCATTACTCATCGAATCATGTCAAGAGTTGTCCTTTATCATAAATATGCTGAGCCAGGAGAAAAGGGGGGATCCTATTTTGACAGTGGGAGAGTCAATTGAGCATTAGCCCTAGTCCCTAGAGTGCTATTTTTCTCTGAAATTGAACTTTGCTTGTACCAGAGCTCTACAGCTTACAAACCTGACATGGCCTTCAGGCAACTCATTAAGTCTGGTCAAAAGAACAGGCTCTTACTGAAACTTTACTAATCTCAGACTTCAGAGAGATATACTGTACCGTATCTTTGCCTCAGTGCCTTGATATTACTTTGTCCTCAATTTCTCTGTCTTGCTTTCACATCAGTTCTCAGTCTTTTGGTGCTTAAGAGGCACAAAAGCCTTGTATGGTTACACAAGAGAGCCAACAAACAGAGCAAGCTGCCAAGCACGAAGCAAAACACCCATTTGATGTCAATGTCTTAAATGAGTCAGCTAATTTTAAATAAAGTTAAGTAAATGCAATATATCTGTATGCATGCATGTTTCAACTACTGTACATAAAGACCAGTGTGCTTTTCTTCACTGGCTGAAAGCTCTGGATTGTGATAGTTTATTCATCTGTTGAAACTGGCTCAGCTGCATAGCAGAGTGGTACAAAGAGTGGTACAGCCCCGTGACTCAAAGATGATATAATGAATATCATACCCCACAAACACCTTAATGCCATTTTGGCTCTTTGTGTCACAATTAATGATCATAGGGATCAATACTATGTCATCTGTTGGTTTTATACTTCATCAGTCTGAATATTTGGCTACTGAAGCTTCATCTGAAGTATCTGGTGAGCCGCAGAGAATAAAGTTTCAGCCCAGCTTGATTTCCAAAAGAAAATGGGCCAACGTTTGTCTGCTCTGCTGATCATTGCAAATGTGAGGAATAGAGCCCCAGCAAGGTAAAAAGTTATTTTCTATTAAAGCAAGATTTGTGAGAAGGTTTGTGGCTTGTTTCTCATAGTTTCTAACTCAAGGTTCTCAGAGTGGAGAACCAGGCTAACTGAAAGACTACACTCTTTGGTACAGAGGTATGCTGGCCTGTTTGCTTTGGACACATTTCCAAAATGACTATGACAGATATACAGCTCTGTTAACCTTAAAATTGCAAGGAGTCAATGTTTCAGCACAGCTAGAAGCATTAACACATCATAACTAAACATGAAGCTATTTGTCTTTTCTGTCGTTTCATCTCTACCACAATATTGTTTTTGTTCAAAGTGACTCTCGTGAATTTGTCTATAACAAACTTCAGCTGTTGTGGTGAAAATGTTCACCTTCCTACGGGAAAATACTCTGACTCATAAAGACTGTTGACAAAACCACAGCACTTGATGAAACTCTACACAAGGTCAACCAGTAGACACAGTAAGCTTATGAGACTTTGGATTTACTGGCGCCGGAGAAAGGGTGGACTGTAAACTGTGTTTAGGACTGATGACTATTTTGGTTGTCATTGCAGAGTAGAGGAGGAATAGTTTGTCTTTCCCTCTAACTAATTGTCGCATCATGAAACAAGCATCTAAACCACAATGTTCAAGTAGCACAAGATTGTAATATGAGAAACAATAATTAACAAGAAACCTCATGTCAAACTGCTTGTTGTTTGCGGGAAAATCATTATGAAATCCAAGCAGGATATTGGGTTTTGTTTGTGCTTCATTCCATAGAGCATAGACAGAAAATTCAACCAGACTTTGGCAGTGCTTGCAAGTTTCAAGAGAATCAAACATGGACTTCACATTGCATTTATTACTACATAGAGCTAATAAAAACTTTGCAGCTAGCATATCCAATCAGCATGGTCAAGAACTTTGATTTTGGATGGATGCAAAAGTATTCATCATATGTTTGCTGAAGTGTAGTTCAGGTCAAAACAATATTCAAACTTTTTGTTTTATTTGATTTGATTACCTGTCCTTGAAGAAGAAGGTCTCTCCTCTGATCTGCGCTACAGCATCAAAGATAACTGGCTCTTTACAGATGTCCATTGGAGTGACAGGACCCTGGGTTGGAGGCAAAGGCTTATCTGTCGGGACACCTGTTACCAAAATATTTCATTTTTCAGGGAATAATTACACACTCACAGTACATTCATCTCTCCTGACTTCTCATAAGAAAAACACTTTTTGTTCTAGAATTTGGCTTAATCCCTGTCAAAGACACATGATACTTCATCTCACCGTAGAGCTCCTGGATTCCTTTGATGTCATCGTGAGAAAGCCTGAAGTCTTTAGTGTAAGTGTAAATGGGGGCCATCAGTGCTCCAGGATCCTGAGAGTGCTCCAAGCCAAGAGCATGACCAAACTCATGGGCTGCCACCAGGAACAAACTGTAGCCTGGAAACACGCAACAATACAACAATAAATAAACAATAAAGAAACGTCACTGTAAATCATGAATACCTCTTTATAAAATACTGATACTTCAGAGTAGATAAAGGGTATTAAAAGCAGGAAAATGTATTTTAGTTGTGAGCTACAGTCTATCAGTGGTGGTGTTTCATGGAGTCTGATGGTCTGGTGGGACTCATAAATAAGACATAATGTTTCTTGGGAGTGCCAAATCACTTGCATTTCTCTCATCTCATCATCAACTGACAACCTAAGCCTGACCCATAGCTTTATTTTTCTTCTCCATTGGCAATGTGCCTGAAGAAAGGGTAACAATGACTAATACATAGTTTTTCTGTAATTATCTAAACTATCTGGCATTCGTTGTCATGCCCTTTGTGGCAACTCCACTTCCCAGAACTACAGCGAGAAATGTCCACAAATACTATTCGTACCTTGGTCAGGACAGAAACCCCATTTGCGGTCATCATCATAGCTCTTGGTGGTAGCGCACCACATCTTGCCATCGCTGCGTCCAGATGAGGTGCAGGACTCATACGAGTCTCCCAAGAAGGTGAAGGGGAAGACACAGGGGCTTCCCTCTGCGTTTCCTCCCACTGTGGACATGGCTGGAGGAAGCAACAAAAGGTAAAACTGTAAATGTGAAAAGTGTTGTGAAGTTAGTTAGTTATTCACTGTCTAATGAATTCATTCATATGCCAAAATGTTTCTTTAGAACAGTTTGGTTTGTATTATATTGTGAAGTGAGCGCAAATGATGTTGAAAACAACATCATGAAAGCACTGGCACAACACAAACGACATCAATAAGTAATCCACTGGGCACAAAACCAAAAAGCACCCGCCCAAATTGATTTTCTTTCAAAGAGAGAAATTTTTCAATCTGGCAAGACTGGTTTTGTGCTGTTTTAAAAAATATATATATATATATAATTATGTATTCAGCACAAGCTATCGCACAAGGCTTTACAACAAAGCTACATTCCTAATCAATTAGAACCAGATGAAAGCTCAAGTGGTCGTACCTCTCTTCTTACTGTCTGCCTGTCTTCTTCCCTACTACACCAACTCAATCTTAAAACCAGTCCCACTGACAGAATGGAAAATAAGCCCTGCCACTGCACATTAAAATACTTTCACAGCCACTCAGCAGACCACGAGCAAGACCGAAAAACCCCAGCTGGAGCATTCCTGTAGACCAGCACACAGCAGGGCACCATACACTGCACATCAAAATACACACAGCCAGTAAAATTTACTGTATGCATCTAAGCACATTATTCTTTAACAGGACACATAAACAGAAGACACTAGTATGTTGGCTGCAGATAGGGACAATACGTTTACTTGAAGCACTGGGTAGTATTCTACTATGTGATCAGTGTATCAGGCAGTACATACCAGTCTCAGGGCAGAACCCAAAGGATTTGTCAACATCATAGTTGTCAGTGGTGGCACACCAACGGTAACCATCATCCCTGCCTGAGGTGGTGCATCCGTCATACTTCTCTCCCAGGAAGGTGAATGGGAATTTGCATGGAGCGCCCTCTGCATTGCCACCCAGGGTGAATAGTACTGTAAAAGAAATGTCAACAAGTGTTAAAGAGGAACAAATAACATTTTCAACTAAGACCCTTTGAACCCTGAGTGGTGATATAAGACAAAAAATGCTCAAATCAGGCTTAAGAAAATAAGTGGAATGGAAATGTTTTACATCAACACAAAAGCTTAATAAAACAGACGGCACTAGTGCAAACTCGTGTTCTCATCATATAAAACAACTTAGTACATGTGTACTTTGGCACTTAGCGGTAATAAGCATGTGATCATGTTAGTACCATGGACAGCAACATAACACAGATAAACAAAATGTTTAACAAAGCCCAGTGTTCTAAAGTGGGGCAGTAACTTGGAAAAGAAATATTCCATAATCCACTCCAAACGAAAAAAAAACAACACTTTCCTGGCATACTGTTCAACCTACTTTCACTCTGTCCAAAATCAGCAGAACAGCTTTGAATATAGCAATAATCTGATATGAAGTATTATTTTGCCAGTATAGAAAACACTGTTTTAATTCAGTTCAATAAGATGCAAGTAGGGGATGACACCATGCTGTTGAGGTCAAGTGGGGCCACAAATCTGTTCAGACGCCAGAGCAAAATGTGCTAGGAGACATCACAATGCCATATTATTACATGAAAAAAAGAAAAGAGAACCCCAAGACAAACTTACACTCATGGGGACAGAAGCCATATTTGCCATCTTCATCAAAGTTGTAAGTGGTTGAGCACCACAGGAAGCCATCGTCACGACCCTGAGATGTACAGCTGTTGTACTCGGTGCCCATGAACAGGAAGGGGAACTTACAGAACTCTCCATCAGCATTGCCAAACTTCACCTTCACCACTGTTGAAAAGACCATTGACATTTTTTCACATTTAGAACTATAACATTTTTATTACAAACCTTTTAAACGTTATATTGTTACCCACTCAAGGTAATGGATGTCCAATATGACAGACTGCTTATTTCAAGCCAGTTTCTGCAAGTAAACTTCAATATTGTCTTGGCTACCAAGACTATAGGAAGCCATATAAAAAGTAGGCAGGAAAGGTATGAATTGTAGTAAATGGGATAAAACTTGCAAAGGCACCAATGAATTAAGAAAACCGTTGTGAGACTTCTTTGCGCCATGAGACAGCGTAATTAGGTTTATAGATTACTTCTGCACATATGATGAATTCATACAAGAGGATCTGAATAATAGGAAACATGAAACTATCTGGGTCAATGTGTGCAAATACAAATGCATGCATGAGAGTTTTTTTTTCTATTCATCTTCCAGATGGCTGAGGTTTGCCATATCAAGTGCCAGAAGGTTCAGACAAAGTTAAGAAAGTATTTAAAAGTATTGAATGTACTGTATGTATTATGAAGTGTCATCTCACTAACTTAAATCTAATGCACATCACCTGTAGTGCTACCTATAGTTTGTTTTAAATAAAAGACTGGATATGGATATGCAAAATCTATCTGGCCTCATGCATCTTTAGCCAAGTTATACTATTACTGTACAAATCACAAACCGTGGAAAGCACTTTTGCAATACGCCTGTTTTTCTTGTAAATATTGTTTCTCCATTACCTTGGCCATCTCCCAATGTCCATTGCTCATCATCATCAAAGTGGGAGTCGCCCCCAATTCCTGGCCCTGGAGCAAAGGCATGAGCCAAGAGGCCATCTTTGCCGTCGAAGGGGTAGCCATCTCCGTGCTCTGTTGATGACATCATTCAATATTAACACTTTAATAAGATCAGAAGTCACTTTCTTTTTTAAATAGGCACAATTGGTAACACTGTGAACTGACTGTATTAACTAACCATTAAGTAGCGAGAGCAAACACTAAAAATAAATATATAAAATATTTCTCACACGATGTGACATTTGTGCAGGTCAAAAATAATCCTTACTATTTTTGTCTCTGAAACTGTTTCACATCCTCTGAAGTGGCTGCCTTTTTGTTTGTGCTCCACTATAATTATCACATTCTTTCTCGACAGGGTTAGTTATGGCTAGACAGAATGATATTATGACACTGTGAGTAAATATCAAATGGTTGTTTTAGTTGGAATGACTGGAATGACCCATGTGAAGACCAGAATTCCCATTATTTTATAAAGTGTTCCTAAAATACCGCTTGGCGAGGTGCAGTTGCTGAAATAACATGTGGGTTATTGCTCCATCACCATTAGTCAACAAGGCCATGAACTTCAGTTAAACTCTTTCCTAACTTGCGTTTTATTTATGCTTTTGGAAGTACGATGCAACTTCATGTAATCATAACTTTGCAGAGAAATCTTTGAATTTCAAACTGCAGTATGATTTCTATGCCCTATTAAAGTAAATACTGTATAAGTACGCCCTTGACTCTAATGAGACAAATGTGACAGTTTTTTTGTTTGTTTTTCTGTTTTTTGAGGACACTTTGGGGCATTTTACTATAAAATAAACCCAATTTATCGATGGAATTTGAGTTGCTGAGTGATACACATGATCTGAATCCAGTAAGCGGTGTCAGAGTGTCTGAAATAACACAGTGTCACCTATAATCATAGGTACTGACTGTATTGCCCAACAGTATAGAGATAACCTGTTGACAGTTCAACTTGACTGCACTTGTCTTTTATGGACTGTAATTTATAAATACAGCATCTATATACTGTCTATTGTCTATATACATGCATTACCATTGCGGCCAAAATTAATCATGATGTCAGCCTCTCCGTCCATCAGGCGTGTGAATGAGAGTGGAGTAACGTCACTCCATACTTTGAAGGCTCTGAAGAAAGCATCATTTATGACCTCCTCATCCAGATCTGGAGTGTGTCCGAGGATTCTAGAGAGTTAACAGAGAGTCAGTTTCATTGTACAATGAGACAAACAAGATAATGTATCATAAAACAAAAGGTCAGAATAGTCATGGTGGCTCTTTGAGTGTCATGTTTTGAACATGTAGAAATATCATGAAGACCTCTTTTCTCTGCTTAAGACCATGGAAAAGAATCCAACAACGTTCCACCGATAATCGTCTGGTTTGGTTAAAATGCTCCTGTAACAGTGTTCAGCCACAAACCCTGTTATATGCCTGCCGACATAGACTGTTTTTAGAAAAGGACTAAGATCTCTTGGTTGTTATTGTCTTTGGCTCAAAGTCTTCCTTACAAACACACAGGCAGACGGGCTGGAATGATCGGGGCACACAAAACCGCTGATATAAATAAACCAATTCCACATTGTTGTAAACCTCAAACAGAACTAAAACAAAAGACCTGACACATACTGTGTAGGAATGCTGGTGTTAGCAAGACACAAGATGCAAGCGCACAGCAACTGTCTGGATGGGGGTGGGGTGGACTGAAGGTTGAGGGGGGGGGTGGGGGGGGGGGGGTTCAGGTGGGGCCAAGCTGTGGTCCATCTCTCAAGGCAAACAAACTCTGAGTTTGTATTTATACTTTTGTGCACTTTTGATTTACAGTCAAACTAGTAAATTATAATGTTATTGAGTGACTCAGACTATTCCAAATAGTGTTTCTCAATATTTGTAGTTTCATTTATGGGCAGTAGTTGGGTGGGGTCAAGTTAGTTAACCTTTCTGTGACTGGGAGACATCATATATGACGTTTTGATGCCGTAATGCATCTAAAGTAAGAGTATTAGGTCCAATTGTAATGGCATTACCTTTCCTATAGGCCATACTGTTTAACTTCCATGATGTCATTACTTGAGTACTTGAATACAGAGTCAGAAAGAAGTAGGACCTGGTCCAATCACAAAACACCACATGTAGGATCAAAACTAACACTTAAAATCCAATACTTCTTTGGAAAATAAGCAGGTAATGTTAATTCCCTGACCTGTAAGTGATGTCTTTCTTCTGCCACATGGGTTTCCTGTGGAAGAAGTTGTAATTGGCCACATCTGGGACGCCACAGCGGGGCTTTTTCATGATATCCACAGTTTTGGCATCAATCTCTCCAGTTTCTTGCAGAGAGAAGAACTTTTGCATTTTCTTCAGGGTGTCCTTGAGCACCATAAGGTTACATCTGTCTTGTGGGCATCCATAAAACTTATTCAGATAGTGCTAAAGGAGAAAAATAGACATGACATGGTTCAACACTCCTGGATTCAACATTTCTATAAAATAGTTGCATTAAATAAACAACTAAATAATGTACAAACTTTTCCCCAACACTTAAGTTCTCATACTATTATATTAGAAGTACAAACTGTTACCTTTATGCCGTACTACTTACATATAGTTTTATGAAAAACAACCAATAAACTTACCAGAGCAACTTCTTTGTCTGTTCTTGGGACAGTATCGTCTCCGGGAAACCTGATAATAGGCGAAGGGGCAGCATATGTTGCTTGAAACGCGATGAACTGAACCAAAAACACTTTAAGAACAATCCGACGACAGCTAAATATCGTCGGAAAGCCCATTTTCTCTAACTGTATTATATCTTAGCTGTGTTAAATGCCGTTCGCTCTTGGTTGCAGTCTTTTCACCCCGTCAGCTTGTGTTGCCTCTGCTCCTCTGCAGGATTTTTTTTCTCCTTAACGGGACATCCTGCATCGGCTCTATGAACTTTCTCAGTTCTGCTTGCACATGCACTTTTTCCCCGACAGCTTTCTGCGCAGTCTCTGGGGTTGAGCAATAGGAGCGGGGGAGCCCACCACAATCAAACACAGGAATAATTCCATGCTTACTCATATGTTTGATTTCTCTGTCTGCCTTGTTTCTTTTACAAAGCCTGAGAGGATAGCTCAGGATTTAAGGGTTATAATGTTAAGAAGTAATGCAGTGTGGATGTAAACGACTGCAACTAGTTATTACTTTTTATAATTACTCTAAATGTAGACTAAATGTGGCAAAAGTTGTAGTCGTTAAATAGTTATGTTTTTCCTATTTAGCCTCAATTAGTTCGGTCACTAATGATGCTGCATTAATGTTGTATCAGACTTACTGTTCAGATGCCCTGTCAATCTCCTTTAATGTGCTACAAGTGGGTTAAATGATGTGCTGGTGGAGCTGGGGTCAGTTATGTCCCACCTGACATCAAGAACTAGCAAAAAAAAAAAAAAAAAATCCAATCCAATCTTTCTGCCTCTTTTGATGTGTTAGTCTAATGCACTGTGATGAAAGGACATGCTTTAATTGCTGTCTGGATTCATATTCTGGACATGTTGCTCAGTTGGAGCCTGCAGATAAACATAACATGCACACTGAGATATGTGCACAGTGATTAACTTCATGTTCATCAATAATAATAGGCACAAAACATGGTTGTGTTGTGCAAATGTGCCCTATTAAACGTTTTCCCCCTGACTGATACTGAAAAAACGTCTGGTTTTTGTTTGTTTCTGCTGCCAGAAGTGGATGTCTGTGTTGTGCACATGTATGTATTTCAGTGTCCTTGCTTCACCCTTTGGTGCTACAGATGTTTTAGTACTTTTTCTACATCAGGAAACGTTTTTTTTTTTTTGTCCAGCAGTCACTTATTATATTCTCTTACAATTATAATAACATGTACCTAATTTTGCTGAGGACCCGTAGGTGAAGAAATTGATGAACTGATTCTTCTTGACCACATCTTTCCTTTCACAAGGTTTGCATGCTACATGATCAAAGGAATGAGTGAATCATTCTACCATCCATTAACTCATAACATCACTAAGTATATTACTTTGCCAGCAGAGAGACACAAAGCTACCGAGGCCAAGTTATTTAAAGTGATCTACTGACATCTGGTGGTAGGCTGTGAAAATCCGCCTTAGTATCAGATCGAAAAAGGCCCAGTGAACCTACAAACCTGCGAACACTGATTTATTATTTTTTTTTATTATTTTTTGGTGTTGTTACATCATAATGAATATCTTATTTTGAAATAAATAGATAAAATACATAACAAAACAAAACATTTCTGTTTACTTACACCAGCATCATTTTAGTGTAGTAATTTCTAACCTTGTGAGATAAAAGTTGTAGGATTTCGGTCACTTAACTTCCTCGCGTATGCTTGGAAAATGAAATGTCCCACAATTTGACACAATACATAATTACAAATGTTACCAAAATCATTCCGTTACTTTCCAGTAACATTAGCAAACCTTTATTTTAAACTTATTATATATGTATGTTATCAGTTGTATGTTAGCATGTTACCTATTCTGTGACACCTGTGTGAAGAGCCTCTCTCCACAACTAAATGGAATTTCTGTAACAACCACTAAACGCTAAGGGCCGTACTGTGTGTTGCTGTATGTACTGCATGAAACCAGATCATTGATTCACCACAGTCTATAAACGTTCCATGAAACTATTCATTCAGTCCTAATCATTCAGACCACTATTTAGTGACACCCTCTGAACTACAAATTCGAGACAAGCTGAAGGGTGGAAGATGTTTGATGTTGCAGCAAAGAGCTATCAGTATCATTGCCCTCTGGTGGCTGATATATGCCTAGCATCTTTGTCTGCTCCGAGGCCCTTGGAGCCAGTCTTTTTTATTAAAGTGTACAGCAAAGATATAGGATTAATTCTAACTCTCTTTGACATCTCTTTGTTTCTGCTCTCATGCTGTTTAAAGTAATCCAGAATGACTCTTTTATAGAGAATGCTGAAGGAATTTTTTTTTTTTTTTTTTTTAGCAAAGACATCTGACAGATGGATAGCTCACAAACAGGATTTTGTGGTATATCTAGCAAAGCAATTTCCCTTCCCTTTAGCCATAGTACAGTTAATTTTTCATAGCCGGGGCTGCTGTTGGTGGTTGCAGAGTGAATTTAACATCCATTTGCCAACAATATCCAGGGCCTGTCACTTTGGAACAGGAGCTTTATTTCATGCACTGATACATGCTGCCATCTCCTCCAACTGACACACTCACAGTGATCTCTGGCAGAGCCGGGGAACAGAATGGCTACCTATTAAATGTACATGGGCCTGCCTCTCCAAATAGAAAATGCTGAGATGTGAAAAGTTGAACCACAGCTACAGTAATTGAATGTCTTTGTGCATATGAATGCAATTTTGCGGGCGAAAGTGGCATAAAGAGATTGAGATGATAAGGTTTGATTTGCATGTAAATTGTTTTCCTTTTTTTTGCCTCCCTTGAATGCTTAAGCTTCTTCTAGATTGAAGCAACTCACAATGTGTATGTATGCATGTGTGTGTTTGTGTGTTTTGATCAAATACTGTTGCCTTCTTTAAAATGTTTGTCTTGTCGCTGTTGATTGCAAGTGCATCTCCTCCATTTGTATTTGTTTACTGCCGAGACGGCTGATTTAAACACAATCATGGTTTTATGCAATGCTTTACACTAGTAGTGCTGATTTGTACTTCAACATTTACCACATGACATGTCATTATGGGCAATTTCTTTCAGATTTCTACGTGCAATACACATGCAACTTAATGCAATGTTGCAATATGCTTGCTTTGGTCCTACACCATACAAACTCATGTCATTAATTATGAGGATGAGTGGCTTCCTCCAGCATGCCAGCATGGCCTCCTCTTGCGACTGGGAATGGGACATTCTGGACATGAAGGCCAGTCGTATCATTGCACTCCAGCTGGCTCTGGATCTTCAGGCCCACTGATTGACCCCAGTCCAGCTGAACAGACCGCAGCCCTGGATGTCACCCTTTTCCCTCACCCTGGTCCTCTGGCTCTTGCAAGGACCCAGACAGATTCTCTGATGGGTCATCAAACCAAACTGCCTGTATGGTTGGCTAGCATCAAGGTCATGAATGACAAATATCACAGTCCCACTGCTGCTCCATCCACTGCTCTCCTCTCAGTCCAACTCAGAGTGCTTAAGAGGATAGAGTGTGTAATGTTCAGTGCTGTTTGGTCCCGGCTTGAAAACATAGTTAGCCTGGGTGTGTAGTTAAAACTGACACTGAGTGGTTTAGAATCAGTCTATTGGCATTGTTTGTTTTATGTGCTTTGCAGGAGTAATTAAGCAATGGTTGCTGAGTAAATGAATGCAGCAACAGCCTTGTCAATAAATCTGTTTCAAGATAACTTAATTTGGCTAAGCACTGTGTTACAGAATACTGTGACACATATTATATCACTCAGTTTGAAACATTCTGATGATGAATTATTGAACATAAATCCATTATCTTGAACATATTTTATTTATGAATGCACCAAGACACTGGAGGACTTTAACACTGCAGGGTAATTATTGTTCCACATTGTGTCACCGTTCTTCTCTCAGATGCAACTGCCAGAGCAAACTGCAATGAATCAAAGAATTGCGAGATTTGATTGACATTTTGTGTGTGCACAAGGCCCAAAGCGACATTAGCCGAATTGCTTTATTTAATGCTTTCTCCCACATTCTGTTTCTCTTTTAGCACGCCTTGTAAACACTGATGCAATAATGCATTCCATTATACAGAGGAGAGAAGATGAGTGTCTCTCGTGGCTCCTCTCCATCTCAATAATAGGTCAACAGCTGTATTTAAAAAATTAATCACATTCTTGGCAGTTGCAAAGGTTAGCCACAACGCTCTGAGATGCAATATTGGAAGCTCAGATCAGCAACAAATCTCGGCGGAGATGAGGAAGAGTTGCCTTTGATGAGTACAGCATGTAAATGATTTGTGTGTGTTTATAGGACACGGGGCTGGCCCTGCCTCACTCCAAGACAGTGGTGTCGGCACCACTCTGTGGCAGAGGCTGGCAACAGCAGATGGAAATAAGCAAGAGAGGGGAGGGCTGACCCGGCTACAACACTTCACAGTTTGTACTCTATTTCAGTAGAATGTTTCTCTTCAGTTTTTCTCTCACAGTCTATCTCTGTTTCACTTTCAGCCCTGTTTAAGTCTGGTTTTGTCTGGGTTTCTGAAATGTTAATTCTGGGATTTTTTAGTTTTCTTGTCTTGTTTCTCGTATATTAACAAGTCCAGTTGTATTTTAGTATCTGAGGAAGTTTGCTGTTAAGAATGGCTCTGTGATGCTACATTATCAGAGGTTGTTAACCCAGGAAACGTGTTCATTAAGGAAGTTTCAGGAGCTCTGCAATAAAATACACACCTTTCCCAAATATCATCAGAGTTCTCAGGTTTAATGTGAGCTATGAGTTTTAGTTACCACAACTCAGGACAACTAAATGGCTTGTTTGTTAGTACCATGTTTCCTGATGGAGACATTATTGGCCTGTTTGTGTGATCTCTTAAGAAATTCAAATATTGATGCCTGTCTCACCTCAAAAACAAATTACTTGCAAAGATATCTTGAGGTATGAGGACACGCAGATGAAATATGAATGTCTGCCTCGGATTGCTTTTAGTAATTCTGAAATATTCACAGTGGTATTTTTGGAGTGCCGTGGCTCTTGCGTGTTGCGCACAGGCTGACACTTGGGGATGAATTTTTCAGCAGTGATCTGATTTGGCCGTCACAGTAAATGGATAGCCTTGATAAGTCAGGAACATTGCTACCTGGATTGTTGGATGAAAATGAAATACTGCATGATGCAAGTGAGTGAAAGGATTGTTGAAATGCTACCGTCTGTCTGGTGCTTTTGACAGTTGTGAGAGCTGTGCCGCTGATGAGCTATTATGTTGTTTGCACATGTCGGCTTCAGAAGCTTCTGTCTGTCCTCTAGTCGCTTTTAGCTTATGAATTAGTAAACCCTACAATAATTATTACTTTACTCCAATGTTCATCCTTCACTGGGACAATTTATCTGAAAATGCTTTAGTTTATAATCTGAGCGTCCCACCTCAGCCATAGTTCATACATTAACACCAGTTTATTATGCTAATAGTGATTTTTTTCCCCTTGGAGTGTAATTAGGAATGAAAAAACAATCACAAGATAAGTAATCGTCCATTAAGACAGAACGAGAATAGTGTTTCCAAAACAACAGAGACCCTCTGGGATATCAGATTCACTATCATCTCCTTTCACTCATTAAAAGTATAAGACGGCCAGGCCTGGCAACATATATCCTGGTCCCTTCAGCTTTAACTGCCTAGCCTACTTTAAACATATTTCATTGCCATGCAGTGTCTTTACTTGCCAGGAAAAAAACAGTTTAAAACCCAAGTTATCATATCATTTGAATAAATACCTCCCTTTTGGGATGATGCTGTACAGTCAGTCAGGTGAGGCCTAAAGCAACCTGTCCCTAAGGGGTGGCAGGACCTCATTCAGGGAAAATGTAATGCACCCAGGTAAGGAGCTTTAATCTGATTAGAGCACAAGGACTAACAAGGTGAATTTGATTTGATGTGTATGTTTTGGCATGCTTACTTTAAGTAAAACAGCAAATTTCAGCAGATGGACTTAATTATTTTCCCCCCTAAATTCAAACATAAGTCTCATTTGAAGTGGCTCAAACAAATCCCTATGGTCACCTTACCGAACCTGTTTCCTGGAAGATAACAGTAATGCCTTTAAAGCTCAATAGGTCATTCGTTATTATGGTTTGGGCCCACCATCACAAATTCCAGACAAAAGTGAATTTCCTATTCCCTGTCAATAACAAGCTCTGTGTCACCTCTGAAGGTGAGGGAGCATGATTCAATAAAGTTTTCTTTTTTTTTTTCTGTTTGACCCCGAGTCATCCTGTTGGTAAGAGAGGGTTGAATTACAATTCTTTTTTTCTCCAGCAAAATATCCTACAGGCTTCCTAGAAACACACCAGACTGACTAGGCTATCTTCTATAAACCTCTGATAAAACAGCTCAACTTTTATGTATTTTTTTGGTGATCATTTCACATACCAGTAAGATTTTTAGCATTCAAACCTCAGCTTCTTGCCTTTGGCATAGGATGAGCCACTGTGACACTTGCCGATGTTCTTATTCTTTGGTAATTTGGAAGAGTTATCAAAAGTAATGGAATTCCTAATGCTGTTGAAAGGTCCCATATAACTAAAAAAAAGGGTATATATTACTGATTTTGCAGGCCTTGCATTATTAATGGCTTGTTTAACCATGAGTCCAGTGTCTAGACTATGTTGCATGAAAACAGCTTTGTTGTGTGATGTAGCAGCAGAGGTGATGTCGATGTATGAGCTAGTGTTCTGGCCATGGAAGCCGTGCCTCCTCCTATTGCTGCTACCTGTGATCTAAGTCTTGTAGGGCCGTGTCTGTAGCCCATAGGCCCCCTGGGTTTTAAGTACCGGATAGCATGCACGCCACCACCGTCCATGTTTGCAGGATATTGAAAAAGACCTTTGTCAGGAAGCTGAGGCCCACCGGCCATTGGGGAGCAGTGTTCGTGCTGCTCCAAATTACCATATCACCTTTCTCTCTTCATCCTAATAAACAACAAAGTCAGACGTCTGATGGGTGACACTCATGCAATGAGGGCCTTTTTTTTTTTTTGGCTTTACTTACCTAAAAAGAAGTAGCAAAAATGAGTAATCTCCTGGTCTCTGTTTGATTTACCATCACAGTGCATTTACTGATGTATAAAATACAATACATGGCAGGCAGTAACATATCATCCTGAGTGCATTGTGTTTGCAGCTTTGAAATGTGACTAGAAATGAATCACAAGGCAGCCCTGTTGCTATTACTATGCAAACCAGATAGACGGCTTACATTTAATTTATATAATATTCCCGGTAGAATCATTTTTATTACGGTAAAGATCTTGGTAGGAATATTTGGCCTATAAAGAAATTAACTTTGTCTCTTTGCTAAGTACACCAATGCATCAAGCCATTATCTCCGTGATAGATGAATCATATTTGATATTACGCAA
This sequence comes from Argyrosomus regius, assembly GCA_946959425.1. Classification (NCBI taxonomy): domain Eukaryota; kingdom Metazoa; phylum Chordata; class Actinopteri; family Sciaenidae; genus Argyrosomus; species Argyrosomus regius. The sequence continues at coordinate 18,241,634 of OX336882.1, forward strand.
GACAAATGTATTCATATTGCATATTTTTCTAATTTTTCCTGTCTGACCATCTGTGTGTGTTACGTCTTACCAAGATTAATCCGCTGATCCTATTGGGATAGAGGGCAGGTGTTTTTCCCTAACACATAACAGTAAGTAAGAGCTGATATCAAAGCATAATCCACCATATTATATTTTAGATCTTTGTAATATATCAGGGACAGTGATTTCCACAACTGGGCCATATGGAGACCTGATTTATTCTGTATTATCATTTCATGTGTGTGTGTATGTGTTAGACTAAGCAAAAGGGGGCAGACCATGACCAGAAAAGTCATATGTAGAGGCTTGTGAATATCATAGACATACGAAATACTACTTTGTGTCCTTGGATCAGTGTGTTAAATCATTTAAGCAGAATGACCCTTGACTTGATTAGAGGGAGTAGGGTGAATCAGAGATATACTAAGGCCTGTTTGGCATGAGAGACAAAGGGCAAAGGTTGTCCTATGGCATCGTCACTGTTGACCCAAAATCCATCCATCCCTAAGCTACAAGGATCTGATTATTTTTCCAGGAAATTGCAGCATTTGATCTCACCGACACCTCTTTCTTTACTTAAGTAGCTCTACGTTAGGTGTGATTGAAGTCAGACGATGATTTACAGAGACAACACTCGCCCAGCACGCTGTTCGGCCTGTTATAGCCTCTGTCTTACATGTGCCCTCTTAAATTCACTGATGTAGAATACTTGTCTTTCCCAAGGCGTTAGACAGGACGAGTGGATGCACAGACAGATTGCAAACTAGTGTTAATGATCGGCCTGTCAGGCAGAATCTGTATTACTTAATCTCCTGGTCCTGCTGTACATGATCAAAGCAATGCAAATGCAATGGGGGTATTGATTTCTACAGCACGCCTGCTCTTGCACTTATATTACTCCTTTTGCTATCCACAGTTTCCATCCACATCTCTAACCCCAGAGCTATTGTCATTTAAACAACCTGGAATGAGAAAGCTGGTCTTTTTTATGTTCAATTTAATTTGATTGACTATTGAACAAAATGCAAAACAAAAAGTAGTGATATATTTTTTGATGTTGTAGTCAGTTAACACTGTCTATAATATGCAATGTATTTGTATTAGGTATTTTTTTTAAGCATGTATATCTCGTTGTGGATATGAAACTTGTCAATTGAAGATCAGGGGATTAAAGAAGACAGAGCTGAAGCAGATGGTTTGCTATGATGTGTCCTAAATGCTAATCCTGTCAACCTTTCACATAGCCAGCTGTGATTGATACATTATGACATATTGTAAAGGTTATATTCTCTGTGATGTTAGTTGTCACCTACTTGCTGTGTTCACAAATGATAGGCTGCCTCCCCCAAAACAGGACATTATAGAGAGTGAAATGTAATAAAAACTGTTTTCATGGAGAAGTCTATCTGAATTTAGTTAAAATCCTTGTTATTACTTGTGAAGAATGTTACTGGACAGCAGTGAAATGCATTTAAAGTCCCATTCTTGAAATCTGAGCAGCCACAGTGAACCCTCTGTCACAATGAAACATGGTGATTAAGGCATCCAGTGGGAGATGAAAATGATTTCCTTGAGCTCTGAAGAGGTGTTGTATGGAATTGTCACAGGTCAGCCTCCAGGCATCTGCCATTTGCAAAGTAATTCATCCAACGTATTATCCCAATAATGATATATTTCAAGCATTATGAATAGGGATGTTTCCTCACACATGACTTTATATGACATTTAGGTAAACGGTCATTTGTCTTTTCTTCTAATTTCTCACAGGCTGCTTTTTCAGAGATTCTATTTAATCTCCAGAAGAAAAAAGGAGACAAAGTCTATTTATTTACCAAGGCTATTTATTTACCAAGGCTATTTATTTATCGCTGTTTTTTGGGTTTTTTTTTATTCTTTTCAAAATTTTTCTTTCTTTTCAACTTGTTTAAATTTCACTAATGAATTCAAATACACTGGACTCCTTGTACCTGCAATAACTGATTTTCTTTGGCCACTCGAGGGCACCAGAAACAAGCTGTGAAGACGCTTACACCTTTTAAATTGATATGGCAAACTTGTTAGGTCAGTGTGTAAACAGTTCCCTATTTACACATTTATTTCTGGCCAGTTAACTGCCATTCACTCAGTGCAATACAGCAGACTAACTAACTGTCTGCTGTTTGGTGCTGAGCAGGTAGTGTTCAGTAGGTTTTTAGAAGCTGTTGTGACCAAAGGTGATGCCAGTAAGAGCAGTGAATCAAAACAGGGGCTGGAAAACTAAAACAATGTGCTGAAAGAAGCCAAAATGCCCAGTAGAGTTGAGCAACATTTTCAGGCAGTATATAGTATAGAAATATTTCATAGTAAATTTGGCAGACTCCATCTTAACTTCCCAACTTTTTAATTGATACAGAAGTAGCCAATCAATCAATAACCCAAAATATTTTTTTAACATTGAAACGTCTTCATCCAAGTAAAGGTATGGAGAAAAAATATCTCCTGTTTTCCAATCACTTGGATTAAAGTGTTTACAGGTATAATCACTGTGATGATGCATCATATTTCTAAATAATAAATTGGTTACAAATTGGATATAATCCCCTTTATGCTAGGGAGCTTTCTTTGTATCAGATTCTGCAACAGAGAATGTCTGAAAGAAGACATGTTATGGAAGCAAAATAGTCCAAAATCTCAAAAATGACCAGTGCGAAAAACAATTATGTTTTTGTACTACTTATCAAAATTAACTTTGGTTTGCAACGGACTGATCATAGAAGTGCTTGTAGAAGTGTTTTGCTGAGTAAGTTCCAGCAAAAACATCAAGGAATGTTGCAGACTAAAAGCACCTATCATATAACATTGTTGTTTATTGGTCCCGTATGATTGTAGGCCTGAAATCTTTTCAGCAATGCTGTCTGCTCAGCTCACACCTAAATAGTGGCTGTGCTTGTGTGTGGATGGCACCCTTCAGTTTTCTAATTGATGACTACTGGGTGCAGTCCGACGGAAGCAGTCTGCTGGCAAACACACGAGAGGAAACCACTGCCAAGACAGCTTTTCTATCAGATTGCTCTTTGAACTTCAGGCTTATGAGCTGCTGACAAACTCAGACTCTGCATGGCAGTGTACTGCAGTGCCCCTTGCCTTCCTTCCTCTACTCAGTCCCTGAGACCTTGTGGAATCTACAAAGTCAACATTACAGTCTAAAGAAGGGAAATATCCTGCTGTTTTTCCCTCACAAATGTGTGCAATCTCTGGCACACTGTGATTCCGACTTAACTCTAAATGGAAACAGTGTTGTTTCTTTTCTTTCACGCCACCACCTAGCAGGAGAACAGCATGTCGGACCACTTTCCTCTGGATAATTTCAGACATGAGAGACCCATTTCAGCCCTCTATAGCCCCCCTTTGCTTGCACGGCCTGGCCTTCATTAGGCCAACTTATTGGTTGCACATGGCCAAAGTGGACTTTGTGTTTATCCTCACGCAAAAGGTGCTGAGGAAATTGCTGAGTCTTCGGTCATAAGACAAGTCCTGAAGGCGATTTCCTTGGCTTGCTTTGCACGCGTGGCCTGGCGTCAGCCCGGTGGCAAGGGGAATAATGAGGCTTAGAGTGAGCAGAACCTGGCAGGTCCTAATGCCTTACAGAAAACTGATATATACAGTGGGCCGGACATGGAGCCCTGAGGGATCTCTGTTGCCGTCCTATGGGAGATTAGCTTTGCTACCCTTTGCCTTTTATGCTTCCTACCTTAATTCACTAAACTAATAGTGCATTCACACATCAGAGAGAAAAGAAAGAGATTAAATAATCACAGAAAGTGGCTTCTGTAAAGATTAGATGTAGTATGGTAATTCATATGATTAATAATATACACAAAAAATAAAAAAAAATAAAAGGCCTGAAGCTAGCATAGGCTAGACCCAATGTAATGTAGCCCATCTGATATGTTTATTAATATATGGTATGTGTCTGCATGCAGGAATGCAGAATTTCCATCTTGAAATGATATATAAAAGAAAAAAAAAAGATATGGGACAAAAGGTGAGTTTATTCAGTATAAGAGAATGTGATCCATGCATCACAGTACAGTACTAATGAATCTAAAGAAATGTGATGAACATAACGAGGCACAAATATAAGCAGACATGCATACATATGCAGACACTCTATTATTATGTGTTTATATGTCTTTCTATGTGTGTGCTCTTGTGCCCTGGGTGAAGATGAAAAGTTTTTGGACTTGTAACCCCTCTTCCCCTGCCGGTAATCACCCCAGAGCCCTGTAATCCCTGGCGCATGCAGATGCCGCCAGGGGAATATTACTGTTCATAATATTAATCTGCTCTCAAATTCTTTTCTGTTACCAAGATGAGGGGCCTCGTGCACCATGTTCTTATGGGTATTAACTGTGCTACAAGAGATTCATCGAGAGGTAGATTCTGACTCGTCAGGGATCAAGCCCAGCCTGAGGTCGTATCGCTGCTTTAAGGAACACCCGTGAGCATGCAAAATCCATCTCCATATTCTCATAAACAGCCTGACATGAAAGACGCTGTGCCACAGCAGGGACACAAATCCACACCCAGCCCACATGAATCATGTCAGCCTGATCCAGAAGAGGGTTAAAGCCTCTTTAAGGTGCTCGGTCCCCGGCTGTGATACCTGACTTAGCAGCAGGTAAACCCCCGTTCCACAGTGCTGAGGAGAGCGACATTGTCTCCATCAGCTGATCAAAGGCACAGCAGTGCACCACCACCGCACACTTCTAAAACCACAGGAAAAGAAATGAATATGAACCCGCCAGTTGGATCCCATTCAGCTGCTGTTCATCCCTGTACCTGGAATTTGGCATTGTAACATTTGTTGTACATAGCTTAGTGCCAGGGTGGATTTGTGGCTTTTCAAAGGCCCTCCGCACAACAGTGTAATCATGCTAAGCCTTTGGGAATTTATTATTTAAAACATCCAAGGCTAATGACCACAATTACTTTAATCATAGAGTAGCTGTCTTTGAGGTGTGGAGAGTATTTACCTAATATGAGCTATTAAGCGCTGATGACCCTTTTCCCACATGACAAACCCTCACCCTTGCTCACTTGTATGTCGATTGCGTACAGCAACACTTTTGTGCATCTATATACATATATATAGTATATATAAATATATATATCTATACTTGTATATCCTCCCAAGTTCATGAGTTGAGAAGCCAGTCTTGCAGATGAAAGCCTCATCCTGTCCTTAACTGATGCTGTGTTTATTAGTTAATGTTTCTTCTCTCTCTCTCTCTCTCTCTCTCTCTCTCTCTCTCTCTCTCTCTCTCTCTCTCTCTCTCTCATGACTTGTGCATGTGCAGCCTGAGATGTCTGAGTGGGTATGGAATTGGATGCAGTGCACTGTGTCACTGGGAGTATTTATGCAATCAGGAAGCAGGCAGGCAGAGGTGCAGTGGTGCCAGTGGCGTGTGAAATCTGCCGGCAGGATTGACACTTGGATGACGGATACCTGTAAAATACATTCACGCCTCTGAGAAAGAAGGATTATTTGTCTAGTGTTACACAAAACACTCAGCGACACTACTGAGGGATTCCATCCTCCCCCCATGGTATAAGAAGAGAAACCCTGTCTGAAGTTAGGCTAAGGTAAAATGAAGAGAGAGGCCTCCACTGCAACATTCAGATCATTTTGATGTCTGAGAAAAAAGCACATTCAATTATAAAGGCAGCACTGCATGTAAAGCTGTTTGTTCAGTTCCCTGAGCAACAGCCAAACTGAGAAGTTGTAATGGAAAGTCGTTCTTTTGAAACAGTGAACATTTACATGCCAGGTGTTTGTGTTCTGCCTTCAGAGGAGATTGGATGGAAATCTACATTATTTCTACATTATGTGTCTCCATGTCTGATCTTGTAGAGAGGAACAAAGAAAGATGGAGGAATTTGTAATGCAGCATATTGATCGTGTTAGCTGGTGTCTCTGTATCGTTCTCCTGTAAGTGGTGTGGCGTGTTATGACCCTTAGCTTCCCTCTACAGGGGTATTAGTCACCATTAGCTGTTCTAAGGTCACCTTGCAATGAGCGGACTGTCCCTGTGGAGGTGACACTGTCAGAGTGTCACTTGGCATATGTAGACTTGTATCTTAACCTTGACCAAAGAAAATGTATTTTCCAGTAGTTAAAGATTTCCAATGGGACCCAAGGCTATAAAGCCTCAGGGATTTTACTGTCCAACCCCCTCTGCTTATCGTGCTGCCTACCCTGTTAGCTATCAGTATAAATGCAGACCACCAGTCATGCATTAAGTGCATAATTATTCCATTTCCAAGATAAATCTGGTGTATAGTGTCATATCCATCATGACTGTCAGCTCCTACATGGAGAGTAGGGCACTAAATGAAAGCCTTTTTGCTCATATGCACTTCTATATAGTCATCAATTTTGAGCAGTCTATTCATTGTTTGATTTGACAGACGTGAGCTAATAATGAATGATCAAGCAATGCCCCTCAAACAAGAACAGCCAGCATAAGCATACACAGGCAATGAGGAAGCGGAGGGGGGTGTCATTCCACAACAGAGACTGAACTAGACAGGCAATCCTCTAATGCATTACCACTTCTTTTTTTTCCAAGGTTGCTGTTCTGGCAACGGGGACAATGTCAAAAAATTTGTCACTATCAATATTTGTTAGTATGTTTGATCAAGAAGAGGACCAATATACAAGTGTTAACAAAGGTCCCAGGCCATACCAGCATGGGTTTACAGCTTGTATACACTGGGATATGAATGTGAAAACAGTGGTTCAGTCCTCAGATGGTGCCCAAAAAGGAGCTCTGATCCTTGTCTCCGCCTTGTTTCACAATAAATGACATTTCTTGTCCACTCAGGACAGACATGGAAAAGAGATTTAGGCCTTGGCCACAGAATGATCTTTATTTTTTTCTTTTTATTATGTGTCATTTCGTTTAACATGGGATTAGGCATGTTACTGCTGATATAAAGCTAAAGTAAGGCTTCTGGGCTGATTGGAAGTAAAGCAGGTTATGTGATGTACATAACAAGAATATTTAGGTAATATTGGGGTTATTTTGAAAGGCTTAGTTGAGCACAGCAATCCAAAAACCATTGCTTTCACACTCATCTTTACTGAAGGCTTGGGTTTGAGGACATGCTACAACGTAATAGAGTCGAAAAAAAATTCTGTGTCCTTCTCTAGATTCTACGAACTGCCATGCCATTGTCTTTTTCCCCCATTAAACTGGCAACCATTTTACCTGCTATGATTGAATGACAGCTGAATACATCACCATGTGGCCATATTGTCGTCATTTTCTATCTGATATTGCAAATCTGGCACTCTTTGTTGGTTGATATTAGTCTTTCACAAAAGATGTATTGGAAATGTATCCAGCATCGTTGAGTGGATGCATGTGCCACATATTATTATTATCAGTTTAGAATAATGTTGGCTACCCTACAGAATCTTACAATAGATAGTCCAAATGCTGCTTTAGGCTTCCCAAACTGAAATGCGAAGATATGTCATGTGTTACATGCTTGACTGCCTCTGTTGCATTTACAGTAATTGATTCTTTTCAATGAGTTTAAAAAGCTGAGACCCTTGCCGGCATTGCATGTTTAAAAGGAGTGCAGGCATGTCACGCATGACTTACTTCCACAGATATGCCGCTTTCTTGTAATTCATTCCAGCCTTTCTGCACCTAACCAAGGTGATTAACTTGCTACGACACACATGCTGCTGGACGTCCTCCCCTGGATTATGTCCATTGACTATCATTTTCTCCATGCACTCTCATGCATAACGACACACATTCACATACTCTCTTTCTGTATGACTTGGCTTTGTAAATGTGGATGTGATTTTGTGGTTAACTGACAGTTATGCTACTCTACCAAGGCAAGATGCAGAAAATGTATATTTGGTCAGTTAGTTAAGACCTGAATCTGAGTTTCTGACATTTTTACTGTATAACAAATTTTAATTTATTAATTTTAGATTTTGCAGTAAAACCAAACAGCTAAAGCAAAAGAGCTACTGTATATGAAGTGATAGTGAAATGGTGAACGAGCCACCTCTCTCATAAAAAACTAAATAGACAGACAGACAGACAGAAAGACAGACACACATACACACTAACACACACAGGTACCTGTGAAAATAGATATACAGTACGTTTAATCTCTGTAAATAATCATAATAAATGTATAATATTCTTAAACAACAGGGTAGAGTGCAGTCTATACACTTTTAAGGTATTAAATAGGTTCTGTGGCAATGAATTTTGGAGGAAAAATAATCAGCCTAAATAAGCATGAAATGAAATCAGCATCACAACTTTTCTATCTTTTATGCAGAACAGATAATGATGAGGTGACCTGTTTACAATTTTTGAAGGTTCAAGATGTGTTGTGCTCATTTAATTGAACGTATTTCCATTTTTTGTGCTTGCAATATTGCTGCCAAAAGGACCTCACCCCCATCATACTGTATTTTAAAAAGCAGCCTCAGAATTTTTGATAAACACATTGTAGACCAACCAGCAAAATAATGCACACACAATGCAAAAAAAAGGATGCATCAAATGCACTACAACTCTGCTGTTCACAGCCTTTATCTGTATTGTGCTGGTAAACAACAGAGAAGTTATTTTAGAAATGAAGCAATTAAGCAGATCCAAAATGAACACAACCCCCTTGTAAACCAGCACATGGCAATGTCATTTGCATGCCTTTGAATAACTAATCTCTGAGGGGAGTTCCTTCAGATGGAATTCTCAATGCCATGCGCTCTTTGTTTTAAACACAGCAAACAAACAAACAAAAGCATCCCGGGTCCAGAGTTACTTCAGCCCCCCTACTCCCAACCCCACCTCTCTCTCTCTCTCTCTCTCTCTCTCTCTCTCTCTCTCTCTCTCTCTCTCTCTGCTGTCAGATGACCTACAGCTGACTGACAGTGACTGTAAAGGCCATCATTCACCACCAGCAAGAAAAAAAAGATGGGGGGTACCCTCTTATTAGATAAACAGAAAGAGTGAAAAAAAAAAGGAAAACAGCATCTCAAGTTGAGTGTAGATTGTCTTTTTTTTTTTTTTTTTTGGTCTTAATTAGAATCACCATCCATCATGGTCACAGCATTTCTATTCATCCAGCTGATTGGGGACATGACAAATGAATGTGGGAATAAACGGAGTGTCAGGCTGGGGAAGGAGATGGATGTTCTCTCAGCAGGGAGGAGCGGGAGAAGTACAGTTAGCGCTGGCAAGTGGCCAGAGCTTCTGGGCTCCATGTCTCTCCACACATCACCCCAGGGGCCATAAGCAGGAGCACTTTCCCTCTTCTGAACCTCCTGTTACCCTTTTTCCCCTTCTTATTAGTAAATTAACACCATGTCACATTGATACACTTACAGCCTCTCACCACCTGCCCCAAGTCTCCTCACTCACCTCCATGACCTGAAGTATCTGGAAGTCAATCAAAGAAAACCCTGAATTTGTGCAGGCACGCAAAAAGGCTTTGGTTCTTTTAAGAGCCTTCTCCTTACAACCTCCGTGGTGTGATGGTGCGATGTAGCACGAATGTACAATGAATGTTAAAAATTGTACCAGTTGTTGTCTGGATGTAATTATAAAACAGAAACACTGAACATTAGCCGAGCCCTCACAGTGAATAGATTAAAGACAGTTTAGCACAATGCTGTGTTTTATTCTGCCTCACTGTGTTCTCGGCAGGAGCTGGAGGGCCACTGTGCCCATTGATGTGTACAGCAGAACGAGCGGTGCAAAGGGTTGCTGAGTTCAGACTGAATTAGACACCATTAGAAAGTGTTTGACTGACATACTGTAAGCCCCTTCTTCTTCAGACATTATTAGCAAACTCACTTTGATCCTATTATACAGCAGACAATTGTTATTCTAGAAATGAAGAAAATAATAATGTTATAAAGATTAATGCACCCCTGCACCTCATTCTTCCATCCGCCCACTTTTGCATAGACCCGGCTCTCATATAAATTTGAATTGGTTTTTCAATTATTAGAGTGCCTCAGCTCTCTCTGGCTAAACAAAGAATTTCCATCAGATCCATTGAGATGAAGTTAGATTATGCATTACTGCAATATCCAATTTAATAACTCGGATTTTCCTTTATTGTTTTTTCTGTTTGCATTGTATTCCTTTAAACGACTTAACCAGGCTGGATGGCAGGCTGGCATAGATAGGAGTTCTGCAGCTTCGCCTGACAAAGACGTACACAGGGCTCACATCAATGACTGAGAGCATGAATAAATACAGGCCCTCTTCAGTAGGGATGACAAAAAAGTTGAATTCATGGTTCAACTGACTTAGTGGAGCAGAATAAATGTGATTAAATTAATTATAGAGTAAATCAATATCTTTGTCGGCTCAAATAGCTTCAAAAATAACAGTAATCATTGTCACTTTGTCAGTTTAACTGTTAATCATATTTTAATCACATTTCATCTTAGTGCTTGCACTTATTTTTCTGCCACTGCATTAACTTCATTTTACAGTTTGAAATATAGCAAATCATCTACAGTTTATATTTAGGTATTTGGTAATAATGCACTTTATTTATGTGTGTGTGTGTGTGTGTGTGTGTGTGTGTGTGTGTGTGTGTATGTGTGTACTTTTTCTTAAATGCCAAGTGGCCAATCTTTGCACAAGATCATCTCAGAGCTCCATTGTTCTAAAAGTGAGCATGTCAATTGTGTCATTTCACATTTGAGGAATTAAAGTGATTGAGCTGCATAAACAACCTGCAGAGGAAGTCAGATTCACTGTCACATCCAGACGCTTTAGTTTAAAAACAAAGAGAGTGGAAAAAGGGATTGTGATCGCAGCTCCGTGGCATATTGGAACAAAAGCCCAACCTGAATGATTTATCTTTTTCCCCTCTTTGAAGCGAGAAATGCTGTCTCCCCACTGCCTCTGTTTGAGCTGCGCTGGTAGAGTACCTGGGGAGGGCAGCACCACGCAAGACAGTAGACTGTGAAGCTCTTGTCCCCATATTTAGTCTATGCAGAGAGACAGTGCACACAAAAGGGAAAGGGAGTACAGCGGTTCTGGCCTGAGGCTATCTTGTGTAGGGCTCCCTGAGCTTGAACAAAGTGCGTGAGACATTTTCAAAACACAAATGCATTTTGTTAGAGAAGAAAAGAATAGATGAGAAGTAATGGCAACGTATGAAAATTAAAAAAAAAAAAGGAAAGCTCTGATGCATACCATGTTTCAGTAAGATCCCCGGGTGATTACATCCTATTATTATCCAACATGATGCTTGCTATGGCTTGCCAGTATTAAAGCTGAGAGGCAGTGTTAAATAAGGCCATTTGATACAAATCTGTCACTTGACACCCCCCTCTGGTACCTTACAATGCATGATGAAAGTGAAGAGCTCTTGAAGTCTTAGGTGCCACCCTGTAAGTCTGGTTGTGTGCAGGTCTAAAGTTGTTATTTATTTATGCATTTTTGAAGATTTCTGATTTCCCTTATTTATACCACTTATACAATATTCTGAAGACATCTGTTATGTTATTAATTTCACATAAATCTTAAGCTCCTCTATGCTTGAAATGAGGCTTCATTCAAGCTGAATTAATGAAACATGATCGTAAGTCCCTCACGTGGAAGAGGCTGTCATACAATATTGAGTTGCTTATAATCACTGTGTAATCTCACTGTCTGCCAGGGGAGGGCGGCGCAAAAGCCCTCCATAAAACAATGTCTTGGGGAGATCAGGAGCCTTTGCCTGTATCTGGCAGGATAAAAAGGCAGGGAGTCTGCGGCGAGGGAAGAAAAATGACTCATTGGTCGTCAGCAGAGAAAAACTGCAGATTTATGCTGTGTACCCAACCACTGTGATATGTGCTAATTGTCAAGATCAGAGAGCTGCGTGTTTGCTTGAACTTAGGTAATTGTGTGTGAGTATCTGACAGCGCACACAGAGACACTGTGAGGCCTCATATATGAAACAGAGTTGAGGACGCCCACTGCCATGACTGACAGCATCACTAACTCTCAAGCTAGCAGGTGAAAAACCCATGGGTGCAAGACACAAACAGGACTCACCATGAGAGAAAGCTGTGGTAGGTCTATGCTCGCATGAATAATAAAATATAGACACAAAAACAAAAAGGTGTGTATGTGTGTGTGTGTGTGTGTACACATCTTAATCAGTCATTTTTCCAGCATTAACAGTGTTATTTGGCCTGTGCTGGTTTTTATCTGGTGTGCACAGCCTGCTGGTGCTGAATGCCTCACGCTAAAGGTCTCAGGTGTTTTGATGTGTTTAATGTCAGCGGAGCGGACAGCAACAGCCATAGCACTTTATCAGACAGACAGCCCCTGTTGCCAGGGGTCACCAGTCACGGCACACAGGATGACTGGACTCACACTAGGCCATTCTTGTCACACTGTGTAGCACTTGTCACACCTTACAGTCTCATTGCATTACTTGGCAAGACTTGTTACACACCTGCCCTGCGAAGGACGCGTCTCCAAAATAGAGACATTTTGTAAATCGTTTTGCAGTGCCAAAACAGCACATGGCATTCAGTCTGTGTTAATACCCAGTGACGTATAATGTACTTCATCACCTACATCAGTCAAGGGAGAATGGGCTTTATCTGCCATCTCTATCCACCACTGCTGCTCCAACCCAGCCTAATTATTTTTTATGCAAAGTATCACAAGAGGAGCAAGTGACACAAAAACACAATTGAAATTAGGATAGACCTCATCATTGTTTGGCTGCGCCCACGACTTAATTAAAATTCGCAAGGAGCCTGGCTCCTTTGTTCCCTCTGTATTGCAGCATTGTTCATCAGAAGTGAGCAGGAGTACAAATAATCGAGTGCAAACACTTCCTCCGGTGAAGCTAGCCCTTTCTCTAGAGGTTTACCCTACTTTACTTTTCAAACTGACAGAAATGGGTTGTCTCAAATCTGCCACGGCATCACTTCATTAAAGAAGTAGCCTGCTTTAAAACAAACAAACAATACACCCACCCACCCAAATCCCACATCCCCGTGAGCAGACACTTGCACACTTGCCACCCAACCCATCCAAAATGTGTCACATCCCCAGCAATCTGTAATTTTGGACTAGAGGGGTTAATTGCCTGCCATGGCATCAAAGAAGAGTTTTGATGTGCTTTTTGAGGGCTGTCTTTAGCCAAGTTCGGGAGTAGAAGGGAGAGAGGAGTGAAAAGAGGGAGGGGTGTGGTGAGAGCAGACGGAGAGGAGGGCACATGAGATTTCACTCGCGGCATAGCAGCGCAGGCGTCTCCTCAGGTAATCCTGCCTCTCAAAGGCATTATTGAATTTTCTTGTTTTTCTTCTTCTCTTTGTCAGGGCAGGGAGGAGAGAGTGTGTGCAGAGGGAGAATTGGGGAGGGGGGGTTAAACAGAGTGAGCCTGACTTCTGAAGGGTCTGCAGCGGGTGCTTGATTCTCATTCACCTCTGCAGATCCACGTCAAAACACAGCCAGACCTTTTAAGGCGCCTGGCTTTGAAGTGAGAGGAGAGCCTCAAATCCAAGCTCTCCGCCACATATGCCCAGTCTGAAAAATTAGCAGCCATGTGCGTCTCCCTGCCCCTTTGAAGTTCCACAGACCGCTCTTCTCTCCATGTTCTAACAGAGAAATCAGAAGTATGCAGCCTGACTCCCAGATTAAGGATAGTGATCGTGCTGGATGGTAGTGCAGGCAAAGTGCCTCGTCTCTGGCTTTTGTTCAGTCAGACCATGAAAACCTCTACCTTGTTAACACTGTTTACCTAACTCTTCAGAAAAGCTCTGCAGAGTTGAAACAACTAGTAAAACAGTCAGTTGCGACAAAACCCCTCTGTGATCTGCCTGACGTAGATCTAAAGAGGTGCATGTGAATCAAACCAGCAGCTGCACTCATCTAAGACACTGACCAATTTTATTTTCTTTACCAATAAGGCCTGTAGAGAACTTAACCTACCTGACACCCAGATCTTTGTTGCAAACAAGAATTAGTCATTACTAACCTTCCTAATATAAAGGTGCTTCAAATATAATCAAATCAATGGCAGCATTAAAGGACAGAACAATTGCCCTGAGGGACACTAGCACACTAGAGCAAAGGTGTAACAGTACTAGAGACAACTCCTGTAAGCCGTTGTAAGAAAAGGGTGTGCACGAAAATCATAGAAAAGTCCCTGTAGCAGTATTTCTAGCAGTTGCTTCATCACTTTTGGCTAACCTATTTTATAAAAAAGCAATTCTGAAAATAATTTGCATTCTCTTGACATAATGCAGTCTTCCTCTAGTTGCAGGGGGGAGTTTGGGAGACCCATCAAGAAAGCAGTATTAACCACACAATGTGCTGAAGCTGCTTATCCCATTGTAATCTGACCTGATTGGTAGGGTTTGATTAAAAGCGAAGGGGGCCACACGCCTCCTAATCCCTGCTGAGCAACGCTCCATGACCCCATCTAACCTCCTCAAATGCCATACGGCCCCCTCCTGTCAAGACGGCTCAATGCACAGTACCAGACGGTGGAGTGTGCTGTGCAGGAGTTTAGGGCCACTAATCCCCAAGCTTGTCTTGTCCCTTTCTCCTCTTATCCTCATCAATGAGACTTTCTCTCCTCACAAGAAGATTTGGGAGATGACTGCTATTTTGGTGCTGGAAAGTGAAATAGCCCCGAGGGGCTGTGTAAACATTGTGGCTTAGCACTAACCGTTATAAGAGAGGCTTCGAGACTAGTCTCCATACTTCTAAGGCAAGCAAATCCGCATCTTGTTATGAGGAAGTCGGCTGTGCTAAAGCCTTGCTTAGTGACACATCTTGTTGTCAGAGGGTTTGTCTAAACAGGTATCACAGCTGTAAGCTGTCGTATCACTGCACATCATCGGGATCCTCTGAACTTACTGTCATCACATCATCCACCCAGTTCATGAGGAAGCCTCAGTATCAGGGGTTTCAGTGAGAAACATCATTTTAGTGTCAGTAACACAGGAATAACATCTGGGTGTGAGTGCACCTGTATGTGTTCAAACAAACGTGCATTTAGGCAAACCCCTCCTCAAGAGCATCTTTAAGACGCCTCCTTTGCAGTGAGTGTCGGAAGTCATCGCTAAAGCCCCTCAACTACCTTCCGTTTGGTGTCTGACTACAATGAGAGAAATTGTCAGGTAGAGATGTGTTTGGGTGTGTGTGTGTGAGTGTGGGAGAGATGAGGGGAAGGGATCAGCTTGCTGTCAGTACGTCTCAGATGGTATGCTGTTAGTGAGCTTAGAAAAAAGTGTATGTTTGCGTGACAGTACACATAATATTTTTTACATAGTATGCGTGTGTGTTCATACATGTGTTTGTAGAATAGTGGTGCTAGTTCTCTGCAGGCGGCCTGCCGCGTGGCTCTGATCAGATCTTATCGAGTCCAGGGAGGAGGCTGTTGCGAAGCGGCTGGCTGCTGGGTGGGTCTGGTTCAGGTGTCAGAAAGAGAAGGAAAGAAAGATTAATGGCCTCTCTGAAATAAGGGGCTTCCTCCAGTTACCCTAGCCCTACCGATCAGGGAGGGGTCCGCTAACTGACCGGGAATCGCCTGGGACAGGTAGGGTGATTTTTTTAAAGGCCTCTCTGCTGATTGGTTTGGCGTGTCCTGTAGAGGGGTCACTGAGTGATGGAGTGGCGAGGAGACAGTGGACTGCCTTTGGTTGGCCTCTTGGAACAGCTCCCTCATTCATAGCCCTGTCTCTAGCAATTCTCAGGAGGCAAGCTTTAGATGAAAAGGTCCTAATAGGTTGTCAGTGGAGCTCAACACTCAGCAGCTCACCTTATCTAATGACGGTATGAAAAGAACTGTTTCAATAGAACCAAGCTCCTAGTTCTTGTTCTGTTTCTTTTTTTTGTAAAGTGCCTTGCTGAAGAAATTGTACAAAGCGGAAAAACATGTTGACACACAATACATATGATTCAGTAAAGACTTGTATTCTATAATCCAATAATTGATTTCATATGTCCAATAATTATCTCTAATTGTATTTTAACCACCATACCATGTTAGGGAAGATCAAGGCCAAGAGAGAAAATGAAAGGAAGTCATGTGTTACAGTACTCTGACAATAGGGAGATTTTAACTACGTTCACTTAAAACATCAAATGTTCAGTAATTAGTTTTAGCTTTTTGTTCGACTCTTGAGTAGTTTAGGGTTGTAGTAATGCTGTGTCCACTTTAAACTTTAATCTGCTCAAATGTATCTGTTTGAAAGCTTACAACATTATCTCCTCTATATTGGTCTCAAAAGATTGCTCATTTGCAGGCAAGTAAAACATGCAGGTTAGCCAGATTTGGGAGTGTTTCTTAAGCAAATAAATGAAGTAATAAATTATACAATATTATACTAAATTAATATGTTATTATGTGCAGGCCCATGCCTCTTGGGTCTATAAGGAGGCTGAAAAATTGTAAGCGTTGCCAGATTTGTGAAACACCTCTCATGAATTGCATATTCAGTGTGTTTAAGTTAGGTTTAATTAGGGAAAGCCACTCACGGAGCGTTTTGTTTTTATCAGCAGTGACGGCAGGCAGAGACAGAGGCCTTTGGCGAGAATATGTAAGAGTCTCCTGTATTGTAGCACTCAGAAGCTGCAGGCTTCTCACCTTACACGTTCACACTGGATCAAGCTCTGAGTCTTTTGTGCTCTTCAATCCAAGCACTATTAGCCAGTCCCCTCCATGGCTATTTTGTGTTATGGCAGAACAGGCTTTTTTACTCTCCCTGATGGGCTCAGACACTTTTCTTTTTTTTGGCTGTCGTCACCATAGTTATAGACCTTTATTGCATAAACATGTTGACAAATGGTCCTTTGTAAACTTTGTTGCTGGCGACATTTATTCAGTAACAAAGCAGTTACTTGAGCTGGCTCCCTGGGCTTGCTTTCCATTCAGGCTAGTGATCATTTGTCTGCACGCCAGTGGCCCCTGGGCTGCTAGCCCACCCATGACGGGGGGCTCCATGAAGGAACTTATTTATAATTGCAACTGAGGAAAGGTTTCCTAAAAGCATTTTTCGCTTTAATGAAGTTTACTGGCACCGGTAGGCTGGTATGTAGCCAAAAGGTTTTAGTATTCTTTAGTAACATGTTAATATGATTTGTCTTGGCAACAAGGAAAAAAGTGAAATTGGCACAGAGAGTAGCCATGAGCTGGAATCCCAATGCCAAATTTGTCATCCATGTTTTTACTTTGAGGTGGGGTTGGAGGAAAAAAATGTAATTAAGGCCATTGTTGCAGCTCTCTGTGGGGGAGCATTTGCCTTGGCTAAGCCTTGTAATTATGAATGATATCCTCTTTGGCCTGCTTTACTTTCTGTCCCTGTTGCAAAAATTGGATTTGTTCCACACACCCCTGCAAGACGCAAGATAATCTTTGACCCGAATTGTCATCACCTGCATTCGCTACACAGGGCAATGCTTTTCCCACTCATTTAGCCCATTCACTTAAAAGCTTGCCATCTCATAAGCGACCTTGCAAACACGATGATCACAAAAAATGACCGCCCTGCCTGCAGAGAGGCTGAGTGATCCCATCAGCATTGGGTTACCTGGCTGCCCCCCTGCTCACTGTACCTGTTGAGAAAGACATTAGTGCAGTGGTATGCTAAGGCAAGAGGGTGGGATGACCCCTGAGGGTTTGGTTGACGGTGTGAAGGCTCCTCCAGGCCTGAGTGCTCTCTCTCTCACTGGGTGTCTCGCCTGACCTGGCTAGTTAGGCCTAGCACAGACCAGGCTTTCATTCCACCCAGCCCTGCGGCTTCAGCTCCTAATAAAGCTACCATTTGATCCCCTTGAATTTCTAAATCGTTCTCCTTTTGATTCCTTCTTAACTCTGCCTGTGTTTTTCCACTTTGTTCTGAATGTAGGGTCAGGTTTCTGCTCTCAGTGATGGAGTGTTTGGTGAACTGTGCATAGCTGTGTCTATATATGTTTGGTAGCCTGATAATTGAAAGCAAGTTATTGTTTTTATGTTCATTTGATCATGAATTTCAAGGTATTTGATATGATATTTTCAGGTTGAATAGTTCCATACTAGACCATTGACTTTATGAATCTCATGTCATTTTATTAGCCATTGTTAGGGCTGTGTATGAGTAGGCTGTCATATGGTTGATCACTTATCTCTATTACATTTCCATGCTAGTTTATGATCACTTGTGTCAGAAAGTTTATAAAGTAAAACAAATGAGCCTTGCTGTGATTTGATTGATTAGATCATTATTATTATTCCAAATGAGAGACTACAAACACAAAGCAACAGCATATAATTTACACTACAGTACATACAAGTGGGTGCAATGAATAAGAAATACTGTAGCTCATAGCACACATACCAATAGAGATATGCTTGCTTGAAATTTACAGTTGGGCGAGTGGCAAAATGATATGAATAGACCTGCGGACTCGAGAGTCCCAGAAAATTATAGGTTTGTTTTAAAAGGCTGATTATTCTCTGGTGTAATGAGCAAAGTACACCCATAAATTTGCACGGCTGCCTCAAGGCAGGGCCCAGTGTGTCAGGACTGCATGGTGTTTTCTCTTTAACACCCCTCTTTAACTGCTGAGGATGGTGTTTAAGGAAATTACACCCCAGGTAGCAGGCACTCCCAGGCTTTGTTAATTGAATGCCCTTTTCATCACTGTTGTCCAACGGATTCCCACTGCGAGCTTTGTTTTCATAATTATTGCTTTAAATACACAAATTAAAACACAATTATTGTATGAGCTGTCTATAATCAGAAAGGATGAAAAAATAGGGTCTGACCCTAGTCTTATCCTCCGTTTGAAATACAGCTTTTACCCTCAGGTGGAAGACTCAGCCATTCATTCATAGCTTTGGCAGTCAAATGACTCAGTTCCACAGAAGTTGTGTAATATGTCTTTGTTGAAACAAGTGAATACTGAAGTATCTATCATTAATGTGTGAATGAGATAAGAGTATTTAGGAGTGTTTAGATGCATAGACATGTATGATTTGGATGTTATTTAGTTAATGACTGACATATTGCATTGTATCATATCATATCTTACCACCTTGTATTGTATGATATACTATCATATTGTATAGTATTGTATCTTATTATGTCATGTCTTGAGGAACTGTCATAATTAATCGTTGTAAGTAAGGAGGTGGTTGGGGTGGATTGACAGCTCAACAAAACATCAGACTTTAATATGGGACACCGCTGTTTGTTTATGGTTTCCAACCGACAGTCATGACTGCGATCATTCACTACCCTTAACCACATGGTTATTGTTGTAACCATGACAACAAAGCTCCCCTAACCGTGTTTTCTCTATATGTATTCAACAGCAGCACAGTGCCACTCCATATAAAAATCTCCCCAAATGCATTAAACTCGCTATTTCGAACAAGGTTCATAAATCAAACACCCCCAGACATTACCACTGTTTAGCAGTCTGTTATTGGTCATTGGAAAGTTGACGGCAAACAAAGGCCTGTCTCATTCCCTATTTCAACAAAGTCCAGCAAAGACATAGAAATATTGCTGCACAATCAAAAGGTTGGCCACTCTCCATTATCAAAGGGGACGTCCTTTTTGTCTTTATGGAAAGTCTGAAACCTTAGGGACCTCAATAATCTTCACCAATTTCTTAAGCATGACTTTTACTGTCAGTATTGTTGTATTCCAAATACAACAGAGATGGATCAAAAGGTTCTGTAAACCTTAAATTGTCGTAGTGTGTTTTTGTGTTTAGCAGTGGAACTGATCTTGAACAGTCTTTTGTTTGCCCAAATTTGATCTGGTTATTGACTCACGAACATCATGTTTGTTCACAGAATATTTTGGCCTTCCAAACTTTTCTCATTCCCGTGCAGACGATTGTTGGCTTTGCCTTGAAAATGAGTGTAGGTCTCGTGATTTTCTTTTAGTGTGTGTGTGCTGTAACCTGGACATAATTCTTAATACTGTCAAAAGTCCAACACATGTTCATTAAACATCAAACAGAAAATCGCTATATTTCAAATTGTGTATGTATGAACAAATATTTGAATTTAAAAGAAGGTGTGTGGGTACTTGTCACTCTTGTATTTGATATATGGAAATACCTAACAGGAGTTATTGATTTCATTCTTGTAGATTACTTAATCAAGTACTTTACTTCATGCATTGTATTATTAGTCATGATGACAAGTAAACAAGAGGCAGAGTAGAAAGTAACTTATTTTAACCCAAACCATGATCTTTCCTTAAACCTAACCCAGTAGTTATTGTGCTTAAACCTAATCAAACCTTAACCATGGCATTGTCACGTCATAAAACTGATTCATTTTCAAACTGTGATCTGTAACAATTTTGAAAGGCACAGACAAATAACATTGTCCTCAGAATACAGCGTCAGATCAGAAAATTCTTCTATGTGTATTCTGGTGGGAAGAACTTGTGACTTGTTTTGTATTGCCTTGTATCACATTGTTTTGTATCGTGATGTGTCATATTGTCTTATGTTGTCTTATGTCATATTGTGTTATATATTGTCATCATGTATATATATACAGTACAGTATCAGTGCAAGGGAAATTAAGCAGGGATAAGGGGGCTTAATCTGAAACTATCACGAGTACACAATTTGAGTAAAATACAATGAAAAACACAATCTGCCTCATAAAAAGCACAATTTAACATCCACCATGAGTTCAAATGTGCCAGTCGCATTGAATACTTTTAGCACATAGAATCTACACGCTCATAATGTATGTCAGTTTTCTGGTGTTCGCGTGTTTAGGAGTAAAATTAGTGGCCTCTCTCTGGAATTTCTGTATGATCCTTTTCTATTTTGCATTCTCTGCAGCTTTCACATTACAGTCCAAATGTCAGGGGAGAATTAACTCGGGCCCCGCTCACTCAGATCACAGAGAAAGTATTTCCTGACATGTGTTGGTGCCCTGGCCTGTACCCGTGCCCGACTCTGTGTGTGTGCCTGTGGCACTCAGCAGAACAGGGGGAAATGAAAGAGCTCTTATGCTAGTGCCAGTCACAGATGCCCAGCACCACCACCCGCCCACGTCACCGCCTGCTCTGTCTGCATTCCCCTCTGACACTGTCCGGACGGGGCCCTGCACAGACCTGCAGGTGGCCCCATTAGCAGGGAAAGTATGTCAGTTGGGCTGCCCAGGGAGTGTGAATGGAGCAGGCTGTTCCTGAATTCTGGCTCCTCAGGAGTGAAATGGATAGGAAGTAGGGCTGTACAGATAATTGCAAAAAAAAAACAAAAAAAAACTGGAAACTGTGACTACTGTACTTAATTATTTTAGCCGCATGGTATTTCTGTAGTGTAGAATGTCAAAAATAAGGTTGTTTCATATTTGACATGTTTTACTTTCTCTAAACTGAGCATTTAGTATCTTTAAGCATGGAAAGAGAAAACACAAGGCAAGCTTTCTGCACACATATCAGAATGGATGTCATAATTGCAGTAGTTCTTGGTCAGTTTTGGGTCATAGACAGGGATCCTAGGTGAGGAAGTGGAGAGGAGGACCAGTGGGAGAGGGACTACTGTGTGTGTGCCTCATGCAGCGCAGCATCCAGACTCCAGCCTAGCCAGATCCAGGCCCAGCCTCACAGCTATCTGTTCCACAAGCTGAGATCAAAGTGTCAGTGCTGGCAAATCCGCCCGGGCTTCAGCCTCACTCCAGCAGCTGCTGAGCAGGAACAGTCCCAGCATGCCTTGTTGAGGTTAGGGAAAGGAGCTGAAAGATTCATGGGCTGGATGTGTCATTAACTCACTGCATGATTGATGTCCCTTATGACTAATAATGTCACGACTCAAAAGGAGACAAGAAAAAGGCAAATATTTTCAAACACATCATTTCTTGTTCATTTTCACTCTGCCAGAGACAGACTGCAAGAAAGCCTTCTGCCAGTCTCTCTTTTGCAACTTCTTCCACACTTGTCTTGTGAGCTCTCCAGGACTTGTTTGGCACTTGGGAAAAGAGAAAGCGATGAAATCATTGATAAGATTTTTGGATCCCAGTGTTGCTCTCTGGGTGGTCTGGCAGCTACTGTATCCTCATGTTGCCTTTCTGCCACTTTCAGAGAGTTTTTCTTTATCGTATATCATCCAAATATATTAATAAAAATGTGTTAATTGTTTGTTTTGTTTTTTATTTCTTTGTCTACCTATTCATCATATCACTAGAGAAAAGTCTCCTGTCCATGACAGCCTACAGAGTGTATACATTTGTCTTCAGTTTGTAGAAGGAAAACAAATAACCTGGAGGAAATTTAGCAAACATAAATACGTGCATGTTCATATATGGTTTCACTTTGCCACCATGATGGCTGTTGCTATAGTTAAACCTTAATATGTTGCAACTTTATCACACAGTATTTGATGACAGATTCATCCTATTTAATAATTCTGCAGTAAACAAAGAAACCTTGTAGTGTACCTATTGAAATTAAAATGGTTGAGTTTATTTTTTGATTAGCATCACAAAATATCAACTATCAACAACTTTAGTCTAAAAACATCTAATCGCCTTTCAAAAAACCCATATTGGTCAAAAAACTGTGTGTGTGACATATCATGCTGTTGGCTGGTACAGTCTGTCCACTCGATCTAATTTATTTCCCTTTTCAATAAAGGGCCTCCTGAGGCAAGGTGGTGCACAGAGACAGACATGTGAGCCTTTGGCCGTCTGTGAGTGTCTGCTCATTAATTAGGCCAGGGAATTCCATCGGCCCACGTTCTGAGGGGGAGCAAAGGTACCAGATGGACTCTGGGAGGGGTGTTAAGATAAGAAAAACAAAATGGACAGAAAAAGGGAGCGAGAGAGAGTGAGACAGGCAAACACCCGCACACAAACAATTACAACATTGTCAAAATTGTCATGAAAGATCAGCCAACCCCAACCTACACCCCCCACACCCCCCGCCATGTACCAATCCTGTAGCATCCTGGCAATGTGACCTAATAAGAATCAGAATTAAACGCTGTAAAATGTTATCAAACGACTATCAAACTGAATTTGTGTTCCCCTCTGGAAAAAAAAGGGCATAATCTGCCATAAAGC
The DNA here is from genome assembly GCA_946959425.1 of Argyrosomus regius. Taxonomy (NCBI): domain Eukaryota; kingdom Metazoa; phylum Chordata; class Actinopteri; family Sciaenidae; genus Argyrosomus; species Argyrosomus regius. Next base: position 18,264,737 of record OX336882.1, read on the forward strand.
CAGCTAGGCTGTGTTTGACCCATAAATACCCTGTTTGCATTTTGCCACAGTAAATCCTCCACCCTCTCCTAGTAAATGCCAAGTCAAAGAAGCTTAAGAAAAGATAGAGCAATGAATTTGTCGCTCATGAATACAGTTAATGTTGTTTTTTCACGTTTCATATGTTACTTGATTTGATTTTCTGTTATTGTTATTTCAGCTCTTAATCTTTTGGGATTGGGAACTCTACGGTGTGAGTGTATCTTAGCCAGGCTGAGAGACAATGAAATTACCACCAGACTTGGCACTTCAAGCAAACACTAAGATGTTTACTACTTCCCTGTATGAGATTTTAACCAGAATAGTTGTTTTTGACAACCTATCAATCTGCCACAAGCAACTGAATTCACAGTGTAAGGATAATATTCTGAAATAACAGCACCCTGTCAGGGATTGGCTGAATCTTAATGCGTTCTTCAAGCTTATTTTTGTTTTGCTCCCAATTTTCTTTCCCATTTCCCATTGTATTTTAAACTTGTGTAAAAATACAGTGCTGAGGAAAAGAGGAAGATGCAGATGAATAAACAATTTTCATTTTGGTTAGAAGGAAAGTGTTAAAGGATAGATTGATCAGTTATTGAATTATGAACAGCAGGGGAAATGTGCAGGAAGATTCAGATAAAACATAGAGAAACTGAAGATGACAAAAGTGAGTGGGAATGGGCCAAGAGAATGAGCGAGTCGTTGGGAGAAAGCTGCAGATAGATGAGAGTCAGCGAGAGCATGGAGGAGAGTTGTGATAGATAGATAAAGAGGCAGAGTGAGAGAGGGAAAGCGATTCTTGATTGCCGGGCTCAGGCAGTTTGACTGGTCGGTGACAGCATGCTCCTGCTCCGACCATACGGCCTGTCTCCTTAGCTAACAGCCCAGCTGCACGGGGAATGTCCCCGGGCCTGACATTTTGACACGGGCGCCACGTTGACAAATAGCTGGAGTTTTCACCTCCTGCTACACTGTCTGCTTCCTGCTAAACCAGCCCTCGCTGACTGTATGAAGTGAGGGGGCGGGAGGGCTGACAGATCTGCTGTCAGGCCGGGGGCTGCTGATCGAGGTCTCTGTGGGTGGCAGACTCCTACAAAGAGGGAGGGGCGGGGTGGCGCTGGCCATTGACAGAACACTTGAGCCAGTTTCTGGGCTCTTTGCACACTAGTGACTGCAGTTATCTCGCACCCTGCACCACTCCTACTCCCACACACACACACACACACACACATACACACACCCCCAACTCCATCCCCAGTATGCTCCCAGCTGAGATGGCTTGTCAATTTGGTGTTGGCGGGGCATTGGTGTAATCACAGCACAGCAAGGCATTATAGAGTGTGCGCCCAGCTCTCAGATGAGGTGTGGTCACGAGATGGAGGTGTTTGTACGTGAAAGGTTCTGTGCTCCAATGTGGAACTTTTTTTTTTTTTTAACTGTAATTATTGACATAGTATAAATGTCAATTTTCTTTGCCTGAACTCGCCTCATCCTTGAGAGAGGAATGTCAATTTATGTCAAATTATTATTTTTATTGTCCAGCCATTGTTCACTCCCAGTTATGACAACCACAGAGAAATGTTATTAAGGCCACACTTGTAATTATAACCAGTCAGGGAGGTTTACTTTTGTTTTCACAACATATACTAATCCCTTCCTGACAAAAGATAGGAAATGAATGTATTTGTATTGAATCTGCGCCTCCTTTTTGCCTAAGGTGTCTACATGTTTCTGACTAAGGAATTTCTTTCACACACTCCTGAATGGGAAACTTACAGGTGTGTGTGCCTCCATGTATCTGTGAGCGAGTGTCTGTATGAGTTGGCCGAGGTGAGCGTGTTGTTCCTTGGTACCGGTGGGGCTTTAAGTGCTGGCGGTTGGCTGTTATTATGGGGCTGTATTGATTAATCCCCTCGCCTGTATAACCTCCAGCTCACTTTGAGGTGTCCCCAGTGTGCCTGTGCCTGTGCAGAGCACACGCTGTGATTAATGCCCATCTCCTGAGTCTACCTGCTACAGAGCACGGTGTCAGGCCAGATTTGTCAGCTCACAACTATAGATTAGTCTACGTCTCCTCCTCAACTTTAGAGCCACCAGTGCCCTGTAGTGTAAATCTGTCCCCTTTCTCCGCTCTCCCTCGGACCTGTCCCTTGAGTGAGAAGATGGCAGATGCATTAAACAATTCACTTAATAGATAAGCTACAATACGCTTGACTTTCTTTTCTCATACCCTCCCCTCTTTCTCCCCACGTCCTTCCTCCCTCTCTTCCCTCGTATCTCCCGCTGCTGAAATGGAATTGGATCAAAGAAGGAAAGAAGGGGGTTGGAGTGGAGGGAGGGGTCCTCATTGGGTTTTGTTGAAATATTTATAGGTCAGGGTTGACTGGTTAAATTGAATATCTATGCTGATCTCACTTGCCTGTTTAACTTGCGCCTAGGCAAATATGTTTCCTAGGTGATAACCTTTTATGTACCAGTCTGACTTCATTGAAATGCATAGAGATAAAAATGTGTCACACTTCACAGCCAAGCTAGGCAGCCACTGATGCTCGATTATTCAAATGATAATTGACCCCCACCTGTAGCTTGCTTATATTCAGTAGTCAATCACTCCATCCGCTGTTAAGATATGGAGAAAATACGTTCTGTAATTTACATTACAAACCAGTGGTGAATGTCAAGTACCCCAGGCGAGCCATTTGTGTAGAGAAGAATGGGAAAAATATATGGCCAATTATGATTTCCAATCTTTTTAATAATTTAAATGCTGTTGATATGTGAATTACTGGCAGCATAGCTCTCAGTCCTGTGCCCTGTTTATTTCCTAGCAGTGTTATTTTCTCCCTAACAAATGACTTGATGTTAATCTTCATATATAATTTTCATTTGTCTGATATAATGGCTTCTAGTGGCTTGCTGTCAAATGCTGATAAATTGACAAGCAGTGTCATAGCACTAGAATCAACAATGCAGAAGTGTTTGTTGGCCAAGACAGGGGATTTTTTTCTACCATAGGGCACTCATGGTAATGAATGAATGCATATTCATGTAGGCACAAACGCACATACACACATGTATGTGAACACATTCAATCATCTGATACTTTTATAGTGCAAGCTTTGATCCTCATCATACCTGTTCAGGGTATTTCCTCCAAACCACCAATGGCTTGTCAGATTCTCCTCAGCATTACTCTCGACATTACCGTCTGATCTTTGTTAGCATGAGCAATGTGTTTTAATGTTGTCAGTTCCATCTAAGAAAACACACGATATGGATACAATTTGCATAAATTTCCAAATGGAAGGCGTGAAAGCATGCTCGGCAACTGTGCCTGTTTGTTTAAAGTCAGCCAAAGCTCTATAATTAGCAGTGTTTAATTATGGAAATGGCTGCCGAGGAGAATTTCAAACACACTTCTTCCCTGGATCATTAGTCACAGGGGCAAAAAAATGAAATGCTTTCAGCAATGAAGGGTTCATATTTCAAGCTTATAGCTGCTAAAAGGGTGTACTCAGAAAATCAATTTTATGAAAGTCCGTTCAGCACTAAAGGGAGTTCCATGCAACTAAGCAATTTTGAAATAATGTCGGTTGGGGCCTGATTCATGGACGGTAACAGGACTTTGCTCTCCTTGCCTGGGACATTATCCTCTAAGCCCAGGTCAGAGGTCAACCTCTGGTTTAAATCAACCTCTGTTTAGCATAACTCGATTCTTAAAGCGCTGTTGGCAACCCCACTCTGAATAGATAAGTAGTCTTCTGCAGGCAGAGATCATGCAGTGTACCAGATCAAAGCTCTGAAATTGGTCTGAAGACTGAAGTGGGAGGGAAGAAAGTTCAGGTAAACTATCGGAGGAAACCTAACCTTGACCTCACGAAGTGCTAGTTACCCTAAACCACAACAATGATGTCTTAACCTTGGCCACAACCTCACACACTGACAATAAACACACAACTTCTGCATGCCTCCCAGCACACAGGCGCCCTCCACGCTATAAATCCAGTCCCCGCTTCTTTGATAGCCCCACACAATTAAGTTGGGTGTCACTCCCTGGTACGAAGGATATGGACGACACATGTGCGAGGGACTGCTGGAGACGCATGGGAACGCCGAGCTCCGCTTTAGAAACCACATCATCACCAAGTGGCGCCCACACACTCAGTGGGAGGCCCCTGCGCTAATAGCTTGTTGTGGGGCTTTGGTGTCTTTTGGTGTGTGTCCTGCGCTCTCCGGCAGCGGTGGCTACGACAGCAGTGGGGACATTTTGGTGGGTCGTTTAAGCTGGGAGGTCACATATAAAAACGGCTACAGCTGCACTGGGACGGCTGGCCCACGCTCCTCACAGGGGATTCCCATTAGGCAGATTGATTGTTTCCTCTCCTCCCCTCCTTTGATTCATGTCTTCCATCTGAGCTCTAATGAGCCATCGGCCGTATGGCACCACTCAGGGCATCTGTGCATCGGCCCCAGTACTGTACATGGCTAATGGGAAGCACATACTGTACTGTAAATGCACACACATACACACACACACACACACACACACACACACACACACACATGCAGTACAAACCACAGTCACACCTGGGATGTGTATTGTCTCCTGTTTTAGTTGCATTCACCGACTCTGTCTCTTCACATAAAAAAGGATTATCCAACTTGGAAAAATCAGAACGACGTTAATCACTCAGAGCTATAAAGTAACATCCTATTTGATAACTCAGTTAGCGTTAAAGTACCTACTGACCTCACAGAACAAAGCAGATTTCAGATGAGTGTAGATGTGCACAGAGCACGCGCACACATGTTATTTATTCTGCCACAGAAAAGAGGGGACAGCTTTACAGCCCTCCACCGCAACCATTATTTACAGCCTCAGTCATCCATATATCCTCCATCATCCACTTTTATGGTACACACAGAATGATAATTATGATAACAATAATAACTACCCATATAAAATACCTTTACTGCACTTGGGAGTATGAATGAGCTCTATTCTTTACTAGATACTCTATGTTCCTCAGCGGAGAGTTAAAGCAAGCACCAGTTTCCCTCAAATGAAACTCAGCCTGCATCTGATATTGATTCACAGCCACGTTTTGGAACATTTTATTCAGGATAATTTTCTACCTTGGGAATTTTGGGGTGTAAAGGCTCCATAGCGAATCATTCAGCATGTTTGAAGATGCCGTATAATCGTTTTTTAAGCAAGAGTCCCTCTACTTTCAAAGTGCAACTGAAGGTAATACACACTCTCTCTCTCTCTCTCTCTCTCTCTCTCTCTCTCTCTCTCCCTCTCTCTCTCTCTCTCTGTGGTGCTTTTGCACATCAAAATGAGCTGGAAATGTGTATATCTCCATCTGCTTCCCTATCAAAACATTTTCTATTTGCTAAGAGGAAGCATAAAATACTATTTGCCTCCCCCCTACTGCAGTGGCGTGTCAAAGATTTTAACTCACAGCTCTAGACAGACATATTTGTTCTGAAAATATGACACAAAAATTGTGTTTCTCCCTGATCCATATGCCTCCAGGCATTTTAGTACCGGTTTTAATGTTTCAATGCAAGTTCAAATCAATGCAAATAATTAAAGGTGTGTGTATGTATGTGAGAGAGAAAGAAGGTGATGTAAAGAGAGAATGACAGAGACAGAGACAAAGAGAAAAAGAAATAGGCTAGAGGGTAGACCAGTGTTTCAGCTTCAATGAACTGCAGATGAACTGAGCAAGTAGAGGCAGAGTCATAAACACATGCTGCTCTGTGTTATTGATTGGGGCGAATAAATGAATGTTTGCTAAACATATTAGATCAGAGAAGACACAGCTCGCACACTGATCAGGGTGATCTGCAGGGTGGCCCAGGGTCTCATCTGTTTGTGTTTGTTTAAGTGTGTGTGAGTGCCGGTATGCACTTTTAATGACGTGTGTATGCCAGACTGTGTGTTGGTTTGCAGGTGTGTGGAATTCTGTTCCAGCTTTTGTGTCAGTCTGTGCACATGCATTTAACAACACATCCAGACTTAGCTCTTCAGTCTGAACTTGTCTGTGATCATACACACACACACACACACACACACACACACACACACACCATCACCTCACCTCGATTTGTGCCGAAACACATCAGGTTGCCTCCCTACTGTATGTGGGGAGAACTGTCTCTAGAGGTCACTGCAGTTCCATGGGTGACAGATGCAGCTGAGGCCAGCAAGAACATCCTGTTTAACACAGCCACTTAGACAATAGGCATGAACTCGAGGGAAGAGGCAAAAGCTAAAAGAAACGAGGGAATATCACAGTGAGTTTCACACTGTCAAATAGCCACACACAGACAGACATGCACCTATGAAACAAACCTTGCAACCTTGTCACCCAAAGCTGCAGATCTAAATCCGCATGAAGCTGTGCTGGGAGCTAATAGCAGTGATTTCACACTGACACTGAAAGGTCCATGGCTGCAGCTCACATGACTGCTGCTGTACGAGGTACAAAATAAAATGTAGTCCTCAACCCTCTGGTGGACTTTACTTTACTGGTTTACCGTAGGTACTTGTACTTTACCTCAGTATTTCCATTTCCATTTATAATACCTTATACTGCCACTCCACAGCAATTAATAGACTAGATTCATATTATCAACACAAAACATAATCAACAAATAAATCATGATATATAATTTTAGTTAAGAACTTAAAATTAGTCATACCTTTAGCAGCATTAATATTAAGGGGATATGCACATTAATATATCAATAAACATAATCCAGTAAATCATATACAGTACATTATTCTGAAATGTATCATGATTCTGAATAATAAATACTTTTACTTTAAATACTTTTAATGTATTTTGATGCTGACACTAATGTTTTGAATTCATTACTTTTACTTGTAAGTGTATTTCTACACTGTGATATTGATACTTTTATATCTGAGTGCTCCTTCCACCACTGACTTTCACAGCTATTATTTAACACCAATTCAGTGGTATTGACTACAGCACCATGGCATGCACATAACTCAATATGTTATTAAATTTTGATTTTCAGATTTTAAAGTGCTCTCTTGGGAAGGTTTGGAACACACAAAGATGGAGGATTTCCCAGCCACGGGCAGCTCTTAAAAACACAAAAGCAACTTCATCCTTTCCTTAGTTTTGGTTATGCTTCTCAAACTATTATTTTAATCTGGTACAGGAGTCGAAAAAGGGGAAAACATGCTGCCAGGCGCCTCTCTCCCACTAATTCTATTACACTGGGTTATTTTTAAAAGTTCCTTTTCTAAACATTTACTGTCAGTAGTACACTGGGAGCTGCTGTTCCATATGCTTTGTTTGTATTGTGGTTGTGGTCGCAGTGGGGCTGAACCCGCCTGCTTCCAGTGAGCTAGTGGCAGCAACGTGGTCCACCATGCCAAGTTTAAAATTAGTAACAAATTTAATATGTACTCTGCTGGCATCCGGTGCCTTTTGTAGAGTGCAAAATGCTCCGATAGTTTGTCGTGGGGTCTCTCTGGAAGACCACAACGAGGCCCAATATAGAAACTCCAATTGGAAGACGGGGGTGGGGGAAAGAAAGGCGAAATCCAGAGCAGATGCGGATAACGTCCACAGTGATCAGGCTAAGAAAGCTGAAGCACTAACACAGGACCACCAAGACAAACTCAGCTTTCGCAACGCCTCCCTTTTGCTGGCAAAGGGGAACAAGCGTTGCTCCATGCTCCTTCCCCACGGCCACAACCTCAAGCCCAAACTATTAGCATGACCTAAACGACAAAACCATGCTCCTGTTAATGGCATAATCGTGGAGGGACATGATTTATGGCTTTCATTTTTAAGGATCACTCTCCCCATAACTCCTAATATGGAGGAAAATATCTGTTTTCACTAAGGGAGCCCTCCCATAATGCCTTATAGGCTGTTAAAGCATGGAAAAGAACATATTGGTGTCATAAATCTAGATTTCAAACTAGACAGCATAAAACATAGAGTGGGATTACAGGCGGGACAATAGTGAAGAAGTTAAACCAAAGCAAAGGATTACAGTACATCTTGACTGGTTTGGATATGAAGTCTGGAAGTTTGAGGTAATTTCTATTAATAGTGCTTCATCAACAGATCTCTTCTTGGCTTCCTTTGCCATCCATCACATCCTCAACTGCCCACAGTAATATACAGAGGATTTACAGCACATTTTTAAAATGGATAGGACTTGTCTTTACTTTTGACTGGTGCTAGGTAATACAAGTTATCCATGAGTTTTAAAGGGATTCAGGCTCACAGGATGTGGATAATTTGTCCTTTAAAATGTAATATATCATTTTTCATCCTTGTTCTTTCTGGGTGTGCATGTCATTTATCCTGACTTAAATTTCTTCTGAAGGACACATAAAACAGATTTAAAATTTTAAGTGTGTAGTTATCCAAAAACTGAAATTAAGAAGTGGATTTTACTTTCAAAGAATATTTCCTCGACAAACCCTAACTGACACTACCTGCATTTTTCACCCTTGGTCATGACAGCAGACAGAGTCAGAGGGCTGGTAATTCACTCTACTGTAGTTTGGCCTCTGACCAGTAGAGGGAGGTCATTGATTTATTTCTGCCATGTTACAGCAGGGATCTGCATTTGCCTCCTCTGGGTTCTTGATTATGAGTGATTCTAAAAAAATGTGTCAGTTATTATTTTTAGACAACCGCATAATGCAAGCACAGTGGGCCCTTTGAAGGCTCATTTATTACGGAGGAGATAAGCATGTTCCAGCGGCCAGATTCCTCAGGAACAGGTCACCAGCCCTGATTAAAAGTGACTTCACGTCAGGCCATAAATATTTGTCAGCCCACCTTTGAAAGGCAGGCGAGCCGTGGCTTCTCTGCTCGTTTGCCACATGAAAGTGCAAATGGAAACACTTAGGGTTGGAAGCTGCATCAGTCATAGCTGGAATAAGATGGCCAATAAAAAGGGCGTAATTATGATGCTCCATCATTTGACACAGCTCGGGGGTTTGGGCTGTTTGCCTGTATGCTATAATAGAGGGAGAGAGAGAGAGAGAGAGAGAGAGAGAGAGAGAAATCCCACCCGTGAATAATGGGACCTGTACTTTTATGAGCGTACTGTGTTTAAGAGTGAACTTTGAAAATGTGTGGTCTGTGTGTCACCTCCCTCCACTGCTCCCTCCTCCCTGTCTTTCTCCACCACCTCCTCCTCCCTCTCTCCCCTCAGCTGTTTACCTTGCTGCTGTAGAATGTGGAGCGTGTTTCGACTGCCCCTCTTTGATGCCTCTTATTGCTCCGATGTATCAAAGCCACATCATGACTGACATGCCACCACAACAACGACGCCCTGTTGTCAGCCACCCTGCTTGCTTGTTGTGGGACTCTTTATGGCCCATGCATTGATGCCACGATGTGAGCCTATTTGGTTTGTTTGTGATAAACAAAGCCATTTTTCACATTTCATGACCTCCATACAATGTATTTAAAGGATTTCATTTTGATTTACAGGCCACGAGGCTCTCCAGTGTCTTAAATCACTTTTGTTTTTGATCAACAGCCTCCTGTAGGTAATCAACACAACATAATTGCTTCAAAGTGCACTTCTGTAATTTTTAGTCAGTTTGCATGCATAGGTTTTTGAGGTCAGCATTGTCACAGTAATGATACGTTCTCTAATCATGGAGATACTGTTCTTGGAAATGCCTCTACATTCCTTGGTGTGTCTGCTTGATATATGAAGGCCTTGAGTAACAGTAAGCAGAGCTGATGTAGACATCAGGCAGGTGTGGAGACTCCATTAGAGCTAGCAACCATTTGACTTGCACACCAGTGTCTAATCCTACACAGGAGCTTCACACAGAGAGGCAGGCCCCCAAGCAGAGCCCGGTGGAGAAGAGTGCTGTCGACGCCATACTGTTACACAGCCCTGCTGTGAGTTTTCCTCCTGCCCGCATGATGCCAATGAAACTAATGTAGTGGAAATACTCTGTGTTCAGGTGGAGGAGGCTGTTCATTATAGGTGCTACTGCTACCGCTACTCATTGTGCTGCATATCTGTGAAGACGGGGAAAAAAAACAGTCAGGTGCAGAGTCTCCAAGAGAGACAAGCTGCTGGCTTCACATGCTGGACTTCATCTGTCAAATCTGCAGTGGTGTTGGCACAGGCTGAGCTCAGGAAATTGGAGATATAAATTGAAGAGAATTGATCGTGCTGCTGCTGCTTTGCAGAATACTGTTGCTGAACATTGTTGCTGTCTGCAGTCCAAATGAACTGCTCCGGAGGCTGTCACCAATATAGCTTCACAAAAATAAACCTATTGTGACACGATTCCTCTCCAAATCATCTTAAATCAGCCTAAACCAAAAGTTTGAGCCTGAATGTGATTTGTGTCCATGTAATGTGAAGTTACTAAATTGTGTGTGTCGGTCAGCACATGTTAAATATGTATGGGACTCTAAGCAAACCAAAAAAATTGCCAACAAACATCATAAAACTTAACATTTTGCAGTTTCAGGATGCCCGCAAAATTACAATATTGTCATCTCTTCTATAAAAACCTGAGACCATAGATAACACAATAGAAAGTGAGAGAACTATGTTTCAACAGGGGGCACTATACTCCATTTATGTACCATATTAGAATAGTGGGACATCATTCCATCCCATTACTGTTACTGTATATAAACATATTGCTGAATACACATTCTGCAGTCTAAGCTCCAGTATGGCCATTATGTTTTCATATAATGTTCAACTTATATTTTACAGAAACATTTATTTACACTATGTCTAACACTATGTTTAACATTGAACAGCTTAGTTTCAAAGTTAGTTAACATTGGTTAAGCAACCAAAATAATTATCTTAAAGATAGGTTAAAGCTGCACTGGCCTATTTTTGACCACCAAGCGACAGAAAATGCCACAAGAAGTTGATAAATACACAGTCACCGCCACATTTCCGGACTATTCAGTTTTTTCTTTTTTCTTTTTATGCATCTGGTGAACATGAAGCTAACCTGACTACACCAGATGGTTTGTTACACAGAGCTGGGAAGTCATCCTTGGAAACTGTTTGGAAAAGGGCAGGCATTTTCAAAACATACTTGGCAGGTGATTGGATGAAACTATCACCACTTATCATAGGCAAACTTCAACCAATGAGATCAGTGAACCACGTAACGTAGTCAACATCTTACCGAGAAGCTTTCAGCGTCTTCTTATAATGAAGGAATATTCTCCAGTTCTGATATAACTGATGCTAACAGCATCTATGCTAACATATTTAGTAACCGCCATTTTTGTTTTTGAGTGAACAGTCACTCCTCACACATCGTCACACACACGTAGCAGTGGTCCATAACCAGACACAAGTGCTTGAAATGTAGCGATTTGTGAATTCACAAATCCGGCTGCTTTGTAATGTTAACATGATAAAACATTAGATAAAAGTAGTAGGTCCAATATTCACTCTACTTATAGCTCTGTTTTGGTCTTCACTAACATCTTCACCAAGTGTTTAGCTGCTAATTACTCCACTCTGTTCACCAGCAAGTTGTTAACTTTATGATCTGGTTCTGTTCAGATTATGTACAGCAGCTTTATAAGGTTACGTAATGTTGGTTGTAAGGATGGAATATTGATTAGCTCAAACTCAGTCATTAAGTACTAAAAGTTTGGTGGCTGCAAGTCCAAATAAAGACCTAAAAACCTAATAGAGTTGGGTGATAGCTAATTCTCTTGATTCTGTGTTAGTTTCAAACATAGGGTTAAGGTGTTATGATGAAATATTCCAGTGACATTTTTTCTTGTAAAGCAAACTTTATCAATATGCATGCACACAGTATAAAATAATGCCCATCCACCACTTCACCCAAAACACCTGTACTTTTCATGTTATTTTAGTATCAATACACTGCCTACATCAGTCAGAGCCATGCCTTCTCTTTCATGGGATTCACAGAACTGCATGCAAGGTGTCTTACGTAGCTAAAATCTGTTTTAACTTTTGCAAAAGCTAAGCTGAAAGCTGGCTTGAAGGGGCTGTAGAACTTGGGATTTACACCTAGTTTGTGGTCAGGCTATGACATAATACACCCTGTTTAAAAGTCAAATGGAGACTCAACAGCAGGCATTAAAGGCCAACAGATGCCCAACATAAAGGGGAAGAAAAACACAAGGAGGGAGCGAGATTAAAAATGAGATGCAGGGGATTATTAAAAGGCATTAAAATGACACAGAAGATTAATCTGATGTTGGTGATGCCAGCCTAAGGTCAGCAACAGAAAACTGCCAGTCCAGCAGACAAACATAAAAGAACAAACAAGATAACAGGAACAAGAGTGCACACCGTTTATCACTCTATGGGTGCAATGTAGGAATTCAGCCCGCACATAAAAGCTCCCCTCGTGCTGGCATTAAGTAAGAATTTATTTCATTGTGTTTCCTTGTGGGTTAGCCTTTTATTGTGTGGTTGGGGCTTCTCAATCTGCTTGTTTATTTCTGTCTGTGCTCAAAGTAAACATGATAATCTTTGCTCATGTTATCCCCTGACTTATTTGCACTCCTTCCAGTAGTTACAGATGGTCCAGAAGTGAGATTGACTTTGCCCTTTGGTTTAGCATTTAGCAATTGACACCAGGGGAAAATCACTGGGCAGGCAGCAGGCGCCATGAAAGCAAAGATTTAAAGCTTTGTGACAGAGTAACTTTTACCTTCAGTATCACTTGAGCTAGGGGCTAGGCACCCCATTCACAGTTAGGCAGTTACAGATTGTCAGTGAATTGAGATGAGAGACTAAAAGGAAACTTGGAATTTGGTTACAAGTCTTTATTCTAATACTTAAGGGACCAGAGAAGACTCTAAGAAGGCAAATGAAGTCCAGAAAAAGAAACAAGGCCCTGGGAAATGGCAGCATTAACATCACTTTGTGCCATGCTCCAGCCTGGCACAGGGGCCACAATGCAACATCTACCCAAACCGCACAAAGCCAGCTTTTCATCCCTTCTCTGGCCATTCCACCAAGTCCATAATTGTCTTTGACAAAACTCATTAGCAGAGACCTTGTAGCAACATCGGCAATCAGAAATTCCATGGAGAGAGACATGCACAGAAACAATGTCCCACACACATTTCATTGCGCCTTTTGACAAAATGTAATGAAGTGTGTATATTGTCCCCCTCATCTGAACTCTGAGCCACTGGTACAAAGACTTTGTTTTATGAGCCTTAGCTGCCCAGCGTGGGACACATCAAATGGCACCTCTATGCTGGCTCTTTTGTCAGACTAGAGGGCAAATTATTGTTCGAGATGTTGCTGTTGTTGTTATTATGGCTGCTATTTATACGGAAAAAGCCATTGCTATCATGTCAAAATAATTCATATTCTTTTACGCCGCAGGCTCATTAAGTGGGGGCCTAAATGTAAAGCGCACATGTGATGGATGCTCCGCACAATGCTTTGTCAGAAGTTACCCCCTCATTGACCTATGCTATTGTATTGTACAACATACCACAGTAACAGTCACTGTTAAACTGGTCTCAGTGCGTAAAAGACCCTGGTTAAGAGATATAGCAACAAAACAACGACGTGTAATTATTGTATGCTTCCCTCTCATGTCCCCTCTAGATAATATTAAGGATGGAATTTCATTATCTTTACCATTACTTTTTAAGTGTGATGTGATTTTACATTATAAGTTACATTTAGGCATGACGCTGTCTTACAAGATGTGTAGTATCAGAACAAAAATGAAAACAACTTCACTAGTGGATCTCTAAATAACTGTTGCCACAGCACCCGTTGCTCTTAGTTGTCCAAACTTATATTCATGTGGATTATTTTGCAGAGTTGTCCTTGAACTCAGGCTTAATAAAATTCACATATTGTTTCCAAAAGAAAGTTCAACTATAAAAAGCTTTATTGGACATTTTAATCTCATATTCTAATGAAGTCAAGATTACGATATTAGAATATAATTTACAAGTACAATTCAAAGAGTCATTGTAGATATTATACATTCATTGACAATGAATGTGCTTTGAAAACACCTGAAGGCATGGGGAGGTCAACCTGTGCATTGTACGTGAGAACTCGTTGTCATTTATATTGATTAAAAAATTTCCACACTTTCAACACCATCATTCTGAACACTGATGAGGCTGAAAAAATAGCAAATCACCATGAAGAAAAAAAAAAGGTCAGTAATATTATTTCCACCCTCTTTTAATTTATTGTGCATGAAGTTTTAAGATGACCTGCAAAACTGAAAGTAAAGAAAAATATATATATTATGCAGCTGTCAAGGATATGACATTTCTTTCTTGTCTGAAATGATTCTCTTTTGTCAGAGTGTACTGTGAAATGTTACGCAGTATGTATCCTTTGTGTGAAAGTGAGGATGCAGGATGATATGTGGTAACACTTTACTTTAAATGATCGTGTTCAGAATTATAATTATGTTCCTTCATATATATAGAAGTGTCCCAGTCATTGACTTTAACAGAACACCAGCCATTTCTGACAGTCATCTGGCCAATTGACTTGAAAAGAGCAGAGGATGCAAACAGCAACTTGGCCCAGAAAAGATCAATGATCCATGACAGTAGAGTAGAGGTGGGGGGGGTGTTTGATAATTACACACATATGAATGTAAAGACAGCCTCTGATTTCATACAAGGTATGGTCACAGATTAATAATGTCAAATATTCATGTTTACCATAGCTTGTTTTTCTTTCTTTTGCATATTTGTGCCTCATTCACAGATTATCTAAAATCTGTTTTGGATTATACAAACATGCTCTCGTAGGCAGCCATCTTCTCCCCCTCCCTAATGAAAAATGTAATTTACCAAGAGGGGAGAGGCGTGTATTAGGGAGATTTAGTTGTGCATATATAGGCTATCTAAGGAACTTATTATTCTGTAACGTTTTAGTTTGCCACAGCTTTCATGTCAGCCTCAGATTAAAGATGTCAGACAAACAAAATGTGTGTCCCCTCCCCCTCTGTGCACCACCACCACCACCAATAACACCACAATTATGCTAAACATCAATTTATTTATCCTTATTTCCACTTTAGGTTATTTTATTTCGTGTATTTAAATTATCCATATATTATAGATGTAAATTACATGAATGTAGGTTCTGATCCGTGACGTTCACACCAGCTTTTATTTACAGATGTGTCTCCTGATTGTCTCTGCTCTGCGCAGCTGCTGTAGCCGTATATAAAGCACTATGTATAGGGCAGACTAATTGACCTGTTAGCTCCTTCAGGCATACGTTGCTATATGAGCCCATCATGGCCATTATCTACGCTTTCCCCCAGGTACATCGCGACGGTGGTAATCCCATCCCCCATGCATCATTACCTTCAATAGCATAAGGCAGCTTTTCTTTACAGCCTCCGATTTAATTAAATTTGGTTGTAAATATTTGATGCACACCTACATTTTAATGTAAAGAGCAACGCAGCAGGCGTCATGACCGATTACTGCTGAGCAGGAGAGGGGCTCCCTGTTAGCAGCTTGTCATTAACAGGAGGACTGTTACAGTATCGGCCTACTGACTGATCTAGACTTGGAAACTTTATATCAAAGGTACCCCTTTCCCTCCACACACACACACACACACACACACATATATAGTTTTTATTCACTTCTTTACTTTTAGGAAAAGGAAAGGCACCCTTCTCTTTAGATACCATATTAAATCTCACACAGGTGACCTTCAGCTGAAAATATATCATATATCATAATGTTAATGATGCCAATCATTAATTTCATGTGTCCTCTTTATTGCTCGCTACCTTTGAGTAGACTTAGTCTTAAAAATAAATCTTTTGGGCTAAATATATATTTGTTTTTGCTTTATTATGTCTCAGATTAACACAGAAAGAAAAAAAGTGAACTGGAAAAATCTAAATAGGCCTAAAGTATTGTTCGTGACCTTCCTCATCTTCATCGTGTGTAGCTTTTCCTGGATTTACCAGCCTCCGTGCATTACTGACAGCTCCTCCATTGGCCAAGGACACGTATGACCACAGCGCCTCTAAACTGAGTCTGAATTGCCCCAATACGGGGAAAGACTTTTATTACAAGCATAATCCCACAAATATAACCTCAAGTGACGTTTTGCGAGGTTGTGGAGTATTTGCAGGTATTTTCCTCAGTGGTCTGGAATAAAATTTTGTCATAAAATCAAAATCTTTGCCGAATTATGTAACAGTAATTCACTTGTTTCGGGTGATAAGGTAGAGAGAAAAAACGAACAGACCTTCACTATCAAGGAAATCGTTGATTTAATATTATTTAAACAATTTCTTCTAGTCAAACAAGTTGTTGAAAAGTTCTCGGTATTATACATCGGTTGCTCTGTAAAGTAAAACAAGTTTCACATTGTCAAACTGAATATGTAGATTGTAGAATAGAGCGTCAAAATCAATATCCCAGCGGCAATTAGTTTACACAGCTCCCTTTTGTCGTTTGCTACGGAACTAGTTGATTTTAAAAGTTTGAAATGTGAAGATCAAAAAGTTTTTCAGAGCGTCAGCAGGAATCAGAGACTACAGTGATCATCTTATTACAGCTGTCTGTAGGAGAGTCACAAGAGTTAGCCCATAACGAGATGGACTATAGGCAAAACAGCCAAATCAAAGGAACTTTGATGGACCATGTGAATTTCTCTGCCGGGTTTGATCCTACAAATGACCTTTTAATTAACACAATGTTAAGTTAGTGCCGCGGCTCGCTACACAGGGGACAAAGCAGCATTCATCCTATGTCCCTGCCTCGTTGCTTATCCTGAACAGTAACAAAGTGTTTGATGCCACTTCTGATTAGATGCTGACAATAGAGAGATGATGTCCCCTTTCTTCCACAACTTGTGGATTGCACTCACGTCCTCCTCTGAATTATGACCTTCCATCGGCGCTGCGGCTTCATGAGTCGAGTCAAGATGATCAACTTTGATCAAATGCACATCCGCAAATGTTTTAATTGGCCGATCGGACGCTCGGCTCTATGAATAACCACGACACAGGAAACGAGAGCTCTTGGGGAAAAAAAAAGTATTCTTAGAAAAAAAAAAACGTCATGAATGGCAAACACAGAAGAAGCTCACATTTGAACACAATGACAAAAACTCTTCAGGTCCACGCGTAACACATGACAGGGGATCCAGTCCTTTTTATGTCCGACAGGCTTTTCTCTTTTACATCAGGCAAAATGACACGAAGCCACAGTAAAACGCAACATGTAACAAAATACTTAAGAGGAGATACGAATTCAACCAATAACACACATTAAATAATAAACAAACAGACGACATAACAAAATAATAAATACACAGAGAAATAAATAGGTTTGCTACACACTACACGATTGCCGTACACAAATTTGGCCGTTTTTATTTGGCCATTCTGGTTCCTTTGCATCTAGAATTTTTTGCATAAAGTCTTTTACCACCATAAAAACAAAGTTGTGCAAAATGATAGCCACGTCCACAGTTTGACAGCTCTCACTGCTGCAGCGCCAGGTAGCTCCCATGTGTCTTATTGAGGCCGCTACTCGGCCAGTAAGTCCTTTAGTGCATAATAAATGTCCCATTTTTTTAATGTGACGCAGTTTCCAGCAATCTAGGGTAAAGAAAAAGACAGCAGGAATTAAAATAGGCTCCCAACATGAGAAGGAATACACAGTCTGGTATTTCATTACAAAAAAAGGTTTAATTGTGATAGAAATGTTTGTTTTTTTTTTGTTTCATGTTTTGATGGTTATTATATGTTACTTCTGACAACATGCATATTAGCAATCTGTCACTTAACCTGTTTTTTTACAGATCAGTATATTTGGATCAAATTTTAAATACACTTTTGTGTTTAAATACAATATAGCAACATAGATTTAACAAAAAAAGTAAGTTAATGAGTTTTTATGTCTATTCTTGTTCACCTGTGAGTGTTTTATGGTGTTTTTCTGTGTGTGCTCCATGTTCTATGTGTGCGTGTGTGTGTGTGTGTGTGTGTGTGTGTGTGTGTGCGCGCGCGCGTGTGTGTGTGTGTAGGTTTACTGGTTTCTTCCAGTTCAGTGCAGACTCTCACCTGCTTCACCTCTTCATAACTGGTCTGAACGCAGTGACCTTGTCATCCTGCACGGTCCCACAGGCTTCACTGAGGTCAGATGGCTGTGTCTCTGCTTTGCCACCAGAGAATCCTACACACCACAATAAAAGCATATCTGAGAAACTTGCCTTAGATGCATTTTTGTAAAAAGTGTCTCAGCACTTCATAACTATAAAAAATGAGTTTTCTTACATCCTACAATGCATGGGAATCTATTGATCATATTTGGCAGTGTCGGTGTGTCATAATGTACCAGACAGTAGAAATAACTGTGTATATAGCACAGAAAACCTCTGTATATGGGAGATTAAAGGCACATTTTATCCCTTGCAATATGTTAAAAAATGCTGGTGTAAGTTGACCTACCTTCAATAGTGGAGTACTGGCATGTGTCTGGGAGTGTAGCATAGGATGAACAGTGCAACTGGAGGTCTTTGTGACTGTAGCTGCCGGTAGTATAGACTTTTGAGTGCAAGGATAGGCCCTCTGGGAAGAGGCTTCCAGTATTGGTGACATTGCTAGATTCATGGAGGCCTCTCATGCTCCCACACTGTCCAGTAGGAGCCCCGGTAAGTCTGGTGCTCTGGAGCTGGCAGTCCCCGCTTGAGTTGCCTGTCCTCAGCTCTGAGCCATGCTGCTGAGGGCTCAGTATGACCCCTGAAGCCGCCGTACGAGCCAGAGACCAAATCCGAGGCTTATCCGAGGCTTCAAAATGAGACAGGGACACTGTACCCGTGAGGCCGGCTGAAGAGGGTGCCTTGGACACCACAGGATCCAGGAAGTCGGGCGGGAGAGAAGGGAGGGTGGTGACACTTTTGATGGCACAGGGGAACGCATGGAAGCTGTTAGTTAAGCTCAGGTGCAGCTCCGAGCTGCAGTCTCTCTTTTGAGGGGCGCCGGATAATGCCATGGCCCTCTGGAGGTCCTGATCATCTGCAGCCACCTTTTCACAGTCACTGTCCAGCTTGTCACAGTCGTCCTCGTCCATGTCCTCCAGATCACTGAGATGCAGATCCTTCTCTTCCTTGCAATCACTAGAATCTGCGTGCAAGAAAGGAGATTTTTAGGTTAAGCTGTTTGAAAAGTTTCATTTTGTAAATGTAAAGAGATTTAGTTTGTTCAGAAAACTTTTCAGTACACCTTTTTACGCTGGAATTATCTTTTTGGTCTGAATGATTGGAAACTAAATGTAGTGTAAGTAACCATATTTTTAGTTGAATATTTATTAAATAAATAGTTTAACTTTGTGTAGACACATGATTACCTTTGGTGACACAGTCTTGCTCACTCTTAAGGTCATCCTTCCTGTCATCACTGGCCTTATTCTTTGGTGACCAGGTCATTTTGTTCTCCTTCTTGAGCCTCCTCCTGGCGTTGGCGAACCAGGTGGACACTTGAGTGAGGGTCATTTTTGTGATGATGGCCAGCATGATCTTCTCTCCCTTGGTGGGGTAGGGGTTCTTACGGTGCTCATACAACCATGTTTTCAGGGTGCTGGTGGTTTCACGAGTTGCGTTCTTTCTTCTGGCTGTGCCATTAAAGTCTACTGTCCCATATCTGGAAAGGGGCACACACAAATTCATTATACAAACAGGATATCAGACATCCTCCCTACTCCCTGTTATTTGAAATATATCTTCTGGATGCAGGTATCAGTATGGAGTTAGACTCTGACCTTTAATCTGTTTTTAAACCTGTTTTTAATATTCAGTTGTAAAATATTTTTTGGTAGCTAATCTGCTAATGTTCATATTATACATAGTGAGCAAGAATGAACATAGAGATTACCTGTCATATTGATACTGTCCCAGTGAATGGTCATAAGGATAGTATGCAGCAGTTTGAGTGATGCCAGAGTGTAAAGTTCCCGTGCTGTCCTTAATGTCATACTGTGGATTCTGTAAAAGAAAATCAGATTATAAGTTTACAATATTTAATATTTCTCAGCATTTTGATGGTTTTTGATAATAATGGCATGCATAAATTAAAGATTTTCTTCTCTATTTTATGCTCTGACAATAAATCACTCTAAGCATGAGTGATTTAAGCTAGAAAATAACACCTACAGACACCAATATGTCTTTTTGAAATGTATTTTAACAGGTTTAAAGTAGAATACATCATCCTAGCACTGTAGTTACTTTTTGTGATGTTTTCAGGTACAGTGTGCAACATTGTGCAGTCAATTAACTGACTTCAAGTGTCTTAAATAAAATAAGAAAAGTTATAGCAGCAGTGCAAAATATCCATTTAACAAGCCATGTAGTCAAATATCACCCCACTGATCATTTGTTCTATCATTTTAACAAATATATTTTAACATTTTAAATGCTGGCTCAGCAACACACAAGTGCCAATATTTTTCAAACAAGGTAGACTGACAAGGATTACTTTGTAATAATAAAATTACATTTGATTGAAATAAAACACGTCCCTCTGCATTGCTTCCTCTCACCTAAGTGACCGGATTTTTTAACTTGTTTTCAAGGGGAAGCAGATAAGACTGGCTGCTGGATTAAACGGCTTGTCGAGACGGATATGTTTGCTGTGTGAGATAAATTGATGAACAAAACCCGTTTGATCGATCAGCTTGAGCCCCCCCTCCCCCCCTGAGATGAAGCTGAAGTGAACCCACCAGAGTGGAGTAGATAGCGGATGGGTCGGTGCTGTAAGGGAAGTAGTTGGCGTAGTTCTGGCTGGCGGCGGCCGCTGCGGCGTAGGGAGAGCTGTACATCCCCAGCGCTGCGTTCAGCTCCGTCCGGCTGCTCGCCAGGAGCCGGTTCTCGTAGGACGGGCAGCAGAAGGAGGCAGCGGCGGCGGCTGCAGCGGCGGTCTGGGAGCCGCCTGTCCCGTCAGAGACCGACCTGGAAATCGAATCGCAGCAAGTCGTACTGGGGTTTGCCGACACGAAAAACTGCATGAAGAGAATCGTGGATAAACATGGTCATTGGCTGTTTCAGCTCCTATCTGGATGTCTGTGATAACTCTGAAGTGATTGTGGGTGAAATACTGTAAAAATGTATTTGAGTTAAGGGCTCAGTCTCGTGTTGAGTCTTGAAATCTTAAAATGAGTGAAAATATGAGCTGGTTTCGTTTGTTTTTAGTTTCCATCAGTTCAGTTATTGTCATGTTGACATTAACTTGTGACCTGCCTTAATCCAAGGTAAGTCACTTTTCAGAGAATTTCTGTGATCAGAGGAAGTAGCTTTTATTGTGAAGTGTTCAATATCGCTTTTCATCTTTTAGTAAAAAAAATACAATTGAACACTGCAGTAAATGATAATGAAAGTTTGTTTTTCAGTTGATATTAAGAAGGAAAGACGTGCGCAATCCGTGCGTAAAAGTGATCCTGCTCCAGTTTATCATCGGTTTCAAAATTTGAACTTGTTCTTAGTAAAAGGAAAATCTAAATTCAATGTCAGTCTGATAAATCTCCACATTATTTCAAATGTAAAGGATTTTCATTTTATCTATAATGTTCTAAACGTTCAAAAATATTATCGAGATAAAAGTTGGGTGACAACTTTTCCATGAGAGTAACTTTTGTCCCCTGATCGTCCTGAACTTACTCTAACTTGTCATTAGGCTCAATAAGAGTGTCTTAAAATGTAAACAAATAACTTTAATCGAGTTGTAAAAGCTCTCAACACAATGACATTTGTCAAACATCCCACACGTCCTAGTAATTTAAATAGAAAGTTTGCGAATGTGTACAGCATCCGCTGCAGTCCAATTACACCTCGTAGTGAGCAATAGGTGACATTCATCTCTATTGTCATCAGAAAAACACGTGAGTTCATTCATAATTCAGTGTAATTGGACACGGGTGCGTGTATATCGATATTTGGTTCAACAATAAAAGCACCACGCGAAAATAGCTGTCAATACTGTCAGAGCAGTCGCTCACTCATGAAGGTTTCTTACAGAGAAAAGTGCTCTGACTATAGCGAAATAAAAGAAAATATGCAAGAAAAAAGCCAAGTGTGTGTGTGTGTGCGCGTGTGTGTGTGTATACAAAACTTAGGAGAAATAAAAAGTGTCTTACCTGTGAAGTTGCATTGTAAGGGTATCCAAATTGCGAGAAAGACATAGCTGCTTCTTTTGTTACCATCAGCAATATTCTTCACCCTTGATCGATTGCAACCAATTCTACTTCAAATCCACCGTCTTACACACATTTCCACGCACGGCCTTTCGCTCAATAATAGATGACTTCACTCATAGGAGGGAGACTTTAGGCTGGCACCAGCTGCAGATTGTTTTATATGAATGAATAATCCCCCCCAAGGACCCGATAAGAAATGAAATTAAGCGTCATTAAGTGCAAAAAAAATTGTTGTTGTGTTAGCTGAAGGAGGCTTAAAGGATAACGTAAGACTTGCAAGATATGGACTCTGCTTGTGCTATTATTTGTGGCTCTATAGTTCTTTAGCATTCATCCATGCAAGGGTATCAGCGTGACGTCACTGTAATCCCGGAACGGCAGGGTACCAAGGATAGAATAATGTCTTTGCCAATCACGTCCAACGCAGGGTTTTCTTAAGGTGCACTGTACACAGTCTTGTCCCGCTTTTGTAATAGAATTCCTCACCAATTTGCTGAGATAACGTCTCGGAAAATTGTTTTATTGTTCATCATTATTGAGTTGTAGCGTTGCAACATATGGAAACCCTTTGTGAAGTTAAATGAATTTGAAAAAAAAAAAGGAAACATTGAAGATATTTTTGGCAGTCTGGTGAGTTAACACATTCTGCAGAAGCGATTACTTTTTCTTCTCACCCAGACAAATAAGAATCAAACATGTAAACTGAAAAGTCTCCTGAGTATTTTCTATTCAAAAAGATTTTAGTGCAAAGTGGATTCTTTTATTTACAATCTATCACAATTAAAGCTAGTTGAATAAAGACATTTAAGACTTTTTTTTCTTTTCTTTTTTTTTTATCTCGACCTCTGTTCGCCTCTGGCTCTTTGGCCAGAGGTCCATCCCGGAGTTAATGACGATGATGTTTCTATCTTTCTCTATTAGAGAGAGGGGCAGTCCCAGCAGGAACGGTTAGAGGGGTTTTTGGCAGGTCAATAGACCAGTGATTGATGCGCGCCTGGAGACCTACGTGACCATTACGCGTAATGCGTAATTGTATCAATTAACAAATTGATACATGCCCTTGTTTAACCAACGAGTAACAGAGTGAAAATATGCCTTAGAGGTGAAATCCGAAGAGCTGTGCGCGGGAAAAAAAAAAAAGACAGTGGAAGCCCTGCTCCCCAGTCTAATTAAATATCCGTGGATAGGGGCGACGAGAATTGCATTTTAATTGAATGATGCTCACTTGAAAGATGAGTAAGGAATGATGCTGCCTCACAGTGAATGAAACGAGAAATAATTTTAAGCCTTATTAGATCAGCAGCTCAACCATCACCAGTTTTCTCGCTCTCTGCTATAAACATAAACAAGCTGCACCCCCTCCTCGTGTTAGGCTGAGTTGGAATAGGGAGGGAGGAAAGGGGCGTCTGTTATTTCCCCTTATACACACTATATTTGTATTGACAGTGACAGCATGATCATTCCTACTGAGTCATATGATCTGCCCGTTCCTGACTCTGTGAGGTTCCCGTTGTCAAGACTGATACCTTGTGCCAAATTTGCCGGTGCTTTGCCTTTCCATAACTGATGTATGGCGTTTCCTTCCTTGGAGACCCATCTGCGATTATGGGCTTTCTCTCCGAGGGGCGCTAAAGAGCCGCGTGTAGGAGATGAAGATCTCCCGTCAAGAGATTTTCCACAGAGATAAAGTGGACAGAGTGGTCATGGTCCAAGCTCAGGGAAGCGCATGGGAAGTAAACACCCACAGGCAACAGCAGCTCTTACACACACCACGTCTTTGGTTCTGACAAGTGCTCATTGCTTCTGACAGGCAACTAAGTTACTGCAGGGAACTTGTTGGATAACACATCATGGTCCTCAACAGGAAGCTTTGCACCTCATGTTACTGTGTAATATCTTTCAATTATTCTTTCCATAAAATATGCCTTTAATTTCCATTTTTTCCCCCTACTTGTTGATTCTTTCAATGTCCAGTCACTTCTCCAGCCATGACTAATATTTCAGGCTCATTCTGCACCCAAAACCTTTGCCAAAAGTCAGACAGAAAGGCACACAGAGCAACCTAAAAGTTCTATCCACAAATGAAAGGGACGAGCCAACTTGATTACTAAATAGCTTTATTTCCAAATACATTCTTGTGGTTTGAATGAAAACATGAACTGAAGAGAAAAAGTGAAAAAGTATGTAATGTATATAGTATTGGTCATTTCCAGGATCAAATATCTGAATGAATAAAACAATGAATCTCCAAAACATCTACTTTTCAAGAGAAAAGAAAGAAGAAAAACATAAACACAGCCCTGTTTTCAGCTTTGTGACGATGCAATTTTTGGATAAACCAGTGAGTATTAAATTGTTTATTTAGCTAGAAGTATTTTGTCAGTCCCCAAAGGACCATTTACTGTAATCTCTCAGTTCAGAGAGATTCTGAATCACAACATTTGGAAATACATGGTCTTAACTGGATAGCAACAAGAGTTTAACGCAGAATAACACAGATTTAAACAATAAGTAAATTTGAACAAATCAACATGGCTCTTAATGATGGATATCAGAACTTGTGTGAGGAGAATGCACACTTTCATGCCAAAACTGTTATTCCATATGAGAACACACAGAGAAGGTTGACACAAGCTAAATGTAATTGCATGCCGGTGGTCATGCATTTCTACAAGGGCATGCATGATGGCCCAAGTGCATATGGACAGACTCATGCATAATGCATGTCCAGCAGTCACTGTAGATCTCACAGAATCAGGCCAAAATGAGCACTAATTGTAATGGCAGACTGACCATAGTGCCCTTCCCTCTAAAATGTGTGACAACCTCACAATGAGACACGGGATATGCATTTTTTGTCTTAATTACTTAATAATCACATTATAGCAAGCTTTTGTTTTTTATCAGCTAAATGGCTGACAATGGTAATTAGTAATTCCTCTTTCACAGGTGTTTTTCTTTTTTTTCTGAGTAGAATTGCTCGAGAAGTCTTCCGTTTAAGAGGTTTAGAGTAACATAGAGTACTACCTTCCTATAACAGAGAGTAACTTCTTTTTTGCAGCAGGATGGTGTAGCGGCATTCTCATAGCCCCTGTGTGAACCTCCCTCGGTTTAACTCATGGTCAAACAAAACCGTGAAAGAAAAATCATATAAAAATCAGAATTTTCTTTGGAAGTTACCACATTTGTGATGACAGTCACAAGTGTCAACACAAATAGCCTTAAAAAGTTCAGATGCTCTCAAAAAGTAGTTAAAAGTCATTTCAGTATCATTTCCAATGTTAAGCATCCTGCATCGTGCTTTCTCATGATACAAAAAACTAACCGTGCCTCTACTTGAAACAGGCTGCAACAAACTCTGGCAGTTGGAATTTGTAGACATATCATTTGACCCATGACTGGTCATGTAATAGAACATTTAACTACTAGCAGACAAAGGCATTCACCCATATAGTACATTCACTCACGTTATTTAAGATTAAGCAAGTCCAAACCTCCATTATATCTTGTTCTAACGGATCCATGCGGTTACTAATGAGACTGAGTAATGCACGCATCCTCCATTAGAAGCATCACTGGGTGGAAAAAGGGAAAAAAAAACCTGGAAAGGTTAAGTCAACACTCAATAGCTCGCAGCCCTATTCTCCTATTTAATACATTTCCTATGCTGACTTAATGAACCACACAAAGCCTTTCTGGTTTTTCATCAGATGGGGGGTGGTGGCGGTGGTGCTGGAGGTGGGGGGGGTGTATGAAATGGTAATAAGGGCAGACAGACGGAGAGACGGAGGGAGAAGCCCGAGCTGAGCAGGGGATGAAGCTGCACCTTCCTGGAGGTGTGTGATCTCATTAAAGCTAAATTGGTATATGCCAATAAATCCAAGGCACTTGTGATCTGGAATTATTACACACGCATAGACTGCATACACACAAACTTCCCCCATGAAGAGCATTATTAGTACTGCAAAATTATCCAAAATGGAAAGAACAGTAATAAATATTGTAATGAGAAATAATGGAGCAGTGGCGGATATGGTCACAGCAGTGGCCGGTTAACACCAAAACAAACATCTTGAGGGCTGGTGAATAATTACAGCATGCAAAGGGAGTCATTAAAGCTTCATCACACAGAGAAAAAAGGGATAGAGCAAGTATGACATCATGACGACTGTCTCAATAAATCAATCTGGAGTAGAAAAAAAAGGATAATAACTGTATGTGATGACGGTACGGTAAGTTTGATTGCTGTATAAGTAGTGCCACTGTGCTGCGGTATGCTTTGATTGGTATGTTGACTTTAGAAGACAATGTGTATTTTGAAAGGACATAATTACATATATATCCATTACACTTTGTTTTTCACAATTTAAACACGCATCTTTACATTAATGGACACACATAATTGGTGTTTCATTTGTAACCTCATCACTTTGTTTGCTTGTAGTCAGATGTTTAACTCAAGCAAACCCTAGGCATTTTGTGTTGGGAGCCACATATCCCAGAGGCTCCTGGGGCTCCTGGGAGAGGGAGAGGGAGAGAGAGAGAGCGAGAGAGACAGAGGGGAGAAAGACAGAACGAGAAAGAGGCATGTGTGTGTTGTTTGTGTGTGCTGGCTGGCAGAGTCCCCTTGAGGCTCTACTGTAAAGCTATCATCAGTGGTGGTGTCAGGGATTTGTAGCTTGTCACTGAGAGAGCGAGAGAGTGCTGGCAGTGACTCTGGGAAATAACTGCTTATGGAGAGAGCCTGGCTCGCACAGCTTGTGCAAGTGTAGGTGTGTGAGAGAGAGATAGAGAGATGGAGAACGAGTGGGAGGAATGTGTGTCTATTTTCTCCCCGGGGTGTCTGGAGATGTGTGTGTGTGGACGGGTAGGTTGTGGGTCGATCATATGATGTGTGGATCCATGTGCCGTCTTTCATCTCGGGGCCTTAGGCTCTTTGTCTATGTGTGTTCTTGTCGGCAACTGGTGTGTGTACATGTCTATTCTGGGCGTGTCAAAGCTGCCACGGTGGCATTGCATGGATCTGTGTCTCCTTGTGAATTAATGTTCACATTTGGACCTGAATATGATCAAATGTGATTCAGTCTATTCAGTCACCGGCAATTAGGAGTCTGTGTAGGCTACCTCCCTGCTACTATGCCTGTGTTTGTGTATGTGTGGTCTTCGCCAAGATGGATGCTGACTTCAAACCGAACTTTCCCTCAAGGCGGAGGGCCAGCAGCAGCAAAACGCTGCTGTCGGGTAAATACATGTATCTGCAAAAAAACAAGTTCCTCTGGAATGACGAATGGAGGGCTCATTTTCTCATTGACAACCATGTATTTCTGAAATCGCGTGTTGGCGGTTGACCAGGTTTCAAGGGCCCGAGGGTCATGAAATTCACTCAACTCATAAATGATCATGTCAGCATTCAAACAGAGGAAGAAAAGGGAAGACGAGGAAAATTGCAGTTACATGGTTTCCATCTGACTGCAGCTGCTAAATCCACGGCAGCGTTGTGGCCCATCTCTAGGGCCCGCAGAGGCAGAAAGACAGTTCCTATTACTGTCAGTCCAATTACCGGCCACAGCACAGCCACCGCTGTCAACACCAGACAGGTCATGGTATGTATCGGCATCTTTTCTCTCATGTATAGCCATATTTTATCAGGGGAGCATGTATATTATGCAGCACAGCTTTGAGCCATAAGAAAACTGGTTATCAACATTTAATATAATCTACTCTTATAAATTATCCATTATGCGGGGTCAAGAGTTCAGTAGAGTTGGATCAAAGATCTCACTTACTATGAGATGTTAAGGACATCTACAACCCAGTGTGTATGTATCGTAGTCTGCTTTAGGGATACACACTGGAAACAAGTGAAGATTTTGGAAGAAAATGACAACACTGTTATGGTTGCAGTATTTCCCCTGTGGTTTCATGTGTCCTTGTGGCAATCCACCACACATATACACATATACACCCAGAAGTGGGGAATGTGATGAGAAGTGGTCTAAATATTGAAACACTCTCCATTACAGAAGACAGTGTTCTGCGTTGAGCGTGTCTGCTGAGCTGCCTCTAGTGTCGCACCACACGGAGACAGAAAAGGCCCAGCCCCATCTGGTCTTGGTTCAGTCTGGTTTACTGCAAAGTGGTGCCAATACAAATAGCTTTGCTTGATGTTTGTTTGCATAAATTGTTTTGAAAGGCTTCACCAAGAGTTTTTTGGGTGGATTACGGTGGGGAAGTTGGGGAGCCAACCGTGGTGGAATAATCCTCGCTGAGCTGACAGTTAGATTTGCTCTTCTTTAAAAATAAAAAAAAGAGATTGTTTTGGATTTTTCTTCTGGGTTCCTGGCAGTGAGTTTGGACTGTGAACTTTTCAGTGGGTTGTGTGTATGTGTAAGTGTGTGCGTGTGCATATAATGTGGGTGTATGATGATGGAGAATGCTGAGCTGCTCTCTCTTCTCTCGTAGCATAGCGGTGTCAATTTCAATAACATCAGTGTAGCGTTTAACACATGCTAAAAGTTCAGTTGAAAGTTCAGAGGCCCAATGCAATGTAGGGAAAATGTTTCTCTTCCTAAAGCCCTCACATATCCACTTTGATTCTTCTCCCACAGGTCAAGTCAAAGGAAGGAAAACGCAAACTTATGTACAGAGGTGAATTAGGGTTGTATTACATCTATGAAATAAAGTGAAAATGTATCTTCCAATACAGTAGGCACATTTATTTTTTTTGTTTTGATTGTACATCCTGGTAAAGAAGACGTACTGTAGAAACCAATTGGCAGCCATCATCACTTACCTCTAGTTTTGCTACAGGTATAAGAAAATTGACCTGATTGATTTCATGTCCAGGTAAGTGTGCCAGCTCAGCGCTAACTGGTACCAGACAGATTTTGTGCAAGCTGTATAGATACCCTGGCCCCCAAGTCTTAGCCAGAGCCCCCGATAGGATGGAAATCGCAATTCCACCAATGACAGTTCAATCGTTGGGGCCCTCTGTTCCTCATTTGCTGCTTAGCCAGTGGAGGTCCCTCCATGGTCGACTCCCAACCAGATCCAGATGCGTCTAAAAATATTTTTTTGTCTTCAGCTCCTCTGCAGCCGCATCGTGTCAGGCTGAGGAGCTAATGATGGTATATTTTCTTGTCCATGGACAAAAATCCTGACATTTCTGCTCTACCCTTAACCCTTTATGGGTTTGGTCTCAACATACACTGTGGTTTGACAAGCTCAGCAACCAGAGTGATACAATATGACAAGACTTACTTTCCTTATCTTATCTTAAGACTGCTATCTAAACAATGACTAGACATACAATAAATACATAATAAATACTTCACTTATAGTCATAAAAAGTATTTCTACATGTGTTTCAATCTAAAGGTTGAGAGAAGAAAATTAATCCTGAAGTATCTTCTGAATTCTAAAAGCATAGGCAACTAATAAAATCCAGTGTCAACCAGCATGTTATGCTTTTTGCTTCTTAAATTTTCTTTCTCATCAGTTGGATTTCCACTCAGACATGGTAATTTAATTTCCCTTTCTTTCTCTCTTTTTCCAAATTCAATCTTATATGCAGACCTGAGTCTTTTTCCGTTGCCCAATGTGGATCCACCTCAAGAAGAAAAAGAGAGAATGGGGCTGCCTCAATCCATCCAACTTAAAGCAGATGTTACATGGTTGCCAACATCAAAAGGTCCTGTTAACTGTAGAGAAGGTGAAATCATATACCTTTGATTAGTCTTTTCACTGGTTAATGTAAACGAGCTTAGTACATGGTTGCTGAGTGAACCCTGACCTTGGCCTCATGGCCAATACATCATCAGATTACAGAAAAAAACACAGAGTTTTGTTTTAACTGTGCCTTGTTAAGGCTAATTTTTGATTTGCAGATTGTCAAGCTTACTTTGGAGAAAGCAAGAAGACTGGATCAGATCTCCACAAGGCCCCCTGCTCTGAGGTAATACTGACACTTCTAAATAAGAGGGCAGTATCCTTGAAATTCTATAACTTGGCTTCTTTTAGGATCCTCTTTCCCAGCTCAGCTCAAGATGTTTTCCATTTTGAGGTTGAGATATCTAAGATGTAGATGTGCCTTCTATTTATCTCAAGGATATTTATTCTGAGAATGATAAGGGGTAAAATATGGAGGGAAAAGTGGTGCAAGGGAGGAGGGTGAGGGGCTAACAGAATTCCTTTTAAATATATGGTGAATGAGGGTCCTTCAACAAGTGTTGTGTTTACTTTGCTTGTGGGAAACAAATCGACACAG
The DNA here is from genome assembly GCA_946959425.1 of Argyrosomus regius. Taxonomy (NCBI): domain Eukaryota; kingdom Metazoa; phylum Chordata; class Actinopteri; family Sciaenidae; genus Argyrosomus; species Argyrosomus regius. The sequence continues at coordinate 18,295,250 of OX336882.1, forward strand.
GCGGCGTCTGAGGGGGCTGTAAAACAGCTCTTTGGTATGGAGCGCGGCTTAAATTCCATCGGAAAGCACAGCAGTGTCACCCCAAGGTGTTGAGAGTAAATATATGGTGTTACTTTTAGGGCTAAATAGGGGAAAAAACACACAGAGAATGAAGTGCACATCACTTTGCTTAGGAGCAGCAAAATTTGTTTTTAGCTCTTTTTATAATTAAGTTCACACATTAGATATGTAACAAAAGGAAATACTTGCACCACAGTGTACTTTCACCTCAGCAGAGAGTAAAAATTAACTGAGAAGCTCACATTTTCATAATCAAATATTGAATACAGTGTCAAACAGGCCCATATAAGAGGTAACTTCTCCATCGGGAAACAGCAGTACTATGAAAGCTGCCTACCTTTTTTTGAGTGCTACAAAATAATATTAAAATAAATCAAATGATGAAATCATATGGATGAAAAATATGGTGAGAATGTACTGCCTTTCATCAGACCTCAACTGGGCAACTGACAAATATTTTATCGTGTATTTTACTTGAAGCCAACTTCAAAGTGATGACTGCTATGCAGTTTTCCCTCTGGTCTTTAGAAGTTAACGTTAGCTTACGTTATAATTTCACTGAGGAACCGAAGATGCCCAACTCTGAATGTCCAGACATGTGTATTAAGTTTAAAATATTAATGTATTATACTTAAGGTATAACTGAAGGACTTTGACTATTGTTTACTATCTGCTAGCATTAGCAGTCAGTGAGTAGGTACTCAATTGCTAGGGAGGTTGTAGTGGCAGAACACGTCTATAGTGTATAATTTGGGGGGCTCCGTTTATAGAATATGGCAGAAATGACAATACAGTATGCATAACTATGTTTTTATTAGTGTATAAGAAGAATTACCTTCAAATGAGCCATTTATACAGGTGCGTCAGGTCCTCAACAGTCGCTCTAGATAGTGCCTTTCAAGTGCCTTTTTCACACGTCTTGATATGATCATACTTTCTCCTGCATGCTAGGAAGGAGAAAGTGAGACAACAGGGTTGCAATCAGCAACTACACCACTAGATTCCACTACATCCTTCACACTGGTCCTTTAAAGTGCTCAGTAATGGCTCAAACTTAGAAAGAAGTGAGATTATAAAATCCTGACTAAAAAAGTAAATGTCATCATATCATGAGCAAAGTAAAAACACTTTTTACAGCTACAGGCACAGAAAGCAGCTTTTGCTATGATGATTCATCCTGTCTGCACATGTCACCTTGTGTCCCATCAGATCATACCATGAGCTTTTCTACCAGACTTAAATTGGTGTTGCTGTTAGCTTCATTAACTTTGTCATTTTCTTGTAAGTCTGGTGACTGTATTTTGTGCAGTGTGTGTGTGTGTGTGTGTGTGTGTGTGTGTGTGTACACTTCAGACTGTGTGGATGTAGTGCATGCTTGACCTTTGCCAGTATGAGAGCAAATGCAGTGGAAGAGTGATACCACTGTGCGGTCCTCTAATCTGCTCACTTAGCCCCGGCTTTGGGGCTCACTTCGCTCCGCTTCAGCTGAAGCTCCCTCATCACAAACTGCTGGCAGTATTCTCACAGACTTGAGCTCAGCTGCATTCACATACACCCTTCTGCCTTTCTCTGCCTATGTAACTCCATTTCTCATCCTCCTTCTCTCTATCACTCTACTTTTATTTTTACCTCGCTTTTTTTCTGTTCTACTCTTTTGGCCCTCAGCTTCACCTTAACCATCTTGTCAAGTTTAATCTTGGTAAGCACTGTAGCATCCCACTATTATACTCTGGATGAAGTGCATATCTGTGGGTTGAACCTGACTGCATTTACATCCAGCTCTCTCTCTTCCTCTCTCCCTCAACTCTCTGTGTTTAGCCTGCCTTGACCTTTGCGCACTTACAATCTGTAGAAGCAAAGCAGTACATGTGAAGTGTATATTCTGAGATGAACACCCTTCCTGACTCCCATACTGTAGGAGATGTGTAGACTACAATATGTTTTCTCTCTCTTCCTCTCTCTCTCTCTCCCTCTATGAGTTCTGTGTACTTGCCTTGTACTTGCTTACCTTGGCTATGAAAGATCCTCAATTATTGTTAGTATTGATGTGGGTGTTAAGAGTTTTATTATTAGATGAAAATGATAATGGGGTATAATGTGTGTAAGGGTAAAGAAGGGCACAAATGTCCTCTTAAGATTTACTTTTCATTACATCAACATAGCATTGCTTTGCGAACAGCTCCTCATATTCAAACTTTAAAATTTAAACTTTCAACTCACCATTTGTGGATATAACAAGTAACATCTACTAATTTTGTCTTAGATTTGATGTGTACTTTTCCTGTTTTTTAAAATTGTTAGCAATGTAAGTAATGTCACTTTCATATATGTTTTGACCCATTTAATTAGATTTGATTAGACTTCAACTTTTTTTTTTCATATATAAAGAACATTTTATTACAAGAGATATGCTTATTATTCTTTCAGTGTAAACACAAAATTTAATACATATGGTAGCAAACAACATCATATATTGTGCATATATATTGCATTTAAACACATACAACTTTAAAACCAGTCACAGACTTAATTAAACTTCCATTCCAATTAAATTTACAACATGACAAGTATAATTCAGTATGTCTTGATTGACTTAAAGTTTGCAGCAGAATTAACACAAACTCTTTTATCCTTTTGTTTTTATTTTAAATGAACTATCTTCTTAAAATAGCATATACACTGTATATTTTAGTCAGATACTATAAGCAAAAAACTTGGCAAGGAGATGGCTAGGCAGGGTCATCAGGGACTGAGCACTGAGGCTGAAGTCTTGTAGCCCCCAGTCCTCCCCCAGGGTGTGGGGGTCCTTGCCAGGGGCTTATCGTTTCACGCGCATTGTCATTTCCTATAGTCTCTCCCTATTCATCCTTCTCCCCATCCCTTTCCTTCCACCTTCCTGCAGTCCTTCCTCTCCTCTCTCTCCATAGCACCTCCTCAAGCTGTCGGCACTCTGGTTCGGAGGGTTTCCTTCAGGAAGGAGAGGTCCATGTTCTGACCACAGGCTGATAGAGGGAACCTGATAACCTCTAAGCCAAGTGCTACACTGCCAGCTGACATGAAGCAGAAGTCCTCCTGACCCCTTTCTCTTTGGGAACAGGACACCCAAACACAAATACTGGGGGGGCTTGAACGTCAGCAGAGCCCCTCTGCTACAGAGAAGGTGTGACGTGATACTTCAGACTTGAGCTGCAGAAATTGAGCTTTGATGTGGCACGGTTATCATTCCGTAGATATATTTAAGCATACTAAAGGCATCAACTTGTTTGAAAGACACTAAACATTAAAAACATCTATTTAATGTAGAAGAAATCAGTTAGTTATAGAACAATGTATGGATTTGTCTACTGTTTTTGCTTGATCTTTTTCTTTGTATATATTATCTCAATCAGAAATGTTGTTTTATTCTATTTTAGGATACCTTTTGAACATCTGTCAAGGGCCACCAGATTAAAATTAGCCTCTGGCTCATTTAGGCTACAGTTTTTTTTTTGTTCCATTGATCAATTGTCCAGAACAAATAAACTGATAAAATGTAAATAATTGATTGCATTTAAAAGAATCAATTATGTTCTGAAAAATGTGTTGTCACAAAACTGATAGTAGATTTGTTTTTCTTAGCTCGGAAAAACCTGATGTGTTTTGGAGATACATTGTTGTAACAGGACACAGCGACACTACAATGTTTGTTAATTGCAATCTTGAGAGCGTTGTCGGACGTGGTTATCTATCAACAGTGGTAAGCTCGGACAAATCCAGCAGGCCTGACATTGAATGTTACATACAGTTTTTGTGTTATACAGACAGCATAGGAAATTATGTAATATATGTCCTCAAGCCTAGGTTATCTTGCACACACAGACACACACATACACTGGTCATCCTCTTGGGGAGAAAGGTGGAGTTGAGCGTGCACAGAGACCTTACAGCCTTGTGACCTCATTACTATTCAGAACCAGCGGTGAGAAGACGAGTGCTGCTGTGTTCCCAGTACAGCTCACCCCCAGCACTCGTAGATGATGTGCACGTATGGGGGAGGTTGTGGGGTGGGCAGCAGCTTCCCCTGAACCCCCCACCTCCTCCCTGCTACACACACACACACACATTCACTTCCTCCTGGGAGATAGGCGGCCTCTGCTTTCTGTCAGGGTGTCCTCAGCCGCAGACCCCTGGGGCCTCATGCTTGGTGGGAATCTGGTCTTCTCACTCCACAGATGCCCCCCCCTCCTTCAGATGAGCAGGAAAACAAGACCTGAGGAAGATACTGCTGCTCATTCTCTGCTATCGTCTCCCATATTTTCTTTGCTATCTCTCTCCTACGCCCACATTCTCTTCTCTTCTTGTCTTTCTTCTGCCCAGGCGGTCGATACCGTTAATTGGCTCACTCAGTCACCGGCACATTGATTGCGGTCACTAATAAAAGGGCTATTGATTGGCACTTTGTTTAACACTGGCCCATGCAGTGAGAGCTGCCCTCTAATACTATCCTGACAGCAACCTTTTCCTGTTTGCCAGTCTCTTAATGTCATAAATTATGTCAGTCGATTAAGGAGATATTTCTCCCCTCATGTTTTTGCCCCATCAGTGTAAGGACATTTTTAGATTGTGGCTCCTGAAGAGAGAGGAGAAGTGTGGCACCTGTGAGCTGAGAGCAACACGACATCTTTGGTATAGACTTGTTTGCTGTCAAACCCACAGTCACATGAAAAGATTGATATGAACTCTCTGTACCCAGTACAAATATATATTCAGTTATTAAAAAAGTTGAATTTGTACCATGCTGTATGTTGTTAATTTAACACAGATAGTGAAGATTTACATGACTGAATTTAATTTTGTTTTATTTTATGTGCTAAATAAACAAGTTATACATGGAATTGTTGATTGCAGAGTAGCTAATATGACAAATAAAAAATACATTTGTTGAATATGTAGATAGTATGTGTATTTTTAGGTAAACAAATCAACACAGACCTGGAATTAAAATTGTTCTGAGGCTGATCTTTAGTATATTTGTTGTTGCGATAACAGAAATTGCCAGCAACTTTAAGCCGACTGCACAGTTTCCCACCAATCACTGTCAGTTACAACACCTGAAGACGGTCTGTCAAACCTAGTCAGCAAGAGAGCAGTCAAAAATAAATAGCTTAATATCAGTCTTAATGGTAAATAGTTAAAAAAAAAAAACATCCAAGTGGTTGTAATTAAAATGCAAACCTAACTGTTGCACTGACAGTTGACTAAGCTCAACATGACTTAAATGAAAAATAAAAGTGCATATGTTACATGCACTTTTATGTAATTCAATACTTATAATTGTGTTAATAGTATTAAGATCCAGTATAAAATTGATTCAAATGAACATGATGGGTTTGATGGAGGGGTACTTGAGCTTATTTGATGGAGCTGAGGTGGTACATCACACAAAAATGGCTGGTGAACACTGAGATATCAATAATACAGCCTTTGGGTTGTAGGAGTTGTAAGGATTAATAAATATACAGTGCGGTTGATGTTTAAGAGAACAGACAAGGTTTTACACTCCATGTGTTTCTCATGTGTGCTTTATCCCTTTCTCACCCAGCCCACCAAGGAATTTCAGCAACACATCATTTGGATCCAAATTGCACCATTGTCAGCATGTTAATTCTCTAAAATGTTTCGTAAGGCAGGAACGTTTTACAACGTTTGCTGATAATTGGCTGCCTCAATTAGAATGCTACAAGGTGATTTTCACTTTACATTTCTAGTAGACATGTCTCTTCCACTGCGAGGAACACGCAGGTTGACAGGAAACAGCCTGCGCAATATTCTCAACATGAACTCAATATCTAGTTTTATTGCAATTAGCTGTGCGCTATTCTTCACCCAGCAGTTCTAAAGCTTCAGTGAGTCAAAGGCAGGTCTCCTGAGTAAGACGATGAAAACTGGAAATGGGGTGTAAGTACCTCCATGAGAGATTTAATTATCGCCATTAAATATTCAATGATCAATAGAATTTGTTTTAGCCGATCAATAGGTGGCCAGGCCTGAGAAGGACAATGTGCATAAGTTACTATTTGCATTTCAAAGCAGCTGTCACGTGGTCCAATTGGAAATCCATACCATTTTGTTAGGCTGTATTTCATATTTAGCTGCTTTATCCCCTTATCACTGACTGCTATTGATTCCCTTCCCTTTATTTACTGCCTGCAAACTGCCTTAGGTTTAAAATGTCAAAATGTTTTTAGCTCCATCTGCCTTCCTCATCTGCCTTCCTCATCTCATATCTAACTCTTTATTTCTCCCCCCCACCCCCTTGTCTCTCTCTCTCTTTAATTCCCTTGTCTCTCTTTCCTCTCGCTCTCAGTACCCCTCTCAGTAGAGTTGGAAATTAAACCCTGTCATCTTCCCACCCACCGTATACTTTTCTGCTCACTCGGGTGTGAATCTGCACATTATTCAAATAAATATCTCAGAAGTGTCAGGGGAATACTCTGAGCCACTTCAAAGACGCCCACCCACCCCCCAACCCTTCAATGTTGCTTGTTCTCACCGGATTCCTATTTTGTTTACCTGAACCGGCTCTAATGGCTTGTTTTTCACAGCACCTATCATATGTTCAAGAGCAACATTTAGCCCAAGTTCAAGTACACGCGTGTTCAGGTCTCACCTCAGCTTTGATTGTTGTCCAAAACTGAATGTGATGTTTAGTTTCGGCCCAAAACATTGTTCCTCTCTGTTTTTCTTGCAGTCTTTCATCTGTCTCTCTTAGCCCTATGTTTAATTCTTCTTCTCTAGCTTTGTACCCTCTTTCGTATCCCTCACCGATTCTCCTCTGCCTCCCTTCGCCTTCACCTTTACTAATTCACGAGTTGGTTTCCCCAGGTGGGATATTGTGTAAAGCTACCTAGCACACTGTGTACTGAGAGGACGAGCCCTCAACAGAGGGAAACATTGTTGATCGATCATTGTGTACACCTATGGAGCTGTAAATAGAGATCTTATACGTCAGAAAAAATATCAAAATCATTCATACACAGAGATGCACATATACTGTATTAAGTACATGTGCATATTGACCAGACAAAGTAAAACCTATCCAATCAATATCCCTTGTATTATGTAGGTGTTGCAAGCTCTGTATGTGGAAAAGAGACAGTTAAAACACTGACGAGGGTCAGGCCATGACCTGCACGGTGCTCTACACATGGAGCTGCTAATACAGAAACATTGAGCTCCATCCATTCTGAAATGTGAAACAATAGCTGGGTTATACTGCTGTGCACTCTGTTGAGTTCCACAGGACAGCCTCTCTATCTGCGAGTAGGCCTATCTATCAGAGCAGCCCTCAGCCAGGAGACCACAGAGGTCAGGGAGTTAACCTTCAGAGGCCCGAGGGCTGCATGAAGCATCATCAGTGCCATCAGGATACATGGTCTCAGTACTGCCGCGCAGCTGGGGGATGGAAAATCTGGATGTCCTGAATGGGTGTGTACGTGTGCATTTATTTGCTTGCACATCTGTAGACGCCTGTGTGCATCTGTGTTGGTAGTGTAAATTTGAGGGTCGTGAATGATGGTTAAAATGTTGCTGGCAATAACCTGAGAAGCAGAAGGAGACACAAGCTGGCTCGAGTATATGGGAGTCTGGACGAATCACTTGAACATTTCAGATGAAAGTGGTGACATCTTAAAAACTCTTCTTCGTACAATAAATAAATAAATAAATAATAATAATAATAATAATAATAATGAACGTGGCAACCTGCTCCAGCAGGTGGCGGTGTGACGTCTGCTCCCACCTGCCAGAAAAGCGAATCACACGCAGAGGAACAGATGTCCTACGCTTTGACATGGACGTTAGTGACGTGACGGACGCATGCGCAAAGTTTTGGCGCAAGAAGACCTTCAGCAGATGCCGCCCTGTGTGTGACTAACTTCAGTAAGACACTGTTTTTACCTCAACTTTTCAGCTGGTATTGTAAACGGTGTTCGATGTAATTTACTTAGCAACCTCACCAACAAAACTACCAGACCTATTTACTTCTGTATTCACACAAAGCCATGTTTGCTAACTTTAGCAAGCTAGCCTGCACCTCAGTACACGCTAATGCTAGCTACTTCACATATACTGCAGATGACTGCAACTACTGCTGTACTCAGCAGTAATGTGTTTTATGAATGGACAAACAATTTAGCTTCTTGACTGTTCTAAACAATGTTCATCAGTTAATTTATCATTATATTATTAGTGCCAACATGTCTAAAAGTGTGGTGTATATGTATATATGTATATATGTATATGTATGAGTATGTGAGTGTGTGTCTGTGTGTGTGTGTTTACAGACAGTATATTCTGCTCCATAGCTCAATGAATAATATGTTTATTCATTTATTAATTTCCAAGTTCATAGATTATGTTCCAATCTAACCTATAATTGCTACTATAAATCTTATAACTCACACATCATGTATGTGTAGTGTGCGGGGCATACAGTATATTTTATATCTTGTAAGGGGTCCTTGGCTGGAAAAAAAAAAAAAAAAAAGAGAACCTCTGCTGTATCTATCTATCCGAAGTCTTTCCGATCGTTTACATTTCCATGATCCTGACTCTTGCTCCTCCAAAATGCACAGTGTCGGCGTGATTATACACGGTGAGAGGCATCACTCACGACTCGGCCGGGACACTTCAGCTTGTATGTTTAAATTGCTCCCAGTAGTATCCTTAATCTGGGTGGAAATCAATATGGCTTTTACTGTCACATTGGAGGGGTGGGGACCATTTATTGATGTTCAGATGTCATTTCAGGGGGATTTGATGTTTCTGTCCTCTCTTAGTGAGGAGATGGCATGATAGATCAACTGATGGTGTCTGCTTGCTTTCTCAAGGGTTTTACTGGAGCCTGGCGTTGTTTGGAGTGAAATAGCAGATGTAAAGTTGAGTCCGAACGTGCTGAGCTTACAAAGAAAAATGAGGAGAAAAGGTTTAGGGAAAGTTGCTATTGATTTTTTTTTGTCAGGAAAGCTGTTTGAATTAAAGCCTGATATCTTAATGGGGTTATCACCATAAGCCCCAAAACCCAGGATGAGGGCTCTGAAGAGACAATATCACACACAGATGACAGCACACACACACACACACTCTTAAGCATGTTATCTAGCCATTGATCAGTATAGAAATAGTTTCTGCTCCTACTAACAAGTCAGATTTTGTTTTTGTCTTTATTCTGTTGTAGTATCTTTATTCACCGTTTGATGATTCTAAAGTGATTGGAGTGATAGGCATCTTTGAAGTGAAATGAAATAGGGTACAGTAACTCTCGATGGATATAGATTAGTGAGGTTATAAATAGAGTGACACATAGAGATGGAAAGGTAATAATGTTGATGGCAGTGACGTGTGAGTAATGTTTACACCTCTGTGCATAGCATGGGGTCGGGGTCATGAGGGGTTACACATTAACCAGGGTAACTAGCAATGGATAGGAGTCAACAATAGGTATGGGAGGGCATGATATTAATGATAATAATGATAATATTCAAAATCATATACACTTGTATTCTGTTTTTATAGATACACCTGCATGTAGGCAGATTTAGTAATCCGTATGCAGCTGGTAGTAGAATGTGAATCGTCACTCATGATCCGCTTTGTCCTTCTGAATTGAGATCATGTTAAATTTTATTTATTTTGTTCTGTTAAGGATTGAATGGTAGAAGAGGAAGGTTAGACGAGAAGACGACAGATGCTTTCGTCAGTTTGGATGAACTCAAACCTGAAACATGTCACACCAGGTAAGCAGCATCTCTCAGTGTGTCATTCTTGCTGCGCCCCTGCACAGATTTTGATCACAGTTGCTTACGTGCTGTAAACTAATCACAACTTTATGGACATCTGAAAGCTGCTTAACACACCTGCAAGTAAGGAACATTTGCTTTATTGTTGATTCTTTTTTTTAATCTTACCTAACAGCAGAAAGAGAGACTATCTTTGCCACAGCTTTGCCTTGTCACAATACATCGAATTGTATTCAAGGTTACAATTTAACACAGTGCTCAAACACTTCACAGTTTGAATTCTGGAAGTTATGTTGTGCAGAATAATTTTATTAGCTTCCTTTACTTGTGCCATTAACCTACATACTGAGTTTGCTCTATGTTGCTTATCTCTGAAAACGCCTCCACTGCCTCACCTCTCTCTCTCTCCATCTCTCTTTTACCATAATATTTATAGATTTAGCCTTTCTCCTGTCAGTCCACATCCCTCTCTGTCCCTGTCCCACTGCTTCTCTCTAAGGAGCCTTGCCTCCTCCCCAACAGCCTGTGAGCCCTAGAGTCACATTTCAGGCCTGGCTGCTACTTAAAGGCCCATAATCTGCTCTGAGAATGGCTACAGTGAGGCGGCCTGAGCGGAAGCAAATTATTCGCTTTAAGGACTCCTGCTGCTGTGGGACCCGGGGCTAGTGGCTGGTGCCGTTAACGTTAACACACACCCAGTGTGCAAGCCATCATTATTTATTTAACCCGTTAAGTGTTTAAAGTGGAAGGGGTCCACCGGGACAGAGCTTGGTTGATGAAATTATTCCACATATTTATATATATATACAGTATATAGTTTAATCCTTTAGGGAGAGGAGCAAGGGAACATAGAGAGATGAAGCCTTCCCTACATTCTTCAAGCTGTACTGTAAGATCTGATCACATGATAACAAACTGAGGGTGCGAGTGTGCTTGGCCGACATGGGGGTATTACAGACCTCACAATGTGGGAGGAATTCACTGTCATGTATTTGATATGAATGTTTTCTGGGCTGTGTGTGAGAGCTAGGGAGACAATATATGTCTGTGTGTATCAGACAAGAATAATATGCATAAGTGTTTGTTTGTGTCTGACATGTTGTTACCAATTGGCAGTTGGCATCATGCTACTCCAACTAAACTGAGTTGTTTAGCAAGCTGTGGCTGAAGATAAATATCGATATCCTCCTCACATTCACAGTGTTACGTGGCCCTGATTCACCTTGAAGCGTGTCTTTTTTGTGTATCTGTATCCAGGTCCGCCTGTTTGATCACAGTAATAGACAGAGGGGATAGCATATTTGTTTTCTCTATGTGTGTGTGGAATAAGGAGTCCCAGCATTAATAAGTAATCACTGGATGTAGGCCCTCCCATAACATGTTGGGCCAGTAGCACTTGCCCCCAGTAATGACACCATTACAGGACCGAAGTAGCCAGTTGTGACTTTACCTCTGGGAATCTCTTCTCATGTCTCCGCTCTTTCTCACCTCCTCGTCATAAGGGCTGAGAGGTGGCATGTCCTGAACGTGCAGTGCACAAATGTTTTTTTTTTTTTTTAACCTCTGCTCACTATAATAACCATCAGAGATGCACAAACAAATGCACAAATCTCTATAAATTTTGGTCATCAAGTATGATACATTAGTACATTTACACATTATACAAATCCAGCTGATCCAAATCTTACCGATATGTAAATAATGCTTGTATTTGAATGCAATCAGAATCTTAATTTGTTATAGTGAAGACAACACACAGAGAGGACAAAGATAGAAATTGAGGTACTATTTATTAGATAATATAAACTACCGTGATGGCAAGTAGAGACAGAGAGAGGGATGGAGAGAGAGGGGGACTGAACAGATTGAATGGCTAATGAAATGAGTACCTCCAGGCCTGAATAAATTCTCTGGTCTGGCGATCCCCCAGGATGCTGGCCTCCCAGGGAGATTAATGACCACTGGGCCATGGTATAATGAAGTAGTTTGCCTTGGCAATGTGCTTGTGAATTCATCACAGTGTCCACAAGTGGGCTGGCCGAGCACAACATCTTTATAAATCCGCCTCACTCTTCTCTCCTGCTGCTGCTGATTTATGGTTCCGCCACCCCCAAATGGTTTGGCCCCTCTCACCAGACCCCGCCCTGGCTGACCATCACTATCCTACCGAAAATCCAGGTCACTGCACTGATGGGGAAGAAATGGGAGGCTAATCAGATAATGGGAGGTGAAAATGGTTGAGAGTGAGTCGGAATCTTCAATCCCTCAACTCCTGCTCTGCCTGTCTCTGCTTCTTTGTGTCTGTCTCACTTGCATGCACATAGTCAGTTAGTAAAAGGTGATTCTTACATATACATTTTTCAGTGTTTATCTAATTGGCAATACATGTTACCTGAGGATTGGTCATAAACTAAGAAGTGATTAAGTAATTTAGGTCATTATTGATTCATTAAGTTATATAATTAAAAATACAAATGAGTAAAATGCCTTTCAAAAGTAAACATGGCATCCTTTTCCCCTTTGCTCTATGCTTTTATTCTGTAATTGGATAAAGAGAAATTGTTACATTCAGGTACCAAAGAGGGAAAAATACACATTACTGTAAGAGGATCCAGGTTCAGTTCCTGGCAGTGGTGCTTTATGGCTTGACTATGAGCCCAGTTGACAGTGTCTGCAGGAGGGAAGGTGGCGAGGGATCGTGTCCAAGTTGTTGCATCAGAGACTCCACCTGGTTAGATGGGGCACCTGTGCGGAAAGTGTTAGGATCTGGAGGGAGGATGCTGTTTGAACCTACCTTGTAGGGCTGGCCGATACGGCTTGTGGGCAGTTTACAATAAAATTAGAATTTTTTTTTCTGTCCTGCAAAAAGATTTAAATATGATTGAGCGTCTGTCTTTGGGATACATATTTAAAGAGATCCAGATGATTTAGTATACGACAAGCACGGACGTCCAGTTTAATAAACAGTTTCACCTCCGTCAGACAGAACAGAATAGTTTGGACAGACTGGACAATGCCGAATGGCACACTGTTCGCTCTTGTCTTGTAACACAAATGAGTGATGTGGCATGTTTTCATCTATTCTAATATTTATTTAAAACTGGATTAAAACATCTCAGTCAAATCATTCAATAACTCTAATTGAAATTCCAAAAACAAATTCATAAATACCTGAAATGAGGAGTCAGATATTATGAGGTACTGTGACTGGCTGCATTGACATCATTACTTGCAAATAGTCAAAAATGGTTCTACTTATACACTTTATTATAATTTTCTAGAAAACGTATGTAAATGTTCTCTAATTGGGCAGCTGTAACCACAAAGGAACAGCTTGCTATAGGGAGAAATGGTCCTCAGCCAAATTATTTGCTTACACACATAATGCTTATATCCCCAAATTACCCCATTCTATCCTGGAGGCGTCATTATGAATCCCACTGCTTTTCTTGGCAAGATAGACCCTGCGTAGCATTAAAGCACCTCTTATTGGCTAGTAGTTGTTGCCTCGTTGATTAGGTTGGTTAAGGTGAGAGGTAGGGTGGGGTTAGGATTAGCCAATCAGAGGTTGGGTTTAGCCAATCAGAGACAGAATAGGAGCGGGTCTTTGCGGAAAAGCAATAGGATTCATAATAACACATCCTGCAGCTATCTCCAACCACAGTCACAGTATAAAAGTTGTACGTAGTTGTACATAGAGCTGAGTGGGCACAACTACTTTGCACCGACAAAATGGGCATACAAAGAATCCAATTTTCTGAACAGGGAGATAATGCAACAGTGTGCAAGCATATCACAAAATGTGTAACTTACATCTGTATACTGATGTGGTGAATGGCAACAACTGGAGTAAACCTGAGGGTTTCCTAAGGGAAACCTCACAATGATCCACACATTTAAACTTTACATTACCAAAACTCTCATTTCAGCCTGTGATGGATGCTGTGTACAACTAATTGTTAATAATTGTCCAGTGAATAGCTGAGTCCTAAATGCATTTCCACCAAAAGCCGAGCATTTGTTATAGGCCAGTGCCCCCTGTTGCAGAGACATTGCCAGCCCGTTAATGGCTGAGGACTGATGAGCCCCAGTGTTACACAACTCTGCCGGGCTCATAAAGCCTGTCTGCTTGATAACTGTAGCTCCATATGGAATAGTGGCAAGGAAATTAAAGGAGAACAATAAAGCATATTGAGGGATATTTAGATTAAAATGCATTTAATTGGGTTCTTGCCTAACGCAGTTGAGATGTGTTCTCACGTAGCTGTCCGTTCTGTGGGTGCTCTTTACTAAAGCTAAATGATGCTGCTGTCATGGTGTTTGTAGCCTAACCTGGTAAAGATTATTAATGTGTGCAATAAATCCAAATTGCATAATAGGAAGTTATGAAAAAAGGAATGGGAGAGTTTAGTCTAATGAGTATTTAGTTTGTTTACCAAGAGCAATTGTCACCCTTTGCCATGTGTACTTAGTAATTGTCAAAGGCTTTACATCCCTATTCTTTCTCAAGACGGCTTATCTTAATCTACAGTGTCTTATTTTTCTTGGAAAGGGATGGATGAGTCGAGTAATTGTACAGTTGACATCGGCTTAGACAACATCATCCCCTTAGTCCCCAGCTAATCCTACAGAGTGATAACAATAATGGGAAAAAAGAATGGAGATATTTTTTTTTTTTACAAAAGAAGATATGGAGTTTAATTTGTAATTAGCTGCAGAGGTCAAAGACTTGATCCTCCATCTGAAGGTTATCCTCCTTTATTTTTCTTTTTTTTTCTCTCTCTTCTGTTTCCCTTTCCCTCTCAGTAGTCAGCCTCTGAATCAGATTATGACCTTGTTGTGAAGAAGTCAAGTGTTAATTGCGTGCAAGTGTGTGTGCTTAAAGGAAGATCAGTGAATAAAAATGGGGATATTTCCCTCAAGATTGCTTGACAGTTTGAAAAAGAGAGGTGTGTGTTTGTGTGCGTGTGTTTGCTGACAATTGGAAGTGTAATTTATTTTGGGGGGGTTATGACCCTGGACCCCCATCCACTCCCCCACCCCATCTGCCCTGTATCAGACAGCTCTGTGTAGCCCCTTGGGGGCTCTGAAGTAGCAGAGTTGCCCTCTTTGCCCGTATGTGTTTGTGTTAGTCTGTGTGGAAAATCGGACCTTTTTGCTTGCGTGTGTATGTGTGTTTTAACGTGGGTGTGTGTGCGTCTGTGCTAGTATTGATCCCCCCCCCTCCTTTCTTATAATGAAGTGGAACTACAGCTCCATTACGAGCTACTCCGCCATTGGCTGGAGGTAATATGAAATTAGCTAGCGTGCCGTGAGCCTGTCAGTATTGATTTCACTATCCAGATTACTTGTTACAAAAGAATAGAGCTGTCTGTGGCATAATTGAACAAGTTAACTCCTTGTCTCATAAAATGTAGGCCTGTATTGATTGTTACAGGGGAGGGCTCTGTGATATGCAGAGAGAAAGTAAGTTGTATGGGTGGTAACTGTGAAGAGGTGCTGATGCTTTCTTTTCTTCCCCATCAGTGTCACCCTGACACGAGGATCAAGGCGTTTCTTGCTGAGTTGCAGAATGGTGGACAGCAAATGAGTTGTGTTCCTTCAGCTTCACGTTACAACACACATTTCTCGTTTTTTCCTCCCTCTGTCATTTTTCATTCCATTTGCTTCAAGATTTGCCCCAGTCCCGTTTTCAATTTATTACCATATGTAAAAGGTGTCAGAGCTTGACATTGTCAGTGCAGATTTACTTTGGTTTATCGTGAGTGACCTGTTTGTAAGTAGAGCAGCCATTGCTTGAGTTGTGATGAGGAATGATGATGATGCCCGCAAAAGCCTCTCTATCTCCGTCTTTTGCTTCGCTGATGAACTGGAGCACGCTGGCCCTGTCTAATCACATGTGGCAGATTTGTGCCATGGAAAGTGAGGTGTTTAACAAGCGTCCCGGTCCATTAATTAAGGGTCTCTTTAAGAAAAAAAAAGTGTGTTCAATAATTTACATGAGCTAAAGGCAGCTATAACAGCCTTTGCCCACTGAGAGAAAGGAAAGACACTGTGGTCTTTGCGCTGTATAAATGGGTGAAGCCAAATGGATTCACAAACACACACTCCTCCCCAGCTGCATTGAGCTTTTAGCCTGTTAACCCTGGCAAGCGTTTTCATGATCCCTCTGCTGAGGATATATTCTACATATTTACCTTGGTTAATTAGCAAATGGTGCTCAGTCAACAATCAAAATGAATGATTGACGGAGACAAATTTCCTATGATTGTTCATTGAGGAGCTCAGGAAACTGAGGGCTTCTCTGAACAGGTATGGGGCAAAGAAGAGAGTGATGAATTGTTTGATGTGCGAATGATGCTGTTGTCCCTAAAACAGACATGGAAGGTACAGCGCCCCCCCCCCTCCGACAGAGTGAGGGATTAATGAAATGCTCTTCCACACGCCGATTTCCTGCACTCCACTGCTGAGTGATAAGTGGCTAACCAACGAAGCCTGTAATTACAATCTTACAGAAACCGGCCTGATCTGTATATAA
The DNA here is from genome assembly GCA_946959425.1 of Argyrosomus regius. Classification (NCBI taxonomy): domain Eukaryota; kingdom Metazoa; phylum Chordata; class Actinopteri; family Sciaenidae; genus Argyrosomus; species Argyrosomus regius. The sequence continues at coordinate 18,311,627 of OX336882.1, forward strand.
ATCTCACCATCCAATTACAAGATGTAATAATTCTGCACTCAGGCTGGTAATGAGGTCTAATACTAGCGCATGTGATAATCCCCTCTGGATGCGGGCTTGATCAGATGTTGGCTTTGTAATTAGACTGGCAGAAAATCATTATTTCGTGTTCGGAAAAAAATGAGGTTGGTGGGAAGTTAATTTTCTCCCCATTCTCTGAAGCGTAGACAAGAATTTAATGATTTAATCATGATTGTTAGCTATTTTGCAATCAATTTGTAATGATTGTGTCGCAACAGAAGCTTTCAGGGAGAAGGGCCTGTAAAGATTGAAGGTGTCATTGATATGGCATGGCTCTGTCAATAGATCTATACAGTGTAACACTGATACTGTGGAGGAGAGGGTGTATACAGTACTTAAATGCATGCACGTGAGTGAATGTGTGCATGAAAGCCTAGATGCATGTATTTTTGTTTTTGTCTGTTTGTATGCGTGCATATGAGAGTCAACCACAGGCAATCTGATAACAGCCACCCGTAATTGTTTAACAAGCTTGAGCAGAAGATTAATACCCTCATTCCTTTGTGTCTTGAGTTAACTTCTACACTTTAATGAAAAAACATTTTTTTGTTCAACAGCTGAAAAACTTTTGGATCTTTTGGTAAACAATTAAACAAGAAGTCAGAATTAATTACTAATCATATTCAAGAGTAGGTTTATTAAATTGCAGAGGAGTTAGTAAAAAGGAACTACACCAAGAGTGCAACTACAGTTGGGAGATAAAGACATTTTAACTGATTTTGTTTTTGAGTTATTTTTTTAAATATATAATTGCAAGTCTGAGAATGTGCTGCAGACTACGGATGCCGTTTAAAACTCGGTTTTGAGTATTTTAGCCCTTCTGCCGCCTCTTCTCTCTCCTCTCTGCTCTCTGTGGTACCTCTTGCATAAAGATGGAGCTGAGCTCCCCACAAACAGACAGCAGAACTGAACAAAATCCACCAGTAAGGGAGACGGTTACGAATAAATTATCAAACACCTGTTGAACAAGTGGAACTTAAACTTGTAGAAATGTGACGTCTTCTCTGCCCACAGAAATTCACTGCCCGAGCCCATGTTTTACACATGGACCTCATTATTATGGATTATGGACCTCATTATGCTAGTGTTGAACTGTTGTGAAAAAGCTAAAAACAATAAAAACATTTGCTATGTACCTGAAAATGTAAAGCAAGCAAACAGAATTCTTGTGGATGTTGAGGCTGAGACCAACCAGCCCCTCCTCTCTACCTGAGTCAGTTAGTCTCCTTCTATCGGCAGCAGAGGAAGGATCCATGATGCCACAGGGCAGTTATCCAGTTTAAACTGGTTAATAGCTTTAGGTAACCGTTAATTAGCCCAAAAGTATGTAAAGTAATGCTATTGTTTTTACTTTTGGTTTTGCCTGTACATACTTGTCAATAAGGAGATTAGATCTGGCATTAATTGGTCTACATATTGAACTATAACTGATTATTACAAACAAGTGACAATAAATCAATGTATTTATTAAATGGATATATTCTGGAAAGGATCTTTAAAGATTAGTGTAGTATTAAAAAGTAAACTTGTCAATTGGTTATCATACTGGCCACAACACACAGATAATTATTGATATAGTGACTGGCCCTGGAATTACCAGTACATCTAGCTTTGCAGTCTATATTCAAAAAACACTGAAGTGAAATAGTGAAATATACAGTATAATTATTTTTTATTGTCCTTTGGGAGCTCATATAATGCTCATAAAAATAGAACTACAATTTTGACATACAGGCAATTCATAGTCTTATCATGTGGTCATGTATTCCTCTTGCAAAACTCAGCGTTCAGTGCTTGGAATATCCCCTGAGTGACTGATGTATTTAGTGCAGATCTCTGGGCAAGACTTTTCTGAGAAAACACAAAAAAGCATTGTAGCCTCTAGTCTGTTAAATGTGGAGTTAATATCTTGATATACAGTAGATCTTTTCTAAATTGATTGAGTCGCCCAACTAACTTCTAACTATCTCTTCCTTATTGAAAATCAGTGACTTTGCTCGGCCACAATCATTTTCTAGGCACTTCTACTACTTTCTCAATCAGTTTGCCCATCTTATAGATTTTGTTTAGAGTATTGAATAGTAACTGGAATGTAACAATATTTGCAGTGTGAGCAGACTAATTGCAAAAATATAGTGGCACATCTCAGTTCACGATCCAGTCAAGGCTTGAAAACAGTTCTCTGGAGGTTAACACTGTATTAACAGCTTCTGCTTCTGTAGCTCTATGCAGTGTTTGATTGGAATACCTCCTGTTTGATCATCTGAAGCTACTGAGTTTACTGGAGCATCCACCGTGCAGTAGATTTAGGTAGTCCTATGGGTTTGCATTTAGCTCATCCCTCTCCTAACCTCCTGGTGATTGCCGCTGAATACTTTATTGATAGGGAATTGACTCCACTCCTCTGAGCCGATTTCTATAATTGATACAGTTTGAAGTTACTCCCAGAGGATGGAGCATTCAAAGGCTGGCTGCTTTTTTGATCAATTACATTAAAGCAAACTTTAAAAAAAATCTCGATTGAGACAATACTGCCTTTTAGCCTAATTTAATTCAGCAGTGTTATGCAGGTCGTAATGTCATGATGACCCAGATTAAGGATGCTAAATAACCTATAACTGGGTAGTATAACGTGTTGTGGTCTGAAGTGTTTCATACATGGGTATAAGAACAGTATTGAAGGGATACTTGACGTTTACTTAGAGTTGTTTGAGACTTGCCAAATTGAACAAAAGAAATGAATAAAGTTGGTTGTTATCAGAGGTATGAAACTTCTGGGAATGACGGTGTCAAATGTTTTGTTGTTTTTGGTTTAAGAAAAAAAAAAAATCCAAGTGTCAAGGTACTATCTCTTGAAATATGTATCAATGTTGCTCTCCTTTTTCCAAGCGTGGATACTTTTTAGGCAGCTTTTGTGGTTAGCCTTCATCCTGGGTGCCCAGCCTCACGCCTCCAATTTCTACTTCTGCCCAGCTGAAGGCTCCTCAGAGACGCTTGGCTGGAGCTCTGGGCCACTGGGCCTTTGGACCTCTGAGTCCTCCACTTCTGTGCATTGGATAGAGAAAGAGGGAGCTGCTTTACCCAGCCCTGCCCATTCTTGGCCCCAGTCCGCCTCACCGTACACTCCCACCTGCTCGATACCTCAGAAGAGCTTTCAAGTGCTCTTTGAAAGGGAAAAAAGCAGAAGGGAAGAAATCAGAGACTGTACTCTTCCTTGCGCTCAATAGCATGGCACTAGCCTCTCTCAGCTCCCATGACACCACTCTCCCGCCCTCTTCTCTGTTCTTGGGTGTTTCACTCAATTTATTTTTCTGTTTTTTTCCCTTTCTATCTTCTCTCTCTTACAACTTTCCCCCTGACTGCCTTCTTGTCCCAGGCTATTGGCGTTTTCTTAGTGTTAGAGCTGCATTACCCATAAACCAGGCCACTAGTTTTGCACCCTGCATACAGAAAGAAATGACAAATAAGTATGTGAAATTTTAGTAGTAAAGTTGCTTTTTGTGTTCATGACTGAATGTTTTGGCAGTTGATGGGAATCTTTGTTGCCACAAAAACCTGCTCAGCTGCACCCTAAGAAGTAAATCTTATTCATGTCCACTGGCCACCATAGTAAAGGACCGAGTACTGAAGTTAAATAAAATATTGCCGTCAGGCTATAAAGATAATTAGTCTTGTCTCATCTCCTCTCTCCCTCGCAATTAAATATGACCCCTTTATGTTTTATGGATGCCAGCATAAACCCCTTCACTCCTAAAATACCTTGTAGATATGAGATGGGAAGTGTATTGTAAACTAATTGCTCCATATTGGACAGAAGCCACAAGAGATGATGATATTTTAAGTTGGTATTATTGATATTATTCTTGCGTCTGTGTAATGAACCCATCCATACACACACACACACACACACACTTCTGTAAGACCGTCTATGAATGTACACTGTCAGAACGAAACATCTTCACTGTTATGAAGCAGAGACCGTGCTTGGGAAAGCTGTGATTTGAAGACATAAGCCGCGGGCTCCTCATTCCACTCTGCTTCTGAACTCCCCTTATACTCCCTGATATCGAGACACATTATAGTCCCTCCCTGTAGCTCTCTTCTTATCGTTGCCTGCTATAAAACTATCTCTGAGAAATAGGACAGGGTTAAGGTTTGAAGTAATCTGTTTCTTTTCATTCTTCCATGAAACATATGCCTGCTTTGTAACAAGGGGAAAACTAATTATAGACTTGTACTGGAAAGATAATACAGTTGTAGTGATTGCTTTGTACCCAGCGTTGGGCTTGTGTGTCGACAGTGTATGTGTACAGTAATGACGGCTTTATCTAGCCCCAATACTCCCATACAAACCTACAAAGCCCTATAATTATGTTAGATGCCCACAGAATGGCAGACACACACTGGGGCACTGGCCATTGTGAAGGAAAGAAGTACCAAGCGTCTGTTAAAACTATTTCGCTCTATGATTGTGTTTCGGTACATAGGTTACTGCATGGGCAACGGCATGCTTGACTGGCAGCAGGCACGCATGCAGTACAAACAAAGTCAACACAAATAAATACATGGAAAGGTTTGCTTGCCAAAGCTCGTAGGTCAGATCCTCAGTGCAGCAGTTTCCACTCCGCAGTCTTCGCAGACTGTTTACACATAGGTGGATGGCTTAGACGCCTGTCATTATGTGTAAAGATTGAGTTTAAATGTTGAACAATGAAAATACACCCTCTGTGATTATAGCACATGATCATAACACTAAGGGCAGAGTTTGCTTTGCTTTTTTTTCTCAAACCCAAGTAAAATGATCCATGTCACATCCTTACAATATCTGTCAAACCTTGAACTTTTCTCAGGAAGGTAAACAAAGACACAGTTCCTTCTGCTGCAGTATCCCAGCCCTATATGATCATTTAAATTTATTATTAAATTAAAATTTTATATGTTACAAATTGTCTTTCTTTGAATCCTGAGGTCAAGGAGAGAAAAGGAAGGCTCTCTCTCTCTGTCTCTTTCACCCTTACCCATTTCTCTTTTTCTCTGACTCCATTTCCCACATGTAGTGAGTCAGGCAGTGCAGAGTCATCCAGCCGTGAAGCCATTTGGCGGTGAGGACTAGGAATGGGCCAACTAAAGGTCAGTCTGAGGCACAGACATACTGTACATACGTGAATACAGAGAATCATGCCTCCATTAGCTGGGCCTCTGTTTACCATGGGGGGGACGCCAGGGATTTGGTGGCATATGCTGTAGCCCCTGGCAGCCTCGTGACAGAGCACTTACGTAGAGACGGCAGGCCAAGGCCTGGTTAAGGGCCACCCGGAGGCTTTGTCCTGAGGCAATGCTACTGGGCCGGGATGGACAGTGGGGATGACTGGCTCTCCAGCTTATCTACTGTCCCTATACTAACCTAAAAGCATTTCTAATTTTGTGTGAAGCCTGTAGAATGGGCTTCAGACAGCACCATGGGACATCTTCATGAACACCACAGAGGAACTATTTCTGTCCAACATCACACCACTGAACCACTGGTTTCTGTGTGTTGTCATGTATAATAGTGGTTTGAGAATATTCAACCTGTATCTAAAACGTCCCAGCTTAAAAGTTGTTTGAAAAGAGGTTGTATTGTTGTTGGCCTGAGTAGTAGATGATGACTTCTGAATGTAGAAAGTGACATCATTTTGTTTTGTTTTTCAATTATCTTCCTAAATTCCCCATGGCCCTCTGTTTTTTTCTAGAGTCATTTAGTGAAGAATGTTTGATAAATCTGTAGAAACTGCATCCCAGTGTGCATATGCATATTTAATGATCCAGTTAAGCAATGTCATGGTTGTGTATTACTATAAATAAGACTGTGAAAACATTTGCAAACTGCAGTAATTTATATATATATATATATATATATAACCATTGTGCAGCCCACCATACCAAACCGACACCACAGAAAGTCAAACAACAGAAATAATTATAACACTCATATTAGGGTGTCATGTAGCAGACTGTATAACAGGTAATTACATCCATGCATTTTTTATTAGACATGAGGTGTTCCACGAGTGCTCATGTACAGTATAACAAGACTGGAACATTGTATATTACATACTGTGTGTGTACTACTCTGTATCAGCACAGCTGTAGTTATCTTCAGCATTTAGCCTGCAGCCTTGTGTCTACAACAGAGTTACAGCTGTACAGTGCAACAGTACTTCCTCTCCTGTGCCATTTCTCAGCTATGTTTGTTCCAAAGCGAATGAACAAAATCTGTTGTCAGCTGCCCTGGTCTGAAAGTTGGATCTTCCTTTGCTCTTGTTAGTGACTTTGAGTAGCCAATATTCCACAATGTGGAAGATGGATAATAAGTGTGTGCTTTTTAGCTGGGCAGTTTCAAGACAACTCGGCGTGAAGCTGTCTTCATTAGGACCCTGTTAGACCTTGTTTCACCTGACTGACTGACAGACTGGCCGTGATGAGGCTCCATTAGACTGCTGCACAACTCTCTGTGGACTGCCCATTTACCGAAGGGCCCTCTCTCTCTCTCTTCCTCTACCTCTGCTTCTGTCTCTCTCTCTTGCTCTCTCTTGTTCTGTCTGACCAGGCTAACCCCAGGAGCCCCCTTAACCCACGGTGGTTGAGAGCCCAGTCAATCAGACGCAATGATGTTAAACTTCTCTCCAATGAATACCCTTCAGCAGTCATCAGAGAGATTGTCTGTGTCTGGTGGCTGATTAGAAGTTCATTTCAAATAGGTTCATCTCAATTTACAGTCTGTCTGAAAAGAGGACCTTGCTATTCTATAGCTCTGTCCTCAACATGATTGCTTTACCTTGGAGCAAAGACACCTGTAATGAGATAATGGCATGGCTTAGCAATTTTTATAAGCCCCCTTTCCTTATAGTTTTCTTCAAAACAAAGAACACCCTGTGTATAGAAAGGTAGGAAAGTGATCATATGAGTTTCCTAACAAATATTTCAAGTCTGTGTAAAGGCAATTCGCCGATTCTTTTCAAAATACATTAAATATGTTGGAAAACATGTGTGCCTCCAGTCCTGGAGCTCAGAATACTGCTCATTTTTACCTGATTTTGACACCTAATGTCATATACTTGTTGATATTTTTAATCATTCAAATTTGGCTAGGTGTCTAATACCACCTTCTTCTTTTGGGTTTGGATTTTTTTCTTTTATTATGGTGAAGCACTATAGTGTATATATAGTTCTGAAAAAGAAAATGCTTTAGTCAAAAACAAGTCTTCCTCTTTATCTCTTTATATTTATTTGATTAAGCCCATGTATAACAACAATGAACAATTCTGCTCAGAAAGAAACACTCACAAAGTGAGGGCATTGTCAAGGTTATGCCAGGACAGGTAGACAGAATTTAAATGACTGTTTCTGGACTCCCTCCTGTGACACACTTTCAAGGAGAGATGAAAATGGCGTATATGGCATCGATCTCCATAATGCATTGCTCCCTGTTGCCAGAGGGAGGTGGATGGGGAAGACAGGTTTGAGGGTAATCTCCGGAGTATCTCTGTGTAAAGAGGTTAGCGGGCAAAGGATTTGATCATGCTCGGCCATTTGGTTTAGCGTTGAAGGATGTTGCTTGCAGCCGTGTCAGCCACTGAGTGCCCATCAAGCCAGACAAGTCAATAAGCTCCCATCACCTCTCATTGGTTGCCCAGAGTGATACGCCATTGGAGAGACTCAAACCCCATTCTCTCCCTCTCCCTCCCCCTGTCGTCACCTGTCAAGTGATATATGGGCAGCAGGGAATCAGCATCTCCTTATAGCACTCAACAGTCCAGCCAGCAGCACTCGCATCGACAGCCTTCAAAACTCTTCCACTCTAAAGTGTATTATCACTCACTGTGATGTGATTGCGGGCCTCTCCTGAGCGGTTTGTTGTGGTGTCTCTGCCAGATAGCTGCTACACCAGGTTCTCCTGTAGTCCGACAGCTGTGATTTGCCAGCAGGATGAGGGTGGCTTACAATTGACAGCAGCTAAAAACATTTTACGCAAACAAACCACATCTCAGTCACGCTTGGATGCATGCAGTCCCGCGAATTTACCTAAAAGCTACTGTAGTGCAAGACAACAATGCACATGTACATCGCTGCAAGAGACTGTACATCTCAAGGGTTTTGCTCAGAAACAGCTATGGCTTAATTTGGGTTGCATGGTGAGTGCTTGAAGGAACTTCATTTATTAGGAAAAGGTAAACTAATATTATTAGCCATAAGCTAATGGGTAGATGTGTTTTAGGGACATTTTGTTGAAGGATTCTTTTCCAAATTTTCCAAACCAAGAAAGCTGTGAACTCCATTAATTTACAAAGGCTGTGTTGGTGGGTAGTTCAAACAGTTGGCAGTACTTTTAAAGCTCGAGGTCAGTAAAGTAGAAATTGAAAGCTGTATCCATGCTCTCTGTATCTCTCTGGAATGACTTCTTAACATTTCCTTCTCAGATCAGAGAACATTAAATATATGCTGAAGAAAAAGAAGTATGAACCCACTCTTTTTCTTCTCCTCAGTTGCTCCCTTTCTTTCTCTGTATCTCTCCCTCAGCTCTCATCTCTAATTTTCCCTACCACTTTATTGCTTCTTTCCCCTCCTACACTCCGCTTGCCACATACTGTATATGAGATAAAAGGTGAATTCTAGAAAGCCCTCCCTCTCCCTCTCCCTCTCCCTCTCGGACTGCTGCCTTCTTTATACTCCTCTTGGTGCTTGGAGTGTGGAAGACGTGGGGAAGAAGAGAGAGAGAGAAGAGAGAAACAAACAGCCGGCTGTGATAGTGAAAGCAGACGGTCAGACTCTGGCACCAGTACAGGCTTTATGTTTTGTTGTGTAGTTTGGGTGCTTTGGGACCAAGCTTGTAAGATAACGTTGGATACTCTCTTAACAGGCTTATATAGTACAAGACTCTGTTTTATGTGGAAATAAAAGCGGGGACTGTAAAATCCCATTTTAAGTTATCACCAACATAAAGAGTGAATTATAGGGCCGATGAACAGTCAGCCAAACAACAATTGTTCTCTCTTGGTCTCAGTTCTTTTTTTCTAGCCAGTATCCATTACATATAGTAGAGTCATCTTATCAAGCATTGTTTTTTCCTGAAACTTAACTAACTAGACATGTAACTACGCAAAAAGTGATTATTTGATTCTGTGACAAAATCATAAATCAGTGTCATCATATGTGGTGTTTATCATGCATTCATGAGTAGTGTGCATGACATGTTCAAAAACGAATAATTTCCAGTGTATTGTAAATACACTGGATTACTTCAGCCTCGTTCTCTTGGTAACGGCACTGTACTGTTGGAGACTTGCAGTATGACCTGAGTGTAACTGATTTATTTCCCTTACTTATGTAAGGTAACAATGTGCTCTTTATATAAAGCCTGGATTTATAGATGCTTTCTTGCTTTCACCTGGGAAAATATGTGAAGTCAGAACATGTTCCACACAGGAGATCCACAGGTGGATACAGTACAAGTTACTGCAGAGATTTGACAGCATCAGATCAGATCAGAGAAAAAGACGCCTCATGCATGGTTTTATTTATCTTTTAAAGTTATCTATGATCACGTTCTGTGTTCTTATTTTGGTTTCGGGATCGTTATTGGGTATTGTAACTTTGACTCTTACAGTACTTACAACTGGTTAGTGTCAATGTTTGCAATTTTGCTATTTTTACATACTTCGGCATCAGCTAAACTCATATGCTGGACTGAGCTCAACACTGCTTGGCTGGATGCTGCTACACACATGGTTGAGGTTTAGTTGGCTTCACTCCCAAAAGTTCAGTCTGGTACATCTTTCTGTGGGGGAATCATGCAAGGGTTAGGACTTTAAAGCCATCTGATCAGGTGTGATGTGTTAAGATGTTGCAGCTTTGATATGGTGTGACCTAGGACCATGAAATATCTCTTCTGCTGTGAGCTTTTCATCTCTTTACTATAACAAACAGAGTTTGATGTATATTAAATTTAGTGCAGCCTCTTAAACCTCAGTTCATTTTAACAGTCCTTTGTTGGGCAACAGTTTTCCAGATGTTTTCTCATTGCAGTTGGGCTTTTCAGCATTACTAGACAAGATGTGCTCATCGTGTCCTTCCTCCAAAAGGTCATAATTGAGTGCTTTTAAGTCAAAATATATAAATTACATAAAAAAGGATTAGTCTTTTCTCATGAAATCAACTTTTTTTATAATCTTTAGGCTTCCCCTCGCAATTATTCATATGATTCTTTGACTGATTTACTACATATAGTAGTTCCTCACATGCTGAATGCACATCTGCTGAATATGAGAGCAGGTTACAAGAAATCACATGGACTAATCTATTTTTGAAAGTTGCAAAGCCTGTAAAGTTGACAACCATTGTCCCAAAATGTGGTGTATGTGTAACCCGACCAGTTTAGCTCTGTGTAGGGGTGGGTTTATTTAAGGAGTATGATGTGAACATCAGAGGCACAAATTGTGTTGCTATGTAATTCTGGTTTGTGACAGTCCCAGAGCACTGTGTCCCAGAGCCACAGAAGCATGTGCACAGGGGAATAAGACCTCTAAAACAGACCCCATCTTGTGGTGAAAGACTCAATAACATTTGTCTGAAGCACACTCTCAAGCTTTCCATCTTTCACATCTCTCATCTGTTTATAAATAGGTCACTGTCGTACACACTTTCTTGCAATACAAATAAAGTCTGATTGATTGAATAGTGGTTAGTGACCATCAGTTACACTGTTGTAATGGCAAAGATGAATAAATCAAATTGTAAAAAATGTATTTGGATTGTGTCACGTAGTATCATGATGAGTAATATACCTACTTGCAGTATATTGCCACTTAATTTTATATTAAAACACATTAAGTTTCTGTATTTACATACCCTTTTACTCTTGATTAAAATAAATCTTTCTGTAGCACTACAGGTCGATTGGTGAAAAAGATGCATGTGTATCCACACTGTCTCACTCTAAAGTGCCTTTAAATGGTGTCCTGCTATCAAGGTTATACAAAATGTATACCTGCCATCACATAAAGATAATCACTAGATTTATGGCATATAATTAGACTATGTTCTTTATTTACTGTGTTCATCATAGTCTTACAAATATTTATAAAAAAATATGCTTGAGCTACCAACAATGTTTACTTCACATTTTCATGGTAAGTAGCATTATGGTTGAGATAAGAGGCAGTGTGTTTTGACTCACTAGTAGCAGCATAAGGGTGGTGGTGTTGATCAGTGGGTCAGTCCATCTGTTCTTTAAACTACTGCCAGATGCTACTGCTAAAATTTTGTTCTGAATATTTAGGATCCCTAGAGGATGATTTCTCACGATTCTGGTCACCAAAAATTTCTGTTAACACACTTTAAACTCTAAAAAAGTAATTGCTGGATTACCATGGAATTTTCCATGACCTGTCTGCTAGCACCATAGCTATATATGTTAACCGGGTAAGCTTTTATCAAAATAGTTATGTTCCGATTGACTCTTTCATATTGTGAGATATATGAATCTGTTATTTCTAGCTTTCCAGCATGGATTTGTTATTGTAGCGTTATCAGGGAAAGTCTCAGTGAGTCAGTGTCTCAGCAGCAATACACTCTCGCGAGATCTGGCAACACATATCTCTTCTCTCTGTCGGTGCTGAATCCACGGTCTGGTTTCACCAAAGATGAATTATAACAACTTAACTGAAATGTTAATAACTTTCTGAACCATTTCTAGCACATCACAGTCTGCTTTCATCCACCCAATGTTCACAACACTTGAAATCAAGGTTTGGAGACTGATGAAACGAGAACTCTTTCACGCTTGCATTTTGTTGATTACCTTACTCTTACATTAAAGTACATGTAACATTAATAAAATTTTGTTGCCAGGGCTGACTTGACAGGAAAGGGCAGTGGGGAAAGAAAGGAACAAAACAGACAGGGTGCAGGACCTCTCTCCACACTTGGCTTTTTAACTGTGCCATCACAAATGTCACCCACAGCCATTCCCTTCTTCATCTTTGGAGCAGACAGACTAGATGCTACGATGGCATATTTTTTGCCATACTTTTTGTTATTAATATTTTGACAGTTATTCATGTTTTTTATGTAGTCCATTACTGTCAGATATTCCATCAGTCCTCCAGTTGGTCCCAGGTGTTTGATTAGCTTCCTCCTTGTAGTAAGTAATTGCCCTGTAATGTGTGATGTAATTTTCTTTTGTTAAAATTGATTTTAACAAATTGGTATTGCAAAGAGCTTGTATCGGTGCCGGTATCTATGCCCAGCCACATTTCTTAAGGACATACCAGGACTATTTTCTAACAATTACTTTGCTCCAGAAGATCACATAGAGAAACTTTGTGTCCAGTTAGATGTCAGAGCACTGACGGTGACAGTCTGTGTTGTGATCTGCCATGTCAGAGGTTAAAAGGCATGATCAGGCGTTTGAAGCGGGCGATCCGACTTCAGATCCAGCTTCCTGGCGACCTTTTAGTACCTGTACCTCCTCTGGGATCTCTTTCCACATCAGTATTCAGGTCCACTACCCTCAGCCCCTTCTCATTCCATCCACCCCTGGATTTATTTTCATACTATGGGGGTATGATAGCCACTTAATAATTCATATTTAGAGTGTATACCCATGCACTGAGAAATTCTGATTCATCCTCCTGAGTAGCTGCCCACCCTCTTGCATCATTTAAGCCTCCAAGTTCTAGCTGTGGCTTATTCGCTCAGTCTGCGCAATGCTCTTTGGAGTAGAGCTGTCAAAATTTTTAACGCAAGAGGGAAGTTTGTGTGGGTGGACAGGATAGTGTGTTTTCTTTTAGTCAGCATGCTTCTTTAAAGAGCAACAAGAGTCAGAAAATCCTAGTCTGAGGTCAACTTGTTGTTCCAAGACACTAGCCCTGAACCAGCAGTTCCCTCTGAGGTTTGATTGAGTCTTTTAATGGTCTGTCTCCAATCTCACAGATGTGAGATGAGACAGCAGACAGGACCAATCAGCCAAAAAAAAAGAAAAGTAATTATATTTTAACATAAAAAGACCAAAACAAAGAAATCTTTAACTTATTTTTTTGCACGGAACATTAGATGTAGAGCTTGATTGTAGTACATGTCCCTGTCCTGTCTACTTTCTGGTTAATGATATTAACAGCAGTATTAAAAAAAAAATATTAATGAATAAAGTATGATCTATAAAACGGGTCATTACAAGCTTTAAATGCAAACCAGTATTTGTACCTATTGATGCCATTTGTATTTTCCATCCATCTCATAGATGAAGCAGTAAATGTTTAGAAAAACAGGCCTAAAGAACAATGTCTGTGTAAAATTATTGAATGTTGGCACAACATACAGTACAAGCTATATTGACATCAGTCTCAAAAATTGATACTGGCAGAGTTGATACTCAGCCATTGGCCGATTGATTGTTATGAAACTGAAAACAAAGTAAAATGTTTGTAGTAATGTGATAGAAGCCAATGTTATCTGGCTGCTCACGGTGTTACATGTGGTGTCCAAATCAAAACACCATGATGGTTTCAGTTACATGTGAACACTGAAGCTTCGCATCATTTATTCACAGACAGTTTTGAGAGTGTATGCTCTGTCTTGTACTTTTCATCATCTCGGTTTCCTCATATGTTTTCTGTGAGTGACCATGTGCTTTGTTAGATGTTAGATATTGGACTTAGTGCATCTCTTTTGTCAACAAGTTGACCAACAAGCCTTTTTACGAGTTACAATTATGTGCCTGTTAAAGTATTGCATGAATAATCCAAATTTTGGCTTACAGAATGGCGGCACTGTATATACTGCAGGTTTACAGTAATTCTTTCGACTCAGAGAGAGAGCCAGAAAGGGATAGCTGTTTGGGCTTTGCTCTTTACACTATGTTCTTTTTCAAGTCCCACTTGTCAGAGAGAAAAAGATAAATATAGTTTATGACAAACCAAAATAAATGGGTGGGTTCAGAAATGCGCAGAACAACAAGCCGCAGAGGAAGATGTGGCCTACACAGGCCACATACAAACAGCCTGCCTCTGCCACGGAAATAGATGCTTACATGGGGAAAGAAAATAGTTGTGACACTGTCACAATAATTAGAGCTGGAAATGTTGTTAAGAGTGGTTGAATCCTCTCATACAAACCTACCTGATGTTGAATGTGGACTTAACTGGGGTTGTGCAGTTTTGACTGTGGAAAAGTTTAATTCTATCATTTAGCTTTATAGACTGGTCATAGTTTTATGTGATCACGGGTTAAATATAGTTAGCAATGACACATGTGGGACAAATTTACTGGAAGTGTTTTAGTCCAGCACTACATAACCTTTGCTGCACCTTTTTTAAGATTTTGAGTCAAATCCTGTGGAGAGAAGTGTCACTCTACCATGCACATATTTCTGTATGTTTTTGAGAATGGGAAATGGCTGTTAAGTATTAAGAATCTATTAAAAATACTAAATACTAAAAAATAATTCTAAATAACCTTGGAAAAGTGATCATTTTAATGCAATAAGTTTCTCTGTATTGGCCTAAGTTCATAAATACACAGTTATGCCTACATATAATGCTACATCCAATGCACAAATACAGATATTATGATCACAACATTGGGACAGAAGCTTTGTTAGCCATTAGTCATTTTACTGCGCAGCACAAATGCTCTATTGCTGAGCTGTAGGCCTTAAAATAATACTCTTCTAAAAATATTGAGACACTGCTCGTATTAGTGACAGTCACACAAACCTGCCACCTAACCCATCATCTTCTTAAGTGATTTCCAAGCAAAAAAGTGCACAAGTGCTAGATCCCACAAAATTGGTGCTTTTTTTTTTTTTTTTTTTTTTTAGTACCCCGGCATGCCAACACTGGTGATTACACAGCTACAATTAGCAACCGGTGTTGATACACTGCTGCAATTTGTGATACCAAGTGGGGCACAAAATTAGCACCAGCCACCAGCCAAACGCTGGTGCAATGTGCAAGTGGCTGGTAGATTTGCTTCACTCTATTGAGTGGCTGGTAAAATTTAAACATGCATCCTGAAGTGGATGTGAGGTGGATGTATAAGCTCACAAAATATTCTGTATTTCACACTTGCAATTTCCACTAGGATGTGGATGTGAATGGGCTAATTCCACTTTGCAGATTGTCTTAAGAGAACATTGAATTAAACATTAACATGGTTTGAGTTGTCTTCTTATTAATATGCTAGTCAAAACAGCATATTTACAGTGCTTAATATATATACATGTTTTTTAGGCCATCAATTATTTAAAAATATGTAGGCAGGACACAGTGCAGTGTATGATTTACTGTACAAAACAGATGTTTTTATGGGTATTTGTGCGTGCTTGTCCTGAATATGTATGGAGATCTAACAGAGATGTCAGGAGACTAAAACAGTGGCAATATTTTGAACACATAATTTGTCATGATGCCAATAACTGAAAAGTAAGGCCAAGATCAAAAATATCCAGAATAAGAGGCGTAGCATGTATGTAAACTTGGAAACATAGTTTTGTGGACACATCCACTTTTGAAACAAACCTCACATTTTACAAGCTTCCTCCATCCACAGTTATGTGACTATTCAGTATAACAACAGTGTGTCTGCTGAAAGAGGGGGAGCAGGAAGAGGAGAGGATGGGAAGTCTCCCAGGAGAGCGCTGCCCGGAGGAGGCACGATTAGGAGGTGAAGCAGTCAAACGCTCACACCAAATGTGCTGGCACGTCATGATAACCCCAGGCTGTTCTAGGGTAAGAGGACTGACAGGCAGACTCTCCTTATGGCTGACTTCAGCTGGATTGTTTATCATCTCCTATAGCCAGGCTTGTGACGAGCCCTCTACCCTCCTGCTGCTCATTTGGAGCTTGCACACATGCACAAGCTTGTGCGCTGACACACAGCCATGTGGTAAAACTCACAATTGTAGCCACAGAAAAAACACGCTGCTTTTTACAGCATGTTTGCTGAGTGACTTCTGTTTGACTTCATCCCTGAAATTAAAATGTTTGGAGAAAAAAATGGACTCATTCAGGATTTACACTAAGAATAAACATGTATTTCCACAGTGTCTTCCACAAATACACCTTGTATATATCAATATGCATATTGAGGTAGTCAAGGTAAAAACAAAGTCACATAATTTGTTCAAATGAATTCAACCCACATAGTCCTAAACTACATTGTAGAAACTATTCCTTCATGTTACCTCTGCTGCATCACTTAAAGGATAACCTAACAGGTGACTTCAGAGTTGTTGCTGTACTAATATTCATGTAAGGTCGTAGTATTTTTGAAATGCAGCAAACAGCCTTACATTTTTACCTCATTTTGTCCAGGTGTTGAATCCAAAATGCTTCCACGCATTGTTTGTCAGTTCGCTTAGTGCTGTGATCACCTGGTCAGCAAAGACTCACTGCTTTCTTTCCTTTTTGCATTAACAAAGACATGAACTGTTGCAGAGTATACAAATAGGGCATCTAGGCAGATAATAAATCAGAGTCACAGTTGGGTTTACTAACCTCCTTGCTAAGGTAAAAGGCATGTTAGTGCAAGGCTGTTGCGTTTATACAGTGTTAAGTTTGAATTTGAGCAGATAATAACAGATTGGATATTTACTTTTTTTCCATCTTCCAATGATGGCTCCTTTTCAATAAAAAGTAAATGCCTTAATGAACATAATTACAGTTATGAAAACACTGTTCTGCTGTGTGTGAGATGAATACATTGTCATGATGAAGTCAGACCAACATGTTCTTCCTACTAACTCACTATCTAACCTGTATAATTTATAGTGCAAGTGTGCACCACCCCATTGCCATCAGATGTGTAATTAAGACAGAGCCATCTCACTTTGTGCATACATGTGCTTATTTGAAACAAAGACAAATCAACACAGAGCCATGCTCAATGTGTTGTGAATAGACTCCTGAAATGGAAGAAGCACCTGGTTGCCTGCGGTAGTTATCTTTCATTTCATTCAGCAGCTTGTGTCAGCTGACAAGATGGCCGTCACTATGAAAACACCTTGGGTGTTACAGCTGCTGAATGGCTCCTTTGTTTTTGCATTCTTCTGTTGTGTGAACACTGTTATGGTTTCCTTGGCTGATAATTACTGAAGCACCGTGGTTTTTTTTTTTTTTTTGCAGGCTCACACAAACGCCTGCCGGGCTTGTAACCTCTGTCTGTGTGTCTGTGAGTGTGTGTGTGTGTGAGTGCATGTTTGTGTAGACCTTGACTGTAATAGTACCTGACACCTACTTTAGTACCTTTCAAGCACAAAGAAGCTATAATCTGCCAAAGTTTTTGACTCGGGAGAGGAAGAACAATTGTCTTGGCACAAATGGACAGGGGAAGGGTTTTGTTTTCCCAGAGATAATTTGAAGCAGGTCAAAAATGAGAGCATCATAATATGATTGCCAGGTGAATTGAACGAGGCCCATGGGCCGGGGGCCCTCTTTGTTTTTCCAGCAGCGGTGGCTGGGAGCGTTTGATGGATCCTAATTGAACACATATTTATTGTGCTAGGTTCAGCTGGAGTGTGACTGGTATGATGATGCCTCAATTAGAACCATTAACAGGATGATTGTGCATGCCTTTCTGGAAAGTTTTTTAGTGAATGAGGTTTTTTTTTTTTTTCCCCCTCCTTGCCACTGTGATCCTGCTTTCAAAGCACAAGTGCCCAGCGGCCATCTGGGAAAATCACCTCATGCTTTGACGAAAAGGATGATGGCGGCTTGGTTCGTCAGTTGTCGTAGAGGCACAATGCAATAACAATCCTTTTAGCCTATGAAAGAAAAATGCCAGGATGTGTGAAACAGCCAGAAGGGTGAGGAAACTGTGCTTTGAGATGTCTGTCGAAGAGCCAGAGACTGAACACAAAGTTATCTTCACTCCTGTCTGCAGGGCAAAATGTGAGCAGTCACGGGAGGCATGCTAGGGTGTCGGAGCTGGTTGAGAACTTATAGCTTGTTTAAGGCTTAGGAGAGTGTTGTGACCGCAGAGGCCTGTGTAGCAGCTGATAGGTTTGAGTGTGTCTAACCCTGTGATCTGTGTGCTAACATTGGCCTACTGGGGTAAGATCAGTTCCTCAACTCTCTGCCTTTGTCCCCAGTGAAGGGAGGCTTACCCAAGGACCCCCTGTTTACTCTGGCCTGCACAATGGCGAAGTCTAAACTCCCTTTGTAGGGTGGATTTAGGCTAGATTTACTTCAATTTGATCTGGGAGGGCCCCTTTTCATCAGCCTGGAGGTCTAATGCCCTTAACTGGCTTAACCTGGCTCCCCCTGTGAGCCTAGGACCCTCATGCCCACAATCTCTCGCCTCTTTGCCACTCCTACTTATCCCCCGCTTTCTGCCTCGCCCTCGAGTCCCCTGAGAATCCTCAAAATCACCGGGGTTTGACTGTGGCAAAGCATGCTGGGGCATGGTTTGTGACACCTGAAACTTATGTTCAACGTGTCCTAAGCATGCTAAGAATCAGCATAAAACATCAGCATGAAATACGTCCTGTGTCTGAACATTGTGTGAGGAACCCGCATTCCGGGAATGAATGAAGTAGATTGACTTCTCCTTTTTAGCACTTGCTTCTTTGCTATGCTTGTGTTTTTCTAACTGTTTAGAGTTTAATATCCACTGTGGTGGCTTTGCTCATGAATAAAGATGAGATGTCAGTATATTCTTTTAACCCTAAGACTCAGTGATATGAGAGTGCTCTCTCTGAAAGCAGAGGCTACTTTCAGAAAACATGTTTTCAGGATACAGTTAGAAAGTGATAAAAGTGTGTATTTTTGCATGCCTTTTATCACTGCTGTCAAGCATCATCATGCACTCTGTATAGGGCTGAAGCTCATCTGTGGTGTTTGCCCTTTAGCACTGATATTCCTTTTCCACACAACCTTATAATCTCTGTTTGTAGTAATCCGGATGGGCACTCCCTTCAGGACATGTAGAACTTCCTGTTGGCTTGAACTGGGCTTCCTGGTTGACAAATCAATCGATGAACATGAGGAAAAGCAGAGCACCATGATATTGTCATTTCCCAGATATGCTGCCAGTCTTTAGTCCTCGTCTTTTGACACAGCCAGGGGTAGGGTAGCCACAAAATGGTCTCCCGTTGTTGCTATGTGCAATTTAAACCCTGCCTCCCTAATTCTGTATTCATGAGACGAAAAAATATTCTTTTCAAAAAGTTGTTTTGAATTGCAGATTTTCCCAAATCAGCACCTAGCAGAACACAGTGGAAGAGAGTAAATGCAGGGACAGTATGGCGCTTATCCCTTACCCCTGTAAGCTTCCCCACACTGACACACTGGCTGCCAGACTGTACTCTGACATATGTGCCCAAATTGTCATGGCATAATTATGTAACCTAGACCATCCAGATTATTCAAATGTCGCCTGAAAGTGTCATCTTCAGTGCCGGTGAGACTCTTGAGACCTGTCACCTACTGAATTCGAAATGGTTAAATTTTGAGGATGGGTCTCTCTCTCTCTTGTTCCACCCGCTCTCGTCTCTCTCTCCCCTCTAGCTTGGCCTAATCCAGAGGCACAGCGTCACTGCAGCATCAGTGTTACCTTTGATGGGCCCGGATTAAAGCAAATCTACATTCCTTTGGTGGATTTCAAACGCTGCCTGAACAATGATGCCAACCAGAGGCGAGTTAATGAGGCCTGCAGTGGACTGGCAAAGAGTGACTTTAAAATCAACCTGATTAGGGGCAGAGATATTATCCGTGCACCTCCCTCCTCCTTTTTCTCCTTTGCTCTGTGTGTCTGTCTCTCTCTTCCATCTTGCAACTTCATTTTTTTGGCCTCTTTCCTCCTTTCAATTTTCCAAGTCTCCTCATTTTTTGCTCTCTCTTTCCCAACTCTACTCCTGTTTCTCTCCTCTTTCCCTCTCTCCCCTTTACTCCTGCTCCCTAGTGAGTGAGGCCTGACTTAATTAGTGGGCTGGAGTGTGAATGTGCCTTTCACAGGGTGTTAATGAAAAGCTTTGCGCTTTCCCTTTCAGTGTATTAGTGACTGACTGCAACCCCCCCCCACGCACCCTCTTTGCTTTCCTCCTCTCCTCCTCCCTCTTCTCCTCCCTCCACTTCTCCTCAGCCCTCCTGACCGGAGGGAGGTGTTATTACAGGGGCTGTTGACTCTGCGGCTTTAGGTTTTGGGTCTCTGTTGTACTGAGCTGATAGCTTAATTAAACATGCAAATCGGATCTATCGAACACGTCTTAACAACCATTCTCTGTGTAAGTGTTCTGTCGTGTCAGATGGTCTTTCTTTGTGTTTGAGCCTTTTTTAAAATCTAATTATACGATACCAGCTCATGTGAACACGCTGTTCCATCTCAAGGTGAATTAAATTTAACATATACCTGATTGATTTTGGTAAAGCAGCATATGCACGGCAGTGCAGGTCATTGGTGAAACACACACATCAGAATCAATCATTAATTTTTCTTCTCATATTACTGGTACTCACGCCTGTTGCCAACACAGGTGTGGTTGTTTATTATATTACTATATTATGATCAAAGGCTGTATCTTTTCTTATTGGTTTAACAGATATTTACCTTTTTTATTTGGATGGAGATTCATACATGACTATATTTAGACCTACAAGAAGTGTGGCAGAGTATATTTAAAGTACCTACTGTATGCCACCAACAGTCCGAGAAACCAAATTTTGAGGGCCCAAAGTCCACGCAGTGCAACAACAGTAAAATAAGCTAACATATTCATCTGTCACCAGTAATATTCATGTATAAGCACCTTATGTCAATGCTACTGTCACCACAAGCTTGTGTAATGGCTGGTATGCAGGCATGATGAGTAGTATTTCACCAGGGGTTAAGCAAACACTCAAGATTGATTGATGCTTTTTGACTACTGATATGGTTGCACTGCAAGTAATGATGAATTAGGGACAACTTCGACCTCCTCTTGTCTACACCCCCCAGGCAAACCATGGCTCAGTCATAGAGAATATGTAGTCTTACATATAATACAACGGGTAGCTTCACCCATGCAATCTGTTGCTGTAGCAATGTTTTGTGTTAAACTATGATGTATTAACAGTCGTTCCTGGCTTATACTAACACTTCTGCATGTATTAAATGTAGTGAAAAAATGTTTTTAGACACTTGTGGGGCTGTTCCTTGTACATATTGCATCACTGTGATATCTAATTATGGGCATGTCAATACCGGGTTAGTGATTATGACAAGAAAACAAATTTTATGTGGTAGTCAAGCTGCACAAATATGTCATTTATATGATGGAATATATTTCAGTTATGTTTTATAGGTAAACTTGCATACACTGTCAGACTTTAGTAGTTTTGAGATTTTTGATTTTACTTCTCACCGTCTTCTTAAGCTAATACATATATATAATTTAGTAAACCAGCATCAGCTACAGACACAGTTAATAGAGAGACACAATGAATACAACAGATGTAATGTAGAGCTTGGAAAACAAAGCCAATTGTTTGTTATTGATGATGTGCCTCTACTTATTATTTACTTGTATTTTATACAAATACTTGTATCAACATTGGTTGAAAGGTGTTAATAATTTAAATACAGTTTGTGTTGGTGGTGGCACATTTACTTATTATTGTAGATCCTTACATTTAGCTGTTCTTATTGTCATCTGCCAGTCAGTCAGTGATGTTTGATGAAGCTGTTTCTCCATAGACTGTCTCATGGCAGCCCCCAGCCAGGGAGCAAGCTAATCCTATGTTGCAAGGATGTATAATGATATCCCAGGGCGCTATAGGATGTTTCTCTCAGTATGGTGCCAGTTTCCTGGGCCTCTGGCGCTACTCTTTATGGGCCCTGGCCCAGCCCCAGCATCCCAATGCCAGCCATAGCCTTAAGGTGAGGGGCAGGTTTTGTAAGGCCTTGCCTTGTCACTTCCCACCAAGGAAAATACAAAGCAATGACACAAAGAGCAATTTCTTGGCCATTGCTTGTTGTCAGGCTAATTGAGAAAGGAGGGTATGTTTGGAGTCTGGGGATGGCAGACAGGTCCATGTGGTAGAGGGGGGACTTCTTGATTGGCAGTGGCCATGTGGGAGAAACAAGTACTTATGTGTGTTTTTGTGTGTTTGCGTGCACCCATGTCCATGTGTGTATGCGTCTGGGTCTGTGTGCGGGATAATCCTGGAGAATCTCTCTCTTTGAAGGGGAACAGATGTAGATTTACATATGTGGAGGGTCCCCAGCCTGTGATGAGATTAGCTGGTTGGGATCTTTCTTCACAGCAACTGGAAGGTGCATATTTAATAAATGCCTGGAGCTAGGCTGGGGCGTGCGGGGCTTGGCCCTCAGAGAGCCACAGGACAAAGGCAAACGAGGCCCATGGCAGGCTGGCCCATATGGGAACAGGGTTGCTTACAGATTGCACTGGCCTTTCATTGGTTGTGAGACTAGGCTTTAAGGGTTTACATACAGAGAGGGGAGCACTTGGCGAGCCACTTCTGCGTCCTCTCCACAACGAGAGGTAATAAAGGGATTTTGAGCTTGTCATGGCTCATCTGTGTGCTTGTTTGCTTGCTAGGGTGCTTGTGTGTGTGTGTGTGTGTGTGTGTGTGTGTGTGAGAGAGCTTTTAGTTTGTTGAAGGTAAATGTGTGTGTAGTGTATGTTTGTGCATATCACAATGCAACAAATTGTGTAAATTTAAACATAACTTAGTATAAAAAATACATTTTAATATAGCAAAACATAACATAAACGGAAAAGAAGATGACGTAATATATACCTAATAACATAAACCTAACATAGCAGTGGCTGTGAGGAGGATGTCAAACATGATTTGCACTTGTCTGCTCATGACTATTTATTTCAGGCAATAAAGCTTCTCAGTTGTTGAGTTCCTGTTGTACAGTGCATTATCCCTCTCTTGCGTCAGGTAAGGTTGTCAAGTCTTGTTTACACAAAGAACAAGTAGAACAAGTGTCCCCATATTTTCCCAACTTCCCACTGGACTACTACAAGCCATTTGAACAAAAATAGAGCTGCATTCCAGCAAACCACCATAGATGCGCATAAACCACAACAGACATTACAGCTCGTGTACATCTGTTACGAATTCCAACCTATTAATGGAGAAGTCGTCACGGACTGATTTCAGTGTAATGTTTTGGCAAGTCACTGTTGTTCAAGAGTTTTCTTACATAGACTAAACCAAAGTTAATAAGTTTTAATCCTGAAACAAAGTCACAGAAGTGTAGTACTTTTCTTAACAAGTAACAAGAAAACTTTACTTTGTCTAGCCTTATTGTTATCTTTTCTCTTTTTTCTTCCTCGTGTTTCTCTATTGATTTTTTTTTCAATGAGAGCATAAAAAGATAAAACATATCCCAGAAATCTTCAATCTTGTTCTTAGAGTATCCCAATGAGCTGTTCCCTATTCATTGGGGAAGCAGCTCATTTTTTTAAGGGATTGTGGAAGAAAGGAGTTTGGAGGAGTCTATAATTTCCATCTTTCTTTCTGTTGCTCTCTCTAGGCTTTCCCCTTCCAGTTTGTGGAGGGACTGTGTCCACTCAGTATGGTTTGATCATCTGTGTCTCACAGGGAAAGGGGAAAGTGAGAAGGAGTAAAAGATGAGAGAGAAGAGAGATAGAGAAAGAAGCTGGACTCTCCCTGTGGTACATTCTTTCCCGGCGCAGCCCGGCATAATTCAAAAATGTGTGTGAATACGTACCGCTTTACCTCTCAAAGGCAGTCACCGAGGGTAAAGTGTAAAGTGTACCAGATTCCAGCTCTTAGGTCTCTGGCTTGTTTACCCCAAGATCTAGTGTCGAGTGGAGCTGGGAGACACGTTTTTCTTTTTTTGTTCTCTTTCACTTCTACATCTGGAGATGCATTAGAAAGACCAAACAACATGCATACAGGGGGATGGGGGAGGTAAATGGAACTTTATCACAGATAGGAGAGCAGGATGAGAGGATAATATGAGAAGAATTCACAATACAGTAAAGCGATGTTTTGAGAGAATTTGGGGTTAAAGAATTGCAGAGAGAGTAAGGAGGTGGGGGATAATGATGGAGGGAATGAAGAGGAAGGAGGAGAGAGACAGAGGGAGCGCACGGGAGGCCTTGATTGGAAGGGGGTATGAGGAGTGGGGGTTGGCCTACCCAGCATTCTCAGTGGATGTGGCAGCCCTCTGTGGACCTCCTCACACAGACACCCCAGCTAATGAATCAGACCTGGTTTCTACCAGTCAGAAGAACTCCGTCTCCACGTCTCTGTGCTCGCCAGAACAAAGCACACCTCCATTAATATTTTAGCGTTCTTTTTATCTCAATGCTAACACCGCTCAACACGATTTTTGTTAGGGAGACGGTGAAAGAGAAATATTGGGAAAGATGGAGAGGGGGAAAGTGAAAGAAAGAGAGACAGACAAAAAGACAGTCAGAAAGACCTTGTGTTCTCAGGATTTCAACTTGTCTGGTGTAATAGTCCCATTGGTAGAAGAGTTTCTTTCTTTGTGCCGCCCAGCAGGACATCAAAGAAAAAACCTGATATCCAAACTACTGTACACACAGTAGAAACATTTGGACGAGTCCAACACAGGCAAACCTGTCTGTATGATTGCATTCTAGCCAGACACAATACCTGTCTGATACCTAAACTACAATGCTTGTCAGTGCTGATATTTACATGGTTTTTCATGCAGTATATTGCTTCAATTGTTGAAAAAGTCATTCTCAGCACTGTTCATGGCAGGAATTTCAACTGTCGGAAACTTTGCTACAAATGTAGCCTCAGCGAAGCGTACCGCTCTATATTTTGAGGAAGCTGATCTGAGATTTCCCGTCACTTACTCTGATCTCTTATCCTACACTTGTCTCCTATCTTTTTCCAGTGTATACCTAAGAGGGAAGAGCTGATACTATTGGGCGATCTTTTTCCTGCTTTGTTTTTCTCTCTCTTCACTCTTTACTCTTTCTCCATCTCTTCGCTTGGAGGCAAGAGAGAGGATAGCTTCAAGATTCCCATCTGGCCTCTCTTAGACTGTAACCACAGGAACATCTCATAATTTTCCCTTAATTGAATTATCACACTGTGCTCCTCTGGGATGGCACTCCGCCCTAATAAAATGGAGCGAGGTAATCCATAAGAAACTATTGGGGAGGGCAGAGATGCTTAGCCATGCCTATTACAGCCACAGACATTTAACACACTTAATCTACTATTAAATGAAATCTATTATTTTTTAACATATCCCACGAGAACCTCCTACCCAACCCATTTGTAATCACCTCATAGGTAGCATTAGCCAAAAAAAGAGGAAAAAAATAAAGAACTAAGTCATTACAATTCAACATGTATTCTACACATTACAGTAATTACTGGGCAACAATGGACCCTGGCTCTCTGAGTTAGCTCGACAGAGAGAGATCCACAAACACAATGGGAAGGCCTTCCTAGACACCCTGTCTCAGACACGTAGATTAATTGCTTCTTTGTACCCAGAAATGGAGGAGCAGCGCCTTTACCTGTATGCTGCTGCCAGGGGTGCTCGGCCCAGGGGATATGTACAGGGAAGGAGGAGGACCGTGGTCGTGTACAGGGGAGGGGAGCTACATCAGTAGGGGGTTGGCGGCCTGTTTTGGGGTGTCGCATAGAGCCTGAGGTGAAATAGGTGGTGGGGTGGTAGTGAGGGAGGGGTGAAGGGTGCCGTCAGGAGATCCCGGGGCAAGCGGCCGTGGGCATTCGGCTGTGAAAAGTCATTCAGAGGGAAAACGCCAGGCATCCTTTATTTATTTGTGTCTGAAATATTTATCTGTCACGCGGGCCGTTTTATAATGGGCCTGTCAGTCTCCTCTGCCCACTCAAGGGTGCGGACATGTTGCCCTGAGCACCCACTGTGGATCTCCTGTGAATAATTGCTGGAATTTCACTTTTGGGAACGTTGCACTTTGACCCTGAAGCTTGTTGTTTTTCTGCATCAAAAGAAAGGTAGAATGTTTTTAAGTATTTACCTTGGCTTGGCTTTTTCATCCATCACCAACACACACATACACACACACACTCAAATGCACGCACGCACACACACAAACACACACTTCCGTATACTCTCACACAAACATTCAAGTTGGAAAATAAATAATTCATCCCTTTACTCCAAGATGAAAACCCAATCAAGCTGAAAATCCCTGTCTTGCTGCACCTCTGAGCTGCCAGTGCCGCTGGTTAATGTGATGCTCACTGTTCTAATGCACCGTTGTGTCGACATTCAAAGCGGAGGCCTCTTCTAAAGGAACGTGCACTCCCCAACATTAATGGTAATTTTAATCTGGTGTAATCGCCTAAATGAAAGCCTACTTGAGTGTTTCACAGTGAGCTGTAATGCTGAGTGAACGTCAGGAGCCGCCATCTTTTGAATTGTTTCTTCACCGTTGTCTCTTTAGGGAGAGACGTGCGAGTTTGAAACCCTGTCAGGCGGATAAAGAGACTAAGCACACAACAACAATACAAATATGTTTTGTCGAGGGTGGAAGTCGGCTCTGATGAGCGGCGGGTCAGGTGGGAACCCTTTATGACACACTACATCTCATCTGTTCACACTGAATGGGCTTAGCTAACGTGGGTTGACTTTCTCAAGCTTTTTTGCACATGCAACATACTGCACCATTATTGAACTGACTACTCAGAACTTAGTGTGACTTATTCGCAGACAATGTCGTATTTTAACACAGACTGTATGTCTCTGCACTCGTGGACCTGCAATGTCATACACAAAGGTATTGTATTCATTATGTGGAGGTGTACACCGAGAGCCGCCAACGATCTACATAGAGACATATGCATATAGGAGACACACAAAGGTATGCTCACACACGCGCACATGTCCCACATATAAACACTCACAATTAAGCAAGTGAGCACATAACACACGTGCACAGACAAACACACATACACATGCACACCAAACTGCATTGCCTGTAGTCTGAGCATGCATAATTAAGGTGTACCTTGTTTGGAGAGAGTGCATGTCGCCTCTCGATGTGCACACCACATCCCCAGAAAGAAGCTTTGAATAATGAAAAGTGTCACCTATGCAAAATGCAGGAGATGAGTATGCCTGCCTGTGAATATGCTTTGTGCATGTTTTTGTGTGTGCATACTTGTGTATATATACTGTATATGGTGGTGTGGTTGTATCGTGCATATCAGAAAATGTGCGCACAGGTGTGTGTGTGTGTGTGTGTGTGTGTACACATCTATGTGTGCGCTGATCTACAGACAGAGGCGTCTGTAAAGTTGTGTCTGTCTATGATGATGGAGAGGGAGGGCTCTTTGTCATTTAACATAGTGCTACTAGGACACTGAACCATATGTGAGTGTGCAAAGCTGACAGCTGAGGCCCAGGCTTCCCTCGTCCACCCTCCCACATCCTCAATCCCAGCCCCCCCAAGCATCCCTCCCTCTCCCTGCCTATCCTCTCTGACTGACAGCTCTTGTTGTCCCGTGAAGCAAAGGCACAAACACAGACATGGTCCAGGACATCTGTCGGGAGCCACGTCTTCATCACGGTCTTTGTGCTGATGATGAGCTCTGAACGGGATGGGGTGGAAGTGGCTGACAGCTTGAGCACTCACATATCCACATCACATTTAACGCTACAAATACAATGTTTTGATAGACTTGTCCTATAATAACCCCGACTTAAATGAAATGTAGCTCTTGTTCATGAATTATACAATGCTCAGATGATGCTATTGTCGCTGCAGCATATACCTACTCCAAGACACAATGAGCAGGATTCAAGATTAATGTCTTGTTATCTTTGTTAAACATGTAATGTGTTAAATTAATTTTCCATCACAACTAAGAGATACAGTCGACATGTAATGCAGCTCCCGACTCAGTCAAGTGACAAATACATTGCCTTGTTTGGAACCGTTGTCGTGCCCTTATTTAGCTCATCAGTGTGAAGTGTTTTGTCAAACCCAGTCATTGATAGGATCTGCCAGCCAGTGAGTAAAAGCCCAGTTGTGTTCATTTGAGAGCTCCTCGAGACAAAACCGCTGCATAATTTCTTGGTTACATGAGAAAATTGAAATGTAAACCCGAAGGAGGTCAGCTATACAGTGTATTCATGATTAATGACGGTCACAGAGAAGTGCCTCATTAATCTACTTGCAAAGTTCTCATACAATGATGTCGTTATGACTTTTATAAATCATTTGATATGCTGTTCAACATCAGGGATACTCTTCTAATTTACTCTACGCTGTGTTCTATGCTTGTATCAATAAATCCAACCCAGCATCACCAGTCATGTCTACTTGTCACTTCTATGTCATCCGTGGTCCCAGTGGTCAGTAGATGGAAAAGTCTCACTAGGATGCCTTGATGCTGTAATTGGCCTTAGGCACACTAGTGTAGCTGTATAATAAATAAATTGTTACATTTATTTGATGGAGGAACATGTGCCATTGATGAACTAAGGGACAGGGCTGACACTGTAGAGCAGTCTCATTAATGGTGTTATTTCCCACAAGTCTTGATGGCATGTCATGTCTAATTGTTTGAAAAAAAAATCTTGAAAATCTGTTTGCCTTGACGAGAGCGAAAAATGCTATTTTAGATGTAAGATATGGAAAATCAAGTAGGTTAGATGGTCTACAGGTACAGCATTGCAGTGGGATTCATTGTTATGGATGGAGGAGTGACCCCATGGTGATGGGTTACCAAGTCTGCTGGAGCAGAAGCAGGACAAGGAATCAGGACAATCAAATGGAGTGGATCTGTACTTTACAGGGACAAAAGCAGCGCAGATAGACTAGAGAATGATAAAGAAAGATAAGGAGATGGATTGTGCCCTTAGTGTTCAGAGACTTAAGTTAGCCCATGAATTAGTAAAGTGGAAAAAGTAGCTAATCGTGTTCGAGAGCTGGTTCCTACATGGGGGTATGATGAGTGCTGAGCAGAGAATCAGGTAGTGGCCAGTAAAAACTCCTCTTGGGTCATACTGTAGGGAACATCACAGCCTTCATATCATTAATATCTGCAGGGCTTGGGACAAAACATAGGGAGGGTCTTTTTAGGGTCGTGTTCTTTTTTTGGAGAGCATCAGGAGAGCACAGTGTGTTAGAGAACACTAAATTATTTGAGGTTGAGAGACTGGAGTCTAGCTTTCAAAGTGAAAGTTGCAATATTTTGGGAAATAGATATTTTTGAAAGAGGTGATGTATGATATTATTCATGAAACCATCGTGGCATTTGGCTGTACACAGTTAATAGCATACAGATTTTTCAATACCTAAAACACAAAAGAAATAACACTGGGATGACATAAACTTGAACTGCACACATTTTTCTTGTTTAGAAATTATATGGTATGCTGTATATAAGAGGCATACAAGGCTTTGTGATACCTAGAGATTTGCAACCAGTTCTTTCCACACTATTTCAGCTGTAACATCTCCATTTTTGTCAAATGATTACTAGGTTATGCTAGATAATGTTAGGCTGTGCTAGGTAATGGAAAAAAAAAAGAGAAAAAACAAATTCCTTCAGACCAGCTGAGCAATTTAACCCTGGGGTCTTTTCATATTTGCAACTGAATTTTGATTTTGCAGAATGGTATGGTGATAACCCACGGCTGTTTACACCTCCCTAATGTGAACAATTTACTCTAGAGGGAGAGACGGGGAAAGTGAGAGAGAAAGACAGAGAGACAGAGAGAGAGAGAGGCAGGCAGGCTCCTCACTGCCCAAAGCGGCTTTTTGATGAAAATGGAGGATAAATGTTTATTTTCCTTAACTGTGCCACAAGGGAGGGTAATTGTAATTATTCCTAAGAGCAAACAAGGAAGTTGAAGCAAGCTAATGATGAAGTGCTCTCACTTCCTTGCCATTTAATAATAATTGCGACCTGGGCCATACGTAGTTTGGAGACTATAAATAAGAAACACTGCAATGCCAACTGCGATGAATATTGAGAGATTTGTTTAAGAACTCATATATTTCTAAAATGGACGTGATGAATTCTGAAAATAAATTATTTGCAAAGTGATATGTCTTTGGTGATGTAGAATAAACCTTCATTCTCCACCTCTTAATGTTTCCTGATTTAACTACATACAGTGCCCTCCTCCCCACTCACTGACAACAGCTACCTTAAAACACAACCCCGTAGCTATGGACGAGACATAATATCTAATTAAGTTTCAGAGCTGCATTTTCATTTGTTAATCACTTAAGTGCTTCGAGGATAACCTGATATCCAAAGGTCTGGTCCCAGTAGCCCAAAATGTCAAAATGCAATTATATGCATGATTAGCCTGACCTGTTTCTATAGCACCCTCCCTCCCTGCTTCTCGCTGCTGGAGAAGCTGACAACTGCTGGCATGTTTATTTTGATGAGATTAGGTGTAGAGGAGGCCCCCACTGTGTGCAGCAGTCATGGCACCCCCATCTGGTCACTGGCGGAACTAACAACAAAGCATCTCGAGTAAGCAGAGGGGAGAATGAATTGAGGGGAGAAAGAGTGGGAGGGAGGAGGAGAGAGCACTTGCTCAGGTGGGGAAGATAATCTTTCAATCTCTGTTTAGCCTTAGGAACTGTGGGAGAGAAAAAAAAAACTGGAAACAAATGGAAAATAAATAAATAAAAATAAAACAATTTATGCTTCTTAAAGGATAATATGATCACAAATTATTAATCAAATCATCTTGATCCGGAAGGAGGGGTGCTTTACTTTGTGGTGCTTAGCAGAGCAGCAATCCCCTCTAATCTGATTGTGTAGAGATAAGGCGGCTTTAGCCTCACCATTGTGCTACTCTGATTAAAGAGGGCAGGAGGCACACTGCTTTCCATGGTGGTCATGGAGACAGGTGAAGCACGCGCACACACACACACCCAGACTTTCATGCAAATGCTGATAGAGATACAAATGTGTACAATTACTCGAATGCAGTCGTAGACATGTACACGGAGAGCATGTACAGACTCAGATTAACACACATAACAGTAATTATTGTAATTACAGCATGGATCTGCTCTTTTTCTCCATGTCATCCTCACTTGTGTGCATGAACAGATGCATAATGGAGCAAAGATTTTGCCACTTCCACACTTCTATCCCACATAATAATCATCCAGAATTAGCTAAGAGTTTACAGAAAAAATACAGACTCTTGTACTAAGTATTAAAACGTTTTGTGAGGTGTGTGCAAATATAATTGAAGTGTTTTTAACACCACTTCTAGACATATCTCTTTATTGGCTAATTATTTCTCTCAATAAACCTCTGTGGTATAACCCTGATGAGCAGTTAGGTCACACAACGCTTAATCATAAGCAAACATGCACCCGCCCATACACATGCCATTTCAGAACTTTCTCATGCCATGTGTCTCATGCAGTTCCTATGAAGTTGGCCTGCTTAGCCTAATTGGGTGTGGATTTGAGTTTGGAGTTAATAGATTTGAAAAGGAATATCTGAGGAAGTGTGCATTTTGACAAAGGCTGCAGGCTGGGATGTATGGAGCCCATGTGTCTCTGGAGAGTGGCGTCAGGTCCCTAGGTAGCCCATTAGAGAGTGTACCCCTTCCCGACCACCACCCCCACCCCCAGCTACACGGCTCCCCATACCGAGGGAGACCACAGCAGCCAGACGCAAAGGAGAATATTCATGTTACACTACCGTGTGCGTGTGATCCTTCAGTCGGCTTAAGCACACACAGACGCGCACACCCACATGTACACACAGACAAACATAACACTCGCAGCCGCCGATACATCTGCGCGCACACAAACATGAAAAAGCCCGAGCACCCCTGATGAATGTTTGAAATGAGGAAAAAAGGAACAGGCCTAGTCATTTTAAACATCAAAAATAACTGCATCAAGTGAACTTTTGAATTATATTGCATCATCCATTTGAAACAGTACACAGAATGTTGAAACGCAGAGGAAATCAGTTGGTTTCAAGTGAGTTTGTCTTCAGGATACTTCATGCAGAAGGGATTGGGCATCTGAGGCCAAAACCATGGGAAGACTTGGACACACTAATGCAAGGGCTCTATCCAAACAGGAAAGGCTTTGAGAGGTGTCTGAACCTCAACAGGCATTTTACAGTGCCACATCAGAGTGAGGGGGGGGGGGGAACAGATTGACCCATGACCGGGACCATTTTCACCTTGGCACAGACCACCTGGAAAAGCAATGAGTTAATGTTAACTAGCATTTATGCAGCCCCTCCACCCCTGCCCACTGACTTTGATGCAATTCTGCTCTCTCAAAAAAACCTCAGTGTTTGTAAAGATGTACAGTGGACATGCGAGTTGTACAGGTACAAGTAGCATGCTATATTACACCTAGTGTACATTGTTGGCTTGGACATCAAATGTTATTTTTTTTATGAGCCGAACATCCAAAACAGTACTGTCAGTTGTCTTTAGTCATTGTTTATTCGACTTTAAAATGCTGATACAAGACGTTAAAACACAGAGCTAGTGCAAGAAAACAATATTAGACGAAATTAAAACATCACTATGTATATGTATTTTGTGTTTATAATACGTTAGCTTGGTTTTGCTCAGTGGTATTCAAGAAAAACAACACTCTGTTACTCTTTCTCTCTGTGCTAATGCTCCAGCATTTACTTTGACCCTCTTAAGGAATATACAATATCAATGTAAAAACAGCCTGGTGTCTAAAAATGATGAAATTCAGATTAGTCATCATCGAGCCACCCCCCACCCTGACTTGTGTTGACTTGATGTTTGCTCACAGGATGTTGGCAGGGCCAGCAGTTTGAGGTGCTGTGGGCTGCGAGGCTTTGAGTGTGACCTCATGTTCCATTCTGTTTCTATGCCGCTGTGCCTCGGCTCTCCGTCCTCCTGGGCTGACACTTCACTGTAGCTCCAACAACTGCTGTGGGACACCGAACATCTGTAAGCCACCGCTCCTACTCACTCAGCTGCCTCCGCGCTGGGCTGCTGTGTGTGTATTTCCAGCACAGCTTGTGAGGTTATGTGCAGCATACTTTGATGCTGGTCCTATTTGGTACGAGTTGTGTGCCACTGTGTCCGCGTGTGCACAGCATGTCATTGCAACAGGGACTTTTTATGTGCCGCACGACTGCGAGAGTTAACAAATTAGCAAACTAGCGTCAACTACAACGAGAGAGTTTCCTGTATGTGTGATGTGTGATTGTGTGTTACCCACAAAACTTGCACATACATATGTCTTTTAACTGACTCTACAATGCCTTCATTTGCCCTCACATTTCCGCAATCTAACCAGGGCAGGCCCGATCTGACAGAAAATGACTGGATTGTTGCCATTCTTCGCAGTCAGTCATGTGACTCAACAGTTCTTGCCTTTTTTCTTTTTGTTGTGTCGTGTGAGAGGGAAAACAGTGAAAACCTTTGTAGTGAATTCAGCAGAAAAAAAAAAATGTTTTATTAAACGCCTTATGTTTATTGACTTCTCTTTCATGTCAGTTCTTTTGTTCTGCCTTTGTAGTGGCAAAAGATCTCTGTGCATCATCATTTGTGAGCGATCTGAGATGTCAGAGGTGTCCTTTTGATGTGGAGTGTAGACCTCATACGAGGCACCACCTGTGCAGCTTTCGCTGTGCGCCTGTGAATGTTTTAGTGCGCTTGCATATGAGCGAATAACTGCGTGTGGGTGTAGATCTTTGTGCGTATTTGCATGGAAACGTGCCTGCACGTGTAATTATGAGTGTGTGTGTGTGTGTGTGTGTGTGTGTGTAATCAGCCACCTCCAGCTTCTGTTCCAGAGGGAGCAGAATGGGCGTTGAAACATCACCGTTCTTCTCCTCGTACCTTACCCTAATCACTCTGGTAATTGCGACAGTCTGATGCTCATTGGCAGTGTGTCACTGCCTTTGATCCCAGTATTACCACGCACAAGTTCAGAAAACACATAGTTTGTGACACATTAACACAGACGCACACAGTTTCAAAAAGGTTTCATGAGACTCTGTGCTGTTGCCCCGTGTGTCATCATACATCAAGCAGATGACCTCAGTGGTAGTCAATGAAGATAGATAATGGAATTGATGTGCACAAAGAGTGATCATGTCAGCAAAACTCAGTAGTCATGCAAGTCTGAGTCAAGTCTTCAGTGTTTAGTCATGAGTCTGAGTCAAGTCTCAATCTGTCTAAACTGACTTATATCTGTAAAAAATGCTTTTGATTAAACTATGTTTTATTTAGCTGTTGAATTTTCCCTCATATATCAGAAGCTATTTCAATGACATGAAACAGTGTGCACAATCACATATTATATTAAACTACTGTGCAACTTAGGGAAGTTGGTGAAGCTTTGGATAGTTGCTTTGAAGTTAATAATTATAACAGGCTGTGAAACATGAAAAACTTATTGCTATGTAAGATCAGAGGAAGAGGAAGCCATAGATTTTCTTAAGGAGTCTTTTGACTTTCTCTTTCCAACCCTCCTATATGTTGATCATAGTCTAAATGCTAAGGTATCGCATTGCATTGTGGGACTGTGAGCAAAAACTTTTTTTTTCATTCTATTTCCATACATCAAAATGAAGTTTGCATATGTCAGGTACAACCTAGAAATCGCTATGCAACAGTTGTGCTGTTTTGCAGGTGATAATTATTCACAAGTCCAGGTCAAGTCTCAGATCATTATGTCAGGTCCTATTTAAATGAGATGTCCGCATGAACACATTTTTGTGCACAAAACAACCTTGAATCCCAATTCCCAAACTGAAACACACAATATCATGATAACTGAAAATTGGCAACACATTCACACTTTTATTCACACCGACTGTGAAGTCTCCAGTTCACTTAACCGGCAGGTTTTTTTGAGTGAACTGTAAAGGCTGACAACACTCCACTGTGCTGATGATAAGACTAAATACAAATGATAGAGAAACCTAAAATCAATTATAGTTCAAACAACAATGTGTAATCATTATTTCTTGCAAAGTCTGGCAACATTTTGCTGTTGCCACCATGATAAATATTAAATATTTCAAACTCAAGAGAGATGCCATCCATCTCCCAGTAACATTTGACAAGTTCGTTTCTCAGAAGGGTTTGTTAAAAGATTTTTTTTTTTTATATATATATCTGGGTCAGCCTTTTACCCCCCCCTTCCCCTTCAGTGTCATCTGATAAAAGGGAAGGCGACAGCTTTTTCCTCATTTATTAATGCTTGTTAACTAATTACTTTTAATTATCTTAGAAAATCCCAGATTAATAAGAATACTCATATATTTATAACATGTTTACGCCACCATGCTTACTCAAATGCAAACAAGCCCCACAAATAAACATTTTAAATGAGGCTGGTTTGTTTGTGTTGAATATCTACAAATGATCTTTTAAACATGCCATTGGTAGAACTTCTCTAAAGTCACTCCAGGAAACAACCAGAAAGAGGCTACCTGGGGACAATTCCTCGAGTGCTGCTAATGAATAGAGGAAGGGAGACAACAAACATGTTTTCTCCTTTTAATTCTCCTGGCCTTGGCTGTTTGATATAAGATGTATGCCAAAACCTCTTGTGATTTGGTGCAGTGCAGAGGGGAGACTATAAAAAGAGAAGCCATTAGATGGAGCTTGTCTTTAGTATGCATGCTAAAAGTAACATTAACTCTGTGACACATGCTCTCTTAGCGAGAATGGGGATATAAAAGCGTAACAAAGCCTTACCCCCATCTGTTTGACTTTTATCAAAACTGCAAAAAACAAAATACACTATTCAGTCCAACTTATTGCCTTCATCTTCCTGTTTCTTTGTATATTGTTCTTATTTCTCTCCTCCACTGTGTCTAGTAACCTTCCCAGTTTGTTAAAAGATACAATCTGTGTTATTTTCCCTTGTATCTATGCAAATATACATGTGTTTATTAAGGTTGATTACCCTCTTTTTGTTGTTATGGCTCTGTCCTGTCATTTGTCAGATTTAGCCTATGACATGTCAATTATCTCTCATCTCTTATTGTCTCTCTCAGTATGATGTTTTTATTCATATTCTGTTTTTGGTCTTTTGTTAGTGACGTGTTTGAAAGAGTCTCGGAAATGCAGAGGACCTCCCAAATACACACACATACACCCACACACTCCTCCACTGTCAATCAGCCTTCCCCATCTTCTCTACTGCCACCTCCTATACTGCGGGGAAAAGGTCCTGCTGATTAGAACAGGCCTCTCACTGAGTGCCATCCATCATCATCTAACCTACTGGTCCTCACTTCTGATTACTTTGTCTCTCTCTCACACACACTTACACGTGCGCACGTATACAAGTAGCATAAACACACACACACACAATATCCGAATAGTTCACATTGATTGAATCAGGATTAATTAGCTATGAGGTAATCATTGGCTGCAAACAAGGCTGTATGTCAGGAGAGTTGACATTTAGTCGACACAAGAGAGGAAGGGGTGTTGGGGGTGGGGGGCAGTATTGCTGCTGTTTGAAGCATTACACAGTTTGCTCTTTCTCTACTGTCGGAGAGAGGGTCTGACTGAGGCCTGTTTGGTTGTAAAAGCAAGCTGACAGCTTTGTTAACAAGTCCGAGCAGATGAGAGGGATTATTTTATTCCATGGCACGAGGATGGTTTTGAGCAGACAGCCTTCAGTTAGCTTTGGATTTGTCAGCTTCCAGTGATTCACTTATGATTTTTCATAAATTTGCCTGTTACACAGTACGAGGCAGTCGTAGCTGTCATTGTTAGAACAGGCGTGTTGTCTTTCAGGTGACACTGCGTGTGTCATCTAGTGGCTTCTAGTATCATGAAAACAAAATTGTAGGATGAGATGTAATGGTTTTGTACAATTACTCACATTTTTTGTGTGAAGAGACATCATGATAAGACAGAGGCTGCGTGGTTAGGAAGGATCCTGAACTGAGTGAAATGACCTGGAACTATTTCAGGGGCAGCCATGATAAGACGTGTTTGAATTCTGTAAATGCTAAGAAAAGGTGCTTCCTTTATTTATCTTGAGCATAGGATACACTGGACCATACTTTACCAAAGCAAAGGACATAATTCTGTCCCATAATTCCTTGCAGCAGCAACATTTAAACCGATTCACCATTGTACTTTCACCACAGCAGTCCCATGTAAATGTAGAAACAACGGAGCACCTATTCTGTACTTTTGACATGATTGGCTGAGCACCAAAACAATAAAAATAGATTTATTGTCTTTTAAAACTATCCAGTTAAGAGTCTAGCCTAATGGTAAGTGCGGGTGTCAGATTCTCTTTGCACTGTGGTTGTCTTTTCCAAAGTCCTTTTGATTTCTCCTTCACATCTTGCCTTAATGACATTTTCCATCAAAGTCAAGGAAATGTGCGACGTAGGTAGAAAATCTTGGTTGATTTGACTGCAGCCAGGGCCACGAAGTAGTTTCTTTTACCGAGCATGCATCTCTCTAGAAGGACGCTATAGGTGCTGCTTCCCCTAATTCACCATATATGTCGCTCAACCATAGCAATATTGTTCCTATCAGTGTTTCACTATTATATAGTTTTTAGATTAATTTTACTTATGTAGATGTAGAAGTTTGTGCTAATTTTAATGTAATTCACATATATATTTAGCTATATATAAGAATCTAATCTTGCTCATCATGGCAAAACTGGTATTTTGGTGGACTTTTCTGTATACCATGTATGCAGGAGTGTATATGCAAATTTTATTTGTTTTAATATACAATATATACAATTCTTTATAGTTTAGTGTGTGCCCTATCCTTTACTTGTTACTGTGAGTTAAAGCAGTGTCGGAAGGTAAAATAATGTCCTTCTGGTGAACTTCACTTACATTTTATCATAATTATTTTATGATAATATTTGAGTGTGCAACATGAGGCCAAAAAGGCATTTTTCTAATACATTTCAATTATATATCTTCAGAGATCTCTCTGTGCCTGTGTTTGACATTTTTCTCCATAGCAGAACATGCTTTCAGGATGTGTGAGAAACGTGCTAACACAATAGAGCACCAAGCTAATTATGTTGCTGTCAATTATTCATCGGTGACTCAGGTTTGCAAGCTCCCAGACACATACAGTTTCCTCTGTGTCTTAAAGGCTTGCTCGCAGGGACCACAGAAGAAGTTATAAGAATTAATATTTCATAGACAATTATTACACCAAAGCCACTGACTTTAATATTCCTGGAGAGGCGCTTGTGGTGGGTTTCTGCAGCTCATTGTTGTTAGTGACACACCAGGCTGGAGGAATGTCAGATGAATTAATAAATATAGTAGGATATGGATAGTCAAACCGCTCATCCTGTCCAACCGCACACATGCATGCAAGTTAGCACACACGTGAATAAACAGACTCATGGAAAATACTTGTTACACTCCTATAATATTGTCACTCACATTAAGTCAGATATTTGCAGTGTATAAACATCTTTTTTTAATCAGTTCTTAAAATTTTGATTTTCTTCACTATAATTTAGCTTCATAAGCTCCAGTTCAAGATTTACATTGCAGTATTTATTCTTGACCCGAATACCAGAGGAAACAAATTGATGTTAAACAGAAAAAAATACATATAAATAATAAAAAAAATCACAATCTATAACCTCTATAACAAGCTGTTTGTCCAGCTATAATGGCTGTCTATTGTTTCTCTGTATCACTAATAGAGACAGATCACAATTAGTCCCGCCCACACCGGAGGGGAAAACAATTCATCGCTCTCAGTTGACTTATGTATTATGTGAAGGTGCCTTGTTGTCAGTTCTGTCTCCTAGCAAACAACATTAAATAAAAAGCTACCTAAAAGCTGCTGTGTGCTGGGATGTACTACCAACAAGGTAAAGAACTCAGAGAGAAGTTTCTATAAGGTGACTAACTGAAAAACCGAGCCTTTAAGAAGACAAAAGGCAATAAGACGTGAGGCAGCATCCGCGTGAAAAAAGGGAAAACTGGGATCCTGACACTCTGTATGCCATGTTTTTTTTTTAGATAACTGTAGAGGTTGAAGCTAACTAAGCTATGCACGGCCTGGTTTTGAACTTTGTTAGGTAAAATGTTGACCTTACCTCAAGGTTTGATCAAAAGTATTTCACTTCTCCCATTCAGTGGACTCTTTCCTTCAAGAAAAGCAAGATGTGCAGAAAGGATACAGGTTTGTCAGTGCACCTTTTCCTCTCTGGTAGACATAGGACGCTAAAATATGTTTTTGACATGCTAAAATCTAATTGTTATAGCTAGCTTACAGGCATTTTGTTAACATTTCAGCCCTTGCATATTTGTGGCGCAGATTGTCTTCCCCACCGATAGACGTGTTACGCTCTGTCTCCATCGTCAGAAAACTCTGTTTTCTCAAATACAGCTATTTAAACACAGCAAAAAAACAAGCAAACAAACAAGACAAACATTCAACGGCCTAAAGAGGCCAAGAAAAATATACAAATGTCACCCTATTGACTGTCATGTATTGTACCCCCACCTGACTCAACCATTACCCCCAGGGGGCAAAGCTGGGTATTTGGAAGTAGGCAATGTTAGTTTAGTCCCACCTCTGGGACTAATCACCTAATGAGGGCATTAGAGGAGTGTTAGGGTCACAGTGATTTGTATTAGCGTGTGTGTTTGGTGCAGGTGGTGTCCCTTGACATAGAGAGACCCCAGGGAGATATTGAGGGGACCAAAGCAGGCTTGAGGGCCTAAGCTGCGCCCAGTCAAAAACTGCTTGGACGGTGATGGATACCTTGCCCCAGGGAGAATGGCCACAAGAGCACTTAACCGTAACCAGGCACAGACAAACACAGACACGCACACAAATGTTCCACAGACAGAGCAAGATCCAAGTCCCAGACACGGAGCAGACACAGCGCACAGCGAGGTGGAAATGAGATGTTTAGCTTGATGATGCGTGACATCTGTAATGCATTCTAATTCTCCCCATCGGAGCACTAGTCTTTAAGAATGATTGATGATGTTGTTTCATCGTCTCAGTAAACACAGCTTAATAAATGAAGACCATGTCTGATCATCCTTGAATGGAAACACCTTTCAGTGATTCAAACTGAACTCCGCATTGTCCTAAAAATACAATATAGCATCATGTAAATTTCACTCATTTTTCATTTCTAGGAATGCTGAATCCCCTCTTTTCTCAATGTTTGTTTCCGTGTAACATCATTCTAACTCATTTTTCATTAATTCATACCAAGGAACATTGGATTTCATTTCCTTGCGACTGTGTAGCTATGTTCGCCATTGAGCGATGTCAGTGTGTGTGTGTGTGTCTCTGTCTCTCTGAAGTGTGTCATTGTGTATGCCTTTGTGACCGGGTTGCTTGACAGTAAAACAGCTTGTTTGACTGTTCTGTAAACGGTGCAGAGGGTAGTAATTTCACAATCATCACATCACGCTTTGCAGACAGCGTTATTACAGATGTGGTGTGGCCAACTCTGCTATTATCATTACTTAACCCCAGTGCAGTTGCCCTGAACATAAGCCTACTATTAACATTAAATGTTAATCACCCATGCAACCAGCCAGCTTGCTGTCTAGGCTGGCTGCAGTATCGTATTCCAATGTATTCTGCATATATTTAACAGCTACCGTGTAATTGGCTAATACATTTCAAATCAGGTAGATGCTGGATTATGTTTAGAAAAAAGAACGAATACAGACTGAATGGAGCTGACACACTGCATGTTTGTGTGTGCAAGTGAGTGTATCTCTGTAGGAGTCCTTTGTTGATAACATTTGCATTTTTGGTTCTCGAAGCAGCTTGTGTATTCACAGCAGGCATGCTTCTTAGCACAACTTCAGCTGCACTTTTGTATGCTAAATTCATCACATACAGTATACAACTCACCTCTGTGAATTTCCTCTACGGTATTGAACTGCTGTATTGCACAATGGTTTATCCATACAATATATTCTCAAAGTATTGATGGGTACAGTACGCACTGTGCACTGCAGTGCAGTAGCAATGTGTCAATACCCCAAGACATG
This sequence comes from Argyrosomus regius, assembly GCA_946959425.1. Classification (NCBI taxonomy): domain Eukaryota; kingdom Metazoa; phylum Chordata; class Actinopteri; family Sciaenidae; genus Argyrosomus; species Argyrosomus regius. The sequence goes on from OX336882.1 coordinate 18,352,675, forward strand.
AGTTGACATACACACCAGTACAGTGAGCTACTGTAATTCTCTGGAGAGGAGGGCATTGAATACCTAGCACCACAGACCTAGCAGTCAATGACATCAGAGGGCCTTGTGAGGTTCCTCCACAGGGGACCATCATCTCATGGGACCCAGAAGATTACAGTTGGAGTGAATCAGCTAGGGTAGTATTTTCTCCATATGCTGTATTTGGTATAAGTAGAGGTTTGGGCCATCTGATGACTTTCGAGTCAGCTTTGTGTAGAAAAGCAATACTGGCTGAGACGAGGATCTGTTCTGTCTTAAATTTATGTAGAATAATAACATGTAATCTAATGTATTTGTAATATACACTTGTTATTTACATGAAGCATAATGGGAACAAGTAAACCTTTTTTCTTTAACACCTTTTAAATCATGTATTATGTATTGTGCTGCAAATTTATTAAGAAAGAAAACCATGCAGCTTGGCACCTTACAGCAGTATTTTCTTTTTCTATCTGATCCTTTTTCCTTCATCCATTTCATCTAGCGTGGTTTCAGTCAGATTTCCCTAATACAGTGTTGACAATGCCATGATCTGCTTTTGTTGTCATAATCTTAAAGAAGGAAACTGCTAAGTATGGTGCTGACAGCTTTTAAATCCACATAAAATAACCATAAATAAACCAGTTCCACCATGCCACAATTCTGTGATCGCCATAATAGTGTGGCCCACAGCAAATTATAGTGAGAAAATAAGGTCTCTTATATAATGGCAAACAATGAATTTTATTGCAAGTGAAGCTCTGTAGTCCTTAGTCATGGATAGACTAATCATAACTTAACATGACAAACATGACTACACAGCTGTATTCCAAACCTTTCTTTCTATAACAATGTCATACTAAACTCTGTACTGGTAAAAAAAATCTCTACTTATTTCATTCTTTTCTTTTCACCTGTTTCAAGCCATATTCTCTAACTATCACATGATTTCTTATTCTTGAAATGAGGAGTTACAACACCCGACTCGTGGTTCAGGTTTTGCTGATCTCTATTCACACGGGTCACATTTCTAGTATTGGTTTTTGACTCAACATTTCTCTTGAACAGGTGATATCAATCTCCCTGTGTGACTCCATCCGTAGACCATACTGTTCACAGAGAATTAAGACGGACCCTTGTGTTCAAATTTTCTGCTTGTCCACAAGAATGCTTGGCTTTACATGCATATTATATAATCATTTCTCCTGAAATACAGGATTAAACAATATATATAGCATGTTGATAAGTGGGTGCTACTAGGCAGATTTAATTGACAGGTTTAGACTAGCTGTTTTCCCATATTTTTAGTCATTATGTTTAGCTAAGCAAACTGTCTCCTGGCTGTAGCTTCATGGATAATGGATAATGATGGATAGACAGAGAGCAATGTCAATCTCAATTGACTCATGTAACTTTTTTTCAAGAAAATAAATAACGTCCTAAAATGTAATAATAATTTTGCAATCCAGCAACCTTATGTACATATTCTAATTAGCTGTGTCTATTTTACATCTTTAACAAGTTTATTCAGTGCATAGTTTTGCTATTTGCACTATTAAACTAGTACAGTATTGCAACTTATGTCATATCTGTGGCAATCATTTTGTGGTTACACAGGTATTGCTCAAACAAATGTAAAATTGTGTTTAATTGGTGGACTATAATGAGCTCCATTTGTTCAGTCTTGTCAAAGAATTAGTGTTGCAGCAGCAGCTTCTATACTATATGTTTACGTTTTGTAATAAGTAGATGTACCTGCCTGCAAGGGCTACTGACAGATGACGTGAAGACACTATTAATACTCTTGGCTAAAAGCAAACGAAGCATGTACCAAAAGAATGCTATAAAAGGAGCAGATAGTTACTGTGGTGTACAAAACTGACACTGCTTTAAAAAAAATCTGCATTTGCCAGCCACTGGGACATTCTCCGCTACAAGGTTTACAGACTAACAAATTAAAGGAATAGAGAATGACAATGTGACTACACATGCTTGCCTTTAGTGTCAGTTTCTTGGCCCAAATCCCAAAATGAAGAAACCAAGGAAAATGCATGACATGAAAGTTCAGGTTTCGTAGAACAGTGGGTAGCTTATTAAATCCTCTTTGATCCCGCTGTCTTTGATATCTGTGCTCTCATAAAGAATTCACTTTCAGTAGTAAATATAGGTAGTTCAGAGAGACATCATGACACACACCCCTCATTCCCTTACAGTCTCTTTAAATTATACAAAACAACCTGGGAAGATATGCAGGTCATATAAAAAAAAATCAGCAAAAAGGAGTGGGAATATTCTGTTCCTTGACTTAGTTACATTTGGGATTTGGGGGAGTTGCAGGTTATGAGGATACTGAGGTTTTGTGAGTTCAGAACAAGTTCGCTTGAACATTTGGGAATGTTTTAATTTGGACAGTGAACATGGCATGTTAAAAACAGCAGTGTTTGTCTACACATAATTAAGAAAAAAAAAATCTAATGAATGGTTCATCATTAGGTCTTAATGTTCTGCTTAAAAATGTTAATTATTTTCAGAATAATAGATAGGTCAGATTGAAAGGTAAATGCTGTGAAACTATTTGTTTCATGTTCTTGTCGTCTGGCCTGTCTTTATCTTTGAAGAAGGCATACTGCAAATACCTACCAAAAATCACCAAATCCAAAAAAAAAATTTAATGCATGTGAGTCGAACTGGTTAAACAATTCTTGTGCTTATCACACAAGAGGTTGAACATAGATAGTGAGACAGTGATACTACGCCCTCAAAAGTTTCTTGCTCAATCAAATGTTAGAAACTTTACGTGTGTACTTGTCCATGTGTGTGCTCTTGTGTAGCTGTGTTGACAAATGTGGCTCGGTTAGCTTGGATGAGAAGCCCTCTGCCTGTGACCTCTTACCCTAGTTGCCACGGCATCTCTCTGTTTGTAATTGTCCCAGTTTTCTGGGTTGAAAATAATGACCAGCATCTATCAGAGGCCTGCCATCCCTTCCTGTCCTGTCCCAGGCTATACTCTGACCTGGCAATGCCACCCCGCTGAGCCCACCCTGCCCGGAGGCCAGGCCTGTTTGTTTGCCTTGCCCAAAGTATGACACTGTGCCGCGGAGACGGAAAGGTCGTGGCTGCCCCTGACCTGACCTCTCACCCCTCCTTCTGCTTAATGCCAGGGCACTGGGGGTGTGATGACTGGATAACACACACTTACTCACAGTTAGATAAATGAGCATGCACACACACACATTTCGGCACATGGATTCACACACACACAAAGAGAAACCACATTAACCCGCACAGTCAAGCAAACTTTAAGACGTGATCTTTGTGTGTCTCGGTTTCTCGCTCTGCTACATGTTTCAACTGTTTGATGGATATATGTGTTGTAGTCCCCATTTGTTGGTTTTTGTCTGGAAAACCAACAACAAACAAGGTTTCCACAACAAAGAGATACATCTTTCAAAGAAATAACTCTACTTGATGTCTAAGTGAAAGTTTATTTAATTGGAGCTGTAATCTGCCATGTTAGTGGAGCCAGAATGATTCAGCCCCCGCGTCCTCATTAAAAAAGTACAAACCTACTTTTGAACAGTAAGTTGGCGGATTGATTAGGAAGCTAACGCCTGTTGTGATATCCATTTCTTTCATTGTTCTCTGCTGGCTCAATACGGCAGGCATTTTCATGGTGCATTCCAATTACCTTGGTGCAGATCAAGAAAGGTGCCAGATTAACTAGAGAAACCTTGCTTAACACAAAGAGAATTCCTAACTTAACAAGATGTCATTTCTCATTGATAAGCCCTGTCAGAATTTCCGTGGCTTCCCTTTCGGAATAATTAGGAGGTTTGGATTTGAATACACATACAGAGACTTCAGAAATCCTTAGATACAGTGTGCAATGCTGTGTTTAATATTTCACAAATTTCCTTTTTCAGTCAAGCCCATGAATATTTGTAATGGGTTCTTTCAACTTCCTTTTTCAAGCTCTTGCTCAAAAACATGTGAAGTAGAGAAAGCTTAAGTATATCCAGATTTGATATAATGTACAGTATGTTGCAACTGGTATAACTCTTCTTGACATTCAAGTTAATAATTGAGCTTAGTTCATATGTTGCTATGCAGTTACATTAATGGTATGTCAGCCATTTTCTTTTCATGGAAACTTTTAATGTTAATATAACAGTACATGGTTAAGATTTTGTTCATAAAGTTTCACTAAGGACTTACTTTCTGCACACTTTCTTCCTCTTTGATTGAGCTTTGATGGTAATCATTGCAGTGTATTTATTTTCCTTTGTGGCCACTCGTCTTTGTTAACTGAGTTTAGACCTCTAATGGGCATCAAGAGTCTGCAGAGGACAAGATCGACTTTATCGGGGCCACTTACATTCATGTCGTTCACCAAAGAATCATCTGCACGGAAGATTTGGCCTCACACGGTGCCTCACTAGTGTACATTTGCTGTGAGAGTCTCATTTTTGTGGAGCTCTGGGGGCATTTTAAGTGTCATCATTTAGACTTCAGCAGCCTTAGTCGAAATGAGGAGGGCCCTTATGATAATGACCATCACCCTTCCCTGTATGCTAAATGGCATTACATCTTTTCCCCTCAATTTGAGATTTAAAATAGATTAGTTTCCCCTGAATAATGTCTGTTAGTAATGGAAACTCTTCAGAGGCTGGGCTGAAAATACACATTCACACATAGGCCCACACACACACACACACACACACACACACACACCATGTTATTATCACACTCCAGGGGAAGTCTTATTAATCTTCAGAGTTTTTTTTTTTTTTTTTTGCCCTTCTTCCTCATTTGGAGGCAGCTCATGAACAATTCAGCTTCTGCCTGCTAATGGTGTTTCACAAGGCTCTGTGGGATATCTTTTATACATCAATAAGGGCAATTATCAGCTTAACTGAGAAAGCAGTGTCGCCAGCTCAGCCATGCCCTTCTATTCTGTGCTCTACACCAGTGTACTGTCTTGACATGCTTTAGTAAAGCAATGCACCAGCACTGCCAGAATTAAGGGTTTCACTTACAGCTGGGCCTTACCATTAAAAGCAAAGCAGAATAAATACCTCAGTTGGGCACTTACTTACGGGTTAAAAAGTGTCACAAATTGCAGCAAATTTAATTTAACAGCTTTAAGGATGACATACATGACTTACCACCAGTTAGTGAATTTTGAGCTTTCAGCAAATATATTGTTGATTTAATAGTAGATATAACTGTAGAGTGCTTTTGAAGCCGTTAACATTTGACTGTTAACCAGATATTTATTATTTTCAAAATGCATTCAAAATTTTATTGTTGATAACGTTTCAGCTATTTTCTGATGCTACTCTCCTTAATATCAAGTTAAAACACTTGGCACAAGATGGCACTACAGCCACGCATACCCCCTGGGGATGCCACCCCACCCCATCCCAACTGTCCTGACTCAATGCCGTTCTATTGTTCAGAAGAGATTCTGGGGAGGGAGTGGGGGGGGGGCGGGGGGGGCAGCCATGCACAGCTGGCAGCATTAGCGGCTTAACCCTTGATGCTAATGCTAATATAGGATTGGGCCTGGAGCGGACATTGTGAGCCATATGACCACTGGTGGGCAGGACTTGAGAGGGGCAAGGGGTTGCTGGTGGTGAGCTGATCCATGCATGGATTAGTGGGCAACATGGCAGAGGTAGTCCATTGGAGAATGCCACCACTTGGGTTTAGCTCCCACTCTGCTAATTAGATCAAGTCTAGGAGATGTTGTGTGTTTGGGATTCAAGATTGTTAATCCCTACCTCTGTTGGGTTAGTCAGCATCATTTTCATGTAATATCTATCAAGTGATTGAGCTGAAAAGTCCCGGTATTGTATTTTCCTTTGAAAAGGATACATCCACATCCTTTCACTGTTTAACTAGCCTCTCCAAATGAAGTCTGTGCGAAATAATCCTCAGGCCACTTTTCTTTTAAGCAGTGCAGCATAATCTCCCAGTCAATTTGAAACGGTGCCCTGTGGCCTCTCTGCTCTCCCATGCTCCAACCCTCATATCTCTGCCACCATCTCTCCCAGTGCCAACCGTTGCTTCATCCCTCTGTTCTGGAGTTCAGTCCTCTCATTGGCTGCCCAACTGTCCTCATCTGGTGAGACACCAGCAGCTGGCCAGACAAACCTGAGGTAGTATAGTAGCTGTGGAGCTCAGTTGCCCTCAGAGGCCCACAAACCTTTGTGCTCAGTTCCCACAGCAGCTCCAACCACTGTTTATGAACAAGAGGGATCAGACCAGGGCTTATATTTATAACCACACCACCATGACCGCCGCCGCACCATCACAGTAATCACCACTGTGCATTGAGCCTGAGTGGAGCAGACACTTGGCCCGCTCCAGATGGGCACCGGCCAGCTTGGCCCCTCAGCCCGGCAGCTCTGAACTGAAATCATAGATGGGCTTTGCCCCTGCCAGCTCTGAACTGGCAAACCAGTTGTTGTGATCTAGGGGAGGAAAAAAATAGGGAACATGATGATAATGTTTCAGCTTAATCATTTGAAAGGTCAGTTTTTCTTTGTTCCCTGTTGCGCTTTGTACGGTGATTTGTGAGTGCAAGGTCTCAAATTGCTGGACTAATGTTCTCATGCAGAGTGTCTGTGTCATACATTTTGGCAGACTGTATGATTTTGTTTTAGACTGATGAATTTAAACGACTGCCAGAAATGCTATTTATATTTCCAAACCAGAAAGATTAAAAGGCTTAGTGCTAGTCAGCTGTTTTTATTTTTATCTCTTTCTGTGTAGAACCACTGATCTCTTCCTTTGTCAGCTAATTCTGGTTTTCTTTCTCTTTCCAAAATCTCTTTATCCAAGCCTTATTTGAGTCAAACAATTTGTCCCCAGACATGGGTATTTTACAAGGTCTTGGAAGAACATTTTTCTCATTTTCATTTAAGCAGATTTCTTTTCCTGTCGTGACCCCTGGAAAGTTATGCAGTTGTGGTGGCTAGAAGTGGGGGGAAAGTGAGGACCAGTCTCACCGCACATCCCACCACAACAACCTGACAATGCTACATTTCCTTACTGTTAGTGATCTAGTAGATTCATCTAGCCAAGGCACATCAGCAAACACATCCCTTAAACCATCTTTCTACATGTCGAGGTCAGCTTCAGTGGTCCCGAGGTGCAGGAAAGTACACTCCACTGTGCCAGTTTAAACTTAGCCCACACTGACATGCCCATTTGAGGTTTTAGGTTGCGTTTCAATGGTTTTCTGTGAATGCCTTAAAAAAACGCCCATGGGGAGAATTAGTGGGAGCTTTGGCAGTATAGCCGAGCCACAAGTAGGTGAAAGGCAAACAGAGCTCACGGATTGGCCATGTCAGTCAAATGGTTGTAGAGCACAACCATTAGCTCATTAGCAGAACCCAGCTCCGTAGTCAGCTACATGCTGGGTTTGGCTGGTGTGCATAAATGTTGAGGAGATGTTAGCTATTTTGCTATCAGACCATAAGAATGAGAAATAGTGGCACACTAAAAAAGTCATGGAAATTGTTTCAGTACTTCTAGACTAGTAGAGTTCACGATGATGTCATTTTTATGGGCTTATTGTTTCAATTATACATGGCTTTTAAAGTCAACAGTGATCTCAACAGTATTATCAATACTTAACCTTCCATTTTCTCAGAATTGGCATTTGTTTTCTTGAACCAGAACGCAAAAACATTTTAAAATACAGGCACAAGGCCTGAAAACCAAACCTGTTCAGGATTAGATTGAAGGCCTCAGCATAAAGAGTAAATCCTCTGGGATTGAGTGGCATCAGCCAGCCTTGCTGACTTTCTGGATCTTTGTAGACACAATTCACATTGACCATTGTCCCTCTGACAGGTGGTGCGCATGAAGCTTTGAGGAAAGGTCTGCCTGACAATATAATTGCATATTGTGACTTTAATCAAGGATTTCATTGAACATTTTCTTTTTGAAATGTACAATATGCGTATAAGGTCCAAACTTCTGGAGAACGGAATGTAAGTGTGACGTTTTAAATTCAGCTGAACCTTCTAAGTCTAAATTAACTAGTAAAGTCAATGGGTAAGTTGTGTAATTCAAGTATTATCAAAGGTCCTTCAGTGAGAACATCAGGCCAGTTTTTGTAAAGCCAATCTTCAGTGAAAGGGAGTTCACTTGAAAGTTTAAGTTTCAGCAACAAAAGTGATTGTTGACTGCAGAGAGAGAAGCCATCACCTCTGGCATTTGCTCGCCTCATATAAGAGCAGCAGATTTTGTAGTCTACAAAATCACTTTCCAGTTCAGTTTGGCATAAACTTGCCCCAGGCTTGGCTCTTCTGTTTTCTGTGTCTTGGATCATTGTTTTAGTCTCACTGTTCCACATCCCACTCATCGCTCAATCATTGTCATTCACACACACACACACACACCTACATATACATACACACACACACACACACCTGCATGCGTTTGCACGTTTCATTGGATTTTTCAGTGCTCCTAAGAAAGAGAAAGAAATTGCAGGAGGTAAGTGGGTTAGATGGTCAGTAGCAAGGCAAGTGTTGGCAGAGCTATTAAAATATAAATTGTGCATATGACATCATATGTTTGTAAATAGTAAATTGTAAATCTGTATTGAATGTGCCTCATCACCGCCTGTCTGGGAATGACAAAGGCATGTACATGAATGCAGTCCAAAGCCCAGTTGTCTTGTCATCTGTCTCGTATGTGTGCGTGTGTGTGTGTGTGTGTGTGTGTGTGTGTGTGTGTGTGTGTGTGTGTGTGTGTGTGCATACAAGGTTTGCAAAGCTTGTAGTCGGCTCCTGGACATATGGGTGTGCGTATGTGTGTTTGAGTGGAAGAGAATGAGATCAGGTTACGCTGGGGATAATCCTCCCAAAGCCGTTTTGTTCAGGCCTAAATCACTGGATATTACCCTACCCATAAGTGATTTTAATTGGTTGTCTCATATAACACACACTCCCGCCTAACGCTAATGCCGCTCTGTAATTGGCTGAAGGCTGCCTCTGCCTGTTAAGTTCATGGGACAATAATGGTTTAGGTGGCAAAGTTACTGGATATTGGAAGTGATCAAAGGATCAGACTCTTAACCATCTCACATTCATTGTCTGGCTTTGGTGCTGTTTTGGGCCCAGGAGGCTCAGGGTGTGTCCACTGTGTGTGTATGCACACATGTGTACTGTATGTGGATTTTTACGGGGCATGCATGGAGTGAATGTAACATGTTTATGAGGGGCTTGTGTCCATTGTCCAATTCACTGCTGTTTTGCCTGAACCGGAGATGGCACATATTGTCCTTTTGCCACCCACCTCCCCTAATTGAAGACTTGGCTCTCCAGATGATTCCAGACCTCTCAGTTACCATAGTGATCATGGTGGCTTTGATAACCATGGATGGCTGTAATGCCGCCTCCTGCAGACTCCATTGACCACAGTTTGGCCGGCCATCTGGGGTTCTAGCTGGCTGGCTAGAGGGACTTTGGTGCATGCTGGTTGGCCGCTGGCATGTTCAACCTGCCACTTGGCTTGTCCATTATCATCTTTTAGCCGGGGGATTCCAACACAGTGTCGTATAATTTTGTAATTTTGAGCACAAACTCTGAAACATATGTTATGAACTCAAATAATGTAAAGATTACTTGCCTTTATCATGAAATGATGATGAGACAATAACCCAATATGTCCACCTTTTTCCTGTCTGAACAATTATAGTTGGTGTGTAGTAAAATGAACAATTGAATAAAACAATTTCGATACAACTTATGACTTTGAAGCAATGTAAAAGGTTATTCATCACATCCCTCAGTGGTCTGTTTTTATATGTACATGCTTTCTTGCTGTCATCTGACCTGACATCTGAGTTGTTTCAAAGCAAGGGCAACTCTCAACTGGAGGTTTGGATGGGAGTGCTGGGATTGAGTGTTCTCCCACATGGTTGTAGAACACTAGCCATTATCTCACCCTGTTTTATTGGGTGCAAACCAAATAATCCTTTTGTGGTGGCATTGTTTGTCTCTGCTGTTCTTTTGCATTGAGCTCATGTTTTCTTCCTAAGAAATGCTTGTTTAATGATATTTTGTAATGTTAGGGTGGGGTTGGACACAAAGCACACAATACATATTCTTAACTAGCTCAAAATTTGATAAGGTCACAGTATATCAAATCCATCTCAGCAGTTAGTCACTTATGCTGAGACTAAGGGCAAACAATGACACAAGACAGTTCATCCCTTCCACTCTTCCCACTCCCCTTCTCTAACCCTCACAATAAACCCCCTTTCTATTAGCATCTGTTGCAGACAAGGCTAAAAGCATCTATTTCTCTCTAATCCCCTTTAAGAGCAATGCACACTTTATTTTTGCGAGGCCATTTGTCCCAGACAATATGCACTAACAGGCTAGACTCTGTGTTGCTCACTTACACCCCTCCACCACCACCAACCACCCACAAAACCTCCACTACCATCGCACAGGTGCATGTGTGCATGCCCTGACCTTGGGAGCAATGCAGAGCTTGTCTTTATGAGGCCTTGAGACATGGCATTTGTGGCATTTAACCCCCTCATCACTCTGTGACCCCCATTCATGCCCCCCCCCCCGTTGTACTGTCATTCTCTTTCCACCCTCCTTCCTCTCTAACCACTCTCCCTCACTTTCTACCCTTCCTGCATATTCATCCTCTTCCACCTTCCTTGCTTCCTTGTTAAATCTCCTTCTGTCACTGACTTCAGCCCTTTAACCTGGCAGGTAAACAGCCATGGTCCAGGTGTGTGTGTTTGTGTGTGTGTGTGTGTGTGTGTGTGTTAGGGGTAAGCAGACAGCCACAGAATGTACCCCCTCCTCCTATACACTGGGCTAGCTTAGAGAGGGTAGAGAGATCTTGACAAGGTCAGTGAGCTTTGTAGCTCATAATTACCCAGCCTGGGTCTACAGTAGATATGTCAAAGCAGCTGGAACGTGCAGGGCTCACACTACACAGAAAGAGATGAATCTGTAGGCCAAAAAGTGGATGGAATGGATCTGTAGTTTTATCTCAGGCTGTCTTTACAGTGGTGATTTTGTTTTTCCCTTGGGTTTACAGTACAAAGAGTTGTCCACAGTTCTTTTCAGATCAAATCAGATTATGAGTCCTCCTGTGTCCAAGAGAAGCAAGGCCTCCAAATTAAATGACAAAATATGCCGTTTGTCATAGGCCTTCAGAGTGGCACATATTGGATGACATCATGTGTAATGCAACATTGACTGGCTGGACAGTGGTCTCCCATGTTGTCTACCACTTTTTGTTGACCTGTCTCCTTCAGCAGAGTTTGGCTGTATAGCAGCCTCATGCTACTTCCTCCTTTGCTTTCAACGGACAAGTTACAACTGCTAAAAATCTTGTTTTCTTGTGGGGGACATGAATGTGTTCTGTAAATGTGAGGGCAATTTCCCAATTAGAATTTTGGATTTATTGTGTACAAGTAAAAATTCTAATCTAAGATCCTTGCATGTGCTTCACATATATTCCCCTCTGCTTCATCTTCCTCTCTCTCCAGCTCCAGTACTTCTCTGCCCTAAGATTAAGATATTATGTTGATGTTTTTCATCTAACACTTAAATCGTCTGCCATTATTGTAAGTCAATCCAGCCACATATCTTCTCATTGTCAACAATACAAACTGTAAAAATGAATTATGCAACATGCAAGTTTTCTTTCACTCGTTCACTTTCCACTGCTACTGAACAACACTCATGGTAAAAGTCTCTTTGAAGCAGGTATTTCTTTGGGGGAAAAGTTTAAATTTAATTCATTCATTCAGAGGAGATTTTTCTCACTCTGGTAAAGGTTAATGTCTCCATAGCGGCTGCTGTTGGTGGTGCTATGAGAGATGTGCATCTGGTTGTTGCGCACACCTTCACTCGTTGCTGTCCTTTGTGTATTTCCAGTAAAACAGCCCTCACTCACCTGATGCTTAACAAGATTTAAGATGGAAGAAGCCACATGGGACCTCATTACCATCGTAAATACGTATCCCACTGTTCCATTTTTTCCCAATTCTCCATTTTTCTATTGCATGGTGAGAAGAGGAGACAATACACAAGACGATGTAAGAGGAGGGGAGTTTATGTTGTTGTGGGAATGCAGAACCATCCTTCTCCTCCTCTCTCCTCTATGGTTGTTTCCCAAGTTGTGGTCTTTCTCTCCTTGACGGTTTCCTCTGTGGGCCCTACAATGGCCCCTTGGCCCACTACTTCCCAGCTCCATCTCCCTGGATTCACTCTCAGTTTTTTTCAGCAACTGCAATTACAGTCATCACGCACAGACACAACTACTAATGAGGAACTATGGAGGCAGTGGAGGCGGTTGCACAGACTGAGGAATACCAGAGGAAGAGTGTTAGAGAACAGGTGATTCTGAGGCCCGGAGCTAATCATAAAACCTCGTTGAAGCAGCAGCAAATAGTGAAGTATAAATGAATAGTTCACAAGTCTTCCAGTTTTCTATTGCATTTCATTTTATTTTAACTTTGCCAAGCACGAGCAGCAAAAAAAGTTTCACGAGACAACCTTTTAAAGCTATCTTACTGTCATATATTGTTTGAATGAGGACAGAAAAGCCTGCTTCACCCTCTAGTTTTGCAGACTTCTGATTCCATGTCACAGTCCTGTAACTGTAACGGCACAAAAGGGAGCAGCTTGAACATGCTGACGTGAAAAAAAGTCTACAAACAGATGGGTGAACAATAGAACTTTAACGACATGAGATACATAGTCTCCTGACTTCTTCTGTGATTTCACAAGATGCCAGTTCTCCATTTTTCAAAGGGAATACTCAAAGTGGTTATATCTGGATGAATCAAGACAAAGCTACGACATGACTCCTATATCCAGTATGCCACTTTATAGACATACCTAGTGTTTTGATCTCCACTTGTAACTGTCTACAAAAAAAAAAAAATATATGCGATATGTTTCATTTTAATGCGGCTGATTCGACAGACAACCCTCATTAGACCAATCGTTTGAGTTGCAGGTCACATAGGAGTCAAACATGCCAGATGGATGTCTGTTTTGTTTTTTGGCGATTGCTCTATTGGAAAACATTTCTTTTTCCAAGGTTTATGTATACATATACACACACACAAATATTAAAATGACACTTACTGGTAGCATTGTATTTCTTATTAAACTTTCTTAGTAATATTCTTTACAAGACTGTAGCTCAGGGAGTGAGTGTGGATTCATGTCAGACACCAACATAGTCACTATAGATTTCAAAGGACCTACAGTCATTGTCATGTCAGTCAAGAGAGCAGCAGTAAAGATATACTTGCATTCCGCTTTTAAAGGGGGGTTCAGTGTGCCTTTATTTATAATACACTGGCATACCAAATACTCAGTACACATTTTAATAAAGACAACCTGCCTCTCACACGTATGTCAAATCTTTTTGTCACCATCTTCACCCTGATGTACCCTTGTTGAAAAGTGTGATAAACCATAAAATAGATGCTCTCCTTTACTGGTACTAGTGAAGCAATGCAAACACTTCTTCTCTTTGGGGGATAGAAAGCCTAAGGCTGCATCCTGTTTTGGCAGCTGTAAAGATAGAAGTGGCTCTTCTCCGCTCCTCTGGCACTTTGCCTTCTGGGGGAAGAAGCTAGGGGACAGGTGGGGACCGACTGGCCCATGCCAGCTGACCTGTCAGCTTTAGACCCTGTGTGTTTGAATAAAAGGAGGAAGGGGAAGGAGGGGAGTTTGGTGAGGGGATGATGGGCTTTGGTAGGGTTGGCTGCAGCGTCTGTTTTGTGTGTGTGTGTGTATGTGAAAGGGAGAAAGGGAGAGGAAAAGAGATGGAGGAACAGAGGATGACAAGAGAGGGAGACAGAACAGGATGGTACTGCTGATGGAGATGGGATGTGACAGTTCTCCCTGGGATTGTGTGATTAATTGGGATCAGGTCACCTCTTCAATGTCTGGACAGTAATGCTATGCAGTCTCATATGGCTATTTACATACAGTGGGCTCCCTGGGCTCCACACACACACACACACACACACACACACACACACACACACACACACACACACACACATGCACGTGCTGGGGAAACAAAACACGCACACACACACTCATGCACACACACTCTATGTGGAATACTGTCATTATTTTTAGCACAGATACTAGTCCAAGTTGTTGTAGTAGCAGCAGTGGAGCTTGTTGGTTTCCATGTTGTATTCAGATACAACTTTTTTTCTTGTTTTTCTTTTTCATATTTTCCTTGTGCTGGAACAAATATATGTACTTGACAAGAGCTCCTACTAAGAAAGTGGTTGTCGGTGCTGAAGTTCCTGTGTTACCTTTTGCAAACTCTGTCTCAAAGCACCAGCCCCTCTTTCAGAAGAGGGGATAAGATAGCATCCCAATGGAAAGCGCAGATACTAAGCAGACACATGGCACTGAATAATTTATGGCCCAGCAAAATAGAGACAGCCACTTGAAGTCCTGAGTAAGTAGGAGATATAGACAGTGGTGACATATCAAGCCACAATAAAGACACAGGGAACAGTAGAGAAGGCAGGGGGAAAACGTTCTGTGAATTTCCTGAGTTAAGAGTTTGTTTTGGTTTCCTGCACTAGCTGCCTTTCTGTTTGAAAGTTGTATTGCTCTGCCTTGTTTACCAAGTCCTCTTGCTGCTCGCTCTGTCACACCGGGGATAGTACCCAGGTGAGCGCTGCTACACACAAGGAAGAGAGGAGCCAGTGGCCCTTTGATTCCGGGCCGCTGGTTCCCTCAGATTAACTATTCTCTCTATACCCTGACGAATCCACTGGCAGAGCAGCCAGTGTAACGGAGGGAGACACTTCCATCCCAATCGGGTGGCAGAGGCATTGTGGCTTGCTGACTGGCTGGCTGGCTGACGGGCTGCCAGGTTGGGTGCTGGCTGCTCGCATGCTAGGTGGGTACGACATTTAAGACTTGGCCCCTGTTGGGCACAGAGACAGACACCCCAGACGGCCGTTGGAGATTCCAGGCCCCTCCAGTCTCTCCCCATTACACCTCAGCAGCACTGATGATGGCAGGTCGCGGTGGAGAAGCTGTCCTCATGCCGCCCGTCACATCTCTGCCACTTTCATCTCCTTGCTCACTTCAAAAGTGACATCTGTCATCGCTAAGAACCTCGGAAGCGCCGTGTTCCTGCGATGTGCTGCTTTGATGGTGATTTGGCCCCAGGCGTTTGTCATACATAACTTAGGTGAAGAACAATGTGATATCAGACTTGGATTTTAAAGGAGAAAAGAGTCTAAGTACACTACAGGCGGGTAAAATCAAAATCGCTCTAACCACTGGAGGGAGCGAATCAAAGTGCAGCATGAGCTGGTAGAACTATCGTTCGTTGCTCATATCACAGTCTTGTCAGTTTTCTTCTTGTTCGCCTCGTTACTGTGTCCCCATCCCTGTGGAATGAAGCATCTGCCAATGGCAACCCATCAGCCTGGTGGTATACCTGTGTGTCATTTGGAGAACTTTGTGATTGTATGCTTTTGCTCTGTACCCACAGCATACTTGCTGTGTATCATACGTCTGCTACCAACAACAATATTATCAAAATCATCAAACCTTGTCAACAGGGTTCATGAGGTACAGTACAGTCTGCAGTCAGATATACCACAAGTTTAGTTTGAAGCATATTTGTGTTGGACACTTGTGAAATGTGTGTTTGTCTGAGACAGAAAGAATGAGTGGTTGTGTAGCTCTCTGCAAGGTTTAGTGTGTCTGGTAGATGTGTGCGAATAGCTCTGCAAATCTGTGCGTGTTTCGCTGCGTGTTCAGCACTGTGTGTGTAGGTGTGCAGCACGAAGAGCATTGTGTGTGTGTGTGTGTGTGTGTGTGTGTACGTGTACATGTGGCTATTTGTAAAACTGAGCCATGATGACCCTGACAATGCTTTTCACCAGAGCTGTCAAAAACACGTCTCTCTTGGTGACCTTGTTTTGGCGTTGGTGATACTTGACCCCCCATCTTTAGCATGTCCAAATCAACTTCTGTAGTCTTCATATCTGTCAATGTAACCTTTAGACCCAACTTCTCTCACTGTCGAGTTCCCATTGTCTTTTACTTGTTTTTTTTGTCTGTTTGTCTCTTGTCGTCTCTCTCTCTCTCTCCCTCTCCTTCATTCTTCCCTCTTTGGGGTTAACCCAGAGTTCAGCCATCCCTCTTTCTCACCTCTCTGTGACTGACAGGCCTGTCTTCCAGATGGCTGCCAGATTGCCAAGCTCCCTGTCAGTTCATATTAAGCTTTGTTTGATTAATGCATAATTTAAGGGCCAGTTAAGTTCTCCACAAATATATGTGTATCTAATTAGCGTTGTTAGGCTATGTGACATCAATGCCTAACTATTTATTGTTTTTTTTTTCCTTCTTTTTTTTTTTTTTCTTCATTGCATTTTCTTCTACTTATAGCGTTAGCTAGGGTAAAAATCCAGGCGCTTCACCTTTCTCATCTCTTCCCATTCTGTTAATGTAAACTGTCAGTGGAACCGACGTGGAACAGGATGATTAAACTTGTTTACCTCTCACTTTCGGATACACACATACATATTTGGAGGAGACTAAACAGTTTGTGCATCTGTTTGTGTGTGTGTGTGTGTGTGTGTGTGTGTATTTATGTGTTGCTGCATGTGAGCACGTGCCAAGCCACAAGTGATTTGAACAAAACAAGGGTCAGACGTGGAGCTTACTAACACAGGTCCGTTTGAGTTGGTTCAACTGAACGAGCCTTTTAGGCTAAGGCGATTCTTAATACAGCTTCACAGACAGATATTGGATATTATGCACAAAACGGCTTATTTCAACTGAAACACAGCTCGTATTTACTAGTCTACAACAGGTGGATGTTGTATAGTCTACATGCTATAAGCCTAGCAATCAGCCTTGCCCAGTGAAAGGACCACAGATGTCAGTTATCAATACGTTTTGACATTAAGTATCTGATCTCTCATCTGACCACATGTACTTTTAATGTGTCTTAATGCTATGCTTCAGCCGAGGCTTCATCGACTAAGCTTACCCGAGTATTCTGCTCACAGTGGGGACAGATTGGATTGTGCTTGAACTGCTGCAACTTAATAAAGCAGATTTCTCAGCACTTGTTTGACAGTCAGTGTGCTCTTATGTCTCTCCATGTGTATGGTTTCTGTGTGTGTGTGTGTTTGTGTATCCCTTAGGCATTCCTGTGTTTGAGTTTTGAGGCCTCACTGCTGTATCACACCCACCATTATACTTATTATTCACCTGTTCCAATGCAGTCACTCCAGGGGAAACAGAAGTTAGAGACACAGGGTTGACACCATCAGCCACACTTGCACACACATCAGAGAGACAGATATTTCTGTCCATCTTTCCATTTGCTTGTTGGCTCATCTATTCGTCGTGCTGTCAATCCTTGTCCCAGAATGTGGATAGAAATAACTGAGCAATGCTCACCTGTACACCTGCAATTAAAGTTGAGTGATCCTCAACCTGAAACTGTCAATTAGCCAACGGTGAAAGACTGGAGTGGGACTGGTTGCCTCCATGGGTATGCTGAAATATCCATTTATAGAGAGTAGGTTGGTGGAGTTCTTTCAGGTTTTCAAGCAGTGGTAACAAAGTGATGGCACGAGGACCAAAGCCAGGCCAACTTAGACACAATGCCCCTGGGCTGACAACACACTGGTATCTGGTCAGAGCAGAACAGCCTGCAGGTAATAAGGGGGAACAAAACACTAACTCAGCCATCACAAACACGTGCACACACACACACACACACACATACTCCCACTGACATTTTCTTGTCTTTCAGCCATGCTACCTAATACAAATACACTCTGCCTGACTTACTGGGTGTTTATGCAAGTTGGATGCATGGTTTTCTTAAGGCCTAATTGAACTGGATGCAGTGTTGTGATAATGTCTGTGAAGCGATGGTTACAGCAGGGCATCTGCAGTTATAACATGACAGTTTCATATGAAAATATAAGGGGTTTACAAAAATCTGCTCTGCGGTCATTTTTGGGAGAAATCTTTACTGGCACAGCAGTCCGTGAGAATCCATGGAAATTGCTTCCATTAAATTCATGATGCTCTGGACATACATTTTTGTTCTATAATCAAATGACAGACCGATAATATCACATCAGCTTTCTGCAGCTGAAAGATAAACACAGTTATGCTACATGTGGTAGCTCAATGTAAATGTCACATTCCCAAGTACTAGCTCATCAAGTTCAGCGCCAGTACACAAGGGAGGCGCGGGCCCACTTCAAACAAAGCCTGCTGAGGGCTGATGAAAGTGTCGCCTCCATGGCACAAGCTGCAACTTTCATTTGTTTAGCAAGAGCGTTGACAGATCTATCACTCATAAATATCCTGGAGAGACTGATGGAGGAAATAGGAGAGGAGAAGAAATGAGGGAATAACAAAAAGGCAGAGGGGGCGGGCCTCAGACATTTATAGTTGTGTGTGTGTGTGTGTGTGTGTGTGGTGTGTGGGTGTATGTGTGTGTGTACACGTATTTTCCTCTTCATTAAAACAAGATTCAGGATTCAGGCATGTGCTTGTCAGTGCCTGAACCCGTCAGTGTATCTCCGGTAGCTGTCATTGAGATGTGAGTTAAGAGTGAGTTACACCCCCCACCCTCACTCATCAAAATTGTCATATAAGATTCATTTGTACACATATATGTGAGAAAACCTCCCACAAACACACATGTCCCCTGCTTTTTTTTTTTTTTTTCCCCACCCGCCATGCGACCATACCAACTACACAGAGCAGAGTGCTACAGTTTCAATCGTACGCCGCATGCATAAATCAGCGCTCTTCTTGGGAGCAACATATTAATCAATGATAGAAACACGAAAACATTCTTTTGCGCTAATCATCAACACTGTGTTTGATCTATCCAGAGCTTTAATCTTGTCTTATGTGGACAGAACCATGCCTGTTGAGCACGAAGAGCATTGTTGTAGGTGCATCACAGCACTCTTAGCTTTGGACAAGTTTACACTGATTGTTTCATGTATCTAGGCCTGGGCTCCTGACGCCTGCGATGCTTTTGAACCTGGCCTTTTGTGTCCTCCAACAGAGCTTTTGTTCTAGATGAAACAGACTATGTATGGTCAGCACTGAGCTGTGTCAGCTCCAGTACACACACACACACACACACACACACACATAACTGTAGGCAAGTTGGCATGTAGACCCATACTTGTGTACAACAACATGTAAACCCATGCTCGCACATATTTATGGAGTGTGTGCTTGTGTATGAGAGTGTGTGTGGGGGAGGACAGGGGCATCTGTTTTTTCTCAGCAGTACGACATCCTACAAGAGCAATCTCAATTACAAGAGAAACTTCAGAATTAAAGTTTCATCTTGTAACACCATGGCCTCTTCCAGGCACGTCAGAGCACTGCTGTTTTCTTTTTTAACAACCAAACCATGTTTTTATCTCTCAGAGGGATTAAGTTTACTTTTATTTAAAACGAAATTTAAAGCAGGTAGGAACTTGCTGAATTTATATGCAGTTGTCCACACAAACAACCAGGCTTGTAACTCAAATCCTCTGTTTGCAGTGATAGACAACGGAAGCTACATTCTATTTTACATTTCTGCTATTTTACCGAGTCTCTCATCCAAAGTAACTTCAAATGAGTGCAACGGTAGACTGAGTTTTAATTTATATATGCAAACAATAGTAAAGTGTGTTCAGGTCAAAGTCACGGCACCCAGCCATCAGATTTGTGAGGCAACAAAGTAAAGGCCAGAGAGGAAAAGATTATTATTTCTTTAGAGGAAAATCGGATACATGTCCTGCAAAATATGACACTATATGATCTTAATATTGAGGAACTGTCAAAGCTGTTTTAAGAGAATCCTGACTTTTTTGTGTCAGCGACACATCAAGGAATATTTTGAATAGAAAGACACAAACAAACATGCATGGAGAGTTTTCACTTGTTTGTATTTCGGAATAAATGTATGCCCTTTTTCTGGTGAACTTATTTCGTCTAAAACTGTGTCAAATATTCTTCTTTATTCTTCTTTCTACAATAATGTAAATGTCTAACCAGAATAAAGTTTTACTGCAACGTTTCAGCAATATTAAATTCACCTGTTTTAATATTCTGAATCAGAAATCATGGAAACAGAATCACAACTGAAACATTAGACACAGTTACAAAATAAGCATAGTTGTTGCCCTAAAAATCTGTAAGAGCTGCATGTGCGGCAGCGACAATGCAGGCCTTTGGTTGTTTTGTCAGAATCTTGGTCGCACTTGTTCCGATGGTAATGTAACAACTGATACCAGAAGTCTTTGTGCTTGGATGTGTTTGAAATAAAGGAGAAAAAGGGGGGCAGCAAGAAGATTTTTTTTTTTACCAAATACTAGGGGTGGTGCATGAAAAAGTAAATGAGCATCCTAATATCGGGGCCTCTTAATTTTTCAGCAGACGTGATGAAGTGAGTTTTGACTGATGTTTCCTGAAAGTGGCAACACGTGTCCCTCTTACCCGGCTGGTGCAGTCCTCTCGTCTACAGATGTGTCGCTTGATGTACCCATCGGATGGCACACTGCCACTTAATAAAATATCACTCTTGCTTTGACAGGGAAGCCTTAATTGAGTCCCTTGTCAGTTTTATCAAACTGTGTGTTATCGTCGTTTGAAACTTTTTTTCCTCTCTTTCCCCCTCAGTCTCTCTCTTGCTCTTATGGAATATGCTAGCAGTTGAATCCTCTGTAACTAAGAGAGAAGTCGGGGGAAGTGGAGGGGTGAGCGAACAACACTCGGATCGAAAGAGAAATAAAGAACAAGAGTAAAAGTGAGAGAAAGCCAGAAAGAGAGAGAGGAGGAGAAATAGCCAAGAGAGACGGTGCGGAGAAAGAGCCTTCGGAGGCTATCTTGTCATTGGATTTATAATTCAGGTTCATGATTTTAATTTCCCTCTGTTCTTATCAAAGGCCGGTGGAGCAGCAGGGGGAAGGCTGGTAGTTAGCTGGATAACTGCATATGAGATGAGCTGCAGCGCTCTGTCACAATGCCTGGGCGACATAATAGGGATGGAAATGTGCCGAAGAACAGAGTATCCGCTCACTCACAGTGACTTCCTCTTTCAACCACCAAAAACCCACAATCATGCGTTGTTTACAAAAAACTCTTTTTTGACATCATCTCCATTTTTCCTCAGAAGCTGTAAGCAATCTCTCATCCCCCAAAGCATATTCAATCACACACTCAGAGAAAGACAATATGCTTGTGTAAAGCCCCACGAATATACTGCAGATGAATAATGAATTTTGACTGTGTTTGGATGAAGTCTTTTGATTTGATAATATTCTCTTGTATGTCTATAATAAAACTGCTGTTCTATCAAAGTGTATGTGTTTACTGCAATGTAAGAACATTGTCACAAACCATCAAGGCCACAGGGCCAGTGTTTTAGGTTTGTAGGCAGCTTTTAGACGAGTTTTTGAGACAAGAATAAGCCACGTTTGAGTGTCCATAAAGACTTTAAATAGGTACAAACTAAATAATATGGTCAGCATACGCCACAGCTGCGTTGTGCATATTGCACAAACTAGATGGCGCTGTAGCAGCCCGTACTGAGATTTATGTTCCCACTGCTACCCTTACTTTGAAGGCGCATGCAACTCTACACGAACACATACACACACACACACACACTACACACACACTATTGAAGATGTTTTGATGTCTGTTTTGTTTTTTTTGTTTTTTTGCCTTCCTCCCTCCCTCATATTCATATTTTCCACTCTGGTATTCTCCTCTCCTCCCTCTGCTATTCCTTTTGTCTCCCCCTACTTTCTCTCTCTCTCTCTCTCTCTCTCTCTCTCTCTCTCTCTCTCTCCCCCTCTCTCCCCCCTTCCCGTCTATCTTTATTTCTTTGGCTTTGGTGCTTACAGGACTCAGTAGTGCCACTGTACTTCTCAGTCAGCTATTTGATCATTAATTTATCACAGTTCCAGCAGTTTGTTTGACAGGTGCAAGTGCTTTCATCTCACTAGTGCTAGGCATTGCTGAATGAACAAGGTAACCCAGACCTATATGTTGAGTAAGCAGGTGAGCTTGGAGTTGAACGAACCGATAGGTCTGTCCTCAGAATGAGCAAGTGCAGCAACATGGGCCTACCTGCTAAGTGGACATGTGAGCCAGCATGTGCGTCAGTAACGCGGCCTAGAGGGCACTCCAAGTGCTGGTCTCACACAAACTCCCTGCCAGACTCTTAAGATCCCAAATGTTTCTAGTCCATGTGCAGGCAGGATGTAGAGATCTACTTCTGCTGTTGCAACATCTGCACTTCAAAGAAAAGCCCTACTTGTCACTCCCATGCCTCAAGACAGCAGTTCCAAATGAGGTGCACAGTGTGTCACAGCACAGGTACTATTGGTAATTTGTTGTTGAGTGTAGTTGATTTAATTACCACTAATCCTTACAACTGTACAGTCTACTAACAGGCCGCAACATACACTGAATGCCTTGATCATTAGCAACAAGAAAGAATGATGCAGAGTGTTATCATTCTTTGTCCATTATGGTCTCAACAGAAAGAGTTATAGTCTCAGAGGTACACCTCTCTCCTTCCGCTTTCTGGCATCTGCGCTCTGTGCAGCTCATAATCAGTCCCATGACAAGATATCCTTTTTTGACAGCTCACAAACGTTTGAAACAAAAATGGCAACCTGTGACCATAATGCATGGAACAGACATGGCCTCTTAATACAGGCCATTATTGTATCCATTTACATGGATTGAGTCCCTCCTACATGGTCTCCATGAACTTCACAAATTGCCAGTCACATGTAGTGCTGGTTTATAGTAGAAGGGACCCCAGGACTGCAAAGGGAAGGGAATATCTAGTGGAGGGGTGTGGGGTGAGGTATTTATAGTAAACCAAATCAAAACCTTCAGAAAGTTCTGTTGGTGACGAAGCATTTGTGAAACATCCACTTGCCCTTCTTATGACAACGTTATGGTCAAATTCAGCTGGATGTTCTCTGCTTTCCTGGTCATGTTGCTGGAGCATTCTTCTCTCTGCTTTCCTATTTTCATGTGTGAATTTTCTCAGTACAAGCGTTTAGGGTTTTATTATACTCTAAAATGTTTATTTTTTTCCTTTTGCTTAGGGCTGAGGTACATTGATTTCCATTTACGAGTGACAGCCATTGCCTCATTGTAGAATAGCTTGAATAAGCCTCATGTAGTTAGTAATAAAGTTGGTGAATGCACAGTATAAGTATTAAGTAAACATGTGATTTCTGAATGAAGGACCCAATAGTATGTCTCCCTAAAGACCTGGATTTGAATGTTACACCCCTCACCGTGTCTGTCTGTCTGTCTCTGTCTGTCTGTCCGTCTGTCTGTCTGTCTGTCTCTTTTTACCTCTGTCTCTCTGATTATGTCTCTCTGTCCTCCCACTCACTCTCTCTCTCTCTCTCTCTCTCTGTCTTCAGCTGCAGATCATTAAAAACAGACCCTCTCCTCTCCAATATTCAATATTTCTTCTGCTCTCTAAACTCACCACCAACTCTATTATTAAAGCATTCTTTTCACTCAGATGCTATGAATAACATTGTTTATGTATTATTTATATAAATATGCTGTGTACTGGATGCTCTGCAAGACCTAGAAGCCAGGGGCCTCAGAGGAGCCCAGCGTTGGCTCTCCCGTAAGGGCCTTTCACACCTTTCTTCTTTATCCTGTCCTCCAGTGCCAAAACTGTCTGAATGCATTTAATGCAAAGATTTATTTGCTGGTCAAGATCGGATTGTATTGCCGAGTCGTTTGCAGTATACTATAGTGTTGAACAATCATACGAAACCCATAAATTTCCCCCCTTCTTCCTTCTTTCCTTCTCAGTAATACTTCAGTTCTCCTGTGTTTTCTTTCCAGCCTCTTTCTTTCTTTTCCCTCCCTCTATCCCCGGAATCAAGGTCTGCTGGGGCATTTTTAAGACAGAGGCTTCCTGGACTATTTTGGTATCAAAGCTTTGAGGCAGCAAGAGCATGCTCTCTGAAGTTGACATGTAAGGAGAGGAGGGCCTTCCTCTCTCACTGGTTTGTTAGGGGGCAATGGGAGGGAGGGGGCCACTCAGTAGCCCTGCCAGGAGCGATCTCTACTGGGGATATGAGCCTCAAACGCTCGCCTTCAAACCCAGACCATCCTGAGTCCGTTGGGGAGGTTTACGTTTCATATGTTTGGTGCCCAGTTGACTGTATGTATGGATGTATGGTTTTAGGATGGGTGTGTGTACATGCATACGTTTTTGTGTTTCACAGAGAACAGTTGTGGTGTTGAGTGTCGTAACATAATGCAATTGTTTGCCAGATTTTACATTTTTAACTGAAGTAAAGCTTCACAAAGCAACATCGTACATTGGCGGCCCCAAATGGCAGCGAGATGTAACTGTTAGATTCTTTTTTTTTTTTATAATCTAGAAACACGCACTGGTGTTTCCAAATGTGATGCCGATAAACTAAACTAAATTTATTTTAGTAGACGATCATTGTGTGTGTGGATGTAGTAGGTCAGGCTTTCTAATCAAAAAACTGTTTTCTATTAATGATCAAATGTTCATGTGAATGATGTATTATTATTAATGTCATTATTTCTGACATTAGGAATTAATTTGGGAAAACAGGGTGAATTTCAGTCTTTCAGGTCAGTGAATAGGAATTTTGTCCCTGTGAAGCTGATTTTCAGAGGGATTAAATGTTGTATTTTTTTACATAAAAATCCTTTCCTCAAGCTTAAATGTGAATTAGCTCCAGGCCTTTATGTGGTAGACTGTTGTCCAGATGACCTCCTCTGTTTTTCTCTCCGTGCTGAGGAAGTCCAGCCTGCAGAGGATCTGACTGTGAATCTGTCTGACCTGGCTAGTCTCTCTACCAACACACTGCTCCATGATTCATCTGCTGCCAACCCCTTCAAGTTATTCATCTGGAAGAAATATGCATTCATCATTGTATTTTTAATCACACCAAATAGATAGAC
Source organism: Argyrosomus regius (assembly GCA_946959425.1). Classification (NCBI taxonomy): domain Eukaryota; kingdom Metazoa; phylum Chordata; class Actinopteri; family Sciaenidae; genus Argyrosomus; species Argyrosomus regius. Next base: position 18,377,733 of record OX336882.1, read on the forward strand.
AAAGAGAATGCCTTAGGGAGAGGGGGAGCAATCTACAATTCCCAGAGCTCAGATGGTATTCCTGCCCTGCATCGCCAAACATTCCCCAAATTGACTCTGAATGAATTTATTTTTAATGTGTGGAAGATGCGCTACCACAGAGAATAGAGATAGTGTGTATGTGAGTTTGCGTGTGTTTGTGCTCTTGTCAGTTTGCGCTGTAATCGCACGTTTCTTCTTTTTTGTGTGTTTGTATGTGCATGTATCAGTAATGCAGTTGCACACTGCGTACACATTTACAAGCTTTCATATCTGGAAGTGTGTGTGGTTTTGTCTTTTATGTTTGTGTTTACATGCACTGGTGTTGAGACTGCACTGTGAAACATGAACAAGACGGCAAGATTAAACAGTGACCTAAACACAGCACTGAATATAGCTTGCCTGATATTATACATTATGAAACTGTGCTGTTTTTTTTTTTTTTAAAGTTGTCCCCACAAACCCACCACAAAGCTATTAAAGTCTCCATTGCATAATCCTCGTTTGACCCATCTCCTTCCCAATCAAAGCCCGGTATTGTAGTGGAGCTGTTTGGCCTAGCCAACCCCGAACAAATGAGCAAGCTCATCCCTCCATTCTCCATTCCATTGTATTCATTAATATATTAATTTATCAGCTCGTCCTGGTTCCAGCCTAATTGAGTCCCATTGCAGCCTTGTAAGTAGGACACGTACAGATCCGACAAATGGAATGGTATCCGGCCCTCAGTCCTCAGGGCTATGCCTTGGCCCTGTACCCTGGAACACACTGCTTTGTTAGCTGCTCCGCGTGTGTGTGTGTCTCTTTGTGTGTGTATGTGTGTTTGAGCGTGGATAGATCTGATACCTCTTTCATCTGCTTTGAGCTATCTGTTGATTATCTCAGTGCTGTGCGGTCGTATTCTGTGTTAGCTGGGACGGATTGGAAGGTGGGGGTCGCTCTGGGAGGATAGGAAGAAAGAGAGAAGAGCAGAGGGAGGAAGGGGGCTTCCTGTTACCCCATCAAAGATGAGCCCTCACAGTGCTGTGTGTCTGCATATACGCATACATAAATGCACAACTTGTGTGCACACACGCGCACACTCTGCAAACAGATGTGGGCTCACAGAAAAGGGAGTGTCTTCTATAGCTTAATGCCATTACATTAAATTTTAAATAATGTTATGCAAATCAGAAATGACAGGAGATTATCTCCTTGGGACCTTGAAAGGGATTCGTCAGTTCTTATTCCAATAGCCCTGGAAAATAGCCCAGACGTCCTGAGTGGAGAAATATGGCAGGGCGTGACGGAGCCTGCCGCTGCTGAAAGAGGAGACCGTGAGAAAAGGCCCCAAGTGTTGGCTATTAAAATCAATTTACCCAGGAAGTCAATGAAGAGAAATCCCTTAGTAAAGGCACCTCCCAGGACAGCTCAGGGGTCCTGGAAGAAGAGCACAGGCGAGGATAGAGGATGCAATCGCCGCATGCCAAGGTGAAAGTAACACACACGCCAGAGGAAGGAGGAGAACATGGGGGGGGGGGAGGCAGGGAGGGTGAGGACTGTCTTTCATGTTTTCCCCCTGTGCCTGTTTTATCTCGACAGCCCTGCCGTATGTGCAAGATAGTTTTTAAGAGCTTGGCCTGGCGTGGATGCTTCCTGCCTGCAATGCTTCACATGGCGATGGAGAAGTTTTTTTTTGTTGTTGTTGTTGTAAGAGTTGGATGTGGAGGAGACACAATGGGTTTACAGTGCTCTTATGGAGTGATAGATATCCTGTGGTTTGTTGTCCCTCCAAGTGCCAGTACCTACTGACATACTGTATGCACATCATGTTGAGGGTGAAGGGGGGATCCAGTGCTCACCCCCCCCCCCCCCCCACCTCACCACCCCCATTTCCACTCTCACTAAAGGCCAGGAGTGCGGCAGCCATGCTTGCACAACATATTGTGCTAAAGAGAGAGCCGTCCATTACTGAGAAAACAAAGTCTTGTCTGTCTCCAGTGCTTTGGGCAAACAATTAAAGACATCACGCCAGCACAGGGGCACTGGAGGGGGGGGGGGGCTGGTCGGGGACCAGACCTTATCAGAGTCATTCCATCAAAAATTGATGAACCTAATTGAGGTTCTTAGGCACTACAAAGCTTCTTGAAGAGTATCTGTTTTTATGGCAAAATACAGTCCTGGTCTACTGGAGCAGACAGTGAGAAGAGTGCAGTCTTGTGTGTAAATTGCATGTTATGTAGACTAACTGCAGGCAATTGCATGTTATTGAGATGGAAGATGAGGCAGAAACTTGTACCAATGAAATTCTTCTCCCACGGATGGAAAGTATGTCAACACCAAGTTATTGTAACAGACACATTATTATGTTATATCTCAAAGACAAATGTATGAGGAAGATTTGAAATTATGATCATGTCATGATATGATTATTCTTCTCTTCTTTTTGAATATTCTTTCCTATTCTGTCAGAAAACAGAAATAGCATCTGGGCTCCCTTTTGGTGTATATGTTTTCCCATCTCTCTCTCTCTCTCTCTCTCTCTCTCCCTTTCAGTCATTTTGAGATAATGCAGGATTACGTTTCAATCTTTTTTGCTTGAAATATAAAACTTTACTGCTGCAGTTCTTATCCCTCTCTGTCTCTCGGTGCTGGTCCCTGGTGACACCAGCCTGAGAATGGCAGCTTTAATTTGCAGGAAAACAAGTTGAGAATATTGATTTCAAAAAGTGCTCTCTTCTCCCCTCGGAAAAAAAAAGAAGAAAAAAACTGTCTGCTATGTGAAAACCTGTAGCCTTCAATTAAGTGGGGCTTGTAGGTGTGTGTGTTTTCATTTGGGCACGGTGTTCACTTGAAATGACACATTAAAGGCTGTGTTTTACTTCAATCAGACTGTGAAAATATACACACAGACCTAAGTGTCTCTTGAAGGGCTCCGATGTTGGCACACACACACCCCGCCACCATACAGCACCAGACAGATGGGCGGTATTTATCTTAGAATAAGAACCATGTTTTCCCGCTCCAAGAAGGGAAAACACTGCCTTTCCCACTTCTGAAGACGACACGTGTCCTGGAATTCATGTCAGTTGATGTTCACAGGTCTCAAGTCTCACTTCCCCTCCCTAAGACTCTTTGTAAAGCACAATAATCTTATACAGCCTTTTTTCCCCATGCACAAAACAGAAATCAGAGCTTTGCTCCTTGGCTCCATCCCCATGCTGGACTCTTGAACCACTGCTTTTTCTATTTATTTTGACTCACAATAAACCTACAGCGATTCATTTGATCTTATTTGGTGAATAGTCAGTCCCTGTGGTAAGGTTTATCCCCTTTAATGCCAGGCCTATTTGGGGTTCTGATCTGGTGCTTAGGGCCAGGCAGAGTTGGGTATCAACGCAGGGACTGAGTCGAGCTAGTGGTTGTAACACGCCATCCCAGAGGCTTTGGAAGTCATCCCGCTAATACAGACATGACTAAAGCTCCCTATCATCCCCCACAGAATGACACTGCATGGCTCCAAGACTTAACTCTTACAAAGAGCTTAAATATCTTAGATGTGTAATGCATAATAGAGGTGTGTTCTGTACTTTGGGGCGCAGAGTATTCCCATCGCTATACTAGGCTGTACGACAATAGCATGCTGGCTTGTTCTCCGTATCACACAGCAGTGTCAACAGTGTGAGGTGCGTGTGGGTGTCTGAATAATGAAAAGATAAAGTCCACAATTATTATAAAATGATAAAGACCTTTACCAGGTATGACCTTTTTTTTTAGTAAAAAAAATGGCAATTTATGTTAATAGCAATGATCATGTTTGTTCTCCTCTCTTTGTTTCTCTTTTTGTCTCTACCACTAACCCTGTGTGTGTGTGCGCGCCATGTGCTCCTCTGTGTTTGCACACAATGTGTGCTCAAGTTTGCTGAAAAGGGGGTTGGAAGCTCCCCTAGTGGCTCCTCTAGAGAATTACCTTAGAGAGTACTGCTCTGCTCAGCAGCAAACACACTAATGGCACGAAAAATAGCAAACACATTACTTTTTTGTTTCCATCTCAGCAGTCCAACTGTGTACCTTCTATTTTTGTTTGCTTACATATATATGTAGAGGGAAAGGCTTGTTTGTGAAAAAATAGTCTAAGCTCAAAAAGGGTGTAGCTATTTAGTGTTTGCAATTCAAGTACAATGTTCTCATCAACTACTACTAAATAAAATAAAAGTGTTAAGGGAGAGACTTGTTTATTTTCATATACATGATTTTCAACTTGATTGTAAGAAGATGGTAATTTTTTTTTTTTTTTTTGCCTTCACAACCACTATGATTCAGTCTAATATATTCTGTTTAGTACTGAGAAAAGTAGGCTGCAGGATAGAGCCTCAGAGAGTAGCAAATAATATGAAAATACTCTTTTTTAACTTGGATATTAATGTTTTACTGTATTTAGACGCTGTTTAATCCATGCAGTTTTTTTTTTTTTGAGAAGCAAACACACTTGCAGGCCAGGCCAATAAATTAAATCTTAATTAATGACTAGTCTTTCAGGCTAAAGTGCTGAAAACAGAGTTCCCGGCACTGTCGGTCTGGAGAGAATGAAATGGATTTCCCCACAGACCTGAATGTGTGTGTCTGATGGCACTAGATAGCCTCCCATTGAGTCGTTTAGCAATCTAGTCTAGATATGAAATCCAGATGACAGATATGTGGAAACATACAATTGGTTAATATGTATGTCAGCATGTTTGCAAACACAAATGTGAGTATAAACATGTTCCTGTGGGTGTGTACATGTGTTATGCGTGTTAATTGAGCCTTTGGCTAAATGTAAAGTGGTCCATCATCTCGAGCGTCCACTTCGTGCTATTATGAGCTCAAAGAAGTGAACGGTCTCCCTTGGCAGGACAATGCTGATTAGGCTATGATGACTTGTTATCTGCACTTCACCTTTCATTTGTTTTGATCTTTAAGTGCTCTGAACATTGTGTATCTGTGTGAGAGAGAGAGAGAGAAGGAGGGAGCAGTGAGAAAGGTGCCGTCTTGATGTGTTTGTTCTAAATTGATTTATCTGCTTGCTATTTTTTCATCATCTTGTTTCTTCCTCTTTGAATGTGCTGTGCTGATTGTATCAGGAAGCGGTCAGCAGCCACGGATATTTCAATTTCATTGGATTTAAAGAGGACTGGGAGGAGGTGTGCACATTAGCGCCTCAATGCAATTGCATTTGTCAGCATGATCCTTTTTAAGTGCATTTCAATTAAGCAGTGATTCTTTGATTTTATTATGCCCCGGCCTTGCCGGCAAAATCTCACTGCTGGTTGAACAAGGCTCTGTCTAATGTACACAATTTAATTTTCTTAATTGAGCTAACGTGCTTTTCATATCCTAATTCCTAGAATAATCTTTGATTCCTGGATCTGCTGCGGCAGGCTTTTAATGAAAGAGGGCAGCCTAAAAACATCTGTTAGACCTGTGATTAAATCATCCGCATAACATCTGCATTTATGAGGGTGTTAGCATGCTGCTTGGCCCTTTATCTATTTTGGGCAATTATCTTGTGTGACTGTAGTAATACAAGATATTAATATAGATGTGTTTGTGCGGTTACCCCCTCTTCTTCGCACTGATGACTGTCATCTGGCTTTGTTTCCACGGAGAACTCTGGCTATTGATACAATGTACCAGAAGTCTCCTTTAAACAAAAGCAGGGGGAGATGCTTTGTTCTTTGTTTGAGCAGTGTGCGTAAGCTATTTGTGTAGACTCTTCTTCTGAAAGGTGGGAGGCATGTTGAGCAAATCCTGTTTCCTCTTTGGCAAGTGGTTAGGTAATTGATTAAGCTGTTAAATACACACATACACAAGCGCACGCACACCATGCTCGTATGGATCCTCGTGCATACTAACACATGGATGTGTTACACAGTGTTTCCATACCTGCTGGCTTCACACAGTGTCGCTGGAGTACCGGCTGAGAGCCTTCTAGCCCACTGCAGTGTAAAACAGACGATGTCTTCTTTCGTTGCTCCCTCCCTCATTACCTTACATCAGACCCACTTTTATCAAGAATCACATAAAAGGGGGTATCAAATGAAATTCATCCCTCTCCTCCTTAACCCCATCTACCTATCCCCACCTCGTCTTCCCCCCTCCCCCCCATCCTTCCCCCTTCTCCTCCCACGTCTTCCTGGTGGTGTGGTCATCTGTCCATTAAGAGGGGGTGAGTCCGTCACCTGCCGCTTGGCCCCCTCATCATATGACACACGGTGGCACAGCACGGCTGTCATCACCTCCGCCGAGCCTGGATCAGGTGACCAGATTATCTCCCTGCCGTCTTCCATTTCCCACATTCTCATGTGCTACACTGAAAACAGATCACACACAATCGGGATGAAACCAGCCAAAAGACCAACCCGTCCGCTTCCCTGTGAATTCAACAACATGTGTCGGAGAACTGCTCAGGTCAGAACCTGTTGACTCTATGGTCTTGGCATTAGGTTGAGTCTGATGGGCGATGTTCCAAAGTGAGTAATGCTGCTTGTCAAGCATACACCTCTCTGAGTTGAAAACCATGTTGTTTGGGGTGTTAGCGTGGCCTGGTGGTTAGAGAGATTGTTGGGTATCTAGAAGAACACAGGTTCAATCTCAGGCTACAGTGACCACTGTGACCATCCTGTCCAGTTGTCAGTTACCAAGGCATGACAAGCTGTTGCTTGTTCCATGGGTGACATCTCTGCTTTCTACCGGGATCCCTGGGATTTCTATGTGGCAAAGCCAATTTCTCAAGCTTAACTTCTCTATCTTTTGCTCAGTGATGGCCTCTTGGGTTGCAAGAGGTAACTGAAATAATTGCAGACCATCCAGAGTCGTACTTGTGACATCGCCTCTCAATGCTGTTGTGTGTACTATAAAGAGCTTCCTGAAAATGTCCTTGACTGACCACGTCATGCTTTACATAATTGATTTGCTAAAGTCTTAAAAGTATACATGAAGAAATGTGAAATTTTGACTTTTTTTGACAGCATTTATGACTTTCTGACAGCTCTTGCTTGAACAGACTTTAGTATTGTCAGTCAGAAAGTTACTACCCTGAGCAATGGCTTCAAAATCCAACCAAGGTAAATGTGTCAATCTTAACATTTAAAAGTAACTATTGACCCTGCAGAAGACTTCAAATTATGATATTTTAATGATTATAATTATATAGTGTATAATCAGGTTTGATTTCAGTGTGCAGTAGCTGTTGATTGAACTCCGCTTTTATGATCAATGAAAGGTCAGGGGGTCAACAAAGAGAAAGGGAGTTGTCTAAGTTCAGCCAGATGTTGTTTATTTTATTGTGTCACAGCAATGTCATGTCATTCATTACACGGCTCTGTGGTCATGGACAGATGAGTGTCTTCAGACCATAGCCACACCCAGGGATAAGGCTAATTGGTGCTGTACTACCATTGTCTTTAAAGCCCCATTTTGTGGCTGCCGCGCTAACTGGTGCAGCAACAAGGGACACATGGATGCACACTGGCAGTGCCCTTCATGTGGCGGGTACTAGTTTTGTTTCTGATTATGGAACATGATTTTGTTTTTTCCTCCTCTCATCTTGTGTTTTTCTTGCTGTCTCTCTTTGTGCCTGGTCTGTTTTAACTGCTTGGGTTTGGCTCTCCATGGGCGGTGCTGTGTCCCCAAGTGCCGGCATGGAGGTTGTCTCTGCCTCACTGGTGCCCACATTAGGGAACAACTTTCCCTAACCACTGAACCCACCCAGAACCTTTTTGCCTCAGTCTCGTTTTTCCCTCAGTGACTGACTTTTATGCAGGGCGCACAGAAAACTCACAGCCAAATAATGAACGAAGGGGTGAGCTTGAAATCCAACCGTAAGAATAGTACAGCAGTATAACCTCAAGGTATGATGATTGACATTTTTAAACTACAATATATCATTCAAAAGAATTCTCATTAAATGTGTTTGGCTGTGTGGTTAGCATTGCAAAAGAGGAATTATCTACTTTGTCTGGCTGTGTTTGATGGTGTAAAGTCCCCCAGGGCGAAGCCTGTGAGAACTTCTTGTCTAGATACTCATCACTTTTAATGTGTAAAATGTTTCTGACAGATGCTCCAGTAAAAGTCCAGTGCCATCAACTCATTCTCCCTCTTGTGCTCTCCCCATAGACGAATCTCAGAGCCAGTTTGTGTAGAGAGAGCTCAAATCCTTGACCTACCCCCTTCGTGGGACCTCTCCTGGCGGAGTGGAGTGTAGTAATCTGACCAGTGCACTCCTTGCAGACACAGTCGAGTCCCCTCTGTTGTGCTATTATCAGCTGAGTGTTATTACCCCCTCTTTGCACAGGAAAATATGCCTTGATTTCCATCGACCCGTCCCTGAATCAATGCTTTTAAAAATCTGAGACACCTTTTACTTAAGAGCAAAAGCATGCATTTTATGTTTTGACATGGTCATATTGATTGGGGTGCTGGGGAGACGGGTGGAGTGGGACGGAAAGGGGGTGTGGTGGGGAGTGTTGACCTCTCTCTCTCTCTCTCTCGTTCTTGCTCTCTCTCCTCCAATCTTTGCGCATCTCTCTTTTGCGCTCTCAGTCGCTGCCAGTGTCTGGTAACACTGCCATCCTTAATGGCTTTCCTGTGCTCCATCTACTCCCCCCCCCTCCCACCTCGCCCCACCTCTCTGCTCAGCCATCTCTCGCTTGCATCCCCTCCACCTCCCCACCCTATCTTCCTCGCTCTCTTTCTCTTTGGAGCCCCCCCTTTGCGCTGTGCACCCCCCCCCCCCCCCCCCCACTAATCAATACTCAGAGCTCCCCCCTGTCCACACCCCACGTCACTCACATTTGGCTCGCTGATAAATTATGGATGGGGGCCTCTCACATCACATCTAAAATTTCTATTGTGTTTGTCAATGGATGATCGATACTTCACCTCGCCTCATCCTCAAAGCTCCCCGTGCTTCTTCTCTCTGTCCACTTTCATCCCATGTCTCTTCTACCGTTTTTTGTTTGTTTATGATTTTGGTTTGCTGGAAGTGCTTCGGGTGCTGAGGTCTCTAGGGCTGCAACTAACAAAAAAGTAATCATCAAATAAATGCATCCGCCCTCCTCTCTTACCTCGCCTTCTCACTCTGCCACTTTCATCCCTCACCTTGCCTTTTCTCCCACTCTTTTCCTCACCGAAATGTCGTTAACACGTGTCAACACTGGCTTCAGACAAAATACCTGAGTTTGAAATCTGTGGCTTGATGCCAGTTTGTGGATGCGCATACGTGTTTGACAAAACCACATAGGCCTCCATCTTCCATTCTCATCGGCAGCCTTTGTCCACCCACACACCCTGAGAGTTGTGAAGGCAAATCAGCACTCGGGTGGATGTTTGAAGTCAAAGAGAATTTGAAGAATGGGAGGGACTATAAACAGACAAACATGCCCTTAGTTGTCATAACTGACTGGACTTTATTTAGCTGTCAGTGTTTTCTCTTTAATGTATATACTGTACAGTATGTAGACACTTATATAACCTTCACCATTAAAAGACAGAGAAAGACGCACACTCATACACTTTCACACACACTCACATACGTCCACATGTCTCAGCTTTTGTTTCTCACACTTATGCCCTCAACTCTCTCACTTTCTCTCTCTCTCACACACATACGAACCATACAGGGTCAAAGCGGTGTTGGGGGTGTAATTTAAGTGGCATTGGGCTTATCACAGCCTAAGGTTCAGCTGTGATCTCTGGCCCTGAGCAGCACCTGCTCCTCACACCAGATCTCACCTCCCACCTGCTGACGAGAGAAAATATGCTGCCTAATAACTTCAGCGGCGGTTCCCTGCCTCCTTTTCCATGACCACTTAACCCCTGACGCGGCCTTTTAAGTGAAGGTCTGGTATGTGTCTGCCAGCCTCAGCTTGGCAGCCAAGCTTTTGTGCCATTACCTTAAGTAACATGCAATCTCCTGTCAGCAGTGAGGCAAGAAACTACTTCAACCTACGACTCTCGAGAAGAATAGTTGGTTATTTTCTGGCCTTGTGTTTTTACTTGGGCAGCTGGGAGGTTAATGCAGCAACAATTGGCAAGCAATAAAAGACAAACATGCAACAGACAAATTCTATTGAAAAAAGTTGGAAAACTATACTGTTGCTTGTCATAAACTGTTTGCATTCATTGCAGGAAGTTGTATATTATAACTTTAAATAGAGCTTTGAAGGTTTATCTATATACTATATTTTTTTCTTTAATTTTGGAGCAAGGTCAAAGTAGCTCAGTGTTCATAGGAAGGGTCAAAAGGGCTGAGACTGTTGAGACTCGGCCTCTCAGAGTGTGATCTGCTTCCTGTCTGTCTGCACCTCTGCTCCCTCTTCATCAGTGGCAGGGCAACAGCCTCGCACACACACACACACACACACACACACACACACAGTTGTCCATTCTCATAGCTCTGCCATGCCCCTCACCCCTTACCAAACCAGGCGAGGTGAAAATCTTTAAGACCAACCTCCGTCTCCAGACAGTCTTGGACACGCCTTACTGGCTTACACGAAGAGTCCAAGTTGACCCTTGCTACATAGATACACACACACACACACACACACACACACACACACACACACACAGAGGCAGGCAGAATTTTTCTTATATAGACTTGCGTGCACACACACACTCAGCCCCACTGACAGACGAGCCACAGAGCAGCACGGCATGCCAGGCAGGAAGAGAATCTCTGCCTGAGCAGAGGTCAATGGCTTTTATCTTTAGTGTGTCTGACCTTAGCGTGGGTCTTATTCATCTGAAGGTCTCACATGCATGAGAGTAGCTGCTAGTAAATGTTGAATTATGGGTATCTATTTCTGAATGTGAACATCAGCGTAGCGGATATTATCTGAAACCTAGTAAAAGGAGGCAGGAGGGTGAGTTGAGATTAAAAAGATCACAGTGTACCTCTATATATTTGGTAAATTTAATCCCCCAAAACCACAGGTCAATCATCAACCTCATGCACATTTCCAAGTGTTCTTCAATGTGACTCTAAACCTGCAGATCACTCACTGTTCTGTAAGTCACTCTGGATAACAGCATGAGAAACAATAATGCCAAAAATGTAGAAATGTTTGTTCAGAGATAATATTCCAGTTAATATTAGTATTTATGAATTCCAGAAAAAAAAAATCACACAATGAGAGGTAATGATTGGTATGTATTGTACTCACTGGTGTATCTCATCTATTTAGCAATGATTGGGCCATTTACTTGGCAAGCATTTCAGTCGTGTTTGACCTCTCTCAGAAAGGCTGACATTGCTCCCTTTAGCTCTTCCTATCTCTCTCTCTCTCTTCCTTTCGGGGTTTCAATCTTGCACACACATACACGCGCTTCCTCTCTCACTTTCTCACCAACAGCTTCCTTCTCAGGCCCGGGTCCTGTGGAAAAGGTGGTGTCATCCTCCGTTCTCGCCCGTCGGTTCAGATTTGCCTCCGAGTGCAGCGAGACTTCCTGATTTGTGTGACAAACACAAATGCCTTTAAATTCTCCATAGCCCCGGCTCCTTACCAGCCTCATACCTTGTAATGCATTATTCACATCCTCCCCCCCACCACCTCCCCTCCAGCCCTCTCGCATCAGGAGAGGGACAGCCGCACACGACTTTCCTGGCAGAAAATCCATACGGCCTTGACGTCTTTGCTTCAAGTGGGCAATTAATAGAACTGCAAGCCGGATCTATTTTCTCTCATAATTGTGGTAAAAGGTGAGGACATAATGATGCCCTTAAATGACAATGTTAATCTCAAGGAGGCTATGATCGTCAAGGCATGATATTGTACTGAGTTGGTTACGGCCTTTCCAGAGTGCTAGTTACACGTATGAGTTGCCAAAACTAAGAGAATATTTACTGGATAGTAAGCCCTCCCACCTTGACCTTAGGGATCCCAGTGCCCTAGTTGAGACTGGTTGAGACATATTAGATATCAAGGCAATGGTAGCAATAAAAAACAAACTACTCCACTGAATGCTTGACACTATTTCTCATAAATATCTACCAGGATTACAAGTACTTATATTGATGCTACCTTTTCCACTTCTCTTTCCAAAAGCACAGTGGATAGAAAAAAATGACACTGGCTTCATTTTTGTGACTATATGAGTGACCAGTCAAATTGCTCTTCCTGTTGACCGAGCACACTGGCAGCCATTTGTGCGGTTTTTGTCAAGATGGTAAATTTCTTAACGTCACCCATGTGTCGTGCCAACACATAAGCAAGCTAAGCACCCCATGCTGTGGCCGCAGCCCTCGCAGTATAACCTGTCTTCCTGCCGACTCACTCCCATGCGCTGACACCCTGCTGCAGCTGAGCGCAGGCCCGTCTGCTTCTTAATGGTGAAAAACGAGAGCTGTCATGTCGTAATCGTGTAATAACCGTGCATGGTGTCACTTTCAGCAATTAATGGAGACGCTGTGACTGGGCTGCGTAAATCCTGGCTAAGTCGGCAGCGGCAGGGTACAGCAGTGGAGGAGAGTCGGAGAGGCTTATGGTAGAGTTTGTTGGTTTATTTGTCCCTGCATGTGTGTGTAAAGGGTAGGAGGTAAAGATTTGCATGTGTCTAAGTGTTTTTACATGTGATTGTCAGAAATAGAGGGATTAAAAGTGTGTGTCTGTGAATATCTGGTGATTAGTTGCATATATCTGTTTGCTTACACATTCATGTGGGTGTATAGAAAGTGACGAAAAGAAGAAAGAAAGCTGGATAATTGTGGAATTGGTGGAGTTTTTTGGCCGTAGTAACTGACTGTCTGTTAGTCTGACTTGGCAGACTTTTTTGCTGCCCTCCCTGCCCTGGATGTCTTGTTACTCTTCGCTGTGTTATAAATCAACAAAGCCATAAAAAGTGATCCTCAGTGGAAGGTCACAGTGGTGAAAGATATTAGAGCTTTGAGAGGTTAGTATACAGTTATCCTGGGGATACAGAACTATTTTTACCTCTACCCTTTTTTAGTTTGTGAGCTCCTTAGTACTGATTGCTTGTTATTTGTGATTTAGTCTAGCATGCTCTTCTTCTGTAAGATTAGAAATTCTAATATACAGTTACATCTTTACTATGTTCTACTATTATATTCACATAATTTTATACTACATCTACTGTTATATTGTTAGGTTTGCTTGATGTTTGATGTGTGAATGAGAACTTAAAAAAACAAAATACATATTGTGTTTTTGACAGCTGTGTTATTGAAAGTTTTAAAATAAAAGTTACTTTTGAGTGGTGTGACAGTCTGTCCTCAGCAGTAGCAGTTGAGAAGAAAAGTATACACACCATGCCTAAATTGTCAGAAGAGGGTCTAGGGGGCCAGTATCAGAGCAAGGGTATGAGAAGGGGTCGGGTGGGGGCTCTGAGCCTGCCCATAAGGCTGGTCTTTATAGAGGGCAGACAGATGAGGTGAGCAGGGCAAGCTGTCACTGAGACCAGAGTAATGACTAGAGCAGTCTGCTCCTGCCAGACCCTCTGATTGTTTTAAATTTGTTTGGGCGTGGGCGGTCTCTGACTTTATGAGGTGTTGGGATAACATAAAGTTTGTGTGTGTGCTCGAGTGTGCAGATTACTGTGTGAATTTCTCTGTACATAGATCTTACCCTCTGTAAAGAGATTGAGATTTTTTTTTTTTTTTAATACATGAGAAACACACAATGTATTCCATCTCTCAGTAAATTAAATCAAATTAAATCAGTCTCACTGGCTGCACTGGCACACACACACACACACACAGACACAGACACACTCATCTTAACCCCATGTCATTGGCTTGACGAGTGGACAAAATTAGAAGTCAAAATTTTCTTTCACTGCACTTGACACTTCAAGATCTGTTTGAGTCTTTCTCTCCCTCTGTCTCCATAACACTCACACTCTCTCTCTCTCACACACACACAGACATATGCCAAATCTCTCTATGGCCTACATTATACCCTTCTCGAGACTTATCACAATTTCTCTTTCTTCCCTTGGCTCATCAGTTTACTTACAAAATAGATTTTGTCAGAGTTATTGATGTATAATGCATTGGCACCAGTGAGCTTATTTTCACTTTAATAATACTGAAATCTTTTTTAATATCATCTGATTTTGCATAGATCTTTGTGACAGAATGAAAGCGGTATGGAGATGATCAAACAGCCGCTTGTTTCAGGTCACGTCTCCTCCGTCTATCTGTCAAAGCCACTCCAGAGAGGGTTAGGGAATGAGAGAGCACTATAACTGGAGGGAATTTCTCCAAAACAACGCCAAATCATTCACTTTTTCTGCTCCTTCCTATCCACCATGGAGACATGTCAGAATCCAACGTCTGTCACAGTATCCCAAGGCAGCCTCTAGATCCAACAACGAACTGGCGCCTCTTGTCTTGTCACCTGTTATCTTTACCATGTCTTGGAGTTCTGCGTCAGATCACTCACAGCTTTCTTAAAAAAATGCAGGGTGCGAGTTTTACAACGTAGAACGTGCCTTGGCATTTATTCAGTTCTATTGAAGCTGGTGGCCCATAATGGCTGGAAACAAGTTAAATAAGAACAAGTCATTCAGAAATCATGCTTCTTTATTATCTAGTCAAGTTGATGGTTTAGAGCGTGTGTCTTAGATTAGCAACTGGATGTAAACCAACTACTACGATGGATGACAGATGACACGCATTTTCTCATGAGCAAAGCAACAATGTCTTCTAGAAATTATGTTCATGTGCAACTAATTTACAATAGCAATTTGCATTCAACGTTTAGTGCCAATGCAGAGGGTCATGAGAGGTTCATGTGGCAGAAGGAAATGGAAAAGGTTGGTAGATTAATGCATTTAACCAGACGCTGTTTGTATAATCCAATGCCTCAAGTCAGCATTGCCTTTTCAGATCGACCGCAATCTTTACTTCATGTTAACTGAGTGGTTTTAGTCTACAAACATTAATCATCTGCTAACCATACTGCTGGTGCAATGATATGTTGATCACCTTCCTTGCCATCGTCTTCAAGTGCTTGCTCATGGTGGGAATTGCCTTTCTAAATAATATGAAGAGTCTAGACCTGCCATATATGGTATGTGTCATGAGATAACTTCTGTTATGACCTGGCTAGTTGCCACAAGCAGGGATGACAAAGGTAAACTTAACATTTTTGCATTCAAAATAATCATTTGGGTGATATTTTAGTAAAAACTCTAAACCATGTGGCATTATCTTTCCCTAAAAATGTATTTTGCTATTGCAAAATACTTGTGTATTACCATAATAAGGGTGTTGCCACAAACATTTGTTTCAGATTATGTTTTGAATGACAGTCACTGAAAGCTGCTCTCTGCCTCTTAACACGTATGGTCTCCCCATGTTTCAACAGCCACATCTGACAGAGAGCGAGACAAATGTTTTACAATTTACATGTTTAGTTATTATTACCTAATTACCAAAGCACGTTGCATGGAGAGTGGACATACTGTCAGTGCTGTCTAAAAGGCAAAATATATACTAAAAGTCTTTTCAAGAGCTGAGAAGTGGCTCTTGCGCACATTCTTGAAGCTGACTCTGTTTTTTGAACTGCTGTCCCTAAACAGCAGACACTAGCAAATACACACCAACCACCTCCCAGATTCAAGTCGTTGAAGATAACAGGTTAGCACATCCAGCAAACAAAGAGTTTCTGACCAAATGATATATACAAGTGAAAGATCCATGTTTTTTTGGTCTACACCAGCTCCTGGTTAGATGTTTGACTGTTTTCACCAGTTAGTTGCTAACTGTGTGTTAACCACTAAGAG
Source organism: Argyrosomus regius (assembly GCA_946959425.1). Lineage (NCBI taxonomy): Eukaryota > Metazoa > Chordata > Actinopteri > Sciaenidae > Argyrosomus > Argyrosomus regius. The sequence goes on from OX336882.1 coordinate 18,393,519, forward strand.
CAGGGCAGATAGTGTACACTGGGTTTATTGGAACCTTTGTTTTGTTTTTGAAAAGGCTTACCGAGTTGAGCAACTGAGATCTAACTCACAATAAATTTACCATACAAGACATATGCAGTTTATGAAACCAAAACGGTGAACATAAAGAAACAAAAACTCAATGGGCTTACTGATTTCAGTGATAATTGTTCACAATCTCAGCAGTATTAGCATCATTTCATTCACTGTTAATGTAATACATATATATATATATATATATATATATATATATATATATATATATATATATATATATATATATATATATATATATATATATTCAATAGTTCAAGTTTCAGGAAAATAGATGGTAAAAGTTAAAACTAGAGTTATTAAGAAATGACATTCAAGTTGTTGCCCCTGAAAGAAGGGGTGCTTTCAGAGTTTCCTGCAGGGAAGGCGACATCTTTGTCTGAGGAGCTTGTCTATGACTCCCCCATGCGGCTTCCTCTTTTGGCATCTCCTCTGACAGGCAGATTACGTTTGCTGTATAAAATCGTTGTAGGTACAAGCATACAGTATGTACTTTGGATTAATAGGGAGTGATATATGTGTAAAGAGTTGTGTACTTTCTAAACCCTGAGAAGTCCTGTGGTGAGTGCGTGGTGCTCAAGGTAAGGATTAGCAGAGCGCTTGTGGCAACATAACATCTTACAGGTGTTCTGTAGCTGAATTGTGTGTGTGGGTGTGCGCCTGTGTGACACTTAAGTATTATAAATTACTCTAAATAGCAATAATCATGAAATAATATGCTATTTAAATTATACCATTAAAATGTATTTTTAATTTTTGTCTCCCCGTGTGTATGTGCATGCTTTTGCATGTATTTCTCTGTGGCTCTGTGTCAGACTGTCAGCATTTGTTTTTCAGAGTTTTACACAATGTCACATTCCTAAAGTTGTCATATTGAGTCCGCTGAGGTACACAGTAAAAAACCCACAGGCATACCAGTGAGCTTAGACACGCCACAAATATCCACCCTGAGATACGACACAGCCCCTAAAGTCAGGAAATAAAAATGTCTACTGAGTGATACGATTTTGTTTCTTTGTTTGCTTCTTTGTATTCTTTGTTTTTCTTTCTTTCTTACTTGCTTGCTTTCTTTTTTTTCCCACCTCGCTCTTTCAGTGTCCCTGCAGATTCCCCTGCTGTCGGCTCTCGTCACATTCCCCAATCTGTTAGCCTTCTGATACCGAGGCCAGACTTGAAAGGAAGTCTTAAGGACGAGAGCTTATACACTGTGCCAGATTTTGTTAAATAACTACGAGATGTTGGTGCCAATTCATCGGTAATTGTCCCTTCTGGCACAGTCTGTTGAAAGTCCTGGAGAAGCCTAAGCTCAAGATCACTGCAAGTGTTAATCTTCTTATACTTAAGGTATCAGGTTTTCTTTTGATGTCGCTAAACATGTTGACTCCTATCTCAGCGCAGAAGGCAATCCAGACATAGCTACGAGCGAGATGGGGGTTTGTCTGCCTTTTTCTTCCAAGAATCTCATGGTTTATGTGTTCCTCTGCTAGCATTCATTATGGAGTTAAAATAAAGCAACAACAAAATGAAAGGCTAAAAGAAAAAAAAGGAAACGGGAAGAACGGGATTGATTGATTCTCTGCTAATTGTCCTTAGCAAAATTTGGCCTGGTCTTATATATTTGTACGTATGCTCTTGCCTAATTTATTTTCAGTGAGGAAAAATCCGATTTGTCAGACTATTCAGTATAATAGCCCAAGGTTATTTCCAAGACCTGCTTTGTCAGTGGGCTCCTTTCAAGATCCACAGAAAAGACACTTGTCTCAAATTGTAAATGATTTAGTGTCTTAATTAATTTTCCTGTCTCCAGGGTGTACTGTATGTTTTAGGTTGGTATGTTGCAGTCAGTGGTAGATTGCATACTTACACGTAGCAGTGGTGATGACCACACAGATACATGTGCTCGGGAATCTGCCCCAGGGTGTCAGGTGGACAAACCCAGGAAAGATGCACCCTCTTGAGGCCCGCAGTCCTTGGCACGTCGAGCCCCCTCAGGTGCTCAGGTGAGCCTTGGTGATCAATCACTTAAGCTTTTTGTCAGGTGAGATTCTCCAATCAGTCAGTCAGTCAGTCATCCAGGCAGGGCCTCAGGTGGTGGGTGATAGTGCAGAGGCTGTGGGATCAGGGCGAGCTCCCACATGTGCAACAACACTGATCCCACACACAGGTGGAGATTTGTCATGGGCTGGTAGGAGCTCATCTGTGATTGAATAAGGTGTTTGAATGTGACCTGTGCACACGCACACACAGCCACACACAGCTGCACACACACACAGCCACACACACACACAGACTAGATGCATGTATGTGTGTATCTGTGTGCATTTAAAAAAAATCCTCAAATAAGAACTTTGTCTACATTTTTCTGTGCATTGTAGCATGTACGTCAACACACAAACATGTACAGTATACTCTCTATATATAAATACTTATGACTTTTTCAATAAAAAGTCAAGAACCCAGACACAAACTTCTTTTTTTTTTCTCCCTCACGCTGCAATCAAAAGCAAATGTCTGCCTGCCTGGAGGGACTCTTTAAACATGCGTCCTGGAAGATTTATTGCAGAGTTTAGAACTTAATTGTGCGGGGTTGTTATTGGAAAAAGACAGGTGGAGACTGAGCCGAGACATGTTTTATCAATTTGGCTGTGTGTCTTTCGATGTATCTTAAAGTATTGGCGTAATACAACCCGTGTTTTACTGTAATTCCACTTTTGATTTAGAGGTGTCTGTCTTTGGCAGGCAGTGTGGTGAATGCTCCCACTGTAACGGCTGGCTGTGGGGAAACTGGCTGGAGGTGATTGGGTGTTACTGTGTACTAGTGTGAATCCCGTGTCAGAGACGTGTCACCAAGCACGGTCAACAAGTTCATCAAAAAAGGAAAAGGGTGGAGTGCAAGACAGTGATTGGCTTTCACGTTCTCTGAAGCAGTTTAATAAAAATCCCATTGTCCAATTGGTTAAAATACTCAAGGACCATCCTATTTCTGTTTGATTTATATAGCAGGTACCTATGATAATTTATAGCTTCTAAAACATGTCTGATTGTTTTATAGGAGAAGCAGTCCATATACATGCACACGTGGAGTTCATGATACCGTAAGCCAATCTAGACCAAACTGAGCTGGACAAAACCCATTACAGAGCTCAAATGACGCTTGGTGGGTAGACTGGCATCAGTCAAACCCACAGGCTGCCCCCGGGTCACACCAAAGCTGGCACTTAAAGTTTTAACACACAGACAGCACACACATTATCCAGCTAATGACGGAATTACAGCACTGACTCACCATGTAGCTACATGTAAGCGATGGGGGGACGGCAATAGATTATCGTCTGAGAAAAGAGGCACTTTCCCAGGAAAAGCAGCTGTCAGTGAGAAAGAGAGACGGAGAGAAAGAAAGTAAGGTGGGGATGGACATAAACTTCCAAGAATGGAGGTTAAGATGATTGTAATTATGACTCTATAAAGCGCTCAATACTGTCATTATCATTGAGTCATATGTCCATGCAAGAGAAAGGGATGTTTAAAGGGATATGTCATCGGTGTCTGAGGTTGAAATGGGTAGGACAGGTTTACACTGGGAAAGAATAAGATATACAGACTGTCCTTTAAAACTGGCACTGTCAACAAACATTTATAACATATCCAAGAGGACGTAATGGATTATGGTAACTGTCTGTGTGTATGTGTGTTTGTGTGTGTGGGTGTGTGTCACTGTGGGGGTGTGTTTTTCTTGTGTGCAGATATGTGCGTGTTTTCATTTGTTTCTGAACGCTTATGTTCCTCATACGGACACATGTGGATATGTTTAAATGTTTACATGCTTGTATAGATGTGTACTCATGCTGTGGGTAGATGTGTTTGTGTGTGTGTGTGTGTGTGTGTGTGTGTGTGTGTGGAGAGCCTAAAGTGTCTACGCCTTAATACCAAGAAGCTGTAAGTGCGAGTACAGTGACTATAGGCCTCTATGTTGCGGTGACTCTGTATAAACGCTGTGGTTGCTCTGTTTTCTTACTTGGGTTTCAGAGCGAATGTCTGAAAAGTTCATATTTTCAATGGCAAGTCTGAAGGAACCATAAATTCACAGGGTGCTGTATTTTTATCCTCTTCACATAATGAAAGTTCCAGAGGACAAAACAGTCCCAGCGAGGGTGGGGTGGGTTGTGAGAAAGCTGTGTGGGGGTTGGAGGGCGGGGGTTGATTGTGGTTTTGGGGACATAAGAGAAGGGTGCAACTGTACTGGACATGTAGCCGTTTGGGAAAAGCGACTAAGAAGTGTTCCCCAGCCTGTGCTCACTGCTCAAAAAAAAAAAAAAAAAGAGCTTTTGAGCAAACAGTGTGCGGGATGTCTGTTGGCTTTTCCAAGTGAAATCCAATCGAGCTGGGTCTGAATATTCTCAAGCAAAATGGCTCCAAGTTCAATTACACATTACAAGCCGCATGACAGTTTCCATTGTGCAATACTCAATCTAACAAGACTGCGCTAAATCGGCCAGGCACCCCTGTTCACACTGGAGTCAGTGTGCCGAGACAGGAGGGAAGGGCCCTCGACAAGAGGCCCTCTTAACTACTCTATTATGGTAACACATACCTGTAGAGAAGCAGACACCTGAGACCCAGAGCGAAGCAGCTAGAGGCACCTAGCTAACACAGCTTCCCTCTGATTGCACCCTCTTGTACCTGAATGTTGTCAAACTGTTGTGGTTCTAATGCTTTTGTGTTGATTGTGGGAGTCTGAGGCATGGGGAGATTATCTTGTGGCCCTATAGCCTTGGGCTTAGTTCTTGTAATTAATCTAATAAATCCTTCGCTTTAAATCTCTGTTAGAAGATAGTTTTGCTAAACTGTATACACGGATCATACAAAGCTCATCTTGATGAATAATATTGTAATCATCAGTGACACTCCACAGGTCGTAGACATTCATAATGGTTTGCTTAGGCTGTTTCAGGGTGTAATTCACAGCTCATCCATGTAACCTCCTTTCCCTTTGGTGGCTGAGAGAGGGAAAGAGAAGCCCCCTCTCTGTAGTTAGATCACTGTGGTGGTGGGAAGGCTGGAACCAACCCTGTTAAAACTTGAAAACATCCCCTCTTCAAACCACCATGACTGAGTAGATTAGGCCCCCATCCGCAGGAAAACAATCTTATTTCCTGAAGATATTCGGGGCGTTTAATTCAGAAACAATGCTCGCTGGCGTACTGAGCCTCTTTTATTGCATGCCTTTTTATTACCATTCTAGAAGTTATTCAAATAAAGTAAATGAGTGGTTTAGTGAAACGTGTTAAGATGCACACCAAATACATTGGTGTCAGGCTTAATTATTCTCCCAGATGAGTCTTTTCTTGTGTCTACACCAATTAAAGTCAAGGGAATAGAATCACAGAAACATGCGTTCCTGTGTATGCGGTATAGTCTTTGTAGAAGCCATGTCATTGATGACACACGGCTATATGCATATTTCATTGGGACATGCATATTTTACAGTGTAATCCTTGGCACACCACTGCTTTGTTCACAGTATGTGGAGAGGCCTGAAGAGTAGGAGGTTTTCTTTGTGGGCCGTGTAATATCAGCGAGAGAGAAATGGGAAAAATCTAAATTTGTTCCGACTGTCAGAGTCATTTCAGTGCTACTGTGAAGTCTTTCATAATCACACAGGAGTGCAGGTAGAGAAATTGATTTTGCTTGCACATTCAATTTTCAATGCTCAACCGATACTGACTTTTTTCTGCTAATTATCACACACGGCAGAATGCATCGTCAGTTTATCATTTTAATCTGTATTTCATATTATTCCAAAGTTCTCTAATAGTTTGACACTATTGACATTACTGGAAGGATAATTACTATAATTCAATTTACCGTCACTACACTGGGCTGAAATGAAATATAATCCACAAAGAGCACTTACTCACAACCCAACACAAAGTCAGGAGGCTGCGGCAGACTATACAGGAGCCGAGCAAAGCCAAATGTGCTTGTGCAGCAAACATGATTGCATGTGGTAATTTCCTGTGCTCTGTCTGCATGGTGTTGTGGTTGAAGGAGTGATTATACTGTGCCAGAGAAATGCTAATGTATGTGTTCACAAGAGACATAACATCCAGACACAATTAAAAGCACAAACAAGTGTCAGCCAGTGTTTGTGTTAATAACTGGGTTTGGTGGAGAACGGAGTGAGAGGGTGAAAAACAGAGAGGGAGAGAAAGAGGGAGAGAGAGAGAGAGAGTGTGGTCACAAACACGTGTTGCCTGAGCTCAATGGAAGAAAGAATGGCAGCACTTACGAGTGGAATCCAACTGGAGACAAGGAGGGGAGTTGTGTGGCCACTCGGATAAATATCGACTGTTAGGCCGTACACCCCCTCGCACCTCCAACTCGAGTACCCCCGCCTCCCAAACCCCACCCCCCCAAAACAGGACCAAGCGTCTAGTCACGGCAAAGTTCACAGGAGTAACTTCAACCGTATCACTCACATCTAATAGCCCTGTGTACTTTGGCTACTCATGCTACAAGCACTTGATCATTGTGTTGTGTTAGGTGCCTCTGGTCCTGCTTCCTTTAGATTCAGCCTCATTCACCCATACAGACAGCGGAGATGGAATGCAGTAAAGCTTTGGCCCAGCCGCTGGTCAAGAAATGCCTGCGGTCAGAGCGTGCTCGAGTGGAAACACGAGATTCTGGACAAGTTGATACAAGTATAATGCTGTACTGGATAGCACATATGACTGACAGGGAGATCAGAGAGAGTTTAAATGATTTTTGTGTCTTAATCACTACTTATAAGTAAAGTCTTTGATGCTTACATATCCCCTCACATACCCCCCCCAGTGTTCATATTAATTTGTGAATGTGTGCATTGTTGTAAAATACATGTGCACATGTGTATGCAGACACGTGTAGGCACGCACACAGGAGATTTAAGAGCAGGTCTTTATCAACAACTGACTGACCTGTATCAGGGTTTGCTAATACTAATGAGGCTGGGAGTTCTTCCTCTCTGATGTTTTCTTTATTGATCACAGGCAAGTACATCTTAATTGGTCTAGGTCCCCCAGAACCTGAGTGATCAGTACTTGGCGTATTCACCCACACCTATGCATGCATTGACATACATTTATAAATGTGGAAAAATATATCAGACAGATTATAGAGATGATATATGGATTTAATATGTGCAAGCGATCTAGCTATTTACCTGTGGTGTTTCAGATTTTTAGTGCCACGTATTATCTTACAGTGACATTTTTGTTGGATTCGGGGGCGATCCTGCCAGATGTTGGTGTCTGATCGCCTACGGTAAAAACATGACACAACACGAATCAAAAACAGATCCCTCTCTCTTAAAACACTATTGCTCATTCATTCAGGGGGAGATCACATATCGTGTTCGTCTGTTGCCAAAACACAAAGTGTCTCAAACTATTCCAAGATTACAGCCTGAGATAGCTCTGCTTATCCATCTGTCACCATACAAAGAGTTATCTTTTCTTGTTTAAGTCACTCAGGCTCAACGTCTAATCTGAAGCGCGTGTTTGTGTGTGTGTGTCACTTCTATACATGGCAAAGCACTCTAAACAGGCCTTATGTTGAGAGAGAGAGAGAGAGTGTAGCCCTGCCAAAGCCTCAAATATTTCCTCTGCACATCATTACATCCTTTCCCCTGCCTGCATGCTTTCAATTTGATGTTATTGAATATTAATTGTTAAAAAAGCCAGACTTATTATCTATGTTGGCAGACTCTACCTGGCCATGCAAAGCCTGTTTTTTTTTTGTGTGATACATCTTTAAAGATGTGAATACTCGGGGAGAAAGGTGGCCATAGTTTGTAAAAGTCACACACTGATAAAGTGTATCTGTCTGTCCTGTGTGTCTGCAGTGTCTATCTGTGTTTGCAGTCTGTATCCTTTGTCCTCCAGCATCTGTGTGCCCTTTGAGGGTCTCAAGAACAAGGAAAGAGCTCTTCCTCACGAGGTCAAATGCTTAACTATCACACTATGCCATCGATGGCTGGTGACTTACAAATCATAAGTATTGATCATGGCAGCGATCAAACTGGATGTAGGGCAGACAGTAAAATCATATCCACTTAGGCTTAATAGCCCACATTAAAGCAATTATGCACACAAAATAGGACTAACTGTACGCATATTATGCCGGTCCATATATCTTTTTTTTTTCTTTTTTACTTAGCATTTTTATCCATGCACTTTTGATAATGAATCAAGGTTTTACTTGCTATTGACTGCTTCAGGTGGAACAGTTGTAATTGGTTGGACGACCTCTCATCAACTCTACTCCCTGTAGCCTTGGAGGTAAAACTGCTCTTGTCAATGACATAATGTGCGTAAGGTTTTTACTGTATATGTGTGTGTCAATACTCATGTATTTACTAATGAAGGTGCGAGTGCCGACTGGTGACCTGCTAATGAAGTTGGTGCATTTGTGAGTCAGTCAGCAGGTCAAGGACGGGAGGGGATGTCGCAGTCGTCCTCTGCGAGTACGCTGGCACATGGGGAAGCAGTTAAGCCATTTTCAGTGTATTTCAAGTAAACACTTGAAATTATGGCTAGAGTGTCTATTTTCAAACTGTTTATTCAGGAAATGTCAGCTGAGCGTCTGTGGTCTTTTTCATTGCTGTACTGGAGCAGCTGGACGTTAAATGCCTTGCTCAGTGGCACATTGATTGTGCTTAATAAACATTTTTCCAAATTTTCCTGGAATTTATTAGGGATTATGGATATGTAGAGTTTACTCCATCAGTTACATAAAGGTTGTTTTAGTCAAACCAAATATATTTTTTCTTCACATACCTTTTAATCCTATGTGGCAAACTCCACCCATCTAGCACCTGTTAGGCTAAAATAAACCATGAAAAATATTTGCAAATACCGTTGGAACAAAGTCTACTCTACGTGCATCCACCCTATCCGGAGAGACTAAAGCTCATGTGTGTGGAAGCTGAAGCATCATTCATTAAAATTCCAGGATTCCCACAGGCGACAGACAGTGTGATTATAACCTATTGGTGATATATGCAAGTGAACCTGTTGACCGTTGCTCCAATGTGTTTCCAATAAGAGAGAAAAAAATGTCTTTTTTTAACTTGTGGCACAGAAAACTTACATTCTAGAAATACTACCAAACTGCATAATAGGAGGTTTTAACTGTTCCCATTTAGCATACTGTATGCAGTACAATAATTCATACTATATGCATACTTGTCAGAGAATTGAAACGGCTTGTGAAGCAAAACACCCACATAGAAACTTCATTTTTAACGCCATTTTCACTCTGTTGATTCCATCTTTTGTTTAATAACCACTTTCCCCTTCTTCCTTTTTATCTGCTTTAAGATGAAACATGTTCATGAAAAATTTATCGCTGTGATCTGCATATGCCGATTCCCCTGATTGGGTTGCCGTCACTTGTTGTTTTGAGAAAAAGGAATGAAAGCAAGATTGGGCCTCACTGAGTGAATCTCAATTTCTCCTTTAGACAAATGCATTTTATCTCCACCGTGCTAGCGGAAGAGGTTATCAGAGCCAGAGCGGCCTCTTCCTAAACCTCTCCATCCACTCCATCAAACAGAAAGAGAGCGAGAGCAAGGGAGGGCGATGAATATTTAAAGAACTTTAACTGGTTACATTTAATGTTAAACGCGTGAGAGCCCAAGCATCGCTACATTTGCGCTGGCTTCTTACTCTACTTGCACAGACTTTATATAGCTTCTAATTTTAACTACAAATTCTGGGGTTATGATATATGGGCAAATTACATGCATGTTATTTGAGGGGGAATCTGGTATGTGCTATTTTGCACTGCACGCTTAGAAAGACCCACCATTTGGTGGAAGAGTGTGCACTAGAAAGAGACAGAAAGTGAGCTTTCTCAGAAAACTTATGTCATCAAACACTTTCATTATCTAACGTTAACACCCAAGAGATCAACATTGCCTCGAAGATATGGGGTTATAATTGCTTTTATTGGTTTATTGTGTGAGAGAAGAAACTCTTTGATGTATTTAAGGGACCAACCTAATGAATCAGTGAATGCAGAAACAGCCTATCCAGGGAGCTGATCTCAAAGAGGGTGATGGTGGGGGTGGGGATGTGTGTGCGTCTGTGGGTGGGGGTGTGTGTGTGTGTGTGTGTGTGTGTGTGTGTGTGTGGAGGGGGGGGTGAAGTTGCAACAATGCGTTCTTTAGTTGCTAGCAATGGTGAACAAGCAAGGACTTAATCAAGCACAGTTGGCCAAAGAGCAGGGGATAGCAAGGCATGTGGTGTAATCAAGTGTAAACATCCTATACAATGTTGAACGGAGAGATGCGTGACCCCAGAGTTATGGGAGCGGGTTGGATGGAAGGGGGTGGGCTTATTTAGCAAATATGTAGAAGTGCTTTTGACCTCTTCGTGACCTCTTCACAAGCCCACCGACACACAAACCCGTCAGCCGTTAATCATCATTTGTGATGAGAGCAGGCCTTGTTTGATCAGAATAATGCAATGTGTCAACACAGCGCCTTCATTTTCCAACATGGTTGTCGCTTCCTACGTGGATTGTGGGCTTGGTGATTTTTGTCGACTCATTGCTAAGACTTTATAGTGGCTTCCATGCTTTTTTCTCTCTTTGAAAGTGGTGCACCGGGGGCTGAGAGAGGTTGTTGTGTGGTGGAGGGCAGAAGAAGCAGTGTGGATCTGGTTACCCCTGGCTTTTCCCACAAAAGTGATCAGAGGCTGAAAGTTGAGATCATGTGTACCTTGCAGCAGGTTTACTCGCATTTCCAGTTTAACCTTTTATTAAACTGTCCATTGTGCTCCTACTCTACCCACAGACCCTCCGCTACATTCTCATGCCCATCAGGTCAGTCAGGTTAACAGCCAAAAGGGAGGTAGCAGGGAGGAGGGCAACACTATCTCATCCCTGCCCCTCTGTGGCTCCGGAGACTGCGCAACACATTGGAAGAAAGGGAGAAGTATATACTACAACCGTTTGATGAGCAGCAGGGCAATAAATTCATTAATCATCATTATATGCCTCATCAAACTCTTTGCCAGCCTCTCCATGGGAGTTACACAAATTAGCCAGTGAAAAAAGCAGTAATTTTAGAGGAGCTAGGTAAGTGCTTTTTGATTGCTTTCGTGAACAATGCTTCCCCTGACAAGCTAATAAATCAGATCTTTCTATGCTTAAAGTGCAGCTACTGTGAACCCAATCTGAGCTCCCCAAACAAAAAAAAAAAGGGAGGCTGTGTGGGACAAGGGGTTTTACTACAGCCAAAGCTCTTTCACAGATTTGTTTTGGATTCCTCGTCTTTATTCTGCAACAAAGAGGCCTGGGTACAAAGCTTTTGATAACTGAATGAACTGCTGTTATGTCTCCAGATGCAACCAGGGATTTTCTCATATTGGATCAAAATAACCTCATGTTTGAGGTTTGGATGAATAAAAAACAGAACCAATAGTGACCATATGGTGCAAAATTTAATTAGCTCTTCTTCTTTTTTTTTCCCCCTTTCCTTCTTTTTGTTAGGCTAGTCTGGATTTAAACATATTAACTCAAGCGAGATGCACAGGCAGACACATGACTACAGCTCGCATGTTGTAGTCTATACAGGGAATCCTAGCTGGCATGTGATGCATACCTACTACAGCGATCATATCCTTCCATCCAGATGGCCATTCCATGCAAGACCAACAAATCATCCATCAGACTGGAAATGGCTTCTTTATTGAAAATGAGGTCAATTGAAGATTTGAGCCTGGTTTGTGGCTGGCCATGTTAGCCTCCTTCAGGTATTAGCAGCTCTCAGTTAGTGTGTTAGATGGGAGGTCTCATGCGGGAAGGGTTGTATTTGGAGGGGTTGGGGTTTGGGGGGGGGGGGCGTAGTTAGGGGTGGTCTTTATCTGTTTAAAGCCCCTCTCTGATGAGATTACCTATTGGAGTTGGCTGTAAACCACCCTGTTAATCAGGGTACAGCAGCCAACACACTCCCACTGGCATGCAGCCACCGCTTGATTTTTCTTTTCTTTTTTTTTTTTTTTTTGGTTGTTGTTTTTTTTTTTCAGGAAGAGAAAGACACCTACCAAACATTTTTTTTTCCATTGTAATCATCTGCTATGTCGAGAACATTCACGTCAAGTGTAACGTGAGCAAGCGTGGACATGAACTAAACTGATTTGTGTTCCTCAGTGTTTATGTTTAGATTTGGCTGCCGTCTTAATTTGTCTTTTGAATGGCAAAACCCAGCAGCTACCTGCGTGCACGAAGACCAGAGCAGCCAGTGTGCTGCTTTTTTGATTGGACAGTTTCCGAGTTGCATCACTAGCAGTCACTTTACTAAATTGGCATCGAGACACCGTCACACATGGGGCCCATGCAGCTTTCTTCCCTCATTGTGTGTGGGAGTGCGGGCCAGACTGGAGCACAGAGTTTTTGAATGAGTCCAGCAGTGGCGTCGTCTCCTCGCCCCTCCTCATTAACGTTCTCTCCACACACCACTGAACTGAGCACAGCTCAAAATAACTTGGGGAAGGGGGGGGGAGAAGAAAAGGCAGTGCCCCGTTTATCTCCATCTTGGGAACTGATCCAATTAAGTAAGTGCCCATTTGCATCCATCAGACTACACCAAACTGGGAGGAAAAGTGGAATGCTCAGAGCAAACAAAAAGGGCCAGCAGTGAGAGGAGGTCCATTTGTTGTGCAAGGTGGTTTGGAGAGGGTAAAGTGTCCCATATGAACGGGGAATAATGGTAATGTTACAGGCAGTGTATGTGTGAGCGCTCATGTTGGAGCAAGTGTGTGTGTGAGAGCAGGCATTATAGCGGTCATTAGGACAGATATCTGTGTGGTAATGTGGAGCAGATGTTGAGAAGAAAGGGATCATTTAAAAAGGGCAAATGTAAATAAACAGTCAGGCAGCTTGGTACCCCTCCTCCCTCTTGGACCCTCTGAAGTCACTGAAAGAAAACAGTTCATCAATCTTCATCACAACCATTAACATTGTAATATTAGAGGACCTTATTGTACACATTGATGCGCTTTTTAATGTTCCCTCACAAACCACATTGCTATATATTACTATTTAACAAATTCACAAGTTACATCTACAGAGACCGTGACCCTGGTGTAGCCCAGTGGGAAGAGATCAATACGACATGGCCGCTATGTTATTTTAGATTATCTTTAATGGCGTGATGAAAACTGCTGAGGAGGATGCTGCATTGTGTGAGGAAGCGGGGTTGTGTCACAGAACACAGGCATTAGTCAGTGTTTCAGGAGTGGGCGTGCTGAACTTGCTCACCTTGTGACCAGAGAGAGAGAGAGAGAGAGAGAGGGAGGAGCCAGGCGAGGACACAGACAAGACCTGTACAGTCACGGGAGGAAGAACCTGCCGGTGTCTCCACCTCTCAGACTGGATGCACACACTTACTGCTCTGTGGCTGTGCATACCTGAGGGGGTTTGGCGTGGAGTATAAGTCCCTCCTGCGTGTGTGCATGTGTGTGTGCGCACACGTCACCTCCTCCAGGGCAGGGCAGAAACCCCCAGTGTGGGCGCCAGTGAGCCCTTACATGGCCACTGAACACAGACCCTTTGCAGTCACAGGGTCAGAAGCTCACGCCACACTGCTGTCAGAGCAGATTGGTCAATGAGCAGCCCCTTTCAAGGAGTCAAGGTGCTTGCAGAGTAAGGCTCTGTGGGTGTGCTTGTGTCTTTGTGTGTGTTGTGTCATTTATGTATTAAAATTAGTCGACTTGTTTGCATAGCTGAAACATTTTGAATTTAAATGATCACCTTTTAAAAACCCAATTATATTTTATTTTGCTTAATGAAGATATTTTAATAATCCAACCACTCCTAAATAGGCTTATTATTATTTGCCACTGGAACTGAATCCCTCAGTTCTCCCAACCTCAACCCCTGGCCTCCTAGGACTTCATAGTTCATCACTCTTCGTTAATGTTTTTTTTTTTTCTCTTTTCTCCCCCCCCCCTTTTCCCCTTCTTCATAGAAATGTTTTATTTATGTTGGGGCGGGGGGGAGGTGGGGGGGACACTTAAACCATCTCACAGCTGAAAATTACACGTGTAATCTGTCCCAGAGGAACTCCACGGAGAAATAGAAAAACAGTCCGTGAAGTGCAAAAAAATAGTGGTAAATCACTCTCTGCCACCTTATCTGGCTTGCTTTACAGTGTGTTCATGACCGTTTTATAACTCCACTTAACATGAACGTTGGAGGTGCCAAAGGCTTGAGACTCACGTTACCTTGACATGATTTTTTTTTCTTTTTCTTTTCCAAATGTGGATAGATATACACACGGTCCAGAAGTCATTTGTTTGATTCTTAGAAAAAGAAAAAAAAAGTGTTTCTTTGACAGGTTGTTGCACCGAAACACACACCATATCCTGTCAACCCCAAGTCTCAAGTCTTGTGTGCAGTCTCGCCAGAAGACTAAAGCTGAAATATGTGTCCTTAATTAGCCTTCTCATTTAGGGAATGATGATGATTAAATAGCCAAGAGCAGTTACCGAAGTCCTTACTGTAGCTCAGTAAAGAGCAGTTGCTAACTTCTTTACATGCAAAAAATGAATGAAGAAGAACTGAATGCAAATATTTGTAGTTGGTTATACAGATATCATATCAACCCTACAGAATATATATGTATAGAATATACATAGAAATAAAAGCCTGCCTGCCACAGACACACAGCTGCTCCCTGTAAAACTGCCTTTTTTTTCTGTTTGGTTTTGAAGTTGAAGGCTATTTTTGAAGAGGAAACGTGAAAATCCAAGGGAAAACAAATACCTCAACAGCCGCCTGCATTTCAATCACAGTTATGAACGACCCCCTTTTCTGAAAGAAAAAAAAAAAAAAAAAGGAGCCCTCCTTTCATTTCAACCCTCTTTTATACCGCATTTAGCAACACACTCATGTTGCTGATGATGCCCCCCGCGAATAATCTGTTCAGGTCAAGTACAGCGGGTGTCTATTTACGCATTTGAGCTGAATTTGACCCCGACTCGTACGCGTTGTATCGTGTAGCCGGACGTTTTTATCAGCAGGCTGTTTATACGAAGTAGCGTGTGGCCCACTGAGTAATCCTTCAGTGATATTGGGAGTGTGTTTATCAACAGGTTTTGGTTTCACCCTGTGCTCTGACATACAGTAGCATTTGTGAGGCGTTCACAGAGCTGTCCAGTGGCAGGTGTCTAATCTGTTCGGTCCACAGCTCCAAGTTTTTTCACAAGTCTGACCCCCCGCTTCAAATCTCCTGCCAAACTACTAATAGGCCTACCTCAGACTTGTAGTTTGCAATAGGTGCGTTTTCGAATAGTAACGAAGCAGTGATGGGCAAAGTGATCTCCGGATTATCAGGCAGATTGGATTTAATAGAAACGGTTTAATTGCATAATTAAAATGTTTTCCTCTCAAATACGCATGCTTGTGCAGTTTATGAATTCTTGGCGTGTAGATTTATATCCGCCATAAAAGATGCGTAAAGTTCGATCAGAGGGAAAAAAAACAGATTTAACGTGACTCCAATAATATGTTGCTTTCTAAAGATCCCACTCTTACGTAGTGGACACTGACATTAAATGTCAGATAAATGTTAGATAACGTGGCTTTACCTCTGGCAAACCTGCGCACTATATGGCTGCAGATAATTACAATAATAAGAGGGATCACACGGAGCCGCAGATGCCTTCACTTAACTTTCACTTCATTATTAGATCCTACCGCTCCCAAAAGTGTCGAAAACAAACAAGAAACCACGGTTTCCTCTTGTTATTCATTAGTCTTATATTAGCACTATTTTAAGTCACCGCTGAAAGTCTCCCTCATGTCACCAACACACCGGAGCGCGCACTTAAATGTTGTATCTACTTTTAGAGTAAATATGCACATAAACCCGCAGAGAAGCTGCTTTTTAGATGACGAAGAAGAAGAAGAAGAAGGCCGTAGTTGTTATTTGTCACTTGTTTTCTGTTGAGGGTCTGCTCCAATACGCATATCATGTGTTAATTCGATTTGAGAGAGTTTGGTGAACATCTGCATTTTTGCTCTTTTACGTGTAAACAGTAATATTTCATTTCAATTCAGAAAGTTTAAATTAACCGTGAATCACGGCCCTCGGACTGAACGTATAGCCAAGGGCCTTTATTTTCAGTTTTGGAGAAGAAGGAAAAAATAGTAGTAAAGTATTTTAATTAATATGACGACAATAATAAGAATCATTTTTCCAAACACCCCGGAATCTGCTTCTGTACGCTCAACAGTAACAAAGTCGGAGTGAAGGGTACAGACCTTATCCTTCTCTTTTCTCTTCTGCTTCTTCTCCTGTCGGATTATTTCCCCCATTTTCACACGTGGGAACGGTTTCACCCCCTACTTAGTATTCCCACATTGTAGCAATCCCAACAATGAACCGACACGCCATTCAAGTGGAGGGGAAGCCAGGGACCAAGTTGTATAAAGTTGCAGAGAGCATCTCCCCTGCAGGCTACCGTGTCTCTGATGAAGGGCTGCGGAACCTCTCGCTCCGCTTCCTCGAGTAATCTGGGGTTAATTGACTGGCTTTTATCACGGCCAGAAATAGAACAAGTATAATCAACGATCAAATATATAGTTTTAATTAGTGAGAGGATATTCTTTTTATTTTTTAATTTTTAATTTATTTTTTTCTCCATACGCAGCCATGAAGGGAACATGGTGAGCTGGAATATAGTGACACCAAAGCTGTCACGGATTCCTCCTATATAGGATATAAAAATATAAAATCAGCTTCAAGGCCATACCTTTTCCAGAGGATAATAATAATAATAATAATAATAATAATAATAATAATAATAATAATATACAGTGCAAAGGATTAATGCAGACTCTACAGGACCTCTTGTGCTTTTTTTTCTCTCACTGGTTGTGATTTGATAAACAACAGTTGGGGGGGAGAAGCTAAAGAATACATTTGGACATCTGTGGGAAAATATGATGATAAGATGGGAAAAGAAAAAAAGAAAAGAAATCATCCCTCCCGCAAAACAGCATACATAAAAAACAAAACAAGTCAAATCGCCTACTTGAATGGTGAGAAAGAAGTCAGGCATGCTTTATCACGTCTGTCCCTGATTTGGCAATTCAATATTTCCCGTGTAAATTTATATTAAGAAAGTTCATTGGAATAACATCATCAACGGGCTCTGCGTTTTGCTCGCACCATTGTAACTCCTCAACCTCCCCCCGCCCCCTGCCACACACACACACACACACACACACACACACACACACACACACACACACACACACACACACACACACACACACACGAACCTGAAAAAACCTAGCCTATCTGACATATAAACGTCATAGTATTTACCACACAGATGATTTACACCGCAGAAATAGTGTGTATATTGTCCCTGTGAAACATCACTTCTTCAATCAATTCTGAGAAAACAACGCAATTTCTAATAAAACTCTAATACTCTCTTAGGGGGCATTGCATCGAACAGTTCAATCCCCCGGGGATCAGCAAAGAAAAAACATAATTATGCTATTTAGCCGGCTGATGTGTCGCAATCACTGCTTCAGCACACTCTGTCAGATTAAAATAGAGGGCCCGAATAGAGGACATTAAGGCTAAGGGAATTATAGAAACCTCAGGGGAGATTTCAAATTGGAGAAGGGGAAAGTAAACTATAGAGATTAATGGCAGCCATAAACAAGAGCATGCTGTCCCACTTCAGTGGAGGTCAACAATAACAGCATTAATAATAATAATAATAATAATAATAATAATAATGATAATAATAATAATGATAATAATAATAATTCAGTGTCTTTCGAAAGGCAGGGTACTGTAACCAACAGTGAATAAACGAATATTAAAAAAATGTTAAATAATAATAATAATAATAATAATAATAATGAAGATGTAATTTAGGCCCATGCTACTAAATCTTGGTGGCCTACAACTGTTCCAATACTGAGAAGGTTTCAAAATAATATTTAATAATAATGATAAAAATAAAATCATAATAACAAAACATATCTTTTATAAGGCAATCTGTTTTTCGTTCTGTAAAACTATAGTTTAAAAAAAACAAAACAGAAAAAAAACCAAAAAAAAACACACCTTTCTTTTATTCAGTGTACCTGGGAAATAAACCCCCCTCCTCTCTCTTTTCCTTCTTGTTCTGCATGTCGGTCAAGTAATTCGTGCCTTTTTTTATCCACTTGTCAAAGTTGCTATAATCCTCATAATAACTGTGATCATTGTGTGTGCCCCATTGGCTCCACTTTTTTTTTTTTCTTTAACTAGGCCATTTGATCAGGGATGGGTTTCCGTGACGGATTAACAAAGAAGTCCCCCACTGAAATTAGGAGCAAGTGTGACACCTACCTGCAGAAGTTGGAAGAGTTAGAAGACAGTGCCTGGCTACCGGCTACACAGTATAATAACATCTATCTGCCTGAACTGTGTGCATGACAGCATTCTCCTCTTTTTCTCCAAACAGTGTTTCACATCTAACGCGCCATTAAAGAGACTCTCCATTAATGATATATAATAGGGCAGTATGTTCTAAATGCATGGTCGCGTCCCTTTTAACAGGCTTGCCACGCCTAGGAAAATAGTAATGAGGTCTAAATTTGGCATAAAATCGAGCTCATTACCGGAGTTCACCACCTGATTGCTCTGCATAAAACACGATAGGTAATTGGGTTAAATGACTGCGCCTCGGTGTTGTTATTATATCAATATCCACTTTTGGAAACGTGCTCAAGTAAAAAGAGAAAAAAGGAAGGCCCTGGTTGTATTTAAAGAAAAAAACAAAATATACCTCCATATTGTTTCCAGCATTTTTCATTCACAAAAAAACCCTGTGAATATTTGCACCAACCCAAACGAAACCGAACACTTCTAGTGTTTAGATATCCCAACATCCTTTTGCTGGATGTAGGCCTTTTCTTTCAAGTCTGCCAGAGCTCTCAGTACCATAATATTTTGAGATGATGATTACCATTGAAACATCTGTCACGGTGCAAAATTTAATTAATATTTCGTATAAATTAATTGGCTTTGAAGCATTTTAGACACATATCAGGCATTGCCAACTGTTCCCCAAAATAATCGCTGCACAAGTATATATTTTTTTTTCCATAATTTACTTCAAAGATAGTGTGTTGTCCATTTTAAATACAAAAATGCTACATTAAATATACATGTTAGTCTTTAATACAAATAGACTCAGGCGGCTGCAGCGATTAAGACCATTCTTGTTACATTTTAGGATTAACCATTCAGAAACTAAAAATTTGAGGATAAGCATTTACTCAGAAAATAACTGTTCTCAGAATTTGCTTCATCATTGTTCTTTTTTTTTTTTTTCTTTTTTAATGCAACCACAAAAAATAAATAAAAGTCCGCGGTGAGTGGAAAATATTCAGGTATTAAATGTTTGACATACCTTTCTTTAGTTCATAAGGGGAGTCTTTACAAAGATCTACCTGCGTTTGGCCTCTGACTTTCTGGCTCTCCCTTACCAAAGCCTCTGCTCTATTTAACACAGTCTGGTTTAATCCATTGAAATGTGCCGTGGAGCCCGTGGTTACCGAGCCGTGGTTACTGTGAAGATGTCCAAAACTGCTACCATAGTTCGTGTAGCCGGGGTAGAAAGGGGAGGTGTAGTACAGAGGCCTGGATAGGACCGTGCTGTTGGGAAGCGGGCACTGAGGGGAGGACCGTGATGGAGACGCGTTGGTGCCCATTACTGCGCTCTGACCCAAACCAGGGCAAGACTGTGTCGCATCGCTGCTGCCCTTACACCTGTCTGAAGACGTGGCGATCTCCGCAAGGGACCAGAGTTTGGGTTTAGGGGCCGAAGGGGGTGAGTGGATAACAGAGGTCACGTTGCTGGTCACCGTACCCGGTGCATGGCTCAAATCTGACGGCTTGTCTTGTTGCGCAACGGTCTGGTTCCCCCGGGGCACCGCCGAGGGAGACGAAGTGGTGGGTTTCGCGGAATCCGGCAGCAACTCTGTAGTCCGCTCCTCCTGGTCTTTTAACTCCGAGTCGCTCAGAAGGGGATCCGTGTCTTTGCCATGGTTCTCCTCTTTAAATCTGTCACAGCCTATGTCCCCTGGGTTCAGCAGTTTATGATCTAAAGCACAAATAAAGAACAGAATTACTGCCAAATAAGCGTAACATTAAAATGTTGGTAAAGCTGTAACATATGGTCTAAGTGATCGTGAGGCAAACGATGCAAACTGAAATCGGATACATAAAAATAATTAGGCTACTTATGCACGTTTCCTCAAGAAACAGTTATTATGTGTGTGCTATAAATTGTCCTCATAAAGACGTGTGCCAGCCTAAAAAAGGTGAATGAACTCTCCACAATTCTGAAGGAGCACAGACACGAACAATGTGGTGCAAATCTCACAGTCCTATGTTGGCCATTTAAATTTCCAAATATATTTTCGGATTAAATATTATCGCATCATATCAATAGTTATGGTAATAAACACTCAGCAGCCGTTCAAAACTGATATAATTATCATACAAAGGCAATATTTTTAGCCGAATACCCGGCGCAATACACCAGCTGTATCCTTATTATGCACTTAAAGATAAATTGACTGCTAAACACTTTGCGTCACCAGCAATTTCAGCCCCAGAGAAGTCAAACGAGGGGAGTTCAAGGTGATTATTATTTAAAGCAATTGTCCCATTATAAATAATATACCACCATTAACCAGCAATCAATTTTGCACCCTGAGTGGAAACGACTGCGATGAAAAATTGATGATTTTTTTTTTTTTTTTTTTTTCTTTTTTTTTTTTCTCCCCCCTGCACCACCGACCTGCTTCTGTGTCTGTAGAGTCTCCCTTGTCTGTGGGCTTGTTTGGCTCGTCGTCGTCGTTTTTCTCCAAATCAATATTCTCGTCCTCCTCCTCGTCCTCGCTCCGGTTCCGGGGGGTCCAGGTCATCTTGTTCTCCTTCTTTAGCCTCCTCCTGGCGTTGGCGAACCAGGTGGACACCTGGGTGAGGGTCATTTTAGTGATGATGGCCAGCATGATCTTCTCGCCCTTGGTGGGATAGGGATTTTTACGGTGCTCGTTGAGCCAGGCCTTCAGGGTGGCAGTGGCGTCCCGGGTTGCGTTTTTACGGTATGCTGGGTCACCATAAGGGTAGGTGCCCAAGGGTGCTGCGTAAGGGTGGTATCCTATTGAGCCGGCCATACCCGTAGTGTGATCGTAGGGAGAACTCTGTGATAAAAAAAAATATATATCATAATGAAAAAGTGTCTAAAAGTTCTGTCAGTCATTTTCTAAACTGTCTGAAAATAGTTAGAAGGACTTACGGCACACAAACATACGTGCACACGCATTGACATGCGCGCGCACAGAGACCAACACACACGCACGCACACGCACACACACACACACACACACACACACACACACACACTGTCTTTAATCCAGTAGTTCAAGTTTGAGGTTAATGTGTATGGACTGTGTTGGGATTTGATTGTGTTTTTGAAATGTGATGTCTGTTTCTCTGCATTTTAATTATTATTCCAGTGATGTCATCATGCAGTGTCTATTATTGTCTCCATTTAAATAGTACTTTTTTTTTTTTTTTAATTCTGATAACTTATTGACATTAAGCATGATAGGCCTATCGTTTAGTTCCTTTGCCTGCTCGTCTGCGATCAGTCTTTGTGGTAACAGGGCCTATGGCCGTGAAATCACTCACTGAGAATACAGCAAAAGTCACACACAGATTTCCTCTGTCTTCAGTCAAAAGTTGCATTATTTAAGTTTTGCAACTTGCACAGCTATTGTGATGATAGGAAACAAACAGTGACCTAAATTGCCATCACACGGCGCGTTGCAGTCAGTCATGACCGTAGAGGCTTCGACCAGGCATTGCCCACTCCTTCACATAAAAACTACAATTTGCTGGAGAACCATATAATAGCACAGCACTCAGTTAAATTAGTTCTGTTTACTCAACAGCATGTTTTCTGGACCTGACATTCTGTAATATTATATCCATGCACTCTTCGGTGACGCACATTTCCCTCTTAATCGCTTGGCTCCGAATGCAGAGCGGACACTTAAGACTTCTATAACGAGTTAATATCATCGCTTTTACTTCCTATTAGATGGAATAATCACCTTTAGTTTACTCACCACGTACGAGGTGAATGTGGCAGCTGCCGCCGCGTCTGCACTGTACGGTAAGTGGGAGTTGTAGCCTGGCGAGGCGCTGGTGAACGCAGTAGATCCGGCATAGGGCGCAAAAGCAGATCCCGAAGAGGATCTCCCAAGTTCCTCGGTTCTGGGTCCCGATATAACGCTGGTGCTGTACGCAGGGCACGAATACAGGGCTAGAGAAGCGGACGGCTGGTACAAGTAGCCCTGAGGATACGCCATGCTGGAGCCCGGAGAGTATAAGCCACTTAACTTGCGCACTTTCCCCTCTTTATTTTCTCATGCGCTGCTGTCGGAGCGCATAGAGCCGTGTGTCTGCAGACCCGCTGTCTGTCCCCCCTTCTAAATGACAATGGTGAAGGCAAAAAGTAAAAGTGATTAAATAAAGAGAGGTTTAGATGTTGGGTGGATTATTTTGGTCGCTGCCAGCCAGCCAGCCACTGCCCGTCGGATGTTTTGTCTGGTTTTGTTTTTCTGTTGCTCCCTTATCTGAGTTGCACCGTCGCTCTCATGCCCGCGCAGAAGTTTTTTTTTACCCGTCGAACGGGGGCTTTGCTTGGGAAAATGTCCTGCCAAGATGCTAAGTTGAAAAATTGAGGATCCCGACGCCTACTACGCTCCTCCTCTCGGGGTGTAGTCGCCGAAGGAAAAGGCAAGCTTATGCTGGGTAACCACAGCCCTGCCCAAATCCATGCTCTCTCTCTCTCTCTCTCTCTCTCTCTCTCTCTCTCTCTCTCTCTCTCTCGCTCGCTCGCTCGCTCGCTCTCGCTCTCTCTGTTTCTTCCTCACCCCCTCCCTCTCGCGTTAACTAACAATCCTTCTCATTCTCTATTTCTCTATTTTTTTCCTCTTTAACAAGGCTCGTTGCAGTAAGTCTCAAGTGCGCCTGGCAGCCCCCCTTTGGATGGCGACATCATGCGAGTCTGTCAACTCCCAACTCGCTTCTTTCTTTTTTTCTCCTTTTCTTTCTTCCTTTCTTCCTTTCTTTCTTTCTTTTTTTTTTTTTTAACCAAATACGAAGCCGTCACTTTCACACTTGATCAATAACAAATCGGCTGTTGTATGACAGGATGTGGGCTTGCAAGATACCGGCAGGAATTAAACAGGCGCTCCACTGCTGTGCTCTCTTTTTTGTTGTTATTCTTTTTTTCCATTTTGTGCGTAAAAAAAAAAAAGTCGTCATTTTAAGTGTGTGCGTTAAATCAACAGAATGATGCTCCGTGATCTCCGTGCGCCTTTGCGTTAAAATCCGCAGTGGGAGTTTCAAATGGATTATTATGCACGTCGACTTTCTAACGCCAGATGAATATTGCATTGGTAAGATTTATGACAACTGAAAAGTCAAAGTAAGATGGCGCAAACAGTCGGCTGAACAACTCTATCAGCATAGTTGTGTGTGTGTAAACAAACTTTTTGCCTTATCGACATTCATATTTTGGGATTGTTGAAGTGTGTTCTGTGTGCGCCGCCACTTGTGTCCGAAGGTTTATTGTGGCGACGGATAAATAGTTTGTTGCAATAAATCAGAGATACACACTCCCTGAAAGTCATAAACTCTCAAGACAGGACAGATTAGTGCCAACCACACCAAACCCGCCTGGACCAGTGGATGTAATCTGGTTTGATCACAGTCTTGAAATACCGGATAGCTTCAATTAATTTAATATGCCACTGCAGTTACTTTTTTTAATATTTAACTGACATTAGACACCTGCCGAATCCGCCCCGATAAGTGTTATTATTAGTGTTGTTTTTTCAGATAAATGTTCTAATAATAATTTATAGGGCTTCCATAATTTAATTTAGCCGCTTTAAAATTTTAAGCAGGCTGTTATAAATATTACTGACTGCGTTTCAAACAGCTACAAGCCATTTTCATTCTGGTGATTGACTTTCCAGTTCAAGTCTCAGATAAGCCGAAAGGGATCGCTGTAGGCGCTGCTAAAGAGTGTGTGCACACACTGTCACGTGTTTTTTACGCTCTGAAAACCTCTAGAGAGCAAAGAATGATGACGCTGGTACAGTGGGAGCCGACGCAGACTTTAAAAAAAAAAAAAAAAAAAAAGAGAGAGAGAGAGAGAGGAAATAAAGAGAGAAGGATGGATACACAAAGCGACCCTACAGTATAGCCTAATCAGATGACAGTGATACGATGAGACCTAGTTTCACAGCCTCCTGTAGTGTGCAGACAATCAACTAATTGCCGGAACTTTTCTCATAACAACAGCTACAAGAAGAACCAATTGAAACCGTTGATACCGGCAATTATCATTCTTACTTATGTTAAAGCTGTGGGAAAAAGAGTCATTATTAGACACGGGTGTATTCCGCTTATAATGAAATTATTGTCCGTCATGTATATCCCGAAATATAAAAGAACACTTCCACATTTTATCACACGTTGTGCCATGTGAGCTGTTAAAGAATTTGTGACATTATGCGTTTCATTTATTTATCCACCCGACGAAGTTTCTAGAGGAGACAGCCTGTGTCATGTGTCCTCCTTAATGCGTTTTGGTTCTCTGAAGTAGGAGGAGGACCCATAATTTGAGATCACGGAGACTATAATAGGAGTAGGTTATGGCAACTGCTTCCACCTCTCAGCACCGCACTGATAAAGGAGGAGGTGTAGGTGAGTATAGTTTTGGTCATTTGCGCTTTTTTTTTTTTTTTTTTTTTTAAGATTTGGAAAAAGATGCGTCTCAGTTTTTTAGATGCGTAAAAAAAAAAGTGGGCTCTTCTCACGCAATATGCGGGTCCGAATCTAAATCTTTATGTGTGTTGTTTTTGACAGCCTCTAACTTTATCGCTTCCTCTTCGGTATCGCTTCTTCTATTTTTTTTATCTATTTTTTTCCCCCCCCCTTTAGAGAACGAGGTCGGTATTGACGCATGAAAACGGCTTTACGTGGCAAAGAAGAAGTGAATGAAAGATGATGCATGTCATTTAAAATGCCTGAGGGAGCAAGTGTAATCTAAATTGGATATAGAGGGTATTATTACACAACATTATGCGTTGTGGCGGACTAATTGCGTGGCTGGGTGAGTTAAACAGTCAGTTAATGTCGAGTGGCGGACAGGTTTCTGGAGCGCACAAGGTCAGCTGTACTGCTCCCAAGCCTTTAGTGGTATACAGAAAAAATGCTTGAAGTATTCATGGGATTTTTAACCATTCTAAATCTGTGTCCTAAACCGATTAGTTGACACCAATTTTTCTTTGATGTATTAGCTGAGGGCTTTTGCCACTTGGAAGCCAATTGAAATTCAAAACAGTTTTCGCTCCAAATGCTTTGGGGAGATCTGCTGCAAATAATGGATGTAATTTATTTTTGACCTTGCATTTTTTTTTTTTTTTTGAAGAGGGGGTTATTAAATGATTAAACATATGTGCACTATGCTGCTTGACTAAACAACTGGCATCCTATACATGCGACGATTAGCTATTATTTTGAAAATACAGCAATAATTTTACCTGTTTTATTTATGCATTTTAAATATGTGACAGACCTTTCTTTGGTTGTTACTTCAGTTTTGTTTGTTTGTTATTTTAGTTACTCTTACAAAGTTGTTGTTTTGTTATTTTTCCAGATGCATTAAAAATAATAATTCACTGTTTGTTTGTCTTTGTTTTGGATTTGTTCAGATCCATGTTGAGGAAGTCTCATGTCACCAAGCAGTCAGTGAAATACACCCCTCCCAACGTCCCAACACGCACACATATGCACACACACATGCAGATGAAACCTTAACGTGGCACCAATTAAATTCACTTTATTTACCTTTTGAAGTGATATTTATTGGACAAACGTGCACATAAGCTGTAATGTAATGTTCAGTTGTGCATTTATAGTTATCATATTTTGTGTGTTTCAAATGATTCAAATAGCTCTGAGGAATGCAGTTGTCGCTACACTTCTGTGATTGTTTATATAGAAAAGTTTAATGTTTCTCCTGATATCACAACCATCGCTCACATGAGCTGATGCACAGCTCAAACTTAATTTTATTTGGCTTCGAAAATCACACAATTTACATGGAGCACAATGAGCCAATATGGCTTTCAGAAGAGAGAATCTATTTTCTGATCTCTTTTCTGTTCTTGTGATCTCTTTTTTCTTTTATTGACCTGAATGAAGATGTATGGAGCAGGAGTGTGTGTGTGTGTGTGTGTGTGTGTGTGTTCGTTTGGTGTACTCCTGATGGTGGCCTGTCTGCCCCCCCCTCCTCTCTCTACTCCGCATGATCCCCGCAAGGCTGAGTGGCAGGGCTCTGGATAGGCTAAGTGATGAAATGATGACCCTATTATGAGAAGCGATTCCAAAATGAGAGGTATCAGACAAAGATTGCACCCTTCTCCCACTGCCACACCGTCCTCCTGCTCCACACTGCCAGCTGCGCAGATGATGATTGATTAGCTTGAGATGGATCACAGGAAGCACCCATTGATCTTTCAGTGTTTTATCAAAAAATATTTATTTACAGTTTTATCCATAGGGCGTATCCAGACTCACCCCATTCCCCCTTTTCCAAATGGGGGATGGTATAAAAGGGATAATTCTCCCTATTCCATGACAAGACAAATGACCTGTAATATTATTTCAGAAATAAGTCAATAGGCTCAGTGACTAAACGAATATTGATTGGATATAATGAAGCCTGAGTGTGACTATGAGCTCTTTCAGGGGCCCCTGCTGCAGACTCCACTGTCAGCATCTATATACAGAAGCCAGACCTTACCAAGCAAGTGTTTTTACACACAATACAGACCTGCTTCTACAGCTGGGACAAAATATACCTCATGTTTGTGAATATCACAGATGGTGAATCCACAAACTCAATACTCCCCTATTCCTCTCACTAGTGTGTACCTGTATATTTTGATTCATGATCTGAGAGCTTTCCATGCCTTACTGTTTCCTAACCAGACCTACAGCTAAATAGCATGTTTGTTTTGAAGGTGCTATAGGTGCCATATGGTAATCATCTAAATCCCATACTACGTAAAGCTCTTGAGGCATGTAGGAGGTACTCCTGCAATGCCTGCATGAAGGTAAAGTGATACAACGTACAAATCAAATGACTACCAGAATGCTAAAACCACAGTGTGGGAGCTGTGCCCTAGATATTTGCACTGACTTAATCCAATAGAAATAGTATGAGTGAGTTGCAGGAGCTCCCAGATCTGTTGCTCGCTTATGTATGTGATGCATAATAGAAGTTGACGAGGTTGGTGATAGATCACAGCCCAGGTAATGTAAACACATTAATCCCTAAGGGTTCATGTGCATGTTCTTTCTCTCCTTTTCTCTTTCTCTTTCTATCAGCCTCTCTCTCTCTCTCTCTCTCTCTCTCTCTCTCTCTTTATCTCTCTCTCTCTCTCTCTTTGAGACCCCCCGCCCTCCCTCCTCCGTCCATGTTCATCATCTTCCTTTAAATGCGTTAGTGAAGCACAAACCAGAAGCAGCCTTAATCTGTCAACATGCCCTTTAATTGGAGGCAGAAAACAACACGTGCTTCTGGTTGTGCCATTCCTAAGTGCACATGCCAAAGAAACACAGAGTTCATGGAAGAAGTGATCCCGGGAGAGCGGGGCATAATTAAAAGTATCTTTTAATAGGCTTGTAATGCTGTGCCTGACTCTTGTTGCCTTAAGTAGAGGGCAAACTCTGTGGCTGGAGACGGACATGCGAGGGGCTTCTACTGAGAGGGCCTGTAAGCGATATGCTGCCTGGCCGTCATCAGACATGCAGTCTCTGCCTCAGTCGCCACACTTGGGACAACAACAGCTTTCCACCCCTTGCCGTGGACACCTCGGCTCACCCATTCCCATGTTCTTTTGTTCCCCAAATGAGGGATTCTGCTCCACAAACATCACCTCTCCTCCCGGGCCACTTTGGCAAGTTGTGTTCTACCTCCTACTCACAGCACCAGTGGGGAGCGAGAGTTGGGACTAAGGGGTTGATTTGGGGCCTGCTACACTGTAATCAAATGAGACTGCTTAGGGGAGAGGAGAAGGAGGAGGGTGGAGTATTATGTTCTGTCGTGCATTCCACTGCAGCATTGTTGCTTTTTTGTTTTTGTCAGGGCAGACTTTGATGCTGTATCCCCTTACCTTTGTAGTCCCGGCAGCCATGTTTCATAAACACAGAATGGGAAACATCCTCAGCATTAGAAATTTAGATTGCCGCTTTCCTCTTGCCACTCTGCATTCCGCACGTGCCCAGTCACATTCTCCATCTCCCAGTGCTGAGGCATTAAGTTTCCTCTCCCATGCCTCTGATACATTTAAACATCTTACAATCAGCCTCTTTTATTTGGTGTGTCATGTATAATCTGTGGCAACAACAATGCCAACATGGCTCTATGTTCTTTTCCCCTCTCTTGGTACTGAAGTATTCCGCTGCCACTGTTTTGTTTCAGGACAATTGCGCATGCAGAAAGCTTACTTGCTTGAAATTAAGATGGTGCCAGGTGTTCAATTTAGACCTTGTCTTTATGATTGTGAGTGTCATATTAATATTAAGCTAAGCATTCTATAGTATGCTCCTTGCTTTGTGTTATCACACAGGGAATAGGCAGTGCTCAATTGTCTTTGTAGTTAACTGAAAATCTCAATGGGATACAGTGTAATGTTATTCTAAATCTATCTTAACTCATTAAAACCCAAAGTGTTCAGCTCTGCTTCCCATATTTTATTGTCTTACTGCAGTCTTCTCAATGTACTGTATTCTCAGTAGACTAATTTCACATGTAATTGAATATTTAAATGTCAAACATTGATGAGAATCATGGCAAAATAATGAAATTACCTCCGCAAAAGGGCGTTTTTATTAGACATGGTGCTTTTGCCATCAGAAAACCTTCTCTATACTGTGCCGAGCCCCAGGTCTTCCTCCTCCTCCTCCTCCTCCTCCTCCTCCTCCTCCTCCTCCACCTCCTCTTCCTCTTCTTCTTTGAGAGAGTATCAGTTTTGTCCAACATCTGACACACTGCCCTGGGTGATTGAGCCAGACGTGGAAAGCCAAAGCGGAGATGCTCTCCTTAATGCCTGACACCTGGTGCAGATTTGGAAGGGATTGCACTACAGGTACCATCTTACCCCTTCCCCAATCCCTGAGGTATTTCCTTTTCTGTCCACGGCTGTGTTTGTTTCTCCTCTGCTTTGCCACCCAACTCCTCCAGCCTACGTCAAAGTCGGCCCTTGTGTTTGGATTAGGGTGATAAGGTGTTGGAATATGATGCCTATCATCCCTTTGATACACACTATTCTGATTTCTTTAGGTATTTTTTTAGGCCTTAAAACATATCAATATGATTAAAATCTTTTGCTGTGTGTGTTTATGTCCAGGTTGTCAGTGCACTAGAGTTTTTTTTTTATTTTTTTATTAAAAACAAATAACAAGAACAGTTAATGTCTATTTAGTTATTTTACTTAAAAGTTAACTTTAAAGTTGCATTTTTTCATTCAGCAAGAAAGGAACTACTTTTGCCTTTCGATATCAAAACATTTCCAATGCTAGCATCAATTATTTCCTGATCCCACATGTCTTCTACCTTGTATCCGTCTGTTCCTGTTGTTTACACCCCCTCCCGCCCCCGCCACACCCTCTGTCAGGGTGTGCTTTTACAACTGGACACGTTACTCAGGAGCGTTGCTGCTCACCTTACAGCTTGCAGGCACATCTGCAGGCTGTGCTGGGACAGCATTGCTAGCCAACATTAACACAGCAAGGACATCAAAGGCTGGCAGCCTGGGCCGCGCCACCTGAGCATGTTGATTGCAATGCACCACAGTGTCACCTGACCTGCGAATGGAGAGGATTTTGTTGTGCCAAGTGGAGGCATTATATCCAGGAAGTGCTAAATAGGCTTGCTGCCAGAGTATACAGTGTTAGTAATACAGTGTTTAAAGATAAAAGCTTTTGGATATTTTTATTTGTTTCAAAAGGTGTTCAAAGCCGACATTTTTGAGGATCCACTGTATACATTTTCAACCTTTAATGCAAAATAATATTACAATAATGACTAACGTAAACACCGGGTTGACAAAATCATTTTATTTATTTGTGAAAGATACTCCACAATAATGTAATATCATTATAATGTATTTTGAGCACCTTAGAGACACAAGCAAGTGCACTCTTGGTGAGCTTCACAGACACACTGTTTATGTTGACACATGCAACTCTCTTCCTCATGCAAATGCAATCTAAACATTAGGCGAAAGGAAGGCAAGCGTAGCCCATAAAGGCTGTGAGCTCCAAACACTTTGAACAGACAACTATCACTAATCACTCCCAGAGCAGTGCGGCGTGTAATTACTCTGCCAAACGTTTGCCTTTCACAGCTTAGCACCGGGAGCCCTGACCCTGCGCTTCCCTGTCTTTCCTCACCACCGTGCATGTGGAAGGGGAGGACCCCCTCCTCGCTCCTTCCCTCCCTCCCCTTCCCCTTCTCTTGACCGAGGGGGTAGGCAAGCTGAGCTCCCTCTCAATATTTAGAGAAAGAGTGGAGGAGGAAAGAGAGAGGGAGAAAGACAGGGAGGGAGAGGACTGAGGTTGGTGCTTCCGGCTTTGTGGGAGCCCATTTAAACAGGCTTTGAAACCCTAGCCATCCGGAGATCAGAAATAGCCTTATTGACTGCATGGGCCCAGAAGTGACTGAGCACACGGGGTTCTTAGAGTTCACCCTTCCTCGCCACTCAGAACATGAGGGGGGGGCATCATATGCTAGAGCCATCTACAAAGACTACAGACATTAATTTTACATAAGGAGAAAATTAAAATTGTCCTGGCTATTTTTAGTGTCACGAGGTTGTGCCGTGGTACAATTTCTTTGTGATGTGTTTCTCCTTTCCTTTTCTTTTTTTTCCTTACAGGCTGCAGGACGTCTAATTCTCCTCACTCTCCTCTCCCTCTGTCTTATTTACTCATATTAGTGATTCGGCTGTCAGTCTGCAGTGTGATCTGTCCTCTGTCTGGGTGAATGCTGATAAGATGACACAATGCAAATATGAAATGTGAGGGAGCCGTCTTGGCAAGCAGGTAGGGTGTGCAGGGGACCGGGATCCCATAATGACTATTAGCTGGATTTCACAGCCTGCTTCTGATCTCTTGCAATGACAGGGGCCTTTTATAAGAGGATGGGTGTGCCGCCACCCCTCCTAATAGCTCACACACACACACACACACACACACACACACACACACAACACAATGGATAATGTATGTGAGACAGTGATATGTGTCATAGGAAGTTTGATAATATATGACACATAATTTTCAAAATTGTCCATATTTTTCTATCACAAAAATCTCTTTTTTTCTTTTATTTCTCAATTATTTTTGTAGCGATTAAGTTATGAATAAATGAAGGAATGGGTGTTTTCATATTTTTAGCAGGCACAATGGGAACACAGAACCTTAAAGCAGAAATGATCATTTCAGGATATTATAGACACATAATGTATCCTTATCTTAATTTCACTACTAGTCGTCACCATATTGTCATGCACTTCACCACTGCTGTACAAGTTCATTTAGACTTGCAGTAGCTTAAAGAGCTCTCTTGGTTGCTGCGTGATCTTGTAAAGGCTTTTCAGAGAGCCCCATTTTATCACTGATGTAGTAATTTCACTTCATCAGTCAGTTGTGACTAAAAATACATCAGGGATTAGCTTCATGGCCAGACTATCTCACACGGCTTTGATAACATAATGGGGGCTGGTTGCTCGTGGTTACAGTCATCTGATATGTATGCTCATAACATTCAAAACTACACTTAGAATACTACAGGGTTTTGTGAAAAAAGAATGATAGAGTGTGATCTTTTTAAACTCTCATGAAAATTGTGTGTCTTCCCTTTTAAATCCTTTGTAGGAGCATTTTGCAAAGATGAAAACAGTGCCCACCCCCACTCCTTCCCCTTTCCCTTTTCTATTCTACACAAATTAGCTATGGTCCTGGAGGGCAAAATGACAAGAGGTTACTGGAAGACTGTGTGTTTAATTAATTGAAAAATGCTTAAATTGCTTTTACAGTTGTTATGTGGAGTGAAAAAAGGGAATCCGTGTTGCCAGTACTCAACCATAATTAGCACCCACGGGAATTAAATATTTAGCATTAGCTGTGTTGCAGCACTTAGGACACAAATTTCTATTTTAACTATGAAAGCGAGCCTGTCTTAAGTGCATGAGTCTGTGTGGACAGCTGTGCAAAGGGGAACTGCACAGGATATTTCAGCGAGACACCCCAGTGGCATTCCGGGTCCTTCCACATCACATGTGTAAGAGATATGGCAGTTGTATTCCCGAGGGTTAGGCATTACTCAGAGTATTTAGTTTTCTAATTAGGCTGAGGGCCTTCGTCCATGCCTGCCACCACCATGGGAGCCAATGAGAATTTCCTCTCTTATATGTCAACTCTCTCTCTCTAAGACACAGGGAGAAAAAGAGAAATGGAGAGAGGGAGCGAAAGAGAAAGCATGTGTGAAAATGAGAGAGAGATACACACATGGTTGAGGGAGAAATAAAAGACCTGGGGAAAAGCCTTTGTTTATTCCAACTTTAATTACACATTGGCTTTAATGACTCCACTGGTGTGTTTAAGGCTGGAGAGAGGGAGAGAGGCTGTGGAGCCTTAATGATCTGTAGTAGTGGATGTCAGCCGAGCCGTTGGAGACTTCAAGCCCATTTTTAACAGTCCCTTTTGGTTTGGGCCTAGAGGCGACAGCGTAAATGGGGTTCATGCTAAGCCACACTAGACTAGACTCGGGGACTACTTCAGTGTCTGGTCAGCCTCTTTCGCAGAGGGGCCGGCCCATTTGGAGGCATCAGCAGCTGACCGCAGCAACTGTTGGACTTGTCAGTGTGCATCAGGTTACCCACTAATGAGAAGTAATAAGGGTTATCCCAACTTTATAAGACTTTGATCTCTGTGCATGGTGGGATTTAGACATAGAGTTGGGGAAGGTACGCTAAGATTGGAATTGGAATTTGACCCCCATTTTATGTGTGTGTAGAAGAGGGTGGAGGAAAAAGGAAACAGAGGTAATTAAAAAGCTCCAACTTTGGAGTTTGGATGAACATTTTTTGGAGTATAATATATTGTAGACTCAACCAAAATGGATATCTTGGATTAGTCACTCATGGGGAAGGACACGGAAGATTACCACCAGACTGGAAGCTTTTCCAAAATCACAGTGGTCAAAATACAATATACCATAAAAGGCCACCACAAAGATGATTTATCTTTCCAAACTTGAATCTTTCTCTGGGAACGATACGTTAGTACATTGAACTCAGAACAGATGACTGTACTGGATTAAATCACTGAGTCATGTTCAATTAACACAACAGAACATGTAGCTCTTTGAACAGCTGTGTTATTTGTTTTGACACACAGTTCTCTAAAAAAAAAAAAAAAAAAAATCAAACCACCTCAGCTTCAGCGCAGAATGTTAAAACCCCTTGTTCTGTAAAACAAATTCTCCGGATTATTCAAAGCTCTAAGAATTAGAATGGAAAAATCCATGCGTAAAATTACCGTCCATTCAACTTCAGGCAATATTTTCCTCTAGAGGCAAATATGTTAATTGGGCTTCCAGAGTAGCTCAATCCTCAGGTTATTTAATTTCCCCAAAAGCCTTAGCTGTGCTGAATTCAGAGGGAGCATGGGTGTAAAAGCCTTCACACCAGCAAGATGGCCATCAAGGGAAAAGTAGCAGCAATCAGGAAAAATGGAAAAGAAACTAATAGTGAAGGTTTGAAAAAACAGATACATCTGCAGTGCATTGAAAGCTGTAAAAGACATGGCAGTTGACGTTGTTAATGTTTTTTAAAATACCAAAAAGCTATTTTAATCTTTCATGATGTGGTACAGTAAATTCACAAATATGTTAATGTAGCAGCAAGCCACTAAATCACACAGAATGCAACCATGAATAAAACTGAACTAAGCTTGATCTGCCAAAGAATCCTCATCTTCATGACTGTCATGTCATCTAATTGCTTCTGTGTGTTTTTCCCAAAGACTGTGTGCAGCTCGGTCGCTGGCCCTCACTGCTCCAACAGCCTGGTCAAAAAGACATCCTGGCAGGGTCCCAGGGTGGATGCATCACCCACGCACACTGCCCTCGCCAGCTCCCAGAAGTCTTTGTGGTGAACCACTGACCGTGCTGCTCCCTATTTTCCTCCAGCCCAGCAAATAATGTGTCAGAAAAAGATTATTGATAGCCCATAAAAGAAGAGCCAGAATGTTGTTGCCTCTCTGATTCAACTTTACAGAACAATACAAGTGCTAAACCATCAGTTTGAATGCTGCGCTGCCCCTGAAAGAGCACAGCGTTTATTTTTCCCATTGTTGTTTTGTTTGGATAAAATGAGTTACAACTGTAACATGAACAGACAACAATAACTTCTGTTTGTTTAAAATGCTGCTTCATTTTCCTTTTACATTTGAAAACCTTGTAGTAAGGTTGGCAACCTTGTTACTGGGTCTTTTCAAAGGAAAAAATTAGATTCCTCAAAAGGAACATTAAAATTTCCTCTCTGCTCTGTTGAGTCATTCACAGTTTCGCCCGGTTTACCAGACGTTGGCGAAGCTTTTGCTCATCTGGCCTAAATGTGGCCTGAGTGGGTGATTCTCAGACACACAAGGGAAGCTATATTTACAGAATTAACAACACACTCCATCCGCCACACAACAGCTGCCTGCTTCACTTAGCTGATTGAGACTGCAGGCCTGCTCCCGTTCGCGGAGCACCGTGATTGAACAGTTGGGGCAGCTTTATGTGTGTTTTGCTCTCCTGATGCTAGAAATCAACACTGACACTCCCATGCAAAAGCAAACACTTGTTCAGGCAGATTGACTGTGTTGGGACTGCTTGTGAGAAGTCCGCCCTCTTTTGTTCAACGTTTCACTTTTAATGTTGATCGGCCATCTTATCCACATGTTGGCTTTCTGGGAGGCAGTGCACGGTGTGTTGCAGAGATAGAGTAAGATTTGGCTCAGCGGTGATGCTGTTAAATGAAAGAAGGAGCGGGTGATTCAAGTCGGTGTGTGTATACAACACTGTTTTGCTGTAAAAACTGTGTTTATGTTCACTGCAGGCATAATTCACAGTGTGTGTTAAAGGGCTGCAGGCTATGCAGACACATGACTGGCAAACTATTTCTCCCTATTGTGAGAACAAGAATAAAAAAAATAAAAAATCTATGTATGGGGAAATAAAACATACTTTTTGACGTTATGTATACAAAAAAAAAAAAGAAAAGAAAGAAATGTTTAAATTCTCATGCCATGGCTGAATTTCTTTTCATACTCTGCATTATGTTTGTTGCTATATTCTCAGTCAAATCCAGATGTCAGTAACTTATACAAAGCCAGACATAAGCAGGGTATCATAATGTATAATAGGAATAATGGCCCTTTGATTTTTGGATTTCCTATTGGAACACCTGTCACTTTTTGGCAAGGGCACACCCCAGCACCAGGTCTCCTTTGGTAGCGCTGGGGGAGGAGTGTATGTATGAGTGTGTGTGAGAGAGAGTGGAAGATGAAACAGCCGCCGCGGAGGCAGTGATCACACAGACAGACGGGGTGAGTGACAGACAATACCTGCTGTAAAATTCCCTCACATCTCCCCTGATCTGTATTCATAGATCTCGGCTGCTACGCACTGCAAACTGTAGCCCACACCAACGGGCTCTTTTGGCGCACCGCCCCGCTCAGTTTTACTCTTGCAACTCACTACACAGAACCCCTTTTTCTCTCCTTCCCAAAATATTTGCTGTCTTTTGTTCTTTGTCTAAATGATGCCTCTGATCACGAGGTGAGAGCTGAAAGGAGCTCCTTGACAAATATGGACTTTTTCCCATCTCTTCTAATCGCACCTAATTCTGCTCCTTCAAATGTAGGGCTCCCCTTTTGAGTGTATTCTTAGACTCTAATACCTTAGAGATGAGTACGATTTTGGGGACTTTTTTTTTTTCTTTTCTTGGCAAAGGACTACTCTCCTTGCTCAGCGTGATGAAATGATGAATGAAAACCCTCATATTAAATGTTTATTTAGCTTTTTCTACCTGCATGCTGCGCACATTGTTCCAGATCACTCACATCACTTTCCAGTAATTCCTTTAGACTTTTGTACACTGTTGATACTCTGTGAAAGTCCTTCTAAGGGGTGGACACATGGCCATTATCAGTGCTATCAGAGCCCTTGTTTTTTTGCTGTTACATCCCCCCCATCGATGACTGACTCCAGGCCTGAAACGTCCTGAAACCTAAGCTATGTTACAAGAGAAACACACACACTCCAAGGACACCACAACACAGGGGCTGCTCAAACTGGATTAGGTTTGTTGTGGCAGATCTAGGTTTCAGGTTTGACTTGACTAATGTGTCGTTTAATTTCTTCGGGAATTGTTTTGACAAAACAAGTTAGCGTTAAGTCGGAAGTGTCGTCTAAAACAAAAAGGGTGTGTATGTTGGGTTTTTTTTGGGTTTTTTTTCTTCCTCTTCACGCTCATGTGAAGCATATGTCAGTCATCAGCGAAGTGTTACAGTGGAAGTGACATCAGAACCCTGGAGGGCTTGCACTGTGAGAGAGGCTTTTTGATATGATTTCTGAGAACAGAGAGTTTAGTGAAAAGAAAGGAGTTGCTTGTGTCTCTGTTGTTGGAAAAAAAAATAAAAAAGTCTTTCTGTACAAACAGTGGAGATGAACTGGAAGGTGCTCTGCCACGCTTTTACTGAATCTTTATCATTGTAGCTGTCAGCAGAGGTAAATGCCATGATTTGTGTTGCTAAATTACACAGTTAGTGTGACAAGGGTAATTATTGTGACACACACAGATGGAGAAATGTTTGTCAGCCGTGATTATAATTACAATCATTCTGTGATACTGAAACTGAACAGTGTTGTGTTTGAATGACCTGCATGTTGAAACCAATTTACTGTACTGCTTTGCATTTTTCCAACTTGATAGGCACCGACCAGCACACAATCACTAGAAGTAAAAGTAAGTGGAACTTAGAGGTGCAATCTCTTCTCTGACCACGAGTGGACAGCTGGGACAAAGCTGCCGATTGGCCGGAGCCTGCAGAGCTGATCTTTATCCTGGCTTGTCTCAGGCTGGAGGTGATGATGCCCACAGCAGCCAGAGATTGATGGGGGGCCGAGACAAGCGGCGAGAATGAGCTCTGGCCTTTGAAGTCGTCCACATGGAGGGAAATTGATATATCAGTTTAAGCCCTGGACCCTATTAAAGGAGCCCCCGTCAGGTTAATGTGATAGCCTCCATGTTACCCCCAGACCCATTCAGGTCAGCCCTAATTCCTGCCCCCGCTCTCTGCAATCTCATTTTAGTTTCCCATCAGTAATGTTTTTCCATCAGAGAAACTCTGCTAGGGAGTATATCACACAGTCAAACACTGGGCCATCTTTCTCAGAGTGATTTAAACCTCCAGCCAGCACGTTAATCACCAGCCAGAGATTCCCATGGTTTTTCTGTACAGGCTGGACAGTCTTTAAAGTCGGTTTTGTAGCAGTATACACCTCCCTAGACAGCACTCCTGCATCCCTTCTTTCCTCCAGACCCCACTTCACTTGCCTCTTCTTCTTTCAAGTCCTTCCTGAGGACTCAGCCCCTTGTCCCCATGGTCAAACAGCTGAGTGGGGGCCCCTGGTCCACAGGGGTGAGCCCTGCAATCATTCATTTTTAATTGCATGCAGAAATACATTTACATTAAAAATGTAGAGCGGTGTCTTTTTAATTCAGACACAGTGTATTTATTATTAAACCTTTGTCTTGGAGGTCAGCTCACAAGGAATCATCTGTCCATCACATTCAAGACAATGCACGCACCTTGGTCGGCCAGATCATCCTCACATTTTAAACACGTCTGTTATTCACTTT
The DNA here is from genome assembly GCA_946959425.1 of Argyrosomus regius. Classification (NCBI taxonomy): domain Eukaryota; kingdom Metazoa; phylum Chordata; class Actinopteri; family Sciaenidae; genus Argyrosomus; species Argyrosomus regius. Next base: position 18,431,730 of record OX336882.1, read on the forward strand.
GATTTTCTTCTTCTGTCTTAAGTCATCAGGCTGCACTGAATTACAACATCAAAAAGGAAAGTCACATCACCAGAATAAAACATGAATAAGACTAATGGCAAAAATCTATGCTTAAAAGGGACAGTTGAGAGTGGTCAAAAGCTGCAGGAAATTAAAAATTCAACTGAAGATAACTAATGTGATCTTAATCTTATTCACATTTTGAAATTAACTCTCTTACAGTCCTGTAGCCATCCTCTGACGCCTCATCTCCTTCTTTGGCTGAAGTTAAAGAAACTGTCTCACAAAATTTACCACCTTAGCCTGTGGCTATAGTTGACATACAAGGACCACTTTTCTTTGCACGTTTTAACCCTTCAAATTGCGTATTCTTTACATTACAGCTGAACATTTTTGCGTGTTACAAAATGTATTTTTTCTACTTTCGAAGCAGCCACTGGTCTGTATTAATTTCAGATAATAATTTAAAAAAAAATCAGGAACATGTTTAAGCTAATAAATACAATGTACTTAATGATTGCCTGGGTCCACACTTCTCAATCTGTCCACTCCAGCGAGTTTCCAAAGAGCTGACCATTCTGTCTGATATCAGACAAAGCTAATGCAGTTGAAACTGCAAAATCATTTGACCAATGTGCTATTCACTTAAGATGTGAACCAGTGCATCTGAAAAACTGCATTTTTGTGAAAATTAAACTTAGATTTTATTTCTAAATGTAAAATAACTATTTAGAAAATTACAATAGCATACTGATGAAGATTTTTATACATGAAATTGGAACTTCAGTAATTGATATGATCACCAGTTGATACAACTGACAACCCAAGAAAATTATGTATATTGTATATTACGACACATAAACTCATAATATCTTAACGATGTAACAGCAGGAGGTTCACTAGCTGTTAATTCACTGTGGCTCCGACTCATACAGCTACTTGTGACTGTAATCAACGTTGCCTTGATGTAAAAAAAAAAAAAACAAGCTGAAAGCAATAAAAGTAGTACCTATAAGTATGAAGTGGCCGTGTGTTTGAACAGGTATATATAGTAGGTGGACACAATAACAGGAACACCTGTATAATCAGTATTTCTGCATTGGAAGTTACGTTTGTGGAGTTTTTATTATAATATTAGTTATATTATAATAGTTATGAAACACACCCTTTGTGAATGTGTGTGTGTGTGTGTGTGTGTGTGTGCGTGACTTAAAAAACAAACAAACAAAAAAACTGCCGACCAGCTTGCTCAGGGTCATGTTGTTTAAATATTATTTTCACATTTACTGTAAGAAAAACAAAAAAATCATATTCATTGCTTTAGCAGATTCTCTATCTTTTGGTACAACTTCTTTCTGTGGGCCTTCTTTATAGCTTTGCTGAGAATCCTGTATTCTGAGCTTCCGTATATAAAGAAAGAAAAAAAGAGTGAAAACTCAAACAAATTTGTTTATAACAACGTCTTTTTAGATCTGTCGGCCCATGCATATTTTGTCTCGTCTGAGTCGAGAGTGTTGAGATTAATCCCATGTTGTTCCTATTATTGGCCTCTCCTGAGACATTATGATGTGAATGACTGTCTAAGCGCCATCAGATCCATCAATTGGATTCAAAGAAATGTTATCCATTACTCTCTCCAACCCAGCAGATGTTGAGGTTTTTGTAAGTCGAATTCCTTTATTATGTTAATACCACTGTTTTGTCACATGCACCATTTCCATTTGAGTGGGGTGGAAAAATCATCAGATGGATTTGGCTCCCTCAATAAGAGATGTTTGACATTCAATGAGATGAGAAACATGAAAAACACATTTCAATGGCAAGTGGCATATGACAATCACAACAAGAAGGCCCTTTGAATGAACAGAAGATCACAATATAATCGTGGCAACATGTTGTGTTTTTTAAGACACTGCCTTGTATAAATTTAGCATTGATTGTGTTGTTTTGAAATGTGCAGGATACAAAGGATAGGGACATTTTGTTGCAACAATGGCTGTTTTTTTTTCTGCTTTTGGCTGGACTTTTTCCTATCATAAAAGCTGACAACAAACATGCAGCCATATGGGCTTGTAGCCTTGAAGAAACAGGAGTGTGAAATATAGAGTTGGCTTCCTCTGTTGTTCGACATTTAAAATTAATTGGCACAGACATACCTGTTCCTAGACACACGCTGTCTTGTTTGCACACCAGGGTGTGGCTGGGAGTGTATATGTGCATAAATGTATAGTATAGTATGTGCAAAGACAACTCATTCTTAGTACATATAATGTTTAATGTTTTTTTCGTCCTTCCCAGTCTGAGAGCTTGAATTTTCATTGACACTTAGCTTGTGATAAATTTAGCAGAGGTGATCATGAACCTAATTTAGATCAACTAGTGGATTTTTTTTTTTAATGGCAGGCCTGTATGTGTATAATATATGTTTGCGTTTATGTCTGTCTGAGAGTAAGAGACTGAGTGCATGAGTGTTGTGTGACCGAGTGCATGTACTGTGTCTGGATGTCTGCATATCTGCAAGTGTGTGTGTGTGTGTGTGTGTTAGTCGTAGGCTCAGAGGCATAGCATGGGTCTGCATGAGGGAGTGTGGTGGCAGAGCACTCCTCTGATAGGCCAGATCCAGGGTGCACTGAAGCCTTTCGCATATATATGGAATTTTTGAATATCTAAACCATTATTTAGCATCCAAATCAGTTCTGCTTGTCTGACTGATGGACAATTTCAGTGTGACCCCGGTCTTTTTGCATGTGACCTATACTGTCGGGATTCTTGCATATTGTTTGGATGTTCACGTTGACTCCTCTCCCGTTTTTCTCTTTGATCCTTTTAGCATGCTCTTTGTGTCGGAATTCATGAAATATTCATAGCTGGACTGTGGCTTTTCCATATCTTTATGTACAATTATTGGCAGGCGTCCTGTTATGTCGAGCCATCTTAATAGTAGGTATTGGGCTCGGTTAAGTGTGACTTCAGATTTTTCTGACAGTTTAGCTGGTCTGTGTTATGAATTGATAAGGTGGGGCATTATATTTGCAGATTGTGCAGCGTGGTTGCCTTTTTAGCCTACCATTAATATTGATAAACGCAAATAATGTGTCTCACATGAGAGACTTAAGAGCAGCTCTGGAAGATGAGATTTGGAAGAAGCTATTATTATTATATGATGCATGTATTTATTATTATTATTATTATTATTATTATTATTATTATTATTATTTTCAAATAACAGAATATATCCAATGTTTTATTAACAATTCCTGCTTTGGTCTCTCTAATAATCACCTTCATCATCACCTTAATAGAGTCCTGATTTGAGGTATGCTGGTTGTGTCGATAATGCTAACAGGGTTAATAGTGTGTTCCTCTCCATCATGACCAGTGCTATTGGCAGCTGGAGTAATTGGACAGAGGATGTCATTATCATGCCCCGTGTGCAGCCGAGGATTTGCAGGACCACAGAGGCCCGCGGTGTGACTCTTGCCAAACACACCGCTGTCCTCTGGAGTTTCACATGTAAATACTGTCTATTCTCCCAACATTTAATAAATGTTTCTGGAGGTTTATTAATGTGCAAATGGGTGAAAGCGCTGCTCCCCCCGCGCCAGCACAACGTGTGCACAGAGGCACAGAGCTGTTTAAGGAGAAGAGATTCACAAATCAGCCAGTGTGGAGCTAAGCCTGTGGCTCTCTCCACTAGGGAACCACTAAGAGTATTTAATTCTCTCTCTTCCCCTCTCCCCCCCTCTCTCCATATATGCGGATGTGACCTGTGTGTGTGTCTGCATGTGCGTGCATGAGAGTCCATTACCTGCCCAGGAGTCTCCATGTTTACTCATTTGTACCATTCTCCAATAAGTTCTCCCAGTGCCTCTCCAGCCCGTGAATGGCAGTGGCTGTGCGAGTGAAATTGGGCCGAAAGATGTGAGAGACATCCAGATACTGGTATCGTGCATAGAGTTCCTGCACTCACAGGGGCATACAAATGGGCAAATCTAAGGATAAAGGCTCCCAGGATCCAGCTATAGTCATATGAATGCAAATAGGATTAAAGTGCCAGCTTTAGAGGCTGATATACAATTCACAGCTCTTATAGGAGCCTGCTGCAGCCAGACCCCGTACACCATCCTCTGCTCCTTGAAAATGAGGATGTTTATGAAGATGGCTTTCTTGTCCCAACCTCCCCCTCGCTTTTTTTTTTTTCTTCCCTCTCTCAAATTGAGGCTCACTGTGATTAACAGCTTGGAAGGCCACTCTCATTAGCATTCACTTTCTCATCTTTCAGGTGTTTTTCAGTCAATATTAGTTTGATCTTTGTCTGGGGGATAAATGATTGGCTTGATGTAGTGTGCATTTGTTTTTACAAACCCAACAGAGTGAACTACAAAGGGCTTTTCATTCAGGTTTAGACAGCACTCGAAAGGATTTTTTTTTTTCGCCTCTTTTTTTTTACTTGGCTGATTTAACAAGCGCTTAAACTGACTGATCTCAAAAAAAAAGAAAGAAAGAAAAATGTGTTTCATGCTGCGGCTGGCTCTTTCTGTTTCACAAAATAGTTAGTGAGTGCAGTCAGGGCCTCTGTGTCCATAACCTTTCAATGACTGTTGATCGCAATAAATATTACTTGACGTTTGGCTGCCGTTTTTCTTGTCGGGGGAGAGAATAACAAGGGCCATTCTGCTTCATATATTTTCACTCATTAGGTTCTCTTTGAGAAACTAAGCCTCGTCTTCCTCTCTCTCTGTCTTGCTTTCCTTCTCTCTGCCCCCCTTTTCTGTGCTCTTAGCGGGGCTCTGTCAAAACCAAGGCCTGCTTTATCTCCATCCATGAAGTTAAGAAAGCTGGCAAAGCTGTAAATTCGGACGCCCTTCGTTAGAAGAGCTCCCCCAGCTGTAATTCATCTCAATCCTCAGCGGTCTTTAGTTCCCTTTCAGAGGCTGTAAAGTACTGCCTAACACTCACTGGGAGCTGGGAGAGATGGGGGTACAGAGGGCCCAGGGGTTACCAGAGAAGGGCTCGTGTTTGAGGGGACAGTCCAGGGTCTGTGACACATCGGGGGTCAGATGACAGACTTGGAGATGATATATGGATGCTCGTGTGACACAGTGCTAACAAGACTGGCTTTTACAATAGGTCTCTTTTTTCTTTTCTTCCCGTTTCTCCTTCCTTTCTCCCTCACTCACTTTTCCTACTCTCATTTTCTCTGTGTCTCTCCCTCAATTTCTGTCATCACTTGTTAGGATGTTGTATCCTTTTAAAACCTCGACCTGTGACAGGTTTCAAATCAGTGAGCAGAAAGGGATAATATGGAGTAATATTGCTGTGGAGAAGACTAGTTGGAAATTCTTAATAAGATTTTAGTAGAGTAAATAGCAAAACCAAAATAAATATCAACTATGAATGTTACATTTGCAATGTGAAAAATGAATTATCTCTATATTGAATGATCTAATGATCAAACTTTGCATTAATTACTTTTTGTAAGTGAGGATCTAAGGCTGGTCTTTACGTTCTGTAGTATTTCATAACGCCATGTAATCATACACTAATTATCATTTTATAATAGTAGGTGTCATTTTTTTTAAAACTGTAGAAGTAAATTGCTCGTAAAATTATGGATTACGCTTTATGGGACATGGCCAGAAGGATGTGACAGGGTCAGAGGGGTTAAAGCACCAGTCATATAGTATTATTATATGAAATCCTGGATCAGCTATAGCATAAATCAGAGAATAAATCTTTGAAAACAAATCCACCCGTTTGAAATTTCACAGACCTTACACATGATAAAATAACACAAAGCTCCTCATTTCCTGTTTATCCTGCACATAAAGGCAGCCATCACATACAGGTGGCTTCAACATGTTTTGAAACAGTAGCTATAAGCTAATTTAATTTATGAGGAGATGACCAGACATGTGCATGTGTAAGATCAGAGTGTGAACTTTGTGTAACTATGTTCTCTATTTTTGTGGTCCAGTAAAACTCATATTGGCTTGATGGCCAGGTTTTATTTAGGGACGTTCGTCTGGAGAAGGAATAGAGTGAGCTGTGTCCATGAGGGGGCAGTTTGTTAGAGGACTCATTTGATGGGGAGTCTGGGAAACAGGTGGGGGGTGAGAGTGTGTGTTTCTGTGTATGTGTGTGTGTGTTGGGGTGAGGGGTTAGAAATAGCACTCGGAGCTGGGTCCTTACGTACCAACTATCCACCCAGCCAACAAGGCAGGAAGAGAGGCCTCTGCCTGCCTTCCTCCTGCCCACATTCCAGCTCAGATCTGATTGCAAGACAAACATGGCATCTCACCCCGGATCCCTTGGTAAACATTTTCTGAAATAGAAAGGCTGTGAATGTCTAATGAGTTAATTATGAGAATACAGGAAACTGTCATGTGATCACAGCTCAGTTGAGTCAGTCACAATTTATAGTACAGTCAGGTACCATTTCCCTTTAGTTATAATCACAGATCTTGCACGGTTGCTTTTCTTATTGTGTGTAAGGGAGCTAGCTAAGAAATAGGCATTTATATATGCATCACTATCACCTACCAGCAAGAGTCAGAGACTATATTGTTTAAATAACCACATTGGTTAGATGGCTTCATGTTTTTATTGTACCAGCAACATCTGGGTCCACATTTGTGAGGTTAAAAGAGAAGGCTGCTGCTTTAGGTCAGAACCTAAAAATAGGACAGTCTTCAGAAGCTGTGCCACAGGCAGCCAGGAAATGCTTTGATTTCTCTTCCCCCTTTTTTTGATTTTATAAGAATATTCAATAAAGCCTCTGGATCTGGCAAACAGGTGGCAGGGCTTAGATTCCCCCACAGTGCTAAAGCAAACTTCCCCTACATATTTTAGCATCACAAAGCCCTGTAACACATGCAAAATAATGCTCCTCTGTTACTTACTGTATAGTAAAAACTCTGCGTTTAATTTTTGCTCTGATGAAATGTGGCCAAAATAAGGGCATTATTGATAATAAACAAGGGAAAACATATTCCCTCTGTTTACAAGTATTAGCAGAGTATTAATGTGGTATTAAAATAGTCTAGAATAAATGAATCAGGGTTTCGGTGTGTATATTATTGTGTGTGTTTGTGAGCATGTGACGCACATTGTGGATCGTCTCAGTAACCTGAAGCCAGGCTTAAGGGCCCACCTGTCTCTAGTTGTGGACAGACGAGGCCTGGCTGCCAGGCGCTCCATTCATCTCTATTGCTAATGCTAATACTAATGCTAACATTAGTGCTAACATTAGCTACTGTTCTTGTTTCACTCTGTCAGCCTCATGCCATTCCCCTGGCCTGAGCCAAAAGGGAGACTGATAGCCTACTTATGCTGATGGCCTTACTCTACATTCATTATATTAGTGCCTGGAAATAAATACAATAAAAGATATGTGTATATATTAAGTGATGAATTTTTAATAGTTGCTTCAGGTTGTTAAGTTATACGTTATGAATGCCCGTGGGGAAATTAATTTCTGCATTGACCCATCCTAACTATTTAGGAGCATAGCGCAGTGGCAAGAGACCAACTACAGTCTAGTGCTTTGGTCAAGGGCAAGCCTCTAATACCAACAGTAACTTGGACATCTTTGAGTAATCTACATGAATTATGGGGAGGAACATGTTCCACACCACTGGCCCTAGTAAGGGTTTGAGCCAAAGACCATTTTGTTGTGATGTGACAGTGCTTACCATTAAACCCCCATGCATACTTATACATACACTAACTTATTTTTCGGCAACTTGTGAGGAACACAAAGAAGCTGTGTGAACTTGTTTGACAATTTACATGGCAAACAGTTACTTATTCCCATCTAGCTCTGTTTTTGTCTTTGGCTAGATGTGTCTGTCTGCCGTTTTGTGGTAAGTAGATAGTGTACAGTGAGTTTTTTCCCCACTAAAACAGCTGCCTGTTACACTGAAAACAATGTTGTTTTCACATTGGCATCCATTGTTGTAAAAATAAAAATAAAACAATGACATGACCAGGATATAGCTCAGTTTTGTCTCAGTAAGTTGCAAAATGCTTACATTATAATTGTATGTAGGCATGTGGTGGGCCTTTGTCCTACTAATGTATACATTCACTTCCTACCATTTTACACCACAGATGTACAAGTCGTTGTGTTGAAAATATGTTGAAAGGTAATTAAAAGTGCAACTACAATGCCAAACTAATTAAGTTTTGAAGCAGGTGTGTCCTTTTGAAAAAAAAAAAAAAATGAAAAAACAATATAGAAATCTCAACTCAACTCGTTGAAAACTTGAAAAGGGTCTTATCTGTGTATAGGGGAATTTGCCAAATTAAGTGTTCAGTGCAACAACATATGCTTTAATTTGCCTGGAAAATGGGTTGCATAGTGAGATCCATGGTTATGTCTAAGAGTGTTACTTTAGCTTGTTCTGTTTTTTTCCTGTGTAATTACAGCGTGTTTTCTTTTGGCAACATGCATCCTGGAATTAGCAAATGAATGTTTTAACCCTGTTGAACTTCCACAGTGTTTTATGCACTCCCCTCCCTATTACATCGCATGGCTTTGGAAATGAACACAGCCACTAATGACCTTTAGCATCACTGGCAAGTTTTAAGTGTGATCAGTGGGTATATGTTTAAACGTGTTGTCCTGTGCCTCAGGAGATTACAGTAACGATACCAATTAGCCCAATCTCATTAGCCAGCGAAACTCCACTGAGTCACACAAATTAAGGACCCTCTCTAATCTGACAGTCCTAGAAATGGTCCCGTGCCCTCTGTGTGTGTGTGTGTGTGTGTGTGTGTGTGTGTGTGTGTGTGTGTGTGTGTGCATGAGAATGTAAAAGAGAGACAAAGAGTGTGGTCTTTCATTTTGTTAACTGTGGGTTTATGTATGACCTATTAACTCCGAATGTGTGTGTATGTGGGGGGGTGTGTGCATACAAGTGTGTAAAGCTATAAGCTTAATTACCAGTCAAGGATCAGACACAGCTTCTATATGTATACCCTCCCTGCTTGCACACACACACACACACACACATATACACACACACACACACACACACACACACACACACACACAAACACACAAACACACAGCAGAGCAGCATCTAACTTTCATGTGTTTGTTTGGACATTTTCACCGCCTGGTGATTAATTTATGAATTCTTGAAAGATGGAGGGTGCGCTCACTCTCAGGTTTAAAAGCTTCATGTGTTCCTCTCTCTCTCTCTTTCTCTGATACACACACACTCACACACACACATTCTCACTTCATATGTCTGTTTTTGTCAGTTTAAAGCATTCTTTAAAGATTTGGTCCTATAATTTTAAAGACATTTTTGATATATGCATCACAATACTTTGATTCTATCTGAACATGTTACATTAGACTACTTCAAATCTGCTTTTTAAACCATGGTTTGTATATTTTTAAACCTTAATATAATATATAAGAGTTCTCTCTCTGTCTCTTGCGCTCTCTCCCCAGGCCCACATCTGATTAGTGTCTATTAAAGATCAGAGGGGTGAAGAGGAAGTGCCCTGCTGATCTGGGTGCTGAGTGCTGTGTTATCTTTGGATGAGTTTGGCCGCCCCGCTGGCACACCACAGTACCTTATTACTGAGTATATGAGAGCATCTTTGAAACAGGTAGGTTTTGAACTGAAGCAACATGGATTATCTACTCGTTTAGGGGGCAAGCATTTACTTTAAATAGGGATAATTAATTTCTGAATACATGCAGTAATTTCCGCTGTGTAATTCAATAGGATCACTGTTGCACAGTGGCGTAAAAAGTAAACGAAATGTACTAAAATAAGTCAGCTTCATTAAAGAAGTAAAGCTCGGTAACTTGTTGTTGTTGTTTTTTTCCTAAACCTAATATAACGCTGTGTGTATGGTGTTTTGCAAATCTTTCAGGCCCACGCTTTAAACAGATGAATCATTTAATGATCAGTTGTGTTGTTACAGTGTACTCACACCAACAGCTTCATATGTAGCAACAGGAAAATAAGTCATTTTTTCCCCCTCCACAGTACGTCTCACAGTCAGTGCTTTCTCTTGGGATTTGTAGACCCGTGACTCTATGACCCAAACCTAACCTTAACCATAACCAGAGTATGTAAACGTGACACTTTTATTTGTTGGTTGTCGTACTGTACAGGCTGTGTTCAGTGGATTAATGATATTTCTGTTTTCAAACATTGCAGAACGTTACATTGTTGAATTAATTTGATATCATATAAGATATTTGATGTCACCTTTTGTCCTGAATATACTGTATGTAGAGATTCCAGATTTTAATTGTTTCCTTTGTCTGAAAGCTAAATGTGTCTGTGAAGAATAAAACACAGTAGTTCAGCTAGATTCAAATTAAATTATAATGTATTATCACCAATGACACAGGCGCTGTTTTAATCTCATAGTGTGTATTTGATTTTTTCATTTGTTTTTTGTTCTTCCATTTTGCTGCACTATTTTACTTTTACTGACATGACATTACATTACACCGTTTTTGTAGAAACTGTTATAATTTACCCTTTAAAAAAAAGCTTACGCCACTCCACTAAGTCCCACTAATGCCATTTAACCCTGTGTTTCCCCTTCTCTCATGCTTGGTCTCATTAGGTCAGGATTAACAGGGGATTACTGTAGCCATGGGCTACTTGCTCTTTAACACTAATATCTCGAAGAGATGCTCCATAATTTCATTTTGAACGCCTCAAATGACTTGAAACAGACGGGGGTATCTGGGCCTTGGCAGCTAATCAAAGAAAATAACTCGGGGATGGCTTTGATAGGGGAGCACTTTCCACTCATGCCTTCATAGAGGCCGCGTTTATTTATTGTCCTCAGAGGCAGGAAATTAAAGCTGGCGTGTTTAGTGTAATTGGTCATTTTGTGTTATTCACATATCATCATGCCCCCGCAGATTAACACTACCTGTTATTGCAAAAAATAATTTCTTTTAGTCAGATGACTTGAGGGATGAAGGGTATTATTCTGTCTCTGCATTCATTCTCATTTTCCTCTTTCGTCTCTTCCTTGCTTTATTTACAGCTCTGTTTTCCCGGGCCAGATGTGGAGGATGACTGAACACCAGGGCTCACAAGGTGTGTGTCAAAGAGTGTGTGTGTCATTGTGTGTATGAGAGAGACACATCAAACTGAATTGACGAACACATGGGCCACTCGCTTCAAGGGCCTGTGACAATCATGACATCAAATCCGAGAATTCTATGATACACACGCACACACAACACACACACACACACACACACACACGCACATGCAGAGTCTGTCACACAGGCTCAGTATCCTGTTCTCAGGAAACCTTTTGGTGGTGTTGTAGGTCTAGTCACTGCGGCAGCTGTTGCTGTTTGTGCTGTTGTTTTGGGTGAGATCTGTATCTGAAAAGAACTGAGCAACCTCCACAAAATGTCTATGATTGATCACTGTATTCTGCCATCATCTTCTGTCGCCTTACTCGCTCGGCGAAAATCAAAACACTTTGCTTTCAAAATTCTCAAATATGGAGAACAGTGTCGGGAAGTAAATTGGCATCTTTTTGGTTTGTTTGTGTGCCTTGTAACTCTACCTAACAGCCACCAGGCCACAAGACAACAGAGGAGTGATTTCAGTTACACATCTGAAGTCAAGCAGCGATATAACACCGCCTGCCAAAATGACACTCAAGTGAGCTGTAATGACTACATTGTTTTTACTGCGTCTCTTTCCACCCTTCTTCTAAGCAGCAGGCAAACGCACCATCGTAAGCTAGCGGCACACCGAAGTCTGTGTGCTCTGAGAACTTAAGGAGTTTTGAAAGTTAAAAGAGGGCTTTTCTTCTCCCTGATCCTGTTGTGATGTTTCCCTGGCTGTCTTTTGTGTTGGAGTGCACTAGACGATGCTATTATGTTAGAGGTAAAGTAATATGACTGTGACAGGCTTCAGTATCCATTTGAAAAGCACGTTTGGAAGACAGCCTCGTGTAGTGCAACGCCTTCCTTTAAGAAATGCACTTTTCCCTCATGCACACTTTCAAGAATCTTGTTAAACACAAAAGGAGCAGCACCTGCTTCTGTGGGACGAAGTGGGGGGAAAAAAGAGAAAGGAGAAAATAACTTTCAAAAAATATATTATAAATGTGCTTGCCAGGTATATGAATGTCGAGTTGAATTTGGTGCAAAGCCTGAAACAGTGCAGTTAAAGAGCTTAAAGGCTGACCTTGAAAAGTCTGCCGTCAGAATCGTGTTAGTAGACCTGCTTCTCGCCTGTCAAGGTACGGTAGAATCACGACATTGTTTATTCACTTTGATTTGTCAGGGATGCATGCAAGAGTATTGACAAAAGATCTCTCCTCGCTGCACCTCCTGCCTGTGTATCCCTTCTGTGTTTCCATTTCGCCTTCACTGTGCCTGGTACCATGTGCGCCACAGTCGTGCCCGTGCATGCGCCTTTATTGATGTCCCTGCCTAATTATGTACCTCTGCTAGTGGCACTTAGGGAAACATTGATGAAATGTTTTATTTTAAGGGTCAGCGCCGCCCATTAGAATTAGCACCAACATAGGCTAAGGCGTTTGTCATGCGTGTCACACACTGCTCTCTCTCTTCCAGCCCTGCCTCCCCCCATGTGCACTCCATCTGTGGGGGGGGGGGGCGGTGGTGGTGAAGGGGTTGATGGGGGGTGCTGTCCATACGGGGGCTGTGGTCCTCTCAGTGTGGCACATCAAACTCTATAAAGGGAATCATTTATGTGCCACTCCCTATTACTGAACAGCATGGAGACAGCTAATGAGGGCCAAGGCAAAAGGAATATATCCACCACTTTGCTGTTAGACAGACACTGGCAGGGAAAGAAAACCAGGAGTCTTCAGGGAATCATTGTTTTCAGGAAAAAAAAGAGAAGAACAAAAGGAGCCTGTCTATGTGTGTGTGAGTGTGTGTGTGTGTGTGTGTGTGTGTGTGTGTGTGCGCGCATGTGTGTTTTTCTCACACCCGCTTCATCGTCAGTTTATTTATTTATTTCTTCACCCGCTAGCGTTGTACTTAAGCTATGGTAACAGCTTGAGGTGAAGATTCTGCAAAACACACATCGTTTTGTGCGTGCTGTGTGTGCGTTTTTTTTCTCTTTCTTTTCCCACTGGTGAATATCTGATTTATGGTGATGATGGGAGTAAATATGTGCGTGCGCTAACCTGTAAATAAATGTATACCACGGGTGTGAGTGCTAATGGACACTATGTCGAACCATGTATGTTTGCAGTGTATGTGTGTATGTGCGCATGTACGTGTACGTGAGTTCACACGCGCACAAAGGGGTCTAGTGGTGCTGATAAAAAGGTAGCTGTGACATTTCCAATTTGCCATGCACCAGCCCACTCCATTTTCTTCCCTGCTGCCTCTTACATGGTAGAGTAAGCCTCTAGGATTGACAATAATTACAGCCTGCATAAAATGAAGAGGGTAATATGAACACAGCTTTGCCATAATTGCCTTTTCATTATTTGCTAACAGTGAGCTATTCAGTCATAAGAAAGAGATTGCATAGTAATTGGCTGACAATGGGAGGCTGAGGCTCTGTTCAGAGGCTGTGGTAATTTTTGTGTTGCTGTGAAGGTTTTTTGAGGGGCTTTTTTTATTTAAAATCTGAAGCATTAAACTGTAATTTAAAACTACAATTTCCAGCATGAATGAAAATCTGGGTATTAACATGAGCTCCTATTTAGAGTGGAACATCCTATTAGCAGTATTAGCACTATTTGGTAACTTTCCATATGGGCTGCCTCTCAGCCCAAATGGGATTTGAGACAGCTTTGTTTCTCTCTCAGTCAGTCTCACACATCAACAACACAAGGTTGTTTACACTGGTGGAAATTTCCTGTGTAACGTGTGTATAGGCAAGTGTGTTTGTGGTAATTGAGGGTTGGGAAAAAGTTTGACAGTCTGTGGCACACAAACGCACGCTCAAACAGAATCAGGATGCATATGCTCACTACATACAACCACACACACACACACACATTAGGATGTAGCTCAGTTGTGTTTTCATTGAGGAATAAGTGAACATCAATTTGTTAATATGAGAGGCACATACTTTTGCACTCAGGCAACATGAGAATATTTATGCCATACATCCGATAATGTTTTTCAAAGCAAGCGATCCATCTCATATATTACATCACAAACCATTTGCTGTGTTGCAACGGGAGGCCTTATGTTAATTTGGCTAAACAGGATTTTGAGGTTATGCCTGGGCCTCTGGAGATGTTGCTACAATATGATGTCAAGGGCGATGAAACAAGACAGGCAGAGTATGTTGTGTGTATGTGTGGAGAGACACAGGACGGAGTGATCCTTCATAAACATCAAGACCCTCTCATATATCAGGACGAATTCAGGTCATCTGACGTCCTATTCTGATAACTATATTTTGGCATTTACTGGCACACACACACACTCCTATAAAGCTCTTCAGTGAATATGAATCATTATTTTTTTTTTCTATAACTCACCTTCCAAACATGGTGGGTTGATCTTGAAATGTATTCGTTTGCCAATTACTTGCTAGAAATGTCACGAGTAACATAATTCTGTTCTGAGAACAGAAACTAATTACTTTGTCTTCTTACAAAAGCCAAACAATGAGCTGCAATACACGCTGATTTGAACTATTATTTGGAGATGTATAAAATGATATTTGCAACAGGTCACACGTTCAAAATAACAGCGATAAATATATTCTACATGCATAATATTAAAGTGATATGATGATTATTATTTTTTTATAATCAGACTCATACTTAGTGCAAGACAGTTACATATCATTTGTTACTAATTAACCTGTTCCTGTCTACACACACATGTCAGCAGGCTTTTAGTACATTATTGCTAAATGGACGGGAGTAAAAATGATAAAAAAGAGAGATGGTGAGAGAGAGACCCAGTCTGTTTTGTTTTGGATCTGAAAGATTGGAATTCCTGTGAAATGGCCGTTTGTGGCTGAGCCAGGTCGAGCCAGCCTATTCTTTATTTGGAACAAGCCTAGTTGGCACAAGACAACTCGGAACACTCCTCTCCCTCTCCTCTTTATAGACGTCTCTTCTCACTCAGACCTTATTCTTCACTGTAGCTAACAAACCCTTCAGTCAATCAATATTTATCTTATATAGTGTGCTGCTCCTCAGTAGCCATAATCGTTTAGCTCAAGTGCTTGCATGAGTGAGAAATAAATTACATTTACAGTGCTATCATTGAGGGCCTGATGTTTCCCAGGCATTAGCGGATATTTAGAGATGGCCAAACGTGGTAGGACATTAAAGAACAAGGCTGAAGGAGATTGATTAGATGAGCAAACAACGGCCAAGCAGATGTAGAGAGTAAGTGGAGGTTAATATGATTGCTGAACTGAAGAATTATCCATCTAAGTCACTTAAGCTAATATTGACTTCTTAAGTTTTTATTTTAGTTAAAAATAAGTGGTATAATTCACTCAGGGTGGCGTCCAGCCCAGTTCAGCTCCTGGAATTGTTTTTTAAATGTATTTAGTTTTTCATAAAGTGGTGTGAACTTGATTCTAGTGTGGTAACTTCCCTCATTTAAATACACTTTTGCTTGTTTTCAGACAAATTACTGAAGCAGTTTTGCTTGTAAAAAAATATATATATATATTTTTTGCTACAGTATAATTCTTCAGTGATACAGAAAAAAAAACAAGATTATCTAGTTGTCTGATTTTTATTTTTTTTTTTGTACTCTATTTAAAGATCAAAATCAGATTTTAAGGTGTGGGTGTGTTGTAAACATGAATAATATTCTTCCACATGTGCTGAGATCCTGATGCCAATAACTTTCCATGTCCATCCACTTGGCCGCTCCAGTCTCTGGCAGTCTGTGCTTGATTCCTCTTTTCCCCCGTGATCATAACCATGGTACACCAGCCAGGCAGGTGCTCTGCGTGTTTAAGGTGTAAGTTGGTATGATAATTATCTAACACAACGGGGTTGCTGCTCTTATTAGTAATTAGCTCCTACCAAAACTGATTGGTATGGGTTCCTCCGCTCATCCCTTTTAATGTTTAAACATTTACTTTGTGCTTGAAGGATTTGTTTGTATATATCTTGTGTGTGATGAGCGCTTTTCAAGTAATTGGCTCCTCGGGGACAACACTTTCTAACAGTTAAAGAATAATTACAGCCCTATGAAATGTTAAACTGCCCTGACTGTCTTTTCGCAGGGGCTTAATTGCGTGCAACAAGTAAGGCAGGCTTTTCATTTTGTTCCATCACAGGAACGGACTGAACTCTCATGGAAACACACAGAAATTTTGTCGAGTCGTAAATAGCTTCTCATATGGTAATTTTGTAGGACACCAAAGCAGTTTGAAAGGCTCAGCTCTCATTGAAAGTGATGCCGGTAGCTTGTTTTTTTTTTTTTTTTTTTTTTTTTCTTCATGTTGTGGAAAGGGGAAGCGAGGCCCTGGTGTCTGTGTTTTTATGCTCTAATGGACTTTTGCATATATTCATTATAAGGGAATCCTTAAAGAGGGAAAGACAGCATAAAATATCTACAATTACTGGGCTTTTGCTGCCTGTGGATGCATGGTTGAAAGGGTTTGTTTATGTCTGTCCATTGTTGATACATGGAAAATATAAATTCACACTATACCATATGAACATTATGTGTATGAAGCTAATGTTTTCTGATTGTAGCTGTTTCTAAAAGGCATTCATTTTTCAAAAGCCAAATGATAATCAGATCCATATAGCTTGATTTATTTATCTGCATACGTGTTGTAAACAATAAGTCAAGTCCTGTAGAAAGCTCTATGGCTTATGTTTGTCTGTACGGATGTGCCAGTATTTTTCTGCTTTTTCTTCAAAAATCTGTTTCAGTACAATATGTGATACATCTGCTAAATATGTTCATTTGTTAACACATTTTTCCATTAAACTGAACAGAACAGCTGAGAGAAAAAGGGTCACTTGGTCCAAGAATATCATTCTGGTATTATCATGTGGGATATTCACAATACAAAATGAATGATGTGGTTCTTCTGAGCCCCAAGGGTGCAATAGGTCAGCACATAGGTGATATTTTCACACTTGCATAAAGTGGAGATTATTCAGATAAGCTGTCAGTTCATAGCAACATTGAATATGAATTGAGCCATATATTTTCATATATTGTGTGATTGTGCATTCATTGTATTCCATATGTAAGTACTGCCATACCCTGAACCTTCTATTTTGACTGTACATTAGATGTAAATGTTGGCATTGTTTGAAACTTCAGTCGTGAAATGAAATGACTGAAGTTTTTTTTTTCTTAGTACACATATGCATAGACACACCTCTGCCCTCCATGTGCACTGTGCTTTTATAACGTCCACTAACATGCTGTCACCATGTTTGAATACTTACTTTTCCATACACTGCTGTCACTCCACATGCTAATGATTTAACGTTTGGTATGCGTTTATGTTTTCCCCACTGTGTGCTGAAATAGTGTGTTTTATTGATTTTGATCCAGCGGGTTCCTGGCTAAATGCACCATTGATTTAAGAGGAGTGGATGGGCGTTGCGGTTTGCATGCCTCACATTCCTTCCTGAAATACAGCCCTGCTCCGGTCCTCGCTGGGGGCTTGGGTCGGGCGGGTTAGAGCGGACTGACCCTCCCGTATGGTCCTCATCATGCCTCATCCTCCCGCTTTTATAGGTACACTGCTGTTCTTCGCTGCGCTTGATGAGTGTTGGATTAGGTTCGCCTTACAGGTATCCATCATCTCTCAGCTCCTAATAACCCAGTGTGACTAAAGCCATTCCCTTTCCCTTTCCCCAGTTGGATTGCCAGAATAATATAATGCATTCAAGTGAATTGCATTGGGCTCAGTTTGGCAGTGCTGGCATGCATTGTGCCCAGTGGGCCCTTTGTAAATAAAATGTTATTACACGCCTGGATATTTCATGCCCTGTGTGCACATAGGGCTCACTGGTGCCATACTTCCACAAGATCACACGCAGATGTTAATCAGAGATTAACACACACTCAACACAGGACTCAATCAGCCTCTGAATTGCCATGCTTCCTAACACACTGATTAAGAGAAGAGCCTACCATGCAGAACTCTCCTGTAGCTTTTTACTCAAGGATCTTAAGTGCTGATAATTATTTTCTTAATTAGTGGATAGGCGTATGATGCAGTGAGGTATGTGTTGTACTGATGCAGATGTGATGTTCCGGAAACATTTTATATGTTTAATTTTCCCCCCTTCTGGTATTTTCCTACTTGTTTAATTATGGTGGTGTATGGAAGCAAATCAGATGAGCTATACTCGCTCTTCTGACTGCCGCAGTCACAGAAATGACAATCTGACTAAAAAACTTGATCTTAGCCTCTGATTGTTTGACTTAATTATCAGATTCTCCAGATAGAGAGGAATGTAGACAGTGTTACATGTTTTCACACTTCTCTAAAAGTATCTAGACATGACATCCAGGTGTGAGTCATGCCGCTCTCCAGACCTCTGTTAGTCTTTGGGGGAGTTTGCTACGACTGACATGATATAAGTCAACGTAGCCACAATAAAAAAAGAAAGACACGCTATCCGAGACTGCTTTGTTGTTTTCAAGACAACGCACTTTAATTTTGTGGATGTTTCGGTTTGGATGGCCCTTTGGGGGATGTGTGTTTATGTCAGAGGTAGTAATATAGTGTTTAATGTTTAATCTAACTTAATTATGTGTGTTTGTGTAACCCAGAATATATTTGGGGATTCCATGGTAGCTGTGATGAATTTGGGAGATAGTGCTAACAGCCTGTGCCTGCTAGATTGAGCCCTATGATCCAGAGGGGAAGAAACACAGCCCATGGCTAAACAAATCCTCCTTTGTTTTGGGGTGTGCTGAGTGATCTCCATTGAGAGGAGGGGATGGGTAAACACTGCTAGCTCTATAGAGCTACACATTGTAAACACACAGCGCTCATTAACTATAATGAGATGTTATGAGGAACCCTTGAGCTCATTGTGTGGCTTCTACAGAAGAACCTGCCTGCTATTGTTGTTGTTGTTGTTTATGCAAAGCAAATCATGGCTTTAGGTAGAAAAAAAAAAACACTGCATTCCTCTTACAGTTTTCACCCGCTAATCATCAACGCCAAGGGAGATGGTTTAGAAACACCTTGGCCTATGATATATATATTTATATATTTTTTAATTTTTAATTTTTATTTTTCCCTTTCATGCCCTGTGTTTGCCCCAGCCTTTCAAGTAATATTTGCCCCTTCTGTGGGTCTGCATGTTTAACGTGTGTTACCATGTGTTTCCATGGCCTCTTCGTACTTGGTGTGGTCTTAAAAGTGTGGTGCTGTGCTTAAGGGCATCTCCTCCTCTCTGTAAACCTTAGGTTTTTAATGAGGAGGACACTTGACCCATGCTGGGTTACCATGACCTTTCTCTGGGTTTCACCCACTGTGGCATTCCAGCCAGTCCTGCCCGCTTACCAACCCCCTTCAAAAGTGCAGGCTTTACTCTCTGGATGTGGGCTTACAGTGCCGCTGCACCGCCTACCCAGCATGCTCTCCTTCATGTGTCATTTAAGGCAACGCCGGGGCCACCGCCATGCAGCACTGCTCCGCATTCCTAGCCTAATTACAAAAGTGCCATCGGATGCTGGCAAAGTAACGGGGAGGGTAGGAGTCTAACATGCATGGCTAGCATAGTCTCTTTGACGACAATGAGTGGCTTCACCTTGGCTGTTAATTGCCCCCCGCTCGGGTCCCTGGCTCCCAGTTGCCGGATCCTCTCCTGCCTTTTCTTCCCTTTTCGTCTCCCCCGCTGATTGGGAGCGATCTGAATTGGCTGACAGTTGGCTGAGATTTCTCAGCCACATGCAGCCTGACACTCCTAATTAGATGCTCCTATATGGTGGTTTACATTAGACAAACATTTGTGCAGGCCATGGGAGATGCCAGCTTTTGTTTGGAGACTTACTTACACACACACACAAGCGCACACACGCACAATCCCGCTGGAGAAATGGGCGAGTTTGCTCATTTGTGCTTGTTTCCAGACTTTGTGTGTGTTGTGTGTCTGTCTGAACCATAGCATGGATTTGGATAACTGTGCAGATAATGAATTTTAAATCCTGTCCCAGAGATGGCACATTGGTAAGAAAACCCTTAAAGTTAATTTGCTTCCTGAAAATCATTAACATATTCCTAGTTATTGGCATAAGGGCTGTTGAGAAGCTTCACTGGTTGTTTTTGTTTCGTGCCTACAGCTTGCCAGCAGCAGAGTATGGATTCACAGCTACTGTCTGCCCTTTCTCTCTTGCTGTAGAGATGCTCACTTGATAAGTGTCTTGCAACGATATGCTTAACACCAATGCAGACATATTTCCATCAGGCCTGCCTTTTAATTTTCAGAATAAAAGCCACCCCTTCCACTTATCAGCTCCACGATCGCTGGCCCTTTCAGAGCCAACAAACCAGGTTTCAAATGGCCTGTTCAGTCTGTGACAAGATGTAGCTCATTTCCCTCACAGACCCACAGCAAGGTCACCAATCTTTTAGATTCATTCTGTGGGAGGAAGAAAGAGAGGAGGGGAAGGGGAGGGAGCCACAGAACAAGGCCTTGTCCTCTGCCTGGAGGTCATTCCAAAAGCCAGTCATCATATTCAGCTGGATAAGGGAATTGGAGAGATAAGTGTGTGTGTGTGTCTGCGCGTGTGTCTGTGTCTGTCTGTCTGTGTGTGTCTGCGTACCTATACATGCTGTATAGTAAATATACAAATGTCTTTGTATACGTATGTGTTTGTTTGTTATATGGATGTACACACACGTGCACGTCTATGAGTGTTGTTGTGTGTGTGAGTGTGTAAGTCTGTGTGTGTGTGTGTGTGTGTGTGTGTGTGTGCTGTGGACCTGATGGAGAGGTACTACATCATTACCATATCCCCACCGTTGGCTATTCTGGGGGATTTTCTATAATAAGAGGGCCTTTGTACTTTTGCCTGTCCTCTTGTGTGGCTGCTGGGCTTGTCAGCCTGATAGTTTAATCAGCCAACCTGTCATAACCAGTGCTGGAGTGGGACTTTGCCCTGTAAATGCAGATTTATATCTAAGTTACATCATTGAATTACATTTTCTGTCTAAATAGCAGAGAAGCTGGTTGAGGGATGTAATAAAGCTAATCTACATACAGCCCTGGGTGGATAATCACATCTAATAAGTGGGACTCACGCCCCTATTAGCAGGGAAACGATGGGGGGAGGACGGAGGACAATTCAAGGAGTCAGCTGTGCTTGCTAATTATCTCTTTGCAGTCCTGATGCCTCTGTGTGTTTGTGTGAGTGCTGTTGTGACATGAGAGTGTGTAGATTTAGATTCCAGTGCTCGTGCAGCAGGTCTACTTGCTCTGCAGCCGACTTGTGCATTTGTCGGGGGGGTTTTGGATCAATGACTGTGCGTTTATTGCAAGTTATATCAAGTTGCATGCGTTTCATGGAAGTTCAACTTGCATTCAAGTTAAGTTGTTTTTCCTTAAATAATCTTGCAAATCACAACATGTATGATTTAAGCTGTGGTGTGTGTTTGTATTCCTCAAGGGCTACGGATGTTCTTTTTTTTTGCATTTGTAGCCTTAGTAGGTATCCTACATATAGTGTAATAATGCACTTGAACTACACAGTTGTCAGTATGCTGCCCTGTGCTGGGTAAAACTACAGTCCCTTTTTCATGTAAAGCCATTCTCACAAATCTCGGTTTCCTTAGCTTTTGCTCACTGCTCTGACAGGAAGGCAGAGTAAAGAGAGAGGAAAAAGGGGGAGACTTTCAGTTTGAGGCTTCAGGGTTTGTGTCCAAACCCTCCGTGGTTTGGCTAAATTATAAGCGTACATGCCTAATAACTAGTCTATCCAGGGCCTGCCAGAGGCTGCATCCCAAAAATAAACCCTGACACATTAAGAAAAATGCCATCTGCTTTGAATGATGGCAATGCCTGGTCTCAGCGTCTTCTCCTTGTGTGGGTGGAGGCCCCAAGGTGACAACCTCAACACCTCTCCTCCTTAATCTGCCTGTTCCTCTGACCCCCGGCGCTACCCTGTGCTGTGGCCCTCTGGGCACCATTATCGAAAACCAAGGCCCTGTGTCAGACTGGACCCTGTAGCCATGTGTCCTCTTGCCTCACATCAAAGGAATGATTAGTGACAAATATGCAGGGATGATTTGCTGGAGATATAGCAAGTCACAGCGAACCATCCACACATTTTTGTTTAGCTCTGCAGAGGGAGTGAGAAAATTTCATAGGTCTGAGTGTTGAGGCAGCCAGGGTCCTCTCCGCTCCCCTAGGTGGAGCTGCTGAGAGTCGACCAAGATGTACATCCCTCTGTTCATCCCCCCTCTCCTCTCCTCTGCCTCCACTCTCCTCCTCTGATAGCAGCTCACTCACATCAGAACACACAAGGCAATCGATACAATCACGCAGACGATGCTTTCTTCTCTTTACATAAGTCACAAAATTGTTTCACCACACAGAAACAGTCAATTTCACAACGAAACTATTTTTGTTTCCTGAGTAAAGTAATTTGAACTTATATAAATAGAACCATAATCACCTGCAACCTTCTCTATGAAGCGATTAGACGCTTTATCTCCTTGACATTTGATTTACATATGATATTGCACCTAGTTCGCTTTGAAACGGAATTATTCAAAGCCCTGCTCACATATTTTACATTAATGAAAATATAATATGAAATTAATGAAGTATTAGACATTTATGATTTTCCCACCTTACATATTAATATCACACCACATGTATAAGTTGACTTTGTAATTGCTGGACAAGTATTTTGAACGTGATCTTCAGCTCATGCAGAAACAGACCTTTTAATCACTGCTGCGTTCTAGTCCTCATCAATTATTGATTACTGTGTTAAATGATGATGTTTTCGCCTATACCGAAAGCCACTCCCTCATCATGTGGGGAGAGACAAAGAGAGCAGGAACCGAAAACAACAGGTTATGACACTTAACACAGCCCTCTGCAGAGCCTTGGTTTAAAATGACATGTTTGGGTGAAATTCACAAAGACATTATCATCATCTCCCCTAACTGTGCAATCTTGGGGCTCCTGTGTGTACCACTGTGCCACTGGCTGTTGTTAGCCAAGCGGTTAAATGAACGTTGTTTTACCCTGATTGAACTGTCTGCGTAGCACGGAGCAGTAAGGCCGCACAGCCAGCCTATTTAGAGGGGAGGCTGAGCCTGTCTCGCTGTCGCTGCACGCCAAAGTATTACCTCCCTAACTGGAGACTCCTGTTTCACCAGAGAGCTATCACATTTCATAACATGGAAAAATAACACTTTAGCAGGGGGGTCAGGTGGGGAAATGGCACCTCTAAATGAGGGTTAAGGCCATATCATTGTCTTCTCTGGCGGAGCCACCCCCGCCTCCAATAATTCTGCTGACCTTCGGTGCCATGCGGCTGGTTCGACATGGAAGGGTGAGCTGCCGGGGAGACGATCCTTTTCACGCAGCCCGTTCCCCTCAAAATGGCTTTTTCTTCTCCCAGACAATCATCTGATACGGAGGCTGAATGAAATCACAGATTACATAAGAAAGGTCCTCTCTCTGCTGCCGATAAGGGCTGCACCTGAAGTGACTGCTCTCACCGCTCTCCTCTCATCTTCCTCTCCCTCATCTTCCTTCCTCTCTACTGTTATCTGCTCTTTTCTTTTTTCCTCGTTCCGGTGCGCTCTCTCTTTTTTTTCTCCTTTAAAACCTGAGCTCTTGATTTAAAATATGTCGATTGCGGTAGGCAGAGCAGATTAATATGTAAATGTCTGTAAGCTTTTTAATTATATAAGATTAACTGTATTGTGGTATAATACTTGAGAGAGATGGTGAATTTTACAAAGTCTATTGTCATTTCTCAGGTATGTAACGATCAATTTTTCTCATACATTTTGACTTAATGTTTCCACTTTTATATCTTCTTTCTGTAATATAGGGACATCATCAGAGGAAATATTTCCCCACTGCGGCACATGCGGAATTGAACAAAGTATTAAATAAAGAATGATATCCATTATACATTTGAGGATGAAAAATAATACTTTATTTCCCTTGTGTACATGCACTATATATGAGAAGAGAGAACAGTTCTATTGATCTTGGGTTTCATTAGGTGAAAATGCCTCCCCCGGTGTTCAACAGCAACTTTTCAAGCTCATTGGAGTCTGGGTAAACCTATAAGAGGGACACTCTGAAAATATATTCCCCCACCTGAGATATTCTTCAAACAAGGCCCGAGGAATGTAAATGAAGTGGTGCCTGTGATGGAGGGATTGTAATAGATTCAGAGGCATCCGCAGCAATGAGGGTAGCTAGACAGAGCTTAATCAAACACAAGCACACACACACACACACACACATGGTCACATGCACAGACGTTTAATAGTGTGAAAAGTGGGGGGACAGATGGTAGGTGCCAAAATGAGGCTCATCTCAATCTGCTTTGACTCTGTGCAACAGAAGGAGAGAAGAGCGCCACACTGTGGACCGGAGGGATATTACGGGAAGCAGAGCCAATCGAAAGCATTGATGAATTTGATAATCTTATAAATCACACAATCACATCATTGTAAGAGTTCACCAAATACTGTACACAGATCAGAATAATTTGCTTCAGCGGTAGCACTGAAAATGTGGCTTAAAAAAATCCCAACACACACATGCACTTTACCGTTGTCTTCATCTCTCTCTCTTTCCCGGCACTTCTCTCTGTCTCTCTTTTTCACTCCTACAGCAGAGGCAGAGATGGGGCTGGAGGGTTGAGACTAGGTTTAAATCAGTAATCAGTAATTAAACTTGAACATGGACCTGATGGTTTCCCTTCGTGTCCTGGGGATCTACTCAGTAAAATTAAATATTTTAGTGCTGAGGGGTAAGGGGGGGTGGCGGGCGTATGTCACTAAATCCATCAGGAATGGAAATGGGCTTAGAGCTTTTGCATAAATTATCCAAATGCAGTTTTGTCTCTATTTTTTTTTAATATTGTCTTTCTTTAAATTAATGTTAATAATAATCTTTAAAAATGAAAATGAAATATTACAATAGATTAGCATAGATTAAAACACGTCAGTGTAATGGGTATATGACCGAGGGCGGTGTGATCACAGGCTTGTGAAGTATGGATAAGAAAAAAAATATTTTTGATACAACTGCAAGTAAAGGAACATTTTTACAATGATGTTTGGGGGGGTGGGAGCACAAGTTGTTGCAGTTTTCCTTGTTGTGATTAATCGGATATATTTACATCACAATCTTGAAAGACTTATTTATTCACCGAGTTTCTGGTATCAAGTGTTTGTGAGATAAGAGGAGGAAGCCAGGTCTTGTCAATGGCTGTACTTATCTTGGAGAGAAGTGAGAGGCAGATTGCATTTCAATCCACATGTATTATCTTAGACGCTTTGAGGTATTTTGTATAAGAGCAACTTAGCTACTTAAGAATGCTTTCAGTGTTCATCTGGGGATGCACTTCAGAAAGTTTTCTGAAAACAAACATCTGCATGGATTAAAAAATTAAAAGATTTCTTGGGAGAAGTGACCTGAATATATAATCTACAAACAATACTTCCCAACAATTTCATTTATTTACTCACAACAGAGGAATCTGATTGGCTCCTATAAATACAAATTGTAAAGTAAACTACTTTACACAGCAATGGCAGCTGCTCAAAATGAACCCTGTCCCATATAGCTTAAGGTTCACTCTTCCTCACTCTTTGTGTAGGAAAATGTCTAAATCAGGCGTTGTTATCTTAAGCAGCTCTTCCTGATTACAGAATGAGTTTGTGAAACTCTTTCCAACTTATTTAGTCTGATTTGTTTATCTCTGAGTAAAGGGGGTAATTTTTTCCGATAAGTATTCCCCTGTTGAAATCCTCTTTAATTCATTGGTTAAAAAGCACAAAGGAATGCAAAGGGCTCTAATGCCGGGACAAACCCAGGCAACGGCAGGGTGCACATCCAAGACAATCCCACTGCTACCTGTGCCATGAAGATTAGACCATTGTGTGGGGGGAATGTTATCGTCTGCGTGCCAAGCGCCGACTGTGCACTGTAAAAGTCGCCAGTAAGGTGCTTAAGATATGCAGTTTTGTCCCAGGATTTATTGATACGGTTACAGGGGGGGGAAAAAAAAGGTGACCTGGTATCTTGGATATAGTCTTCAATAGAGCCCTTTTGTGGTTTTTATGCTCATATATATATATATATATATATATATATATTTACTCCTCCTCAGCAATGTTTGGGGACAGTATCGTATTCGGCGAAGGCCTGACACTGTTCACTGGTTAAAGTTTATCTGTATTCTACAGAGATCAGGAGCCTCAGCTCAGTGCTTTGCAAGTTGAGTGCTGCTGCCAGAGGAAGTGCAGGGCTCAGAGAACCATGAACATCCCTTAGTCCCCCACCCATTTAGTCCTTGAAACTGCTAAACCTCATCTGACTGCCACCACTCGCACTACTGCTTGGACTGAGTCATGTTGCTGTAAATCCATATGAACTAACAGAAAATCAAGTTAAAAGACTTTGAACTTAGTATGTAAAAACACAACGCACTAAAAGTAATGGCTTGAGAGACCATGAAAAAGCATTATGATCATATAACAATAGTCATATATCTCAAGCAGACCTTATTAAAAAGACAAACAACCATGTGAAACGAGCCTGGAGCCTCGGAGCCATCTGTAGACCGTTGAGTGGACTCTGGACGCCACGGCCCCTGAGGCTGTTGGGACTGGTGAGAGCAATAAACAAATGAGGAGAATGGGAGTGGAGTGGCAGAACGTTGTGTATCAGAGCTCTGCTGTGTCGGCACTCTGATTTCGTTTGTGCTATTACATAATTAAATTTGGACTTGGATCATGCTTTTTAAGAGATTATGTGAGCATATGTTGCTTGAACATGTGCCAGCCTGTGAAATGGGCCTCCTTTCATGAGCACTGTATTAGGTTTAGAGAGTTTATTGAAAATCAGAATTAGTTCGCTGCCAACAGTTAATGAATTGGTGTTATGATCTTGGTCCAAAGGATGCTATTGTGCTATAAGTTAGACTTGACGTCAGAATAAAGGAGAAAGAAGTCTGCTAAACAAAGATTGTAAATTAAATTTTTTACTTCCCTCTAGTAAAGAAATTTATATACTGCAGCTTCAAATATACTGTACTATCGTTTGCACTAAATGTAATACTGTATGTGTATTATTTTAGTGTATGGTTTATTAGATGGTTGTTAAATCGGGCAATTCAGACAGTCGTTTAAGTTATGAATCAGATAAAATATATCTATTTAATATACAGATATATAAATGCATATGTGTGCCAATAGCCAAAGTTATGTTGACTTTTCACAAGAAGTCCCTCATCCACAGATCAGGTCTGAAGCACGAACACACTTGGTTTAAACAATTTGTTCACCCTAATATTAATAAACTACATTAAGTACCGAGTCTAAATAAGCACTTCTGACTGATTTTCACTGAAATATTTCACAAAATATCTTGAAAACAAATAATGATTTTCTTTCTTTCTGCCTTTTTTTTGGTCTTTTATGGATATGATCTTATTTTTAGTGGATTTATTTCTTTTTTTTACCCACAGAAAAAAATACCTCATCCAAAGTACAACCGTCTCCCATTTTTTGTTTGTTTTCCCCGACGTCACTTCCGTCTTATTTCTCGTCCACCTCGCTCTTCAGCTCTCCCTGTTGTGCATTCATCAGGATGGGAATGGACAAGCCAGTTGGCTCCACTTAAAGAGACACACATATCAGGGTGCTCTCCCTTTGCATCTGTCATTTTCCCTTCGGTTGAAACATGGCCCCTGTCAGTGCACTGGCTGAATATATCACTCTCCCTCTCTCGCTCTCTGTATTCCTGCCTGGCTCTGCTGTCACTGCTACCATGCGGCTGTGCAGGTCCGTAAAGGTTTAAGCGGTTATTCCATTCATTATTGGCTGTTAAATCTGGTGATGGTCGTAAAGGCCCTGCCTGTTCCCCCGTGCCTCAGAGGTCAGCTGATGGCCTGCTTTATGAGCTTGCAGCGCCGTGCATCACTGCTGGGCCACCGTTTCATTCACACACCCCCTCCCCATCTACGCTCCATCCCAGAGGTGGGATGGATGGATAGGCGGGCCACAGACCACCATCTATTTGTCCCCGTCTGCTGGGCTAACTTGAGCCACCAAAAAAGCCTCCAAAGTCTGATATTACTCCTCAGAGGCTGGGAGGCCCTTTGTGATTTGTGACTCCAGATTATATGAAGTGACTACAGTTGCATGGCTCACGAAGTGAAAGCAACCATCATCCTGGGGATGGCAAGAGCAATTCAGCAAATTTATGGCACATTTCAAGAAATTGTCATTTTTTACAATCCCATAAGCGCGAGAGTGAGTTACTCGCACTCGTAAGTTGTGTCGTTTTCCCATGCCGTTTGTTGGAGTGAAATTCCCCAGATTATCATTGAGTCTCAAAAAGTGAATGACATCAATTTTATTTGACTTGTTTAAAGGCCTTTGCCTCATAATAAGCATTGTTATATGAGACTACTGCTCTAAACCGCTGTGCCACATCAGTTATGACTCAAGGAGAGGAGAGGACAACTTCTATCATTATCACTGGTTTTATTGAACGCTCATTCATCACATTGACACATTATTCTCTATAAAAACGATGAAAGTTTTCAAATAGAATAGAAGGTGGTCAGAGTCAGAGGGAAAACGAAACAGCCATTTTATATTTTATTTAAGAAATCCATTTACTCGTGTGAACCTCTGTTCTTTTAAAGGAAAGTCACATTTAATGGAGCCTCCACCAATAAGGGACATTGTTCTTGCTGTAGCTACTGTGTGTGCTAATAATTCATTGGCCTGCCAATTATTATTTCTCCCACAATGGGAGACAGGAAAGAGAAGGGAAGCCAGGAGCGAGAGGAAGTACGCTCCACTCGCCTCTTGCTCAAGGACTGCCACTCTGGAGCCAAAGACACTTGGATGTTTTCCTCTTTTCTACCCTCTTCTTTCTTAAAGGGCTTTTTTTTGGAGGGCTGCACACAGGCGTGCTGTCTTTACTGTGAAGTGCAGCCCCTTTATTACCAGGCCTCTGGTGACCTCACCCTGCTGAATGAAGTCATTGACTGAACTGCAGGAAGACAAACCAGCGTTCCGGGGAATTAATCAGGTCCATCAGCGGCAGGGCTGCTGGGTGCTGGACGGCCATGTTGGCTCGGTTGGCTCTGCTGCCCCTGGGAGCGATGCAGGGTAGTTACCGAGTTGACAGCTAGCTGATAGCCCTGCGTCCTTCATATTATGAGCACATCAAAGGCAGGCCTCCCGGAAAAAGCGTTTGGGGTTGAGGAGTGGAGAATGAGGCCTCTCACCACTGCCTGGTGCAGCATGACCTCATCCCTAACATACTCAGCCAGACTTGAGATGATGGAGGGGACCGAGGGGCCATTTGGGAGGGGAGCAATTTGGATGTTTAGCCACCTGAAACTCAGTTTTCTAAACATGTCTTTTCCCCATGGTGAATAAAATAATAATAATAATAATCATCCTCCTCCCTCTGCTCTCTGCTCTCACTTTTTCCTCTCTCGCTGTCATTTGTGTCTTCTCTGTTGTGTTCCAGCCTGTCTGTCTATGTAATTTGCCTTGCGTGATGGCATGCCGCTCCGTCCAAAAATAAAGAGAAGACCCCCCTTTAGACATCACCAATTAGAGAGACAATTAGACTGAGCCAAGCCACTCCAGGGCTGCCGAGCGCTCACAAGGCTGTCCTGTCTGCCTAGTCTGAGTTTGTCTGCTTGTGTCTGTTTCATAATGCTAATAGTCATTGTAGCCATGTTTATGTTTATTATTTTCACTCACTTTGTGTCTGTCAGTGTGTGGATGTGTATAGACTTTGAGCTTCACATTGGGATTTCCTGTGCTTAAGTGTAGGAAGGTCAGGAGCAGAAGTAAGGTGTTGTTTCAGGCCACTTTATGTGGAGCACAACAGTGAAACTGTGAAAAGCTAGTGAGCCCCTTGTCACAGATGAAGAGCCATTAGCTCACCAGCCGATGCTTTGTTATGCTAACAGTTCAGCACCCTATGCAGAAAATGACCCCTTTTTACCCTTTTTGAACAAAATAGACTTTATTTTATCATTTTATTGCCGTCTTTCTTGTCTGTGAAAGGCAGTCATTTGGTGATGTTTGATGGTGCGAGCGTGTTTGTGTGTGCCTGAAGAGAGGCGGGGGTGTTTCGCGTCTGAATTCCTGAGCTGTGTGAAAAGGATCGCTTTCTTTGGGGCTGAATTTAATGAGATGATCAATGACCCTCAAGATTCACATTCACAACAGGGAGAGAAAAAGAATGAGGGAGCTGAAGACTCAATAGGTTTACTGCGATTGTATGTCAGCTGTGGTCCCCCTTTGAAAATGTGAATTGTTTTTGAAACATGAAATCCTTCTTTTTGATTGCCGAGGGTTGGGTTTCCTTTGATGTAGCTGAGGCAGACAGAAGCAGGTCTAGGATTCTTTTTCAAGTTAGTTTCTGTATTAGATGAGACATTGGTCAACGATAAGTATGAGAGACTGATTAGACAGAAGCGGTTTTTATGCATGGTGCTGGGGTACAAGGGTCACGGAAAGAGGGTCATTCCACCAACAGCAAATGGACTCGGATGTCTTAGCATCGTGCGATGCTGTCGGACAATTTGTTCCGACTGATTTCAACTAATTGTACTCACCTTCCCCTCTCCTTCCCTTTGAACTGTAAAGGTAAGAAGGGAATCGGAGAGGTAGGCTTGAAACAGTACTGACAGATAGGACTGTGTTCTCACTTTGAATTATGGAGCACACAGTTGGGTGTCAGAATGTATCGCTTTTGAGATCACACAACTCTAATATTTACGAACAGTATGGGTGTACTTGTTGTGTTGTGCATATAAATTAGCCTGCTTTCTATATTAATTATGTTATGGGATGTTATGTTCTGTATTTACATTGAGATCAGCATAAAAAGTCAAAAAGAAACAGCTATTTGTTCTCCGTACAAAGGAAACAAACAAAATAAGAGAATATTTTATCTGCTTGCACATTTCTGGTTGCCTGTTTCTTTGTGTATGCATATATACTGTATATACATATACCGATGCAGTGCCTGTGTGTTTCTGTTACTGATGTGGGTCACATGTCATGACGGAGGAAGGACATTGTCCTCTGGTATGTTTTGCTGTGCCCTCTTCCTTAATTTGCCTATTGTGAGTGTGAAGGGGAGCCAGGGAGATGACATCATGCAGCAGGCAATGTTTGAAGTGCCAGTCCTGAAGGAACCACTTATAGCAATTAGGATATCCTTGAACAAGCGTTTGCGAAACATTGGCTGGTTTTTGGCATTTGCCTCCCGTTCCTGCCTACTAACTAGCGAGGTTTGATCTCCCATAATTATCTACCCACCGGCTCCTCACTCCTGACAGCTCTCTCCCTGGAGAGGGCTGGATGCTGGGGCTACTCACTGATTGCATCAAAGTGTCAGAAATTGCAACATCAAAAATAATAACTGATATTCCGGCGGCAGGCTGCTCTTTGAATATTTCCTTTAAAACGCTCTCTAATTTGTGTCTCGCATGGTGCCAATGCGTGTGTGACTGTGAGGGCTTAAAGCAAATAAAAGCAGGGGAAGTGCATTCATTATTGAACCTCTATTTACATATGGCAGACTATTCTGTCTGAACTGGCATAAAATAGATATGCGTTAATTCTGGTTCTGCTTTATGCCATCCTGCACTTCTTTCAGGAGTTGCTCAGCATCTGTCCCTTTTGCCTTCTTCTTCCTGACTTTCTGCAGCACCCTACAATACATCTCTGGCATCAACATCTTAAATGTCCCACTAGCAGAACTAACAAAAAGAGGCTCTGTGGTGAAGTGGCAAGAGTGACCATCCCACGACTAAATCTCAACAGATTTAATCCAGACAACAGTGTGTGAGAATTATGGCAAAACATTGTTGTAACTAGGAGATGAAGTGGCTGTGTTGAAAATTAAAAAAACGTGAATTCATGTATGTGCCTTGCACGTTTATCCACTGGTTGAATATAGCAGAATAGGCACACAGTAATGAATGAAAAAAAGACATTAGATGGAAACTATATAGCAAGTTTTTTTCACATGCTTGGAGCTGAGACAGAGCCATCACCCTTGAAGTAAAATCTCAAGGCCCTTATTCCGTTTACTACTGAAGTCCTGCTGGTTGCATGACCAGCTTTGCACTGTCCTCAGATAATGCTCAGAAAAATGTAAGCCGGTGTGCTGGCAAACACATAAATATTCTGTTAGGCAGTGTGTCCAGAGGGTCCACTTGCAGCAATGTTAGCAGGCTCTTTGAGGGTGACATCCATATTTCAACACCTATCTTGACTTCCCCGACCTTGCTGAGTTACGCATTAATAACACATTTATAATACATAATCTCTTTCTTGTTCTTAGCGTGTACATTTTTCTGTTCAGCACTGATGGCATTCGTTTTTAATTGTGGACATCAGAAGAATAATTTGCAATGTCTTGCACGCTTTAGTGTTTCACTAAAGACCATTTGCATCACCTGCCCAGTGTCTATGGGTAGGGCTTAGCCTTGCTAGTGGTGAGTATTACTTCAATGAATTGAAGGGGACAATTGTGTGTTAAAGCAATGAATTGAAATAGACAGTCAGCCAAGGTTTTTGCAAGGATGAAATTAAAATCAGCGCAGCGGCGAATGGGGCTGCTTTACCAGAATAAATTAATGCCAGAAGAGAGGGGAGAGGCAGGTTTGCTTTGCAATGACAAATGTTGATTTCCCCCGAGGTATTTAAAGTGATTTGACCCAGTCATTCTTTTAAATCACAGACAGGAGATGATAAATGTGCTACTAATGAGGCCTCTGCATTTTATCTCTCACTCTCCCTCCTGCAGGATCGCCCAGGCTCTTAGAGATGCCTGCTATGCCTTCACAAGCTTCTAAAAGCACCCTTAGCCTGACTAAATCCCAACAATGCAGAGTACAGAAAAAAAACATCCACGCGTATCTCTTACATGCTGTGAAAGATTGTCAGAAAATTAAAATCAAACACGCAATCACATTGTTCTGCAAATGCACCCTTTTTAAAAGCCCCGCTAATCTGAAAAAGAGTCACTGAAATTCAACCCTGTCAGCGTTTGTAGACATTATGATAATCTTCCTACCAAGGGCCCTGTTTTTTTAAACTGTCTCTTCCCTCCGTCTAAAAGGTAAGCACTTTGCCTATATACACATGACAAAAACCAGAGCTGCAGGAGCTGTTAACAGCACGGCTCTCATTATCTGCGGCATTGAGCGTGTTGTGGAAGGAGACGAAGGCTCTTTTCAGGTGCAGATGTAGAGCATCATTGATAGGGTGTGCTGCTTTCCTCCTTTACAGCCGGCCTCTGATCAATCAGTGCTGACAGGGCAGGGGCTTTGTGTGCCACATAGCGGGACAAATGTCTGCCAGGGAGTGGGGCACACCTGAAAAGAGGAAGCGGCACACACCACTCAGCCCTACGCCTGCAGATTAGCCCCAGCCCGCTTTGATGGATTAGCATGTAGAGAAATTGCTTGATTATTGATATGAAAATGTTTGGGGGGGCTCAAGGGGAAGAGGAGGGTCCCGGATTGGTGTGTTTCAGAGGGATGTGTGTGTGTGCGGTGGTAGCGATTATCTACCTCGTTTTCCCTTTTCTCACCTGCCCCCTCCGCCCCCCCATCATCCCCACTCTCAGAGAAAAGAGTGGTACAAAGGAGCGACGAGGACATGGGGAGGAGACAGTGTGAGCGTGGGCTCTCTCTACGAGAGACATATTCAGCTGCCCTTCATGAAATATTGTTCATCATCATATTAACAGGGCTGAACGTGGGGAGATAAGGGCTGTCTAAAAAAGTAAGCAGAATGTCCCTGTGAGATATTTCAATCCTCACCCCCCTTCCCACATTCCTTATTCATTCATTCAGAGTGAATATGAAATGTAGCAGGACCTTTTTTGAGCCAGCCCAAGAAAATGATGACATAATCACCTCCCCTTTAATTGCTTGATTTGTCAATCCCTCACAATCCTGTGCTGCTGTACTATACGTCACCTGTCTTCAGCATCCCCTTACTGTCAAATATTACCCTCAGTGCACAGTTCTGAATTATGTTGATGTTACAGTATGTCTTAGAAACAGCAACATGCACAGATGTGGACATTAAAACACTTTATGCATATATAAAGGGGCTCAGTTAGCAACCTGTACTTTATGACTTGAACCTAATCGGCCCCAGAAAGTGGCACCGGGTGATAGTCAGGCACATATCATCAACAGCTTTTTGATTCTTAATCGTGTGAGGAAACTGCAAAACTGAGGTTGAAAACTGTAAGAAGATTCTCTTTCAGAGCTCTGGTGTTTATTACCCTGTCTTGTTGAAGCACAGGGCGAACACCCATAAATGTGATTGACATAATTATGGTGAACTCTCTATCAGTAAAGAATACAAGGTGGCAAGTAACACTAGTCACATAAGTCATCTATTCAAAGCCAACTGATGGAAGTTAAATCACACAAAGAGCCTTTAGATTTTTTTAAATATTTAACTATATCTACTCTCATACATAAGGTTTGCATCAGTGCGGAGAAAATAACAATGTTTGACAGCTATTCCCCAGTACAACATCTCCTTTTTATTGACTTTCACCCAATGTAGCTCTCTGAATAGAGCATGTCACCAGTACCCCATTGGTGTAGGGTTCATTTTTACAAATCTATTCACTTATAATCCTAGAAGTTGTTCTGAATTAAAACATTGACCAAATCGTGTAGTATTTTGAGCTGAGAGGTGTATTAAACAGATCCCGTGTTTAGCATGGACAGCACATGGACATATGAGCTGCGATCTGGGGGTCAACACAGGTGATCGTTGTCCCACAACTATCAAGTGCTGCCAATCTTTGACAGCCAGAGGATGACGATGAGGGATTTGCGAGGGCCGTGGATTAGCTCCATAGTTACTGCTGTTCTGATCACAGGAAGTTAGGTACTGTCTGTTAAATGTCATCCGTGACCGACGGACGGGATGCCGCTCTCTCACGGCCCGGACCCATTACAGCAGACGGAGGCCTCTTGGAGGAGCGGTCCCTGACTAATGGAAACAGTGTGTGCACAGTCTGAACTCCAGAACTCCAGTGACAAACACAAGTAACGCAAAAAGCGTGTGTTTTACAACCCCCCCTGTAAAGGTCCAGTCGTAAACTGAGAATTTATGCCCTTCATTAGTGGTAATACAATGCACATAACTCTAACGTATAACAATTGGGATAGCTATAAAGTAACCATTTTATACCTTCTCAAATCTGTGACTTGTAGGTGACCCTGGTAGAGGCAATGTTAGGGCAGGCAGATTTACAATGACTGCATATTCCCTCTGATAGGCCTCTGCGTTTTTAGGGAATTAAAGGTGCCAAAAAACAAAATGACTTAAATAATAATTTTATGTACCCCATCAGAAATATTAGTCTCCAAAGCATAATTTACAACTTGTAACTTGAGTTTTTTGTTCAAGGAGATTTCACATTGATTCATGTCTAACTTTGGTTTTATAGCCAGCCAGGGAAGGACAGAAACCCACCTCTGTTTTCCTGCTTGTTTCTTACGCTAAAGCCTCACACAGTCGGTCCATTAAGATGAAATATGGGGTGTAAGAATAGCTCAGGTAAAGGTATTCAAAATTAACAGACTGTCCATAGAACTCTACAGTGTCAGGTCATTTTCTCTAGAGACTTGGTGGTGGGTGTACAAGGCCTTTTGTTTTAACTCTGACCACATCTTTAGAAATACAGCCATTCAGCAATTCATCAAAATGGGCATGTTTTGTACACACCCTCTGCTATATCAGTAACTGCAATGAGCGCATAGCAGGAGGGAGGGGTTAAAATCACATTGTCTTTTAGCATTGTAATTTGCTAGTTTAAACCTTCATTGCAGCGTTTATTTCCTTGAGGTATGGTACTGTAGTTGTGAATGAAACAGTGGAAACGCTTGGGCTGCAGTCCATTCTTCTTCTGTGCAGCATGACACAGTCAGTCACCTGACTGCCATCAGTGTCAAAAGGTGGCATACACTCAGCGGGGGATCCTGAGTGGAGCCCATTGATGAGATGAAACAGGTTGACTTCTCCCTCGGTCTAAAGTGGAATGAAAAACAAATGTCATGGAGGGTGACAGAGAGCGTCTGTGTCTTATCAGCCTGGCCAATGTGAGTGATGGCTCTTATCTGGCCCCCTGCTCCGCGGCTGTTTATTATCCTAAGGTGGCAGGGTGGTGCTGGGAAGAGAAGAGGACTGGGAGCCCCTTCGTGATCCATCACTCCGGAGGTCTCCTTCCCCTCTTATCTGACCGCTACATGGATAACTGCAGCTCTTGTTTACAGACGCCAGCCCATTTGAATGAGTAGCAGGCGCAGGAAACGATTCCTTTGCTCTCTTTATCAGTCCAGGTGAGTTATAGGGAGGATGGAGGATGGAGTGTGCCACATCATTTTCTTTGCACACCCAAACATGCACATGCACATGCACATGCACACACACCAAAAAAAAAAAAAAAGCAGACCAAGATGTACACAAACACTTATGTGTACCAGTATGCACACACGCATGCATAAACGCATGCTATTCTTCTTCTGTATGAAATAAATGGAGGTTGAAGGAAAAAGAGACGATAGCTGTTGAATGCAAGGCAGTGCTGCACACACTAGAGGATAAGCTTGTGTGTGGCCCAGTTTATCTCTTTTCATGAATTACATTCATTTCTGTTATCATGTTTTTTTTCTTGGTTATCTGAGCCAGCATGTGTTGTCAGTGTATACAAGAGTGAGAGTTGATATGAGAAAAAGAAATGATCTACGCCTGTGGTGGTCAGTGGGTACTCTATTGAAGTTATAGCATTACAGAGCATCATATCCTGAATAGGAAGCGTCGTTCCTATATTTACTTGTGTTTTTGAAAGGAAAACCTCAATAAAGATGGCTATTTTTTTCACTTGTTCCATTTCCTTTCGCCATCTCTGTTGGGATATTCCTGGTGCTCCCTGGCAGGGCAGAATGTGTGGGTTTCCATTTCAAACAGGGCTCTCATGTCCATCACATCACCAGGGGTCTCTCCTAAAATACATACCTTCTGTCAAAGCTCGGGGATAGAGGATGTGGACAGTGGATGGAATGGAGCAAAGGCGGGAGTGAGGGAAAGAAGTGAGGGAGAGGTGTTTAAGGCTACCGGTCGCCCATTCCCTCGGGGTTCAGTGGCAGGCAGGCTTCCTCCTCAGATCCACGTCAGCTTTCACTGAAGCTGAAATAACTAGAGTTTGTTTGAATGTACAGAAGAGGAGATGGGGCCCGGAGGCCACTGCTTATGAACCGACACAGTAAATCTCAGTGAAATCTCTCCTACCGCCTACCCCGCAGACTAACGGTGACATGGCGTAGCTTGCACCTACTGCGTTTTTAGCTTTGTAGAGCCTACAAAGCAGAACGTCACGAAAGATGCTAATTGCAAACCATCATGTGGCCATCATGAGGCAGGAGTGGGAATTGCCAGAGTTGGGAAAGGGTACGGGAAGATGGTGAGGGGAGAGGAAAGGAATGTAAACACAATATCCTATGCTCTCATTAAAGAGTTGTGAAAAGGC
Organism: Argyrosomus regius; assembly: GCA_946959425.1. NCBI lineage: Eukaryota > Metazoa > Chordata > Actinopteri > Sciaenidae > Argyrosomus > Argyrosomus regius. Next base: position 18,469,470 of record OX336882.1, read on the forward strand.
CTTGAGCTGAGTGCAGCATGCCAGGCTGTGCCAGTAGAGATGCCATTCTAAAGACGTACACGACTCTGTAGACATTGGCCAAGTTGCCCTCTAGAACCAGACCAAAGAAAAGAAAGGGAAATAACGTAGATGACAGAGCAGTGGTTACAGGTTACATAAGGACATTACCTTATGATATGAAATAGGTCCATGTGTCTTCTTCTTCATAATATCATATAATTGTAATTAAATGCTCAGTTGTCAAAACACAAAAAGTGACAAAAGTGCACAGATTATTGGAACCTGCCCCTACCTATAGATTCGCTCACCAGAAGCCCTGGGTTAGATTGCCCACATTCAAAACATAAGATCCTCTACTCCATCCTCTAAACCAGCCCTTACTGTCTGATTAAGGCTTCAAGTTTGGTCATGTAATATTTAGAGATAAATCAGAGCAGTAGTTTTAGTCTCCTGGGAGTATTAGATGGTCAGGGCTAAGAAATCTAATCAATGCCAGAAAGTAAAGATAAGTTAAAAGTAATGTATTTGCTACTATCTTAATTGTTTTGATTCATTAAAACACATCCATCTTGTGCTCCATGTAGATAAAAGCAAATGCTGGCGTGTACTGCAGCTAACGGGGCTGCCTGCAGGCTGGGGTTTACGTTTGAGGTTACGTGGTAGAGTAAAAACTCAGAGCTCATTCTTCCCACTACAGGACGGAGAAAAAGCCAAATGCCCCAGCCTGATACTTAGCAGAGTGTGGTCTGTTGTTTCTCCCATGTCTGAAGCCTACATATGCACACACACACACACACACACACACACACACACTGCATGATGCTTATGTGTCCAGTCCAACATTGGCCTCTTCTTTAAATCATTCTTTATTACAGTGTCACCAGAAATAATGAAGAAATAACCTCTCCATATTTATTGTGTTTCTATTATAGAGAATCCTACTAATGCATAAGCTTAGCGCCACCAAATAGTAATTTATTGTAATTTGTCTGTGATTAATTTGGAGCGTAAAAGCAGCATTTATAAACAGGCATGATCCACCTCAACTTAATAGTATTCAATTAATCACAAGCTGGGCCCAGTTGCTGCTAAAATAATGGCAATTTAATAACGCGACGCATATAGCGGAGCAGATTACCAAGTATTTATAAATGTCATTGGCTGGCCTGTAATACACAGTGACAGGGAAACATGCGGTAGGCCCAGCAGTGTCTGCTCCTATGTAATGCAACAAATGTCCCACCCCCGTAGCGAAGAGGCTATGAATAACTGTGATAATCACTGCACAATGGCTTCATTTATCAATGTATGAGTAGCGCAAACGTTGGGGCGATTAGCCTGTCTCTCTATTTTCTGTAGTGAAGGTTTGTTTTTGCTGGAGCGGACAGGCGTGTCTGCAGAATGATGTCACAGGTGACTTTTCAGCTGTCTGTGTGTTTTTGTATCGTCTGGACACATAAAGAACGGAACAAGTCCTTGTGAATCTGTACATGAATTTGGCTGAGAGTGAGAATTACTAACACAATGTCAGTGGCAGTGTTTCCACAGTCCACACCAGAGACTCCACAGTCCACACCAGAGACTGACCTTCCAGTATTTTATTATGAAAACAATATTATTACTTAGACAAAAGTGTGAAGTGTGAAGAGATTTGTCTAAAATCAGTATAGTAAGAAATGAAATCAAAATGTAGTGATGCGTAGATGATCAAATAATTATTCACAAGGACAATTATGTGTATGTATGAGTGTTTAAAATTGATAAAAGTATCATATGCAATAAAATTAAAGTTTGAAAAATTAGTGCAGTGGGAGTTGTTAAACTTCTAACTTCTGTGCCACTGCATAAAAGTACTATACGAAAAGAAAAGAATGCTTATCAAAGGATACTAGTGAGTGCAATGTAAAACGTCTTCAAAGAGTCCAATTACTACAGCAGCTCAGTGTAAATTAATGCAAGTTCAAGTTTAATGACCATATATGCTCTCATAACTCTCTTTTTTTGTTTGGTGTTAAAAATATATTTGTTTTTTGCTTCTGCTCTCTGTCTTTAAAAGAAGCTTTTATCATTTCTTTGTTGTTGTTGTGTTTTTCTTTTTGAATTAATTCAGTGCATATCCCTTACACACAATTAATCATTTAATGATAAAATCACTCTTTGTCTGCTGTCATTCAGATTTCAGTGGGCCAGGTGAATTTGTTTTTTCCCACAACAGTCCTTTAATATAGATGTTTAAATTTGCACCTACTTCACGCAAAAGTGACCCATGTAAATTGAGTGAACCTTAGTAAATCCAGTGGAATTTTCAATTAACCACACTCATTATATCTCCCTGACTTATTTGCATGATCCATCCATGAATTTGTATGCAGAAAGAAGTGAGGTGTGATACACTGAGAGAATGCAAAATGTGCCTCAGATGCCACACAAACATCATTTATGTTAGTAAATCTGGCTCTTTGTTTCCATCATGTCACCATATTTGAAAAATGAGAAATTGAAAATATAATAGACAGAAATATAAATGTCTAAACTCAGAAAAGGCTTTGCTTCCACTGCATGAATGGCTTGGCTTGACTCAACTTGACCCACTTTTGCCACCAGGTACTTATTAAGGTAATCAATTTCCTCCTCAGTGTAGAGAGGGTTTTTAAGTGATCATCAGGGCGACGTCAAGCTGCTGTGGCATCATCTTCAGTGCAATAAAAACACAGGAACAATGGAATATATGAAGAGATGGTGTTGTTGATTCTTGGTATTCTGGCTGTTTGAAAAAGACAAACTTTGTTTCAGCAAAGGCTGGAGGCAGCATCAGACCACAGACAAGACAACTTCAAGTGAGAATTCTCTCCGACTAATCAGTGGTCTACAGTATTTACTTGCCACCACAAGCTGCATCTTGCTTGAGGTTCAAAGTTCATTCTTGTACTATATTCTAGAGCCTTTTACCAGATCACACAGTTCTTCCAGCTGATTGTGTCACCAGTAAGTGGACATTAACTGTGGACATTCAAATTTTCCATTATTCTGAGCTTCTCTAGCACTTCTCATCCAGGTTGACTAAAGTTAAGGTTATTGTTTGTTTCAACTTTGCTTTTTCGTCAACCTGGCCAAACTTTTAGTTATATGTTTTTTTATTTTCTTTTTCACACAAGAAGGTGACAATGTTTTGACAAGAAAAGTGCTTAATTATGGATTATGGCTGTGACTGGGCACTCTTCAAGTCTACTGACGTCCCTGACTTTCCTGCACTTACAGTAGTACAATACTGCTGATACTGTGAAGGTTGTTGAGTTGATTGTTAAAGCATTCTGACTTTTTTATTGTGTATTTTATTTATGTTATATAAATGTATGTAAATTGATGCTCATTGTACCATTGCACGGTATTGTACATTTCTCTTATTAAGGAAAATGTATTTACTAAAAAGTGTTGGAAGAAACATTTTCGGAAAGTAAGAATATAGTCTGCCTGGGTGTTTAGGTTGAGGAACACTTACTTGCATTTAATATTGTCTACTTCTCACAGGATGTGACCACAAACTACTGTGTGTACCTAAAAAGTAAATGGAAAATATAGAAAATATAAATGGTTCCAGTTAATGAAGGGTGTGTCTAAAGTGTGTCAGAATTTGTGCGGTAAGGCATGTGACAAACAGCTTCCTGGCATTGTTGGCATAAGAGAAAGTCATCACACATGTTTTAATATGAAAGTAACATTTGGTGGCTGAAAACAATACTAACAGACACTAAGAATAGCCTGGGTGATGGAAAGGGATGACTCCCATCCTGAGGGGAAAATTCACTGCAATTACAGCTTTATTTAGATGTAGTTGGTGGTCCTTAATTTGATATGGAGTTGTTTAGATGTAATTTTCTTAGTATTCATCAGTTGCATATTAGTTACGCATTTGCACTGTGTGCAATGCTAACATTTAAATCGGTGTAAACAGCTGATGAGAAGATAGATGAGCTATGGGAATTTGATCTCTTTGTTGGTGGGGGGTTGGGGGGGGGGGGCTGTCCTATCCGAGTAAAAAGTGTGAGATGGATAGGTTGACAAACGAAAAAAAAAAGGGAGACAGCAGTGGAGCGGAGGCTACTCAGTGGGGATGTGAGAGGAAGGAGGTAGTGGTGGAGCTGACCACCGTTGGGACCGGAGAAAGGTCATGGTGAAATGGAAACTGATTCTCCACCCTGGCTCCCTGGGAAATATCCAGTAACTCTGCCTTTCTTTCCCCCTGTATGACAGCATTGCACTGCCTTCACAAACTGAACTGTGTTTGGCCTAGACCAGAACGGGCCGAGCGAAGGAGAGAGCAGGTCACCAAATCTGTTGGGGTACATCCTTTAACTTAACAAAAGGAGGGGCTGTGTCGGGGTAGGGGTGCAGTTGCAGAGCAAAGTGATCGTTTCTGACAGCCTTTAGGCTACAAATCCTGACTCTACCACAGGTTTTGACCCGAGCTGCGTGATAGGAATGCAGCGTTCCGCCTCTGATGGCCCGATTTCCTGCTCACCTCTTCAAAATGCGTGCAGGGTTGGTTTCAGCAGAACCTTCACATCAATTTCCCAGAAGGAAACCAACCTGCGGCCTGACATTGTGGGTGAAGGGAGATATTTATTGTTAGGACATGCAGTAAGAGCAAAAAATATATGAGGAGCAGAGCTACAGTTAGTAATGCTGTGTTATGTGTGTCAAAGTGTGCATGAGATGAGGATAACTAACTCCCTGTTTGTGTTTTTTTCTTTTATTTCAACAGTTAAATGCACTATTTCTATGCACTTTGATATGAAACTTTTGTTTGTGCCGGCTTTCTCTCGCTGTCACTGTAGCTCATTACTTTACATCAGTTTCAAACAACTACAACAGTATCGGAAAATTCGTAACAATACAGCAACACAACAGATTACGACTCAACGAACAACATAACTCTTCCCAATTTACAGTGTAATTTTTACTGTGTACCAAAACACTATCTACTGATACATACATGTAGTTATGAAAGAACAAGATGTGAAGTTAGGGAATAGGGGGGGTAACAAGCTGTGAATAATAATCATTTATTTAATCCATAATAATAGAATTAAAAAATATATCCAGTATAAATTCTTCTGTAGGTTTCTACATTATTACTACCTTATTCCTTAACTTGTTCCTTTGTACCCACATGCATACCAGTACGTACTGTATTTGTACATCATTAGTACTATATTAAATACAAATAGTAATACCAATTATGCAAAACAATTAAAACCATGTTTTGTTTTTTTTTACCCTCTTATGTCATCTTATGTCATCATTCTACTAGTCATTTTTGTATCATCTCATCAAAAAAAAAAAAGAACTAACTTAAACATAACCTACCATCGAGTTAAAAAATATCAGTTGTTTCACTGCACCTCTGTGAATTTAAGATCCTCCTGCAAATCTTAAATGATTAAACCTTGTTTACTGCTACCTGTGACACTGGTCTGTACCTTTACAGTCATCCTCCACCTTCTGTCTTTTTAACCCAACACACAGCTGTGGCCTACACATACTGTATACCATTAAATTATTAAGGACTGTGCACAGCACATTCAGGGCTCAAGCCCCCAAAGTCACACAAACACTTTCCCTTTCACTTTTTGCTCACTGAACAATCATGCCTGGTGGCCATGTGACATCCTTACCCATGAGTAAATGACACAACTTTGAAAAGCCACAAGCAATGTCAGCTTTGTCCTCCTTTCAGCTCTCTAACACACACTTGGGAAAGTGAGTAACGCAAGACAGATCGTAAGGCCAGCAGTGGAGAATTCAGTGAACTGTACCTGAGGCGAGATTACTTTGTGAGACATTTAAAGGCCCAGCCTTTAGTGTTACAATGGTGTGGTAAATAACCATCATAATGTGGAGTGTTTAACAGAATTGCTTCTCGTTTTCACTTTCACGGATGGTTTGAGGATCTCCTGCAGTTGAGAGTGCTCCTTTGTCAGATGTTAATCAGTGATCAGGATTGTTCTGAAGATGTAAAATATTGCTAAACAAGTGTAAAGGGCAGACTCAGTCAGTGAGTTTTCAAATGACATGTTGCAATGATAACTTGTAATTTTCGGGCTTTGTAAGATGTGACTTCATGCGAATGTGACGATGCAAAGAGTTTATAAGTGTTGTTATTTTTTCGTATACGTGCTAAACAGTTTTGCAGCGTGTTTATTTTGCTTGTCAGTGTATGTTTGTGTGGGCTGGGGTTTCATGGCACCACATCTGCGCTCTCTGTTCTTTTTTACATACCTAACGTGCAACACAATTGTAGGCTTCTCAGGATGTATGCGCATTTGTCAGTTTTTTCTTTTTTCCCCTACCTTTCAGACCCAACAATAAAAATAACATTTGGAAAGCTACCCAGCCCAAACCATTATGGGACATTTGCTGCCAACTATCCAGAAAATGTGTTTCTGGTTCCTTAGACTATTATATGGTTTTCACCAGCAAGGGGCAGAGAGGTTGGCTGGCTTCCTGATAGAGATTTATATAGGCTTCATGGTTCTTTCTTGTGTGCATGTGTTCATGCGTGTATTTGGACATGCGCGTATGAACATTAAAGGTATATTTCCTTTTCCACTGGGAAAAATATGCAGTCAAGTTGTTGTTTGGCCCTATTCCCATATATGTCTTGGTGATGTGTAAGCAGAAGACTGAGCTGGTGATAGCTTTTATTTGACAGTGTTTTTTTTAGTTGCTATAGCACCATTTAGTCCCAACTATAACCCACAGATAAACACTGATGGAGAAGTATTCATGGACAGTTGGATTGAAACACAGATTGCACCAGCAAGGTGTTGATAATGCTCAAGATTAATGGCTCAGCCGTGGATAATCACCCTCATCCCCCATTTTTCTGCACAGCAGTCGCAGATAGACTCGTTCAACTCCTCACACCAGCGCTCCTAAGACGAGTGGCACACATGGTCTTGTCAGAGAAAACACAGTCTTGCTCACTCATACAGGCATACATCACAATCATCCAATCTCACTCACACTCAAATACACGAGGCATGTGAACAAGGCCCACCAGGCTGTGTTATGCAGAAATCAAGAGAGTCAAATGTTCACTATGAAGGAGGCACACACACTGTGAAAGCAGCCTTCACTCAAATCTATTTCATCCTGCTGTTTTCCCCGTCATCTCCATTATCCTCCCCTGTGTTGCAGATCTCTTGCACTTCTTTCGGCCTATCCCCACTTTGTGGCCATAATTCACTATGGTCTGGCTTTTTGACATGCGTGCAAATTGGCAAATTACAGGATGGCGAGCTGTCACTAGTCAGATTCATGTGGTCACAAGGGGCTTGTGGAAGGTGGGGAGTTGGGGAGGTGCTGGTGGTGGGGGTTGGGCAGAGCAAAGAGGACATTAGCCCTGCTTGTTCTGGCCTAACATTGTTAACGCTGACCACTTGATTGACACTCACTGCTGCTGTGATTTGAAAAGGCCCTCAGTGCTGTGCTGCTTTAGGAGGCCTTATCCCCTCCCATCCCTCCTTTGTGTCCGTTTTTCCCTTCATGTTGTTTTTCTCTCTTTGCCCCCACCACCTCATTTGCATCAGAGGCCGAGAGGTTTCATAGTGTACGGGAGGGAAGTGGGGGCTCCCCAAGTAACTCCCTCCATCCCACCTACCCACCCTCCAGCAAGCACTCTTTGTCTCATTCGCCCAGGCCAGATCGAGGGCGCAGCAGGCCTCCTGCTTGGTGCTCCTGGCTGAGATGGGGCTGGTGTATCAGGGCGGGCTGCTGGGACAACAGCATGAAGGTGTTATTGTAACTGGGCATGGCCAGGCTAAAGCAGCATCCGCATCTCTGTGTCTGGTTCATCCAGTTGATCCCCCAGGAAAGGATGTCTCACTTCAAGGGAACAGGAAACCGCTGTGGAGGATGGGATTTCTGGGTAAATAGCAAAACTGCTGGGACAGTGTCTCCTGTCCCTCTGCCATGGACTGTGCTGTACTTTTATGAGAAATAAATGAATACAAAGAGTAGAAGATGAGGCATTTTAATGTAACATTGTGTTGAGAGTTGACTAAAAATGGAGATACAGATGACATCTGAAATCTTATGTGAGTAGTATTGGGTAATCATTACCCTTGGAGGAAAAACAAGGCCTATCAAGAAAGAAAAGTATTTCACTCTCCCTCATTGTTATCCATTGTTAACAGGAAGGACTCTCCTTTCTAAAGTAACCATCTCCTATACATTTCAGTTGCCATGTAAACCAAAACAGACCTGTTTCCCCTGCAGATAAATGCCCCCCTCTTGCTTTTAAGTGGTTAGAACATGATCTTAGTCTGATTAATTACACCCCTTGCTGCTTGCCCCTCTCTTTGCTCTCCTGGCTAATGGCTAGTTTTTATGCTGAGAGTACAGCCGTGGTTTCAAGGGGCGGGTTGGCGGTAGCAGTGCTGAGTCCTCGCGTGAGGGGAGCAGTTTTAATTAACGTGGAGACAACACCTCTCTCCCTGCTCATCTTTCACCTGGGAGACATGGGGGAACTCTGACACCAGCCCGGCATGCCGCTGATTAAAGCGGGGCCTCATTTACCGTTGCCTGCTGTCAACAAAACACCACTAATGGCATTATGCCCAGGCCTGGGGGGGGCAGGCCCAGGGACTATCCCCACCCAGGTTCAAATGAGAGAAAACAAACTTAGCCTGATCTCTGATACAGGAGCTTAATCTCCCTGTGATCTTATCTAGGAGAAGTCTCACATGTTACACGACCCGACCCTGCTGAGGCTAGATGGACAGGGCTTACGCAGGTAAAAGCTGCCCTGCTCACTTTGTTTGGGAAGGTTAGGTATGACTGAGTCCATATTTAAAGGTGACTTAGTTGTCTTAGTGGTTTGGCGGCGGCCATATTCAGAAGCCAGTCACTGACCCTGCATTGGCAGGGACGAAGTATTTGCACTTCTTTCATCACCTGATGGATGTTGGCATGGATGTTCCTTGCATTCTGATGCTGACCTCATACATGTCCGTCTCTCTTCGTCCATCACTTCCTCTATATATAGACAGGAGTCATTGTTCAAATAGCTTGGGTTGTCCCTTTGAAGTCCTGGCAGAACAAAGCTGAAATGTCCTTACACACTTAGAGAACACTCCAGCCTGGAATCCTGAACATGATGCTTGTGTCAACCAGTCCATTAACACCTCTACACTCCCTGTCCACGTGTTCTAGATGTTAAATGGATCTGTTACATATGACAGGTTTAATTCCAAAACATTTTGTGTACATTTTGAAGGAATATCAAAATCAAGGCCAGAGGCATCAAATAGAAGAAAAGGGTAAAGAAATGTCCTAATATCTGACACAATCATTCATTATACCCCAAATTTCTATTAGTCCAGTCCACATTTTAACATCTTTTACCCCATTATTCTCTCTCTGTTAATGGTCCTAATAGTCTGCAGCCAGCTCTCACTCTATTGGCACTCCCTGTGCTGTTGCCCCCATTGTACATTTTGACAAGTTACAGATTTTAACATGAGCGGAAGGGTAGTATAAAATTTAATGCTAAAAGCTAGGTCACTTCTCTTTGGTGTGCATTGTACTTTAACAGTCTTCTTATTAGTTGCCCCAGAAAGGAAAATTTAACAGCAGACTTTTTTATTGATTTATGTCAATAGCCATTAGTTTGGGCTTTGCCTTCGCTTTACCTTTAATAGGGGCATGCATTAGACTTGAAGCGCATTAAAAGACCGGGGGTTATTAGCGTGATGATTAATTAGAAAAGTTTGTTTCTTGTAAAGTGACAGCTCTTCTTTAAGCAGCCCTGTAAACTTTTATAGGAGCATACAGCTGACCTCAAATTGGAAATTTGTGTTGGAAGCAGCCTGGCTCACCATTACAGCTCCTGACTGTTGTTAATTTTATATTTGTCCAATAAAAGGCAGTGGGGGTTACGGACATGCGCTGTGTGCTTCCCCATGAACCCCACTCCTCAAGAGAGCCTCTCTTTCATGTGGCTGATGAGGGGCTTCCCAGTGTTTTAATACAATGGCATAATGTTTTTGGTCATAACCTTTACTTAGCAAGCAGTGGATAAAAGTAGGTTTCTGTTTATTTCAGAGTTTTGTAATCTGCCATTTAATGGAAATCCTTCCCTGCAGTCACATTCAGAAGGCACGCAGTATATGTAGTGGAAGTCATACAACAACATAAAGCAAGTCACATCAGCCTGATTTGCAGTTCAGCCAGGTGGCTGTTTCTTTGTACAAGTAAAGATTTTTAGAAAGAGAGAGTTTTTCTGCTTTTGATTAAACCTGCTTCATGACACGTTCATTCAGGCGCCAGTGTCTGTAGTCACCTCTAGTGGTACAAATAAGAACTGTATGTATTAGTAGTGATGTGTCCTTTAGGCCAGGCCATCATACGAACACAACAGTGATTGTGTTGGTTGGCCATTTTCAGCTGTTTATACTGAAGTCAGCGTAACGTGAAGAGGCAGAAGAGGAAGTTCACAATGAAGCTTCTTGATTACTGCCTTGGGGAGACTGAACTGTGGAACCACTTAAAAGATAATGCCCGAATGATGTTTTTTGAACTCTGGCCGCCTATTTTGTGAGTTGAAACAATATCAATGATGTAAAGGAAATGGGACCTGAATGGCACTGTTTACAGTTGTTGGATGTTCACACATAAGCAGCAAGTTCCAATATAAACATCCACTTAGTGCATGTAAATCTAAGGGCTATTAATAAGCTCTTTTATCTTCTCTTCTGGAGAGTGGCCCTGGAGGCCTTAGGGTAATCTGGCCCTCGCTGACTAGCTCTCCAATGTGTTTCTCTTCTGTCTGTTTCTCTTTAGCAAAGCCTGTGCCTTTGGGCAAAGAAACTCATTACCAAGCTTTAAACACCTCTATTTCATAGTGCCTGCTCATTTGCTAAAGAAAGTTTGTTTTACTCTAGTGTTTACACTTCTATCGAGTCCGCAGACTGTTATGTGTACCTTTATCCCAGGCACGCTTAAACCTCACCAACCTGCCAATGTCTCTGTTGATGTGGAAGATGGTTTCCCTGGCTCTCAGTTCGCTCTCCACCACCCTGTCCCCTCTGTCTTCTTGTTCAGGAGGACAGTGACAGTGCTCATATGGTTGCGTCTCCCTTACATATTTTCCCTCTGCAGACTGATGAGTTCTGACGGAGCGAATGCCTTTGTCTCGCACTCTCTCTCATGCAGACCCCCTTTCAACTGTTGTTTTTCTTATTCCTGTCGACAGAAAGTTGTTTTTGCTGCCTCCCTTCCCTGCATGTCCGTGACAGGCATACTTCCTGCATTGTGCGTGTGTGAGGTGTTGTGTGCATGTGTCTGCGGGCATGCATGTATGCGTGCGTGTATGTCTGTCTTTGTGTCTATGTATGTGTGAGCACTTCAGTGGGGTAGAAGCTGCTTTTATGTCAGTGCCAAGTGTGGAGAATGGTTCCGCTAGTGAAGGACAGCCTCTCGTGCTGCACTGGGCTTCCCACTCTGTTCCGAAGAGCCAAATGCCTTTATCTGATGTAGGATCTTTGTTATTTGTCCATGAAACTACAACTGAGAACATCTTATACCTGTGGGACCAGCTGAGTGATCTCCTCCATACCAGCATGTGGACATGAACATAAATGGAGCAGTTTGCCATCCTTTAATGTTATTAACTTGCCACCAGCTTCTTCCTTCAGCTGTCTTTGAAATATCAAATGTAGTTGCTTACAGAGTCTTAGTAGAATGACCATACGGGGCAACATCCTGCTTGGCTGAGGCTTGCTGGCATCATCCCAAAAACTCAAATGTTTGTGTCACCATGTCACACCTAAAGCAGTTCCATATTTCAGTCCTTACATTCTTGAGACTCAGAGTATCTTTGTGGCTTGTGTTTGTAGACTGGCTGCCATCTTGAGTTGTGTGTTTCAGCCACTGTCCTGTGGTTTGGGCTGGTCCCAGGTCTCAAAGCAGATGGTGGCACAGTTTAGCATGTGCAACACACTGGTGGCACCAATTTCCCTATCACACGGCATCTAGTAAAGTGCAGGCCCCTCAGTCCTTTTTCCTCATCAATGCTGTCACACCTCTGATCTCCCACAATTAGTAAGTTAACACTCACCATCTTCCACAGTTGACAGTTTCAACTTTCAGCTTGATAGAATCGGTATCACTCTACGTGTACTTCTCTTTCAATTGTCTTCCAACATTTTTAGTCCTTTTATTTATTTAAATTCCTGTTTCATTTATGTTTCAAATATTGTTTATGAACTACCATTGTCTTTACTGTTTTTCAATTTTCTGCTACATGCCAGAATAATGTTAGAGAGTTTTATCACTGAAGAGCAAAGTTGCAAGCATTCCACCACATCTTTCAAGTGAAGCCCAGATTGGCCATCTCAGTCAGAAGTTGTTGTAGCCCCAGTAAAAGGTTTGCAGTCTCATTTCTACATTGTAACGCTGCTTCACACTTGAGATGGAAAGTAAGGTCTAGCTGCCAAGCATAGATGGAGGACACTTTGATATCTGCTCACGTACCTTTGATGCTCACAACACTGGATGTGCAGAGATATTTACTAAATCAAAGTAAAGTTCTTTCAACAGCTGCATAGAATTTGAGATGAATGGAAACAGTTGTATATTACAGAAACTCTGTAACAACAGCACCTTGAGGAAAAAGTTTCCATGTCTGGTGAAATGCAATACCTAAAATGTGGCTTGTATTTAGTGTGTTTGAGGGGGGAAAGTGAAATTAAACTAAAATGTAATAAAATGAAAGAGGTTTTATTTTATTTTAACACAGCTCACAAGTTGTGCAACGACAGTGATTTATGGAGAGCCATTAAAAGTATATTGAAGGGTTTTAAATTCAATGGCAATGCCAGTGCAACACAGAAAAGTTAGATATGTACTGTAGATATTATATAGGTTTGATATCAAGTTTATATAAGATAGCATAAAATAATAATTGTCGGACTACCATTTCATGGTAAGCTGGATCAGATGCTGGGGAAGATGCCAGAAAGACATGATAAACACTAGTATGCAGTAAGGGTGAACCAAGAACTCCAGGCAGGAGGAGGCCACTATCTATAAATTCTTTAACTCCCAAATCCAGAAACATTTTTCCCCGAATCCTGCAGGAGGATGGAGATATAGAATGCAAAGGGGTTCTGTTTAAACTTTCCACTGATAAGAACTGTGGCTAAAAGGTTGACAGAGTCTAATGTTGACGAACCTTCTGGTGGACACCGTGTTGTTGTCTGAAAACTGAGGCTTTTCAGGCTTTGCAAATCAAAGGAACTCCTAAATCATCAGGCAGGTTGTGGAAGCCATGAAGAAGGACTTTAGCTCCGGCTCAAATAATTATTTGGAACCATCAGATGACTTGGAAACGATTCTGGGCCTAACCCACGCTGTTGTCAACAAGAAGGAACTGCTGGCTTTATAGTCGGGCAGTAGAAGGAGCTCTTTGAGGAACTCCTGAATCCGACGGACACAACCTCCAAAGCAGAGGTAGAGCTGGAAGATTAGGGGAAGTCTTGCCCAGCTCTCTGGCGAGTTCACTGAGGTAGTTAAAAAGCTTGATAGAATGAAGATCAACAGGCGGATTGGTGCGGTGTCCACGCAAGGCAGGTGTTTAATTTATCAGTCAGTCTACAGTCCAACTCTCACCTATGGTCATAAGCTCTGGGTAATGACTGAAAAATTAACTTCCTGTGTAGGGTGTCTGGAGTTCACCCTTGTCGACAGGGTGATGAGTTTAGACATTTGCATGGAGCTTGGAGCAGAATCGTAGCACTTATGTGTTAAAAGGAGTTGTAGAGTTGATGTGGTTAAGGCTTCTTGTCAGAATGTCTTCTGAATGTGTTTCCATTTAGAGGTTTTCTGAGCAAAATGGGAGGAGACAAGCTGGACATGTCATACATCCTACCTGGCTTAAGAACAGTTGCCACCACAACCAAGACCCAGAGAAAAAAGGTGGTGTGGGGGGTATTAGATATACAGTATTTTATACAACGTATCTGTTTAATTCTTTAGAAATATGAAATGTCACTGTATTTGAACTGTTGTGGTTATAATTGTTTTTGTACTGAACTTTTCACACTGTAGCAAGTGACCAGAGATGACGAAAGCAATGAAAACAGACCCAGCATTCAAATTCAACACAGTAATATTTACCATTTTTTCCTGACAGGATGATAGTGTCAGAATGCTAACATTGCACCTGAAATCTATTATTTTTTCAGCACTTCAGTTGAAATCTTTTCAGCCACTCTACACAAGTGTTGAAAACAGCCCTAGAGTGAGTTTGAGTGACAGGAGTGGCATTGGAACAGGGCTGGCTAGACAGCCCATATCCCTTTCACAAGCTAGCAGTAGAGGCTGGCTGAAAATGGCATCTCCTAGGGAAAGCCAACAACTGGCTATCACCCTGACCGTTTGTCTTCATCAATCAACCTGCGTTTGTTGACCAAGCAACATGATGTCACTATTAATTTCATGCATCCCCTTAATGGGGTCCAGAGGGGAGCCCTATCCTCACAGTAGGCATTTCCTGTCCTGATGCATTGTGGAATATGTCCACTTCCTTTTAGGAGATCAGTTGGACTTTTTCAAAGTTTTACTTCTACTCTTGTTGTTTTTTTCTCCCTCTTTTTCATCTCCCCTTCATTCCAGTCTGCCGTTTCCCCCTTATGGTGTTATTTGCTTTGCTTTGTCATACCTCCTCTGGTTGGAAGCAGCTCCACCGTGTTTGTATCCTTGTTATGTGAGTACTTGTGATGATTTCCACTTATTTGCCGAGGTATACACTGAACTGGATGTAACAAACCTTTTGATCAAGCCTCAGATTTCATGAACAGATACTGGCGCTGTGTGCTCAGATCAGCGCATTAGCGTTTCATTTGAAAGAATGGTGTCACTGTGTTGACAAGCTCATGATAAGTTGGTGGCTTCTAAGGGAAAATGTTTAAAGCAGATAAATGCCTCAGGACTCCATCTGTCTGTCTCATTGTCCTGATTGTAGTTTATTTTCGGTGATTATGAAAACCTGCTTTAAACAGGCTTTGGGGATGTTGGTTTATTAGCTTTAGATGAAGTATGCCCCTTGCGCGACGATTCTGCACAAGGTACTTAATGTTATCTCTTCTGACTTATGTGTATTTACTGTCTACATGACTGGCTTTTTTATCATTCCTTTGATTTTCACAGAGGAGGAGGGAGTTGTGAATGATATTCCTTGCTCTTAGCCTCACTTACTCCCTTCCTTCCTTCCTTCTCAGTCTCTCCCGACTCTCTCTGCCTCTCTCTCTCTCTCCCTGTTACTGCACCTCTTCTCTGGCTTTAAGAGGCTTAGCAGCAGCTTAGCGCCCAGGTCAAACTGACCTTTGCCCTTCATCTGTCAGCCTTTTGATGTGGTGCCAGCCTGGGCTGCTTGCTACGCTCTGCCTTTAACAGCACGTCCAAGGGTCAGTGGAGGGCTCTGCTTCAGGACCCCACCCCACCTTAACACCCTCCCGCCCCCCTCCCTCCCAATCTACAACCACCACCTCCCTTGCAGATGTGTCTGTCTCTGATGCCCCCCTCTCCACCGCCCTCTGCCTTCCCTTGGCTCTTCCCTGCCCCAGTGCCCATTATTATTTTATAGTTTGGTTCTGCATTCCTTTCACTCAGGCTGTGGTGGAAGGCAGACCTTTGGCTTTATTGCTTACACATGTCCATGGCTTTCTCCCTCAGCAGGGAGAGACAAAACAGCAAGAGGGAGATGGCCAATAGGGGCCAGCCATCTAAACTCTCCCCACCTTGAACTAATCGTTGGGGGCCAGAGTGTGGCTCTACCTCAGTCCTGTGCCAGTGGGGTTTCAATTTGTAGAGACATAAACAGATACTAAAGCCAAGGTAACAACACAGTGATTTATCAACCCAGTTCACATCAAATTATCACAGCGCCCCCCTGCTGTCAGGCCCCATAATAGCCCCCAGCCCAGCCCCTGCTTCAGAGGTGCACAATGGTCACACTTCATTTAGGAGTGCACAAACATGTGTCCCTCTGTCTGGTTTCCCTCTGAGCGTGACGCTTCACACCAGCCAGTGATCATCCTGGACAGAGCGTCAAGAGATTAAAGAGGATGTGAATGTCTGCAATGTGTGTGTGTGTGTGTGTGTGTGTGTGTGTGTGTGTGTGTATGTGTGTGTGTGTTTATGTGTAAATATATATGTATGTATCTATGTACTTCTGATGTGCATGCGGACACATATCCATATTCTGTAGAATTTATGTTCAATGATTGTAATTGAAGAAAAGGCATGTGTATAGGTATATTTTCAAATTAGGATAATAAATGTATATGTTAATAATAACTTTGTACTATTACCAACAGGCCACATGTTATTATAGCAAACATATGTTGTCTTCCTTTCTTCATTTCATCACCTGGAAAGGATAACAATAGTAATTCATGGTGGAAAAGCACCCGAGTCAAGTTGAATTGCGTATGCCTGTGCAAGCCAGGTATGTAACAGAATCTATCTTGAAATAAACAGATTATTTTTCTGTAGCAAAATCATGTTTCACTTTAATATGGTGCCTGAACAGAGTGCTGCCTTTGATCTCCACTAGCAGAGCCCAGCACATGGATAATATATCTTTCAGAGATAAAAGTAAAAATGTGTGCTAGGTGATGATGTCATGCAGTTGTGGCCGCAAGCCTGGGAGAAAAGCAAACTTTCACAGGCGAGGCTATCCCAGGGATCACTAAGGGTGCTCTCTGAGCCTTTGGGGAAATCAATTACACATTGTCCAAACTGTGATTCCTGCTGTAGGAACTTAATCGTGGGGGCCTTCTGCAGAGGATCATCCCAATGAGTTTGGACACTGTTTTTGCTCCCTGGTGTCCGTTCCCCTTTCTCTCTGTCCCCCAACCCCACTTCAACCTTTGCAGTTCGCTACATTTGTGTGCAGCTTACAATTCTGCTGAGAGTCATTCATCATCATTTGCTGGCGTATCTGTCTTGAGTACCTTAGCTTTGATCATGTTGTATTTTATACTTTACATCTGTTCTACATTTAACCTTCTGTAATGGTTTTGCTCAGAAACTATTACCTTGGCATAACAGGGGAAGAGTTTACCTGGTCACTTTTTAGCCAGTGTAACTGTCGTATTTGTCATGGCCCGGTGAATAAATGATGCACCAGTTGAAACGTTGTGATAACCATTTCCTGCCTTATGGGAGAGGACTCAGAGAAATCTTGTGCTTCCTCTAATGTGATCTTCTCCTCTTTCAAAAGCTTATCTACTCCTAAATCATACTCTTTGAATCGGGAGGACAGTGATTTTTTTTTTTTTGTATATTCTCTAACTATTTCCAGCTCTATCATTTCCAGTCATTCTCTGAGGCTTTGCTCTCTGCTTATGTATGCTGGCACTCCAACCCCACCCCCCCAACCTTGCTCACTTCCTGCCTCTCTCTCTCTCTCTCTCTCTCTCTCTCTCTCTCTCTCTCTCTCTCTCTCTCTCTGGCCTCAGGAACCCAGGAGCATAAGGCCCTGACCCCCCTCCTCCTCCGCCAACACACTAATCATCCCTAATCAGAAGTGAAATGCATTTTTCTAAGGAAGTAGCTGGAAAATTTCACAATCTGCATTTCTCCGACCAAGCTGATTAGAGAAACATTATCCTGCTTTCACAGTCACTTCCAATCTGCCTTTAATCTGTCACTTCAATCGCCTAATTATTTAGTCAATGACCTGGGGACGCAATCTTACAAAAGAATGAAATGCATGCCATATCATTTTCCCTTTCATTTATGCATGATATCGCTGGTTACATGTTATGTTCCCTTGAGCTAAATATGCAAGCCTTGTTCATGTACACGTATATGTGTGTCTATGTCTTTTTCTGGTTTGTGTGACTGCCCGCTTGTATGTGTGTGTGGGTTGCTCAGGCGTTCATTGTCCTTGCCCATCGCATCCATACATTTGTGGATGTGTGCTTCAGTGTGTGTCAACAGTAGCTTGTTTAGAAGCTGCTGAGCTGTGAATGCTGGCTGGGGGTAATGCAGTTTAGCCCTTAGTTGGAAGAGCCTTTAGGGAATGAGACTCTGTGGGGGAGTCGTGTTATTGGAAAGGTCATGATTACAGTAGGGGGTCAAAATAACTCGCTGACACTCTTTATACACAAGTGACTGCTATTGTGCCTCAGGGTGTCAAGAACTATATTGAGTATTGACTATATGTCACAGCAATAAAAAGGAAACCTGTTCTCCATCGGCGAATGTTCTACCTCCAAAGAGTGTGAAGTCAGGACAAAAGGTAAAAATACCTTCAGTGTCAATAAGACCATCATGTTGACATGCTAATTTTGCTGCAGAGGGGGAAAAGAACATTAATGTCTTTTAAGACAAAAAAAAATATATACTGAAGAAGTTCGGAATTGCTGCGTTCTTCCCTTTTACTTCTATGTACTTCAAAAAAACAGTGCTTATTTTACTTTACCAGGGGGGGGAATAGCTACATTGCTAACTAAAGAGAAATCTGTTGTAGTTAACCTTCAGATCTCATTTACATGATCTGTCAAACTTCATGCACATGTAATGCAGGGCATTGTACCCTGTATATCATGTAATACACATTGAATAAATAAGGAAATTGTTGGTATTATTGAATGCTGTCATTTGAGGCATGCCGTTGCATATTCCTTGGTCATGTTCACTTCACTGTAAAGAGACTGAGTGGTTCTTGATTGCATTATCCACTCACAGATGCATAGGTGAGAGAGGATAAAGAAAAAGGAGAAGGAGGACTTTGAACTTTCCACACAGCGTGGCCCACTTATAATAGTCCTAGTCTGACACAGGACCCAGCCAGCCCGATAAGGACCCAGACCCGTCCAGGGCAGCTGTCTCTCTTTCATCTCTGCCTTCACTGGATGGCAGCTCCTTCCTCTATTTGTGGCTGCCTCACTTTGCTTATCAAGTGTGGATTCTGGAGAGCCATCATGCTTATTTGTTCCTGACACCCAATCCGCTAATAAACCTGCTCGGAAATGTGCTTTTAAAAGAGTGTAAGAAAACATTCCGCAGTCTGGCTATGAGGCAGATCCAAAGTCACACCCGCCCTTTACTAAAGCCAGTGCTTAGCGCCTCCATCCAGTGTCGCAAAACACACCATTAGAGGTCATGAACTCTGGCACTCAGAGAGCACTTTGACCATGGGAATAGCAGTGTTAAAGCTAAAACAAACAAGGGATGCACATCAAACACCGAGACATTCTGTTGGTGAAATTCCATATTTAGACTGCTGGTTTCATCCATTTTGGTACCATGTGTGTGACTGCACACCAGTCACTCATTACAGGACTATAATTTTCAAATAGATTTTATTTTACATTTTCTTCATTGATGAGACCAATCAATCAAGTCTCACTTTGACTGACTTTACTCTCTTTCCATCAGAAACCAAAGCAAATTGATACATTCTATTAAAATGAGCTTGATGCAAAAGCTGCTCAGACATTATCATTTATTTGTGTATTTTATTTACTCATTGCACAATGCTGGTACTCACAACACAAATAAGACTCATAATTTGATTCTGTATGGACTTTCTCTGTTAAAGAATGCAGTGTGACAGTTATTATTGACGTCCCCAGCTGTTAAATGCACCAGTAAACTGACAAATCAGGCCTCATGCACCAGCATTAAGGTTAAAAGTGCATAACAATAAGCATAACTTTTGTATCAGAACAAATATTGACTTGTTCATATGTCTGACTGGCAGAGACACTCAGTGATCAGGCTATAATAACAGATGGTGCTGTAACAGAGAGAGAAAGGGGGGGTTGCTGCATGGACAGAGTTGATGTGTGAGCTATTTCAGGAATGCCGGAGAGGAAATGTATTGATCGGGACACTTAGACTTGATAAGGACGTCAGGTTTAAGAGGAGCAAGGCAATCATTAAGTACACCACTGGCCGCTGTTGTTCAAAAAATATATTTGCTGCTTCGCCTCCCTCCCCCCTTTCCCTTTTCTTTTTTTTTTCCACTTTATTTGGCTCTTTCTTGCCAGAGGTGAAAAGAAAATCTCATCTCCATCAGGCTAAATTGTGGTGGGCAGCATTATCAGTTCAAAAGACCTGGGGATTTGACAGCTCCCACTCCATGGTGATTAATTACTTCTCTACTGTGGTGGGCCCTTCTCTCCCCTCTCTCTCTGCCTGCTGCTGTAGTAGTGGTGGTGGCTGGAGGCAACACATGATAAGTGCTGCCCTTATTACTGGTCTCACTGGGAGAAGGCCCGGGCAGCACTGGGCTAATGCAAGCCAATCACACCCCCTGCACCGCATGGGGCCAGGGAAGCTTGCAAGATACATGCCCTTTGTTTACTCTTTAGTACGTAATAGAAAGGTACAGTGCTGCCAACTCTGTTTGTGATGTTGGGTTAAATAACATCTTCTGCTCTTCAATCTCTCTTTCCATCCATCCATCCCTCATTCACTCCCTCCCTCTGGGAGTTTTGATCTCTTCTTTAATCACTGCTCCAGACTGGATGGGAAATACAGACTCTAGAACTCTCTATTATCAGCCAAGGGGAAGAAGGACACTCCTCATCACATGTCTGATGGACAGAATTAATCAATTATGGACATCATACAGGAGAAGCCATCTATTATAACCAGTGTCATCACACAGGAGAAGTAGCTTCAATCAGCTGAAAAAGACCTCAATATAGTAAAGCACTTAGCTGTGTACATATTTGTATTACAAGCCTGTGGCAGCCTTTTCCACTGTTATTTGCATTCTGTGGTTCTCAAGGTTCTGCACACAGCTGGTCCTTGAGCTTCATGTCTCCCTGTAGGCTCCACTCTTTGGCTTGTGTGTATGAGTGGCACTTTCCCTGAGGCTGTGCCTGTTGTGTGTATGTGTGTGTATGTTTCTGCATATGTGTTTCTGTTTGTGTGCATGCATGCTTGTGTGTGTGTGTGTGTGTGTGTGTGTGTGTGTGTGTGTGTGTGTGTGTGTGTGTGTGCGTGCGTGTGTGTGCGTGTGTGTGTGTGTGTGTTGGGGGGGAGGGGGCATGGAGTAGTCTAAATAAGCCTACATTGGAAAGCTTCATTATTGGACCTGTCAGTGCTGTAAGTCTCCCTGAAGGCAACGAGGTGGAGATGTGAGACAGAAAGACACACAGTAGGGCACCGTGCACACACGCTTGTCACACGCCTGTCCCCAACGGTGGGCATACAGGCCATTATGATGTCTTCCAGATGGACACATCTGTCTGTTTCCCTGGGAACAAATCTGCTAAAAGCAGAGAGAGAGTCATGAACAAGCAGTCTCTGGTGGAGTTTTATTTGTTTATATCTGCCATAACAGGCTGCCTGCATGTCATGATGTATGGCATGAAGAGCCACCTCCGGAGACACCTCTGGAGCTAAGTTAGATCCCTCAGATAACATGTGTTAAGATGTCAATATTGTATTAGAAGCCAATGTTCTACTCTGTCCCTCTACATCATTATTAGAATGGCAACAGATTTGATTGTGGAGAAGTGTCTATTTTTACCCTACAGTGCAGCCTTATGCTCGAGAAAATAAAAAATGTTTTGGTTTTTTTTACTGGCTGTAACTTGTCATGTAGATTATTGGACCTCCATTTGTCCCTCCTTCCTCTTCCAATGGGAGCAGAAAGGATGAGTGTTGTCATTACAGACAAGCAAGCAAGGTGAACCTTTCCTAGACTGGGGACCTTTTCCTGGTACGCAGAATCAGAACAACCCCTCGCTACACCTCCCCATAATCCCTGGCATTTTGTTTTGATGCTCCACAGCATGAAAATGAGGGAATATGGCGATGTTATGGCATTTGAAGTCAATATGTATTATAAAATCAATCTAGATGAAGATCTGCCCATCCCTCTAATTAGACGGGGTGACTGGAGATTGATTTTTAATTGCAAAAGTAATTACATGGAGCAGATAGCCAGTGACATTTGATTATCTAGGTGATTGATTAAAAGGCCTGGCTGCTGGGGCAGACTGTCAGCCAGCTGAATCCAGACAAAAGAGAAAATTAAAAAAGTTGTCCCGTTTGTAATCACGAATTTCAAGGGTGAAATTACAAAGCCAAACATCCCCTTGGAGAAGCCCAGCATCCTTCCACTTTGCGCCTGTCTGCCCTCCTATCTCACCCCCGCCGTCACAACACCCACAACGCAAGACCCCCATGACACGCTAAAAAGGGGGAAACAATGATGTGAAAAATGAATTGAGGAATTGTTCTGTTACAGACAGCCTGGTGCGTAAATGATGGGTGCATATATCTGCTTAGCAGCCTTGTCACATCATCATAGGCAGCAAGGAAAGAAAGAGAGGGAGAGGTACAGACAGACAGAAAGAAGGACAGAGAAGCAGAGTGAAGGAAAGCTCTTATCTCTCAGACTGCTCCTTCACTCATCTTCATCTCTTGTCATCTCCCTGCAATAGGTGCCTGCACTTGTTCATTGTTGTCTGTCGACCGGTAAGGGAGTGAGACTAAATAAACGGCAGAATAACATCTTTTTTTTTTCTCTGTGTGTTTGGGAAAGCCATAAGAAATCCTTTTTCATGTTTTCTTTTTTCTTCTCCTCCTCATCTGTCATTCTTGTGGGATTCTCTCTCTTAGAAAATGAACAATGACAAGGTAAACCGTTGGGGGGACAGCTGAACTGCTTATGAGACTGACAAAAACTGTTTATGTTGCTGTGATGGACAGGGCTGAGTGATGACAGTTGGAAATGAAATGCATTCTTCTTTCATGTCTACCTGCTGCATGACTATAGACTATATCACCTGGTGGGCATATTAAATGTGAGTGTACTTTGCAGGCTTATAAATGTATACTTTTTTTATTTTTCTATGTTTATTTATTTTTATTTTGGTATCGGAAGTCCTTGCGTTGTCAGTTTCAGGCTGTTTGACAAACAATAAATTTCATCTCTTTTCTCTACTTTAACCCAACAGCTAATATCATCCTGCTTAGCCACACTTGTTAATAAACCCTCACTGACATACAGGCACACACACACACAAATGAAAGCACATGCACCGAGCAACATGTTCTCTGTTCACAGTCCTCATAACCAGGAGATCCATTTATTTCTCACCGTAGGACATGCCTATAAATTATGCCTGGTTGAGGTATCATTTAGCCTGAACTGTTAAGCTACTCCTGTCATTTTAGTGGAAGGTTCACTCTTTGCGCTATCCATGAAGGCAACATTTATGTCTTTAATTTACAGCTCCTTGCCTGGAGGATACTCCTTGGCTTTATGAAGTGGTATTAGGGGGCCTATTTAGTTGTCATGGCAAAGCACTGCTCAGTGTGGTGTAGCCAGCAGAAGCCAGCCCATGAAAAAGGAGAGACGAGGGAGCAAAGGCAGCGATTTCAAATGAGAATCGCTGTCCTTTTAACTCAAAGAGCTCTGTAGCCTGGCAGGAGCAGCTGAGCAGGGTCTTTGAAGGGAGGGAAAGAGAGAGAGAGGGGAGGGGAAATGAAACAGGCCCGGGCCAGCCCCACATATTATTCCCCCTTAGGACGTACAGAGTCTATATTGGCTGAAGCACCACGGCCCCTGGGGTCACAGCTCCTTCTCTGGCTCATAGAGCCGCAGCACTAAGAGCGACTTTCCTCTGTCTGCTGGCTGGCGAGTGTCTGCGGGTAAACCATCACACATGTGCCTCCCAGCACCAGGCCTGGGCTCTGTGGGTGAACACAAAGCAGCGGCACTTATTAAATTTCCATGAAGTTTACCGAATTTGCGGGATCAGTGGGGTGAGGCCGTTAGGGAGCCCATGCTACCGCCTGGAGCTTCCCTCTGCCACTGAAGCCCAGTGTAGTTGTGGGCCTCACCCTCCCTCTCCATCTCCACCTTCTGTCTGTGTCTCTTCTCCCTAGCTTAACATCGGAGAAAGATTTCTACTGGCTTGGCCTTGTACCCTGCAGAACTTGCTGCCCACATCATACAGGGGCCCCAGAGGGCCTGGGAGTAGCAGGTGGAAATATGCAGAATCAAACAGACACATAGACATATGGCTTGTGATTTGCTATGCAACCAGAAATTAAAAGTAGTATACAAACATTTAGTTTAGCGTTAAAGTTCAGTTAGACAAAATGGTCACGTTGCCATATAGTACACAGAATCTCAGCAGAAATGTAAAATTATAGCTCAGTGGATGTAGCTGACTGTATCCAGTGAGAAATTGAGGGCAAGTTATAGCCATCCCCAGAAATTTAGGTAGATAATCCCCTGCAAGTCATGGGTAGTAAATGCTCACAGCAGGCTGTTCATCAAGGCCAGCACTCTTCCAGATGTGGAACCAGTTAGTGAAAAAGGAGATTGCCAAGGTAAGAGAGCCGAGAGAGAGACTCTACATAGACCAAAGTGTTACAAAAGTTATGTTCTAAAGGTCAGAGAGGCCAAGTTGTAAAATTGTCAAGTATAGAAGTCAAATCGAATGCACTGTCTTAATATTTGAATGTGTGATATAAAAATGATTTAAAGTGTATTTTTCCAATTAAAGTTGGTGTCTTTTTCTTTTCTTTTCATTTGGACACAACTGACTTGCATTCTCCAAGTGTCAACTGAAAGTCTCCATTTTCTTTGTGGTTGACAATAGTGAGTCAACTCTCTTCACTTGGCCAACCACAAATCATATGGCCCGGTGCCTTGCCCATCACCACAAATGCTTGAACTACTAACTCTACTCTCATTTTGTCTGTTATGGAATCCCAAAATCTAATTTTCTTAAAACAAGAACTAAAATGGCCACAACATTTTTCCACATTTCTAATGCTAGTCAAACTAAATACTAAAACAGAAGAAACAAAACTGCACTGGGAAAAAATGTTTTTGTACTGTCATGTGGAAATGAATATTAAGTGGTTAAATATGACACCCAATGAGTTACGATTAAGTTTTTGAGTTTTGCTCATTTATATTGTTCAGTACAAGGACTGTTTTGCAACCTTACACAGCTAGTTGCTTGTAGAATTGTGATTTTGAGTTGATTGATTCAGGAGAATGACATGGGCAAACAGTGCAGCCACCTTTAAGGCCATTTATTTATTTTAAAAATCTCTAATGGTGTTGAATAAGTTCATGCACTAAAATGTATAAAAAACCTCTCCTAGATATATAAAATCTAAATATTTTGTCTACTTTCTAGATCAGTGACAACAATGCATATTACTCACACAGACAACTCAGAGTTAGCAAACAAGACTGCATGAAGTGAGGATGTGGTCAATGCAGAGTCAGCTGCAGACGGTCAATTACGGCAAGTGGCAGCCATATACAAATACTTTGCTTGTGCGTGCATAAATAACAGTTTATTCCCATGTTGTTGTGTCTTTTATGTGCTAGTCTAAACCAAGACCAAATACCTAGGTTCTGTTGCCGTTTAGAGAACAGCCTCTGTGTGATTCAGTATGATAGTTTGACCCTACAATGAAAAGATATACACAGACAGCCATTCTATGATTGCAGGCCAGGAGAAAACAGGCCACAACATTTTCCAGGTGCAGATCAGCGCTGAACTGTGGACATCATTGTAGGTTAAACAAGGCTGTGTTTATTCAACAAACATCTTTCATCATTCTTACTCAGGAATTCTAGTCAAAACCATTGTCTGGTTCTCTAAGTGCTTTTGCGGCTAATGAAAAAATTCTATTTGGGAAAAGATTAGTGAAAAAAACAAAAACAAATTTGTCCATCATGTTACTAGCAAAGTTTCTGGCTATCCAGTGTGTCAAAGGACAATCTTTTGAAAAAAGGACAAATGTAGAGTCAGTTGTGACCTTAAAGAGCGCATGGGCCCGGCCTGTTAGATCTAGATGGAGATGAGGTGTACAAGAGTGTCCCATTAGCTCTACCTTTTCACCGCTCTCCCTCTCTGGGTGATGCTGGCCATACTCCAAAAGGACTATATTTCGATCCCAGGGCCTGATAAAGTCTGGCCCGTTGATGGGCCTGATGACATCTGCACTGTCCGTCTGTGCTCCCAGACAAATGCAACCCAGGAAGGTTAGTGCTGGCCCTTCTGCCCCTTATCAATCAATTACATTTGGCTTTGTCAGATTAATTGTATGGAATTGTTTGCTGCAGATAGGAACCAGGTAGATTCTGGATGGGGGCTGGGCAGGATGCCTGTGTGATTGTTGGTGGATTGTTATTGTGTGTTTACCTTGCCCTTTTCTACCCTTGCTCGTTTGTAGCTGTGCCTTTGTAGCTGTAAACTGTGGTTTTGGACAAAGAATTCAAATTATTTTGTCGTAACAAATGAAAAAGATGGCCATAATTTTGTCTCTCACAGTTCTAAAATACTTTGAATGGTTATGTTTTCATATAAAGATAGATTTAAATTCTGATTGATAATGAATTTAAGACTAGATTGGACAAATCTAAGCAAGTTTATGTCCACAAAGCTGAAAGATGGCATACTGTGAAAACATCATCTCAGGCATGCCTATGCCTCTGAATGCATCATTCCACCTTCTTTGCTTATGAAAAGCTGGATTAATTACGTAATGTTCAGCTCACTGTGGCTAATAGCTGATAATGATGTGTGAGAGGTGTGTCAGACGGGAGAGCATACTGGACTGCCAAGTGCTGTTGGACCCAGGTCAGGTTACGTTCATCTTACTAATGAGATGTCACACGGAGAAGATGGAGCGACCAGAGCGACCAAGCGGTCATTGCAAACTAATTCCCCTCCAGCTTTGGATTGTACAAACGGCCCCAAATTCAGAGAGGCGCTTGCGTGGCCTGCCAACTGACCACATCACTCTGAGGGTTCATTTTTCAGAGGGGTATTTGGCTGTGGGGAGACAGCTAGGTCCGGTTTGGCCCCGCAGCTGTGCCATTTGTAGCCCAGAGAAGCTAGCAGTGGGCCTGTGGTCCTTATTGGTCTACTGAATGCAGCCAGTGATCCAGTCTCCCATTTAGTCTTTAGCTCCACTCGGAGGAGATGAGTTGAGGTTAAATCAACGCTTGTCTCCTCCTTCTGAACATCTAAATCTGCAGTGGAGAGAAGTGCGATATGCTCCTCCCTTCATCCACCCCCTCAGGCTAGCCTCGCTTCTCTTAAGTTCTCTGCTGCATTGCCAGTGGGTCAGGTTGATCCCCCCCGTCATTGAAACTCATTCGGGGGGCATTAAAGTGTAAACCAGATGAAAAAACAAAGGGCTTAGGCAAATCAGATGGCTCAAACAACAACAACAAACGCACACTCTGTAATCTGCTTAGGGAAATTAATGAGGGGGAGCCCCCTTGGCCAAGGTGGATAATGATCCTGGACCACGGGGATGAGAGGCTGCAGTGGATCAGGCAGAAGGTGAGAACGGGAAGGGGGGATTAGAGACGGACTCCCACCAGAATCAAACAGGACTCTGCCAAAGGGATCCCTCCCCTCCTATGCCCAAACTTCAAAAACTCCAGTCTAAGCTGGAAGTAGGTGTCTGTAATCCCCTCTGTGGCTGTAGATCTATGCGGCCGACTCAGGCCCAGCTTTCATCCTGCAGCTTGTTCGGCATGCTCTCCCTCCATGTCCTGGGAACGTAAACTTTTGCACTGTGGCCCCCGTGCAGATCGCAGGGATCTGCTGGCTCATTACCTCTTCATTAGCGTGCTGCATCGTAGGCTGCCAAGAGGATCAGACCATGCGTGGAGTCTAGCTGCACAGACTGCTTGTGGGGGCCAGAGACCTGGACACGGCAGCCAGATGGACGGATGCATGCTACTGGAAACACGAGTTAGCAGCCTATAGATCTGTGCACTGTTGGAAGGTTCCGTGTAGTCAGTGAACTTTTCTTTGTGTGACACACATTTTAAAGGACCTGTTTGTCCTTAGCCATGCTGCTTCAATAGATTCCCCAGAAAAAATATCCTGTGATTGTCATTATACCTGTCCATTGCTCCTGCATGGTTGTCCAATTTGATCATCTGAATGGAAAGGAAGGATTTTTCTTAAATGTATATATACGCCCCTATTTATTAGGTTCTCAGAATTAGTGTCAAAACTGTCACTAACATCCTCGGGGTATGTTTTGAGGTACCTTTGAAATGTGATGCCAGATGCCACTCGGAGTTGGATTTATCTGCCTCTGCTTTTCTTTCTTACAATTCATAGAATGCAGGATGATTTAAAAGGAGGTGTGGAATTGAGAAAATAAGCAGGCTTTGTAGTGCTTAATGGGGCCCAAAGCTCACTGTTTAAGCCCTCCCCTGCATCCAAAGCAGCCACAGTCAGGACCCAAGCTCCATGAAGCCAAGTCTCGTCAACCACTCTGCCATCCTCTGGTGTGACTGTGGCAATACACACATACACACACACACACATTACCAGCAACCTTCATTCGGTATTATCACACAGGTATGTAAAAGCATGGCAAAATTGATCAGAGCTGGTGAAAGATAATATATGGTGAAATCACGATTGCAGATGTTTAAAATATATGGGATATGGCAGAAATGTAAGGTTGTCACAAAGGGGTTGTCAAATGAAAAAAGCATTATGTAAATGTCTAAAACAACGTAAAAGTTAGTTTTATGCACTTTGATTTGATTGACAGCTTATCTGCAACACTTGTCCTGATCGGTTTACCCCAATATTTGATTATTCTGATGGTTGAATCTAAGAATTATTTGCAACATTCTTTGACCCTAACTTTACTTCAGGTGCTGAAGTAGTTAAAGTATAAATCCATGAGAAATTATGCTTAAATAGCTTCAAGTTTATTCCTGACTTTCCCTGTTGTCGCTTTCCT
Organism: Argyrosomus regius; assembly: GCA_946959425.1. Taxonomy (NCBI): domain Eukaryota; kingdom Metazoa; phylum Chordata; class Actinopteri; family Sciaenidae; genus Argyrosomus; species Argyrosomus regius. The sequence continues at coordinate 18,498,270 of OX336882.1, forward strand.
CTTACTTTGCTGCTGGTGTGATCCCTGCATCTAAATTATGCAGTTCCTTATCTGACAGTCATTTCCAAGGCCATGCATGCAGTGTGGCCCCATGTGGTTATGGCCAGGTGTAAAAGCTTGACCTCTCTGTAGGGCAGCAGAGTGACTTTCATTAGAGCACCCACTGGCTGCTTCCCACTGAGCTCTCTCATAGATTTAACACTGTGCCTGCATACAAGATGAGAAGGAGAGTTAACATAATCCAATAAGAATCATTAAGGGGAGATGTAAACAAGGGCATTCATGAGTATTAAAATAATTCCTTTATGCGTTACATTTCTTAATATTAGAAGTATACAGGTATAAGTCAGGTGTTTTGCTGATAACACATCACAAACTGTAGTAATTATTGTTTGGAAAATGCAAGCATCACCTTTGTAGCCTGGAAGGCTGACAGGCCCCACTGTGCAAATGAACAATGTGGCACTGAGGGTTTTCCGACTAAGTAAACGTGTGCACAATCAACACAAGCTTGATACAACCTGAGTGCACACGCACATTTTGAATGCCTCTGGATTTCCCAGCATGCTCACCATTGCCTCCTGCCCGGCTGGTGTCGTCACGTTCTCTTTCATACGCGGTCACAGTTGTTTTTGATATTTTCATCTACTAGCCAGAGGATATTTATCTGCAGGAGCATAGTGGCTGGAGAGCCTTTTTCAAATGTTAACAATTGCCGGGCCACAACATGAGGAGCTCGCTAATTAATGCATCCAACAAGGTCCCGCAGTTGTGCTGGAGAAACTCAAACGATTAATGTGTGTCATTATATTGTAATTGCATGGTAATTCCACATCTAAAGCACACACAGATACACACATCTTTTTAGCCCTAAAGGGAGGTATACTCCACACTGTTTCTGGTAGCAGATTGAGGTCAGAGATTGTTTCTCCATGGAGAATAAGGATTAACTAGTGTCAAAATATTCTCTTAGCTTCCTCACAACTTTATGTGTTAAATTAGTTTTGGTTTATTGTTTGTTTTAAGATACAATTTCACACACCTAGACCATAAAAATGAGTAGATAATAAAGCTGAGGGTTAAAGTCTCAAACAGGAAAAGATGACAAAACAGCCATTTGGTTGCTATTGAAGAAGATAATATAACAACATATTTTTGCATTAAGGTCATCTGTTTTAATCATCTAATATTTTATTTTCTTTGTTTAATTTTAATTGATTCAATGACTGATTGATGAGTTGAGTCCATTCAGTTGTCCAGCACATTATGATGATGACATTACTTGTATGTTATTTCTCTATTCTGGCGTATAAGCATACCGCATATATACATTTACATTGAACTATAGGAGTGTGTGTTGATAAGATGGTTTAAAGATAGATAGGCTGAGAGAGGAGGAGCGTTTGTCTATTTCAGCTTGAATAAACTAAACTGCTGTGCAGTGGGCTCATTGGTGGCCCCTACTGCGGCACTTCATGAAGACATATGGGCCTAAAGAGCGCTTGATGTGGCTGCCACCGCCTTGCTTGTCATCCACAATTTCGCTTGCCCTAATCCCTGCTTTAATTTACTTCACTCCACAAGGCAAGCAGTGACTAACACTGTCCTCGGGGGTCCTTTCACTTATGCCACCAGTGACAAGGAATATGCAAAGGTACAATTTCTCACCAGGAAGGGTGACAGAAAGCAGTTCCGCCGGGGAGCACACCTCCCGTTTCTGAGCATCTTTTAATGTCACTCACAAGAGCACTTTGCAGTTGCAAACTATTCTTCAGAGACCCCTTTATTAACATGTTGATCCAAGAGGTCATTAGGTGAAGATTATTTGGTGCAGAGGATGTGGCTATTGATTTGCTGAGAGATAGACTTTGCTGAAAAGTTTGTGACAGCGGAGAGAGACTACAGAGACTACTTCTTCAGACTCAATCTAAACTGTTTTCAACCCCTTTATCCTTTTCTTCTGCCCTATTTTTCCCACTCGTCTAATTTTCCCCTGGAATGCTGGGAGGGAGAAGAGCCGTTGACGGGCACAAGTAATTGCTATCAGTCTGTCATTAGGTTCTCTCTCTTGCTCCCTCTCTATTTTTTTTCTCTGTCTCTCTACACAGGCCTGTGCTCAGCATTGCTTACAAATAAGACACTTAGGAGACGAGTGGAATTTGCTCCCCAAAAGCTGTGATGTATTGGATTTTTTACGGTCGGAGCAGCTCCTCTGACCGCCTTTTCATTCTCTGTTGTCCTGAGAACCATTTTCTCTGTGTTTGCTATATTCACTCTCTCTCCCTCTCTACCCTCTCCTCTCTGCCTTTCAGGGTATCATTTGCAATTTAATGCTTACCTGGGGTGAGCCTTGACAATAGCTTCCACCATGAAATGGCCCAGGCCCTGCCTGCATGCCTAATGAGGTTGATGTTGAGCTATTTAGGTCATTTTCCCTTTACAATATCTACTTAATGCAACTCCATGGGAGTGGATTGTTGGGACGGTTAAAGATTCTATTAAGTCTTTACAAAAGCCATTCCATTCTGCTGTCCACCACATACTACCAGGGGCACTGCTCTACTTCACTTTTGCTTTGTGCAAGGCTGTCGCAACAAAGCATAGCAAGGAGGTGCAATGTTACTCTGGAGGGTCACCCCACTAATATTTGGCAGTGTAGTTTTTGCAGGTGAAAACAATCAAACAATCAGTCAATCAGCAATTCTTTTTGTAACATATGAAATCTGGATTGAGCTGGTAAATTCATATTAATCATCGCACAAAATGATCTGCCAAAACAGACGGCCAACACCAACTATTAATCAGAGCAGAACCCGTGACAGCCTTTGGAATCGGAAGGGAAGGAGTCGGAGGGGGGGCCTCTTTGAGAGAGTACTTGATATGAAAACTGTGTTGTTGTGCTTTGTACCAGCCTGTGGGAGTTTTTAAACAAGCCCATATGGTGGTAGCCACCAGCTTTGGAGAAGGCGGGTGGGTTGGGGGGTTAGCCAGGGCCAGGATTTCACACAGTCAGTATTGAGTGGGATTGAGGAGGCGAGCTCTTAAGCTGTCTTTTCAGGCACAGCAAAAGCCCTCCATCTGGCCTCCCCTAAAACTCAGGGCGAGTTTACTCAGCTCCCTGTCGGCTGATTGGGCCTCCTGAAGCAGAAGTAACAGCATCAATAGTGTAAACCCTTGCCACTTGAGAGTATTACATTTCTTTTCATGCTTGACTTAATCAAAAGTGGGGAAGTGAAATTTACACCTTTTTGATGTTCTTTTTTCCCCGCTCACTAAGAGGGGTGATCTTAACCCATTTGATCTTCACAAGCGCCCACTAAATGGCCAAATATGCCAAGCAGACGGAAGCAGACGGTTGGCAGTTGCCAGTTTGCGCAGGGTCACTGTTGGAGCACTCCATGTGGCGGGGCAGGCAACCTCACAGAAGGCTCCAGTCTTCACAGAGTCCAGCCAAGCTTCTGTCTGGAGGCCCACTGTCCCTCGCTCACTGTCCGCACCCAGCCAGAAATCAATCCACCCTCATGCTGATTCTCTCTGCTCTGCCTGAGCCAGTGTGAGACTTGTGTCGATTGAGCAGCATCAATTGAACACTGTAACTGGGGCTTTATAACAAAACGGATAGACAAAAAGCACCAGCCAAGTGTCAACACTATGATGTGTATATTTGATGGCATTAGCATGGCTTTGCAGAGATACTATCTAGTTTGTGTGCGACTGTACATCTCATCATGTACACACGGACAGATTGAGCTGTCAGTGAGTAGTTTGAGCTATCTGAAAACTATGAGGATCGTGCTTCTTATCACTATTATTTAAGCCAGCAAAGGGCAGACTGGCTTTGTTCAGTGAATAAATGTTTTGACTATAGTAACCTCACTAATCCAAGCTGTTGACTGGTGCTGGAGCAGAGGGAGCCGACCTGGGGATGTGTGAAGATTCCCCTCAACAGGAATCTGGAGAGAGCAGTTGCCGGAGAGCTGCTAGCCAGTGACAGTTGCTCCAGGAGCTTGGCTTTAATGAGTGTGTGATGTCTGGAGTCTTTAGCTCATGTTAAGCCCAGGCTAAGGCCAGGATCTGACTGATGGAGCCGTAGGCCTGAGTACTGTGGAGTTGTGTTTGCACCTCTTAATGAAGCTGGGGGCCGACGACATTGCCTGGCCCTGCGCCTGCCCTTCCTCTCTCCCCAGGACCAGCCCTGTTCCAGCCAAGACTGCAACAGAGACCCACTCCATTAGTTCCTGTTTATTTCCCAAGCTTCCAAACCCTACACCCTTAGTCATCGTGTGCAGCAATTTTTCCCCTCCCCGTTCTTAAACTGTTGTTGGTTATTCATTTTGGTCCAATTTTCTCACTCACTGTTGTAGGCAAGACATGAAAAAAACGGAGATAATTAAATGCTTGTGCCCTCTGGAAAACAATGTTTTCCCCCTCTTTGTGTTGAATATAAATTACCATTACAGTGCCTCGGTTGCAAAAATGTGTGTCTGTGTGTGTGTGTGTGTGTGTGTGTGTGTGTGTGTGTGTGTGTGTGTGTGGAAGGAGTTTACTTGGTGTCAGCATGAAAAGAAGGGGCCCCCATCGAGGCAGCCAAAATCCTGCCGAGGAACTTGTCTGGGATCGTGATGTTCCGACAGCTCCACTGTGACAAGATACATAGTTTCCATTCAGCGACAAGCTTCTTATTGGTTACTATAGTTTCACTAATGCTCAATTGAAGGCGATGCCTAATCTCAACAGAATGGGTTAAAAGGTGCCGATGTCCAGAGCCACAAAACCACATGTTGAGAGTCAAGGGACCAAGGCCCCACAAAGCACAGCTCCTCCAGCTTTGATGTGGCCCTATCAGGGGCAGGAGATTGAAGAGAGTGGGGAAAGAATACACAGAGGCCCCCACAGCATACAAACCCCTCGAAGGACTCACTGACAATGGCAACTGCTGAAGAGCGGGTCAGGGCCTCACAAAAGGTGGGGCATCTCAGGAAGACACGCAGCACTACTTCCTCCCCTTCTTCCATGTCCTCCATCACCACTTTCATCACAATTGCTGTCATTTTTATTGCCACTGTCACCATTTCTGTCATTCCTATGCTCATTAACACCCTCCTCATGATCACAATTGCCTCACCATTTGCTTTGCATATTACAAAACACTATTGCATCATGTGTTTTTCTCTCACTACCCAACCTGCTATATCACACACTTGTCTGCATCCTATGCATCAATGCAGAGTAGAGAGTAGGGAGTCAGAGATGGAGCAGTGAGGAGGGGAGCAGAATAAATGAGGAAAGAAACAGGATGAGAAGTGAGGCACTACTGGTGTGTATGCTGTGGGGTGCTATGTTTAAGACTCTCACATCTCAAGTACTATGCTAGAGTAGCCTGATGAGGCCAGGGTGTGTGTGTGTGTATGTGTGTGTGTGTGTTGGGGGGTTGCTCTGTTTCAATAGACTGCCGCTCAATGGCTCTGAGGAGTAATTGAAAAGCTAATATTGTTCAGCATATCCCAGGGATTACGTCTTATTGTAGTAATAAGTATGCAATACTGCAATGTTTATTTTTGGTCAGGCTTTGTTGCAGCCACTAATTGGTGCTGAGTGTGAAAATGTGGAGTGCGCATTACCGTGGCTGAGTCATGACGGCACAAACAGCCCCGCAGTAATCACTTGCACTGTGTTATCTTTGGAAAGTATCTTGGCTGAAAATCAGACCGGCAGTCAAAGACGCAATCGACGGGCATCGTTTTACAAATGTGTTAAAACTTAGTCCGCAAATATGTTTGAAATGTGTGCTTATGTTAGTGGTGCTGTAAAATAAGCAGGGTTGACTGGCAAAGCATCTGCTTATGATGTGTATCTCACAAACACTGAGCCAGCTGTTTGCAAGCCCATTCATTTATTAGACAGACATTAACATTAGTGTCAAAAAAAAAAAAAGAAAATCTCACTCAGCATTGCTCTGTCGCCAACCATTGCCATATCTCCCCTCATTGTGCAGTTTATGGCAGATTTTAAATCAATTAAGTATGTAATTTGTAACAACTGCTGAGACTGGTTCGGGCCTAAACAATGGCAATGGGATAACTGCCCTTTAGTGAAGCATCAATGGGCTTACAATGTGCTGAATTAGCTGGCATATTAATGACCAGCCGCAATACCCCTCCATTCTCCTCACCCAAATCTGCTTATGCAAATGGCCCATGAATCCAGTTCAAAGGAGTCTCTTTTAAGTGAGGCCTATACCCATCCACACTGGGGGCTGTGAGAGAAAGTGACATGAGAAAAGTTAGGGACACTTGTCTCTTTTTTTTTTCTTCTCACAGAACATGATCCAGTTAGCATGCACCTCTGCTGGTTACTAGCATGGTAGGGGTTGTCGAGTCCATAGGATTGCTCCATGCAGAGGGGGCAGGGAGCGGGTTAATCCAGCCAATTGTGACTGTGTGTTTAAAATGTGGTGTTCAGCAGGGGGGAAAGCAGGACCCATCCAAGTTCATGCCCCTGTGTGAAAGAGAGTAGAAAGGCTGTGGGGTTCGAAGTTGAAGGAATAGAATAATCCCCTTCACATTTGTTAAAGGGCCACTGGTCTTTTGTGTTGGCCAAGACAAATTTAAAAGGCGATGTCATAATGGTTCAATTGGAATGATATCTTTGAACACAATAGATGTGGCTTCTTTCCACGAACAACTTAAAGCCCCATTGTTCCTATTATTGGGTGAGATGTTTGGATACATGCGTACACTCTGAATGAGAATAAGTTGTTGTACTACAACCTGTTATAAAATATTGAGCATGATTACACATGTTGTGGTCTCATGAATGATACAGACACAGTGAGGAAGGAAGGGGGGCATGGCTTGATGGTGAATGTGATTTCTTTCCCCATACAGCAGACATAAGTTTGCCAACATGGAATGAATGAATTTAGTTTATGGATGGACTGTTTTGTTTGTTTGTTTTTGTCAATGAAACTCTAAACACAAAATCACTTTAATTGTTCACAAACTTACAATGTATATATATTGTAAGTTTGTGATTTTTTTTTGTAGATGATAATTTTTTTTTTTTTCTTATGACAAAAACATTTCAGCCGAAATATTAAGATGACTTCCCTGCTTGTTAAAACTCTTTCAGGTGGAGTATCTTTGAACATGCTTGGATTTCATGTTTGTTTTCTTTGGAGCTTTGACTGACTTTGTTCCTGACATTGGTGATGATGTATATGTTGAAATAGGAGTGGAAATTCTTGCTGGAGTTAAAAGGTCTCTTGTTCTCACATTTCCATTTGGGGTGAAAGTACAAGCACCATAATAAGTGCTTTAATATCCAGAATAAATAAGACATTTATCACCACGAGCAGCCCTCCTGTTGGAACAGCCTTTCTTTACAATGCCTGACATCATGTGTTTGCCTGCATTTCCCAACAACTGTTGCCTGTGTATCTAGAGGCTTAATGTTAAGTTTATCCATGAAGTGCACATTCAACACACTGTTAACTCTCACAGGGAGTTGCCAATTAAACACAAAGCCTTAATTTATAAATCTAACTCGCTAAGTACACGTAATACCCAATTGAGTGGTATTATTTATTATTGCAGGATTCTTCATGCTCTTGCTGGGAACAGTCCAAGTTCTGCGAGGCGGCATGCCAGCAACAGAAGCACTGAGAAGCGAGGCATCCTCATGCTCACTGCTTGACAGGGAGGTCATTTCGAAAGCAAACAGAGGCTAAATAATAGGGTTGATGTCTACCTATTAGGATATTACAGGTAAAAAAAAGAGACATAAACGTATAAATTAAAGTCAAATTAAGTAACTTTAAATAAACATTTGATCTATTTATTCATTTTTTCAATCATTATTATGATTCTTATTATTTGATATTTTGTCCATGGCTGCATAGCAAAATTCAGAAATAAATAATAGCAACTACTAAAAGAAGTAAACATAATAGATCTTAAGAGTATGCTTCTGACAATATGAAAGAGTAAAAGCAAAACAACTCCCTTCTAACTTCTGACCCACACCTCCTCCTCCCCATCCATCATGGCACTGGGGTTGTTGGACGCCGGCCTCTCAGTGAATTTTCCCTCCTTAAAGAAGCTCATAATGGCTGTGTGAAGTCCCTAAGAGGGAGGGTTCCACTAGGTGACAGATTCTTCCTGTCCGTGAAATTCCCCCTGCGATAATTTGTCTTTGTGCTGATGGGCCCGTAGCTCCACGCGACATGGGTTATGGCAGCGAGGGCGGGACCGTCCTCATCACCTGCCATCTCCGTGGCCCTCTTGACACCCCACACACATAACCCCCCCACCCACACCCACACACTCTCCATTCTCCTGTCCTCCCTATCCCACACCCCCCACTTTCATCTCTCCAGCAGGAGCTGTCTCCTTACTGGCAGAGCAACCAAATAATGGAGCTTGTCACAGGCCTTGTTCTTTGTGTTTTTCAGGGCCCAAGAAAAATGCAAACACTCTATTGTAGTCATTAGTTTTCCCATCCTTTCTGCTGGGGCTTGTGGGTGGGGGCTTTGACCTGGTTCAAAAGGGACTCAGGGAGGAATTGGGCTTTTTAGAGAGAGTGAATTCTTGATGTCACATGCTTGGTGTGTGTGCATTATGCATTGTGAGTGTGCCTACTTGTGTATGTGGCTAAAATGTGTTCTTGGGTGCAAGTTTCTATGTTAGGTATAAACTAGCAAATAAATTATGTTTTTGCTTTGAACTTAACTAATTATTTTTAGATGTCTGTATTTTGAAATGTCATCTTGGTTTGACCGAACAGATTCCTATGACATGGAGCGATTGGACCAAGTGTTTCACGGGTCCCCAGAAGAAGTGTAGGTCAGGTGGGGGTGTTTGAACCAAGCTCCAGGGGTCCTGGAGGAATTTAGGAGCTGCTGAAAGATAGAATGTCTGCTATGGTCATCATACAGCTCTATAAAGCTGAAAAACAGCTTGACACTGGTGAAAATTGCTTTCATCACTTTAGTTTTTTTTTTTTTTTTTTACCACAGAACTTTGTTTTGTATGAAGCAACTGTTTTTCCATTTTCCAGATTTTACATCATTCATTGTTGCCATTGTACAGCTCTTATTAAATACTTTACTGACAAGTGTACTTGAATTTTAACCTCTGTATTCAAATTCATCATCACATTTAGTCATTCAGTATCTGGTGTAACATGGAAAGCCTTGAAAAGACTTAACAGGTCTGAACAGGAACTAGACACCATGCCTCCTATTCTCTGCCAGTGCTGTTATGATATTGTGTTGATGCTTGTAGAAACAAACCATTTGGGTCTGATTGAGAAGCTCATCAATAGGCAAGGAGAGACAAAGAGGAAGCCCATGCTTGCTGCCTTTGTACTCACTTTAAATTCAGCTCTTATCTGGAATGTACCAGCTGTCCACTGTACACAAAAAATGTGCTTCCCCCCCAAACCTGATCCTGGCATTTGCGCTGAGTGAAGAGGGACTGGCGTAGTGCAGGCCCTAGGCCCCTGGTGTATGACTGGGGGCCCATGGGAAGAAACTGATGGACAGGAGTGGAGGGGAGTATAGCAACAGGCTGGCACTCATACTGGGCCCTGTATGGGTCTGAAAAGAAGCTAGGCATGCGATTCAGTGTGTGTGCTCGAGTTTGCATATGCAGGTGTGTGTGCATACGCAATGCAGGCACCAGCCTGTAAATGTGTGTCGGATTTCTGAGTGGGGTATCCAGACATTCAAGGAAGTACTTTTAAAGAAGCATGGGTAAATATAGCCATGAAAAAACAGTGTCATATTTACACACAACACATATACACACAACTACACTGCTCGACAATCAGACTCTTAGACCAAAGCTAGAGCCCCTTACAGCCTGATAACCCAAAGAGCATGATAGATGATGGCAGGCACTTTGAAGTAAAGCTTATCTAAATACGGCACAAGGAACTGCCCTTTAACACACAAGCTCCCCATTCACCAACACAGTCAATAACACATACCTGAACTTCCATGTAGGATTAATGCCTGTCAATATAAGCTTTGGAAAAACGCCCATCACACATTGCTGCACTGTAATTCTCAACATATTTAAAGTCATTAAATATGAAAGGGCATTTATGTTTATATGTATAGATGCGTTGCCTTTGTTTGATGCTCATTTTCCTGGAAGCACAGCTACTCTGGCTCATGGCTCTATAGATGTGTATTTGTTCACAGTTTATTTGATGTTGTTATCTTGCATTAGCCACAGTATTCCTTCTCGTCTGTAGCTAGTGCTCTGCAGAGCCCTCGGGTTATAGGCCCTCGTTTCACCCATCTTACTAAACGACTTAACCAAACTAATGAATTACCCAATTAATCAGAGCAGGACCCTCTCTCTGCCCTTAAGTGCTCGTTTATAGAAGGAGACCGCCCCTTTGACCTCTATCTCTCTAGGGCTGTTTCAACCAGCTTCTGTGCGTAACATTAAATAAATATCATTTCAAGGCCATATTAATTTCTCACATATCCATCCTTAAGTAATTAGTCACACTTACCGTATGCATTCTAGGTTGTCAATACACGTGTGTCAGCTGCATGCATGTGTATGTGGTTGTGCGTGCCCGCACAAAGTAGGCCCATGTTGGTGTGCCTCTGTATGTGTGTTTAATCCATTTAAACCAAGTCCAATTCAGCAACTTCCTCTCTCCGTCAACCTTATCTGTAGCTGCTGGGGACAAAAATCATTTGCAGTAGAGTAAAATGACTGAAAATAATGGGGAAATATCAAGTGCATCTTTTTGCTCCCCCATTTATTCCACCCGCTCTGAGTGAGCTTTATCGGGCCTTACACATCGCAACATACCCCCTCCTTTTTTATTTTACTTAGATTTTATTTTGCCCACTCAAACTTTTCATTTTCTGACAGATTGAGGCACCCTATTTAACAGTTTTATTCATCTGTGCCTGCAGGCAGGGACTGACGTTACAGTCAATAAAAATGGGAGAGCTTTGCAGGCACCTCTTCTTCCCCCTTCCCTTTGTGTGCAAAGTGGCAGCCGTGAATTTAATCGAGGGAGAATGTTGTGATTACTTAATGGTTTCCCAGGCAGCCATGGACTGGAGAATTAAATTCCGCATCTGCTTTCCAAGGCGTTAATCTCCTCTCCTCACATTCCGCCTGTTATGATGTGCACACAAGAGATAATGTTTAAACCGACTAAAGCAGGGTAAACCAGCGCAGGCTGTTATTGGCTTTATAATTACATAATTAACTTTTTGTTTCTAATCGTTACGGAGGTAATGGCTCTGCTAAAACGGGGGGCATCTGCCGAGCAGAAAAACCAAATCAAAAATCAATAATCCATAGAATGTCATTACAGTAAGTGCTTAGTCTTGAATCACAAGAGAGAGAGAGAGACAGAAAGATGGTGCAAAAATGGAGAGCAGGTCTCCTCTCTTCTCCCTTTTCTTTTGCTTTCCTCCTTTTCCTGTGCGGTAAATGAATCTCATTTGGAGATGAGAGTGTTATCTGTGGGAGAGGAGGCCCAGCAGCTGTGGGGAGCAGCACAGGGTATCAGGCTCTGCCAGGTGCATGGCAGGAGAGAGAGAGGGCCAAGCGGCACCGTAAATTACACCTGGCCTCCCAGCACCGCTATTGTAGGGCGATTGACCCGCTCCAAATGAATTCCATTTTCTGCAGGTCCCTCCTTATTTCTAATTTACATTGTGATCATATATGTCTGAAAAATGATATCATAAAAAAGATGAATGTACTAATTACCTCTCCTCTTATCTCTCCCTCGCCCGGTGCTCACCCCTTTGGACTTACTCCTCGCAGCATGTAAGTATGTCACTTATTTCATTGTGACAGGCGTAATGTATTCACAAAAGTGCACCATAAATACAGGCGTTCAGGTTGGCCACCTTGCACTCACATCGGGGGCCTCACAATGCCATGCCTGCTCAAATGAATGGCGAATTGACAAACATTTCTAGAGCCAAATTACCCCCGGTGTCACTGTGAAATTAGGTTCTTGACCCGGCCTCTGATGCATGCTTATATTTCTACATATTTTCCCCATCGATTTTCATGCATGGCGTCTGGCCATTGCGGTGTGAGACGAGGCTTCCTATGAGAAAGGGGTTAGGGGTATTTTAATACACCTGTGAAATGAGACTCTACTCGTCATGAATATGCTAAAGTAGAGCTGTCACAGCAGTCAGAGTGATATCCCCTCACCTCTGCCAGATGAGCTGAGAGGGGGGATAACTGACTTCTACTCTGAGGGATAGAGGGACCAAGCTTATGCTGCCTGCCAATGTCATTTTAACAAATAGGCTTATTAACAGTTCAGAGGCCAAGGACAACAGCAAGGTTATGCAACTATACTGAGAATATGAGAGAAATATTGAGTTGGCTGATATGTGCTGATTGTGTGTGTTCCCGTTTCATTACTACACAGCCTTGTCTGAATGTCTTCTACGGCTTCCTCAAGTGTTTATGTCTCCTCACCTTGGGATGAACTTGTAGTCTGCCTGTCAACATCTGTTTGCTTAAGATCTCACCTTAGGAATGACTTTGGCTTTGTGTGTGTTTCTCTGTCTGGGATTTCTTTTTTCTCTGCATCTGCTAGCCTCTTCAAGCACACATGCTCCATCATTTGACTCTGTATTCCATGACACTACGCTTTGGCACTTGACCTCCTGACCTCATTCCCAGACTCTGATAACCACCCCTTGGAGCAAAGCATGGACAGCAATATAATGGTAATTTGCTGAGGTCACTGTTGCTAACCCATATTACAACAAACCTCCCAAAAACATATGAAACAATGTTCAGCAGGGTCAAATGCATGTCTAAAAAGAGTATATATTCTACTAGCTATATCGTAGATTAGTCACGTGAAGTGATTCTTATACTGACTGCTCTAAGAAATACCCCATTTTACTTTAACCCATAAACTCAGCAACAAAGTCTTATTTTCACCTCTGAAACTTTTGAAGGAGAGTACAGCGTAGCGTGACAAACAAGCCTTTCCTTAGGAACACCTCATTTTGTGTGTAGCCATTACCCTTTGGTGTCACATTTGGCATTTGTTTTAAGTTCTTTTCAAGCACAAAGGCACTATCTCTAGCTGTAAAAGCCTGTGTGAAACGCTTTGCTTAACCTGCTGACACAAAGGAACCACTTAAGCCGTTCTCCCCTTCATCCTCGACAAGTGCAATGACTCACTTTCCATTTGAAATCAATAATGGGGGATGCCAGTGACCGAGGGTAACCGCAATAAGAGGACATATACTGAAAGATATCAACACCAAAAGGCCACCAGGTGCAGTCGGCATATGACACATGCGAGTTGCAGAACAAGCGTTTGGGTATGTATATGCTGCATGTGCATGCATACATGCATGTTTGTACATTTAGGAGTGCACATTTGTCTATGTATCTCCACCACTTGTGTAAGTTGACTCAAAGGGACATTCTGCTTTAAATCAACTAAATTCCAGGAAGAGCTTTGTGGACCTGTTGAAAGGGTACCAGAGGCTGGTGCTGGAAACCTGCCCTGGGGGGGGGCCCAGGGTCTGTGCTAGGTACACCCTCGGCCCCCGTAGCTTGCATAGATGTCTGGAGGGCTTGAGGCCACCTGGCCAAAGTCGGGAGCGGCAGTGATTAATTCACCTTGTTTAGGGTGCCGCCATCGGAATGAGACAGACGAGGGCTCAGGATGATTGATGAGGGCCGGAGCAAGGGCTGATAAGACATGGCCCATGAATCTGTTCTACATCATCGGCTCCTTTGATCACTGACAGAAGTTCAGAGATGGGCCTGTGCATCTGTCCAAACAAACAAAAGCCTCTTCCCTCCCCTCACTTACTCCACAACGCAGTGACCAACCACCATCCCCCTAATTCCAGTACCCTGCCTCTCAGGTTAGCTCTCACTTGTAAACAAACAGTGGAGAGACAAAAATGGAATGACAGAGAGGGCATGCATCTGAGATAAAGATGGAGTGATAGAGAAAGAAAGAGAGTGGGACATGGATTGGTAAAGACAGCAAGACAGAAAAAGAGAGAGAGACAGGGCAAAGTATCCATAAGGGGGGCTTGGAGCCTGTGAACCATGGCAGCACGGTTTAAAGCCCCCCAAAAGGAGCCCTCCTCTGCAATGACAGATTCGGCAGATAAGAGATGATCCATGAAAGCCGATCGGTGTGCTGACAGCATGAGAGAGGCCTTGGCCCCGGCCGGCAGGGTGCATTACTGTGGGCAAACGCAGCTGTCAGGGCCAAACGGGCCCTCAGCTTTCTGCCATGCCACCACACTGACGTCACACAGCGAGAGTCAGGGCCTGTCCACCCCCTACTTCACTCCCTCCAGTCACTGAACACTGCATTCCAGGACTGAAACATTCCCAGGCCAGTCTATTGCACAACTTCATTTTGGGGTATATATCAGTTGACAGGTGTTGAAATTAACCTATCTCAGCAATTCTCTGACATATTGACAATGTGTAAAGGAATGCAGGGGCGCACTGAGTGAAGGATTTCTGACAGGTAAGGCATAAAAGATTAGACTTGGATTTATTCTCGAGAATCGCATTGAGCCGCAGTTACGAGGTCTCTTTTACTCTTCTAACACTGTTAGACTAAGGAGCTTTAGCACTAGTCTCAAGATAGACAGACAGAAATATGGACAGCATGGAGAATGAGATCCACTGTGTAAAACAGGAGACTTTCATGTACTTTCCCTGCTGAACACGGGGCCGCACGGCGCTTATTCCACCAGCCTCCTAAGAAAATTACCCAATCTACCAAGGGAGCTGAGAAAAAAGGAGTGCAGACGATTCCCTCAAGGAAATGAAAGGCAGTAATAAGCTATTTAATTTATACTTGAAATTATTTTATGCTCAATAGATACACTCTGGGTCCTTATTGCTATTTAAATGATTATTCTCGCCAAATTATTTTAATCCATTTTCAGAGGAAAAAATTCTACATCCTCATTTAAACAGCTAAATGGGGGCATCTTTTAACTTCATGCGGTCGACATAGTAAATTAGAGAACTAAAAGGCCTCCTTTTATTTTGGCATTCATTTCAAAGTATTAGCTCAGTAATGGATATCCTCACATACTAATGCTGAATTATTTTACATATAAATGCGATTTAAATGCACAGTCTTATGGTTCATTGGCTTACCATTAAAATTGTTTGTTTGAGTCTGTCCTTTTATGAGGAGCATTATAAGCAACCTCGAAGTAAGCAAAACTGATGTTATAGTGATGTGAATAGTACTGGCATGTATACTTAATTAATTAATTAACATGTATACAGTAAATATACAGGACTTTGCTTTGGTGCCACTGATTCAGGGACATTTTTTTAATAAAGTTTAGTGTGAACACTGATTGCAAGGACATCATAATCTTAAACAGTACAGTGCAAAAACAGGCCTACATATAATTTTGTATGTAACCATTCAAAGCTATGAATCTGTATGAGATAAGAGCTGGGGATATGTACCTCATAGCTCTGACCTTGGTCTGAGAACTGATCTCTTTGGTCTTTTTCTCTTTTTGATCTTGTATCTCTCAGAGTCCTGCTGCACCTCTGTCCATGTCTAAACCCTGTCTCCCTCCCTCCGTTCCTCTCACCGGCTTCTCTTCTCTTCATTCTCTTGCTCACCTTTCTACTCACATTAAAAGCTGGGGTGAATACATGAAAAGATTGGTGACCTTTTAATGAAAATGTCAGTATTCCTGTAGCGGGGGGAGCGGCAAGCTCTGTGTTTCAGAGACCAAGTGCAGTCTCCATGACACTTGAGCTTTCACAAACTCAACTACATGTTTCATGACAGCTCCTAAATGTCTCTTTTACTTTGCCTCTGTGTTTTGTCTTTGACATCAGGATAAGGTCTTCTTTGGCTATTTGTCAAATTTATTAAAATTCAGACTTTTTTGTCCTCTGTCTGAAATGGATTTTCAGTAGCAACTTGCATGACCATCCTCTTTTATCTATCCTATTCTATCCTATCCATAAGCATGGCTAACTAAAATAAGATATGGGCCAAGAGGATGCAGTGAAGCAGTGAAGATCGAGCATACGCACTTTCTAAATCTCATCCTGATGTTTTGTATTAAAGTCAAGACAATTACATAGAGAGAGAGACTAGATAAATAATTCCTTGGTGATTTCTGCAGCAATGTTTCAACCACAACTGGGCTTGACAGACATACACTTCAGAAAGGAAAGAAAAAACGAACGTCAGTAGGGCTAATGTCACTTTGATGTCTTCCTTTCTTTGTCTTTATCTCTTACCTCTGTGCTAAGTCCACCTTAAGAAATTGAAATGTAGATCTAACTGAGTGGCTCACTGTAGCAGGTGCCACACAGAGCAGTCATGATCATTTGTCGACTGTACCTCTGCCTTTTGTCACGATTTGTCTTCCGTCTCTATTTTTAGTGTGGCGAAAAGACGTCAAGGCGAAGGTGTACTTTAAATAAGTGACAACCTGACGCCCAGCTTTATTTGATGTTTGCCAGATCAAAGCTTCACTGCAGGGCACACTAATTTGAAGTCCACCGCAGTGATGATCGCTGTGCATGATTACCCCACAATGGCACTCCTATTAATCACATCACTCTGATTATTCTAATTTGATTTGACTCAATGATGCCTCCCCCTAGTCCTACCTCTCTCTCTTTCTCTGTCTCTCTGCCTCTCTCTCTCTCTCTCTCTCTCTCTCTCATCACCGTCATCACAACGTCTCCCAATAAAACTGTCAAGTGGGGCGACTGCTCTCCGCAGTAAGTGGATGACATTTAAAAGGCTACAACATGACTGACAGTGTACTCACAGAGGGAGGGAGTGATAGTGCAGAGGGGGGAGGAAGACAAGGAGAGAGAGAGAGAGAGAGAGACAGGGAAAGATCAGGGAAGGAGGGGATGCCCATGTTAATACTTACAAATGACTAATGTCTCCCCCAGCAGGTGCCACGGCCAGACAAACTGGATAAATAGTGAGATTCCTCCAAGCACAGCAGCATGCAAAATGAAACCCAACTGTTTCTGATATAGCTCTGTAGAAGTGACTGGCCCTGTTGAGTAGTTTATCTCTGTCTGTCGCCATCACTCTGCCTAATTGTTTGGTGTGTTTGGTAAATGTTTCCAGCTCCATCTACTGTATGAATACTGTCTGGCTTATGCTCTCAGCACTTTTTCAACAGGACTAAGGCGCTCTGTGAATATAGTTACATGATATATTATCTTTGCTTGGCCCTGCATTGCAAAGTGAAAACTTAAATTACAGAGGTGTGTGCAATAGCAAGGATATAAACTCTTCAAAAGGTTGAAAGCATTACATCTCTAAAATGTCAGCTTTTCGGGAATCATAAAATAGCTTTCCTTTTCAACTGACAACTGACAGCATGACAGTAATATTTTCCATCATTGTTTGACTGTTTCAGGAGTAATGGATGTCAATTTTGAGTCAGCAAGATGCAGTTAGTTGAATTAATTCTGCCTTGGCAACACTGACACTGATTACACAAGGCTTATCAGTGTTTCTTAAAAACACTTAAAATTTTGCCAAACGCTATCATCTCTTCATGGATTTTGACAGCAAAGTATAACAGCTGATTTAAAACTTCCTTATTTATTAATTTAGTATGGTGTGTATCTGACTGGGCCAAATTAATTATCCAACTGATGTTTTGCAAAGTTAAAACTTAGGACTTAAAAAATGAAAACGGACCATACGATTTGATCTGTGAGGCTTTGTTCCAAGTGGGACATCTGGGAATTGTTGTGGCTTCCAGTATTTCCAGTTTGTTATCACAAATTATGGGAATATGTCAACACAGCAAACACTCACTCATATACTCTGCTTCCAAAAAATCAATTTTTGGCTGCAGTTTTCTAGTAAAAAATGTAAGACTAAAAAGTATTCATTATATCGACATTGCACTGACTTAATGACTGAATGCTTTGAAGTTGAAGTAGCAATATGTTATCCTGTTCTTCCACGTCCTCTAAACTAATATAATTAGCCAAGCTATGTAAGAAAGTGAAACTAGAAAAAAAATATCTCCAGCTTGCAGTGTAGATCCTCTGATTCCAATAGAACCCCACCAAACTACCCTCAGACCCAGGTCCAGGGCCACGAGGCAAGCTTCACATATGGTAGTGTGAAAACAGAGAGTGGGGATGGTGGTGAAAAACAACCTTTATACTACACAAAAGTTCCAGTCACCCACCCACCAATAAAAAAAAAATATTAGAAACCAATGTCAAGGTTCATCTAGCATCCTCAACTGTTTGGAACTAAATGGCATTTTATGACAAAGGGCAGCTATGGCAGAACATTTACAAATTGATTCAGCAAGTTGTAATAGAAAAATAATATGAAAAGAAACATAATAAATAGATTTTCCCAAAATTCCCAAAAATGTTTTAGCAAATATTAAGCTAGACACATTGTTTAATGCACAATTCACATATGAATCTCCCAAAAAGCTTCCATTAGTGCCCTTTATCTTTTGATGGAGATGGATCTAACCTTGTTATGCCAGGTCTCAACTCAGAGCAAGAGCAGCATGCTCCACCCTAACTATTTGGGTCTAGCCAGTGAGAGTTTTCGTGCGTCATACACAGTGTGTCCTGGCCCATGGCTGAGACAACACCAGAGCACATCCTCTTTCCAGACAATAGACCTGGCCTACCATGTTATACCCACACAGCAGGCGTCCACCACTCTGCAGAGGGCAGGAAGCTCCTCCAGCTGACCCACTGCCTCCTCACATATACAGTCACAGGAAGTTCCCTCAGCTAGCCGGTGTTCACAAGTTAAAGAAGTTCATCTCTCTTCTGCCTCTGACACATACTGTTTCAGTACAGTGGCTGACATAAATCAGTCAAGAAAGTCTTTTTGGTGTTCTTTTAAGCACTGCTAATATTCCAAATGAATGTTAGCATGAAAACGAACATCATAGAATTATTTTTTTTTCTAAAAATATTAGCAGTTTCCTGTGGAGATAAAAAACTACAGTATCACAATTCCAATGATGACTCCTATTGTCTGCAACAGTGATAAAAGGCTGTCAAAGTCTGCTACACTTCCTCTCATGTCGTTCTAGGACAGTGTAAGCACTAGTATTGCATGAGAGATTGTCAACAGAGCCTCTAAGACATCTACACAGAGACTTGATAAAAGCCCTTAGCCGCAGTAAAACACACATTCTCCATTGTGTTGGTTTAGGAATGAAAAAAACTCTTTAAATTTCTCATGTCTCCAGATGTCACTGGAAGTTCAACAAGATTAGATATGGGACAGTTTTCTTTGCCTTTATTTGCTTTGGTTTGCTGTAGGCGACAGTGACCCACACAGTAGGAATGTAAAAGCTTTCTTGTTTAAGAAATATAACTACATTTATAAAGACATACATAAGCACAAATGTGTGAATAACAAAAAAACATGCACACACATACAAGGCCCCTGCTGTCTTTAATACACTCTTAGGCCTGTAAAATTCACACCTATTGGGCCAGAATGCCCAGACAGAATGGCCCATTTGGCATACAGATGGCACTCCTGGTAAAGTATGGTGTAATTGGTGCACAACCATGGCACTGTGTGGCCTAGCAGCCAGGGGCAACACATTTTCTGGACAAAGGGCAGGAAGTTTTTGGCTCGGTGGTGGGTTGTGGAAGAACCAAGGGCCATAATGCTGGAGCCATATGTTGTGTAAGTCTTATAGAGGCTGTATGTCTTTGTGCATGTAGCTGGAGGGTCACACGTCTTTGTGTGCCGTGTGTTATGTGTGACACTGCCATTATGGATGAGTGCTGACAGCCGGTGGAATGGCCACAGACAGAGGGCTTGTACTTGTTGTGTTAACACTGGCGGGACACAATAATCTGCTACTTGTAAAGCAGGTATCGTCCTGACAAAACCATTATTGTCTCCACATGGTAATGAGGGCCGGGGAGGGACTGGGAAATAGATTTAGAGGAGGCTGGTCCTGGGCCATGGCCTGCCTGAGACGGGGGTGTGAGGCTGGGGGGAGTAGGACAGGGAGGCGGGGGAGCGGGGCATTAGGTTTGTTCTCTTGCATCACTGAGCACTGGAGAGTTGTCTTAAATTGCCACAATACAAATTAGCTGGGCTAAAGAATGGAAGCCACAGAAGAGGGGGAAAAACAGATGACAAGCCTGAAGATTTAAGTCAAACATACAATAGCATTCTGTAATACCGGCCCCCCCTCTCCTGCCCAAATCTTCCTCTCTGCGCATATGATCAGGGTGGAATAAAAAGAGAGGGAGAAAAGAAAACAGGGATTGTTGTTGGTGTCTTCTAATGAAGCAAGCGAAGATGCAAGTCAATAGAGCAATTCATTAACAAATCAAAGTCCCTAGGGCCTGCCTGGCAGCATGGCTGTGTTTGTGAAAACCCTCCTTCAGAATGGATACCCATATGCCGGGGGTCAGGGTGACGCCCCTCTCCACACTGCTTACCATTCAGCATACACACACATGGCCGTTAGGGTCACTGCTATCTAACGCGTCCGCTGCACACACAACAGAATTTCCATATGGTCCATGAAAATGGATACGCCATTGGACCTCCCTTACTTCCCACGCCCCGGCCTTCAGCTCTTTTTTGGCCACTGTGTGGTTTGTGTCTGTCCACACACTTCAGGCGGTTAGGTTAGAGAGACAGGTTAGGGGTCAGAAGGGGTTCTGGTGTTGCTTATGTTAAGACACCCAGCTAAGTCAAGAGCTTAAAATACTGTGCTCATCATACTTTTCCAAGCCAAAAATGTTCCTTTCATTCACTTTTGCTCTTCACCCATCCCGCTGCAGACTGTTATCTCCCTCACTAGGCTTGTCTCTCCCCCTGTATCACCCTTCTTTCCTCGTTTACCCCCCCCCACCCCCTGCTTCTGCCTGTAGTGCACCTTTCAGAGGACTTTCAGAACTCTTGCAGCGGTAGCGTTGATGTTGCTTCATAAGAACGTGAGGGCAGTACTGATGGCCGCCTGTGAGTGTGAAGCCCATTGAGACAGTGGTGACCCGCTGAAGAGGATTCCAGCCTGAGGGCACTTCACATGACTCTTTCAAATCCACACAAATAAAGCTCTTTATGGCCTGAAAGTGGCCCCACAGAATGGGTGCTACAGAGCCCCCTGAAAAGCCCAACACGATTGTCATGGATATTACACGACGCGAGCAACAACGGGCCGAGGAGACAAGTGTTGATCGGGAACAAAACTCGAGCAGACTTTTCCGTGAGGCGGGCCAGGGAATGTTGACAGGCCGGTGAATGGTCTGTTTAACCCTTTGAAAGTGAATGGGGGCTCCCTGAAACAAATGCATTCTGATAGACTTTGTACGCACTGGGACACAAAAAGTACACTAAGCCCCTGCAAGGGAACCAGGCAGAAGGCGAGAGACGAAAATAAGATTGGAAAGGTGGGAATGTGTTTGCGCCAGATTCCATCAGCCCGGCTCTTCTATTTTCTGGCTTCGACGCTTCTCTTTTGAGCTCAACAGAGAGATGATTTAAGCCTTGACTGGGCTCTAGCATCCATTTTCACTGAGCCCATTTAGAGTTTTAGACAGACTGTTTGTTCACAAGAGTATGCTGCGGTTTGATGGAGAATGTCAAGCCTGAAGTGAATGTTATTCCTCTGGCAATGGCAGTCATTCATTCAGTCACCTAAAAACTTTATTTCTCTATCATCACTCAGGGGTAAAGTCAAAATGCATTGTTATCAGATTTTGTGTATTTTCTCCATATGGGTGTGACAGTTACACACAAACCCTGCCAACAAAAAATCTCTTGCCACAGGGAAGGGCCTTGCCTTTAGAGGTTGTAGCAAAAAGAAAGGTGGGGGGTGGGGGGGGGGGTCATTTAAAAATAATAATCGCTGCAATGCAAATGCTTTACTTTGTAATTAAACTTTGCTCTAAAACAGATATTACTCCTGCTGATTTAAAATTGGGGCATGTGACAGTTATGAGGCTGTTAATTGCAAAACTGCTCAGCATTGCTAATTGTTCCACGGGTGAATGAAATAAGGCTCTGGCAGGGGTACTCTATCAATGTGACGAGCGAGTTTTGGCCACTGTGGCACACTGCAGTGTCACCTGTGAGCAGCCATGCATACTCTGTATCTTCCTAATGATTCATTTAAAGATGAAAAAAATGTGTATTTTTGATAATAGATGGCAATTAATACTGACGGCTGTACAAGTAACAAACTGGCCATATTTCTGTCACTTTGTCTTTTCTGAAATAGGAAACATGTAACACATTGGTGTGTTACATTCCAATTGACAAGATATTTGAGTTGAGTCCATCATGCATACAAAATGTGCCACTTATAAGTTACTGCATGTTCAAATGTGCCTACATACCCAAACTCAACATGAGTTTCCTCCAGCAAACTGCTACAGCTAGGCTGTCACCCTCCAAACTCTCTCACACAGCCTTCTCAGACAGCAAAAAACTTCTCCAGCAGAGCTCCTGCATGCTGACGGTAATCCTGAACTTTGGAAACTGCAAGGGGGGGAAGAGAAATGTGCTTAGTTCAGCTCCTTCTTGTCACGGGGTGTAGTTTGAGTGGGAGCAGACATGGCTGCCATTGTGGGTGCGTTCTGTGTTGCTGTGTTTGTGTCAGGAAGGCTTTCAGCAGCGAGTCTTGTGACAGTGAGGACGTGTGAGGTGCATTGAGATGTCCTCGTTCTAGGAATACTGCCACCGCCACCATGAGACCAGCCAATTATGCCTCCAGCATGCAAATGTCTTGCAGAGAGAGAGAGAGAGAGACAGAAACAGAGAAAGAGAGAGAGAGAGAGCAAGAGAGAGAGAGAGCGCGCTAAGACAAAGACACAATGGGGTCTGTGAAGGTTCTATGTGTGCCCCACTCAGTCTGAGACTGTTGTTTAATTGCCATGTTTACCCAGCAACTACATCCCATGTCATTAGCACACAGTGTAGTGTCATTTGTGTTGTCACACCACTCTACAGCACCATGGGGTCATTATTGCTCGACTGGCTTGAGCGGGGAAAATTGACATATTTTATGTGGGAAATCCTGATACACTCCATGGAGTTGTTTTCTCTGTGCTTTCAAACAGCCATGGGGCCAATTAATTTTTGACCAGTCCATATCCCAGGGACTGCTGTTGCTTTTAATGGTCTGGTTAGCTCTGCCTCACATGTCACTGTGTATTTGATGAGACAGATAACTGTAGTCTTTTATAACAGGGTTAGAATAGATGAAACAAAAATATATATACATATAAATATAATTATGAAATCTAATATATATGTGTAAACGTACATATATCATACATATGCATATATATTATGGCATCTATAATATAAATAAATAATATAAATAGAAAATTTGCAATTTAATTGATGTCATTTATTAATTTCCATTAAATAAGTTCTACATTGATACTGCAATTCATACTGGGCTTAGAATAGCTTGTATATATATATATATATATATATATATATATATATATATAATTTGTGTTTGCTACTGTTTGCATTATCCCCAGAAAAATACAATTTTATCCTCTCCCTGTTATGTAGGTGGCTTCCTGTTACGAAGTATATTAGCAACAAATACAGAGGTAGGAGGAGGGAGAGAATAAACACAAAACACAGAGTGGGAGGTGAAAAAAAAAGACTCTGAATCCCTGACTGCCTGGTCAACACAGGTGGCAGATTCACAGGAAACAGATTTAATTATGCTCCTGGTAACAATGCTTTGTCCTTACAGCGGCTGACATCGCTGTTGACAAAGGCTGCCGCTGCATTCTAATCAGGAAACAAAATGCCGTGGAGCGCCCCAAAGCCCTGTCGGCGGATCATTAGCCAACCACCTCCCAGGATCCGGGGAAAACCAGCAGAGAGTACAGCCCTGACATACAGTACCATGCCATCAGGCAGACAGAGCTTTGCTTTCCACCCTGGAGACTAAGGTCCACCAAGGGGAGAGGGGAGGAGAGAAGCTGACCAACTGATAGACAGATAGACAGAGCGACAGCCGCGTTGCCCTGCCCGGCCGTCCCACCAGGGCTGAGCTTAACAAGGGGCCTGACAGGCTGCAGCTGGGTCCTGCCTAACGAAGGCAGGGACATTAGCGGGGCTCTACGTCTGTCTCATTAAAAGACATCAGCCCACCTTGATTTTCACACACACTGGCCACTTGCGTGACAGCTCGGCATGCCACCAGCCAATGAGGGAGAGCGGCGCAGGGACACTGCCGGGCAGGTGACGGGAGGAGTTGTTGACATTACAGCGTAGGAAGGGACAGGGGTCAAATGTAAGGGTGACCCCTGTCTCAGGGACAGTGATGACCTCATTAGGGGCCCCTGACAAAAGGAGGACCGACTGGGTGTCACCACTGTCATGGTATACACAGGTTGGCTGACATCACAGTCTCTCATAGCTGCAGCCCACACCACCTTACTATGACTAGTCTGTACTGCCGACATAGGGGCGCTCGCTAATGAGCATCAAAGGGCCTGTCCTTCAACTAGTAATGAGGACAGGTGACGACAATATCACATAATAACAGGGACTGGAACATGAGTCTGGACAGTAGAGGCCAGACCAGAATGGAAAAGACCAGAATAATATTTTAAAGAGCTATCTCTTTTAAAACCTCCTGTGTTTCCACCTGACTGCAAACAGAATGATACAGATGACTGGAATAAAATCAACCACTGCCCGTTTTCAAATAGGGTTTTCTCAGCTGTAAAACCAAATTCATAATGCTGGTAAAGATATACTACACACACTCCTAGCAGGGGCTTATAATTATGCAAAAGGGTCCCAGTGCAGCAGTATTACGGGCCCCTGGTCTCAACCCAGCCCTATATATATATATATATGGTTCCAGCAGCCTTCTCTGCAGGTCTCCAGAGCTCAGTTTAAGAGGAGGATGAATAGAGTGATGAAGTGTGGGTCACATGTCTGTTTGATCCAGTGATAACGAGGGGGCTGAAGAAATAATCTATCAGCAATAATCCCTGACTCAGGAGACACCTCTGCCACACACACGCACGCTCAAACAGACGCATGCATGCACACAGATGACAGATGCACACAGAGACACATATCCTACACACACACACACACACACACACACACACACACACTGATCACCATATTCAGCAGGCCTTCATTATCACTATAATGTGAAGCAGGGGAGCCTGCAACCAAAATGACCAATTATTCAGCATCAAGTATATCACCCTTCATTCACTCTGTGGGATTTATTACCATAAGATTCCAGGTCAGTGTAAACGGCTGGAAACTGAAGGCAGACAGGCAGACAGATAATGCTGTTTATTGTTTAGAGAGGTACAGGGAGAGAACATTGCACCATTGGGACCTTGCTGAATCTCAGTTGAAAAGTGAGCACGTAAAACACACACAGGAGAGGTTATCAAGGAAAAGATGCCATAGTCTACACCCATAAATCATTTATAATGTGTACCATAACATTTCCCTCTCTTCTTTAGTCACAGTGAAGGGTAGGATCCCATTTCCTGCTTGGGTCCGTGTAAAGATAATCATGTATCCATTTACATTTCCCATAAAGGAATATGGAGATGAGGTGGAGAGTCAGCAGGGGGTTCCTGACACACAGACACAGTCACAAATGTATTTGCCTTGCTATGCTGTCACAATCAGGACACTCTGAACTATCACAGATTTAGATTAGAAGCTGTCAGTGTTTTCGTTGCAGACACTGTTCGCAAATGAAGAGCTGAGGCGAAGCGAATGAACAAAACAACATCCTAATGATTGTTTATACAGTGGAAACATGAAGCAATTTTGGCTGATTATCGGGACAATGTCTGCCAATGACGCCATTGTTAGTGTACAGGCCAAAGCGCAAAAAAAAAAAAAGACTGATTGAGAACAAAGCAGAGACAGCTGAACCCATCATCTTTTATTCATTACATAAATGACATTTTAACAAGAGAAAATTCCTCATTATTGCTTCATTATACTGTATTAGATCTCTGTCTAGCAGATTGATAGAGTAATAGTGCTTTTATGAATATCAATATGTTTAGACAGGGGGCTTGTGAAGACCTCAGCCAAGGTCAAAGCTATATGTTATGACAACACGAACCATGATAACACAGTAAGGTCAACAGATGTAGAGATATGAGTCGAAAATCGTTTTGATCTGAAATCATCAGTGTTGGTGTGAAAATCAATGGGCTGTTGCGAGCCAATGACTTACGACACTGTGTGATATCCAGAATTTAAAAAAAGTGTATGCTGTAACAGTGATGTTCCAGGGGTGGTGTGTATTCTGACCAACTACCAGCAGAATGCAGTAGGCCTGTTTTCTGATTATACACAAAGATCTGGCATAATTATTTATTACAATACCTTTTTTTATGACAATGCATTTATATATTTTTATTATTATGTTTTTTATGGCCCAATGCTTTATATTCATATTTTATTTTTTTCAGTTACTGAAAAATGTACATGTCAATCAAAGTGAGGCGAGCACTCCCTGACAAGTGAGAATAGTTTATTCAAATTGGTCTGGTGACCGAGAGCAGAGTACAGTAAATGTCTGAATACCGAATGAGGTATTTATGAAAAACGCGGCTACGTTGTCCTCCATTCTAAAGAAGCATTACACTCACTCGAGAAGGAAAGTGGAAATGTTGACCTTTATGCTCTGGAGTATACGCACACTCATACAATCGTGCACATGCGCACACATCCAGAGAGAGAAAAAAACACAGACACAACACAGCACATAGTTTTTCTCCTCTCTCACATATCCCACCTCAACTCGGGGGATGTTATCTCAAATAATTACCGGTGGCCTCTCCCTGTCCCTAGTGGCTGCTGCTTGTGAGCGAGTAGAGACAACAGTAGGTCACAGTGGAGGGTCTGCTCTAGGAGGAAGCGAGAGTGTTAGCAGAGATGGTGGTGGTGATGGGGGTGTGGAAGATCTGAGACTGGCCTCCTATGGCCCTGGCAACAGCTCTTAATTAACCACCCAGGTATTCCTGAGCCTCACGGCCCACTGCCCGGCTGGCCATATGGCTGGAGCTGCGCCATAGCCATAATTGCCAGGGGAAACACTGCATCAAAAAGAGCTCAGCCAACATAAAGCTTGTGTAAATTATTTTTAATGGTTCCCTTCTGGCAGGAGCACGTGTTTGTCATCTCAAAAAGAGCGGCCGAGCGATTTATTCGCCCTTGACCCCTCTTTTCCATGCACTTGCTCCCTGTTTGACAGTGTGACCTGTCTACCTGATTCTAGCTGGTGTCACACACGCACACACACATACACGCACCCAGAGCCATTAGCACTGTTAGACAGCAACCCCACTCTCCCCTGCCTGCATGAGTGGTTGTAATGCACGTACAAAAATGCATTTCTCTTTGTGCCCACAACCACTTCAGAGTGACTCATTGATGCTGTATTTAATTATTGGTCACTACATTGCCTTAAATCTAACACATTAAATTCTAACATACAGGCTAAATATGCCCTCTTTTATAAATGTAATATTAAAGAACAGATGGTGCAAAACATGATTAATTAATTACTTTAAAAAGTGCAGTGCGTGTATTTCATATTTCATTGAACGCCAGTTGCAGTCCCTCATCAAGATCTCACCTCACATGCTCCGGAAACTGGCAGCCATCATAACTTTGCCATTAGAGAAAAGGAGAAAAAAAAGAACTGGAGATTATGATTCGGCCTTCGGTTTGTAATTACCTAATCTGTTGTTCTAATGGCCTCCTCATCGTTTCATGAACAAGCATCTCGAAAGGGATGAAAATTGTGGTGAAATTGGTTCCATGCCTGTCCTTTCTTCTCTCCTTCGCCTACCTTCACTCCCTCCCTCTCCTTCTGTCTTTTTCTCTTTCAGTTTGGATTGCTAATCGTCCCAGGAGGGGTCCAGGACGGATAAAGTAGCAGCTCATTGCAGTTTTCCGCTTGTGTTATTTTTGACCATCGTTCTTGTACAAGGATGTTGTTGTGAAGGAGGGGAGAGGGGGAGAGACAGTGTTCATTGGCCTCTGAGGTGGGTTAAGACTGCTGGCTTTTCCCTGTCTGGTGACTACTCACAATATGTCAGGAACACAGAACATTTCCATGCCCCTGCTCCCCCTCCATAAGTCTCACGCCAGGCCATTGGTGAGCTGTTTTTTTAAGGAAGTGGCTAGCAATCTGGTCAGAGCGACCTCACATCTGCCCTGCTAATGAGAAGGCTGGCCTCCTCCCAATTCGCCTCCCTAAACACTGTCCTTACCCACACAGGTCACGTCCTCCAAGGAGCTAAAACAACACAATACAATACATACACATACATGTACACATGCACGTACAAAGACAAATACATAAATAAATTTTGCACATAAAGGCAAAAGCACATTGACATGCACGTACGCAAAATATCCTAAAAAGTGCATACAATACTACATAATACATACATAAACAGACACTTTTGTATTACAAAATGAAAGTGGACTCTGTAATTCATTGCTTTGCCCCAAGTACTGATCTTCCATTACAAATACATGCCTAATCGTAATCCTAACCCTAACATTTAGCCAGTGTAAAAACACACTTGGTGAACGTCTAAATGTCCTCACTTTCAAAGTGAATTGGTCCTCACAAACATAGATTTTCACACACATACACACACCTACACACACACAGAAACACACACACAAGTAATATACTCTGCTCTGTCCCAACTGTCTTATTCAAATACAGACCATAAACCTCAGAATAAAAACAAACAAAAAAAAACACTCACAAACAAACACATAGGATTCAGCTACTCCTTAGTCCAAACTCCAGCTTAATGACTTGGTTGATGCTTAGTACCACACACAGTGCAGTTGAGTGGAAATGAAAGCATAATTGCCACCATAGATCCAACACATACTGAAAATAATACAAGCATGCATTCATGCATTTAACCACACCATCAGCCCACTCTCTTGACGACATCAGAGTCATTACCAGAATATATTTTTATGGTGTTTTCTAAAAGCCATCAGAGATGAATCACGCTATCAGGCCAGCGTCGCCAAACAGACCCTGCGTATTAACTTGATGCAAAGCCAGTTTAATGTACCTGAATTCTGAAATAGCTCCAAATCGCCTGATTGGCGGTTATTGCACCTTAGGCCAATGAGAGGGTGACAGAGGCGGCTCGTTCACAGCTTTAATGAGCCCCGCACAGTGAGACATGGAATGAGATATCCCCAGTACAGACTAATCTAAAATGCCCTAAAACAGCAGGTCCATAAATTAAGCAAAAGACACACATGCCTGAAACAGCAAACGCTTTGTAAAGCAACCTTTTGTGCTGTCATTTTGACTTGCACTTAGTGTGTTGGCTCTGCCTCTCTGACTGTCTGCTTACCAGATCTTGAGAAGTTTTGCCACTTTTTAAGCACAATAAATGTTTAGCCCCCTTTCTTCTCAGGTTACAAAGCAAAAGAACATTGATAACACAGGGGGTTTGCACCAAGTTTCCTGTCATATGCCCCCACTACATCCTCACCCTTCTCACCTTGGACCCTTTAACCCCATCTCACTTGAGCTCTCTTGATAAGGAGTGAAGTGTTGGCAGAACCTTCAGTTCACAGCACAAGAAAAAAACAAACATTCATTTTCACAGTGTCTGGAGCCTGTTAGACAGCACCAAGTTCCAAGGTTTTTCAGACCGTTCTTATGTCACCACACAACACAAATGCACACCAAAAACATTACACTACTTACAAAAATATAGTGAATGAAGATATGCAAGGCTTGCATTTACCCATTAATTGGCCACCTGCATTCATCATTTATCATCATCATGATCACTGCATCCACAATCACAATACTAATCATACAATCATCTAACTAATCATCAACCAATCACTGACACT
The DNA here is from genome assembly GCA_946959425.1 of Argyrosomus regius. Classification (NCBI taxonomy): domain Eukaryota; kingdom Metazoa; phylum Chordata; class Actinopteri; family Sciaenidae; genus Argyrosomus; species Argyrosomus regius. Next base: position 18,528,204 of record OX336882.1, read on the forward strand.
TAAAAGCATGTAATGATTGGCCTTAGTATATCCTTCATCAACTCTCCACCCTTCACATCCTCTCCTCATCTCTCCGGCAGGTCCAAAGCAGGAGGCACTGCTAGCAACACCGTCAACAGTTGAATGCTTTAGCTACCTGTGCTGCTACCATTACCACCCTGTTGATCTGGTCTAGAGCTCTTAGGGTCTGACTGACAACTAATGTATGTACTTAAGTGATTTATGTAAAACACCAACGTGAACGAAAAGAACAAGTAGATACCACTGTACCGAAAGGGTGGTGGTTCCACCACAAATTACTAGTAGTAGTTTCTTCCATGAATAAAGTGAAGTACATATTATAAATTCCTTGTTACAACTATTCCACAAGTTTACTTTTAATATAATACTAATGTTAATAATCCTTGTCCTTTGTTAGCTAAGCATTGCGTATGGAAATGTTTGTCTGTCTATGAATTTGACGGACTGTCTTCTCCCTGCTCACGTTGTTTTGAAAAAGCCTAAAAGCAAAAGCACAACAGGGGTGTCTGTAAAGTAGTCTGCATTTATTTGTAAGTGAATTTTGTACCTGTAGTCACCTGAAGGCAACAGTACAAATGTATTTAAGAAGTATGTTTGGTATGTTTATCAGGTGCCGCACCAGGGCCCAGTGTCACTGTCAAAGTCTGCTGTAAAGCATTGTTGTTTAAGAGAAACACTAAGTGCCAGGAAAACAGAGTTTCAGAATGTTGTTCAGCAATGAATGGTAAACATCTGGTTTTGGTGTCGGTCCCACAGAGAGACCAAGGCTCAAGAATTTGCCAATATTCAACAAGCATATAATAGAGTACAGCTCAACAACCCATAGAAGCCTCAAAACACCAGAAAGCAGTGAAACCTTGAGACATGTTGTGTTATTTGAGTCAAGGGTCAGGAGTCATAGATGTTCCAAGTCCACTTTATGAGGCAGTTTTATTGTGAGTGAGTATACCAAAAATACATCACTTCATAACAAGAACTGCAATAACTAGGTGACAAAGGGGACAGTGAAAAGATAGATGTCCATAGTGTGTTAAGTTTCCTCATGAAACACCTCTCCAGCTGAACACAGTGGATAAGAGGCCTCATTCTGAGGTTAGAGAGGTGACTGTGTGGTAGTGGTAATACTAGGCCGTGTGTTTTCATCTTCAGCTTTACTGACATTCACACAGCGTCTCCACCCCTCCTTGGAGACAGCATCAATTAAAACTTACTGTCAAAACTCCAGTGCATTGTTTCACACTAGCCACTTAATGCATTTTGGACAAATGACTGGAGATTGTGACCTGAGAGAAAACAATTTTCTTTTCAAACTGCTTCTTAAAACACAATAGCTTGGAAAGTGGAGCAAAGATGTGGAATTATGCAAAAGACATAGTGGTTTGGTTATGAAAGTAAGTAAACAGCAGAGTCTAAATGGACTCTGGTGATACGTTTTTTCCAAACTTTATTTTGTCAAAGATTTTCCAGCTTGTACAGTTTATTGCTTATACTGTAGCAGTGGTTGCATCAAGTCTGAGGAGAGGAAAAGTGAGGAACAGTACCCACATTAGGCCAACTGTGGGATAACTTCACACACATGCACATACACAATTACTGGTGGAGCCATGACACTCTTCTGATTGCTAATTAGTACTTGAATCGACTGGTTCTCAGTAGAACAACTTGAGGATTTCAAGCATGAACAAAATGTCAACGGCTCTAATGGCCTTTTTCCTCTATACTCCATTGCTGCCTGTTTCTCTCCATCCTTCCTTCCGTCGCTGACACCAATAGTAAAGGTGGTGCCCCCAACCTAAGTTGAGGATGTGTTGTCCAGCACCTACCTAGTATGTCAGATGTAAAGTTTGTGCCATGCCAGCAAGGGACGGCACACATTGACGGATTTGGTCGAGTGTAAAGTATAAAAAATAAAGCACTAGGCACCACCTATGTATTCTTCAGCCTGTCTTTACCTGTGAGAAACATCAGGTATCCAGTCAGACTTAGCTAGTGAACACTGTATAAGGTGTGAATGTGTTCAATATGTGTGTGTGTGTGTGTGTGTGTGTGTGTGTGTGTGTGTGTGTGTGTGTGTGTGAAAGAGAGCAGGAGAAAGTACCAGCCTATCAGCTTCATTTTTACATGCAGCCTGTCCTAATTAAGAAATATGGAAAAGGTTCAAGAGCTGTGAAGAGTAGTCTATTGACCTTCTCATCACTACACGAGAGAGAGAGAGAGATGAAGACGGGCTGGCGTTGGTGACCAACTCTGTCAAGGGAAGGAGGGACATTTATAACGAGAACAATCAAGTGGCACCAGGAGCAGACGGCAAAGAGATCCTCCTAATAATTGGTTCCATTAAAGCCCTTTTAAAGTGCAACTCTCTTAGATAAGCCAAGGCACTGTCCGTTTGCTCATCTCCTTGTCATGGTAATTTAGCCAGGCTAAATGATGCTTGCAGGAGCTCACAGGCCTCTATTCTTGGACCAGACAAAAGAAATATCATCTCACCCATAGGTTTGTGTAATCTGGAATTAGGCACCATTTAGAGCGACGCAGGCGGAGTGGTTGTATGGCTGAAGGCCATTGCTGCTGTAAATTAAGATTGAAGAGGTGAAGATGGGGAACAGAGAGGAAAAAGAGATGGTAATATTTGACAAATCCTTTATCATAATATGCTCATCATTGCCCTCAAGACTTAAGGCACAAGAGAGGTACCAGAAATATCAAGTATGGTATGTGTTTTTTCACATTGTCTTCTTTGTTTTTCTTCTATTTCTATTCATTTTAATTAGCCATTGGTTTTGACACCACAGTTGCTGTGTGCTGCTGGATTGCAGATGGTTCGCTGGAGCAACAGGGTGATGAATATTCACAATCAAGTTAACCTCTTGGTATCTAAAAGCATACATGGCCAGAAGAAAGATAATAATTCTCTGCTATGTAGTATTGATAATAAGTTGATGATGGTGACAATTAACCAATATTCAGGCCAATGAATGCAAGCCCCATATACTGTAATGATCTGTTCCTCGATTTTGGACTCTGCAAATGCAATGTGTGCATAGCATAGTATTGATTGTGGTGAATGTCTTCTTTAATTAAATGTTTTAGCACCCTATGTAGTGTGCTCCGGACTTTGTGGCTTTGTTGTCCTTTATCCCTGCAACTGCATAATCTCTAACCAGTAGACTCATTTAGATCAACACCAGAAAAGAAACTTTTTAGTGTAATTACAGTGTAATGCCAGCAAAGCAGTCAAACTACAGATTAAAAAGTACATTTTCACCATCTGTCATCCACAACTGCCTGTGTGCTGCATGAAGGTCTACCCATCTAGTTAAACGCCTACAGCCATTTGAAAACAGCAGGGCAGGATGTGTTTGCAGTCAGTAATTTAAAAGAAATGCTTGAACAAGTGTAGTGCTCATACCCACAGTGATTCATTGTGAGTATCTTATTTAACTTGCATAAAACCAATATAGTCAATAATATTCAATTTGAGCTTTTGCACCTAACAAACTGGACATAGGGCATAGTCTCTTTGTCATTGTGCATATGTCTGATACCTTGCACTGGTCTGTAATTTTGATTGCGTTAAAATAAGGCACTCAGTCCTCAATTGAGCAGCATTTCCCTTTAAATCAGTGTTTGAACACCACTATGTAGAGCAGCATTCCAAAATCATGTGTGAAATTACTACAAATAACAGAAACAAAAAAGCTACTTCAACTGCTTTGATTACTTTGTTTTTGACACTCCAGCTGTTCATCCAGAAAGTTACTGCATTGATTTGTAAATGTGTTTAACCACGAAGATGACATGAAAAGGAATATGCCAACACACCAAAGCATCCCAAATACATCCCGGGGTCTAAAACTAATTTCCAAACAACAAAAAAGAGAGACTTTGACATGTTTTGAAGGGACAATTTTTTCGCTCATAGACAACTGAGAGCTGTTTTAACAGACAAACACTGGCATATTTTGACTGTAACTTCATACCAAAGCAAGAACTGATCACAACGACAACAAGCAAGTGGCCGTGTAAACATATCAACACAAAAGGAAGAATGCAAAATCACCACGGGTTTGTGATGACGGGTGATCGATGCTTTGAAATGCAGCAGCGGGTATTGTCACATGCCAGAGAGCTCTGAGCTTGCAAAACTAACTACTCACCGCCTCTGTGATATCTCTTTTGCTAACAGACTCATTTGGATAAATAAATGTGAATAAATATTGGCCTCAATAATGCTTGTTGTGTTTTTTTTTTGTTTGTTTTTTTTTTACTCCATGTCTGGTGCTGCCAGCAGCCATTATGAAAAATTTTGCTCTCTCTGCACTAAAAGCTGGGAAAATGAGCCTCTTTTAAATGTTGCACATTTAATATTTATCAGCTTTCTATTAGAATATATGCACACTCAAATCGTCAGCCTATATGATCTATCGCTCTGCTAAATTATGGTGCCACACAGCACAGAGGGGGGAAATTCATTACTGCTCAGGGCAATTTCCTCCCAAAACAAAAACATTTCATTCCGACGGAAAAGCCAAATTAATACTGGCTTTGCATGAAGCGGATTTTATTTGCCAAGGAACTGCTACTTTCTCACTCACTTCATCCGCTGGATGAAGGATGTAAGTTGAGAGCTGGATAAAATGAGTTTCATGCGTGCACACACACATCCAATTTCACTCAGTTTCTCCCAGTCGCAAAGGACCGCCGATTCCCCTCTTTCTTTCTCTTTGTCTTGCTCTCTCTCACACACCCAGACACACACATGCACAACATACCTCTGTACATATACAGTACATACACATGCAAGCATTTCATCCTACCTCACCAAAAGGCTCTTGTTTTTCTGACATCAAAGGGGTCTCGCAGTCTCCTAGTTGACTCTAGATGAGCCTGTTTGACGTCACCACATTGTTGTGTCAAGTTTTCACATCAATGGCGTGTTTACCTCGTTTGATAAGCAAAAACCAAGACACTTGAACAACTGTAAGAGGACAATAAAGAATAACAATAGAAAGCAGCACAATGATTCCCCAAGGTTAGATACAGAATAAACACTTGAACAATGTACAGATGTTAGGACAGTAAAGTGAGTGTCTGTCAAGGGACAAGTTTCACCACTGTTCTTTGATGTACTTTGTTTTTATTAAGGAGCTCATACCTTTACATCACTCGAACCATCACTCTTCTGGTCGTAATTATTACTGGAGGCCTCACCTCCTTAAAGCAGGTTTGTATGTGTGTGCATGTGCATGTGCATGTGCTTGTATGGGGACGCTTGCTTCGTTAATCTAAATGACTGTTTCACTGGCTGGATTGCCTTCACATATAATGTCACCTGATTTATTTCCTTTCCTCATAATCAAGTATTTGTTTATGGTTCAAACATAAAAACAATCAGGATTATAATGTGTGATGGATAGCGTCACATGCTGCTATTTATTTGGCCATAAAGACTTGGTGGAAAGTCATCTAAAACGGCAGCGTGTTCCGGATGCCAGGAAGGTCAGGGACATGGGTGGGGGGGGAGCAGAAACAAGCAAGGAGAGATGACAGCTGATTTGTTCGGTAGCTTTGAATAGCTGATGAACCTGTGAAGCCCAGAGTCCTGTTAAAATTTTAATAAACATGGTGGAGGCCTATTGACTGGAAGTGAAATATGCACATTGTTCCCGGTGGTAGCTGGCCCAGAATGGAGCAATCATGTTTGACAATGTGCAGTGCAAACCTTTCAATCAGAGTGAAGTCTTATTTTGCTGAATATTAAATACACGCTCTATTCTGCATGTGTCAAGTGAATTTATAAAGCTAAGGAATATTATTGCCTTCAATTGACTTGCAACTCTCATCTCCATAAATATGATTCAATAATGCATCTTAATACAGTAAACTTATAGCTATGAAGAGTGGTGTGTAAATGTGTGTGTGGATGTGGTTGTATCCCCATGTCTGCATGTCAGTGTCTGCATAAATCCATGTTGTCTACATCTACCCTAAATCATATTTCTCTGTTTACTATATTCTCTAAACCTGTATAAATATTCTCTACAAAGACAAGTTATTATTTACTTCACAGGAAAACCAAATTGGACATGACTGTCAGTAGCAGAATAGCAATAAGCCAACTTAAAATTTGCACTTTTTCTCCCATCATTGCTTTTTTTATGGATCCATACTTGTCTCTTGCAAACTGACAACCCTCATTTCTTGATTTGCCGCCTACCTCTTCAAAAACACATGTAAATGTGTGTTGAGGAATTCTATTTTTATTTACTGCATTTGCAGACATAAAGGCTTTGTCACATATAGCTGTGAAGACAACTCAATCAGGGGACAACAGAAAACCAGCTGTGATTGATGATGTGAAGCAAACACAAAGCAAGGAGTGAAAAAAAGACAAAGATTTGTTGAGTGGTGTGATGATTTATTTGCTTAGCTGCCACAGCAAATAAAAATGAAATAAAATCAAATACATGTAAATAATTCACAATTTGACAATACAGTGTACACTATGAAGACAATACCTACAACTGTGATATGTATTAGTTGTAGTGTTAGTAGTAGTGCAAGTAATATTAACAAAAAATATTGTAACATGATAATCATGTCTCAAGTCCATTTTCTTTTTGTATTTCATCATGTTTCAGAAATATAACCCTCTCGTTTCTAATAATATTTACCTTTTTGCAATCACAACCATGTGAAGATATAGAAAAGGACACACTGTCCTCATACTCTACCTCAAGTTGCTTTGGCGCCGACATTTCCCCTGAAGAATCATTGAGGCAGACACTATATGCATTTGCATACATACATATATTTAACCCCCCGCTAATACCCAGACTCATATGTTAACGTATGCACACACAAAATGCACGTACACACTACCAGACACACACATTCACAGACATATGTGTGCATGTATGTACACAAACAGTTTGAGACAGACCTAAACACAGTTTACTGAACCCCCACTCCATATGCCCCAGACATAATATTGCAAGTAGCCTTCAAAATGCAATGTTTGGGTCAGGCCGACTTGCACTTCTAAGTAATTTATAATGTGCTTTACTCCAAGGTATTGCACAATCTCATTATCATTAGATTTTTGCATATTTAACAACAGTTTTTAATTAGAAGGTATTTTATTATTCATGTACATAATTTGAGGCGAGCTCAGGCTGCATGCTTTTCACGATGAAGATGGAAAGAGATGAGGTGGGAAAAAAATAAACATGCAAAACAGACATTTTCTTTCTGAAATGGAAAATTTTGGTTTGTAGTATTTCACTGGCAAGTGATTCCATGCACTACTCTGGTAATGGCTCTTTTAATTTAGCTAATAGCTATCATGTTGTGTACCTTTATGCATTTGCTAAATTCTTAGCTCTGGGAGTTGTCTCCCAATGCTGAAGCTGTAAGTAGTTTGGTATGCTTTGGCTCTCAACATAGTAGCATTTGCTGCGGCTATGCTCCTTGATGTATTATTAAAATTGGAAATGGACTCCAGGGACAGCATCTAGTTATGTGCTTTCATTTGCCGAATAAACCAAGCGTTGTTTTCATCTTTGCTCATGATTGTTAATGGCGCTGCTGATGAGAGGGGTGTGTGTGTTTTCTCTCACTCCCTTTATCAGCACAGGCCTGTTATTATGCAGGCCAAATAGCCAAGCTGCTGATTTTGTTTTAGGTTTTCAATTAGTCATTTGACTAAGCACATCTGTTACTGGCATAGGCCCAGAGTATGGACGAGTCGCTGTCACCTGCTCGGGGGCCGTTGGAGCGCAGTAGCAGCAGGGCTATCAGGGCCCCTTGGTGGCTACAACCACTTCAGAGCTCCTCAGGGGTGTGTCCTGGGTCCCCTCACATTTTACAGCCAAGTCTACAGAGGAAAGGTGCTTCCAGAAACACCCACAGCCTGTCTCTCCCCCTGTTCTTCTGCTCTGTTAAAGCCCCAGTCTGTGGAGACTTTAGTGTTTAAAGCCCCTTTTCCAACAGTAACTAATACAACCACCATTGCAACGTTGCTTTGAGGTTTAGAGACCACATTCACAACTCAGTCCACATCTCTCTATATATTTTGTGTTTGTTTTTGATTGTGTGTTAATGATTTATGTATAGCAGTCTGCTTATTTTTTCTCTCTCCCCATGAGTACTAAAACTGATGAATACACAATGCACCTTTCTTTGAAGGGCTGTGAGTGCAGAGCTGTTTAAATGTGGACCAATGCAAATAAACAGCCTACTTCCTGAGCTGTCCCTGCCGCAAGTGAAGATGTGCTATTTAACTCTGTTCCTTCTCGTGTGCACAGGGATGTGCGCACACATCTTTCTAACAAATTACATACATATATGCACGTCCTTCCTTCTGCCACAATAAATATCATTAACATCACCAAACACTGCTTTAATATTGAGAGAAAATAACAGCGTGGAGAGCATCATTAAAAAGCAATATAATGTGTACTGCATGTTGTATGTTGACAGTAGATAAAATGGTTGATGATTTAACTTGAGGATTATCATTTCATATTGTGCCTTTAGTATTTGCACTATGGTAATTAAAGGCAACAGAATAAAAGGCCTATTTATATATCCACAGTGTAATGGGCCTTTGTGAAACAACAGCAGGGTGAGATTTACTCTGTTGTGTGGAACAAAAGCACTACGTCACTTCAAAAGTCAGCAAAGCTCTGTTTCATTATGGTCAGCGATTTCCTGAAGGACTGAGGCTGTCCAATACCTCAATCACATTAAGTCCCAGCCCGTTTTGGGAAGCGAGACAGTAGTCAAGCCCCAATAGAGCTGCAGCCAATCTTTGATTGTCAGAGTTCAGGGAGGGTTCAGTCAGTAGCACCGTCGTCTCTCCCTGATCCAAGAGGGACTCCCAGGGGGCTTTAATAAAACATTTTGCTCATTGTGGAAAGTAATGACCAACAATGTAAACTTGTGACTCGACAACAGATGTTGGCATGCTTAGTGGAAACAAGGTGCTGTAAAATTAATTTCATTTGAATTATTTACTGCATGCATTACGTGCTTGAGGAAGTAGATTGGGGGGGTGGGGGTGGAATGGTTGGCAACAACAACAGAAACGTATTCAATTAAAGGTGAAATAGTGGGATAGAGGGTGGGGGAAAAATGGAAAAGAGAGTGATCACATGTGTTCTCTCTTGAAAATCAAATAGGAATCATAGCAACGCTGACATTGCCCCTGTGATTTATATTTAATAGGGTTTATTATTTCATATTGTCACTTCAAAGGTTGTGCCAGGAAAACCTGCTGGAGATGTTTTCCAAATTAAATTAAGCCAAATTAATATCTGGAGAACAAGTAAGGGGGCACTGTTTTCTTTCAAGTGACTAGAGAGAGAACGGAAAAAAAAAAAAGTTTTGTCAAATGAAATCAAACCATAATGATTCTAAATAGAAGTATGTCATAGCAGCACAAGCCTCATCCAAACACACATCGGCATGCATGGGTAGACAAACAAACAGAGAGAGAGAGAAAGTGACAGGCAGAGTTAAACCTCATTCAGGGTAATCTGCTCTGCAGAGCTCACAGAGAGTTAAAGACAAGATGACTAATGAGATGTGGAGTGGAACAAAACTTTCCCTGAGCCTGAAAACAGATGTAGAATCACTGGCAGTCAACAAAGTTAATTCAAGGCTGTATACACACACAAACACACAGACACAGATCATGGACCGACTATCCGTCTCCAAAGTTTTAAAGTAATTTTGTGGGTAGTTTAACATTTGGTAAAAGCAGGTAAGGTTTGGTGTTTTATTTATTGGCAAGTGATGGGCATTCAAAATGAAAGAGATAAACAAATATAACTAAATATGAAGCCACATTACACACTCTGTCATTTCTTTGGGAAACATGCAGTATGTTAGACATTCTTTCCTAACTAAACAAAAATGTTCATGATTGTAAAAAGTTATATTTCTAAGTAAGTAAAAAATAATATTTGAGAGTCCTAGGAGCCCTCATACTATTTATACATCTATTTGTAGACCTTATTACAGACACTTTTTTTCCATGTATGACCTCATAATTAGTCACATGTCTGTTTGGCCACACAGAATACTGTACTTCATGCTATGTCAGCAGGCATCCAGTGGTGTGACGCCATCAGAGCCGGGGAGATGCTTCACCTGGATTTCCTTCATCACCCTATCCTCTCAGGCAGCAGCCAAAACAGCACGTAGCTACTGTTAGCTCTCAACATTGTGGAAAAATAACAGCAGGCGCTATTGATATAAATATATTTCCTCCTGTAGTTGGCCCCCCAAGTTATTCATCTGTGTGTTTATTTTCTTTTTGGAGCCCCAGTCTTTGCTGTGCAAAGGTTGCCTTTGTTTGTGATGGTCCTGCAGAACAGCTCAGCTGAGTGTGAAGTGCTGGGATACAGGAAGGAGGGTTGCTCTTTAACCTGAGCCTTGTGATAAATGGAGACACTTAACAATAGTGTATCCTGCGACCTGGACCTGGAGCTGCTGACAGCGGCTTGTCCTCACTGCGTATGTCCTCTTCTTTTGGCGAGGTCTCCTATCCTCTCCTCGACTCTACAAATAGCACGATGATAGATCCACCCCATGTAGGTTAGTTTTTTATCAACAATCCAAATGCAGAGATCTGGTGCAGCACAGAAGATGCTGCAGGGGGGTTACAGCTGAGATTTAGACTGGTCTTTCCCAGGGACACACACTGACCTTTGGTGCTCTGATGAACCACCATTTTTGTGCATTCAAAACTGAGAATATTGTAGCATCTATGATTTAGTAGATGTATCAAGAATATTGATATCACATCTCTCCTGCTCTCTTTGCTTCTCTAGTTCTCACATAGAGTCACACATCCACATGCACACACACACAGACACACGTGCATACAAACCTACCAGACGCCTCTTGTGTCCTTGATATGTAATGAGCACTGTATGGCCAATATTAGTACTAACACTTTACACAGCAGAAGTCATTTCAAGTTCACAGTTCAGACTGAGTGAGAGAGAAAGACGAACATATCCAAAACACAACCAGCTGTGGTGCTGCAGTGATGGATGCTGCATCAGCACTACCCATAATACACACACACAAAGAACCCATTACCCCATTACCCAAATAGTTTTAAGTTTCACTCACAAACACTTATGGATTATTACTAAAAATCTGACAAAGGACAGGGTTTGTCTTTGGGATCCAGATTTCACCACAACATCCATCTGTCAGCAAACCATCTCCATTATCCTTTGAATCACAACCATGACTCAGCCTAGCGCAATGCCACATGTTCCTAACACTACAATAGGCTACTGACCCAAACCACTTTACACTAGTTGTCGATTGGAAGTGTGCAAAAGTTTAAAAACTTTGTCAGCTTATTTGTGGTTTGCCACAAGTATCAAGATCACATCACTTCCAGTTTCTTGTATGGGAACATATTGACTAATGTGGCCCGCTCTGTAGTCACTTTTGAGATGACAGTCACATGTGTCCAATAGAATGGCTGTTTATTGAGGCCAAAGTGCTTTGGAGAGTATGCGAATCCTTAGGGAAAACTCATATGGGGACCATATGACTTAAAAAAAACATTAAAATTAATTAATCCAATGCAACTTGAATTGAAACTCTGAATTAGGCCCCTGCTTTTTCAAATGCAATGATGGCTGACACACAATACCATTATTTTCTATGAATAATTCACCTACATAACAGTATAGCTCTCATAGTATTATACCACATTTAAAAATATTTTAATGTACTTTGCAACTGTCGCTTGATATAATAATTTGCACTTTACTGTGACCACAACAAAAGAGAATGCTTCCATCAAGTAATGGTGGGTACCGCTTAAAGAAATCCCACATTAATTCCGTTAATCAGCATATGGATCAGAAAGATTTCCCTTCACACAACTTGGGACAGCCGTGCCTATTCAAAACACATTAGACAAAGTGTGACACCGTCACGGTAGCAGATGTTCTTTACATTTCTCCCCATTCCTAACCTATTTCCTAGTCACTAAACCACCAAACCCCACTCTCTCCTTTCAGTCTTCCCTCTCCCCAACAGCACACAAACCAGCACAAGACAAAGAGAAACAAGATGAATTAATACCAAGAGGGGTCCCAGCGGTATTGAGAGGGGATTGTTTTTTGTTCTAGTTGAAAATATTTCTCACTTTTTAGTGGAGTGCGCTCTGCTCCCACATGTATTGTCTGGCTGTGATCATGTGTCAGAGCTGTACAAGTGGGATGTGGGGCCGGGTGCCCGGCAGGCTTGTCTGAAGCAGACGGCTTGTTTGCGTGTACTTAACAGCTCCTCACAGCTGTGTTCTCTCTAAATGTAACAGGAGAAGACCTCATCCATCAGAAAAAGGCATTCTCCCTTTCCCCCCTCCTCTTTTCTTACTCCTCTTCCTTCTCCTCCCCCAATTTTTCGTTCAAGTGCGTCCGTTGTGAAAATGTCAGCAAACAGGCAAGAGGTCGCGTCAGAGGTCAGCCTGTGAATGACCGTGTTAGCCCAGCTTTTCTCTCTTTTCAAGAGGGTGTGCATTTCTCAAGAAGTTCCTTATGAGCAAGTCATCCAGGCTCAACACATGTGGGGGTTGAGTGAAATTGGATTGTGCCTGTGACAACACAGACGCAACCTGTCTAAAAGTAACTTGTCTAACAACTTGTCTAGAGTAAACTCTGCCATTAAACGCTTAGGATTTAAACACGTGGTTCAAAGCTCACTGAATGCTCTTTTGGTCCACATTATGAAGTCCTCCTGTCTAGCTCAGGAAATGGAACATAAAATTAAATACATCTTTTTCAAGGGTCAACTGGTCACAATTCACCACACATTGTAGGCAGGCAAAAATAAGTCTTATCCTGTGTTGAATCTGACCTGTCTTTCTCAAAAAAATGGACCATTTCTTGCTCTGAGGTTAATGGCTGCAAACTGTCACGTTGTTTCCATGCACATCATATTGTCATTAGTCACTAGACGTACATCGTAACCTTTATGCCTCTGATTGACCCAGACGGCTTGAGAGGAGGTGGGAGCCAAAGTTTCCAAAGAAGAAGAAATCCAACTCAGGGCGAAAGGGAGGGGGGGCTATGCTCACTTTCACCAAAGAGGCCCTTCCTCTGGTCTAGCTCAGTGCACAGCCTGTAAATGTTTCACTTTGATTTCACATACGTGACAATAAATTAAGGGGCATTTATCAAAGTTGCTTTGTTGCTGCCTGACAAAAGCCACTTTATGCATAAATTACTGCGGTGAACAAATACTTTTAGTCAGCGTCCACATCATTTGAAGTTGGCAACAAGGATTTACATACTGAGAGTGATGCACATAAAAATGTATGCATGATTAGCTGCTGTATTTTACATTTTAAGCGTTAGGTTGATGTTCTTGTACAGAGTGACTTACTGTACAATAAATACAGCAGTTGAATAAGCTTATTTTTTCTACATCACTGACATCAAAGCAAGTCATACTGGTAAAATAAAGTGGATAGGACAGATCTGTGAGGCAAAATATAATACCTTTCAGAACGAATATAATGTCTATAATTTGTTTATATACTGCTTTATGGAAAACACCAGTAAAACAACAAAGGAACAAAGCCAGGTTGGAAAAATTGCAGTACAGAAACATGAAATTTGCTATGATGCATTCTCTATTTACAACCTGTTATGTCGAATTATAAGTACAAAAAGCTTCTGCGAATGAAGACTTGGCATGTAGCGTAGCTGATCAACACAATATGTATTCACAGTCTGCTCTATGTAGTGTGCTGTAGGAAATTTGATTTACTGTACTGGGAAATTTTAAGATATTTTTTACATTACATAGTCACATGATATTAGTGTATGCCTCCTCACCTGCACATCCACAAACTCCAAAGTCTGCTTGGAAATGTGTTGATATAGTATATGACTAAATAAAAATGATTTAAAGCAACACATAATGCAAGTGCTCAAATAAAAACAAAACACACATACACACTTGGAAATCCCACTATACTATGGAACTCATGGAGTGACATGCCAACAAGCATGTATTCATGTATTGAATCCCTAGCCTTGTCTTCTGGGAACAGACTAATTGCACTAGAACAGAAATAGAGCTGAGAAGTCTGAATGCGCTCCTGGAGAGACGCCCCCAACCCACAACCCACCTACCAAACCCCCGCTGGTTCTACTATTCTGATTTTCTTTATGTCTGTTGTAACAAAAGTGCAGACGCAGAGTGAAAATGTCACATTTTGAACTCTCCCGAGAGTCCTAAGTCAATACAGCTGTGAAATCTGAAGTATCTGGGACTGTGTGTGTGTGATATTCCGTTTATATCTATAATGCCTGTGACATCCGCTCATCCAAATAAGTCACAATCGTGTGCAGGGCGTGATATCTCCAACTTTGGTGACAAAAAAACTGGATCCTGCTATGCACAGCCTGTCTGGTTATAACACTGATATTAGAGAGGCTTTTACAACATGCCGAGGGAGTGCTCGATATCCAGCAGGCACACGAGAACCGCACCCCTGTTTTCTCCTGCTGATGTGTTTGTGTGTTTTCTGTGCTCCACATGCCCGGCAGATGTAGACAAGGGAAAGGGAGAAGGAAGGGTTTCTGCTCAGTCTGGCTAACATGCACACCAGTTATCTGCACACAAAGAAGTACATGTGCACTCACATAATGAGTACACACACAAACTCAGACTGTCTGTATGACTGACAAAAACTTGGCTCAGTTACAGTGAGGGGCTCTGCTATGTCGGCTCTATCTGCAAGAAAGTATAAGCGGTGGAGAAGGAGGAGGAAGAGGAGAAGGACAGGGTCTGGTCGAGGTAACTCAGTAACTTTGGTTAGTTGCTTCTAGCAGACCGCAGGGCTGCCTGACTTACTGTGGTTGACACACACTCCGAGAAGTGACAGTCTCGCAGCAAGGGATGACGTTTGCAGCAGGGAGAGGGAGAGAACAACTCCTTCCCTCCACTGCACAATCACTCCTCTTCAGCGCCTGGTAATAGGAGGGGAAGGAACAGTGAAAAAAACCCTTTGCGGGTGACAGCCCAAGAACTTTTGGGAGTCAGAGAGTTAGCACCAAAGTTCCCTGTCAGCCCATTAAAGATGTGAAGCTGGCATCTTGGGTCTATTGAAACCATATGTGCGAAAGAATTTCTCTGCTGGTAAGACATTCCAAATACTGTCCAAGAGCCAAAGACTTTGGTGTTAGTCTAATTTAAGCAGTATGTTGAGGAGAGCTTGCCGCGCTTTGATCATGTGGAGATCGTTTGGTACAAATTGAACTAACCCCAGCTCCGTTTCTGGTGGATCACAACCATGGATTTGTTGAATTAAACGCTTCGTTGAATGCAGTCTGCACATGAAAAGAAAGTTGCTCTTAGGAATCCGATAGCGGGTTTTTCACCTAGCCAGCAGGTCCGCTTCTTTATTACTTTTAAACTCAATCCACGCCGGGTCCGTGCCGCTTTAACGAGACGGGGGCCGTGGCCTGGAGGAGATCATGTTCTGAGGGGAGACAGACAGAAATCACCTGGGCTATGTAATAGAGAACATATTGCACAAAAACCCCTAAGCATGGACTATGATGGATCAGACTGTACATGTATACATTCTCCATCCTCGGTTTCTTTGATACACCTTTTTTCATGGGACCTCTGACCTTAAGCTACAAACCTGCACACTCACTCACTTACTCACAGCTGCTATCTAGCATGTGCTCTTCTTTCCTCTCTGCCCATTTTCCTATTTCTGTCTCCCCCTTTTTTCTGTAATTTATACGACTAAATTCTCATCCCACAATTACAGTAACTATGGATATTTACTGATGACTTATGATGGAACAACAGCCTTTTGTCTGTGGAGAAGAGCAGAAACATTTGGTTGGATCTTTTTCTCATAGTGACATGTTTCACCACAGCTCCCTGCTGTGTCCATATGGGTTCACCGTCACACATCGAGGGCAGAGGGGCTGCTTATCTGTGCTATTGATTTTCTCATTGGCTCCGCTCCTCGTTTGGTAAATGAAAACATGCTGTGTGCAGGAAACAAGACTTGGAGCTTGAGATGTCTGCATGTCCTTAAATGTGCTAGTAAACAGAAACAAACTCATTTGGTTGCTCTTACAACATGGCAAAGTGCTGAAAATGCTCACTCATCTCTGTCTCCTCTGTTTTACTTTGTTTTTTTACATGAACATAAGTTATCAATCATTCACATGCAACACAAGTAAGTACCCTAACTTCCCTTTTCTGTACTTGTCACACAAAAATAGGGAAAAAAGATGTTCCTCTAACTTTTTCTGACTTGTAGTAGAAATTGTGTTTGAACAATCCCTTTGGACAGCAAGACTGATAACACCAGTGGTTCACCCTGGTTTACATTTACATATGTACGGTACATTTACATTTACAGTGTCCTGTCAATCTGGTTGGCATTAAAGAAAGGGTTTTAGGATGCTAAGCCTCCACTCTTACTATCCATACTATTCTGTGTTACAAGACTGAATAAGAACAACAGGGCTAAAAGAGGGAAGGTGGAAGTGAAATAGGAGGATTCATGCCCCTGGTGCACATGTGCAGGCCTCTCCTGGCATCAGGTAGGAGCTGATTGATCACACTTCAAAGGCAGGAAGTACTGGATAATTAAAGCTGCAGTATAAATAGATAGCATACACTATACACTAGATCATATGTTTGATAACAAATGGGGGCTGTACTTGCGTTCAGGCTGGTCTTTGCTCTGTCCTGAGAATCACAAATTTACATGCCCTTGTAGTGGAGAATAAAAGAACCTGCAGACCAACCTGTGAATAATTAAGGGAGCTTTTTTCAAGTCACAGTGTGCTCACAGTGTACATGTGAGTTTATTTTTACAACAATAAGTATTCTTTTTTTAAGAAAGTATTTTAGATTGGAGGAGTTTATCCACTGATATACCTTAATTACACCATGAAGGCTGTAAGGGTCTATAAAGGTGATATTATTACAAGGATTTCTTTGGATAAAGGTTTTTTTCCCCACATCAAATTCACATCAAAAACAGCGATTGCTTCTTGGATCAAGTATTATTATTTAAGGAGGTCTATGGGGAAAATGATGACCCTATTAATCTTTTTTTAATGAAATAGTTAACATATACCAATATTTATATAATCGTATTAACACATTTATCATTATTACTAATGTATGGTCCCATGATGTAAATACTGATGTGTAATATTAAAAGATAGTGCACATATATCAAAATACAATACATACACTAAATACAAAAAAATGCTGTGTGCGCTTTATAGCCAAATCAGCATAAAGTCACATCACTACTGTACTGACAAACAAAACCAACAGGTGTCCTAAAATATACACAGAATACAACAATGCAACAAGAAGGCCTACACACAGTCATTACACTATTTACTTATTACTTACTTCTGAAATGTTGGTACTAATTTTGTATGCATTTCACACAAAAGACATACCTGTTTCTATACCTGTTATGTGAGAAATAATTAAGCAAGCAACTGAACAGTGCTGCTGATTGCATCAATAGGGAGAAGACTGCAAAATAAAAACACCACCAATAAACTAAATACCGCATGGACAGAAAAAAAAGAATGCTGAAAAAAATGTAAAACTAAACTCCCCAGAATAAATTTTCACGGCTGCCACCATAAAACCCTAACGTGAACTATTTGAAAGTGCTTTGGCTTGTTTTATTTGTATCACAATCATGGTTTCAAAGATTCCCACTAAAAGCTGTGTTAATTGAAGGGTATAGTGGCCTTGACGCTCAGTAGACACAAAACCTAGCCAAATACATGCAGGGCGACTGTCGCAGTTAAAAACACAATGCTGTTGGTGCAAGAAAGGCATTACAGTGGCTATGTGCGGGATAGATGTGGAGAGACGAGGAGACAAATCTTCCACTTATGGTTGGTATACACGAGCGCTGTCTTTAAGAGCTGCACAAACAACACTGCACCACAAACAATAGTTTCGTCTGCCACCATTCACTATAGATTGTCAACCAAACCGCCCTGTGGCTAACGGCCACCGCCTGACTCCCATACAGGCGTCATGCGGTTGGCTTGGCCGCAGGCACCACGCGAGTACAAGAGCAGAACCGTAAACCCAAACCCGTCAAGTAACTGAATACACAGTAAGGTCATGCAGGATGGTTAGACGAGTGCCTGGTAGTGGAGAGACTATGTTTATAATGCCACTGAACATGGGTTCCAACCTGCTACATTAAAGCAAAGTCATTTGCAATACTCTGCTGCTGTCCTCATGAATTATCTATCTTTCCAAATGTGCATCTCCTATATGAGATTGCACGAACTTTTGACAGACACTTCACTCTGATTTTCCTGGGGCAGGATTACATCCACTAATATTGATAACACAGACACATTTGTTCTTGACATACAGTACATAAGAGGGTGACTGAAAAATAATACTGCAATACTTCTTTGTCATTTCAGCTTAAGACAGGGGGTATGGGAAGGACAACTAGGAGTGATGTGAGGAACAGACATAAAGGACTACAGTCCAGTAGAGACCAGGGCTGGGGTTTAGGGTTGGGGCTCTAACCAAGGTCCTGAGACTGCAGGCTTGGACTATAGGGTCTCGGTGCTGCAGCTGGGCTTTGTGGTTAAAGTAGTGGGCTGGCCTTAATGGATTTGTGATGATGTATCTCTGAATTCTTGCCTAAGACCTCTGACTGGGAGTGGGCTCAGGATGCTTATCTCTGTGGACATCTTGGCCCAGCTTCAGGGTCTGGGGATCCGGTTTCACCTGCCCATGGGAGAAATCCACCAGGACTGGAGTAACTGGGGATTAGTAGGGATGACCCTGGGAGCAGCAGAGCAACATTTGAGACCACTAAGGAGAGAAAAGTTGTTTGACCTTGAGGCATGGACAAGGTGAAAACTAAGAGAGATTATTAGATTAGTTGAAGTGAAACATAACACCTGGATGTATCCATGCTAAAAGGGATATGATTTGCTTTTAAAAAGTATAATGGCAAGAATCTTAAGAAAGTTAACATTTATTGGGTCATCTTGCCTTTGAGAAGCAAAACAAAAAAATAAAATGTACATAGCTTACAATGATACCACTAACTACTGTGCCTCTACACACATTACAATGTGTGTTTACAAAGCTCACCAAAGTAACAAAGTACATCGTGTGTTATCCAAGAACTGGCTAAGTGAGTCATCCAGGTTACATGAGTAAGAAGTTGCCCTGGAGCAAACCAGCCACAGTGACACTAGTTGAGACCACTCAAGGTCACAGCACAGCGTCTCTCATGACTGGCCAACATGTCTTCAGGCCTAAACCTAGCAGACAGATTACAACAACGCTCCCAACAAAGAGCGGCGCCTATGCCCCATGTGCCTATACCCTCTCCAAAATCCTGCAACCAGAGAGCTCCTAAAGGACTCGTCACCTTGTCTCTAGGCTGGAGCACCAGAGCAGGGAAAGCCGGCACTTCAATCATCTAAAGGTCATAGGTCACGTAGGTCAAATACCTCGGCTGAGATCCCCAACCCCCATGTCACAGTGACAGGCAGTGGTCAGTGTCATGGGCTGGACCCTGAATACGCCCAGCTCAGATCCTGTTGAGACCACAGGGAGTGGGCTTACGCTGAGATATCAAGATTATGGTTCAGTGCTGAGACTATTGAAAAGCTCATACAAAGGGACTCTCTGAGTGATATGTCAATTATTGTGCTGTTAAGAAATTATACTTCACTCATCATCACTTTAACATTCATTCAGGTCAGAGAGAGGAGAGATAGGATGACAGAATGACAGCAAGAATGAGCAAAAGAAATTTTAAGTCACAGTGAAAAAAAAGAGTTTTACTCTTTTGTGCAGTCCAAAAAAAGCTACACGGGCCCAGTTTGTAAGGCTGTGTTAACAAGATAATCTAAAAGTCAGGAGGGTGTTTTTTTAACAAGGGTGTTTTTATGATCTCTGTTACAATAAAATGAACAGGTAAAACACTGAGTGATTAAAGATAATGAAGAACAGATATGGCTGACACCGTCTTCAGGATCCCTAATGAAAGATTACACTGCACTTTGAAGAGTTTTACTGCCTCTGTAAATCAAGACTAAATACTTATTATTTGAGGAGGTATTAAGGGTGCAGTGGCTGTACTATGTGCTAGCCTGTTTACGATTAAGAAGGGGGTGGGAAAGAGCATTGGGGATTTCATTGGGGATTTTATAAGGGAGCCCCTGTATGCCCTGGAATTCCAACACTTGAGGAGTAGCCCCCGCAAGCCTGTTGTGTGAACATGTATGTCTTTTGTGCAACAACATTGTGACATGACAAAGTCTGAGTGAAAGCAGATCATGGTGAACCTGTGTGTAAGTCCTTCAATACCCCTGACATCCAAGCTCTGAGCTCTGGGATAAAGAACAAAAGAGCAGAAACAGGTAAACATGTGCTAACAGCTAGCCTGTTACTTGTCTGCCTGGCTTAGTTGTTTTCTTTGGTTTTTTGACCGCGACATGTCTTTCACCACTTGTGTAGCTGCAGATGACTCATGTAAAAATTTAAGACAAAAAAAAAAATCTTCTTTACCACCTTTTTTTCCCACGGACACCTAGAATCAATCACACAGCATTCCAGCACTGTGTCAGATCAGTTGTGATCTTGACTAATGTTCTTTTTTTGCTGAGGGCTGTTGACCCTACTCCCCTGGCTGACAGGAGCCAGAGCTGGGAACCAGTAATCAGGGTCAGAAACTTTACTACAGGCTCAGGAAGGCCTTCAAAAGGTGGTGGATCTCCCCGATGATAAAAACACATTCACACCGAAGACACCACTTTTACCATGTCCTCTAAATGTCAACTGTGAGAGGATTACAACAGTGTTATAAATCACACAGCAAGTGGGGTAAGGTAGGAATTCAGACCTAATATGGAATGAGCAAAAAGACATTAGTGTGTTTTTTAGGCCTTGAGTCCTTTCAAAAGCAAAGGTCAGTCAGTATAGGCTGAGGTCATATGCTATACCCCTGTAAAAATACTGCAGAGCGAGTGGTTTCAATTTGCTCAAGTGATTAAGTTCACGCCAGCCCCCAGTGCACTGGCAAGGGTCATTTGTGCTTGGCCGAGTTACTGATGAAGGTAGGGAGGAGTGATGCTAACCGTGAGCATTGGTACTGACATGGCATTAGGTAGGCATAACAAGACTCTGAATCATGGGGTGTGCTACAAGGTCTAGTTGAGGTTACAAGAAAGCTATAAACGTCTTTTTTGTCTCCATCTATCCAGCCAACCTTTTGTTAAAAATGTGCCAAATGTTCAAAGTCAAACCCATCAAACCCTTTTTTAGGTTAGCTTTATATCCTTATAGTAGCTTTTAGAAATTGGATTATTCAGACAATGCAATAGCCCTGCCATGCTTGCTGACTTGTGCCAGCTAAAGGAACTTAACATTGACAATAGCAATTTAATTAGCAGTAAAGACACATTCCCATTTAATGGGTGCAGGAGTTTACTTATAAACTGTCTATATTTGCTCTGAAGAGAAACTGTCGGAATTTCACAAGCCTCTGTAACCTGGACCTGACAGCATCTGCCACTAACAATTCAACTGTGTAGACAATTGACAGTGTTGCAGTCATTTTGCAAAGGGGGATTGCTGTGCACTGTTTGGGGGTTGGCAGTGTAACACCAGATGTGAGCTGTGCACCGCGGCATCAATAATAAAAAAGTCTCCCTAATCTTAACTCTTCTCTCAGTCGCATCAAACCTTATGGTGAACAAAAACACTGTGTCTCAGGTGCCTAAATTATTGATACAACCGCAATTTAAAATCTCCCCACTGCAATTTTTCGCAATGTTTCCCTCCTCAGCTGCAGCTCCTATTGTTGATTTATTTATTTATGTATTTGTTTTCACTGTGTTTGGCTGGTTTCTTTTTTTTTATTTCTGGAGGGGGAGGGTGTTTTTCTCGATTTTTCACCTTTCACATCTTGTGGAATTCAGCGCTCTCATTTCCTCCCTGTGATATGGAGTACGGCGCTTCAGAAACAACTGTCAGGTTCAAATCAAAAATGGGTGGAGTGGGTGTAATATTGAACTACTGAACACAAGCTGAGACTTGAGCGATGGATATGGCACCTGATTTTCCTCCCCTCCACTTCTTCCTTTGCCTTTGTCAGCTCCGGGGGTTTCTCTCTGTAGTCAGAACAATGCGTGGGTGATGTCGGCATGCGGAAGAAGATGTTCTGTACAGCGATTTAGTACAAATGCATCCCATAATGATCATGTTTTGTTACCTTTATGCACCTCCAGCACCGGTTCCACTCCTCTGGAAATCTGAGCGCCGTAAACAGCTACAGAGGCTGCTCCCTTTTAGCCAAGTATTTACTACTGCTGCTTTGCTCTCCTATCATACTGATGAAGGATCCTCTTCAACTCTGTGCAGCACTCCACAGCCAGCAGGTGCGTTCAGGGAATAGAGGAAATGCACATTCAATACAAGAACTCATACGTACACTACTGAGTTGTGGAAGCATATACATAACCTCCTTGCATGTTTGTTGATGGGTACATGTGCAAGCATGTACCCATCAACAAATGTGAATGTGAACTCTTTCGCATCAGCTGACACACACACACACACACACACACATACACTTACACACACACTCATTCTGTCTAGGTAAGCTCCCACAGCTGTTCACTAGATACAGTAAATATCTGCATGTAATGTAGGTGAACAGTGTTTTGGCTGTGAAACCCAAACATGTTCAGCCGTTCCACTGGTGTGGGCACTTAAAACAATCTCCTGTCATGTCACACCAAAGGCCCCTTAGCTTTACAATAACAGAACAGGTTGACAAAATGAAAACTCATTCCTCCCTCATTTACGCGTCATTTCAGCCCTGACCCTAGCAGTAAAAGATCAAAGAGCTTTTGAGGCCTGCTCTTATTTCAGCCTGCTTTAGAAGGACAGCTGAGGAGTTTGGCAGTCCAACATAAGCTGCAACGGGAATTTTTCAGACCCCTATCCACTCACAATGAAAACCCTGACTCATATAGCCAAAGCACAGGCGTTGTTATGGGTTAGAGTAATGATTATAGGATCACAGATGGCTATCTGCAGTGACATGCACATCGGAAGCACACTGGCTCTGATTCTCTGCAATTCAATGCCATAAATTTCAGCCAAATGATGAGTTATCGGGCTTATACCAAGCAATAAAGTTGAGGGGAATTAGGGGATTATTCAAACACGATCATAAAATTTTTAAATCAAAATCATAATGGTTACATCATTCTCCCTGTGTCAGATTCATACTCTTACCCCACCCCCGCTGGCTATAACCATGGTAACAGAAGAAGCCCCAGGGATGGTGAATCAATAGCAATATGCCAATCTTTATCTAAGCAACCCCCACTCCCCATCCTTGTGTAGCGCTGTCACTTTAGATCTAATGATCTAACCTATGAAGCATTGATGAGCAGTCGGCTAGTGAGTCACTCTTCATTCACGCTCACACACACACACACATACTGCGCATACAGACCTTCTTTGGTGAAACAATAACAATTGGATTAGCTCTGTCATGTCAGTGATATTAGTTTGTGTTGCATCTTCAGTGAATAGAGTATAATTGCGAAGAAATCATGGTGTCTATAAAAAGCTAAAATGAGGAGCAGAGAGAACTGAGGTCAGCCATTTTGGTTGGAGTGACCACTGCACTGGCCATAACACAAATGGATCAGTATTGACCACTGTCATTGACCTCAGAGACCTCTGCTCTCTAGCCAATCTGCACCAGGCCTTAGGGGCGATTATGACATTTACTCAAACAGATTATAATTTCAAATGACTGTTTAAAAAAATTCCCTGGTGGAGCAGACAGAGGAGAGCAGTGGTTAGAGGGGAGAGAAAGCGGTCGAAAAGAATAGACTTGAAATAATCAATAGGAAATGGACACACAACAGAGGCCCTGCAGGCTGTGCAGATCAATAAGCCGTGTTAAGTGGCGGTGATGCCCTCCATTGATGAGCAAATGGCTGTACAGGCTGTCCTTGCTCCCTCTCCTTCTCCCTCTGCCTCTCTCTCACTCCAGTGGGTCAAACAGCGGGGCCAGGTGGTTAACCACATGTCGCCTCCAGACATTGCACACCAGGGCTCAGTCTCTGATACGCCAAAACTGGTCAGCTGGTCTGCTCTCTGCCCTGCCCTACACCCTCAAAAAGCCCCCCTGCTCCCCGTGCAAAGCTGAGGGGCATTGCGGGAGGTCAAAAGTCTTGCTCCTGCATGTAATGGAACAGTTACTAATTTTTCGACCCAATCCACCATTAAATACATACCTCTACTCTACCAAAGGGAATTATATCCTTTCTGCTGTCATTTGCTAATGTTAAAAGTGATCCAGTGAATGTGAGGTTACTACAAAGAGGGCAGTATATAGGAATAGCATGATGGCTGCTTGACTGTATGCTGTGCCACGGGGGCAAGAAAGAGTTAAAGAACTTGCTGCCTCTTCGCAGAGTCACAAGAAGATCAAATGAAAGACGAATCAAAATTATACCTATTGGATACACCTGTCTGTCTGTCTCCAACAAATCTAAAATATATTACTCACTGGAATAGTGTCTGTTGTTTCAAAACAACACCTGTTGTGCTGTCCCATTCTGGGCCATCCATTCCAGTATAAATCAAAGCTGTGCTGTGCGCCAACATGTGTATATACGAAGCAAAGAGAGCCGCGCAAGGCAACGGGAGAGAGAGGCTTGTGTCTCTCTCTCCAGTGTTGTGTTCATCATATCCTCACCAGTACTCCATCTTATTACTTCTGCCATATGACACGCGCCTCAGATCGCACGACCCATGAATAATATACGACCACGCCACCTCAGCACAGATGAAAGCGCACGCAGTGCACTGTGGGTCGGATACAGTGGGCTGAGATGCGGAGGTAGTGAGGAGGAGAAGGAGGATGATGAGGAGGAAGAGAGTATATACAGATACCATGCAAAGGCCTGTGATTTTCAGTCCTGTGTGTGTGTGTGTGTGTGGGTGTGTGTGTGTGCGTACGTGTGTGTGTGTGTGTTTCATTCCTATCTCCAGCTGCAACAAGGGTGACAGCACACATCAGTGACAGCTTGAGGTAGCAGCCAGTGGCACCTGAAAAGAGTGAAGAAGGGGAAAGAATGAGAGGATAAGGAGGGAAAGGGAACA
Source organism: Argyrosomus regius (assembly GCA_946959425.1). Classification (NCBI taxonomy): domain Eukaryota; kingdom Metazoa; phylum Chordata; class Actinopteri; family Sciaenidae; genus Argyrosomus; species Argyrosomus regius. The sequence goes on from OX336882.1 coordinate 18,553,464, forward strand.
ATGAAACAGCAGCACACATAACACACACTCACAACAGATATATACACACACAGGGGAAAGAATTCCTCTCAGGAGAGCTGATCAGTGCGAGGCAGTTTGCCCGTCTGCGCTCTGCAGGGACATGGCGTTTCTCCCTCTCGGGGTCGGGAAGCAAAAACAAACACTACTTTTGATCATCAGGCTCCTCACCTAGGAGCTTTTGGAGAAGAGACGCAGATTCTAAACACAGCATCGCCCTGTCTGGTGCTTGACTAAACACACATGGGTGATAACACACGCTGTGAGACACACTGACACACAAATACGAAACTCTAAATGCAGACAAACACACACACACAGGGCGTATGCAGAGAGGTGTATCAAACAGCAGAGCAAGGGATTAGGTGTAAAAAACATGTGATCCCGGATACTACTTTCAGCAACACCCACTAAAAAAACATTGTTCCCACAAGCCTCAAGTTGTCCATTGAGGAGTAAGACTGTTACGTCACACCAACAGCTGTTAAATGATATGAGCTTACACTTAATTTTTTATAGTCAGCCACTGCATATGTTTCACATACAACAGTGATGCGTGCAGTGTTGGGTTCCCATTGTGAATTGCAAGCATTGTGTCACTGTAAAAAAAACCCATTCAGCAGCAAATCCTACCAGGAGCCAGCTAGCAGGCAACAAAAGGATTGTCGTGGCGAGCAGGCTAGCACCCACATTGTGCTGTAGTCGGTGGCAGGAGAAGACAATAGGGAGGAGCGTTTTGGGAGCTTGACCTGGGCTACCTTCACTTCACCTCAGGTAGACAAGGTTAAGATGGATGGCCCTAATTAAAAGAAAGGGCCTCTCTTCTTCACAATAGCATCAGGTTTATTTTACAGGAACTTTAACGGGGCCTTTTGTGGGGAGGTAATTATAGGGTAAAGTGATTAGAGCTCCCTGAAGGCATGGAGGTGACAGACAGACTCGGCGGAGTAACCCAAGTAACCTTTCAATATGACATCTCTTCCTATTGTCATTCACACCGCACACTAATTTCAACCATGCAGCATGCATTTACGCTCTGCTTCTTCCACTCTCTCCTCCCCTCTCTCTCTCACTGTCATTTCACTATGTACGAGAACAATGCACATATTGCCAAATGTGGCTCCGGCGAACTCTAGACAAAAGGTTATGAAGATCATTTTTCCAATGAGGAGGGGGTCATGCTGGCATGAGGGCAGAGGCGACTGAGTTTCCTCCACAACAATGGCTGCAGACTGACCTAGCAAATCTCTGGAGCCGGAGGCTACATGCAGAGCAGATGACGTGCCTTGCCCCAACCGTTTAACATGACTGGTTATGCCAGCTACGAGATCTGCCCCCGTGGGACTTTCTGAAGCGGAAATGTGTGTTGGGCATAGCAAAGAATGCACTAATCTGCTGTTTATTAAGTGTGGGGTAACTTGAGATTGGCGATTAAATGGAGATTTGAGCGTGATACAGCCACTCCATAGGCGCAGTCACATGGCGCTGTGGCTTGTCTCGGTTCAACATATGGGCCTCGCTAAATGTGTGAAAGACTGCGAGTAGCGTGTGCACTGTCAAGCTTGCCAATCAAGGACCCAGCCTGTGACAGTGAGCTGCTTAACAAGGATTTCATGTCCCTGATATTTCTGTGAAGCAAGCAGGGGACTTGATCATATCTTTAGAGCAGGAAGAAAAAAGAGATGTAGGAGCAAGAGCTTGGAGACGTGCCAACACCAGCTCTTGTCATTCAAGAGGGTTGAGTTTTGGATTTGGGGTTAGGGAAACAAGATAATGTTCACTTAAAAAGTCACAGAGTCAAGTTTCAAATGCCTGCACCCGCTCCTCTGTGGCTCCTGTGATCCTGCAGAGAGCTTGCTTCCACTACATTTATCTCTAACCTTTCTATGTGCTTGACTTAATGTGTCATTGTGTTATGGCTGTATGCATACTATTGGTGTATGCATGTGTACAGAGAGTGATCTCTTTGGGAAGCCTGTTTAAGTGTGCTTGAGAACCATTGCCACATACTTAGATATCACTACCAAAGCTATTCGGAGAAGCAATTAAAATCTGTTTAGCTGTCTGCATGCATGAATGCACCCACCCATACCAGCCTGTCTGAGGAGCCAAGGAAGTCAGATACTATTATTATGCCCCGGTCTCCATGGTGAAAGGCTACATGGGTCAGTGTCAGCCTTAAGGTTAGATAGGCAAGCTTATGGTTTCAAAACTGTTAAGGTTAGGTCCCATTTCAGATTGACTCCTGTCATGGTGACTAAGATCAAGGGAGTCTCTTGTTACTATAGTGGTTCTGCTCACAGTAGAGGTCTAGGATTCTACTTTGTAATACTAAAATAGACCTAAAACACTGACCATTCGATGTATGTGTACAATTGAATAAACACATTAAATAGTACCTTTACTTCCTTAATTTGATGCAATTCCTGCTGAACAAGGATTTTGTGTCCAGACCAAGGGGATATTCAGCCTTGACTCTGAGATATAACTTTGAGAATGATAAAAATGCTGAAATATTTAGCTAATTTATTTTACAAAATGAAGACAAAGGTGTTTTTATTTATCTATTTATGTTTTTACGTGTGTCTATTTTATGGGTTCTTTAAATAACAGCATCACCATCATCATCCTTCTGTATATTACATCTCTTTACATCTTGGTATCAGTATCTCAGTATGTTTATCATAGGTTCCTTTCATCATAAGTACACATGATAAATAAAGCATTTATTTGGCTTTATTTATTCCTGTGCTCTATGGCTATCACTGCCATCTACTTAGAGTTTAAAAAAGAAAAAAAATGATCAATTTTCATAGATGAATAGATAGATAATTGGTGGATAGTGACTGATATGTTTTTCTTTCTTTCTTTTTTTTTATCAATATATAATGTTTTGGAATACAACTCATCATGCTGGCCACATAACACATCATTACAGGACAGAGCTCTAGTCAACAGAGGATCTCCTGTGCACTCCCTGCACACTGAGTGATAAAAGCAGACATCAGTTGTCTGTAACATGAGTTATATGGGCCCATTATAACATGTAGTAGCCCTTGTTGATCCTGACCCTGGGCGTAGTGGTGAGTTCATACTCAGCTGAGTGTGTCAACTACACACAGGCATGCCTCTGTGTCTTATCAAAGCCCAACCAAAAGCCATTTTAAGACACTCATATAAATCACTTAGAGGCCAATAGAGGTGTGCTTTATTGCAGGCATTGGACAGGGCCTCTTTTGTCAGCTAACGTTCTTTTGATAGTTTTGCCAATCACAGCTAATAATGCATCTGATAAGATAAGCTGTGGCGGACCTCTCTCTTGGTGCAAGGGATTTTGTAGAAACCCTCCTAGTCGTGTCAATACTCCTTTGTAAGGAGTGTGTCCAAGTCAACACACCTGAGAACATCAGAGGCAGACAAACTCATCTCGGGTCAACATGCTCACCCCACTCAGTGTGTGTGTTTCTGAGAGGGTGGGAGCAACACAGAACAACAGACCAAGCTTTGTGCGTGCTGTACTAGCCGCACTAATAACGGCCCTTTCGACAAGATTGCTTGACAGCTGGGTGGGACTTTGAAGAATTCATAATGAAGCAATGCCTCAGATTAGCGCAGGAGCGGCTGCCTTTGAAGAAACAGCTCAGGTTGTGAGGTCCTAATTAGGAATGGCCTATTTTAGTTTGAACACATGCTAAGGAAAGAGTGTTTTGTGTGTAGGCCTGTGCGTGTATGCTTATCATCATGTGTGCATGCAAGGATGCTGTCTGTATAAATTTCTGTGTGATAGTGTGAGTGTGTGCGCACCTGTCTGAATTAATTGTGTGTGTGTGTGTGTGTGTGTTGATGCAGAAAGTTGCTTATTTTATTTTTTCATCAGCTCGGACTGCTTTAGCGCCCCCTTGTATGACTAGGTCAAAGTTCAGTGGTAGAGGGTGTGTGTGTGTGTGTGTGTGTGCATGTGTAAAACAAGTGTATGTGTGTGCAAACAGGTAAGTGATTAGGGGAGAGATCCAGGTGACCGGTACTCATATTATTGATTTTATTCCAGCCATGCTGCCCCACTAATGAATATACATGGGTACATGCCTACACACAAACCACTACATATACATCTCCACAGCATGCCCCCCTCTTAGCTCGTCTTCAATCAGCACAGCTGCAAAACAATGGTGGAATGTTCCGGCCTGTTACCATTCCTCAGTGTCTATCTGATGAAGGAGGGCCAGGGATAATCCAGCCCGTCCTTATCACTGGCAGGGATCCCATTTCCATATTCAGGCCCTGCTGGCTGATAAGAGCAGCTCCTGATAAATGTGTAGTGATGGAGTGATACCTGTGGTCTGAAGTTGATGAGAGCCTTATGAATGGCTAAAGCAGAGAGGTGATGAAGGAGGGGGGTGGGGGTGGAGGCTGGACAGTAGCTTTCAGCAGGCCTGATAAAAGCAAGAAGGAAAGGGTTGTGATTAATGTGCCTAAGTGGCCCAGGGTCACAGGCAGGCCCTCACCAGTGACTGCTCTTAAGAGAGGTCACCTCCACGACCATCCGTCACGTAGGCAAATACAGACACACACCGTTACACACTCCCTGTCAGTGCATGCATGTGTGTGTGTGTCTGTATGTATGGATTAAACAACGGTGCCCACAACTATTTAGTATACAAATGCATATATACACAGCCACATGCAAATATACCATCAGCACATGTATGGCATATTTCACAGACTTTAAATACAGTTAATGGTCGCACTTGTATTGGATGCACAAGTGTGCCGTTTCACAGTTCAGGGAGCTGGACACTGAACACTGGGTGGGTGGCACAGAGGGATCACTGACCACTTGAGGAGGACATATGACCTCCATTTTTCAGCAGCTCCGTCCTTGGGGCCAGACAGTCAGACACAAATGCATTATTAATTGGGCTCTGTTTCACTATGTCCATTGCTCCTTTATCAGCATGTCGACTATCACCAGAGCCATCCTTCATTTATTGGCTTAGAAAAGCCCCATTCTCATTGTAAGTGACATGACAAAACGTGTGTGCACAAAAGCACTGTTTAAAGAATCATGTGATGTCTGAGTTATCTGTTTGGAGTTCAGTCATGTCATGATTTGACCTACCTAAAATATAGACATATTTATATACTAGTAGTGTATGTACATATATAGTAAAACTGAAATTGTTGTTGACTTGTAGCACTTTATATGAGCAAATTGTGATTTTTTAACTTTTTTTCTCTTTAAACTAGGTATAATGACTGAAATTATTAAATGTTGACCAAATTCTGTAAATTGTTAAAAAATAAACAATCAAGAATGTCGACATTTGCAAATTATTTTAAGTAAATAGGACTGGTAGTTGACCAGGAATGTATATGAGTGTATATGTGCATATAAATATTTTTGAAAACATAAGACCACGTCAACATTGTATCCACGTGGCACAAGACTCAAACTACTACTAGAATAAATATCTGTAGAAAACAGTATTGTTGTTTTCGACACAATAAACATTTTGGTGTTTGAAGATGGTGTTGATTTTGATGTTATTTGCTCCACAGAGATTGTTACAAAGGGTCCCCTGTCCCTGGAGAAGACCTTCACCACAGGGAAACCTTAAAAGCACATATTAAAAACACACTGTCTGTCTCCTTCCCATCTCCTCACATCCCCAGGCCCCACCACACACTGTAAACAGCTGGCTTCACTGATATTTTATTAATGATGTTCTTTAATTAGTTTAATTACGTAGAATCACGTCTTTGTGCATAATTTCACCCTCTTTAATGAAAAAAAAAAATCCCAACTGCCATTTATGTATACATAGAAATCTCTGCCCTCTGGCTGAGAGAAGTGTAATTGTGTTGGTTTCTTTCAACAAGGCCTTGTACTATGAGGTGCTCTAAGTGTGAGTCAGAGTAGTGGGCCGGTTTGCTTCGCATGCTTTTTGTTGTCAATCAGGCTTTGTTTGCTGATGAAAGCAGGGTGGTGCTGTGAGCCAAGCAAGAGCTTACTCACATAATGTATCATGTTTGGTTTGATTACGCCAGTCTTTCTTAGATTAAAACAAAAAAGCATGTATCCTTTCTTAAACTGCATAACTTGTCCATGCTTGATTTGTACATGCCCCTAGGCAAATGACATTTCATTGATTGAGATTTAACTATTCTGTGGCCCATTTTTTGAATAGTGTATTTAATAATCCTGAATCACTGAAGATTATGAAGTAAGGAAACTTGGACAGCGTCATCCATGGTTCATCAAACACCCACAGAGCTCTGGGCATAGGAGTGCCATGTTTCACTGTGACCCACATGCCAAGATGGCAGGTCCACCTGGGACATTTCTCTGTGTTTGCACTGTAACCTAATAAGAGCAGATCAGTGCTTAAACACAAGGCTTTATTTAGACAGCACAATGGTTAGTCAGCAGCAACATTATCTGACCTCATACATCTTATCATGCAAGGCACTCTGTCAACAGTGTTACTGGAAGAGGACAGCGCTAATGCTCACACACATTAGCATCCCTCAACAGTTTCCAAGATGGCTGCCGGGATAGATATGGGGGGGTGGGGGTGCAGCTTGTCAGACACTGATGTTCCACCATGATGACAATGGGAGTAAATGAGGTTTCAGAGACCTCATCTAAGACAAAATCAATATTCTGCCTCCTCAGCTCAGGAGAGAAGGTTTCTGCATTATGTGCTTTAAACTAACACATGGTGAGTGAGAGTGAATGAGCGAAGATGCTCCTATTTTGGGGGAGCTGGAAGATGTCTGTCTCCACCTCCCATCAACGTTGTCTCTTGATCTCTTGCACCATCCCATCACATCAACACACACAAAGAAATGATAGATATATTTCTGTCCAGCCCACCTGGTTTGTAGTATCACTCCACGGCCCAGACTGCTTTAAAAGTCAATTACCAGGCTAAATGACTTGAGGAATATCTCTCAAGAATGATGTTTCACACACTTTATCGATGGCAATAGCATTACAGCTGATTAGCGGAACCAAATGTGCTCTTTTTGTAATGCAACACACAGAAGGGTAACTGGATCGCTGTGTTGGCTCCAGCAGTCCCCGGACGAGCCCCGCTGGCGGCTAGACTGGAAACATCCCAGAAAGCCTCAGCCCTGAGAGGGGCTAATGTTTCAGCTGGGGCAAAGGAGCTTGGAATGATAATGTTGATTCACTAAATAGTTGACTTAGAGGTCAGCAGCATTCACGCATCACACGGACAATACAATCCTGCTTTGAAAATACACTAGATTTACTATTTATTGAACGGGGATCAAACCCGAGGAATACCCTGGCAATCTGACTCTGGCACTGGAATGTGGGCGATTTTCTGTCTCTCTGTCTGTCTCGTTCCCTTCCATATGCACAGACCACCAGCTTCTTGACTAAGCCAATAATCACGCTTAACTACATTAGTCCATATCCCGTTGTCCAACCTCGTCACAGTTTGGTATGTAAGAACAAATGAGTTTGTGGATTCCTGGGAGCTTTTCTCTGTTTGGCCCACCAAATGGAGGAGATACACTGAAGCGGAAAGTGAAAACGTCCCATAAATTTTGTAGAATGATTTTGGCTATCACTGGAAAAAGCTGTTCCAGCAATCAAGGATTAAGTGTTTTGTTCAAGACCACCTCAACAGCTATACACATATTTGGGAAGTAATGCCCATGAAGAAGTAACACATTACAGGAGTTACTTCTTCCAGGATAGAGTAGTGTAAGGAGTTTGATGTGGGTCTAGATTCAATTTTGTCTCTGTGTTCAGTAAAGAGAATAGCTTTGAATGTGTTATCTTGGCATTATGGCTGGAGGTGAGAGGAGGCGGCTACCCTAACTCTGTCAAACGAGGAGAAATACACCCCACAGTAACTCCAAACTTGTCGAATTGACATGATGTTTTTTTTTTGACACTGTTAAGCCTACATTCAACAATTGCTGGAGGGTTACCAGGACTACTTCTGATATAGCTGACGTGGGTCAGTAAATGCTGTGCCTCCAAAGTGTAGGTTTACATTATCACAATATCTTGTTTTGTATTTCTCAATGTCACATAAGATTTGGAAAGTCAAGTAACAAGTAATGCAACTAATCACTTTTACTGATGAGTAATTAGCACAGTTTAGTAATCATGAATTAATATGAAGTCTTAATGAATCCAAAGAATACTGTTTTGTTTTGTCAAAAATACTTGAATAATAAAGATTATTTTTCATGTCTCGTTCTGGAACAAATCTATTCAATTCCTGCTGTCATTACAAGCATATTAGGAAACAGTCAAAATCAACCCCCCAATTGTTAGAAGAAATACTGCTCCAGTGGTGTAGGGGCTATAAATAATTAACTGTAATTAAGACTATGTACACATGCAGAATGAATTATTTAGGTTAGCATTGATGCATTGACCTACCCTCCATGTTCTTGGATGTGATCTATCAAAACCAAGGTAGAGATTTAGGGCAGAAGGGGGTAGAGGAGGGGTGCATGTAGTAGGAGTGCAGGGTGGAGGTGAGAGAGGGGAAGGTAGGAAGAGAGAGAGCAGGAGCAAGCCTTGCTATAAGACACCCTGCCTGGCATCAGAGGTGCTCCAGGGTATGCCTCAGCCTCTGCCCTGTTAGCAAACCTACGCTATGGCTCAGTTGTTAGGATGTACTCCTACTCAGCTTCTATCTCTACAGCACTGGGACTACAATCACTCAAAACATTTTGGCAAACATTTGCAGCTACTGTTTTTGTGGAGGTATTTTCTCCTCCCTTAATCTTTGTATAACTCCTTCCCTTTCCACTTCAACCTTGTACAAAATCCCACTACTCTCTCTTTTTACTTCAGGCTTTGATATAACCAACAAGACACAGGCCGCTGGGAACACAGGCACTCTTCAACTGGTTTGACATTAATAACAACATCTTTAATGCTAACACATTAGGGACTGCAATAATTAATGAGTGAATAATCACCTATGTGAAAAGCGTTATCAATAATTGTATGAATAATGCACATGCATAATGCATTTGCAGTTGCCCCAAGGCAGAATCTGGCGTCTCTGCTCTTGTCCATGACATGGGCTCTACATGATGGCGGAGACAGGCCTGATCAAATGATGGCACACACTACACTGGCCTTACATCCGCTAGCCTTTCTTCCTGCAGCAGAGCCCAAGCTGGCAATCTCACTTTCTGATGTCATCCACCCGGCAATGTGCCTTGGCCCTTGGCATTTACAATGGTTTGCTGACAGCAAAACTGGGAGTCAGCCTTGGAAACCAGGCTGGAAGTAGAGGGGGGGATCTAAGTATTAGCATTCTGCCTGCACCCCTGCTTCATCAGAGCTAATAAGGGAGGCCTGCACCGGGGTCTTTCATCTAGATTAGGGCTCTTATCGCATGCCACCTGCATGGAGCAGCCTGCCATTCATATGCAGATCTGGCCAAGGAAGGACTAGGGTGTTTCCTAACTCTGTCACTTCTCATTGCACCTTAGACATTTCCACTCGCATGGATAACCTTGTTGCTGGCATTCATTGGGATGTCTACTATCCCATCTCCTTTCTTAAATTCGAGAAAGCATTATTAGACGCAGATGTGATCAGACTGATAACTGATGCAGTATATTTGCCATGCAATCTCAAAAAATCGGAACATTAGAATTTAGAACTAAAGTATTTTTAATTGACAAACACAAGTTCAGAGATTCATTTTCTGACAGAAAAATACTGACTAAGTATGTTTTACAGTGGATATAATGCAAGAAACTATGCAGCACAATAATGAGGAAGATATGGACAGTTAACTACTGATATTTCTCTCAACACAGAGTAAACATTCATACAACATTATTTAATATAACATGATGCAGTATAAAAGGATCCTCAATAATGAAACCTGCAATCATATATTTCTTGTGATTTTTTTAGCCACTTTGAGGCAGTGGAAACAAGTTATGAAACCAACATTGACATGCCGTTACAATGACATGGCGAATTTGTGGAGGAACATCATTCATTTGGCATCCACCTGATGAACACAAGTCAAATACTGATGCTCTTTTAGCTCTGTTTGTGGTCTCTTCCAACTCTTGATGGAAATATGCTACTGTTAGCTGCACTAGCTATTCACTAGGTAGTTGTGTCTGTCTGATGTTAAATGCTGAGCCGTGTACAGAGCAAGTTTTTTTGTTGTTTTTTTGTGCTGAAAACAACTCCATGAGAGCTATGAGAGTGAACCAAAACAGCAAAGTTGCTGGACAGACAGCTAAGCAATGAGCTGAAACACACTATAAAACCTAGGAGAGCTGAAGATTCAGGTGATAATTGTCTGAAGAATCATCACTACAAGCAGTCCCGTTCACATTGTTTTCGCACTGTCATTTGATACATTGTTATAGCAAAGATATTGATTATATTAGTTTTAATAAATGAATGATAAACTATATAAATGAGCAATTAATTGAGGTGTGAGAAACGTTACATCAACCTTCCTGTCCTTAGGGCAGAAGTGATTATTAATGACTCTGAAAGGTTAGACATGTTTCAATGGGGTGCCAATAAAGACACAATGGAGAATATCGTGATGGATGGGTCTCATGGGGATGACTCAGCCAATCAATGCTTCTCATGAAAACAAACATGTCATTTAACCCGATGCGTCAACCTCATTCTTTTGCTGGCTGTTGGCTGCGAAGCCACCATCAGTTGATGTTTATTGTAACCAGCCAACCAACATGGTAAATATTACACTTCTGACTGAAAAATAAGGTGAGATTACAGCATATGGAGGCTTGATGATAGCTAAGTTTCTCACCTGGATGCATTGTACAGTGTTAGTCTTGTAATAGCAAGGGATGCGTGGACAGTGCATTGTCTGGCTGTATTAGCTGGGCATGGTTGAAAAATTGGTGGCCTCCTCAGTGGACCACAGTGAGTGATCAAATTGGCTGTCAGGGGGTGGGGGTAGGGGCATTATCTCCCTGAGACAGTGAGAAATGGGAGAGTGGGACATAGGGGGACACATTAATGAATAGGTGGGGCAACTTTTTTTTCCATTTTTTTTCCTAGCACTTCCCCAGGCCTGTCAAGGCCTCCCAGGTTTGTGCAATCTCTCAGTGTCAACATCTTTCTGTAAGGCTGATTCAATTAAGATTACGCCAGTTGCAGAGAGAGAGAGTGACAGGGGTCAGTTTGATTTTGCTGATTGGCTTTGTGCCTTTTGTTTTTTCAGCTCAGGTTACTGCTTTGCCTGCCACTCGTACTGAGAAGGATAAACTGTCTGTGCCCTGACCAGCTCTTTTGGAGAAAGGCCACTGTGGCACAACTATTTGAAGTCATGAGTAAATATATTACTCACTGTGGTATGATAGATTATTCTCCAGTGTTTTTTTTTTTACTCTTTGCCTCTATAAATCTTACATGCAGGAATAGGTCACATTTCTGTGTTTATAAGCCAGTGTGATGTGGGTGTATGATTGTGTACGTGTTATGCACAATTGGCTCCAACCATCTGTGTCCCTTCACCCCCTTGTCTAAATGTTTTCCAAAACATCCTTGTTTTGCATTCAACCACGTAAGGACACTACAGCTGAAGGCATGAAGATAGATCATTGACTGCCATGGTAAATAATATCTCAACCACTCCAAGTTGATTAGCCGTCTTATACACAGCAATTGTGGATTCTTCCACAATTAACTAGCACTTGACAACAAAACAGAGATGGATTCATTCAAAATGCTCATCAGGGGTGAACTGACAATATTCTATCTCAAGGGGTGATGGTGTCTGTGTGTGAGGGTTTTGCTGCAGCATGTTGTAGCTTCAAAAAATAACCTTTATAGCCTCTAATAGACCCTAGGCCTGGCACTAACACAATGCATTGACCTCTGCTCCACAGGGTCACCCTCCTTTGCCTGGGTTAACATTACACCCAGATTTTACCCCACAGCTGCAGCTCATTACAATGCCCCATAAAAAACGTAGGCAGCCAAACGAGGGGTGCAAGCCACCATTAAAGAGGTGAAGGGGACGATTGTGGGGGCGAATGGAGAAGTGGGTAAAGAGGTGGAGGGGGGAGGCGGGGTGACTGAGAGGTGGAGAATGAAAACAGAAGCGTTAAGTCATTAGGGTCCATTGTTGCGCTCAAACGGCCGCCACACAAGCTCTCTGTGAATGGGAAATGGAGCTTAATGACCTGAAAAGGAACTTCAAAAGCCGCGACAATAGATGAGAAGGGGCGGCCCCACTCGAATGTCACTCTGCCACTTATTGCTTAGTTGGAGAATGGCTGAGCTGTTTAGATTGGTAATGCGATGAAAGTAAAACTAGCTTGGTGCTTCCTATGGAAATGCCCCCTTTGCCCATGGTTCTCTTTCAAATAAATAGTTATGGGAGCAATTTATTCACAAACACTCTCAATACCCATTCATTTGTAAGCATGGTTATGTTCTCACATTGTTATTCCGTTCACTGTATTCAAATATAGAGAAAGGGACCATGAATGTGTGTGGGTGTTTGTGTGTGTACATTCATATCTGTGTTTATCCATGTCAACTAATATTTCTTGAGTCCCGTCATTGTAAGTCAGTTTGTAAGATTTAAATTAGCAAAATGCAAATTATATAGCTGCTTATGCCACATGATACATCCAGATCATCCATGCACTGCCCCTATTTCTATGTTAGCATAACCAGCAGTCTGTTAGCTGGTTTGTGTCAGAGGCAAGTTGGCTGAGTCGCAGCCATTTAGCTCGTGTGTGAAATCGGGGGTGACAACAATGGTTGCCATTGCCAGGCTGGGGTTGGTAGGAGACAGGATCAGCTGGCATGCAGCTTCTGAGACTGTCAGTCACTCAGCAGCATGTCTGCTGCCACACTGCAGCTGCCAGTTAGCATAGCATACACACTCAGACTACACCCTGCTGAAGTATCCAATGAGTCTCTAGCATCCACAGTTATGTTGCACGACCATATTGGAGAAGGTATGCAAGCAATCAGAAAGTTGATCTGACTGCTGGACCAAGGTGCAGGATTAAACGTTTAATATTTCGTCATCACATGCGTGGAGAAACAGCTCAGGTTTAAAACACAATAACAGCAGAAAGTATAACACATCATCACACATATTTTCATTGACCGTTCAAAGGTTAAAACTATTTACTACTACTTGTAATTATTAAGTGCCCATTACTCAGTAATCATTTTGTCTATTTGTCTCTTGTCTCTTTAATTTAATGAAGTAGTTACACCTTCGTAGGTTAAAACGGGCAACAAATGTAATAAAAACTGAATGCAGTATGGTCTCACATGCAGAATGGTGGGTTTGTGAATAACAACAACAAAAAAAGCCCAAAGTTAGTTTCAATTGTGTAGCTGTGGGCTGACTACCAAGTTTTCAACTCATTCACTGGCCTAAATACTCTGTCGCCTGCAACCAACCAACAGTATCACAGGATTTGTTTTGCTTTTTTTTTTTTGGTTTATTTTCATATAGTCTCACTACTTTTAGGATATCTGTGTTTACTTCTTGTTTTAAGGGAACTTTTAAGTCGCATCTGCTTTCACTGTGACTCACAAGTTCTTTGATCTGACATGGATGCCATTTAATGAAGATAACTGGAGTCGCAGTGAATATACTTGTATTTGCCTGCAGCACCATGTTTGACAGCAGTCTGAGAATACGGCAAATGTGTTTTTGTTTGGAATAACCAATTAGCCTGAGTGCCATGCTCATGAAAATCTTTTTTTTTTTTTTTTGAAAGAGAGAGAGAGTGTAATTTACTTCCTTCAAGAAGGGATTTACACTACCAACCTAGCAATTGCAATCCTGCCTCTTAAAAAAGGAATCTTCTTAAAGAAATGCCAACATTGGTTCCATTCATATAAAGCAAAAAAAAAAGTCACATATAGGCAAGTGTCCATTTTATAAATTGATTATACACAGTGGCTGGCAGCATGAAAATAAAGTGCCCAGGACATAAGCGACCAGAAAATGAGTTCTTGACTGATTCCCTTGGAGAATTCAACTGCTAAGCATCTAGTATCTATGATGATCCGATGTCCAAGATATCCATAAGTCTCCCTGTTAACATCCATGCCACAGGGATACTGACATACTGTCAAGTCAGAGCTGTCAATAGGCTGCAGTCTGTCCTGAGGCAACTGGACATGCACACTCATGCTCATGCACATATGCACAAGCTACATGTTTTATATGCGTACACAAACTTGCACACATAAACCATTTGCTTGCATTGACAGGCTATACATATACATATGTGTCTATTTACTTTATGTTGACCACAAGCATACAGATCCTATCAGCCCCACTCTTTTACTGTTGGTTTTTGAAATCATGCACAGCACCAGTTAACCATTGTGAACAACAGAAAAGTAGTCTGCAGTCTTATGCTTCGCCTAAGCCAGACGTCAGTAAAAATAGTTTGTGTTTAGAGCAGATTGCACCCCACATGGCGTACATCTCCCCTTGATACACGCATTGTTTGATTGTCAAAATGGTGAGCAAGTAATGTTTCTTCCTCCATGTACACGTGTTGTGAATCTCCTGCATGTGTGATTGTTGCGTCGAAGAAGACAGAAAGAGGGAGTAGGGGCAGAATTTGCTTTGTTTCTCTGTTGTCGGCAATTTATTGGCACGGCTGGCTGATCCACCTAGCTGGCAAGTATAGGGACCCTAGCCCCACAGTAGGTGTTAGGTGTTTCAAAGAGTGCTTTTGATCTGAACAAAGCAAACCAGTAAAACGGCAGTGGGAATAATCAGATATTATGGAGCTTTTATCCGTGCTCTGTGCAGGTTCATTATGGATACTTGATTTTGGCTTTAGGCTAGCAACCAACGATGCACAGTAGGACGCTGAGGACAACTTCACTGAATGCTAAGCCCCCACCCCTCCGATGAGATTTATCATAAATTTAATTTCCCTAAACCAAACTGCAGCCGATCCTTCCTTGAGATTTGGCATTGATTGGACAGCCTACACTCCTCCCTCCCTCTCACTGATGCTGCCTGTATTAAGAAAAGGCCTCACCACTAATTACACCCTCCCAGTCTAATAGAGGCACCCTGTTAAACAAACAATTGATCCCCACTTAACACATGTACCCACGTTAGTAAAACACAATTTGCCAATTTGCCAAAGGCAACACAGACAGGAGAGGGAAAAAAGAGAGGGAGGAAAGAGAGAAAAGGGGAGCAAAGGAGGGAGTCACTGGGGGTTCTTGCTATCAGAGAAGGAGGAGGGATGAGGCTGGTGCAAGAGTGGTGGTGGAGGAGAAGGAGAGAAAGATGGGATAGGAAGAGTGGAAAGAGAGAGAGAGAGAGAGAGAGAGAGAGAGAGAGAGAGAGAGAGGTGGAGATAGGTTGTCCACAGCTCTGGTTTCTGGCTGCGTCCCAGAGATGTTCGATGCTGACTCTTTCATCAATGCTAATTTGACTGCTTGAAAACTTCAAAGGACAATAAAGACTTCTAATGTCAGATAAGTGTGTGTGTGTGTGTGTGTGTGTGTGTGTGTGTGTGTCTGTGTGTGTGTGTGAATGTGTCTTAGTCCTTCTACAGGCCAATATATAGTCTCTCAGAAGTGTGGTTCAAACAGTGTTAAGTGGTAAAAAGATCCTTTCAGATGTTAAAATGGTGTTTATCCAATTTTCATAGCTTCTAACAGTTCCAACAGCTATGCCTGCTTTCTACAACAATCCTGGAATGTGAGGTTCATAACATTCGTGTCTACAGCAAATTAAGGTTGAAAGTTCTTGAATTTTTATGAGTGTGTTGATCTGCTATGTGTATCTGTGGCTCTTTTCATGCCTGAAATTAATCCTGAGTGATCACAGCACAAATGTATACTCTAAAAGCAGGTGTGAATGCACTAAGGATGCTTTGGGATCCAGTTGCCCAGGTCACATTTGTAGAGGGTCAAGTGCACAAATACTGTACGCAGTGTAGGAGGAGTACAAATACCTGTCTGACCACACTTATGGCGAACCTCATCAACTTTGTAGTGTGCATGGAGCAAACCCATCAGAAACAGTTAAATTTGCCAATGCCCACCAATTGCAACAAGGTAAGGAATTTTATAACTGTTGTAGCTGTATGCACATTTACTTGTTTTGCTTTTCAGTCTATTTAAAGGGTTGTTGCAATTTTTCTGTAAAATTTCAAAGTTATGAACTGGCAAGTTGTATACAGTCACGAGTGGCCACTTCAGATGTATTTCAGATGCAATCAGTTGCCAGTTATTACCTGCAATTCATGCCAAATACATTCCAACTGGATCCAAATACAAGATGGTCGGTCTAAACAAATCATTTATGTTTCCACATTGCTGTGGGTCTGCTTGTCAGTGTGTGTGCACACGCTTGGAGCAGGGGGAATGAAGGGTCTAAGTGAAGCAAACAGATTGCCTCGTTTGCCTTTTTGAACTGCCCAGCACGTTTGGAGAACAGGAGGGGAACAACAAAAGGTGTTAATGGCTTTATGGAGGCCCCATGCTGACAGATAGGCCATTATCTTCCTGATTCACTGCAGAATGGATAATAGCTCTGATCAGTTGCCCTCTTTATCTCTAGGGCCAAAGACCTGAACGCTGGGTTAACATATCACTTCAGCCATAAAACTGTTTACAGTAAATATTGTCAGTATATAAACAACATCAGTGCTTATATATTGCATTTGAAAAATAATAGCTCTATCAGTTGGAAGAGAAAACACCAATTGTTTTGTTTCTTTATAGAAAATTGTTTCCAACCTAAATTTACTGAATTTAGTATTTTTAAGCCAATTCTTATCATTTGCTTATAAAATAATGGACATATTGATGGCAGTCACAGTCTTATTTTCTTAAATAAAATAAACAGTGGACAGGTACATACATGTATGTGGATGTGTACTGTGTAAATGAAATCCCTAACATGTCTGTTTGGTATTTGTTTTTTTCCAATACATAAGCCTTTTATGATGTTTTACTGCAATGCAAACTTTTGTACGTGTGTGTGTGTGTGTGTTAAGTGTTACTTGTCATTCCTTTGTCAGATGTGGGTTTGTTGTTGTGGCGTTTGCCTGCCTGATTAGCTTTGCACATAACGTGTGTGTATGTGTGTGCTGGTGTCTGTGTGTGTGTGTGCATGAGGAGGGGTAGGGCACTGTTGTAAACTTATCAGCTGGTGATGACTTTCCACCCAGCTCTAAGACAACTTAAGCCCTCTCTAATTACAGCACATCTGTTGCAGCAGAGAGGTATTCTTGTCATGTGGTTTAACAAATACTTTCGCATTCAGAGGAGTACATACCTAATGAGCCTCACAGCCCAGGGCAACTCACATCTCCCCACTAAGATCAAAAAAACCTAACCTCTATGCAACACGCACACGTACAGACACACACACCTACACGTGAAAAAACCACAGAGGAGCTCTGAGACACACACACACGTCAAAAAACACAATACACAGCCACAGAAAGTCACTGACACCATACACACACAAAAGGCAGACACACATGCAAACACCACAACAACCTGTTTTTCAAAAAGAGACAGGAACAAATGATTCAAATGAAAGAAGCCAAACTAAGAGCGGGTACATGTTTACACTCTCTGACAACATTCTGAAGGTGTTATCAAGGTGGAAATCAAACAACCCGTCTGCTCTAATTATTACCTGCCCTAAATAAAGAGAAGTTGTCTTTGCAACCTAGGGGATGAAATAGGTTGAAGAAAATAACATCAAGAAGCAGATGAAGAATACACCCACAAGGATATCTGGCAGTCAGTGTAAACGTGCTAAGGTTGCGCTATAATAACCCAGTAAGCTGGCTGTAATGATTGTTGGGGAGACAGGGGATAAAGTGCTTGTCTCAGACTGCTGGAGTCACTCACAACAGGTGCTAGTAGCACAGGCTACAGTCCCTGCTGACCAATCACACTGCCAGTAAGACTGAGGGGTGGAGGCAGTTATGACTCCATTACATCACTGGATGGAAAGCCATGAGGGATATTGCAACCTGCAAAACGTCAGTCAGAAGAACATCTGCACATGGGCCTAATAGAAGATAATGAGACATCATCGCCACTAAGACAACATGGCACATATACAAAAAGAAAACTGAGCCCAGCTCATCTCCACAAACGGGGAAAACTAGGGCCGTTTATCAAACAAATTGTCCAAAAAAGCCTCAAATTGTTTTCCCTGCAATGTTTATCTTAAGGCTTTAGTCAATCGCTGCTGCTGGATCTGGAGTTGGGCATGACATGGGTTTAGCATATGGTTCACTGCAATGCTGAGGCTTAACTCCAGCTTGTGGTTTCTGACTGTCAACCTCCTTGGCTTAGGCTCCATTTTCCAGAGACATTCCAAATGTCATTATGAGATATATTGCAAAAAAAGAAGTCATACACACACATGCATGCATATACAATCTCTCTAACACATGCGCAATCTCATACACCAACACACCATCATGCACATACAGGCACGCATCCTTGCCCATAAGCACACACACGTGTTTCCTGTCTGTATCCGCCTTAACACCATGTGTCTTCCGTGCGGCTAGTCTTCCTCCTCCTTCTACAGCCAATTGCTGCACTAATATGGCTGCACCCCCTAAAGATACAATATACGCTTATTGGCGAGCCACTCTATTAGTGACACAAGGTCACACTGTGAAAATATTAAACTTATGAAGGACCCGCACTCTCTCCGCACCCAAATATGCGGAGAAAGCACAAAAAAGGTGTTGTGTCCTCTGTGTATGATTATATCTTCTTCCTTCATCCTTCGAGCAGTGACCCAAGGGCCACTATTTTATTGGTCTCAGATGCTGGCTGCCTCACAATGTACAAAAGAGCCCGTTATTCCAGACCAATATTAAAGCTGGCCTTCGCATGCAGCATTATCCACATGACACGCACGCACACACACACACACACACACACACACACACACACACACACACACATGCATAATATGTACACAGAAAACTATGTGTTGTGTGTGCCAGTGTTCTGGCTGTGGATGCCTGTAAGCAGCAGAGCCTGGATAGTTATAAGGAGAGCTGTGGCCTCTTTATCCTGTCAAAGGTTATGACAGGCTGACAGAGAAACTGCTGTGTCCACCTTCCGTGTTCAAAACCATTATACTTGCCATGAAAGAGTGCTTTCAATCTAATCAAGTGTCTGTTTGAGTACAGGGAGGCATACAGTACCGTCACATGTTGAATGTATTAGCCAAGCCTCAATGAGTGGGTGAGGAGGTTGGCAAGGATATGAGAGTGTTGATGCTTATAGTGTGAAAACTGACTGTATATCTGCATATCTGTGCATGGATGTGTGCATGTGTGACCCCATTACATGTGTGCCTGTGTGGATATGTGTTTGTTTGTGCATACAGTGTGTCAGTTTGTGTGTGAGCTCAAGCAGCAACGTGAGTTAGTGTGTGTGTGTGTGTGTGTGTGTGTGTGTGTGTGTGTGTGTGTGTGTGTGGAGTTACAGCTATCAAATACTTTTAAAAGCTTGATTTCCCTGGGGAAATGACAGAGGTCATCTCATCGGCGAGGGATGAAAACAACATTTGCATCCAATTGGTCACACCCACGACATTAAAGTTTTAGCCAGACAAAAACATGTCAAAGAAATTTACATCGCTGCGCTGACAGCCCTACAGACTCACGGACACAGCCCATTGCCACTTCCAATTATTAAGGCTACTTTTATTGTGTGTGAACTCCATATTCCCCATTACCAATAAAAACATAACAGGGAGGAGATATTTTTTCTTTGTCACAGGAATTATCACCCTCTCCATCCGTTGAGTGTGTATCAAGCTGCCAATCAGAATTAGGGAGTGGGCTAGCAGACGAGAGATGATTCGCCTGGCTCAGCCCCCATGCATGGATTTAAATAATAAAAGAGAGATTTCTCTCAAGGCCCTGAGCACCGTGCCAATAAGAGAGCGGGGAAAATGGGAAAATGGCCGTGTGCAATGAGAAATAACTGCAAATTGAGGGTATAATGAACATGTTTAATATTTCATTTCTCTGGATGGAAATATCTATAGTGGGCAGCCTTTTTTTTTGCTCACCATTTGGTGGAATTAGGCTCTTTTTTGGCCTCAGAAACCATAAAAGAATTTCAACCAGCTGCTGATGCTGTGAGAAAGGAAGAGAGAAAGAGAGCGTCTGCTGGTATAAAGACAGTAATCATTTACAATTACACAACACAAAATCCCTTCATCGCGAGCTGTCTCTCGATCTCATCTACAGCAGATCAAGAGCTCATATGAGTGTTGGCCTGACGATGAGAGATTTCCCCCTTCACTGTGATTGGTGGGCATAGATATTCTCTATATGGTGCAGTAATCACCACCATTTTTGCAATACTTAATGGCACATATTACCCATTAGCCCTTCAAAGTAAAGCTCTTCCTATTACCTTTACTCTTCAGTCTCTGCTGGGCATATATCCTTTCTGAATATACCATCATCACATTTTTCATATTATATATTCCATACACAGTACGTGACTTTTAAAGCTGGAGCCATCTCGATATTTTATCTGTCAGCATGAATAGCAACAACTCAGGAGAGTTTTTATAAGAATGATATCGGTTCCATGTGTCCTTTAGCTGAGGAAATCTATTAATATGTGGTCAAGTGCATTTTGTCTACATTTTATAGAACCAAAATTGCATGAAATCTTCTTTTCGACATTACATTACTGGAAGCTCTCGTGTTTTATTTCTCATAGGCCCGAGAGCGCTATTTTTTTGTTTTAAAAGTTTCAAGTTCAGAGACTTTCCATGTGCCGAAAATCAGAGTAAATGGCCACAAATATGTATCCTAAGTGAAAACAGGTTGGTCGGGTTGTTTATCTTGCCTTTAGTTCACTTCTTATTTTGACTGGGAGACTTCAACCAGTGCCAGGACTGGCTAGACATTTCAGGGGATTTAGCAAGCCAGTCCACATTATTTACCCCTATGGATAAATACACTTGATAGGTTTTTTTTCACATGAATCTTCAGTTCAACATAAGAATATTGAGTCAAGCACACTGCTTTGTTAAATACACCTCTCTGAAAAAGCTCTTAATGAATGGTAGGAATAAAAATCTTTGTCTCTTCTCAGCTGTGATTGAAAATTAAAGCTATAGGGGATCCGTTGTTTATTTATTTTGTTGTTGTTCGTTGTTGTTTATTTACCTTGCTTAAAATATTGATTGGGCAGAACAGATTTGCTCATCAGGGGTGACCATAGTTGAGGTTATTAGTTAAATACTCCATTTAATCTTTTTTGGGCCATTATTCTGGACACAAATTCCAGTGTCTTTAATACCTAACACATTTAAAACTCTGGAAACATGTGCATGTCTTTTTGGGGTTTCTGCAGGGTTGTACGGGTTGTTGGGTAAAAAACCCTCTAACATCACTGGTGGCAACACAGTTATCAATAAAACATATATTTGAGATGGTAAATCTCTCCCAGCAACTTTTTGAATCTGCCCAATTTCTGCCTTAACCCCATGCTAATGAAGTTGTCAGAATAGAGGTACCAGCAACATTAATTGCCTTACATGAATAATAATTATGATGATGGTAATGATCATGTCTGTCTGTTATAAGCAAGCATGGATTAGCATTACTTGGTATTAAGGTATTGCGTTCATTAGACGTCCTGAATAGATGCATTAGGCCTTATGTTTTTGCTATAAATCAGCTTCAAAGGAAAACTACTCAGACTGCATTTGGTGGAATGAGGTCAAGATGCACAACATTAATTCAAAAGCTCTCAACACACAAACTAGAACAGAGAGACCAATGGGCCAAAGCAGTTAAAAATTCATTTTCGCTTGTCCTGAATTTGTGTACTCGTGATTACTGACTTACTCTTTTTTTTTTTTCTTTACTTTTAATCTGCCTTGGAGTCATAAATTATTCATCTCAGCATTTCAAATATTAAATGCATGTATTAATTTCATTTATCATCTGCAAAAACAAGAGGCAGAAACAAAACTGCAAACTATCACAAATCTTCAATTGTGCTTGAGTCAGTCTCAGGAGTAGACAATAGATTTTATACTATTAATTTTAAGTTCTTATGTAAGCATTTATGAGATGAATGTGGTAAGATTAAAACCGTGCCCTTTCATTTGGAATTGATTTAGCTGTAATTAGCGAAATGAAAATATGGAAAAGTTCAAATCATTCATGCCTGGTGTGTTTTGTACCACTCCACCTCCCAGAAAAGAATATTTACAGATATTTATACAGTTATCTGGTATGTATTCCATTCATTTTAAGGTACAGGCATATCAGTAAGCACAGAGATATCTTTTACTCTTCAATCTGGTCCAAAAACTGCCAGGTTAAGGAGGAGTCAGGTGTCAGCCCATCCCTACACTGTCGAGATCTAGGACAGAAAGTCTCTAATCTCTCTGTGTGGGTTAGTTAGTTAGCAGGCTGTCATCAATGTAGTCTCAGTTGTGCAGAGATTGTTTGTGTGAGGTAGAGACACCTCCACCTCCGAGGCCCCTTCTCCTGTTGTGTTTCTCTGTGATCTTGCAGTCATGTATGTGATTGGATTTTGGCTTAACAAAAACCTGAAATTACACACCTATTGTGTTTCAGCTAAGCCAGCTTTCACTGCGATAGGGGCAGGCTCTGCACGGCTCTCTTGGCTGCCGACTTTTGGGATCCCGCCCCTTGTCCCTTCCAGGTTGTTGAAGGAAAAGGATAACAGGATTAGGTCAGGGTTTCTGCGTAGCATCGATTGCCATATTCAACGAGCTGGTAAAAAAAAAAAAAGAAGAAGTTGCGACATGGGTCACTAGCTACGTGGTGAGATGGGCTCGGCCTTTAGCCTGTGTGAGGAAAGATGGCACCTTGGCAGTGCAAGGTGACAGGACTTGGGAGACAAGGGATAAGAGCTACTCACCATCCTCTACACCACACTCAGGGACCCTGACACTGTACCATCTGTGACGCTACCCCCAGTCCCCTCAGGCTATGCTTATGCTCATCACAGAGATGCTGATAACACAGGGTGTGACTAACACGCCATACAAATCTCCACATCCCAGGCACAGAGAGAAACAGAAAGAGGGGGACACACTTGCACACACACACAAACACACTTACACATAGACTACATCCACTATCATAACCAGCCGTCAGGAGGCAGGTTGCTCTGAGCTCTCAGGGGCGTTGTGGATGTGGGTCTATGATGAGTGGGTGGACCCAGACGGGGTAATGACAGGGTAAGGACTATGTATGTCGAGTAGTATGTAATTAAATTTGAAACTGACAATACTATGCAGCAGGGGTGAAAGGTAAGTGGGAGGGGCTTAGAGCAGTGCCATACATGATTTTAATGGGGCCAGAGTATCATATTTGTTACAGATCTCTGAGACGGTTGAATTCAAAACCCTACACCTAAGCTCCCTGCCCACTTAAGTGTTTATTTTTGTATGAAGTGTTGTGGACAGATAATATACATTGTTTGAACAAAAGCTAAGTCAATTATGAAAACCTTGATTTTATCCTTTTTTTTTGTAAGTTGCTTTGGATAAAAGCGTCAGCTAAATGATGTGTAAGAAATATTCACAATGAAAATAAATTTTGTTGAAGTTTTTTAAAATTATTTTTGACAAAAAAATAAGTAACTCAAGATCCACTGACTAGCATTTTCCAGTACTTTGAGAAAGGTCATGAGATGCAATTGAAAGTTGAAGTGAACCTTGAGTTAATGTTAATATATATTTCAGGAGAATTCAGGATGTAAAATGTTTTTTACCTGACAGTTGTTCCAGTAAAAACTGTTGATTTACAGCACAATTTCACAATTTCTGGAAAGACATTTTGTCTATTGGAGTTAAATGAGAGACTATCTATGTAGCATATTATGTAACTTCCATATGTGATTTAGGTGAATTGACCCTTGAACATATGCATAGTGTCCTAAATTTCTATTCAAATATATTTCCAAGGTGTCAAAGCACAAAAATCTTGATGTCCTGCACTGGTGCAGAGGTGATTTTGAGTGTCAGTGGACCACAGAGAGCATAATAGAGATACACACTGTTCTTTATTCACATTCGTTGGCCTGTGGCTGTTATAAGAAAATGAGGGTGGAGCTCAGGAAATGACTGCTGACCCTCTCTGCTCTCCCTTTCCCCTCATATTCACTCACACTATAAACACCTCACAGATAAAGGCCTGTATCGCCACACAGAACACACAAGTGTATGTGTGCTTTACCTGCCCACCACATACAAGGTGTTTTCTTGTGCCCCTGATCCTTGTCCACTAAACTGTCTGCATGCTACATTGTAGTGACCTTCCACCTCCAAAGCACACACACACACATGCACACACTCACACACACACTACGCACAACACACAGACTGCCCTTCTGGTTGTGTTTCCTCTTTCTTAGCTTCATAGCGGTTCCTCATTATGAAGACACAATGGGAAGCAGCGTCTGCCTAGACCAATAGCACTAAGCATAAATAATGCAAGGTCAATGTCTCTCCTCTCTCCTTTCTCTCCTTTTTCCCCAGGGGAGGGGGTGGGATCTAAAGCTCTGACACACCAGCAGGTCCCTTTCAGCCCATTTATAAGGTCTCTGTCCCCTCAACTTCCTCTCTTCCACTTCTCATCCCTCCTCTCTGTTCCCCTGTCTCTTCACTTCATCCCTCCTTCACTGTTTTCCATAGCCACAGTTTGTTTTCTTTCTTTCTTTGCCTTTTCTTTTCATTCTTTTCCTTTCTGACCTGCACTCCCTGTCTTCTTTCCCCCTGTAATCCTGTGTCTTCCCTCTCTCTTATTCTCTGTCCTTGTCCCCTTTCCTCCCCTTGTCTCTTTATCTCCCATATTCCCATTGTCCTCCCATGTCTTCTCCTCATAGACTCCTTCATTATTATTCTTTCTCCTTTTCGATTGCTGCCTTTTCACCCTCCACTTCCCAGTTTCATTCACTCTTTTTAATTTCTCTTTTTCTCCCTTCTCCCATTCACCATGTCCGCCTTTCTTTCACCGTTTCTCTCTCTTGATTACTCTTTGCTCCCCTTGTTTTCAGAGAAGTACATCTTGAAAAGTGCAGGGGAAGGAGGGGAGAAGAGGAGGAGGGGGTAAAAACAAGGCTCCCTAGAGC
Source organism: Argyrosomus regius (assembly GCA_946959425.1). Taxonomy (NCBI): domain Eukaryota; kingdom Metazoa; phylum Chordata; class Actinopteri; family Sciaenidae; genus Argyrosomus; species Argyrosomus regius. The sequence goes on from OX336882.1 coordinate 18,578,644, forward strand.
CAGAGGGACAGCTTATCCTTATCAGGCTTCAACCTGCTTATTAGATCCTCCAGGACACGCCACGCTCTTCACTTAAACAACACCACCTACCCCCTCCTCCATCTCTCTCTGCTCTCTATTCTTTCTTTCTCCCTCCATCTAAGGCTTTAATTCTACATCTCACAGCAGGACTAGAGGAGATAGGAGGTGAAAATGGGGCCTTGGCCTGGAACAACGCTGTCACATTGTTGTTGTATTGTTTATGAAATCTAGGAGTCTTGAAGTGAAAGTATGAAACACTCTAATTGAAGCAATTATCATACCAATCCATGTGAGTCATTTCAGCACCAGCACTGTCAAGGGTCTACTTCTTTCACTTAGTGGCTCTATCTCCCACACAATGTATGATGCCTGTGTGAGTGTTTAGAGGATGAAGAGATGGTAGGATGGAGGAAAAGTCCATGCATGGTCTCCCAGCAGTCATTTTCTTCTTCTCCCCCACCGCAGGTCAAAGACAGCCAGGCCAGGAAGCCCCATCCTGCCCCTCAACCATCTGCCGTGCCCCAGGAGCTGCCAGGATCTACCCCCACAGAGCCTGTGAGCAGCAGCCCTCCTTATTCCCCCACCCACCCAGCAAACAGCACCCAGCACCCAGTCGCAGGAGGAAGCAGCCTGTCAGAGGGGATCTGTGTTTTAGAAAGGCAAGGACCGGAAAGCTCTCTATACTGTATGTGTACCTTAAGTTTATAGGCATTTTCACATATGGACATCTGACACATATAGGTTAATATGGATAAACATCCAGATACATCCTATTTGTCCTGGTAACAGATACTGTATCTGCAGATATTGATATGAGGGCTATCCCTAGTCAGTATCAGGTAAATGACAAGTGTAATTTTTGCACCAACGTCAAAGCCAAGCAAGAGGACTGCTTATCTACATGTACGTGGGTCTGCGCCATCCAGAGGCAAGAATAGATGAGGGGCACATGGTGAATGTTTCTTAGAGTAACTGTAGGCCACAGGCAGCCCTCCTGCTGCCTGCCCCGAAACCCACAGAGACTTAGTTGAATGCCAGACCTCCATGTGGAGTCCTAAGATAGACCTACTCAGGCAGCAACAGCACAGGGTATCATATCTCTCAGATCCTTACCAAAGACAAGACCCCAACAAAGCGCCCTTGCGGAGATTTACACCAGCCACTCAACCAATGTTGAGGGGCCTGACTGTGGACATACACTTGCACGCCATCTGATTAGTGACATCCATCATATCCTGACGAGGGGGACTCCCTCTGAAAATAAATGTATATTTAGGAGCCTTGCTGTGAGGAAGGGGGGTGGTGGGATCTTGTTACGACAGCCACTCCAGAGGCTAAAATTAATGGCTCTTAGGCCGTCACTGGAGTGACACCCAAGCCCTCGGAGAGCTATCAGCAAGCAGCAGTGGAGAATTCCACAGCTCGCCGTCACGTCCACACCAATTCTCACTACCATGTCGAAGGTGTCTTAACAGCTGTCACTCACAGGGCAAGGCATGATGGGAGGTATGGGTATCCACACATGCTAATTTGCGCTAACAATATGGCATCATCGTTGCCAAGCAGTTTTGACAATATCTTTTTCGTTTAACAACGATGCAACAACAGACGATAATGATGATAACCATTAATTAGTATAATTATGCCCTTAGTCTGATCTCTTAGAAGAAAATCACACTGAATATGTAATATGCTCAAACAACTACAGTCTCTGACAGAACTATTTTCAAAGCAGACAGGAGAGAACATGTACTCATGAACTTTAATTGTACAGGAAATTCTGGTCCTTAAAAAAAAAAAAAAAACTCTTTTACAATCAGACTTTAGCTTAGAGGTAAAATAACCCTGCGAGTTGATCTTTTTTGAAAGGTGATCTTTTAAGTTTAAATACTTCTCTCATAGAGCGGGAAATATTGCTCTACATATGGAAGTTATGCCAACCTTAAGTACAGTCAACACTTGTTGAATGTTTAAATTCAACACCGACTTTTTATTTTTAGAATACTTTTACAATTTGTTAGATGTTGATGACATTGCAAAAAACAGATGCATTAACAGTATGTGTATAAACATGTTATCATATGTTACACTATACAGGCAACATAAATGAGCCTCTGCAACACAATGTTTTGTGTTGTATAGTGTAAGTGTCACACACAAGCCTGCAGCGTGTTGGGAAATACAGGTTGAACATGGGTCCTTAGTGGAAAAAGGGTGAAATGAGTGTGCTTTACTCTGGTGGGATTTCTCCCTATTGATCACAAAGGAAATCACCACCACACCCAAAGATGAGCCAAGATAACACTTGGATTCAATAACACAACACACATACACACCTCCTCTATCTCTCACAGGCACACATACATTTGTTTCACACACACACACACTCACATATATACACACTATTGCCCATAAAGTTGGAATAATTTTGTTTTCAGACACATTCCTCTTTTTATTTCTATTTATACAAAGAGATTGATCAATGAAGTTGAAGTTTTGAGAAGATACACATTATCTATTAAGAATAAATCATATTGTCGCAATCATTTCATGAGAAGAGGTAATAATATTTTATTCCAACTTTATTGGCAACAGTATATAATTAGTAAATGTATCTCTGTAGTTTCTCTCTGTTTTCCTCACACCACACACCCCTGTAGATACAATAGACTCACACCATCAGATAGTGTTAAATGAGGAACTAATGACAGCTGACAGGAGACAGACCAATTAAACCTCATCAATGCCTGCCTACCCTCTCTGAGCTGCCAGCAAACACCCCAATCAACAACTTGATCAGTCATAGGTGACACTACAACAAAATGGCCACACAAAATCACTTAACAACAGTGGCAGACTTATGGCCCCCCTCTGGCTGAACAGGAAGGGGTTTCATCCTTTGGTGGCAGTTAATGAACCTGGTCTTATGGGTCATCTAGGTCCACTGGACCCAGCAGAGCTGATCTAGTCAGGTTGAGTCCAAATAATATATAATGTCCTATTTAATTACAAAATATACAAAATTGATAATAAATAAAGTACATAAAATCATAAAAACATTTTAGATATATATTCAACAAATATCTAAATATAAAAATATCAAAACAGCACCATCATTATAGGGACACTGTGTTGCAATCTGTGAAGCTGAAAAGTTAGAAAGAAAGAAAGAAAGAAAGAAAGAAAGAAAGAAAGAAAGAAAGAAAGAAAGAAAGAAAGAAAGAAAGAAAGAAAGAAAGAAAGAAAAAAGTAGGGTAATGGTTGGACATGGCCAATAAGTCCTAGTTTGTATAGGACGTGGAAGGCCAATGTGTTTATAGCTGTTTTGACTGGACACACTTGAAGGGCAGTTGAAAAGCATGCCAGAGAGCGGTGAGATACAATTAATATGTTAAATATAGGGATAATAGTCCTTCCTGGAAGATATGACAAGTGCCAGAAATTGTTGTGTAAAGATTTGAAAATAAAGCTTGACAGTGAAGGTAAAACCCAGCTTATTTTCTCACCTCTGACTGTTGGATTGTCAATTTTGGAAAGTTACAGAAACTGTCTGGCATGGCCGTTCAGTTCCAATGTCAGGTGTTGGGCATTTCAGACGCTGTTCGACCGTCTGATAAATGCTTTGCTAGATGTGTCACTCATTCATCAGAGAGCTGCTAGTGGAGCAGTCTGCCTTATAGTATTATAGTGCACTCAAGCTTTTAAACTTCCTGAAATGAATTTTATTTAAATTCCTGTACCTGTAGTAACATCTCCACAAGCTTCACTGGCCCTAACATTTATTTAAAATAAAAATGTACAATTTTCTTTAACAAATCTAATTTAATAATGTCACAAGTGTAGAGCTACCCTGACTCAGCAATGTGTGAATATCCTCGACTTAATTTACACATCACGTGTTTCTAAAATCCAAACATAACAAGAGCAACCTTAAGCATATTTTCTTGTTTATCCTGCTATAGTCAATCCCTAAGCAGAAAAATATCCCCAACAAACACAAATGTTGGCCCCACTGTGCCCCAAACTGTGTTTGATGTCCCCATTCCTGACAAGTGGGCCTCTAAAGGACAATAAATTTGGATCTTTTGATCACAACATATGGGCTCTAGCTGTCACAACTCTGACCACAAAAGTGAGCACCAGATACATCCACAGCCCCTTGAGGTGGATCCGGCATATTTCTCCTCCCGCATTGGAAATCAATGAGCAGCAAATTATTTATGGAAAATATACGCTGTGTTGAATTACTGTCGCTGGAGACCATGGGGATTTATACAGGAGCCTGACCACACAAATCACGCATAGCCAGCACCTGCAAAGTGACAGGTGACTCACTCTGAGCCATGGCAGATATGGATGTATGAGTCTGTGTGTGGTTGTCTTTGTATATTGAACTGCAACTTCTATTCATAACTTAATTTCCTCTTCTCAGCTCTAAACAATAACAAGAAAAACTTGAGCAAAATCTATTACAATAGCCCTTTGTTTTCCTTAAACTCTCCTGTGGCCACTGCAGCTCCCTGAAAGATGTGATATCTTCCTCTGTTGACCCATTTAGGCCACTGTTGATATATGTATTGATTGTATCTGCTGTGGTTGTCACAACAGAGAGCTGCGATAAGCAGGGATGGAATAGACTGTATCCTAGCTGCATTGCAAATTAAAACCTCAGATGAATGCCTATTTTCAACAGCACTTCTCTTACATGTTGATAAGTTGAAATTGAGTCAGGGAAAACTTATTTATTGCGTTTTACAGGATAACAATGGGCACAACTACAGATAAAAATATCAGAAAACACGTTAAAAACTTTCAGATATTAGGTCAGAACTTGACTCTTTTGTGAGAGACAGAGGTTAACACAGACAGGAGCATGGGCCATGGGACAAGAGAGGTCTGTACAAGCTGATTTACGACAGACAAGGTGGAGGGCACAGGATGCCTTGCTCTCACTGAACATAGCTTCCGTGTTGTTCCCCCTTTTTTTCTGTTGGAGGGATGCTTCCATCCCATAGGCCAGAACTGGCAGATCCATACACCCTCCTTTCAGTTAGCTCCCACCCACCCCCTACCATGCTTTGAGTTACATTTATCATGTTCTCACATTATAAATCAGGTAGTAAGTAGGTCTGATAACTGTAGCATCACCGCCAAATGGCTGCTTTTCTAATGTGCCTACCAGACAGCCCCACATGCCTTCAGACCACCGTGAACGACCACGCTCCCTGATCAGGGTACCACTGGGATACAGCAGGAACATTTGCGTGGCTAATTCAGCTGTTAGCATAACTTGCTCTCACAGATTTGACAGTTTCTTCACATAGTAAAATATGAACAGAGAGCCCTGAAATCCCCCACAGGCCCTTGACAGGGTGTTACATTGTCAAAACAGAATTTCAGCTACTACACAATCATCATTTCCAATTTCCTTCAGTCAGTCAAAATTGAAGAGAAACTGTGGAAACACAACAATTACCCTTCCCATTGTGGGAAATCTATGTGACAAGCACATGGACATGTTTGTTTAAACCTGCCTGGAAAATCAGTGTTTATTCAACAGACTCGAGTTGCAAAGCAAAAGAATACAAAACTTTACTAATTTACAGTGGGCTGATGTCAGGGTAACTGCAGGGTTACTCCAACTTTCCAAATAGACAGCAACAAATAAATATGGTAAAGAAAGCTTTGCAGATTGTTGCAAGTACCTGAAAGTATGCTCACCGTGTATGAAGCTTTTGTTTAGTATAATGGATAGATTAATGGGTATTTCCACTCTTAAATGTAAAAATGTGCCCTTTGTGGCCGTAGCAAACCATCACAATACTAAAATTCACAGATATAAAAATAGTAACAGAGCAAGTGTTGTCGTTCTGTGAATTATGAGTGTAAAGATCACTGGTTGAAGCCCTGACTACACAAACAGGATGTGTCATGGAGGACACATGGGGGTCTTCCAGCCTGGGGATCTTCCTCCTCACAGCTTCTGTAGGCAGATTTATCATCCAGAGGTTAAGGGTGGGACACCAGCAGAGGAGAGGGAGCTGTAGTGTGGGAGGGGGGCAGCGAGCTATGAGCAGGCAAGTTTGCTTTTACATGTTTTCTTTTCTTCCCTTTGAAAAACATAGGGATTTGCAGGTTGCTTACCGAGGGCCTAAGTCCATAAAGCTGTGAGGAGAGAGCTGCAGCCACATGTCTGAGGAGTAATGCGATCCCAAGGGGCTGACCGCAGTTAACTTTTATTACTGTAAATACTCTCTGTTCGCTTCTGTCCTGTCTCACACAACCTCTGGCTACTTTTATGTGCGGCTTGTGTTTGATTAACCTCCGCGATACACTCAAGGCCCATTTGTACGCACCCAGTATACACATAAACGGGTACAAAATGCACTGCCGTAAAATAGGTATAAGCTTGTAGACAGACAGACATAAATATGGTGTCAGTAAAGGTTACAAAAACATAAGTCCTGCATCAACAAAGTTCCATTTGTTACATTGCTAACGTAGATAACCATGCTGTTAATAAAGTCTACACACAGACAGGCAGAAAAAAGTAGGTACTTAATCATTTGTAGATACACAAAAAGTAAAAATTGTAACATATAAAGAGACATACTATGCACCACTCTGAAAATAAAAGCCATTGGATAATTGAAGGTTTAATATAACAGAAGCTTCTGGAAGTTTATTTATGGAGAGTCTGTTTGATAGCAGGAGATGTACATACAGACAGACAGTCAGACAGACAGGGCTGTGTGGGGGAGATCAGTGAGGTAGAGAGCCCTGATTGATAAACTCCCTATCTGGCTATTTACGATCTGGCTGCAGAAGAGGCAGGCTTCGCCAGACAGAAAAGCAATTAATCTGCAAACGAGCTGGGGAACAGCCGGCCTGAGCATTGGAGCCTCCTACCAGCGTCGCTCTGGAGGGGAGATAAGGCTGCAGACGGCTATTTATTGTACATTTTAATTAAGTGCTTGTTAACGCTAGTTATCTTAACAGTCACAAAATTACCGTTGTAATGCATTTAGTTTGAGGAAAAATGGAGAGGGCTGGAGCACTTTATGAAAGCTGGCACAGCTTGCCTTCATTTGAAATCACAGGATAAATTCAGAGGAGGCGGATGCCACAATGATCTAAGCTCAGGCACTAATGGTTATTTAATATGGCCATCAGCGGTCCCAAGTCCCCAGCATACGGCACTCGCACAATAGCCTCCAAACCCTCTTTAACACTTATTTGAGATGACAGGAAAAATGAAACCGTTTGTGCTTTCAATGGAAAAGCAATCATTGGTACATTATACTCCGCTTGCCCTATCATGCTAATGCCGGGTAAAAATGTCACCAAATGTATTTAAAGGGCTGATGGAGTGTTGCCGTTTGATTCCTGCTGCCTGCCTGATTAATAAAAACCTTCAATTTGTATGTAAATGCAACCTGGGGCTCATATCATCTGCACACCTGCACCTGGAGAAAAATAATAAACTCAAGTTTAATGTGGCAATTATGAGAGTTTATGGGGATTGTGGGGAAGAGGGCGGCAGAGGAGAGGCTGGCTTGATGAGAGGGCTCTCAGAGGGGAGTGGGCCGACCCGGACCAGCCCGCTACAGGAATGACCTGATGCACAAATATAACCCCAGCTTGCAGAGCTTACCACAACATGCGCGTCTCCGCAACACAGGCAGGTAGTTGGGTTTAAGGCAGTTCACTGATGTTTTGTTAAAAACAATCATTGATTGCTTTGCATTATTATCAGCTATTGTATAATAGATTGTGACAACTTTTGATTGCTCATCACAATAATATAAAGGGATAGCTCATTTGCATTTATTGCATGGTGATTTAGATGTGAAGTACTTTGATTCTTTAAAATTTGCATTGGCTGCTTAGTTCTGTACACTCATGGTTCTTTCTGTGTAGTCTTTTTAAGTACTTACATTGTGCTCTTGTCAGAATTATCACAAACTCACAATGCTTAGCATTTAAAAGAAATGCTTGGGCCTATTATCATTCAGCATGTAAATGGTATTGACCTTACGCCAAGCTGGCTATACCCACTTTAACCCTGGCAATTGATTTGTGTATTGTGTTGTGCTTTTCTTTTCTCTTACATTATACATTCTCAGCCTCACACCCTACTTCCTCCAAGAACAAAGTGAGAGTGTATTGACTAAATGTGAGAGGAGTAAAGATTACAGAGCAAAGATTAAAGGCGGGTACTGTTGACTGAGTTTGCCGGGGTGGCAGCATGCAGCTTTCACCCACACACTGGGACTTTGAAGCCAGCTCTATCCTCCCTCCTTTACTGGGCTCAGCACTAACGTGTCTCACCTTGCCCACTGTAACCTGTCAGGATCAGCACTCCTCAAGCAGGAAGACAGAGAAGGGGAGAGGACCTGCTGAATATTTTGACCCACCCCCCCCCATTTGTTTCAGACAACTCAACAGAGATTTGACCAAAAATAATAACAGTAGTACATTCACAAACTTATGCAACAATCAGCAAGGAAGAGAAAGAAATTAACAAAAGTGGCTGAAATGATGTGCTAGGATCACTGTATATTAAAAAGTGAATATTTATTAAGTGGCCTTTGCAATGATGATTCATAAGTGCATTATACAAGCCTAGGTATGGGTGCTCAGCTTTGCAGTAACTTCAATACTATGAAGATGTGTGATACAACCACACACAGCACACACAGGAAAGCGACAAAGACCAAGAAAAGAAAGAAGGTGAATATTGTGATTTGGAAGAGTGTCAAAAACTTCTGTGGTCTGTATTATGTGGGTGAGTAGAGTGGAGCGATGCGGTGAGACGGTGATAATAGTTATCTGCTGAGATGATCTGCTCGGGCATGATAATAGCGCTACAGTGGTGTGACTGTGAATCAGTACCTTGATAGAGCAGAAGATGTGGGCCCTTCTCTCTCAACTCAGCGTAGAAAGAAAAATCCCCACCTGCCTAATGGCTTTAGACAGCAGCCATTCGGCCCTGCTAATCTTCCGTCTCTCTGAAAATAACTTTTTGTGCTGTATGAAGATTGGATTTTACAGATCACAACGGCAAGGCAATGCATTCACTCAGCTGTACTTCTCATGAGAAACGTATCGTGATCTCTAATAATATTCTGTATATGGCTTCAGCCAAGCGCTACCTTTAAATGCGATGCCGTATTAATATTAATATTTATGGACTGTGGAGGAGCGCAAGCCGTCTGAGGGGTACGGGCAGAACAAACTTCCATTAATTCCTATGGAGGGGAAAGTCCAAATTAATTCCTATTCACATTTTAATGCCTTTATGCTAATGCAGGTTCAGAGGGAAAGGACGGTGAACCCACAGGAGGAGGGGGTTAAAGTTGACTTCTGCACCTGAGAAATCTCTCTTCATGTAGGGAAATTGGCTAAAAGCCTGAGCTTATATGGCAGCTACCATTTACAGAATTCACACACAGTATCAGGCCCATGTTTAACTCCAAAGTGTTTAAAAACTGCAGCGGTTCTTTAATTTTTCTAGATTACTACATACAGGTGTTTTTCTCTGTCAAACTCTAAACCTCCTGTTGGTGTTCAGAAAACTTTCTACAGGAATGTTTTAAATTATTAGAGTTTATTTACTTGGGTCTCATTTTGGTTGTTTTTGTCATTATTTCCATCAGTTATGTTGCAGAAATCTGGGAACATGTGAAATGAGTCCAAAGGGCAAAAAATAACCCTTCAGAACCACTTTTCTTGGAGTTAAACCAACATGTAAACATACATGAAATCACTCTTTTTGCAGCAAAACTGAGTGTGTATTTTAGGTGAAAGTTGAATCATCCTTTAATATGCATATGTTTACGAAGGACAATTTTAGCAATAAGTTTATAATTTGCCTTTGTTTTCTCAAATCTAGACTAATCAGACTAATGGTCTGACAACTCATTTCTTGCTTCATCTGATTCTTTTAGTAATGTTGTTGTATTACCACTTCTCTGCAATTAACCTGCTGTGTACAGTCTTGCTATCACTAACTGTCCAAATCTGAAAATAAGACTGGAAATATCCTTTAAATTGGAATGCGCCTGTCATAACAAATGATGTTTGATCACCTGCACATAAATCTGATGTAGAAACAACTTCTAGGCCACATCTGCCTCATCTGATCAGGAATTCCAACACCTCTAGTCAACTCCCCTCTGTCCCACAGGGAAAATCTAAGTCTATCCATTCTGGTTTGTCTGGACTGGTTAATGTGGTGCTGAGCTGAGGCAAACACAAATAGATTGCACTGGTAGCAATTGTGCACCCCTCCACCCTACTGTGTTACAGCTGTTATCATTACATATTTACTTGGAGGACAAGCGCGTGCTCCCTCCAGATAGGTCCCTATCAGTACATGTCTATGTTGTGACACCTAGAGGGTAATTGTCATTAATTGCACTCATTTGGTCGGCAGGTCAGGGCAACTGAAGCGCAGGTGTTTGGGACAAAACATGATTATTACCATCCAAAGAATGGGAGGCTGGGAAAAAATGATTTTGCCATTGTGGAAGGCCCCACACATAACGACTGTCCATTTTTCTGGTTTTATCACGCATTAGTGGGTAATTGGGGCTAAAAAAAAGAGTGCAAAAAATGTCATCATCATTATTCCCTCCTTTCCTCCATTTCCTCCATTCATAGAGGAGATGGAGTACTCTTTCAGTTTAAAATGGGCGAATCTAAAACGCTAAGATGACTACAGTGACTGGACAATCAAAGCCCCAGCCGCTTAACTGTTATACAGCAGGTCACACAAAAAGGGGCAAAAGTTCCTGTACCAAACTGTCTTCAAGAAATGAGATTTTAATGACATGACATTCCACTATATATACTTCTATCTATACTTGATATTTTTACATCAGCCCCCTTATCTAGACAGGATGTATGACTTGGATGTTTACAGTCATTACCATTGTAATACAAAAGCACAATGCTGTTGTATCCAAGACTTGTATCTAATGTCAAAATTTTGAAAAAAAAAAAAAAAAACGTTTTCCCGGAGTGCTAGAAGAAAATCTACAAAAAACAAACAAACAATCCTATACAACATCCATAATTTAGATGTCTTTCCTCACAAAGAGATACTTATGTTATTAGTCACAAACTCACTGCCTGGAGGGGGTGTTACTAAGATGGCGCCAAAGTGGGCCTAAAGAGAGACCTTGGTGGCAGCAGAATTAATGAGACCTTTATTCATGCTTCAAATGAGTGTAATTGAAAAGTGAAGACCTTAAAGCACCAGTCCTTTATCTCCTAGCCATCCATCTGTTTGACTCTATCATTATCTGATTACCTTGTTATCAAGCTATATCATGACTCAGATGCTGAAAATGTAAAGCAATTACCAGACATCATGTTCACGTCTGCATGCCCAATCAGTATGCATTAAAAGCTAGTCTCTACATTGACTGCAGTTTTATTGAAGCACACAACATATATTTTTTAACAGTACATAATGTTCTTCTTCAACACTCCGAAGTTCAGTCTTTCCTCCCCTGTTATTGCTGTTCATCTACATTTACCCTGAGACTGACATGAGTGTGACACTGACACACACTCTGTAGGCTGTGATGTTTTTTTTTCTTATGATGAAAACAACAAAAGAGCCATTTAAGACTCAAAACTACAACTGAGCCTGTCATTGTGAGTGTGTGTGCGTGTGTTTGTGTGTGTGTGTGTGTGTGTGTGTGTGTGTGTGTGTGTGTGTGTGTGTGTGTGTACCCCACATGGGCGGAGTGCACACACCAGGCGCAAACATCCTCAATCTGTCCTAATAGCACAGCAGTATACAAAGCACAGACTTCAAATATAACAACCAAGCTACATTCCCTCATAAAAACACTGTTTACCGTCGCTATGATAATTTACCCAGTAACATGTGCCCTCCACAAGAACAAACACCAAGGGATGCCAATGTGTGTGTGTTGGCTGACAAAAATACACAGCAGCAGCTGGGCCCCATGTTTGAAGGCCTGCCCTCCACACTCCATAGCTCAACATGGAGGTACACTGTGACTTCTGGACTAGTTAGTGAGAGGTGGAGATCGAGGGTGGGCCTGAACTTGTGTATGCAGGTGTTTGTGACAAATGAGATGTTAATCACCACCGTCAGCATGAATTTTTTATTTTTTCTTCTTCCTACAAGTATGCCTTTTTGATTAGAACAGTATTGCTGTTATATATTTTCAACAACTTTATCAAATTTAAATATATGAGTAATTATATAAACTGGATATTTATACCCTAATAAAAAATAGTTTAGAAGTATTTTTTTCTTGTAAAACTCAGAATAGCCAATAATATTTATATTTTCGGGATTGTGTGATGGTTTATTCTAGGTCAGCCTGACATACTAAACCTCAGAAACCCAGAATAATATTCAACAGTGATTTTTGCGCTCATGCCAGAAATCATTGTGTTTAAGTACGTGTCACATAAGCCATCACCCATTTGTGTCCAATACCTGCTGCACATCTTCCTTCTGTCCACCTGAGCTGTGGAGACTAATATGGGGGAACCTGCGGCTGGTAGTGCCAGAGCCTCTTGCCAAAGCCTCAGAGAAGACAGATGGCATGCGGAAATCAATAACCTCACACAACATCACCCATTTTGAGAACAAATGAATCTGCTTTGACAGTATGTGTATGAGCTATCGGGTGACCTGCTCGCTTCCCATCTGAACATCCTCCCCTCCCCTCTCCAAGCGCACTGTTATTTATGGAAGTTGGGCCCTACGCTCCTGTGTGCTTTGATGTTTAATTCAAGGACCCACAACCAGGCAGGGAGGAGAGCGTGGGTGTGTTGGGAACTCACCGGGGCTCAGGAGCTCACGAACTCTGATTTCCTACAAATATTCCCTGTGTTGCTCACACTGGTCTCTGTGACTGCTGAGGAGTTACTCCATGCAGGTCTTGTATGTGTGGGGAAGATGATGTTTTTTGATTGATAGTCACGTTGACCAGAGTGAGGGCGATACCATAAAAAGAGTCTGATGCATTAAGAGTCTTGTGTGCAGGACATTCTTGAAGGTGTTCCTGAAACACTCCCACCCTAAAAGCAGCGATAGTGATAGGTGTTAACTCCAATCAAAGTCCAGTATTGTCTGCTCTATCATCAAACAGCAATGCTTTGCTGTCAGACCTTTAGTATCCTCCACCTCACTCTCACTACCTCTAACCTCCACTATATCTTTCTCTCTCTCACCTGCTTTATCTCTCCTTCTCACTCTCTCTTTCTTCTTACTGGGCGCTCTCTGAGATTTATTCCAGCCAAGAACAGCTCCAGCGAGGGGCTGGTGTTAGCAATTTATGGTTTAATAAGACTTACATAAGTCTTGCAGGTGTGCTTTACGTCCCCCACCCGAGCCCATTTGGAGGATTTATGGAAGACCTTTGGATTGCTGGCTGATTTAGAAGTCCTCTTTCCTGTCTCTGGTCTGTCCAGGCCACTACACTCCCCTAGACGTCTAGCCTGACCGGCCAAATGTTCATCAGAACGGGGTCTAGCTGGGGACGCGTCTGCCAAAGAAACACAGACATCTCAGTAAAACTATGTCTGGGCTGAGTACAGGTGTGTGATATACTGTTCATAAACCCAGGTAATGGCGCATTGGTGTTGGCCACCTTGTTAATGTAAGCACTGAGATACAAATCAGAGTGACATATAGGCTAGACTGGAGGTGTCCCACTGGATATGCCTATAGCAATGATTTTTAAATCAGAATGGGTATCAAAAGCCACATTCAATTCTGATACATGTGGCCATTGTTAGGCAGAGGAGAATGGTTTCACCGTCTTGGCTGGCCCCACTAACCTCCACTATTGTAGGAACACACAGGGGCTCTCGCAACTGCACAATGACACACAAGCTACACAACAGCCCTGTAAAAGCACAGTGAAAAGGGGTCTGAACAGAAATAAATGTTGCCAAATAAGAGTTATTGTGATGAGGCAGTGCTCAGCTGTTAGGTTTTAATATGCTAGCTACGAACACAGCCTTAATCAGTAACAACATCCTCTTCAGTATTCCATTTTGATTCCAACAAGCACGTGAACAGTGTTGTTTGAAAGCCACGCTGATGAAAAATGGTGCAATCTTCGTCCCTACTGTTGACTGGTAATTGCTCATCTGGGTACATGCTAATTGACAATGACCTTTGACCGTCCCTGTCTTTTTATTTATGTAATCTCACAGGGTGGTCCCAAAGATTGCAACAAAAAAAAAAAAAATAGAAAAGAAATAAATGTAAATTTATTTCAAACTGGAAATGACTTTGACTGTTTTATACAAGCATTCATACAGAAGTATATAGTACATATATATATAAAGTATGGTCATAAGTTGTTTTGAGGGAAAATATGCCTGTAATGTTCAGAAACTACTTCAAGGTGGGCATGAAATGGGTAATCAGAATGAATTCTGTCATCCAAGCTTCTTGAATATCAAAACACAATGACTTTTTGTCGATTTCAAAGCGGCAATATTATAACCACATATGAAGCCATCAATAATACAAGAGGCCATTTAACTGTAAACAGCCAAAGTACACAGAGGCAATCCCTGAGCGACGGAGAAAGATTGTTAGGCACTAGCCGACTGGCAGGTGGATGAGATGTGGTGTGCCAGCGTTTCCACAGCGTTAGTGTGTGTGTGTCAGGGTGGAGGGCTAGAGTCGGGAAAAAGTCTGTCCTGCCTGGTGAATGGATGGATATGGACGATGCTTGGCACACACATACACACAAACACACAGGACACTCAACCAGTCAGGTTCAGCCGTCAACGCCA